>OY755043.1:113411239-116138073 GCA_963576565.1 Aspidapion aeneum
TATCCATGTACACAATGAATGGGGTTTGATGCAAACATTCAGAAATAATGATACGAAAAATGCGTAGATACCAAATTTACATAGATGAAGTTTTTGTCAACTGTGTCTTGTGGTAAATAGATATATCAGTATTACTGACAGTATTTCGGAATACTGACAGTATTACTGACCGTGTGAGGGCAAATACTGATAAACCTTCAGTATACTTATGATACTTTCGAAACCCTGAAAGTATTTGGGCGGAGGTTAAATACTGATGAAATTACTGATCGTCTGAGTAGGAGTATCAGTAATTTATCAGTATTTAAAGCGCAGCCATGGAACCAACGCCGCCCGTGCTGTCCCCCGTAAATTCACCCCGATCAAAAATCTATTTTAAAACAATTTATCGATGCATACAAATCGATGCCTAAGTTGTGGAACATTACATTAAAAGATTACTCAGATCGGAACAAAATGAAAACGGGATCTCAAGTTAGATCTTCAAATGATCTTTCAGTGTCTAAAAACGCAGTGTTACCGTTAGCCTTTCGTTTGCTGATATTGCTTCCCTCATATTTGTATTTTGTTTGGTGATATATGGCCTTAGCATATTTAGAAGCTCACTGTATGTATCACTGCTTATTCGAAAATAATTTCGGTAATCCTCTGGGCTTAATATAATTTAACAAATTTAAATGGGTAAATGTTTTACGTTTAGATATCCATTTTTTAACCCAACGTCTTTTTTTCTTTTTGCGTTCCTTTACACTTGCACAATATAATATAATTGCAACACAAGCTTTACGTTTCGTATCCATTTTTAATAAAAATAAATTCAAAGTAAGAAAGGCGGCTCTGAACAATATGAAAGAAAAGACCAAACTGAATACTGACATAAATACTGATTGTGTGAGGTGAAGTGAAGAATACTGATGAAATACTGTCAGTAATACTGATCGTGTGAGGGCCGCTTAAGGTAAGTGGAAAATGCATTAATACTAAATTAAGTTTCTATATATCATGTATAGTTTTTTATTAGCCTTTAATAGATCGATCCCTTTACCCTATATAGACAGATCTTTTGTCTCATATATAATAGTAAAATATCTATTTAGGATAAGTGAATTCTTATAAATGGTAAGCGGGAATTTTTCTCAGTGTTCGAACGGATTACCACAAGCGGGGGCTTTGTAATGAAAGCGCGAGTGACAAAATCGCGAGGGACGAAATCGCAAGTAAAAAAACCTCGAGTAGCAAAACCGCGATTTAACAAAACCGCGAGTAATAAAAGCACGATATATAAACAGCGCGAGTGACAAAACCGCGAGTAACCAAATCGCTAGTAACAAAACCGCGAGTAATAAAACCGCGAGTAACAAAAGCGCAAGTAACAAAAGCGCGATATAACAAAACCGCGAATACCAAAAGCGCGAATGTGTATTGATTCTCGCTATTTCGATACCGCTATTGTAATACCCCCTATTTCGTTCCGGAGCCGGCATCGTACAATAGCTTTATTCTCATTAAAAAATAAATGGATATCAGTTTTTGATTAGAACACAAATCATTGAGCAAAATGATTATATTCTGAAAACCGTATATAGATGTGATGCTCCGTTAAAAAATTAGAATTTTTGAAACTGTCACTAGTATAAATGGATTTTGAGCAAAAACTAATCAGCTCGTTAGAGTGTCGAACACTATTTTAACTAAAAATTTTATGAAAATCGGATCAACGGTTAAGATAGGTCAAAATACACCCAAATAACATATTTTGGGGCATTATCTCAAAGAAAATTTTTTTGTCGAAAGTAATTGCTGGGCGGGCTAGTAAGGTAAAAATTTAATTTAATTTAACATAACATTTATTAAATCAAGCTTTTGTTACTCAGGCTTTTGTTACTCGCGCTTTTATTACATCGCGCTTTTGTTACTCGCGCTTTTGTTACCGTGCTTTTGTCATTTGCGCTTTTGTTACTAGCGGTTTTGACACTTGCGCTTTTGTTACATTGCGCTTTTGTTATTCGCACATTTGTTACTCGGGGTTTTGTTACATCGCGCTTTTGTTACATCGCGCATTTGTCACTCGCGGTTTTGTTACTCGCGATTGTATGACTCGCGCTTCCATTACAGAGCCCAAGTGGAATCTTCCGATTAGGGGTGACCAAAAATTTAAATTAATCGATTCGATTATTTGAAACCGATTCGATTCACTTAAAAAATCGGTTGAAATGAATCGATTCAAAATATCTCAATTCGATATAAACTAAAGAATTTTGTCGGTGCATATATTTTTTCTTTTTTTATTATTACGGTACCTATTTATATTGTATTAGCGGTAGGGGGCTTAAAAAATAGCTTAATATTATCAATTTAAAATAAATCGAATCGATTTATCCTAAAATCTTTTATTTTGGTGATGGAAAGAGAATCGACCTCAAATGTTCAATCACTTTTTGCGTCCTGAATTAAGCAAAAGGATAAATAACACCCGGTTTCCACCTATGCGTGCCCACCCTGATTCAAAAAACGCATCAGGTAACGCTGCATTTAAAACCGGTGTAAATCCATGTACCGTCCAGCATTTTTTGAATCAGGGTGGGCTCGCATAGCTGGAAACTAGGCTTAATACCAATTTACGCAGAAGAACTTTATATCTTAGATTGTTTAGTCCTTTGTAGATGACATGAACCGAGCCGAACCGAACCGATTCGATTCTTGGAAAAAGAATCGCAACGTTGAATCGAATCGACTCTCTGTAATCGATTCGATTTTTTCGATTATCGTGCAAAAAGAATCGATTCGATTCAGAATCGAACCGATTCTGGACACCCCTACTCCCAATATAAAAAAATGGTATGTGAGTAGACCCGTTTTTAAACACAGTTGGCGTATATTTGCTTTTTTCTAAAAAAACATGGGACAGGGGCCATTACAATTCTTTCATCGAGAAATCGTGAGTGCGAGTGATAAGGTATACAACTGAAAAGTACATGAAAAGGATAGCCAGTCAGCAACCCTTCCACTGCCTGCGTTTTCATTGGCTGCTCGTTGTTTGCTTTCTTGGCCTGGTATACTCATATCATATACCTTTGTATACGTTGTCTTACGCACTTATTATTTTTGAAATACAGAATTGAATTAAAACACCCTGTATACTAACCCTGTAAGCATTGGCGTAGCTAGCCTTGCTTTTCAGGGGGGGCCGTGGCCCCGGTCTATCTTGAACAAAAAGCAAACATACACATACACAGGAAGTATGTGATTCAGCAATTCTACAAAGAAAGTTTTCTACGTCGCTGACTGAAAGCGTCTACCACACTGTCTAAGTCGACCTCAACATCTTTTTCTATGAATAACAATGACAAACCTGAGTGTCTCTCTTGAGTCATAGTTGTTCTAAGCCAATTAAAAACTCTCCTCATGGCAGAAAGACCTCTCGCAAGTTGCACTTGAAATTGGAAGAATACTCGCAACTTTAAAAAGTTGGTAGAGGTTTCTGCTTTAGAGTAGAAGTATTAATATTAAAAATTTCCCGTATTGCTCGACGAATTAATTCCATTTAACGACGTGGGAAAACTTAATATGTAAATGGTTATGAAATTGTCACCAAAATCGGAAAATTTTTATAAGACACTAAACGCTAACCTCAAAAAACTAAAAAGATAATTATATTTATTTTAGAAAAACAGTTTAAAAAGGTCTTTTATAACCTTACGACATCTACAACCCGATTTCGGAAACAGAGGGGCAAAGGTCGCTGTCTTTATTAAATGCGAAATTTAACTTACACTTCTATAATATTTTACAAGATGTCGCCAATATGTATGAAATATATGCATAATTATGTTTAAATTTAAAAAATATTTTCGGGAAATTGCATAAGTGCAGAAAAGTTACCGATAATTTAAAGAGAAAAAGCCTAATTCCGCAAGACAAGGGCTTTTCCCTGAAATGTAAACATTACCTGAATGATTTTAAATTTTAATGCACCTTTTACTAGTAGTCGGTAGGGGAGGCCTAAAATATCTTAGGGGGGGCCTGAGGGACTTCAGGGGGGGCAGGCCCCCCTGGCCCCCCCTAGCTACGCCAATGCCGGTAAGAGAGCTTAGTTTTTGAAAAAAATCTGAGGAAACTGAAAATCAAAATGAAAACGAAGAACTAAATTAACGGATAGGTAAGTAAATATATTTCTCACATATTTCGTGGGAAATCCTATCAAACAAATTTGGTCTAAACAAACATAGCCACAGTCCTTAAAAAGAATCTTGAAAATTTTTAACACTGAAGTGTGATTCTGATAATATGTTTGAAGAGGTTTCTTTTCTTTGGGTGACAAAAGTTAATCAACTAATAAACAGAATCTTTGGAGTGTTTAGGTAAACAATACGAAAGTATAAGTGCATTTTTAATAGAGACGTACGAAGGTAAATATAATAAAAAACTGACTTTAGAAAAACTTCGAATTTAATTCGAGTTTCGTATTTTTACCCAACTGCAACACGGCGCACTATGGTCTGAGGGATCAATATTTTGGCCAAAAATAGACTTATGCAGTGAAACTCTTTAATCACTGAAACGCAAATCAATAAAGAAGTCTAAATCGCTAATATACCATTATAAACTATTTATTATTACCCACCCACACTTTCACCACCATTTTTGTGATTTATACTGCCTAAAAGCTCTTTAAAAAAGTGTATTATTTTTAATATGTTCTACAAATTACACCGCCTCACAAAAAAATATAAGTTGCAAAACTCAGAGGGTAGACCCTTAAAAATCCTCTTACTTTTAGTGCGCCAAAACAGAGTTCTCCAAAAAAAAAGTTTCAATTATCGAATTTGCCCCTATTAACCCCCCCCCCACTCTGGGGGGTAAAATTTGATCTATTGTAAAAATTTAAAACATTATGTATATTCTTAAGTATTTTGGTCCGCAGGACTGAAATATAAGGATTAAAGTTTAGTAACTATTCAATGACCCCTTTTCCCCTTTTATTTGGGGGTCAAAACTTTACCTTTTTAATGGACATGAACAGTTTATCATGGAAATAGTTCTATTTGCTAAATTCAACCAAGACAATAAAAAAACATAATTTACTCAATTATCCTCTAAGTCACCCTTAGCACAAAGGCGTATCCAGGGGGGAGGGAGAAGGGCAGCTGTTGACCTGTCCTCCTTTTTAATCAAGTTTTTTAAAATCGGACATTGAAATTAAATTATATTATGAACGCCCCCCCCCCCCTCTCTAAATTAAGAAGTCCATGGAATTCAGAAACCTGCCTCTTCTCCGATCCTGACAGTCATCTTCCGTCAGGTTTTTTTGACTCATTGATATTTGGATTGACTGTTGCCATTCCAGTTATGAGCATGAAGTTAGCGGAGCACCCATCGCAGATCAAAAAGTAACTACTTAGGTGGATAATTTGCCGTTACTTAGTCCTGAATTAGATGTGGAAAAATTAATTCGCTCTTATTTTTCACCCAAAAAACGGTCAAAAATAAGAGCGACAAAATTAATTTTTCCACAACTAATTAACGACTAATTAGCGGCAAATTATCCACCATATTCGATTTCGATACGTCATGTCCAAAGCCATTTTTACGAGGGTGCTTCGCTAACTTCATATGAAGATATTAAAGCATCCAAATAAACGGTTAAAAATAAGAGCGACAAAATTAATTTTTCCATAACTAATTCACGACTAATTAGCGGCAAATTATCCACCATATTTGATTTCGATATGTCATGTCCAAAGCCATTTTTACGAGGGTGCTTCGCTAACTTCATATGAAGATAGCGAAGCACCCAAAAAAACGGTCAAAAATAAGAGCGACAAAATTAATTTTTCCACAACTAATTCACGACTAATTAGCGGCAAATTATCCACCATATTCGGTTTCGAGAGGTCATGTCTAAAGCCATTTTTGACAAGGGTGCTTCGCTAACTTCATATGAAGATAGCGAAGCACCCAAAAAAACGGTCAAAAATAAGAGCGAAAAAATTAATTTTTCCACAACTAATTCACGACTAATTAACAGCAAATTATTCACCTAGTCACGATGCGATCTGCGATGGGTGCTTCGCTAACTTCATGCTCATATTTTGAAAATATAATAAAAAAACATCTGACCTTCCATAATACCCAATATAAAAATCAGCCCCCCGAGAACACCTGATTTTTTCAGGGTCGTAGCCTCTATTTCACGCTAGTAGTACTTATTTTTAGAGGCCCTTTCACAGTACAGATATAGGTAAGACGTATGTGATTGTAGCAGTCATTTTCTCTTTATGGTTTTCATGCGCTTTAGTAGTACATCTCGTGTATACGTAAGTACGTGTTGGACACGCACCAAAACGAAGAGCTCCTAGTTAGAGAGCTATATGACAATACGTCAATAATAGAAATGCGTAACTGCAGAATCATAATAAATAAGAAAATCGTGCAGGAGCAATCATATAAAATTACCCTTTTCAAAAACAATTTGTCATTTTTAAATCTGATCGCCATATCTTCTCAGAATTATGCCAAGATCTAGTAGGCATATTTGCATACAAAGCCTATGAGGTGAAACAAATGTGAATCGGAATATTGTTGCGATGTCATAGTTTAAATGGCGAGCACAATATCGTAATTGTGTTCGTGTAAGATGAATTACCATAAATTCATTATGTATTTATAATTAACAATTTATTAATAATTCTGGCGTACACCTACGATAACTTGCAATGGCGATTAAAAGAAGCTATTTTCTAAATCCAAAGTTTTGATAGCTGTTGGGAAAAAATGTTTTGTTTCTCAGGTAATTGGCAAAAATGACTTTGGATGTCCCGTTTTTTAAATTATCCTTTATTTGAGGCATGGGCAGTTACCCGGTTTGAACTTTATACCTTACTAAAGAATAATGTTTGACCTTACTTGTGGCAGAATAATGCAGACTTGAGCTCTTTTATTTAGAGACAGTATTGCCGCGCATATAACGTTATGACAAAAGGTAATCTAAATTTAAAATATTTTTAATACCAGACAATAACTGTGCTCTCGCAATGTCTTCCCGAGTATCTCGTCCGAGAGACTCGTAACCGCTAATTTAGCGAGAGTGTCAATTGCAGCTGTGAACTCCCGGGAACTCCATCATCATCACAATACAACACAACGAGTCCTCGCGGGAATGTGCGCGAGACTCTTTGACTTGTGCACAGAAAATTGACTCCAGTGTCAGACAACTAACTAAACAGATTTATGTGGTTGAAGAGAAGTAACCCCAATTTTCCTTTCCTTGAATTTTTGTTTGTGGGCACACAAACAGAAAAAAAGGCAGAAAAAAGTAAACACAGAACAAAGAAAACATAAAAAATACAAAACGTACACGTCACCAAAACAACAATTTTTAGGTTATCTCACAGTTTTTGACAGAAGTAACTACGTCGTCGCTTATCGAGATCTCGCCGGTGTGAATTCGCCAAAATGTCAATGAGTTTCAAGAATACGATTGAGGGAGAAACGCCCACTTTCGCTTGAATTTCGAGGAGTACTCGCTCGAAAAGGCAAATCGAGGCGAATCATAGAACTGGCATTTATACAAAACTTCGATTCTGGTTTTGTTCGATTATTACCAGTTCTGGTGAATGCAAGTGATAGCTCCGTGTAGAGCATAAGTTGTGTGAAACCAACAGAAACAACTACTCCGAGGGAAAATACCACTACCGGCATTGAATAACAGTGATGGTTTGATGCTTTCTTTGAGAACTTGTAAAAACTATTTGGTTTTCAGGATACGAATGATCCCTGTTTGGAACACGTCCTGACAATCTGCAGAAACAGTAATCCATGCCAATCCACGACCGGTTTCGGCCTTTTTGGGCCATCCTCAGGTGAATGCAAGTGATAGCTCCGTGTAGAGCATAAGTTGTGTGAAACCAACAGAAACAACTACTCCGAGGGAAAATACCACTACCGGCATTTAATTGTGCTGATGGTTTGATGCGTTCGTTAGGAACTTGTTAAAACTATTTGGTTTTCACTCTCTCCAACGTCGATCACAAGGATACGAATGATCCCTGTTTGGAATACGTCCTGACAATCTGCAGGAACAGTGATCCATGCCAATCCACGACCGGTTTCGGCCTTTTTGGCCCATCCTCAAGTGAATGCAGGTGATAGCTCCGTGTAGAGCATAAGTTGTGTGAAACCAACAAAAACAACTACTCCGAGGGAAAATACCACTACAGGCATTGAATAATACTGATGGTTTGATGCTTTCGTTGGGAACTTGTTAAAACTATTTGGTTTTTACTCTCTCCAACGTCGGTCACAAGGATACGAATGATCCCTGTTTGGAACAGGTCCTGACAATCTGCAGGAACAGTGATCCATGCCAATCCACGACCGGTTTCGGCCTTTTTGGGCCATCCTCAGGTGAATGCAGGTGATAGCTCCGTGTAGAGCATAAGTTGTGGGAAACCAACAGAAACAACTACTCCGAGGGAAAATACCCCTACCGGCATTTAATTATACTGATGGTTTGATGCTTTCGTTAGGAACTTGTTAAAACTATTTGGTTTTCACTCTCTCCAACGTCGATCACAAGGATACGAATGATTCCTATTTGGAACACGTCCTGACAATCTGCAGGAACAGTGATCCATGCCAATCCACGACCGGTTTCGGCCTTTTTGGGCCATCCTCAGGTGAATGCAAGTGATAGCTCCGTGTAGAGCATAAGTTGTGAGAAACCAACAGAAACAACTACTCCGAGGGAAAATACCCCTACCGGCATTGAATTATACTAATGGTTTGATGCTTTCAAGTTCCCAACGAAAGCATCAAACCATCAGTATAATTATTTTATCTATAAGACGATACTATTTACTATTAGAAAAAACCTACAATCCACAAAATGTCAACATCATTTAAAAATTGTGTGTGCTCAAGACCACACGGCAGAAGAAACTTCAACAAGGCGAAATTAATAATACTGGCCTTCATCTGCATCATCATATCGCTCGCTGAATGTTTCCCTTACAGTTAGTCGACTCGAGCCGACTTCACCCGAATAAGCGTTACATAGCCGAGCCTGACGGCTCAGTTCAATTCAGTACCCACAAAAACTGCTAAACGCGCCTAAAGAAGTTTACACTTCAAAAATTAAAACAAAAACCAACATTTTTGCCATCATCTCACTCATCTAATTTTAAAATTCGTACCTATGTCTTAATAACAGGGAATGTGTTGACCCCTCTATTACTCATAAAATTATTGTGCATCATACTGTTTACGTGCACCCTGTAAAATAAAAATAAAAACGCATTCTTATTAGTCGGTAGTATAGCAACTGTGAAAGCGTTTCTAAAAATTCTCGCGTGACATAAGCACGCGTCAAAAATCAAATGGCTGTTTAGTCATTTTTAACGCTTAATACCTTTTATGCTTCACCTGCCCATCATCATTATCTACGGTTACTCTTCTTTTTCTATAAACTTACGGGTGCCGCAAAATAAACTTATGATTTGTATTATATAGATATTAGGCATATGATACCGATCCAGTAGAAAAACTATGGACAGTGTTAGAGCAGACTAATATCAATCATACATACATAAAAGCGAAAAAAGAACTATACAAAGGGTTAAAATCTAAAATTAAAATTGGAAATCGACTTTTAAAAGAATTCCTGGTAACAAAAGGCTTAAGCCAGGGATGTTGTATCTCTCCAACTTTTTAAAATATATATCGCAGTAGCTCTAAAAAACTGGAAACGTAAAGTGCACGACATGGGAATACAACTTATCGACCGATTTACCATATAGACACTACAGTTTGCTGACGACCAAGTAATTGTAGCTAATGATAAAGAAGACATGGAATATATGATGAGAAAGTTAATGGAAGAATACCAAAAGTGGGGATTAACAGTGAACGTGGACAAGACACAGTACTTATGTATTGGAAACGAATCCAGTGAGTTAGAACTAGACAATGGACAAGGAATATCTCCATGCAATGAGTATGCATACTTGGGTGTCACATTTGATAAGACAGGAACAGACTGTAAAGAACTGGAAAAAAGAATAGTAAAAGCAAAAAATGTTATTGAATGTCTTAACAGTATTTTATGGAGCAGAGAGATATAAAAGAATGTAAAATTTAACATATTTGAAACAATGGTGAAAAGCACGCTTTTGTATGGCGTAGAGACTTCTCGCGTAACAGAAAAATACAAAACAAAAATGGAAAGTGTCGAAATGGATGCAATAAGAAGACCAATGAGAATAACTAGAACAGATCACATAAGAAATGAGATCATAAAAGAAAGAATGGGAATCGAGGGAAGCATAACGGATGACATCACTAAAAGGCAACTGATATGGTACGGCCATGTACAACGGATGAACGACGAAACATTACCAAAACAGGCCCTAGAATGGCAACCAATAGGGCGCAGGAAAAGAGGGCGTCCTAAACTAGAATGGCAACAGTCAATCCAAAGATCAATGAGTCAAAAAAATCTGACAGAAGATGATTGTCAGCATCGAAGGAGGTGGAGAAAAGGAGTCGGACCACGTAGAAAAACGTTCTAAACCGACTAAATAAAAAATAAAAAAGATATTAGGGACCTATTGCATGTTCCATTTTTCACTTGTCCTTTATTTAAGGCATGCGCAGTTACCTAGTTTGAATTTCACCCCTTACTAAAGGATAATGTTTGACCTTACTTGTGTTCGAATAACGCAGGCTACTATAATCCTTTATTTAGAGACAGTGGTGCCGTGCATATTACTTTATGACAAAATGTTGTGTATACTTAAAAAATGTTTGATACCAGACAAATATTTCAAGAGCTACCAATGCGAAAAAATCTGCAGATTTAATTTTATGCCAAGACAATTATTTTTTATAGAAAGTGGAAGATATGTGTTGTTTGGCAACAGTGTTCACCAACTAAACAAAACTCATCAATGTTCTGTGAAGTGCGTAAAAAAGAAGGAGTATACAGTACATAGGCCTAATCCTATATTTTGCTGGCGGTCTTTCCAGGCGCCGATCTACGGGAGTGGTAAAAAGGAAAATTTCCCCTCCAATTCTCAAACTATATGTAGCCTTAACACACAAAATACACCTCCTGGTCACTATGCAAAATAGTTTTATGCAATATTTATTATAATATTTCCTCCCCCAAATAAGGTTGCTAGATCGGCCCCTGGTTTTTCACTGGTATTGGTTTTTCTGTTTTTCTATAGTTGTTTTTTGATACCTTCTGCAAAATTTAGGAACGCATAATAAACGTTCCAGTGACGAAAACGTTCAAAAACGTTACGAGGATGTACAAAAAACGTTTTAAGGACGTCTAAAAAACGTTTTAGGGGATGTTTCAGGGGACGTTTAAAAAACGTTTCAGGACGCGTTTAAAAACGTTTAGGAGACGTTTTAAAAATATTCCAGGGACCCCTTTTTAGGACGTTTTAAAACGTACTTTTTAGGAATGCCAATGTTGGGTACTTAGGGACCTTAAAAGTACGTTTTAAAAACCGCCTGTTTTGCAAATTTTTAAAACGGCCCTTTTGGTAGATTTTAAACATGTACTTTTTAGGTACGGAAATATTGGGGACCTAGAAAGAATTATAAAATATGTCCCATTTTGAACGTTTTTAAAACGTACATTTAAGTATGGGGACGTTGAATCCTAAGGGGGAGGGGAAGGGAGGGTTGGCCTTGCGTTACGCTCAATGGTATTTTAATGTATTTTTTCTTGAAAATGCGTTATTCTGAATTTTTGCGTTACGTAGTTTAAGAACGCTCCCTAAGAAATAAAGCAATTGCATCACACAACCGTAATTTCATTCCAAATTTACTACTAGGGCATATTTTTTAAATTTTAAGTAGAGTTTTTTAACTTAAACGTACCAGAAGTAGGTACCTATTTTAGGGTATTTTTGTGCAAATTTGCAAAAACGCTAGAAGACTTCGATTTGGTTTTTGAGATAAAAAAATGGCCCCTCAAAAACAAAATCGAAGTTTTTGAGCGTTTTTCTACATTTGCACAAAAAATGCCCAAAAACAATTTTGTTACTTTTAAGATGAAACCCCCTGTATAAATAAACAAAAACATGGTTTTCTTTTCATTGATATTGCGTTAAAAGAGTCACCTGGTCTGTTTAAAGCATCAGTGTGCGTCTAGTAGCAAAAAAGTGGTTCATTATTCCTAACAAAAGATATCATAAAAAACAGCGACATACGGACATCTAGATGCTCGATCTCGAACACGTTCATTTTTTTAAAACTCGCTATGATCTCATTACCACACCCTTAAATTAAATTTTGTGGCGCATCAATCAGACGAAGGAAATGGAAATGCGATGAATTCTAATCTTGACAGCTTCATCGAGTTTATTGTTTCGGTTTTTAACTTACATCAAGATAAAAAAAGACAGAAATAGTTGTAACAACGAAATATTGGAATTCGTAGTTATTAAATGCTAGGACAAGCTGACGTCCAGGTTAATAAAAATGATAATTTTGGTCACGCAAGTAATAAAGTTTAGGTATTGTACGGAGTGACAGAAAGGGGGATGTGACCAGGCACACGTCAAATGGGATTTTGAGCAGTGTAAAATTATGATAAAATTTTTGTAACAAGTGATCTGAAATTATAAATAAATATATTTTAATTTAAAAATAGCTCAGCCAAATTAAACGTTCAAACTTCACGGGGTAATTTCGAATAAAGCAAAGTACGTAAAGTATGAACTATTTGAACGATGCCCGCTATTTTTGGCTTGATTTTCACGGAACCGTTTTTTAATTATTATTCTGTATTTATTTAGTAATATACAGGTATCCATAGAGAAATTGTTAATTTAATATTTTTATATGGTTTAAATATGTCAACAATTTTACACACATTAAACCACCCCTAAGTGTGATACCTAAATGTAAGAATATTTTCTAGGAACGGTCGAAATCTCCCGTTACGTTACAAACATTTTTGCTGTTTTACATAGTAAACATAATTTTATTGCAAAACTAACTACATATTTTAATAGCTTAGACTTTACACTATTTTTGAACGTAGTCCCCGTTACGATCGATGCAACCTTAAAGACGCTCTGGGTATCTATTCTGGGTCTTGAACGATGTGACCATCCACATCACACGCTTTGACCAATAGCAAGCTTTAAATTAGCTCCGAGCCCTCATGTCCTATGCGAAATGACCTCCATTGCGCAAGCTTCTCGTATGATCTGACCGAGAAACGTTTAGTCGGTACGGGGCAGGAGAACAGATTTTACTTTAAACGCGTAAAATTTACAAACTCTGAAGAGCGGGCAACTATGCTATTGGTCGAGACAAGTCATTTCGCACAGAGTTTGCTTAAAGCCGGCCACAGACACAGAAAGATGTCCACGTGCATCTCCGCGCGTTCCTCAACGGGCATTCATGAACGCTCGTCTGTGAAGAAAATTTGCACGCGCGCGCAACAGAAAGTTGTTCAATCATGTCTCCCGATATCAGCCAGTGTTGTGCTTGGAATTTCTTCAATTTGGTCTATTTTTAAAACCAGTATATTATACATAAACAAATCGATAACAATGAGCGATTTAAGAGGTGTTTCCAAAGAATTTCTTCAAAGTGATTTCTTTTCAAAAGCCATTCCTTAACCCATTTTGCCTTCTGTTTTCTTTCTTTTAGATGAAAATGTAATTGTTTTTTTTTAAATACGCGTACGCCACTGCTAAAAGATAGAACTCTTCTTTACTACTTGAAGCCATTTTTACAACTAGGGAAATACACAGGAAAATACACAAACATGTCTCTCTATGTTGGCATCAGGCACGTTCATTCATTCAACGGGCGTTTTGGAACGCGCGTACTTGCCCGCGAACATGTATCTGTGTCTGTGGCCGGCTTCAGTCAGCATTCATTTTGTGATACTTTAAAATGTTCATTAAAATCTTATCAACTCAAGGTAGTCTTAGAGACGTCTCCTATCCGTTCGGTAATCGCTCTTTTCCTCAACTTTTGTCATTGCCTCGTTCAAAACTGATGGACGCCCGCGGCCAGCTTCATCATGCACGTCGCAGAAGTGCGGGGATCAGCCAGAATAGTAGTGGAAGAAGCAAGGAACGGTTGCTGTTGCCCGATTTACTGAAACTCCTCCGTTGCATCAAGAGTTCACTGAAGACCTTAATTTTACTTTAACAGAGGCTTTGGCATGAAAATCGGACCACCCAAGGTCAGGTCGATTTGGAGCCACATCAAGAAGCTAAAAACACAGTGACATATGAACTGAATCATTCCAAAAGGCTATTTGAAGAATCCATTCTAGAAAAAGAGCCAAAATAATTTTTCCAGTACATTAGCAATACTCTTAACTCAAAGGTACAATCCTTCGATCTATAGAACAATGATGGAAATGTCACTGCACTCTCTAAGACGGTTAGTGAATTGTTTGGTAATTACTTTCAGAGTACATTTGTAACTGAAGACTTTAACATGCCAACTTGTACGCCTGAGACAAGATCTATCCAGTCCTAAGATAATGTAATCTTTACAAATGAAAAACTATCAAATGCCCTTAGAAAACAAAAAATCCAGTCAAGCCCAGGCTATGACAATATTCCAGCTGTGTTTTTAAATAAATCCACACCCGAAATCTGCCCAATTCTCACATGTGTCTTTACAGAATCACTAGAAAGTGGAAAATTGCCACCTGAATGGAAAAACTCCATAGTAATCCCAATTCATAAAAACGGGGATAAACTCTCTCCAAAAAACTAGAGACCGATAACACTAACATCTATAGCCTGTAAATGTATGGAACGAAAAATTGTAATAGAACTAACAATGTTCTTGCTAGACTACCACAAGAACAGTTTCTTTGCACAACATGGTTTTCTTGCAAAACGGTCAGTAATTTCTAACCTGTTGTCATATATGTTGATTTTAAAAAAGCATTTGAAACCGTCCCAATTCAGAGATTTCTAAACATTGATAAGTGGTGTATTCTACATATCCAGTAAGACGCGCAGTTGGTAACATCTCAGAACGGATGTGCATCAAAATGTATAAAACTTACAATAGACCGATTTTAGAACATGCCATGGTAGTCTGGAATCCATACTTTCAAAAAGATATTGACCTTCTAGAGAGGGTACAGCGCATATTTACAAAAATACCACTTTTTTTGAAAAACAAGACCTCTATGAAGAACGTCTAAGGACTCTAAAGTTGCCAACATTATACAATAGAAGGAAACATGGCGACCTGTTTGAAACATATATACTCAGTGGGTAGTATTCTTGTGACATCAACTACTTTAAAAGAAATGAAAACCCTCAACTTCGTGGCCATTCTTTGAAACTTGACCCTTTTCTGTATAACCGAGTAGTGAAAGACTGGAACAGCTTAACCGAAGAAATCGTGACCGCCCCAAGTGTAAATAGTTTTAAAAACAAATTAGACAAGTTTTGGCCTCACCTGCCAAGTAAAAACTAGTTAGGGACTAGTGTGCAGTCAATCAGACAGGTTGTCTGTCTATCTGCTTATTGATAATAATAATAATTTACGGATAACCCTGGTATATTTTTTTATTTTAAGTAAATTTGAATTAAGATGAAACCCACTGAGAAATGCCGGGCATCGTATTATTGTAGTTATTTGAGTTTTAAGTACCTATTAAAATATGACCTTTTTTGATGGATACTAGATCTATAGACTAAGGACTCTTTTAAGTACTATATCTTAAAATATTTAGTAAATACCGGTGTGAGTCTACATTACATATATTCTAGTTTAATTTATTTTTATTATATGCCAGCTCAAAAAAGTTTCTTTTTATGTTTTATGGTTTTCTTTAACACTTTCTACTAATTTTGCAACCGATAATTTGTTTAAGAATAGGTCTTTTTAAAAACGATATACCTACAGTTTGCATATTCCTAGTTAATACCGTATTCCACATTTTTAGTGCATTTTAATGATAGCTTACCGTCCTTCCGTAAAAGGTAGGAAAATAACGCACGGATGGTACATACTGTGTAGTACCTACCAACAGTACCAAACCAGTAATTATTAATTTTCGTATCACGCGCACTTTCGTTATAACTATAATTATTTGTTTTAATGGAGGTTTATGTACGAGTATGTATTTTGGATTGAAAACGGCAATTATTTTGTATCGTTATATCGAGATGGGGTTCATCAAATTTGGACAAGCATTCAAAATGTTTCGGTTGGAGAATTTCTTATTGGGCAAAAATAAGTAGATAGGATTATAATTTTTCTGTCAATTCTCTTGGCATTTCACGATATCCCAACACCAGAAAATTGTCATTTAGCATCTTTGACGATGAACGACCTCTGGTTAACATATTTAATAGGTCTGACATTTCTTCAGTTTTAGTACCCTTATAACCAGTCGTGCCATCATTAAGACATATGAATAATGTAACAATTTTTATTAATGTCATAAATGGCGGTGAGAAAAGTCAAAAAGGGTACTAATTCGGGAGAAAATGTAAATAATAATCGATGAGGGACTGCAGAAATTATTTTGTATCGTTATATCGAGATGAGGTTCATCAATTTAGACAAGCATTCAAAATATTTCGGTTAGAGAATTTCTTATTGGGCAAAACTAAGTAAGATTATAATTTTTCTGTCAATTCTGTTGGCATTTTACGATATCCCAACACCAGAAAATTGTAATTCAGCATCATTTGACGATGAACGACCTCTGGTTAACATATTTAAAAAGTCTAAAATTTCTTCAGTTTTTGTACCCTTACCACCGGTCGGGCCATCATTAAGACAGATGAATAATGTAGCAATGTTTACTAATGTCATAAATAGCGTTGAGAAAGGTCAAAAAGGGTACTAATTCGGGAGAAAATGTAAATAATAATCGATAGAGGGACTGCAGAAATTATTTTGTATCGTTATATCGAGATGGGGTTCATCAAATTTAGACAAGCATTCAAAATGTTTCGGTTAGAGAATTCCTTATTAGGCAAAAATAAGTAGATAGGATTATAATTTTTCTGTCAATTCTGTTGCCATTTCACGATATCCCAATACCAGAAAATTGTCATTTAGCATCATTTGACAATGAATGACCTCTGGTTAACATATTTATTAGGTCTGACATTTCTTCAGTTTTAGTACCCTTACAACCGGTCCTGCCATCGTTAATACACATGAATAATGTAAAAATTTTTATTAATGTCATAAATGGCGCTGAGAAAGGTCAAAAAGGGTACTAGATCGGGAGAAAATGTAAATAATAATCGATAGAGGGACTGCAGAAATTATTTTGTATCCTTATATCGAGATGGGGTTCATCAAATTTAGACAAGCATTCAAAACGTTTTGGTTGGAGAATTTCTTATTGGGCAAAAATAAGTAGAAAGGATTATAATTTTTCTGTCAATTCTGTTAGCATTTCACGATAACCCAACACCAGAAAATTGTCGTTTAGCATCTTTGACTATGAACGACTTCTGGGTAACATATTTAATAGGTCTGAAATTTCTTCAGTTTTAGAACCCTCACCACCGGCCGGGCCATCATTAAGATGAATAATGTAACAATTTTTATTAATGTCATAAATGACGGTGAGAAAGGTCAAAAAGGGTACTAATTCGGAAGAAAATGTAAATAATAATCGATAGAGGGACTGCAGAAAATAATTAGCCCAGTTCCAAAACGGACCAACAAAATGATAAATGTATGTATCTATATATGTATTCTCCTCCAAATTTCCCAGCAATCCCTCATGCAATTTTATGTACCTCCCAAATACGTTATAGCATAAATACATTGTCAAAAAACTGAAAAGTGAAACACTCATAGCTGGCTTTGGAAACAATTGCAAATTTAAATTCGCGGACGCGAATTTTCGAGTGCGCATGCGTGTGTTTTGTCATATAGACACACAGCTGGTGTGTGAGTGGAGGCCATATTGACATTTTGCGGCGCTTTGCGTTTGTCGTGTAAAATTATGTTTTTTTCTGTGAAAAATGGGAAATAATTCACGTAAAACGTATGCGGTTTGTGGGAAAATTTCCAGGGGAAGTAAGGGAGCGCCATTCCATAGGTAACTACTTGTATTTTTCTTTATAATTTGTTAATAAAGTTAAGAGTGGTTTATAGCTGCCATTGTATCTACAATAAACATTCACAATTAGTTTAAAAAAAAAACTACAATTTTAATCCACCAATTGATACATTTTCACCCAATCAACTAGTTTTTAGAACAACATTTCGGGGGTACCAGGCAACGAGAAGGCGGACGAACTCGCACGACTCGGGGCTGGAACCGCCTATGTAGGACTGGAGCCACTTTTGGGCGTGACAAAAAGACAAGTGCAAAGCGGACTCAACAAATGGGCCCAGGACGCGCTATTAAACTCCTGGGAAACAGGAACGGGTTGCAGACAGACCAGAGAATTCGTAGACCGTCCAAAAGCGACTAGAATTAGATGGATGCTGGGACGGACACGAAAAGACCTCGGACTGCTGATAGGTACTCTAACCGGACATAACCGGTTGAGGAGGCACATGACACGTATAGGAGTCGAGAATGACCCTACCTGCCCAGCCTGTGGACAGGAAGAAGAGACATCAAGACACCTCGTGGCAGAATGCGAGGCCTACGCAAGGATGAGACAACAGGCACTCGGAGCGCCAACTCTGAGCGAGGAAGAACTGCACATGCTTAAATGGGCAGACTTACTGGACTTTGTAAACAGGACAGGAAGGCCCAATGAGTTACCCGACCATCAAAGGGAAGTGCTGAGAGTGGGATAAGGGACAGACTTGGGGCATGGCAAAAAGGGCCTACTCTGGCCTACTTGTCAGACCTGCGGGTCAACCCCCCCACTACTACTACTACTACTACTACTAGAACAACATTTGGCAATTTTCAAATAATGTAGTGACGTAACGGAGTCTGTTCCAAAACAATCAAAACTGACGCAGTAACCGAAAAACTGTCTACCCGAAAAAAAAAAGAACATTAAGAATTAAATAGGAGTCCTGGCTTCAAGCATCGCGTGTGAGAATGCATGCAATTCACTCAAACGTATTTGGTACCCCCTAAAGGCTACTCTTTTAGCAAAAGAATTCATTTTATTCCTTTGTTAGACTTAGTTATTGTTAGTAGGGGGGGGGGAGGTCGAGAGTCTTTACAGACAAATAAAACTAAATTCTGTCATAAAATAAAATCTCTGTTGGAAAAAATAACAAATAAAACAAAAAGTTAGCCCGACAAAGACCAAAAGAGTCAAACAAGACTAAACACAATTTTTTCAAAAACAAAACTGCAAAAAATATAGTTAAAATTAAAAAAAAAACTATATCTATATCAGTGTTGGCTGGTGACGTTATAAATTGGAGGGGCAGAAATTTATATTGCATGAAAAAGGAGATAAAAAAACTTACCTAAACAATTTTATTTTAGCATTTTACAAACAAGCAGCTACTTGGTGTAGTTTGTAGTTTATTTGTTTATAGATAGAGTCCATTCGCCCTTCTTTTACATGCGCAAAGTGCTCGGATTAGCTCCAGTTTCAGACTCATCATGGCCTCGTAGAGCAACCTCAAAAATTCCACAGAATTTTAAACAGTCTATTAACCTACTAAGTATATGTCTATTTTTTGTCACATTTTCATTATTTTCGGTAATGTTTTGCCTATAAGCAATATTCAATTGGCACCTAATATCAGTCTTGCCTAGCATAGAAAATTCTATGTGGTTATTTAAATAAGTAGCACTTACTTTGTGTCTTTAACTTTTCTTTAAACTGCTTGATATCACACATTCCCTTTGCCACCCACGCAGGATCACTTCGTGGATTGTTCATAATAAGACTAATAAAGCAAAAAACGCATTTCGTTTTTTACAACCGCACAAGCAGTTTTTTGCATCGTATAATTTTTTATTACTTGCCCTAAAATTTTGGTTAGTTTTTAGGATTTTTAGGTCCGGTCTATGTGGCCCAAAAGATTTTATTTGTAATCGAAGTTCATATGTCAACGTATTTAAATTTGCACAGTTAATTATAAATTCGACGGTATTTATTTCCTTTTTAAAAACAAACAAAAACAAACATTTTACACGCGACCGGCAAGGCTTTTAACTACTGACCTATCCCAAATCAAAACAAAGTCATTAAGGATAGAACTGGCAACACGTAGGAGGGGCCACGAACGTTTTTGCACGATGAATAAAGCCGACGTCAACTAAAACAAACATTCTTCCGCCCCCGCGCGAGAACAGCACCACATACACCGCTGAAAAACGGATGAAATTGAAACCTTGCCCCGCGCGGTGCTGCCGGCTTGTTAATTTACGCTTAAAAAGATCACCCAATCAATCGCTTGTTGTTAACCACAGATAATAAAAAGAACTAGAGAATCATGTCGTAAGGGAAGATTTAACTTTTTTTTATATAAATCAATTAAAAATACTGTTTGTTGTCTAGTTTTGGGAGGGTACTGCTCCGTTGCCCTCCCTCTAGCAGCCGCTACTGCAAAGGCGTTTCTGGACCCAAATTCTGGGGGGGGGGGTAATGGTTAAGCGGTGACTGTAAATGAGGGCACAGGAAAAAAGCTTCTATGACAAAAGCACACAGGAAAGATCCTCTAGTGCACACGTCAAAAAGCGCACACCAAAAAAGCGCATACGGAAAATAGCGCAGACGAAAAATAGCGCACAAGGAAAATTGCGCACATAGTCAAACATTGCACAATGAAATAAAGTTAAGCTTCTAGAATTCGAATGTTCTATGTAAAAAAGTAACAGGTTAGGTTATTAGACAATTTCGCCACAAAAAAGACGAGAGTATTTATATTAAGGCTTTCATAAAATTCTGAAATTAAAATTTTTTTTTTGATATTTGTGATTTAAAAAACTTAAAATTTCGAAAATCTATAAGAGCTTACACCGGCACACGAAATAAAAAAGTGGTTTATACCTTTGATCAGGCCTACCTATCTATTATATAAGTTCTTTGGTGCACTGAATTCGATTGCGGGGTTCATCTTAACTGTACACCATAAAACTTCGGGAAAATTAAATAAAAAAACGTTGCAATTTTTCGCGCACACAAAATAAATTGCACAAAACTATTTAAATTGCAAAAACTTGAAAAAAAATTATAAATGATGTGAACGTGGATTTATAAAGTAGTTCTGCGCAGTGGTCAAATAGTCTCTATATTTTTTTTAATTGAGGTTAGTCATATCTAGAGACCCTGTATATATGACATATTTTCTCTAGTCTTATCTAGTATAATGTAAAATTATTGTAAGATTTTCCTTTGTGGGATTTTTTTCGCATGCGATTTTTTTCGTATGCGCTTTTTTCCTTATTTATCCTACGTTTTTTTTCTATGTTCTTATTATCGGGAAGCTAATAAAGCTAACAAAAATTTATTTTAGCCTTTAACTAATCTGTAGCAGCTACCAGCTTTTATACCTAATATATTTTTTTCGGGCTCTGGGGGGGGGGTAATTACCCCCAGTACCCCCCGTAGAACCGCCCGTGCGCCACTGACCCTCTCCCTAACGTTTCATGAATCAGCATTTTGGTATCCGTCTTGTATTTGATATTTTTATAATTTCTTAAAATTATAATTCTGCAGCTCGATGGTGCGTGGAGCCAGCCGGTGTGCAATGTGCATGCAACATCTCTCTTTTCAACTTCTTACAAATCTTTCGCGGCGTACACAACATTATGATGACCCATGACCCGGCATTTCCTCAATCTATAACTGCATCCACGCTACCTGGTCATATCGGACAAGAATAATATTTAATTATAGACACGGCGCAGAAAAGGAGGAACATGTGAATTACTGTTCAGTACTCGTGTTTAATAACGAATATCGACACTCACGGATCTCTTAACCTGAAAATGGATGATCCGTTAGAAAACGAGATAAAGACCTATTTGCAACATACATACAGTGAAGTACACTCGGTTTCACCAATAACGTTGCAAAAATTTCTTTAGATCGATTATTATCGATTTGGCACCAAGGCCCGTTCATTGACCATTTTTTATTAAATTATAAAATTGAGGTCCGGAAGGCAAGCCTTCGACTTCGTTTGTTACGTAAATCACTTGAATATAAAAATGACATGAATGACACCTGTTTACCTGTTGGCTAGAACGATCTAAATTTGACAAAAATTTACAAGAAAAATATAGACCAATAACAATAACATATTATACACCAAGGGACTAAAGTGTAACTTTTTATCCCGAGGCGAAAACTTTGTAGCCCGACCGACCGACCCGCCCGACAATTTATCGAGGGATAAAAAGACACTTTAGCCTAGAGGTTTATATACTATTTTTCGCACTGTTTTTTACAAAAAATATTACAGAAAAAATATCAAGAAAATTAGGGCTGCCTCACATTATTTCTAAACTAAATATAAAAAATATACAAAAAACTGAAAATTGGACCGAACGAGCGGTTAGTCACTTTATTAAAGTTTTTGCAAAGTCAGTTGAACAAAGGTTAAATATGGGCGGCGGTAGATATACTCATGAAAATTATTTCATTTAATTATGGCGTAAACTAAAGAAATAAAAGTAGATAATAAAACTTTCTATTCCTATACCTACAGAAACGACACTGATTTATTTTCTAACTCTGCATACTGCCGACTAAAGGGGTCCCGCAAAGAACACCTGAAAGCAATTAAAAACGCATTTCAAAAAAATCTGCCAATCAGGTGTGGTGCATCCACCTGGGCTGGGCCGGTCAGAAAACAAAGACTTTGTGCTCGGACCGCAAAGAGTCGCGCCTTTTCTCTGTCGGTAGGGTTGAAATTATACCAGGAAGATTTTATATGAATTTGGATAACTTTTGAAGGGCAGAATGAAGCAAAATTTCATGAAATCGATAGAACCCCGTATTAGGGGCATTTCAGGTGATTTTGAAAAAACTATACCTATTAACCGATAAAAAAACTGTGAGCGTTCCCCGTCGCAGATTCTGTGCGGTGCCAGCGTACAGAAAAGAATTAGTTGAATCGATTTTTGTTTTTCGTTCGCCAGAGTCTACTCGATATGCCGAGGGGTGAAGCCCTTCGTGTCATGACAACATCGCATGCTTTGGCAGGGCAAAGAATAGGGTTCGGTTAGTGACGTATTGTTTACATTCGGTTCTGATTCGGTTTTTATTTTAATTATTTAGCCCAATGTGTACGATCCAGTACGTGTTTTACTAGAAAAAACGTTTTTGAGGTGGAACGACGATGACAAAAAATACTTTTTTAACTCTGAAAAGTCATCCCCTATATTGAACGTAAATAAACCGGCTGAGGCTAAAGACAACGCGTACATTCGATATTTTAATTGCAAAATCCATTAATGCAAATAAAGTTTTTTGACAGTTTATTAATTTAAAATATGCTACTTTAATAACGGAATATCTCATCAATATGCTGTTTTCGGAATATAGTAGAACACGTTTTTCTGAATAAATTATGTTATGACTAAAAACTTCGAAGAAGCTTCTGTTTCTGAGATATTTAAAAAAACTATTTTCAAGGCTGATTTAGATTGAAGGTCACTTGTAGCTAATGGGCTAGGAAGGTATCAGATCTACCATGGATTCATTTATTTTGTCTAGGATTTTCTCAAATCTTTAATATTACGGTTCGCGGTCTTAATTTTTATTTTGATTAAAACAGTCAATGGGATCGGCATTTACCAAAGCAAATGACAAATTTTTCAGATAAATGGTTTATGTACACAGGTAGCAGGGTCACGTTTTTTAAACGTCAAAAACAGGTAATTTTTAATGACCATTGACGTCTCTAACCTGACGTGTAAATGACCTTTAAATGACGTTCAAAAGACACACCCAAAATGACGTCATTTTTAGACGTTTTCAAGACGTCAGCAATATGACGTATTTGGGACCAAATCAGAACATCAGACATACACAAACCTATTTATGACTTTTTTTAAACTCGTTTGAATATATGAAATATTCCCTGCAGTTTAGAACACTGAAGGAAACTTAGACACAGAAGGTGACTCTTCTGTGACTTAGACCTGGAAGTACAGGAACAGGTACAGTGATGTTCTGAGAGGTACAGATCAAAATAGACCTAAACCTAGACTACACATCTCCACCTTGAAGCGAAAGAAGCCTCGAAGTTTGTCTTGATTTAATATTTAATTTATTTTACATAGGTACCCCACATTCCGTATAAATCCGGTCAAGTACGGCCTGGGGCACCATCTATGTAAGTATGAGTGTATGTCCCTTGGACAAAGTGTGCAGTGTGGGTAGTGACCAATTATAATGTTTTTCAGACGTCAAAAACTACACTACGAAAAGACGTCAAATAACTGACGCCTTAAAGACAACATTTTTTGGTAGATGACCTGCTGGTCATCCCAAAGACCACTTTTCGACGAAAAAAAGACGTCATTTGAGGACCCCTTGCTACCTGGGTAATATCCTAGGCCAAATATGATCTAAGGGCCATATTAGTTTAATAACTTATTAAATTGAAAAAGCTATTTAATTTTCCTAAAAGTGTTCTAAACTTAAAAAAAAAAGTTAGGTTGCCTTAATCATTCTATTTACAAGTAAAGTAATCAATCTTTAACACTGCTCTAATCTAAGAATAAACCAAGCCGCGCTGTATACTTCCTACGTGACCCTGGTGCTCATATCAAAAAGCGTACTTCATGGGCAAATCCCGCATCATATAATCAATTGCATCTAAATTCTAAATCTAAAATATTGATAAGGAAAATAGTGCCCGAGCTTTCTACTGTTGAGCCTATATTGCCGTTTTTATAAATATTATATACTGATTGCCAGAATGCACCAACAGGTTACCGTTTGAAATTAAAGAAAGAAAAATAAGAAAAAAGTTTTTCTGCTTCGGCCGGGACTCGAACCCGGGATCTCTTGTTCTGTGCGCAAACATTCTAAACATTGAACTACCGAGGCCATACATAAATTTTCGGAAAACTTTCATGTATGCAGGCTACGGTGTCTCAATATAAGATCGAGAGATTCTCAGGGTAACTCGACCAAGTCATCAAACTGATCTCTATAATTCTTCCTTCCCACTGTCAAAGGTAAGGTACTTATTTTTCTTTCTTTAATTTCACTTGTTGTTTATAGTTTTAGGTACTTGCATTATTTGCAATTTAGTATTTGAGGTTACCGTTTGTTTAGTGCTTACAATAAGTCATTTTTGCATTTTGCCGTCATCCAAATGCAAAACCT
This sequence comes from Aspidapion aeneum, assembly GCA_963576565.1. NCBI lineage: Eukaryota > Metazoa > Arthropoda > Insecta > Coleoptera > Brentidae > Aspidapion > Aspidapion aeneum. The sequence goes on from OY755043.1 coordinate 113,436,499, forward strand.
TAACTTAATGTATTATTCTTCTTCATTGGCTCTTGGTGGGTTTCAACTTAGACCTTTTCAAGCGGTCCACCGCGGTGTTGTTCTATTAACAAAAGATAACCTATCTTCGAAGCAGGGCCATTAATGGTTAATAGAACAATAAAAATGCATGACTTTTTTTAAGGGCCCTTTGTTTGATTCTCGCATTTAAACGAACAGAACTAATAACCGAACGGTTCACCGCTTGAAAAGGTCTCTTGTCTTATCCAAGTTTTTAAATTAGTTCAGGCGCTAGAGGTAGGAGAGTATACAAAATACGAGGACTGCAGTTTGGCAAGCAATCAATACTAGATGAGAATTAACAATCTGGATGTTGCCGGACCAATTTTCCCCCTCTCCTCGTATAGTGTTAGAATTTCTGCAAATTTAACTAAATTCATGCCCTAAAGCTGCACTGACGCGAAAATGCATCCAAACTGTGTAAAATCTAACCTAAAAATAAAATTATATTAGTTTTTGAAATTTTATTTGCAAAAACCCCAAAAAAAGTACCCTTGATGGCTCGGTGCATTTGCGCATTGAACACAAGTGAGTTAAGGAATCTCGCTTGCCACAGTGGCGGGTTCGATCCCCGTCGGTTGCCAAGGTCGGGTGCGGCAGATATTTATAGAATTTCTGGGGAGTCTAAAATGTCATATTGCCCTACCCCTTAATTCACGCCGGTAACCAGGCCGGATGAGGTCAGATATCTCGTGAAGGCGGACTTTGTTACAAACTCCTTTAGTCGGACAAAAGGACCGGATAAAAAAATACCCGGTCTGGGGCACGATGGATAGAATAGACCGGTGTTCGGATCTTATATATATATATATGTCGAATTTTTACGTCACTGGTGGTCCAGCTGATTTTTGTAAACAAAAGTAGATCTGTTATGAACAACGGAACAACTAATATTTTTTGAAAACTAAGGCTATTTTTCTACTGTTTTCTAGTACAACCTTATAAAATGTAATTTTGTAGATGTATCGTCGTTATTTGTTTTTAGTCCGCTTTATTTTTTATTACACAAAACTTAAACTACAAGTCAAACTGAATGTGATCGTTTAATATCAAAGGTGAACCGAGGACTATTGGGTAGTAAACAAAGAGGTAGGTCAGCGGATAATTTTTGAAGCTGAAAGGAACACATTAATTTCTTCGAATTTTAGTTTTTGTGTAAAGAGAAATAAAGCGGGCTAAAAAAAATAACGACTGGTATGTCTGAAAAATATTATTTTATAAGAATATACTAAAAAATAGTACAAAAATTGCCTTAGTTTTCAAAAAAATCAAAAAATATTAGTTGTTCATATCATCAAACTAAGCTTCTTAATAAAATTCCCTTTTGAACGATATATTAGTCTATGGGGTACAACTAAAGACAAATTCTTCAGCGGCGTCCATTTATTAAGATAATGTAATAAAAAAAACACATTTTTGTCACAGGTTTTATCCGATTTCCTTAAAAACTAAGGTAGCTCTATATAAAAAAATTTGTTTTATAATTTATTATAGATAATACAATTATAAAATGTATAACATGAAATAGTAATTAGTTTCATCTATTAGTTTCATCTATAACAATGACTTTGACGTCCTATAGTTACTTCTATACAGTGAGAACAAGCCGGTTTTTGGAATGATCCAAAAACACGTCAACTGAGATTTTTAACGGGTAATATATTTTTAATAAAAAAAAATTTGGACGGACCCACAGACAGGGGTCTAGTGACATTCATTTTTTTTTCAGACGAGATTACTCCACTTGTGGCACCTTGCTGAAAAGTCTATCGAAAAAGAAAAATAATGGTCCTGTTTTTTTTGACATCTGTCAAATATTAAAAAAAAAATTAATAGTTTTTGAACAAAGTGCCTACTATTTGCAAAAAAAGTTGGGTATTACTGGACCTCTCGTCGGGGGTCCACCACCTATTTTGTTAAAATATTATTATAGGCTTTACTCAAAATTACACTTTTATTATCTAAAAATCTCAATAAAATTGAATTTATTTGTTAAAATTTTTTTTAAATATATTTAACAGATATAAAAAAAAAGTTAAACAAATTTTTCTTTTTCGATAGGCTTTCCAATCATCTAATTTGAAAAAAAAAGGTGAATGTTGCTAGACCTCTCCGGGAGGTTGTGCAAAAACAATTTCAATAAAAAATATTGCTTGTTAAAAATCTCAGGTGACGCGTTTTTAGACCTTTCAACAAAAATTAATTTAGGTAATCCTTTAGCGAATTCTAATATAATATTCTATTTTTAAAGGACACATTATCAATAATATACAATTAAATAATTCAAGTATTTCAAAACATTAATCTACCATGTTACAAAATTCAATTTTAGCTATTTTTTGTTCTATTGTAACCTGGCATGTTATTAATTTTTTTTTGGGCTCCCCGTAGAGTGCTTACAACACGCATCTTCTGCTATAGTAATGAAGTAGAGATTTCTAGAAAGGTCTTAGTTATTTGCGAAGGAACTCGTCCACAACAAATTATTTCAATAAAAACAATAACTTTACTCAATATTCTTTGGCTATAAAAAGATTGGTTTAAACCCACATAAATTTTTTTGTGCCTTGGTCCTTGGGTCACATGACGAAGATATTATAGTTTTCTACTTTACGTCTATGAATTTTTAAGTTATTTACTTGATTCACCCAGCGCCGTAACTAGGGTGATTGGCGCCCAGTGCAATATTAAAGTTTTACGCCCACTCCCCTACAAAAATTGACTCAGAAGGCGCCTAACAGCCCTCTGCCGATGACACCATACTGCTTCTTGGTGGGATTCCCTACCCTAAAATTTCCTAAATGACGTTTTTTCAAATCTTAATTCCGGGTGTGGTTTTTTCGCATCTCTATAGCACAGAACACCAAAGGGAAGAAATGCAAACTACGTGTTAAACCGTTGGTAACACGAGAATAACCTTAACACGGTCCAGAAAGAGAGAAGACTATAGCTCTCTGTCTAGATCAAACATGTCGGGACACAGCTGATTTTTGCCAAAATAAATCAGCTGATATCACAGAACACCAGCTGAGCTGATATTTGTTAAAATAAATCTGTTGCTCAGTGAAAATCAGCTGTTGATGGAAAAACGTTTGTTTTTGTTAAAATGTATTTTTTCAGAACCATCCCATTTAAATCATGGCATACTTTTTCCATCAAATTTGCATAAAAATATCGTCAAATAGTAAAACTTTGTGGACAATAATTTTTTTTACAAAATTTATGGAAAATACCAAAACTTTATATGAAATGGTTCTGAAAAAATACATTTTTAACAAAAACAAACTTTTTGTACTATCAGCAGCTGATATTCAATGAACAGTATTATATTAATATTTAAAAATTAATTAATAAACATATTATAGTACTTACCAGCTTTTTTACTGCTAAAGATACATTTATATGAACTGTGATATTGTTATTTCAGTGTTGAGTAGATAGTAAACTAAAACACTTTCCGGGATAGACACAGTTTATTGAACTTAAACACTATAGAATAAACACTTTTCCGGATAGAGAGTTCACTCAACTAAAACCCTTCCCAGGACAGATCCTGCGCCGAGGGGCTGATCAATGCGCTTCGAACTAATAAAAATCAGTAAAAATTAGGTCCTGGCAGGACCTTTGGTTTGGTATTATTCGTTAGGCACTTTGTTTTTTTTTTTTTCATCACTTTATACCTAAATAAGACCAAGAAGGACTTACAGGACCAACAAAAATATGGATTATGTAAAGATTTGTACAAAATTTTTGCTATTGATCAGCCTTTCTCCCTGCAATGAATTGCAAGACAAGCAGTGATAGAACCACCATACAGCAAGACCTTCTGCAGGGCAGAGGTACTCCCACCAACTAAACCTTTTTAATTTCGCTGAAATCATTTTTTACTTATCACTGTGCAACCCTGTGCGTTGCTGCATTGTAGTTCTGCCACTGTTTATTTACATATTGAAATAAGTTTTTATAAAATACACATTATATAGGGTGTTTCATTATTCAATAACATAATTTTAGTGTTGAATTCCTTAAGTGGTTTCAAGGCAAAATGTTTATATAACCTTAAACACCTTGTTTTAAAGTTTCTTTTATTTAATGGTGGGTGTGCTTTCGGGCTGTTCGGCCGTCGTCGTTGGAAATTCGTTCTCGACGTTTCGCCATCTCGAGTGGATGGCATCTTCAGGAGATGTTGACTGTTTGTGAATAATGACCTGTTCTAGTTTAAAGATTTCTGAAGTTTTGACATGTAATAGAATTTGCAGACAAAATAACAACTACCTTTTTCAGATAGAACAGTCACACCCCCCACCATATTCAAAAGTTTAAAAAATATATATTTTTTTTACATGTGTCAACAAGTGAAAAAAAACATTTTTTGACATTACAATTGACATGTAAAAAAAAATATTTAGTTGTTTTCTTTTTTCACAAGCTATAAAATATTGTTTGTGAATAGAATCCTCTTTTGGGGGACCAACAAAAATTTTTATGTTAGAAAGAAAACCTGTCTAAAATAATTACATAAAAAAAAATAAAACAAAAAAAAACTTTGTAAAATTTTTATTTTAAAAGATTTTACAGTAAAAATTGCGAAAAATAAATAATTATTACTATCACTACCATAAGAAATTATTATTATTTTTTGACTTCACCAAACCAAACTTTCCACTAAGATTGTTAAAAATTTAGATTTATTAAAATAAAACTAAGTGAAACTTTATAAAACACCTTAAAAAACATGACTGCTGAAGCTCCAATTGACACCTGTTCAAAAAACATAGCATTACTACCCTGAATACAAATTTAGCTTTGAGATTACATTGTCCAGTAATTATGCAGAATAAAATATTATTTTACAGCTTATGCAGTGGCGCACCCAGGAATATGTCTCAAGGGGGGGGGCGAGGCTTATGATGTCGTATTTCATGCTATTTTTTGTGTTTATTATTTATGAAATATGTGGAAAATATATTAAAAAAATCTTGGGTTTGGCCCCCCCCCCCCTGGCTGCGCCCATGGCTTATTGCATTACAGATTTCTTGACATTAGCCCAAGATTTACATGGCATTATTGGCCAAAACAGTACAAATTACAGGTTAGCTGTTACCACTTGGTTAGTACTATCTGAGGGGAACACAAAGCTGCCTTTGCAAAATTAAAAAACAGTGTTTGTTTTACTTAAAAATAAAACAAATTTTCATTCATTTCCAAACAAAGCATGCAACTTGTTTGTTCTGTCTCTCTCTAAGTAACATCATCTGAGTGAGAGAGGGGACACAAAAGTTGCATGCATGGAAAAGTTGCACAGTCCGAACAGGGTATTAGGCAATAAAAAATGCTATTTATAAAACTCAAGGATACTGTTTCAGTTCCATATTGACACATCTCTTTCTCCCCAGAAAAGAACAGGTATGTGCCATGATCAAATTGATACAGTAAAGTTGAGTTTATAGTTGGGGCTGTAAAGCTGGTTTGTCACTATGAAAGTTTCTCTAAAATGCATGCAACCACTCATTCCAAGTGCCATCATCGGATATAGTGACATGGGTTTGATGCAGTCAGAACAGGGCTTAAGTCAAACTTATTAAGCAGGGAGGTAGGAATTTTAAAGCTATATAGCAATACCAATAACAAACAAAGCATATTGCCATAAAGTAAGCAGTAAGATGCAACAAAAAAATGTATTATCCTACAAACATGGGTCAACACAGTGGCATATATGTCAGGGCTGCCCCTAAGTTTTTTCTAATATTTTCCACATATTCATGAATACAAACATAAAATGTGGCCTCATGGGGTACCACCCCCCCCCCGTACCTATATTTTACAGATCAAAATTTTAATGACCTTTTTATACTTTTCGATATTGCAGCGTATTGTTTGAGGTTAAAACAAACCCTAACTAATAAATCACAGCTGCTACCACTCCCAAACAGTTACCTATCTATCTATCACTTAGGTACAGATCAGGTTTACACTAAAAACCAACTACTATCCCCTTGGATTACCTTCTACCACCAAAAAACAAACTACTACCAACTTTTGCTACCTTCTACCAGCAATAAAGTAACTACTTCCACCTTCCCCTAGCTTCTACCAGCAAAAAACCAACTACTACCAAGTTCCCCTAGCTTCTACCACCAAAAAACCAAATACTACAATCATAATCAAAGGAGGTAGTAGTTGGTTTTTTAGTGGTAGAAGATAAGCGTTGGTAGAAGTTGGTTTTTTGGTGGCAGAGACTAGGAGAAGATGGCAGTAGTTGGTTTTTTAGGGGTAGAAGCTCAGCGAAGGTGGTAGTAGTTTGTTTTTGGGGTTAGAAGTAGGGGAAGGTGGTAGTAGTTGGTTTTTTGGGGATAGAAGCCACAGAAGGTGGTAGTAGTTGGTTTCTTGGTGGTAGAAACTAAGCGAAGGTGGTTTTTGGCATAAAACTGTGTCGCAGCTGAGTGATAGATCACTGTAACTCTTCAGAAGTAGTAACAGCTTAGACTTATAAGTTAGAACCTATTTGTTTTTATCATAAACAAGGCGGCCTTACTTAAAATAGAAATTTCCATTGTTCATAGTGGAAATTATGAAGTATGCCTAAATAAATGAACTTACCCCTTACCTTACTTTAACGAACAATAAATCCACCTTAAAACTCACTGGTCTGGGGTCGTTGAATTGACTGCTTTTTATATGCTGCTCCTTGTTTTTTATACTGCTGCTGCTTCTTTTTTACACTGCTACTGCTTGTTAGACTCACAAAATATGCCGATCTAGTACTCAATGATTTGATTTTAGTTTTTTTATCAAAAATCAGATTGAGGGGAACACCCGACAAAAATGACATTCACCACAGAATAAATTCAGGTGTGTCGCGTGTCTCTCTTTCTGTCTGTTCTGGTGGGCTCTCTCTCTTTCCCACTACAGCAGTCAAACCACAGAACAGGATGACACTGTCAAACGTCATTATGTTTAGTTCCAATTTAGTCCCTTGTCCAGATCGCAGGCGCTTTTCGCGCTGTTATATTCCGTATGTCATTTTCACGGGGGTGCTCTATAGCTAGCGGCGTAACTAGGATGATTGGCGCCCGATGCAATATTAGAGTTTTGCGCCTCTCCTCTACAAAAATTGACTCAGAAGGATTAACCCAAAGGCGGACCCAGGGGGAGGTCGCCCCCCACAAGCCTAAGATTATTTAAAATATTTTCCACATATTTCATAAACACAAAAAATAGCATAAAATATGACATCATGGGGCCTTGTCCCCTCACAGGCCTCCGGCTCCACTAATACATATTCCTGGGTGCGCCACTGATTAACCTAAGTTGTGTTAAAGCTATAGGGCTGTCTAACAAAACATATGATCAAATCCAAGATGTCTTCCATAGGACAAACAAACCGATTTCCCATAAGCCGTAATGTTAACAAAAACGTAAATTTTACAAAAACGACAAGAGATTTAGTCTCAAAAATTAATCAGTTTTAAGAACAGATCCTTTGTGCACATGGGAAAAATGCGTTTTTCTTAAAAATATTAAACTAAAGCGAGAAAATCTGAAATAAAAGGGACCATGTTTTCTTCAAAAAAGAAGGTTATGTTTTTGTTTATTTTGTTTTTTTTTTAACTTTTTTTCTAGTTTTTTCACTTATTTTGAATTATTACATGGACGTACCAAGGGGGCGGGGGGCCCGGACCCCCCCAAACCACATATTTTGTTAGATATTTTCCATATATTTCATGTCATGAGACCTCTGGGGGCCCCCCAAAGGTTTTTAAATTTTTTTGACCAATGAATCAATGAACTATCAGCCCAAGGTAGGGGAAAGTAGTTCTATTCAAAGAGCTCACTTCAAGGCTCACTTAACAGAGAAGAAATTGAAATAGACTAAACTTTTCTTATCAGATTCAGGTTTTCTATTAGGATCTATTGGGATCTTTTTTTGTGCTTGAGTGGACCTTTTGCAGAAGTGTAACATAGAATTGTGTTAAACTGTGAAAAATATTTCACTATGATTTTTAGGTTTAGACAAAGTTTAATTGTTGAAAATTGGAGAACCCTCCAGTAGTGACATGAAAAAGAGGCACAACTTATAGGTAGGTCAGTCCAACAGATCAATATGCACATATGAGTTCCAACCGAGGTTGGTCATGCAAACTTCTAATAAGTACTTTACAAAATATGTTTATTTAAAAAAATATAAGTAAACATTATATAAAAAAAAAACTTGCAAAATTAAAATACAGTTTTTCCTTGTCATTGCCCTCACACACCGTACATCACCATATGATTTTCCATGAACTATAATACATTGGGTACGGTCAAACCTAAGGTTCATCAGCTCACAACAGTAAGTACTGTTCAAATTTTACAACAGTACAATATTCGCTGTTGTATTACTACTGTTACTATTACTTTTATTACTGTTTTTTTGTAACAATATTTGCTCAATTATGTATCTAAAAGTTTATGCAAATAAATATATACTCTACTCTACAATTGGGCGTAACAGCATATGACCCATTAGGAGTATTAGAACCCAAGTTTTTTTGAGAGAAATTGAAAAAAATATCTGAGAGAACTTATTTGTTTTTCTTGTGGTCATCAAAGTCAACAAAGATGAGTTTTTTTCCATCTATTATTAATGATGCCATAAAAAATTTTTTTTGGTAGTAAGCTCAGTAGAAATTTCACAACAGGACTTGTAGTAGGTCCAGTCAGATACTATACAAATTTTACGGTGTACAAGTTTTAGGTATCAAAAAGCATGGAAATAAAGGAAAATTTGTACCAAAATAGTTTAAGAGAAAAAGAGGTTTGAGTTAGGGAGATTGTCAAATTCACCAGTTTTGAGGTCTGTAAAATAAATATTTATTAAAGAAAAAGAAACTTTGATGATACAGGACTTCACTCGACACTATACAGGACGCTACACTACCAAAAGTTTATTTAAGAGTTCTGTAGGATGTTGTACAAATTTGGTTCAGCTCATTATTCACACTAACCTGATATTGTTTTCCTTTTCTTTCTTCTCTGGACCCTTTTTTCAACCATCATTTTTAAAATTTTTCAACCGTTTTGAAACAATAATCCAATCAGGAGAGACCCAGTCATGATCATTGCTGTATCCTAGTTTTGAAAGTTGCTTGCCTAGAATAGTAAAAAAATCATAGTGAAATATTTCTTACAGTTTAACACAATTCTATGTTACACTTCTGCAAAAGGTCCACTCAAGCACAAAAAAAGATCCCAATAGAAAATGTTGCCAAAATGGCAGTTACACACTTATCCAAAACAAACCTGACAAAAAAACTCGAATATTTCAATTTATCCTCTGTTAAGTCAGGTAACAGAGCACTTATCCACTTTCTTTTCCCTTCTTTGAGCTGATACCTAGTTCATTTTAATCAAGATGATTTTTTAAGGTCATAATACTTGGCATTCCATCAAAACTAACATTATCAAGCTCTCCCCAGCTGCCACAATTCATAACAGCACAGAAACTAATAATAATGATTCAAACTGAGTAAAAACTGGAAAAAAAGTAAAAAAAAACAAAACTAAATAAAAACATAACCTGACTTTTGAACAAAACATGGTCCCTTTTATTTGAGATTTACTGGCTTCAATTGATTTTTTTTAAGAAAAACGCATTTTTCCCATGTGTACAAAGGTTCAATACTTAAAACAACATCTTTGTTGTAAATTAAATCGTTTCACTTTTTTTAAAAATTACGTTTTTGTTAACATTGCGGCTTATGGGAAAACGCTTTGTTTGTCCTATGGCGACCATCTTGGATCGAAAAACAGCTGATCGTGACAGTTCGTTAGACAAGCTAATTATTGACACTCCAAGGGCGTCCGCATATTGAGGTTATGTTTTTTTAATGTGTTATTTGTTTTATTCAATTTTCCTTAAAACTAAGCTTTCTAAAAAATCTTATTTAACTCTATATTGTTGAAAATAAAACATTTTTAAAACGATATGTATCCACTGAGATTTTGTTAACGGGGAGCAATCAAAGAAAATACGCATGTTTGGTGATTTTTTTTTAATCACAATAAAAAGTATTGTTATCATGTAATTTACCAATTAAATTTTCTTTCGAATGATTTGTGTATTTGTTACATTTAGATAACTGTTAATACACCAGGGGCATCCAAAAGCAAGGACTATAAGTACTTTCTTTTTGTGACTAAAAATAATTCTTTGAGTGTTCCCCGTTAGCAAAAACCAACTAGATACATATCGTTTTAAAGATAATTTTATTTTTAACAAAGTAGAGTAAAACAAGATTATTCAGAAAGCTTAGTTTTTAAGAAAATTAAATAAAACAAATAAAAATTTTTAAAAAATGAATTAAGAAAGAATAACCAAAATATGCGGTCGCGCCTGTAGTGTCAATAATAGCTTCAACACAATTTTGTGATACTTCGTTTAAAAGAACATTTTATTTTCTCTAAAAAAGGTATTTTAATTTTTTTTTTAAATACTTAGTTTTTTTTAAAACTGAAGAAAATCTAAACAAACTTTCGTGATCCCATAAAATAACACCAATTTATGAATGCCAATTAAGTGCTAACCGTGGACTCACTTAGGTGATACATTGTTTAAAAGATAATTTAATTTTCTACAATAAAGTTGATTACACACTTACTTACCCTTTGAGAAAATTACATAAAACTGAATAATTTATATTATATACATACTATGGAAATACATAGGAAACGGGTGTACTGCTAACACTTGAGGGTTCGTATCTCAAGCACGGGTGCTACCCAGAGAAATCAATGATATCTCATTTTATAGGCTATTAGTTGGTCTTTATTTTATGTTATTGCAGATTTTTTCAAAAATATGCAGGTTATTAAAAAAATTGGTCAACATCCAAAATGGCGGCGAAATGTTTAGCGTCATAACTCGAAAACCATTCATCATACAAAAAAATGTTTAAAAGCGTTTTTGTAGGAAATTTTATTGTCTTTAAGTTTTGTTTACTTTTCTTCTAAATCGTGCAGTAACTGCACACTAAATCCAAGATGACGGGGGAAGCCGGCTCCCCCCAAGGTCAAAAACTCAAATTTGTTTTTAGGACTCTAATGTCAACAACATACGTGAAAATCGCGACTACATCACCTTTTACAAGCTAAAATTCTATAATGACTGGACTAAAAAACCTTTTAGCTTAATAATTAAAGTAAGTATATTTTGCCCAATGAATTTGTTATTGTCATTTTAAAAGCTTAACTCTTAATAAGTAAATTGTTTAAAAAAAAATAAGTCACCTTTATTTCTTGTCTTGACCAATTAATTTAAAAAAGTCACGATTTTAGCGTTAGTTATATTTTGTTGTTAATAAAGAAATCAAAGTCGTACAATGTATTAAATAACAATAAATTTTGGCACTAATAAGGCCACGTCCAATAAACAATATGAAAGTAACATTTATTAATGAAAAGTAACAATTATTTATAAAATTATTGTTATTTAGGTTCTACATTCTTTGAGCGACTTACAAGTTTGTAAAAGTTTTTAGCTCACACATATACTATACTATAGTAGTGTGAGCTATGGTGATCCTAATTTTTTCGAGAAAAAAAAAGTTGCTCCGATTTCAAAAATTTTTATACATCTTTGCGTTTCAGATGATTTTGAAACTTTTTTGTTGCGCCGTCTGTCTGTCTGTCTGTCTGTATGTCTGTCTGTCTGTCTGTCTGTCTGTCTGTCTGTCTGTCTGTCTGTCTGTCTGTCTGTCTGTCTGTCTGTCTGTCTGTCTGTCTGTCTGTCTGTCTGTCTGTCTGTCTGTCTGTCTGTCTGTCTGTCTGTCTGTCTGTCTGTCTGTCTGTCTGTCTGTCTGTCTGTCTGTCTGTCTGTCTGTCTGTCTGTCTGTCTGTCTGTCTGTCTGTCTGTCTGTCTGTCTGTCTGTCTGTCTGTCTGTCTGTCTGTCTGTCTGTCTGTCTGTCTGTCTGTCTGTCTGTCTAGGTGTCCGTATGTCTGTCTGTAACGACCAACGCGCATAACTCAAAAACCGCTTGGCCGATTTTAATGAAATTTGGTACCTAGGCTGGGTCTTGGGTCGAGATGGTCCCATTTAAAAATGAACAAAATCCACCGAACACAAACCAAATAAAAGGGTGGGGGTATATTTCAAAAATTAGAGTTTATGTGAAAATATGGCGTGTGTGATATTAAACGAAAGGTAATTGAGTCTGCAGTTAAACAAAATACATTTTAATTTATTTAAAAAAAAAGGGTGGGGGTATATTTTAAAAATTAGAGTTTAAGTGAAAATATGGCGTGTGTGATATCAAACGAAAGGTAATTGAGTCCGGAGTTTAACAAAATACATTTTAGTTTTTGTTTTTTTTTAAGGGTAGGGGTAGATTTCAAAAATTTTAGTTTAAGTCAAAACATGGCTTGTGTGGTATCAAACAAAAGGTAATTTAGTCTGGGGTTGAATAAGATATATTTCAGTTTTTAGTTATATTAGCTCACACGTACACTATAACTATAGTACCTAGTGTGAGCTTAGGGGCCCGTATATTGGCAGAGTATTTTTTATTGTCAAAAATTAAAGAACTTTTTCTTAAAAGTAAAATGAGAAGTATTTTTTTCAATAAAATGTATTGTAATTTATGAGATACTCTGAGTACTCATCAATAAATTACCTTTGGTAGATAGTGCATGCTTTTATTAAAAAATTTATTATTCCTGCATGTGTTAACTAAACCGGTTTTTATCAATAAAAAGAAACAGGTTTTGGTAATATAAGTATTTGAATTTTTATTTTTTTTAAAATTAGTTTTAACACAGTTATTAACTTTGTTGTGATGACTCGAAAAAAATATTCTGCCAATATATGGGCCCCTAAGCTCACACTAGGTGCTATAGTTATAGTGTACGTGTGAGCTAATATAACTAAAAACTGAAATATATTTTATTCAACTCCAGACTAAATTACCTTTTGTTTGGTATCACACAAGCCATGTTTTGACTTAAACTCAAATTTTTGAAATCTACCCCCACCCTTAAAAAAAACAAAAAACTAAAATGTATTTTGTTAAACTCCGGACTCAATTACCTTTCGTTTGATATCACACACGCCATATTTTCACTTAAACTCTAATTTTTAAAATATACCCCCACCCTTTTTTTTTAAATAAATTAAAATGTATTTTGTTTAACTGCAGACTCAATTACCTTTCGTTTGATATCACACACGCCATATTTTCACATAAACTCTAATTTTTGAAATCTACCCCCACCCTTTAATTTGGTTTGTGTTCGGTGGATTTTGTTCATTTTTAAATGGGACCATCTCGACCCAAGGCCCAGCCTAGGTACCAAATTTCATTAAAATCGGCCAAGCGGTTTTTGAGTTATGCGCGTTGGTCGTTACAGACAGACATACAGACAGACAGACAGACAGACAGACAGACAGACAGACAGACAGACAGACAGACAGACAGACAGGCAGACAGACAGACAGACATACATACAGACAGACAGACAGGCAGACAGACAGACAGACATACATACAGACAGACAGACAGACAGACAGACAGACAGACAGACAGACAGACAGACGGCGCAACAAAAAAGTTTCAAAATCATCTGAAACGCAAAGATATATAAAAAGTTTTGAAATCGGAGCAACTTTTTTTTTCTCGAAATAATTAGGATCACCATAACTCACACTACTATAGTATAGTATATGTGTGAGCTAAAATTTTGTTTTGTCTGTTCTAATTTTAGCTCACACATATACTATAGTATAGTAGTGTGAGCTATGGTGATCCTAATTTTTTCGGGAAAAAAAATGTTGCTCCGATTTCAAAAATTTTTATATATCTTTGCGTTTCAGATGATTTTGAAACTTTTTTGTTGCGCCGTCTGTCTGTCTGTCTGTCTGTCTGTCTGTCTGTCTGTCTGTCTGTCTGTCTGTCTGTCTGTCTGTCTGTCTGTCTGTCTGTCTGTCTGTCTGTCTGTCTGTCTGTCTGTCTGTCTGTCTGTCTGTCTGTCTGTCTGTCTGTCTGTCTGTCTGTCTGTCTGTCTGTCTGTCTGTCTGTCTGTCTGTCTGTCTGTCTGTCTGTCTGTCTGTCTGTCTGTCTGTCTGTCTGTCTGTCTGTCTGTCTGTCTGTCTGTCTGTCTGTCTGTCTGTCTGTCTGTCTGTCTGTCTGTCTGTCTGTCTGTCTGTCTGTCTGTCTGTCTGTCTGTCTGTCTGTCTGTCTGTCTGTCTGTCTGTCTGTCTGTCTGTCTGTCTGTCTGTCTGTCTGTCTGTCTGTCTGTCTGTCTGTCTGTCTGTCTGTCTGTCTGTCTGTCTGTCTGTCTGTCTGTCTGTCTGTCTGTCTGTCTGTCTGTCTGTCTGTCTGTCTGTCTGTCTGTCTGTCTGTCTGTCTGTCTGTCTGTCTGTCTGTCTGTCTGTCTGTCTGTCTGTCTGTCTGTCTGTCTGTCTGTCTGTCTGTCTGTCTGTCTGTCTGTCTGTCTGTCTGTCTGTCTGTCTGTCTGTCTGTCTGTCTGTCTGTCTGTCTGTCTGTCTGTCTGTCTGTCTGTCTGTCTGTCTGTCTGTCTGTCTGTCTGTCTGTCTGTCTGTCTGTCTGTCTGTCTGTCTGTCTGTCTGTCTGTCTGTCTGTCTGTCTGTCTGTCTGTCTGTCTGTCTGTCTGTCTGTCTGTCTGTCTGTCTGTCTGTCTGTCTGTCTGTCTGTCTGTCTGTCTGTCTGTCTGTCTGTCTGTCTGTCTGTCTGTCTGTCTGTCTGTCTGTCTGTCTGTCTGTCTGTCTGTCTGTCTGTCTGTCTGTCTGTCTGTCTGTCTGTCTGTCTGTCTGTCTGTCTGTCTGTCTGTCTGTCTGTCTGTCTGTCTGTCTGTCTGTCTGTCTGTCTGTCTGTCTGTCTGTCTGTCTGTCTGTCTGTCTGTCTGTCTGTCTGTCTGTCTGTCTGTCTGTCTGTCTGTCTGTCTGTCTGTCTGTCTGTCTGTCTGTCTGTCTGTCTGTCTGTCTGTCTGTCTGTCTGTCTGTCTGTCTGTCTGTCTGTCTGTCTGTCTGTCTGTCTGTCTGTCTGTCTGTCTGTCTGTCTGTCTGTCTGTCTGTCTGTCTGTCTGTCTGTCTGTCTGTCTGTCTGTCTGTCTGTCTGTCTGTCTGTCTGTCTGTCTGTCTGTCTGTCTGTCTGTCTGTCTGTCTGTCTGTCTGTCTGTCTGTCTGTCTGTCTGTCTGTCTGTCTGTCTGTCTGTCTGTAACGACCAACGCGCATAACTCAAAAACCGCTTGGCCGATTTTAATGAAATTTGGTACCTAGGCTGGGTCTTGGGTCAAGATGGTCCCATTTAAAAATGAACAAAATCTACTGAACACAACCCAAATAAAAGGGTGGGGGTAGATTTAAAAAATTAGAGTTTATGTGAAAATATGGCGTGTGTGATATCAAACGAAAGGTAATTGAGTCTGGAGTTAAACAAAATGCATTTTAATTTATTTAAAAAAAAGGGTGGGGGTATATTTCAAAAATTAGAGTTTAAGTGAAAATATGGCGTGTGTGATATCAAACGAAAGGTAATTGACTCCGGAGTTTAACAAAATACATAGTTTTTGTTTTTTTAAGGGTGGGGGTAGATTTCAAAAATTTGAGTTTAAGTCAAAACATGGCTTGTGTGGTATTAAACGGGAGGTAATTTAGTCTGGAGTTGAATAAAATATATTTCAGTTTTTAGTTATATTAGCTCACACCTACACTATAACTATAGTACCTAGTGTGAGCTTAGGGGACCATATATTGGCAGAGTATTTTAATGAAGTTATAAGAAAAAATCGATCAAAAATTGTTAGGTTTAGTTAGACGGGGTTTTTTAAAAAACAAAGAAGTTTGATGCAAAATGTAATAGAAAAAACTTTCTTTTGACATATTTTACAACCCCTTAAAGTTTCGTGCATTATTTAAATAACACTCTGTAAATCTACAGGGTGATTCGAATTGGGCACTTTTAAGTGGTTTGGGTCAATGACGTCCAATGGATACTTCTAGGGGGGGAGATAGAGGAAAGCCAACCTCCCTTTGCGAGACAGGCTAAATCAACGCTTATTGCGTTTTTACCCGCCATCAGACACGTGAGCGTCACTCAACGGAATTTTTAGGCCAAATAATACTAACAAACGTGAAATTTAGTACTAGGGAATTTAAAAAATTAAACAAGTTTCGTGGCTCATCGGGTAAAAAGGAGATTTTGTTTCTCTCATATTTTTCCGTGAGTAGCTTTAAAGCTTAACCTCACGGGGGTCCAAGGTTAATCTTTCAAGCTACCCACGGAAAAATATGAGAAAAACAAAAACTCCTTTTTACCCGATTATCCACCAAATTCCGTTGAGTGACGCTCACCTGTCTGATGGCGGGTAAAAATGCAATAAGCGTTTATCTGGCCTGAAAGGCAGAAAAAGCTGTCTTGGGTCACGGATTAGTTTGTTTGTTTTTATTTGTTTTCGATCTTTTGATTGATCGATATGTATAGCAGTTTATTTCGCCTGCTTTTGTTATTGTTTCTCCCGTATCTCGGTAGTATATTGCGAAAATGTTCTCACTATTTACATAGGATTAAAGACAAAACCGTCTAATTAAGATAATTAGAGTGTCACATTGAACAGTGTTCTGAGGAGTCCCATAAGAACGATACAGTTAACTGTCAACACTTATTAGATAGATAGATAATGTGCTTTATTGTCATAAAAACATTACAATTTGTTTTGTGGACAAAGCAATGACTTAGAACTAAATTGTAAAAAAAATAAATTATAAAACTATTAATCAAAAATATCAAACGTCAGAGAAAAATAACTTAAAGCTAAAAAAAATTTGCCTATATAGTAAAATAAGTACAATCACATACATAATAAAAATTGACCGGCATTCAATATAAATTATATCACAGAGTTTTTCTTTGGAGTCGAACAAAATTTCATTTTTTTTTTAAATTATTTTATTATCAGAAGCACACCTGGTATTTGATAACAATAAATTAGGTAAGACAGCTCAAAACCTGTCCCGATAATACTCGTCCAGATCATAATATCCTTTATCAAGAAGTAACAGCCTAACTCGTTTTTTAAAAATTTTGAGATTCGATAATATTTTTATCCTTTGAGGTAAATGGTTATTATTATGATAAATTGATTTGTGCACATGCGTAGTTTTTGGTATAGGAAGTTGTAAATCTTTATGCTGGACAGATCTTTTGTTATAGCTACTCGACAAACGAAGAAAATCATTCTGGTGCATAAAAATAAGAGAGAGGATAAATAAAGATACTAGGGTGAGTATTTTTCTAGATATAAATAAGGGCCTACATGACTCCCTAAAGGAGACATGACACAAATATCGTATTGCCCTTTTTTGTAAAACAAAGATCATCTGAAATAATTGGTTGTTCGTCGCACCCCAGAAGGCAATGCCATAGCGCAGATGCGATTCTATTAATGCATGATAAACTGTTTTACCAAAATTAAATCCTAGTTCATTAATTGTTGCTTTAATTGCATAGCAACCAGAAGCCACTCTCCTGCTTAAAGCGCAGATGTGATTCTCAAATTTTAAATTGGAGTCAATGGTTAATCCTAAAAATTTACTTTGGTTTTCCTGTGACAAAAGATTATCGCCCACCTTAAGATTGTCCATGTTACACTTAAAACAAACTATATTGGTTTTATTAATATTTAATGTTAGAAGATTTGAATTAAACCATTTATTTATAATTTCTATATCCGCTGAAATCATACTCTTTAGTCTGTTAATATCAGTGGCATTTCACAAGATTGTCGTATCGTCAGCAAAAATAGTAAATTTTCCATGTATATTCAGTTTTGTTATATCATTAAAAAAAAGCAAAAATAAAACCGGCCCCAAAACTGAACCTTGGGGAACGCCCCATTCAATACATCCAGGTTTTGACGCTTTCGAATTAATTACTACTCGCTGGGTTCTTCCTTGTAAGTATGATTCGAACCATGATAAAGCCACCCCCCTGAATCCGTAATGATGTAGTTTTTTTAATAATATGGAATGGTTCACACAATCGAAAGCTTTGGCTAAGTCGCAGAAAACCGCCGCCGCCACATTAGACTCGTTTAAACATGAAAACAGTTGTGTAAGTAAATTAAACATTGCATTGTTGGTACCAGTATTTTTTCGAAAGCCATATTGAACATTGCGTAGTAATTTGTTGTGTTCAAGATACGACACGATTCGCGTTTTAGTTAACTTTTCAATTAACTTAGATAAGGTAGACATCATAGAAATTGGTCTGAAATTGGCCGGGTTTGATTCGTCTCCACCCTTGTGTAGAGGAATTACTAAAGCAGTTTTTAGAATAACATCAGGCATATTTAGCAAAACCCTTACAGAGAGCCCATCTTCCCCTGAAGCATTTTTATTTTTAATGCTTTTTAAAGTTTGCTTTACTTCTGTTAAATCGGTTGGTGTAAATGAAAAAGAATTGGGCACTGAATAATTTACCAAATATGATATAGGATCTTTATCTGTTTTTAGGTTTTTGGTTAAATTTTTGCCTATATTGCAATAAAACTGATTTAGGTTGTCAGATGTGTGTGTGACTTCTGGATGCGAAAGTGATGATTGAAAATTATTATTACGAATATTATTTATAATTTGCCAACATTCTTTTTGCTTATTAGAAGAACTATTTAAACGATCGGAGTAGTATCTAGTTTTTGCCGCCGCAATTAATCTACGATACAAAGATATGTAGGTGCTAAAATAATTATAAAAAAACTCACTATCTGTAAATTTCCTAATCCTATGAAGACAGCGAAGATTTTTCGAAGATACTTTTAAGCCTTTAGTAAACCAAGGCTTCTCATTTTTAGTTTTTATATTCCTTACTGGAAAACATTGGTCAAAAATTTTGGTCGTTTTTTGGTGAAATGAAGTTAAAGGTTCTTCTGACTCAAAAACATGATTCCACGATTCCCTACTGCACGAATAATAAAATGTTGTAAAGCTACGTCTATTGAATATTCTACCACGCTTTGATTTTTGTTTGGTTGTTACTTTTGGCTCCAAAATATCACAAACCACTGCCTCGTGATCCGATAAAGCTGAGTTAACTACTTTACATTTTACCTCCTCAACACTATAGCTGGAACACATATAGTCAATTAAGGTCGAGGATGTTTTGGTTATACGCGTGGGCATGTTTACATGTGAGGTTAAGCTTTCAAGCTACCCACGGAAGAATATGAGAGAAACAAAAACTCCTTTTTACCTGATTAGCCACGAAACTTGTTTGATTTTTTAAATTCACGGGTAGTAAATTTCACGTTTGATAATTTTTTATATTCGTAATACTTTTTTATATTTTTAATTTTATTTTTTAATAGAAACTGCGTTAAAAATGATATGATAAAACATAAAGAACATGTATAAATAATTAAAATAATAAAAAATCGTTTAAATGGAAATTTTGGACTCTTAAACCCTTAATTAAAAAAAGAGCATTTTATAAGAAAAATATAATTTTTTTTACACCTCGGAAACTAAAAGTGGTAGATAAAATTCGAATTGACGATTGCATTCAGCTTTGAAAAATCTACAAATAAGCAATTTACACCAAAAACAAATTTTGAAACATCAAATAGTTATATACAATGAAACCTCCAGTAAGCGGACACTCACGGTTTCGTCGATTTTAACCGCTTATTGGAGGTGTCCGCTTATAAGAGGGTACTGCGAAATTTTAATATATATTTGTTAACAATTTCCGCTGTTTGAGTTTTTCCGATATTAAATTTTTCAGCGATTTTTCGTGCTGATAAATGTTCCTTCTCCGAAATTTATATAACTTCCATTTTTTCAAGTAAACTAAGAAGTTTTTTACTAGGCGCAATTTCAAAGAGATCTATTACTACCCAACTGAACAATAAAAATAAAACACAGCAGTCCCACCGAATAAAATATTTTGTAAATACGACCGCGTCCGGTTATTAGAGTGTCCGGTTATAAGAGTGAATTTTACATGTAAAGAAATAGGAAAAAGCTTGGTTCTAACTAATTTGTCCGGCTAAAGGGAGTGTCCGCTTAATAGAGGTGTCCACAAGGAGAGGTTTCACTGTATACACCCATATCCAAAATTGAGACTTTTAAAAATCTCACGTAGCTCAAAGGTGAGATAATAAAGCAAAATGCGGTTTTCACTATAAGTCTTGTCTTAAAATTTAAGCTTTGCAAGGAAAGGTTGGTTTTCCTCTATCTTTCCTAGAAGTACTCGAACCCTTTTAAAAGTGTCCAATTTAAGTCACCCTGTATATATTTACTTCGTTCCCTAGCTGTACCATTTTAATGTAAATATTTTCTTGTTTTTATAAATCTTTGTAATTTACTTTTATCGTTATTTCTAGTTAGCAATTTAAACTGTCCATTTCTTTATTAGAGGCCTTGATTTCGCATGATTCAAGCGAATAAATACCTCATCATTTTTTTGATATTTCTGTCGGCACTAATGCGTAAATGAAAGTGAAATAAATAGCTTAGAGCTATTCATCGTCAAATCCAATAAATGTTAAGGTCAAGATACATTACTATGGACACCCTTTCCGTGTCAAAATGCAATTTAAATAATAACTTATCACCATCTGCAAAGAGATCGATAGATCAACAATTTATTGAAAGCGGTCAATTCTGTAAATAACTAGATAGATCAAGAAAGATAGGTGTTTTTCGCACTAGCATCAAGGATATTTGCTAAAAGCCTTTTTTCTACGACCGTGCATATATACCCACTTTCCCGCACGCATTTTAGTTTTGAAAGCATCACTTTCCCGCCCTAGTGCGGGAAAATCACTTTCCCGCACTAGTGCGGGAAAGTAAAACTATGCCAATTTTGGAGTTATTCTATAGGTTTATACCTCAAAAGTCGTAACTATCGACTTGGTACAGTGTAGGGAATTTAGCAGATAGGCAATCTGATGAATTATAGCTCATTTCAAGTTTTTTATTCAATTTAAAAAAAAACAGAATAATGGATTTTTTTTAATATTTCTGCATACCCCCCGTATAGTCATGTCATACAACAACTATCAAGCCAAGCTGTGACAGGTGCTTGGTCCAGTTTGCTATGGCAACCAAGTTATGTTATTGTTAGTCAAACGTCAAAGCTAGTCAAAGAGCGTCTCTGAAGTGACAGAACTGCCTTTTATTTTGAATAAAATGGATTTTTCAATGGACTGTTCCGAAGATGAACTTCCGGAATGCATTTTGCAGGCTGCTGAAGATGTGAATGGTGAGCTGCTACCTGCCAAATCGAGACAAAGGTACGAAAAACAGTACAATCATTTCGTGACATGGTGTAAGGAGAAAGGGGTGAGAATCTACAAAGAAGAAGTCTTCTTGGCATACTTCCTAGAGCTGAGCAAGGTCTTGAAATCGAATACCTTATGGTCACGCTATTCCATGGTGAAAAGCTTGGTTAAAATTAAGCAAAATCTGGACATAAGCAGATTCCACAAGCTAACATCGTTTCTTGAACAAAAAAATGTTGGTTTTCGAGCACAGAAGGCGCAAGTTTTCACCAAAGATGATATATCGCGGTTTATGTTAGCTCCTGATGAGATTTATTTGATGATTAAAGTGAGTACCATTTTTGCTTTGGCTGGTGCTCTCCGCAGGGCGGAGCTTTTAAATATCACTCTGGATGACATACAGGATAAAGGAAGTCTGATCGTTGTTAAGATCTCCGACACTAAAAATCATTCCTCAAGATCCTTCGTTTTATCCGAAGAAATAAATAATGGATCTTTTTTGATGCTGTATAGAAGGTACGCAAATTTGAGACCTCCTACTACTCCGCACCTCCGGTTTTTCATTTATTATAAAAAAGGAAAATGTTCCAATCAGTGTGTAGGAGTGAACACTTTTGGAAAGATGCCATCAGAGATCGCTGCATATTTGCGCCTACCTAACCCAGAACGTTATACCGGCCATAGCTTCAGACGTTCTTCAGCAACATTCCTAGCAGATTCAGGTGAAGGCATAACAAACATAAAACGCCTTGGTGGGTGGAAGTCCACTGCTGTCGCTGAGGGGTATTTGGAAGATTCCGAGAAACAGAAAGAGAACATCTCGAGTAAGATTCTTTCATCTACCTATGACCTGCAATCGTTGCCAGCACCGTCATCGTCAACTGTAAGTGACCTGCAACTGCTGCCGTCAACGTCCACTGGAAGAGTCCTGCAGACCTAGACGCCATCTTTGCGCACTTTCGATTCTACAAGCGGCCACCAGATGCGAGAATTACCACCATCGAACTCCACTACACCGGCAATTCTGAATAATCTTCAAACTGCAACAAATTGTGTTTTCAATATCACTATTACCAATAATAATAATTAGTATTTTATTTATGTTCAAATAAAATATTTTTTCAAAAGTAAATTTGTGGTATTGTAACATCGGTCGAAGAAAAAATAATGTTCCTAACTCATGCGGAAAGTGTCTTTCCCACCCTCGACTGCTTGCCCGAACTCCGCTCCGCGTCGTTCGGGTCAACTGCAGTCGCGTGCGGGAAAGTTTCACTTTCCACACTTGTTAGGAAAATAACAATTTCTTCGAGGTTACTATAGTTGATCTTGTATTAAAGTGGCACCGCGTCATCAAAACCGTGGTGGGCGGGAAGAGAGTAGAGTAGTACATACGAGGAACTGCACTAATTAGTCATTAGCTTACTATTTTACTTGCTTTTTATTTATGTCTTCTTCTAAACGCTTTCATTAGAAATACATGTATATACTCTTATCTGGTTGTTAGGGACATATTGATTTAGCCGGGCTTTGACGTTTCCTGTTCGTTGTTTTGACTGTTTTATGTCAAACAAATTACGACCGAGCTTTTTACATAACAAATGATCGTTTTTGCAACTAAATCAATATTTGCGCACATTTTAATATAACTTTGGATTCTCTTTTATGTTGCGGATTTTATTTATTGTTTAAATAGCTAATCATAACAAAAACATTTCATGTAAAAAAAGCCAAGTACGCAAAAATGGCATTCCGTAAAAAGAATTGAGATAAAAGTAAAGCCAAGTTCTCCAATACAAATTTCCAAATGAAAGGTTCTTACTAGTTTGGAAATATTTTTTTAAACTTTGCTATTACAGCCAAACTTCTTTATGTTCAATTTAGCACTGTGCCTAAGTCATTTACAGCCAAGTTTAGAAAAATATTTCCAAACTAGTAAGAACCTTTCATTTGGAAATTTGTATTGGAGAACTTGGCTTTACTTTTATCTCAATTCTTTTTACGGAATGCCATTTTCGCGTACTTGGCTTTTTTTACATGAAATGTTTTTGTTATGATTTCACTTCTTTTTTAAAGGAATTGGATAATACTTAATTTTTAAAGTAGTAAAATATGCGGAATAGTGTTCAAAACTTTTGCAATGCCTTACTTAAATTTTTGAGGTTTTTTAATTTTTTTCCATGGCTCTCTAGCGTTTCTGAAAGTGCTCAATGTTACTTTTACATAACATTACATGTATAGGGGAGGGAAATAAATTAAAATTGTTGTGTTTTTAAATGTTGTCCTATAGTTTTATAATAGTTCCTATCAGTCTTCCAATGCTCAGCTCTCTAGCGTTTCTGGAAATGGGTAATGTTACTTTTACATAACTTTACATTTATAGGGGAGGAGAGTAAATGAAAATATTGGACTTTTTAAATTTTTTCCCATGGTTTTATCATAATTTCTATCAGCATTCCAATGTCCAGCTCTCTAGCGTTTCTGGAAGTGGGCAATGTTAGTTTTTTATAAATTTACATTTATAGGAGAGGGAAGTAAATTAAAATGTTGGTGTTTTTAAATTTTTTCATACAGTTTTATCATATTGTCGTTCAGTCTTAAAAAGTTCAGCTCTCTAGCGTTTCTGGAAGTGGGCAGTGTTACTTATACATAACTTTACATTTATAGAGGAAGGAAGTAAATTAGAGTTTTGAGGTGTTTTAATTTTTTTCCATAACTTTATCATAGTTACTATCGGTCTTCCAAAGCTCAGCTCTCTAGCATGTCTGAAAGTAGGCAATGTTACTTTTACTTAACTTTACATTTATAGGGGAGGGAAGTAAAATTAGAATTGGGGTGTTAATTTTTTCCTATAGTTTAATCATAGTTCCTATCAGTCTGCCAAAGCTCAACTCTCTAGCATTCCTGGAAGTGGGCGATGCTACTTTTACATAACTTTAAATGTATAGAGGAGGCGAGTAAATTAAAATTTTGGGGTTTTTTGATTTTTTCCAGGGGTTTGGTCATAATTTCTATCAGTCTGCCAAATTTCAGCTTTGTAGCATGTCTGGAAGTACAGTAGAATATTGATGATCTATACATGAGTGAGTGAGTGAGTGAGTGGCAATTCCGACGTTTTTTGAAATTTCGTAACTATCTTACTACTTTATGGAATCCCATGAAACTTGGAGGGGTTGTTAACTCCATGGAGATCTACGACTGTGTAAAGTTTGAGATTCGTAGCTCATTCCGAAGTAGAGTTTTAGGTAGGTAGGTAAATGTTTCAAGAAAAGATGGTTACGGCGCGCGAACTTGGCGAGGCACTGGCGTGCCCTCACATTAATCTATTATTTAAAAGATCTCGGAGTTTTATCATACACATATAAAGCAACACAGTAAATGTACAAAGTGGAACACGAATTTTTTAAGGCTTTCTTACTTTATACTATTAATATACGAATTGTTTACGTTATTTCTTGATCGTTAAAGATTTCTGTGATCTTGGTCTAATATATTATGGGTCAGTCCTGTCGATATATTTAGCATGATGATTTGTGCTGATCATGAACACCGAGAGCCAGCTTTGACCTTCTTATTCTTGATCTTTGTGCAGATGGAAATCAATAAAGCGTAACACAATGGACATTGCAATGTCCGATGATTATGCAGCTTTAAGTTAATATGATTTACGAGTTGTACTATAATTTTAACAGCCTGTGGTTTAGTAGGCACTGACCTATTCTTCTTAATAACAAAGACACTTCTAATAGAATTACAAGATTGAAGTGCAACAATGATGGTCTTTGTTCCCGCAAGGCAGATAGGTGTATTAAATCAGTTCGTAATGTTACTCGTAAAATAAAATATGAACAATATTATACTAGAATAAAAAAAAGACCCGAAATCATGAACCACACCTTTTATGTGTAGGGGAAAGGGGGGCAATATGGGATGCTTAATTTTATAGACTCCTATTAAATGATCACCATTGCATTATTCATTTCTTATTTTTGTAAAAACCTCTCCTCTATGTAAAAAAGCGTATTATAGTGTACCACAGGTCTTAGAATTTTACCTACTTTCTTAATGGTCGGCTGACTATCCAAAATGATAACATGGTTTATGCAGCCAACACTGAGAGATTCGTTGTCTCTTTAACATATAGATATTTTCCGGAAATTCCGTTTTTTTTATAATTTAATCTTAAAGTTTTTTATTAGTTTATTTTTAACATTCTAAAAGTTTTTGGTTTTTTGATTTAGAGATATTTATCTACCTAAAAACGTTAAGCTTAATCTATATCTTCAGAGGTGTACTGGGAAATTTGAGACAAGGAAAGAAAGCACTTTTTTAAAAAACTTTGGGAGAAAAACTTTCTGTTAATCAAAAAACACCGATTGCTGACACGCCATTGTGAAACGCGTATGTACGGTAATCGAACAGAGTGCTTAGTTCAAGGCTAAAGGGCGCGAACTGAATTCACGCATTGGGCTGGCATGTATTCAACCCCCACTATGTTTTACTTAACGGGAGAAGCAATTGTATCTACCGCGCAGAGCGCAAGGAGCCGGCGGTTGTCGCGAATGAATTCTTATCCGTATTGTGATTAGTTACACACATAAAATTTAGAGTCATACATCGAAACAGTGGATAGGGTATTAAAAGTGAATTATTTAAAGATTAAAGGTATGTTTTTTCTTATATGTCTCGGTGTCACTAATCAAAGATAGTAATTGAATAGACAAATAATCAGGGAAGATAGGCAGCTTAGATAACTTAATAAAAAAGTGAGATAAATCCAAATTTACAGATAATAGCACCGTTCGCCACATACGGATGTGAAGTATTCCCTATAAAAGAGAAACACCAGGGTGGCTATTATGGGTCTTGAACGATGTGACCATCCACATCACACGCTTTGACCAATAGCAAAGTCTAAGCGGTCGCCTGTTGTGCGAAATGACTTGTCTCGACCAATGGCATAGTCGCCCGCTCTTCAGAGTTAGTGAATTTTACGCGTTTGAAGTGAAATCTGTTCTCCTGCCGGGGTACCGACTGAAGGATTCTCGGTCGGATCGTAGGAGAAGCTTGCGCAATAAAGGTCTTTTTGCATAGCACGTGACTGCCCGGAGCTAATTTAAAGCTTGCCATTGGTCAAAGCATGTGATGGGAACTATTACACCGTTCAAGACCCAGAATACCTACCCAGAAGTCTTCGGAGTCATAGAAATTTGGAGAGAAGCTGCCGCAAAATCAAAACTGGACAGAGTCCATAATAGAGAATTATTGAAATAAAGCCAGGCACAATTTTAACACATTCACATTGTTATATCAACTGTGATCTTTCAACACACGACCTTTGTTTACTATATGAACCGGAATAAATATTGCCTTCTTTTATTAATTGAAAATAAACGACGAAAGTTTTAAATTCGACTTGGGTATGTTAATTTTGAAAGATCAACTGTCAGTTTTCAATGTGAATGTGTGAAAATAGTGCCTGGCACAATTATAGCCTGGCTGTATTTCAATAATTCTCTATTAAGAGGATTTGCGCCGATACACACACGCGTCTTTCTGCAGCGCGGTGCCGCAGCGTTACCGCAGGTGCGGCCGTGGCCCCGGTACACACACGCGTTTTTATGAAGCGCGGTGTCGCAGGAACCACGCGGCAGAAAAACGGGTGTATGTACCGGCGCTCACGACCGCAATTGCGGTAACGCTGCGGCACCGCGCTGCAGAAAAACGCGTGTGTGTACCGGCGCTTTAAGAAATTATGAGCGTATGTAACACAAGGTAACAGAAAGAAGAAAATCAAAGAAAGTACTAAACTAAAACACTATAAGAAAGGAGAAAAAAGAGCAAAGCTGAAAGTAACTTAGAGAGAAGAAATATGTAGGGATAAAGCACAGAAAAACTAGAGTTTGTCTGTGGACAAAGATATTAAACAAAAAATTTCTTAGCAGAATAGTTTTCAGTTAGTCCAATGAGTATATGACCCATATAGAGTGGCAACCGGCGAGCTTTGCAACATTGAGGGGCAGATGGCGCTGAAATGAATTTGTCTATTACGCCATATTCAGGGACTACTAGTACGATTTAGTTGTATGTGCGAGTTCCGAGGGTCATGTTTATCATATCCCAAGTAACATTTCTTTATTTATAGCAGAAGCTAAAAGGTTGCCAGCGCCTTTCCTTAAAACCATTAGTTTCAATGTTTGGTCGCTAGCACGTTCCCATTACCCTTATATACCTCTTAGACCTCCTAAATGGGACTCCCCAATTGGTGGTGGCAACCTATGTATTAAACTCACTATAAAACCATAAGAAATAAACTCCAGCTTCGCCCTCTAGCGGTTCCACCAGTATAGAACCTTTTAGAGGCTAAAGCTATTATGCCAGGTTCTAAAAGCAACTCAGAAACGTCCTCTATCCTATTATAAAACTAGATTTGGTAATTTGGAATCCTGGCGATTCTGTTGAATACCATAATACCTTTAGAGTAAAGAAGTTGTCCTATAAAAGCTATGGCGATATTTTAGATTCACAATGGCTATATAAAATAATTTAGGTCACAAAATTGTAAAAAATGTCAGAGTCCCAAAATTATTTTATCACGTAAAAATATACCGAGTTTGTCGTTTTGTTGATGATCAAATTGCCTGCCAGATTTATTTTTCTGATAAAATCGTATCTAAAAAGCTCTCAAAACAAGCGCGCCAGCTCAGGAAAGCTTTTTAATAGTTTTTTGATAACAAAATAACAAATACTTAAAATTAAAAAAAATCATTTACACTATTCACCATTAAAAAAGTTTGTTTGGTTTACATAAATCAAAATTAAAGTAAAATTATTTTTAAAAACACTGCTAAAATGACTAGATAAATATTTTCTCTTTACAATATTTTTTAAATAAATTTATATACGCTATTATGGTTTTATAGTGGTCACTTGGTTTTATTTGTTACTGTATCGCAACAAGGATTTTTGAGTGCCCTTATGAAACCAACAAAAAAGAACAATGTAAACATAGTCAACATAACCTCACTTAAATTTTTTGTATTTGTTTATAAAGTGATTAAAAGCGTATAATTCAACACTTAAATGTTTTTCATCGTGCAATTTCGACACAATCGAGAGGGCCAGTGTAAAGATATTCGTTGTGCCTGCAGATTGGAGGGCAACCTCTTATATTGGCCGTCTAAACAGGCCTTATCTAGGCCTGGGTGTCCTACCCAGGAGGACGGAAACTCAACAATTATTAATTATTGGGCTTTAAATAATCAATCTTGCAATAGGTAAGTACCAATCTGTACCTAGGTATATCTATTATTTTTACAAGAAATACCTAAAAAAATAAAACACGAAATTATTTACTTACTTCTGCTAGAAGGAAACAAGGTTTTATATGGCAGCCTATTTAAATAATATTTAATATACAGCTATGGGTAACTATATAAATACAAAAGAATTAAGTTTACCTTTAAGCCTTCCTATAAAACCTTTTTAAAATGCCTAAAAGTAATGGCAAAAACCAAAAGTCTAAAGTTTATATTTACCACCCTTAAAAACCTTAAGGAAACTATGTTCTATATGGCCGCCTATGTAATCATATTTACTTTTAAACTTCTGGTAACTATAAAAACAAAAAGATATAAGAACCTTTTAACTCTATTATAAAACACTTTTGTGATGACTCAAAGTAATGAAAAAAACTAAATGACCAAAGTTTATATTTATTTCTGTTTAAAAACTTTAGGTAAAATGGTTTTATAAGACCATCTTTATAAATCAGAAATCAATAAAACCAAAAGTATCTAAAAGGAACAGAAGGAATATCAGTTTTATTATACTCCCTTTATAAATCACTTTTTGGTTGTATAACACCCCTTTAGGTAATTGGCAATATAAATTATCTTTATGTAGCTAAATTGATCCTAAAACCCATAACAGCACCCTCTAAATAACCTAGGAACCAAATTGATAAAACCTTGAGTGGTAATAATGTTACTTGGGATATACGCCATTAGATCATAGTACTTGTCTCTGAATGTTGCGTACTAGAGGAATTTATTTCAGCGCCATCTGCCCCTCACTGTGGCAAAGCTCGCCACTTTATATGGGTCATATACTCATTGGTTAGTCACAGTTTTGAATCACAAAAGTATTACCTAAGTAGCGAAGATGCTTTTATAAGTTTAATAAAATATATAAAAATAACATTTGTCGATCGTAAATTTGATTTTTTTTATTAAACGGTAGTATGGGTAAATATAGTGGCTAAAGTATTTAATATTTACCATGCAGCAAATTTATTGATATTGCAAATATGCATAAATGGCTAAAACATAATTTAACTTGCTATTAAATTTAAAGACTTAAAAAAATCTTAGCTGTTTTAGTTAGGTAAAAATTTAATTTGTGAGGGCAAAAATCGTACGATGGCCTTTATTTCAATAAATTTAGGATTTTTTCCCAGCCCTGCTTACGGTTATTATTTATAAATAATTTGCTTTTTTTTTCCTAATATTTTAGGCCTATAGTTTTTTCGTCTTTTAAAGTGTGTGATTGGTAATCTTGGTATTAATTTAGACATCATCACGCACGACATTTTGATTTCGTGCTTTTTCACGTCTTATTTCAACATAATCAATCATATTACTAAAATTACACTGGTTAACCTATGTTTCTCGCTAAACTTCGAGCAAATTTATAATAAAATAAATTGATTGACACCTTTCTAGCTGTATGCAAGTGGTTTTAAACCCATAAAACCTATTTGAGAAACGAAAGCTCTCACCAAGTTTTTCTTATTTTACGTAAATTATTAAGAAAAAATTATACTGATTTCGGTCTAGAACGTTTTTCTACGTTGTCCGACGCCTACTCTACACCGCCTTCGATCCTGACAATCATCTTCTCTCAGGTTTTTTGAATCATTGATCTTTGGATTGACTGTTGCCATTCCAGTTTAGGATGGCCTCTTTTTCTGCGCTCTATTGGTTGCCATTGTAGGATCTGCTTTGGTAATTTTTCGTCGTTCATCCATTGTATATGGCCGTACCATATCAGTTGTCTTTTAGTGATGTCATTCGTTAGGCTTCCCTCGATTTTTTTTGATGATCTTATTTCTTATATGATCTATTCTAGATATTCTTATTGCATTCATTTCGACACTTTTCATTTTTGTGTTGTATTTTTCAGTTACGCGATAAGTGTCTATTCCATACAACAGTGTGCTTAATTGTTTCATGTACAGGGTGTCCCAAATTGGGCACTTTTAGGGGGTTTAAGGTACTTCTAGGGGAGGCAGAGAAAAACTGACCACGCATTGCGAGGCTCAAATTTCAAGAGAAGACTTATAGTGAAAACCGCATTTTGAAATATTGTATCGTCTTTGAGCTACGGGGGCTTTTTGAAAAGTCTGCATTTTTGAAGGGGGTCTATAACATCGTTATTAGTGGAAATTTTGATTTAGAGTAAATTGCAGTTGTATAGACTTTGTCACGAGGAATTCACCCGCTAAATTATATTTTAACTGTCACTTTTAGTTTTTGAGATATGACATAAAGTTGCATTTTTTCTTATGGAATGGCCTATATTTTAATTAATTTTCGAATTCGTCATTGAATTCTTTTCAAAATGATGTAGCACATGTTATAGTTTGATTGAGCGGTTTAGGAGATATTCAGCTTTTTCACTTATTTCTAGTGCGCTATGATTTCCTGCTGAGGCAGGTAAAGGCACAGCACAGTATTTTTATTATTTTACGCAGTCACAAATATAGTAAGGCTGGTTTGGAAAAATTATAATTCAGCTGACGGCCCTCAAAGCCTAGTTATAAAAAGTTTTAAAAAATGATACATATTTCAAAATAAAATTAAAACGCTTTTGTGCAAAATAATTTCATATCAAAGCTTAATGTCAAATTGTTTAAACAATTGAAAACAATGACAAAACGCCAAGACGCAAGGCCAACTTGATTTGCATAGTATAAGACAACAAAACTATAGGAGCATTGAAGTAGGATTTGACCGCAAGGCTTTCACGTCAATGGCGCATGACTTCATTCACGCACACTAGACAAAAATAAAAAACTTTAATTATCTTCGAAACCGCTCAATCAAACTATGATATATGATACATCATTTTGAAAAGAATTCAATCACGAATTCGAAAATTAATTAAAATATAGGCCATTCCATAAGAAAAAATGCAATTTTATGTCATATCTTAAAAACTAAAAGTGACAGTTAAAATTTAACTGAGCGGTTGAATTCCTCGTGACAAAGTCTATAAAATTGCAATTTACTCTAAATCGATATTTCCAATAATAACGAAGTTATAGACCCCCTCCAAAATGCAGACTTTTCAAAAAGCCCCCGTAGCTCAAAGACGAGACGATATTTCAAAATGCGGTTTTCACTATAAGACTTCTCTTGAAATTTGAGCCTCGTAATGCGTGGTCAGTTTTTCTCTGTCTTCCCTAGAAGTACCTTAAACCCCCCAAAAGTGCCCAATTTGGGACAGCCTGTATGTTAAATTTTACATTCTTTTTTATCTCTTTGCTCCATTAAATAGTGTTTAGACACCTAATAACCTTTTTCTGCTTTTACTATTTTTTTTTTCAGTTCTTTACAGTCCTGTCTTATCAGCTGTGACACCCAAGTATACATACTCACTGCATGGAGATATTGTTTGTTCATTTTCTAGTTCTAACTCACTTGATTCGTTTCCAATACATAAGTACTGCGTTTTGTCCACGTTCACTGTTAACCCCTATTTTTCGGATTCTTCAGTCCGTTAACTATTTCATTATATACTTCATGTCTTCTTTATCATTAGCTACAATTACTTTTATCTATCTCAATTTATTTATGAGTTTTTTAGAGCTGGAGGGATACAACATCCCTGTCATAAGCCTTTTGTTACCAGGAATGCTTTTGAAAGTTGATTTCCAATTTTAGTTTTAGATTTTGACACTTTGTATAGTCTTTTTATCGCTTTTATCGCTTTTATGTATGTATGATTGATATGAGTTTGCTCTAACATTCTCCATAATTTTTCAACTGGAACGGTAGCATATGCTTTTTTTAGGTCCACAAATGTAACATGAGTCTCTATATTTCTAGCAGTCCTTTTCACAATTACTTATTACTACAAGATCTGCCTGCACGGAACCTAAAAAATTATAACATAACTTTAAAACCTTATGTTGAGGTTACGCTTCTTTCAGAAAATAAAAATACTCTGCGATGCAGTGCTAAATTTATTAAGTAGAAAGTGGTGCAGAATATGTCTCCTAACCTTGAAAATTAATAGATCGTTTAAAGAAATCAAGGTGTTTTTATTTTGTAAAACCAAAGCGCGAATCTTTTGTATAGCCTTAAAACCCAGAAGAACCTAACCTAGCAATACGTATCACCCAGTGATCCGTGCTACCAATGCTGCAAAACCGTAAGAACAAAATTTTTAGCTTTATTAAGTGGTAACCTAGCAATGCTGCAAAACCGTAAGAATTTTTTTTGTAAACTTGTGTTGGGTTTATTGTATTTTAGGCTGCCAATGGTATAACCTTGTCAAAAATAATTCCTATTATTAACTGGTCTGTTATTACCAGTTCCATTTTAAATTAAATTAGGAAATTTCTATTATTGTTCCTATTGAAAATTTTAGCTTATTGGGTGATTTGTGTTATTACAAATCAAAATGTCAGGGTATGTAGGTACTTCTTTTAGAGAAAAAATAATAATAGACGATTGATTTTGTTATGACATGACAAGTAAATTGATCAATTGGAATGAACTAGGATATCATTTTGTTTCAAGGGGCTTATAATGTTAAGGCATGGCACATTTTGGTATAAAAATATTTTAATCGGTTTATAAATACCAAAGTTATGAGTACTGTTCCAACATGGTTGTCTTAAATGAAGATTCAAGTGTATATCAAATTTGACAATTTTTGGGGCGTCTATGCAAGATCTACTGCTGAGTTGAGGGGGGAGTGATGTACATAGTTGGAAAGGAAATTTCTTCAGCTTTTAAAATAAATTTTAAAGACATGTAGGACAGTAAAATTTACAAACATTAATAAAAAAATGTTTTTTCCACACCTCTCATTTATTTAAATACCTGTAAACGGTGCGCCACTGATGTAAGAGGGAGTGTTATACATAGTTAGAAAGGACTTTTCATCAGCCTCAATAATTGTTACTTAGTTGTTTTTTGTCAAGTTAAAAGTTTGAATATAATTGGGAAAATACTGTAATAGAGCAGTTTTAAGAGGGGTCGAGAGGGGGGATGCCCACTACCCCCACTTTAAAGAAGGTCAACTAGAAAAAGTCAGTTTTAAGTTATTACTAACCAAAAATAATTTTTTACACACTGTCATTAATATTTACCGAGTTACAAAAATGAATGTTCAACATTTTTGTTTGATTTAAGAATTTCTACAAACACATTTATTTTTATTTCAAGGGGGTTATTTAAAAAAATATATGTCTAGCTTAATAGGTATCTAAATGTATACAATGGGCTTTTAACCCTAAAATATTTTTTTGACAAAAAAATAGTGTTGATGAAAAATACCACAAAAAAAATATATAAATTCTTTTTTTGAAAATTTGCCCCTTTTTGTTGACTGCTTTCGAGTTATTAGCAAAAAACTATCAAAAAGCACGTTTAAGGGGGGTGGAAACACTTTCTGCCAGAGTTGGGGGTTCGATTCGTTTCGGTTCGGTTCGGTTCCCTTTCGTAATATGTTCGGGCGAGTCTTATGTCTATCCATACAAAGTGTGTTGCTTCTTTCATTAAACGCAGCATATCGCTTGAATCTCGTAGAAATGTTGGTAGTTAATATTCCTCTTTTTTAAATAAATTGGTTCTTATGTAGGATTTAGAAAAAAAAAGTTTTAAACAAAAAGCAAGACAATGACAAAACTTTAGAAACACAGTAATTTTTAAAAAACTAAATTTTTTTTCACAATTTTAATAAATATAGCGTTCGCTTGAGATCGAAAAATTATTGTATATCAGGAGCGCGTTCAGATTGAAATACCCGGTGTGCGTCCGGTAAAGGGTGTTACCCCGGCCGGTGTGTGACGGTGTGTGGTCGGATCGATTCTTCAATCAGAACGATTTTCATCTTGCACCTGATCAATTGATAACTGTCATTATGTAGTGCATTATATTTTCAAAGTGATTTTTTTTCTTGTGCTTTTCTTGAATTCATACAAAATGAAGTTATGAGAGTGAGTACTAAGTTGGTTATTTATTACTACCTAGTAAGTACCTAGTCAAAATTTTAGCACTGATTTTAAGGCCAAAAAAAAAAAACTAAAGCAAATAATAAACAATACACATTATGTTGTAAAGGTTAGAAATCAAAGGATTGATCAAATGCGCAGGCGGGTTAAATTTAGTCGTCCTATTTTGAAGGGTGCGAAAGTGTGCATCTGGTAAAAATTCACCAGCAATCTGAACGCCAGAGTAAAGTCTACCTAAATGCACACCCGATGCAATCTGAACGGCCAGGACGCGCCCGGGCCACGACCGACGTCCAATCTGAACGCACTCCAGCAGAACAACAAACCCACAGCCCTATTATCGCGCCAAATTTCAAACGTTTAAGACATTTGCTAGCTGAAATTTATGTAATGAAATGACTACTTGGCCATATTTTTTTGATAATTATGTTTTAAATACCTAACCTATTTTAAAAATGTTTCTCAATTGTGTTTTTATCTAAACATTTATATATAAAAAAACAAGTTCTATCTAAAACTACTATTATTGGGATACTAACGTGCAACGGGCGATTACCATCTTTAATTTTAATATATTTAGGTTCCATTGTTTTTTAAATTGATTCGTCCTGGTTGAAAAAAAAACTTGTCATGGGTAATTGGGTTCGTGGTTATTTCTTTTACGATATATTTATTTATTTGTGGCGCATATTTATTGGGTTTAGTTGAGTCATGGCATTCAGGTTTTTTTGTAATCGACCGTTACTTTTTTTAATAATAATTAATCTGCATATCAAATTACCCAACAGTACCTCACACATTGCCGATGCGATGCATCGAAGGAGCAGTTGGCAAGGCAAGCGATTTTTTCAGCAAAAAGTTAAGGGCTTTCAACATCTGTATCGTTATTCTGGACATCTCCCCGAGGGAATACTCCCAGCGCCTGGTCACTCGAGCTTCTAGGGTCTCATCGAATGCGGCGCCACCGTAGACCCCCGCTCTTCCTCCCCCAATCCGCTACGGCCCAGTCTTTTCTGTGGAGTCAACTGAGCGTTCTTGAATTTTCTAGAATTATTTTTTTTTCATTTTTTTAACTAAAATTTTTACGGATTTTACCAACAGTTTTAGTTTTATGTGTACCAAATTTAACGAGCCAGGCAAAAATTATTTTTATAGTACGGGGAGGTGAGCCCTGTGATACATCAGAGGGGCTGAAATTTATCAGAGGGGGCCAGGCCCCTCCTCGTTAGGCTGATGACTAATCCTCTGATTGCGGGTTGTTAAATTCAAACCTTATTGGGCTGGGTTCCGCTTGCTTTTCCAGCACTTTTGCTAAACAGGAAACAAAACATTCTGTAGAAAGAATATTGTTTGTATCATAGAATTTGATATTGTTTCGGGTAATGTTCTTCCAGCTGCTGCAGAGATGACATGACATGACTAACATATCCACAAAGGGTGGGGCTCAATCCACAAAGGGTGGGGCTCATGTTCAGAATTTACATTTCCAAAAGCCGGGACTGTTCTAACTTCTGAAAATCATTCAAATTTTTCTGCCACTGGAACTCAACTATTACACAAAGACATATGCTAATGTATAGGTAACTGATAATGAGTGGTAAGGAAAGCAGCAGTCATTATGTGACCTTGGTACATACAACAGGCATAGGATACTCCGAACGTTCCTTAAACATTTTGAGCATTTGACCTGGACGACTGTGGTATACAAAAATTAGCAATCGAACCACGATCTCTTGACAAAAGTGGCGCACCCATGAATATATATTGGGGTGGGGAGACGAGAGCCTTGGGGGGAAGGCGAGACCCCATGATGCTGTACTTTATGCTATTTTATTTTTTATTTATAAAATTCATTTAATAAAGTTTAAAATAAGTTATTTATAATAAATACCTACCCACATACATATGTAGTTTTATTTTATAAATTTACTGTCAAAATATTTGCACTGTTTCATTTTTTATGTGAAACAATGCAAACCTTTTGGTTCAATAAAATGTAATTTTTAAAATTGGCGGTTGCCGCGGCCGCGCCAGCTGGCTGATTACAGCGCCCCACTCGATAAGACTTTGAACTAAAACAAGAGGCATAGAATGAATGTTCCATCTTTTTTACTAATCTTATTTAACCTTATCGGTGATTACTCCTTAAAATTCGAGCGTGGACCAATGGAGATGCGGAAATCAAGTGAAATGACAAGCGCAGTTTGACTTTCACCCGATTTTGAGGGGGAGTACTCCCTCACTCGTTCAAGAATTTATACACTGGAGTCAACTTTGCATTATCACGAAAAGTGCATGATGGCCTATAAGCGAGTAGAGTAATAATCGGATAAAAGATGTTAGTTAGAGCAAAACATTTTAAAAGGCTCGTCCGTTTTCGGTCTAGAAGTAAATCATATTACTTTTTGGCAACAGACCATTTCTCTCTAATTCGACCCCGCTGAATCCGAATATCCCTCTTGCAACTCAAAGTATCGACAGGGACGTTTAAAATCCCCGGTTACTGTGCATGCGTTAGTTTTTGTGGTTTTGAAACGTACTCCGTTACGTCACTACAATATTTGACAATTGTCAAAAATTTAGGGTTACGTCTATTATTATTTTTCTAAAAACTAGTTTATTGGGTGAAAATTTATCAAATTGTGGATTAAAATTGTAGTTTTTCTAAAATTAATTGTGCAGATTTATTGAGGACACCATGAAGAGTGTTTAATGGCATCTATAAACCACTCTGAACTTTATTTACAAATTGTAAACAAAAATTCAAGTACTTAGCTATGGAATAGCACTCTTTTACTTCTCCCGGACTTTTTGCCACAAACCGCACGTGTTTAGCTTGAATCATTTTCCATTTTACACAAAAAAAAACATAATTTCACATGACAAACGCAAAATACCGCAAAATGCAAACAAATAACAAATATGGCGTCAACCTAAATAGCAGCTGTGTGTCTACCTGACAAAACACACGCATGTCCACTTGAAAATTCGCGTCTGCGAATTTAAATTTGCCTTGTTTCCAAAGCAAGCTATGAATGCTTCACTTTTCGATTTTTTTGAACATGTATTTAATGGAAACCGTGGACGACTAGCTTAGCGCGTTGGTTCGTGCATAGGGCTACAGAGCTTGCTATAGGACTGGACCGACTGTGCGTAGGCTGGGCGCGCTGCGTATCTTGTGGGTTCGAGTCCCACCTCGGCATATGGTTGTTTTTGTAACGTCCCAACAAGTCATATCGCGGGAAAAATTTGGCTAAAAAGACCGGACGATTGATCCTAGCTATAGATGGAAAGTCCCAGTATAAAAAAAAATGCTGTAACGTATTTGGGATCGACCAAATACGTTAGAGAAAAAAAACATAATTTTACACGACAAACGCAACACACCGGAATTGTAAACAAGCAACAAAAATGGCCTCCTCCCACACGGCAGCTGTGTGTCTACATGACAAGACACACGCCTGCGCACTTGAAAATTCGCGTCCGCTATGCTATGGGGCTTCACTTTGTGATTCTTTGAACATGTATGTATGCTATAACGTATTTGGGATCAACGTTCCATTTTTACTGCGCTATTGTTGCTAGTGTATTTTAGTAGTAATGGTGTGACTAAAATATTTTTTATGATAAAAGAACTGACATTTGGCGTTTAAAAATAATAATAACTTCCTCTCGGTTGTGGGGTGCATGATTCATTGTTTTAAAAATTAACATAAAATTTATTAACGCCAAGAAAAGGACTTCTTTTGGTACATCAAACTTTGAATTAAATTTATCTGACCCATAGCCTGAAGCGGATCAGGTCTATCAAAATGAATCTCAATTTTACATCTTTTGTTTTTTTGGTTTTGTTTCTTAGTTAGGGTGACCAGATTTTTTAAACATCATTACAGGACAAGGAAGGGGAAAAATAAGAACTGTTAAATAAATAAAATACATTTTTTTTATTAAGGTCAAGAAAGTAGCCTTGGTGGCTCGGTGCGTTCGTACATTGAACACGAGTGAGTTAAAGGAATCTCGCTTGCTACAGTGACGGGTTCGATCCCCGTCGGTTACCCAGGTCGGGTGCTATAGATATTTATAGGATTCCTATATATATTTATCGGTTTCAGAACCTTCTACGTCTTCCGCTACCCGATCTTCACTCGTTTCTGTTCGCCCATAATTCATCATCTAGGCCTCTTCTTCTTATTTCACTGTCTATTCCTCCAGCTTCTCCTTGGCCGTCCTCGTTTTCTTATGCCAGTTGGTTTCCATTGTAGTATTTGTTTAGGTAGTCTTTCATCATTCATTCTTTGTACATGTCCGTACCACACCAGATGTTTTGTTCTTATATCATCCACTAAAGTACGTTCACCCACTGTCATAATTTATTTTATTCTTTGATTTGTAACCCTTTCTCTTCTTGCTTTCCCTGCTGCTCTTCTCCAATAGTCCATCTCCGTAGCGGAAAGCATTTTTTCTGTTCTATCCTTGATTGGCCATACTTCTGAGCCATATGTAATAATACTTTTTAAAATGGTGTTATATATAAGCTTTTTGTTATGTTTTGATATACTTTGGTCCCAAATTATTCCATTTAATAAAGTTATTGCTTTTCTTCCTTGTACGTTTCGATCTTTTATAGCTTTGTCTAGTGTTCCGTCAGCTGTAATTTTTAGACCTAAGTATTTATACTCATCACAGGACTGAATTCGCTGCCCGATATTTAAGATTAGATCCTGTTTTATTCCACCGATACGCATATACTCTGTCTTATTGAGATTAACCTCTAGTCCCCACTTGTTGTACTCTTCTTTTAGTTTTCGTGTCATATATTCGAGGTCATGATAATCCTGAGCCACTACTATCTAATCAAAAAGTATACAAGGTGGTTTCATCCAACGGAATTCCCATGTTTTGGCATTTTCTCTTCCATACTTTAAGGACTTGTTCCAAGTATATCTTTTATAGGATTCCTGGGGAGAGTAAAATGTAAAATTGTCCTACCCCTTCATTCACGCCGGTAACCAGGCCGGATGAGGTCGGACATGTCGCGAAAGCAGAAATTATGCGAATATCGTTTTTGAATAGGGTGGGGAGTATTACTGGTGGGAGCACGGGGGACTACAAAGTAACTGCAGCAAATTAGAGGACATTGGCAGTGGGTGATCAAAGGGATTTTATTAAAATAGCCTGAAATTTAGATTATTTGTCTGCCTTACAGCCTACATTATGTGATAAACTGGCGTCTGAAGACCGCATGTTGCAAAATATATAGGACACGCCAAAACCGTGCAGCAAAATAGCGTAAAAAAATACCACACAAGGGTGAAAAACCGCGCATCCTATTACTTGGCAAATACTGCGCAAGGTTTTTACCGCGCAAATACAAAAGCCGCACAACAAAACTACCTACCTATTTTGACAAAAAAGGTGTCATTCAA
This sequence comes from Aspidapion aeneum, assembly GCA_963576565.1. Taxonomy (NCBI): domain Eukaryota; kingdom Metazoa; phylum Arthropoda; class Insecta; order Coleoptera; family Brentidae; genus Aspidapion; species Aspidapion aeneum. The sequence goes on from OY755043.1 coordinate 113,476,485, forward strand.
TTGCTACTGATCCCGAAGGTGCTATAGGCTATATTTTTTTAAACAGGAATCAACATGGCGGTTTTCAGACGCCCGTTTGTCAAATGATGTAGGCTTTAAGGCATACAAATTTTCTAAATTTCAGGCGATTTTAATAGTCCTCTAATTTGCTATGGTTACTTTGTAGTCCCCCCTGCTCCCACCGATCTCCCCTCCTGTAATTCCCCCCACCCTATTTAAAAACCATATTGGCATAATTTTATCAAATATAGGGCGATTTCAAAAATTCTTTCTGCATACGTTTTCAGATTTTACTAGTCACACCATTTTACTAGTCCCCCCCGCCCCTCCCTTTATCCTCCCCGCCCTCATTAGTAATAGTTGTAGCTATTACTTTCACAAATATAACGAGATTTCAAAAGTTCTTTCTTGACTTTTTTTCCAACATCATTTTACTAGTTTCCCCTTCCCCCTCTCCCTCTCTTCTCCACACCCCCCTTATTAGTAATAGTTGTAGCTATACCTTGCACAAATATAGACCGATTTCAAAAATTATTTCTGCACACGCTTTCAAGCTTTATTCCAACATCATTTTACTAGTTTCCCCCTCCCTCTCCCTCCCCCTCTCTTCTTCCCACCCTCCTTATTAGTAATAGTTGTAGCTATACCTTTCATAATTATAGAGCGATTTCAAAAATTCATCTGCATTAAGATTTTTTTCGACACCATTTTACTAGTTCCCTCCTCCCTCTCTCCTCCCCCACCTTTACTCAATGGAAGGTAACACTGTTCACAAGACGCTAGCCCTACCAAGTCCACTTCCAATCCCTGACTTCGCATGCGTAGATCTACCAATATTATTTACCTCATGTATTAGAATAGATGTACAGGGTGATTTTCACTTGAATGATTCTAACCACATGAAAATAGAAAGTTTCAAAAACCTAACCTAACGAAACCTAATCAGATCTAACCGAACCGAACCAAAGCAAAAAAAACTTTCCTGACTTCCTACCCGGGATCCTAGAGGATGTGAATCCGAACCGGACCGTACCGAACCGAACCTATCCAAACCTAACCCTACCCAACTAAACCTAATAAGCAGTACGTGTTGTAGTTTAGTTTGGTTAGGTTTGGTTCAGTTTAGTTAGGTTCGGTTTGGTTCGGTTCGGATTCACATACTCTAGGATCCCGGGCAGGAAGTCAGGAAAGTTTTTTTTTGAAAAAAATTATTGGTTCAGTTTCCTTTGGTTCGGTTCGGTTAGATTTGATTAGGTTTTGTTAGGTTGGGTTTTTGAAACTTTCTATTTTTATGTGGTTAGAATCATTCAAGTGAAAATCACCCTGTATTCATCTATTCTAAAGGGGCCTACAGACACGCGAACATTTCTAGAGATTAGTACGCGCGTACAAGTTTGCGCATACTAATCTCTTCGTGTGTAGACAATATCCGCCTAAAATATCTCTCGAAGATTTGTTCGCGCGCACGTTGTACGCGAGCAAATCTCTCGGTGTCTAGGCAAAACGCATTGATAATATCGTGTTTATGTTTAGAACGTTTAATTTTGTCTTCGTGTGTGTAGGCAATTCCACCAAACGTACATGTATGCAGAGATTAGTTCGCGCGTACTAATCTCAAGAAATGCTCGCGTGTCTGTAGGTGCCTTAATACATGAGGTAAATAATATTGGTAGATCTGCGCATGCGAAGTCAGGGATTGAAAGTGGACTTGGTAGCGCTAGCGTCTTGTACACTGTTCGCATCCTTAGAAAATCTACACGTACTTTTTGGGTAAAGCTGAATGAATGGTAAATGCATAGTGCTTTTTATAAGCTGAATAAGATTAAACCTAAAAGTTGAAAATAGAAAAAAAATTAAATAAAAAAAACACCCAACTGCTAGATTTACTTGTAACTACTGGTCGCAGTTGAGTACAAAATTGCCCAATAACCTGATTCATGAAAATAGAAAAGTGTATAATTTCGTAAGTGCGCTTTGGGCATCAAAACTAAAAGTTAAAGCATGTCGTACATTATTCTAGGTATACCTATCAATTTTGTACCCAACTGCGACTCGGAGTTACAAGTGAATTTAGCAGTTGGGTGTTTTTTTTATTATTTTTTTTTATTTCGATCATTTTGTCTTGTTGATTTTTTATTCTGTTTTTCGATCTTTTTGTTCTTTCCATATTTTGTCTTATTCGTTCTTTAATCATTCTATTCCTCTTTTAATCTTCGAATTTTCCAACCAGTTCAGGAGAATTTGACGTCTAATTTAATGACCGCAGGCAGAACCACCAGCGGCGTAGCGTGGGGGGGGGCGCGGGGGGTTCGTCGCCCCCCCCGCCCCGAGGGCAGTGGCGCCCCATAGGTGGCCGAAGCGCCCTCAGCTTTGTTAAGTCGGGCCGGTAACGGCCAATTGAGTGGGTAGTGGGTGCCAAAGGAAACTAACGACATAAAGACCTTTTGTTTTTTTGGTCGCAAGATTCGTGAGAGGCGCCCTTGTGACTTATTCCCTCTTCACACATGATGACCTGTTTGTTTTTTTTTTTTTTTGGTCGCAAGATTTGTGAGAGGCGCCTTTTGACCTTTTTGTTTTTTTTTGTCACAAGATTTTTCATCAGTTTTCAGAGGCGCCCTTTTTAGCTGTCGCCCCTCCCGCCCTTTCGGGCACGCTACGCCGCTGAGAACCACCGTATGGCGAAGCGTGTAAAACAGGACAGGGCTAAATAATTTCCTACTTGCGAAGATCAACAGGTGTTATTGTTCCAAGAATAATATGAGGTTTATTTACTCAAGGTGCTATTTTTTTATTCAATTAATTTTAATACAATGGCACCTACATACTTTTGTGTCAAAATATTATTCTATTTAGGTTAATCAACATAATAATTTATTAATAGGACTATTCAGACTATTTTACGATTTCTAACTGATAAAAATTAATAAATGAGTTATGCCATAAGCGAACTCAAACTTTATTTGATTTGTCGGTTATATATTTGTATGTAAATACGTATTTGTTTTGCGATTTTCACGACTATAATAGACTTTATCAAGAGTTTTTTGTTTTCTCGTCGCTGACCGACGCCGACGGCGACCGACGTCGTGAAGGCGCTTATTCTTGAATGTCTGTTAGGTGAGGTGATCGATCACTTTCCCAAGTGAACCATCTTTTTTCACTGAAAAAGGAATCCACGGGAGTTGTTGTGGACTTTAAAACCTTACTTTTGAGTCTTAGTTTTGTTTTACCGAGCTATTTTGAAGTGTAGTTTTGAAGAAAAAAAATAACAATTAAAATCTATCAAAACACACACAAAAATAAAACTGTCAACCAAAATTATGTGAATTCATTGCATTCTTCCATAGGCCAGTCATTAGAGCGAGAAAAAGACCCCCAACTTGCAAAAGGTGTTGTAGTCGCGATTTTAACATATGTTGTTCACATTAGATTCCTAAAAAAAAATTGAGTTTTCGACCTTGGGGGAGGAGGCCTCCCCAGGCCATCTTGAATTTGATGTGCACGAAGTTTTTTTTTTATTTTAGACAAAAATTTCCTACAAAAAAACCTGTTTTTTCTCAGACGATAAACATTTCGACACCATTTTGGATTTTGACCAATTTTTTTATTTAGTGGCCCCTTAAATTTCTAAACTGCTTTTTTTGAGAAAATCTGCAATAAAGTAAAATAAAGACTAACTAACAGCCTATAAAATCACTGAGTGCTCTGGGTAATGCCCTTGCTGTGATACGATCCCTGAAGTGTTAGCAGTACACCCGTTTCCTATTTATTGCCATAGTATATGCAAAATAAACCAAAATTATTTAGTTTTATGTAATTTTTTTAAAAGGTAAGTGCTTTTCTAATAAAGTGTGTAATCAACTTTATTATAAAAATAATAGCCTATAAAATGAGATATCACTGAGTTCTTTATGTCGTACCCTTGCTCAGATACGAACCATGAAGTGTTAGCAGTACACTCGTTTCCTATGTATTTCCATAGGATATGCAAAATGAACCAAAATTATTCAGTTTTATGTCATTGTCTCAAAAGGTTTATCATATAAGCATTTTACAGAAAGTGTGTAATTAATTTTATTATAGAAAATTAAGTTCTTTCTTAAACGATGTATCACTGAAGTGGACCAAGTCTACGGTAAGCACTTAATTGGCATCCATAAATTGGGGTTCTTTTTAAGATCAGGAAAAAAAAATGTTTTTTTGGTTTCTTTTTTCACTTTTCAAAAAAACTAAGCGTTTTGTTGGAAATTTTATTGTCTTCAACCCTTGGTTTAAAACTTTTTTTTTAAAACACACTAAATCCAAGATGACGGTGGGAGCCAGCCCCCTCAAGGTCAAAAACTGAAATTTGTTTTTAAGACTCCAATGTCAACAACACAGGTCCAAATCGCGAGTACACCACCTTTTGCAAGCTAAAATTCTATAATGACTGGACTACAATAGCGACGACAATTCCCGCACGAAAGCCACTGGTCGTAATGAAAATATAGGCCCCTAAGCTCACACTAGGTACTATAGTTATAGTGTACGTGTGAGCTAATATAACTAAAAACTGAAATATATTTTATTCAACTCCAGACTAAATTACCTTTTATTAGATAATACACAAGCCATGTTTTGACTTAAACTCAAATTTTTGAAATCTACCCCCACCCTTAAAAAAACAAAAACTATAATGTATTTTGTTAAACTCCGGACTCAATTACCTTTCGTTTGATATCACACACGCCATATGTTCACTTAAACTCTAATTTTTGAAATATACCCCCACCCTTTTATTTGGTTTGTGTCCGGCGGATTTTGTTCATTTTTAAATGGGACCATCTCGACCCGAGACCCAGCTTAGGTACCAAATTTCATTAAAATCGGCCAAGCGGTTTTTGAGTTATGCGCGTTGGTCGTTACAGACAGACAGACAGACAGACAGACAGACAGACAGACAGACAGACAGACAGACAGACAGACAGACAGACAGACAGACAGACAGACAGACAGACAGACAGACAGACAGACAGACAGACAGACAGACAGACAGACAGACAGACAGACAGACAGACAGACAGACAGACAGACAGACAGACAGACAGACAGACAGACAGACAGACAGATAGACAGACAGACAGACAGACAGACAGACAGACAGACAGACAGACGGCGCAACAAAAAAGTTTCAAAATCATCTGAAACGCAAATATATATAAAAAATTTTGAAATCGGAGCAACTTTTTTTTTCTCGAAAAAATTAGGATCACCATAGCTCACACTACTATAGTAAAGTATATGTGTGAGCTAACATAATATAGATTAGAAAATAGCTCTTAATGAATAGAAACTCTACACTAAATTTCACAAAAATATCGAGAGCGATATTAATAAAAAGGAGATTCTTGGAAAATATCCAACACCCTTTCAAAAGTTTTTTCCCAAAATGGACCCACCTCTTGAAATATTAGCATATTATTTATTTAACACCCTATACCTATACCTTTCTCAAACTATCACGTTCATTGGCATTTCAACCGGTGTATATTTTAATGGTTTTTGCTGAATTTTGGAATTTTGTAGGTTTTTTTTAAACAAAACTCGGGCTAAAAATCCCTAGATAAAGCTTATCACACACAAAAATGCATAGCTATCGCCCAGAAGACGCCATCTTGGTTTTGCATAGGAATTTCCACAAACTTGAACTTTTTATGGAGAGTCCATATGTTTCCTTATGGTTAGCCAAAAGAATGTATCGAAATAAATCACGTAATCAACAAAACAAAGACGACAGGAAAAAGACGACATGCGCTATGCATTTTTGTGTGTGACTGGTTGCATAATCAAATATTTTATTGCAGTACTTTTTTCTAGTGTTGTATGAATACCTAAACTCAGCTGTCAAGACTAATATTCAAGCTAGTCTATTTCTAGATTTACATACGTAATTGTAAGTGAGAAACGCTGTTTGAAGTCACAGTTTCATTAATTACCATAGAAAAGTCATAATGTTCATTTTTAGTACGTGCGCGTTTATCTTGGTTTGACACGGAATGCTTGTGACCTTTTTTTTTTGTCAGATCTTTTAATAAATCTTTAGGATTAGGTGCGTAAAATATGCGGAGTTTTTATTTAACCCTGGAATAGGGCGAGTTCGAAAAGTCATCGATGAGCTCAGTGTGGTTGCACCATACTAGCCCGAAAATTAATTTATTTAGTCTTTGACTACACCTCGAAAAATTTATTTTATATTTAATATTAAACTTGAACTTAGGATTTCTACTACGATTGACTTTAGCTGCCTCCGTAGTGATGTTACATTTTTGTGTCAGATCTGAGACTACCCTAGCTGATATTGAAAACTGGCAGTTAGTTTTCTAAAGTGGGTGTCCACATTTCATTTTTCCTTTTCAGTTTTTATCATCTTCATTTCATTTCATGAAAAATTCCTTTTATATTTGGCAATAGTCAAGTTCTTAAATTAATCAATGCAATTCGTAGAAATCCATCGGGTTCGTAAATTTATCTGATGGATTCCACCAATGCACCAAATAATATTTTTTAGACATATCAGTCGTTATTTTTTTTAGCCCGCTTCATTTCTCTTTACACAAAAACTAAAATTCGAAGAAAATAATGTGTTCGTTTCAGCTTCAAAAATTATCCGCTGACCTACCTCTTTGTTTACTATCCAATAGTCCTCGGTTCACCTTTGATATACTAAACGATCACATTCAGTTTGACTTGTAGTTTAAGTTTTGTGTAATAAAAAATAAAGCGGGCTAAACAAAAATAACGACAATACGTCTAGAAAATTACATTTTATAAGGATGTACTAGAAAACAGTAGGAAAATGGCCTTAGTTTTCAAAAAGGTAAAAAAATATTAGTTGTTCCGTTGTTCATAACAGATCTAACTTTTGTTTACAAAAATCAGCTGGACCACCAGTGACGTGGAAAATTCGACATATATAATATAAGATCCGAATACCGGTCTATTCTATCCACCGTGCCATGTAACGACCTACCATCTTTCTTTGAACCTGAAAAGAATTTTAACCCGACAGAAATATTTCAATAATTAGGGATACAAGTGTAATTTTAACAATTCTATTATAGTTAGAAGAGCTTAAACTCAAAAAATTATTTATTTTTTGCTGCTATTGACCTGATGTTATAATTTTTTTAAATCAAAAAGTGTAAAGAAAGCGTTAAAACTACGCGAAATTTGAGGTTATATTCTTTTGTTTTAATCCATCTTCTTGATCCGCAGACACAACATAGGATGATCTAAAATGTCAAGTGATTCGTAGCAATTTTTGAAACTGGAACTGCTGTTTTTGAGAATTTTGGTAAACTACTTTACAATAAGTTTAATGATAGAGCTTATTAATTGGAGAATAAATGGATCCATGACGGATCTGATAGCTTCCTAGCTAATCTATTAGCACACTTCACGTAAAGCCGTGATCAGCCTTAAAAACAGTTTTGGTAAATATTTCAAAAACTAAAGCTCTTATTAGGTTTTTGTCTACTATATTCCGAAAATCCCATATTGATTCGATGCTCCATTAAAAAGTTAACATTTTTAAAAAATTTTAATTGTAAAAAATCTGTCATTAGCATTAATGGATTTTGACCAAAATCTAATCAGCTTGTTAGAGTGTTGAACACTATTTAACCTAAAAATTTTATAAAAATCGGCTCAGCGATTTAGGAGCTTTCTTGTTACGGACAGAAATAATATAATAAATAAATAAATAAATAAATAATATCTTTATTTGCAACAAAAATAAATAGCGGTTTACAAAGTTTAAATTAGCATATAAGCAGTTGCAAAAAGGAGTTAAAAACAATTACATAATTGATCTAAGCTTAACCCCTGATAGATTTTTATTTAATAACTTTTTGAACAAAGCGGAACTAGAAAAAAAGAAAAAGTCTAAAATTATTTTTCTTAACTAAGTAAAGAAGGACATTTAGAGACAGAACATTTATACAACAAACTTATAGTATTGATATTTGTAGAAATAGGTTTTCATACACATTGTGGATCAGGGGGTCTATAAATAAAATTTAAAAAAGTAAAGAGCTACAGGTGGGTACTTATATTAAGTTATAGTTAGGGCAAAAGCTTTAACCAAGTGAGAAAAAATTGTTAGTTTGCTAGTGTTAAAATGGTGATTTTTCAGAAACTTTTTAAATTGTAATGGTTTAAGTGATTTGGCTTTTTTTGGCACTGGATTATATAGTTTACAAATATTATATCTAAAACTTCTTTCAAAAAAAGTGGTACGATGAGCAGGCATTATTATGTGATTTTGGAGTCTTGATACAAGGGAGTATTTGTCAGACCTAAATTTGATTTTATTGTAAAGATAAGGAGGTTGTTTATTCTGAATAATTTTATGAAACAGACAAAGTGAGTGCAATATTCTTCTTTGTTTCATTGATAACCATTTGGCTTCTTTTAGTTTATGTGTCACCCTGTCATATTTTCTTAAACCATAGATATATCTAAGGCAGGACCACTGGACTTTTTGGATTCGATGTGTATCCACAGCGTCGAGACAGGGGTCGTAGACAGCACTAGCATAGTTAAACTGACTTAAGACGTTAATTAATTTTAAGATTTTTTGGAAAAATGTGCCGGCTTGGGTAAGGCATTTTAAGGTTGTAATAGGCGCACACACATACACACACAGACATCACGACGATGTTGCTAAGATAGGTAAAAATACACCCAAATAACACATTTTTGGCGTTATCTGAAAAAAAATCGTCGAAAATAATACCTTCCTAGATTGCTACGCGGGCTAGGAAGGTAAAAAATAAGATTAATAAAATAATAATAGACCATTCTATTTGTCGGTATTTTCAAATTAAATTAAATATTAAGTCAGTTATGACGTGCATGCGTCATCTGATACATTGCGGTGCGAAAATTCAATGAACAATAAATAAAAAACAAGATTTCTTATGAATAAACTAATAAATAATAATAAGGAAGGACAAAGTATGACAATATTGCCAATATTTACCATCTTAGGCTAATTTAAATACATATGGCAGATATTTCATATGAGATAATTAATTATATCGATATTGTTTTGCTAGTTCTAGCCGCGTCGTATCGAGAGGGCCAGAAGGGACCTATTTTCTGACTTCTTATGTACTTAGTCTAGTTTTTAGTTTATTGGCATAGATACCAGTGGCAGCTACTGCAGGGGGGCAACAGCGGCGTAGCGTGCCCGAAAGGGCGGGGGGGGGGCGACAGGTAAAAAGGGCGCCTCTGAAAACTGATTGATGAAAAATCTTGTGACAAAAAAAACAAAAAGGTGAAAAAGGCGCCTCTCACAAACTTGCGACCAAAAAAAAAAAAAAAAAGGTCATCATGGGTGAGGGGGCGGCCGAGAAGTCACAAGGGCGTCTCTCACGAATCTTGCGACCAAAAAAAAAAACAAAAAAAGGTCTTCATGTCGTTAGTTTCCTGTGGCACCCACTCAATTGGGCATTACCGGCCCGACTTAATAAAGCTGAGGGCGCTTCGGCCACCTATGGGGCGCCACTACCCTCGGGGCGGGGGGGGCGACGAACCCCCCACGCTACGCCGCTGGGGGGCAACGGAGCAGTGCCCTGCCAAAACTAGACAACAAACAGTATTTTTAATAGATTTATTTAAAAAAAGTTAAATCTTCCCGTACGACATGTTGTGTATCTTTTTTTAGTTTGTGGTTAACAAAAAACGATTAATTGGCTAAACTTTTTTAGCGTAAATAATTACAAGCCGGCAGCACCGCGCGGGACAAGATTGCAATTTCACCCGTTTTTCAGTGGTGTATGGGTGGCTGTTCTCGCGCGGGGGTGGGGGAATGTTTGTTTTAGTTGACCTCGGTCATATTCATCATGCGAAAACGTTCGTTGTCCTTCCTACATATTGCCGGTTCTATCCTTAGTGAAGACGTATGAGTTTGATTTGCTTTGGGGTAGGTCAGTAGTTAAAAGCCTTGCCGTTCGCATGTGCATTGCTTGTTTTTGTTTGTTTTCAAAATGGAAATAAATACCGTCGATTATATAATTCACTGTACAAATTTAAATACGTTGACATAGGAACTTCGATTTCAAATAAAATCTTTAGGGCCACATAGACCGGACCTAAAAATCCTAAAAATTAACCAAAATTTTAATGCAAATAATAAAAATTATACAACGCTGAAAACTGGTTGTGCAGTTGGAAAACCGAAATGCTTTTTTTGCTTTATTTGTCTTATTATGAACAATCCACGAAGTGATTCTTCGTGGGTGGCAAAGGGAATGTATGATGCCAAACACTTTAGTGAAAAGTTAAAGATACAAAGGAAGTGCTGCTTATTTAAATAACCACATAGAATTTTCTATGGTAGGCAAGACTGATATTAGGTTCCAATTGAATAGTGCCTATAGGCAAAACATTACCGAACATAATGAAAATGTGGCAAAAAACACACATATACTTAGTGGGTTAATAGACTGTTTAAAACTCTGTGGGATTTTTGAGGTTGCTCTACGGGGCCATGATGAGACTGCTGCTAATCTGAGTACTTTAAGCATGTAAAAGAATGGCGAATAGGCTTTATCTATAAACAAATAAACTAAAAACTACACCAAGCAGCTGCTCGTTTGCAAAATGCTAAAATAAAATTGGTTAGGTAAGTTTTTCTATCTCCTTTTCCATGCAATATAAATTTCCGCCCCCCCCCCGCCCCAATTTATAACGTCACCAACCGCCACTGATAGATACCTAACTAGGTAGACACTACTACTTGCAACGAGCTAAACAGAGTTTAGTGAAAAGTTGTCAATCCCATTAGCTGCAATGCTCGAAACCTTGTGTATAAAATCAAATAATGACAATGAAGTCCGAAAATGATTTTTATTTTAAACAAATAATTATTTTGAAATAAAAAAAATGTATCTAAAAGTATTTTTAAATCAAGAGATTCTTGCTTTAATTTCGTCTTGACTTAAGACATTAAAATCCTTTTGACTCGATGCATTTAATTGTTTAAAAAAAAATTATTCAAAGCAGAACAAACTATAATAATTCAATCAAGAAAACTAATTTTCTTCGGATGAAAAATTATATATTAAAACAAGATAACAATCTTTTTGGTGCAAGATGGTTTTAAACCAAGATATTTTTTTTAAATTATGTCTTGGTATGATACTAGAGAGGTTGCCGCTTCCATTCAAAACAAATCAATTTTCTTGGATAAAGGCGACTTTTATTTTCAACGGAAACCAGCAGTTCAAGAGAGTTATTTCTTTTGTTAAGAAAATATCTTTCTCATGCATAGGAAAGCAGATTTTTTCGTGGATCAAAGCAATTTGCATTCACTGAAGACATTTTTTTTTCTGTTTGTAGTTCTAAGATACATCAGTGATGTGAGAAATATAACCTCGGTCATCTATTGGTAAGTTGGTTTAAGTAAAATATCAAAGTGGTGCATACATTAAACTTTATTTTTTCATATACGCCCGTTTGTAAAATGAGGACGATATAGATCACTGTGTTATATTACGCTAAAATGGTGAATGATCTTTCACAAATACACACAGCGTCAAAAAACTTGGACCCCCCAAATTTCTCAGAAAACGCAAAAAGTTTTAAATTTCGATAAATGTTATAAAAATCGCTATTCTGTTGCCAACTTATTCACATATTGTTCTTTAGTGCAAAGGTCTTGTGTCCAACAAAAAAATAGGAAAAACAAAATAAGTTCCCAAAACTAAATTTATTAAAATTCTTAATTAAAAGAAAAATAACTTATGAATATAAAATAACAACGTAATAATCAGTGTGACTTCCTCTGTTTTCGAGACACGCATTGACCCGCCTTGGCATTGAGAGAATCAGATTGTCTATCAGTTCTTGAGGAATATTGTCCCACTCCTCTTGTGCAGCCACAATCAGCTCTTGAAGGGTTATCGGTGGTTGGTCTCCTGAATATGGCTTCAGACAGCATATCACACACGTGCTCAAACGGATTCATGTCGGGTAAGAGCGCCGGCCAGTTCATTCTCTCGATGTTGGATTCAGCTAACACATTTTGGATCTTTCTAGTGCGATGTGGGCGAGCGTTGTCATCCATAAAGATAAAATTTGGCTCAAATTCATTCCTCCGGGGCAGAATAATTGGCCTGATAACATTTTCGAGGTAAATGTTTCCCGTCAGCACCCCTGGTATGTGAATAAGAGGAGTGCGGTAACCATGCATAAAGCCCCCCAAAACATTACTGTTCCTCCTTGATAGGGAACCACATCTTGAGGAAAGGCTAAACGTCCTGCACGTCCTGGTTCTCTCCATACCCTTACACGGCGGCTGTTACTTGTCAGTCCAAATCGGGACTCGTCAGAAAAAAGGACATTTCTCCATTGAGGTAAAAGCCAATTTATGTGATTACGGCTCCATTCTAAGCGGTGAGCTCTATGTGCTCTAGTAAGCCTAGGCACTCTTAGGGTCTTCTCGATCGCAAATTGGCACGAGGCAGCCTTCGCCGAATTGTAGGACTGGAAATGAGTCTACCGAACGTTCGTCTGAAATGCGTTCTTATCGCTGTGACAGTGATATTCCGATTACGTCGAACAAAATTGGCTAAATATCGATCCTCCCTTTCGTCTGTGACACGATGACGCCCACTACCAGGTCTCCTACTCACACCTCCAGTTTCTTGGAACAATTGCACAATTCTGATAACAGACGATCTGGGAATGCCAAGTCTCGCTGAAATCCTATGATTTGACCAGTCTCGTTAGTGAAGAGCAATTATTCTGGCTCTATCAAAACCGGAAATTGGATGTCCAGGCATTTTTTAGCAATTGGGAGCAAATTATACTTTTCGAGATTTACAAGAAACTGACAGTTTTTAACAAATGCTATAGTTAAAAAAAGAGATAATGTTTTTTGGCGTTTTTGTTTCTTGATAAAAAACAGCATTTTATGCGAGATTATTTCTAACAAAAAATTATTTTGATAAACATCTTAGCATTGGTTTTATACAGGGGGTCCAAGTTTTTTGACGATGTGTGTATTTAATTATATTAAAAACTCTTCTTCCTTGTATACTTCTTTAAAGCAAGTGACGCCGCTGGATTTTAGTACCTAGAAGAGAGGTCAAAGTAGTTTGCGCCATCATACGGGCATCATACGCTTTCGATACGAGTTTCCTCATTCTTGCGTGCTTTTCAAAGTTCTGTTAATATGGAAATTAAACTGTAACGCCAAATTAAAATTAAAGGTTTTAAATTGTTGCTTGCGTTGCTAAATATACCAATTTATGCGCCATCTCCGAAAGAAGCAAAAATCATTAATAATTTCGATACTAATAAGTGGTTTCATAAAAAATTTCCTTGATATACGATACTCGAAGGTAATTTTTAAGAAATTAAAGAAGTAGTTGGCGATCATAAACAACACAGCCCAGTGAGAACTTATTAACGACATTCAAAATTGCGGCGATTTTTTTCGTGTAAAGCATCTTGTGAAAGTTTGTTTATAGTTTGCAGGTGCACGTTAAAAACCATGCCAAACGATTAGTACATAGTATTTTTTAAACATTGGCTCTTTACTTGGTGGGTCTCTTCATATTGGCACAGTTTCCAAGTATTAAAAATTTTAAAAAGGGGTTAACACAGATCAAATGCGTCGTTTCACAAAGGCTCCGGTACAAAACAGCGCTGTACAAAATGGCGCGGAACAAAATAGCGTGAGACAAAATGGCACGGGACAAAACAGCGCCCTTACATAATGGCGCTGCGGCAAAACAGCGTTGGACAAAATGGCGCGGGACAAAATAGGGCCGGTACAAAATAGTACTGCTCACATATATGGAGTGCGGTACCCAAACATACCTTAATGCTTTTGAACACCGTGCAAAAACGAGCTATCAAGCTGATCAATGACCCCGCACTTACCTGTAGCTTGGATAGTCTCGAACATCGAAGAACTGTGGGTGATCTATCTCTCTTCTACAGGTATTATCACGGAAAACGCTCTGAAGAGCTGGCACGTATGATCCCACCGGGAGTAGCACCTACTAGGCGAACACGTCGGTAACCATCAATTTACTGTCAAAATAGAGGCACCAAGAACCTCATTATATTAGAATTCATATCTCTGGAGAACAGCATCGCTGTGGAATGGACTCCCTGCGACAGTTTTTTCTGCAGATTACAACCTGAACCGTTTCAAAATCAACATACACCAACATTTTCCGCGCACTTGCCGCCTCTCGAGCGTGATAGGGATCTTCTTGCGAGTGCGCATACCCGTTAGAAAGAAAAGAGTGCCGGTACAAAATAGCGCCAGTACAAAATAGCGCCGATACAAAATAGTGCAAAAAAGTGAAGAAAAGAAAGTTAAACCTAGTTGACCTGGTTGGTTATTAGTTTCCTAACATCGGAAACAAAAAATATCGAATTAAAATGTCGAAACTGCAAAATATCAACACAATATCGAAACCGATTCAAACTAATCCAAACCGAACCGAAATACGCCATTATAGTTTGCGCTATTTTGACCATGCGCTATTTTAGCTATAAAAGCATATTTAAAAAAAAAAACTTCCCTGATTTCTTTCCCGGAATCCTAAAGGGTGTAAATCCGAACCGACCTAAACCGAACTGAACCGAACCGAGTTTGGTTCGGTTCCGTTTGGTTCGGATTCACGCCCTCCAGAATCCTGGGAAAGAAGTCAGGGAAGCTTTTTTTTGAAAAAATATGCTGTTCGGTTCGGTTCAGTTCGGTTCGATTCGGTTTGGTTCGGATTCATACCCTCTAGGATCCTAAGAAGGAGTCAGGGAAGTTTCTTTTTATGTTAGAAGAAACCCCTTAGTCGAAGTATGTATGCGAAATCCGAATCAAACCAAATATTCGATAGAACGGCATTCGATAAAAATGTATTTATACAAAACAGCGCCCTACAAAATGCGCTATTTTGTAATACCGCTATTTTGTACCGGCGCTATTTTGTTCCGCCCTACTGGTGCTATTTTGTACCAGCGTTATTTTGTACCGACGCTATTTTGTTCCGCGCTAATTTGTAGCAGCGCTGTTTTGTCGCAGCGCTATTTTGTCGCTGCTATTTTGTTCGGCGCCATTTTGTACAGCGCTGTTTTGTACCGGAACCTTTCACTTTCCCCTCTTCACAAAGGGTTTTGACAGTATCTACAGGGCCGATTTATCCATTTGGCAACAAGGCTAGGCTAGGGTGGCAGGCTGATGAGAGGCGGCAAAATTTTTAATAAAAATATTATCCGAAACTGTAAAAAAGAAAAACGATATTAAAAAGGTAAAAAATTGCCAGAAACTTTTACTGGCCCATTTAGAATCCTTAATAATTTTAGGGCACTGGTCTTTTTGGAATCGATCTCCGCCCACATATTTTGTTCGTCTATGAAGCGAAAGAAGCGACTAATTTAGGAGAAAACAGATTGAAAGATCCCGGTACTTCATCTGTAAACTGTCCAGAAATAAAAACAATTCTAGATCAACCATTAAGCAAGATATCTAAATGCCCTTTCAAGTGTATTTCGGAAGCGATTTCACAAAAAATATAACTTTTGATGAAATTATTAACGATGTTTCCCAAGAAAAGTGAAAGAAAAAACCCATTTTCCAAAAACATTTTTTTTAATAATAATTTTTAATTTAGAACTATTCTTTATTTCTGTTGTTTATGTTTATTAGAAGGGGGGCGGCAAAAAATGTGCATAGGGCGGCACATAGCCTTAACGCGGCCCTGAGTGTCTACAGCCCATAATTTTAGTGCTCGTTCCGAATATTGTAAAATAATAAGTTAACGATAAAAGGAAAGAGAAACAGTAGGACCGAAATTAAAGCGTGTTGGCTTGCTAACTCCGCGCTGTGAAAATGTTTCATTATTTTTTATTTTATACGCCAAATTTTCGTCATAGTTAAAAAGTTTCTAAAATTTCTCTAAAAATTCTGTCTGTGGCACTAGAATTTATTAACTTGAAATATTCCTGAGCTACTTTGACGCCGATGTTTGATCTACTCTCTCTTAAATCTAGCTGTACTTCCGCCTTCATATCACGGTATTCGCCATCTTTAATTAGTTTTTCATAAACATTTGAGATACTGCAAATGATAGCGTTTTTAAGGTAGTTATCTCAGAAATTTAATTATGTATTTTTATGTTGCCGTCATTTTGTTTTACTTATTTCAGAATAATTAATAAAATTCTTTTAAAATTTCGTTTTGTTGAGATTCGTTTGTTCATCAATACCTTGCTTTTTCGCAAAATACTAATTGATCTGCTTATTTAAAAACTACTATAGCTGATTCGAGATGGTGTCGTTTCACCACTTAAAAGTGTGTACGGATTTCTAGTCGTTTGTTTGGACGAACGAATTTGATTTGATGAGGTTCTTTTAATTATTTTTAATTGTTAATTAGTTTCTTAGTGATTTCTTTTTTATACGCTTGTCAATTAGATACGTTATTGATTGGGTCTTGAAGTCTAAGAAGTACGTATTCTTTTGAAGTTTGCGATTTGTTAGCATCTATTTTATTTTGATCTTATTTTAATATTTAATTTTAATTTCTTTTTACTTTGGCGATTTCTTTTTTATCTCTGCTTCATCATTAGAATCTGCAAATCTCTTGTTATTAAGTATATCAATTACTTCATAGATTTTCTCGCTGTTTGCTGATTTCTAGTCTTCTAATATCTTTCTTAATTTCCCTTCATCAGCTCACGCCTTTCTCGTTGACCTATCTTTGGTAATGTGTTTTCGTGTATGCGTCTATATATCACTACATTTGAGGTATTTAAATATCTCTAGTTATCTTGCGTTTTGTGTCTCAAACCGAACCGAGCCCATGATTTTTTCATTTTGGAATATGTCCAGTTTTAATGTTCTGGACTCCATGATTCTGTGGCTTCACCTTTGGAAATTGTTTTTCCCCAGAGTTAAGGGTACCATTGGAAAATGCCTAATTGATTGTAGGTCCTGATTGTTTTGTTGCTTAATTTTTTCATCCAGGTAAAATACATTTTCGAGGTGCAAACCCTATATTAACCCATTTTCTGGAAGATTCCCCTCCGTCTCTTTAATCCTTAAGCGAGGAAGTTTTTCTTCTTCCTTGTATCTTTTACTTTTCATTTTTATCTTATATTCTGCAGTACCTTGTATTTGGTGACTCTCTTTAGGTAACCCAAGTATTTTAACTATTTCTTATTCGGGGTTTAAAAATTTTTTTCTTGATTTCAAATTGCAGTTCTTGATTCGTGCCTTTTGTTAGCGATCGATAACAGAGCTAAGAAAACGCAATAGCGCAGGATTTTCACATTCAGTTTTAAATAATCTTTGCTACAGAATAATATTCTGATATTTCCACGATTTTAATTCAATTTTCTGAAATAGATCTACGTTTTCGTTTATCCGCGGTCCCAGATATTTGTACTGTGACAATTCTTTTATTGGTGTGACGTCAATATCCAGATTTTAACGACGCGATTTCAATTCGATTTAGTCCGGTTTGGTTCGACTATATTGTCACTGCGTTTATTCTTTCGAATGTTGCTGTAGATTTTGGATTGTCAGTTCTGTTGTAATGAAGGAATCATCGGCATCTCGTAGTTTGTTTAAAACTGCAGCATTAACAATTATGTTCTTTTTGCAGTAACTCAAAGATTCAATATAGACTGCTTCACCGTAGATATTAAAAAAAGTGAAGGAATTTTGGGAAAACCCCAGAAGAGTGATAATTTTTTTAAAAATATTTTTTTTTTTTGAGTTTAAAGCAAAGCAAGACAACCGACACGTTTACGGGTCATGGCCCCATCATCAGGAAAAAAAAACGCGTAAAGTAAAGAGAGAGACTCAAGTTATCACATAATAATTCTACATTGAAAATTAATATACCGGGTGGGCCAAAAAAAACCGGTCAATTTGTGTTTCATTATAACTTTTAAACTACACCATCGATTTTAGTGCAGGTTGTCCCATTGAAATCGATTGTATAGTTCAAAAGCTATAATGAAAAAAAAATTGTCTGGTTTTTTTTGGCCAACCCGTTAGTTATAATTTAAGACATAAAAACCATATACATAATATTCCAATACTCACGGTAACTGCCCATTCATGATGCAAACATGAGGGCTTTGGGGTCTTTAAGCAAAAAAGACCTGATTGGTTGCATTCAAAGACATATGCATATTATTTCCATATAGTACGTATTATTGCAATACCTACGGTACCTTCCGATGCAGAATGCAAACATATTTGAAATAGCAATATCAATGGGTATAAGTCTATCCTTTTTGCGGTCCTTAAAATAAAATGTCCTGATTGGTTATACATACTTTTACGCATGAATATTATTTTATTCTTGAATTCGTTTGTACAGTTGGCAAAAACTCTATCTATGTAAATTTGGTATCTGTGCATTTTTCGCACCATTATTTCTGAGTGTTTGCATCAAACGCCAACCATTGTGTAAATAGGTAACAGGGAGTATTGGAATATTACGTATATGATAAAAACATATAAACAATTTTGGAAAAACACTACAGTCGAATATAAAAACACTTTTAGGAAGATTCGTGTCAAAAATTATACTTACTCGGGGAATACCAATTAATTTTCAAGAAATCAGTCAGTAAGAGACACTTGATTTCAACTGATGGATTTTGAAATAGATTATTTTATAAAAAAGTTATCAATTTAAAAAAAAAATATGTTTATCCTGCCTCAAATATGTTGACAGTTTTAGAAGACCTTAAATTCACTGACCCTTATTCCAAATATTTTTCTTGTTTGACCAATTTGAAATTAACAGTTGTCATATTTAGGTTTGCAAACTACATTTTTATCACCTGATATCAATTCAAGGCCAACACAAAAATAGAGGCCACGACCTTGAAAAAATCAGCTGTTCTCCCGGGGCTGAATTTTACATTGGGTCTTATGGGAGGTCAGACGTTTTTTTATGATATTTTCAAAATGGCACTACAGATTTTCGCAAAATTTCAGTGAAATATTCTCAGACACCATCCCGATATTCCACCAAAGGTTTGTAAGGAAGCAACATGATTAAAAGGTTAAAATCTTCAAGATTTAGCATTTCTTATTTTGAATTCAAATTACCCGCCATGTACCACATGCCAACTGTTATATTTGACATGTATTTGACTTTGTCATCTGTGATTGTCACATTTGCTTCTGCTTTAAACTGAATTATTGTGTGAGCTAATGAAGCGGCTATGAAAAATTAAGGATTATTATACATTAAAAAAAAATTGTTCTGCAAGAATAAAGTAAAAACAATCTCAAAAACGGCGTTTTTTAAAAAAAAATATTTAATGAACCGTTATTCTAACTTCAATATTTTAAAGACAATCAGCTGTGTCGTAACGTGACCATCAAAAAAATCAGCCCCGGATGTGACGTCAACAAAGTGGAGGATCGTGGCCCGTCCGTTTTGATAGCTTTGATCAATTGATTAAATTCGAGTTTACAAACTTAAATATGGCAACTGCGAATCCAAATATGTTGCTTCGATTCGGGTAGTTTGGGCCCACCTAACCGAACCCAAACTAACCGTACCCATTATCTTGTATAGGCCCTTTCCTGTTCTTAGAGAAAGCGCTGCCTGAAACGTGTTCGCACCTGATGGTGTGGGTCAAACCGAACCGAACCAAACCCAATCGAACCTAACCGTTTCTCCTATTTATATCAATTGAATCAAAATTAGATCAAAAAGTGTAATTTTAAAATAGTTACATTGTATTTTATAGCGCTATACAAAGTGTAAAGATGTTGTTTACGAGACCAATTTGTCAAAGATAATAATAACCGTTAAACATCTTTTATTTAACAATAACCAATACCATTAAAACTGTTTCACTTTCTAGTATATAGATGATACAAAAAAAACTGAACGATTTTCTCTCGTCGTATTATTATGGACTAATCAATCGTGGGTGTTTAGTTTGTTATATAGAAAGTATTTTCTTTATTGGTCTATTCACCTTATAAGTCGAAAGATACGGGAGTCGGTCAATCTAGATCGTGTCGCTATTTTAAACGACAAATACAGAAAAGCGATATAGTAACGATTCTTATGAAATTGCCGTTTTCACTCAATTATTGGGAATTTCTTGGAATGTTATGGACTTCCTTGTGTGGGCAGATATAATAGTGTGCAATATGACTATTTCACTTTCTTTTGTAGTTCAGTACTTATCTAATTAAAGAAAAAAATACGAGGTGTTTCGCAATAATAACCCATCCGCCCTCATCTAAACCTTTGGCTCTGTGGCTCTGGTAGGCAGGTCATAACTCTCAGGTTTATATACACTGTTCATATCTTAATTTCTTTGTGCGTGACAGCAGGAAGATGAGTCAAAACAAGTTTATTTTGGTTTTGCTTGAAAGGAGTGTTATAGGTCGATAGTTTTTTTAGGTCTGCTCTATTATTCTTGTGTAGAATAATGGTTATGGATTCTTTTCAGTTTTTTGGAAGTATTTTTTCTTTTATTATCTTAATCAGCAGAATATATACACTATCAGGGCTATCAAAACGGACGGGCCACGATCCTCCACTTTGTTGACGTCATATCGGAGGCTGATTTTTTTTTTGATAGTCACGTCACGACACAGCTGATTGTCTTTAAAATATTGAAGTTGGAATGACGGTTCATAAATATTTGATTTAAAAAAAAGCCCGTTTTGAGATTGTTTATACTATATTACTACAGAACAATTTTTTTTAAATGTATAGTAATCCTTAATTTTTCGGAGCCGCTTCATAAGCTCACACATCTATTTTTTTATATTCGGTACTCGGGAGATATTTTAAACTTAATATAGTTATTTACATGTGTTTACAAAAATTGCAGCATCAAAAAATGATTTTTTTTGTAGTGTAATTTTGTTTTAAAAAGATTAACGCTGGTATTTTTGGATTCTAAATTAACTTTATTGTAAAAAATCATTAAAAAATCGAAAAAGTTTTAAGTTTTACAATAGAAACAAATAAACAAATGCCATGACACAGATGACAAAGTCCAATACATGTCAAATATTGACATGCGGTACATGGCGGGTAATTTTAATTCAAAATAAGGAATGCTAAATCTTGAAGATTTTAATAACCTTTTAATCATCTTGAATCCTTACAAGAGTTTAGTGGAATATCGGGATGGTGTCTGAGAATATTTCACTGAAATTTCGCGGAAATCTGTAGTGCCATTTTGAAAATATAATAAAAAAATGTGTGACCTCCCATAAGACCCAATGTAAAAGCCAGCCCCCCGAGAAAAGCTAATTTTTTCAGGGCCGTGGCCTGTATTTTTTTGTTGGCCTTGATACTGTATAACTGTATGTTGATTTAAGTCAGTAATGCCCATTTTATCTCCGTATTACAAATGTGATATGATTTGTAATAAAACTACAATCAAGGCATGTATGAGCAGTCACATTTTATTATTATTTTTATGAGGACAACAGAGAAGAGAAAAATAGCAACGCGGTCATGTTTAGAAGAAAAGGATGGAACTGGAGGGAGGCAACTTCGGAAATATATTTCTATAAAAAACAATTTTAAGACAATAGACTGGTCTCCATCCACCCAATTGATTGGTTACTTGCAAGTAGAATTTTCTGGTCGTGAAAGTCGTAAAAACCAAAGTTGCACTAAACGTAAGCGTTGCGGGATTGCATGGTTTTGATTGATTGTTTGATCGACTATGATCCACATGGACGAAACTACGCTTTCTCAACGTTTACCCTACTAAAAGTAATTTACGCAACTCTTCGCGACCGTTTTTTAACCAAATTTTTGAGGTTTATTCTTAATCAAGCGCGGCTTTGAGGGGGAGGGGGTAACGGGGTAATTACCCCCCTCCTGAAAAAAATATATGTACTTTTTATTAATAAAATAAGGTAAAACAGGAGAATTACCCCCCCTAGAAAAAATAATTATATTACAAAAAAAAAAATCTCGACTATTACCCCCCCCTAGACTTTGATCCAGATCCGCGCTTGTTCTTAACTGTGATAACGAGCTTTACAAAACGTTTTTCAGGCCTAAAATTTGTGGTACATTTTCTAGTCTAAGACTCAAAGTTTTCCCACCGTTGTGCCTTAGTTGTGGGATTGAGTAAGTTACACCATTTTAAGTTAAACAATTATGATTATCGATCTGCGCAGAGGACGCCCTTATCCAGCGTCGATGTAAACAAAAAAGCTAATTTCTTAAGTTTTTGGGCAATTCAGGCATTTGATGTTCATGATGAGAATCAAACTTCACATATTATGTGAAAGAAAAACGTTTGACTCATGTCACTGCAACTTAAGTTAAATATCTTTTTGTAAAAATACGTCACGCTAAAAAAGGTAATATTTGTCATAAAATATGTTGGTAGAAAAATTCTTAAAAGCATTACAATAATTTTTTAGTTTCTGATTAATCATTTAGCATCCACAACCCTCAGATCGTTTACCTGATCAAAAAAGCGTCCACCAAATTCGTTCAATATAGATAGGGCTAAGCTTGACTCAAAGTCAACGTTTAGCGCAACGTTAGCACGTGATTCACGATATTTAGCCAACAACTTATAGCTACTTGAGCTGGGTCCCTTTACCCCCAGCTATCCTACCTCAATTTCAAATCAGTTTGAGATAATTTTAGTCACATAGAAACAATGTAATAGCTAATAGCCAATTATTACAAAACAAACAACCACTTGGATATAAAATGGTAATTAAAATCATGAAAATAACTAAGGAACTTCTCTTAAACTATGTATTTATGAAACGAAATGGAAATGATTCTGAAATTTAAATAAACTACCCGAAAGGTCAAATAGCTTTTGTTTTGGTAAGATGTAACAAAGTGCAAAATAATAATACAGTTTCTAATAAGGAATGCAACAATACAATTGAAATGATCTAAAACCTAAACTGATAAAAAATTGAAGTTGCAGGCAATAATAATAGGTATTAAGCTGGATTCAGAGTTCCATAAATTAAGCAGTAAAAATTAAGACGCAATGAAAACAAACTATCCTGTAGGTACCTAAAGTTGGAAAAAAGCCAATAAACTAGCAAAAATGGGTCATAATAAAGTTATTGTAGTTATAGAGGGTAATATTATCGATAATGGGCTTAAACATTTTACAACTTTCATTGACAAAGAAATGGGTTATTTATTTAGGATACTGGACACGTGACTTTGTAATTGTACATTTATTGACCATTTTTTTGATAGCTTAATAGCTTTTTTCCAAGTTTACACACATGTATTTCTTCACAGTTTTTAATAAGACTTACCCCTGCCCTAAGCAGTAAGCAGTAAGAAATGTTTAATTTTTATACGTGAACAAAATACGCCTCGTGAAAAGTTTCATTACGTTCAAGAGGGAAGCATCAAGTCAACAGTGTATTTCAAGGTCTGGTAGGGCTATTTGACAGTTATCATAGCAACCGGCAAAGGCCAGTGAAAAAAAAATTGTGTTAAAATTATAAAATGAAATTTAGTTTTAATGCAAGTTCAAGACCATAAAAAATACAGGTCTTGAGAAATCAGTTCATATTCCATAGTCGATTTGTACAATGGGTCTTATGACAGAATAGAGGTTTTTATGTAATATTTTCAAAATGGCAAAGTGGCGTAGCGCTGGGGGGGTTTTAGGGGTTAAAACCCCCTCCACGAGGCAAGTAAAAAGAATAACGCTACTGAGGCCCATTGAGTTAATTTTTTGTTTTTTAATACATGACATATTTTAACAATTAAGAATATAATACCAATGTTAATAAAATTGTTCAAAAATCCTTGTATAAAGTTTTTGATATAAATATATACATACATTCATACATTTAAACCCCCCCCCCCCCCCCCCGTGGGACCGCTGGCACTACGCTACTGGGCACTACAGTATTTCATGAAATTTCGGTAAAATCCCGATATTCCACCAAACTTTTGTGACAATGAAAGATGATTAAAGTTTAAAATGTTTAAAATTCACTATTTTCCTTTCTGAATTTAAATTTCCCGCTATGAGTCGCGTCAGATTGACTTTGTCAAGTTGTACTATAGACCTTTTCAAGTGGTCGACCGTTCGGTTATTAGTTCTCCTCGTTTAAATGCGAGAATCAAACAGAGAGCACAATCAAGAAACGTAGAAAAGTCATGCATTTTCATTGGTCTATTATTCATTAATAACTCTACTCCAATGGTAGGTTATCTTTGGTTAGAAGAACAGTGAAAATGCATGATTTGTTGACGTTTCTTATTTAAGCGCTCTCGGTTTGTTTCTCGCATTTAAACGATGAGAACTAATAACCGAACGTTCCACCACGGTGGACCGCTTGAAAAGGTCTTATGATTTTTTAATTTGTTTATCTTAAAGTGTTAACCGATTTTTTTTCAATGAAACACATTTAAAATCTAAAAGTTTTAGTGTTATAAGTTTTAGAACAAAATGACACTACAAAAAAATTCGATTTTTAAAGATAAATGACCAAATATATTGAGGTTATATTGCCATGACGTGAGCATCAAAAAAAAATTGACCTTGGATTGTGACGTCACAAATTAAATCTTGACCCGTCCGTTCTTGAAATCTCCCCGAGCGAGTACTCCTCGAAATTCGAGCGAGGACCAATAGAGATGCAGAAATCAAGTAAAATCGCATGCGCAGTTTGACTTTCGCCCCATTTTGCGGAAGTACTCCTTCTCACTGGTTCAAGAATTCATACACTGGTGTAAGGCCGAAACCAGTCGTGGAATGGCTTGGATCACTCTGCCTGCAGCTTGTCATGATTGTCAAATAAGCAGTGTAATTCAGTACCCGTAGGGGTATTTGCCATCGAAGTAATTGCTTCTGTTGGTTTGCATAAAATTGACCATTATAATTAGTTATTAGGGACTTTGAAATAAAGCCAGGCAGTAATTATGCCGGGCACTATTGCGACAGTTTCGCATTATAAGAACAGCTGTCTTCTTTCAAAATTAGGCCTGTGTATTATAAAAGACGGAATTAAGAGTGCTGCGACTATTTATGAAAAATAAACGACTGGTTTTATAAATTCTGTCAGAATCAGAAAACTGTCATAATAGTGCCCGCCACTATTATTGCCTGGCTTTATTGCAATAAGTCCCTATTAGCTTCGTGACATCAACCCGTTCGACAGTCATAAAACTGTCCGAAAAATTCCAATGCGCGCGCAATGCAGTACGAAGACTGTTTTAAAACGGTTTTTAGGTTAGATGGACGACCAAATAACTGTTTAAAAAACGAATGCTGTTGGCGTAGTGATCGATTTACTTCAAGCATGTGATCATATTCAAGAGAGTTAAATTGAAAGTCACGTGACTAAAAGAAAGGATAGGTTTCGTCTTCTCGCGTAAAGGTAGATCGAAGGCAAAACATGAATT
Organism: Aspidapion aeneum; assembly: GCA_963576565.1. Lineage (NCBI taxonomy): Eukaryota > Metazoa > Arthropoda > Insecta > Coleoptera > Brentidae > Aspidapion > Aspidapion aeneum. Next base: position 113,501,914 of record OY755043.1, read on the forward strand.
CGAGAGCTGTAAATTAAAGCTGCACACAGAAAAAAGAGAGTTGTGAATTACTTTTCAAAATTTCTTATTGTATGTAAATTTTATTTAAAAAAATACGGCCTCACTAGTTTTATTTATTACACATTTTTTTTATAAAATTACATAGGCCTATCAGAATACATTTTTAATTTTAGTTCTTTAAAATGCAGATAAAATTACATGAATTTAATTTATATTCACAAACTATAAACCACTACAGACTGCCTAATAAACTAAATATACCAAAAATTAAAACGAAGTTGCATTAGTACATATTTTTGGGCGAAATTTGTGAAAAAATATTTATACCTTGTAATGTCACAAGTTTTATGTGAAATTTATATATATTTATTTATTTGTATTTTGTAATTTGATTTTTACAAAATATTTGTGTGTTTCCAACATATTATAGAAAGCCTCAATATTCACAAAGATAGTATTTTGTAGCTTGAACTTTGGTTCGGTTCGGTTATATAGTTTATGACCTTTTGGTTTTAAGGGCCGTAAGCAAGAAAAAATTTCGGAGAAGGATTAAAAAAATTCAATGAAAATTAGCATATTTATTGCGCAATTTTGCTAGCTATACTGGCCTGCTTAGGAAGAGAAAAACTAATTTGGCAGGTGTGTAAATATGAATAGAAGCAAATTATTTTCTTGATCTTCTCCCGATTCTTTTTCCGACTACCATGCAGAGTCGGATGAACTTCATTGCATTGTCTACTACGCAGATTTAAAAGGAAATATAGCGTAGATGCCTTAAAGCGAAGTCGTTTGTTCTTCCGCCTCTGGTGTCTTTTAACTTTTAGTTCACAGGTCACCGGGATTCTCTGCGATCAGGGTAAACCCTTATGTTTCTATTCCTATCTAAACACCTGCTAAACTAGTTTGTTTTCTAAGCAGGCTACCCTATGGTAAGTATAGCTTTTTTCTATGTGGTATACCTACAACATGAGCAATCCCGTAGAAATAAAAATTAAGAGGCTCTTGCAAAAAAATCAACACATGCTGCAGATGTTACACATTTTTTTTTTGAAATTTAACAAATATTTGTATATTTACGTGGTTTTCCGGCATTTTGTCTTGTCTTAACATTGGTTGTGAAACTCAATTTATTTTTCCTTAAATGCCTATATTTAAATTTTTTGGGTTATTTACTGTTCTTTTAATTTTCTCAGACAAATGGTATAATATGGTATATTTTTATTTCAGGTGATGTAAACTAGAAATGTGTTTTCACGAAGTGGAAGAGAATTCACATTCAATTTTTCCAGTGCAACATATGATAAATACAGACAAAGAAAAGAGTGAAATGCAAACATTTCTAATGCGCCTGTCCTCGATCCTAGTATTTCGGAGGAGCCCGAAACCAGGTTAAGTGGCTTGATAGAACGGAAAAATGTACAACGTCGACCTGGAACGCAAATAGGATTTTTCGGACGGAACGTAACTTATGAGACTACAACGGTTCTCACTAGTCGCATATTCCTTATTTTTATCATTTATGCCAGGGTAATGTGCAATAAAATTGTTGCATAGTTTATATTGATCGTGAGATCAAACAATAAGAGCAATATTTAAATCGACTAAAAGGGAGTGTTCGGGATGCCTGTTTAAGATAAATTAGGTCTTAAGCATTGCAAAATTTCGACATTGCAAGGTGTTTTTACATTAAAAAACATTTTTAATTTTGTTTCAAATGTTTCTCGGCTCAAAATGCTTCACGTCGTGATTGACATTTGGGCTTCTAAATTGCTTTTACGAAATTTCAATGCTTAGCTTTTAGATAACAATGCAAAATCGAAACACACGCCATTGTTGTTTTTGATCTATTTTTCGATATTTTGCAATTATTCTATTTTATTGTTAAATTCGGAAATAGATCAATTCTTGTAAGTTCATTAATGTAAAGTTCAATTTTCGTGTTGCCTATAATTTCTTAATAGCTGTTTCATGGCTTAGTATTAAGTCGTTAATAGATTTTATAGTAGTTTATGAATAATTCTCATTTTTTACCTTCCTAGACCGCATAGCAATGGCTAGAGAAGGTATTGTTTTCGACGAATTTTTTTTTCAGATAACACCGAAAAAATGTTGTTTGAGTGTATTTCTGACCTACCCTAGCAGTATCGTCGTGATGTCTGTCTGTGGGTGTGTGTGTATGTAACTCTGTCCGTAACACAATAGCTCCTTAACCGCCCAACCGATTTTCATGAAATTTTTAGGTAAAATAGTATTCGATACTTCAACGAGCCAATTAGATTTTGGTCGAAATTCATCAATGCTAATGTTTTTTGACAGTTAAAAAGTTTAAAAAATGCTAATTTTTTAACGGAGCATCGCATCAATATGCGGTTTTGGAATACATTTTTTCAAAAATTTGTGTTATAACCAAAAACTTAGTAGGTTCATATAGCATGGAGTTTACTTGGAGTGTGCTTATGGGTTAGGAAGGTACCAGATCCGTCATGGATCCATTTATTTAAAACCATGCCCCCAGGCAGTTTTTGTCGTTGTCGAAACCCAATAGTTAATATAATATGGGGCTAAATATTTAATTTTTTTTTGTGATTTGTGATTTAATTTGTGATTTTTTAAAATTGGTTTTGTAGCTGATAAAATTCTCTACAAGATATGTTCTTAGAACTGTTACCCTAGAACAAAGGAGGAGCTTCTGCCGTCTAAAGTAGAAAAAATCTGAAAATTTGCCCAAGCACGTGATTTTAGTCATTTTTGGAAATTACCTAGCTCCGTTACTACTGCTCGCAGAACAACCATAGTACCACCCAATTGTAGATAATTATATCCACTAAAAATTTCATTAACCTTTTTGCGATTTAGTGTACTGGAACGAAATTAAAGGCAAAAAACTAAAAAAAAGTGCCAGTTTTTGATGGTTTTTTTCAAGATGGCAGAGGGAGCATAGGGGTGGGGGTGACGAAAACCCTACTAAGCTTAACAACATATCCAAAATTCAGAGCTACCGGACCTTTTGTAGGATAACCCCCCTATTTTGCCCTCTATTCATTGAATTATATTATACTATAGCATAATAGTACTACTATTATGCTATTTTATTTTTGTATTTATGATATATATGGAAAATATTTAAAAAAATATTAGCCTTGGGGGGAGGGCAGGGCCCTGAAGCCCCCCCCATGGATACGCGTATGGAAACAAGGAATCTCAAAATTTAATGAAATACAGTGTTACGTTACGTTTAAAATAAAAAACATCCTAATCTGATATTTGCAATAAGACTTGACAAATTACTACTATATACTACTATGTCGGTTTAGAACGATTTTCTACCTTGTCCGACGCCTATTATCCACCTCCTTCGATCCTGACGTTCATCTTCTTTCAGGTTTTTTTTACTCATTTAATTTTAAAAGGACCCTGGCCATTCCAGTTTAGGACGCGCTCTTTTTCTGCGCTCTAATGGTTGCCATTCAAGGACCTGCTTTGGTAATCTTTCGTCGTTCATCCGTTGTATATACATGGCCGTACCATATCAGTTCCCTGTTCGTGATGCCATCCGGTATACTTCCCTTGATTCCCAGTCTTTCTTTTATGATTTAATTTCTTATATGATCTCTTCTAGATATTCTTATTGATCTTCTTATTGCATTCATTTCGACACTTTCCATTTTTGCTTCATATTTTTCTGTTACGCGATAAGTATCTATTCCATACAACTTGAGAACTTCAGATCGCTAAAATTATTTAATATTTTAATTTTTTATTACATGCAAATCAAGGAAGGAAAGGGGCGAGATATACCACTTATATAGTGTACCTGTTTTTTATAATGTATTTATTATAAATCCTTAGATTACTGATTATTCGTAGGAGTTCTTTAAAATTCACATTTATACTAATTTAAGTCAAAACACCTGTTTATTTACATAATTTTTATAACCTCTATTGTATTTTAAACCTCTAAATTATTATGAATGTCTTCAATAAACCACCATAGTCTTTCTTTGTTTTGTATTTTTTAGCAGTTGGGTATATGCAAATTTTACAGTGATATTTTAAAAATATTTGCATATTTCTTTGGCATTTATTTTCACTCTTTGTTGGTGGTTTCATTAAAATTTGGAATTCAAGCCAATTTAAAAATTGGCGTTATATATCGTTTATTTTTAGAGGAATTCAAATCATTAGATGGTTTTTCTCTTTAAGGCTTTCACGTAATAGGAAATGCCAAAAAATAATTTTAACGTTTAACTTATTTATTACCCAAAGCAAAATTTTAAAATAGCATAATATTGTTTATAATTACCTTTCAAATATCTTGGTTTATTGCTAAAATTTCACATAAACATTAAAATTATTTTCTGAAATTATGATGAATACGGACACAATTCACTGATCTCAGTAAAAAAATTTTAATATATTAAAATAGCTGGTTACATAATTTCGCCATTTCTGGCATTATCAGGCCTTTATTTGTGAATCCCTGGTAATGTAGAAACAAACCAACTAGATCACGTCTTGATATCTAAAAGATGGGCTATAGAAATACCCTAAACTCCCCAAAAACATCGAATTTGGGACACCCTGTACACTTGGTGTACACCGCAGCTCACGAGAAAGACCGGCCCGGGCGCGGAAATATCACGTGACCGTAGGAGGCTCACCAAAAAACGCCTCACGGCCCGCTGTCATTATAGAACATGTGTGTGTTCAGTTTTGGTATGTTTGTTTACGTCGATTTTTTTTTAATTCATGCACGAATTTTATGTGAATTTTATCAAAGTTATTAAAATAACGCAGCCCACAAAAAAGACTGTAGTGGGCTGCGTTAAAATAATTAATGGCTAATGAGTAAATTATAAAGAAAATACCTATAAGATAAACAATGCCGCGGACGTCTAATTAGTGTTGTTCCTTGTCGGTCCAACTATAAAACTGAAACCTAATATGTTGCAAACGGGAAAGAAGTGGTAAAAGATAAGATCTTGGATAAGATTGATCAAGTAATAGACATGCTTAGTGACATTTTCAATAGTGAGAGTGAAAAATGTGTTCAGTTGTCATTTCTTATTGAACAATTAGTTCTCTTGAAAAGGTAACCTGAGAATCGAAGATATGGTGGATACACTTTAATATTGGCTTCATCTTTGTTTATCCAGTCATCCAGTGCATACACGTCAATTTACAATTCTAAGGTAATATGTCTTTCGCACCCTCGCAATATTAAAAAAACTGATTTGTAAAATATTGTTAACAGATAGTAATCTCTCTGGTAGTGTGAAATATTTAAAAAGTAAGATACAGCTTTTAAAAGAACATGAGTTGGTAGTTAACTTACACTTTAATGAAATATATATTAAACTTTGTGCTGGGTAATTTTTCAAAAAATTCTTGACGACCACTACATTCAGTTCATTGAATGTGAAAACCATCTCACTTATTCACAAAATCACTTGTTTCTTTTTAATAAATTATTGTGAAATGTTTTATATTGAAAATTTTTCTTCAGATAACTCTAGCGAGTGTTTTTGTGGAGAAAAACTATTGTCAAAGCTTGAAAAAATTAGTTTAAGGGCATGTAAAGTTTTTTTAAATAATTTTATTAAAAAGCACAATGATTTAGTGTCTGCTAATAAATCTTTGAATAAGAACTCAGAAAAAGATGACACTTAAAGAAAAATTAAAAAACTATAAAGCTTAGGTTTGATATGTCCAATTTTGAAAGACTTGTATAGATTTGAAGTTACTAACGATATTATGTACCTAATATATGTACCCAATATATGTACCTGAAGATATTAGAGTGCAAATTTTGTATAATTTTTTATTTTATAGATTCAGTTCTTTTATCCATATTAAACACATATATCAGCAAAATATTTTTTTCAATTTTTGCCTATAAAAAAACAAAAATTTTTTGTTAATTTATTTAAATTGTGTAAAAACATATAATATATTAAGCAATACAATAAGAATCCTAGGACTCCTAAGATCACGTGACCGCCGCCTTGCTTATAACGCGCCATGGCCGGTCTTTATCGTTGGCTGCGGTGTACACTGTGCCACGAGGCAAATTCGTTATAATAATTATACGCGCTTTCTAGCACAATTTTTTTCAATTTCTTTGTTACGAGCAGCGAGCACTGTAATATTAAACCAAACCATCTTGCACAATTATTTTATTTCTTGCGATTTCAACAATAGGTCGAATGTCCCAGGGCGCCATGGAACTGAGAAGATGCGTAGGCGTCAAAACGTATGATTCTTGGGTTTTTAAAGAATGGACCTAATAATACATTATTTTCGATGCAATAATAGAGGCTCATGATAAACTAGATGCAAGGTTAAATTTAAGGGACAGAAAATTTATTTTTAAACCGATATAATTGGCAACGGCGCTTTTAATAACATTTATAGTTGATGTTGTATTAAAGTGACACCGCGTCATCAAAACCTTGATGGGCGGGAAGGGAGTAGAGGGGTACATACAGTGACACGCACTTCCTTTAATTTTTTTATTGATATTGATTCCCAAAATGAGGCACTGCACTAATTAGTCATTAGCTTACTATTTTACTTGCTTTTTATTGATGTCTTCTTCTAAACGATTTCATTAGAAAGGAACATATATACTATTACCTGGTTGTTACGAACATATTATTGATTTAGCAGGGCTTTGACGTTTTCTATTCGTTGTTGTTTTGACAGTATGTCAAATTATGACGGAGCTTTTCACAAAACAAATTACTGTCTTTGCAACTAAATCAATATTTGCGCACATTTTAATATAATTTTGGATCCTCTTTTATGTTTCGGATCTTTATTTATCAGGTAAGTACCTATTTGATCTCTCCTTTAAAAGGTCGTAGTGTTTTATCTTTCGAACATTAAGCCCCGAGCGGCACACTGCATGTACAAAGTGAAACACTAATTTTTTAAGGCTTCTTTACTTAAATTTTGCCGCAGAATTTGGTTTACCATAGCTATGACGCGGTGCCACTTAAATAGAACATCAATTATAGTTCCGAATAGATACATGTACTGATCACCCGTTTTTTTACCGAAATTGAGGTATCATATGCATGTGCTTCTAATTAGACTTTTTGCCTACGATCGCCATTCTGCAAATTTCAAAATGTTGGATGATACTTAAAAGTTGGCTGGAGCGCCAACTCTGAGCGAGGAAGAACTGCACATGCTCAAATGGGCAGACTTACTGGACTTTGTAAAGAGAACAGGAAGGCCCAATGAGTTACCCGACCATCAAAGGGAAGTGCAGAGAGTGGGTTAAGGGACAGACTTGGGGCATGGCTAAAAGGGCCTACTCTGACCTACTTGTCAGACCTGCGGGTCAACCCCCCCCACTACTACTACTACTACTACTAAAAGTTGGCTACTTTTATAATGAGGTTGAGCAGAGCAGCCAAAATCTGTAAAAAAAACTTTAATTAAACTTCGCATACTGTTTACCCCATAAATACTCCCCACTTCTCCAGATTACCTGAAAATGTACCTTAAACAACAGATTTGGATTCCGCGAACCCAAAAACCCTATAAATGGTAACTTGCATGCGTATGCTTGTCTTTTATTTTTTTTCACGGACCAGAAACTTGAATATGTCAAAATCATGGCTGATGTCTAAAAGTCATTGGTTAGTTTTATAATAGTGTTGAGCAGAGCCGTAAAAATCTGTAAAAATATTTGATAAAGTTTGTTCGGTAAGTCTTCGCATAAATAGTTTGATTGTTTACCGAGGGGTGACTCGGTATTTCCTTTTGGTGTACAGGCTACGGGAAATACCAGGAAATACGGGGAAATACCAGGAAATACTAGGAAGTAAAAGCATATACTAGGAATTGCTAGAAAATAGCGGGAAATACCGGGAAATACTTGGGAAATAGAGGAAATACCGGGAAGTACTTGGGAAATGCTAGGAAGTACTGGGAAATACTAGGAAATACCCTTGAAATTAAGGGAAATACTGGAAAATACCAGGAACCTTAGGTATTTCCTTCAGATTTACAGAAATCGGCGATCGAGCCACCCTTCGCTGTTTAGCCCATCAATAGCCCCCCACTTCAGCAGATTACAACCGAATGTTTTTTTAACAACAGATTTGGATTCAGCGAACCCAAGAACCCCATAATTAAGTTATCACATGCATATGCTTCTTTTCTGATTTTTTGCCTACGGTCGCCATCTTGAATATTTTAAAATGGTGTTAAATTTATTTAATTTATTTTTTAAAATCACATTTTTAAAATAACAACGAGCCGCCAATGCGAAAACGAGGAAAACATGTCAAAAATTATAACTAAAAAATAGAAAATCAGAGTTAGGCTTCGCTACCTGTAAAGCTTGCTTGACGATGAGTGACCTTAGCCAGAATGGCATCACTCGGATTCTTAATATAGAGCACCTTGACTAAAATAAATGACGGATCTGGAATGATATCAGCCTTGAAAACAGTTTTTTGTAAATATCTCAGAAACCAAAGCTCATACAAAGTTTTTGGTTATTACACAAATTACTAAGTAAAATGTAGTCTACAATATTCCGAAAACTGTATATTAATACGATGCTTCGTTAAAAAGCATTTTTTAAAATTTATAATTGTCATTAGCATTAATAAATTTAATCTAAGCTCGTAAGTGTGTCACACTATTTTACCTAAAAATTTATAAAAATCGGCTTAGTTTCGTCGAAAATAAGCAAAAAAATTTCTTATTCCATTCATTTCCCACTTGAGACAAAAACAGCTGTTTCGCAACCAGACTATCTGTCTGCTGATCCGCCTTATAATTTTAAGTACCATGATTGTTATTATCTTAGATGTGTCCTTTAATTGTTAGTTGTGAATTTTGCAATTATTATTATTGTTATTGAGGTGAGCCAAGATGGCTAACAGCACAGCGGGCCTTTTGTTTAACACAAAATTAAATTAGAATTTCGATTTCGCAAATAAACATTGTGTTCTTTCGGGATTGCTTACGCCTACAAGTTTTTGTTTTGTTTTGCTAATTCACGTTTTAACGAATCCATGGCTATAAAATAAATGGTACGGGGTGATTCACGATAAACGATCAGCCCTTGCCTTTCTCTTCTTTTATGGTTGTGTAGCTATTCTTTAAATTACGGAAGAAGGAAATATCTCTTTCGAATACACATAGGAAGAGTCTCTAAATTTATTAGTGTAGCCTTGGTGGCTCGGTGCGTCAGCGTCACGAGTTCAAGGAATCTCGCTTGCTACAGTGATTGGTTCGATCCCCGTCGGTTGCCGAGGTCGGGTGCGGCAAACATTTATCCTGGGGAGTGTAAAATGTAATATTGTCCTACCCCTTCATTCACGCCGGTAACCAGGCCGGATGAGGTCGGATATCTCGTGAAGGCGGACTTTGTTACACACTCCTTTAGTCGGTAGGACATTCTAAGGGACAAAAGGACTGGATAAAAAAATAGCCGGTCTGGGGTTCAAAAGGTGGCCGATGACCCGTGCAATTAGGCGTTCCCAAATGGCGGCCTTTGTGTCGGCGAAAGAGTCACGGTTACCAAATAAGAAAAAAAAATTATTGGTCTTTTTTCACCGATGGGATCTAAAATGTTGACAAATGACAAGTGACATCCATCGGAGATTCATCAATGGTTTATTATTAGCTATCGAAAAAAAAACTTAATGAAAGCATATAAAATCAAACTCTAACCTATTTTCTTCTCTAATTTTTTGTTTTTCAACAAGAATCAATTCTAATTCCTCATCTGAGTAGCGGGAATCAAAATCATTTTCCCTCAGATGCACCGTAACAAGGTTTAGCCACGGATCACCTAACAAAGGTGATCCGTGGTTTAGTTACTCCATTCGCCCTCTTTGTTGTTTTGTATATGAGCAAGGACTGAATCGCGATTAAACCCATAATTGCGCTTAAGTGTTTACGGTGCATCTGAGGGTAAGGATATTTAGGGCTAGTTTCTAACATTCTGATTATTTGCTTTTATTGCTTAAATATGAATCAAATACACAAAAAAATCACAGAACACCATGTGTCCTGTGTAAAAAATATTCAGCTAATATTCGAATGAAAAATGACAGTCATCATGAATTTCTCAGCGGGGTTCCCAGAGTCGGTAAGTTTTGGTGGAAACGATTAGTGGATTGATGGAATCCTTCGGAACTACCGAAACCTAATGGATTTCACCGATGTTTTACCGATCCATTTAGGAACTCGATTGTTCTCCTCAATGAGCTTATCGGTAAATTTAGAGACTCCCCAACATTTGATTGGTCTATGCATATAATTTCATTCTATTTCTGGTGTGTGTTTTCAAGCGACATTTTTAATTTTCTTCTAATTTAAAGAATGTGTTGGGTTTGGACCTAATTCTCCAAAGCACACTATTCTTTCCTCATAGGTAAATTTCTTCGTTTTCTTTTGTGGCCTTGATGCCTTTCCCTTATACTCCACCACTTTCAAATAGCACTCAAGAGATTGTAAGCCTTTCCGCAAATATAAAAAAGAGAAACATTTTGGAAAATGTACAGCTATTCCAATGACAAACCGATTTTTTTATGACTAATGTAACAAAACGGGATTTTTTTTAACGTTGATTGAATGAAATAATTAATAAACTGTTTAATTTACTTGATATTTCTTTTTAGGTTTGGGATATTATATTGATTAAAAATGCCGATTTTAAGGCTACGAAAGGTTTGATTTGATGTTAAGAAAACTAGAAAAGGATAGAAAAAATATTTAAAACACTGGAAACAGCAATAATAAAAAGGTTTAATATTAAAGTAAACTCTAAAATAAAGATCAAAATAGTAATGAATAAAAAGAATAATTTTATACAAAGTTAAAATTGACAAATTTAACATTTCTCCAGTTTGTCTTGGTGAAAACCGCCCTGCTTTGTAGGCACTTATAGGTTGCCGTTGATTCGCCCAAACTCTAATGCTACAGTGCTCTGCAAAGAAAGAGAAAAACTGTACTTTAAACGCTCTAGACAAAGAGAAAAGATGCCAGCGTAAGCAAGAGATGTGTCTTAGAAAACCGTTACAATTAAAAATTGCACAGTGTGCTTTTTAAAAACTTAAAATAATTGCAGTTACAAAATATAAATTATTGTGATGCTAGTGACTCAAAGGACAGATTAGGCGAATACGACTTTTAATAAATTAGAGCGATTCTGAAAATCATGCCTAAAAACAAGTCGCTGCGTTGCCATAAATTTAACTTATTCTTAACCTAGTTTTGCATATAATTAATGCTTGTTTAAAAATATTTAAAAACTTTTAAAAGGCAAAAATATCCATCTATTTTCTGTTGATTTCTAAAAAAACTTATTAGTACAATAATTTTATTAATTAACATTTCTATAATATCACTTGACTTGGATGCAAAATGCTTTCAGGATTTGGGCAGTTGCTGATAATTGCCCAGTGAATGATAATATTTGATTGTCAAATATTATTTTCACTTGATAAGGTGTTTCGTAAGAATCTGAGTACAAACTTTTAAAAAAATATATCAGTTATAGATCAAAAAAAGATAATAAAATGCAGTTTTTGGCATAGGATAAAATAAAAATTCAGTTTTAATGTAATAACTTTTAGTTGACAAAGTTTAAACTCAGTTATATATATCTCCAGTCGTTTCTGTTTGCCCATTATCCATCATCTAGGCCCCTTATTCTTATTTCGCTATCTATTCCTTCTCTCCAGCTTCGCCTCGGCCTTCCTCATTTTCTTCAGCCAGTTGGTTTCGATTGTAGCATTTGTTTAGGTAGTCTTCCGTCATCCATTCTTTGTACATGTCTGTACCATACCAGTTGTTTTGTTCTTATATCCACTAAGGTACGTTTACCTACTCTCATAATTTCTCTTATTCATTGATTTACTCTTTCTCTTTTTGACTTCCCTGCTGTTCTTCTCCAATAGTCCATCTCCGTAGCGGAAAGCATTTTTTCTGTCATACTTCTGAGCCATGTACTAATACTTTTTACAATGTTATTATATATAAGCATTTTGGTATGTTTTGATATACTTTTTGTCCCAAATTATTCCATTTAATAAAGCTATTGCTTTTCTTCCTTGTACGTTTGTAATTTAACTGTAATAATACTTTTTACATTGGTGATATATAAAAAGCTTTTTGGTATGTTTTGATATATTTTGGTCCCAAATTATTCCATTTAATAAAGTTATTGCTTTTCTTCCTTGTACGTTTTGATCTCTTATATGTCTAGTGTTCCGTCACCTGTAATTCTTAGACCTAAGTATCTATTTATACTCATCACAGGACTGAATTCGCTGCCCGGTATTTAAGATTAGATCCTGTTTCGTTCCACCAATACACATATGCTCTGTCTTATTGAGATTAACCTCTATTCCCCACTTATTGTACTCTTCTATTAGTTTTCGTGTCATATATTCGAGGTCGTCATAATCCTGAGCCACCACATAAAATATACAAGGTGGTTTCATCCAACGGGATTCCCATGTCTTGACATTTTCTCTTCCATACTTTAAGGACCAGTTTGCGATTTGTTCTCGTAGCGGTCAGATCGGTCTAATCAGTAGTTTTTTGCTGGTACTTTTTCGCGAGTTAAAATTTATTATATTTAATATTTCTTTTTGCATTAAAATAAGTGTTTCTTGTAAAATAAAATAAGAAAATAGGTTATTATGGACATGGAAAGCGGGGGTTTACCCCCTGAAAAGTTACCACTCCCAGGTGGAGACACAATGGAAAATTCTACTAATGTCATACCTATGATCACCAATAGTCACGACAAAAATCAAAAAAAAGAGAAAACACAATACCTCTACTCAAAAAATGATTCAGGGCCCTACCACGTCTATTTTGAAAACAACTCCCCCAATTTTAAGGGTAAGTTAAATGCAATCAAAGTAAACGACATTATTTTCCAACATAATCCAGAACTGGATCAAAAAATTAAGGAGATAGACAGCATCGGCAGAAACAGAATAAGGGTAATTTTAAAAGACTTCCAGTCAGCGAATCATCTGGTAAGTTCCCCAAATTTTAGTAAAATTAATTTGGAATGCTATGTTCCCAAGTTTCTCGTAGTTAGACAAGGAGTAATATCTGACATAGAACCAGATATGCCAGAAGAAACTATAAAAAATCGAATTCAGAAATTTGATTTTCATTGTAACTTTGAGGTAGCTGCGGTTAAAAGAATAACTAAAACGGTAAGGGATAAAAATACCCAAGAAAAAAGCAGAGTTAACACTAAATCTGTAATAGTCACATTTAGATGTCAGTCACTTCCTAAATACATAGCATTTGGACGAGTTAGGCTTTCTGTAAATGCATATGTACAGAGAGTTATTTTATGTTATCAGTGCTTTCGTTACGGCCATTCTGGCCAACAATGCAAGGGTAAAGTCAGATGTCTTAGGTGCAAAGGGGATCACAAAACTGAAAGTTGTACTACTCAAAATGAATTAAAATGTTTCCATTGCAATTCTAACCATGCTACAAACGATTTAAAGAAATGTTCTGAATTTACTAGGCAAAAAAACATCAAAGAAAGTATGGCTAATAATAATATCACTTTTAAGGAAGCTGAAAAACAATATCCAAAAAAAACGTATGCCACAATCCTTGCGCAAAGTTCTCCGGATGTTAATCTTAATGTCCTGGACAAATATCTGTACAGTTCCCAACCTTCCCAAAGCAATTCTCGAAGTAAATCAAATCACTTTACCCAATACACAGTGTCAAATAAAAGGCCTCGGCCAACATCTCCCAACCCAACTCTTAATCAACATAACTCTATACTATCACAGTTTAGTTTCTCCCCAAGCTCTGGATCGCTTTTATCAGACCCCGTCTACCAGACGGGCATATCTACAAACTCACAGACATTTAAGTCTTTTGACATCAGTTCAGTAGTAGAAATCATTTTTTCCGTGCTAAACGTTCTTAAACAAAATAAATCTTTTGATATAAATAAAAACGAACTTATTAATCTAATCAATAAAAAATATGGCCAGAAACCTACTGAAAATTAAACATATCACTAGGGCTAATTAACTTATGGCAATTCCTATTAAAAAAACACATTCACAGACTATCAGTCGACAGAAAATTTTAATATTTGTCAGTGGAACTGCCGGTCGGCAGTATCCAACAAAAATAATCTAGAAAATCTATTAGCCCTTAACAACATTCACATTTCATTATTATCTGAAACGTGGTTTAAACCAGACAAATATGTTTCCTTTTCAGGATACAACGTAATCCGTAAAGATAGGCAAGATGGCAAGGGAGGGGTGGCCGTCTTAATTCGAACCAACATAAAATATTCTGAAATAGTAGGTCCAGATTTTGAACAAATTTCGTATGTAGGTATAAAAATTAAATTAAAAAATGATAGGGAACTAAGTTTAATATCCCTGTATATTAGACCCAATACAAGAATTTCGCAAAATAAGTGGTCTCAATTTTTTAGATTCATTAAAAAACCGTTCCTTATTTCAGGGGATTTTAATTTACATAATAGAGCATGGGGATGTGAAGCTAACGATGTCGCAGGAAATATTTTATTAGAATCATTGGATACCCACAATATAGTATATCTTAATAATGGACAGTATACCAGAATTAACCCTTCAGGTGGTCATAATTCGGCAGTTGATTTAACACTTACATCACCATGCTTTCAACCCTATGTTGAATGGAATACTCTAAATGACACTTTCGGATCTGATCATTTACCTATAATAATGCACTGTAATATATTACCTGTTAACATTCAATTCAGAAAACACAGAAAATGGAATACTAACAAAGCAAATTGGAATATGTTTTTTATTGAATGCATAAAAAAGTTTTCGGGCTCAGATTGCCTTACTTATAGTGAATTTCTTTGTTCTCTGAATGAAATCTCAGAAAAGTGTATTCCTGTTTTCCACGAGAAAAAACAAAAAAAGGGGGGCAAATTTTGGTGGAACGAAAAATGCGATGTAGCAGTAAATAACCGCAAAAAATTATTTTCCATATACAAAAACAATCCCACTATCAATAATTTGATAAATTATAAGAGAGCAGATGCTACAAGTAAATTAATCCTAAAACAAGAAAAGAAAAATAATTTTCACCAATTTTGTTCATCTTTAAATAAAAATACACCTGTAACGGAAGTTTGGCAAAAGGTAAACAGCTTTAAAAATAGAAAACAATGTAATCTCATTCCAATTACAAAAGAAGACGAGTGGGTAGAAGACTTTCACAAAAAACTCACACCTTTATTTGCTCCCAACAAGATTCCCAGCTTCGAGGACCACTCTGATGATGACGCGAAAAATTTGTGCAGGCCCTTTGACATTGAAGAACTTAGAAAAGTCTTAAAAAACAAGAACAATTCTGCTCCTGGAAGAGATAATATCCAGTACTCAATGCTCTCACATCTTCCTGATTGTGCTCTGCGTACATTGCTTCGAATATTTAATAGTATTTTTGACGGCTCACAGCCTATTCCAGAAGACTGGAAAGACTACATTATTGCTCCAATATTGAAACCAAATAAAACGAGTAACTGCGTCGAATCCTACAGACCAATAGCCCTGGCATCCTGTCTACTTAAAACCTATGAGAGAATTATCAAAAATCGCTTAGAATTCTGGATGGAAAAAAATAAGAAATTTCCAAGCTCTCAGTATGGTTTTCGACGTGGTAGATCTACGCAAGAAGCAGTAGCTAGTTTGGTTACACAGATTCAGTTGGCGTTTACAGTAAACGAAAGTGTTGCTGCATTATTTCTGGATGTACAGGGTGCATATGACAATGTCAATTACAATATTTTGGTAAGCAAAATGGCGGCAATTGGCCTACCCACAAAACTGATCAAGAACATTTTTAGTCTTCACAAATCTAGAAACATTTATATTCGAACTCAAGATGGATTTACTGACTGTAGAGTAGCAAACGTTGGTCTAGCACAAGGAAGCATTCTAAGCCCCGTTCTATATGTTATTTTCACATATGACTTAGAACATATAGGAGACGACAATGTTAAAATACTGCAGTTCTGTGATGATGTTTGCTATTTTGCAACGGACAAAATTATCGACAACGCAATACAAAAAGTCAAAGAGAGCTTCAGCGAAATAGAAAACTGGTTTTTTAAAAACGGGATGACAACATCTTCAGAAAAATCCAACATTTGTATTTTTACCAGAAAACGTTCTCCTATTCCAGAAACAATAGATATGAGGAATGATCTGTACATTCCTTGCAAAAATGTCGTTAGATATCTTGGAATTTGGTTAGATAAAAAGTTATTGTGGAAAGATCACATCAATCACATTGTTAAAAAAGCAGAAAAAGGCATCAACATTCTCCGCGCTTTCAGTCACCAACATTGGGATGCAGACCCAAACACTGCACTGCTTTTCTACAAATCTTATGTAAGATCGATTTTAGATTATGGATGTATCCTGTATGGATCAGCAGCCGAATGTCATCTAAATAAAATTGAAGTGGTCAAAAACAGATGCTTAAGATTATGCAACGGCCTTTTGAAAAGTACTCCTATTTCAACTTTAGAAGTGGAAACTTTGGAACCTCCTCTTAATTTAAGACGAAACCTCCTGAGCGACAAGTTTGTACTAAAACTTTACAACAAAAACAGTGTTCTAATAAACAAAATCCATGACTTGTCGATTCTCACTTTAACTGACGCTTACTGGATCGTTAAAAAACCGATGTTAATGGTCTCAAGTTACTTGTGGATGTCAGACTTTAAAGACAGTATTTTTTGCTCTAACAATCTAATTTTCGAAATATTAGAAGACAATTTTTTTAAATATATACCAAAAATTGTGATAGATAACACTTGTGGTGACCCCGTGACGTCAAGAACGAACTTTCTAGATGACTTAAACTTAAAATGGAACTATTACGATCATATTTTTACAGATGGCTCGGTAGTGGACAATAAAACTGGTTGTGCTTTCTACCATCAAAATTTAAATTATTTTGAACAATTTAAACTTACAGACAATGCGTCGATATTTTCTGCTGAGCTATGTGCAATATGGAGAGCTCTTGAGTACTGCCTGAAAATAGACACAAACTACTTTTTTGTAATATTTAGCGACAGTAAAAGCGCCCTCGAGACCGTTAAAAATAGCTTTGTAAATCTACCTGCTAATTATATTCTTATATATATTCTTAAAACTTTAAAGGAACTAATATTAAATAAAAAACAAGTAGTGCTAGTGTGGGTAAAAGCTCACATCGGTATATATGGTAATGAAAAAGTAGATGAATTCGCTAAATCAGCCACATCTTTCGAAGAATATTCAGAGAACTTTCGCATTCCTTATTCTGATTTATTCAAAATATCTAAAATCAAGCTAAAACATAATTGGCAGGAAGATTATAATAGGTCAAGTAAAGGTATACATTACAGGGAAAGCTTTAAAAAGATTCCAAAACATACTTGGTACCACCGAGAAACAAATAGACATTTTATAAGAACGATTTCTAGGCTAAGAAGTGGGCATATTTTATGTCCTATTTACAAATATAAAATAGGTATCCAACAAAATGATCTTTGTATTTGCGGCCAATTAGGTGATATTAATCATCATATACTGGGTTGTACCAGATTTGCGCAAATAAACTGTAACAAATTGTTAAACTTTTTACAAGAACTGAAAATCTCCTTTCCGATCAACATAGGGCATTTAATGTCACTAGGTAATTTAAATGTTTATAGGGCCTTGTATGAATTTATTCTAAAAGAAAAAATAGAAATTTAAAATAAAAAATAAAGAAAAAGAACGACGAAAAACAAAAGACAATAAATAATAAAAAAAAAAACAAAAGACAACAAACATAAAAAAAAAACAAAAAATTAAAAAAAAAAAAACAGCAACAATGTTACCAATAGATGAAAGTAAGCAAATCAAAATTCATTCAAATAGAATTTAGAATAAATTCCAAATACGAAATGTAAATTAAAATCCTGTCAAAGGAAAAATAAAAAGTGTGTATTATCTCAGCTGCACTTGCACTTACTACATACGGATAGTTGGTCAACAAAAAAAAATCAAAATCTTTAAATACGGTCACCGTTCCCTAGTCATAGTGCATATTGTTTATTTTACTTTTAAAGGTGATTTCATTTGAAAATAAATCTAATTATAAAGAGAGATGCTGGCCAGTTGGCGAGTTCCAGGCCATAAAACTCAACTCACACACACACACACTTTAAGGACTTGTTCCAAATATATCTTGAAGAGCGTGGGCGAGATACAGCAACCTTGTTTAAGACCTTTATTTACTTAAAAGCCTTCGGTTAGTTTCTCTTTTATTTTAACTTTTGCCTATTAATTTAATCCAGCATGTCTGGATTAACATTAAATTTAAAAAACCGTAAATTTATTCGACCATGTCTGCTTTAAACTAGGAAACTTAAAAGCACACTTTTATGCCTAACAAAAAACTTCGTCCATTTTTCTTATTAAAAAAAAATACAACCGTTGAGGATTTTTAATAATTTTCATTTTCACTCATATCGAGATAATTCCTTTAGTAACATTGTCACAAAACTAAATATAGGTTTCTCAGATACAAATATGCATTTAAACTCTAAATCTATCAGTTTTTATTGCTATGTGTGGGCGTAAGGCGCCTTTAGCACAATTGCGTTAATTTTCTTCGCAGACGTCCATAAATTGGTTCAAGGGGACACAATATTCTGATACTGATTGGTATCATGCTATGGGTTCTGCGAAAGCAATATAAAACACGCTGCAAGGAAAAATAATAAGCTGGTTTAGCTCAAAAAGAATTAGAATAGCCATGATGATCGGCACCATTGGATGAAAAGTGCCTCTAAACAATAACATTTTTATAAAAACTTTCAAGTGTAATTTTTAAATTTTATGCCACACCAATGTCCCATGTTTATTATTAGCTCACAGTACTACTATACTACAGTAGTGTCAGCTATAATGATCCAAATATTTTCGAGAAAAAAAAATGTTGCTCCGATTTCAAAAAAAAAATATATATCTTTGCGTTTCAGATGATTTAGAAACTTTTTTGTCGCGCCGTTTGTCTGTCTGTATGTCTGTTTGTCTGTCTGTCTATATGTCTATCTGTAACGACCAAAGCGCATAACTCAAAAACCGCTTGCCCGATTTTAATGAAATTTGGTACCTAGGCTTGGAGTGTAACAAAATACATTTATGTTTTTTGAGAATTGGTGTAGATTTAAAAAATTGGACTTCAAGTCAAAACATGGCTTGTGTGGTATCAAACGAAAGGTAATTGTAAAGGTAGTTGAATAAAATATATTTAAGTTTTTAGTTACATTTTAGTTAAAAAAAAGAGTTGTGGTAGATTTAAAAAGTTTAAGTTTAAGTGAAAATATGACTTGTGTGATATCAAACAAAAGGTAATTGAGTCTGGAGTTAAAAAAATGCATTTTAGTTTTTTTTTTTAGGAGTGGGGGTAGATTTAAAAAATTGGACTTCAAGTCAAAACATGGCTTGTGTGGTATCAAACGAAAGGTAATTGAGTTTGAAGTTGAATAAAATATATTTAAGTTCTTAGTTACATTGGCTCACACGAACTATAACTATAGTAACTACTCCGAGCTTAGATGCCCATATATTGGCAGAGTTTTTTTATTTTTATTTATTTTTTAAAGGCCAGCGTTTTTCAGTAGGTACCTACTACAATTTTATTTATTAACATAAAATTAAATTAAAAAAGAAAGTAATCCTGTGTCGTTATTCTTGGAATCTCTCTGACCGAGTACTCCTCAAAATTCGAGCGAAAGTGGGGTTTCTCCCTCAATCGTATTCCTGAAATTCTTACCCGAAAGACGTGTGACATTTTGGCAACTTCATACCGGGTGCCGACGTGCTGACTTGTTGCCAAAAACTGGAAGATAACCCAAGGCCAACACAAAAATAGAGGCCAAGACCCTGAAAAAATCAGCTGTTCTCCGGGGGCTGATTTTTACATTGGGTCTTATGGGACGTCAGGCGTTTTTTTATATTTTCAAAATGGCACTACAGATTTCGGCGAAATTTTAGTGAAATATTCTCAGACACCATCCTCATATTCCACCAAACTTTTGTAAGGATGCAAGATGATCAAAAGGTTAAAATCTTCAAAATTGAGCATTCCTTATTTTGAATTCAAATTACCCGCCATGTACCGCATGCCAACTGTTATATTTGACATGTATTTGACTTTGTCATCTGTGTTTATCACATTCGCTTCTGTTTAAATTTAATTTTAGTGTGAGCTACTGAAGCGGCTCTGAAAAATTAAGGATTACTATACATTTTAAAAAAATTGTTCTTCAAGAGTATAGTAAAATCAATCTTAAAACCGGCTTTATTTTTAAAAAAATCAAACATTCATGAACCGTCATTCCAACTTCAATATTTTAAAGACAATCAGCTGTGCCGTGACGCAACCATCAAAAAAAATCAGCCCCGGATGTGACGTCAACAAAGTGGAGGATCGTGGCCCGTCCGTTTTGATAGCCCTGGATAACCATAGACGAATGGCAGAGAATAATTAGTTTACTGTGAAGATAACCTAAACATTTTTGTATTGGTGACGTGTGCGTTTTTGTTTATCTTTGTTCTGTGTTTTCTCCCAAATATTCTTTATTTTCTGCCTTTTTTTTGCTGTTTGTGTGTTCACAAACAAAAAATCAAGAAAAGAAACATTGGGATTACTTCCCTTCAATCACACAACTCCAATTAGTAAGTTGTATGTCAAAGATTTTTACTTTTTTGTTTGTCGAAATTGTCAGGTATTGTCACCTCGAAATGGGCACATATCACTTTTCACGTATTCCCTAAACCAAAGATACTCACTCCATTTATGCAGAACGGTGAGAAACGAGGGAGTGCTCACTCGTCGTCGCTCCCCGGGAAGTACACGCTCGGGGAGATTTCAAGCATACTGACACTGGTTATCATCAAAAATTAAACAATCAGCTGTGTGGTGACGTGACCATCAAAAAAAATCAACCTTCGATGTGACGTCAACAAAGTGGAGGATCATGCAAGGCCAACACAAAAATAGAGGCCACGACCCTGAAAAAATAAGCTGTTCTCCCGGGGCTGAATTTTACATTGGGTCTTATGGGAGGTCAGACGTTCTTTTATGATATTTTCAAAATGGCACTACAGATTTCCGCAAAATTTCAGTGAAATATTCTCAGACACCATCCCGATATTCCACCAAAGGTTTGTAAGGAAGCAACATGATTAAAAGGTTAAAATCTTCAAGATTTAGCATTCCTTATTTGCCACTGTTATATTTGACATGTATTTTGACTTTGTCATCTGTGACTGTCACATTCGCTTCTGCATTAAACTTAATTTTTGTGTGAGCTAATGAAGCGGCTTTGCAAAATTAAGGATTACTATAGATTTTAAAAAAATTGTTCTGAAAGAATATAGTAAAAACAATCTCAAAACCGGCTTTATTAAAAAAAATCAAATATTCATGAACCGTCATTCTAACTTCAATATTTTAAAGACAATCAGCTGTGTCGTAACGTGACCATCAAAAAAAAAAATCAGCCCCGGATGTGACGTCAACAAAGTGGAGGATCGTGGCCCGTCCATTTTGATAGCCCTGGATCATGGTCCGTCCATCCGTTTTGATAGCCCTGCCTAAACTAATATAATTTTTATTAATATTTTATAGCATCTTTTAGAAACAGAAGAAGGTGTATATGGAATTTAGGTTTAACTTATATTTTTTTACATGTCAATTGCAATCACGCCTTGTGTCACTCAAATCAGGCACCTAACCGTTTTGTTCAATTAATTATTTAATTCGAGATTCGTAAAAAGGAAATCGTGATTTCAACATTTCAGGAAGCATTTTGAAACGCAAGGTCACGTCACAGGGTGATATATATTTATCCTGCCGCGCCGCATTGTTCCTCCTATTGGACTTCCGCAAGTGCTTCTTAATATGCTTACTCAAAAATCTACTCTTCTTTGCAATTATTTTGCACAAAAAGTTTCCTCCATAACAAAAAAAGCATTTATCAAAAACTCATGATAGCCATTAACAAAATAGATGCAAGCTGAATTTTGGTATACTTATTCTTTAAATCCGGCACAAATGCCCACAAATTCTCCGCCAAAGTCTTCCTTGAGCTTAAAAACCTAACCTAACAAACTAAATAGGCAAACCTAAATAGGATTGACCAAACCAGAAATTAGTATATGGGAAAGGGGGGCAAAATGGGATACTTAATTTAATAGGCTTATTTCTGCTATTAAATGATCACCATTGGGTTCTTCATTTGGAATTAAGTTGGCTAGATATGCAGTTTAAGCGATTTAGAACTTCATCGTGCTTTGATTTTAATTTTTGTAAAAAGTTGACTTTGCTTGGTCAATGTGACACTCTTGCGAAGTTAATTAGTTAGGTGTCTATTAGATCTTGAACCCCCGTGAGGTTAAGCTTTTTACCCGATTAGCCACGAAACTTTGATTTTTAAATTCACGATTACTAAATTTCACGTTTGTTTATAAAGGCCGCTTGACATGGTGCATGACGCGCTGCAAATATTTGAAAGCAAAAAATTTCGGTCAAATTGTTGCCTGCAAAAAGTCGTCTTTTTGTTTGACATTGTGCATGGCCATGCATGGATTCCCCAGAATCTAGGTAAATATTCCCCAGTTTGCATGCAAGTACAGTTTGCATGCAAAAGAATGGCACCGGACCGATAAAAATGGATTGCCTGCAACAATCAGCTGGATTTGTACTGCGCATGCACCTGGGCAAAATTTCATGCATTTGCCTGCAAATTTTATTGTCATGCACCATGTCAAGCGGCCTTAAAGAATAACAGCGACCTAGTCATCGCTGTCGACTCTCCTACATAAATTTTGCGCCCATTTTTTGCAAAGACAACATAAAATACAACTTTCGGTGATGGTACAAAAAAAAACAAAAAATTGAGGCAAAATGGGGTACACGTTACTTGTTATAACAAGGTACCCCGTTTTGCCCCCATAAAAAAAACCGCGTTTTGCCCCAAACCACCAGTTAAATTCAAACAAAAATCAGACACAGTAAAAGGATAATTTTAAGGGCAACGCGTTTAATTAAGAATAATGCATAAATTCACTCACTAATTGTTCAATGTAAACAAAATTTTGAAAAGTCTGACATAATGCGCAAGCCATTTTCTACAATAACAATACAGCGCACAACATCACATGTTGAGCAAAAACCAACTTAAGGTCATGAGGATAAAATATCTGATCATAACAAAAACATTTCATGTAAAAAAAGCCAAGTACGCGAAAATGGCATTCCGTAAAAAGAATTGAGATAAAAGTAAAGCCAAGTTCTCCAATACAAATTTCAAAATGAAAGGTTCTTACTAGTTTGGAAATGTTTTTTTAAAACTTTGCTGTTACTTCCAAACTTCTTTATGTTCAATTTAGCACTGTGCCTAAGAGTCATTTACAGCCGTAATAGCCAAGTTTAGAAAAATATTTCCAAACTAGTAAGGACCTTTCATTTTGAAATTTGTATTGGAGAACTTGGCTTTACTTTTATCTCAATTCTTTTTACGGAATGCCATTTTCGCGTACTTGGCTTTTTTTACATGAAATGTTTTTGTTATGATTTCACTTCTTTTTTAAAGGAATTGGATAATACTTAATTTTTAAAGTAGTAAAATATGCGGAATATTGTTCAAAACTTTTGCAATGCCTTACTTAAATTTTTGAGGTTTTTTAATTTTTTCCCTGGTTTTATCAGCTCTCTAGCGTTTCTGAAAGTGCACAATGTTACTTTTACATAACTTTACATGTATAGGGGAGGGAAATAAATTAAAATTGTCGTGTTTTTAAATTTTGTCCTATAGTTTTGTCATAGTTCCTATCAGTGTTCCAATGCTCAGCTCTCTAGCGTTTCTGGAAGTGGGTAATGTTACTTTTACATAACTTTACATTTATAGGGGAGGAGAGTAAATGAAAATATTGAACTTTTTAAATTTTTTCCCATGGTTTTATCATAATTTCTATCAACATTCCAATGCTCAGCTCTCTAGCGTTTCTGGAAGTGGGAAGTGTTACTTTTACATAACTTTACATTTATAGGGGAAGGAAGTAAATTAGAATTTTGGGGTGTTTTAATTTTTTTCTATAACTCTATCATAGTTACTATCGGTCTTCCAAAGCACAGCTCTCTAGCATGTCTGGAAGTAGGCAATGTTACTTTTACTTAACTTTACATTTAAAGGGAGGGAAGTAAATTAGAATTTTGGGGTGTTTTAATTTTTTCCTATAGTTTTATCATAGTTCCTATCAGTCTGCCAAAGCTCAACTCTCTAGTATTTCTGGAAGTGGGCAATGCTACTTTTATATAACTTTAAATGTCTAGGGGAGGGGAGTAAATTAAAATTTTGGGGTTTTTCGATTTTTTTCCTATAGTTTTATCATAGTTCCCATCAGTCGGCCAAAGCTCAACTCTCTAGCATTTCTGGAAGTGCGCGATGCTACTTTTACATAACTTTAAATGTATAGGGGAGGGGAGTAAATTAGAATTTTGGGGTTTTTTGATTTTTTCTAGGTCAGTCTGCCAAATTTCAGCTTTGTAGCATGTCTGGAAGTACAGTAGAATATTGATGATCTATACATGAGTGAGTGAGTGAATGGCAATTTCGACGTTTTTTGAAATTTCGTAACTACTTTACTACTTTATGGAATTCCATGAGACTTGGAGGGATTGCTAACTCCATGGAGATCTACGACTGTGCAAAATTAGAGATTCGTAGCTCATTCCGAAGTATAGTATTAGGTAGGTCAAATATCGGCTGAAATGTTTCAAGAAAAGATGGTTACGGCGCGCGAACTTGGCGAGGCACTGCCGTGCCCTCAGATATTAGGAGATTTTATTCTTGCGCAGTTTAGCTAAAACTGCGGTATCCCGCTTTACCCCCTTATCCCATTTTCCCCCCTTTCCCATAAATTCAACCCCACAGAATACACATTTACAAATTGAGTTTTGGGAAATTTTGGGGACTTTTAGCGAAGCTCAAGAAAGAATTTGGCGAAGAATACGTGGTGATGTCCCAGATGCTAACGAATAAGTAAAAAATTCAGCTTGCACCTATTGTTTTAGAGGTTTCACCAGAGGCGGCTGGTGACTTTGGGGGGGCAGAAATTTATATTGCATGGAAAAGGAGATAAGAAAACTTACATAAACAATTTTATTTTAACATTTTACAAACAAGCAGCTACTTGGTGTAGTTTTTAGTTTATTTGATTATATATAAAGTCTATTCGCCCTTCTTTAACAAGTCTTCGGATTAGTACCAGTTTTAGACTCATCATGACCCCGTAAAGCAACCTCAAAAATCCAACAGAATTTTAAACAGTCTATTAACCTACTAAGTATTTTTTTTGCCACATTTTCATTCTGTTCGATAATGTTTTGTCTATAGGCACTATTCAATTGGCACATAAAATCAGTCTTGCCTAACATAAAAATTCTATGTGGGTATTTAAATAAGTAGCACTTACTTTTTCTCTTTAACGTTTTACTAAAGTGCTTGATATCACACATTCCTTTGCCACCCACGCAGAATCACTTCGTGGATTGTTCATAATAAGACAAGTAAAGCAAAAAAAAGCATTTCGTTTTTCACAACCGCACAACCAGTTTTCAGCATCGTATAATTTTTTATTACTTGCATGAAAATTTTGATTATTTCTTAGGATTTTTAGGTTTGGTCTATGTGTCCCTAAAGATTTTATTTGTAATCGAAGTTCCCATGTCAACGTATTTAAATTTGTACAGCTAATTATATGATCGACGGTATTTTTTTTCCATTTTCAAAACAAACAGTAACAAAAACAAACAATGCACACGCGACCGGCAAGGCTTTTAACTACTGACCTACCCCAAATCAAAACAAACTCATATGTCTTCACTAAGGATATAAGCGGCAACACGTAGGAAGAGCAACGAACGTTTTCGCACAATGAATATGGCCGACGTCAACTAAAAGAAACATTCCTCCCGCCCCCGCGCGAGAACACCACCCATACACCGCTGAAAAATGGGTGAAATTAAAATCTTGTCCCGCGCGGTGCTGCCGGCTTGTAATTATTTATGCTAAAAAAGTTTACCCAATTAACTCCCTTTTGTTAACCACAGACTAAAAAAAGAACTAGACATGTAATACGGGAAGATTTAACTTTTTTTAAGTCAATTAAAAATACTGTTTATTGTCTAGTTTTGAGACGGCACTGCCCGCGACTCGTTGACCTCCCTGTAGCAGCCGCCACTGGGTTTCAGATCAAATATAACTGCACTATTGTTGATTTCCTAATTCAATCACGATGTATGATTAATTTAAACATTACAACTATGGGGTTTTCTGGGTTCAAATTAAGGTTTCGGTGATTCCTTCTCAGGGGGAAAATCTAAAAATAATAAAGTCACATAACAACATCCTTTAGTAATAACTGCCTTATCTTGAAAACATATCTGTCAGGTTTTCGTCTTTTTCAAACATCAGAAACGCCGCTTTTATATGTGTACTTAATTTTTTCCTAGTTACTTCTTGAAATATTACAGTGACTCATAATATTTTTAAGGAAAAAGGAAGTAAACTAGAAAAAAATGTCAGAGTAAATATTAAATATGAAAAATAGTCGACAGGACGCTGTATACATGGTGTTACCGACCAATAAATTATTTAGTTTTAATGCTCGTTAATTTTGGATATTTTTTCAAAAAAATATGCCGCATCCATAGATAAACTACGTGGGAAATGGGGGTAAAAGCATGAACATTTGTATACTTATACTGCGGAAAAATACAAAATTTTTGACCTGCAGCATCTTTATTGTGCTTCACCGTGGAAGGGGTAGGGGAAATTTTAAAAAAAATGGCGAAAATTTTATTTTAAAAATTAGGATATACCGATATAGTTAAGAATATAATCGTTTTTATATAGCTTGTATTCAGTGATTTCAAAAAAAGGTGGTTTCAAGGTCATTTTGCTTTACACTACCTTGAAAAGTTAAGATTTATTCGAAAAAATACGATTCTTGATTTTTTTTACTAAACAAAATCACCAAAATTCGCGGTTTATCAAAAGCAAAGCGTAAAAACTTTTAGGCTATAAACAAGGTAGTAATTTGTGCTAAATGTTTTTTGACTTTGAAACATAGAAAGTGACATATTCGGACATATACAAATTAAGTGCAAAATTACTAAATTTGGAACAGATGTTAAGACGGTCAGGTTTAATATATCCAAAAAATGTTTTCACTTACCTGTCATTGTTTCCAAGATTGCGGCAAATTTATCAATATTTCAACATATTTTAGTTTTTCCAATTTAGCACAAAACAAATTTTGACCAATGAACATAAGATTCTTATTGTTCTAAAACAGCAGAATTAAAAAAAAAATGGTACAGGCTTGACCTTCTTTGACCTTAATAAAATCATCTTATATTGAAAAGATTGCATTTTTTCGTGTTTTTTTTTAATTTGCACTGCGCTTACATTTGAAAAACTTTAAAAAAATAATACTTAGTAGGGTTAAGGAAGAAAATTGGCTTATATTAAAAAAAATAATTTCATGCAGATTCAGCACTTTAGTTTTTGTTTCTTATACTTGAGTTTGAGAATAAAAAAGTTTTTTTGATTTAATTTAATTTTCGACAATACTTTCCTCCAGTTTTTTAAAAATTTCACACACTCCTTCCACAGCGAAGAGAAATAAGGGCGCTTCAGGTCAAAATTTTTGTATTTTCCACTGAATATGTGTACAAATTTTCATGCTTTACCCCCATTTCCCATACAACAACGCGGGCTACTATAGAGCATATCATTATTTTTGAGACAACTTTGCACAACTTTTTTTCGTTGGCCTATGCTATTTGTTATGTGAAACACCTGATAACTGTCAAGAAGTTGTCTCAAAAATTATGATATGGAGATTAGGCCAACGTTGATAGCGTGGCGGCGCAGTTAAAACAATGAGAACGAGATTTGCCTTTTAAGCGCATATGTCCAATATGAAACAAGGGACATCTGACAGAACGTCACTGCCTATTCCAAGGCCAACACAAAAATAGAGGCCACGACCCTGAAAAAATCAGCTGTTCTCCCGGGGCTGAATTTTACATTGGGTCTTATGGGAGGTCAGACGTTTTTTTATGATATTTTCAAAATGGCACTACAGATTTCCGCAAAATTTTAGTGAAATATTCTCAGACACCATCCCGATATTCCACCAAAGGTTTGTAAGGAAGCAACATGATTAAAAGGTTAAAATCTTCAAGATTTAGCATTCCTTATTTTGAATTCAAATTACCCGCCATGTACCACATGCCAACTGTTATATTTGACATGTATTTGACTTTGTCATATGTGATTGTCACATTCGCTTCTGCTTTAAACTTAATTTTTGTGTGAGGTAATGAAGCGGCTATGAAAAATTAGGGCTTACTATATATTTAAAAAAATTGTTCTACCAGAATAAAGTAAAAACAATCTCAAATCTCAAAAAATCAAATATCCATGAACCGTCATTCCAACTTCAATATTTTAAAGACAATCAGCTGTGTCGTAACGTGACCATCAAAAAAAAATCAGCCCCGGATCTGACGTCAACAAAGTGGAGGATCGTGGCCCGTCCATTTTGATAGCCCTGCCTATTCATAAAGCCAAGGCCAACAAAGAAATAGAGGCCCGACCCTGAAAAAATCAGCTGTTCTCGTGGGGCTGACTTTTATATTGGGTCTTATGCGAGGTTAGATGCTTTTTGATGATATTTTCAAAATGGCACCACAGATTTTCGCGAAATTGCAGTCAAATATTCTCAGAAACCATCCCGATATTCCACCAAACTTTTGTAAGGAAGCAAGATGAATAAAAGGTTAAAATCTTCAAGACTTTGCATTCCTTATTTTGAATTCAAATTACTTTGTCATCTGTGTTTGTCACATTCGCTTCTGCTTTAAATTTAATTTTTGTGTGAGCTAGAGAAAATTTTTCTGCAAGAATATACTAACAACAATTAAGTTTATAGAGGTTTCTTTAAATTAAATATTCATAAACCGTCATTGTCATTCCAACTTCAATATTTTCAGCTATGTCGTGACGTGACCATCAAAAAAAATCAGTCCCAGATGTGACATCAACAAAGTGGAGGATCGTGGCCCGTTTATTTTGATAGGCCTGAGCCGACCTCTAGGGGTGGAGGCGGTGCTCGCTCAGCCAGGAGTATCAACACGGACGGGCCACGATCCTCCACTTTCTTGACGTCACATCCGGGGCTGATTTTTTTTTGATGGTCACGTTACGACACAGCTGATTGCCTTTAAAAAATTGAAGTTGGAATGACAGTTCATGAATATTTGATTTTTTTTTAAATAAAGTCATTTTTGAGATTGTTTTTACTTTATTCTGGCAAACAATTTTTTTTAAATGTATAGTAATCCTTAATTTTTCATAGCCGCTTCATTAGCTCACACAAAAATTAAATTTAAAGCAGAAGCAAATTTGACAATCACAGATGACAAAGTCAAATATAACTGTTGGCATGTGGTACATGGCGGGTAATTTGAATTCAAAATAAGGAATGCTAAATCTTGAAGATTTTAACCTTTTAATCATGTTGCTTCCTTACAAACCTTTGGTGGAATATCGGGATGGTATCTGAGAATATTTCACTGAAATTTTGCGGAAATCTGTAGTGCCATTTTGAAAATATCATAAAAAAACGTCTAACCTCCCATAAGACCCAATGTAAAATTCAGCCCCGGGAGAACAGCTGATTTTTTCAGGGTCGTGGCCTCTATTTTTGTGTTGGCCTTGGCTCAGCCAATCTGCCATTTTATTCCTGATTGAGGGTCGGTTTATCAATAGAGGTTCCAACACACGGTCCCTAGAATAGACCCGTCCAAATTATGTGGAATTATTCATGCATTATGGAAGATAAAAGTCATAATGAATTAAAAAAAAGATTTTAAATTATTATTAAAAAAACTGTTTTCTGTTTTAACAAATAAAGAAATAAGTTATTAAATGTGGTGCTAGTATTACTATTTTCTGTAACTAGTAAGGAAATCTTCGATATATATAAAAAAATTATCTAATTTTATGCGCATTGGTCGTTACAGACGGACATACAGACAGACAGACAGACAGACGGCGCGATAAAACAGTTTCAAAATCATCAGAAACGCAAAGATATATAAAAACTTAGAAATAGGAGCAACTTTTTTTTCCAATTTTTGACATGATCACCGTACCTCACACTAATTTATAGTATACGTGTGATCTAAAAATCAAAATCAAATCGTCAATTTTGACACCCTGTATCTAAAAAACGAAGGGGTCTGCAAAAAATCTTTCTTTTGACCTTAGTGGAATTATCTTTTGGGGAGGATCTAGTCGGTGTGAGAGCATATTTCTGACACAAAAAAGAGCTCTGAGGTTAATGTTAGGATTACGGTTTCTTGAGAGTTGTAGGGGCAAATTAAGGAACTTACAGGTATTGACAGTGTATGCAACCTACATCTATGAATGTTTAGTATTCTTGTTTAAAAATAGAGACAAATTTATTGAGTTCACTTCACAACATGAATATAATACTAGAACCTTAAATTACAACTTTCCAATACATAGATTAACTTTAACTGAAAAGATGCCCACCTATGCTTGCATAACTTTTTTTAACAAATTGCCAAAAAATTTAAAAAAGCAAAATAGTTTTAATATTTTTCAAAAAAAATTGCGCAATTTGCTTTTGGAAATCGAACCTTATAGTATCTCAGAGTTCCTTAACTATGCAATGTGATAAATTAACATCTGTGATAAAAAATAAAAATAGAAAGAATTGTGATATAAACTTGTTAAATAATAATAATTTAAAATAAAAGTTGCTAGTTGCCATTAAATGTTAAATGTCTAAATTTTAATTGTATTTTGTGGTTTTGGATGTCTACATTACTTTTAAATTTTGATATATGTGTTTTAAATTTTGATATATGTGTTTTTTTTTCATTTTTAAACAATTTGCTTAAGTTAGGTATAATAATTGATCAATTAAAATTTATTTTTTTGCTCTTTTTGACTACAATTCATTCTAACAGTTGTGCATTTTTTGTAATTGTATCAACGTTCTTATGAATAAAGATATTTCTATTTCTATTTCTATTTCTACCGTCCCTTAAAGTTTGGTGCATTATTTAAATTATACCCTGTATCAGTGGCGGCTGCTACAGGGAGGGCAACGGGGCAGTGCCCTACCAAAGCTAGACAACAAAAAAATTTTTTAATTGATTTATTTAAAAAAAGTTAAATCTTCCCTTACGACATGATTGTCTAGTTCTTTTTATTATCTATGGTTAACAACAAGCGATTAATTGGGTGAACTTTTTTAGCGTAAATAATTACAAGCCGGCATATTTGTATACAACACCCAGGATCGCCAGTCGGCTTTCGCCCGAACATCTCTGGTAAATAGCAGACGATATGGTAAATCGCTTGGGTATAACTAACACCCGTGATCGCAAAAATGTTCGTTAAAATTCTTTTCAGAACCACAATCTTTCTTAAAAAAGAATTCGTAAATTTCTAACATACATATTTTTTTAAAAACATACTCTCCTGACCTCTTTCCCGGGATCCTAGAGAATGTGAAACCTAACCGTTGTCAATCGATCGTCAACGTAACCGAACCGTGTCAATGTAGAATAGGGCTTCATTGACACGGTTACGGCAGCGTTCGGGCTACAACCGAATCGCAATCATGGACGTCGTTTACAAATATGCGGGCCGCAGGGGGCAAGGTTTCAATTTCACCCGTTTTTCAGTTGTGTATAGATGGCTGTTCTCGCGCGGGGCCGGGAGGAATGTTTGTTTCAGTTGACGTCGGCCATCATCATCGTGCGGAAACGTTCGTTGCCCTTTCTAGTGTTGCCGGTTCTATCCTTAGTGAAGACGTATGAATTTGTTTTGATTTGGGGTTTGTCAGTAGTAAAAAGCCTTGCCGATCGCGTGTCATTGTTTGTTTTCGTTATCGTTTGTTTATAAAATGGAAATAAATACCGTCGATTACATAATTAACTGTGCAAATTTAAATATGTTGACATATGAACTTCGATTACAAATAAAATCTTTAGGGCCACTTAGAGCGGACCTAAAAATTAATCAAAATTTTAGTGTAAGTAATGCCGAGGGGTGTTCCATAAAAACTTATAATAGAAAATTTAATAAAAAATTATACGGCACTTTAGTGAAAAGTTAAAGACACAAAGTAAGTAGTATTCATTTAAATACCACACGGTAAAAATTTTTGTATACAACCAAAACACGTTCTTTTCTTCATTAAATTGGTTTAATTTAAAACAATTTGTTTTGAATTAAAATATTTCTTTTTAGTTCAACGCAGCTTTTAATCTTGAAATGAGGCTTTATTTTTCTTCTTAAATTGTTTTGATTCAGTATACTCCATTTTGTAACAAAGCAAATTGTCTTCATAAAAGTAATGTTTTGCTTCCAGAGAAAACGGTGCCTTAGATTAATTCAGTTCCAATTTATAATAAAACAATTTCTGTTTCACACTAAAATAAAAGGCAAGACATTTTTTGTACTATATCAAGAAAATATTCTCTTGATGAATGGGAAAGCACAAATTATTTTACTTTAAAGCATTTTGCTTTGATCTAAGACAATTTTTTTTACCGTGCACATAGAATTTTCTATGCTAGGCAAGACTGATATTAGGTGCCAATTGAATATGCCTATATGCAAAACATTACCGAACATAATGAAAATGTGACAAAAATTATACATATACTTAGTAGGTTAATAGACTGTTTAAAATTTTGTGGGATTTTTGAGGTTGCTCTACGGGGCCATAAAAAAGAAAGGCGAATGGACTTTATCTATAAACAAATAAACTAAAAACTACACCAAGGAGCTGCTTGTTTGGAAAATACTAAAATAAAATTGTTGCTGCAAGTTTTTTTATCTAATTTTTTTTGCAATTTAAATTTCTGGATAACGCCACTGCCCTGTATATACATAAATCCTTTAAAAGGAATCAATTCATTCATTATTTAAATTAAGACGTGCGTATAATATAGGCAACAAATTCTTTTAAAACGTTAGTTATTGCTTTTAAAACAACGGCCCACAGTAGATGTAAAAATGTCAATCAAAAATGTTGCGATCATTTGTTTAGCGGTCGATGTGATTGCAACACAATAATAATACAAAGCCTATGGCTGTTATTATTCTTTTTCTTGTTTTAAGAACCGTGAACAATAGAAACATGATTTATTTTTTAATTTTAAACCATTAATTTATTTAGAATGGTTTAGTTTATTTTTGACACCACACTAAAGCTCAATTCATTCTGCTAAATTAAGTTACATTTTATTAAATTACATTACATTAATCTTGACTCACGGCTCAAAATTACTTAATTTACTAAGTACCTTTTATCAAATTAGGTTAGTATAGGCAGTGGCGCACCCAGGAATTTATCATGGGGGGGTGCGAAACCTCATGATGCTGTTTACCGTCCTAGCCCGCATAGGAAAAGCTAGAAAAGGTATTATTTTCGACGAAATAACGCCGAAAATTTGTTATTTGGATGTATGTTGACCTATCTTAGTTAGCAATATCGTGGTGATGTCTGTCTGTGTGTGTGTGTATATCTGTGTGTGTATATATTATTTCTGTCCGTAACACGAAACCGCTAAACCGATTTTCACAAAATTTTCAGGTAAAATAGCGTTCGACAATGTTTTTTGAGTTTAAAAAATGCTAACTTTTTAATGGAGCGTCGTATCAATATACGGTTTTTGTTTGGAATATAGTAGACTGAATTTTGTTCAATAATTTGTGTTATATCCAAAAACTTCGTATGAGCTTTAGTTTCTGAGATATTTACAAAAAACTGTTTTCAAGGCTGATGTATCATGGCTTCACTTGTGCTAATAGGCTAGCTAGGAAGGTTCATCAACATGGATCTATTTATTTTATTCATGAAATATGTCAAAAATCTCTATTTTTTAAATTTAGGCTTGGTGAAGGCCCGGGCACCGAGCCCCCCCCCCTCTGGGCGCGCGGTATAAATTTAAATTTTCCTTTTTAGTAACTGTAAAACAATTTCTCGATTATTTTGTCTGCCAAATTCGAGGTTTTTAAAATCCGCATCTTGATATTACAACAGTAGCGCACCCAGCAATATGTCCTGGGGGGGCCCGAGGCCTTTTCTGGGGAGGGGGAGCGAGACCTCATGTGTCGTATTTTATAATGTTTGATCTTTTTATTCATGAAATATGTGGAAAATATCTAAAAAAATCTTGGGCTTGGGGGGGTCCCGGGCCCCTAGCCGCTCTTCCCCCCTCCTGGGTGCGCCCATGATTACAATAATACGAAAGAGTGAAGATGCCACATTCCACTATTTTTTTGTTTTTCGTCAAAAATACGAAATTCCTTAAAACAATACGAAAATTAAATACCAAACTACGTAAAAAAAGAGTTTGGTAAAAAAATGCGGAGTTCCGTAAAAAGTGGGTTTGATTACGATATTTATTTGATTTGATTTAATACGTCCGTCATTTAAAAAGAAGCACCTTTGATTAAATAAATGAATCCATGACGGATCTGATACACTTCAAGTAAACTCCATGCTAGGTCAGTCTAGAGACCCTGTATGTATGACATATTTTAAAGAAAAAGAGACGCGAAAAACTCTTTAAAGTCAATTTAATTTAATTTAAAATTAAAGGATAAAAATATCGGTCCTCTATACTCTAGCCATGTTTAGAGAGAGACGCAACTTCTGTCCGTTAATTCATCGTCGGAAAATAAAAATAAACGATTTTTAACAAAACCTATACAAGGGGTGAGCCACAATAGACCACCTGAGTCGCCGTGGAGGGGCGACAGTCGCACCACTCATAGTCAAACCTAAGGGGTGCGGACAAAAGTGTATGTTTATATGTTCAAGGCTAACACAAAAATAGAGGTCACGACCCTGAAAAAATCAGCTGTTCTCCGGGGGCTGATTTTTACATTGGGTCTTATGGGAGGTCAGAGGTTTTTTATGATATTTTCAAAATGGCACTACAGATTTCGGCGAAATTTTAGTGAAATATTCTCAGACACCATCCCAATATTCCACCAATATTTTGTAAGGATGCAAGATGATTAAAAGGTTAAAATTTTCAAAATTTAGCATTCCTTGTTTTGAATTCAAATTACCCGCTATGTACCGCATGCCAACTGTTATATTTGACATGTATTTGACTTTGTTATCTGTGTTTGTCACATTCGTTTTGATAGCCCTAGTCGTGACGTAACCATAAAAAAAATCAGCCTCGGATGTGAAGTCAACCAAGTGGAGGATCGTGGCCCGTCCGTTTTGATAGCCCTGATCCGGGCTGATTTTTTTTTTGATGGTTGCGTCACGACACAGCTGACTGTCTTTAAAATATTTTCTTAAAAATAAAGCCGGCTTTAAGATTGTTTTTACTATACTCTTGAAGAACAATTTTTTTAAAATGCTTAGTAGTCCTTAATTTTTTAGAGCCGCTTCATTAGCTCACACTAAAATTAAATTTAAAGCAGAAGCGAATGTGACAAACACAGATGACAAAGTCAAATACATGTCAAATATAACAGTTGGCATGCGGTACATGGCGGGTAATATGAATTTTAGTCATCTTGCATCCTTAAAAAAATTAGGTTCAATATGGGGATGGTGTCTGAAAATATTTCACTGAAATTTCACCGAAATCTGTAGTGCCATTTTGAAAATATCATAAAAAAACGTCTGACCTCCCATAAGACCCAATGTAAAAATCAGCCCCCGGAGAACAGCTAATCTTTTCAGGGTCGTGGCCTCTATTTTTGTGTTGGCCTTGCCCTGATATGCTGCATAAGGATTGATTCCACTCAGTTATTTTAGCGAAACGCCAATGAACGTGGCAAGAAAATAACATAACCAATAAAAGTTGATTTAAGTGACTTTGATGGGTTTGTCGCGTCTCTCTTTTGTAAAAATATGTCTTGCATACAGGGTCTTTAGGTCAGCCTAGAAAAAAGTTTTTTGTAAATATCTCAGAAACAAAAGCTCCTATGAAGTTTATAACACAAATTATTGAGAAAAATATTTTCTACTATAGTTCGAAAACGGCATATACATGTGATAAATTAATTTTTCGGCTAATCCTCAGAAACGGGTCATGGTATCCATATTTCATTTTTCCTTTTGATCATCTTCATTTCATTCATATGATGAACCCTAACAAGACGGAAACATAATTATGTCTGCGGCTAGCATTATTAGTTATTTAGTCTTTGACTTCACCTCGAAAAATTCCTTTTGTGATGTTCCGTTAAAATATTAGCAAATTTTCAATTTATTTAACTGTCAATAGCATTAATGAATTTTGAGCCAAATTTATTCAGCTCGTTACACTGTCGAACACTCTGTTACCTGAAAGTTTTATAAAAATGGATTTAAGAGCTATCGTGTTACGGACAGACATACACACAGACCGATAGGTCCAAACCCACATACCACAAAAATCACATCAACGTTAAATTCACGTCAACAAAAATAACAAACTTTTTTTTACTTGAAAACAACCTCATACCATGTAATATTTATTTTGTTAAATCTACCTGCTTAAAGATAACTTAAAACAAGGAGAAATCAAGCTATAAAAGTACTTTTTGCTTAAGTTTCTGGTGCTGTGTATATAACGTGTTTTTTCCCCTTGTTATTTTCATGTACCAAATTCACACTTGAAAAGTCCTCCACAACATGTTCTAAAACGCCACTAGATTAAGACTTCTCAAATCTACTTTCTGCGTCACTTTTGCTCACGTTTTTTTAATAACATTTTTTTAACGTAAAAGAGACGCGAAAGGAAGTTATAAAAGTTCACTAGTTTAAGACTACAACACTTCAAGACAATTTTAAAGATGGCGCTCAAGGCAAGAGAAAATATCTATGTATCTCACTATAAACATTTTTTAAAAGGTAAACCAGATTTTTGAACAGTAAACACTTTCACAGAATATTAATGTGTCTTTATCAGGGTAATAACAGAGGCGTCGTGATCGTGGATCAGGTATCAGTCCCTTAACAGGTTTTTGGAGTTTAGAGGCCAAAGCCTGATGGATTTCGTCAAAGTGAAAAATCACGACTATAGGTGGCGATGCTGCTAGTAAAATCTCAAACATATTCGGTAGAAAGGCCATGTCGCGTTTTAAAATTCGTGTAGAAAAGGCGTGAATCTAATGTGATTTTAACGTTGATAAAAATCACTTGAAACTAACGTAAAAACATTGCTGTTTTTATTTGATAAAAGCGTTATTAAAACGCAGTTTTTAGCAACGTTATTTTTTCTAACGTTAATGAATGACATATTAAGCTTGTTTTCATATATCAAATAAACGTTTTTTTTAGCAGCTTTTAAAATCAACGTTTTTTTTCTCACGCCTTTTTTACGTGTTAAACACGTGATTGTGCTATGTGGGAATACATCCAAATAACACATTTTCGGCGTTATTTGAGTGAGTGGTGAGTTTTTCTCTTTTAGAAATACCCGAAACCCGCCAAATACATCGAATCTGACACACTCTGTACAAAATATTCAATAAGTTCCTATTCTTCTGTATACTTTTAGATGTTTTTGAATGTCATGACTTATTAGTTTCTGAAAATGAATATTGAAGTGTATTGTTTTCGGCCAGGTGTTACGTGAAATCGCGTGCTTCACGCGATAATAATTTTCTTGGACAATCAGCTGCGATAATTTTTGACTTCTGTCACCGCATGAGGTGATCTATCTAGATTCTAGAGTCACTGCATCCTGGAAGCCTAGCGCTGGGGACCCCAGACACAGTGACCCAAGATCTATATTAGCGCCTAAATCGCAAAATTTACAAATGGTGTCTTATACTTATGGGCCATAATGCAGCAGGTGATAGAGGAGGTTATTTCCGAGAAAAAAGTTTATATAACAAAAAAAAGCAAATCTGGCTGTGGCTTAATACTTAGCTAATTGTGATTCAAAAATGTCGTATCACAAACCCACTAAAAACATTTTAATAATGTCAAAATAATGTATAATTTAAAAACATAACGTTAGGTTGTATGTTAGTTCTAACGTCACATTCATAGTGAAAAAGAAGCTTAATAACCCGTTTTCTGACGTTAGAAAAATAATTTTATATTTTTATAACGTTTTAGCTCACACTACTACTATAAGTAGTGTGAGCTATGGTGATCCTAATTTTTTCGAGAAAAAAAAGTTGCTCCGATTTCAAAATTTTTTTTATATCTTTGCGTTTCAGATGATTTTGAAACTTTTTTGTTTTGCTGTCTGTCTGTCTGTCTGTATGTCTGTCTGTCTGTATGTCTGTATGTAACGACCAACCCGCATAACTCAAAAACCGCTTGTCCGATTTTAATGAAATTTGGTACCTAAGTTGAGTCTTGGGCCGTGATAGTCCCATTTAAAAATGAACAAAATCCACCGAACGCAAGGCAAATAAAAGGGTGGGGGTAGATTCCAAAAATTAGAGTTTATGTGAAAATATGGCGTGTGTGATATCAAACGAAAGGTAATTAAGTCTGGAGTTAAAAAAAATGAATTTTAGTTTATTTTTAAAAAAAGGGTGGGGGTAGATGTCAAAAATTAGAGTTTAAGTGGAAATATGGCGTGTGTGATATCAAACGAAAGGTAATTGAGTCTGGAGTTAAACAAAATACATTTTAGTTTTTTTTAAAAGGGTGGGGGGTAGATTAAAAAAATTTGAGTTTAAGTCAAAACATGGCTTGTGTGGTATCAAACGAAAGGTAATTGAGTCTGGAGTTGAATAAAATATATTTCAGTTTTTGATTATATTAGCTCAAACTATAGCTATAGTACCTAGTATGAGCTTAGGTGCCCATAGATTGGCAGAGTATTTTTAAAGTGTTTCCCACACAACTGGAGTAATATTCCTATCCAAATATGAATTCACTATCATAATTAATAATTGTGGTTTTAATTTGCCATGTTTGTTTCTACAAAAGGTAAATATTGTAGCCAAAATTGTACAAAGCGTATCTGCTATCGACTCGTATGAACTCGTAGCAAAATGCAACTAAACATGGCGATGGCCCGTTCTGGTAGTGGAACTATGCGGCAGCGCCCTCCATATTATTATTTTTTTTTAATGTTTAAAAAACAAAACATTTATTAGCTTCATATATCTTAAATTCAACGTTAGAAATGATATCTAGGAAAAACATTATAAAAATAACAATATATTGATGGTTTATTGTTAGTGAAATTATGTTTTTTTTTAATGCTGGTTTCTTAGCGTTATTAAGAAATATATTTTTGGTAATGCTTTTACATGAAATTTCCGTTAGGATTTTTTACATGTTTTTTAACGTCAAAAGTTGACTTAATTTTAACACAAATTTGTGTTAGAAAAAAAACGTTTTTTTTCTCAACATTTATTTAACGTTTTTATTAACGTAATATACTTTGTGTTCGTATTCCTTTTTTCGATAAAATTACAAGTTGAGGAGTTACAGGCTGTCAAAGTAACCTCTAAAAATGTATAAAAAATGATTATTAAAAAAAAAATAATTTTTGCTTACTTATACATTACTTCTCAAAAAAAGGCAAGACTTCTACTATTTATATTTTATATCAAGGAAGTTGCAGAAATATGATTCTTTTTTGTTTTCTCTCTTTACTATTTGAACTATTTATGTTACTCCAGTTTAGTAAAATCCTCTTAATCTCTCTCTCTCTCTCTCTCTCTCTTTCTTACACATTCTGTAAGCTGGCCAAGCCTCGTAACATTGTTCCTTCTATCAAACCATAATTTATGTTTTATATAATTCGTTTTGTGATTTCTTATGATACGTTTTCTAAATGACCTACACCTAACTCCAACGCTTCCGCACAAGAAAACGTGCTTCACCTGACCGAGCACATCTGAACAGTACTGTACAGTTCGAACGAAAGGGCTGGATTAGGTGAATTATTCGACTTGGGTTGTCAGTATAAACCGAACCCCAAGTATCATTTCCTGTTTTATAAGGGTTGCAAAAAATTTGCGGCTATTATTACAAAACCTAAAACTTTATAGTGAGATGTTTGCGGCATATCTTATATAACTCTTAAATACCCCTAACCAACCCTACTGAGTCATGTAAGAGGTATAAGAACGGGGGCAATCCCTATAAAACCAAATAAGTTATTCTGATATCTGGTTTTTTCGTACCACTAACTCCTTGCACAAGAAATTTTGTGAAATTAAAAGAGTTCTGAGATAATCAAGTCATAGAGATATATACAATAAAACTTGAAGTAACAATTATAAACAAACACTTTTAATAATAGGGTATTTGACAAATTTTAGAAAATAGTTTAAAATGATGTACATGGATCCCTAGTTTGCTACGCAAAATTATTAAAATAGTATACTTTATCATGACTATATTTAAAATCAAGTTTTCTAATTTCCGATTTGAATTTGCCGTTAAAACGTTCATTTCTAGCATTGCGTTGCAATGACGTCACAGCGCAGTAAACTCGCCGACAGATACACGGCATTCAAGTGTGTATTTGTTTTGGTCTGTGTTTTTACTGTGTGTAGTGCCTCAGTGTTCGAATACTAGCATAAAAATACCTGAAAACTATTTACTCATGTGCCTACAGCAGTAAAAGAACGAAAAAAGTGGCTAGAACTTGCTCGAAGAGACCCAGGGACCTTATCTAATACATCTTCACTTTACATTTGTGAAGATCACTTTGATGTGAGTATAACTAAATTGTTTCTATTAATTTTTCTCACGTTGTCTATAATATATATAACTATTTCGTAAATGAAGATGAAATTTTTGCGGTTATGTTTATTACAAGGGATGGACAACTATAATAGGGAGAACGATGCACACATTTTTAGGCGGTGCTAGGTAGTTATTAGGCGGGACTAGGGAGTACCTCTAAATGCAGGATTAGGCAGTGCACATGCAGGCTAAATGTAGGACTGAGCAGTGCATATGCAAGACTAGGCAGTACCTACGCAGGACTATGCATTGTAACCTATGCAGTAAGTATTGCTGGTCGTTGTATACTTTTTGCCTACCTGCCCCCCCCATTTTAACGTTTCTAAATTCCGCAGAACAAAAATCACTGTTGTTGGCAAAGAAGCCTGCTACCATAAAGGAATTCAGCATTGGCAAGTTGGAGCTATCGGCTTTGGAGAATCCGTTTTTCATTGAAAATATTTTTTGTAAGCAAAACACAAAATAAAATCTAATTTAGGACGATAATTCGCACTTTAAACCAAAGCAAACATTACCATCCATAAGAAAATAACACAGAAAA
Source organism: Aspidapion aeneum (assembly GCA_963576565.1). NCBI lineage: Eukaryota > Metazoa > Arthropoda > Insecta > Coleoptera > Brentidae > Aspidapion > Aspidapion aeneum. The sequence goes on from OY755043.1 coordinate 113,543,353, forward strand.
TAGGTTCGTTTGAGGCGTTTACTGTTTTGTGACGTCACTCGCAGCTGATTGGTAGACCGCCTGTTTTGAATCACATGGCTAATTGTTTTAATTCAATGAATTTATTTAATTAAAAGAACTATGAATTTGAGAAAAAATTAAACAAAAAAGTTTGTTTTTAGCATTCCCAAGACTTAAAGAGATATCTAAAAGTAAATATATATTTATTTTTTACTTCTGTTAAACACCCTATTATGGAGACACATGTACTTTATCACAATGAAACCCAACACTTTGAAATCAGGTGTGTATGCCCTAAAAATACCTGCGACCCCAACAAGACTTAGTCATATTTCTCTCCAAAATTTTAACATCTTAAAAAACAACTAGCTGCCAAATTATATATGAACTATTTATTTTTAAGAACATGATTAAATATAATTAAAAACACCTTTATTAAAAAATATTCAAATTGTGATTATTTGTCATAGTTCTAAAATTTTGTACCCGCTCGACGATTATTTACGCCGCCATTTTAACGTTTAGTTTTTTTTTAGAGTAACAAGGATAACTGCTTGACGGTGAGGACAGGCCAACACAAAGTACGGGCCACGATCCTCCACTTTGTTGACGTCACATCCGGAGCTGATTTTTTTTTGATGGTCACGTTACGACACAGCTGATTGTCTTTAAAATATTGAAGTTGGAATGACGGTTCATGAATATTTGAGTGTTTTTTAAGAGGCCGTTTTTGTTTTTACTTTATTTTGGCAGAACAATTTTTTAAAAATGTATTTTAATCCTTAATTTTTTAGAGCCGCTTCATTAGCTCACACAAAAATTAAGTTTAAAGCAGAAGCGAATGTGACAATTACAGATGACAAAGTCAAATACATGTCAAATATAACAGTTGGCATATGGTACATGGCGGGTAATTTGAATTCAGAATAGGGAATGCTAAATCTTAAAGATTTTAACCTTTTAATTATGTTGCTTCCTTACAAAACTTTGGTGGAATATCGGGATGGTGTCTGAGACTATTTCGCTGAAATTTTGCGGAAATCTGTAATGCCATTTTGAAAATATTATAAAAAAACGTCTGATCTCCCATAAGACCCAATGTAAAATTCCGCCCCGGGAGAACAGCTGATTTTTTTAGGGTCGTGGTCTCTATTTTTGTGTTGGCCTTGCTTTGAGTTTAGTGACACTTTTTTAAATATAAAAACTGTTCTTCCGGTTATATTAAACCCAGTGGCGGCTGATTTATTTAAAAAAAGTTAAATCTTTCCATACGACATGTCTAGTTCTTTTTTTTAGTCTGTGGTTAACTGGGTAGACTTTTTAGCGTAAATAATTACAAGCCGGCAGCACCGCGCGGGACAATATTTCAATTTCACCCGTTTTTCAGAGGTTCGGTTCGGTTCGGTTCATTGTTTGTTTTCCGTTCGTTGCCCTTCCTACGTGTTGCTGGTTCTATCCTTAGTGAAGCCGTATGAGTTTGTTCTGATTCGCGGGTACGTCAGGATCAATAGATAAAAGTCTTGCCGGTCGCGTGTCCATTGTTTGTTTTTGTTTTTGTTTGTTTTCAAAATGGAAATAAATCCCGTCGATTATATATTTAACTGTGTAAATTTAAATACGTTCACACACAAATAAAATCTTAGGGCCACATAGGCCGGACCTAAAAATCCTAAAAATTAACCAAAAAGTAATAAAAAATTATAGGATGCTGAAAACTGGTTGTGCGGTTGTGAAAAACGAAATGCTTTTTGTGAAGTGATCCTGCGTGGGTGGCAAAGGGCATGTGTGGTGTCAAGCACTTTAGTAAAAAGTGAAAGACACAAAGTAAGTGCTACTTATTTAAATAACCACATAGAATTCTCTATGCTAAGCAAGGCTGATATTAGGTGCCAATTGAATAGTGCCTATAGGCAAAACATTACCGAACATAATAAAAATGTGGAAAAAAATAGACATATACTTAGTAGGTTAATAGACTGTTAAAAATTCTGTGGGATTTTTGAGGTTGCTTTACAGGGCCATGATTAGTGTGAAACTGGTGCTAATCCAAGCACTTTGCGTATGTTAAAGAAGGGCTAATAGACTTTATCTATAAACAAATAAACTAAAAACTACACCTTGTTTGTAAAATGCTAATATAAAACTGTTTAGGTAAGTTTTTTTTATCTCCTTTTCCATGCAATATAAATTTTTGCCCCTCATTTATAAAATCACTTTTGGTAAGTTAGGTTTTGCCCAATCTTGCGGGGCGGACCCAACCCGGCACTGTCAAAACCAACTTTGCTTCTTCCGTTTTTGTTTCTTCTTTTAAAGTTAGTCAAGGGTCAGCGATATTGCAGGCGCTTGCTGTGATTTATTTGACACTGGACCCGCTAGACTTCAATCAAGCGTGCTATGCTCTTTGGGTTAATTACTTTTGAATGGCAAAAACTGTATTTTCTATTTTGTTTTGTTTTATTATTTGATTTATTTCCGCGTTCATTAGTAGTCTTCGTCTAAAAATTGCTTGGACTTCGTGCTGGAATAAGTTGTGTGTTTAAATTAAACGTAAGTGTCCAAAATTCTTCACTTCTTCTTAAAAACCCTGATTTTTAAGAGAAATGTAACATACCTATAAGCCTATAAGTTTATATAATTTTTTATTTATGAAAATTTTAATTTGGGAGAAATTGCTTTTTGATAGTTTTTACCCAACTGCAGCACGGCGAAAGGTTTTTCGATTGTTGTATGTATGTAAGTAAATATGTATGTTCGTGTCACGCTGGAAGCTAAACGGCTTAACCGGTTTTGACAAAAAAGGTGTCGTTGAATTAGTACTGATCCCGAAGGTGCTATAGGCTATATTTTTTTAAACAGAGGTTAACATGGCGGTCTTCAGACGCCATTTTGTCACATAATGTAGGCTTTAAGGTACACAAATTGATGGCAGATATTGTTTTTTTTTTTAAAGTAAACAAGGATTTAATCTAGCGCTATTTGCATAAAATACCAATAAGTATTAAAAAAAATTTCATTTAGCAGGTATTGTCAGATCGCCGACGATATAGTTAGCAAAAGAATATTAAAAATAAATTAATATAAAACCCTTGGTAGAATAATTTGACAAGAATTCATTTGGTGGTAAAATATTTGGCTAAGAAAATAAAAAGATGGCGCAAGATAAACTAGCGCGTCACATAATACTATGGGAGAAAATAGTAGTAGTAGTAGTAATATATTTTATTTAGCACTTTGCTACTATCTACAAAATATTTATAAATGAACTAAATTCACTTTGGCGCAGGATAAAATTGCAGCTGGACAAACCAGCGCGCATTTTAAAAATTACAAAATTTCTAACGTCATCTACTGATATGACTTAATTTAGCATTTCCTCCATCTTTAGTCCGGAACAGTGAATTAGTATTTTGCACAAAATCTTTTTTTAAATGTATTCTCTATCAGTGTTTTTATTTAAATGTATTTTTTGCCACCTGGATGTTCTACCAGAAACAAAAAAAAACATTAAAAATGTAATAAAAACAATAAAATATTGGCACGCACGAGTTTTTTTTAAATACGCTGAATTTAAACACTTAACAAACAACAATCATTTAATCTCATAAACTAAAATTGAAAGACAGTTAGTAACATTTTCTTTTCCGAGCAGAGCTGTAATGTTGATATTTTGTAATGAATTTTCAAAATTTTATCTTTTTTATTTTTGATCTTTTTCGTTTTGAATCTTTGTTTCGCCACTCGCATGCTCATTACTGGTGGATCCAGGGAGAGAGAGGGGGGGCGAGCCCCTTAAGATAAAACCTGATTTTGAATTCTGCAGCATTACTTATTTAAAAGATTTTCCTGCTCCTTTTTAAACGTCCTTTGGATGCTAAATTTCACAGCTCAGACCTACGAAAAACCGGAAAAACAAATATTGGTGTTTTCTACCACTTCCGCCCACCCTGGAAATCCTGGATCCGTCACTGATGCTCATTACGTAATAGACTATTTATAAGTATGGATGACATCCTAGAATACATTTCATGTAACATAAGTATTCGCACTAACCTTAATAAATCATTGATGCAACCATCTCAAAAACCTGGTGTTCTTACATATTCCTGAAAACAATTTAATTTTATTGCACTATATTTTTGCTTAAATGGGCATTTGAACTTTAAATATTACATTATTCGCAGTGATTTTGCTTTCTACAATGGTATCTTCAGATCTGTGTTTGCCTACTCTTATAGCAATTCCTGCAAATATTTATAAGCTGTTTCGAACCCTACTGAGTATTTGTGCCATCCAGAAATAAGAAATACATATCACCAATCGTCAAGGACGTTACAAAATTCAATTTAAAAATTACCAGTATAGGCCAGTCCTTAGAGCGAAAAAAAGACACCCAGCTTGCAAAAGGTGATGTAGTTGCGATCCTGACAGGTTGTTCACATTGGAGTCCTAAAAAAAAATTGAGATTTCGAGCTTGGGAGGTATACACAAAAATGTTTTTTTTTAATTACTTAGTCCCTGTATATTTTAGAAAAAGTTTTACACAAAAGTTGAAGACAATAAAATTTTCTACAAATCACTGTGACACGTTCTTTTGTCAAACGAATGGTCATCGAGTTATGACGTTAAACATTTCGCCGCCATTTTGAATTTTGACCAATTTTTTTTATTTAGTGGCTTTTAACTCTAGCCTATAAAATGATATACAGTTGAGTTATCTGGGTAGTACCCTTGCTGAGATACGAACCCTGAAGTGTTAGCAGTCACCCGTTTCCTATATATCTCCAAATACTATGCAAAATAAACCGAAATTATTCAGTTTTATGTAATTTTTTCCAGCATTCTACAGCAAGTGTGTTTATTATAGAAAATTAAATTATGTTTTAAACGATGTATCACCGAAGTAGGCAAAATCCATGGTTAGCACTTAATTGACATCCATAAATTGAGGTTACTTTTTAAGATCACAAAAATATATAATGATTTTTAAGGTTTTATTCAGCTTTCAAAAAACCTAACCATTTTAGGGAAAAATGATAAAAACCTTTTTTTGAGAAAATAAATTGTTCTCAAAAACAGCGTATCACAAAGTGGTTTTTTTAAATTAATTTTTTATTTGTTTTATTCAATTTTCTTAAAAACTAAGCTTTCTAAAAAATCTTTATATTGTTGAAAATGAAATTATCTTTAAACCGATGTCTAGTGGGTTTTTTTAACGGAGAAAAAAGATAATTTAATTTTCTATAATAAAGTTGTTTTCTGTAAAATGCTGACCTTGAGAAAAGGACATAAAACTGGATAATTTCGGTTTACTTAGCATATACTATGGAAATACACATAAAATGGGTGTACTGCTAACACTACAGAGTTCGTATCTCAGTTAAAGTACTACGCTAGAGAACTCAGTGATACCTCATAATTTTATAGGCTATGAGTTATCTTTATTTTGTTATAGTTAAGTTAAAGGCAACTAAAAAAAAAATTGGTCAAAATCCAAAATGGCGGCGAAATGTTTATGACGATGACGAACTTGAAAATCATTTGTCCGGCCAAAAAACGTACAAAAGCGTTTTTGTAGGAAATTTTATTACTACTACTACTATGTCGGTTTAGAACGTTTTTCTACATTGGCCGAGTCTTATTCTCCACCTCCTTCGATCCTGACAATCATTTGTTTGACTCATTGATCTTTGGATTGACTGTTGCCATTCTAGTTTAGGACGCCCTCTTTTTCTGCGCCCTATTGGTTGCCATTCTAGGACCTGCTTTGGTAATCTTTCTTAGTTCATCCGTTGTACATGGCCGTACCATATCAGTTGCCTTTTAGTGATGTCATCCGTTATGCTTCCCTCGATTCCCATTTTTTCTTTTTTGATCTCATTTCTTATGTGAACTATTCTAGATATTCTTATTGATCTTTTTATTGCATCAATTTCGACACTTTCCATTTTTGTTTTGTATTTTTCTCTTACGCGACAAGTCTTTATTCCATACAACAGCGTGCTTTTCACCATTGTTTCATGTATCGCTGCTTTGCTTTGATAGTGGCACAACTAAAAAAAAATCGTTTTGCGTTTTCTGTTTTGCGTCCCTTATCATTTTCATAAAATATTTTTATCACAAAATTTTCCTTATTGTCTATTTTAAGCATAGGTAAGTTATTGATTGATTTAATTAAAGCAAAAAAAATATATGAATATTTGCCTTTGGCATTATTTTTTAAAAGCGTTTCCTGAAAATTATAATTTCCACTTATGCCACTATCAAAGCAAGGCAGCGATATGTTAAATTTTACATTATTTTTTATATCTCTGCTCCATAAAATACTGTTTGGAAATTTTATTATCTTCAACTTTTGTTTTAAACTTTTTTTCGTAAACGTACAGTAACCAAGGGTTCGGTTCCCTCTGGGCGGATGGAACTCTTCGGATCTGTATGCGGGTTTCTACTGGAGTCATAACCAAAATTTTAAAACATTGCAAAAAACATATATTCCTCGTTTTTTTATATTACCTGCAAAAATTTCCTGTAATTCTAAAAATCTAGGCTTGGGATCCCTGTGTGTTTCTTTGGACAAAATAACTTTTTTTTCACTTATTTTTTAGGATCTTGTAAAATATATAAACTGAAATAAGATACGAATATTCTAGTATTTCCTTTTCTCGTTTAAAGATCGAATTCCGATACACAAGCGCCAATTATCCAATCAAAAACCGTAACAAATAAATTGGCAATCTTAACGTTTAAAGTCTGCCCAATTGACATTTACGACCGGTCCGAAACAAGAAAAACGGTGTTTCTTACGACACTTTTAGTGTGAAGAATACCGAAGATTGTTTGTAACAGGTACTTAAAGCTAAATAAAAGCTAAGATAAATAAGTGCGTTTTGTACTAAGGTAGGAATTTAGTACATGAAAGGTGAATCAGTGGCGGCCCATGAGTTGTAAAGCTGGGGGGGGGGCGAAAATGGCTCAAGGGCGGGGTAAGAGATTTTTCAGCAGCAATTAACTGAGCTTGTAATATTCGTTTTACCTAACAATGCAAATCCAGTGCGAGAATTCACATGTGATTTTTTCCCCAACATTTTGTAAGTGATAATAAATAATATATTTTGTAGGCTAGAATATATTTTTGTAAACATAGCTTTTTGTAAAAGGGTGGACCTTTCCTATACCAAATTTAATTTGGTCTTGGGAATAACGAAAATTGATTTATTTTGACTTGATTTGATTGAAGATTGAAGAAGAAGATAGTGCAAATCTTCCACACCCGTTCATGCCCAATTAGGGTAAATTCTCGATGCCGAATTATAAAACAACACAAACGGAAAACAGTACAACAGGTTGTTTAAACACCCGCAAATACAGTTATTTTTTCTTATAGATTAAATAGACAAAATTGACGCGTAAAACTTCTGTTTTGTGTCCTTCTTTAACTAACTTGAGTTAGGTTTAGATCTGGTTCTTTAATTTTCATTTTATCTTCCAAAGAAAAACTGGAAAAATTGCTTTTAATAATTTTACTGACGCAATTTATTATCAAGATAGATCATGAAAAATTCGCTGTAAATTATTACACGACTAAAAAAGCAAAACCATATGCATAAGGTACAAAACTACAGCATATTCTCTGGACTGGCCGCAAAATAATTGCGCCTATTTTGCAGTAAAACAATGGCATGAACCCCTCCAATCCCACCCCGTTTCCATCGCAACGCAAGACGGCTTGCGGCCCGAGAAAGCCGAGCGGCTACCGATTCATCGATTCAGATGTATTCGTGTCGGAAGGCGGTTAGAGCCGTGTCGAAGCTGAATTTTAGTCAAGTACGCGTCGAGGCGAGTAATCATTTTGATCACATAGCATTTTTGGTCGGTATATTTTTGGTGTTATTTAGGGCCTTCTGCCCCCGTTTCTTAACCGAGGAAACTCTATTTTATATCTTTTTTGCTAGCTCTGTAAAGAAAAATCTAAAAACAAATACCTGCCAAATTTGGCTTTTATCGGTGTTAAAAAACCACCAAAATCCTTCCAGCTCACCAATTTAAGACCCTCTTAAATGTAAACGTCAGAATCTTTACATATTTTATCACCCTTCTTGATTTTTATTGCACTTTTAGAAGGTGTATGTTTTTTTAATTAATTGTTTTTCGGTTCGGGATGGCCATAAAACGTTTTACTACCTTCATGGCATTTAAAAAAGGTGGTAATTAAAATTTACTGATTAGTAAATAAGATGCACGAAGTGGCAGGGGCCGATCTAAGCCCGAAAAATTGGAGTCGTCCAAACATAAAACTAAAACCGTTTTCGATGAACGATTCTCGCTAGGATCGATCTCTCTTGCTCTCCGTCCTGAGACGGATCAAAACATTTAGTTCAAAACAATAAACGTTATTTCTTTTGCGTTGTTTTTTAATTTGTTTTTCTGCGTTTTTCTCTTATTTATTTTCTGTGTAGAGCACAAAATTAATAGAAAACGCGAAATAATGCAGTTAGACGAGTTTTGCTCGTCCAGCTCAAGTTCCGAAGACGAATAAAAATATTACACAATTAGGCCAGTGGAATTACCATATTTTAAGAAAAAAAAAAAGATATTAGCAGGACTTGAAGCATTGGAAATTGTGGAGTGGCGAAAAACGAAGTAAAAAAAAATAAATGCGTGAGCAGGGGCGTTGCGGGTTAGGATTGGAGGGGGGGGGGGTAGAAAGGGGCAGGGATCGTATTATTGCTATTTCCGGCGAAAGTTGACGTCGGAGAAAAAAGTGACATACAGAAACTTCATAGGCCATGAAAGCACCTAAAGAGCTCTACTCTTACCAAGTTGGGTTAAACTGACATTGTTTTTGCAAAAAAAAAAAAATTTAACAAAAAAAAAATTACGGTTTTTAAAATTTTTCTTGAACATTTTGGGGTTATGTAAAAATGACATTTACAAATGTTTTAGTCATTTTTTTGGCCTATGTATGTCACTTTTTTCTCCGATGTCAACTTTCGCCGAAAATCGCAATAATACGATTCCCTAACCCTTTTTACCCCCAAAACCTAACCCGAAACGCCCCTGCTCACGCATTTATTTCTTATAACTTCGTTTTTCGCCTCTCTACAATCTCCAATGCTTCAAGTCCTGTTAATAATTTTTTTTTTCCCAAAGTGTAATTTGACTGGTGTAGATGTCTCGTTGCTGCATTAAAAAATCGAGGTATTTCCTGGTTACAAACAGCACCTATTATAATTGTTAAAGTTGTTTTGATTGTTTTATATAATGAAAAACAAAAATGTTGAGTGTTTGTTGTAAAAAACGTGTTCAATTAAATATCCCACTTGGAGCTCCCCAATTAGGATTTGGATCATTTAGGGATGAATTTCCAATTGCTCCCACAAAGATCTGCTCCAGAAAGCAGCCATTTCCCCAACAAACATTTAAAGTTGTAACGACGAAACCCCAACTAGAAAGAATTTCTTAAAAGTAACCGCAACATACTCCCGCTACGTCTCAGTATACCATACAGCGACGTTATAATTCCCTAAGTGGGGAACCAATTTCTGGTTATAACTACTTGGCCAAGTGTTTAAAGTCACTGTAGTAACAACTACACTACTACGTCGTAGCCAAGTATCTACCACGTCGTAGAGGGTGTTTTTTTTCGTAATGGCATAAAAGTTGCGATGTAGTTGCAAATAATATAATCGTTTCTTTTTGGTAGAATTGTTACACAATATGGTGGACACAACAGTAAACAGACTTCGCTTAGTTTTTTTTGTTTGGTTATGGTTATAATATGTACTATGTTATCCAAAAGTGTGAGAATTTACGAGCAGAGGATCAAAATTCGAGTGCGACGCAAAGTTTTTTGTATAACATGCATTATATATATTGCAAAAAACCGGTGCGCCCGTAAAATTGAGCCGTTTTCTGGTAGCTGATGGAATTTTTGTGTTGTGATTTTGGAGGTTATGTTTTCATAATCGACAGTTAACTCCAACAAATGGTGCTTAAGAACAGCATTATTGGTAAGCTTCAACTAATTTGTTTATAAAATAGTATAGCTCTTTAATATGAGCTCATAAAACGACAACAAAAATATTAAATTTTCTTTCTTACATAAAAACATGGCGTCCCAAACTATATTCCCTGACAGTCGAAAGGGTTACTTGAAAGTGAGCCTAAGTTACGGCAACGTGTCACTTACGACTTTTATGTCGGCTTTCCTTTATAGTTCTATATAACACACTCGAATTTCTACTCCTTCGTTGCAGAAACGTATTATTAACTAGCTTTCGCCACTAGAAAACGTCTACAGAGTGATAGGAACTACGCGATAAGTATAACTACTACCCTCAAGTTATTGGGGTGTCGCCACTTGTCATTTGCCGTTTCTGTCAACAACAGCACCACTGCTTATAGGTTTTGTACTAGCGTGAATTTGTGGTAGGTTTTAAAACAAAAACAAGATAAATTAAATTCCATTAGAACAATAAATGAAGTGCCAATAAAAAGTGTTTTTTAAAAATGTATGTTGCAGTCGAGAGCATGATCCCTATTCTAGAATTTCTAGGAAGTGTTGGTCAAGGAACTAAAAGAACGTAGTCACATCAATGAAATCAACTTATTGTCACTTTTTTTATTTACACATTACTGTCACAATTCGTATGTAGTATTTTTTATTGTTTTTAGATATTTTGACATTCTCAATATTCAGTAATTTTTATTATTATAAGCCCTATAAGTAAAAAAACAATCTCTGAGATGTTAGATCGCTTAGAAATCCGCATGTAACCACGATATATCTAACTTGTTTTTTTATTAGCCGCAAACAGCGCAAAAGTTCCTAGATGAAGTCTAGCATCTCCCAGAGGTTATTTTAGGGGCCGTGCATAAATTAGATATTAGGGACCTATTGCAATAAAGCCTGGCACAAATTGTGCCGGGCACTATATTGACGTTTCGCATTAAAAACTCACCATTGATCTTTCAAAATTGACATACCAAAGTCGAATTTAGAAATCCAGTCGTTTATTTTTCATTAATAGTGGCGTCACTATTAATTCCGGCTCTTATAATACAAAATTTTGAAAAAAGACAGCTGTTCTAATAATGCGAAACTGTCAATATAGTAGTGCCTGGCACTACTGCAATAAGTCCCTAATAAGGGGGTAGATGACAGCTGAAACGTTACATATAGTGGCGAAGGTGATGTTGCGACAGCGTTACGTAAATTTTTTTACCGATTTGTTTTACGGTTTCTTTTTAATGTTCCTCATTTTGTTACTATTTTGTTCCTATTTATTTGTGTTTTACTTTATCATTATAGCAATAAACTAAGAATAAAATATTTTGTTTTGGAAGAGGGATATATAAAGTTAAAGTCCAGCTCAACACATAAAATGAATCACAGTGAAACACGACACGTCAGCACAAGAGGGTGGCGGCACAAGAGGGTGGCGGCACAAGAGGGTGGTGCTACAGCACAAGCCACGAACGACCGTAAAGACAATACAAGAATAGAATACCAACAACAAGTAGCGTAAAAGATTAAGGATGGAGATTAAGCATGGACCAGGGAATTCTTAAAATCCGTGTGCGGTACTCGATACTTTGGATCAATATTTTGCATTTTGATTGTTTTGCAAAATGGTCAAGCAATGAGCTCGAAAAAATGGACTGCTCAAGGTAGTTAAAAAAATATTTGCAAAACTATTCCTAATATTCCCATATTATAAAAGGAGCCACAAAAAGTAGGGTTAAGAATGTGTGCGACCAAGATGCGACTTCAAAAAGTCTACGTTTTCAAAGTAGAAACAGGAAGGAGAGATTACTTTAAAAGATCGACATTAAAAAAAAGTCAAAGTAGTTGCGGCTTTAAAGTTGATCCAAAAAGTTATTTTGTCTACATTGTTACATCAGATGTTACTATGATGACACAAACTTTTATGGTAAAAATTAAAGTTATAATGTAGTTGTCGGATACACTTGTTTGGGACTCCAATGAAGCTTAACTTTCTAGTGGTAATTAAGTCGGATATAAAAGTCAGGGCGACTACGAAATAACGACTAAAAAGAAAGTAAAACTTTAGCAACGTCCTATTGTGGTAGAGAAGACTATGAGAATCGACTATCAAGAAACAATCCTAAGAAGTAGTTTAGAGGGTCGTTTTTACGAAACATCTACTATTTCCTGATACTAAATAGTAGTTAGAACTAAAAAGTAACAAATTTTGGTTGGGATCACCACATTTCTTCTATAAGAAAGTAGCAAAGCCCTTAGAACATGTAGCCGCTACTATAAATGTTAGTTGGGTCTTAGCGGTCGAAAGTAGCAGGAATGATCTAGGAACTTTATTTGGACCGGGAAATATCATAATAAATATTGCATAAAACTGAATTTCCCTTTTTTCCCCTCCCGTAGATCCGCGCCTCAGTGGCGGATCCAGGGGAGGGGGGGCACTAGGGGCACTTGCCCCCCCCCCGAGAATTTTTTGAATATACAAAAAATGAGTAAAAAGTAATGTTTTTGCTAATAAAAACTCAAAATTTTTGCCTGCGGCGCATGAAAGTGACTATGGTTGTTATCATCGAAATTACAACCACTGACTAATTCAATAAAGTGCCCCCCCCCCCGAGAAGCACCCCTGGATCCGCCCTTGCCGCGCCTGGAGTAGTACTGTTGATCATTAATGGTATAAATTACAAAATGTTTTTCGTTATAAATCCACCGATTTTATTGAAGCAAGGTGGATTTTCCAGGGACTTAATCGGGCTCTTGGGCAGATATATATTTATACATTAAAGTTGACCCTTCAAATTGGCTCGTTTCTTTTTATGTTAACCAAAATTTATTCGATAATTTTTTGAATTTGTAGAAAAGCTCTATTACCGCCACCCATAACAAGGTAAGAATCATTAAAATCGGTTCGGCGATTCTCCAAAAAATATGTTTTATTATTTTCGACGATTTTTTTTTTCAGATAACGCCCAAAATGTGTTATTTGGGTGTATTTTGACCTATCTTATCATATCGTTGTGATGTCTGAGTGTGTGTGTGTGTGTGGGTCTATCTGTAACACAATAGCTCCTAAACCGCTAAACCGATTTTCATAAAATTGTCAGGTAAAATAGTGTTCGTCACTCTCACGAGCTGATTCGATTTTGAGCAAAATCCATGAATGCTAATGACTGTTTTTTCACAATAAAATTTTTTTTAAAAGTATAACTTTTTAATGGAGCATCCCATCAATATGCGGTTTCCGGAATATGGTAGACTACATTGTGCTCAATAATTTGTGGAGGAGTTTTAGTTTCTGAGATATTTACAAATAACTGTTTTAAAGGCTGATGGCTTCACTTGAACTGTGCTTATAGGCTAGCTAGGAAGGTTTCAGATCCGTAATGGATCAATTTATTCTATTTCCTTGTCTATCCTGATTATGTTATTCTTTATTTACATTTATTATGAAAGTTTTTAGCTTCTTGACTCTCTTGACCATAAAAAGTATTTATTATGTTAATTAATAGGCAACTAAAATAATTCCCTGTTTTCATTGATATAATAAACACTAAAATTTAGTACAAATTACCGTAACTTTCTTTCGATATAAAACATAAATTATATCGATTATTATAATTAAATAGGTATCAAAAACTAGTATAAGCTTAAGGTATATCATATAATATAATTCTAATATTTAGTGAAAGTACTTAATAAAAATATTGATAAAAGGCTTCGATGTTAAAAGAAACAATATTTTGGATACCTATTTCACTACTCGATAATACAAAAATGTTACCAGAAACCTAGACCGGATAATTTTAGGGTTGAATAGGTCGAAAAACAGCTATTAACAGCAAATAACAACAGGAAGAACCCCATGTTATTAAAGTAAAAAATACACTAAACGTAAAGAACCTCTGATAGCATATCCCATAAAAATGTGGAAATGGGGGGGGGGGGCGGGTTGGCAGAAATTTATATTGCATGAAAAAGAAGATAATAAAACTTACCTAAACAATTTTATTTTAGCATTTTACAACAACCAGCTACTTGGTGTAATTTTTAGTTTATTTGTTTATAGATAAAAACCATTCGCCTTTCTTTTACATGCGCAAAGTTCTCCGATTAGCACAAGTTTCAGACTAATCATGGCCCTGTAGAGCAACCTCAAAAATCCCACAGAATTTTAAACAGTCTATTAACCTATTAAGTATATGTCTGTTTTTTGTCACATTCTCATTATGTTCGGTAATGTTTTGCCGATAGGCACTATTCAATTGGCACCTAATATCAGTCTTGCCTAGCGTAGAAAATTCTATGTGGTTATTTAAATGACTAGCACTTACTTTGTGTTTTTTTTACTTTTCACTAAAGTGGTTTCTATCATACATTTACAAATTGTCTGCGCCGTTAATAAGAGCAAAATGGCGCTAATGGACACCAGAAGAGCTGTAGGGAAAACTTGGGGACTGAAACCACATATAACTAATTGGTTATATACAGTGGTAATAAAACCCAAACTAACCTATGGCGCCACAGTATGGTGGCCAAAAGTTGAACAAAACAAAGCCAAACTGGAGCTATTTAAACTCCAAAGGCTTGCATGTCTCTGCATAACCGGAGCAATGGGCACCACCCCAACTACCATTCTAAACTTCCTCCCTCTTAACATAGTTATAAAAGCGGAGAACAACAACAACGAAAACAAAAACAAACAATGGGCAAGCGACCGGCAAGGCTTTTAACTACTGACCTACCCCAAATTAAAACAAACTCATACGTCTTCACTAAGGATAGAAGCGGCAACAAGTAGGAAGGGCAACGAAGGTTTTCGCACGATGAAGATGGCCGACGTCAACTAAAATAAACATTCCTCCCGTACCCAGCGCGAGAACACTCACCCATACACCATTGAAAAACGGATGAAATTGAAACCTTGTCCCGCGCGGTGCTGCCGGTTTGTAATTATTTACGATAAAAAAGTTTCCCAATGAATCGCATTTTTTTAACTACAGACTAAATGTCGTCAGGGAAGATTTAACTTTTTTTAAATAAATCAATTAAAAATACTGTTTGTTGTCTAGTTTTGGGAGGGCACTGCCCCGTTGCCTTCCCCCCCCCCCCTGTAGCAGCCGCCACTGGTCAGTGGCGGATCGTAACTTTTGCAATAGGTGACGCAGAATTTCCCTCCCCCAATTTTTTATACACACATATAAAAAATTAAAAATATAAATATTGGACTTTTAGTTGCCAACTATTTTATATTTAAATAAACAAAATTTTTTTTGTGATATCACCACAGGGGACTTCTTAAAGAACACCCGTAAATACCTAAGTAGGTATCTAATTTATTTATTTTTAATCATTTTTTAATTAAGAATCATTTGACCATCAATGCACCGCAGGCATTTTTTTAAAGAGAACATTCCCCTCGTGCCACTGACAGTCGGGTAAAAATTCGGGAAATGCTATTTTAGGTTAAGGTAGTGTTTGTTATTAAGCGTGGTATTATAAACGCAAAATTATACGAATCAATTTTTATACCGAGGAATAATTTCTTTACAAAAGAGAATAGTAATTATATGTATGTCCGCCCAAACTGCCGAGTAATGATTTAACATTGTTCAGTCAAAAGAGCATTGTTGTAAATTATTTACATAATTATGCTTTTAAATGTTACAAATTGTATCCCTTATGAAGTGGGCTTTAAATGCAATACTGTGTTCTCAATTCTCGTTATATGTCTGATGTTCGGGATTTTTTTCGACTATTGAATTTCCTCCTCGCCTTCCCTCATTTTAGGGTTGCCAGATCTGTTTTAGGTCAAAGCTGGACTGAATTTAAAAAAGGAAGCGAAAATTCGGGACAGGCAGAAAAAAACGGGAAATATTTTTAAAACACATATATATATAAAATCATAATGATAATTAATCGAATATACTTTATATTTACTGATAGTGCAACTTTAAGATCTGTATCGTGTTTATTTTACAGTAAAATTTCTTCCATTATAACTGATCTTTTAAATAAGTCTTAAATTAGAAATAAAATTTCGGACTTCCATTGTCTTTATTTATTTTAAAACACGACGTTTCGGTTAGTAAGTATCTCTAACCGTTATCAAGTGTAAACTAAACAATCTAGTCTCTAGGCTACTATTTATACTACGTGGTGTGCAGTCAGGTGTGACGGCCCACCCCCTTTTTAATCGTAAGACGCCTGTTTTCCTTAAGGAGTGGTTTCCATATGTTTGGTATGTCCGTGCTTGGTTGACTGAAAACTTCTTTATTCTGCATTATAAACGCAGCTTCAATAAACTTTCGTTTTCGCCAATGCGACTCCTTATGTAAAACTTTAGCTTCTGACCACTGAATCCTGTGATCATTTGACCATGCATGATCTGCTAAACCGGATTTTTCAATATCCTCTAATTGGGTACTTTTTAGATGTTCATTTACTCTAACCTGAAGAGGGCGTTTCGTTTCACCTATATATGATTTACCACACTCACACGGGATTTGGTAAATACATTCCTTATTATTTGAGGGATTGTCTGGTTTTGTTTTAGTTACAAAACTTCTTATCGTATTTCCCGAAGAAAATACTGTTTTTATATTATAGTGTTTAGCTATTCGTCTTATGTTTTCTGAAATCCCTTGAACATATGGAATGTTAATAACATCTAACGGATTATTATTTTGAGAATTTGGTACATTTAGTTTGTTTTTAATTTTAAATATCGTTGAGTTTATTAATTTCTCGGAATAACCATTCTGTTGTAAGTCCTTTTTAATGTTGTTAATTTCTGTGGTTAATTCTTCATTATTACTACAAATATTTACGGCTCTTAAATACAAACTTCTTATAACTCCTTGTTTTGTTGCAACAGAATGATTAGACTTAAAATTTAGGTACTGTCCCGTGTTCATCACTTCATTTACTAACTTGAAGAAGAGTACGGATCCAGTAGATCTCAATCATATCCTTAACCGTTAAACGTGTCTAATAAAGGAAGTTTCCAACAAATTACACATAAGTCATTATTTGAAGTCATTTTCAAAATCGGCTTACAATATTTTTAACAAAGTATAATCAATGTTTCGGAAAAAAACATTTCCATCCGCAGCGTGGTTTGTCCGACTACATCAAACTACACAACAACAAGACTCAAGGCAAATTAAAAAGAATGAAAAAATAGGTCAAACCTATTTTTTATTCAACGAGTCAAACGACAGCGAACCAGGGAAACTAAGTCCATGGCGGGACAAAATCGTCCAGCGGTCTATTAACAAGAAAGACATTTCGTCTCAGTTCAACTCTGAAATGTTAATAAAAATAAAAATATCCGGAACACCCAATCTTAATCTATTAGCGTCCCTTAACTTTACATCTCACGGGCCGCCACTGCACATCGCACAGGAGTATTCGTATCATAAAACGGGACAAAATTAATTGTTGACAAAATTTGATGATAATAAACTGTTTATAATAAAAAATATATCTATACAAGGTGTCCCACATGTCATGGATCAAACGGAGTGAGGTGATGGGGTTGAGGCGATAATAATAACGATATTAGTATATTAGGGACCTATTGCAATAAAGCCAGGAACAAATTGTGCCGGGCACTATATTGACAGTTTCGCATTAAAAACTGACAGTTGATCTTTCAAAATTGACATACCAAAGTCGAATTTAGAAATTCAGTCGTTTATTTTCCATTAATAGTGGCGTCACTATTAATTCCGGCTCTTATAATACACAATGACCTAATTTTGAAAGAAGACAGCTGTTCTTATAATGCGAAACTGTCAATATAGTGCCCGGCACAATTAGTGCCTGGCACTATTGCAATTGGTCCCTATTGTATCCGGTTTTTAATAACTTACAAGTTACTTAATGTTTTTTATGGCAGGTTCGCATCTACGGGGAGGGGGGAAAAGGGAAATTTCCTCTCCCAAAACCAAAATTATAAACATATATTCAGTTTTCACACAGAACACCACCCCTTCTGGAAGACTAGCCATGGATATTCCTTCGCCCCAAATGAAATTCCTAGATTCGCCACTGTTGTTGTTAATTTTTGATTGTTTTGTTTGATTGTTTTGTTGTTAATTTTTGACACTTTTTTAAATTATTGGTCACCGTTTTATACAAAATTTTTTGTTAATTTATAAATGTGCACTAAAATAATATTAAATAATGTATATTTTTTAACTTTTAGTTGTTCCACAGTTCCATCAAACTTAAAAGTATCAATAATCATATTTTTTTAAGCTGGTTATAAAAATCGAATAAAAAGAGGGTCATTTCATAGGAAAAATACCAACCTTATGTAATATCTTAAAAACTAATAGTTACAGATAAAAATTATTTTGCTAGTTAGATTATTTGTTCAAAAAAACTATACAAAATCACTTTACACCAATATGAAATATTTATAAATAAAATAGTTATAGGCCCCCTTCATCTATTAAAAATTGAGGCTCTCAAGTGGAAGTAGGTTTTCTCTCCTAGAAATACCTAAAACCCCCAAAAACTTCGAATTTGGGACAGTCTGTACATATTTTTTGATTTTTATTTTTCAAATTTATTTATACTGGGACGTTCCATCCAATCAGGATCAATCGCCCAGTTTCGCAAAGTTTTAGCAAGGTTAAAGCATTTTTGAACAAATACAAACAACCAAGTACCTAGTCAGGAATCGAACCCGGACCGCCGGCGCTGGTGTGAGAAACAAACATTGCTACCACTACACCACGACGGCGATTTTTGTTGCTTCAACTTGCTTATTTATTAATTATTGTATGTTTCTGTATCAAATAGAAAAATAATTAATTTAAAATAACATGGGTGCACCCAGGCCCGAGCCCCCCCCCCCAAGCGTAAGATTTTTTAATATATTTTCTACATATTTGGCCCCCCCCCTCCAAGACATATTCCTGGGTGCCCCACTGAAATAATCTTTTTTTTTACACGCATAGCTTTGAATACATATAAGCCAAAATGCGGACGTTGGCGGACAATTTTTTGGTAAGGTAAGATTGACATAAGCCTAAGCTTCAGGTCTATTAAAGAAATATAGCTCGGCAAGGCTCGGCAGGCAACTAAAACTCTTTGATAAGGAAAAAAAAATAGTGTGTTCTTCTGGCCTTCATTTGCATCATCATATCGCTCGCTGAATGTTCCTCTCAGTTAGTCGACTCGAGCCGACTTCACCCGAATGAGCGTTACATAGCCGAGCCTGACGGCTCAGTCCAATTCAGCACCCAAAAAAACTGCTAAACGTGCCTAAAGAAGTTTACACTTTAAAAATTAGACAAATATAAATACACATATAGGGCATTTTAAAATATATCGTAAGCGTACAATGTAAACAACAAAGGACTAAAATTAGCTTTTAAAATATGGTACATGCCATCCATTTTCAATAATTGGTTTTTCTAATATGAGCTACACGAAAACACAATAACAACACTAACACACCTCAAACAAAGGCTTGTGATTCCAGAATTCATTAAGTTTCGAATAACCTCACGACAGGATGCTTGTAGAGAGGGAAGTTTTATATGGGCGGCTTCATAGATAGGTTATTGGACTAGAACAAAAAATGGTTAGAAGGGAGTTTTGAGTATTTTGGTGATTTTTACTTTTAACCGGCACTATTATCCAGATACTCCTCCGTGCACCGTGTGTAAATTTACAAAATCTGAATGCAGAAACGGTTGCTACATGCTTGGATTACCGTACGTTTTAAAAAACAGTCAAAATTATAAGGATGTCCTTAGGTGTAAACACTAAATACTTGATATCCTACTGTATAAACATTTCATAAATATTTCTGTTTTCTTATTGTGTTGACTTAAATTTATGAATAAACATTCCTTCCCATTGGTTGCCCTGAAGATTCACCGCTGTAAAGCTTCAGTCTGATTCGTCGAGATTGTTTCATAATTGTCTAGTGCGTAATAATGGTAATAAGTGAATAAACTTAATTAGTGCAGACGACCAATCGTAGGCAGTTACGATGCGAAAATAATAATATGCCAAGTTATTAAGTTATTAGTCACGGTGTGTGTGTGGGCATTGCTTACTCTGGTCTATTACCAGACAGTGGTGTAGGCAGAGTTGTCAGGTACCTCAAGTACAGTACTTGAAATTGTACTTCAACTACTTACAAGTACTTCATGTACTGTACTTGAAGTACATCTACAATCCGGTAATTGTACTTAGTACTTGAAATACTTTTAATAATGAACTTGGAAATGTATTTGATTTTGTCAAGTAAAGTACTTCAAGTACATTCAAAGTACTTCAAATACATTCAAAGTACTTTAAGTACATTCAAAGTACATGTACATTCAAAGTACTTTAGGTACATTCAAAGTACTTTAAGTACATTCAAAGTACTTTAAGTAAATTCAAAGTACTTCAAGTACATTCGAAATACTTCAGGTACATTAAAAGTACTTCAAGTACAATGTAGATATAGGTGAGATATAACTTTAATGCGCCGAAGACAAGTGGTTGTGTGTGACAGAGTTGCCAGCTGTCCGGTTTTTTTATCAACTTGGCAGGGAAGTCCGGTATTTTAGCAACCTTGATAGGTACGTCTTAACAAATCGTAATATTAGGTACACACTTATCCAAAGAATAATGCCTATAGGCTTAATTATTTGCACGCACCTTCATTATTTCGTGAAGCGTGAAATTCAAATTCAGTGTGAGAGACTACTACAGCAATCATGCCATTTATTGAGGGGTGTCGGTAGTAGTAGTGCAGGTATATTTTACTTGCAGCTCGATTTCGGAGTTCGGGGTAACTGTGACACCCCTATTTCAAATTAAACAGCTTTTTGTTTAATAAAATTATCTCTTTCCATTACCTTTCTATGGCATTTCTATGTAAAATGATCCAGAAAAAATAAATAAATGCAATTTAGGTATATAAGTAATACATATTTACATACAATAATATTACGAAAAATAAAACCTTTCAGGTTGAAAGTTTTGTAAACATATTTAACATGTTTTACATTTTTTTACATCTTTGAAATTTTTTTACATTTTCGACGGTTTTTGAAATTTTTTAACAATTTTGACATTTTTTTAAATATTTTTGGAATTGAAGTGCCTTCTATTGTAAAAGTAAAAGACTTGGGGAAAATCAAGTACTTTTATAATGTACTTGGTACTTGAAGTACATTTAAAAAGAAAATGTACTTAGTACTTCAAGTGCTTTTACAAATCTTAATATAGGTACTTATATAGCAAAGTTTAAAAAACATTTCCAAACTAGTAAGAACCTTTCATTTTGAAATTCGTATTGGAGAACTTGGCTTTACTTTTATCTCAATTCTTTTTACGGAATGCCATTTTCGCGTACTTTCTTTTTTTTACATGAAATTTTTTTGTTATGATTAAGTTTTTTCTTTACCAAACTAATCAAACATAACTTTTTGTAGCTTGAATTAACCAACAATAATTAAATTGACCAGAACTAGTAATAAAATATTATACTTAAAATCGGATAACATGAGAGCCAAATATCTATGTTTTATTTTGCAAGTTTCAAAAAGGTAATTTTCGAAATCCTACTACTGGAATGGTATTTATCGGTCAAAAGATATTACGATTCTCCTGATTTTTTCGGTTCATGTTCATGTTCAAAAAACAGATGACATCTTTAACAAGTTTTTTATTTTTTTGAGGTACACAGGATGTCCTCTATAATATTTTCATATAATAAATAATTACGTTTTTTACTTTTGCCAATTGCAACCTAGTTTGTTCAACCAGCCCTCTGTGCGCCGCTGGCGCCCTCCGATCTAAACCTAAGTAGGCCCCTTGGAAAAAACAAATGAGTTATATGCCAAGGCACCTTTAAATTTTGTTTGAGGCGAGGACTTTGTCAAATGTTTTTCAAGGCAGCATCTGGATTATTTTTCAACAAAGCCCTTTTTCAGGTCTTTTTTATGTGGGCATTCCTCAAGGTCTGTGCTCGATAGGCTCTTAGTTTGAGACGGAATTCAACCACGGGTCTACAGGAACAGAATATCCATCTCAGTTTATTTTCATTTTTCTCAAAAGAAAAAAGAAGAAAATCCTAAATTAAGATTTTTTTCTTCCTCCAGGCACCAAGAACAACTTTATAACTTTATCTTTTTGACATTTTGGGTCTGCGCAACGTGCATTCTGCTTGAACAACAGTTCAGTCTAAGTAGTCTTTACATCCACTAATAACAAGTAGCAATACTTAAACAAATTTAATTATTAATTTATTAATAATATTAAATATTTTATATTATGTATCAAAACAAAAGATAATTTTGCCCTGATTTCAAAAATATATTATAGGTTGTTGACATTTGGATTAGGACATTTTGAGTTGTATTAGTTTTATATTACTGTTAAAGTGCTCTAATGATAAACCACTTGGCCTAAATTTCCGTATACTCTGATGTAAGTATTAATTTTTAGGGCATAGAAAACCGGTTTATCATAGAATTTTAGCTTACACATATACTATACTATAGTAATGTGAGCTATGGTGATCCTAATTTTTTTGAGAAAAAAAAAGTTGCTCCGATTTCAAAAGATTTTATATATCTTTGCGTTTCAGATGATTTTGAAACTTTTTTGTCGTGCCGTCTGTCTGTATGTCAGTAAAGACCAACACGCATAACTCAAAAGCAGTTTTTGCCCGATTTCAATGAAATTTGGTACCTAGGCTGGGTCTTGGATCGAGATGGTCCCATTTAAAAATGAACAACATCCACCGAACACAAGCCAAATAAAAGGGTGGGGGTAGACTTAAAAAATTAGAGTTTATGTGGAAATATGGCGTGTATGATATCAAACGAAAGGTAATTGAGTCTGGAGTTAAACACAATACTTTTTAGTATTTTTTTAAATGGTGGGGGTAAATTTTAAAAATTAGAGTTTAAGTGAAAATATGGCGTATGTGATATCAAATGAAAGGTAATTGAGTCCGGAGTTAAACAAAATACATTTTAGTTTTTGATTTTTTAAGGGTGTAGGTATATTTCGAAAATTGGAGTTTAAATCAAAACATGGCTTGTGTGGTATCAAACGAAAGGTAATTTAGTCTGGAATTGAATAAAATATATTTCAGTTTTTAGTTATATTAGCTAACATGTACACTATAACTATAGTACCTAGTGTGAGCTTAGGGGCCCATATATTGGCAGAGTATTTTATATACGGTAGTTTTTAAAAACAAAACTTCGATTGATAACAGTCGCAAAAATGCAAACGACAGAAAAATTCGTTTTTATAACATTTATCTTTTCCAAATACTATAGTTTAAAATAAAACAAATAAATCGTTATAGCTAATTAATTCGCGATACGAGACCCATTTGAACAGTGCGTCGGCGTCGATGGACAGATAATGTTGCTGCTTTTTAAAAGTAGTTGCACGATGCATTAGCTATCGGGTAAACGGTTATAGTTCAGTGGTAAACTGACAATGGAAGTATAAATTCTGATTCTCGTTGTGCCGCAAACTTTCACAAAAAATTCGTCCATTTCGTAAATACTGGGAAAAACAACAACGGCAATTTAATTTTATTTAATGGACATATAAAATGCTCCTACTGCATGCTGAAAAGTCCACACGAAGAACAATTGTTTTATTTCGTTAACGTTTGTTAACCGCAAAATATTGTACAGGGTGTAAAATAATGTGATACATATCGCATAAGTCTTGCAAAATATACAGGATGAAATAATAAAAAGGACCCACCTGGATTTTCTACAAAAACTTTTAAAAAACTGAAAAATCGCTAAAACACGTCGATTTTGTTTGCGGGAAGGGCAATTTTTGGGAAAAGGGGTATACACTTTCCCTCTATATTTTAAATAGGGAAAGGGTATCGAGTGAGGGGAGGGTGGGGCAAAATGGGCACCCTAAGGTTTTAGTATACTTAAAAAAAATATATTTTGAATAAATCAAATAAATTTGCATAAATTCTTAAACTTTTCTTTATATAAATAAATATAAAAAGATCTAAAAGGATTAATACCTTTTCATAAAATCGAAAAACCCTTACTATATTCAAAAAATCCATCTTGCCCCACCTATGGGCCAAAATTGGCTTTTGTGGGGCAAGATGAGCATGTCCTAAAAGTTCGTAATATTTATAAAAATCACAAATTTTCTTCATCGTTTTCCTTTTCCTCTCCTGCACAAGAACAATAAACCCATCTTTGGCATTTAATATATAATATAGACTAACACGCATAATCGGAATCGCAAATAACCACAAAAATCGTTGAATAGTCCTATTTTACTGGTCCAAAATATACTTATTAGGTAGTTACAAAAAAAGGAAATCCTGTTATTTTACTATATTGCATTGGTAATTAGGTATTTACACAATATGACACTTAAAGCCAAATTGCGCTGAAAAGCACATGTTAAGAGAAAAAAGAAGAACTTGAGATAAGTTATTGAAAAATAAACTGGCTAATTGGAAGGAAGTCCAGTTTAACAATTCATAATAAGTTACTGTTTTATAGAGAAATATTCAACTATTGGGGTTGTACTAAACAGAGTAATAATAAACATTCTAGTTTAACAGAGATTTCAAAATAAAGTATAAAGAAACATTGGTACGTTTGAAATAGTGATCGTCATCGGGACCTAAAAATCGAAACTGTAGCAAAAAGCAATGAAGATAGACTCCATCGAGATGTGAATGTGAGAGCAATTCAGCTTCTAGACAATACTATGCTAGTTGAAAGACTAAAAAGAGTGAAGCCGTTTGAGCTAGTATATAAGTGAATTACATAAAAAAAAATGCTATAAACACAACGCAATTGTGAGCCAGAGACGAAACAAAGCGGGGAGAACTGTTAAGTAAACTTTAAGTTTAAATATAACTTTTCTAGTTAATTAAGTTAAAACAAAATTGCTAATTAGTCTTATTGACTAGATTGTAATACTATAAACACAGTGTGTTTGACAAATAAAAAAAGAATATATTGCATTGGTGAGCTACACATTTTTGATTAATTATTATTATACCTTTAGCAGTGACTAAAAAGGCAAAGTCACTGAAACAAGTAGCTTCTTCTAGTAGTGAAACAAATTAATATTGTATAAATTGCTAATAAAGCAAAAATACCGTATATTTACCAACAAGGAAGATCCCAGATAGCTAGAACTACTGGTACTCAACTGGCTTTTTTGATAAACCCTGAGTTTACTTTGTTATTAAGTATGTTTGGCTCGCTTTTTCTTATTTCACCCAAAAATTGAGTCTGAATTCGAGCTTTTGCATAAAAATAATCATAATATGACCTTGTTAGAGACCCTGTATGTATGACATATTTTAAACAAAGAGAGACAAACCATCAAAGTGACTCAAACTCACATTTTTTGGTTTTGTTATTTTTTTGCCATGTTCATTGGCGTTTTACTAAAATGTTGTCAGAGGTGAGTGACATCAATCATCATGCAACAAATAAACAAACACGTTTGTCCGTCACACCCTGTAAATGTTTTTAAAAATGGTTTATTTTATTTACCGAGGCCTATGAATAAACAAGGACAGAAGGTGTGTCTCTTTTTAAACAAGGCTAGAGTATAGAGGACTGATATTTCCCTCCTTTGATTATGACTTAATTAAATTTAACTTTGATAAGTTTGTCGTGTCTCTATCTTTTTAAAATATGTCATACCTACAGGGTCTCTAGTTCATGTTATATTGATTTTGGCCTAAGCTTACTGACTTAAAGCTACGTCAGGGCTATCAAAACGGACGGGCCACGATCCTCCACTTTGTTGACGTCACATCCGGGGCTGATTTTTTTTTTTGATGGTCATGTTACGACACAGGTGATTGTCATTAAAATATTGAAGTTGGAATGACGGTTCATGAATATTTGATTTATTTTTAAATAAACCCGGTTTTGGGATTGTTTTTACTATATTCTTTTAGATCAATTTTTTTTAAATCTATAGTAATCCTTAATTTTTCAGAGCCGCTTCATTAGCTTACACAAAAATTAAGTTTACAGCAGAAGCGAATGTGACAATCACAGATGACAAAGTCACATACATGTCAAATACATCAGTTGGCATGTGGTTCATGGCGGGTAATTTAAATTCAAAATAAAAAATGCTAAATTTTGAAGATTTTAACCTTTTAGTCATGCTGATTCCTTACAAAACTTTGGTGGAATATCGGCACGGTATCTGAGAATATTTCACTGAAATTTCGCGGAAATCTGTAGTGCCATTTTAAAAATATCATAAAAAAACGTCTGACCTCCCATAAGACCCAATGTAAAATTCAGCCCCGGGAGAACAGCTGATTTTTTCAGGGTCGTGGCCTCTATTTTTGTGTTGGCCTTGGCTACGTTTACATTTGGAGAGTTTACTGGCGGAAAGTACTCTCAGCCACTAAACTTGCCATATGTAAACTACAAGAAAGTTCACTTGCTACTCTCCCGCAAGTACAGCTACGTTTACATTTAGAGAGTTTACTGGCGGAAAGTACTGGCAGCCACTAAACTTGCCATGTATAAACTACAAGAAAGTGCACTTGCTACTCTCCCGCAAGTACTTTCCAAAAGTTGACGGGCCGGCTAGTTTAGTGGCTGCCAGTACTTTCCGCCAGTACTCTCCAAATGTAAACACATGTCAGCAAGCGTTCTGTGAGAAAGTGCCTACGTTTTTTACAATGAATAAGTGGGATGGAAATCAGATAATTTCCTCTTTAAACATATGTTAAAAATATGAAATTTTGTTGAATATCAAGTTCATCATCAACCTAAGTGGGATGCAAATCAAATAATTTCCTTTTTAAACATATATCAAAAATATGAAATTTTGTGGAATATCAAAAGTTCATCAACCTCCGGTAAAAAAACTGAAATAGTACATTTCGGTAGTCTGTATAAATACTGCAAGGAAGAAAAGTTATCACCAAGGGCCAGATAGCGTAATGTGACTTCCAATTTATTTTGGGAGAAATAGGAGTGCTCATACACGTTTCCGATTTGGTCAGTTTATGTTAACCTAGTCTTAACAGTTCTTTAAGTTTTTGGTATGATAATCTCATAAAATTCCTATAAAAATCGGGATCTTCAGTTGATATCTCCTTAAGGAGTCCATCTGATGCAAGTACTTCTGCGTCTGATCCAATCTCTAACCCAAACTCGTTTTTTCCTAGTTTTCTTGCGTTCTAACTTATTTATTAAATTATTGGCAATGTCACACATAACAAATTTAACACCAGCACGCACTACCGCCATTTTGTTTTTAACTGCTTGGCAAGTAAACTTGAAAACGTGTAAACACAAAAGTTTAGTGGCTGCCAGTACTTTCCGCTAGTAAATTATCCAACACAGTGGCGAATCCAGGGGGGGGCACTAGGGGCACTTGCCCCCCCCGAGAATTTTTTGAATATACAAAAAATGAGTAAAAAGTAATGTTTTTGATAATAAAAATTCAAAATTTTTGCCTGCGGCGCATGAAAATGTCTATTATTATTATCATCATCGAAATTACAACCACTGACTAATTCAATAAAATGCTGCTTAAAAAAATATATACCGATTTTTACCAACAGAGAATGTCACCTAAAGTGCCCCCCCTGAGAAGCACCTCTGGATCCGCCCTTGACCCAACAAAGTAAGTTTAGTGGCTGAAAGTACTTTCCGCCAGTAAACTCTCCAAATGTAAACGTAGCTTAATGGATATTTGCAAAACAAAAACAAAAATTATGTATAAAAGTTGCTGGTACATATGAAATGAATATACCCACAAAAGGATACAAATCTACAACGCGACGAATTAAAAACTGAAAATCAAAGCAAACAAACTAACCCCATTCTTTAAGAGATCAGAAGTTTATCTGCCCGCACGTACCTATCCAAAGGGTTCTAGCTAGAAGCTTTTAAGTAAAAAAGAGTTAAATATTTCCGATTCTAATCTACATTAGAAACAAATTAAAATTTCCGTTTTTGTTTTAAATATTTTGTTCAAAAGTAATAAAACCTTTTTTGTTGAGATCGCCATTAAGTAGGTAGTACTTTTGTACCATTTCTCTCTTGGTCTAAAATCTCTAAGGACTTTTTCATAGATTGAACACACGTTTGTGTCATATACTTTGCGCCTTTTTAGGTACCTCTTTGGCGACTAAATTTACATACGAAGTGTTATGGTAATGACTCGCGGCTAAAAATTAAAATTGATCGTCTAGTTTTCTACTTATATGTGAGGCCGGGTTCTTTTATATTAAATTCGTTGCACTAGTTGTCATCTTTTTAGTCATAAAGGAAGTTGACCGCACGATTCACAGAATTAATGTTCAATCAAATATTATTTCGTTCGTTTCGTTTTTACTTATTGATCTGCCCGCTTACTGCAGACCCTAGGTAATAACCCACTAAACATAAAAACATTTTAATAATGTCAAAATAATATTTAATTTAAAAACATAACGTTAGGTTGGATGTTAGTTCTAATGTCATGTTCATAGTGAAAAAGAAGCTTAATAACACGTTTTCTGACGTTAGAAAAATAATATTATGTTTTTATAATGTTTTTTTAAAGTGTTTTTCGAATGTTAAAAAATATTGATTTTTAACAGTGGAAAAGAAATGTTTTTCTAACATTGAAAAATAAATGTTTTTTTAACAATGAAAAAATATATTTTTTTTAAATATCTCTAAAGATAAAGTAACATAAATAACGTAAATAAAATTCTTCTATTTTTTAAACGCAGGTCTGTTGAGGTTTTCGTGAACTCGACACTCAGTAAAGAAATTCGGATCAGTAGCTTCTGAAAATAAAATTTAAAATTCTATGTAAACAATAATTTTGTAGTAAGTGCCTCGCTACGAGGCTAAACAATTCATGCTCAAGTAAATACAATGCAAACAATTTCAAGGCGCGTATTCACTTTAGCATCCCACTGCGAGGCTTGCAAATTCTGCCTCAAATGAATTCGCGGCTTAAGGTCCGGCGGCTAATCGTCCGCGGTGAATTGTCGCATTCCCTGTCTGATCACCTATAACGTTAGGTATGCGATATTCCATACAAAACAATTTTTTTACTTTTGTTTACTTTCCTTACCTAATTTTGTGATGCTTCATTTAAATCACTGCATACAAATTTGTTGTTCTTTAACTATACCATCTTTTCCACACAAATGGTGTATATTCCTATCCAAATATGTATTCATTATTAATAACTGTGCTTTTAATTTACCATGTTTGTTTCTGCAAAAGGTAAATATTTTAACGCATATCTGCTACCGACTCGTATGAATTCGCAGCGAAACGCAACTAAAAATGGCGATGGCCCGTTCTGGTAGTGGAACTATGCGGTAGCGCCCTCTATAGTATCATTTTTTTAATGTTTAAAAAACAAAACATTTATTAGCATCATATATCTTAAATTCAACGTTAGAAATGAGATCTAGGAAAAGCATTATAAAAATTACCATATATTGATGGTATTACTTTTAATGTTAATAAAATTATGTTTTTTTTAAATATTGGTTTCTTAACGTTATTCAGAAATATATTTTTGGTAATGCTTTTACATGAAATTTTTGTTAGGATTTTCTACATGTTTTTTTAATGTCAAAAGTTGACTTAATTTTAACACAAATTTGTGCTAGAACAAAAAACATTTTTTTTTTCAACATTTATTTAACGTTTTTTACGATTTTGTGCTTAGTGGGAAAAGCGGCAGCTCGTGTCAATACAACATGGTAGTGCCAGATATTGAGTCTATAAAAAAAAATCGGGGTGTTGTGCTCAAATGTTTTTCCACAAATCATTAAAAGACATAGCTACTACTACTATGTTTGCGGTTTCTCATTCTATTTTTTAAAAGAAACTAACATTCTCACTCAAATTCCGCCATGAAATGACTCAAAATTTATCAAAAAATTCTGCTAAAATGATTGAAATGTATTGTAAAGGGCGTATACTTAAACATCCAAGCTCTACCAACAAACACAATACGAGTAACACGACTAACTGATGGCCTGTACCAGGCAAAAATTTATTTTATTTTTCTTATTTAAAAAGGCTAAATATCCACCATTGGCTCTATCTCTGCCGCTCATATAGGCTGCTCATAAAAACTATCTCTATTCGAAGAAGCCAACATAAAAGTGGCACATAATCATTGGGCAGCGTGTTCCTCGCTCCTTTAGGTTTTAGTGGCCCATTCATCGGGTCGCATCGAGTCGGAATGTGATCTATAAAATTGTACATGGTTACCAAATTACACAGAATTAATAAACTAAAAATAAATGCATAAAATAAAAACTTTATAGGTTTTAAAAATGAAAAAGAAAGGTTTTTTTGCTGAAAAATAGAGCAGTGTCCTGGCACCGTGGCAACACCTCACGAGCCGCCATTGTGTAATAGTCGGTACTGATGGCTCTGGAACGAAATAGCGATGTACAAAATAGCGAGTATTAAAACAGCGGTATCGAAATAGCGACAATCAAAATAGCGATGTAATGAAGGGGCGACTATCAAAATAGCGATGTAACAAAATAGCGATTGTAACAAAATAGCGATGTAACAAAATAGCGATGTAACAAAATAGCAATATAACAAAATTGCGACAATCACAATAGCGATGTAACAAAATAGCGACTATCAAAATAGCGATATTTCGGTTCCGTTTTGGTATATAGCTCGACTAAAGGGTTTCTCTCTAAGAAATTAAAAAAAAACTTTCCTGACTTCTTTCCCGGGATGCTAGAGAGTGTGAATCCGATCCAAACCGAATTCGATTCGGATTTACACCCTCTGGGATTCCGTAAAAGAATCAGGGAAGTTTCTTTTTTAAATTTTTGTAAGCTAGTATAGTCAAAATACCGCAGGAGATAATAGCGCATTTCGGTTCGTTTGGGTTTCGATTGGTTTGAGTCGATTCGGTTTGGTTTGATTCGGTATTTTGATATATCGCTATTTTGATACATCGCTAATTTGATTGTCGCTATTTTGGTTGTCGCTATTTTGATATAACGCTATTTTGATGGTCGCTATTTTGATACATCGCTATTTTGATATGTCGCTGTTTTGTTACAAACGCTATTTTGATACATCGCTATTTTGATAGTCGCACTTTCATTACATCGCTATTTCATTACTAGCTTTTTCGTACGTCGCTATTTTGTACATCGCTATTTCGTTTCGGAGCCGTTACTGATCGTTATCGGTGCGTTAATGATCTTTTACTTGTACAGATATATTTATGACATAAGTGGCTGTAGGGTTGTATATAAGAAGTAAAATGTAAAATGTTGATCTGCTTTTATAGTCTAGTGAACCTTTTAAGAAAATGGAAAGTTATAAATAAACCAAAAATTAAAAAACGTTATTTTGTTATTTTTTGTTCAGAATCTAAAAGTAAAATCCAAGCAGTGGTTAGTCCCAAGGGAAGTTATTACATTTCACAGAAAAACAATGTTCTTTTTACCCAACTGCAGCACGGCGAAAGGAAGGGTAATGTTTTTCGATTCTTGTATGTAAGTAAATATGTTTGGGTCACTCTAGAGGCTAAACGGCTGAACCGATTTTGACAAAAAAAGGTGTCGGTGAATTGCTACTGATCCCGAAGGTGCTATAGGCTATATTTTTTAAACAGGAATCAACATGGCGGTCTTCAGACGCCATTTTGTCACATGATGTAGGCTTCAAGGCATACAAATTATCTAAATTTTAGACAATTTCTCTTCTCCCCTCCCTCCTTATTAGTAATAGTTGTAGCTATACCTTTCACAAATATAGAACGATTTCAAAAATTATTTCTGCACACGCTTTAAGACTTTTTTTCCAATTCCAACATCATTTTACTAGTTTCCCCCTTCCTCTCCCTCTCTTCTCCCCACCCTACTTAATAATAATAGTTGTAGCTATACCTTTCACAAATTTAGAGCGATTTAAAAAATTCTTTTGGCACACCCCCACCTTCACTCAATGGAAGGTAACACTGTTCGCGTCCGTAGACAATCCACACGTACTTTTTGGGTAAAGCTAAATTAATTGTAAATGCATAGTGCTTTTTATAAGGCTGAATAAGAATTAAACCTAAAAGTTGGAAATAAAACAAAATTTAATTAAAAAAAACATCCAACTGCTAAATTTACTTTTAACTAACCTGATTCATAAAAGCACAAAACTGTATTTTCGTAAAGGCGCTTTGGGCCTCAAAACTAAAAGGTGAAGCATGTCGTACATTGGAGATATACCTATCAATTTTGTACTCAACTGCAAGTACTTACAAATAAATTTAGCAGTTGGGTGTTATTTTTATTATAATTTTTTTATTATCTCTTATTTAAGGGAATCTTATTACTTTGTGTTTCGATTTTCATCGTTATTTGAGACAATACAATGTTCGTATCTTGTTCCTTTTTATCCCATTTATTATAGAAATTAATTTTTAATTATTTAGTGCTTGGTTTCCATTCCGTTGAGAAAAAATCAGAAAAAAAGTTATTTGGCGCAAATAAGAGTCGATTTTGCGTTTATATAATACCTTTTCCGATTTAAATTAATTCTGTGTTTGACTCACGTAATTATGCTAAAGAAGAAATCATGGTATTTTATTAGGTATTTGCGGCATCAGAGCAAAAACTTCAGTCCACTATCAAGCGTTTTAATTTTAGTAATACTCACTTACATAGATACCTAGTTAGTTGGCTAAGTTTAACAGATAACCACCACACTCAGTGGTGTATGTAAGCCCCCCACGGCCCGGAGCTAAGATTTTTTGAGATATTTTTCACATATTTCATGAAAACAAACATAAAATTGCATAAAATACGGCCTCATGTGGTCTCGGGCTCCCCCTAAAACTGTCTCGCCCCCCTCCCTGAAAAACGTTTTTTCTACTACGCCAATGACCACACTCAACACTGTTGGCTTGTTCTGAAATTCCGCAACGCTATAAGACAGATATCGTAACTTTAAATGTGTTAAAGAGAGGGTATTTGTTTGTGCGTTAAAGTGCCAAAGTGTATACACCACTGTTGCCAGATTTTTCTGCCGACTTTCCTTCAACTAAGTGACAAAAACCCTTCATATCCTTCAAAACAGCAATGAGTGGGTGGTCGATACCAAACCAAAAAATCTTAATACAATGAACAATATTTTTTAATAGAAATGGAAGATAAAACTAAACAAATAAAAGATTTATAACTTAAACCATAAATTATAAAAACCAAAATTAAAAATAAGTATATTATACCTTTGCCCCAAATAATCAAAATCCCTCAAATTCGGATAAAAACCTTCAATCCTTCAATAGACAAAATTTTGGTTAAAAATCCTTCATACCTTCAAATCAGGCAACACTGGTATATACACCAAACTGCTCCGCGAATGAGCCGCGTATGCGCCGCGTGTGCGCCGTACGTGCGACAAAAATACCCATTGAAAGAAAACTCGATAACAAACTGCCGATGTCGTCCCAAAGGATCTGCGAAGACACAAAGAGGAGTCGAAGAAAGCTGGTTTTCGGCGAACAGCTTGCAGGAGGCGTGTGCGCAACTTGCAAGACGAAAACAAGACAAATCCGTATTTAAGATTGGGCCGTGTTGCAGAACCATGCAAAATATTTGCAGACTAGCAATAATGACCGAATTGCATTTGAACTCCGATTTTTAACAAATTAAACCAAATCGAACCAAAATTTTATTTTATTATGTCTCGTTCAAAAAGGATCAAAATAAAATAAAATGAAAAAAAATTATAAAGTTTGGAAAATACGGATTTATAATAAAACAGCGACTGCAGAAATTCAACTGTCTTAGCAAGTGTAATTTGTTTTCAGTTTTTTTTAATTCTTAGTGACGTATGCAGGGTGGGATCCTCCCCCAGAGCCACTAAATATTGACCCCTAAAAGATGAGTTTTCCCCAAAAATCAAGATAAAAATGTATCGATCTGTTCTCAAGCCTCCTCCCCCAGGAGCCATATATACCTATCGATCCGTGTTCAAGCCCCCCCCCAGGATTCATTTCTGCGTACGCCACTGAAATTCTCCGAACTCCGAACCGAACCGAACCGAACCGAACCGAACTGAACCGAACTGAACCGAACCGAACCGAACCGAACCGAACCGAACCGAACCGAACCGAACCGAACCGAACCGAACCGAACCGAACCCCCCAGGATTCATTTCTGCGTACGCCACTGAAATTCTCAATTCACATTTTTAAGTTTTTCGGTGTTTTCTCACTTCTGTTCTAAAAAATTTGAAGTTTTAAATGGGTGAGAATGATCTGTATACATTTAAAACCGCAAGGATCCATCGAGATGCAGAAATTATTTTTATTTTAAAAATTCATTCATTTAGCGCGCCCAATGAATTATATATGAATATATATTAAGCTCGCCTAATCAGAAGCCAAATAGCCACTAATTTTCATAATTTGGAGGCGATTTTACTGGTCCTAATGTTCTTATTTTAACACGACATTTAACATTGTTGTCGCCTAGACTTAAAAAAATTAAATTGATCACAAATGTTTTCAAAGGATTTTGTTGTTTTCTTAATTATCAACAAATCATATAAAATCAATTTATAGCAATTTATGTAAGAAACGATACTGTAAATACGGTGCCATTTAAATCAGTAATTACGAACTTATCATGCATAAATAAAAGCTCATATTATGTCGGTGATTATGTGTTTGAAATAGTATCTGCTTTACATGATTTAATTTGCTTATTTTCCAGAGTTGTATTATTTGAAAAGTATCTATAAATCTACGAGCCCTCAAAAACAACTAAAATCGTTGGTTCGTTAACTGACTCGGTTAAAAGTTTTGAGACAATTTTTTAGCTTCCAGCGCTGGACTCCATGAGTAATAGTAGCAGCGGAATGACCCGTATGTCCGCAAGTTAAGGTCAAAGTAGATCCTATTTGCCCTGCCTAAATGTTTAGCCCTTAGCCTACTCTTTGCACTTCCATTTGATGTCCAGTTAGTCCTGGGCCTTCCTCTTTTCTTTAAAAGGTTAAGTGCACCTCTTTCTTGCGCAGGGTTGATGCTTTGAGTGCCTGTTGTCTCATCCTTGCAAAGGCCTCCCATTCTGCCACAAGTGGCTTTAATAATTCTTTTTCTCCTGTCCACAGGTAGAATCGTTCTCGACTCTTAGTCATATCATGTAATCCCTCAACCGGTTTTGTCTAGTTAGAATACTTGTTTGCAGACCAATTTCCTTTCGTGTCTGTACCACTAACCATTTTTTTTTACGGTTATGCGCACTCGCAAGGAGATCCCCATCACGCTCGAGAAGCGGCAAGTGCGCGGAAATGTTGGTTTGTGTTGGTTTTGAAACGGTTCAGGTTGTAATCTGCAGGGAAAACTGTCGCAGGGAGTCCATTCCACAGCGATGCTGTTCTCCAGAGATATGAATTCTGATATAATGAGGTTCTTGATGCCTCTATTTTGATAGTTAATTGATGGTTATCGTCTGTCTGACGTGTTCGCCTAGTAGGTGCTACTCCCGCGGGGATCATACGTGCCAGGTCTTCAGAGTATTTTCCGTGATAATACCTGTTGAAGAGATCACCCACAGTTCTTCGATGTTCGAGACTATCCAAGCTACGAGTAAGTGCGGCATCAATGATCAGCTTGATTGCTCGTTTTTGCACGATGTTCAAAAGCATTAAGGTATGTTTGGGTACCGCAGTCCATATATGTGAGCAGTACTTCATAGTTGGTCGAATCTGGGCTTTGTAGAGAGTCAGCAGTTGGCTTGGTGTATACAGATGTCTGGTACGAAATAGCACCCCAAGCATTTGGGACGCCCTTTTAGCTATATCTGCCACGTGACTGTGCCAAGACATGTTGGTCTCTGCAGTGACTCCTAAGATGTTCAACTGGCTCTGCAATGTGACAGCACTTCCAGATAGCATGATGTTTGGCTCACCGGTGCTGGTCTTTTTTGAAAACAGGTCTGCTTGGGTTTACTGCGCGTTGAACTGTACAAGGTTTTTGTTTCCCCAATCCTCTATTATCTCCAGGTCGTCATTTATCTGCAATATTTGAGTTAGTCTAAGATGATGGAATTCACGTGCGGAGAGACATGTGGGTGGTATTTATTTCTGGTAGCTTTTGTAAGGCCTAAAAATTCTGTGGTGTGTCTGTAACCTGTTCCAACATTACCATTCAAGAACAGCGGGCAATCAAGAACCGGCAGACTGACAAATCAATCAAGATTCTACCTGCAGACAAAGGAAACGCGACGGTTATCATGGATTTCCAAAAATACGACAGAAAGATCAAAGAAGTTCTGGAAAAGGGAGACTACTATAAATCTACAAGCCCTCAAAAACAACTGAAATCGTTGGTTCGTTTACTGACTCTGTTTAAACTAGTGAGACAATTTTTTAGCATCCATCGCTGGACACCACGAGTATTAATAGCAGAGGCATGACCCGTATGTCCGCAAGTCAAGGTCAAAGGAGGTCTTTTTGCCATGCCTTAAGGGTTATCGCTTAGCCTATCCTCTGCAGCGCTATTCGATGTCCAGTTAGTCTATTGGACATTCATCTTCTCTTTTCTCTCTCTTTCTTACACAGGGTTGATGCCTCGAGTGCCAGTTGTCTCATCCTTACAAAGGCCTTATTTTCTGCCACGAGGAGCCTTAATAATTCTCATCTCCGCAAAAGTGGCATTTTTCTTTAAATCAAAATGAGGGAATTCATAAAAAAGCGACAAAGGTAACTCACAAGCATTGTTTATTAAGGCTACAAATATCACTCTTGGACCGAAAAAAAATCAGTTGTGGACTGGGTAGGCTGCTGGTTCGGGGCTGCGAGCGATGTGATCATTTACATTGTGCGATCAGGGTAGTTATTCTGGGTCTTGAACGATATGATAGTTCCCATCATATTAGCTCCGTCACGTGCTATGCGAAAAGACCTCTATTGCGCAAGCTTCTCCTACGATCTGACCGGGAAACGTTCAGTCGGTACGGGCCAGGAGAACAGATTTCACTTCAAACGCGTAAAATTCACTAACTCTGAAGAGCGGGCGACTATGCATTTGGTCAAGACAAGTCATTTCGCACAACAGGCGACTGCTTAGAGTTTGCTATTAGTTAAAGCGTGTAATGTGCATCGTTCAAGACCCAGAATAGCTACCCAGGAGGGTTTGGACAATAGTAAGCTTTGAATTATCTTTGGCCTTACGCAGGCTTCTCTTGAGGACTGCACGATAAACGTTCGACTTTGGGGCTTCGGGAAGAAGTACAGATTTCGTTGTAAACGTTTAATAATGCTCAGAATTCACTCTCTTTGAACAGTGTCAGCGCGCGACTTTATCCGTACTTGTTAAGAATGGTTTTAATTTTATAAATGAAGTAATAGATATAGCTAAATCTACTAAAGAACTTTAAGACATTGAGCAGCTCTATAAAATAATTCCTTTTTTCCTACCTAAACTAATACATTTTCTATCTATCTCTTTCTCTTTTTTCTCTCTCTTTTTCTCTCCCTCTTTCTCTCTATCTAAAAGAAATGTATAAAAATATTTCCTCTTCATTTTTAGGCGTCATTTGACCTAACTATTATAAAAATGCATTTCTTTGTAAAAGAAAAATAATATAGTATATCGTCGGCGATCTGACAAAGTAGCAGGTATTGTCAGATCGTCGACGATATTGTAATAGTAGACACCTCAAAATCTCAATAAAAATACGGAAAAATTGTGTATACTTGCTCCCTTTTTTTACGTCTTATTATTTTTCCACAAGCACAGTGTGGTTTTGGAATCAACACGGCATGGCATGAAATTTTTACAATATTTCTAGAAATTTTATTGGTGCCTCGAGATTTGATTAAGAGTTAGGTACGTTTTACAAACTATTTAAATCTCTACTAAATTTCGTAATTTCTCATGATTTTTATTTAGGAGATCTGCAGTGTTTTTTTCAAACTATAAGATGTTATGTATTTTAATCTTAAGTATTTTGCAGGTAGGACCAACCCCCACTTTAACGTATTCTGCAATCAGCAGTTTTAAAATCTCAAAAAAGTTTACCAAATCCGGTCCTTAGCAGAAAATCTATTTTCATGGTCATGTGATTTTAAAGGCCAAGGTTTTTACTCCTACAAGAATAACTGAACATTCCACAGTTTTCTTATTTTAATTTGTTTAATTTTCGCTACCATTATAAAAACTTAATAAAAATTAGCTCAATGCTGCAGAGACATAAAATCTGATATGTTTATGGATTATAAAGGCGCCTTTGATAAGGGGCGAGAGAAAAGATTTATAAAAATTCTTAGGCTTATGTTGGTTTGATTTAAATCTATTATTTACTTTACTTAAATGTTGTTGAGCACACAACACCAATTGGTTAATCAAAAAGAATGACAAAATAGGTGAAAAGCTTATATACCCCTATGAAGTTGCCTTTTATACTTTGTTAACTCATTGTTTTCGGTTCCGAACGGACACCGTGGAGACGGTGATATCAGTGGCGTATATAGAAAAAAGTTTCGGGGTGGGCCCGAGGCAGTTTGGGGGGGGGGGGCCCGAGACCCCATGAGGCCGTATTTTATGCTATTTTATGTTTGTATTCAGGAAATATGTGGAAAATATCTAAAAAAATCTTGGCTTCGGGGGGGGCCCCCAGGCCCCCCCTTATATACGCCACTGGGTGATAGCATGGTTGAACTGTGACGAAATGTCTTTCTTCCTTATAGACCGGTAGACGTTTTCATCCTGCCATGGACTTAGTTTTCTTGGTTCGCTATCGTTTCACTGGTAGAAGGAAAAATAGGTTTCACATATTTTTTAATTCTTTTTGATTTACCTTGTATCTTGTAGTCAGTTTGTTCTACCTTGAGTCAGGCAACCCTACCGGTGTTTGTGGTTAACTATACCACTATAAAGCTGCCTTTTATACTTTGTTAGCCAATTGGTTAGTCAAAAGTAGCAGAAGTTTCTCCTACATGTCGCATCCGTTAATATCTCATCGGTACCTCTAAAGATATAACGACTTAACAAAAATACCTAACTTTTAAATTCAGACAAACCTCGAGTTTCGAGTAGAGATGGAGGATCCACTCTAAACCAGAAAGGATCAGGCACACCTCTAATGGGATTTCTGTAAGCCGTCAAACTTCAAAAAAAAATTGGTACAGTTGTAGACTGAACCTTTCTTATGAAAAGTTCTTATGGGCCCTACTCAAATTAAGGACCAGTTTTTGAAGTACAGGGTGTTGAATGTGATAATGTCCAAGAAGCATAATGGCTCCTTAGACGGGTTTCCTAAGCATATACGCAATGTTAGTATTACATATATTTACAACTTATTTATTATTTTTAATCTGTTCCTTTAAAACGTTATCTACAAGGTGTTTAAGTAAATATTATTCGAAAGTGTTAATGAGAACAAGCGTTAGTGTGGGTTAGATTGAACCTTTTGTATCAAAAGTTCTTATGGGCCCAACTTAAACTGATGACCAGTTTTTAAACACTCTGTAGATGATATTTTAAAGGTACAGATTAAAAATAATAAATAAATCGTAATTTTATGTAATAGTAGCATTGCGTTTATGTTTGGAAAACCCGTTTAAACATCTTGTATTCCAAAAATTGGGCATTAATTTAAGTTGGCTCCCGAGATTGATGAGCAAGAATTATTTTACAACATACTAATATAATTTTTTAAAGAAACATTAAAAATAATAAATAATTATATTTCAAAAACTGGTCATTAATTTGAGTTGGGCCCATTAGAGCTTTTGATAAGAAAGGTTCAATACAACATACCAAAATTTTCGACTTTGACGGTTTACAGAAATCCCATAGGAGGTGTGCCTGATCCCTTATGCTGGAATAGGCATTTGTTGTACTTTCACCTGTTCCAGTTGTTTCAGTGCTCCTAATTCCAGGAAATTTTACGTATCTGGATGACATGTACCTAGGAAAAAACACAAGTGTTGTTGTGTAAACAAAATATATTCCTCACCAAAAAAGATCAAAAAAAAAATCAAATGATCACACCTGTCAAGTACTGAAATGCTTGTTGCAAGTAAATATATAATCGACGATGTCAACAGGGACTTATTGCAATAAAGCCAGGCAGTAATTGCTCCGGGCACTATTCTGACAGTTTCACATTATAAGAACAGCTGTCTTCTTTCAAAATTAGGCCTTTGTGTATTATAAGAGCCGGAAATATTAGTGCCGCCACTGTTAATGGAAAATAAACGACTGGATTTATAAATTCGACTTTGGTATGTCAATTTTGAAAGATCAACTGTCAGTTTTCAATGGAAAACTGTCAGAATAATGCCCGGCACTATTATTGGGTAGCTTTATTGTAATAAGTCTCTAATATTATTAAGGAAATAAAGTTCTTACGTCCATTACACATAAAATAAAATCTATATGTTTGTGGCGGATTAATTTTACAAAGAAAGCTTTATCTGCATATTACGCCACTATTAAAGAAATTTTTGAATTAAGAAACCACTGCGTTTCTGCTAGAAACAGTGTATTAAAAATTAAATGCTAACCTGAGCCTTAAGTACCTTTATAAACTTAGCATTACCACTTAAGAATTGGATATTCGCAATATATGCATTAATTGTCGTAAATTTGTCGTTAATTTGTCGTGAAAGAAAAAAATTTGTCGCGTCACCCGTTTTCCTGAAAAGGGTATGTAATGCTAAGTTGAGTCTCAACTTAGCATTACCACCATTTATTAGTTTTTGAAAATGTTATTTTTTTCTGGGGTGGTAGTGCTAAGTTGGGACTGAACTTAGCGTTACATACCCTTTTCAGAAAAACGGGTGGCGCGGCAAATTTTTTTCTTTCACGACAAATTTACGACAATTAATGCATATAAATGTTTCTTGAGAAGTTCACTTTTTTTCATAATTTCTAAACCAATGCAAAATCCTGGCGATCAATGAATATTTACACAAACACCACAAAAGGTTATATTCAAAAGTAAAAGCGGAACGTAATAAGGTTAAATATAATCATCTACATCTTCGTAAGTTTTGTGAAAAAGCTTAAAGATCACTAAGATTTGACTGAGAAATATCAAAAGTGCTCACTGCCCGTTTTCGGGAAAACGGATGTCGCGACAGTTGTTTTTCTTTTACGACAAATTTACGACAAATTCACGACAATTAATGCATTTATTAGTTTATGAAAATTTTAATTTTTTCTGGGGTGGTAATGCTAAGTTGAGACTCAACTTAGCATTACATACCCTTTTCAGGAAAACGGGTGGCGTGACAAATTTTATTCTTTCACGACAAATTCACGACAAATTTACGACAATTAATGCATATATTGCGAATATCCAATTCTTAAGTGGTAATGCTAAGTTTATAGAGGTCCTTTAAGTGTAACAGATTTTAAGATAGTGGCAACCAAAAACCGTTAATTTTTGAAAAATACATTTTTGCCCCAATTTTTTTATCAGTTTTGTTCATCTAACACTATTGTTTTTAATTTTAGAAAAGAAAAAATCGTGAAAACCACAATGTAGTGCACTCAATTTTAAAAAAGAAATTAAATATGTGATCATAAATTAAAAGTTACAGGCGTTTTCGTTTTAAGCTGATATTTCTGATTTTCTACAAAAAACTATATAATTGCTTTTACTATCACCTTCATCATCATCATCATCATTATGAGTCTTAAGGGTACTAGAACGTGGGTAAATTAAAAGGAATAAATATTATTTGAAAAGACAAATTCAATTTGCTGTATCTTTTGTGTGTTTTTTTGTCTATAAATTAATAAATGCGACCTATTTTTAAAGTAAACTGATTGGTCTACACCTTTTATATTGATAAATTTCTCCCAAAATTGCAAATTAAAGTGTTGGATGAACAAGTTTGGTAAAAAATAAGCGGAAAAAATGTGTTTTTTAAAAATTAGCGGTTTTGGTGGCCACTATCTCATAATTTGTCACACTTAAAGGTAAGGTAAGCATAACCATGTTGTAGAATTTGATGCTCTTTAATTTCTAATAACACATTTTTCATGTACCACGTGCCGTAATCGAGTTATAGGCAAAAATCCGAAAAATTGCACTTTTTCACCCCCTCCACCACTGAAGCGGGAGGGCTAAGGGTGGGGACTTTTGATATGTTAACGTCCTAACGACCCTAAACATATTCCTGGAAATAAAATAATTTTCTCCCTCAATGCACTCTACAACCCCTCAATGGCTATTCATTGACTGGGCTATCAGGAATATCAAGGCCTATCTTACATTTTAGCTCACAGATATACTATACTATAGTAGTGTGAGCTATGGTGATCCTAATTTTTTCGAGAAAAAAAAAGTTGCTCCGATTTCAAAAATTTTTATATATCTTTGCGTTTCAGATGATTTTGAAACTTTTTTGTTGCGGTGTCTGTCTGTCTGTCTGTCTGTATGTCTGTCTGTCTGTCTGTCTGTAACGACCAACGCGCATAACTCAAAAACCGCTTGGCCGATTTTAATGAATTTTGGTACCTAGGCTGGGTCTTGGGTTGAGATGGTCCCATTTAAAAATGAACAAAATCCACCGAACACAAACTAAATAAAAGGGTGGGGGTAGATTTCAAAAATTAGAGGTTATGTGAAAATATGGCGTATGTGATATCAAACGAAAGGTAATTGAGTCTGCAGTTAAACAAAATACATTTTAATTTATTTAAAAAAAAGGGTGGAGGTATATTTTAAAAATTAGAGCAATGAAAATATGGCGTGTGTGATATCAAACAAAAGGTAATTGAGTCCGGAGTTTAACAAAATACATTTTAGTTTTTTGTTTTTTTTAAGGGTGGGGGTAGATTTCAAACATTTGAGTTGAAACATGGCTTGTGTGGTATCAAACAAAAGGTAATTTAGTCTGGAGTTGAATAAAATATATTTCAGTTTTTAGTTATATTAGCTCACACGTACACTATAACTATAGTCAAGGCCAACACAAAAATAGAGGCCACGACCCTGAAAAAATCAGCTGTTCTCCCGGGGCTGAATTTTACATTGGGTCTTATGGGAGGTCAGACGTTTTAGCTCACACATATACTATACTATAGTAGTGTGAGCTATGGTGATCCTAATTTTTTCGAGAAAAAAAAAGTTGTTACGATTTCAAAATTTTTTATATATCTTTGCGTTTCAGATGATTTTGAAACTTTTTTGTTGCGCCGTCTGTCTGTCTGTCTGTCTGTCTGTCTGTCTGTATGTCTGTCTGTCTGTCTGTCTGTATGTCTGTCTGTAACGACCAACGCGCATAACTCAAAAACCGCTTGGCCGATTTCAATGAAATTTGGTATCTAGGCTGGGTCTTGGGTCGAGATGGTCCCATTTAAAAATGAACAAAATCCATCAAACACAAACCAAATAAAAGGGTGGGGATAGATTTTAAAAATTAAAGTTTATGTGAAAATATGGCGTGTGTGATATCAAACGAAAGGTAATTGAGTCTGGAGTTAAACAAAATACATTTTAATTTATATTTAGAAAAGAGTGGGGATATATTTCAAAAATTAGAGTTTAAGTGAAAATATGGCGTGTGTGATATCAAACGAAAGGTAATTGAGTCCGGAGTTTAACAAAATACATTTTTGTTTTTGTTTTTTTTAAGGGTGGGGGTAGATTTCAAAAATTTGAGTTTAAGTCAAAACATGGC
Source organism: Aspidapion aeneum (assembly GCA_963576565.1). Classification (NCBI taxonomy): domain Eukaryota; kingdom Metazoa; phylum Arthropoda; class Insecta; order Coleoptera; family Brentidae; genus Aspidapion; species Aspidapion aeneum. The sequence goes on from OY755043.1 coordinate 113,587,015, forward strand.
TTGTGTGGTATCAAACAAAAGGTAATTTAGTGTGGAGTTGAATAAAATATATTTCAGTTTTTAGTTATATTAGCTCACACGTACACTATAACTATAGGACCTAGTGTGAGCTTGGGGGCCCATATATTGGCAGAGTATTTTTATGATATTTTCAAAATGGCACTACAGATTTCCGCAAAATTTCAGTGAAATATTCTCAGACACCATCCCGATATTCCACCAAAGGTTTGTAAGGAAGCAACATGATTAAAAGGTTAAAATCTTTAAGATTTAGCATTCCTTATTATGAATTTAAATTACCCGCCATGTACCGCATGCCAACTGTTATATTTGACATGTATTTGACTTTGTCATATGTGATTGTCACATTCGCTTCTGCTTTAAACTTAATTTTTGTGTGAGCTAATGAAGCGGCTATGAAAAATTAGGGCTTACTATACATTAAAAAAAAATTGTTCTGCCAGAATAAAGTAAAAACAATCTCAAAAACGGCTTTATTTAAAAAAAAATCAAATATCCATGAACCGTCATTCCAACTTCAATATTTTAAAGACAATCAGCTGTGTCGTAACGTGACCATCAAAAAAAAATCAGCCCCGGATGTGACGTCAACAAAGTGGAGGATCGTGGCCCGTCCATTTTGATAGCCCTGCTATAGTACCTATTGTGAGCTTAGGGGCCCATATATTGGCAGAGTATTTTCAAAGGGTTGTGCAATAATAGTTGTAGGCATCTGAAAGTTTAGTTTTCACATTATTCAACTCAAATATTTTACGTGAATTTTTTTTGTTAAATTCAACTTGTCCCACTGAATCTATTTGTTTTTTTAGCGGCTTTATTAAGGGGGAGGGGGCCCGTCCTACCGCTAATGCCTAGGGCCCGATAGGCCCTTAAACCGGCCGGCGGCACTGTTCTAATATTATACGATGTTATTCTTTCAAGGTAGGTATTTGTATTTTCTTTTGATTCCAAATAGTCTTTTATATTGATGTTTACATTCCAAACCTATGACACTTCTATTTCTAGAGAAATTTTCTTTATTTGCCCTTTTATATTTGACTTTTAATTGTGTACCTGCTTTAGGTTCAAATTCTGTTATCTTATCAAAATAGCAAACAGTGTTAAGTGTAAAATAAATATTCATATTTTATTTTTACTTTTTGCTTTAATTTATGTAAACAGTTTTAGCGAAATATTGTCGATAAATCGATAGAAATATATATTTATTATTATCTACTTAGTGTAATGAATAATTGAATAGGTACTATTGTGGTAGAAAAAAAATTACGTAACCTCCACTTTGTTGGTAATTTGGGTCAAAATTTAAAAAAATCTTACGGTCTGCGTGTGTGTTTAATGCAATTAAATGAAAAATAAAACTACTACTACTATGTCGGTTTAGAACGTTTTTTTACGTTGTCCAACGTCTATTCTCCACCCCCTTCGATCCTGACAATCACCTTTTGTTAGGTTTCTTGACTCATTCATCTTTGAATTGATTGTTGCCATTCTAGTTTAGGACGCCCTCTTTTTTTGTGCCCTATTGGTTGCCATTCTAGAACCTTCTTTAGTAATCTTTCGTCGTTCATCCGTTGTACATGACCGTACCATCTTAGTTGTCGTTTAGTGATGTCATCCAGGGTTGGATGGGCTCAAACAAACCGGCTCTGGCAATTTTTTTTTATTCGGCCCTCGCTTCGGCACAAAAATTTTACGGCAAAGAAAACGAAGCCATATTGTGTTATTTTTGTTTTTGATATTATGGAGGGTTTGTTATTAAATAAAATGCTAATTTAAAGGATGTAATTTGCATTTTGAGAAAAAAAACTTCATATAAACATATCTAGGTGTGCATGTCCTAAACATCCTAACTTGTAAGATACAAGGTGTTTAATGACTTTCAGAAAATCTCCTTTTTTATTAATATCTGTGATACTGATCTAGATATTTTTGTCAAGTTTTATATTATTTATGCCTATATTAAATACTAAGTACCTATTAACATAATTAATATCTAATTTTTTCATAAAATGAAAACTCAAAAAAAAACATAAAAACGTACAAAATTTCAACATACAACAGCACTAATTTTTTCTCGAATTTAGGTTTTTGGTCATGATGGATTTTCCATCATGTTCTATGTAATAAAATTAAAAAAAAAACAAAAAAAAACAAATAGCAGTAACTGTAGTACTGCTTCTGAACAATTAAAACTTAAAGTCGTTTTTTTCCGAACCACACTTTCGTCACTTGCGCCCTTTTAACTACCGGGGGCAGACCAGGTATGCTAATTTTTCATATGATAACGACTTTTTTAATAATGAACTTGATGCTGCAATTTTATCTATGATCTCCTTAATTTAAATTGGAGCCAATACCGATTTTTCAATCGGTTAATCGATTTCTTAGATTTTTTATGTATTTTAGCACCAAAACTGATCTTTCGCAACTAAGATATGAGATATTGGCAAGGCCGTATCGAAGGGGGAGATCAGGGGGATCAATCCCCACCAAACTAGTCAACAAAGTGTGTTAAAGAAATTTCACAACAGCAACACAAATAAGAAAAAAATTGGACAATATTTTTATTACATTTTTTAATCTTTTTTTTTTCTTCTGGATATTGGTATTGTAAAAAGATATTAATAAGTTAGTGCCATTATCACATTGGTTATCTCCTTGATACATTATACTTATTTTAATATAAAAGTAACTGTAACAATCAAACGAGTAACGCAGGCCTGGAGTTACTACATACAGATTTTTTTAATTTAAATGTTTAATGTTTTAATTAGTTCGTTTGTCAAATATACAAAAATAAATATTAATTATTTGGAATAGGTACATCGGGCCTGCGCACGGACGGGTATCGGAGCCTAAAAGCTGGCCATATATGGGATTTGTGAAATTAAGAATATTAAAAAAAAAATGCTTACTTATATAGCTAAAGGTATCGCGCATCATGCAGCAGCCATGGTTTTTTACTCGACTCCTGCGCTGACTTATAGCATCAGTTTAAAACAGGGCCTGGTCACTCGAGCTTCACTGACCAGTCGATGGCGGCGCCACCGTAGACCCCCGCTCATCCTCACCCAACCCGCTACTGCCCATCTTTTCGGTAGAAACCAGCTGATCGGTCTCGAATTTTCTGGAATTCCATTTTTTCGTTTTTTACTGCAATTTTTACGGCTTTTACCAACATTTTTGGTATTTAGGAAACCAAATTTTACCGGCCAGCCAAAAATTCAAGAATTTATTAATAATCTCAAGTAAGTATATAACATAACCTATAAAATAAATTTGCATGGTTTATTTTAACAAAAGGCCCAATTTCATCGGCGTGGCCAGCCTGAAGGGGGCTGCGGCCTACGTCTTGGCTTTCTGTGATACACATATATTGTATCTGTATTTTAGCTCACACATATACTATACTATAGTAGTGTGAGCTATGGTGATCCTAATTTTTTCGAGAAAAAAAAAGTTGCTCCGATTTCAAAAATTTTTATATATCTTTGCGTTTTAGATGATTTTGAAACTTTTTTGTTGCGCCGTCTGTCTGTCTGTCTGTCTGTATGTCTGTCTGTCTGTCTGTCTGTCTGTCTGTCTGTATGTCTGTCTGTAACGACCAACGCGCATAACTCAAAAACCGCTTGGCCGATTTTAATGAAATTTGGTACCTAGGCTGGGTCTTGGGTCGAGATAGTCCCATTTAAAAATGAACAAAATCCACCGAACAGAAACCAAATAAAAGGGTGGGGGTAGATTTCAAAAATTAGAGTTTATGTGAAAATATGGCGTGTGTGATATCAAACGAAAGGTAATTGAGTCTGCAGTTAAACAAAATACATTTTAATTTATTTAAAAAAAAGGGTGGGGGTATATTTTAAAAATTAGAGTTTAAGTGAAAATATGGCGTGTGTGATATCAAACGAAAGGTAATTGAGTCCGGAGTTTAACAAAATACATTTTAGTTTTTTGTTTTTTTAAGGGTGGGGGTAGATTTCAAAAATTTGAGTTTAAGTCAAAACATGGCTTGTGTGGTATCAAACAAAAGGTAATTTAGTCTGGAGTTAAATAAAATATATTTCAGTTTTTAGTTATATTAGCTCACACGTACACTATAACTATAGTACCTAGTGTGAGCTTAGGGGCCCATATATTGGCAGAGTATTTTTAATAGTAGTGATCCAGGGGACCCCTGCAATACATAAGGGCAGCCTGAGATCCAACAGAGGGGGCCAGGCCCCCCTTAGCTACGCTGATGTCTATCCTCTGATTGTGGGTTATAAATTTCAAACCTTGGGCTGGGTTCGGTTTGCTTATCTAGCACTTTTGGTAAATAGGAATTATAACATTCCGAAGAAAGAATATTGTTTGTATATTACAATTTTATATTGTTTCAGGTACTGTTTTTCCAGCTGCTCCAAAGGAGACATGACTGACATGCACATAGAGTGGGGCTCGTGTTCACAATTCACATTTTCAAAAACGAGACCAATTATAACAGCGGGATAGATCAGTTAGGGTAATTTGGTGTGTATGCTAAGGTAGGTAACTGATCAAGAGAGCAGCACTCACTACGTGACCTAGGATATTCTACCTGGGCAAATATGGTGTACTAAAATTAGCAACCGAACCACCTCTGGACAAAAGTGTTATATAAAATATGATATATTGTGACTGAGCTAGCCCCCTAATATATGTAAGGAACTCACATGTTTATTATTAAGAGAGATTAATTATAATACTGGTATTACATATTTAGTGTGTTGAATTATACAATAAAAAATTTATTAATTTTCTTTTAATAAAGTTTTAAATAAGTTATTTATAATAAATACCTACCCACATACATAATGTAGTTTTATTTTCTGAATTTACTGCCAAAATATTTGCATTGTTTCATTTTTGATATGAAACAATGCAAACATTTTGGTGCAATCAAAATTTAATTTTTAAAATTGGTGGTTACCGCCGCCGCGCCAGCTGGGCGATTGCAGCGCCGCGCTCGATTGGTCAGGAACTAAAAAAAGAGGCATAGAATGAGTGTCCCATCTTTTTTTATACTTATTTACCTAATCTGTGGTTTAAAATCGGCGTTCCTCTGAGGCACTCGCGCGCATTGCCAATAGGTCCGTTTAGGTGTTCTCACATTGCTTGTTATAAATAAGTGTTTTAAAACTGTAGATAAAATATTTGTGATGGATTTATCAAAACCGGGTATGTACTTGCATTTTAAACAATTTTCAGTGAAATCAACCTTATAGTTTAGTAAATATAGTCAAAAATCGAACCACATGAAAAAATTATAAATTTAGTTGTTTTAAACAGAAGCAGAAAGAGTTTTACTTAACTTCTCAGCTTTTCTAAACTTTGAATTTTATATAGAATTAAAGTAGGCAACTTAAGGAAGACATTTAATAAAAAAGTAGCCGTGGAATACCATGAATGAATTTTTAATTAATTTTTTTAGTGGGCAGTGCATGTTCAAAAAAAATACAAATAAAAATCATGGATGTTTTTTTTCTTTTAGGTCTGGTGTCAAATTCTTATCCCGGAAAGATATTTACAATATAGTAGACGGTTCACAGGCACAAAATTTTGATACAAAGTTGATTTAAATTGAGGAAACTGTGCTCAATAATTTCTGTAAAGATGAAGATCAACGAAAGTCTTGGAAACAAAAACTATCATTAATAAAACATGGCTTTAAGTCCAGATGACAAGCAGCATATAAAAAGAAAGACATGTTTGAAAAAAAACAACAGTGATTGGCTTGACGGAATGACTTTTCATTATCATTTTCAACTACAGGTAAGTATGTGTTACTGTAGATTTTCGGATATAAGGTTATTCCACGGTTTGCTTTTTTGGAGATTTCAAGGAGAATAAACATGGCAGTTTACTTAACAAGTGCGAAAAACGCGTTACCGAAGTTCGGCCAGTAGTCAAGTGCGGAAAATTAAATTTACGCGCGTGTTAAGTATACTATTTTTTCTACAGGCGTGAGGAAAAAAACCGAAATTAGTATTTTTTTCACTTTTATTATTCTTTGGCTGACGAGTTATTTTTTTACTGTGTTGCTATGGTAATGCTTTTTTGTAAGTGCAAAAAAATGCTTCTTTTCGCACTGTAGTAGCAAATAATCTATTTTCCTAACAAGTATGAAAAAAATACGATTTTTCGGCACGCACATGTCGCTGACAGAACGACTCTTCGAGAGTTCTTTCAACGTTAATAAATGGATTTTCCGCACTAAAAATAGTGTGGAAAAAGCAATTTGCCGCACTTGCGAAAAAAATACTTTTTGTTTGTGTTTTTTTAAATTAGGTTTTTCCGACTGTGTTTTTTTTACTTATGTTATAGATGCTAAGACATTATAATTTTTTATAGTTACAAGGCCGGGCTTCCCTGAAAAAACATTTACAGAATCGAGTGATAGAAGCAAACGCCGAAAAACTAAAGAACTTCGCTTACGCTCATTACGGGTATGAGAAAATCACCCCAAAAAAATACAAGACCGTTTCAGACAGAAACATTAAAATTATTACTGCCTGCTGAACCATCACCAACTAATTTAAATTTAGAAAGTAGTTTTAACGATGATGTGTAACTTTTTAATTTTTGTTTTTAATTTTTGTTTAATTTATGATTTAAGTAAAAATAAATAATGTTACATTAACTTTCTTATTATTAATACTAATGGGCAGTGGTGGATCCAAGATGTTCGGGGGGGGGGGGGGCAGAAGGTAGCAAAAGCCAAAAATTGTTTTTCTTTGCCGTCTTTAACAAGTCTGAACTGTATCAAGTTAAAAACCAAACCAAATTAAAAAATTTAAATTAAAAAAAATATATCTTTTTACAAAAAAATTTAAGTTTTATATCAGGGAAGGGGGGCCCAGGGCCCTCTGGCCCCCCTTTGGATCCGCCACTACCCATAGGCCAACTTCCAGGCAAAAATATTTTTGGCCAGCTTTAAGGGTCGGATACCCCTCTGTGCTGCGGCCGAACCGCTCTAAAAAGTACCGGCCCACCGGGCATTTGCCCGGTTTCCCGCCTGTCCCATCCAACCCTGATGTCATCCGTTATGCTTCCCACGATTCCCATTCTTTCTTTTATGATCCCATTTCTTATATGATTGAGAAGTGTTAAAGGTATAAAGGTAGTTTATATCTTTAGAAACAAAATAGATACGTTATGCGGTTTTCAGATTTGTGATTTGATGTGGTGGCAATACAATTTTATGAAATACAAAATTGGAAATACGATAGAGGGTGAGGGGTGTAAAATGGGAAATTTAGAACTTTTTAACTGAATCGAAAATGTGGTTTTCAGGTTTATAATTTGATATGGCGACAATACAAAATTTTTAACCAAAATCGGTGGTAGGCTGTTGTTGAGGGGTGTTAAGGTTGAAAATTTAGAACTTTGTAAGGAAAGAAGATACAAACTTGCGGTGTTCATACTTATGATTTGATATATTGATTATGAAAAAAAACGGTTGTAGGGGGTAGCTAGGCTGTGTAAAGGTAATAAAAAATACAGGAGTGTAAAAGGGAAAACTTTAATTTGATCTGATGACAATACAAATTTATGAACAAAATTATGTGGTAGGGGGTGGTTGACCTGTGTATGGAGGTAAATTTGTAATGAAAACAGTTACGAACATGCGGTTTTCAGATTTATCATTCTTTTGGTGACAATACAATTTCTTGAAAAAAAAACGGGGCATCGCTTGATAGACTTAAAGTTGAGGAATTGGATTGTACAATATTGAACGGAAAGAAACCTTATACTAATGTGGCATTGCTAGAAATAAAAAGGGTGCAAAACTAACAAAAATACATCAAGCATTTTGTTTATTTTTGATTGAGACTAAAAAGTAAAAAATAAAATTAATACCTTTTTATTAAGTTGAATGATTTTATTAAAAAGTTAACAATTTTATATTATTAACTTATTTTAACCTCTTTTATGAAGCATTGGAATAATTTGACTAATACTCATACCGTTAATATCAGATCTTTGTAAATTTTTTATCCAGCTTTTATTGAAAATAAACCTTATAAATATGGCAAGTACAGTTTTAGATTTGACCTTAGGACTGATGTTAAGCACCAGCATGGATTGAGCTATGTCTAAACGTGACGACAGTTAAGTACGGAAAATTAGTTTTAATCAAAGTAGTACTTCGTTTAAAGATTTAATGCTCCCATTACCCGCTGGAAAATCACTCACATTAAAGATGTAGGTTATTAAAGGCACATCTTGGTGCTAAAAGGAACAATCAGAAACACGGATTGTACATGGTTAACCGAAACGTTATTGGATTATAACAATTTACATCATAACAAAAACATTTCATGTAAAAAAAAGCCAAGTACGCGAAAGGAGTATTACAGAAATGTCATGGGTTACACTTACCCCAAAAAATATCCATACGGCAAAGTGGAACCTATGTTATAAATTTCTGAATATATTTCTAAATTTTGCCCAGAGTGCCTAATAAAATATACTTTAATTTTTAATAATTTGAAACATTTGAGGAAGTTTTATTTATGTTTATTGAAAATTCTAATAACTTCCAGTAACCCCAACTATATGATCCACTTACCCCACCAAAATGTATGTGGGGCAGCTGACAGAAAAAGAACCATGTATGGACGTAAAATTTGTTCGCAGATTTGGTAAGACGTCGAGCTTTTATTGGCATGTTGTTGAGGACAAAAGCATAATAGAAAAAGATAAAATTCATATGCGTTTACCCATGCCGTCCGTAACTAAAAGGGACATTTTATTTAGTATATCTTTTGACAGCCATAACATAGGTTAAATTTGTTTTTTAATAAAGGATTTTGCTAACACACACAAAAAAAATCTTTTACACTTCCGCCATCAAAATAAATACATTTCTTAATAGAAAAATTAGACGTTGGTTACACTTACCCCATGTATGGGGGACAAGTGGAACCTGTGCAGTGAAAAAATAAAAAAAATCGGAAACAAAATTTTTGAGATGTTAGGTGATTATATATCCTTTTAAAAATGTACCTTAACTAATTTTAATTAATATTATGCAGATTTAATGCTCCTTTTTTTTTTAAATCAGTTTAAAGTTGCACTAACAATTTGCGGTTCCACTTACCCCGGTGTACCTTATTTGAATCTAAGATCGTATTCATTTATTGTATTAATGTTCTTATAAATTTCATTGTATCGTACCGAAAACAAACATACCTAAACCCGATACAGAGAAAGATTTAAAAATTACTCTCTTTAGCACCAAGCCAAAATAAAAAGATCAGGAAGTGCAACGGCCAGCTTCATTTATAAATAAAAGACGCTTGTTTAGAACCAGTCAAATCCAATAAATTGCCTGCAAAAAATTGCTGTATATCGGAAGGTTATGCACGAAAGAAAATACAAATAATACGGAGTGTACAACATTATTTTATGTTAAAACATATCTGCTAACTGTTTAAATGTCTTTGTATGCAATATTTATCATAGCCAACAGATAGTTTATTTATATCTGGCGTCCTAAAATTGTCAAAGATCGATGCAATAAGAAAATTAGTGGGCAAAGGTCTTAAATAAGGTCTGTAATAGATAATTACAATAATTATGCGGACCAAAATATTTGTCGCAAAAAGAAAATTAACTTGAATTTTAACGAGAATATTCCTTTATTTATTTATTATTTATGTTAGATAACAAGAGGATTTGTATATTCATCGATTTACCTGGATTCAGCCAACAAGAAATCGTAAATCAATTCTTGATTATGCTATAGGTAGACAATACTCGCAATTAAAGTGGTATGATGTGCGAGCACTCCGTGGTGTTACCTGTGAATCTGACGACAATCTGGTAAAAGCAAAAATATTATTCCCTTTATAGAAAAACAAATAAGGACGAAAGAATTGGAGAAAATGAAAACCTAGAATGCATCGAAGAAAATCAAAAATACAACTTTTGAAGTCTAGAAATCGAAAGTCAAAGATTGTATCAGAACCGATTAGATAAAAAATTAATAAACACAGAACACTCATTTGAAGAGATATATAATAAATAATAAGCTTGAAGGAAGCAAGCAACGAAGCTATTGAATACCAAGATAATAGAAATAACAGGAAGATGTGGTGGACGGAGAAAATACAGGCAATGGTCAAAGAGAAAAAACACACATACTTGAAATGGCTCAGTACTAAACAGCAAGGAAACCTAGAAATCAACAGGGAAACCAGAAGACAGAAAATCTCACATATATTATCAATCAATGCATAAACGGATATCCAGTACCTGATGATTGGAAAATTGCATTCATATCCTTAATACATAAAAAAGGAAACAAGCTGGATTGCAACAATTACAGAGGAATTTCAGTAACCAGTACTCTAAGTAGATTGTACGGTAGGATTCTTAGAGATCTAATAGACAATGATTTTCGTAAACAAGAAGAAGAAGAAGAGCAAAGTGGGTTTCGTGCAGGCAGTGATAAGGTTTTCTGTTTTAAAAAAGTAATTGAGAAAATGAGCGCCAGAAATATAGAGACTCATGTTACCTTTGTGGACCTACAAAAAGCATATGATACCGTTCCAGTAGAAAAATTATGGACAGTATTAGAGCAGACTAATATCAATCATACATACATAAAAGCGATAAAAGAACTATACAAAGGGTCAAAATCTAAAATTAAAATTGGAAATCGACTTTTAAAAGAATTCTTGGTAACAAAAGGCTTAAGACAGGGATGTTGTATCTATCCAACTATTTTTAAAATATATATCGCAGTAGCTCTAAAAAACTGGAAACGTAAAGTGCACGGCATGGGAATACAAGTTAACGACCGATTTACCATATACACACGGTGTATTTGGTTCCAAAATGAGTTTTTTTTTATTATCTTGATTTTATTTTATTTATCTTTTATCCATGAATAATTTCTGTCATTTTAATCATGATACTAATAGTTATTATGGTTAACTAACCAGGCTTACTTTAATCAATTAAATTTTTTAAATGTGTTACTGGAAGTTTCTAAATACTACCGTTAGTACTTAAATTCATATGCGACATTTCCCACATCTTTCATGCGTGCTATTATATTAAGGTCACCCTGTATCTATAAACTAATTTGTAACTGTCTTGTTTTGCCATGAAAAGAGATAATCGCGATAGCTCTAAATGAGAAAACTATTTTACATTAACACTGTTTTCTGGTTTGGCTTTAATGACGAAATAACATAAATCCCGCATTTTTTTTTAGTTTAGTTCACAATAAACGATCTAAATCGCTTTCAGAACGATTTTTAATGGCATAGGTGGCTTGTTTATTTTGTTGAAGTGTTATTTTGTAAGTCAAAACATTTATCACTATTACTTTAATTTTGTGCATGAACACGGCTATTGCGATAATTGCACATTTATTATTAATCTGAATTTTCTTTGTTTGCACATCATCATACAAGCCAATGAATTATATACGAAGTAACTGGGACACTGACGCAAAAATTTAAAGAATGAGAACACACATGAATGGTATCAATTGCAACCTTTCTCTCTCTAATTCTATCCACCGGTGGTATTTTGGGAACTTAATACTTCAAAGAGATTGTCATTTGTGATTTGTCATCAAGTGTTTGTCAGTATTTTTTTGAAACTATTTTTGTTGAACAAAAATAAAAAATGGGAACACGATGCATTGCAACAAGTTTTTTTTAGGAGTGACAAGCTGTTTTCCTTTTGGAAGTAAGTAGCTTTTAATATTTAAAAAACTCTATTGATACCTGAAAAATCTAGTTTATTAAAAATCAAACGTTCGCGAACTTTCAAAACCACAGAATATCATCGGAGAGTAGAAGTAAAATACTCTGCCAATCTATGGGCACCTAAGCTCACACTAAGTGCTGTAGTTATAGTGTACGTGTGAGCTAATATAACTAAAAACTGAAATATATTTTAATCAACTCCAGACTCAATTACCTTTCGTTTGATACCACACAAGCCATGTTTTGTCTTAAACTCTAATTTTTAAAATCTACCCCCACCCTTTTTTTAAAAACTGAAATGTATTTTGTTTAACTCCAGACTCATTTACCATTTGTTTGATATCATACACGCCATATTTTCACTTAAACTCTAATTTTTGACATCTACCCCCACCCTTTTTTTTAAATAACTTAAAATTCATTTTGTTTAACTCCAGACTTAATTACCTTTCGTTTGATATCACACACGCCATATTTTCACATAAACTTTCATTTTTGAAATCTACCCCCACCCTTTTATGTGACTTGCGTTTGGTGGATTTCGTTCATTTTTTAATTTTTTAATGGGACCACCACGGCCCAAGACTCAGCCTAGGTACCAAATTTCATTTAAATCGGACGAGCGGTTTTTGAGTTGGTCGTTACAGACAGACAGACAGACAGACAGACAGACAGACAGACAGACAGACAGACAGACAGACAGACAGACAGACAGACAGACAGACAGACAGACAGACAGACAGACAGACAGACAGACAGACAGACAGACAGACAGACAGACAGACAGACAGACAGACAGACAGACAGACAGACAGACAGACAGACAGACAGACAGACAGACAGACAGACAGACAGACAGACAGACAGACAGACAGACAGACAGACAGACAGACAGACAGACAGACAGACAGACAGACAGACAGACAGACAGACAGACAGACAGACAGACAGACAGACAGACAGACAGACAGACAGACAGACAGACAGACAGACAGACAGACAGACAGACAGACAGACAGACAGACAGACAGACAGACAGACAGACAGACAGACAGACAGACAGACAGACAGACAGACAGACAGACAGACAGACAGACAGACAGACAGACAGACAGACAGACAGACAGACAGACAGACAGACAGACAGACAGACAGACAGACAGACAGACAGACAGACAGACAGACAGACAGACAGACAGACAGACAGACAGACAGACAGACAGACAGACAGACAGACAGACAGACAGACAGACAGACAGACAGACAGACAGACAGACAGACAGACAGACAGACAGACAGACAGACAGACAGACAGACAGACAGACAGACAGACAGACAGACAGACAGACAGACAGACAGACAGACAGACAGACAGACAGACAGACAGACAGACAGACAGACAGACAGACAGACAGACAGACAGACAGACAGACAGACAGACAGACAGACAGACAGACAGACAGACAGACAGACAGACAGACAGACAGACAGACAGACAGACAGACAGACAGACAGACAGACAGACAGACAGACAGACAGACAGACAGACAGACAGACAGACAGACAGACAGACAGACAGACAGACAGACAGACAGACAGACAGACAGACAGACAGACAGACAGACAGACAGACAGACAGACAGACAGACAGACAGACAGACAGACAGACAGACAGACAGACAGACAGACAGACAGACAGACAGACAGACAGACAGACAGACAGACAGACAGACAGACAGACAGACAGACAGACAGACAGACAGACAGACAGACAGACAGACAGACAGACAGACAGACAGACAGACAGACAGACAGACAGACAGACAGACAGACAGACAGACAGACAGACAGACAGACAGACAGACAGACAGACAGACAGACAGACAGACAGACAGACAGACAGACAGACAGACAGACAGACAGACAGACAGACAGACAGACAGACAGACAGACAGACAGACAGACAGACAGACAGACAGACAGACAGACAGACAGACAGACAGACAGACAGACAGACAGACAGACAGACAGACAGACAGACAGACAGACAGACAGACAGACAGACAGACAGACAGACAGACAGACAGACAGACAGACAGACAGACAGACAGACAGACAGACAGACAGACAGACAGACAGACAGACAGACAGACAGACAGACAGACAGACAGACAGACAGACAGACAGACAGACAGACAGACAGACAGACAGACAGACAGACAGACAGACAGACAGACAGACAGACAGACAGACAGACAGACAGACAGACAGACAGACAGACAGACAGACAGACAGACAGACAGACAGACAGACAGACAGACAGACAGACAGACAGACAGACAGACAGACAGACAGACAGACAGACAGACAGACAGACAGACAGACAGACAGACAGACAGACAGACAGACAGACAGACAGACAGACAGACAGACAGACAGACAGACAGACAGACAGACAGACAGACAGACAGACAGACAGACAGACAGACAGACAGACAGACAGACAGACAGACAGACAGACAGACAGACAGACAGACAGACAGACAGACAGACAGACAGACAGACAGACAGACAGACAGACAGACAGACAGACAGACAGACAGACAGACAGACAGACAGACAGACAGACAGACAGACAGACAGACAGACAGACAGACAGACAGACAGACAGACAGACAGACAGACAGACAGACAGACAGACAGACAGACAGACAGACAGACAGACAGACAGACAGACAGACAGACAGACAGACAGACAGACAGACAGACAGACAGACAGACAGACAGACAGACAGACAGACAGACAGACAGACAGACAGACAGACAGACAGACAGACAGACAGACAGACAGACAGACAGACAGACAGACAGACAGACAGACAGACAGACAGACAGACAGACAGACAGACAGACAGACAGACAGACAGACAGACAGACAGACAGACAGACAGACAGACAGACAGACAGACAGACAGACAGACAGACAGACAGACAGACAGACAGACAGACAGACAGACAGACAGACAGACAGACAGACAGACAGACAGACAGACAGACAGACAGACAGACAGACAGACAGACAGACAGACAGACAGACAGACAGACAGACAGACAGACAGACAGACAGACAGACAGACAGACAGACAGACAGACAGACAGACAGACAGACAGACAGACAGACAGACAGACAGACAGACAGACAGACAGACAGACAGACAGACAGACAGACAGACAGACAGACAGACAGACAGACAGACAGACAGACAGACAGACAGACAGACAGACAGACAGACAGACAGACAGACAGACAGACAGACAGACAGACAGACAGACAGACAGACAGACAGACAGACAGACAGACAGACAGACAGACAGACAGACAGACAGACAGACAGACAGACAGACAGACAGACAGACAGACAGACAGACAGACAGACAGACAGACAGACAGACAGACAGACAGACAGACAGACAGACAGACAGACAGACAGACAGACAGACAGACAGACAGACAGACAGACAGACAGACAGACAGACAGACAGACAGACAGACAGACAGACAGACAGACAGACAGACAGACAGACAGACAGACAGACAGACAGACAGACAGACAGACAGACAGACAGACAGACAGACAGACAGACAGACAGACAGACAGACAGACAGACAGACAGACAGACAGACAGACAGACAGACAGACAGACAGACAGACAGACAGACAGACAGACAGACAGACAGACAGACAGACAGACATGTAAAGGCCTATCCAGTTATATTTATAGAGATAATGGATACAAGTATAGGTTCTTCCCATTCCTTCTATAAGGCTAGAGAGACCCTGTATTTATGACATATATACAAATACTTTAGAATATGTCATATGTACAGGGTCTCTATATTATGCTAGGTAGGTAATATACAGGCTGAGTTCTAGGTAATAGTCCAAAATTTCAGGATCAATTCAGGAGCTCAAAATATTACTATTTATTTATATTTACCTTCGTCTGAAAGTTGATAGTTTAGAAAATACAGGGTATTAAAATTAATTTTGAAATTTCAAATTTTGTCCCTAGCTAATTGGTTTTTAGGTGTTTTGGAACAAAAATTGGTGTATGGGGATTTTTGGGTCGAGAAATACGAATGTGGTGTTATTTTTTGATAGATTTTGTAGAGGGCGCCACTTGCGGTATATATAGTTTTTGTTGGCTAATTTATTACCAATCTGATATCAGTACTTGTTACATGAACTAAGTTTACAACAATTGATTTTGTGACGTAAAGTACTTCAAATACACTAAGATGTCCCTTAAGTATACTAAATTGAAGTAAGTACATTTAATGAAAATATACTTCAATTACTTTTTCAAATCTTTATTTACCTTGTACTTGTAGATACTTCAAGTGCTTTAATAATGTATTTGTAACAGCTCTGAATTGCCAAAGCCGTAGTTTTTAAGATAAAGTTAATTATCATATATTTCATTGATCGATATGTATAGTAGTTTATTTCCGCCTGCTCTTGATCTAGTTTCCCTCGTATCTTGGTAGATGGCGCTTCTTGTGAGGGTTTTCTCACTATAGACATAGGATTAGAGACAAAACCGTCCAATTAACCTCGCAAGGGTGTCCCATTAACGAAGTAGTGTTCTGAGGAGTCCCATAAGGACGAAACAGTTAACTGTCAACACTTATTAGGTGTCCATTAGATCTTGGACCCCGTGTTAAGCTTTCAAGCTATCCACGGAAAAATATGAAAGAAACAAACTTCTTTTTGCCCGATTAGCAACGAAAACTTGTTTAATTTTTAAATTCACGGGTACAAATTTCACATTTGTTAATAATTGTCAATGTTGATTGAAATTATTAGCTTTCAGTAGTACTAAGGCTTATTACACTCCAATATGATTCATGTACAGCTGATTTCAAAAAAATCTGATAACACTGGAAAAACTTGTATTTTATTTTAGTCAGTTTACATATATATTGTATCGGGTTGACATTTATATTTTATTTTTTCCTTTTGCAGGTTTATAAAATAAATTAAAGAGTTGAAATAACCTCAACATTTTTGTTATATTTTGCCAAAAAACTCTAAAAAAAATCATTTAATATTTTTTTAAAGCTTATAAAAATTATTACAAATGTACAAAAATTAACAAAACTTTAAATTTAGAGGACGATTCAAGGTTTGGTTAGTTGCAAATATCAATATCAAAGAACCATAACAAAACCTCTTATATTACCACATTCGTTTTTTTTTATACTGGGAGTTTTCGTCCAGTTAGGAATATAACGATAACCACGATTGTAGTAGACAAGAACGAAAACACCCTAGTGATATAAAATAATTATTGTTTACATTGTTGTAGCGCCATCTTGTGTAAAATAGTAGCAAAGAAAATAATTTGGGCATGTTTGAATAGAACCGAGCCGACTTCCTTTAATTTTCAACCGTTTTATTTTGTTAGTAAAACACAAGCGGATGTGTAATAGTCATTGTCAAACAACATAACTTTGATTTTATTGAATTTATTATCTATTCTTTCCTGAGGTTGTTTAAACATTTATTTTGCTTAAACGTTAGTTTATTCTCCGGAGTTATCGGTCATAATTATTTCAAATATGTCTTTGTTTCTAGCTTTGTAGTTTTACCGACAAAAACATAGATATGTCGGAAACCTATTTTTATTAAATTATTATTATTATCATTTAAATTTGTATTTACAGTAAGTCGGTATTTGTGTCGGTAACTAGACGTAGTTTAAAAACTCAAGGGAATTAAAATTTCAATAAATAGAACAGCTTTTTTTAGGATATAGGTACATATAGGTACTAGTTTCTATAATTTATATTGACAGTGTTCACTTACACCAGGATTTACTAAGACTTAGCATTTTAGACCAGGTTTTATTATCAAGTCTATAGACTTGATATCGACCGGTTTAAGTTTATTTTTTTAAAATTCACTGGTCAACTGCAAAGATTTGGTTCACCCTAATGTGCAATATAATAGTAAGAATTTCTCAGTGAGTTTCATCTCATATAAATTCAAATTAACTTTGGAAATAAAGAAAAACCAGAAAATTTTTTTTGTAACGCAATGGTATTAGTCCGTGCAGTCGTAGGATTCCCGTTAAAAATAGTCTCAAATTGTAGTACCACCCCTGAGGGGTGGTTTAAGGTTCTAAAAAAAATAGAAAAATATTCAAAGCTAAATAATACATAATAACTTAAAACTATATCTGTAGATGCATTACCGTAATATTTAAATACTGTAAAAAGCACAAGATATATTGGAATCCCCTTTCAATTACAAATTCACCAAAACAATCGACCATCGGTTTAATCGTCGCTAACTTGTCTAAAAAATGAACATGTAAAATATAGCTTACACCGTTTTTACTCGACATTGCCTAGTGACATTTGGAGGTTTAAATATGGCTACCATTTTTAAACCAAAATATTTTATTCTTTTTATTTATTTATAACCTTTGTGTGGAAATAATGTCTTTGTTACAATGAGAAAAGATGACCCATATTGCAAGTTATTTATGAAAAATTTATATAAATATTAAAAACTATTGGATTCACGGGAAAAATAAGTTAAACCTTCAACCAAAATGTAGACTTTTAAACCTAGGATTGTAGCACTTAGCACTGTAGACCTTTGAGTAAATACTGGTGTTAGTGACTTCGCAAAATAACATCGGTTTAAAATACTGGACAAAGAAAATAAAAAGTGCAGCAATTATTATAGCTTGCCCTTAAAACCACTATTACTACTCCAATCCAATTAAGGATTACTTTTAATGCAATTTACGTTATTTAACATCTATAAAAGCCAGAGAAAGTCAGGAAACTGTTAGTAATAGCTAGCTTTAGCTTCTTTAATAGCTGATGATTAAAGAGCGAGCTTAAGAAACAAAATAAATGAAACTTAAAATTGTGTGTTTTGTTTTTCTTATGACAATTTTAAACAATGATGAACCAAATTAAAAGTTGGCAACCCTAGTAGTACATAACAAAGCAGTTTCTTAAAGAAAAATAAATTAAATAGATCATGAAAATCACGATATTGCTCCCGATGATGGCTACCAAATGATAATGATTTTGATTTGTGTAATCTGTGCGATCATCAAATTTGCAATTCCGCCTGTAACAAGGTTAAACGAGTTGGATGAAATCATGAAATAATTTGCAAAATCAAAGTTATGTGAAAATTATTCGAGTTAGCCCAATTTTTGATATGTATTATAGGCCAGTCATTATATACGAGGATGGGATGAAAAGTTTCTGGCCTAGCCTATAGCAAGCCCGATTTGCTTTAGTGTTCCAACGTGTTTATGTAGCCCTGCTTGTGATCAGTATACGCTCGAAGTTTAAAGTGGGTGCGTCAAGTATTTTGTGTCCTGCTTATTTTGAAAGTTTATACAGTGTCAATTTTAAAAGATGGAAAAAACGAGATAAGAGCCGTGATAAATTATTTTCTTATCAAAGGGTTATCGCCGACGGGAATAAAAGCTAGATGCTACACTAGGGGAATCTGCTCCTTCCTATACCACAGTTAAAACCTGGGTATCGGACATTAAACGTGGTCGTACTAGCACTGATGATGTTCCGTGTTCTGGCAGGTCAAAAACGGCAACTTCTAAAGAAATGGTGCAAACCATTCACAAACTAATTCTAAAAGATCGCAGATTAAGACTGGAAGGTAGCTGAGGCTGTGGGCATATCAAAAAAGCGAGATCACCATATTTTATGTAAAGTTTTAGGTATGAAAAAACTATCCGCTATCAAAAGCTGTCTAACTATTTCAGAGGAGAATTTGGCACAGTTTAGACGTGATTCAGGAAACTTTTTGCGTAGCTTTATTACGGTTGATGAAACATGGGTTCATTATTATATCCCTGAAACTAAGCAACAGTCGATACAATGGACGGCAAAGGACGAACCAGTTCCAAAGAAGGCAATGGCAGAACCGTCTGCTGGAAAGGTCATGGCAATGGTCTTTTAGGACGCTAAAGGGATACTCCTCACAGATTATTTCGAGAAAGGAAGAACAATAATTTCAGAGTACTACAGCGACTTACTGAAGCAGCTCAAGCAGAATATAAGCGAAAAACGCCCTGGTTTGGCAAAAAAGAAAATTTTGTTTCATCAGGACAATGCACCTTGCCACAAGTCCGCTCTTGTAATGGCTAAAATCCATTAGCTAGGCTTTGAACTGTTAAACCATCCAGCTTATTCGCCAGACCTAGCCCCGTCAGACTTTTATTTGTTTCCAAACCTTAAAAAATTTCTTGCTGGAAAAAAAATTTCCTCAGATTTAGAAGTCATTGCAGCTACAAACGTCTATTTTGACGAGTTAAAATGGTGTTGGGTTCAAAAATGTTTTGAAACTCGGCGCGAGTATAAGATTGACGGTCCCTAATAAGGTAAATTCAGCTATTACCGCCCTATGCAAAATCTTGGATTAATTCCGCCTTACAAGGCACCATTGGCTCTACAGTTAATTTTCTTGTGAAATATTGTGAATTAAAATCGCAGGGTTGCCTTTTTCTAAAGATTTGTAGTTTGGCAAACAAAGAAACGCAAGAGTGGTGTGCCGTAAAAAGATGTAGAGTGTGTAAACCTAATTATTTTGGTAAGAATTTGAATCTGCTAGGTTAGGGGTTTCTTAAAAATAATATTCAAATAAACCTAAAGGTTGAGTTTATTTATACTATATGTTAAAAGGACTTCCAATCAGTAAGAATATCAACTTTTTTTAAACTAAAAACTAAAAAGAAATAACAAAAAAAATTATAATAAAAAAATAGGGCGGTAATGATCCAGATTTTGTGTAGTTCTGTAGTACCGCTCTATTAGGAAATTAATCACAACTCGTAATGTTTTTTTTTATGTAAAATTTTTCAAAATATATTTTTAATTTTTTTTATATTGATATACAGGGTGTCTCTAAAAGATCTGTACAAAACCTTAACACATATTCCTGAGGTCAAAATAAGTCGATTTAAAGTAACTTACCTTAGTCCGAAATTGCTCAGTTTCAGAGATACAGGGTGGTAAATTTAAAAATTAAAAATCGATTGTCTGAAAATTTATGAACATTTCTTAACGCATTACTTTAAAAATTGGTACTCGGGGGTTTTTTGGGATGCGAAACCTAAATATGGATACCTTTTGACTGTGGCCGTTAGAGGGCGGCTTGCAATGCTCTTTTTATAGTTTAAAATGACTATAACTTTTTTCTCAGTTTTTAACTTTTAACTTTTTTTGTTAAGAAAATATTTTCCTGAATCTTTTTCAGCCAAAAAGGTACTCTTGTTAACATGCGCTAAAGTAAGTCGTTTTCGAGATATTTCCGTTTTTAGTGTTCGATGCCGCAACGGAATACTGAAATTATTTTGAATTACTATTTCACTAGAGTGTTTTGTCAGTTTTCTACTGACTATTGTTTTCAAAGCTTTATTCAAGTTTGTTGCTTTTCGGCAATTTCGCTCATAAAATTTTTTAAATTTAAAAATTTAATTTTCAAATTCACTTTTCAATGAAATGGAGCAATTTTGGAATAAGGTAATTTGCATTAAATCAACTTATTTTGACCTCAGGGATATGTGCTTAGACTTTGTAAAGACCTTTTAGAGACACCCTGTATAGTATAAGATAGAACAAATATTAAAATCATATTACGCCCATGGTTTTTCATCTAGAAATAAATTTTACTGATCTTGTTGAAACTCATTATTAAACTTTCCTAACAAAATGATTAATTTTTTATATATATTTTTTTCTAATGACAGCCACTAATACATAATTCTATGGACATAATTTAAAGCAGTTATCTTTTTGATATGACTTACGAAATTGCAAAAATTATATATTTATTTATCAGACTTGCTGCCACGGGTGGAAGTCAAGAATAAATATGCAATATGTTTATTATGCAGATTAGAGAAGTAGTTAAAAAACCACGAAAAATTTCAAAATTCAGTTGTCATAGGAGGCTAAAATTTTGTACCTAAACGTGACTTTTAATTCTAAACAACTTTTTTGTACATTTTTTTTCTATTTATTCAACTAAGGATACTTTACTCTTATGCAAAATATGTATGTGTTTGTGTTCTACTTTATATACTATGCATGTCAACTTTGATTTGATTGATTTATTAGGCAATTTTTTGCACACACTGTATAATAATTAATTTAGTTAAATTTGTTTTACTTTATCTACAAAATTTAAAATATTGCATTTAATTATCTCATTGCGATCAAATAAAAATATAGGACGGTAATTGACAAACCATTAGGCGGTATTTAACCAAATTTTTTTAGGATAGGGCGGTAACCAAAAAATCTGTTTTTCTTAATACTTCTGAAAGTATTTGCAAAAAAATCTAAACCTATAGTAACAATTTTTATATATTCCTCCACAAAATAATCTATATTTTCAAACAAAATAAAGAAAACCCCAACAGACTATATTTATCTTAATATATTTAAGTTCAAACACAAAGGTAATGAGAATAAGTAAGTTTGCGACATCTTAGAAAAATCGCGCCCAAATTCATTTTTTTCAAAATAACTTGGTTTTTGTAGGTTACAGAAAAAAAAACGATACAAAAATTAAAGCCAGTGAAATTTTCTACAAAAATGCTAATATCTGTTTTTTGCCAGACTAATACTTATTTGTCAGAATGATTGTTATATATATTTATCGGTTTCACAACGTTCTACGTCTTGCGATACCCAATCTCCACTCGTTTCTGTTTGCCCATAATTCATCTAGGCCTCTTATTCTTATTTCACTGTCTATTCCTTCTCTCCAGCTTCTCCTCGGCCTTCCTCGTTTTCTTCGGCCAGTTGGTTTCCATTGTAATATTTGTTTAGGTAGTCTTCAATCATCCATTCTTTGTACATGTCCGTACTACACCAGTTGTTTTGTTCTTATATCATCCACTTAAGTACGTTCACCCACTGTCATAATTTCTCTTATTCTTTGATTTGTAACTCTTTCTCTTTTTGATTTCCCTGCTGCTCTTCTCCAATAGTCCATCTCCGTAGCGGAAAGCATTTTTTCTGTTCTATCTTTGATTGGCCATACTTCTGAGCCGTATGTAATAATACTTTTTACAATGGTGTTATACATAAGCTTTTTGTTATGTTTTGATATACTTTGGTCCCAAATTATTCCATTTAATAAAGTTATTGCTTTTTTTCCTTGTACGTTTCTATCTTTTATAGCTTTGTCTAGTGTTCCGTCAGCAGTAATTTTTAGACCTAAGTATTTATACTCATCACAGGACTGAATTCGCTGTTTTGTTCCACCAATACACATATACACTGTCTTATTGATATTAACCTCTAGTCCCCACTTATTGTAGTCTTCTATTAGTTTTCGTGTCATATATTCGAGGTCGTCATAATCCTGAGCCACCACTATCTGGTCATCGGCGAAACATAAAGTATACAAGGTGGTTTCATCCAACGGAATTCCCATGTTTTGGCAATTTCTCTTCCAGACTTTAAAGACTTGTTCCAAATATATCTTGAAGAGCGTAGGCGAGATACAGCAACCTTGTTTAAGACCTTTATTTACTTGAAAGCCTTTGATTAGTTTTAAGCTTATATTTGTGTTTTCCAACGCTTTCCAAAGTAGATTTAGTGGTATACTATCATATGCCTTCTGCAAATCTACGTAAAGCAGATGCAGCTCTTGTCCGTATGCCATTTTCTTTTCAATAACTTGAGGGATACAAAAGAGATGATCTGAAGTCGATCTACCCGTCCTGAAACCGGCTTGTTCTTCTGCCTCCATATCTTTATATTCTCTCTCCACTTTATTTCTTATTATTTTGCCATATATTCTGCTTAGCGTACTAGTTACAGATATACCTCTATAATTGTCACATATATCTTTCCTTCCTTTTTTGTGTATTGTGGATATATATGACGTTTTCCACTCAGTTGGTACTACAGCTCCATTTAAATATTTTTGGAAAAGATTCCGTAATCTCCAAAACAGTTCTTCAGTGCCATATTTAATAAGTTCAGCTAGGGTATTTCCGGGTCCGGCAGACTTACCGCTTTTTAAGGTTGTGCACACATTTTTGACCTCAGAGATTGTGAGGGGTACTGGAGATCCCATCGTTCTAATGATATTGTCTCTTTGGTCTTACTTGAATTCTGCTCTATCTTCAGTTAAAAGTTTTTTAAAATGCTCATCTCATTCTTTGTCTTGTATTGGTGAAATAATATCTTTGCATATTTCTTTTTTGATCGATCTTGTAGTTTTCCAGCTTTCGGTACTTCTCCTACCTCCTAAGTAAGAATCTATTTTCTGGCACTTTTGCATCCACGATTGATTTTTCTTATCACTGATCATTCTTGTCACCTTTGATTGCGCGATTTTGTATTCTTCTCTGCTTCTATCTGTCTTTTGGGATAAGTAGGTGTGCTAAAATTTCCTTTTTTCCTCTATTTCACTTTCAATCTTAGCATCCTACCAGTATGGTTTTGTTCTTTTAGGAGTTTCTTCCACTAATCCTGGTGCTTCTTTTGCAGCTTGATGGATGCTTAATGTGATACATTCGTATTCCTCATCTGGGGTTTCACCTGAACTTGAATTAAGTTTTTCGTTTAGTCTCTTTTTGTATAAGTTTTTTACGCTGTCATGTTCTAGGCTTAGTAGTTTATATTGACAGTGATCAATTTCCTCATTCACTGTGTCATCAAGATGTTGTTGATGCAGGCTTCGGCCTTGATAAGGAAAGATAATTTTGGTCTCTAGAAAATATTGATCACTTCCGCATGTTGATCCACGCTTTATTCTAACATCTTGAATTTTTAGTTTTGTCTTTTGTTTAGTGATAAGATAATCAATGACGGATTTCAGGTTTTGTGAGGGTTTGGTCCAGGTATATTTGTGTATTTTCTTATGTTGGAAAAAACCGTTTTGGATTTTTAGGTCCAATTGCTCACATACTGTAATTAGCCGGTTTCCATTGTCATTAACAACATCTTCTCCATATTGGCCAACTTTCAGATCATTTACTCTGTTATCTGTTCTACTATTTAAATCTCACAATATTAAAATTTCTCTAGATGTACTCACTGCTGATATTTCATTGTGGATTTCTTCAAAAAAATTGTCTTTCACGGCTACATTTGCATCGTCATTATACGCATAGATTCCAAAAATCGTAAGTCTCATTCCTTTTATTGTTATATTCATTCTTATTAGCCGTTCATTTACTGCTTCCCAGTTGGTGATAAATTTTCTAAATCTTTTGTTGACCAAAATAGATACTCCTTGTTGAGCATGTTTTTCTTTTGCCACTCCGCTATAGAAATGGTCATATTGTCCTAGGTTTTCAGATCCTTTTCCTTTCTTCTTCGTTTCTGCTGCACTCATGTACTATTTCATTCACTTTTCGACTCATTCCTTGTACGTTCCATGTACCAAAAATCATATTCCTGTTTTTTTGCTTGGTTCGTCTTAGGTTTTTCATTTCTTTCCAAGGCGTTTGATTGGGTTTTTTAACAGTGTACGTTTTTTCCGGGTACTAGAGAGTTAGTCTAATGCCCCAACCCCCAACCTGGAGGACCAGGTGATTTTTGATCGAGGTTTTCTTCCCCTAGCCTTTGACGATTCCAACGCCGGTACTACAAGGCAGCATCTTCTTTACCTGTGATCCTAGGCAGGAGCCCTTACAGGGTGCTGAAGAATGATTGTTATGAAATAAAATAAAGATTCTTCTACATGAAGCAATCGTATCTCTTTCTCTTGTTTGCTTTGAGAAATAAAAATCATATGCGGGTGGAAAGCGTAAAGACATGCGTAATAAAGGCGTAAAAATATTTTTTTATAAAAAAAAATTGTTCCATTATTTTTCTCTTGATCCTTTTATAAACGGAAGTGCTTTATTTAAATAATTTATTTAATTTAGTTTATTTTGTGAATTCCTATTAATGGTTGTGTTGTTTTTTGAACGAACTTATGAATTACCCACACATTAACTAATATCCTCTATACTTAAAGTTACAGATAACATATATAGAAAATAAGAAATGACCATCATTACTTCTCCATATTTTGCGAGCTTTTCACCATGTCCGAACATTACCGGGACTTTGTGGAATTTATGATTTATTTCAAAACTTAACGCCATGTGCCGCTAACGAGAAGGGTATAAAACATCTGACAAAATCATATTGTGCAAACAAATAACTTCATTTGCAGTACGATAATCTTCGTAATATTTTACTTTCTTTGTAGAAAGAACTTTAGAACTTTACTAAGAATAAGAAATACATCAAAAGTTATAATGGAGAGACTGTTACAGGTATAATATTATAATATTATATTATATATTATAATTGATAATTTTCTGGCCTTAGTTAGCCATGTTTTTCTTATATCTGTTACGTCAATTTAATTGTTTTTGCCTGACTTATGATCCTTGGAAAAATGGACTGCCGATACTTCATGTTAGTTTTCAACGGTAAATTTTTGCATATTCATATGAACTGAACTACATCCTGATGACGACAATCAGCAGCTACTTTTTAAAATAATTTTAGAAGCCAAGTTTTTTACTAAACTTTTTGAATTGAAAATTGATTAATTATCAAACGTGAAATTTCATACCCGTGAATTTAAAAATCAAACAAGTTTCATGGCTAATCGGGCAAAAAGGTTGATCCGGCCTGAAAAGACAAAGAGCTCTCGTAGGTCACGGACTATAGTTGTTTTCTTTTATTTGCATTCGATCTTTTCATTGATCGACATTGTATAGCAGTGTTTCGCTGCTTTTGGTTTTTTGTTTCTCTCGTATCTCGGTAGATGGCGCCTCTTGCTATAGTTCGCTCACTAATTACGTTTAATTAGAGACAAAACCGTCTGATTAACTTCGCAAGATTTGTCACTTGACCAGCAGTGTTCTGAGGAGTCCCATAAGGACGAAACGGTTAACTGTCAACACTTATTAGGTGTCCATTAGATCTTGGACCCCCGTGAGGTTAAGCTTTCAAGCTACCCACGGAAAAATATAAGGGAAACAAAAAACTCCTTTTTGCCCGATTAGCCATGAAACTTGTTTGATTTTTAAATTCACGGGTATGAAATTTCACGTTTGTTAGTATTGTTTGGCTTAAAAATTCCGTTGATTGACGTTCACTGTCTTGATGACGGGTAAAAATGCAAAATGCGTTGATCCGGCCTGAAAAGACAAAGAGCTGTCGTAGGTCACGGACTATAGTTGTTTTCTTTTATTTGCATTCGATCTTTTCATTGATCGACATTGTATAGCAGTGTTTCGCTGCTTTTGGTTTTTTGTTTCTCTCGTATCTCGGTAGATGGCGCCTCTTGCTATAGTTCGCTCACTAATTACGTTTAATTAGAGACAAAACCGTCTGATTAACTTCGCAAGATTTGTCACTTGACCAGCAGTGTTCTGAGGAGTCCCATAAGGACGAAACGGTTAACTGTCAACACTTATTAGGTGTCCATTAGATCTTGGACCCCCGTGAGGTTAAGCTTTCAAGCTACCCACGGAAAAATATAAGGGAAACAAAAAACTCCTTTTTGCCCGATTAGCCATGAAACTTGTTTGATTTTTAAATTCACGGGTATGAAATTTCACGTTTGTTAGTAATGTTTGGCTTAAAAATTCCGTTGATTGACGTTCACTGTCTTGATGACGGGTAAAAATGCAAAATGCGTTGATCCGGCCTGAAAAGACAAAGAGCTGTCGTAGGTCACGGACTATAGTTGTTTTCTTTTATTTGCATTCGATCTTTTCATTGATCGACATTGTATAGCAGTGTTTCGCTGCTTTTGGTTTTTTGTTTCTCTCGTATCTCGGTAGATGGCGCCTCTTGCTATAGTTCGCTCACTAATTACGTTTAATTAGAGACAAAACCGTCTGATTAACTTTGCAAGATTTGTCACTTGACCAGCAGTGTTCTGAGGAGTCCCATAAGGACGAAACGGTTAACTGTCAACACTTATTAGGTGTCCATTAGATCTTGGACCCCCGTGAGGTTAAGCTTTCAAGCTACCCACGGAAAAATATAAGGGAAACAAAAAACTCCTTTTTGCCCGATTAGCCATGAAACTTGTTTGATTTTTGATTAATTATATTAATGTTATATGTCCATATTATGTCAAAACAAATACAAAAGGAACATCTTTATTGTTACAAAATTCTTGTACAATTTTTGGTTCCTTCAAAGAATAACATAAATTGGGTTTATCCTTCGCCAATAAAAAAATACAAAATTGACAAATGACAGACAGAAGACGCCCGGTAAACGCCCGGCGCGTCTGGTGAAAATTCATGAACGCACTCCTGTACTAAATTTGGCGTTAGCTACGGCACTGCTGTTTCCTTGCATGTCAGAAAACGACCTTAAGACAATGGTAAACACAAAATTTCCAATTTTTCACATTCTTGCAGTCCAAACTTATGTTTAGTAATCAGAAATAGATTGTTTCATAAATAATAATTGCATTTGAAATTACATATTGACAGTAATAAGTTAAAAAGCGTCATAATTGTTTTTCAATTATTAATATTTGCATACTAAAAAAAATAAATTTCCGACAGTTCATTTTTACGGTTTTAGTTTGATTAATTTATAATGGTAAGTTTTTTAAAGCTTTCTGACAATTTACACTATAAATAATTTATTTATTTAGGAATTTGGTTATATTATTAAAGCTACTATGTTTAATAATTACATTTAAATAATTAGTTTAATTTCTTGTCCATTCTCGATTAAAATTTCATAAAACTAAAAAATCGATACTGTTTTTAATAAATTAACTTTATAAATACTTACCTAACCTAAGCCATCGTCTGTCCCTGGCGCCAATTTAACAAAGCTTAGTAGAATTAATTATCATACCAAAAACATTTCATGTAAAAAAAGTCAAGTACGCGAAAGTAGTATCCCGTAAAAAGAATTGAGATAAAAGTAAAGCCAAGTTCTCCAATACAAATTTTAAAATGAAAGGGACTTACTAGTTTGGAAGTAGGGTTGCCCCAAGCCCCCTCCCCCCCCCCTTGGTGCGCACATGTATTTATTATTGTTTAAAACTAAAATAACTCTCTTTATACTTAAAAATTTTAATTTATAATAGGGAAAAAGGCTGCTCCCCCAAAATGGTGGGTGGTAGAAGAAAACGCAAGCTATATTTGGATTCAGGGCGTCGTCTTACATAAGAATCAGCGGAAATAATTCTGGGGCTCAAGAATGTTTTTGCGTCTAATTCGGCGTTAGTGCAGGCGCTATAGGTAGTTGAGTATGCAAAATATGAGGACGCAGTTTAACAATGGATTCTAGCTGAGAATAGCTCACAGATTAACGATCTGGATGTTGCCAAGCCAAGTTTTGGTCCAATTTTTTTTATCCCCCCTCCTCTTATACTCGTGTTTAAATTTCTGAAAATTTAACTAAGTTAAAGGTCTAAAGCCACAATGCAATGTCCGGTGATTAATAATTTTGTTTTTGTCATTGGACAGTTATAACATTTTCATTTATGATATTGGACGATTTTGTTTTTGGCATTTATGACGATGGATAGGGATTCTATAAAATCAGTTTTATTTGTTTTAAGTAAAAGTTTTTGAACACTCTAAGATACTAAATTTGGAAAAGAGACTTAAAGTCTGTAGACTTTAAAAGAAAGAGTTTCTTCACCCGTTGCACGTATCTTGCATTTAAACAACCTTTTTATACTGAATATCTCTCATAAGTAATAAATAAGATCCCAATATGATGGTACGTCGTGGAGTGATGCCGATGCCGACACGAAACGATTTAAGAAATGCGATTTCCAAAAATGTATAGTGAGAAAAAAAAGGAGAAATTTCGGCGGCTTCTACTTTTTGCACCATTAATTTGTATCTGTTGAAAGCTCGTTTAACAAGATGTATGATAAAAGTTTATATAAAAAAAGCACCCACAGTATAAAAATTAAAATGGGGTCTACCTAAAAAAATTAAGTTTTATGTTGGTGCTTTTAGTTGCGTTTTTGGTTCCTAAAATTCCTCATTAAAATAATTAGTCCACCTTTTCCATGGTACAACTATGCTTGCCATTTTGGAGGACTTAAGAAAAAACTGCAATATAAAAAATTACTGAAAAATCGAAAAAAAAATTAGGCAACAACAATTGCGCCCACAAAGAAATTTGTGGAACTAGTGAACATTATCAAAACATGAAGTCCTTTTCGGAAAAAATAACGTCCCAGGAGAAAATATTTGGTAAAAAGGTAAAATATAGTGATGCAAGCGCGAGTTTAAGAAAAATTAAATGATTTAAATTTAAAGAAAAAAATGGCGAAGAAGGATTTTTTTTTATGGAAAACCAAATCCAGATGTTTTGATTAGTTTCCAAAGTAAAACCGCAGAAGTCGAAAATTGGGAAAATATACTCATTTTGTTTGGCGGATTTGTTTTGAGCTTATAAGTTAAGCTCCCCCTAACCCATAGATTCATAGTCCCCATTTTACTAGGGTTACCAGACGTCCGGATTAATCCGGACATGTCCGGATTTTTACTACGTCCGGGTGGGTCCGGGCGGATTTTTCATAAACGTCCGGATTTTAAAGTAGCCGCCTTTATAAACATCAAATAATGCAAAATAAACTAGTTTGAAAAAATGTAATTAAACAATAATCGTCGATAAATTTAGCAGTGTAAATTCACCTTGAAGCGGGGTCTTCACATAACGTTTTACCTTACATCTTGCCTGTCATACTTGACCCTTTTGACTGACAGGCAAGACGTAAGGTAAAACGTTATGTGAAGACCCCGCTTAAAGTAGTATTATTAATTTCGCCTTGTTAAAGTTTACACTTCTGCCCTGTGGTTTAAGCACACACAATTTTTTTGATGAAGTTTGTAATCTAAAAAAGTACATATCAGACAATTCTACTTCTGATGACCACAATCTGCCTACCCACGAAAAATGGGCAAAATATTTTAATGCAAGTATTTCTACCCAGTGGACCAAAGAAAGAAATAGGCTGCTTTTATCTTCTGTAAAAGGAATACTCATGACTTCCAATTAAAGAAATATGAGCTGGTCAGAATTTTACGATTTTGTACTTCTGCCTAAAAATTCAACGCTGTTGAATAAAATACAAAGCAGTGAAAAGTGCCTATAAAATAGTAGGTATATTATGTTATTTATTACTTATTGTTTCAATAAAAAAAAAGTTGATTTTTGGTGTGTGGCATCGAAAAAATTTTGACGTCCGGATTTTGTCCGGATTTTCTTGACGGCTGGTCCTGGTTAGAGACGTTTTCATCTGGTAACCCTACATTTTACATATATATTCTCTTGGCTTAAATTTTTACCTTCCTAGCCGGCGCAGCAATGGTTGGGGAAGGTATTATTTTCGACGTAAATTTTCTTTTATAGACAACGACGAAAATGTGTTATTTGGGTGTATTTTTACCTATCTTAGCAAGATCGTCGTGACGTGTGTCCGTGTGTGTGTGTACGTCTGTCCGTAGCACAGTCAGTGGCGAAACAAGGGGGGGGCAGAGGGGCCCAGGCACCCCGCCCCCCCCCCTCCTCCCACCTTTACAGATAGTTTATTTTTTAGTCTGTCGCATAACTTCTTTAAATTTGTTAACAAAATCTAAGTAAATACTCAAAAATTTAGGTTGACGATATAAAATTATATATGATTTTAAAAAATATATCTTTATATCAGTCATTAAACTGTCGAACGAATGAATTAAAATTCACTTTTTCATTGGTTTGATTACCACATACCTACTTACTATTTGCCCGAATAAAAATCGAACAACGAATTTATTGTTATCGATACATAATTGACCTATTGAATTGAACCCGCTGGAGCCTGAGCACATCAGTCTAATACAGTTGCCAATATCCGTGAACTTTTACAGTTCATTTAGTTTTTCGTTTCCCAACATGGGATCTGTTGCGTAATATTAAGTCTCAGAAAAAGAAAACTGCGCAGAATGCTATAAACAGTAATTTACCGTCTTTAACTACACCTGCTTTAGCTGGTCTATCGGTCGCTTTATTACCTTGATATACTCGTATGTTATGTCCGAGTGATCTGTGTATGAATTCTTTAAATTGGTTTGAGTTCGAATGAGCATGTTTCCATGTCATGCCAGGACCAATCTATCTATCTATTCAGCTTTGGACATAAGCTTCCCCCAATATCTTCCACTCTTCGCATGTTTCTTTAAATCGTCCGCCCATCTCATTTGGAGTCCTCCCCTACTTCTTTTATTTTTTAAGGTTTCCACTTTACAATACATCGATCGTCTTTCTGCCTGATGTTATGACCGGCAAATTTCCATTTTAATTTCGCTACTTCTCCTCTGAAATCCCTTTATTTGGCTTATTTTTTATCCATTTATTATCTCTCAACTTAACATGTAACATTTGTCTTTCCATTGATCTTTGGGCTTTTGTTACTTTGTATCGTTGTTTGATTTTGTAAGGGCCCAGGTCTGGGATCCATCGGTAAGTACAGGAAAGATACATTGGTTATACACATACTCTGATACTGATCGTGATATCTTCATCTGTGTTTGTTATGATTTTAGTTTTAGTGTATTTCATACTCAAGCCAATATTTTTAGCTGCTTTATCCAGTTCTTCCAGCAGTTTTATCAGTTCTTCTTTCTTATCTGTTATTAAGGCGATATCATCAGCATATCTTAGGTGGTTCAAGTATTGTCCACATATTTTGATGCCCCTTTCTTCCTAATCTAAGTTTTTAAAAACATCTTCCAGCGCCTGGTTCGGCTTGGTTCATTCCTGAATTTTAATTGATGTTTTTGCATATTGGCTATTAGGTCTGTGTATCTGTAATCTTGTCGGCTATTATTTACACTGGCTTTTACTGCCCAGTGCTCAATGCTATCGAAAACCTTTTGAATGTCTATAAATGCAATATATATGGAATGTTGTATTCGTTCGCTCGTTCTATTAGGATTTTCATGGTTATTAGGTGGTCAACTGTACTGAAACCGTTTCTGAAGCCTGCTTGTTCTTTTGATTGATATCCGTCAAATTTTGTTGTTAGTCTATCTATTAATATTTTCGTGAAAAGCTTTTAAATTAAATTGAGGATAGGTCGATAATTTTTTAGGTCTGCTCTATCGCCTTTCATGTGTAGAATAATGGTCATGGATTATTTCCAGTTGTTTGGGAGTATATTTTTTTTAGCATTTTATTCAGGAGAATATGGAGGGTATTCGGTCGGACCCGCCTGTCTATTTTTCTTATCTTCGTTTACGTACGTATAGTCTAAATTATACGCATTTGTAATGACGTCACCAGGTATGAAAAACACGTATGGCGTAGATATTTTTGTCAATCAATGTTTTTTGATTGACAGTGATGAATACTTCACATAACCAATTACCTATCTATCTAAATCATAGACACTACTTTTTTTAAAAAGTTTATTGTCCCCGCTGTTTATACTATACTAAACAAAGATAAACAAAAATGACGTCATTACAAATGGGTATAATTTGAACTATACGCACGTTATGCGAGGCGACATTACGTAGTGCGTAATGCGCAACGTACGTCTGTCAAATACTAAGCATGCGCACAATGCAATAACATACGTTACGTCGAGATACGTGTCGTGGCTTATAACCCCTAGTTTAAGTTGTACTTTGTAGGTCATTTAAACGTAAAACTGTTTTTTAGTTCAAGTTGAGGTTGATACATGACTGCAATTTCAACCCATAGCAGAGAATATGAAATGTATTTTTTTGAGGTTACAATTTTGCTTTTTTTTACATTGGGCACATACCTAGTTAAAAAATATTCATAATCATCATAATAAGTTTTTGATGGGCCACATAACAGTAGAATATGTAATATGCCATTGCAAGGCACTGTATTGCAAACGGCAAAGTTGAACTAGACCCAATAGCGACTGGGGACTACTCCACTAAAGACCTGTACAAATTAGTTCAGGGCGCGAAACCAAAGAAGTCTTTAGCCTATGAATCCCCACGTAGCAACTTAAACTATCTACTTTCGTATTCTATTTAAAATTTATTAGTCTTTGACTAACTCCATGACTACTACTCGTATAAGGTAAAAGAAAGATCTTTATCTTCCAGGAGGGCATTGTTGCATACGTCTAGCCTAGACCTCTGTCATTTTGTATTTTTTTGCTTCTTAATTTAGCTAGCTAATCGAGAACTTAATAAATAAATAAATAAACATTGAAATGTTAAGTAAGTACCAACATACATATTAATTTTAGATACCTACATCTATTTATGTAAACCTACTTAGAAATTCTAAACATTTTATTATTAAAGTACCCTTACACTTTTCTGGTTCTTATTTTTGTTGTCTTCTATTTTGGTAATTATAGTTTAAGCACGGATCACCCGTTGGGTAACCTGTTGTTTAACATGGGTGGTGAAAAGTACGACTTCTACATCAGTGGCAAATCTTATTAGCTCACACTACTACTATAAGTAGTGTGAGCTATGGTGATCCTAATTTTTTCGAGAAAAAAAAAGATGCTCCGATTTCAAAATTTTTTATATATCTTTGCGTTTCAGATGATTTTGAAACTTTTTTGTTTTGCTGTCTGTCTGTCTGTCTGTCTGTCTGTATGTCTGTCTGTAACGACCAACCCGCATAACTCAAAAACTGCTTGTCCGATTTTAATGAAATTTGGTACCTAAGTTGGGTCTTGGGCCGTGATGGTCCCATTTAAAAATGAACAAAATCCACCGAACGCAAGCCAAATAAAAGGGTGGGGGTAGATTCCAAAAATTAGAGTTTATGTGAAAATATGGCGTGTGTGATATCAAACGAAAGGTAATTAAGTCTAAAGTTAAAAAAAATGAATTTTAGTTTATTTTTAAAAAAAGGGTGGGGGTAGATGTCAAAAATTAGAGTTTAAGTGAAAATATGGCGTGTGTGATATCAAACGAAAGGTAATTGAGTCTGGAGTTAAACAAAATACATTTTAGTTTTTTTCAAAAGGGTGGGGGGTAGATTAAAAAAAATTGAGTTTAAGTCAAAACATGGCTTGTGTGGTATCAAACGAACGGTAATTGAGTCTGGAGTTGAATAAAATATATTTCAGTTTTTGATTATATTAGCTCACACTATAACTATAGTACCTAGTGTGAGCTTAGGTACCCATAGATTGGCAGAGTATTTTTATCTTCTTATCCTTGCCCCCGGAAAAAAAAATTTAGTTCTATTAAAAATAAATGGATCCATGACGGATCTGATACCGTCGGTCGTAGCCCATTAGCACACTCCAAATAAACTCCAAGCTATATTAGCCTTGAAAACAGTTTTTTGTAAATATCTCAGAAGCAAAAGCTTCTACGAGTTTTTTGATTATAACACAAATTATTGAGAAAAATGTGTTTGAAAACCGCATGTTAATGCGATGCTCCGTTAATAAGTTTTTTTTTTAATATTTAAACTGTCAAAATCCTGTCATTAGCATTAATAGATTTTGACCAAAATCTAATCAGCTCGTTACAGTGACAAACACTATTTTACCTAAAAATTTCATCAAAATCGTTTTAGCGGTTTAGGAGCTATTGTGTTACGGAGACATACACACAAATACAGACAGGCGTCACAACGATATTGCTAAAATAGATCAAAATACACACAAATAACACATTTGTGCGGGCTAGGAAGGTAAAAATTAAATTGCAATTTTTTACAAAATTTATCCGAGAGACACTTTTTATGAAGAAAAAGAAAAGTTAAATATATACAAAATGTAATTGAAGCCCTAAAAAAACTTCTTATAAGTCAGTTAAAAAGAATCCAGGTTAAAAAATGGACATATTAAAAATCTATGTAAAACAAATTAGATATTTACGTAAAAAAATCTTAAAAACGAAAACAGATGAAAAGAAAGCTAACCCAAACATTCCATTTAAACAATGTATTTATAATAACTACAAAAATTTTTAAAGATTTAAATGAAAATATAAGCAATCGAAAGTTTAGATAAAGTAAATTGTAGGACTATGTTAAATGGTAGATCAATCATTATAAATGATAAATTAAAATAACAAAAATAGTTTCAGGATTATAAATCTTTCAAAAAAAAAAAAACAGAGAAGTCTGACAAAGTCATACATATAAAAATGTTTTTAAATAATATGGGTTCTGAAGTAAGATATGATTGTGCTGCAATAGTTAAATCTGAAACCAGATATTTCTTATCATTTAAAATATCGAACTAGGAGTTTCAAAACAATTTTAAAACAAACGCTTAATAAGATAACTTTGCTAATAAGACAATACAATCATTCTTGGTCATATGTTGCAAAAATGGTCAAAAGTTTGCTAATACTAGCAGAGATTGTTAACCTTCATGTCAATATTAAAATTATCCTTTTATGTAGTTTTGATCAAGATTGAAACGAAATTGTTATGGGTATTTTACACGGTAATTAGTTTAAAAATGGAGCTCGTGTATGGCATTTGACAATAATTTTTATAGTCACCTTAAGGAATTGCGTACATTGTTCTAGACAGCGTTAATAATTCAGTTGGTTTTATAAGTTTCTTAAAAGGAAATAATTTTAATCAGTTTAGGTGTAGGACATTTTTCAGTTTCAGTTATCTAAATACCAGCAATTTTTAATGGGAAAAATTTCCTTTTTAAGATTTGCTCAGTTCATAAAGGTTTGACATTTAATTATGGTAGACACATTGGCGTAGCTAGGGAGGGCCTGGCCCCCCCTAAGATATTTTAGGCCTCCTCTACCGACTACTAGTAAAAGAACATGACGCTGAAAATACATACTTTTCTATTATTATTCGGGAAATATTCAAATAAAATAGGTGCATTAAAATTTAAAATCATTCAGATAATGTTTACATTTCAGGAAAAAGCCCTTGTCTTGCGGAATTAGGCTTTTTCTCTTTAAATTATCGGTAACTTTTCTGCACTTATGCAATTTCCCGAAAATATTTTTTAAATTTAAACATAATTATGCATATTGAATATTTCATACATATTGGCGACATCTTGTAA
Organism: Aspidapion aeneum; assembly: GCA_963576565.1. Taxonomy (NCBI): domain Eukaryota; kingdom Metazoa; phylum Arthropoda; class Insecta; order Coleoptera; family Brentidae; genus Aspidapion; species Aspidapion aeneum. The sequence goes on from OY755043.1 coordinate 113,623,850, forward strand.
AATATTATAGATGTGTAAGTTAAATTTCGCATTAAATAAAGACAGCGACCTTTGCCCCTCTGTTTCCCAAATCGCGTTGTAGATGTCGTAAGGTTATAAAATACCTTTTTAAACTGTTTTTCTAAAATAAATATAATAATCTTTTTAGTTTTTTTGAGGTTAGCGTTTAGTGTCTTATGAAAATTTTCCGATTTTGGTGACAATTTCATAACTATTTTCATATTAAGTTTTCCCACGTCGTTAAATGGAATAAATTCGTCGAGCAATACCGGGAAATTTTTAATATTAATACTTCTACTCTAAGAGCAGAAATTACCGTTTTAAAGAATTGCATTTTTCGGTTAAATCAAACTGTTGGTCATGATTCTATCAAACAACATATAGCAGAAACAGCAAACCTCTACCAACTTTTTAAAGTTGCGAGTATTCTTCCAATTTCAAGTGCAACTTGCGAGAGGTCTTTCTCTGCCATGAGGAGAGTTTTTAATTGGCTTAGAACAACTATGACTCAAGAGAGACACTCAGGTTTGTCATTGTTATTCATAGAAAAAGATGTTGAGGTCGACTTAGACAGTGTGGTAGACGCTTTCAGTCAGCGACGTCGAAAACTTTCTTTGTAGAATTGCTGGATTACATACTTGCTGTGTATACATATAAATAAGTTGGTAAATGTATTATTAAATTTGTTATATTAAAATATTAGAACATTTAATGCGCGTATTTTTTTTTATTAATTGCACACTTTGTACGACTCTTTAAAACCTATGTTTGCTTTTTGTTCAAGATAGACCGGGGCCACGGCCCCCCCTGAAAAGCAAGGCTAGCTACGCCAACGGGTAGACAGTACGACACGGCATATTGAATATTGTCGGTACTCGATGAAAACTACTATCATAAGAAAAACATTTCATGTAAAACGAAACCAAGTACGCGAAAATGAAAAGAATTGAGATAAAAGTTAAGCGAAGTTCTCCAATACAAATTTCAAAATGAAAGGTTCTTATTAGATTGGAAATTATTTTTTTAAAAACTTTGCATTAGTAAGATTTTTTTAAATTTCGTAACTACTTTTTTGCTTTATGGAAGTCCATGAAGTTAATTTTATGAAGGTCTACGACTATGCAAAGTTTGAGTTTCGTAGCTCATTCCAAAGTAGAGTTTTAGATAGGTCAAATGTGAGCTGAATTATTTTAAGAAAAATGGTACAGCAATTTACGCGAACTTGGCGGGGCACTGCTGTGCCCCCAGAAATTGATATTTGAAGGTCTTAAAGTAGCAATTTTGTTTTACTCTCTATCTGTGCTTGTGAACCGCTGCGGGTTGCTTAAGAGAAATAATAAAAAATACTGTTTGTCTATAAATGGGGCTAAAAGGAAATTTATGATATTTTAGCTATTCCTCCTAGGAACATTTTTTTAAGGTTGGAAAATTAAAAATAAAACTAAGTTTGCTTAACTAACTTTTGTTTTTAAGATTACTTTTTTTAAGATATAAGATCCATTGCAACAGCTATTTCAGAGAATGTCTCGTGAACTAGAAATTTGAAACTTGGTTAGTGTATAGAGTTGGTGACAATATAACTTTGAAATTTTTTTATTAAAAAATAAAAATGTAAATATAATTATTTTTGTTCCTAAAACATTAAAATGGCTGATCCAAAATGGCGGACTTTCTAATTTATGAGTCAATATGTATCAAGAACTACAGCAGCGGCAAACAAGAGGTGACTATCCAAAAGCTCCAGTAAAAGAAAAAAAAGTAAACTAACAACTCAGTTTGACGATGAAATGGGTCTCATTTTTGATCAACCTAAACAAGATGGTGGCAATAGCAATGATGGAAATACAGCACGCAAATTTTTTAATAACCCTAAGTTTGTTTCTAAATTATCCGGTATTGATAAAGGATTAATAGAAAGATTTGCAAATATACTTTCCATCACTTCTTGCGGGCACTACATCAACGAGGAAAAATTTTAAAAGTATGGTTTTGAAACAACAGAAATTGCAATTTTCCTTTATGGTGGGTATAAAATAAGTGCTAGCGTTCATAACTATTGCTGCATGGAGCTGATATAATAAAATGGTTGCACTACTGTCAGAAGATGTAATTGAGATGGGCCATAAAGAGTATATATTACAACAATATTACTCTAGGAAAACCTGAAGAATTACCACTAATAGCGAAATATTTAACTGGATGCGGGTATCCTCTGAGCCTATTGTCACCAATAAGCGAAAAAAACGAGAAAAAATTAAAAAAAATAAATGAAGTGGTTTTAGGTATGCTAAAGCTGTCAATCTTCTAAGGTAATGTAGATGGTAAAGATGATGATTGCGATGATGATGATGATATGCATAATGAATTATAATTTTAAATACAGCAATAAATAAATGTGCAATTGTTTTATTTAATTAAAATACTTAACCTCAAATACAGTAATTGTGCATGTTTTTGCAACATAAGTATTAAATGTACTCCTCATATGCATTTCTGATCATATTATCACATAAAATCAAATTTTAGATTTTTGTCGCCGTTACTCTGTCCTTATGTGGGGCGGTCTGGCTGTCAGAGGAAATGTATTAGAGTCTAACAAAATGACCCCCAAAAAAACAGCTGATATTTCGAGTACCTGCGCCTATATTTTTTGTTGGTCTTGCCTAGCTTAAGGCTGATTGGTTGATTTAAACATTTCAGCCAATCAAAGCCTGAAATAAAAGAAATCCGCCCGGATAATACGTTCCATGGACACCCAGCCTAAAGAATTAAATCAAAAATAACACGAATGCACAGACCTCAGTGTGCATGCATTACCAAGACATTTTCCTTAAATGAAAATGTTATACCATCTTTAGATTTCGTAATATAGTGCCCGGGATTCATAATTTGCAAAGTCTCACACCTAGTGCTTATAAATGGAATACAAAATACAACTTCCTTGTTTAATAAAGACCTGACCTTCTTGAACTTACGAATACAGAGACGTAATTACACAAAGTAATAAGTTTGGTCATTGGTCAGAACAAAAATCTGCTTTTTGACGTGAATAAACTTACACAAAATAAAGCTATATACAAAGAAATGCTAAAGGAACAGCTGACCCAAAACTTAAGATGCGAAAATTAAAATATAGATGAAATAAATAATACGCTCACAAGAGCTATGACCCAAGTAGGAAAATATGTCGCACAAAAAGGTAAAAATAGAGAAAATTGTATATCAGAAGAGATAACGAAACGGATGGAAAAAAGGCGGAACCTGGAAAAAGAAGGAAAAAGAACATCCATAGCATACACAGAAATAAATAAAACAATAAGAGAAAAGAAAGGAAATAAAAGAAAGTGCCAAGAAATAAATGTTGAGAGAGTTAAAGAAAATAACGGAAATATGAAAAGTCTAAGACCGATTCTAGGTAGATATGAAATAATTAAAATAAATGATAAGAACGGCATAGAAACTAACGTTAAAGAGGATTTTATAAATATCACACAGCTATTCTATACAGAATTGTACCAAATAAATAGGGAACCATCGCGAGAAACCATAAAAAACTCCGACGAACCCCCCGCGGCCCCTCCACGCTACGCCGCTGGTTTGTTGGGTTGCATATCTATAGGTGTAAACATTGCCACGAGTCACTACTCACCACTTCTACTGCTACCCTATAAACTCTGGAAGAAAAACCTTGTATCTGGTACTAGATCTTAAACTAGAAATTAATTCTCGTTTAAAGAACCGTATCTTCTCCATATTTTTAAGTTTAGACGATACAGATGCCATTAGTAATATCTTTGCAAATAAAATATTTTCATGCCGTAAATATCCACTATTTGTCCGGTCAGTTCATAAATACACCACTTTAGGTGACTTTTAACTGCAAAAGGCATAATGTTAGTAAGATCTTACTTTAGATGCGAGGATAAAAAGCGAATAATGTAAAGGATGGATTCCGTTATTATGAGGATCACAGTATATGTTAAAAACGTGTTTAAAAATGGTAGTTATACAATTTTTAAGTAAAGAGGTAATATCAGTGCATCTAATTTATCCGAAAAAATTTGGAAAAACGAGATCACAACTCGCGTAGAAAAAGTCTCGTCTGCGACTCGGCTTTTTAATAACGCTCGTCTTTTGTTTCAAACAAATTACTTAAAAACGAGTTTTTTGAATTTTTTCAAAGGATAAATTAGATGCACGAATGATATTTGGTAAGATTATTTCCTGACTGAACAAAAAACCTCATTTAACAAAAATATGACAATTTATACAATTAAATATTGCAACGAACAATGAAACTTATTGGGTACTATTCAAGGGGTGGCTCAGTATCTCCTTTTGGTGTACAGGTTAGGGAAAATACCGGGAAATACTTGGGAAGTACTGAGAAATATACTAGAAAAGACCGGGCTTGGGAAATACTAGGAAATACCAGTGCTTGAGAAATACTAGGAAATACCATTGAAATTTGAGGAAATACTAGGAAATACCAGGAAATACCGTAGGTATTTCCTTTTAGTGTACAAATATCGGCGATGGAGCCACCCCTCGGTACTATTACTTAGGTTACAATTTACGTAAAAGTTGCAATTGTTGTACACTACGGGAGTGTTGTTTGGTATATTGTTGTGATTTTTTATAATGCTTGTTACATCATTTTCGGCACAGATTGCGCCAGGTACAGTTGCAGTGGCTTTTGGTTATGATGCCCCTGCGAAGATGTTTGAGACGCTTTATTGCTTTCATTTCTTAACTCTTAACTTAAATCAATAATTCTTGAATGACGGTTACTGTCCATTTGTAAATAAGGTTTTATGGAGCCAGCTCGATTGTCTCCAGTTATTTTTATCAGCTGTTGTTCCTCGATCCCCGCTTTTGGTAAATTGCTGACAGCTGTGGCTCTTAGTGAATGGTTTGTAATTTTCTTATTTGTTGTGTTTAAGCCAGTTTTATACATACATCTCATTACTATCATTTGTCAAAAAGAAAAAATATAGGTATCAAAAAAGAATTTGAAAGTAAGAAAATCAAACATACCTGTTCTTATTCCATCATTGTCTGTCTCTGCTTTAAAATACACGAAACAATTTGAGGCTTCGCCACCTCTCCACGCCAGCTCCACTGCTGCTATAAGGTTAAACTTGTGCTGTAGTCCACTGGGTGTATTTTCATCCCACAAAGACACCATTTTGTAGTACTCATCGAGCATTAGTGAAGTGGAACTTGTTTTCCTTTTATCTTCATGCTTCTGAAGCGTTCTTCTTTTCGCATTTCTAGCGTCAGGAGAGGTCTTGAATTCAATATCTTCAACGCATCAAAAACAATGTTGTAGTTGACAAAAAAGGTTTCTTTCTTGTAGCTTTTTGACGACGATGTTCCACATTGTTTTTACGCAATGCTCTTTGTACTCTTCGCCATTGTCTTTTCGCATATTCCATGCCCAGTTCTTAAGAATTAAATTCAAAGCTACTACTGTGGTATTTCTATCAGTTACATACTTTTTCTCTGAACAAAAGTTCATAAACTGCTTCCAAATGCTGCTATGTGTCTGGACTGTGGTCCTGGGGACGCTTTTTTCTACTTCTTCGCTGATTTCTTCGTCTTGAACATGCCCAAACGCTCCATCTTGCTGCACAGAAACACTTTTTGAAAAAATTACCTCAAAATGAAAGCGTTGTTAGGTTGCCATTGTTTTTCCAAAGTCATTCACCGATAACTTGACTAAATTTCAACAATTTTTTATTTTGACAGGACCTATCAAACATTTTATTGGATAAACTTCTGACAGGAGCTGTAAAGCAATTTGTCCACTTGAAAACAATTTCTGACGTTGAAAGCCGTCTTTTTGATTGGTTCAAATTGACAGGTGGGAAATAATCAGTTGTAAATATAGGGCTGATTTATGTTCTTCATTTAGCGTAAATAGTTCAAAATGTACTCACTAATTTTTGGAATAAGTTGATGGTAAAAGTTCCTTCATTGCAATTTTCCGTCTTAAAGAAAGTTAAGTCCAAGCGCGGATTTTAGGGAGGGGGAGGGAACGTGGTAATTACCCCTCTAGAAAAAAAAAATGTGCCCATTTTTTGCTAACAATTTAAAGGAAAACTGGAGAATTACCCCCCTAGAATTTGCCCCAGATCCGGGCTTGGTTAACCCCATTGTTAAAGGTAGTCGTCCCACTAGTTTATGCCAAATAAAAATTGCTATAAAAGAGACACGCGCTACCGTAATCATATATACCATTTTAGAATTTTCAGGAGTATGTGCAAAAATTGAACATTTTAAAATTTATGAAAGCGTTTCAGTATTTTAACCAGGAATACGTATTGCTAATATCTTTTAAGTCAAAGTATCGAACGCACCTAATCCGGTGATACGTGCCTAATCCCTTCAGTTTATCAGAGGCTATCGACAAGTACTACCTGCACCCTTTAAGAATGGATTACACACTTTAAAGATATATTTATATGGCAAAAATGAATGAGAGAACTATACTGTCGATAGCTCATGTTAAACCTTACAAAAAAGGATTAGGCACATATCAACAGATTAGGTGCGTTCGATACTTTTACTGAAAGATACAAGGATAGCCGTATTTAAAATACTGTTTCCCAAAATTTAAAAAATATTTTTTAATTTTTGAAGACTTAAAAATTCCAAAATGGTTATTATGATAACAGTAGCGCGTGCTACTTTCAATGAAGGAACTATATGAAAATATTTTTATTAAATTTCCTTATGTAGATTTTTGCCAGATAGGCCCGATCGGCATCAGACACTGATTTGCTTGATTTCAAGTCTTTCGTTATTCTTTTTGACTCGTTATTTTGTTTTGAAATTAAATTCATAATTATTATTTAACAGTTCCAAAAGAGTTCAAAACAATCAAATCAGTAAACTCGATAAGCGGATAACCTAAAAAGTCCGAACAGAAATCGGCAACCAAATAATGCAATTCCACGACGAGCACTTACTATAGTAAAATATTGCAGCACTGATTGATGGTGTAGATCAAGGGCTACAGGCGACAGGAGACATCCCTTTTAGAAATAGTTCTGGTTTCCTATCGGTCAATTCCAGGGCGACCTACTATTTCGTGACGTATATTGCTGGTGCTGCAACGACACTTTGACAAAACAAACCACAGTGGAATCGGCAAACGGCATGTATGATTTAGAATTAAAAATTGATATGGGATAATTACGTTATAACATATAAAATTTTTCTTTCGCGCAGGCTGTTATACTTTGATTAGATCTTGCTAATGTTGAGCCAGGTCTTAACGCACGGGTATTAGAGCAAAAATAGCGACATACGCTGTGCTTCGCCCAAAAACCATGCGCAATTTTTTAAAATCTATGCTTCAAAGGGAACAAGATTTCATCCTGCCGTCGCTCTTGAATGTCTTGAATAATGTAACAAGAATTTCAAAACCCGAAGAAAAACCGTACCCGCAACTAAATAATGAAATCCCACGATGAGCACGTGCTAGTAAAAAATTTGCAGCACTGATTAATGGTGTAGATCAAGAGCTTTAAGCGACAGTAAACATCCCTTTTAGAAATAGTTCTGTTTTCCTATTGGTCACTTCCAGGGCGACCTCTTATTTCGCAACGTATATTGCCGGTGCTGCAACGACACTTTGACAAAACAAAGCACAGTGGGATCGGCAAACGGTATGGATGATTTTGATTTAAAAATTAATATGGGATAATTACGTTAAAAGATATAGAATTTTTCTTTCGCGCAGGCTTTTATACTTTGAGTAGATCTTGGTAATGTTGGGGCAAAGAAAGCGACATAGACCATGCTTAGCCCAAAAACCATGCGCATTTTCAAATCCATGCGTCGAACAGAGCAAGATTTCATCCTGTAGTCGCTCTTGAATATCTTCAATAATGTAATAAGAATTTAAAAAGCCCGAACAAAAACCGAACCGGAAACTAAATAATGAAATTGCACGACGAGCACGTGCTAGTAAAAAGTTTAATGATTAATGGTGTAGATCAAGGGCTACAAGCGACAATAAACATCCTGTTTAGAAATAATTCTGTTTTCCTATTGGTCACTTCCAGGGCGACACTGTATTTCGCAACATATATTGCCGATGCTGCAACGACACTTTGACAAAACAAAGCACAGTGTGATCGGCAAACGGCATGTATGATTTTGAATTAAAAAATGATATGGGATAATTACGTTATAACATATAGATATGTTCTTTCGCGCCGGCTGTTATAGTTTGAGTAGATCTTGGTTATGTTGCGCCAGATCTTAACGCACGGGTCTTAGGGCAAAGAAAGCAACATACGCCGTGCTTTGTCCAAAAACCATGCTCATTTTCAAATCGATGCCTCGAAGAGAACAAGATTTCATCCTGTAGTCGCTCTTGAATGTCTTCAATAATGTAATAAGAATTTCAATTGATAACCTGGGGGTATCAGACTGAGTTACCGTTACGAATGCCGACTTATAGTGAAAGCGATATCAAGCAGTTACTTGTACGTCTTCAATCATTGATGCTTTAGGGAAAATGTCGATCTTATCTTACATAAAATTTTGATAGAAAAATTATTTGCTTTTAATTAAGTCATTTTGTTTTTTTTTAAACTGCAGTGCTAGATATTATCGAATAAAATAATCATTCATCAATGAATTAATAAACAGAGAAGTTTTTCTCGTAAATAACTAATATGCATCGCAAAAAAGAAGAAGCTTACAAGTTTACTTTATGGGTATTGATAAGTTAGAAATATATATTTTTAAAACATATTTATTGATTTTAAAATATGATATAATAAAAAAAATTGTTTTGATCTTTATATTTTTTTAATATTAATTATTTGTATTTCTTGGCTTTTAAAATAATGTTAGTGGTACAGAAAGATCGACAATGAACACTGCTTTAATATAATTCATTCTTGAAATCGGGTAATTAGATCCATGGAGCCAGCTTCTTAACAATCAGCTTTACAATATTGCAGTAGACCAGGTAAACTATACTGTTTAACCAGCTATAAGGACACCACTTGTCCATCGCCGCTGCATGTTATCATTTTGTTAAAAATGTCAGTAGCGGAGATATACATTTTTAAACATTGAAGGAAATAAAAAGCTAGGTCCCTAATTATGACATTTTAATAGATTTTAACTTATTACTATTACAGACTTGCTAAGCGCCCACTCCTTCAATCGGCCTTATACTTTACCATTTGTTAGAAACGTCAGTGGCGGAGAGAGACATTTTTAAACTTTAAAGTAAATAAGAAGCTAGATAAATAAAATTAAAAAATCTCCATTACTGACGTTTGTAACTAAATAGTCAAATATAGCAGCTTATCTGAAGTTCTAACTTAGGTAGTAGATACTCAAGTACCTATTTGTAAAGTTTTTAGCTCACACATATACTATACTATAGTAGTGTGAGCTATGGTGATCCTAACTTTTTCAAGAAAAAAAAAGTTGCTCCGATTTCAAAAATTTTTATATATCTTTGCGTTTCAGATGATTTTGAAACTTTTTTGTTGCGCCGTCTGTCTGTCTGTCTGTCTGTATGTCTGTCTGTCTGTCTGTCTGTCTGTCTGTCTGTCTGTCTGTCTGTCTGTCTGTCTGTCTGTCTGTCTGTCTGTCTGTCTGTTCTGTCTGTATGTCTGTAACGACCAACGCGCATAACTCAACAACCGCTTGGCCGATTTTAATGAAATTTGGTACGTAGGCTGGGTTTTGGGCCGAGATGGTCCCATTTAAAAAATGAACAAAATCCACCAAACAGAAACCAAATAAAAGGGGGGGGGGGGGGGGTAGATTTCAAAAATTAGAGTTTAAGTGAAAATATGGCGTGTGTGATATCAAACGAAAGGTAATTGAGTCTGGAGTTAAACAAAATACATTTTAATTTATTTTAAAAAAAGGGTGGGGGTATATTTCAAAAATTAGAGTTTAAGTGAAAATATGACGTGTGTGATATCAAACGAAAGGTAATTGAGTCCGGAGTTTAACCAAATACATTTTAGTTTTTGTTTTTTTTAAGGGTGGGGGTAGATTTCAAAAATTTGAGTTTAAGTCAAAACATGGCTTGTGTGGTATCAAACAAAAGGTAATTTAGTCTGGAGTTGAATAAAATATATTTTAGTTTTTAGTTATATTAGCTCACACGTACACTATAACTATAGTACCTAGTGTGAGCTTAGGGGCCCATATATTGGCAGAGTATTTATACAGGCAATATTATGAAAAACTACCTATGTGTGTTTAATATATTAAATTAAACATATTACAAATAACTTTTTAAATATTAAAAAACGGCATAAATTAAAGTTTTATAATTGTTCTAGTTAATATTATTAATAGGTAGATTGATACTCAAGTATTTGTAAAGTTTTTTACATAGGCAATATTATTGAAAACTACCTATGTATGTTAAATATATTAAATAAAATATATTACAATTAACTATAAATATTTATTAATGATTTTTCAATAAAAACAAAAACATTTTATTCGTCGTCTCGAGTGGCAAAATAATTAACTATCTGCTGTCTTATCATTGTGCCTTGAAACGCGGCAGGAATACTTTCCTCCCAGGCGGGTATTTCAGGAACCTGATCCACTTGCATAACCCTTTCAAATAAGGAATGTAATGGAGTACTGCACACGATACAATCACTGCCAGAGTAGTTTCAAGTTTCAGCCTACATCCATTAACTCTCTCAATAACGGCCCTTGTTCTTATGTGTGCTTCATTATACCTCTCTTCTGCTCTATTTGCTGGATTTGGTATGGGGTTTAACAAGTATGGCCTTCTGAAATACCCACTGTCACCTAAAAAAACTCAATTTATAAGCAAAGAAGCTCCCACAATGAATATGGAGAAATATTTTAATTTAAAAACTCCTCTTAACAAAGTTTTGTGCCCTTCATTAAAACATTGGTTTTTCCCCATCTCTAAAAATAAAATAAAAAAAAAATTATTTTATTTCAAAAAAATGTTTATTGACCGTTCAAAAAATGTTTTTTTTTTGGGAGGGCGATTTTCTATTTCTTTTGGGTTCTGTAAGTAAATGAAGGTAACCATACGTGGTCGCGGTGCATGGAGGTTCAGTAAGGCCTGCCACCATTTTTGAATACAGACGTAGAAACCCAGAATTAAACTTTTGTTTTTAGTAAATAAATAAATATTACTAAGAAATGTACCTACTGGTCATAGGGGTACTCAATCATAGGCTCAATCAGGTGCAGCAAACAGAGTGCAGTATCCTTATGAAGACGAAATCGCTTTCGAAATTCAGCCTCATTATAACTATTAAAATAGTCAAAGCGTAGAAATCGTGTCCTCGGAATTCCCTTTATTACGAACTCTAGCTCAATGTCTTCTTCATCGTCTCGAACTAATTCCATTTTCTAAAGCAACACAAAAACACTAACATAATAATTTTAAAATTATATAAATCGACCTTAAAAGCATCTGGTAAAAAAATATACTGAAAAGCTGAACTAAATTAGCTACCTACCTTTTTAGACTTAATGAAAAACAACACAGAGCACCAAAAATAAACAATTTACTTCTTTTTTTCATTGAAAACAATGAATAAAGCATACAAAAATAAACGTTTTTGCCACTTGAGTCCTCAAATTCGATCTCTTAAGTATAAGTGCTGAATACGTACTTAAGTTCCAATTTGACAGCGTCTGCAAGAACTTAAGTTTAAGTCAAAATTTTGACAGGTCTTACAAGCACTTAAGTCTAAGTTATAACTTAATCCAAAGTGAGAAAGTGGCCCAATAATTTTAAACTGTATGCCATGTAAAATAACCTAATACTTATAAGTTATATAACTTATACACGGTGTTTCACGAACATCGAAACAGAGGCCTTTTTGGGTAGTTAGAGTGCGAATTTGGAGAAACGCTCGGACAAGTCGATTTTGTTTGCGAGGGGGACACTTTTTGGCTGTTTTGAAATTTTTGTAGCACAAACCCCCTTCGAGGGGTATACTCTACCCCTATATTTTGAATAAAGAAAGTGGATCTAGTGATACCTGGTTTTGAAGGCCTTTTGAATGTCCTTACAACCGTGTAAAAAAATTAAAAATATATCCATTAGTTTTTGAGATAATTGCCTTCAAACTAAAATAAAAATTTAATTAGAATTTTATTATTTTTCGGATTTAATTTTTATTTTATCATTCCATGTTAAATTTGAAAATTTGAAAGCAAATATCTTAAAAACTAATAACTAATTGGTTTTCTCTGGCATCAAAAAACATATTAACAGTTTTTCTATGAAACTAATTTAGCATAACTATTGCTACCAGCTAAGCCAAAGTTTGTAAAAAAACAACAAAAACTGCCATCTTGGATTTAGGACGTCACACGGCCATCCTACTAGAATTGGAGACAAACACTCGGTGACCTAAAATTGTGTGATCTCTCTCTCTATACCAATCGATATTAGGCAGTTTTAAAAAATCTTCCACAAATATCCTACGGGACACGATTTTTAACTTTAAGCCTCTGAACTAAATGCCGTCCATATACAACTGAATATACCGACTCCGATCGGATGCCGTCGCAGGCCGTAGCTCCATGCGTCGCATAACCGAATGAACGAACACATATGCAGGGCCTGGTCACTCGAGCTTCACTGACCAGTCGATGGCGGCGCCACCGTAGACCCCCGCTCATCCTCACCCAACCCGCTACTGCCCATCTTTTCGGTAGAAACCAGCTGATCGGTCTCGAATTTTCTGGAATTCCATTTTTTCGTTTTTTACTGCAATTTTTACGGCTTTTACCAACATTTTTGGTATTTAGGAAACCAAATTTTACCGGCCAAACAAAAATTCAAGAATTTATTAATAATCTCAAGTAAGTATATAACATAACCTATAAAATAACTTTGCATGGTTTATTTTAACAAAAGGCCCAATTTCATCGGCGTGGCCAGCCTGAAGGGGGCTGTGGCCTACGTCTTGGCTTTCTGTGATACACATATATTGTATCTGTATTTTTTTAATAGTAGTGATCCAGGGGACCCCTGCAATACATAAGGGCAGCCTGAGATCCAACAGAGGGGGCCAGGCCCCCCTTAGCTACGCTGATGTCTATCCTCTGATTGTGGGTTATAAATTTCAAACCTTGGGCTGGGTTCGGTTTGCTTATCTAGCACTTTTGGTAAATAGGAATTATAACATTCCGAAGAAAGAATATTGTTTGTATATTACAATTTTATATTGTTTCAGGTACTGTTTTTCCAGCTGCTCCAAAGGAGACATGACTGACATGCACATAGAGTGGGGCTCGTGTTCACAATTCACATTTTCAAAAACGAGACCAATTATAACAGCGGGATAGATCATTTAGGGTAATTTGGTGTGTATGCTAAGGTAGGTAACTGATCAAGAGAGCAGCACTCACTACGTGACCTAGGATATTCTACCTGGGCAAATATGGTGTACTAAAATTAGCAACCGAACCACCTCTGGACAAAAGTGTTATATAAAATATGATATATTGTGACTGAGCTAGCCCCCTAATATATGTAAGGAACTCACATGTTTATTATTAAGAGAGATTAATTATAATACTGGTATTACATATTTAGTGTGTTGAATTATACAATAAAAAATTTATTAATTTTCTTTTAATAAAGTTTTAAATATAATAAATACCTACCCACATACATAATGTAGTTTTATTTTCTGAATTTACTGCCAAAATATTTGCATTGTTTCATTTTTGATATGAAACAATGCAAACATTTTGGTGCAATCAAAATTTAATTTTTAAAATTGGCGGCTGCCGCCGCCGCGCCAGCTGGGCGATTGCAGCGCCGCGCTCGATTGGTCAGGAACTAAAAAAAGAGGCATAGAATGAGTGTCCCATCTTTTTTTATACTTATTTACCTAATCTGTGCACGTATGGACGTATTCTCGTTCGGGCTAGCAACAAGGCATGCGAATTCGTTCGAATAAATACACGCCTTTAGGGTCTCAGGTTCCTCCTCGTGCCTGCAAGTATTATACTTATAAATTGAGCATTTCTTTATGTTTACCGCATCATTACTTTCGGTAATTTGTGCAAACTGTAATGTAAAAGAAGCCGTAATTCGCTTCCGAAAGAAGAACCGTGACAAATTTCAATTGGTACAGTTTTGCCAGCAAATTGCTGGTAAATTGATCTCCCGTAGTTTTGTTAAAACCAGAATCACATCTGACGTTTCAGACAGATCCAATTGAATTGAGAAACATACAACCAGACAAAGTCAATGGGCGACCAACGCGACGTTAAAATTACAGCCTTTTAAGGAAATATATTTTTTTTAACAAACGGAAATAACATTTTTCTGTACCGCACCTTGACTCTCTTGACATATTTTATAATTTTTTAAACTAAAATCGGAAATGTCGGAGCAAAATGCAAGCAAACAAAACAACATGGCAAATTAATTATTTTTAATCAGCCTAAGACAAATTTGACTGTTATTATCCTCTTTAAAATAAGGTTCAATTTGGCCCATGTTCCATTTCTTATAAAAGGGGTAAAAATTACCTTTGGTAGGGGTGCACCTCAGCGGAACATCAAAAGAGCCGAAGAATGCCTCCTTCGCAAACAAAATCGAGGTGTCCGAGTATTTTATCAAACATATTACAGTATATACCCGAAACAGCCCTCTTTTTATTTTCAAATAAAGTAGTATTGGTGGTTTTTAAATAAATAATATTTTTAAAAAATCGAAAAAATTAAATATCTCCCATAGTAGTTCAATGAATATAGGCCAAAATAGGAAGGTTAGCCTACAAAAGGTCCGGTAGTTCTGAATTTTGGATATGTTGTTAAGCTCAGGAAGGTAGTTAAAAATCTGAGTTTTCGTCACCAACACCCCTGTGCTCCCTCCGCCATCTTGAAAAAACCATCAAAAATCGGCATTTTTTTTAGTTTTTTGCCTTTAATTTCGTTCCAGTGCACTAAATCGCAAAAAGAGTTATATGACATTTTTTAGAAGATATAATTATCTACAATTGTGTGGTACTATGGTTGTTCTGCGAGCAGTAGTAACGGAGCTAGATAATTTCCAAAAAGGACTAAAATCACGTGCTTGGGCAAATTTTCAGATTTTTTCTACTTTAGACGGCATAACCTCCGAAATACTTTGTTCTAGGGTAAAAGTTCTAAGAACATATCTTATAGAGAATTTTATCAGCTACAAAATCCATTCTTTAAATGTATTTTTAAATATTGTAATGGAGTGGGAGTAACTATTAACTTAAAGTAAGTAAGTTAGAAAATAAATTTTTTTTAAAAATTTAGTGCTTTAAACGGCACGTTTTTTATTTATTTTAATTTTTTTGTATAAATTTAGTAACGTACAAAAAGGTTAATGAGTTTAGGGGTCAAAAACCTCCTTAAACTAACCACCTCTTCAAAAACCCCCCCAGACCCCCCAAAATCTAACATATTTGGGTTTTCTCAAATTTTCTCAAAAAATACGCTTCTAAGAGAAAAATGTGTAATATACTTTATTGTAGACAATGAAATTTCCTTTTGAAAAAGGTACAACTCGATGGGGGTCACTATTGATAAACTCTTCAGCGGCGTCCGTTAATTGAAGTAATTTAAAAAAGTAAAGAAATATCCATGTTTTTTCCAGGATATATTCGATTTTTTTTTAAACCAAGGTCTATAGAACAAAATGTGTTATACATTATTGTAGCAAATATGTTAGATTTTGGGGAGTCTGGGGGGGTTTTTGAAGAGGTGGTTAGTTTAAGGAGGTGTTTGACCCCTAAGCTCTCTTACCTTTTTGTACGTCACTAAATTTACACAAAAAAATAAAAATAAATAAAAAACGTGCCGTTTAAAGCACTAAATTTAAAAAATTTATTATTTTCTAACTTACTAACTTTAAGTTAAAAGTTACTCACACTCCATTACAATATTTAAAAATACATTTAAATAATGGATTTTGTAGCTGATAAAATTCTCTACAAGATATGTTCTTAGAACTTTTACCCTAGAACAAAGTATTTCGGAGGTTATGCCGTCTAAAGTAGAAAAAATCTGAAAATTTGCCCAAGCACGTGATTTTAGTCCTTTTTGGAAATTATCTAGCTCCGTTACTACTGCTCGCAGAACAACCATATTACCACACAATTGTAGATAATTATATGCTCTAAAAAATTTCATATAACTCTTTTTGCGATTTAGTGTACTGTAACGAAGTTACAGGCAAAAAAACTACAAAAAGTGCCAATTTTTGATGGTTTTTTCAAGATGGCGGAGGAAGCACAGGGGTGGGGGTGACGAAAACTCAGATTTTTAACTACCCTTTCGACCTTAATAACATATCCAAAATTCAGAACTACCGAACCTTTTGTAGGGTAAAACTTCTCTATTCATTGTACTATAGCGCCTTTTTGCGTTAAATTACTTACCTTCACCTCTGAGGGTTTGCCCGTGAAATCTTTTTTGATTAGACGTTTGACTTTACCTCGATGAAATTTCTTTAAATTAATTTACTTAATTTTTCTAAAACTTTGGCTTGCGGCATCATTATATTTATTTTTTGCCGAAATTTTTCGTTTCTTCTTCCAAATAGTACTTAATTTTCCTAAAAAAATTTTCGGGCGGGGCGGGGCTGTTTTTCTGCATTGCTATTTTTGCCGAAAATTATTACTTGATTTTCCTAAAATATTTTAATTATTGACACACAATAATTTATTAATTTTTCAGTAGTTTTTGCATATTGCAATACTTTCATTTTGCGCCAGGATTTTTTTCCAAAAACTAATTAATTTTTCTAAAGTTCTCCCTCCAGCGTATTTTTCATAATTTTCTAGTAGTTTTTTGTATTGCAATTTTTCCAGAATCTTAAAGTGTTAAATCATCTCACACCCCTTCTCCCCACCCCATCCTCCTGGATAACATAGCATTTTTTGCATTTTTAAGGTATCAAGTCCAGACATCAACCCCTCCCAAAATGGTTCGGCTAGTTGCGCCCCTGTGAAACACCCTAAACGGGGTGTTTTACGCACATCAAAAAAGAGGCCTTTTTGGGTATTTATCGAAAACGCTCGGTTACGTTAATTTTGTTTGCGAGGGGGACAGTTGTTGGCTCTCTTAAATTTTTTGTAGCACGAAACCCCTTCGAGGGGTATACTTTACCCCTATATTTTGAATAGGGAAAGTGGGTCTAGTGATACATTGTTTTGAAAGCCTTTTGAATGCCCTTACAACCGTGTAAAAAATTCAAAAATCTAACCATTAGTTTTTAAGATAATTGCCTTCAAACTTTTAAATTTAACATGGACTGGTAAAATAAAAATTTAATTATAATTTTATATTTTTCGAATTAAATTTTTATTTCATCACTTCATGTTAAATTTGAAAATTTGAAAGCAAATATCTCAAAAACTAATCAATGGATTTTCAAAACTTTTACACGGTTGTAAAGTTATTCAAGAGAGCTTCAAGACAAGGAATCACTAGACACACTTTTCCTACTCAAAATATAGGGGTAAAGTATACCCCTCGAAGGGGGTTCGTGCTACAAAAATTTCAAGTTTGCAAACAAAATCGAGCGTTTCTACAATTCGCACTTTAAATACCCAAAAGGGGTTCTGTTTCGATTTTAGTGAAACACCCTGTATATTAGCAATTTTAATACAATAATTTTCTTTTGCTACCAAATTAGTCTCGCTGTTATTCAAAAAATAATGTTCTAGGTCTATCCAATAACAATCCACAACTTTAATCATAACATCATTATACCATAAGTAGATCACACAGGTGTTCAATATCTTCATAGGTAGGTAGGTATATTTACTAAAGCCATACCAGTAGACGAAGCCTCTAGCAAAATGCAAATTGATTTTTAAACGGTTAAAAATGCAATTAAAACTGATGAATTAACGGGTATTTTTAATTTTAAGTTGATCCTGACTTCTTAGAAAATACTGATTTAATTAGAAACTGTAGGTTTTTAGTTGCGGTAGATACAGAAAATTTTGATTCGGTTTGCCCAAAGACTCCACTTTAAGGATTTGCTTGATTCCACCCTGACACCCTTAAGAGTTTTGGGATAGCAATAAGATCAAACATAAATTTAAAAATGAGACAATTTGGCGCGGCCGATTCTGGGACAATTCGCTGCGGTCTGATTTGCCGCAGGAACAATTTTCCAAGAGAATTTGTTACTTTAGGTATACTTGGCATTGGCAATAATTGTTTAAACAGTTTTATTTAGCTTGACTGTATTTTTGTTCGTTGCTTAGGTTGCTTGATTGGGTGAGCTGGTTGGGTTATACCCTGTTTCCACCAATGCATGCCCACCCCGATTCAAAAAACGCATCACGTGATAGGCCATGGATTGGCACCGGCTTGAAATGCAGAGTCACATGATGCGTTTTTTGAATCGGGGTGGGCATACATTGGTGGAAACAGGGTATTAGTTGGTTAGGTAGGTTCGTTAGGTTGATCGAGTAGGTTGGTTACTTCTTGATGCTTTTGTTGGTTTGTTAGGTTTGTTGATTAGGTTGGTGAGTTAGGCTGGTGGGTTAGGTTGAATGGTAAGGTTGGTTAGGGGTCCAAAACACCACAGTGTTTCAAGTTTAAAGTAATATAAGAAAGTCTGTTGGAAAAATTTGAAAACAGTTATAAACAAAGATATAATGAAATATACCGAGTTAAGCTAAATAAAACCGTTTAAACAATTATTATACGTTCGGCAAATTGGGCCACGGCGAATAGCCCTCGCAGCGAATCAGACCACAGCAAATCGGACGGCGGCGAAGAGGTCGCGGCGAATTCTCCCCTACCCCAAACTACACGGTAAAATTTGTTTTGAAATAAAAACAATTTGTTTTGAAATAAAATATTTCTTTTTAGTTCAACGCAGTGTTTAGTTAGTTTAATTGTTTTGTTTCAGTTTACTTTAAAACAATTTGATTTGATCTAAGACGACTTTTTTTACTGGGTAGATACCTTTTAGCTAGAAGTAAAATATCCTTGCAAACATACGGACCTTTAAGCATCCCCAATATGCTATATTCCTGTACATTTTATCGCGGCGAATTCTCCCCTACCCCAAACTACACGTAAAATTTGTTTTGAAATAAAAACAATTTGTTTTGAAATAAAATATTTCTTTTTAGTTCAACACAGTGTTTAGTCTTGAAATGAGACTTTATTTTTTTTCTTTAATTGTTTTGTTTTAGTTTACTTTAAAGCAATTTGATTTGATCTAAGACGACTTTTTTTACTGTGTAGATACCTTTTAGCTAGAAGTAAAATATCCTTGCAAACATACGGACCTTTAAGCATCCCCAATATGCTATATTCCTGTACATTTTATTTAACATATTTAAGAACACATTATACAAAGTTTCTCAACAGTTTTCTTAGAAACGAAGCCTAACTATGCATTACCAAGTGCAGTTCAAATTGTGGGTAACACTCCAGTGGGTTGTTGACAATATACCGTATGAAAAAAATAAACCCAACTAAGTTAGACATAACTAAATTAAAAAGAAACCATCGAGTAATCCAATACATGGATCTGATACCTTACTAACCCATTAGCCCACTCCACGCTATAAGCCGTGAAAACACTTTCTTGTAAATATCTCAGAAACGAAAACTTCCACGAAGTTTTTGGTTATAACACAAATTATTGAGAAAAATGTGTTCTACTATGTTACTACTTCAATTTTTAAAATGTCAAAAACTTTTATTAGCATCAATCGATTTTGACCAAAATCTCACCAGCTTGTTGCAGTATGAGGCACTTTTTTTCATGAAAATCTCATAAAAATCGGTTTAGCGGTTTAGAAGATATCGTGCTACGGACAGACATGCACACACACACACACACAGACAGATCTGACGACGATATTGTTCAGATACAATAAAAATTACACATTGTCGGCGTTAACTCAAAAAAAAAATTGACAAAAATAATACTTTCTTCTTTTCTGCGCGGGCTAGGAAGGTAAAAATGTAATCAAAGAAATACCGGCTCCGGGTGTTTTGCTCACAATAAGGAACTTCTTGTCAAAGTTTGACACTTGAAAACTGTAAAACATAACAATTTTAAAAGAACGCAAAATTGTAAGTAAGTTATAAGCGAGGTGTCGAAAACGTCCTTGGAACCCTTATATCACTCTTATAACGCCTAGTTAAAGAATCGTTTAAGGGTGGCTGCAATCTATTTATAAACCTCTAATAAAAGCTAAAATGTTGCGTTTTGTTGGCGGCAACCCTTATATAACCCTTAAATACCTCTAACACCCGGTTCCCACCTACGACTTTCTCGTGGGTGCCCGCTCACGCGTCACATGATCTCAATATGAAATGTTATGACAGTCATGTGACGCGTGCGCGGGCACCACGAGAAAGTCGTAGGTGGAAACTGGGTTTAAGCAAACTTACTGTGTCATACAAGAGGAATAAGAACGTTGACGCAACCCTTATAAAACCACATATGATGGTTATCTGGTTTTTTTGTACTACTTACTCCCTCGACAAGAAACTTTGCGAATCAATTAATAAAACCAAGGATTTTTAGAATAAAAATAGATAAAAAATAGTTATGATATATCGTTTAAAGACATTTTGCTTTTTATTTAATAAATAGATCTAACAGGAGCGCAAAAACATTAACCTTCCATTATATTCTTAATAGTGTAGCTAATTATGAACCTTTGCCTCCATTAGTCTTGGCAAGTAACACACCCTGAATAATCCATTAACCCCATTCCTGTTGCGATTCATTTATCACATGGTGGTGATATCTATTAAGCAAAGGATCATATAATATCAGTCGGAAAAATGAAGACAAGCGTTCTGCATGTTGCTTTGCCAGGTATTGTCTTCAGCAAAATACTCCTTTTTGATTTTTTATATTTTTGTCAGTACCATTTAGCCCTACTATTTGTGCACCTATGCACGATTGTCCTCTTTTGCCTGGCAAAAAAATTATTACAGCATCGTATATTTTACTGCAATCTCGATTCCAATATAATGTTTTATTTTAGGATCCTAATATCAATGTTTTATATTTTCCTGAAGAATAGGTTTTTACATATCTATTAGAATGGGGCCCAGATA
This sequence comes from Aspidapion aeneum, assembly GCA_963576565.1. Taxonomy (NCBI): domain Eukaryota; kingdom Metazoa; phylum Arthropoda; class Insecta; order Coleoptera; family Brentidae; genus Aspidapion; species Aspidapion aeneum. Next base: position 113,644,955 of record OY755043.1, read on the forward strand.
AGTTTTTCTTTGTCTTACTATCTTTTTCTTCTTCTTTTAGTGTCAGTCCTGGTGGGTTTTAGCCTGACGTGTTGCGTCGCATCCCTCTTACTCCACTCTAGGTCTCCAGTTCATTATTTTTCGTGATGTTCTTGTGTCATCCATTGTATGTACATGTCCCAATGAAGCTTCCCGAATAACATTTTAGGGCACATTGGCAAATTTAAGAAACAAAATGATATGGAGAATGATAACTTCTACTTTTTTCCCTAAAAAAATTACTTCGAAATTAAGGTTTGTAGGATATGTCCTAAACTGGAACAAATAACCCAAGAAATCGTTATTTGTGGACAAGAAATTTTAAAGTATTCTTTTAGGAAAATCTTCTTTCTACTAAAAACTAATTTCTTCCCTCTTTGAAAGTCCTCAAGCGCGTTTCAGCTATGAAAGCAAAGAAAGGAGACAATTTCTCCTAAGCCTTACCAAGTATTCCGCTTTGAGGTTCTCGATTACCGTGGGCATTTTTAAGACAACATAGCTTGTAAAACAGTGTTAAACTTGACCTTAAAAATTTCTTGAAAGTTAGGAACTTTTTTGGTTTGCTACATAACTTAGAGTTATTTTTTATCTGAATTAACATAATTCATTGCATTTATAAAAAAATAGGTTTTTCAAAAAAAAAATTGCCGTTTCTCTCGTATCTCGGTAGATGGCGTTTCTTGCGAGAGTTTTGTCACTATTTACATAGGGTTAGAGACAAAACGGTCTAATTCGCAAGGGTGTCACATTGACCAAGCAGTGTTCTGAGTTCCATAAGGACGAAATAGTTAACTGTCAGCACTTATTAGGTTATTAGGTGTCCATTAGATCTTGGACACCCATGAGGTTCAGGTTAAGCTTTCAAGCTACCCACGGAAAAATATGAGAGAAACAAAAACTCCTTTTTACCCGATTAACCACGAAACTTGATTTTTAAATTCACCTATACTAAGTTTCACGCTCTAAGACTATGTTCGCGGAAAAAGGACAGACGCCATGTTTTTTTTGTTTTTTGATCATTTTTTATTCTGTTTTTGTTAAATTTTATTTAAACAATCTTAATAATTTTTCGTAAAATGATGTATGGTTGCCCAGAAGGAAAAAACAAAGCAAGAAATTTCTGGGTATAGTTTTTGCAAAGTCAGTTGAACAAAGATAAAAACCGACTATCGGCATATCCTTTAAAGAAAGTGATATGAGCGACGGTAGATTATTCATGAAAATTATTTCATTTAATTATGGCGTAAACTAAAGAAATAAAAATAGATAATAAAACTTTCTATTCCTACACCTACAGAAACGACACTGATTTATTTCCTAACTCTGCATACTGCCGACTAAAGGGGTCCCGAAAAGCACACCCGAAAGCAATTAAAAGCGCATCTCAAAAAAATCTGCCAATCAGGTGCCGTCTATCCACCTGTGCTCGGTCGGTCGGAAAACAAATACTTTGTGCTTGGACCGCAAAGAGCCGCGCCTTTTCTCTGTCGGTAGGGTTGAAATTATACCAGAAAGATTTTATATGAATTTGGATAACTTTTGAAGGGCAGAATGAAGCAAAATTTCATGAAATCGATAGAACCCCGTATTCGGAGTTATTCAAGGGCCTTTGCAAAAACTATAATACAAGTATGAGTTAGTCGTTTCTGTATCTCTGCTAATAAATATGGCGAAAAAGAGATGAACCTTTGTAAATTTAAACGATTCAGACAGGCCGTTCGCAAAATTGTTTAAGGGCAATTTATCATTTGTATGATTTATTGACGCGGTAATGGAAATAAACAATATGAAATTCTGCCCACAACTTTTCAACGTACAACTTGCGAGTCTCATTCGCTTTAAGAAAATTAAGTCGCCAGGGTGGGTTTATGGCAAAATTATGCGCTAACTTGCATAAAATAATAATCACCCAGTCAGATATAAAAATGCGTATTGGTATTTAAGCTTAATATTTATAGGTACTCTTTAAACAATGTATAAGACGCGTATTTATTCGGCAAAGAAGGCAAACAAACGCTAGAGAACGAATTCGTTCGGAAATGCGTTTAGTCCACAAATGTGCATATCGTTAGTAGCAGTGGCTACTGCTACTGGGAGGGCAACGGGGTAGTGCCCTCCCAAAACTAGACAACAAACAGTATTTTTATTTGATTTATTTAAAAAAAGATAAATCTTCGCGTACGACATGTCTAGTTCTTTTTTTTAGTCTGTAGTTAACAAAAGGCGATTAATTGGGTAAACTTTTTTAGCGTAAATTACAAGCCGGCAGCACCGCGCAGGACAAGATTTCAATTTCACTCGTTTTTCAGCGGTGTATGGGTGGCTGTTCCCGCGCGGGGGCAAGAGGAATGTTTGGTTTAGTTGACGTCGGCCACATTCATCGTGCGAAAACATTCGTTGCCCTTCCTACATGTTTTCGGTTCTATCCTTAATGAAGACGTATAAGTTTGTTTTGATTTGGGGTAGGTCAGTAGTTAAAAGCCTTGCCGGTCGCGTGTACATTGTTTCTTTTTGTTTTTGTCTGTTTTCAAAATGAAAATAAATACCGTCGATTATATAATTAACTGTGCAAATTTAAATACGTTGACATATGAACTTCGATTACTTACAAATAAAATCTTTAGGGCCACATAGACCGGACCTAAAAATCCTAATAATTAACCAAAATTTTAGTGCAAGTAATAAAAAATTATACGATGCTGAAAACTGGTTGTGCGGTTGTGAACAATACACGAAGTGATCCTGCGTGGGTGGCAAAGGGAATGTCTGATATCAAGCACTTTCCTGAAAAGTTAAAAACACAAAGTAAGTGCTACTTATTTAAATAACCACATAGAATTTTCTATGGTAGGCAACCCACATAGCACAAAGATCACGTCAACGTTAAATTAACGTGAACAAAAATAACAAAGTTATTTTTTACTTGAAAACGACTTCATACCATGTAATATTTATTTTGTTAAATCTACATGCTTAAAGATAACTTAAAAACAAGGAGAAATCAAGCTATAAAAATGTACTTTTTGCTGAAGTTTCTGGTGCTGTGTATATAACGTGTTTTTTACCCTCGTTATTTTCATGTACCAAATTCACACTTAAAAAGTCCTCCACAACATGTTCTAAAACGCCACTAGATTAAGACTTCTCAAACCTACTAACTTTCTGCGTCTTTTTTGGTCACGTATTTTTAATTAAAAATTTTTAACTTAAAAGAGACGCGAAAGGAAGTTATAAAAGTTCACTAGTTTAAGACTACAATACTTCAAGACAATTTTAAAGAAGGCGCTCAAGGCAAGACAAAATATCTATTTATCTATCTATATACATTATGTTTTTTTTTAAAGCTAAACAAGATTTTTTAACAGGAAACACTTTCACAGAATATTAATGTGTCTTTATCAGGTTAATAATAGATGCGTCGTGATCCTAAAGGATCAGGGATTAGTTATTAACAGGTTTTTGGAGTTTAAAGGCCAAAGGACTGCCTGATAGATTTCTTCAAAGTGAAAAATCCCGACAATAGGTGGCGCTGCTGCTAGTAAAATCTCAAAAATATTCGGTAGAAAAGTCATGCAAGTCGCGTTTTAAAATTCGTGTAGAAAAGGCGTGAATCTAATGTGATTTTAACGTTGATGAAAATCTTAAAAAATAATTTTTAGCAACGTTATTTTTTGTAACTTAAGCTTGTTTTCATATATGAAATAAACGTTTTTTTCTAGCAGCTTTTAAAATCAACGTTTTTTTTTCTCACGCTTTTTTACGTGGTAAACACGTGATTGTGCTATGTGGGAAGACTGATATTAGGTGCCAATTGAATAGTGCCTATAGGCAAAGCATTGCCGAACATAATAAAAATATGCCAAAAAAATAGACATACACTTAGTAGGTTAATAGACTGTTTAAAATTCTGTGGGATTTTTGAGGTTGCTCTATGGGGCCATGATGAGTCTGAAACTGGTGCTAATCCGAGCACTTTGCGCATGTAAAAGAAAAAAATAAACTAAAAACTACATCAAGTAGCTGCTTGTTTGCAAAATGCTAAAATAAAATTGTTTAGGTAAGATTTTTTATCTCCTTTTCCATGCAATATAAATTTCTGCACCCCCCAATTTATAAAGTCACCAGCCGCCACTGGTTGGTAGAGACTTTGGAAGTGAAATGTATAGCTTTTGGTGGTGCCAAAACTGGCCGGCGAATAACGCAATTTGACACTGTTGACATTTGAACGTCACATGTCGTTAACGGCTTCCGTGGAACGCCGCAAACTCATTGACGGTTAACATAAGAATTTTGACGCACGTAGAACGTGCGTGATTGTGTTTTAGCGAGTTTCTGTTATGTTCCGCGCCATTTGGCTGGCGCTGGCTGCACAAATCAGAGCAGTGTTGATCGGAACCCATTTATTGGACATAGGGGAAGATGGGGAATAAGAAACAGGGGTAATTGGAAATATTTTTTTGCATCTCGTGAATTTTGTCTGTTATGTCATTTGAAATATCTGAAAAAAACCTTTGAAATTCTTTTAGTACAATATTAATAAAATTTTGGCTCTTTTTTAAACATATTTTTCACAATTTATTTTGTCTGATGGAAACACTTTATTTTCAGTTTTAATACTTAAGTTTGTTGTCAAATGTAAGAGTTTCTATGTATTGTTTTAAATTTGGCTTGACATAAATAAGTAGTTTGGAATGGAAATGTTTCTTATTACTCTTCTCTATCTCTTTGACAAAAGTGATCTATGTAAAACTTTAGAAATGGCAAGTTGCAAAAATATTAAATGGCATCCAGCTCAAATAGTCCACAGTACACCGGTCTATTTTCTAAGTGATTACTAACTGGCTAAATTTTCGTACATAGCTTTATTTGGGCGAGACGCCGAACTTTTTTCCCAGCAAAAATACTTGAATGTGATTTCTACCAGAGTGCCCAGGCGTAGACATGCTTCGTGCAAACTAGCATATGATTTTTAGAACAATATTGCCATTAACTTTCAAACACATTTTTTAGGCTACAGAAAAAAAATACCCGTTACTAATTCTTTAATGAAACTTTTCATTTCATTATTTATAATTTTGAGAGAGTTTAAGAGTTAATGCCTGTTTTGAAAGTAAATGGCAACATTTTCCTCTAAATCATATGCTTGGTTTAGTCAGTCCGAAGCTTAAAACATTTTTGCGCCTGCGCATTCTGTTAGGAATCACTTTAAAGAATTCTCTCGGCGGTCGAATAAAGTTATGTACGAGAATTCAGCCTGGACTAATTTGCATTAGATAACTTTTAATATTTCTGCAACTTGCCATTTCCAAAGCCCAAATCAATATGCAACAAAAAAGAATATATTTCTTATGTGCATTCAAAATTTCTAGAACGTCGCAGTATTGTCAGTTTTATCACTGTTTTCTCAATGGTTTTATAAAAAACTTTAAGATAATATTCACAGAAGCCGGCTCGACACCTGTATTTACATCATATAACTTTATACTAACAGGTAGAAGTGGCAACATAGTACAAAGCATAACCCCCTTATTCCCGCTTGTACAAGCATCCCGGTCACGTCGCCTTAATGGCAAGAGAAGGTTAAGTACGAAAATCTATTAAAAGTCAGTGACGGAGTGTAATTTATAGATGTGAAATAAAATATATTTTAAATTAAAAATCATAACGGTAAATATTATAATACATTTTAATTTTAAGTAATAACTTGGATTTATTAATAATAATAAAGTGCCTTTATTTTCTTGGATGTGCCGATATTCGTATAACTACGCTCTTCCATATAACCACCTCGTTAGAAAAATGTATAGAGTGATTATTTTACATATAAGAACTAATTTATATAGATTATAACACTATACATATACCTTATGCATAAAAAACCTACCAGAAAATTTGAATACAGTTAATAAAATTAATAGAGTAAGATATTAAGGTACTAATATATTAATTATATTTAAAAAAATCAATTTTATTGAATTCAGTCGAGGCATACTTAGGACAAAATGAATTAACTAATGCTTTTAATATGTTTTTTGAGGTGTTTTTTTAAACTGACATCACTAGCCGCCGCTTTGATACAGTTTGGAAATTTATTAAATATCTTTCAAATAGTGAGGTTCTATGTTTCGGCATCCTCAGAAGATCACCTTGGCGGGCATATACGTAATATTCCAATACTCCCTGTTACCTATTTACACAATGGTTGGCGTTTGATGCAAACATTCAGAAATAAAGAGAGAGAGAGAGAGAGAGATAGAGTTTTTGTCAACTGTACCACTGTACGCCGATGATTTGAGGTAACGAATACAAAAATAAAATAATATTCATGCGTAAAAGTATAACCAATCAGGACATTTTATCTTAAGGACCGCAAAAAGGATAGACTTATACCCATTGATATTGCTATTTTAAATATGTTTGCATTCTGCATCGTAAGGTACACTAGGTATTGCAATAATACGTACTATACGAAAATAATATGCATATATCTTTGAAAGCAACCAATCAGGTCTTTTTTGCTTAAAGACCCCAAGGCTCTCATGTTTGCATCATGAATGGGCAGTTACTGTGGGTATTGGAATATTTTGTATATGGTGGCGGGTAGCACATGTGGAATTTAACGCTATAACCCATACAGGCGAGCCGGTACTGTATTAGGAACCTACTCCCAACTTTTTTTGAAGTCGTGATTATACAGATTTAATACGTTCTATTCTTGATATGATTTGTAGGTCTTTGATCATTGTCTTAATAATAAATTGATTGATATTGCAGGGGTGGATACGAATAATCAATTAATATAAATTACATGAATAATATCAGGTCAATATATTAATCAAAAGAACAATCAAACTTAATTAAAATTCTACGAAACCGATATCTCAACTACCGTTTGTATTGATAAAAAATATGCAAGAGTTGCGTCTTTTTTTTAGCAGTTTCCACGTATCTTACATGACAAAATGTACAGCGTGATTATTCACTATAAATCCTGTTTCCCTTAAACTCATTTATTATTATAAAAATTCGCTAGAGAGAGAAAGAGAGCGCGAGAAAGAGATAGATAGAGATAGATAGATAGAGAAGGAAATGGAGAGAGAGATAAAGAGAGATAGAGAGAGATAGAGAGAGATAAAGAGAGAGAGAGAGAGAGAGAAAAGCGCAAACCGAAAAATCAAATCATTTACTCAAATATTATACCTCCGAATAATAATCTAGCATCCTGCTAAAGGTCATAAACTTTGATCAACATCGGGAAGATTTCGGAGAGTATTTCACTCATTCATTCAAAATTTATAGTGCCATTTTAAAAATCTCTTGTAAAAAAATCATAATCCTTCCTTAAAATGGTTCATATAAAAATTTCCCTGAAAAATCAGCTGATTTTTCCAAGAGCGATGTTTGTATTTTTTGCGCAAATTTACTGAACCTTGCAGTACAATTTTTTTGTACCTACTATTTTTACATCGCAAAAAAATATGCGAGACAGTTCATAATAATCGTTTAAAAGCGCTTTAAAATTAAACTGTTTTTTTTTCCTTTTACTGTCGGAAACGTCTGCTCTGACAAACGGTTTTACAATGAACTTATAAACACCCACAACAACCAGTTAAGATGTAATTTAGTTTTAAAAGGAAATAAGAACCAAAAAAAGGTATCACAGAGTTACAAGGGCTATCAAAACGGACGGATCACGCTCTTCCACTTGTTGTTTATGTCACCAAATACCTTGTAGATCTACTGGCCCTTTCCATTTGCCTCAAATACATTCTCACCCGCGATGCTTGAACCCAGAACCCCTAACTAATTCATAATGTTCCTTTTTCGGGAAGACAGGATATCGGTTACTGCGCATGCGTGAGTTTTGGTGATTTTGGAACATACTCCGTTACGTCACTACATCGCACCCCCGCTAAAAAAGAGTCACAACTCAAAAAACATTGTTTTGAGAAAATTGCTGTTAAAGAATTTAGTTAATTAGAGAGATTCATTTTTCACTTACATGACAGATTACGAGTTAACATGTTATTTTATATCAACAGGAACCTAAAGGACATATCATAATTTTTGAGATAACTTTTTGACAGTGAGCAGATGTTTACCCAGGGCTATCAAAACGGACGGGCCACGATCCTCCACTTTGTTGACGTCACATCCGGGGCTGATTTTTTTTGTTGGCTACGTTACGACACAGCTGATTGTCATTAAAGTATTGAAGTTGGAATGACGGTTCATGTATATTTGATTTTTTTTAAATAAGGCCGGTTTTGAGATTTTTTTTACTATATTCTTTTAGAACAATTTTTTTTAAATCTATAGTAATCCTTAATTTTTCAAAGCCGCTTCATTAGCTCACACAAAAATTAAGTTTAAAATAGAAGCGAATGTGACAATCACAGATGACAAAGTTAAATACATGTCAAATATAACAGTTGGTATGTGGTACATGGCGGGTAATTTGAATTCAAAATAAGGAATGCTAAATCTTGAAGATTTTAACCTTTTATTCATGTTGCTTCCTTACAAACCTTTGGTGGAACATCGGGATGGTGTCTGAGAATATTTCACTGAAATTTTGCGGAAATTTGTAGTGCCATTTTGAAAATATCATAAAAAAACGCCTGACCACCCATAAGACCCAATGTAAAATTCAGCCCCGGGAGAACAGCTGATTTTTTCAGGGTCGTGGCCTCTATTTTTGTGTTGGCCTTGGTTTACCATAATAAATAGCACAGGCCAATGAAAAAAAGTTATAAAAAGTTGTCTCAAAGATAATGATATAGGGTTTATTAACTCAATGTAATTGGTACGTTTCTCAGAAAAAATGATTTTTGTCGTTTTTAGTTAAAAAAAAAAATTGACATGAATCTGCTGATCTTTTAAATTTTTTTAAAAATTATTGTTTTTATAGTGTAACTTGTTTTAAAATTATTGATATTATAGGATTTTTAAATAATTTTATTGTAACCATTTGCAGAATAGTTTTAAATGAAATTGTAAAGAAACGTCATAATACAACGTTACAAAGTAAGAAAGAATAAATCTTTAAAAAAATCCACCCTATATGATCATCTTTTATCCTCACAAAAGTTTAGTGGAATAACGCGTTGGAAAATATAGGAGAATAGGATGGACCACTTCCATCTATCCATCTATTTAGCTTCCTTCGATCCATCTTTGGACATAGGCCTCCCCCAATATTCTCTGTCGCCCTGGTCATCCATCTAGTCGCCGCATGTTTCTTTAAATCATCCGCGCATCTCACTTAGGGTCTTTCCCTACTTCTTTTATTTTCCCAAGGTCTCCAGTCTACAATGCATTTGTTCCAACGATCGTCTTGCTGTCTGATATTATGACCGGCAAATTTCCATTTTAATTTTGCTACCTCTCCTCTGACATCCCTTACTTTTGTTTTATTTCTTATCCATTCATTCCTTTTTCTATCTGTTAGCTTTACATGTAACATTTGTCTTTCCATTGATCTTTGGGCTTTTTTTACCTTATCCATGTTTGATTTTGTAAGGGCCAGGTCTGGGATCCATATGTGAGCACAGGAATAATACATTGGTTATACACTTTCGTTTTAAGGTACTGAGGATATTTTTTATTTTCTAATATATAGCTTAATTTACCGAATCTTACTCGTCTCTTGAATTCCACCACCAGATATTCCAATTTCGTGACGTCACAAAATCCAAAGGTGTTGAGTCATCCTACTATGAACCCACTCATCCTTCTCAAAAACACCTTAATCCGTTTAATAGGGTGGTCCTTCTTTTTATATTCACATTAAATGAAAAAGGACAACTGACTTTTTTTTCGCGAGTCGAAAGTAGGGGTTAGTTTTTTTGAGCATTTCGCGCATTTTTACTGGTTTTATGTGAAAAAATTTGTCGAATCTTGGTTTTGTGTTGTTATTTTCGTTATTTTAAACAAGTTTCGGAATCGTAGAATGCCAGACACATCCTGTGCGGTTTCTGGATTTAAATTCAACTATTCGAACTTCAAGAAATTTGGAATTGATGTGCTGCGGCTCACCCAGTAAGTTTTTTGCTTTGACCTGTAAAGCTCAAGTTTCCGGTCTAGGGAACGTCCTTAAATTACGTAACGCAAAAATGTAGGATTTTTGAAGCCCCCTCCCCTCCTTGTAACGCATTATCAAGAAAAAAACATATTAAAAAAACATTGAGTGTAACGCAAGGCTAAACCCCCCTTCCCCCCCAGAGCGTTACGTAATTTAAGGACAGGCCCCTAGTAACCTGAATACTTTTTTGGTCCATTCAAGGCCTTGTATAGCCAATAAAAAGCTAAATAACATAATATTTAATAAATCCCTGCATTTTAGATAATGGATGCGAACTTTACGAACTGTAACATAAAATTTGGAGATCTTTGAATTGCGAACTGTCAACGCAAACTGCGTTTATAAATCATGTGTATAGGTTTCCTTATTTATTGGTATATTATTATCGTATTTTACCAAAAAAAAGGCCTCAAGCAACGACTGACCTATCTTGCCCCGCACTCCCCTACAGCAATCTTAGATTTAATACAATTTAAAAAATTGAAAGTGTATGTCTTGGCCCAATTTTTATTACTTATAGGTACTGAATCATATTCTGTTTACAGAAAAATACTTTTTTAAGCGTGATTTTGTATCGAGATATCTGAAACAATGGTACACGAACTTAATTCAGGCATCGGCTAAGTAACCAACTAAATACATGACAGGGCATGTGTCGAATTAGCATACAAAGTTGGTGCTAATCGTGTAAAAAATATACTGAAAGAATTAAAGTGTAGCAACTAGCAGCATCTAGAAAAAGCTTAATAGTATAAGTCAGACACCTAATTTAATTTATATTGTATAACCACGGATTCCCTAAACATAAAATGGATAACCAACGCTTGTACGCTTGTTATAATAAATCACAACACCATGCGTTTGATGTCTCACCCAGCACAAAAATCACATCAACGTTAAATTAACGTGAATAAAAATAACAAAGTTATTTTTTACTAGAAAACAACGTCATACCATGTAATATTTTTTTGTTAAATCTAAATGCTTAAAGATAACTTCAAACTATGAGGAATCAAGCTGTAAAAATGTAATTTTTGCGGAATTTTCTGGTGCTGTGTATATAACGTCTTTTTTACCATCGTTATTTTCATGTGCTAAATTCACACTTGAAAAGTCCTCCACAACATGTTCTAAAACGCCACTAGATTAAGACTTCTCAAACCTACAACCTTTCTGCGTCTTTTTTTGTCACGTTTTTTTAATACCTTTTTTTAACTTAAAGGCGACGCGAAATGAAGTTCCAAAAGTTCACTAGTTTAATACTACAAAAGTTCATGACAATTTTTAAGGATGGCGCTCAAGGCAAGACATACATTATGTTTTTTTTTTAAAGCTATACAAGATTTTTCAACAGTAAAACACTTTCGCAGAATATTAATGCGTCGTGATCGTAAAGGATTAGAGATTAGTTCATTAACAGGTTTTTGGAGTTTAGAAGCCAAAGCACTCCCGGATAAATTTCGTCGAAATGAAAAATGCTGCTAAGAGGTGGCGCTGCTTCTCTCTTAAAAATATTAGGTAGAAAAGCCATGCAAGTCGCATTTTAAAATTCGTGTAGGAAAGACGCGAACCTAATGTGATTTTGACGTTGAAGTCTACTTAGAATTCACTTGAAAGTAACATGTAAACATTGCTGTTTTGATTTGATAATGACTATTACAACGCCGTTTTTTGCAACGTTATTTTTTATAACGTTAATAAATGACCTATTAAGCTTGTTTTCATATATGAAATAAACGTTTTTTTCTACCAGCTTTTAAAATCAACGTTTTTTTTTCGCGCGTTTTTTACGTGTTATACACGTGATTGTACTATTTTGGGTGGATCCTATCTCTGGTGTCAGTGCCAACACTGATTTCAGTGCCAGCACACTTATACACTTACTTGAGATTGAGTAAGAATTTGTTGTCCATTCCTTTGGATGGTAAAATTTGGCACACATGCAAACAAATCTTTTGGTAAAATTGGTAAAAATTATAGTAACAATAACAAAAAAATGAACCCAAGAAAATACGACAACGACGATCAGATTCAGACAGAACACCGTGGAGTTCAACGGTAGGCTGAACGCAACATAGACGCCCAAAAACTAGAGGGTCTCAGGTGGACCGCGTAGATGGTACCTCGAAAACCCGAGTATCGAAACCAGCAAAACCCACGGAAAATAGAACGAACATTGATGGATTGGATTGACGACAAATCAAAAATTGCCACCGTCTCGGCAAGATTAACCATTGACATTTCGATCTATGGTTTAGAAATGTCAAGGTCTTGTTGACCGCTGTTTTTGTTTATTTTTTTTTTGGCCAGTTTTTTTTATTAAATTTGAGATGAAATCTAAGTGTTAAAAACTATTCAGGGTCCTCAAACATTAGTTTTTCCATTAGAGTAGAGTCGGAGAATTTCTTTCTTTTTTAAGAAAAACACAACAAAAATAACAACAACTGACAGCACAGTATACTAATTATTTACTGACAGTCTTCGCTATTTTGACAAAGCCGTGACAATATATAAGTAGGTTTGTTAGGCTGCCTACCAGTGCCCAACTATTTTTACCACCCTTTCCATGGCAATGTCAAACGTACAGTGTACTTACTCTTTCTATTTTGGTTGGATGTGAAATTAAATCTCTAGCTGTTCTAATCTCTCTGGCAAAATGTAGCGAACGTAAGACAAGCCAAGGCCAACACAAAATAGAGGCCACGACCCTGAAAAAATCAGCTGTTCTCCCGGGGCAGGGCTATCAAAACGGACGGGCCACGATCCTCCACTTTGTTGACGTCACAACCGGGGCTGATTTTTTTTGATGGTCACGTTACGACACAGCTGATTGTCTTTAAAATATTGAAGTTGGAATGACGGTTCAGGAATGTTTGATTGTTAAAAAAAATAAAGCCGGTTTTGAGATTGTTTTTACTATATTCTTTCAAAACAATTTTTTTAATCTATAGTAATCCTTAATTTTTCAGAGCCGCTTCATTAGCTTACACAAAAATTAAGTTTAAAGCAGGAGCGAATGTGACAATCACAGATGACACAGTCAAATACATGTCAAATATAACAGTTGGCATGCGGTACATGGCGGGTAATTTGAATTCACAATAAGGAATGCTAAATCTTGAAGATTTTAACCTTTTAATCATGTTGCTTCCTTACAAAACTTTGGTGGAATATCGGGATGGTGTCTGAGAATATTTCACTGAAATTTTGCGGAAATCTGCAGTGCCATTTTGAAAATATCATAAAAAAACGTCTGACCTCTCATAAGACCCAATGAAAAATTCAGCCCCCGGAGAACAGCTGATTTTTTCAGGGTCGTGGCCTCTATTTTTGTGTTGGCCTTGCCCGGCTTCTTTTTCACTATGAATATGATGTTAGAACTAATATCCAACCTAACGTTATGTTTTTAAATTAAACATTATTTTGACGTTTGGCAGACAGAATTTTTTATCCTTTATTTTTCTGTCAAAAGCCTGTTTTGTGATCTGTAGGCAAAATTAATTAAAAAGTTCCGAAAACAACTAGGGAAAAACTGAAAGAGCAATACCAGTGAAAAACCGCCTGGAATATATAGGATTAGGTCTGTGTTTACTTGTGTACTGTCTCTAAATAGAGGAAATAGTAGCCCAACGATTATAAACACACAGGATTGCCTATTAGCTCGAATCTTTCAGCGGTAGGCGGCGCCATGCTTACGTCACTAGTGGACCTCTGCTCAGCGCGCTTCATTTAATACACATTGCAATCGTGAGTTGTTCACGCTTTTTTCTTGTTTATTTGCAAACAAATTTTTTATTCGTGTTAGTAAATATAATTAATAATTTCATTCATTTAACACGAATGATTTGATAAATCAAGAGTTTGCTCTGAGAGCTGAATTTTCCTACCAGACGATATGTTGGAGTTTCTTTTTTAAATAATTGAAAGTTTTAGAATTGAAGTAGGATTTTTTCTAAAAGTTTAATCAATTTAAATCATTAGATGTATAATGTATTGTTTTTGTTACGGATATAATAAAATACACTTATATTATGTAGTAACAAAAAGTTATTTATTTGATATTACAGATCTAAAATTGCAATATGTATTATATTATTATGTCAAAAACCAGTCAGTTTTTGGAGAAAACAGCCAAATAAGATGTGTTTTTTAACTTCTTATGCTTTAAATCAATAGATTTTCATATTTTTTTTTTCTGATGATTTACATTGTTTGTGTTATGAGTTGTTTTTATTCCACCCAGCGCCCGTTTTCACTCCTTCTCCTGTAACATGTTTCCGAAAACTTCTATAAAAAAACTTAAGAAAAAAACTGGAACTAAACTTTGCGAAACTGTCTACAAAATAAACTTTTCAATAATCAGTGTAATAAAAGAAGTACGTTTGCGGCATAATTACCAATTTTCTTCAATGTGATTAATTTAATGAGCAAGGAGTTTCCAAAAAAAGTTTATATAAATATAATATATATATATTTATAATATAATATAAAAGTATATATATTTATATTTCTACACTGAAAGAGGGAAAACAAAGCTTTCATATCAACAATAAATTAATGTGCTTTCTTTGTATCAATTCACTTAATTCACATTTCTAAAGGTTTATTTGCCTCCTAAATAGTGAACCACACCGTAAAATTAATAAAAAAACGCAAAAAAACGGAGATAAAAACGTCAAAAACACCTTAAAATCACACGAACTCTGAATACAAACAAAGCAACTGGTCCGCTGGTGACGTAAGCAGGCAGTGTTAGTCTGGCTTGAGCGACGCTAACATAGAGTTAAATGGAAATAAGCGATCCTGTGTGTTTAGGATCGTTGATAGTAGCCTGCGTTATTGGAACACAAGTAAGGTGAAACACCATCCTTTAGTAAAGGATAAGATTCAAACCAGGTAACTGCGCATGCCTCAAATAGAAGATAAGGGAAAAATAAGACATGCAAAAGTCCCTATTGCTAGAAGATGGGTAGGTATTTTTATTCATAGAGGTTTCTAAAAAAAATAAAGAAATTTTTTAAAGCGCTAAAAGCACTCTCGAATATAAATAAACATTCTTGGGCTTTTTACCATTTACTTTCTCAAATATCAACAACTAATTTGTTTCTTAGGTATAATATAATATGAGACCGCCAAAGAAATTATTAATATTTATTGCTATTTTACCTTGGCACAAGCTTGCATTACTTTAAAATTAATTACAGTTTGTATAATTGGTCAAAAATTTTAATCTTTACACGAGCAAGTATGATGCCAAAAATAATTTGAAAATAATGGCATTTACACTACTAGGCCGGTAAAGTAAACTTTATAGGTCAATCCCGAAAATTTACAAGGCAAGAGACAGGCGAGACCTGTGAACCTGAGGAGTAAGTTAATTTTTAAATAAACATAAAACAACACTAACACACTCAACTAAAAATAACTCAAAAGCAAATATATTCCTGCGATATACCTACAAGCATAAATACAGGCCAAAAAATCGAAAAATGAAACATTCATAGCTTACTCTGGAAACACTGAATAATTTCGTCTCGCCCACGCAAATTTTTAAGTGCGCATGCGTGGGTTTTAGAGCAAATGGACATCTGTGTCAACGTTATCTTTTCCATTGGGTAACTACGAAATCGTCGAAACCAAACCAATACGACCCGACTGATAACTCCAAGGTGTCTCAGTGCACTAATTTAAGCAGTTAACGATAACCGCCGACGCGGGGGGAATCACGGGGGTGCGAGCGGCATCGATCGCCGCAATTGATTTACAAAAGCAGATTCTGTGTACTGTAAAATTCTATAGGGCCATGTCGTTCTCTCTTTCTATATTTCGTAATTAGAATGCGACATAACATCTACAAAATGTCGTTCTCTCTTTCTATATTTCGTAATTAGAATGCTAGCCGAATAGATCACAGATATACAGACTTAATAGTCAATATATATGACGAAGCAACAACATCAATCAAAATCCATAGACAGGGTGAGACAATATCCCCTAAAATACTTAACCAGGCCCAAGAAGATGTTTTTAAAAGCTTAGATTGGGAAGTAAACGGACAATTCTTGAATCACCTAAGATATGCTGACGATATCGCCTTAATAACAGACAAGAAAGAAGAACTTATAAAAATGCTGGAAGAACTTGATACAGCAGCTAAAAATATAGGCCTAAGTATGAACTACACTAAAACTAAAATCATAAAAAAACACAGATATTACGGTCAGAATAAACCAAAAGAAAATAGAACAAGTAGAGGAATCTATATACCTGGGACAAATTATTAAACTGAAAAAAGAAAACCAAACATCTGAAATCAAGAGACGAGTAACATTGGCCTGGGCAGCATTTGGTAAATTAAGCTACCTATTAAGCAATAAAAAATATCCTCAGTACCTCAAAACGAAAGTGTATAACCAATGTATCATTCCTGTACTTAACTATGGATCCCAGACCTAGACACTTACAAAATCAAACATGGATAAGGTAACAAAAGTCCAAAGATCAATGGAAAGACAAATGTTACATTCAAGCTAACAGATAGAAAAAGGAATGAATGGATAAGGAATAAAACAAAAGTAAGGGATGTCAGAGGGAAGTAAAGAAATTAAAATGGAAATTTGCCAGTCATAATATCAGACAGAAAGACGAGCGATGAAACAAATGTATTGTTAACAGGAGAAAATTGACAACTGGGAAAATAAAAGAAGTAGGGGAAGACCCCAAATGAGATGGGCGGACGATTTGAAGAAACACGCGGGAACTAGATGAATGAGCACGGCGACAGACAGAGAAGAGTGGAAGATATTGAGGGAGGCCTATGTCCAAAGATGGATTGAAGAAGGATAAATAGATACATAGATAGATAGACAAGAGGTTTAAATCCAATTTGGAAAACTTCTTCGGCCTCAAAATTGTTTATCACTTAAATGTTTTATGTCAGTTTTGACCTATGATAGCTTTACCTGTATATGGTAATATATAAAGTGACAATGTGTTCGTAAATAATTCAAGGCCTCCAATTGACCGTAACTAACAAATTATACGGAATTTCAAATATTATTTTAATAATAATCATTAAACTAAATTATATTTAAATAATTTTGCCACGTAATGATTTAGTAGTAGCAAATAATCTATCAGAATCAAGAATTTCTGTGATTATTAAATTTTTCATTATTTAAAATAATTTAGAAACGTAAAAGTTTTAGCGCTAATTTTAATAAACTTACATATATTAATTGATTTTATTAATTAAAATTGGTGCTAAAAATTGATTAGCATATTTTCAAAACTTAGAAAATGAAATAGAAATAAAAATGTTCTTTTATTACCAACTAAATCCGTCATACAGATATAAACAACATCGAGGAAATACTGGAAAATTAGTTTCACGCATTCTTTTCAGGTACTCCTTATGAAATCCTAAAACCGCCGGCCAAGCAAAGCAAAGTGCTTAAGTTCTTTCTGCACGCGCTTTAAGATTTTTTCCAACACCATTCTACTAGTTCCCTCTTAATAATAATAATAATAATAATAATAATAATAATAATAATAATTAAGGTCTTGTATTTTCAAAACAAATAATTACAAAGATATTTAAATTAAAAAGGGCGAGATTCAGTTTACCGATTTTTAGAAAAATACCGGTATCTGTTCTTCCACCTAACCCTGCAGAAGGAAAACTCTACGAAAAACTATTAATTTTGTTTAAACGAAAAAAATAAACCCCCCCCCCACCTTCACTTAATGGAAGGTAAAACTGTCCGTAAAAAATCTACACGTACTTTTTGGGTAAAGCTAACTGAATGGTAAATGCATAGTGTTTTTTATAAGGCTGAATAAGAATTAAACTTAAAAGTTGTAAATAAAAAAAAATAAATAAAAAAAGCTTCTAAATTTACTTGTAACTACTAGTCACAGTTGGGTACAAAATTACCCAACAACCTGATTCAAAAAACCAAAACTGTATAATTTCGTAAGTGCGCTTTGGACATCAAAACTAAAAGTTGAAGCATGTCGTATATTATAGTTATACCTATCAATTTTGTACCTAACTGCGACTAGTAGTTACAAAGTTACAAGTAAATTTAGCAGTTGGGTTTTTTTTATTTAAAATTTTTTTACTATTAAATTTATTGTTTTTTCGAATGAACAGAGTTTGAAGAAGATTAAAAAGTTGTGATAAAATCTTTTGAAAAAATGATTTATTGATCATGCCCTATTTAAACATAAACTTTATGTGCTTGCTAAATTGTTGTGATGGTAAAAACAAGTAAGTAGTTTTTTTTTCTGTTATTTTATGGAAAATGCAGCTTGGCTTTTTTGCATATCTAAGTATCATTAAGCGTCTGGTAAAAGCCTGAGAAAATGTATTTTTCATTTGACATTGTAAAATTAAAACGGATATTTTTATATGTCATGTTAAATACCACATGAGATTAGAATTGATTAAATCTATTTGAAATTGTAGGATATGATCGATTACTTTTTGCGCGATTATTTTGCCGAACTGATTTGTCGTATTTATTTATTTATTTGCAAATTAAGACAACGGTATCGATGTTAATTCCAATAATTGTTTAATTACACCTAATTATTTTATTGTTTATTAAAATAAAATAAGTTTTAAATCGAAAGTTTTCGTAGCTAGCGGGCAAAATAGTTTTGTGTCTCTTGTGGCTGGTTCAAAACAATTCTACTCCATGTCCCACTGCAATTCTATTATCGAGAAGTAGCGAATAAACTCCATATCAAAAGAAATAGCATACCGTAAAACGAGGTTACTTTGCTGGTCCTACTCTGCGCATGCACCACAACGCCACCGCGCGTGAATTATCCGTTGCGATTTCACTTTTCAAAGACGCGGTAGCCGCTGTTTTCCGCTTAGTCGTCTCGAGTTAATACCAGAGTGAAGTGCAGCTTGAAATTCCTTTAAAATTTGACCTCGAAAAATTTGGTGTCTAGTGCAGTTATCGATTTCAATGCAATAAAAACTTTAAAAACCAATATTTTTAAATTTTTTATTTACCATTTTGAATGTTTGGGGAAAAGCTAACTAAATATTGGGTGTAGTTTACGCCAACATATAAAATACCAATGTTTTTTTTTTCATATTTTATAAAGTGGGGCAAAGTAACCTCGGACTATGGGAAACTTTGCTCCACTTTTCAAGTTAAAAAAATATTTATAATACTAAATATTTTGTAATAAAAATGTCCTTTGTTAATTACCTATACCATGTGTTTTTCATTAAAACCAAAAAAACATTTTTATGGTATAATTTTTGGTTATTTCTTTGAATTTTTCGAATTAACTCAAAAAAGTGGAGCAAAGTAAGTTTTACGGTAGGCCAACGAAAAAAGTTGTCAAAAGTTGTCTCAAAAATAATGATATGAACTTTAGTCAGGTTTGAAATAGGCCGTTTTTAGTTCCAGCTCTACGCCCCCTTGAAGGGTGTGAGCGATTCTGCACCATTTGTCAGATCTCCGCCATAAAGATTCGTATTCTACGATTTTTTCTGAAAATTTCATCACAAATAGGCAAGCGAAAAATAATTTCACAACTTATTGTAAATGTAAAGGATAGCCAGTTTCCTACGGTTAATTTGGCAAGCCTCCCTTTAAGTGTATGCACTCGTTATTTCACAAATGAACACACACTCTGTATAGGTACCCTTGTGGTTCCCAAGTCTAACTGAAACCATCAACTACATATAGATAAAGTCTAAATGCTAAATGGGTTTTTGACACTGAAACTAACCTACAAATCTCTTTATAGGTGAGGCTCCTGAGATGTCCCCCAAAAATAATAATTAGTTTCTTAATTTTTCTTGTTTTATTTTCACTTTAAAATAGTTTTTTGGGAAACCCAATAGCTCTAATATTAAGTGGCTGCTCATCCTCTTGTAAAGGATATATGAAATTTTCAGTGTTAGAAATTTTTTTTAGAAACTTCACAAAATAATCATTTTGATGAACGACTTTTTACTTGCACCATACAAACATAGTGCTTAAACTGTTTTTTCCATAATAATTTGACCACTAGAAGCTCATTTTTTTTGACAATCTCTGAAAACTTGTTTTCTTTGTTTTCCACATTTTTAGAAATTTGAGTATGTGGTTCTTCATCTGAGCTAGTGTAGATATTTTTATAGCTAAATAAAGATTGTGTAAGAAGGTTGATTATTGGTTCTTCGTCTGAGCTGCTATCATCACTGTCGATTAATAGATCTCTTTTTCTTAACATTCTTGGAAATAGATGAATCTAGTAAACTCTGCCCAGGCAAAAAAGATTTTACTAAATAAATAAGTATAAGAAAACAACAAACATACCTTAAGTTTTATACACTTTTTTTAATAAAATCTTTTTTGCCTGGGCAGAGTCTATAAGATTCATCTTTTTCCAAAAATTGGGTTTTTTGTACATATATTTTTAGTTTTTAAAGAAATTCCAGTTGCAGAAGACGAGTTTGTTTATACTTCTTGATTGATAGTGTCGCCTGAAATAATTCCCCAAATAAATTTTTTCTGTCTTTTTTTCTGTAATGTTTTGTAATTATTTGACATCTGTTTTGTTATTACTTCCGAAAAAAGGACTTAATTTTTAACTTCTTCTGAAATATTCTGCCCTTCTGGAGTTTGAGCTACTATCTCATTGGGAGAACCTTTAACTTGTTTATACTCTCTAAACTTTCTTCTAAGCCTACTCAATTTCATAAAGCGTCTAATTCTCTCATCCTTTACGTTATGAAGTTGAATCTCCAGTTTTTTTATGCAATCTTTCAACTTTCTTCAATTTTTAATTTTGTTTGTTATTCCTTGTGTTTTACGACTTTCCCAGTTTTCTAATCTGCCGTAACTTGTATTCATCGGAGTTAAAGTAGAAGGTTGTTCCTGAGTTTGTTTTAACAGTTTAAGTTCTTTCTGTTTATCGTACCACCTTTTACTTTTCTCCCTCCACTCTTTTCTTTTTATCCTTTTTTCTCTCTCTGACATGTCTTAAGCCAATTTAATTTTCCCAGATTCTTTTCTAGCGTGACATCTTAAACGGTCTTTATGTTTCTCTTCCTCATATTTCTCTGGATCATTTCGCCTGGATTCTCGAATCCAATCCGGCCAGTCTTTTTTTTTGCTTTTCATCGTTAACATGTTTTTCTTCTTTCTCTTAGGCTTAGGGGTAAATAGACTTGCCTTGCCATGTCTAAAAAGAAAAAAAAATATTAGGAAGAAAACATGTATGTCAAAGGGGTGTCTCAATCATGAAATGCCAGTTTATTTGCTTTTATGATCACTTTAGAAATCTCTTGAAAAATCAACTTAAAATCGTTTAGAAATGGCTAAAATAAACAAAATATAATAATTCAGAAATCTAATAGAAAGCAGGAAAATACGTTATCTTTGGGAAATCAAAGTTCACTAGATATAAGGGTTGAGACACGTTTTAATTTTTTCTTAACTCCATGAAATATTCTATCTTCCGTAAATATTTGGATTTACGTCGGATAGAATTTCGTATGTTTTTTGCGGATATATTTTTTTACAAATTTTAAAAATTTATTTGTATTCACTATAGATAGTTTTCTAATTGGTAAATTAACAAACTTTAACTTTCCACCTTTTAAAAAAGCACCACTTTCATCTACAAATAAATTTCAACTGGCCATGGGGAATCACATACATAGCAGTTTCATTAACATCTATATAAATGGATAAAAACACTATTTAATGTTTTTTTTTATGATGTTTTTTCTTTTATACAATTGCTTGGAATGAGCTTCATATATTTAGCAAACTGATAAAAAGTAGGTCAAGCTAGAGCTGTTAACACTCACGGAGGTGAGAGTTTGGTCCTTTCAAAAAATTGTAAAAAATAACCTTAACACCATTAGGAAGTATTAAAATGCACCAAAAATGTAACCCAAACTATTTTAGTTTAGGAAATATGAGTCGTTAACACCATCGGAGGACATTTCGGGAGAATCACCCATATATAGAGATCACTGGGTTAGGCTCGTACGGAAGTGCCTTAGTAAGGATGAAAAACCGATCTACAAGCTACCCTGACCCTTATTTTAAGGAACTGCCGACAAATTTGTTTTCATTAATTGTATTGAATATTTTCTCGTAATATTCCTTTCAAATTATTTTAAATTACACTAAATCTACATACAGGTATAAAAAAAACAAGACTAATCTAATTTTCTATTACGTAACGAAGCCAATTAAAGTAATATTATGAAAATCACCTAAAAAAACCTACGCAGATGATATATCAAAACTGTCAATTTGCTGCTCATTTCGATATTGGTATTGCGGTACTTTGGAAAAAATCAAAATTGATGATCTAAAAGAAGAAAGTTGATTTAGCCGTATTTGAACTGATATCCTAGCAGGCGCGGATCTACGGGGGGGGGGGAGGGGGATTAAGCCGATTAGCCGCCGACACAACTCGCCGCCGCGCGCCGCCCTAGTTTTAGTTTCCAATTTTGTTTATTAAACTGTTTATTCACGCCTTTGGTTAAAATCTTGCAACAGAGCTTTTTCAACTTTCCGATGAGCTACAGATTTTATAGTTGACAGGTGTATAGAATTTTGACACAAAAAATTGAAAAAGGCACATTCAAATTGGCAAAGGTTTTCATTACAAACCGATTTGTCTCAAATTTAAAACAATAGGGCGCCGGCGTTAAGGCTACGTAATACAATTTTTGACTAAAATCTGAAAAAAAGCAAAATTGGCCCTTCCAAAATGGTGGAATTTTTCATGTATAAACCGGTATAAATATATTAAATTAAGAACTTGGGGTAATTGCAGTTTAAGGTAATTGATTATGATTTTTGAATTAAACTTAAAATAAAAGTCAAAACACACTTAAGAAATGGATGCTGATACAGTGCTATCAAAACGGACGGGTCACGATCCTCCACTTTGTTGGCGTCACATCGGGGGCTGATTTTTTTTTAATGGTCACGTCACGACACAGCTGATTGTCTTTAAAATATTGAACGGAAGGACGGTTCATGAATATATATTTTTTTTTTTAATAAAGCCCGTTTTGAGATTGTTTTTACTATATTCTTGCAGAACAATTTTTTTAAATGTAGAGTAATATAAGTACACTGATATTAAATTTAAACATAGATGACAATTTAAATTCAAAATAAGGAATGCTAAATCTTAAAGATTTTAACCTCTTAATAGTCTTGCATACTTACAAAAGTTTGGTGGAAAATCGGGATGGTGTCACTGAAATTTCGGGGAAATTCGTAGTGCCATTTTGAAAATATCATCATCAAAAAAACGTCTAAGCTTTCATAAGACACAATGTAAAAGTCAGCCCCCCGAGAACAGCTGATTTTTTCAGGGTCGTGGCCTGTATTTTTTGTTGGCCTTGGCTGGTCTAACATAGTAGGCGCATTTAAAAGTACAGGATTAGAGCTTTAATTTGGTGTATCGCATATCTATGTCGCCCAAAAATTAACCCTACAGGGTGTCGAATTAAGGGTAGTTTCTTAAAAGTAAAGTGATTAGTATCCATTTCTCAAGGGTGTTTTCTCCAGAAATTAAAAAAAAAATCTGATTTATTTTACGGAATGCTGACCCCCTAGAGTAAATAGTTAACTAAGTACGAAAATGCTGAAAAAGAGTGAATTTTAAAAAGATTAAACTATTTTACATTTTTTGAAAAAAAGCCACCCTCACCCCCATCCCTCGGGAGGTAGTGCAGAGTGGTTCTGCACCACATGCCAGATCTTCAATATAGAAAATCATATTCTACGATTTTTTCTGAAAGTTTTGGCGTGTCAATTAATACTGTATCACAAAAAGGCAAGCAACAAATCTTTTCAGAACTGACAAGAATCTTACAGATTAAGAAAAAAAACAAGTTAATATTTTCTTAATTTGGCTTTTTTTTATATCAATTTTTTTTTTTTTTAAGTACCAAAGAAACTACTTTACAAGGTTTACCTAAATGGCAGCATATCATTGGTCTCATAACATAAGGCCATTATGCTGTAATAGTATATGTCAGAATTTGAGATAGGGCCATGTGTTTTGTAAGTTTTATAATGAAATAAATAAATTTTGAGATAAGACCGCTGAGTTTCGCACATGTTGGCCCTATATCATGATAGAGCCTTATGTAGATCTGACCTTATGTCATGAAACCGATGTTATGATGCTGAAATTCTCAGAGCGATGTTTTATAGCGTTCTCAAGCGTTTTGTTCCACAATGGACCATGTCCCACTATAGACCATTCTCTTTTCTGACACAAAACGTTTAGTGCTGTTTTGTTATTGAGTGTAACAATTTTTGAAGTGTAAACTTTTTTAGGCGCGTTTAGCAGTTTTTGTGAGTACTGAATTGGACTGAGCGGTCAGGCTCGGCTATGTAACGCTCATTCGGGTGAAGTCGGCTCGAGTCGACTAACTGTGAAAGGAACTAATTGATAAGATGAAGGCCAGTATTATTAATTTCGCCTTGTTAAAGTTTACACTTGTGCCGTGTGGTCTTAAGCACACACAATTTTTTTTTAAATTGAAAATGTACCTTGTTTTGTTTTTAATTTCAGAGCACACATATAAGCAGTTGCGTCCGAGAAGAGCAAACACACTACTCTTCTCGGGTTGCTTTTTATTACAAGCTTTTATTTAGCTTCAGATGTTCTGTCTAACTATCTAACTATCTAACTAACTATCTAACTATCTATCAAATCTTGTGAAGCGTTTTTGACACACTTCCCATTATCCGATTTGGATGAAATTTGGTACACACATAGTGGTCCCATGACAATACAACATTAAGAAAAAAATATCCTCCCACCCCTACCCCCACCCCTTCTATAGAAAAATGTGTTTTTGACACACTTCCCGTTATCCGATTTGGATAAAATTTGGTATACACATAGTGGTCCGATGATAATACAACATTAAAAAAAATATCCTTCCACCCCTACCCCCACCCCCTTCCATAGAAGAATTTGTTTTTGACACACATCCTGTTATCTGATTTGGATGAAATTTGGTCTACATATAGCGATCCGATGACAATACAATATTAAGAAAAAAACATCACCCCACCCCTACCCGCACCCCCTTTCATAGAAAAGTACCTCTGCATTTTTCTGCTACATTAATTCTTGCAAATAGTGATATTTAATTGACACGGATATCTTATCGTGCTAACATCGTCAAAATTTCCATCAGTCGGCCATGGCTTTTATTATTATGATATTAGAATTTTAGAAAATTATTTTTTAATTTTTAGTGCATTTTATAAAAGTTTGTGACTTAAAAATTTTTTTTACCAATTTATTAAGTGTAAAATTGAGAGTGTGTGCCATCCATGTGCCATCTTTTCCTTATCATGTTAATATGAGCGTATACAGGAGGGGGGTGAGGGGCTTCGTTCGAAAGAGAATTGGTTTGGCTATAAAATGTTTCTACTCATCTAGGCATCACGTATTTCGTTCGGTCATCCGAAAAATTCACCACAAACAAAAATATAATTAAAAATTTAAAAGTTCAAGTACTGCTTTTAGTCGTGCTGATGTAGCTATGTATGTAGCTGCGTCATAAATCAGTCAATGTTAACAAAAAACATGTTTAAAAAAAACTTGCTGCACGATATCAGTAACGTAAATCTTAAAATACCTTATTTAATTTAATCAATTTTTTAAGTAGCTATCTCAAATAAAAAATCTTGTTGCAAAACAAAAAAAATATTAATACACATATTAAAACACAAACGCCATAACAAATGGCCGTTGCTAATACATCGTACAGCTTCAACACGAAAAAAAAATTACCGATGAGGAGATAAAATTCTGGGTCAAAGTGTTTGCAAAGCCGACAGTAGGGGAAAGTGGGGTTAGATGACGCATTTGAAAACATAACGCCAGTGAGACCGGGGCCATAGCGCCTTTCGTGGGCTTTTTGATGAAAATTGTTTTAATCAATTACTAATGATCCCACCAACACTGGCTGACCTGTTAACAGACCCGAAATTGTCTCAGTCAAAAAGTAAGATTGGGGTGACAAAATATTTTTTTAATTCTGAACTACGGCTACATTATTGAAACTTGGCACGGACATCGGCTTTTACGTACTAATCTTTTTAGCTGTCAAAAAAAATTATTTGTTTTGCCCCTAGGGGGCCCAAGGAGGCAAAATGTGTTTTTAAATTATGCCTTATATCTTCTAAACTCTTGCAACTGCACAACTATGTTACTGTTTTTTCACATACATATTTTTACGCAGCGATTCAGAACGAAAATATAAAAAAATACGTTTTAAAAGTTTTATTTGCTAGATAGAAAAAATATTATGAAAATTATAATTTTTATGAACAAATCAATTAATTAATTTTTTGTTTTGATTGACTATTTTACTACATGTTCTTTTGTCTAAATTTATCACTGATGAAGGTTTAAACAAGAAACCGAAATGTTTGCAATCATTTAAGCAATTACATGAATTTTTGTCTAACCCCAATAACCAACTGTGAACTAAAAACATTTAAGGACACTAATTAAGTTAAATTAAATAAAGGGTATGGGTATCCAATGATTAAAAATTAAAATAATTTCACGAAAAAATAAATCTATATTACAAATGTTCCTTAGGTACGGCATCTCCCCCATACTAGAATTTTAGTAAGCTATACTTACCACTGCCGTAATATAAAAAGTACGTTTTAAAAGTTCTAATTGCTCCTCTAAAATTTAAAACATTTTCTGTATAATCGGCTTAATGCGTCGTCTTACCCTCACAACAAAGGAAAGATGACACAGTGCACTTTTTGTTAGGTTGGAAAATTTTCATTTTATGTTGTTATTATTGTCAAACATTAAATAAAAGTCAAACAAGTTTCGTGGCTAATCGTGTAAAAAGGGGTTTTTGTTTCTCTCATATTTTTCCATGGGTAGCTTGACAGCTTAACCTCACGGGGGTCCAAGATCTAATGGACACCTAATAAGTGTTGACAGTTAACTGTTTCGTCCTATGGGACTCTTTAGAACACTGCTTGGTCAATGTGACACTATTGCGAACTTAATTAGACGGTTTTGTCTCTAATCCTATGTAAATAGTGAGAAAACTCTCGCAAGAAGCGCCATCTACCGAGATACGAAAGAAACCAGAACAAGAGCAGGCGAAAATAAACTGCTATACATATCGATCAATGAAAAGATCGATTACAAATAAAAAGAAACAAATTAATTCGTGACCTACGACAGCTCTTCTGCTTTTCAGGCCAGATCAACGCTGATTGCGTTTTTACCCGCCATCAGACACTTGAGCGTCAATTAGTGGAATTTTTAAGCCAAATAATACTAACAAACGTGAAATTTAGTACCCGTGAATTTAAAAATCAAACAAGTTTAGTGGCTAATCGGATAAAAAAAAGTTTTTGTTTCTCTTATATTTTTCCGTGGGTAGCTTGAAAGCTTAAACACCCGTAAGGTTAAGCTTTCAAGCTACCCACGGAAAAATAGCAAATCTTTCTTAGGTATGCCATTTTAACCCAATCTCCCCTATACTAGAATTTTAGTAAGCTATACTTAGCACTGCGGGGTCAAACATTGAGAGTTGAGAAATTGATCAGTATCTGCTGGTATCATTTCACGAGTTGGTAATAAAAAATTAAATGAACCCGCGCGCAATAGAAAATATCTGATATTAGAGCCAGATAAGTGTTCGATGAGAGCTGTGGTGTTAAATAAAAAAGATGTCTTAAAACAGCGAACATAAAACTCTCTAAGAAGATTCGCCATATGAAAGATGATGCACCTAAATACACACTTTTGAGAGCGCCACAACCGAGGGGTGGCTCGATCGCCGATTTTTGTACACCAAAAGAAAATACCTACGGTATAATACCTGCGGTACTTCCTGGTATTTCCCAGTATTTCCTCAAATGTCAATGGTATTTCCTAGTATTTCCCAAGCAATGGTATTTCCTAGTATTTCCTTCCTAGTATTTTCAATGGTATTTCCTAGTATATTTCCCAGTACTTCCCAAGTATTTCCTGGTATTTCCCCTAACCTGTACACCAGAATACCGAGCCACCCCTCGGCCACAACACAGTGGTCTTCTGTTTGAAGCTTAGAGTTAGATATTTTTACCTTCCTAGCCCGCGTAGCATGGCTAGAGAAAGTATTATTTTTGAGAATTTTTTTTTTTGAGATAACGCCAAAAATGTGTTATTTGGATGTCTGTCTGCTGTGTATGTATAATATTTCTGTCCGTAACACGATAGCTCCTAAACCGTTGAACAGATTTTTATAAAATTTTCAGGTAAAATAGTGTTCGACACTTTTACGAGCTGATTAGATTTTGTTCAAAGTCCATTAATGATAATGGCAGGTTTTTGACAAGTAAAAACTTTAAAAATGCTAACTTTTTACCGGAGCATCGTATGAATACACTGTTATCGGAATATAGTAGACTATATTTTGCTCAATAATTCGTGTTATAACTAAAAACTTCTTAGTAGCTTTAGTTTCTGAGATATTTCCAAAAATCTGTTTTCAAGGCTAATATATGATATCATGGCTTCACTTGAAGTGTGATAATAGGCTAGCTAGGAAGGTGTCAGATCCGTCATGGATCAATAATTATTTCTTACTCTAATGTTTGAAGTTATAGTGAACTTCTTGGTTAGTTTCTGTCATGATCATGAAACGTACGCACGTATTATTGGAAATTTTAAAATGAGGCTAGCAGCAATAAAGCAGCAACGTTATATAAATCCTACGCTATTTTGTCCACGCGGTTTTGTCGCGGGCTATTGTGCCCATGCGCTATTTTTCCATGCGCTATTTTGTCCAAAATACAAAGATTGTGGGGCTTACAATTTAACATTCATTTGAAGCCACAAAAACACCATGGACTTTCATCTAAATTCACAAATCTCTTTTTTTTTGTACTTGTTTTAGAGGGTTTACTTTAATAATAAATGGATCCACAACAGATCTGATACCTGCCTAGCCCATTAGCACACCCCACGCTATATTAGCCTTGAAAACAGTTTTTTGCAAATATATACGAAACAAAAGCTTCCAGGAAATTTTTGATTATAACACAAATTATTGACAAAAATCAGTTCTACTTTATTCCGAAAACCGCAAATTAATGCGATGCTCTTAAAAAGTTATCATATTTTCAATTTTTAAACTGTCAAAAAGCCCCAACGACTCAAACTGTCAAAAAGCCCCAATTGACAGTTTAGAAATTTTGACTAAAATCAAACATTTTTTTTTCTGAAAATCTTATGAAAATAGATTTAGCGGTTTAGGACCAATCGTGTTACGGACAGACCTACACACACACACAGTCATCTCGACGATATTAGATAATTATTGAAATACAGCCAGGCTATAATGGTGCCAGGCACTATTTTGACACATTCACATTGAAAACTGACAGTTAATCCTTCAAAATTGACATACCAAAGTCGAATTTAAAACTTTCGTCGTTTATTTTCAATTAATAAAAAAGGCAGAAGGCACTATTTATTCCGGTTCATATAGTAAACAAAGGTCGTGTGTTGAAAGATCACAGCTGATATTACAATGTGAAGGTGTCAAAATTGTGCCTGGCACTATTATAGTCTGGCTTTATTTCAATAATTCTCAATTGCTAAGACAGGTAAAAATACACCCAAATAACACATTTTCGGCGTTATCGTCGAAAATAATACCTTCTAGAAAGGTAAAAAGTTTACATCCATAAGAAAATTATAGATTTAAAAGAGTGGATATAAAATTTTCATACAGAATCTCCCTAACTCTTGAATTAATGTAAAATTTTTCTTTAGTTACGAATTCTTTGATATCGAATTCTTATGGGAAAAAATGCAGAACTGGTGCAATTTTTTTATTCTTTTGGGAAAACTAGTGCAAGTTTTTGTATTCTTTTAAGCAAATGTTGCACCGCACTTTCGTATTCTTCTGCACTGGGGCAAATTTTTGACAGCACCAAAATAGTGTCAGTAGTGCTTTACTACTATGAACAGACCTTTGAAGCGGTAACCTTTCTTTAAAAGTTTAACGATCGCTGCTTTAAAAGAAACCGTAAAGAAATTGCCAAGTACCACACGTAGAAATTAGACATGCTTCTTTGCATAGGTTAAAATTCCAGGCGATCATGCGTTCTTTAAATACCAAAATTGATAACCCTCTATATGCATGCATTGAACCAACCGACCAATTAACCTACGGATTCTATACTTTTGTTTTGAAATAATAAGCATTGTCTTGTGATATAATTTGCGAATTCCAAAGTTGTAACAATGAATTTATTTTGCATAAGATTATCATCGAAATCATCTGTTTAAGATTGACATTCAATTTAACCAAAATATTTCCAGGATAAGGAGAAAATATAGAGTGAGACCTCTCCTTGCGGACACCTCTATTAAGCGGACACTCCTTTTAGGCGGACAAATTTGTTTGAACCAAGCTTTTCCCTATTTCTTTACATGTAGAATTCACTTCAATAACCGGACACTCTAATAACCGGACGCAGACAATTTGTTTTGGTTAAAAAATTCTGTAACCTCCCTTAACTGGACGCGAACCTCTGACAACGGGACGGAGCGCTGCAAGACATGGGCATAAATATTATGTAGTATGTTGGCAACAACGCACTCTGCAGCCGGGGAATTACCTCTTTCCGTTTTAATGCGGAGACTAAATACTTTTGTCGTCTTTACAACATATTTTATTCGGCGGTACTGCTGTGTTATTCTTTTATTGTTCAGTTGGGTAGTAATATATCTCTTTGAAATGGCGCCTAGTAAAAAACTTCTTAGTTTACGTGAAAAAATGGAAGTTGTTAACGTTTCAGAAAAGGAACATCTATCAGCACAAAGATCGCTGAAAAATTTAATATCGGAAAAACTTCAGCAGCGAAAAAAGTTAATAAATATATATTAAAATTTCGCAAGTCTCTCTCATAAGCGGACACGTCCAATAAGCGGACAAAATCGACTAAACCGCTTATAGGAGGTTTCACTGTATTTTATTGCATACCTAAAAAGTCTGCAGTGGCCAAAGCACGGGTGCGGGGTTTAAGGGTGATCACTTGCGTCGCTAAAGACGGGAGGTTTCTCCAAATGTTTTCAGACAGCTGGGAAATTTCGGGGGAGAATTTTGGATAAGTTGGAAAACCGTTTGTTTATTTTTCTTCACCATAAAAATTTTTTGAAGGTAGTTTTTTAAAATTACCAGGTACCTTTTGTTATTACTTGAGAAAGGTACCCTTCACGCCCCAACCACTCCTCCCCCCCCCCAATAATAAATCTTTCAGACGCCACGCGAAGGTGAGAGGGATATAGCTTACCCTAATAACATTTTTGTTATCTTTTGAAATCATTTTTGTTTCTTTTTCTTCAAGAAATTTTTTATTAGGCTTTTTTCATATATTGTCTGACCGTCTGAAACAAAAATAAATATTTTAATGGGGCTAAAATATTTAGAGATAAGTTGTTTTAGTTCGTAAAGTTATAACGAAAAACTTTTTGTCCGGTTTTTCTTGTCCACCCGTTATACTATGTGGGGCTGTATCATCAGGCTTCCCCTCCAGTGCGCACGCCTATTATGTCATGGTTATGGTAAGCACTCCCTTCGCGTCAGGGTCGTAGAAAACCAGAAAAAAATTGGGGGGGGGGGGCATTAAAAAATGTCAATTAAAATTTTCTTTTATTGTTTGTGTTAATGTAGGGTTATAATTTTTCTACAGGATTTAGAAAATAAATTTTTCTTTTAAAATATGTATTTAAAAGTATGTACAAAGTGATGTTTGAGCAAAGGTTAACTGGGGTGTGACCAGGGGCCTCTTTATATTAAGAATTTTTTTAAATAAACCAAAATCATTTAATTTTATCTAATTTTAATTTTCTCCAAAACTAAGCCTTTGCGAAAAAATAAATAGGTAACCGTTTTTGTAGGCAAATAAATTTAAAAAAATTTTTACTAACTTTGGAGGCTCACACGCATGGTAAGATTGGTAAGCACAATTTAAATTTAAATTCAGTTTGTCAATCTCCATCGTGGATAATTAAATAAGGATCTTGAAAACCCATAATTATTTCAGTAATTGCATCGAAGCAACAAAAAAATACAAAGAATGAAAACAAAATACACGGCGCCCCATAACATAACACACATAAACAATATTTTATGTCGAAGGTTATGTATCGCATAAATTAATTAAAGTAAATAATGGAAAATTACTAGCTTTCTGAAATTGCCTACCGACGTTACTCAATATACACATTTTAAAGGAATATATATTTCAGTTCACGTAACTAGCTGATGAAACATGTATAAAGCAGTGTAACTACCGGTTTCTAAAATAGTTATTTACCTAACAAGTGCGGAAAGTGGTACTTTTCCGCACGCGGCGGCAGTTACACGAACGGAGTTTGAACAAGCCGTCAAGGGTGGAAAAGAAAGTTTCTGCAAGAGTCAGGTACAATGTTTTTCCTACGAGTGTTTTTGTCCATCTTCTTTATCAAAAAAACATGTATTAATTCGCAAAGATTTTATAATAATGCCAGAAAATGATACATATGATAGAATAGTTACATAAATCATTTAATCCGCACTAGTGCTGAAAACTTACTTTTCCGCACGATTTTTTTACTTTTCCATACGATTTTTTTATGCACGAAACAATAATGAAACAGGATTTTTTTATCATGATATATTAATAAAAAGCTTTATGTAAAGAACATTTAATTAACAATAACGAAAAAGTTAACGATGGTAAATATTGAAATTGAAAGTTTACTTTGTGTTTGTCGCATGCTGCAACATAGCAGATGCCGTAACATTGATTGGTTGGTGTTTGGCCCACTACAGAAATGCCTTGGTCTGTACATGTAAATTAATTTTTCCTTCATATATATTATCTGTAGATGACCATGTCTATCATATGAACACGCTTTAAATTTATATAAAAATATAGGAAACTTTTCTGAAATTAATTGCAAACCTGACCAAAAAAAATTTGATTTAACTCTCTGTAAATCTCTTGTTGATCAAATTATTTTAAATTCTAAATCAATGTTAATGAAAGCGCGTCTTGGCTTTGCAAGAACCGGAAAGTTTCACATGGTTAAAAGCTTTACCTACTACTTTAGGCAATCTTCTTGATGATCCTTCATTTCGAATTTCCGTATCACTGCGAATTGGAGAACATGTGTTGAACCACACGATTGCATTTGCAGCAAAGTTGATAAATATGGACGTTGGGCAAGACACAGGTTACTTAATGATATAATCAAACGTGCACTACATTCTGTTGATATTCCATAGCCCGGAGGATAACGGAAACTATGTGGCTATTAGGTATACAAGCATGAAATTTGGTACACTAGTTCTTAGGACAATTTTAAGCGATTTGAGTCGAGTTCCCAAAAAATTCCTCCATAGGGTGGGGAGTATCCGCCATTTTTTCAAAATGGCCGAATTAATTTTTTATAATATCCTAAAATGACTAATAATAATAATTTTATTATTTTCTCAAAGAGTATGAGTCTATTTTCATGTAGATTTTTATCTTTATTTTATTTGTATTTTTATTTAGTTTTTTACATTGTTATTGTTAATGTTATTTGATACTTCACTATTATATTACATTAAGCAATTAGTGGGTTTATGTATTATTCATTATTAAACGCGTTGCCCGTAAAATTAACCTGATTTTTGTTTCAATTGGTGGTTTGGATCAAAACGGAATTTTTTCATTCGGGCAAAACGGGGTACCTTGTTATACCTAGTAACCAATACCCCATTTTGCCTAAAAAATTAATTATCTCATATTGCGTCTCTTTCCCCTATGCACATTACACATATAACATATTTCAAACTCTCCGTTTTTGCATTATATGCTTATAACTATACCTTTTATTCGAGAATCAGATTGCTAGAAATTTTATAGCTCAGTGAAAACTTCGTGGCTGCGGCCCATAACTCAAATTTAAAGACAATAGGGACTTATTGGAATAAAACCTGAATTTATTTTAGAGTCGGCTTTATTCTAACAGATTTACAAAGAAATCTGACAGCTCCCAAAGTCAAATTAAAAATAGTCGCTAACTTTCATTTAATTAAAACAGGCACTAATAAATCTGGTTCTTAAATACAAAAGGCCGAATTTTAAAAGAAAGCAGCTGTTTTTTATATGTAAATCTGCCACAATACTGCGGATTTTAAAATAAGGCCAGGGTTTATTCCAAATACATTTGAACATAAATAAGGGGCATACCCATGCATTCTCACACGCAATGCTTGATGCCAGGACCCGTATTTAATTCTTAATGTTCCTTTTTTGGGCAGGATTTCGGTTACTGCGCATGCGTCAGGTTTGGTGGTTTTGGAACATACTCCGTTATGTCACTACATTATTTGACAATTGTCAAATGTTTAGGATTGATAGATAGATACACGATTATTAAAGATAATCGTGGTACTACATGATGTAGCTCAAAACTAAAATATTTTTAAAATTTTATAGGTGTGCCCAGCTTCTAATAAATGAAGGTCGGGCAGCATAGTTATTTTAAACTTACGGGCCCTATATGACAGCTATTTTATCAAAAATATCTTGGTATCAATTTACGTAAGTGAAATTTAAAATGCTTTAGTCTGGATGGTGTGCCTCATCAGGCAGCAACAATACACAAGTGCCAAAAGAAAATATGATGGTTATAGATTATATAAGTTTAACCGCATGTAAAATTTTACTTAAATCCGTGTGACTGTCTTTCAGCCAGAGTGAGGTGCAGTAGCATTATCATATTTTTAGTAAGAGGTTTGTATGATATACTTGCAATCAAGTCTAAACTGGTACTATAAAATGTAAGCAAACCGTTGAATCTTTTTATGTAATTAACTTGATAAACGACTTGTGCTCAAGTCTGATTACTTTTTAGGTAGGCACACCTTTGTGTACACTAATATGACATTAATTGACCTTTTGTGGTACTGATGACCCTGGTATATAAGAGTTTTAATAAATTAATTGATTTGGTCCTTCTGGAACGATCAATAAGGGCATTGTGCTGCGGTACAATTTTTGTTTCATTCGCTACGTGAGTTCGATCCCATAAAGTCACGATTTTGATTTACAATAACTATATTATAATAAGAGCATTTTGCAAATAGTAAAACCAAAATGAGGGATAATAAACAGGATTTTAGCATAATTAAGAAAAATAATTATATTGTTCGGAAATCTTGCAATCCATTGTTTATAATATACATGTAATAAAAAATGTTTAATATTTACCGCCATATACTTTGAAGTCGTATTAAAAAAAATAATGCAGATTTAATATTATTATTAATATTTACCTATTTAAAAAAGTATTAGGTGTCCTAATTTTTTTAATTAATTGATTTTGTTTTTTTAAAATGGTTTTAATCAATAATTTGAAAAGTTTAGTTTATGTTTGTTAAACACCAAGTGACACATCACGATCGGAAGAGACCATTAAATAATGGAACAAGTAGAGGAATATATATATCTGGGACAAATTATTAAACTAAAAAAAGAAAATAAAACATTTGAAATCAAGAGACGAGTAAGATTGGCCTGATTAAAAATATTCTCAGTACCTCAAAACGAAAGTGTATAACCAATGTATAAATGTACTCACCTATGAATCCCAGACCTGGCCACTTACAAAATCAAACATGGTTAAGGTAACACAAGTCCAAAGATTAATGGAAAGGCAAATATTACATGTAAAGCTGACATATAGAGAAAGGAATGAATGGTTAAGAAATAAAACAAAAGGAAGGGTTGTCAGAGAAGAAATGGCAAAATTAAAATGGAAATTTGCCGGCTATAATATTCGACAGAAAGACAATCGATGGAACAAATGTATTGTAAACTGGAGACCTTGGGAAACTAAAAAAAGTAGGGATGACCCCAAATGAGGTGGGCGAAGGATTTGAAGAAACATGCGGGAACTAGATGGATAAATACGGCGACAGACAGAGAAGAGTGGAAGATATTGGAGCAGAATCAAAGATGGATGGAAGAAGGCTAAATAGATAGAGATAGATAGGTAGATATTTTGACCTTAGGCCGGCTATACACTACGCGTTACATGCCAAGTAGATACTTGCAAAGTACTTAACATGTAGCGAGTAGCGTGTACGGCGACTCGCACTGACTGGTAGAGTTACTTGCACTTCCCATCACAGCCTACCAGGTAGGCTGTGCTTCCCATTGTTTGTCGGAAAACGGGTGCAAGTTAAAAGGAATAAACCGACACTCTCAAGTAGGCCCCCGAGTAGGTGTTTTAACACAGTCACAAAAGAAATAGGAGAGTGGGTTGTTATAAAGGGGACTCAAAACTGGCGGGCAACCCCGAGACAACAATACTCCAAAACCTTTCTAAGCAAGCCAGACAAACACAGAACGAACCAACTCCTGGAATTAAACAGGCCAATGCCGACTCAACAAACACATGAACAGACTGGGAGTAAGCAACACACCAGCGTGTAGGTTCTGTGGTGTGAAGAGGAAACGCCACTTCATCTAATCTGCCACTGAGTAGCAAGACAAAGAACTAGGACGAAAATATTCGGACCTGGACAGATAGAGCCTCAAGATCTTGAGGAAATATCACCAAACAAACTGATCTGCTTCATAAAGGAGATAGGTATTGGTGATATTTAAGTTGGGATGAGCCACAATAGACCACTTGAGTCGCAGTGGAGGGGCGACAGTCGCACCACTCATAGTCAAACCTAACCTAACCTAACCTAAATAGGCCCGTTGTCTGTGCCCGTAGTGTGTACAATATACTTGGACGAGACTGAAAACTTGTCAAGTACTTGCCAACTACCTATATATCAAGTCAAGTAACTTGACAAGTCTCGCGTAGTGTGTAGCCGGTTTAAGACGTGAGCTAAGCACACAGCCCAAGTAACACAAGGTGTTGCTCATCAGCTGCCATTGAGGCAAGAAATATAGCTTTTACTGTCTGTTGCCCCAATAGTCTCAAAATATTTTTAAAACATTTTAAATCGTATGCGTGCATTTTCAATAAATAAAAATATAAGTAACATTTCTTTAGCCAAAAAAAATTCATATCTTTGGTAGTTAGTTTTTAACATATAATTTTTTACTACAGTTGCTTGCTTGCAAACAAAAAACGTATTTACAAAGTTTGTGAAAAAATATGAAAAAGCCGCCATCTTGGATTTATGACGTCACACAGGCCATTTTACTCAAATTGGAGGCAAACACACTGCGACCCATCGACCGAGAATAGTCTAAAACTTTCTTGCTCAATCTAGAATTTTTATAACTCTTTTAATATTTAAAAAACCAATCGTTCTTAAATTTCGTAGTTCAATTTTTTTTCCGGTAAAAAAAAGTTAGGTAATATTTTGTTGTGTTTAAAAAAAAAATTATATCTTTGTTAGCTTTTAAGATATAAAGCTAATTTCTTGATTATATTAATTTGTGTTATCTTTTAAACAAAAACGTATTGACTGTTTTTCTGTGAAACTAATTTAACAACAGTTTTTCTGTAAAACTAATTTAACAACATCAGTTGGTGCTGACGAAATACCAACGAAACTAATTAAAGAGTCATGTGATCTACTCACCCCCAACCTAACAAAAATCATTCACCAATCTTTTACAGAGGGATTCTTTCCCAAGGTTCTAAAATTGTCAAAAACCACACCAGTTTTTAAAAAAGGCGATTCACAACTAGTCGAAAATTACCGTCCAATTGTTATAAATAGCCCTTTAGTAAAAGTTATTGAAAGGGCAATATATACTGGTCTACAAAAAATTTTTGATGGAGAAAATATAAAAGGAACAACACGGTTTTCAAAAGGGACTATCGACTGAAACTGCTACAACAGAGTTGGTATACTACTTCTATAATAAAATTGACAACAAAGAGACTGTAGTAGGAGTTTTCTTTGACCTATCTCAGGCGTTTGACACCCTCGATCCAACATTTCTAACAAACAAATTCGCGGGTCAATAAATAAATGCATTGCCTTACAGTAAAACATGAAAACTCTTAATCTGACGCATTCGAAGTTGAACTTGGGACCCCTTAAGGGGGAGTGTTAGGACCCCTCTTATTTAAAACATATATATCTGATCTGCCAGAGCATATAAAAGTAGGTAACATATCTCAGTATTGTGATGATACTGGGGTACTTATTCCGGGAAAAAGTAATGAAGAAACAAATCAAAAGATTTCTATTGCAATTAAAAATTTTCAAGAATATTGTTTCAAAAACCACTTATCCTAAACCCCAAAAAAACTGTCGTAGTCGAGTTTACAGGTCAATATATAAATCCCCTGGATAATCTTATTGTAAAAATTGATGATAACGTTATTCCAAGCAACACACATACAAAGTTTTTGGGAACCCTGCTGGATAATTAGCTAAAATGGTCTAATCTAATAGATTATGTCTCAAATAAATTAAATAGCGCATATTTTGCCATTCTGACGCTGAAATCATCTTCTGACACTTCTCTCCTAAATGTGTATTATTCTTCCATTCAGTGGTCTCCTACAACATCCTTAGATGGGGTAGGGCGGTTGAATGGGAGAGAATCTTTATTCAGCAAAAAAGAATAATTCGTTTATTTAACTTAAATCCTACGCAAGTTTTTTTTTAGTGTACCTACGTTTTATACTTTCTTTTTTTTTATCATGTTTTAAAAACTTTTTGTACAACTTTTTATTGATTTTTCTTTAAGGACGAAACCTGACTTTGTAAGTTATTGACGAATAAATGATTGAATTGAATTGAATTAAATGTTGAGAAAAAACATTTAAAAAAGCCCACTCAAAATGAAGGCAAACATTCGATGACTTACGATTGTGTGATGTATTACCAATCAATCTCAGGCAGTCTTAAAAAATCTTTCACAACTATCCCGCGGGACACGAGTTTTGACTCTAAGCTTCTTAACTATAGCGTAGTTTGTCAAGTCACGGGATAGAGGGTCATATTTGAGACACTTTGTGTACATACATATTTACTCACCACATTCCTGCAACGGGCCAAACATACATCGTAAATCAAAAGGTAAAATGTTGTGTCAAATTAAGATCTTACGATCATAAATTATAACTGAAATTGTATAAAATACGGGCTGATATTTACTTAATCTGGGTACGTGCGAGCCTAGGGGTAAGTATAGGTGATAAAAGTATCTTTAGGTTTGAATATAGTGGGCAGGTGAGTAGGTATGCAATAAGAGCATGATTTAATAGAATGGATAAATCTTAAGGTAAAGGTGCTTTAGTTTCTTTGTAATATGGTGCCGGAACTTTTATTTAGGTTAACCGGCAAAAGTACATAACCGGCTGGTTTTCTGTATGCTGCGGAAACTAGTATTAAAAAAATAAATATTTAAAAAGTTAAACGATTTTATTAATAAAAAAAATTAAATAAAAAAAGCACCCAACTGCTAAATATACTTGTACAGTCGGGGACTTTTTAAATTGCCGCTATATTTTTTTTATATCAAAATTAATCATTTAAAGAAATCAAAAAACTTTAATTTTTAAATATATATGTATACATACAGAGGTAAGGTTTACAATTTTTTTGTTTTGGTTGAAACTACTTTTCCGAATTTCAAATAGGAATATTTTTGATTTTCAAGGGCAGCAATTTAAAAAGTCTCCGACTGTACCTACTAATAGCAGTTGGGTACAAAATTGATAGATATACCCAAATGCCCAAAGCGCACTTACGAAATTATGCAGTTTTGTATTTTCAGGTTATTGCGTAATTTTGTGGCCAACTGCGACTAGGTGGAGGATGAGAGAGGGAGGAGGGAACTAGTAGAAAGGTGTTGAAAAAAATCTTAAAGCGTTTGCAGAAAGAATTTTTGAAATCGCTCTATATTTGTGAAAGTTATAGCTATTACTATTACTACTAAGGAAGGGAGGAGAGAGGGAGAGGGAGGGGAAAACTAGAAAAATGGTGTTGGAAAAAAGTCTTAAATGGTGTACAGAAAGAATTTTTGATTATTTGACAAAATGATGAGAATAGGTTTTTAAGAGGGTGGCGGGAATTACAAGATACCCTCTTTTTTTACAAAATTGTATTGAGACATGCAGGAGCTAGATGGATGAACACGGCGACAGACAGAGAATAATGGTAGATATTGGGGGAGCCCTATGTCCAAAGATGGATCGAAGAAGGCTAGATAGATTGATAATTAGATAGATACTCCTCACCCACCCTTTACTTCCGGTTTTTTTTTTTATAAATTTTCGTATCTGTTTTGATTCCAAAGCAGTGGCGTATATAAGGGGGGGGCTGGGGGGCCCGGCCCCCCCCCCGAAGCTAAGATTTTTTTAGATATTTTCCACATATTTCCTGAATACAAACATAAAATAGCATAAAATACAAGCTCATGGGGTCTCGGGCCCCCCCAAACTGCCTCGGGCCCACCCCGAAACTTTTTTCTATATACGCCACTGTTCCAAAGGTATGAATTTACGCCCTTTACTCCCCTTACCCCTCGTTTTTTTGTTCAGAAAATTATATTGTCATGAGATCAAATCATAAATCTGAAAACCGCATGTTCGTATCTGTTTTGATTCCAATGTTCTGAATTTCCCCTCTTTACACATATCACCAATATCCTTATTTCCTTTTTTTTTCATAAAATTATATTGTCACCAGATTCAATCATTAATCTGAAAACCGCATATTTTATCTGTTTTCATTACAAAGTTCTGAAGTAACCCACTTTACAAGTCGGTTCACGGAAAGTGTATAAAATATTAATCACAAACTTTTAATAGACAGACAGACGGGCAGACACCCAGGAACTGTGAAAATTTTGAGAAAAATTTTACGTACTTTAAAAAATTGAGCTGCACAAAACATTTTGTATAAAAAAAAATTAAGTACTTTTCGAAAAAAACAAAACACAATGTCTGCAATATTAAAAAAAACTGGGAAAATGACAGAAATATTTAGGAAAATTCGGAAATTTTTAAAATAATAGTGTCTTCTCGGACAAGTGCCGATAAATAATTTTTATAAAAAAAAAACACCAAAAAATGACGCCTCAACAAAAATTCCAAATGCACAAGTTTTTAGTTTTAAAAGGATAATCGCGTTGAAGTGGGAAATTTTCACGGACTAGGTCAGTTTGCCCCTGACAAATCAAGCTTAATTCGTTTGGTGACTAATATTCTTTTAATAATAAATAATACCCATGAGGGCCACTATAGATACTGTTCGAGTCGGCATCGGGCCACTAGAGTTTTTAAAGTCGCCCCTGCACTTATCACAACATTTAATTATTAGAACGAATATTTTAAAGAAATTAAAGCCTTTTTCCTCGCAGTAACTACAAGTTACCAGGTAACCTGGTTACTCGTTTTCTGTTTTTCTTCGCTGAGTAACACTAACTATGACGTCACGAGTAACCACAAAGTGTAACCAGCCCAGCAGACGTGGTTGCTGAAATATTTTGAGTTTAAGATCGTTTTTTTTTAATGTTTGTTAATGATTTTAATATATATTAACAACGAATTATGTTTGGTAACGGTAGAAAATGAAGCACATCCCTTGAAGTTGGTACTATATCAATTCAACTGCAACTAGTCTTAAAATGTACTGCCTTTGTTCTGTGGTGCGGCTTTACCACAGAATACCAAAGAAGCACCCTGTTTCCACCCCGATTCAAAAAACGCATCAGGTAACGCTGCATTTAAAACTGGTGCAAATCCATGGCCCGTGATACGTTTTTTGAATCGGGGTGGGCATGCATTGATGGAAACAATGAATTATTTTCTGCATTTCGGAAATTGCTGGTAAAAACAAAAACAAACAATTGGAAATGTCATCCACAGCTGACTGTCTGACGTCATACAGCAGTTACTCTGAGTAACCGTGACCGTCATTTCGAGTAACTTAAATGAGTGACTAGTAACCTTGAGGAAAAAGGCTTAAAGTCAGTTGTAAAACTAGGACCAACAGTTGTCAGATTCTTTTACAAAAGAAAACTTAAGGTGTCATTTGTCGATCGCATAGCTAACTTGAAAATTAGTAGACTTTAGAAGCAAGCTTTTATGCTGCTCAGGCAAATTATTCAGTTTTTTCCCGTCTTTGTACTCGCGTGCGAAAAAGACTTACTTTCCGCTCTGTTTTGAGATGAGTTTTTTGCGAAAAGTGACACTTTTTCGCACTAGTTTCACTTTAAATACTAAAAAGTAGGGCTGTTTTTTGTTTCAAAATTTATTCCCAGTGGCGGCTAGTGACGTTATAAATAGGGGGAGGAGCAGAAGTTTATATTGCATAGAAAAGGAGATTAAAAAAACTTACCTAAACAATTTTATTTCAGCATTTTACAAACAAGCAGCTACTTGGTGTAGTTTTTAGTTTATTTGCTTATAAAGTCTATTCGCCCTTCTTTCACATGCGCAAGGTGCACAGAATTTTAAACAGTCTATTAACCTACTGATAAATATCTATTTTTTTGCCACATTTTCATTATGTTCGGTAATGTTTTGCCTATAGGCTCTATTCAATTGGCACCTAATATCAGTCTTACCTAGCATAGAAAATTCTATGTGCTTACTTAAATAAGTAGCACTTACTTTGTGTTTTTAACTTTTCATTAAAGTGCTTGATATCACAGATTCCCTTTATCACCCACACAGGATCACTTCGTCGATTGTTCATAACAAGACAAATAAAGCAGAAAAAAGCTATCGTTTTTCACAACCTAACAACCAGTTTTCAGCATCGTATAATTTTTTATTACTTCACACAAAAATTTTGGTTAATTTTTAGGATTTTTAGGTCCGGTCTATATGGCCCTAAAGATTTTATTTGTAATCGAAGTTCATATGTCAACGTATTTAAATTTACACAGTTAATAATATAATCCACGGTATTTATTTCCATTTTGAAACCAAACATAAACAAACAATAGACAAGCGAACGGCCAAGTTTTTAACTAGTGACCCTGACGTACCCGAAATCAAAACAAATTCAAACGTCTTTACTAGGAATAGAACCAGCAACACGTAGGAAGGGCAACGAACGGTTTGGTACGATGAATATGACCGACGTCAACTAAAACAAACATAAAAAAGTTTACCCAGTTAACCACAGACTAAAAAAAAAGAACTAGACATGTCGTAAGGAAAGATTTAACTTTTTTTAAATAAATCAATTAAAAATACTTGTTGTTGTCTAGTTTTGGAAGGGCACTGCCTCGTTGCCCACCCTGTAGCAGCCGCCACTGGATATTCCTCTACAAATTTGTATTTTCAGACTTTTTTCAGATCTATAGGCTGTAAGTAATTGCGCAATAATAATAAATTAATAAATTATTATACGTGACACGAAATCCTGCATTCTGTAATTGAATATTTTGGTTGGTGACAAAATAGATTTATGGCTACAGGAGTCCTGGTGTAGTGTTACAAAGAACCAATAAGACACTGAAAGCTAATTGATAGAAAATAATGGTGTTGTAAGTTGCCAAAAGAGTTATCTGGAGGTTATAAATAACACTAGCAACAATATTAATGCATATATTATTTTCTTCTGAAACAATAATATAAAATTAAATAATTTTTTATCAAATCTTATTTTAAATTTCTAAGGCTGCACTATTGTGAGCAAGCGCGTCGGTAAGGAGGGGGGAATGTCAATAACTACCCCCCCTACCAAGAATATAACTTATGGTACTATAATCCAACATGTTTCTTTTTTCATTTCCTAAATCAAAAGCTGTTATTTCTCCTAGAACGAATCAAACCTATCCCCTCCTCTCAATAAAAATAATTACCCTTCCCAAAAAAAAAATATCGATGCCCCTAATCGTGATGTCACTTCGGATCCAAAATTCGGACAAAGTTATTAATCAAATATCTGGCACGGTTGTCCCCTTGAGGTGCGGAAACAGATACTTCATAAAAAATATATCTTGCAATTTTTTTATTATTTAATCAGGGCCGGTTTGCAACCCGGGCAATCGTGTACCTGCCCGTGTAGGGATTCGTCAAAAATAATTGTTTATGAGTACTTCTTAAAAGTCGGTATTATATTATATATTATATATTATATATTATATATTATATATTATATATTATATATTATATATTATATATTATATATTATATATTATATATTATATATTATATATTATATATTATATATTATATATTATATATTATATATTATATATTATATATTATATATTATATATTATATATTATATATTATATATTATATATTATATATTATATATTATATATTATATATTATATATTATATATTATATATTATATTTATTATTATTATATATATTTATATTATTATATTATATATTATATTATTATATATTATTATATTATATATTTATATTATATATTATATATTATATATTATATATTATATATTATATATTATATATATTATATATTATATATT
This sequence comes from Aspidapion aeneum, assembly GCA_963576565.1. NCBI lineage: Eukaryota > Metazoa > Arthropoda > Insecta > Coleoptera > Brentidae > Aspidapion > Aspidapion aeneum. The sequence continues at coordinate 113,689,540 of OY755043.1, forward strand.
ATATTATAATATTATATATTAATATATTATATATTATAAATTATATATTATATATTATATATATTATATTAATATATTATATATTATATATTATATATTGTATATTATATATTATATATTATATATTATATATTATATATTATATATTATATATTATATATTATATATTATATATTATATATTATATATTATATATTATATATTATATATTATATATTATATATTATATATTATATATTATATATTATATATTATATATTATATATTATATATTATACATTATATATTATATACTGACTATGACACCTGATACTCTAAATACTAAAAGAGGAAAGACTACCACATCATTTATAGGCACCTCCGGAATCGGACTTTATGGCCAAACTTTTTATCCCTGATATAACACTTTTCATTCCGATTATTAATTTTTTTCCTTTAATGCTAATGACAGTTTTTTGACAATTAATTTTTTTCGGTTTTCGGAATATAGTAGACGTCACTTTTCTCAATAATTTGTGTTATTACCAAAAACTTTGTGTACCTAAGCCTTCGTTTCGGAGATGTTTACAAAAAACTGTTTTCACGGCTGATATATCTTGACACTTGAAGTGTGCTAGTAGGGTAGCTAGGAAGGAATTTCGTCCTTTTTTATCCCGTGATAAAAGTGACACTTTTATCCCTAAAACAAGAGCTAAAATTGCACTCTTTATTATTTTATTAATAGCCAAGTTTAGAAAAATATTTCCAAACTAGTAAGAACCTTTCATTTTGAAATTTGTATTTGAGAACTTGGCTTTACTTTTATCTCAATTCTTTTTACGGAATGCCATTTTCGCGTACTTGGCTTTTTTTACATAAAATGTTTTTGTTATGATTTCATTTCTTTTTTAAATGAATTGGATAATACTTAATTTTTAAAGTACTAAAATATGCGGATTATTGTTCAAAACTTTTGCAATGCCTTACTTAAATTTTTGAGGTTTTTTAATTTTTTTCCATGGTTTTATCGTAGTTCCTATCAGCCTTCCAAAAGTCAGCTCTCTAGTGTTTCTGAAAGTGCACAATGTTACTTTTACATAACTTTACATGTATAGGAGAGGGAAATAAATTAAAATTGTCGTGTTTTTAAGTTTTGTCCTATAGTTTTATCATTGGAAGTGAGTAATGTTACTTTTACATAACTTTACATTTATAGGGGAGGAGATTAAATGAAAATATTGGACTTTTTAAATTTTTTCCCATGGTTTTATTATAATTTTTATCAGCATTCTAATGCTCAGCTCTCTAGCGTTTCTGAAAGTGGGCAATGTTAGTTTTATATTATTAAAAGGAGAGGGAAGTAAATTAAAATGTTGGTGTTTTTAAATTTTTTCGTATAATTTTATCATATTGTCTTCCAGTCTTAAAAAGTTCAGCTCTCTAGCGTTTCTGGAAGTGGGCAGTGTTACTTTTACATAACTTTACATTTATAGGGGAAGGACGTAAATTAGAATTTTGTCGTGTTTCAATTTTTTCCTATAGTTTTATCATAGTTCCTATCAGTCTGCCAAAGCTCAACTCTCTAGCATTTCTGGAAGTGGGCGATGCTACTTTTACATAACTTTAAATGTATAGGGAAGGGAAGTAAATTAAAATTTTGGGGTTTTTTGATTTTTTCCAGGGGTTTGGTCATAATTTCTATCAGCCTGCGAAATTTCAGCTTTGTAGCATGTCTGGAAGTACAGTAGAATATTGATGATCTATACATGAGTGAGTGAGTGACTGGCAATTTCGACGTTTTTTGAAATTTCGTAACTACTTTACTACTTTATGGAATTCCATGAAACTTGGAGGGGTTGTTAACTCTATGGAGATCTACGACTGTGCAAAGTTTGAGATTCGTAGCTTATTCCGAAGTAGTTTTAGATAGGTCAAATATCGGCTGAAATGTTTCAATAAAAGATGGTTACGGCGCGCGAACTTGGCGAGGCACTGCCGTGCCCTCAGATTTCTATATTTTTACGTTTGCAATATTTTTCTGATTATCGCTTATATCTTTTAAAAAAATCGAGTTCTACAGACGAGTCTAATCTTAAATAAATGAAAGTTTTAAAAATTGTCTTATTTTTACGCCACTTTGCCCTAGACGGAGACCGTTTTTAAATTTTGCCCGAGGCTGCCAAAATGTTGGTACGACCCTGCTTGTGATGCATGACTCGTGATGTGTGGTTCCTTTAAAATGATTAAGTATATTCTGCGTTAATGAACATTTACTAACTAATTAGCAGCTTAATTTGTTTTCTGTCAAAAAATCAACATTTTTTATTCATTAGAAGTCGACATCACAAAAAGATTTTAATTAATCATTATTGGGAATATTGGAAGTATATGACATGATTTTAGTTATAGACCTCACCTATGGCCTAATGTTTAAAAGATCTTGCTCTATTTAGGTCAACAGTGACTAACTTGCTGTCTTATCAGCACACTCTGTTAAGTGCTTTTAAGGGGTAAAAAAAGTGGACAATGTCTACCTTCTACACAGACTTCCCGTAGGCATTTGACAGGGCGAGTCATGCACACTTGGTGACCAAGTTAAGGGCCTAGGGTTGGGTAAGACTCTGGTTAGGCTTGCCCATAGTTTCCTGACTGGTCACACACAGTTGGTCTGTATTTGTTACAACAAATAAATGATTTAGGCTTAACACGTTGTCTTAAAGATATGCCACTAAGGCCTCTGCATTATTAGCCATCGCGTAGTTGCAACTTCGCGTAAAGTTGCTTAAATTACCTTTAATAGGGTAAACGTTGAGAAATCTTAGTTTTCTCGATGTTGATCATAGTCGGTCAAACAACCAATCAAAACCTTTTATACAACGTTTACGTTTAGTGCAACTTTCGTTTTCACAACTTCCACGACTAATAAATGCTACTTGGCCGTTATTTGCCCACTTTCCCCTTCACGGAACTTTAATATTTAAATAACAATTTTTTTGTAGCTTCTTTAGGTTTTATAAGTCTGCAAATAACTGCTTGTCTACGTGAACAATGTTTTTTGTTTTTAAAAAAGCAATTACGATATCAAGGCCGACAATTTGACATTAAATCAATTCCGTTATTAAATAGCATTTCAAAATCAGAAATTTTTTGCATTGATACAGTTTTGTAATGTATTTTTTTTAATTACATACTTGTTCTTATTTTATCTTATAAACAGACATTTCTTTTAAGGTCAAGTTTTTTGTCGATTTAAATTATTAACATGTAATGCACGTATCGATACTACCAAGATCGGGAAGGACGATGTTCTTGATACGTCACAAGAAAATCCCCTTTTGTGACCCAAAAAGTTTTAGAAATATTTTAGTATCTAGGAACATAATAGATCCGTTCGAGTTTGAGAAAAAATTAGGTAACTATAGGCCAGTCGTTAGAGCGAAAAAAAGACTCCCAGCTTGCAAAAGGTGGTGTAGTCGCCATTTTCATATAAGTTGTTAACATTGGAGTCCTAAAAAGTTTTTTAAGTTTTTGATCATGATGGGGCGCCGGCTCCGTCCGCCACTTTGTATTTAGTGTGAAGGAAAAATCTTCTTTATTCTTTTTGATTTACCTTGTATCTTGTAGTCAGTTTGTTCTACCTTGTATTAGGCGAGGAAGAAATGTCTTTTTCCGAAACCCGGTGGCCGTGGTTGACTATACCCCTATGAAGTTGCCTTTTTTCGGTTCCGAACCGACACCGTGGAAACGGTGATAGCATGGTCTGGTTGAACTGTGACAAAATGTCTTTCTTCCTTATAGACCGGTCGACGTTTTCGTCCTTCCATGGACTTGGTTCGCTGTCGTTTCACTCGTAGAATGAAAAATAGGTTGCACATATGTTTTCATTATTTTTTTACCTTGTATCTTGTAGTCAGTTTGTTTTACCTTGTGTCGGGCAAGCCACGCAGAGGAAGGAAATGGCTTTCTCCGAAACACCGGTGTCCGTGGTTGACTATATCCCTATAAAGTTGCCTTTTATACTTTGTTAGAATGAAAAATAGGTTTTACCTGTTTTTTGATTTTTGAAGTGTAAACTTCTTTAGGCGCGTTTAGCAGTTTTTGTGGGAAGTGAATTGAACTGTGCGATCAGGCTCGGCTATGTAACGCTCATTCGTGTGAAGTCGGCTCGAGTCGACTAACTGTCAGAGGAACATTCAGCGAGCGATATATTGATGCAGATGAAGGCCAGTATTATTAATTTTGCCTTGTTGAAGTTTACACACACAATTTTTTTTTGATTTACCTTGTATCTTGTAGTCAGTTTGTTCTACCTTGTGTCAGGCAAACCACGCTGAGGAAGGAAAATGCCTTTTTCCGAAACACCGGTGTCTGTGGTTGACTATAACCCTATAAGGTTGCCTTTTATACTTTATTTACTACAAGATGTTTCAAATTAAGTGTCCACCATTGATGACTTTGTTTAATAAAAAAACCGAATAGAATGGGGTGAATAGAAACAGCAGAATGAATGGAAACAAAAACTAGAAATTTGTTTTTTTCTTACCTGCTAGACTGAAATTTGGTTATATCGCGATAAAACTACTTAAAACCAGTTGTTTGGATATTTGGCAACCATGCACACCTCAAAAGTGAATTTCAAAATTTGACAACATTGGTTGATGACTGTCAGAATTCTAACTTTAAAAGTCGGTGTTTTTCATGGTCGGTAAAACTTTGTAAGGAAAAGTAAGAAAAACCATGATTACTAACCTAAATCCACACTAGATATACTTGTTATAACGTATTCTTAAATTTTTAAAACAAATATCACAATAACATCCTGTATTTTTTTTTTCAAGTAATTTCTTTAACTAACCTCGATTTCTTTGTCTTTTCGGGGTGAATAGAAACAGCGCGTTTAAATATTTATAAATAAAATAAATAAATATTTTATTAGGAACGTATTGGATATTGGCTGGTTTGACTTACTGCTACCGACCAAGCAAATAATTTCCATATTTACATTCGAGCAAGTCGTGGGTAAAGTTTTTCCATTCAAAGAATGCGCTGGCACATCAAAAAGAGGAGTTTTAAGATTCGGAATCATACAAGAACTTAACTAAGTTAGTTCCCAAATGAGTTCCTTCTCCGTCCAAGAATTCAACATTTTTTATTTAATTTTAAAAAAAGTTTACACGTGTGTGTTTCTCCTTCTTCCCAAAATTTAAAGTTATCTACTTAGTTTTTATGAAAAGTTTTACGCAATATGAACTTAGCTTAAGTTAGTTTACAAATATGTTTCTTCTTTGTCCAAAAACTAAAAAATTTTTAACTAGTTTTTGGGAGAAGTTTTTTCAAGAAGTATTTTTGTTAATTTTTTAGATGTGTTTTTGATAAAATTCTATGAAAAATACAATATTTTTGATACCATATTTTTCACCCCAACTGCCAGGTGAATAGAAACAGGGCATATTTTTTTTAAAATAAAGCTTTTTAAAAAAAATCTTGAAAAATGAATGAATGAATTTTAATCTACTAGGAGCGAGCGGACTTTCGTCATTTTTACTTTATTTTTAGAGCGCCTTGTTTTTGAGATTTAAGCACTGAAAGACCCAAAAGTGTTTCTATTCACCCCATTTTACGGTAGCTAAATAACAATAAACATTAAGTTCTTTCTAAAAGTTAGATACCGTGCGGACGTAAAAATCCGCCCCCCCCCCCTATTAACTTTTGAACGGAATTAGATATCACCTTCAAACAAAAAGCATGTTAAATGGTATCAACTTTACTACTTTCTGACGTATTGTCTTGAACCGTGGTGTGAGCGTAAGACCATACATAAGGTCACTAACAACTTTAAATTCTTAAATGAGATGGGGGGGTCGCGTGATACATTGTTTAAAAGGTATTTTAATTATCTAATCAAAAAAATAAAAAGTTATAAAATCGGTTTAATACTGATGAAGTTATGTGTGTTTATGTTTATAGTGTTTGCAACTCCTCTTAGCAGTATCAGATATTGAACTGAATTAAAACCTATAATTAAGGGTAACATTGCAGTTACTTTGCAGTGTACCACTCATTAAATTTTTTAATGAAAAGTGGTCGAGTGATACCTTGTTTAAAAGGTATTTTTATTCCCTATTTAATACTGTTAACTTTAAGAAAAAATGTTTTATACTTAGCCAGTTATTAATTATTTTATTATTATTTAAAGTTAAAAATGTGTTAGTGACCTGATGAATCTTGAATTAATATAACGGTGGTTAAAAACACATAAAAAAGTGGCAAAAGTATCATTGGTAAACATATTTTTTATTTAAACTTAAGCTGCTCAAAACTAAATGGAGTTGTGCGCACTATAATCAAGAATAATTAATAATTCGGTAAGTATAAAACATTTTTTCTTAAAATTTTTGATTAGAGAATCAAAATACCTTTTTAAACAATGTATCACACGACCCCCCTTCTCATTTAAGAATTTAAAGTTGTTAGTGACCTTATGGTCTTACGCTCACACGACAACTTAAAGCAATACGTCAAAAAGTAGTAAAGTTGATACCATTTAACATGCTTTTTGTTTTAAGTTGATATCTAATTCCGTTCAAAAGTGAACAGGGGGGGGGAGGGGATTTTTAATTCCGTACTGTACAGGGTGTCCCAAATTGGGCACTTTTAGGGGGTTTAAGGTACTTCTAGGGTAGACAGAGAAAAACTGACCACGCATTGCGAGGCTCAAATTTCAAAGTGGAATTTATAGTGGAAACCGCATTTTGAAATATCGTCTCGTCTTTCAGCTACGGGGTCTTTTTGAAAAGTCTGCATTTTGGAAGGAGTTCTATAACTTCGTTATTAGTGGAAATTTTGATTTAGAGTAAATTGCAATATTATAGACTATGTCGCGAGGAATTCACCCGCTAAATTAAATTTTAACTGTCACTTTTAGTTTTTGAGATATGACATAAAGTTGCATTTTTTCTTATGGAATGGCATATATTTTAATTAATTTTCGAATTCGTCATTGAATTCTTTTCAAAATGATGTATCATATGTCATAGTTTTATTCAGCGGTTTCGAAGATAATTAAAGTTTTTTATTTTTGTCTAGTATGCGTTTGACGTGAAAGCTTGCGGTCAAATCCTACTTCAATGCTCCTATAGTTTTGTTGTCTGATACTATGCAAATCAAGTTGGCCTTGCTTCTTGGCGTTTTGTCATTGTTTTCAATTGTTTAAACAAATTGACATTACGCTTTGATATGAAATTATTTTGCACAAAAGCGTTTTTAATTTTATATTAAAATATGTATCAATGTTAAAATGTTACGGGGAAAGTAATGGTAATCGACAGGGCGCTGGAAACATATATCTTCAAAGGTATCCCGAACGAAGACAATCGTATATGGATATATTTCCAAAGTTGAAAAGGAACCTTGTTCAGTATGGCTTTTTCAAAACGGCGGGGTAAAATATATGACGTTAAGAGGGACCGTGAGCTAGAGGAGATAGGCATTAATTGTGAGTTGGAACAAAATAATTCGCGATCATTGAGACAATTAGAAGCTGCCACAGGCATACCGAGAACTTCAATCCACCGAACACTTAAACGGAATAATTATAAGCTTTGAGGGCCGTCAGCTGAATTATAATTTTTCCAAACCAGGCTTACTATATTTTTGACTGTTTAAAATAATAAAAATACTGGAGTGCCTTGACCTGCCTCAGCAGGAAATCATAGCGCACTAGAAATAAGTGAAAAAGCTGAATATCTCCTAAACCGCTCAATCAAACTGTGGCATACGATACATCATTTTGAATAGAATTCAATGGCGAATTCGAAAATTAATTAAAATATAGGCCATTCCATAAGAAAAAATGCAACTTTATGTCATATCTCAAAAACTAAAAGTGACAGTTAAAAGTTAGTTTAGCGGGTGAATTCCTCGTGACATAGTCTATAAGATTGCAATTTACTCTAAATCAAAATTTCCACTAATAACGAAGTTATAGACCCCCTTCCAAAATGCAGACTTTTCAAAAAGCCCCCGTAGCTCAAAGACGAGACGATATTTCAAAATGCGGTTTTTACTATAAGTCTTCTCTTAAAATTTGAGCTTCGCAATGCGTGGTCAGTTTTTCTCTGTCTCCCCTAGAAGTACCTTAAACCCCCTAAAAGTGCCCAATTTGTATACATAAACCATGGGGAAGAAGCCCAAAAAAATTAAGTACTTCGAAATTGCGATGCTCGGATTTTTTTTGCTATATTAAAGAGCTTTAATTTATTTTGTATTATAAGAATAATAAGGTTTAATTTTAGTCTGTAGTTTGTAAAAATAACATTCTTGCACATTTCAAATTTATTTTAAAGTATCTATAAGTAAGTAAATCAAAAGCATCCTACCGGTTCTAATTTTGATCTGATTCCACTCTAAAAACCTAATTAAAAAAAATTGCGGTTTGTTTTGAATATTCAACATTATGATAATTAATCAAATAGTCTAGGCACTTGAAACTTATGTGGTTCTGATGACGCAGAAACTGCTATCCGGTCCTAAATCAAACTGAAAATGTTGGGTTTTCATTGGGACGTATTTTTGGTTAGTTACTTAACCGTTAATTTCGTTATACTTTTGGTTGGAGCACCACCTTCGAAGATGGGGATTGGAGTACTCACTTACTGGATAGCTATTCTGGGTCTTGTACGATTTTCTTTTTTTTATATTATTTTAAATAAGTGGAAAAATCCGCAAAGTTCTTTTTATTAAGATACAGAAAATACACGGATCATCAGAAAAAGTAGGTAGGTACTTTTGCATAAAATGTTTTAAGGAATTTAAGGCAAGAAATTTTAATTTGTTCATCATTCTATTATAGCTGTATAAATTAAAACAAGGGTATGTAACTGTTTTGTAACTAGGTCACCTACGTCTTAAATATATCTGTACTGGGCCTCTACAAATAACTGCTACAAGCGTGCAGGCATATTGATTTCAAATTAAGCCAAACGTATGATTTGGGTAAATTCAGGCTACTGATAATGGGTGCCGCGCTCTGAGCACCATCTCTTTTCTAAGCTTAAAAACACCCATTATCAGTTACCTTAGGACCTTTTAATTTTATCAACAACTTAGATAATATCTTTGTCTTCCAAAAGTACCAAAATCCAAAAAAACTTTCTTAAATTTAAATATAAAATAAAAATTACCCCCAATTTTGACTACATTAAATCACCGCATTGAAAAATTGTCAACGTCATTTAAAAGCAGTCTTTTTCAAATTTTATTGAAAGCGTTTTCTTTTTTTAATCCAAGCCAAGCCGTTTTTGTTCAATTGGATCCATTATGGTGGAACGCTTGAAGCAGTCATTTTCCATTAATGGTTTTTTTACGCTTTAGCACACGGTGTGCCTGAATAAAGTATAAGTTACATAAAAATGGTTCCAAAAACTAATTGCACATTTTGAATATGGACCCTTTCCTGATTTCAGAGCCATATTCATATAAATCCTAGCTGATCCTCTTCTCGAAATTTTATAAATTTTTTGCCTTTTTTCTAGTTAGTCCAGGCGCTGGCTGGATCCTATCATGTGTGACCTAATATGTGCGCTCAGTTTGACTACGGGGCTTTGTTAATCACCAACAGGAGTATAAAAAAAGTTTGGTCACGTAGTCGAACTCATAGTCGTTTGGCCGCCATCTTTAAAAATTGCCGCCAAATTGATAGATTTTTTGTTTAAGCGCATCTCCCTACCCAGTAGTCCGATTTTAATTTATTTAAAGCATGTTTTTATCCTTTTTTAAAGGCAAACAAATTTTGTGCTTTTCACATTTTTAGCTCACACATATACTATACTATAGTAGTGTGAGCTTTGGTGATCCTAATTTTTTCGAGAAAAAAAAAGTTGCTCCGATTTCAAAAATTTTTATATATCTTTGCGTTTCAGATGATTTTGAAACTTTTTTGTTGCGCCGTCTGTCTGTCTGTCTGTCTGTCTGTATGTCTGTCTGTCTGTCTGTCTGTCTGTCTGTATGTCTGTAACGATCAACGCGCATAACTCAAAAACCGCTTGGCCGATTTTAATGAAATTTGGTACCTAGGCTGGGTCTTGGGTCGAGATGGTCCCATTTAAAAATGAACAAAATCCACCCAACAGAAACCAAATAAAAGGGTGGGGGTAGATTTCAAAAATTAGAGTTTATGTGAAAATATGGCGTGTGTGATATCACACGAAAGGTAATTGAGTCTGCAGTTAAACAAAATACATTTTAATTTATTTAAAAAAAAGGGTGGGGGTATATTTTAAAAATTAGAGTTTAAGTGAAAATATGGCGTGTGTGATATCAAACGAAAGGTAATTGAGTCCGGAGTTTAACAAAATACATTTTAGTTTTTTGTTTTTTTTAAGGGTGGGGGTAGATTTCAAAAATTTGAGTTTAAGTCAAAACATGGCTTGTGTGGTATCAAACAAAAGGTAATTTAGTCTGGAGTTAAATAAAATATATTTCAGTTTTTAGTTATATTAGCTCACACGTACACTATAACTATAGTACCTAGTGTGAGCTTAGGGGCCCATATATTGGCAGAGTATTTGATAAATCACGTAGTTTTTGAGATATACCAGGATTATTAGTATTTCCGCTCGCAAAAGAATTAAAATAATACCCATGTTCATTTTATTGTACCTACAGTATTATTGACATCTGTTTTTTTTTGTAACGTAGAAGGCTTTAAACCTTTCACAGAAGAAGATATTGACTTTATGTTTTTAAAGTTTGATGAATGGTACCCCTAAAGACTGTTAAAGAGGGTGGTTTCTAAAACTGTTCACAAGAATATATAAAAAATGAATTTGAAGCGAAACGATGCATCCCAGCGAAAAACAATAAAATTAATTTGATAGTTAGCTTGACAAGCCATACAATCTTGTAAAAATTTCATGAATTCGCTCCAAAATCGATTTTTTCTTAAAAATTGTAAAAGAAATGAGAATGATCAGAAGAAGCGGAATTAAAAGTACTATAAAAAATACTCTGCCAATATATTGGCCCCTAAGCTCACACTAGGTACTGTAGTTATAGTGTACGTGTGAGCTAATATAACTAAAAACTAAAATATATTTTATTCAACTCCAGACTAAATTACCTTTTGTTTGATACCACACAAGCCATGTTTTGACTTAAACTCAAATTTTTGAAATCTACCCCCACCCTTAAAAAAAACAAAAACTAAAATGTATTTTGTTAAACTCCGGACTCAATTACCTTTCGTTTGATATCACACACGCCATATTTTCACTTAAACTCTAATTTTTGAAATATACCCCCACCCTTTTATTTGGTTTGTGTTCGGTGGATTTTGTTCATTTTTAAATGGGACCATCTCGGCCCAAAACCCAGCCTAGGTACCAAATTTCATTAAAATCGGCCAAGCGGTTTTTGAGTTATGCGCGTTGGTCGTTACAGACATACAGACAGACAGACAGACAGACATACAGACTGTCTAGACAGACGGCGCAACAAAAAAGTTTCAAAATCATCTGAAACGCAAAGATATATAAAAAATTTTGAAATCGGAGCAACTTTTTTTTTCTCGAAAAAATTTGGATCACCATAGCTCACACTACTATAGTATAGTATATGTGTGAGCTAATATTCTTAACGTTTTTTCCTAGGATGCATCTTTTCGCTGCAAATTCACTTTTTCTATAACCTTGTGAACGGTATTAGAAACCACCCTCTTTAGGGGTATAATCCATCGAACTTTAAAAACATAAAGTCAATATCCTCATCTGTGAAAAGTTTAAAGCCTTCTGTAACGAAACAATACAAATCTCAATAATATTGCAGCTAAAATAAAATAAGCATGGGTCTTATTTTAATTCTTTTGCGAGCGGAAATACTAATAACTTGGTATATCTTAAGAACTAATTTATCAAAATACTCTGCCAATCTATGGGCACCTAAGCTCACACTAGGTGCTATAGTTATAGTGTACGTCTGAGCTAATATAACTAAAAACCGAAATATATTTTATTCAATTCCAGACTCAATTACCTTTCGTTTGATACCACACAAGCCATGTTTTGACGTAAACTCTAATTTTTAAAATCTACCCCACCCTTTTTTTTAACTAAAATATATTTTGTTTAACTCCAGACTCAATTACCTTTCGTTTGATATCACACACGCCATATTTTCACATAAACTCTCATTTTTGAAATCTACCCCCACCCTTTTATTTGGCTTGCGTTCGGTGGATTTCGTTAATTTTTAAATGGGACCACAACAGCCTAAGACCCAGCCTAGGTACCAAATTTCATTTAAATCGGACAAGCGGTTTTTGAGTTATGCGGGTTGGTCGTTACAGATAGACAGACAGACGGCGAGACAAAAAAGTTTCAAAATCAGCTGAAACGCAAAGATATATAAAATTTTTTGAAATTGGAGCAATTTTTTTTTTCTCGAAAAAATTAGGATCACAATAGCTCACACTACTATAGTATAGTAGTGTGAGCTAAAATGTGAAATCACAAAATTTATTTGCCTTTAAAAAGGGAGTACAACAAGCTTTAAAAAAATGAAATCCGACACGTGGGAAGGGAAATACGCTTAAACAAAAAAAATCTATCAATTTGGCGGCCATTTTTAAAGATGGCGGCAAAACGACCATGAGTTTGACCAGGTGACCAAACTTTTTTTATACTACTATGGGTGCTTAACAATGCCCCGCAGTCAAACTGAACGCACATATTAGGTCACACATGTGATAGGAGCCAGCGCTTAACTAACTAGAAAAATGGCAAAAAAATTTCAATAAGAGGATCAGCTAGGGTTTACCCATATGAATATGGCTCTAAAGTCAGAACAGGGTCCATATTCAAAATGTGCAATTAGTTTTTGGAACCATTTTTATGTAACCTATACCAGGGCTATCAAAACGGACGGACCACGATCCTCCACTGTGTTGACGTCACATCCGGGGCTGATTTTTCTTTGATGGTCACGTCACGACACAGCTGATTGTCTTTAAAATATTGAAGTTGGAATGACGGTTCACGAATATTTGATTTTTTTAAAAATTAAGCCGGTTTTGAGATTGTTTTTACTATATGCTTCAGAACAACTTTTTTTAAATGTATGGTAATCCTTAATATTTCAGAGCCGCTTCATTAGCTCACACTAAAATTAAATTTAAAACAGAATCAAATGTGACAAACACATATGATAAAGTCAAATACATGTCAAATATAACAGTTGGCATGCGGTACATGGCGGGTAATTTGAATTCAAAATAAGGAATGCTAAATTTTGAAAATTTTAACCTTTTAATCATCTTGCGTCCTTACAAAAGTTTGGTGGAATATGAGGATGGTGTCTGAGAATATTTCACTGAAATTTCGGGGAAATCTGTAGTGCCATTTTGAAAATATCATAAAAAAACGTCTGACCTCCCATAAGACCCAATGTAAAAGTTAGCCCCCGGAGAACAGCTGATTTTTTTAGGGTCGTGGCCTGTATTTTTTTGTCGGCCTTGCCTATACTTCATTCAGGCACACTGTGAGCAGTACAGATATATTTAAGACGTGGACAAGGTGTATGGGCATGTAGATATACTTTTTTATATAGCAAACTCTTCCATATACGCCTCTTGTCCTAGTCTAAGAAAAATGTAAATTCTGCGGGACTATTTCGTTCGCATGTGTGCTTCGATGTTTATGAAAAGCAATTATTGTAAATTAGATAAGAAAATCAATCAATAGCCATTCGAATTATAAAAAGTTCATTTATATATGGGACTGAGACGGTCCGATACATAGAATCGCCATTAAAGCCGGACGATTAGGTGTTCCGTTTTAGCGCAAGGACAAAACTAGTTCTCTTTATTAAATCTTTAAAATATTATCTTTTACACAGTGTGGTCTCGCCGGTTTTGTTTGAGAATAAGGCCAATAGGTATACTCCTAAAAGTTTTATTAAAAACTTATAATAAGCGAATTTTAAAACTCCAAAGTTACAAAATTAATACATATTAGTTTATAAATGATTTTGGATCTTCTATTTAAAACTTTTTTGTAATGAAAACAATACTAAATTGTCTTGTCACCACACGGTAAAAAAAGTTGTCTTAGATCAAAGCAAATTGCTTTGAAGTAAAATATTTTGTGCTTTTCTATTCACCAAGAGAATATTTTCTTGATTTAGCACGAAAAATATCTTGCCTCTTTATTTTAATGTGAAACAGAAATTGTTTTATTATAAATTGGGACTGAATTAATTTTAGGCACCGTTTTTTTGGAAGCAAAATATTACTTATATAAAGAAAATTTGCTTTGTTACAAAATGGAGTATATTGAAACAAAATAATTAAAGCGTTGAACTAAAAAGAAATATTTTAATTCAAAACAAATTGTTTTAAGGTAAATCAATTTATTCAAGAAAAAAACTTGTTTCCATTGTAAACAAAAATTTTTACCGGGCAGGCTACCTATTCTCGTACTTAAACGTTGTGATGATTCCCATCGCAAGTTTTAAATTAGCTCCGAGCTGTCACATGCTATGCAAAAGACCTTTATCGCACAAGCTTCTCCTACGATGCGACCGAGAAACGTTCAGTCGGTACGGGGTAGGAGAGCAGAGTCCACTTCAAACGCATGAATTTCACAAACTGTGAAGAGCGGACGATTATGCCATCGGTCGAGATAAGTCATTTAGCACAACACGCGACCACTTAGAATTTGGTATTGGCCAAAGCGTGTGATGTGGACGTTCACATCGTTTAAGTACGAGAATAGAGCCCCTGAGGGTAGGGGACAATTGGCCGCGGGCGGGTAAATTTGATAGCAAATGTCTCAAAAACTAATTGATGGATTTTGGAAATTTTTACACAGTTGTAAAGATTATCAAGAGGCCTTTAAAACAAGATATCACTAGACCAACTTTCCTTGTTTAAAATATAGGGGTAAAGTATACCCCTCGAAGGTGGTGCGTGATACAAAAATTTCAAGATAGCCAAAAAGTGTCCCCTTTGCAAACAAAATCGACGCGTCCGAGGGTTTTTCCAAATTCGTTATCGTTTTTAAGATTTAGTCCATTGACAGTTTTCAATGGAACACCATGTATAGAGCGATTACAAAAATTATTTCTGCCCACGCTTTAAGACTTTTTTTCCAACATCATTTTACTAGTTTGCCCCTCTGTCTCCCTCTCTTTTCCCCACCCTCCGTATTAATAATTATTTCTGCACATGCTTTAAGATTTTTTTCGACACCAATTTACTAGTTACCTCTTCCCTTTCTCCTCCCCAACCTTCACTCAAGGTAAGGTAATACTGTTCGTGTTTGGACCCAACTGCGACTAGTAGTTACAAGTAAATTTAGCAGTTGGGTGTTTTAGCTCACACATATACTATACTATAGTAGTGTGAGCTATAGTGATCCTAATTTTTTCGAGAAAAAAAAAGTTGCTCCGATTTCAAAAATGTTTATATATCTTTGGGTTTCAGATGATTTTGAAACTTTTTTGTTGTGTTGTCTGTCTGTCTGTCTGTCTGTCTGTCTGTCTGTGTGTGTGTGTGTGTGTGTCTGTGTGTGTGTCTGTCTGTATGTCTGTCTGTCTGTAACGACCAACGCGCATAACTCAAAAACCGCTAGCCCGATTTTAATGAAATTTGGTACCTAAGCTGGGTTTTGGCTCGAGATGGTCCCATTTAAAAATGAACAAAATCCACCAAACACAAGCCAAATAAAAGGGTGGGGGTAGATTTCAAAAATTAAGTTTATGTAAAAATATGGCGTGTGTGATATTAAACGAAAGGTAATTGAGTCTGGAGTTAAACAAAATACTTTTTAGTTTATTTTACAAAAAAAGGGTGGGGGTAAATTTCAAAAATTAGAATTTATGTGAAAATATGGCGTGTGTGATATCAAACGGAAGGGTAATTGAGTGAGTGAGTGGAGTTAAACAAAATACATTTTAGTTTTTTTTTTAAAGTGGGGGCAGATTTCACAAATTTGAGTTTAAGTAATAACATGGCTTGTGTGGTATCAAACGACAGGTAATTGAGTCTAGAGTTGAATAAAATATATTTCAGATTTGGGTATATTAGCTCACACGTACACTATAAATATAGTATCTAGTGTGAGCTTAAGTGCCCATAAATTGGCAGAGTATTTTTATTTAAATCTTTTTTATTTCCAACCTTTAAGTTTAATTCTGTTTTAGCCATATAAAAAGCAGTATGCATTTACCATTCATTTAGCTTTACCCAAAAAGTAAGTGTAGATTTTCTACGGACGCGAACAGTGTTACCTTCCATTGAGTGAAGGTGGGGGAAGAGAGAGGGAGGAGAGAACTAGTAAAATGGTGTCAAAAAACTCTTAAAGCGTGTGCAGAAAGAATTTTTGAAATCGCTCTAGATCTGTGAAAGGTATAACTACAACTATTACTAATAAGGAGAGTGAGGAGGATAGAGGGAGAGGGAAGGCGCAACTAGTAGCGTGCAGAAAGATCTTTTGAAATCGCTTTATATTTGTGAAAGTTATAGCTACAACTATAACTAATAAGGAGGGCGGGGAGGAGAGAGGGAGAGACGGGGGGGACTAGTAAAAGGGTGTTGGCAAAAAAATCTGAAAGCGTATGCGTATAGATAGAATAGGGTGGGGGAATGACAGGAGGGGAGATGAGTGGAAGCAGGGAGGACTACAAAGTAACTACAGCAAATTAGAGGACATTTGGAATGGGTGATCAAAGGAATTTCATTAAAATCGACTGAAATTTAGATAATATGTATGCCTTAAAGCCTACATCATGTGACAAAATGGCGTCTGAAGACCGCCTTGTTGATTCCTGTGTAAAAAAATATAGCGTATAGCACCTTCGGAATCAGTAGCAATTCAACGATACCATTTTTGTCAAAATCGGATTAGCCGTTTAGCCTCTAGCGTGACACAAACATACATATTATTTACATAAATACTTACATAGGTACATACATATCCCAATCGAAAACCATCACCCTTCCTTTCGCCGTGCTGCAGTTGAGTGAAAATTTCGATTAAAAATAAGTACCAACGAATTATGTCTGGAATAATCTAATTTTTAGAAAATTAACACATTTTGGTTAGAATATTATGCTTTGCCTATTTGAGTATCTATTAATTTATAAAATAATAGTATGTTAAAACAACTAAGGTAACTCAGGTCATTTAGTCTAAAGAAAGAATGCTAGTTGGAGACACACAATCTTGTCATCTGCTAGCATTTTCTTTCCTTTGAGTTTCATGAACTGGATTTTCTTTTTTCATTTTGTAATTATATCTTTTACTTGTATAAATAAATAACTAAATAAAATAAATAAATAATAAATATTGATTTAAATGCTCAACTTCTACGTATTTAGTTAAATTCATATAACATAAAACTGATTTATCATGAATGTATTATAGATAGTCTGAATTAAATAAATCTGCTAAAGAACTAGGAAAAATTTCTCAACAGCTAATTCTAGACGATAAAAAATCAATAACAATATTAATTTATTATTGGAAATATTGCAATAACAATTAATTTATAACACTTTAATATGTAATAACGAAAAATATATATTACAAATAGAGGTGAATATAAATTAGCCAATAATCAGCATTTTACCCTTTGGGCATCAGCATTTAAATATTCTTAAATGTTTAATTGATATTAACCAAGTCCAAGTAACATAAATAAAAGGGTTTTAATTTCAGCGAGGGTCATTTCAATCATAAAATATACTTGTTAGGTATACAGAGTGTTCTAGCCAGTTAGCTAAGAAGTATTATATCTGTAAATCACTGGATTTTCAGAGGATGGAACAAGGCGGACACGACCCTGTAAAAATCAGCTGTTCTCGGGGGGCTGACCTTTACATTAGGTCTTATGGGAGGTCAGACGTTTTTTTATGATATTTTCAAAATGGCACTACAGATTTCCGCGAAATTTCAGTGAAATATTCTCAGAAACCATTCCGATATTCCAAGAAACTTTTGTCAACTGTTATATTTGACATGTATTTGACTTCTATGTCTGTCACATTCGCTTTTGCTTTAAATTTAAGTTTAGTGTGAGCTAATGAAGCGGCTCTGAAAAATTAAGGATTACTATACATTAAAAAAATGTTCTGCAAGGGTAATTTTTTTATGGTGATCCACGGGGCTACATCCTACGTTTAACTCTAACTTAACTTTAACACGGTAACTCACACTAGCACTCATACCTACTATTGCCTTTATTTATTTTAAACACTACGTTTCGGTTAGTAAGTATCTCTAAGTATTTTCAAGTGCAAATTGTACAGTAACCAAAACTTTGTTTCTACTCTATTATTGTCTACGAGTTTAAAAAAAAAGTATTATGTTGTTTCATTACATCCTAAAACTCAAGAAATGTTATATTTACAGTTTGAATTACAGTAACTGACCCTCGAAATGGAAATCAACAAGTTGGTTTTTACATAATAAACAAAGCCAAATTGTATAAAATGCCGTAAAATAAATAAAAAATATATCATACAAGGTAAATCAAAAAGAATGAAAAAATAGCTGAAACCTATTTTTTATTCTACGAGTGAAACGACAGCAAACCAAGGAAACTAAGTCCTTGGCGGGACGAAAACGTCCACCGGTCTATAAGGAGGAAAGACATCTCGTCACAGTTCAACCAGACCATGCTATCACCGTCTTCACGATGTCGGTTCGGAACCGAAAACAATGAGTTAACAAAGTATAAAAGGCACCTTCATAGGGGCATAGTCAACCACGGACACCGGTGTTTCGGAAAAAGAATGGAAATGCCTTTCTCCGAAAATGAAATTGCCTTTTATACTTTGGTAACATATCATACAGTATCAGGTCATAAAATCATAAAAATTCATAAAATTTGGCTTTGAGTAATGGGTTAAAACCAACTTGTTGATTTCCGTTCCGAGATACAGTTACCATAAGTCAAACTGTATATCACGGGATAAAACCTTCGAGCATATTGATATCTGTGGATAAAACTTAAGACAAAAAATGTTGTACCGTAAGAAAATAGCTAAAAACTATAATCTAATTTTTATTTTTATCTCATGGTTGACTTTTACTTTTTTGAAACAGCAAAATGTCAATGTTATTTTTTTCTACAATTAATAATTTTTTAATTAAAAATCTGTCAATTGTTTAAATAATTGCTCTCGTGGTACATATATTATTGAAATTATTTAAATAACATGTAAGTATAGAAGATAAATTACCGGGGGATAGCAATAAAAATTACAAAAAAAAGGAAAAGAAAAAAATTGATTAAATAATTACCGTGTTGACGTGAGAAAAAATGCATACCTTACGGTGGTTATGTGATCACTATGTCCTTTAAGCAAAGTATCTCTTATAAATTGTTGTTTCAGTAGAAAAACAAAATCCAGACACCTTGGATAGATGATGACTGACATACCTGATAATAAAAAGCTTTGGTTTTGTGGGAGTGTGCAAGAAATTTGTAGACTTCGCAGGTTTGGGGGTCAATCACCCCCTTTATCCAGACCAGAGTACTCCAAGTAAAAGACGCATATTCTAAGCCAGTCATTAGAGCAAAAAAAAGACCTCTTGCTTGCGATTTTGACATATGTTGTTCACATTAGAGTACTAAAAAAAAATTGAGTTTTCGACCTTAGGGGGGAGGCTTCCGCCGCCAATCTTAGATTAAGTGTTTTTAAAAAAATTTGGTTCCTGTTCATTTAAACAAAAACTTTTCAACAAAAGTTGAAGACAACAAATGTTGCGTTTCGGGTATGTTGATGTAACATTTTTTAAACTTGAGTAAAGCCGTACTTCATCGGTAAGTATTATTTTTTATATTTTTAGAGATTATATTATTTAGTAGTATAGTCTCCCAAATCTTACCAGTACAATTTGAAACATCTTTTATAATTTTTTTAAATAATTGTACAGGGAGAAAAAAATTATGGGTCTATTACGTTTTACCCCGATAATACTCCTTTCAAAGATAAAGATGAGCCAGATAAAAATCAAAATAGTCTTACCAACAAGGATGATCCAATTCCACCTACAAGTGATTTAACGCGACAAGAAGAGCAAAAAAGGTGCGCATAAAGTTTCAATATTAACCGAAGGCCCTTATAAGAATAAGCTGGAGGAAAAATATGCTTTAAAGGTAAAAAAAAGAAGTATTAAACAAGGGGGCTGCCAAAGAAGAAATCTCTCAACCTCAACCAGGAACGTCAAAACAAAAAACTAAATGAACGCATTCATCTAAAAAAATTAAAATAATAATTGAAAGCACTGGTACTGCAAAATATGACATGAGTCTTTTCTCAAAAATATGATAAAGTGCATCAAGTGTGGAAAATGGGCCATGAAATATGTTCTGACCTGTCAGTTAAGGGTGATTACTTGTGTGACTTCTGTTTATAAACTTAAAAATGATCATTATGCCAACAAAGAACACCGCACCCGTTTACACACGCCTTATGGGAAATTTTTGTCTCGGTGGAATTGGTTATAATTTTAGCATGTTACAGTACTCTATGGAGCTAAAAAGGAATGTAATTAAAGTTAAGTTTTTCTATGTACCGTTTTTGAGATTTAAATGGTCAAAGTTCGTTAAATGGTCGTTTTTGTGTATGTTCTAATAATAATAACTCTTACATCTTGACTGAAAAAAATTAATTGATTATAGAAATTACTTAGTAAAGACGTAAAGACAAAGTCACTTATAATATCATTCGTTTCAATTCATTGGGTAATATACGGAAGGTAGTCAAAAAATCAACTTTTTATATCAGCACTACTAACGAATTTTAAAACTAGCACACTATGTTTTGGCACGAATTAATAAGTTTATACCATATTGGAAGAAAAAAGTTATTTTTGTTTTTTGTTTGGCCCTACTTTTATATATATTAATGCTTTTATTGCAGCTTTATTTTCCTAATAAATAAAATTGACTTCAACTGTTGACAAAATGAATTTACTAAATATTTTGTATTAAAACACATCACAACGAATATTTTAAATACATAATAGAAATCCTATTAATTTTGGTGTAGTCATAGGGTCTATTAAAAAAAACATTTTTTTTATTTTTGCTCCTAAATTATTTTTATCTTATTTCTGGAAAACGGCTCGGTCAATTTTGATCTAACTTCTTCTGCTTACTTTCGTAACTGATTGTCATACTAGGAAAAAAAAATAGATTTTTTTCTATGTTTAGTTAAAGTTAATAGTTTTTATATATTAAACTATTCTTGGATTTACCGAACGGCATCATAACTAAAACTATAAAAACAAATATAAGCTAAAAAAAGAAAAAAATATATAATAAGCTTTCTTCTTGAGACACCCTACATATATTTTTTCTATTTTTCGTTTATATTTCTTTGGTATGTGCAGCAAAAATTGGAAGTAGGTAAAGTTTGATCAAAATTGACTGTGTCGTTTTCCAGAAATAAAATAAAAATAATTTAGAAGCAAAAAGAAAGAAATTTTTTTTTAATAGACCCTCTGACTAAACCAAAATCTATAGCATTTCTTTTATGTATTTTAAATATTCGTTGTGCTGTGTTTTAATACAAAATATTTAGTAAATTCATTTTTGTCGTACAAAACTAGTTTAAAACAGCTAAACTCAATTTTACTTATTAGGAAAATAAATCTGCAATTAAAAAATTAATATCTCTAAAATTAGGGCCAATCAAGAAACAAAAATAACTTTTTTTTTTTCAATATGGTATAAAACTATTAATTCATGCCAAATGAAAATGTGCTAGTTTTAAAATTCGGTAGTAGTGCTGATATAAAAAAGTTGATATTTTGCCTACCCCCCGTATATTACCTAACGAATTAAAAAGAATAAAATTATAAGCGCGTTTGTCTTTAGGCCTTTGCTAAGTAATTTTTATGATCAATTATTTTTGTCGGTCAAGATGTAGAAAAATTTACTTTACTTACATTTCTTTTTAGTTACATAGCCTACTATAACATACTAAAATAATTGCCAATTCCACAGAGACAAACATTTTCAATAAGGCCTGTGTAAACGGGTGCGATGTTCTTTCTGTATTTTTTTAGATATACTTACTAAATCTTAAAAGAGGCCGACGGTACGATTTAGGCAACTGCTGGTACGATTTAGGCAACCAGTTTCCCAAATCGCAACGTTTGCAACCTCTAACAAAAACTCTTGTTTCTCCAAAGTTCAATAAAATAATATGTTTTAAAAATTGCTCGTATGTGTCCAAAAGACTGATCTATCGTTCTGAATAAAAAAAAACTTAATTAGATTTATTAGTTTTTAAGAAAACAAATAAAAACCACAAAGTAGTACGTTTTAGGCATTTTTACTTTCGCGGTTCTGACGTGGTGCAACTTAACAAAGGGTTATGCGTACTATGGAAAACTGGATGACATTTTTAAACCGACGTGACGCGAAATCAACATCGTTATAAAATGCCTAAAATTCGTAAAAGACAATACAAAGAATAACGACCACTGTTTTAGCCGAATTTGGTATCTGGGTCACAATGAAAAATGATTATTTACTCGGAATTTAAACTCAGACAATTTATAGCTTCCGAAATTAAATGCATCTTAAATCGACCATCCAGACAAGCGTTTTTTTGTCGTGAAATACTTCGAAAATTTTATAAAATAACCAATATTAAGAAAGTATTGTTCTTGGTAGAAAGTATATATTATGTAGGATAGAAAATTGTTTTGCCAAAAATGCATTCACTCTGATACCTTCCTAGCTAGCCTATTAGAACACTTCAAGTGAAGCCATAATATATATATGCCTTGAAAACAGTTTTTTATAAATATCTCAGAAACTAAAGCTCCTATAAAGTTTTTGACAAATTATTGACCAAACTTTTTTTCAACGATATTCCAAAAACCGCATATTAATACGATGCTCCGTTAAAAAGTTAGCATTTTATTAATTTTTTAATTGTCAAAAAACTGTCATTAGCATGAATGGATTTTAACCAAAATCTACTCAACTCGTTAGAAAATTGGTTCAGCGGTTTAGGAGCTATCGTGTTACGGACAGACATACACACACACACACAGGCATCACGATGATATTGCTAAGATAGGTCAAAATACACCCCAATAACACATTTTCGGTTTTATCTGAAAAAAATAATTCGAAACTAATACCTTCTCTGGCCGTTGCTGCGCGGGCTAGGAAGGTAAAAATCGAATATGATAGTTTTAACCTAGCAAAATTTAATCATTTAAAATTAATTTTAATTGCAAAATCTTTTTTATTTCGTGTTGCTTATTAACACGGCTACAACTTTCAATTAAAAAATTTATATTTTTTTTCATCAATACAAAAGATATTTTAGCTCACACATACACTATACTATAGTAGTGTGAGCTATGGTGATCCTAATTTTTTCGAGAAAAAAAAAGTTGCTCCGATTTCAAAAATGTTTATATATCTTTGCGTTTCAGATGATTTTGAAACTTTTTTGTTGCGCCGTCTGTCTGTCTGTCTGTCTGTCTGTCTGTCTGTCTGTCTGTCTGTCTGTCTGTCTGTCTGTCTGTCTGTCTGTCTGTCTGTCTGTCTGTCTGTCTGTCTGTCTGTCTGTCTGTCTGTCTGTCTGTCTGTCTGTCTGTCTGTCTGTCTGTCTGTCTGTCTGTCTGTCTGTCTGTCTGTCTGTCTGTCTGTCTGTCTGTCTGTCTGTCTGTCTGTCTGTCTGTCTGTCTGTCTGTCTGTCTGTCTGTCTGTCTGTCTGTCTGTCTGTCTGTCTGTCTGTCTGTCTGTCTGTCTGTCTGTCTGTCTGTCTGTCTGTCTGTCTGTCTGTCTGTCTGTCTGTCTGTCTGTCTGTCTGTCTGTCTGTCTGTCTGTCTGTCTGTCTGTCTGTCTGTCTGTCTGTCTGTCTGTCTGTCTGTCTGTCTGTCTGTCTGTCTGTCTGTCTGTCTGTCTGTCTGTCTGTCTGTCTGTCTGTCTGTCTGTCTGTCTGTCTGTCTGTCTGTCTGTCTGTCTGTCTGTCTGTCTGTCTGTCTGTCTGTCTGTCTGTCTGTCTGTCTGTCTGTCTGTCTGTCTGTCTGTCTGTCTGTCTGTCTGTCTGTCTGTCTGTCTGTCTGTCTGTCTGTCTGTCTGTCTGTCTGTCTGTCTGTCTGTCTGTCTGTCTGTCTGTCTGTCTGTCTGTCTGTCTGTCTGTCTGTCTGTCTGTCTGTCTGTCTGTCTGTCTGTCTGTCTGTCTGTCTGTCTGTCTGTCTGTCTGTCTGTCTGTCTGTCTGTCTGTCTGTCTGTCTGTCTGTCTGTCTGTCTGTCTGTCTGTCTGTCTGTCTGTCTGTCTGTCTGTCTGTCTGTCTGTCTGTCTGTCTGTCTGTCTGTCTGTCTGTCTGTCTGTCTGTCTGTCTGTCTGTCTGTCTGTCTGTCTGTCTGTCTGTCTGTCTGTCTGTCTGTCTGTCTGTCTGTCTGTCTGTCTGTCTGTCTGTCTGTCTGTCTGTCTGTCTGTCTGTCTGTCTGTCTGTCTGTCTGTCTGTCTGTCTGTCTGTCTGTCTGTCTGTCTGTCTGTCTGTCTGTCTGTCTGTCTGTCTGTCTGTCTGTCTGTCTGTCTGTCTGTCTGTCTGTCTGTCTGTCTGTCTGTCTGTCTGTCTGTCTGTCTGTCTGTCTGTCTGTCTGTCTGTCTGTCTGTCTGTCTGTCTGTCTGTCTGTCTGTCTGTCTGTCTGTCTGTCTGTCTGTCTGTCTGTCTGTCTGTCTGTCTGTCTGTCTGTCTGTCTGTCTGTCTGTCTGTCTGTCTGTCTGTCTGTCTGTCTGTCTGTCTGTCTGTCTGTCTGTCTGTCTGTCTGTCTGTCTGTCTGTCTGTCTGTCTGTCTGTCTGTCTGTCTGTCTGTCTGTCTGTCTGTCTGTCTGTCTGTCTGTCTGTCTGTCTGTCTGTCTGTCTGTCTGTCTGTCTGTCTGTCTGTCTGTCTGTCTGTCTGTCTGTCTGTCTGTCTGTCTGTCTGTCTGTCTGTCTGTCTGTCTGTCTGTCTGTCTGTCTGTCTGTCTGTCTGTCTGTCTGTCTGTCTGTCTGTCTGTCTGTCTGTCTGTCTGTCTGTCTGTAACGACCAACGCACATAACTCAAAAACCGCTTGCCTGATTTTAATCAAATTCTCGGGTCGGGATGGTCCCATTTAAAAATGCACGAAATCCATCGATCACAAGCCAAATAACAGAGTGGGGGTAGATTTCTAAAATTAGAGTTTGTGAAAATATGTCGTGTGTGATATCAAACAAAAGGTAATTGAGTCTGGAGTTAAACAAAATACATTTTAGTTTAAAAAAAAGGGTGGGGGTAGATTTCAAAAATTAGAGTTTAACTTAAAACATGGCTTGCGTGGTATCAAACGAAAGGTAATTGAGCCTGGAGTTGAATAAAATATATTTCAGATTTTAGTTATATTAGCTCACACGAACACTATAACTATAGTACCTAGTGTGAGCTTAGGTACCCATATATTGGCAGAGTATTTTTTTAAGTGGCAGTTGGCGGAATTCCCCCAAGGTACGGGGCAATACCGCCATATCCTTGGGATAATACCGCCATATTAGTTTTTGTTCATACCTGATACTTTCTACTGGTTAAAAAAGATTGATAAATAAAAAACACAGCAACACGTTTTATAAAAATAAATATGAAATATGAACATTTTTCGAAACATAAACTAAAATTAAAAAAACGGTAAAACTAACCACCAGTTGACGAAAATGTAAAAATTAGAAGCAAAACAGCATAATCCACTAATACCGCAGCCGAAATCAAAATAAGGCGGCGACACGTTGTAACTGGATCTTGCACCACTGCTTATGTGTTTATCGTAGCTAGCAGCTCTCTGGTGTTTCTCGTTGCCTAGATACCCGAAGTGGCTGTATTACCCCACATGGCGGAATTCCCCTGTCTTCCCCTACTTCTTCTATGTCATAGATACAGGGTCTCTATTTCCTACGAGGAAAGTAAAAAAACAATACATTAAAACACCCCACACAAAAAAACATTACTACGTTCCTAGGATTTCCGAGAGTTAATTACCAAAATTGAAGAAAAGTTGCCAAGTTTCTTAATTTTATTTAATTAGAATAATCAATGACAAAGGCATGCTCCTCCCCAAATACTGGCGTGCGGTATTTTACCTAAATAGGTGATTCCACGAATAGTGAGCAATCTGAGATCTCCCTTGCTCTAACCAACCATCTAATCCGAAGCAAATCAAACTAAACCTAACCTAATTAAACCGAACCTAATCTAAGCTAAATGCAGCAGGCGTTGATCTAAGGGAGGGGGAAAAAGGGAAATCCCCCCCCCCAAATCCTAAAAGATATTAAATTTTGACGCCCAGAGTACAAATCCTGGTAAAGGTCTAGGATAATGCTCCGCCACCGATTCGCCGTCGACCCAATTAACCACCGGGCCAACTCGCCGTCGTAGTTTGGCAGGTGAAGTGAGTTCCGCGGGCTGTCACTGCAGCTTAATATTTTTTATCACAAAATAATTTTAAATGGTGGATTCAAAGTGGCGGATTTTTTTATTTATAAACCGTCTTGTCTTAAATTCAAAACACTAAGGTGTTAAAGGCTGTGTAATAAAATTTTTGACTTAAACTGACTGCACCAATTTTAGAGTGTCGCTAATTATGATGTTTGAATTAAACTTAAAAGAAAAATTGGCGGATACAAAATGTCGGACATCCGTGCCGATATGTAGGTAGCGGAAGTGTACTTAAAATGGGATACTTAAGCTTTAAAAATTTATACAAAAAAACAGTTTTGACGTTATTGGCACGGATCACCTAACAAATGATCCGTGTTATTGGTTTAAAATATTATGATGTTGATTGATTATAGTTGAATGTAGTACGTTAAACACTTTTAAAATCTAAACCACTGCAGTTTCCCATTTTACCCTAATTGTGCAGGTAAAATTGGAAATTTTATTAAGCTAAAGATAAAGCTAAAATGAGACACAATTTGTTTAAACAAATCATCTAGGAATCTTAACAATTAGTTCAGGCAAGATTCGGGAAAATCCACTTTCTAGAAGCATTTTATATTACTTTTTGGCAAATGGGCAATTTCCCCTATTTTGACCCCGCTGAATCCGAGTATCCCTGTTGCCAACTCGAAATATTGACAGGGGCTGAGATATTCAAGATGGCGGCCAAAATGGCGGCGGAATTTTAAATTGCCGCTGGAAAGCCCAAATTGTCACAGGTGTACATTCAAAATATATATTTGTATAATTCAAAAATAATAACATATTATTTTTTTTTTTAATGGCTGCAGAAACCTCCAAAAACCCCCCCAGACCCCCCAAAATCTGAAAGTTTGAGGTTTTTTTTAAATTTTCTTAAAAACTAAGCTTCTAAGAGAAAAATGTATAATACACTTTATTGTAGACAATAAAATTCCCTTTTCAACGTGGTATAAATTGATAAAGCATATAATATAACAAGCTCTTCAGCGGCGTCCGTTAATTGAAGTAATTAAAAAAAGTTGAAAAAATACCTATGTTTTTTCCAAGATTTATTTAATTTTAAAAAAAATTAATATCTACAGAAAACTATGTATTACATTTTCGTATACTCAATAAAATTTTTTGTAGACAGAGAAATTCCCTTTCTAAAAATGTGCAACTCGTTGGGGTTTGACTTATAGCAAACTCTCCAGCGACGTCCGTCAATGGGGGTAATTTCAACAAATCATTAAAAAAAACATGTTTTTCATACGTTTTATTCAATTTTCTTAAAAACTAAGCTTTTTGTCAAAAAATGTGTTCTATACTTCGCCATAGCCAATAAAATTTCCTTTCAAACGATGTATAACAAAGTGGAAGTTATTTTATATTTACCGCTCCAGCGGTGTTCTTAATTTAAAGAAATTATTTAAGATCAATCCAAACTAATCAATTTTGTGTCTTATAAGCTTTTCGGTGGATAATAAAGAGCGTCGGATAAAAGGTCGAAAGTACAAAAGGTCGAAAGTACAAGAGGTCGAAAGTACAAGAGGTCGAAAAAATAAGGTCGAAAGTACAAAAGGTTGAAAATACAAAAGGTCGAAAGTACAAAATGTCGAAAGTACAAAAGATCAAAAAACAAAAGGTCAAAAGTACAAAAGGTCGAAAGTACAAAAGATCGAAAGTACGGCCACTTTATTTTTAGTTCCGTATGCTTAAAAAAATAACCAAAAACACCTGTGTCAAAGTTACTACTGTTACTTTCTGCACAAAAATATTGCTTAGGGGGGGCCATGGCCCCTATGCCCCCTCCCCTTATAACCACCGGTGTTTTTTTGCTTTAAAGAACTTATTTAGATAAATCAAAATATCTAATCTAATCAAAAAAACAGTTTATTTTAATTTGGAAATATTTTATTTTAGTAATATATCATTTAAAAAAAAATTGTCTTATCCTCAATAAAAAATAAAGGCACATTTTTTTCTGAAAATCTTAGTTAGAAAAATTATTTAAATATGCAAGTGAAACTGATTATTTCAGTTATTTTTGAAAATAAGTTTATATTAGTACGCCCCTGAAGCCTTAAATATGGCAACAACCCAACATTTTAATAAAGTTTTTAAAATAAAATGTTATATTCTACAATAAAGTGTATTACATATTTTTTCCTAAAAAGAGTAGTTTTTGAGAAAATTTTGAAAAACCTATAATAAACATGTTTTTTTCTAAATAATCCCAATTTACGTACGCCACTGAAGAGCTACTTGCTTTTCCTAACCTTATTGGCCAATACATCGCTGGAAAGGGAATTTTATTCTCCACCAAAAACTGTTCTTTGCAATTTTTGACAAAAAGGTTAGTTTTCGAGAAAATTGCATAAAACTGAAAAAAAAACAGGTTTTTGGGGGTTTGGGAGAGATTTTCTCCATCCCTGTCGATTTTTCGAGTTGGCAACAGCGATATTCGGATTCAGCGGGGTCAAATTAGGGGGAAATGGTCTGTTGCCAAAAAGTAATATGATTTGCTTCTAGACCGAAAACGGAAAGCCTTTTAAAATAATATGCTCTATCTAAATAATATACTCTTTATTCTTGATATGACACAAAGAAAGATTTAACTAAAACAAATGATTTCTTAGTTAAATAATAACTTAATAATAACCAGTAAAATAATGCCAATAATGCCTATTATAAAAAAAGACACAGAGACTTAATAAAAACAAAAAATCCTTCGTAAAAGGCGGCATCTAAAAAAGCACAAAATTAATTAGTTTTCATCAGTCATGTAAGAAAAAAATAAAATAAAAAAAAATTACTCCACGGGCTTGTAACCCTCTAATGACTGGTTTAAAAAAAAAGGCGGCCTATATCGATCCCAGTGAACAAATCTAGGGATACAGTGCAACGTTGCCACCTTTAGTTTGGTCAGGAGTGCCGCTATCCCATTTTACCTTACTATCCCCTTTTAAGTACACTCACTTCTTCTACTAAATTTGTAACTTTGGGGTGATTAATGACTGGCTTGGTCACTATTATTCAGAATAGTTTTATGGTTAATGCGCAAAATCGATATCTAGCAACAGATCTTCCCCCCAAATGAAATTCCTAAATCCGCCCCTGAATAATTTTAAATAAATTTTTAATTTGTGGTAAGTAATTATTTTACGTCCATTTACAGTTGATGCTAAACCTATTGTATAGTTTAATGTAAATGTGTAGAAATGTAGTTTGTAATATTTTCAGGCTGCCACAATCAAAAAAATTTGTCATTAATGAAAAATATTCATTATTATTTGCCCTAAAACACAAACAATACGGATTATTATTTCCTGGGATAATAAACACAAATGAACAATACAATATATTGTAAATAACACCTTGCAACAATAGCATCACGAAATCGAAATCATATAATTTTGTGGAGCAAACGATTATTACTAAGAAAATGTAATGCATGATTCCCTGAGAATCATAGAAAATCAAGCTAGATACTAAATACCTATACTAACAAATCTAAAAAAAGGTTTATTTTTGAACTAAAGGTTTTAGTTCTACAAACCTCAGCCTTGTAAAAACGGTCTTTTAACAACACACGGCTCGTGGGTTAAAGTGAAGTCATCATCAGAGTATGACCTTAAGAAAGAGCGAAATGTTCGCGAAAAATGTGCGCATGTAAGATAGCTCCAGCTTTTTGCTATAAACCCCCGAACATGACAAATCATCCCAAAAGGAGTGATACCGATGTAGACTTACCAATTTAGACGCCAATGTTGGGCATGTATAAAATAATCAAAAAAGGCGGATGAAACAAAGAAACATGGAAAATAGATTAACGCACGCGCAAACACGGTAAAATTTTTTGTCTACAATGAAAACACGTTGTTTTTTTGAATAAATTGTTTTACCTTAAAACAATTTGTTTTGAATTAAAATATTTCTGTTTAGTTCAACGCAGCGTTTAATCTTGAAATTACACTTTATTTTTCTTCTTTGATTGTTTTGTTTTAGTAAACTACATTTTGCAACAAAGCAAATTGTCTTCATATAAGTATTATTTTGCTTCCAGAGACAACGGTACCTTAGAATAATTCAGTTCCAATTTATTATAAAACAATTTCTGTTTCACATTAACATTAAAATATCAAAAAAATCTTCTCTTGGTGAATAGGAAAGCACAAATTATTTTACTTCAAAGCAATTTGCTTTAATCTAAGACAATTTTTTTTACCGTGAAAGCACATTTGTTTTAGTATCAAAAAATTCACCATTTCTGATCATTCGGCATATTATTTTTTCATTTTCCATTTTTAAGCCTGACGTTCAAGCACTCTCCCAAAATTGCCCGGTTAGATGCACCCCTGCGATTTCTGCTATAGTACTGTCGCAAATCGCAATCGATTGGAAGTTTTAGAGTTGATCTTCAACTTTAAATTCAAACTGTCTACTAGAAAGCTGCGCACTACTCGCCCGCTGAGAGTTACTCTCCAAAATATGTCCACTTGCGAGAAATAGATTCGAGGGCATCAGATTTCGAGAATATTTATTTCAAGTGGACACGTACACTTAAATATTAATATAGTAATGCGAAAAAGTAATCATTTTGTTTATTTTTAGGCCCCCTCAATTTTCAAGCCCAAGATCCGCTAATGGAAGTAAGCAATACTAGCTATAAATTAAGCAGAATTTCCTTGCTTAAAAAAAATTTGTTAGCATGGGAATAACGAGCAGTATTTTAAGGTTATTGGGTATATGGCTTACAGTCAAATACGTTAGAGCATAAATATGGGGCATACCCATGCATTCTCGCAACCCAATTTAATTCTTACTGCGCATGCGTCAGTTTTTCTGATTTTGGAACGTACTCCGTTACGTCACTACATTATTTGAAAATTGTTAAAAATTTAGGGTTATGTCTATTATTTTTATCTAAAAACTAGTTGATTGGGTGAAAATTTATCAAATTGGGGATTAAAAAAGTAGTTTTTCTAAATATAATTGTGCAAATTTATTGTGGACACCATGCAGAGTGTTTATTGGCATCTATAAACAACTCTTTACTTTATTAACAAATTATAAAGAAAAATACAAGTACTGACCTATAGAATGGCAGTCCCTTAGGGCCTGTCCTTAAATTACGTAATGTTTTTTTAATGTATTTTTATCTTGAAAATGCGTTACGAGGGGGGAGGGGGGGTCAAAAATTCTGAATTTTTCCGTTACGTAATTTAAGGACGTTTCCTTACTTTTCCCAGAGATCTTTCGACAAACTACACAGGTTTTACGTGAGTTATTTCCCATTTTTTACAGAAAAAAAAACATAATATTACACGATAAACGCAGAACACCGCAAAAAGTAAATAAACAACAAATATGGCCTGTATCCACACAGCAGCTGTCTAGGTGACAAAACGCATGCATGCGCTCTTGAAAATTCGTGTCTGTGAATTCAAATTTCTATTTTTTGAACGTGTATTTATGCTTTAACGTATCTGGTTACAGTCAACCCTTACTTTGGAATTAGAAGGTACGTGAGCAGCAGATGTAAAATAATGTGGGTGTTAGAAAAACTGGCAAGATAAAATGGAAAGTTTAACTTGCCACACGTTTATTTAGAATTATGGAATTATAAAACCCTATTGATGGTCTTTTGTTATTACTAATAAACAATAAAATTAATAAGAAGAATAGAAGTGTAAAAACATGGTGTATTTTTATTCATGTCGAGATACAGAGATCCAATTTGAGGATTTTTTAAACATTTTGCGTTATAGTTAACTTCTTTAAAAACGCAGTCAAAGTATGAATTATGGTAAAAGTCGCTCAGGGTTTATAGAAAATGTTCTTTAGGTAGGTATATACCAAGGACTATAGACATAAAGGACTGCTTAGTTCCATTTAACCTGTGTTAACAAATTGAGCGGGGTGAGGAGAGCGGCGTGACGTCACCACTGGTGCTAAATCCTTTGTCTGCGTTCCTTGTATATGATGTTATTCGTATTTTCAAAAGAGTTTTGTTGATATTTCGCTGAATAGTTTGTGTTTTTTGGAATGTTTCAGTGCAGTGCTACTAAGAAAAGACATATAAATAAACATTTTCACGTTTGGTTTGTTAACAGTGTGTAAAAATTCGATTCAGGACAGAGAAGAACGTTTGTTTACAGGTTTAAAAAAATGGCCACGATTTTCTCAGCAAATGGGCTTCTTGTTTAATAATATCAAGAAAATTACAAAAGATTGTGAATTGAAAAGGAATATTTTTCTAAATTAAATATTATTATTTATATTAATATTTTTAAATTATTGTATGTATCTGTAGTTTTCTGTTTTTTTGTAAAAATGTAATAATAAATACTTTTTTTATGTTCTATATTCCCGTTTTTTAATTATCTAATTAATAATCTCTTAACATGCTTTAAAAAGCGGTTGTAATAATTAAACTATACAATATGTGCATTTTTTTCTCTTTGTTTTTTGTCTATTTGTTAAGAACAATATTTGTGCTTTTCCTTTTTTAAATTAATCAATAAATTTTTCGTCTACCTATATTTCCGTTTTTAATTATTATTGCAAAATAATTTCTTTACATACTTTAAAAACAATTGGACAAATTATACAGGATGGGACACCCTGTATAATTTGGGGGCCATAGTGCAGCAGGTGATAGAGGTGAGAGAGATTATTTCCGAAAAAAAAGTTTATATAACATGGGGTCAACACATATCTGTTTTTAAGATATAGGATTTTTAATATTGGAGGAGTGGAGGAAAATGGGTTTTGCAAAAAAAAGAAAATCTATCACAGACAGCTGAATACTCAGCTAATTGTTATTCAAAAATGTGATACTCCTTTTTTTAATAAAGTTACAAGTTAAGAAGATACAGGCTGTCAAAATTACCTCCAAAAATGTATTAAAAAAATATATTTTTTTTTAAAATTAATTTTTGCTTACTTATTTTTTTAAAATATATCAATAATATTTTATTTATTATTATGTGTCGCTAAAGGTTTGTTTTTATTAACAAAAAATATAAAAAAACATTGCGTTTAATATGGCATTTATAAAAGTTTATACCAAAAAAATAGTTTTTTCTAAAAAAAATTATTTTTTTAAAATAAGTTTTATTTCAATTTATTGCTGTTGTTCTGATACACGACTTTATACCCAATTTCATGTTTTTACTGCGTTTTTTGAAAAAGTTATTATCAAAAAAGTTTAAAATTTGCTAACTTTGATGCTCTGTATCTCTACAAAGAAAGACTTTTGACCCATGCATTAAAGAACTTTTTTATCAGACATGACCTCCTCTATTACCTGTTGGCCTATGGCCTCTAAGTTATGGGACACCCTGTATAGGTACTACATTATGTGTAGCTTTTTTTTTCACTTTAAGTATTTAAATTTAATTTATTTAACAGATATTTCAAATATAAAATCATTTATCATCCCTGTAAAGACAATATTTTTAAATGTACAATGCCTCAATTTTGCATAAAATTTAATTTACATAAAGAAAATAGCTCTAAAAGCACATAAATTCAATATAACGATGGGCGCGCTTTCTGCCCAGCACAAGTGGTGACGTAACAGCGAGTTTGACCTTGAACATCGATTGCAGACAGATTCGCCAAACTGAGCAACCCTGTCTAGTGTATAATCGTTGGGTATACATATCAAGAAAATAATTTTATACTTCACACAAAGTTGTGTGTGCTTAACTCGCGAGTGTCAGTGAGAAAAAGAAGAGTTGGTTTTGGTTGGTTTCCAACTTACACAAGGTAGCATTTCCAGACAGCATACCTAGGTAAGCCAATTTGAACCAAAACCAACTCCTACATATGAATTACTCGTATCCGTGAAATACGAGCAAACTTAAACGTGTGGCGCCATCTAGCGATCTGGCTCGAGCACTCGAAAGTTGCAGCACACTGGCATCGCCCTATCTGAGACGCAGCTGCGCCATCTATAGATAAGTTTCGTTCTTTGAATGTGGTTTTAAAACCACGTAATCTCGTAGTTGAGACCTAAAGGGACCTAAAAAGTACGTCTCTGGGACGTCCGTTGTTACTAGGGCGAATTTGAACCAAAACTAACTTCTACATATGAATTACTCGCATCCGTGAGATACGAGCAAACTTAAACGTGTGGCGCCATCTAGCGATCTGGCTCGAGCACTCGAAAGTTGCAGCACACTGGCGTCGTCCTATCTGAGACGCAACTGCGCGATCTATAGATAAGTTTCGTTTATTGAATGTGGATTTAAAACCACGTAATCACGTAGTTGGGACCTAAAGGGACCTAAAAAGTACGTCCCTGGGACGTCCGTTGTTACTTGGACGAATTTGAAACAAAACCAACTCCTACATATGAATTACTCGCATCCGTGGGATACGAGCAAACTTAAAGGTGTAGCGCCATCTAGCGATCTGGCTCAAGCACTTGAAAGTTGAAGCACACTGGCTTCGTCCTGTCTGAGACGCAGCTGCGCTATCTATAGACAAGTTTCGTTTATTGAATGTGGTTAAAACCACGTAATCACGTAGTTGGGACCTAAAGGGACCTAAAAAGTACGTCCCTGGGACGTCCGTTGTTACTAGGGCGAATTTGAAACAAAACCAACTCCTACATATGAATTACTCGCATCCATGGGATACGAGCAAACTTAAACGTGTGGCGACATCTAGCGATCTGGCTCGAGCACTCGAAAGTTGCAGCACACTGGCATCGTCCTGTCTGAGACGCAGCTGCGCCATCTATAGACAAGTTTTGTTAATTGAATTTGGTTTTAAAACCACGTAATCACGTAGTTGGGACCTAAAGGGACCTAAAAAGTACGTCCCTGGGACGCCCGGTGTTACAAGCGCGGCTACTACCAATTAAGAAAATATTAATTTTTTTACATATTTTAAAAATGTGATTTTTATTTTTTAAGGTTAACATCCTGTATCTCAGAAACGATAAATTTTCGGACAAAGCTGATAATCCTAAAATCGGCTTATTTTGATCTTAGGAACATGTGGTAATCTCTTTTAAAAACCTTTTAGAACACCCCAGAGACAGATGAAGAATTTATCTGTCCCTGGACACCCTGTACATTGACTAGGGGCTAGAAAATACAAGTTACAAAGTAAAATAAAATCTGCAAAAAAAATTAGTTAGTTACATTAACTTCAAGTAGTAGACTTGGAATAGGCTCGTATTTCATTCATAAATTCATTTTTGTTTTGGAACGGTATGCAAAACAAAATTTAGTGAGTGGGAAAGAGATACAAAACGTGTTTTGTTTTGGTTTTATTCTTATGTGGCAACGCCGGGTTGTTGCTTTACTACGTATGTCTGTGATAGGTGCGGTTTAATCGTAGATGTAGGCAGAGGCGGAGTAAAATAAAAATAAAAGTAAAATAAAAATAAATAAAATGACTTTTAACATAGGAAGTCCATAAATAATATAATTAACACGATTTTTTTTTATCATTCTCCTCTTCGTTACGTCTTTTATAAACAAATTAGATTAAAAAACATTGGACGCCGTACAACTCGGCTTCCGATTATACTTTTTTTGATAAAATATTTAAAAAACACAGAATATTCAAAAATGTCTAATAAATACTTTACGCAATTTTCTTGCGATATGACTTTGCTAACTATTTGTAGTCAGTAGTAGACCTGAGTCCATTGAGTCGAGTGTTGAAATATATTCTGAGAATTTTTAGGTTTTAAGAATTTTTTTAAAAATTTATCATTTTAAGGTTTTAAGAATTTTTCAAAAATTTTTAATTTTTTTTAAATTTGAAGGTTTTTCGTAAAAAAAGTTTTTAGAGGCGTTATCCCAAAATATTTAATTGCAAAACAACTATTTGCACCGAAAGATAAACCGATGGTTGATCAATATGTTAATACTGTTAACGACCAATAAGAATCACCTGGTACCTGGTAGGACTTACTTTTAAGAACTCAGCAGGAATATAAAAATTGAAATAAGGTTTGGTTAGGTATTTTTTAAACCTGAACAGGACCAATAAGGACTGACAGGATCTATACATATATTTTTGTTGTTATGATATTGATCTGCATTTTTTGTACTAATTTCGGTGCCTGATATTTGTGACTGGTGAACTTTGGCATCTTCAAATCAAATTTAGAATTGTAACAATAAATAACTTATATAAAAATATTAAAATACAGGGTGTAATTTTAATGATGCACCAAACTTTAAGGCGTGGTAAAGAAGGTCAAAAGAAGAATTTTTTCCCAGTCCACTTTGCATTAAACCTCTTTTTTTTATAGATACTGGGTGTCAAAGTTAAGGATTTTTTATTATAACTTCCTTGAAAATTGCAATAGAAAATCAAAATTTTTTGGAGATATGTGCTACAATAGAAGTAACAATTATGTGATAAAATGATTTAAACAAAAAAATATTACTGAAAATTATGACTGTGATCTGCTTTTTTTCAAAAAATCTTTTTAAATTTGGTACTATTATCACAATTTTTTATAATTATTAAGAGGCCTTTAAATGTTTACAAAAGCCTATCTCAAAATTGTTTTGTGAATTTAATAGCTCAGAAAAAAATAATTCTTACAAAAATTTACAAATTTATACCTATTGCAAAGGTTATTTGGCCAAAAAAGGAATAGAAAATTTTTTGATCACAATGAACTAGAAAATTATTTGACGATGTCAAATTTGTCATTTTTAAATATCCCAGTTTTACCTCACTCTTCAAACTTGACAAATGCTTTAACTTGGAAACAAAAAACTTTTGACCACTAGTTATTTGAACTTTTTCTCCAGTTTTGACCTTCTGCACCAACTCTTAAATTATACTCTGTATACTTGGTCATCTAAATTCAATGTTTTTTAGTCGAAAAGTTAAGATTTAATACCCTGTTTATATTATTCACAATCTTATAGTTAAAACGTCCGCCAAGGAAGTCAAAAGGCCACTAAGTAAGTAAGGTATCTTACTTTAAAAACAAATAAATAGTGAAGTTAAAATTTTAACGACAGATGAGATTACTAACTAAAACCGCTACATATAACAGGTAAAAATGGTTAGGTTAAGTTTAAAAAAACTATATTTTTTTTAATTCAAAATCCCAAGTCTCTTAGGAACTATGGCAGCGTCAAAAATTGCTTACTGTAGCTGCGTTCGGTATTTGCATCTCAGACGCGACGGATTTTTGGTCAGGTGATTGCAGATTAGTCTGAGCAAATTGGAATTAACGAACGGATCCGATCTAACCAAAAACATTATGTACATATTGCAACTCACGCCCAGCTATAATTTTGGCAAAATTTTCCTGTGATGTCGGAAATTTATATAATTTGTTGTCTCCAACATCAAATAATTCGATTTCAATCTTTTTACATAAAAAATATTTTTGTAAACAAAACAAATACAATACACAATCTTGGATCAATCTGTTTCGTCAGTCAAAATCCACGGAGCAACCAGATTAACGTCCGAGTAGTATGAGCAGAATTACCGAACGATTCAGATCTACCTCCCCTCGTACGTAAATACCGAACGCAGCTACTGTTAAAAATAAACAGAACTGTTTTGAACAGCAGATCTGAAAAATATATTTTTTAAATAGTCAGAGTTGAAAAGTTGCTTATGTCTGATAAATTTTGTTGTTCCACTACTTTTGAAAGACCCTATAGATAGGTATAAAAAAAATAAAGGCCTTGATTTTGAAAAATTGGATTTGTAAGAAATGTAGGTACCTGTGGTTTGCTTGGGGTTTTTCAAGTTATAAGATGTACCTAGATAGGTAGGCAAATTCCTTTAGCCAAAATATTTGTTTATTTTGTTGTATAAACGCATAACAAATTGTAAATTGTAATTGGCGTCAGCCAATTTTGACCAATATTAAACGTACGTACAATTTTTCAAAAAACAATAAATAAACAAGAACCGTGTACCTAACTTCTACCTAGTTATCCCCTTTCGTAACAAAATAAACTAAAGTACCTACCTATATGACAACATCTAGTTCAATTAAATTATCATTTTATAAAATAATATTTTCACACACAACCATTCACAAAACATGCACAAAACTAAACATCTACGCCAATGCATTAGGCAATATTTTGACATTTTAACTCACCGATGAAATGATGTTTCTTTATCTAAAACATCAAGTTTTTTAAACACAGTACACTGCCGAACCATTATATCGGTTAAGAAAATAGTTTTTATCGTCTTTCTTTAAAAAAAAACAGAAATTTGTTTTTAATTTGCCAAAAAACACAATAAAATCACTGAAAAAATCGAAAGCTAACTAGCAACACTGGTTTTCCACACATGAATGAATGAATATACGAGCGTTAGTTTCATTTGCCGGGACATTTTGGCCCGCTGTGTCTCTTTTCCGCTCGATGTGGGAGGGTTTGAGAGAGATGCAAGACATACGGCGCATTTTGAGATTACTACTAAACGAATAATTACTACGCGTGTGTTCACTTTTCGGAATAGTGCTTTTTGGATATCTCTTTCGCATGCAGAGCGGGAGGATTTGACAAAGATGCAAACTGTCTCGACCCTTTAAGATAAGTTATTAAATTAAATTTACTTCGCTCTTGTTATTTTTATATGCTTCTCTATCGTGCCTGCAATGGATCGTGTTCCATCTTCATTGCCGGTTAAAAAATACATACGTCACATGAGACAGAAGATTTGATTTTTGCTCAGCACTCTCTCTCTGTTTCCTTATCTATACCTCTAAATCAATGGTTAGTTATTATCGCAACTCTACATCAAATTTTGTCTTCTGAGCCTTCATTTAAACTTTATAGATTTTATTTGTGTTCTTTTGCTCTGCCCACCTGGCCCGCCGGTTTCAGTGGGCTGTTTCTTTACAACTTTTCATCTTTGGCGATTTTTTTCGTCTTTCATCGTGAAATAATAGTTGTAATCGTCCGTGATTAATTATTCCGTGGGAAAATCGGCGATCCTTGACGGAACTATGTACTTATATAATTTAAATAATAATTTTATGTTTTATAAAGATTATTATGAAGTTTAATTATTAATGTCTGGTCGGTTAAGCAATTGGGGTTAGCAAAATGTATAGTTTTGTGTTTTTGTCATCTTTACGATGCTTGCTGCAATCTTGTTCTGTGCAATTTACAGTCATATAAGCATTTAATGAAATGTTATTTCTTCTATACCTATTAAAAAATAGTCTAAAAGCAGTGACGTTATAAATTGGGGGGGGGAGGGGCAGAAATTTATATTGCATGGAAAAGGAGATAAAAACTTACACAAACAATTTTATTTTAGCATTTTACAAACAAGCAGCTACTTGGTGTAGTTTTTAGTTTATTTGTTTATAGATAAAGTCCATTCGCCCTTCTTTTACATGCGCAAAGTGCTCGGATTAGCACCAGTTTCAGACTAATCATGACCCTGTAGAGCAACCTCAAAAATCCCACAGAATTTTAAACAGTCTATTAA
Source organism: Aspidapion aeneum (assembly GCA_963576565.1). Classification (NCBI taxonomy): domain Eukaryota; kingdom Metazoa; phylum Arthropoda; class Insecta; order Coleoptera; family Brentidae; genus Aspidapion; species Aspidapion aeneum. The sequence goes on from OY755043.1 coordinate 113,729,440, forward strand.
CCTACTACGTCTATTTTTTGCTACATTTTCATTATGTTCGGTAATATTTTGCCTATAGGCGCTATTCAATTGGCACCTAATATTAGTCTTGCCTAGCATAGAAAATTCTATGTGGTTATTTAAATAAGTAGCACTTACTTTGTGTCTTTAATTTTTCACTAAGGTACTAGTGATCACACATTCCTTTTGTCACCCACGGAGGATCACTTCGAGGATTTTTCATAATAAGACAAATAAGCAAGCAAAAAAAGCATTTCGTTTTTTACAACCGCATAACCAGTTTTCAGCATCGTATAATTTTTTCTAACTTGCAGTAAAATTTTGGTTAATTTTTAGGATTTTTAGGTCCGGTCTATGTGGCTCTAAAGATTTTATTTGTAATCGAAGTTCATATGTCAACGTATTTAAATTTGCACAGTTAATTATATAATCGACGGTATTTATTTCCATTTTGAAAACAAACAAAAACAATCAATGGACACGCGACCGGCAAGGCTTTTAACTACTGACCTACCCCAAATCAAAACAAACTCATACGTCTTCACTAAAGAACGGTTTGGCTTGATAAGTATGGCTGACGTCAACTAAAACAAACATTCCTCCTGCCCCCTCGCGAGTACAGCCACCCATACACCGCTGAAAATCGGGTGAAATTGAAATCTTGTCCCGCGCAGTGCTGCCGGTTTGTAATTATTTACGCTAAAAAAGTTCACCCAAAAACTAGACAATCATGTTGTAAGGGAAGATTTAACTTTTTTTAAATAAATCAATGAAAAATACTGTTTGTTGTCTAGTTTTGGGAGGGTCTATGATTTAAATTATGTGAAATATCCGTCACTGTCAAACAAAAAACATTGATTGACAAAAATATCTACGCATACGTTTTTTTCTCACCTGGTGACGTCATTACAAATGCGTATAATTTAGACTATAACAGCCGCCACTGGTCTAAAATATTTTAAAGAAATACAGGCACGACAAACCCATCAAAGTCACTAAACTCAAATTTTTTGGTTATGTTATTTTCTTGTCAAGTTTATTGGCGTTATTTAAGTAAACTTCCGTTATTTCTTAAGCAAACTTTAATTTTTTGCCCGTTGAATCAATAAAAATTAGGTGACTAATATAACTAACGCACGTTTAAGCTATTAGATAGTTGTGCTACGTATTTTTACGTAAGCATGAGATTTGACAGTTACGCAAGCGCACTTCGTCACACCGTCGTCAAGGTCACGTTAGGAGCTTACGTATTTACGTTAGCTTACGGCAGTCTGCGGGCACCTTAACGTTACCAAAGAATAGAATTGGTTAATTAAACGATCGAAAAATGAGGCCTAGACGATAATGTCAGCTTCCAGTACAAACGATTCTTTGCAAATATATTCCTACTGTAGTTGAAAAGACAAAAACAAAATTGTAACATCAAAAAAACACAGTGCCGAATTCCATATTCTCTGCTATTAGTAGACTTGTTATGGTAACGTAAAAACATTCAACTTAAACTCAAATTTGGAACAAAACGTAGAGCGCTTAACGTGCAGTTTTACGTAAAAATACGTAGCACAACTTAAACTATCTATTATTGCAAACTTTAGGTTCCAAAATATCAACTAAACAAATTTGGTATTGTTTCAGTAACCCCACATTTTCTCTTTGTTTATGTCTTTTTAACATTCTTAATTTTTTTTGGCAGCTTTTCTTGCATAAACAGCTCTCTGAAAAAATATTGCTTAAAAAAATAAAACCAATTATGGAAAGAAAATAAATTATTCCATCTCATCAATTTGGCTATCGAGACGCATTCCACCATAGATCAAGTAAACAGAATTACTAATATAATAGAAAGAGCACTAGAAGAGGGAAAAGTTTGTCCTGCATTCTTTCTAGATGTAGCACAAGCATTTGACAAAGAGTAGCATAAAAGCCTTAATTTATACTATGCTACTGTCCAAAACAATATTCTAATATTTGGAAATCATACATATCTGATATTTTAGATTAAAACAGGAACATTCATACTCAAATTTAAGAGAAATTCATTCAGGCGAACCCCAGGGTTGTTATTATTATTTTCTTGCGATATCCCAAAGCCAGAATTGTCACTTAGCGACATTTTCTGATGATACTGGTTTATTGACGTGAGGATATCTTTTTGGAAGAATCAGTAGAAAAACGTCAGGATGCAGTCACCGAAGTTCACAGTCAGACCACAAAAAGCCTTTTTCCTCGAGGTTACTAGTCACTCATTTAAGTTACTCGAAATGACGTCACGGTTACTCGGAGTAACCGCTGTATGACGTCAGACAGTCAGCTGTGGATGACATTTCCAATTGTTTGTTTTTGTTTTTACCAGGAGCTTCCGAAACGCAGAAAATAATTCATTGTTTCCACCAATGCATGCCCACCCCGATTCAAAAAACGTATCACGGGACATGGATTTACACCAGTTTTAAATGCAGCGTTACCGGATGCGTTTTTTGAATCGGGGTGGAAACAGGGTGCTCCTTTGGTATTCTGTGGTAAGGCCGCAGTACCACAGAACACCAAATGCAGTACATTTTAAGACTAGTTGCAGTTGAATTGATATAGGACCAACTTCAACGGATGTGCTTCATTTTCTACCGTTACCAAACATAATTCGTTGGTAATATATATATTAAAATCATTGAGTTGTATAACGCCCTGTAGGGTATAGAAGTCAATGATTAAAATCAAACATTTTGAAAAAAAAAAACAAAATAAAACGATCTTAACCTCAACATATTTCAGCAACCACGTCTGCTAGGCTGGTTACACTGTGTGGTTACTCGTGACGTCATAGTTAGTGTTACTCAGCGAGGAAAAACAGAAAACGAGTAACCAGGTTATTTGGTAACTTGTAGTTACTGCGAGGAAAAAGGCTTAAAGTGGGGAATAAAATTAAAAGAAACTAGATCAATCATGTTGATTTTACAAACAAAAATGTAAATCACATACAAATCACAATTAACAACATTCCCGTACCATATTCAAATCAGGCAAAATATCTCGGTATGACACTTGATGCTAAATGTGCTGGAAAGCACATGTTAAGAAAAGAAAAGAAAAACTTAGGATGAGGTATAGAAAAATCATCTGGCCAATTGGCAGAAAGTAATAATTTATAATGAGTTACTGTTTTATAGACAAACAGTTAAACCAATATGGACATAATATAGTATTCAACTATAGGGTTGTACTAAAGAGAGTAACATTCTAGTTTTACAGAGATTTTAGAGTAAAGTATTAAGAAACAATTATGTCAATGTACTTCACCGAGATCTAAAAATCGAAAGTGTATCAGAGACCATAAAAAAGTACGCAAAAAGTCATAAAGATAGACTTTATCGACATGCGAATGTAGAAGCAATTGAACTTCTTGAAAATACTATGCTAGGTCGAAGACTAAAAAGAGTAAAGCCGTTTAAGCTAGTGAACTAAATTAACACAATTGTGAGTTACAGATGAAGCAAAACGGGGAGAAGTATTACGTGAACCCTAAGTTTAAATCTAACTTTTCTAGTAAATAAAGTTATAACAAAATTGCTAATTAGTCCTATTGACTGGATAGAGTAAACAGTGTGTTTCACAAATAAAATACTCTGCCAATATATGGGCCCCTAAGCTCACACTAGGTACTATCGTTATAGTGTACGTGTGAGCTAATATAACTAAAAACTGACATATTTTATTCAACTCCAGACTAAATTACCTTTTGTTTGATACCACACAAGCCATGTTTTGACTTAAACTCAAATTTTTGAAATCTACCCCCACCCTTACAAAAAAACAAAAACTAAAATGTATTTTGTTAAAGTCCGGACTCAATTACCTTTCGTTTGATATCACACACGCCATATTTTCACTTAAACTTTAATTTTTAAAATATACCCCCACCCTTTTTTTTTAAATAAATTAAAATGTATTTTGTTTAACTGCAGACTCAATTACCTTTCGTTTAATATCACACACGCCATATTTTCACATAAACTCTAATTTTTGAAATCTACCCCCACCCTTTTATTTGGTTTGTGTTTGGTGGATTTTGTTCATTTTTAAATGGGACCATCTCGAGCCAAGACCCAGCCTAGGTACCAAATTTCATCAAAATCGGCCTAGCGGTTTTTGAGTTATGCGCGTTGGTCGTTACAGACAGACATACAGACACACAGACAGACAGACAGACAGACAGACAGACAGACATACAGACAGACAGACAGACAGACAGACGGCGCAACAAAAAAGTTTCAAAATCATCTGAAACGCAAAGATATATAAAAATTTTTGAAATCGGAGCAACTTTTTTTTTCTCGAAAAAATTAGGATCACCATAGCTCACACTACTATAGTATAGTATATGTGTGAGCTAAAAAAATGAAAAAAGGTTTTGGCCCGCTCTCCCCTACTATATACCCAACGGTTATTGTCTTTTAATTAACGTTTTAATCAGAAAATAAAAATTCTTCACGACCAATAATAATACGAAGACGACCTGTAAAGGTAATAATAATTGAATCCTTTAACAGAGCTGTCATAATGAACCGTGGTAAATGACCATTGCCGATGCATGCCCAAAGCGGTCCGAGAAAACGGTCGCAAATTGATTGGTCGCCTTATTTAGTCTTAAAGCGGCAACAAGAGAAATGATAACAATTTGCACGGAGGTCTACAATTTGTAAGCGACAGGTGGATTAAGAATGAATATGACATCCAAGTTCGGTGACGAGCATTAAGGGTCATTTTGTCACTAGTGCAGATAGCCCAACTGTTATAAACAATCACGCCGTACATAATTAGGATTTTTTAAATAAAACATCCTTTGTATTTATTAAAAATTCTTTAAAATTTTTTTTTCTGATTCCAAAAATAACAAACCTTACAGCCTTTTCTCTTATCTTTTTAATGAAAGTTGAAATGTACAATTATAAAAGTGGCTCTCTATCCTTTTTCAACACCTAACGCAGTACCTATAATAGGTATGCTTTTTATTTAACAACTGTTGGAAATGAAGATAACACAGCCACAGAATTTTTTTTACACTACAAATTATATCATTGTTTTTAACACACATTAGTTCTGTGAGAAGAGTATTTTTGCTAGACCTTAATAGTGTTTTTCCTACTTGCGTGCGTAAAAATAGTTTTTACAGAAATAGTAAGTGCAATTGTTGGATAAATATCTATTTCTGTGGGTAAATGCTACTTTTACGCCCGCAAGTAGGAAAAATACTTTACAGGTCTAGCAAAAAGACGCTCCTGTGATGGAAGTATTGTGTGTCTAAAACAGGAAAGTATTAGCTCACACATATACTTTATTATAGTAGTGTGAGCTATGGTGATCCTAATTTTTTCGAGAAAAAAAAAGTTGCTCCGATTTCAAAAATTTTTATATATCTTTGCGTTTCAGATGATTTTGAAACTTTTTTGTTGCGCCGTCTGTCTGTCTGTCTGTCTGTCTGTCTGTCTGTCTGTCTGTCTGTCTGTCTGTCTGTCTGTCTGTCTGTCTGTCTGTCTGTCTGTCTGTCTGTCTGTCTGTCTGTCTGTCTGTCTGTCTGTCTGTCTGTCTGTCTGTCTGTCTGTCTGTCTGTCTGTCTGTCTGTCTGTCTGTCTGTCTGTCTGTCTGTCTGTCTGTCTGTCTGTCTGTCTGTCTGTCTGTCTGTCTGTCTGTCTGTCTGTCTGTCTGTCTGTCTGTCTGTCTGTCTGTCTGTCTGTCTGTCTGTCTGTCTGTCTGTCTGTCTGTCTGTCTGTCTGTCTGTCTGTCTGTCTGTCTGTCTGTCTGTCTGTCTGTCTGTCTGTCTGTCTGTCTGTCTGTCTGTCTGTCTGTCTGTCTGTCTGTCTGTCTGTCTGTCTGTCTGTCTGTCTGTCTGTCTGTCTGTCTGTCTGTCTGTCTGTCTGTCTGTCTGTCTGTCTGTCTGTCTGTCTGTCTGTCTGTCTGTCTGTCTGTCTGTCTGTCTGTCTGTCTGTCTGTCTGTCTGTCTGTCTGTCTGTCTGTCTGTCTGTCTGTCTGTCTGTCTGTCTGTCTGTCTGTCTGTCTGTCTGTCTGTCTGTCTGTCTGTCTGTCTGTCTGTCTGTCTGTCTGTCTGTCTGTCTGTCTGTCTGTCTGTCTGTCTGTCTGTCTGTCTGTCTGTCTGTCTGTCTGTCTGTCTGTATGTCTGTATGTCTGTCTGTAACGACCAACGCGCATAACTCAAAAACCGCTTGGCCGATTTCAATGAAATATGGTACCTAGACTGGGTCTTGGGTCGAGATAGTTCAATTTAAAAATGAACAAAATCCACCGAACACAAACCAAATAAAAGGGTGGGGGTAGATTTCAAAAATTAGAGTTTATGTGAAAATATGGCGTGTGTGATATCAAACGAAAGGTAATTGAGTCTGGAGTTAAACAAAATACATTTTAATTTATTTTCAAAAAAGGGTGGGGGTATATTTTAAAAATTAGAGTTTAAGTGAAAATATGGCGTGTGTGATATCAAACGAAAGGTAATTGAGTCCGGAGTTTAACAAAATACATTTTAGTTTTTGTTTTTTTTAAGGGTGGGGGTAGATTTTAGAAATTTGAGTTTAAGTCGAAACATGGCTTGTGTGGTATCAAACAAAAGGTAATTTAGTCTGGAGTTGAATAAAATATATTTCAGTTTTTAGTTATATTAGGTCACACGTAAACTATAACTATAGTACCTAGTGTGAGCTTAGGGGCCCATATATTGGCAGAGTATTTTTTTTAGTAGTAGAATATCTTTCCTGGAATAGCCAAAATATAATTTGTAACTTTATAAAAAAATTCTCCTGCCACAGGAGACACTTTCTTGGGACAGCAAAGTCTCTTTTCTATAACTGCAGTGGCCCCATGCTGCAATAGCCAGGTATTTTTGTAAATTTTAAAACATTTTTCCTGCGGCAGTGAAGACACTTTCTTGGAACAGCAAAGTCTCTTTTCTACGACAGCAATGTTAACTATAAGTAGGTTTTTTAATAAAAATTATCAGTGAACTTTAGTTAAGTTAACTTTACTATCACAGCAGAGAGCTTAGCTGGCGCTATAGGTAGAGAGGAACTTAGCTGGGACAGCGAAAATTTTAGCTGAAATGACAAAAAATTTTTCTCAGTGTACTTCTAAACGTATCGGCACTGTCACATCACAAGACATGGATATCAAGTCATTGATTGTAGAATACTAGATAAAGTGTTCATTCCGGGTAAGAGTTTTATCTAGGATGATACCGTTATTTAATAGATTAAACAATGATGAGTCCGTTCCATTAAGGTATTGGACAGTCATAAAACTGTGCGAAAAATGAAAATGCGCGGACAGAACAGACCGAGAACTGATTTAAAATAGGTTTGTTCAAATGGAACGACCAAATAACAAGTCCAAAAAACGAATGCTTTTTGCCTAGTGATCGATAGGTTTACATATTTTGCTTAAAATACTTTGAAATATATCAAAAAAAAATTGAGATACTTTGAGATAATTTGAAATACATTAAAAACTCGATTGAAATACATTGAAATATTTTAAAATACTTTGAAATACATAGAAATACTTTAAAATAGTTTAAAATAACAAAAAAAAAAGTTATATACTTGTATCTCAGAAATAGGTGTACAAATTTTGGAGAGTATCCTACCCCTCTGGTTTTGTCGTCTAGCGTAAATGTATATCGAAGGCAATACACTAACTCAGAGCTCTAAATTAGTGTTGCGCACCGAAAAACGAGATTTATAAAGTATTTTGCAAAATCGATTATTGTATGTAAATTTTATTTAAAAAAATTACGGCCACAGTTTCGTTTCTTACACATTTTTTTGTAAAATTACATAGGAATATCAAAATACATTTTTAACTTTAGTTCTTTAAATTGCAGATAAATTTACAGTAATTTAATTTATATTCACAAACTATAAACTACTACAGACTGCCGAATATACACCAAAAATTGAAACCAACTTGCATTAGCACTGATTTTTGGCCGAATTTTTACCAAGCACAGATCATGATACTTCGAAGTTAAGAAAATCACATTTTATAGCTTGTATTTTGGTACGTATAGTATAATTTATTACAGTGGCGTATATAAGGGGCCCCCCCCCGATTTTTTTTGATATTTTCCGCATATTTCATGAATACAAACATAAAATAGCATAAAAATAGCCTCATAAGGTCTCGCCCCCCCTCCCAAACTGTCTCGCTCCCCCTCCCCGAAACTTTTTTCTATATACGCCACTGATTTATTAACTATTAATGGTCACTGATTTTCAAGCAAGTCGTTGGGTTTTTGTTTAAGAATCGACAAGGCCATACCCAATAAAAAATTTCGGGAAAGGATTAACAAATTTCAATCAAAATTACATATATATTGTGCAATTTTTTGTCATATTTGTGTTGCTGAAGTGTCACTTTTAACACACTTTAGTCAGTATTTAGAGGGGGGGTTGATGAGATGAGATTGATTCCCCTTGATCTCCGCCCTAATTGCCGACGGCCTTGGGAGTCGCTGTAATTAAGGGACAAGGGCGGATCCAGAGGTGCTTCCCGGGGGGGCACTTTAGGCGACATTCTGTGTTGGTAAAAAACGGTATATATTTTTTTAAGCAGCATTTTATTGAATTAGTCAGTGGTTGTAATTTCGATGATAATAACAATAGACTTTCATGCGCCGCAGGCAAAAATTTTGAATTTTTATTAGCAAAAACATTACTTTTTACTCATTTTTGTTCAAAAAATTCTCGGGGGGGGGGGGCAAGTGCCCCTAGTACCCCCCCCCTGGATCCGCCACTGTTAAGGGACGTTAAGACATATTTGTATATTTACGTGGCTTTCCGGGCATTTCGTCATGTGTTAATTCCCAATTTTTCTGTGAATATGCCTAAAATCTCAGGAAGTGTATGAGAATTTACATACAATTTTTCCAGTGCAACATATAATAAACCCAGAAAAAGAAAAAAGTGAAGTGCAAACATTTCTAATGCATCCATCTTCGCTCCTAGTATTTCGGAGGAAGCTGAAACCGGTTAGGTAGCCTGTTGGAACGGAAAATTTACTGTCCGAGTACAACGTCGAACTGGAACGCGAATTGGACTTTTCGGACGGTTTATAACTAATCCAATGTCTTGATCAAACGAAGCTACTAACAAAGTCTTGCGATACAGTCCTAATTTAGATTTTTGTTGTGCATGTATTCAGTTTATTGTGAGTTTTAGCTCACACTACTACTATACTATTTATAGTAGTGTGAGCTGTTGATCCTGATTTTGTCGAAAAAAAAAAAAGTTGCTCCGATTTCAAATTTTTTTTATACATCTTTGCGTTTCAGATGATTTATTTGTCGCGCCGTCTGTCTGTCTGTCTCTCTGTCTGTCTATCTGTCTTTCTGTATATCTGTATGCCTGTCTGACGACCAACGCGCATAACTCTAAAACCGCTTGCCCGATTTGAATAAAATTTAGTACCAAGGCTGGGTGTTGGGTCGAGATGGCCCCATTTAAAAATGAATAAAATCCACCAAACACAAGCCAAAAATTAGTTTACGTGAAAATATGGCGTGTGTGATATCAAACGAAAGGTAATGAAGTCTGGAATTAAAAAAAATACATTTTAGTAAAAAAAAGGCTGGGGGTAAATTTAAAAAATTGGAGTTTAAGTCAAAACGTGGCTTGTGTGGTATCAAACAAAAGGTTGAGTCTGGAGTTGAATATTATATATTTATATTAGCTCACACATACACTATAACTATAGTACCTAGCGTGAGCTTAGGTGTCTATATATTGGCAGAGTATTTTTACTTATCGTCTGCATGTTTTACAGACAAATCTACGTTCCGCCTCCCGAGATACCAGTTAACTTTTTCTTAACACTTATTTACTCTACTTGAATTTTTAATTTAACGAACGAGGTTGTTCTAATTGCCCCGGTAATAAAAATAAGTAATTTTGCACTGCCTTAAACGAGGAGAAGCTATGCGACAAAAAAATCTCTGGACGCAAAATGATTGGTTTTTGCCGAGTTTTTAGGCTGTTAAAATAGTTTTGGTCCAAAATTTAAAAGGCTATGCATCAGAAAAAATCTTTGAGCAAAAATTATTGCATTTTGACCAAGGGGTGGCTCGATATTTAATTTTGGTGTACAGGCTAGGGGAAATTCCTGGAAATACCAGGAAGTACTGGCAAATACTAGGAAATACTTCAGGTATTTCCTTTTGGTGTATTGTTAAAATAGTTAGTGATTCACACGGGACCAACGAGACGAGATTTTCATAAAGTCTCGTCTTGTCTCGCCGATGAAATATGAAGTCTTGTCTCGAGTCTCGTCTCGCAGCCTCGAGTCTTGTCTCGTCTCGCGTCTCGTACGAGAGTCTAGCAAATGTATCGCAATTTCGTCATGCATAATCTTGTTCCAGTCTAATACGGGATATTTACCTTTACCTACTTTTTAGGTATAATGTAGAAGTAGGAAGAGAAAATTACAACAAAAATAACATTATTTATTGAAATGTAAGTACCTTATAGGTACCTACATACTTACATCATACATCTAAACAAGAAAAAAATACATCACGTCGTTTTACAACAATCATGGATTGTGTTTTTGAAGTATTTATGAATGAAATGTTTTGTCTATCTGTGCTAAATATTCTAAATTATTTCTAAATATGTTGTATAATGAATGAAATTCTCAAGTCTGCAGTCGACACGCAGAAATATTTACCTGCGAGACTCTCGCACGAGACACGAGAAGTCTTGCACGAGACTCGAGACGAGACCAATAAAAGTCTCGTCTCGTCTTGTCCGAGTCTCGTCTCGAGTCTTGTCTCGAAAACGAGACGAGACCATGCGAGACTCTCGCGGGCACCACAAAAAATAGTGCTGGTCCAAAACTTAAATTACATAAAATTACATACCTCCATATTTGTTAATTTTTTAATAAACAGGTTTCCTGGAATGAATTTTGAGTTTTTTCCAATGTCTCGACGGATCCATCGACATAAAGTACAAAAAAAAATAGTTCAGTACATCCAGGATCTTAAAAGAAAATGGTACAGTAGTCCAATTTCAAAAAGATGAATGGAAAGACAAATGTCACATGTAAAACAAACAGATAGAAAAAGGAAGGAATGGATAAGAAATAAAACAAAAGTAAGGGATGTAAGAGGAGAAGTAGCAAAATTAAAATGTAAATTTGCCGGTCATAATATCAGACAGAAAGACGATCCATGGAACAAGTGTTTTGTAACCTGGAGACCTTGGGATAATAAAAGAAGTAGGGGAAGACCCCAAATGAGATGGGCGGACGATTGAAGAGACATGCAGGAGCTAGATGGATGAACACGGCAACATACAGGGAAGAATGGATCATATTGGGGGAGGCCTATGTCCAAAGATGGTTCGAAGAATGCTAAACAGATAGATAGAGTCCAATTTTAAAACCGGAGTTGACAATAACAGGATATGATTAAAAACATCATTTATCATAACAAGACATGGACAAAATCAGACAAAAACAGAAACAAAGTTTTGTATATAACGTATTTTCTTATAACCGGACTAAATCTATAAAGGACAAAAAAAAGGCTTCGTCCAACAGCTGACATTTTTCAGAGATGTAAGTTACACCGCATAGCAATATAAAATTCTCTATTTTTTGTAGCTTAAAATGGGCTATAGAGGTTGCAGCAGTGGCAGCCCGTGAACTGCCAAGCTATGAGCGCGCAGGGAAGGTATTATTTTCGACGAAAAAATTTTTTTTTCAGATAACGCCGAAAATGTGTTATTTGGGTGTATTTTGACCTATCCTAGCAATATCGTCGTGTTGTCTGTCTGTGTGTGTATATTATTTCTGTCCGCAACACGATAGCTTCTAAACCGCTAAACGGATTTTCATAAAATTCAATTGGTCAAAATCCATTAATGCTAATGACAGTTTTTTGACAATTTTTTAAAAATGCTAACTTTGTAACGGAGCATCGTATCAATATACAGTTTTTGGAATATTTCGTGCTATAACCAAAAACTTCGTAAGAGCTTCAGTTAATCCGATATTTACAAAAAACTTTTTCAAGTCTGATTTATTATCATGGCTTCACTTGAAGTGTGCTAATAGGCTAGCTAGGAAGGTATCAGATCCCTCATGGATTCATTTATTTCCTTTTCATTAACACACCACAAACTCTTGAAAAACTGAAATATATTTTTATACGACTGTCTTGTAAAAGGGTGTTTTGCGCACGGAGAACACGATCTGAAAATGGCATTTTGCGCACGCTGTGTGCAAAACGTTTTGCACACGCTTATGTCATTTTTGTGCACGCCTATGTCATTTCTGCACACGGGACTGCCGTCATTGTGATTTTTGTTGTTGTCACCCATCAATATAAGTTGGCTTAGTTCCATAGCAACCGTCACTGCTCGTATGTTTTGTTGATTAGATACGTCAAAAAATTGTTGAATTTTTAAAGTTTTGTTGTAAAAATGTCGGAAATAAAAACAAGTTAAATAAAAATTTGATTTTTCTTTCTTTATTAGCAATCGTATAAAAAATATTGTAAAAAACTCGTTTGAAAACCTCTTTGCACACTCCCTCGACTTGTAGACCTCGCCCTGGGCTCGGTCTACCAAACTGTCTCGATCGTGTGCAAAGAGTCGTTTTCAAACCTTGTTGTTTAAATAACTATTCTTACCGTAAAAAAATACCCTAAAACAACATAAATGAAAATCACATAGGATTTACCTGCTTACATTGTTTTTAGTTTTCTCTTAAACTTTCGTAATTTTCAAAAAATCGTGTTATTTTATATTAATCAGACTGGTCGCAAAATAAATCACCCATCGTTGCATTAAAACAGCGGTGTGCATCCCCTACATCCCCACCCCGTTTCCATGGTACACTGGATAATTTATTATTTATCTCATTAATTATTACAATCCATATCAAGTTTTGCTAAATTGACACATAGAATTAAAGTACTTTTAAGAAAGTTTAGTATTATTTTTAAAGTTTGAAAAAACGTTCCCCAAATCTGAGGGCACGGCAGTGCCTTGCCAAGATCGCGCGCCGTAACAATCTTTTCTTGAAACATTTCAGCCGATATTTGACCTACCTAAAACTCTACTTCGGAATGAGCTATGAATCTCAACTTTGCACAGTCGTAGATCTCTATGGAGTTAACAACCTCTCCAAGTTTCATGGAATTCCATAAAGTAGTAAAGTAGTTACGAAATTTCAAAAAACGTCGAAATTGCCACTCGCTCACTCACTCACTCATGTATAGATCATCAATATTCTACTGTACTTCCAGACATACTACAAAGCTGAAATTTGGCAGACTGATAGAAAACCCCAAAATTTTAATTTACTCCCCTCCCCTATACATTTAAAGTTATGTAAAAGTAGCATCGCCCACTTCCAGAAATGCTAGAGAGTTGAGCTTTGGCAGACTGATATGAACTATGATAAAACTATATGAAAAAATCAAAAAACCCCAAAATTTTATTTTACTCCCCTCCCCTATACATTTAAAGTTATGTAAAAGTAGCATTGCACACTTTCAGAAATGCTAGAGAGTTGAGCTTTGGCAGACTGATAGGAACTATGATAAAACTATAGGAAAAAATTAAAACACCCAAAAATTCTAATTTACTTCCCTCCCCTATAAATGTAAAGTTAAGTAAAAGTAACATTGCCTACTTCCAGACATGCTAGAGAGTTGAGCTTTGGAAGACCGATAGTAACTATGATAAAGTTATAGAAAAAAATTAAAACACCCCAAAATTCTAATTTACTTCCTTCCCCTATAAATGTAAAGTTATGTAAAAGTAACACTGCCCACTTCCAGAAACGCTAGAGAGCTGAACTTTTTAAGACTGAAAGACAATATGATAAAACTATATGAAAATTTAAAAACACCAACATTTTGATTTACTTCCCTCTCCTATAAATGTAAATTTATATAAAACTAACATTGCCCACATCCAGAAACGCTGGAGAGCTGAGCATTGGAATGCTAATAGAAATTATGATAAAACCATGGGAAAAAATTTAAAAAGTCCAATATTTTCATTTACTCTCCTCCCCTATAAATGTAAAATTATGTAAAAGTAACATTATCCACTTCCAGAAACGCTAGAGAGCTGAGCATTGGAAGACTGATAGGAACTATGATAAAACTATGGGACAAAATTTAAAAACACGACAATTTTAATTTATTTCCCTCCCCTATACATGTAAAGTTATGTAAAAGTAACATTGTGCACTTTCAGAAACGCTAGAAAGCTGAGCTTTGGAAGGCTGATAGGAACTACGATAAAACCATGGAAAAAAATTAAAAAACCTCATGCGAAAGGCAAAGGCATTACAAAAGTTTTGCACAATATTCCGCATATTTTACTACTTTAAAAATTAAGTATTATCCAATTCCTTTAAAAAAGAACTAAAGTCATAACATAAAAATTTCATGTAAAAAAAAGCCAAGTACGCGAAAATGGCATTCCGTAAAAAGAATTGAGATAAAAGTAAAGCCAAGTTCTCCATTACAAATTTCAAAATGAAAGGTTCTTACTAGTTTGGAAATATTTATCTAAACTTGGCTATTACGGCTGTAAATGACTTTTAGGCACAGTGCTAAATTGAACATAAATCAGTTTGGCTGTAATAGCAAAGTTTAAAAAAACATTTCCAAACTAGTCAGAACCTTTCATTTTGAAATTTGTATTGGAGAACTTGGCTTTACTTTTATCTCAATTCTTGTTACGGAATGCCATTTTCGCGTACTTGGCTTTTTTTTACATGAAACGTTTTTTTGAGAGTAGTCTATTATATTTGCAGATAATTTGAAAAATGTATTCTTCTATGCTCTGCCTCGTTATAATTTAATAAATGAGGAGCTGACTCATCATTTAAGCCTAAAAAATCTTTTGTAAAGCAAAGTCAAACTTTTAGTAAAATCTAAAATGAAATTTTTTACTTTGATGATTTAGACCCATATACAATTAAGGAAGTTTCTCTACTTTTGGCTGAAGTGTATCACTACTAATGTATTGTTTGTTGAACTTTTACCGGCACAGACGGACAGAGACAGATACAAAAACACAATTTATTTTTAGTGTATTTCATAATCAAATTAATTTAAAAAAAAATCAATAAAAAAAACACTCAACTGCTGAATTTACTTGTAAGTGCTAGTCCCAGTTGAGGACAAAATTGATAGGTATACCTATAATGTACGACATGCTTCAACTTTTAGTTTTAATGCACAAAGCGCACTTACGAAATTATACAGTTTTGTATTTTCATGAATCAGGTTATTGGGTAATTTTGTACCCAACTGCGACTTGTAGTTACAAGTAAATTTAGCAGTTGGGTGTTTTTTTTTTAAATCGCTCTATATTTGTAAAAGGTATAGCTACAACTAGTACTAATAAGGATGGCGGGGAGGAATGAGTGAGGGGCGGAAAGGAGAGAGGGTAAAGCGAAGAGGGGACTAGTAAAATGGCGTTGGAAAAAAATCTGAAAGCGTATGCAGAAAGAATTTTTGAAATCGCTCTATATTTGATAAAATAATGCGAATATGGTTTTTGAATATGGTGAAGGGAATGACAGGAGGGGATATGGGTGGGAGCAGGAAGGACTACAAAGTAACTACAGCCAATTAGAGGACATTTGCAATGGGTATTTAAAGGAATGTCAATAAAATCGTCTGAAATTTAGATAATTTGTATGCCTTAAAACCTACATCATGTGACTAAAAGTCGTCTGAAGAGCGCCATGAAAATTCCTGTTTAAAAAAATATAGCCTATAGCACCTTCGGGATCAGTAGCAATTCAACGACACCTTTTCTATCAAAATCGGTTCAGCCGTTTAACCTCTAGCGTATACAACAATCGAAAAACATGACCCTTCCTTTCGCCGTGCTGCAGTTGAGTAAAAACGACAAATTCAACTTGATAAACAAGAGAAAAACTTTCAGTCTTCCGACCATCTGTTGAGAGCAGAACGATTTCCTCCACAGAAATTCCTATGAGAATTCCGGAATTATATTTTATCACCGTCATAATGCTCATTTTACAAGGCGGCCGACATTTATGCCGATTGGCTGATTACATCTCTTCAGCTCAAGGTTAATTATTATTACCTTTTTAATGCTTTATGGTCGATATGGATTCGATATATCGGCGTGGACAGTTAAACAGAGCATGTCATGCATACCATATTTTACTCCCGCCTGCATAAAAGATCAACGCAGGAAATAGTTCTAGATGGTGCGTAAGTGTTTACCAGTTTAGCAGTGCCGTAGAAATAAGAAATATAAAAATTTTCCATATTTTTCGCAGTCTCTTTAAACAATAAGAAACCAAACAGCTTACGCCATTAAACTTTGTGTCTTTTTAACTTTTCACTAAAGTGCTTGATATCACACATTGTTTTTGCACGCAGGAACACTTCGTGGATTGTTCATAACAAGACAAATAAAGCATTAAAAGTATTTCTTTTTTCACAACGGCACAACCAGTTTTCAGCATCGTATAATTTTTTATTAAATTTTCTATTATAAGTTTTAATGGAACACCCCTCAGCATTACTTACACAAAAATTCCGGTCTATGTGGCCCTAAAGATTTTATTTGTAATCAAAGTTCATATGTCAACGTAATATGAACAAACTATGACAAAAACAAACAATGACACGCGACCGGCAAGGCTTTTTACTACCGACAAACCCCAAATCAAAACAAATTCATACGTTCTCACTAAGAATAGAACCGGCAACATTTTAAAGGGCAACGAACGTTTTCGCACGATGATGATGGCCGATGTCAACTAAAACAAACACTCCTCCCGCCCCGCGCGAGTACAGCCACCCATACATCGCTGAAAAACGCGTGTAATTGAAACCTTGCCCTGCGCGGTGCTGCCGGCTTGTAATTATTTACGCTAAAAAAATTCACTCAATTAGTCGCTTGTTGTTAACCACAGATAATAAAAAGAACTAGACAATCATGTTGTAAGGGAAGATATAACTTTTTTTAAATAAATCAATTAAAAATACTGTTTGTTGTCTAGTTTGGGAGGGCACTGTCCCGTTGCCCTCCCCATAGCAGCCGCCACTGCTCCTGACTGCATAAAAGATCAACGCTAGAGTCCCTGTATGTTGACATATTTGGATATATTAATATATCCAAATATGTCAACATACGGGGACTCTAATCAACGCAGGAAATAGTTTCAGATGGTGCATCAAGGCCAACACAAAAACAAAGGCCACGACCCAGAAAAAATCAGCTGTTCTCCCGGGGCTGAATTTTACATTGGGTCTTATGGGAGGTCAGACGTTTTTTTATGATATTATCAAAATGGCACTACAGATTTCCGCAAAATTTCAGTGAAATATTCTCAGACACGATCCCGATATTCCACCAAAGGTTTGTAAGGAAGCAACATTATTAAAAGGTTAAAATCTTCAAAATTTAGCATTCCTTATTTTGAATTCAAATTACCCGCCATGTACCACATGCCAACTGTTATATTTGACATGTATTTGACTTTGTCATATGTGATTGTCACATTCGCTTCTGCTTTAAACTTAATTTTTGTGTGAGCTAATGAAGCGGCTATGAAAAATTAGGGCTTACTATACATTAAAAAAAAAATTGTTCTGCCTTAATAAAGTAAAAACAATCTCAAAAACGGCTTTATTTAAAAAAAATTAAATATCCATGAACCGTCATTCCAACTTCAATATTCTAAAGACAATCAGCTGTGTCGTAACGTGACCATCAAAAAAAAATCAGCCCCGGATGTGACGTCAACAAAGTGGAGGATCGTGGCCCGTCCATTTTGATAGCCCTGGGTGCATAAATGTTTAGCAGTTTGGCAGTGACATAGAGATAAGAAATAATAAAAACAGCCCATGGAGTAAATATTTTAGAAATGGCCACCACCATTTTTCTAGCAGGATACAGCTCTTTTGGTAAAAATCTTCCTGAACATATTTGTGGTGTTATTAATATTATTCAATTTCTCTTTTAACTGTTGAACCACTTGAAAATCAAGGTCAAATTATATTATCTGGGTGGTCAATTTACTTTCCCAGTTCTTGAGAGAGCTTTTAATCGTGTACCCTCATCCGAAAAACTGCACCAAACCAGGTTAAGCATACATTAGCTTCTCATGTATATATTTGTCTAGAATTTTCATTGCCCCATATGCGCTAACTTTGTAAGAGCCTCATAACTAAAGATAACTTTATTGCAAGAACTAAAGTCGACAGCCTCGATCGATGAAGTAATCGATGTAACAAAACGGGTAACAGTTGCCATCGGCTCGGGGATCGATGCCAGTTGATGAATGGATTTTTATCATAACTTTAAATGTTTTTATTTTTTAATAGCATTTAATCAAATTTCCGTAATTTTTTCTTGATTTTGTTTTTGGGAGGGAACTAGTACTAAACTTACAAATTAAAACACGTACTTGTAAAAGGACTAGCAATAACTTAAAAATCAAAAGGTCATTATCTAAAAATACCAAAACAATTTAACAATTAAATTTATTATTACTTTCTATTTTTAAAAAACGAGGGAAGAAGCCACAGAAAGGATAATTCACACTGCATCAACATCCCGGAGAAAGTAGATGTAAGTTTTCCGAAAATGTATGTATAATCTTCGGTGGATTAATGCAGAGAGCGTTTGTGTACAGAGCAAGAGATCCCGGGTTCGAGTCCCGGCCGAAGACAGAAAACTTTTTCTTATTTTTCTTTATTTAATTTCACTTGTTGTTTATAGTAAATATATGTTATCTGATCAATTGGGTCCTTCTAACTTGGATCAATCAGATTTATTTCAAATTTGAGAACCTGCCCATCTAATTAGCCAAATTCAGCGTTTGTCACGTGTAGCTGTTTCAGCTTAATGTGCTAAGCTGAATCTAATACGTTTGAAAAGTCATACTAGTTTTCAATATTCGGCATGTTGAGGTTTTGCAGATGCCTTTGACCATACTTTGAAAAACAGGCTCCATTAATATTAACGAAACAAGCTAAAAGTTTCCGCTGCGCTCCTTCGTTATGAGAGCTTGAACAAATTCTGTTGCTTTAAATTTAGGAACTAGGTATATACCAAATAGTCGAAAGGATGATTATATTTTTTTAAAGCCAATACTTAATTTTTCAAAAGAGAAAACATTGACTAAAGTAATCACGATCTCGGCGGTATATTTCGGAAGGCCGATTTTCAAAGTATCTCTTGATAACAGGGTATTTTTTGTCAGCATATTTCTCATTACAACGTAGTTATCGTTATTATCATATTATCGGTTATCTCAGAAACTTGAACACTAAAATTTACACACTGTTATAGTTATTTGAAATAATTGTCAATTGCAACTAACTACAATTTGATCGTCTTTGAAATTTATATATTGGCTATGTTTAAACACCTGTCATTATTTTGATTTTTTTTTTGAGTTTATTTTATTTAATCCTCGTTAGATACAGCAGTAATTAGATAATAATAGCATATTGAAAATTCAGCTGGAATACCATTTACATCACCTCATAAAATTTGTAATTTAATTAATAAATTATCCAATTAACTTTTCTTTAACAGCCCACAACTGAGTGCTGCGCTACTGCGATCTAAATGTGTTTGGTGTTATTTTGTCATTTATTAAATTTACGAGATACACATCTTTATGACCGGTAAAAGTATATACGTTATTAATAGTTTATCTGATTGGTCTTTTAAAACGAGGTAAAAATCTTTATTAAATTGACATTGTTTACGTAAGTGGATAACTGAATGAGGCGATTTGTCAAGAAAATTCTCATAAGAAACTAGACAACATTATCTATGCATATAAGCAGAGGCGTGCGGTCCTTGTAAGAAGGAAAGCATTGCTTCCCTTACAAAATCAGACGCCATAAAAATAAATTGTTAATAGTTCACTATTAAAGCTTAATTAGCGCCAGTCCTGTAGGAGTGGTAAGACTGCATCAGAAGCAACATATTTTTGGCATACCTATGTACTAGAAGAAAAGACAACCATGTAAGCAGTTGCCTTTGTCGGACGCGTAGAAAACGAATAAGAATTCATTGACTGTCGGTCTTGATTTGACACGAGAGCAGGGTCCCTTGCGCGGCTCCCGCAGCCCACGAGAAAGACCGACCCGGGCGCGGAAATTTCACGTGACCGTAGGAGGGTCACAAAAGAATGCCTCCCGGCCAGCTGTTATTATAAAACATGTGTTTTCAGTTTTGGTATGTTTGTTTACGTCGATTTTTTTTTTAATTCGGGTATGAATTTTATGTGAATTTTATCAAAGTTATTAAAATAACGCAGCCCACGAAAAAGACAACAATGCCGCGAACGTGTAGTGTTGTTGGTTGTCGGTCCAACTATAAAACTTAAACCGAATATGTGTCAACTTCTAATTTGCTAGTGGATAAACAAATGCATAAAATTTGGTTGCGAAAAATTCCTAATGATTAAGTATCTTAAAACGTCCACAAGTTTGCATCAAACATTTTCCTAACGAGCAGGTTATTTGGTTTGATAAGTGAGTTGTAAATGAAGGGTGTTGAAAATGTTCCGAAATACCTAAGTAGACAACCTATATCTACTGTTCGATTAGCTGATGTCGAGAGGCAACAACTGGAAACTGCAATACAAGAAAGTCTTGAAACACTTTGAGCTCATAAGAAATCAAAAGTTTTATCAAATAGTGAGGATATTTCAAAATTTTATTGTTCTAATACTAACATAAACAAAAATTGGATTTTTACCCAAGAACGTGACACAGTCTGCCTGTGCCTGATGACATTTTTGAACAACAATCCATCACTGTCAGCATCTCTAGTTGATGAGGGAAATCTGTCATTTTTTGTAAATGTTAACAATGTGTCCATACCAAAAAACAAACTGCCAAAAAAAGTTGGAGTTTTATTTTTGGACAGCACCGATACACTTGAAGAGCTAATGCAGTTTATTGAAACGCAAGCAAACGGGAAAGAAGTGGTAAAAGATAAGATTGATCAAGTAATAGACATCCTTAGTGACATTTTCGATAGTGAGAGTGAAAAATGTGTTCAATTGTCATTTCTTATTGAACAATTAGGTCTCTTGAAAAGGTCACCTAAGAATCGAAGATATTGTGGTTACACTTTAATGTTGGCTTCATCTTTGTTTATCTAGTCATCCAGTGCATACATGTCAATTTACAAAACTAAGGTAATATGTCTTCTGCACCCTCGCAATTTTAAAAATCTGATTTGTAAAATATCGCTAACAGATAGTAATCTCTCCGGTAGTGTGCAATATTTCAAAAGTAAGATACAGCATTTAAAAGAACACGAGTTGGTAGCTAACTTACACATTTTTCAAAAAATTATTGATGACCAATACATTCAGTTTATTGAACGTGAAAACCTTCTCACTTATTCACAAAATCACTTGTTTATTTTTAATAAATTATTGTGAAATGTTTTATATGAAAAAAAATTATTTAGATAATTCTAGCGAATGTTTTTGTGGAGACATACTATTGTCAAATCTTGAAAAAAATAGTTTAAGGGCATGTAAAGTTTTTTAAAATAATTTTATTAAAAAGCATAATGATTTAGTGGCTACTAATAAATCTTTGAATAAGAACACAGACAAAGATGATGACACTCAAAGAAAAATTAAAAAACTTAAAGCTTAGATTTGTTATGTCCAATTTTAAAAGACTTGTATAGATTTGAAGTAACTAACGATATTATGTACCTAATATACCTGAAGATATTGGAGTGCAATTTTTATATAATTTTTTATTTTATAGATTCAGTTCTTTTATCTATAATAAACACATACATCAGCAAAATATTTTTTTCAATTTTTCCCTATATCAAAAAATTCTAGTCAATTTATGTAAATTGTGTAAAAACAGATATATTAAGCAATACAATAAGAATCACGTGATCGCCGACTTGCTGATAACGCGCCATGGCCGGTCTTTATTGTTGGCTGCGGTCCCTTGCGCGGCTCCTTGAGCTCCATGGGGTAGATACAATTGCTTCTCTCGTTAGGTAAAACATAGTGGGATGTCAATGCATGCAAGCCCAATGCGAGAAATTCCGTTCGCGCCATTTAGCCTTAAAATAAGGAGTTTGTTCGTTTACCTATATAGGCGTTTCAAACTGACGTGCCAGCAAGAAGCTTCGGTTTCGGTAAAGGATATTCCAACGGCCGTTAAAACTATACAGTTGTGTGGTTGTATAGTCTGTTTTTTGATTAACAAAAAGATTTCTTCCCAAAGTTTTAATGCAAGTATAAATAGGTATCATAAATAACGGTAGGCTAAAGCAACATATCAAAGTTTACCAAAAACTAAAAAGAAATAAAAAGTACAAATAAGCAAGTTTTAAAAAAAATCACGCCCCTGCATATAAGTATCTAAAATACCTACTTTGTATTCTATTAATACGCATGTAGGTTCTTTTAACATCTCGTGGAATGACTCTGTAAGTTGGCCAAGTATTTGTTGTGGCGTTCTCATCATTTTTTTAGTGCCTCTATACTCTTTTACACTTTCCACTATATCTCCTGCCTTTAGTAAGCAGTGTTTTCTTTCTGGCTACGAGTTCATTATGACTTAAGTGTAGGGGTTATGGATTTTTTATTTTTATTTTTTTTTAACAGAGAAAGATTATGATAATTAATTTGCACTGCGCGTTGAAAAAACTAAGATATATTTCGGTAATAATTATTAGTAACTGTTTAAATGTCAAACAAGTTTTATGGATAATCGGGTAAGAAAGAGTTTTTATTTCTCTCATATTTTTCCGTGGGTAGCTTAAAAGCCTAACTTCACGGGGGTCCAAGATCTAATGGACACCTAATAAGTGTTGACAGTTAACTGTTTCGTCCTTACGGGACTCCTGAGAACACTACTTGGTCAATTTGACACCCTTGCGAAGTTAATTAGACGGTTTTATCTCTAATCCTATGTAAATAGTGAGAAAACTCTCGCAAGAAGCGCCATCTACCGAAATACGAGAGAAACTGGATTCAGCTTTTTTTTTCACTGAAATAGAGGCAGGCGCGTCGGGATTTGACAAGATTAACTTACTTTAGCTAGAGCGGGACCACTTTAGACACTCGTTTTTCTGAACCTAAGCCACCGCTGAGCTCCACTGTGTTCTGTGTGAATCAGCAGGTCGTTCTCGTATATTCTGAAGTTCAAATTTTCGTTTTTGCGGCTGTAATTTTTAAAACTGTACTAGTCATAGACAAACGTTCAACAATTTCTTCTTCTCTTTACTCCTGGGAAACAGGAACGGGTTGCAGACAGACCAGAGAATTCGTAGACCGTCCAAAAGCGACCAGAGTTAGATGGATGCTGGGACGGACACGAAAAGACCTCGGACTCCTGATAGCTACTCTAACTGGACATAACCGGTTGAGGAGGCACATGACACGTATATGAGTCGAGAATGACCCTACCTGCCCAGCCTGTGGACAGAAAGAAAAGACAGCAAGACATCTCGTGGCAGAATGCGAGGCCTACGCAAGGATGAGACAACAGGCACTCGGAGCTCCAACTCTGAGCGAGGAAGAACTGTACATGCTTAAATGGGCAGACTTACTGGAGACTGGACTTTGTAAAGAGAACAGGAAGGCCCAATGAGTTACCCGACCATCAAAGGGAAGTGCAGAGAGTGGGTTAAGGGACAGACTTGGGGCATGGCAAAAAGGGCCTACTCTGGCCTACTTGCCAGCCTGCGGGTCAACCCCCCCCCCACTACTACTACTACTACTACTCTTCTCTTTACTCACTTAATCTCAAGTGTTTAATTGTGGTAACACTGGAATCAGTGTTGCCACCAAAAACGAATCCTCAGCATCAAATTAGCAGGCATTAGCTATCACTTTAAGGTTAAGAAGACCGTGGCTGGCTATCTATTCGTATTTTTATGACATCCGTGAATTGCAAGAGTTGTTAATTTTTTTTCTAATTCATTATTAATTGCTCTTGCTTAAAATGTTCTAGTCGTAAACTGCAGATTGGTCGAAGGTGTATTATGACAAGTTTATACTACAAGTTTAATATGTGTTTATGCATCATTAATAAACATTAATTAATTTTTTGGATTAAAAGATATAATTATATTTTACTGCCTATTACCCGCTCTATTTACTTCTGAATTTATTATCGAAACTAGGACAATCAAAGTTTTTTTCTAGTGATAAAGGTAAAGGTCCTTTCTCACGAGCAGTTCATGCACGCAAAAAAGCTATTATTTCAGTTATTTGTTATGTATATTTAGTATGAGGTTTGGTCACTCTGCCAGTTTTCCAAAATAGCTTTTCTTCCGAGGTTTCAGATAAAATGTACCCCGAGACGGGAAGTTTCAGGTTTTAATTTAAAAATATTTTGTTGCACTCCTGAATGAAAAATAATTCATTCTTTTATTTTGTCCTCTTTCTGATTAGTGTATGTAACTATACAGCGTGTCCCAGATAATGCAACACATATTAGTCAAGCACTCCGAGATGGTGACCTAGAAAGAAGAACCTTATTTTGCAATTGGTTCATACAAAAATCGCAAGAAAACCCTTAATTTCCTCTAAAGGTTCTGTGGTCCCATGGAAGCATGTTTACAAACTGCGGGGTGTTTAACAGACATAACTACGTGTACTGGGCCGATTAAAATCCGTTCTTAAATCGTGAGGTGCACCATCGTCAACGGACACATACTATTTAAATAATTTGACGGCACCTCGATATCTAACAATTCTACAAAATTACGTTGACCAAATTTTAGAAGACTATTGGAATCAGCAACATGCAAATAACTGGATCGGAAATCGAGGTCCAGTTGCCTGGCCTGCACGTTCGCCGGACCTTACGCCTCTTGATTTTTGTATTTGGGGATACTCAAAGGATAAAGTTTATTCTACTACTCATAATACGATAGAAGAACTTGAGGCAGCCATTGTTTAAGCCATAGAAGAAATTCCTGAACAAATAGTTAAAGATGTCTGCATGTCTCTCATGCATCGATGCAGGATTTGCATGAATAACAGATAACATTTCGAACATTTACCTATTGAATTTAATACTTTGTTATCGGTTTTTAGTTTTATTTTGAATTAAATAATAAATGCAAACTTTTGTTTTAGAAATAAAAGATAGATTTTAAGTAAATTGTGTTATTTCCTAGCCAGAGAAAAATTAAAAAATAAGGACCTTAAAGATTTGCATATAAATCAAATACATGGAAAAGTTTTTAAAGGTTGTTACGTAAGTATGACAACAAACAGAACTACGGCATTTGTTTCACAGCCAACTAAGTGAAAAACATTTTAGCTCACACATATACTATACTATAGTAGTGTGAGCTATGGTGATCCTAATTTTTTCGAGAAAAATAAAAGTTGCTCCGATTTCAAAAATTTTTATATATTTTTGCGTTTCAGATGATTTTGAAACTTTTTTGTTGCGCCGTCTGTCTGTCTGTCTGTCTGTATGTCTGTAACGACCAACGCGCATAACTCAAAAACCGCTCGGCCGATTTTGATGAAATTTGGTACCTAGGCTGGGTCTTGGGTCGAGATGGTCCCATTTAAAAATGAACAAAATCCACCGAACACAAACCAAATAAAAGGGTGGGGGTAGATTTCAAAAATTAGAGTTTATGTGAAAATATGGTGTGTGTGATATCAAACGAAAGGTAATTGAGTCTGGAGTTAAACAAAATACATTTTAATTTATTTAAAAAAAAGGGTGGGGGTATATTTCAAAAATTCGAGTTTAAGTGAATATATGGCGTGTGTGATATCAAACGAAAGGTAATTGAGTCCGGAGTTTAACAAAATACATTTTAGTTTTTGCTTTTTTTAAGGGTGGGGGTAGATTTTAAAAATTTGTGTTTAAGTCAAAACATGGCTTGTGTGGTATCAAACAAAAGGTAATTTAGTCTGGAGTTGAATAAAATATATTTCAGTTTTTAGTTATATTAGCTCACACGTAAACTATAACTATAGTACCTAGTGTGAGCTTAGGGGCCCATATATTGGCAGAGTTTTTTTTAATGAATTCACATTTTCCGTCATCCAAAGATAGGCTTATTATATACGGTTGAAAAGCTCCTTTTATGCTCTATTTATTGAAGTATAAATCCAATGGTTTCAAAAAAACTAGAAGGCCTGGACAAAAATTGTTAACGTCATTCAATTAGCCGTATATGCTTATACAAAACTACCAAATTTCATTAAATTTGTTTGCAAGATGGCGGCGATATTTCAATTTTTTAAAAAACACTATTTTTAGTTTTTGCTCGATATTTTAAAAACCCCTGTACACATGTTTGGGCTTAGAATAGCTCTTTTAACCAAACTCGTATCTCTTACCGTTTCCGAAATCCCCATGTAGTTGCTTTAATTTGGGACACTCTGTATAATATGAAAATAATATGACAAGTGTCATTAAAAAACGGTTGTTGAAAAAGTAATTTAAAAAACACTTTATAGATTTTGTTATGTTAACTTTTTTTACACTTTTATAGTTAATTTCTCCAACAAGTGCAAGCTGTGATACTTTCCATAACGCAAAAGCAGTTAAGAAAAAGCTTTGCGCACGAGTTAGGAACGTTTTTTTTTCGAGCTTTGAAATTACTCGACCTAAACTGATATTTTAGTACAACGCAAAACGGATATGAGGACTTTGTTTGTGTTGTCCATGTCGTAATTTTTTTTTAAACGCGAATACAACAATTACACAAATAAAATATCGTTTGGAAATGAAATTTGTGGGTTTTCGTGTGCAAAAAAACATGTATTTGTCAAACATAAATATATTTACATAATAAAGGAACAAAATAAATAGTATAAGTACCTATATAAAATACACCCTAGCTTACAAAACTAATAGTACAACCCAGGTACAAGTAAAGTTAACAAAAATATTACAAAATAAATACTTGATATTTTATACATCTGTTGTAATATTTTCTTCCGAATTATTGTCACTGTCACTATCGTCACTTGTCACAAAGTGAGAACAACTTTATATTCCGTGTAAAATTTTGAAATGGTGTTCCGAATTGGTTGAAAGTCTCCATCGTCAAATCTGTTCGCAGCCGAAGACTTTCTTCGCTTTCTCGGTCGATGTTCAATTTGGTGCAAAGGGTGTTCTTTTATCTCCTTTTTTATTCTGTCTATAATGACATGGCTACAGGACCGTATCTGAGGGGGGGTTGTGGGGGATCAAACCCCCCCGAAAATTAAATAGGAATGTGTTTTTTAAGTTTAACCCATTGACTTCTATACCCTACGGGTAGACCCGGCATGGGCCAAAATTGCCATTATATCAAGCTTTTATCGCAATTGACCAAATACAAGTAAGAATTTAATGAGCAAAATAGGGATGAAAATAGAATTTCGGTTTGGTGAGTCCGGAAACATGCAACATCGCAAAAATATTCTATTTGCTTGTCTTGGATAAAAAAGGGCAGTGGCGGCGCAAAATGAAAATTTTGAATTCCACTAGAATTTTTTTATCAACAATTTTCTGTTTGAATAATAAATAATTCATAAATACTTACTTGTGTGTGTTTACAACATTCTCTTCAGTAAAAAAAAAGAGTAAAAAGAATTTCTAAGCATGCTAAGTGCAGTGGATGTATTAAAATTATTGTTTTCATCTTAGAACTTTACAAATGTTGTACCTTCCAGGTAAAATATTTTCTTTCTTTGAACAAGGGTCTTCTTCAACTCTTCTTTTCTTGGGTGGACTACAAGTTATGCTCGAGTCAGATGAAATTTCGGAACTAAAAATTTCAATTCGAAATGGGACAACCGGGCGCCGGGCCAACTCGGCGCCGCCAACAGGGCGCCACGCCGGGCCTAATGGGCGCGGGCCAACTCAGCGCCGGACTATTTTTTTTTCGATAAAATGTGCAGATAAAAACAAAATAAATATGTTATTTATACAAAACTTTCAACATCTATTAAGTCGAGTGTTGAAATTTGGTAGGTGTAGTGTTCTGCGACTTGAAACACCGCCAAGTTCCATATTCGATACATATCGATGCATAAATAAGAAAGTCCGCCATTTTGGATCCGCCACTTTAATTTTTTTAAGGTTGTTTTTCATCTGCACATTTTATCAAGAAAAAATATTTTAGTCCGGCGCCCAGTTGGCTCGGCGTCAAGTTGGCCCGGCGCCCAGTTGGCCTGCCGCCCAGTTGGTGGCGCCGAGTTGGCGGCGCCCAGTTGTCCTAGACTGCAACACATTTCAGGGGTCTGGTACGTTTTACCACCTTTCTTAAAATTACGAAGTTTTTTGAAAAATGATAATTTTAGACCATTTTATAGTGATTTCTAAAAAAAAAATTGCGGACTATCGTTGATTTTGTTAAAAAAATTGAAATTGAAACATTCTTAAAACCCCATTAAAACCCATACAAATTGCTACAAAAGAAGCATTTTCTCATTTAAAACTGAAACAAAACGGTCCCTGACGTCTATCAGCTGTCAACAAAAACTTGAAATAACTAAGGTCACTGATCCAAATCGGGTCAGTTTTTTTGGTCCTTTTATGAAAATGCACAATTTTTAAAAAAGCATGAAATTCAAAACAAAATCAAGAAAATTATGATTCCTACATTTTTACAAATAAAAATTAGTTTAATTGAACATTATATCAATTTTTATTCCTTAAAACACTAAAAATTAATAATTATTTACTTTTTTAAAATTTATCGAAGGTCTAACTGAACAAAAGCAAACTGAACCCATCCGTATCGAAATGAACCAAATCAAACCGAATCTAACGCTTCGGTTTGGTTCGGTTCGATTTGCTTAAACTGAACCGAACCTAACCGAATATAGCTAAACCTAATCTAAAGAATCCTAGCGGAACCTAACCGAACATACTCAAACTGAACCAACCTAACCCAACCTAACCCAACCTAACCCAACCTAACCCAACCTAACCCAACCTAACCCAACCTAACCCAACCTAACCCAACCTAACCCAACCTAACCCAACCTAACCCAACCTAACCCAACCTAACCCAACCTAACCCAACCTAACCCAACCTAACCCAACCTAACCCAACCTAACCCAACCTAACCCAACCTAACCCAACCTAACCCAACCTAACCCAACCTAACCCAACCTAACCCAACCTAACCCAACCCAACCTAACCCAACCTAACCCAACCTAACCCAACCTAACCCAACCTAACCCAACCTAACCCAACCTAACCCAACCTAACCCAACCTAACCCAACCTAACCCAACCTAACCCAACCTAACCCAACCTAACCCAACCTAACCCAACCTAACCCAACCTAACCCAACCTAACCCAACCTAACCCAACCTAACCCAACCTAACCCAACCTAACCCAACCTAACCCAACCTAACCCAACCTAACCCAACCTAACCCAACCTAACCCAACCTAACCCAACCTAACCCAACCTAACCCAACCTAACCCAACCTAACCCAACCTAACCCAACCTAACCCAACCTAACCCAACCTAACCCAACCTAACCCAACCTAACCCAACCTAACCCAACCTAACCCAACCTAACCCAACCTAACCCAACCTAACCCAACCTAACCCAACCTAACCCAACCCAACCTAACCCAACCCAGCCCAACCTAACCCAACCTAACCCAACCTAACCCAACCTAACCAAACCTAACCTACCTATTGTTAATAAATATAGTAAAAGTTGTTAGGTTTATGTCCAGGGGGTAACCATTGTCCATAATCGTCGGAAATCGAGTTAGGATTAGTGTATGCGACCATAAACATTGAGTGGCGAGTGAGTGTTTGGTCTTCAATTTTTTTAGGGAAATTTTTCAAAATCTTTTTTTGCGCACTCTGGGCACCCTAATAAACCGTAATCTGGTCACCCTAATCCATCGCAATCAAAGAAAATGGGTAATCGAAGTGTCACAAATTTTTTGTTGGTTTCTATTCTTCTTTTATAATATGTAGGACAAAATTATTAATTAAACTAAGTGACCTTATTAAGTAAGACAGCATGATAGTCAAATGACATTAGAAGGACATAAACATATGATACCGGCCTGTAGACCTGTCGCGGTGGTCATATAATAATAAATATATACTTTCGCGATGAAAGACCAAAATTTAACTTAAAATTACTGTAAAGTCCGCAAAAAACATTAAATTTATCGAAATTTATAAAAACATAGATCAGTGTGTGTAACAATTCATCAAGATGTATGAAACTCGACCGTGACATGTCAAAAGTTTGGTTCGAAAAAACAAAAACAACTGGATAAAAATCGGTATGTAAGAATTTAAAAAGAAATCATTTTTAAGAAAATCAAATACTTTTTGTTAATTTTCATGCAATGCAAAAAAAAGTGCGGGGAAGTGACACTTTCTGAATCAAAATGTGTGAGGGTAAAATCGCACGGTCGCAGAAAAAACTATCTATCGTGACGCTACTGAACTTTCTCGTGTTTTAGGAAAAACTATCTGTCAAGACGACTTACCCATGAAATGTTGTTTTTTTATGGAGTTTTTTTCTTCTTTTGCACAAAAAACAATTTTGGACCATGTTTAAACTCAAATAGTTACTTCTAAACTTGTTTTTAAACGTTTTAAGATTTCTTTTTGTAATATTCCCGCACAAAATTCAAAAAAAATCATTTCCGTACTTAGACAACATTGTCTATCAGTTTTCCCTGTATACACGGACTAACAGGTAGAATCACTCAAAATACGGCAGGTGGATTAAAGGTAGCCAGCTGCTTTTCTGTCGCACTTATGCCGTCAGTGTGAAAGAGATAAAAGTACCCTTATATTATCTAGGGTATTATTAGCATGCAAAATCACCCTATCTTTGTCCGTTTCACATGTTCAATAATGTCTATCTCTGTTTTTATTGTAAAAGAAATACCCGACCATAGGAACCAAATTGGATAGGGTCAATAAAAAATGCCTTGTCTTTCCGTCTCTAACGCCCTTTTAGGGCGTTATACAACTCAATGGTTTAACCTTTGTTTCATATTCAATAAACCCACAATTTTTCAAATTCCACTGGCCTAACCCCCCCCCCCCCCAAAAAATTTTGGTCCAGATACGGCCCTGCATGGCTATATCCTGTGTAGCTTGTTGCTCGAAACTTAGGGAGACTAAATGGATGTTTTAATTCTTTGCTTTTCGTATTTGCAATAATTGTCTTTGAAGTTGTATCCAAATATTGAGACATCCTTAATATTGTCACTTTATACCTGACTTTTAATTTAAGATGCTTGTTTCACTTTTAATCAAAATGACCCTGCTCACATCCAGTCTTTATACCTGACTTTTGATTTAAGATGCTTGTTTCACTTTTAATCAAAATGACCCTGCTCACATCCAGTAGGTATTTCTTATATCAATTAGGTCCGCCCACCCTTTAAAAAGGTGTAATGAACAAATTATCTAATCTATTGGCCCAAATATTGCTAATTTATAACAATTATGTTGTATGTAATTTAGTAAGTAGTTAAAATAATCCTTAATATCTGGGTAAAGTGGCTAGTTACTACCCGTTTCCTAGAAATCATCCTGGAGAGTGCTCTAATTATCGGAAGTGCTATAAAACATGGTATTTTGGAAATAAATTTGTTCGTTAATTCTAATTTATTTAATTCTATTCTTATTTATTTTTCTTATTTTAGGAATTCATCATTATTAGGTATTCATTTTATATTTTACTCCTCCTAAGCCTTTTTTTTTTGCTGGAAAATTCCATACCTTATTTTTCTTAAAAAGGAATATTTTTTTTCAAAACTTTTATATCTATTATATTATATAGGTACCTATTTCATTAGGTCGGTGCGTACAAATTTAGAAATCTAAAAATTACCAATTGACTAAAAATTGCAAAAATCTAAAACCATTCGTTATATCTTTAAAATTGGAACAACACACGGGTTTATTAAAAAAATAAAAAATAGTAAATGATACGCCACTGTTTCTTTTTGTTGGTCTTTTAGAACGTTTTTCTACGTTGTCCGACGCCTATTCTCCACCTCCTTCGATCCTGACAATCAACTTCTGTCAGATTTTTTTGACTCATTGATCTTTGGATTGACTGTTGCCATTCTAGTTTAGGACGCCCTCTTTTTCTGCGTCCTATTGGTTGCCATTCTAGGACCTGCTTTGGTAATCTTTCGTCGTTCATCCGTGGTACATGGCCGTACCATATCAGTTGCATTTTAGTGATGTCATCCGTTATGATTCCCTCGATTCCTATTTGATGATCTCATTTCTTATGTGATCTGTTCTAGATATTATTCTTGATATTCTTATTGCATTGGTTTCATATATGTTAAATTTTACATTATTTTTTATCTCTCTGCTCCATAAAATACTGTTTATACATCCAATAACCTTTTTTGCTTTTACTATTCTTTTTTCCAGTTCTTTACGGTCTTTTCCTGTCTTATCAAATGTGACACCCAAGTATACATACTCATTGCATGGAGATATTACTTGTCCATTGTCTAGTTCTAACTCACTGGATTCGTTTCCAATCCATAAGTACTGTGTCTTGTACACGTTCACTGTTAATCCCCCCTTTTGGTATTCTTGCATTAACTTTCTCATCATATACCCCATGTCTTCTTTATCATTAGCTACAATTACTTGGTCGTCAGCAAACTGTAGTGTGTATATCGTAAATCGGTCGTTAAGTTCTATTTCTATGCCATGCACATTACGTTTCCAGTTTTTTAGAGCTACTGCGATATATATTTTAAAAAGAGTTGGAGAGATACAACATCCCTGTCTTAAGCCTTTTGTTACCAGGAATTCTTTTAAAAATCGATTTCCAATTTTAATTTTAGATTTTGACCCTTTGTATAGTTCTTTTATCGCTTTTATGTATGTATCATTGATATTAGTCTGCTCTAACACTGTCTATAATTTTTCTACTGGAACGGTATCATATGCTTTATGTAGGTCCACAAAGGTAACATGAATCTCTATATATTTCTATCGCCCTTTTTCTCAATTACTTGTTTAAGTGCCTGCATGAAACTCAGTTTGCTCTTCTTCTTCTTGTTCATGAAAATCATTCTCTATTAGATCTCTAAGAATTCTACCGTCCAATCTACTTAGAGTACTGGTTACTGAAATTCCTCTGTAATTGTAGCAATCCAGCTTGTTTCCTTTTTTATGTATTGAGGATATGAATGCAATTTTTGCATCATCAGGTACTGGATGTCCGTTTATGCATTGATTGATTGATTGCTTTTGTTGGTCTAACATGTGTATAATACCAATAGAAACTCAATACAAGGGTGTTAATTATGTAAATTTGCAAAACAATAAAGACCACCCAGTACGACAAAAGTTGCTGCTTGCTGTAAACAGAGGACGATTGAGTTGGGCCATCTCTTTTCCACCTCATTTTATTCTAGCCGGACACTTAATTATTATAAAGAAATTGTGGTCATGGATTGCAGAAAATATACATAACATTGCAGAAAGTCGTTTATTCTTGTCAAATCCTAAATCTATGTTGATGACACTAATGAACCGTGTAAAATTGTTCTACCATGTTATTTCATTTATATGTGCAGTAAGTTTTTGCTAATTCTCTAGAATTATACTTTTGCTACATTGTAGATAATGTGCGCCCGGCTGTTTCCACTAATTGTATTTTACGATTTTCTCGTCAATAAATTCCTTTCCGTAAAATATTAATCTAGTTTTTTGAAAACCGAGGAAAAAATTCCGCAAAACGCATAACGTAATCATAAACTAGTGTTTAAGTCAAGCTAAGGCTGGTTTAGTACAGTGTGGGTTGTCAACAACTATATTTTGCTCAAATAAATGTGGATCAAAGTCAAGTGCTAAACTAGATATCTAACTTTGTTGCAAATGTTTTTATACAACCAATAAACCATTCATTTTATATGAACTTTTTTTGCTCTTGTCGATGTAGGAAATTGATGAGTATAGAATAACAAGTTAACATCAACTTACAAGTGAAGATTAAAAAAATTTCTTAAGAAGTTCTCTGAGATAGCTCGAAGGTTCACAGATCGTGGTAATACGAGTACGAGTCAGAAATGAGTCTTACTATATATCAAGGTCTCTAGTTTGCAATACATTTGTTCCACCGTTCTTCTTGAA
Organism: Aspidapion aeneum; assembly: GCA_963576565.1. Lineage (NCBI taxonomy): Eukaryota > Metazoa > Arthropoda > Insecta > Coleoptera > Brentidae > Aspidapion > Aspidapion aeneum. Next base: position 113,763,611 of record OY755043.1, read on the forward strand.
TATTATGAACGGCAAATTTCCATTTTAATTTTGCTACTTCTCCTCTAGCATCCCTTAATTTTGTTGTATTCCTTATCGATTCATTCCTTTTTCTATCTGTTAGCTTTATATGTAACATTTGTCTTTCCATTGATCTTTGGACTTTTGTTACCTTATCCATGTTTGATTTTGTAAGTGTCCAGGTCTAGGGTCCATAGGTAAGTACAGCGTGTCCCATTTTCGATGGGATTAAATGGGAAACTCGGTTATTATTAAAGATATCGATTTTCTGATTGCACCTTACCATGCTCTTTTTTTGAGTCGGTAAAAATGGTGTAATCAGATTTTTGCTATACCCCGTGGTTTCGCTAATACAGGGAGTTTTTGAAAAAATTGCATTTTTAATAATTCCTTGTATTTCGTTTATTTTCCAAACTTGTATTTCGCTTATTTTCCAAAATATTTGTATTCTGTAAAAACCTTTACATGGCAACTTTTTAGAGCAAAATAATGACGTTGTCAACTTTTTAAAATATTGTTTAGTTTTTGAGATATGGTATTTATCATAAAAAAATTAAATACGGACCTGGATTTTTTAAATTAATATTTTGATTGATTTCATGTTATTATTATCTTAAAATGATAAAACTTTAATATTTTTTTAATTTAAGGTTAAAAAAAATATTTAATATTTCTAAAAAAAATTTAGTCCGAACCTGGAAATTTCTAACGTAAATATAAATTAAAAATTGCAAGACACACTAGTTAAATGATTTTTAGTTTATCTGTTTTGAAACGTTAATTAAAAATGTTAAGAAGTTACAAAAATATCATAGTAATTATTTGATAGCACAGCAACTCATGAAATTTACTTCAACATAAAAAAACAAAAGCGTGCAATTGACATTGTCATTTTACTTGTCATTTTTGTAAATAAGTCAGTCAAAATTATTCTAAAATGGCTAGAAATCGACCATATCCAGATCTTGAAAAATGTGATATGTTTGACTGCTTTATTAAGAAAAATTACTCAAAAATGCCACATGTCTTACACATAATCTCAATCAGTTTAATTAAACATTTATATCACTAAATAAAATTAGTTATTAACTTTCGTAATTCATTATTTTTTTTGTTTTTGTCGTAGACTTTGTTTCATATAAATCTTTAAATTAAAGTAAACCATTTTAATTTGCTAAGTTTTAAAACACTTAAACTAAAAATCGTTCAACTAGCAATTCTCAATTTATATTTATGTTGAAAATTTCCAGGTTCGGACTAAAATTATTTTTTTAAATATTAAATATTTTTTTTTACCTTAATACAAAAAAATATTAATTTTTTATTATATTATGATAATAGTAGCATAAAACCAATCAAAATAATAATTAAAAAAATCCAGGTTCGTATTTAATTTTTTTATGATATATACCATATCTCAAAAACTAAACAATATTTTAAAAAATTGACAACGTCATTCTTTTCTTCTAAAAAAGTTGCCACATAAAAGTTTTTACAGAATAAAAATATATAAAATATAAAATAAACGAGACACAAGGAATTATTAAAAATGCAATTTTTTCAAAAACTGTATTAGCAAAACTACGGGGTATAGCAAAAATCTGAATACACCATTTTTCAGGTTTTGAAAAAAGAGCACGGTAAGGTGCAATCAGAAAATCAATATCTTTAATAATAACCGAGTTTCCCATTTAATCCCATCGAAAATGGGACACGCTGTACAGGCAGGATACATTGGTTATACAGCTTCGTTTTGAGGTACTGAGGATATTTTTAATTTTTTAATATTGTCACACAGTCTAAATAACTAAAGGAGAATTATTCAAATACCAACATTTTTACTCAATGGAATATTGTTCAATATTGTAATTAAATAATTTACTATTTTTCTTTAAAAGAAAATCAAGTAATCAATGTCGATCGATTAAGCTGACGAGGCATTATTTGCCTATAAAAACCGATCGACAAACTGCAATAAATTACCATTACACGGTTCAACTTTTGGTTTTCGCCCTGAACAGGGGGTTCACCACTATACCTAAGGCCTGACCCTAAAGAAGGGGCTGGCCTAAGAGTTTCAGTCTGAAAAGGAGATCCTTCCGAAGGGGAAGTCCAGATTGAACGAGAGGGACATTCCCATTAGGTATCCAAGTTGACTGTGTGATCGTTCACCGCTCACGTTAATCTATATTTAAAAAGGCCCTATCGACGATAATCTCAGGCGTCGTTTTTTAGGTTAATTTAGTGGCGTGCCTTTGCCCACTAATTTTTTGGTAGGTACCAAAGGGCGAACTAATAATTCATTTGGGGACCAGGACTGGTATTCTCATAAATTGGCTTAAAAACGTTACGTTTTGAAAACACAAAGCGAAACGCACAGCACTTTCTCGCATGGCATTTGTGCTGACCGATCGAATTTGATATTCACGTTGGTAAACGCGCCCTTGGGATGAAACTCGCTAAGCAACCTTCAAATTCTCGCTTTTTGTTTATATTTTTTGACATTTGTGGCGTAAATTAGAGATTTTTTTCACACCAGTTAGTTATTTTTGGCATTTATTGAATAAAAAATCTAAAGAAGGTGATGATTAAAAATGGTTTTAGTGAGAAATGTTGGGCTAGCGGTGTCTTAACATGACTGTAATGATCCCTATACTCATAGGGTATAATAATAAAGGTTATATAGACGTAAACCATAAATTTTCATCATATTCTAACAAATAAAATAAAGTTTTAGAAGAAAATTTAGTTAAAAATCTTCAATAATTATTAAAATTTAGATTTTTTAAAACTTTGGCACCACCACCATCATTGTTCCAATGGATAACACTCGCTCATACTAGGGTGTTTTCCATAAGGCTCGGGTACCTACTCTAGAGGGTACCTGTGCATATAGAAGTGTAGAGAACTTGCCCATAAACAATTTTTAATTATTAATTTATCTGTACCACTTAAATAGATTCCAGAGGGGAGAAAAATACAGTAAATCTTTATTCACAAACTGCTTAAAATCCTTTATTTCGACCTCAAAGAATAAGAAAGGTAGCTATTTTGGTAACTTATTGTACTTAAAGTATAGGCTGATAACCACTACAAATAAAAAATTGACCAAAACAATTAAAAACTCTGTGCATAATACTTTTTAATAGGTTTGAATATTTTAAAAACGCCAAGCGATTTCCAAAAACAGATACGAATTGGTAGGTGTTTTTAAAAACGGTTACCGTTTTAAAAAAATGCTCAGTGCAATCGTACGTGAATACGATTTTTGTACTTTTGGTCAGGTGCTTAGCGAATTTGACGTCATAACACGGTGACCGACTTAAAAATGCTATGCGTTTTTGATTACGAGAATACGTGTCCAGAGCCATTTTTTTGATTATAAGCAGGGTTATTTAGGGCACTTTACGTTTTATAATTATAGTTTGGTTTTGTATATAAAAAAATACATATATTAAGCTTTGTTCTCGTATTCTTTATTCTTTTCAAAGTAAGGGTTTTACCAAAGGCTTAAAACCCACCTAAATTAACGTTCCTAGAATGACACGTATTAACTTGGGTGACGTCACGCATCGACGTTGCCTTTCTCATTCTCGCCTGCCGGGCATATTTTTATTTAATTAAAACATCTCGCAAACGTCCAATGTGACGTATTTAGGCGTATGTGCTGTCCATCGAGAGTTCTTTAAAGATGCCATTTTTTTGGCGTGACATCTTGCTGAGTCACCCCCCGTCACAAAAATAGCGTGACAATATATAGCTTAATATACCGAATGCTGGCCAGGCCAATCTTACTCGTCTCTTGATTTCACTTTTTTTGTTTTCTTGGGGGGTCGAAGGCTTGAAAGGGCACCCATAAGAAAAGGTCATCATGTCTTTAGTTTCCTCTCTTTGTTCTTAGACCACCGATTCACCGCCCCCTCGATTTTTTGCCTTTGCCGGCCCTGCTACTTTATAAAGCCTAGGGCAGCACCCATTGGGCGCCAGTACCCTCGGGACGGGGGGGGGGGGGGCGACGAACCTCCTACGCTACGCCGCTGTCCCAGGTATATAATATATTCCTCTACTTGTTCTATTTCCTTTTCGCTTATTCTGATCGTGATATTTTCATCTGTGTTTGTCATGATTTGTTTTAATGTAGTTTATACTCAAGCCTATATTTTTAGTTGTTGTATCCATTCTTTCAGCATTTTATTAGTTCTTCTTTCTTGTCTTCTTTCTGGCGATATCATCAGCCTATTTCTTCCCAATCTAAGTTTTTAAAAACATCTTCTAGGGCCAGGCTTAATAGTTATTGTCACCCTTTCTGACACCTCTTCTTATGAGGATTGGTTTGGATCCTTCGTGGATTTTTATTGATGTTGTTGCTTCGCTATATATATTGGCTATTAAGTCTGTGTATCTAAGATCTATTCAACTATTAATTAAAGATGCTTTTACCGCATAGTGCTCAATGCTATCGAAAGCTTTTTCGAAGTCTATACATAGTGGAATGTTGAATTAGTTGGCTCGTTCTATTAGGATTTTCATGGTTAATAGGTCAACTGTACTGAAACCTTTTCTGAATCCTGCTTGTTCTTGTGAATAATATCTGATATCTGGACGTTGGATTACTAATACAATATTTATGGTTTTATTTTAACCTTTTCATATCTAACATAAGAATACCCAAACTAAAATTTAAATGATTTGCCAAGACCAACAAAAAAATAGAGGCCACAGCCCTGAAAAAATCAGCTGTTCTCGGGGGGCTGACTTTTACATTGGGTCTTATGGGGAGGTCAGATGGTTTTTTATGATATTTTCAAAATGGCACTACAGATTTCTGCAAAATTTCAGTGAACTATTTTCAGACACCATTCCGATATTCCACCAATCTTTTGTAAGGATGCAAGATGAATAAAATGTTAAAATCTTCAAGATTTAGCATTGCTTACTTTGAATTCAAATTACCCGCCATGTACCGTATGCCATCTGTTATATTTGACATATATTTGCCTTTGTCATCTGTGTTTGTCACATTTGCTTCTACTTTAAATTTAATTTTTGTGTGAGCTAATGAAGCGGCTCTGAAAAATTAAGGATTTCTATACATTTAAAAAAATTGTTCTGCAAGAATATAGTAAAAACAATCTCAAAAACGGCTTTATTAAAAAAAAAAATCAAATAGTCGTGAACCGTCATTCCAAGTTCAATATTTTAAAGACAATCAGCTGCATGGTGACGTGCTCATAAAAAAAATCCGCTCCCGTTGTGACGTCAACACAGTTGTAGATCGTGGCCCGTCCGTTTTGATAACCCTAAATTTGTAAATGTCCTTTAAATGACAGTAAAAATCGTTAACGACCTCCTTGACTATTTATTAGCCGTTTTCTAACTCGATATCTGATAAAACCATGATCAAAACGATCACCTTTAACGACTTTTATTGATTTTAATAAGCTGCCAATAACTAGACCATCTGTAATATAATTGAATTAACCTTTTAAGAGTTATTGCGGTGTAAATGTCGCTTTATTAAGAGCGGGATGATATATGGAGCTGGGCGAATACATGGCGTTTTTAAAGATTATTATGTTATTTGCATGTTTTGACAGAAGAAATTTATGCTTTACGGGTACCGTGAATCGATAAGTGTTACGTTATTTATGCGGTTCAATAAAATCGGTACATAGAGATCAGCTTTTGAATTTGATGCACGAAAATTATGTTTAGCCTTTGAGTATATGACCCATATAGAGGTGCAATCGGCGAACTTTATCATATTAACGGGTAGATGGCGCTGAAATAAATTCGTTTAGTACGCAATATTCAGGGACTGCCAGTATGATTAATGGCGTATTCCATTGGGAAAATAAGTGCAGTACTGGTGGCGCACTGACACTGGAACGGTGCTGTCAAAATTTTCACCGAGTGCAGTTTCAATGGAACACGCGGATAATGAAAAATCGCACTCGTGTGGTATGCAAGCCAATATTTAACCTAATCTGTGCAATAACCTCACATTTTTTTTTGTTATATATATCGTCGTTGGTTCGATGAAAAGTGCTTTGTGTTTAATATTAAATTTTACAGGAGACACAAAAAACTTCCTATGACTATTATGAGCTGTACAAATTATTTTTTATTCTTTCTTTAAGCAACGTTAATATAACATTTTTTCGCAAATAAGTTTTTATAGGATATCCATTATGAATATAGGGCAAATTCATTTTTGAAAAAAATGTCACATCACAGGTTTTATCAGAGCAACCACGATATCCATTTTTATTTGTTTTAAAGTTAAGATAACAATAAAAATTCGTAATGTAAATAAATTATGGTTTTATTTAAAAAAAGTCAATAAGAATATTTAAAAAATGCCCACCTCCTTGTTGAATGCAGGCTTGTGCTCGTATACCAACAGATAGAGTAGTTATCTGTATTTCGCGCTTGGTTTTCAAAAAAACCTAAACAGAAGTGTACTGAAGCTCCCAAAATTTGAACATAAGAATTCAAAACACCTTGTATACGTATATAATATTTCACAAATTTTTTTCAACTAAACCTAACCTTCCTGCCTTGCGGAAAACCATTTGTTCGATATTAATACTTCAATAACATTTTCTTGAAAAAGAAAATTATTCAAAAACATTTTCTTCAAACAAAAAATTGTTTGGAAACATTTTCTTGAAATTTTATTGTTCTAAAACATTTTCTTGAAAAGAAAAATTATTCAAAAACATTTTCTTCAAAGAAAAAATTGTTTGAATACATTTTCTTAAAATTTTTTTATTTAAAAACATTTTCTTTGAAAGTCATTTTTTTTTCATAATGAAAAATTGTTCAAAAAAGTTTTTGAAGAAAATATTTTTGAACAAATTTCCATTCAACAAGAGCATAACCTAACCTAACAGCTAGGTAAGGGTGTTTTAACATACCATAAAAATGACAACACATCTGTCTCAGTATTCAATCGATCGCAGTTCCGTACGGTTATATTGCATCGTACCTGCATGATAGTGCTAACGAGGTCAAAGTCGGAGTTTGTTTTGTTTACAAAAAACATCGCGCGCGAGATACCTGTGTTGAGAATCTATATACAATGTGTATTATAAATAATATATCATGTTTAGAAGCAAAAAAAGTGTGAAACTTGTTTTAAAAATTAGCGAAAAGCCCAAACAAAATCAAGAAAAAATGGATAATGCCGAATTATTTCAGGATAGCCATGCTAGAACACAAAATGAAGAAGTTTTATATAGCGAATGGAAAAAATCCCAAAACGAAAAAAATTCACTTAGTGTACAAGTGGATTATCTCCGAAGTCAACTGGAAAGTATGCAAAGAAAATTTGCAGATTTAGAGACAAAAGTCACTAAAAAAGAAGAGTCTGACATGGACTACATTACTGATGAGGACGATCTGGCAAGAGAAACTGAGTGGATCAGACAAAAAGGAAAAGGTTGGAAAAAACGTCGAATGGATACTTCACTCTCACCACCACAACAAAGCTCGGGCACTGGAGAGCCCTCCAATAAAACACAAAATGAAGAACCCCCAACTAAGGTTAAAAAAGCTCCATTACCTCCACCGATTATGGTAAATGGCGTAAATAATTTTAATGATATTTATGAAAAGTTAAATATCATACAAGGAGTTAAAATAAAAGTTTTAAATAACGAAAATATTAAAATAAATGTACAAGACGCAGACAGCTATCGGCTGGTTACTAAAATGCTTAATGAAATAAAGCATCAATGGCACTCATACGAAAACAAACAAATAAGGCCAATTAGAGTAATAGCGAATAGGCTACACTTCTCATGTGACCCACAAAAAATTGTAGCTGATCTACAAAAAAAAGGTTTTAAGGCACTGGAGGCCAGCAACAAACTTAAATGGAGAACAAGACAACCTCTTAACATGTTTATGCTCACATTCAGCCACGATGAAGATATCAACAAAATTTTTGAAATTTCCAGTATCCTTGGGATTGAAGTGGAAATAAAAGCACTAAAAACCTCAAAGTTAGTCCCTCAATGCAAAAGATGCCAATCTTATGGACACACGCAAAAATATTGCGCTAAAGAACCACGTTGCGTAAAATGCACGGGGAAACATCTTACTGTAGAATGCCCCAAACCAAAAGAATCTGAGCCAAAATGCATCCACTGTGGAGGCAAGCATCCTGCTAACTACAGAGGATGCCTTGTTGCTAAGGAAATACAAAAATTGAAAAATAAACCTAAGAAACCGAATCTCATACCAAACGTGAGTACAAATAGACAAAACCAACAGACAAGAAACACAGTCACACAAAACTCTGTGACAAGGACATACAGCCAAGTAGCAGCAACAGCTACTATACCTGATATTAATATCAGTAGTCAAAATACTATGGAACAAACACTACAATTAATTTTGGAGAAATTGAACAAACTTGATGAGCGATTAACTAAACTAGAAAGTAGCAATAACGGAGCTACCAATATGCCTCAAAATGGTCAGTAATCTTAGAATCCTAGCTTGGAATGCCAATGGTCTCTTGCAACATCAGCAAGACTTGCAAGTTATTCTAGACATAGAAAAAATTGACGTCTGTCTTGTGTCAGAAACGCATTTCACTAACCAGTCTCACATTAAATTTAAAGGTTATAAAGTGTATCATACAACTCACCCTAGCAATACTGCACATGGGGGAAGTGCTGTAATAATTAAAGAAAATATATCACACTATGAGGAGATGGGATATAAAACCATAGAGATTCAAGCTACATTAGTAAGTGTAAAAACCAAAACATATACATTAGTCATAAGTGCTGTCTATATACCACCAAGGCACTTACTAAAGAAAAATCAATATCTTAATTTTCTCAGAAAATTAGGAAACCGTTTTATAATTGGAGGTGACTTTAATGCAAAAAATACCTACTGGGGATCTAGACTGACGAACTCTAAAGGAAAAGAACTTTTGCAAGCTATTAGTGAATATCAATGTGAGCCGATATCAACTGGTAAGCCCACATACTATCCAACAGATCCAGGAAAAATTCCAGATCTAATTGATTTTTTTATAGTAAAAAATATATCTTTAAGTTTTGTAGATATAGAAGAAAGTTTTGATATACACTCAGATCATTCACCTATTATTCTAACTCTTAGTAAAAACATAATAAAGAAAGAAGCAAATATCTCACTAGTTAATAAACTGACTGACTGGATTAGTTTTAAACAAAGTCTGTCAGAAAAAATAAACCTATCAGTACCATTGCAAACGCCAGAACAAATCGATAAAGAAGTTGATTATTTTGTTACAAATATTCAACAAGCAGCTTGGGAAAACAGTCCAAAACCAAAGAGAATTTTTAAGGGAAAAAACTATCCAAAGGAAATTAGAGACCTTATATTGGAAAAAAGGAAACTAAGAAGAAAGTGGCAACAAAGCCGTGATCCTCGGGACAAAACAAATCTCAACAACATGACGCAGCGCATTAGGCGAGAAATTCTAGTAATAAAAAATGAATCTATTAACCATTTTCTTAATGAGCTTACAGATGATAAAAATACCGACTATTCCCTTTGGAAAGCAACCAAAGATTTTAAAAGACCAATTATCCAAATTCCACCCATACGAAAACCTAACAACCAGTGGGCAAGGAGTAACGAAGAAAAAGCAGATATTTTTGCAAGTCATTTAGAAAAAACATTTCAGCCCCACGAAGCACCAGATGAACACTTTCATTTAAATGAACCCCATCAAATCGAGGACCATATTAAGCTTACATCACCAAAAGAAATATTAACAGAAATCAAAAATATTAATTCGAAAAAAGCCCCAGGGTATGATCTTATTAACGGGGTAGTCATAAAACAACTCCCCAGAAAAGCTATCGTAAAACTATGCAACCTAATTAATGCGTCTTTTAGGCTTAGGTACGTACCTAAACTGTGGAAAGTTGCAGAAGTTATCATGATTCCAAAACCGGGAAAACCACTCCATGACGTGTCATCTTACAGGCCAATATCTTTGCTGCCAATTATATCCAAGCTCTATGAAAAATTATTGCTTAAAAGAATAAAACCCATCATAGAAAGACAAGAAATTATTCCATCTCATCAATTTGGTTTTCGAGACAAGCATTCCACGATAGATCAAGTACACAGAATTACTAATATAATAGAAAAAGCACTAGAAGAGGGAAACGTTTGTTCTGCAGTTTTTCTAGATGTAGCACAAGCATTTGACAAAGTGTGGCATGAAGGCCTTAATTTTAAACTAAAAAGGTTTCTGCCAAAACAGTATTCGGATATTTTGGAATCATACATATCTGATAGACATTTTAGAGTAAAACAGGAAGACTCATACTCAAATTTAAGAGAAATTCAAGCAGGCGTGCCCCAGGGTAGCGTACTAGGCCCTTATCTATACTTATTATTCACTTGTGATATCCCAAAGCCAGAAAATTGTCACTTAGCAACATTTGCCGATGATACTGGTTTATTGACGGTAGAAAAATCTATTGAAAAATGCATAGAGAAACTTCAGGATGCAGTCACCCAAATTCACAGTTGGACCACAAAGTGGCGAATAAAATTAAATGAAACCAAATCAATTCATGTTGATTTTACAAACAAAAATATAAATCACATACAAATAACAATTAACAACATTCCAGTACCATATTCGAATCAGGCAAAATATCTAGGTATGACACTTGATACCAAATTGCGCTGGAAAGCACATGTTAAGAAAAAAAAAGAAGAACTTGAGATAAGGTATAGAAAAATGAACTGGCTAATTGGAAGGAAGTCCAATTTAACAATTCATAATAAGTTACTGCTTTATAGACAAATACTGAAACCAGTATGGACATATGGTATTCAACTATGGGGTTGTGCTAAAGAGAGTAACATTCTAGTTGTACAGAGATTTCAAAATAAAGTATTAAGAAACATTGTGAATGCACCTTGGTACGTTCGAAATAGTGACCTTCATCGAGATCTAAAAATCGAAACTGTAGCAGAGACTATAAAAAAGTACGCAAAAAGCCATGAAGATAGACTCCATCGGCATGTGAATGTGGAAGCAATTCAGCTTCTAGACAATACTATGCTAGTTCGACGACTAAAAAGAGTGAAGCCGTTTGAGCTAGTAAACTAAGTGAATTACACATAAAACAAAATAATGCTATAAACACAACACAATTGTGAGTTACAGACTAAACAAAGCGGGGAGAACTGTTGAGTGAACCCTAAGTTTAAATCTGACTTTTCTAGTAAATTAAGTTAAAACAAAATTGCTAATTAGTCTTACTGACTAGATTGTAATAAAAAAAAAAACACAGTGTGTTTGACAAATAAAAAAAAAAAAAAAAAAAAAAAAAAAACATCTGTCTCAGCACTAATGGGTTTCGTCCGTATTCTTTTCTTGGACAGAATTGAGACTCTTGGAACTTGTTTATGACAAATTCCTCAGTGCTCAACTCGAGCCGAAAGTGTTTCTTAAATTAAAAAATATATTTATTTTTACGTATAATCATTGCTGCCAGAAAACCCCAACTGTCGGAAAATTAGCCCTAAGGCCCCAGTCAACCAAATCCATACAAATAAGTAGATTTGTCGTTAAATCTGTAAACCACATTTTCAATAAAGTTTTTGATTGTGGGGGTTTCCGTTCTTATTATTTGCATTGCACAAAACTGTTCCGCTTCATCTTCATAGCTACGCTACTTTATCTGCCCTTATTTTTAAGTCCCACGACAATAATAAGCGTTTAAAATTAATGGTGGGAAAAAGTTTTCGGTGCAGCACGAGCTTTCAGAGCCGGTGTCGAAAAAGCCGCACTCAGTGCAAAACTGAATTCAAAAGTTCCTCAATGGAATACGAAAACTGAAAAAGTGCATGTCAATGGAATACAAACACCGAGGCAGTTGTGCACCAGTGCTGCACTCATTTTCCCAATGGAATACGCCATTAGTTGCATGGGCGTGTTCCGACGTTCATGCCTATCATACAAATGCCATTAGATCATAGTAGTTGTCTCTGAATATTGCATATAGTACTAGACGAATTAATTTCAGCGCCATCTGCCCCTCAATCTTGTCATAGTCTAAATAACTAAATATGAATTATTTAAATACTTACTTTGTTACTCAATGAATTACTAGTCACTGTTTTAATAAAATACTTGGCTGTTTTTCTTTAAAGGAAAACCAAATACTAATCGTTTTTTAAGCTAATTTAGTAGCGTGCGTTGCACATTTTTTTAACCAGAGATGAGAGGCCTGTCCACTAATTTTTTGGTAGGAACCAAAGCGCGAAATAATAATTCATAGCCATTTTTAATTATAAACAGGGTTGTTTTGGGCACTTTACGTTTTATAATTATAGTAGTAACTTTGTTCTTATATATTTATTCCTTTCAAAGTAAGAGTTTTTACCAAGGGCTTAAAACCTACATAAATTAACATCCCTAGAAAGGGCATGTATTAACTAGGGTGACGTCACGCATCGACGTTGACCTTCTTATCCTCGCCTGCCAGGCATATTTTATTTTAATAAAACCTCTTGCAAACGCCCAAAGTGACGAATTTAGGCGTATGCGCCTGTCCATCGTGACATTCCTTTAAAGATGCCATTTTTTTGACGTGACATCTTCCTGAGTCACCCCCTGTCACAAAAATGGTGTGACAATATGGTAAAGCTCGCCAGTGGCACCTCTATAAGGATTATTTACTCAATGGTTTAGCTCAGTCATATTAGGTGAAAAAAAAAGGTGCGCGCAGGATTTTTTTATACTCGTTCCTTTGCATCTGGGACGCATCCTCTCATATTCTCCGCCAAAAACCCCCTTGAGCTTCGCTAGATATAGATCTTAAAATCAGTTTTTTTGGCAATTTTCTCTTCTAATAACTTTTTTTAAAAATGTAAAAAGACAAAAGATAGATAATTTTCAGGAAACGCTTTTTAAAAATAATGGCAAAGGCAAATATTTATATATTTTTGTTGCTTTAATTAAATCAATCAATAAGTTACCCATGCTTGTAATAGACAATAAGACAAATTTTGTGATAAAAAAATTTACAATACGATGAGAAGTTAGTTTTTACAGAAAACACAAAAACGCATTTTTTTTGGTTGTGCCACTGTCAAATCAAAGCAGCGATATACGTACCTCGGTTTATAATTTTTAACCCTTAATAAACCGCCCTTATGATAGAGATCATTGCTCTTATGTTCAATTTATTTTGTCTAAACCCCTTTGTCACATTTAAGTTTAGTCAAAACCTATTTTTACTAAAATTGTCTAAATTTATTTTAATATCTGTTAAGCTGGAGTTTCAAATAAAATAAAAGTAAGCGCATTTGCGCGTATTTTAACACTGTTTCTAACGAATAGTTAAATATTTTTAATATTATGCTTTTTTGTGTCGTACAGTTCGTAATTGTATAAAAATTAAATTTTCAAAATCCCATTGGTGGTCCGGCTAGTATTAGTTACTTTCCTAACCTTTACTGAAAGTTGTTTAACTTAAAAAAAAAACAAAAACTAAATTTTAGTAAATGGTGCGTGATCAAGCTTAACATTAAAAGGATTAACATTTTAAAAGAAGTTACCTACCTATAGGGTGGGAAATAAATAATTTTTTAAAAATATATACTTAAAATGTTAGGTTAGGTTTTTTTCCTAATTTTGTAGTATAGACCAAATGATTCTGTGTATTTTTTCACTCTTTTTTTTGAAAAAGTTATTAGTTTTCGAGACAATCACAAAAAACTGATTTTTAGAACATTTGAGGCCATATAACTAGCAAAGCTCAAGGAATATTTTGGCAGGGATTATATGGGGATATGTCCCGGGGCCAAGGAATAATTATACAAAAGTCCAGCTTGCACCTATTTTTTTCCAGGTGAATTACTAATATGACTGGGCCCATATTTATATAATGGTGGACTTCCAGTGCATTCCTTTGAACTTTATTTTTTGCAGCAGTATGTGCCTAATAAATAAACTATACGTCATTAAAAATACTACATAATTAAGTATATACTAAAAATTATACAATATAGAACACAAATTAACAACTAAATTTGACATGTTACACATATCTTTGTCGCTAACTAAAACGCAGTTTATAAAGTGATTGACATGGTACTCATTTGTAAAGACAGTAAAAAATTGTAATTTATGTTAGAAAAGCACTAGAAAGCTAACTAGATTCTTTTCGTTTGAAGAAGAATGTTATTTTGTGATTATTTCCTTCTGAAAATTTGTCATTGCTGTCTGGTTAAGCTGCTACTAAATCAATTTTAAAGATTTATTCTGTTTTTATTAAAAGAAAATTTACCAAAGGTATGTTGAAAATTTAATTTGCCCAGACATATAATTTTAGAATTTGTTTTAACCTTTAAGAAATTTATTTAATTTACCTACCAAATTACATGCAATTATGATAAATAATTAATACACACAATTTTATTGCTTGTGTTAGTATGTATCAAGTCACCTTTAAATTAAAGAGTGTTACTGAAAACCCAAATGACGGAACATATTATAGTTGAGTTTTGTAGGGCATTTTAAGATAAAGCTGCAAAAAGGTTTTTTTTTCAGGGGCATGTAAGCAGGGGAAGCATTGCTACCCTTAAGAACTCAGACATAATAAAAATAAATTGTCAACTGTTTAGTATTAAAACCTAGCGCCAGTCCTGTGAGAGTGGTAAGATTGTATCAGAAGCAATATATTTTGCGAGTACGTACCCAAGTAACATTTCTTTATTTATAGCAGAAGCTAAAAGGTTGCCAGCGCCTTTCCTTAAAACCATTAGTTTCAATGTTTGGTCGCTAGCACGTTCCAATTACCCTTATATACCCCTTAGACCTCCTAAATGGGACTCCCCAATTGGTGGAGGCAACCTATGTATTAAACTCACTATAAAACCATAAGAAATAAACTCCAGGTTCGCCCTCTAGCGGTTCCACCAGTATAGAACCTTTTAGAGCCTAAAGCTATTATACCAGGTTCTAAAAGCAACTCGTCCTCTATCCTATTATAAAACTAGATTTGGTAATTTGGTATCCTGGCGATTCGGTTGAATACCATAATACCTTTAGAGTAAAGATGTTTTCCTATAAAAGCTATGGCGATATTTTAGATTCACAATGGCTATATAAAATAATTTAAGTCACAAAATTGCCAAAAATGTCAGAGTACCAAAAATATATTTATCACTTAAAAATACTTATACCGAGTTTGTCGTTTTGCCTGCCAGATTTATTTTTCTGATAAAATCGTATCTGAAAAGCTCTCAAAACAAGCGCTCTAGCTCAAGAATGCTTTTTAATAGTTTTTGATAACAAAATAACAAATATGTAAAAGAAAAAAAAATATTTACACTATTCACCATTAAAAAAGTCTGTTTGGTTTACATAAATCAAAATTAAAGTAAAATTATTGTTAAAAAACACTGCTAAAACGACTAGATAAATATTTTCTCTTTACAATATTTTTTAAATAAATTTATATACGCCATTATGGTTTTATAGTGGTCACTTGGTTTTGTTTGTTACTGTATCGCAACAAGGATTTTTCAGTGCCCTTATGAAACCAACAAAAAAGAACAAAGTAAACATAGTCAACATAACCTCACTTAAATTTTTTGTATTTGTTTTTATATATATATTTATCGGTTTCACAACGTTCTACGTCTTCCCATACCCAATCTCCACTCGTTTCTGTTTGCCCATAATTCATCATCTAGGCCTCTTATTCTTATTTCACTATCTATTCCTTCTCTCCAGCTTCTCCTTGGTCTTCCTCGTTTTCTTCGGCCAGTTGGTTTCCATTGTAATATTTGTTTAGGTAGTCTTCCATCATCCATTCTTTGTACATGTCCGTACCACACCAGTTGTTTTGTTCTTATATCATCCACTAGAGTACGTTCACCCACTGTCATAATTTCTCTTATTCTTTGATTGGTAACTCTTTCTCTTTTTGATTTCCCTGCTGCTCTTCTCCAATAGTCCATCTCCGTAGCGGAAAGCATTTTTTCTGTTCTATCTTTGATTGGCCATACTTCTGAGCCGTATGTAATAATACTTTTTACAATGGTGTTATATATAAGCTTTTTGTTATGTTTTGATATACTTTGGTCCCAAATTATTCCATTTAATAAAGTTATTGCTTTTCTTCCTTGTACGTTTCTATCTTTTATAGCTTTGTCTAGTGTTCCGTCAGCTGTAATTTTTAGACCCAAGTATTTATACTCATCACAGGACTGAATTCGCTGCCCAGTATTTAAGATTAGATCCTGTTTCGTTCCACCAATACACATATACTCTGTCTTATTGATATTAACCTCTAGTCCCCACTTATTGTACTCGTCTATTAGTTTTCGTGTCATATATTCGAGGTCGTCATAATCCTGAGCCATGAACCACTATCTGATCATCGGCGAAACATAAAGTATACAAGGTGGTTTCATTCAACGGAATTCCCATGTTTTGGCATTTTCTCTTCCAGACTTTAAGGACCTGTTCCAAATATATCTTGAAGAGCGTAGGCGAGATACAGCAACCTTGTTTAAGACCTTTATTTACTTGAAAGCCTTTGGTTAGTTTTGCTTTTATTTTAACTTTTGCCTTGCTATTGCGGTATAACTCTTTGATGGCCTTAATTAGTTGTACGCTTATGTTTGTCTTTTCCAACGCTTTCCAAAGTAGATTTAGTGGTATACTATCATATGCCTTCTGCAAATCTACGTAAAGCAGATGGAGCTCTTGTCTGTATGCCATTTTCTTTTCAATAACTTGGGTTATACAAAAGAGATGATCTGAAGTCGATCTACCCGCCCTGAAACCAGCTTACCTCTATAATTGTCACATATATCTTTCCTTCCTTTTTTGTGTATTGTGGATATATATGACGTTTTCCACTCAGTTGGTACTACAGCTCCATTTAAATATCTTTGGAAAAGATTCCGTAGTCTACAAAACAATTCTTCAGTGCCATATTTAATAAGTTCAGCTGGGATATTTCCGGGTCCGGCAGATTTACCGCTTTTTAAGGTTTTGCACACGTTTTTGACCTCAGATATTGTGAGGGGTACTGGAGATCCCATCGTTCTAATGATATTGTCTCTTTCGTCTTCCTTGAATTCTGCTCTATCTTCAGTTAAAAGTTTTTTAAAATGCTCATCCCATTCTTTGTCTGGTATTGGTGAAATAATATCTCTGCATGTTTCTTTTTTGATCGATCTTATAGTTTTCCAGCTTTCGGTACTTCTCCTACCTCCTAAGTAAGAATCTATTTTCTGGCACTTTTGCATCCATGATTGATTCTTCTTATCACTGATCATTCTTCTCACCTTGGATTGCGCGATTTTGTATTCTTCTCTTCTTCTATCTGTCTTTTGGGATAAGTAAGTGTGATATAATTTCCTTTTTTCCTCTATTTCACTTTCAATCTCAGCATCCCACCAGTATGGTTTTGTTCTTTTAGGAGTTTCTTCCACTAATCCTAGTGCTTCTTTTGCAGCTTGATGGATGCTTAATGTGATACATTCGTATTCCTCATCTGGGGTTTCACCTGAACTTGAATTAAGTTTTTCGTTCAGTCTCTTTTTGTATAAGTTTTTTACGCTGTCATGTTCTAGGCTTAGTAGATTATATTGACAGTGATCAATTTCCTCATTCACTGTATCATCAAGATTTTGTTGATGGAGGCTTCGGCCTTGATAAGGAAAGAGAATTTTGGTCTCCAGAAAATAGTGATCACTTCCGCATGTTGATCCACGCTTTGTTCTGACATCTTGAATTTTTAGTTTTGTCTTTTGTTTAGTGATAAGATAATCAATGACGGATTTCAGGTTTTGTGAGGGTTTGGTCCAGGTATATTTGTGTATTTTCTTATGTTGGAAAAAACCGTTTTGGATTTTTAGGTCTAATTGCTCACATACTGTGATAAGCCGGTTTCCATTATCATTAACAACATCTTCTCCATATTTGCCAACTGTCAGATCATTTACTCTGTTACCTGTTCTACTATTTAAATCTCCCAATATTACAATTTCTCTAGATGTACTTACTGCTGATATTTCATTGTGGATTTCTTCAAAAAAATTGTCTTTCACGGCTACATTTGCATCGTCATTATACGCATAGATTCCAAAAATCGTAAGTCTCATTCCTTTTATTGTTATATTCATTCTTATTAGCCGTTCATTTACTGCTTCCCAGTTGGTGATATATTTTCTAAATCTTTTGTTGACCAAAATAGATACTCCTTGTTGCGCATGTTTTTCTTTTGCCACTCCGCTATAGAAATGGTCATACTGTCCTAGGTTTTCAGATCCTTTTCCTTTCTTCTTCGTTTCTGTTAGTACAGCAAGGTCAACCTTCATTCTGCTGCACTCATGGACTATATCATTCACTTTTCGACTTATTCCTTGTACGTTCCATGTACCAAAAATCATATTCCTGTTTCTTTGCTTGGTTCGTCTTAGGTTTTTCATTTCTTTCCGAGGCGTTTGATTGGGTTTTTTAACAGTGTACGTTTTTTCCGGGTATCAGAGAGTTAGTCTAATGCCCCAACCCCCAACCTGGAGGACCAGGTGATTTTTGATCGAGGTTTTCTTCCCCTAGCCTTTGACGATTCCAACGCCGGTACTACAAGGCAGCATCTTCTTCTTTTATACTATCCCTAAATGAAAGGGTTGCCACCTGCGCTATGATCACCGTACCGAGGTCCATCCTCTCCGCCTTTCATACCGATGTGGTCTTCTCCCGTAACCCTGGGAATGGGACCCTAAACAGGTGCTAACTCTCCGGGTCAGAGAGTACCTGGAATCTACGGAGGGCAGGGGTCGATTCATTTTCCCTGATAGACATCTGACGAGGTCTACCCCGTACCCCGTGTTTTTAAAGTGTTTAAAAGCGTATAATTCAACACTTTTAAATGTTTTTTATCGTGCAATTTCGACACAATCGAGAGGGCCAGTGCAATAATATTCGTTTTGCCTGCGGGTTGGAGGGCAACCTCTTATATTGGCCGTCTAAACAGGCCTTATCTAGGCCTGGGTGTCCTACCCATGAGGACGGAAACTCAACAATTATTAATTACTGGGCTTTAAATAATCAATCTTGCAATAGGTAGGTCCAATCTGTACCTAGGTATATCTATTATTTTTACAAGAAATACCAAAAAAATAACATAAAACACGAAAGTATTTACTTACTTGTTAGAACCCTTAAGGAAACAAGGTTTTATATGGCCGCCTTTTTAAATAATATTTAATATACAGCTATGGGTAACTATAAATACAAAAGAATTAAGTTTACCTTTAAGCCTTCCTATAAAACCTTTTTAAAATGCCTAAAAGTAATGGCAAAAACCAAAAGTCTAAAGTTTATATTTACCACTCTTAAAAACCTTAAGGAAACTAGGTTCTATATGGCCGCCTATCTAATCATATTTACTTTTAAACTACTGGTAACTATAAAAACAAATGGATATAAGATAACCTTTTAGCTCTATTTTAAAACACTTTTGTGATGACCTAAAGTAAAAAAAAAACTAAATGACCAAAGTTTAAATTTATTTCTTTTTAAAAACTTTAGGTAAAATGGTTTTATAAGACCATCTTTATAAATCAGAAATCAATAAAACCAAAAGTATCTTAAAGGAACAGAAGGAATATCAGTTTTATTATGCTCCCTTTATAAATCACTTTTTGGTTGTATAACACCCCTTTAGGTAATTGGCAATATAATTTACCTTTATGTAGCCAAATTGATCCTAAAACCCATAACAGCACCCTCTAAATAACCTAGGAACCAAATTAATAAAACCTTGAGTGGTAATAATGTTACTTGGTTATGTTTAGTTTTTGCAAAGTCACTTGAATAACTTCTAATACGAGGTTCTATCGATTTCATGGAATTTTGCTTCATTCTGCCCTTCAAAAGTTATCCAAATCCATATAAAATCTTCCTGGTATAATTTCAACCCTACCGACAGAGAAGAGGCGTGACTATTTGCGGTCCGACCACAAAGTATTTGTTTTCGGACCGACCGAGCACAGATGGATAGACGGCACCTGATTGGCAGATTTTTTTGAGATGCACTTTTAATTGCTTTTGGGTGTGCTTTTCGGGACCCCTTTAGTCGGCAGTATGCCGAGTTACAAAATAAAGCAGTGTCGTTTCTGTAGGTGTAGGAATAAAAAGTTTTATTATCAATTTTTATTGAAGGATATGCCGATGGTCGGCTTTTATCTTTGTTCAACTGACTTTGCAAAAACTATACCTATTTATATGTAAAAAAGGGCGTGTAAGAAAAGACAACCATGTAAGCAGTTGTCTTTGTTCTATGCGTTGAAAAAAACTAAGAATTCATTGACTGTCGGTCTTGATTTGCCCCGAGAGCAGCGTCGCTTTGCGCTCTATGCGGCAGATACAATTGCTTCTCCCGTTATGTAAAACATAGTGGGGGGGGTCAATGGATGCAAGCCCAATGTGAGAATTCAGTTCGCGTCCTTTAGCCTTGACATAAGCAGTCTGTTCGCTTATTTACACAATGGCGCGTCAGCAAGAGGCTTCGGTTTTAGTAAAGGATATTGCATCGCGCGGTAAAACTATACAGTTGTGTGATATTGCAACGGACGTTAAAATTGTGATTTTATAGTGTTGATTTTTGATAAACAAAAAGTTTTCTTTCCAAAGTTTTATTGAAAAGACCAATATAATATATAGGGGTAGGACCAAGCCCGAACTTTTTTTTGAGTTTTTGTTTTTGAATTGAGTTTTTATCCGCCATCAGACACGTGAGCGTCAATCAGCGGAATTTTTAAGCCAAATAATTCTAACAAAAGACAGAAGAGCTATCGTAGGTCACGGATAGTTTGTTTCTTTTTTTTGAAATTGATCTGTTCATTGAACGATATGTATAGCAGTTTATTTTCGCCTGCTCTTGTTTTAGTTTCTCTCGTATCTCGGTAGATGGCGCTTCCTGCGAGAGTTTTCTCACTATTTACATAGGGTTAGAGACAAAATCGTCTAATTAACTTCGCAAAGCAGCAGTGTTCTGAGGAGTCCCATAAGGACGAAACAGTTAACTGTCAATACTTGTTAGGTGTCCATTAGATCTTGGATCCCCGTGAGGTTACGCTTTCAAGCTATCCACGGAAAAATATGAGAGAAACAAAAAACTTATTTGTACCCGATTAGGCACGAAACTTGTTTTTGAGTAATTTTTAAAAGTGGCGGCTGCCGCGGCCGCACCAGCTGAACGATTGTAGCGTCGCACTCGATGGGACTATTAACTAAAAAAAAATAGGCATCGAATAAGTGTCCCATCTTTTTTACTACTTATCTAAACTAATCTGTGGTGATACCATTCAAACTAGTGTTTTGTTTGCTGTTCGCTTCATTACTCGGTTTGGCGTTTATGAAGCTTAACTTCTTTTACTTTCAAGAAAGTATCACTTTGCGAACTAGTTGGGAAAATAATTATATTCATGGTAGTTTTTTGAGTAAGTAGGTAAATTTATTTCGTCAACAGAATATTTGTAGTACATTTTAATACTGAAAATCACGTGGTTGGTATGCAGATGATAGGTTGTCTTATAAAGAAATTAAATTATTGTTTTGCCATTCGTATTAAGTCAGATTTTATTAAAATGTCATATTGTTATTAAAACTAGATAGCTGTGCAATATCACGTGTAACAATGACATTTTAAAAATTATAAAAAAATATGCAAAAATTTAATATTAGTTTCAGTTAGATAAGAACAACTGCTTCCAGGTAATAATATGGTAAAAAAGCAGCACTATACTTTTGCACACTTTTCATTATCATTACATGTACACTCGCCCACTTTTTTAATGTCCTCTTATTTTTCCTACATTTGTCGAATACAATGAAACAGTGCTTTGTTTGGCAGCACCGAAAGGTTTTAAAGAAGCACCATGCATTATTAAACGATTTTCTTTAGTTTTTAAAGCCTGCTCAAATTCTGGGCTTCCCAGATGAGTTTTAAAATGACATTAAAAATGTGGGAGACTGTACCGCCCCGAACACCGGCCACCACCTCTGCTATCCAAAGCAAATAAGTTACTGAAAAAAATTAAATTGAGTTATTGGCATTTTCGACTTCTAGTTGATCAATTTGTTCCGTCAAAACTCAGAAACGATATAGATTTATTGTAACTGTTAAAATGAGAGTGCAAAATTTAATCGTAACTACTGAATTCTTACTTTAAAGGGGATTGTTTCAGTTTTGCGTTTTTTTGTTCTTATATCAAAACCAGTTCAATTACCAACCCATAAAGCACAAAAATCACATTCTGGTGCTGTGTATATAACTTCTGTCTGTCTTTTTTACTCTCATTATTTTCATGTGCCAAATTCACACTTGAAAAATCCTCCACATGTTCTAAAACGCCACTAGATTAAGACTTCTCAAACCTACTAACTTTTTTCACACACGTTTTTTCTCTATGTATTTTTTAATCACAAAAAGGCACTTTTTTTAAATTAAAAGTGACGTGAACGGAAGTTCTATAAGTTCACTAGTTTAAAACTACAACACTTCAAGACAATTTGAAAAGATGGCGCGAAGGCAAGACAAAATCTCTATACATACATTATGTTTTCTTTAAAAGCTTAACAAGATATTTTAGCAGTAAACACTTTCGCACAACATTAATGTTTCTTTATTAACTGATGCGTCGTGATCGTGAAGGATCAGGGATCAGTTGACAATTTTTACCTGACTTGTTCCTGTGTTCCCTTAATATTTTCTAAATGCTTTGAAGTGCTCTTCTATTTGTTATCTGCATCATGTGATAATAAATTTAACATTTAATACACCTCTCAAATGCCTTAAACCTCAGGCTTTATCTAACTTCACACACAATCCACACCAACTTGGTATTAAACAACCAAAATTTATGTGAAAGATAAATTATTTTTTTGATTTTGTTTCACATGTAATTGTTCAAAAGTCCATTTGTTTACCCTCTTGATTAAACTTTTTATTTTTTGTTCATATAAAACCGAGCCGAACCGATTTAAAAAACATTTTTTTTCTTTATTGATATATAATATGGTGCGGACGTTATTTTAAAAAAAACCGCTCCATCGCGTTAGAAGCTATTTCGTCGTAAGGACAGACCAAACATGATAGAGCATACTCATACATTCTCACAAGCGATGCTTGAAGCCAGGACCCCCATTTAATTCTTAATATTCCTTTTTCGGGTAGATATGATTTCGGTTACTGCGCATGCGTCAGTTTTAGTGGTTTTGGAACATACTCCGTTACGTCACTACATTATTTGACTCAGGGTTGTCTATTATGTTTTTTCTAAAAACTGGTTGATTGGGTGAAAATTTATCAAATTTTGGATTAAAATTGTAGTTTTTCTAAAATTAATTGTGCAGATTTATTGTGGACTCCATGAAGAATGTTTCATAGCATCTAGAAACTACTATTAACTTTATTATATATTTATCGGTTTCACAACGTTCTACGTCTTTCGATACCCAATCTCCACTCGTTTCTGTTTGCCCATAATTCATCATCTAGGCCTCTTATTCTTATTTCACTGTCTATTCCTTCTCTCCAGCTTCTCCTTGGCCATCCTCGTTTTCTTCGGCCAGTTGGTTTCCATTATAGTATTTGTTTACGTAGTCTTGCATCATTGATTCTTTGTACATGTCCGTACCACACCAGTTGTCTTGTTCTTATATCATCCACTAAAGCACGTTCACCCACTGTCATAATTTCTCTTATTCTTTGATTTGTAACTCTTTCTCTTTTTGGTTTCCCTGCTGCTCTTCTCCAATAGTCCATCTCCGTAGCGGAAAGTATTTTTTCTGTTCTATCCTTGATTGGCCATACTTCTGAGCCGTATGTAATAATACTTTTTACAATGGTGTTATATATAAGCTTTTTGTTATGTTTTGATATACTTTGGTCCCAAATTATTCCATTTAATAAAGTTATTGCTTTTCTTCCTTGTACGTTTCGATCTTTTATAGCTTTGTCTAGTGTTCCGTCAGCTGCAATTTTTAGACCTAAGTATTTATACTCATCACAGGACTGAATTCGCTGCCCGGTATTTAAGATTAGATCCTGTTTCATTCCACCGATGCACATATACTCTGTCTTATTGAGATTAACCTCTAGTCCCCACTTATTGTACTCTTCTATTAGTTTTCGTGTCATATATTCGAGGTCGTTACAGTCCTGAGCCACTACTATCTGATCATCGGCGAAACATAACGTATACAAGGTGGTTTCGTCCAACGGAATTCCCATGTTTTGGCATTTTCTCTTCCATACTTTAAGGACTTGTTCCAAGTATATCTTGAAGAGCCTAGGCGAGATACAGCAACCTTGTTTAAGACCCTTATTTACTTGAAAGCCTTTGGTTAGTTTTGCTTTTATTTTAACTTTTGCCTTACAATAACAATAGCAATCGCAATAAAAAACTATTAACTTTATTAACAGAGCAAGCTATGACTGACAACAACCTTACAAATTTTACATTTTTGAAGTTATCTATCGACTTTTTTTACACAAACCGTAACTTATTTAACCATTACTTTTCGGGCTATACGAAGTTAAAAAATCTATTTGTTACATATTACCAACATGTTCGTGTTTCGTTTTTACCTATACCTCCTTTATATTAACTTTAATATTTAGTGAAGCAATAATAATTCTTTGACCTATAGCCTCTACTCTACTATGAATAAAGATGTGTCCCAGAGCTACAAGATATTATAAATATAGACCTTAATCATGCAACATTACAATAAAGTGTATTATGTTATGGTCATGCTAAAAGTATGAAATTGTTGCGTGACATGTTCAGTGTTTAAATTAGAAATTACATAATAGACGCTTAAAGAGCAAACGCACTTCGCAATGCGTATTTTATTACGCGCTATTTTGGTACGCGCTCTTTGAATTCAATAAAACATCTCACCACGCTAGCTGACCTATTTCTGTTGGCAGCACTGTTTTTCTTTTGGGTGTGCACTCTTTGCATGACTGAAATAGAAGCAGCGCGTAGTTTTATGACAAGTTTGATTTAGGTTGGCTATGGTTTGCCGCTTTGGACACTCACAGTCCCATCACACTACTTTTTTTAAAAAGGCTTTTTAAATAGTGTTGGGCGCATCTAAATCGATTATGCAAATAATGGGCGTCATATTTTTTCAAACATTTGAATGAAGAATAACATGGGGAAAAACCCAATGGTCTCTATATATATAGCTGGATGAGCCGAAAAAAATATTGATATTTTTTGAAGAGAGAGCACGCTGCGCAGGAGGTGCTACCTTTCCTTTTTTATTTTTACTCTCCGATGATATTCTGCGATTTTGAAAGTTCGCGGACGTTTGATGATTTTTAATCTATAACTGGATTTTTACTGCGATTAGGTACTAATAACGTTTTTTAAATAATCAAAGCTACTTATTTCAAATAGGACACCGGCTTTTCACTCCGATAAAACTCATTTTTACAAGCAACGCATCGTGTTCTCAGTTTTCATTTTTGTTCAACAAAAACAATTTCAAAAATATACTGACTACTTTGACAAACATTTTAATGACATCACAAATGACAATCTTTTCCAAGTATTAAGTTCACAGAATACCACCGGTGGTGATTAGAACTAGAGAGAGAAAGAATGCAATGCTTAGCATTTTTTACGCTTTTCATTATGTTCTCACTCTAAAAAAACTCTTAAAATTTTTGCCTTAGTGTCTGATGTACGTCACGTATAGCCGTGGCCGTTGCCAGTTAATTCGTATACAACACCCCAGGTAGCAAGGGGTCATCAAATGACGTCTTTTTTTCGTCGAAAAGTGGTCATTTGGATGACCAGCATGTCATCTACCAAAAAATGTTAAGGCGTCAGTTATTTGACGTCTTTTCGTAGTGTAGTTTTTGACGTCTGAAACACGTCATATATTGGTCACTACCTACACTGCACACTTTGTCCAAGGGACATACACTCATACTTACATAGATGGTGCCCCAGTCAGTACTTTACCGGATTTATACGTATGTAAAATAAATTAAATATTAATTCAAGACAAACTTCGAGGCTTCTTTCGCTTCAAGGTGGAGATGTGTAAGTCTAGGTTTAGGTCACAGAAGAGTCACCTTCTGTATCTAAGTTTCCTTCAGTGTTCTCAACTGCAGGGAATATTTCATATATTCAGACGAGTTTAAAAAAAGTCATAAATAGGTTTGTGTCTGTGTGTGTTTCTGATGTTCTGATTTGGTCCCAAATACGTCATATTACTGACGTCTTTAAAACGACTAAAAGTGACGTCATTTTGGGTGTGTCTTTTGAACGTCATTTAAAGGCCATTTACACGTCAGGTTAGAGATGTCAATGATCATTTAAAATGACCTGTTTTTGACGTTTAAAAAACGTGACCTTGCTACGTGGGACAGCCCCACAAAAAAAAAGTTCATACTCGAGAGTTGGAAATATGTATTCCCATGTATTTTTCGACGCTGAATCCGATCCCGAGCTCAGAAATGGCCCTCCACCCCTCTATATGGCCTGAGAGGTGGATTCCGGAATGAGGCGTGGTTAGAGGTGCATTCTAAAGCCAAAGTCGAGCTTGTGGTCGAAAGGTTCGTGGCCAACTGAAATTGCCCGTTTGAAACCGAAAAAATGGCCCCTCAGGGACCGGAAAATCGTGTTTCGGGCGTCGCCATGATACCACTGGTATTTTTGTGTACTTTTGAATGCTGGAATGAATACCGTGCTTGAAAAGTATATTTTCCCGGTCCCAAACCGGAAATTTCAGTTGGCCGTGAACTTTTCGACCACAAACTCGACTCTGGCTTTAGAAAGAACCTTTAACCAAACCTCATCCCGGAATCCACCTCTCAGGTCATATAGAGGCCATTTTTGACCCCTGAGGCCAATTTCAGACTTGGAGGGCCATTTCTGACCTCGGGATTGGATTCAGCGTCAAAAAATACATGGGAATACATAATATGTGCGACTCTCGAGTATGAACTTTTTTTTTGTGGGGCTGTGTAATTCATTGGAAAAACCTTTCATATCTTTGTTGGCCATGAGCTTGCCTTTAGTGATAGACGGAGACAGTGTTTTTTATTTTAATATTCGAATGAAAAAATAACCTAATCAAAAACCTAAACTATCTTTGTTGGCCTTGGATGACAGACAGTGGCAATGCATCGCATAATTAAATAATAGTGATGCTCAGTTTAATGCCAGACTTTGACCCGCAGACAGTGTGCTATTTGCTATCTGTGTTGGCCTGGGTTGACAGCAAATACCTTGAGTGGTTCAAAAAATCGAAAATTGAATCATTCATAGCTTGCTTTGAAAACCAATTTAAATTCGCATACGCAAATTTTTAAGTGCGCATGCTTGTGTTTTGGCACGTAGACACACAGCTGATCTTTGGGTGGACGCCATATTTGTTGTTTATTTATATTTTGCGGTGTTTTGCGTTTGTTGTGTAAAAATGTCCGAGAGAAGTAAGGAAGTACCATTCCATAGCTAAGTACATGTATTTTCCATTATTAATTGTTAATAAAATGTAGAGATGTTTATAGATGCCATTAAACACTTTTCGTGGTGTCCACAATAAATCTGTACAATTACTTTTAGATAAATTTTAACGCGATCAACTCGAGTTTAGAAAAAACATAATAGACATAACTTTTAATTTTTGACAATTATTGTCAAATAATTTAGTGGCGTATCGGAGTATGTTCTAAAACTACCAAAACTTACACATGCGCAGTTACCGAAATTCTATCTAACCGAAAAAAGAACATTAATAATTAAATGGTGTCCTGGCTTCAAGCACCGCGTGCAATTGTGGACACTTAACTTAGAACACTCTGTATATATGGCAGTACGAAAATATCTGTTGCTATCTATTTTTTCTCGTAATTTGACCTACCATTACAAGCTTCATATGATTTTTTAAAATAAAGTTTGCAATAGTGGAAAATTTTCCTGCGTTACCCTGTACATTATTTATAGCATCTACCTTTTGGTGGGTCTCAAGGTAGGCATATCAGACCCGTAAACTTAATGTTCTAGTTATATTTTATTAAATAAAAAAAAAGACTTGTTTAAATTAAGTTTAAGTATGTTTTAAATAAAAATTCGTATTAAACTTTTCCTTTCTAGATTTTAGAGCAATTGCAAAAACTTCTTTAATTTTAGTAAAGTCGATTTTCTAACTCAAAACTTCGAATTTATTCAAAAAAGAGGTCTTTCTCATACAATATAATTAGTTTTTGTTCGTGTGTTGCTATGACTAGCACTATCTCACTCTTGAATCAATTTTCGAGCATCAGTCCATTCGTATTATATGTCTATGTTAGCTATAGGGCTGTCTAACAAAACATATGATCAAATCCAAGATGTCTTCCATAGGACAAACAAACCGATTTCCCATAAGCCGTAATGTTAACAAAAACGTAAATTTTACAAAAACGACAAGAGCTTTAGTCTCAAAAATTAATCAGTTTTAAGAACAGATCCTTTGTGCATATGGGAAAAATGCGTTTTTCTTAAAAATATTAAACTAAAGCGAGAAAATCTGAAATAAAAGGGACCATGTTTTCTTCAAAAAAGTAGGTTATGTTTTTGTTTATTTTGTTTTTTTTTAACTTTTTTTCTAGTTTTTTTTGCTTATTTTGAATTATTACATGGGCGCACCAAGGAGGCGGGGGGCTAGGGGCCCGGACCCCCCCAAACCACATATTTTTTTAGATATTTTCCATATATTTCATGAATAAACAGAAAAAAATAGCATAAAGTACAACATCATGAGACCTCTGGGGGCCCCCCAAAGGTTTTTGAAGTTTTTTGACCAATGAATCAATGAACTATCAGCCCAAGGTAGGGGAAAGTAGTTCTATTCAAAGAGCTCACTTCAAGGCTCACTTAACAGAGACAAAATTGAAATAGACTAAACTTTTCTCATCAGATTCAGGTTTTATATTAGGATCTTTTGTTGTACTTAACTAAACCTTTTGCTAAGTAATAGGCCTTCTATAGCGTTAAACTGTGAAAAATATTTCACTATGATTTTTAGGTTTAGACAAAGTTTAATTGTTTTACCTCGGTTTTAACCCTCCAGTAGTGACTCGAAAAAGAGGCACAACTTATAGGTAGGTCAGTCCAACAGATCAATATGCACATATGAGTTCCAACCGAGGTTGGTCAAGCAAACTTCTAATAAGTACTTTACAAAATATGTTTATTTAAAAAAATATAAGTAACCATTATATAACTTGCAACATTAAAATACAGTTTTTCCTCACACACCATACATCACCATATGATTTTCCATGAACTATAATACATAGGGCTTAAGTACTGTCAAACCTAAGGTTCATCAGCTCACAACAGTAAGTACTGTTCAAATTTTACAACAGTACAATATTCGCTGTTGTATTACTACTGTTACTATTACTTTTATTACTGGTTTTTTGTAACAATATTTGCTCAATTATGTATCTAAAAGTTTATGCAAATAAATATATACTCTACTCTACAATTGGGCGTAACAGCATATGACCCATTAGGAGTATTAGAACCCAAGTTTTTTTGAGAGAAATTGAAAAAAATATCTGAGAGAACTTATTTTTTTTTCTTGTGGTCATCAAAGTCAACAAAGAATACTTTTTTTTCCATCTATTATTAATGATGCCATAAAAAAATTTTTTTGGTAATAATCTCAGAACAGTACCGTAGAAATTTCACAACAGGACTTGTAGTAGGTCCAGTCAGATACTATACAAATTTTACGGTGTTCAAGTTTTAGGTGTCAAAAAGCATGGAAATAAAGGAAAATTTGCACCAAAATAGTTTAAGATAAAAAGAGGTTTGAGTTAGGGAGATTGTCAAATTCACCAGTTTATTCTAAACTGTTTTGAGGTCTGTAAAATAAATATTTATTAAAGAAAAAGAAACTTTGATGATACAGGACTTCACTCGACACTATACAGGATGCTACACTACCAAAAGTTTATTTAAGAGTTCTGTAGGATGGTGTACAAATTTGGTTCAGCTCATTATTCACACTTTAACCTCATATTGTTTTCATTTTCTTTCTTCTCTGGACCCTTTTTTCAACCATCATTTTTAAAATTTTTCAACCGTTTTGAAACAATAATCCATTCAGGAGAGACCCAGCCATGATCATTGCTCTTCTCATTCTAGTTTTGAAAGTTGCTTGCCTAGAATAGTAAAAAAATCATAGTAAAATATTTCTTACAGTTTAACACAATTCTATGTTACACTTCTGCAAAAGGTCCACTCAAGCACAAAAAAAGATCCCAATAGAAAATGTTGCCAAAATGGCAGTTACACATTTATCCAAAACAAACCTGACAAAAAACTTTCGAATATTTCAATTTATCCTCTGTTAAGTCAGGTAATAGAGCACTTATCCACTTTCTTTTCCCTTCTTTGAGCTGATACCTAGTTCATTTAAATCAAGATGATTTTTTAAGGTCAAAATACTTGGCATTCCATCAAAACTAACATTATCAAGCTCTCCCCAGCTGCCACAATTCATAACAGCACAGAAACTAATAATAATGATTCAAACTGAGTAAAAAAACTGGAAAAAAAGTAAAAAAAAAACAAAAGTAAATAAAAACATAACCTGACTTTTGAACAAAACATGGTCCCTTTTATTTGAGATTTACTGGCTTCAATTGATTTTTTTTAAGAAAAACGCATTTTTCCCATGTGTACAAAGGTTCAATACTTAAAACAGCATCTTTGTTGTAAATTAAATCGTTTCACTTTTTTTTTAAATTACGTTTTT
The DNA here is from genome assembly GCA_963576565.1 of Aspidapion aeneum. Taxonomy (NCBI): domain Eukaryota; kingdom Metazoa; phylum Arthropoda; class Insecta; order Coleoptera; family Brentidae; genus Aspidapion; species Aspidapion aeneum. The sequence continues at coordinate 113,794,458 of OY755043.1, forward strand.
GTTAACATTGCGGCTTATGGGAAAACGCTTTGTTTGTCCTATGGCGACCATCTTGGATCGAAAAACAGCTGATCGTGACAGTTCGTTAGACAAGCTAATACATTTTCAGGTTAAGAAATTTATACATCTCACCCCAAGGTCTGTAGAGGATAGGTAATCTGGTAACTTTCTGACCAATTAGAACCAGTTGTTGAAACGCGGGCAATGACGTCACCCGGAGTGCCCATTTAAATAAAAAGCATTTAGTATAGTAGGAAATCTTAAAGTTTCTTGTGTTCCTTTATTGATTTAAATTTAAGTATGTTTTGTTATTTTTCTTAAAACTTCTCTAATTACAATATTCATAAAATACATCCACTAACTCATATATAAATCTTAGCTTATATCAAATATCCCAAAGGCACAATGTCTTGGGAAGCTTTTACTACATTAAAATATCTACAAATATTAAGTATAAGTAAACTAGAATAGGTTTTAAATAAATAGAGTCCGAAAAAACACCGCAAATGTAAAAAATAAACCATGGAAGATTAAAAATACTTAAAAACACATGTAAACAAAGCGCTCTAACCAAATCGTGGCACTCCAAATGACGCGCTGTCACCTCTCACGCCGCACAGTGGGGGCCGGGACACATAAAAGTTACCGAAAATTCTATATGCATATAATGTTTATTGAAATTGCCTATAAACGTGTTTTTATTCTTAAAATTAATAATTTAATGAAAAATTATTGTCGCACGAGCAGTTAGCCGAGGTGTGCGGTACGCTAACGCAGTACTTACATATAGCAACAAAATGTAATATTAAAACTTAAAGTAATTTAAATAAAATAACAACCCTTATGTTCCCTAATTGTAATTTCATTTTCTAGGTAAAATAACCTTTAATTTGATAGCCCACAACCCATGTTAATAAAATGAATAAATTTCAAAATAATCTATTAAAAAAATATATATTTAAGGAATAAAAAAGACAACAAAACAAAACTAAACTACGCTATAATTATCACAATCTGAAGTAGCGGGGAGATGATGGAGATGGATTTTGCCAAATAATTTTTTAGGGGTCTTTTGATTGCGGATTCCCGACCACCAATTTTAATGGAACCAGCCAGGTAACGAAAGCAAATTTACTTATGTCTTTTTCTCGGATGAGATTGTACTGATTCCTTGATAAACCAACTTCTACAAGAACCGAGAGCGCCTCATTTTGTGACAATTGATTGTTAGTCGTTTCTTTTACTACTTTTGTTAAAAAGTTTATGTATTCAAAGCTCAATGGGGATTCAAAGATAATTCTTTTAATAGTTTGGAAGCTTAAATATGTAATATAAACGCCATTTGGGCCGCACATAATATTTCCTCAATTGTGTTTTTTTCGCAAATGTGCAGTTTTCTGACGTTTACTGTTTTCACTCCATTTTGTAAACTCTGTTAGCAGACGACATACTTTGTAATAGACAAATTTTGAAAGTTAAATTACTTTCCAACCATTTTCTGTTTGTTCAAATTAATGTTGACTCATTTCTAGCAGCTTTTTTCCACTTCTCTTTAAACTATTACATACATTTTGACACTTTTGGTCTGAATTTAAAGACCGGCATTTTTTTACTTTTATCGAAATATTATGACGACTGATTTCAAAATAATCCACATATTATTTTTTTTTATTTAAATAAAAATTTTTCGAATATTTCTAAATTCTGTCTTTATGTAAATATAACAAACTTATTTTCTCCTGTCATTTTTAGCGCACAATATACCAAAATATAATTAATTATTATCTATAGTGATCCTACTGAAATCTACAAGAACAAAAAGTGCTATGATTTTACCAAAATTATATCTTTGCTTTTGTGAAAAATAATTTGAAGCATTTTTGGATTTTGCCTTTTTGTCTGTATATATGCCTATATGTTTATATTACTATAACCAAAGCTTATAACTCAAAAAATATTTATTCAATTTTTTTAGGAAATTAATAAATAGTTGCGGAGAAAATAAGTACTTATTTTTTATTCCAATTCTGATTTTAATCTTTTAAGCTTAAATGCCCAAGAATTGGCAGAATATTATTCTAAAATGTATTTAGTCCCTTTTTTAACTAGGCAAAGTTGTTAATAAACCAAAACAGAGTGATATTTTTTTAATTAAATTTAAATTATAGTGTGTGGGATATTTAGACGAAAATGTGGCTTATTAAAATGTCACACAATATGCAAATGCTTGAAACTCTGGAAATCGTTTTCTTGAGTTAAACCGCAAAATACTGCAAAAAATGCTTATACCACATTAAAGATGAGGTTTTGTAGAAAAGAAAATAATAAAAGTGTGTGATGGATTCGAATGGATCCTTAACTTTTGAGCCACCTAAAACTACAGTTTTAAAACAAAACTCAATGTCTGTTACGTTTTGATTAGAATTTAATTATCTAAATAACATTAAAAAATAAACTAAACAAATTTATACTAAACAAATCTATACTTACCGTAGTTAGTGCTAGCCATTTACTTTTTAGTTCTAAGAAATTCTGTCACAGAGAAAATGACCTTTGAAAGTACCAAATATTTTACTTTAAAGAATGCATATGTAACATAATTAAAATGACGTTACCTTTGACAAGCGCTATCAATTGTTTTGTTGTACGCACTTTTTCATGGATGCCTTAAATAAAGAAAGAGATGCAAGAAGGATAATTTTCAAGCGTTTTTTTCACTTAAATTTCATATCCTGAGTTTCATATTTTTGGTAACTTTTATGGGTCCCGGCCCCTCTGTGCGCCGCTTCGACCATCTAGTTACCAAGCAACCTATCTTCTACAGACCTTAAAATGCAAAATGGTTAGTTAAAAGTATTAGATTTCACCTTTATTGATAATGTTTCTGCATTTTAGTTTAATTTTTGTTAATTTATAAAACTTTTATAAAGGTGTTGGTGGTATATTGTTTAATTCAGTTAGTTTCTAGTGGGACAAATACTGAAACCAGTATGGACATATGGTATTCAACTATTGGGTTGTGCTAAAGAGAGTAACATTCTAGTTGTACAGAGATTTCAAAATAAAGTATTAAGAAACATTGTGAATGCACCTTGGTACGTTCGAAATAGTGACCTTCATCGAGATCTAAAAATCGAAACTGTAGCAGAGACTATAAAAAAGTACGCAAAAAGCCATGAAGATAGACTCCATCGGCATGTGAATGTGGAAGCAATTCAGCTTCTAGACAATACTATGCTAGTTCGACGACTAGAAAGAGTGAAGCCGTTTGAGCTAGTAAACTAAGTGAATTACACATAAAACAAAATAATGCTATAAACACAACACAATTGTGAGTTACAGACTAAACAAAGCGGGGAGAACTGTTGAGTGAACCCTAAGTTTAAATCTGACTTTTCTAGTAAATTAAGTTAAAACAAAATTGCTAATTAGTCTTACTGACTAGATTGTAATAAAAAACACAGTGTGTTTGACAAATAAAAAAAAAAAAAAAAGTTTCTAGTGGGAAGTAAAAATTAGGTTCTTTTTAAACAATAAATATCTATAAACATTTATTTATTATTAATCTTTGATTTTTTGTTGTTTATTATCTTGATTTAAATCTATTTCTACAACGAGATAATTTATTAAAAATAATTTTCTACGCTTTTCCTCCTACGCAAATCAGGCTACCATATCCTTGTGTATTGTATTAAATCCGCATTGAAATAGCAATGCTACTAATTTTTTTGCCAGACTTTCTTGTACTTATATTGTCTTACAAGGTATAAAATGCATTTAATTTTTATTTATTTGTCTTTTTTTAATGAGAAATTACCTTCACGACATTAGCGCAATTTGTATCTGCTAGACGCAAAAAAAAACTGCCAACTGATTCTGATCTATAACTCACGGCAATTAGGTTAGCTTATTATCTTTTTCTAACTATCAGAGAAATAAGGAAAGGTTAAGTGACTAATATTAATGACATCAACTACGAGCTTTTAAAATTGCAACCGTGTAGAAATAATAACAAATTAATTCCTATTAAAATAGCACCCTTTATTTACGATTAGATATAGAGCAAAACAAATGACAGACGATTAGTCGGGTTTTCGCCAAGGCGACTCCGGTTTTAGCTACTTACATACTTGCTAAACAAATTAATTAATCAATTTTTTCTGCACCTATAGTGCTAACATGCCTTATTTTAATATAAAGTAAATTAAACTAAAAATACTGATAAACTCATGAAAAATTAAAGTGAAATTAAAAATAAGTTGCACCAACAGTTCGCTACGTAAACTTTCGTTATTGTTTAGTCAAAGAAGTTTAAATTTTTGGCCGTTGCACGGAGGGGTATCTGTATAATAAAACCGGTTAAAAGTAAAAATTACCAAGATACTCAAAACTACCTTCAAACTATTTTTTGTTCCAGTCCAATAACCTATCTATCGAGCCGCCTCTATAAAACTTTCCCCTCTATTTGTATCGTGTCGTGAGGTCAGTCGAAACTTAATGAATTTTGGAATCACAAGGCTTTGTTATGGACATTTTTTTTGGGGAGTTAGTTACTGTTGTTATTGTGTTTTCGTATGGCTCATACTAATTTTAGTCCTTTGTTGTTTACATTGTACGTTTACGAAATATTTTAAAATACCCTATTTATGTATTTATATTTGCCTAATATTTTCCTTATCAAAGCGTTTTAGTTGCCTGCCGGGCCTTGCCGAGCTATACTTCTTTAATAAACATAAAGCTTAGGCTTATGTCAATCATGGTTCACCAAAAAATTGTCCACTTACGTCCGCCATTTTAGCTTATATGCATTCAAAGTGATATGCGTGTAATTAAAAAGATGTGAAAGATATGTAAGTTCTTTCTTTTTTTTTTGTAATTTTTTCTTCTATTTGGTACAACAATGTACAAAAACAAATAAAAAAGCAAGTAGAAGCAACAAGATTAAAAAAATTTGTACAGAGTGTCCCAAATTCGATGTTTTTGGGGGTTTTAGGTATTTCTATGAGAAAAAAAACTACTCCCACTTCCGAGCCCCAATTTTCAAAAGATGATTAGAGGTGAAAACCGCTAAAACTTTTTTATTTATGAAAATTTCAGATTGGTGTTCAGTGATTTTTTATAGTTTTTTCGACAAAGAATTCAAACAATAATTTTTATCTCTCACTTTTATTTTTTAAAACATTACATAAAGTTAATATTTTTCTTATGAAATGACCCTATTTTTATTCGATTTTAAAAACCAGCCTAAAAAACTTTACCGTACTTAACGTATGTTTAGGCTAATATCCAAAATATCAACTAACCAAATTTGGTATTGTAACCCCACTTTCTTTGTTTGTTTATGTTTTTTACGCCCTTAATTCTTTTTTTGATTGTTTTTGTTTGCATAAACAGGAGAAAAAGTAGTGAAAACGTGGAAGAAACGAGATTAAATTTTTGACAAAAGTTGTAATTTTAAAAGAAAAATATTTCATTTGTTTTATGTGGAGCTTTAAATGACCTTTCCACCTATGTGCCTTTTAGGTTTTTAGATGTTGCCCTAAGGTCTAAAAATAGTCGGGAAAACATTGGTGCAAAATCGTAGGTAGGCCATTTTTAAATCGTCATATTTGGCAAAATATAAACTACAAAAAATAAAAAATTAGAGCCTTATAATTTTTAAAGCCTTTTTTTGAACTTTTGAAACTTTCATGAAAAAGTAAAATTTTGTTGTCTGGGGGTACCCTCCGGTCAATTCCGTAGTTTTTTGAGCATAACTCGAAAACTTTGTAACTTATCGTAAAAATAAAACACACTGTAGATACAACTTTTCAGTGCACATCTTTTTTGTATTTTACGATTTTTTATAAAATAAGCAGTTTCTCTAAAAAACACGAAAAAAAAACATATTGAGGGATATATTTTTTTTCAAACACAGAACTATTCAAAATGCAAGTAGATATTAGTTTTTATAAAAGTACAATATAATCCAAATAAAACAAAATTAGTCTGAAAAAAATCGATTAAACAATAAAAAAGTTGTGAATTTTTCAAAATTCTTCTGTTTTTTATTTTAGAGCCGCCATATTTTATTTGGCATGAGTTTGACAGATGTCCAATAAGTGGAATTGTATTCCCAAAGGTAAGGGCTTTCAACCCCTGGAGTCGGCTTTGCATTAACACGAAAAGTGCAAGAAGGCCTCTAACCGAATAGAGTAATCAAGAGCTCCCCGAACATAATTTTTACCCTGCTTTCACTAGTAGTTCTCTGTGATAAGATTGCTAATGTTGCATTGTTTACCTACATAAAACGACCTCAACCTTAAAAAACATTTTAACGAAAACTTTGGATAAACCATACAAAGTCTAGTTGTTTTCATTATTATTTTTGCAAGGTTAATAAGAGTCCAGTCGGAGATGATAATTTCGTTTCTTAGCGCTAAGAATGCATTCTTCTTCGGTCGTATATCCAGTTTACGTGTGTATATTGGATTCTTAACGAGAATTTACATAGAGAAGCCATTAGAAAATGTTAAATGCAAATGGAGTACCGTTGCACGGTACTGCACTAAATAATAGGATTCCATATTTCTACGTTATTTATTGAAAGGCATCATTTACCGAGAATTACTGCTGCTTCTTGAATTAATTAATAGCATACCAAATAAGCACATTGGCCTCATTTTTGTTTTAGACTTTTATACCCACATCTCAAGTAGAATGAATTAGTTATGGAAGTTGTAAAAACCCAAGTTCCCTGAACGTAATCGTTGTGTGAATGGTTTTGATTGGTTGTGTGATCGACTATGCATAAGCCGATCCAGGAATTTGTAGATTGTGGCCCGTTTGTTTTGATAGCCCTGCTAGACATACATTTAAAATGCACTGGCTGGTAGTGTTGCCGCCGAGACGAGAGATTCTTGCCTCTCCTCTCGTCTTGCCCTCTCTCGACGAGACGAAAGAGATATTTTCTCTCGAATGAAAGCTCTAGACGAGACGAGAGAAAAAGACCCTCTCGTCGAGAAATTCGTATCTCTCGTGCTCTCGAGCAAAAAAGGTTGGTTTTATAAATTTTTAAGATCTGTTCGTATTGACCAATTATAGAGTTAAGGTGATTTTTATGTACTGTTTATATATTCCTTCCTTGACAACATGTATGCTCTAATATATTCATTAGTTAGGTTATTATTGCGTTATATCTGAAAATGCTATAAATATTTTAAAATGTACAGAAAAACCCTGTAGATAAAACTCTTGTATCAGCACTTATATCGCTCTTACTTGGAAGTTAAATATAATTGTATAATAATAAAATTAAGTATAATGTTAAAACCAGAGACCATAACTTACTACCTGCAAATAAATAGTTCTATGTAACCGTATAGCGAAAGAAAATTTAGCTAAACCTGTTTTAGTTAGTATTTTGTGATTATTATTGGCATATTGCTCAAAAAGTACAGTATACTGTCATCATCTAAGTTGACACAGCTATAGGAATCAATGTTAATGAATTTTTTACATCACATTAATCTTAAGCTAAAAAAACACACATTATTTCCATAGTCCTTTAAAGAGGACTTCATATAAATAAGCGACCGAGACTTAAATCTCACTTTTAAGAGCAGTACAAAACTATTTTAAGGTTATTAGTTTTTCTGGCAGTACAAATATTTGACACATTCGTATCCATATTTTATAATATATTTTTTAATACGGCCCTGAAATAAACTCCGAATGACCAGCCATCGTTGATTTTACCGAGATTTATATTATTGGAAAAACGGAAAATAATCTTTTATTCAAGAACACTTGGGATTTTAAGTACAATTTTAAATAAATAAAGCGATGCAAAACTTTTCCACAGCTTTTATTTAATCGGCATCAACGAAGTATTTTAGTACATGTATTGTATTTACTGCTTTATTTATTATATAGAATATATCCCAAAATGGACAACACTTTATTTTGGATAAAAGTAAATACCATAAATAATAAGATTCAGCTTTAAAAAATATAAATCACACACATGCACACACGTCTCGTCTCGCGGCAACGCTACTGGCTGTTTCCGAATTCATTCATTTATCATCAGCATTTAAACTGATTTTAAAAATAATTGAAAAGGCAAAACCTTTTTAACTTTATATTAATTTTCCTAATTTCCTAAGTTGTAAATGGATTAAGAGCATTAATAACAGAGGATTCCAGAGTTGTGATGTCACTAGTCAATAATGTAATTTATTGAAACAGTGTTTTTATCCAAGTTGATAAAAGAAAACGACTCCTATGCGTCGCAACTAATGATTAAAACCTTGAGTTTTATGAGAAACACTGGCTGAATTTGGTAAAAACATGACAGTTCCTTTAAATTTTAACATTTTACCAAATTTGTCTCTATAGACAGACAAACATTAATATTATAGTACTTTTTTTTGTTGCTGGCTAAAACAAAACCAATATTGATAGTAATATAGTGTTAACATTATTATTATTAGTAATGTTTCAAATGGGATTAACTAATTTATTTTGTCTTTTTTTATGTAAACTAGTATGTAAAGTGACCTTTAATTTTAATTGGATAAATATTTTCCGATGTTAACAAGGCATAGAAGCAATTCATCATTTTGGTTTTAAATTGATATTACTAAACTAAATTAAAATCTTGTTACTTTATTTGGCTTATTTCATTGCAAAGTTCCGTTATAAAAAAAACTGCGAATTGAAAAGTTCGTATGTTCACCTATAGAAACGATTATAAAAACGGTAAACAGCGAAAAAAACAAACTTAATTCAGATTTAAAAAATACCGTTATATTGTTTTTTAATACATGTTCAAATAATCGAAAAGTGGATAGATGGCTTTGGAAACAATGGCAAATTTAAATTCGCGGATGCGAATTTTCAAGTGCGCATGCGTGTGTCTTGTCATGTAGACACACAGCTGCCCTGTGGGTGGAGGCCTTCTTTGTTGCTTATTTCCATTTTGCGGTGTCTTGCGTTTGTCGTGTAAAATTAGTTTTTTTTCTGTGCAAAATGGGAAATAATTTACGAAAAATATGTGCGGTTTGTGGAAAAATGTCCGAGAGAAGTAAGGGAGTATGATTCCATAGGTAAATACTTCTATTTTTCTTCATAATTTGTTAATAAAGTTAGGAGTGGTTTATAAATGCCATTTGATGTCCACAATAAATCTGCACAATTATTTTTAGAAAAACTAAAATTTGAATCCACAATTTGATAAATTTTCACCCAATCAACTAGTTTTTAGAAAAAAATACTAGACATGACCCTAAACTATTGACAATTGTCAAATAATCTAGTGACGTATCGGAGTATGTTCCAAAACTCTCAAAACTAACGCATGTGCAGTAACCGAAATCCTGTCTACCCGAAAAAGGAACATTAAGAATTAAATAGGGGTCCTGGCTTCAAGTATCGTATGTGATAATGCATGGGTATGCCTCATATTTATGCTCTAACGTATTCGGCTAATACCTAGCTTTTACTCTCTAAATAAAGTCCATAAAAATTAGTTAAACAATTTATGAGATATGAACATTTAACCAAAACCATTTTAGTCTTAATGACACCGTAAATTCAATTGATCATAACATCCTTAAAAACGTTCTTTGTCAAACAAAATGCCCCTTTTATACAGCTTGGCTCAACATGCTGCTGCAAGGGGTAGGGCCCGCTGTCTGGCTCTTAATAAATGCACGACAATATTTGGAGCTTTACAGTGGGTTTACACATGCATGAATTTAGTGGCGCCATCGTTCGCGCCAGTTCTATTTGCACGCCAGTAAAGGTTTACACTATTGTGCGAAAATTAAAAAGACTGGCACGCCAGTTTCATTTTTAAAGTGTACACGATACGCGATATGTCGGCTGAACTCTCGGAAGCCTGCAAAATAGTCGCTAAACTTTTATTGAAAAAAAAAAGAGATTCAGGAAAAGGAACAACGAAAAGGCCGTATCTGCATGGGTTAAAGCATGGATTGCTAGTCGATCTACTTTGGGTGCTTCCGAAAAACTTTTAGGAGAACTTGCAGCAGAAGATCCTGCGAGCTATAAAAACCATCTTTGAATGACAAAGCAACATTTTGATATTCTTCTAGAGTTTCTCTTATTTAAACAGCATTCTTTAAAACTCGGTCTGCTACTTTAAACCATGGTACTTTTGGGGTGTATACTTCATTTGCACCGGCTCCGGAACGTTGGCTTTTTTAATTTTTGTCAATTCCAAAGCATATGTGTTTCTTATGGATCATATTTTTGCTTTTACTTCTGCAACTTCAAAGCCTTCAATAGTCATTATTTTACTAATTTTTTGGGAAGCATTATCTCGACTATCTTTGTTTTTATACGAACTACTGTGTACATCCCATAAACAAGGAAAACATTCATAGCCTTCAAGAAACTGTATGGTCAGTTCTGCTGACCACTTTTTTTAGCCATATTAAGCTATAAAAACAAAAATAAACAAAATTTTTAAGCTCAAACACAATGAAAATAAAAAATAATGTAAAATAATGAACTTAAAACTGGCGAGCCGACGTGCAAGCACTTGTTTACACATGAAAATTTTCCTTTTCTGCGCACATGCGTCATCACTGGCGCCAGCAAATTCAGTCAGCTGCAGACTTTTTTGATGCATGCAAAAAAATAACTTGTGTGCAAGTCGGTGTTTACACTTGCAAATTTAACTTACTGGCGCGCCAGTTTTTATTGGCGCCAGCAAATCCATGCATGTGTAAACTCTCCTTTATTTCACGTTAACATGCGTTAACAACTGTCGCATTATTGTGGTGGGGGTAGTGCCCTCCTCAAGGCCGCGGCAGTGAGTTGCATTTAAACAAAGTATTAGAGTTTACAATATATTCCTCTCATTTTAAAATTCTACTAATAGGTAATCCCGGATTATTTATATGCACTCGAGAACATCTCCACAGGTGGCAGCATTCACTGTTTGCCCTTTAGGAAGAACTTCATGGTGGTAGACAAAACTTGACACAACCATGAATAAGGTAAAAAAGCACAAGGCCTTCGTAATGGGAAGAGGGGAGGAGCAGCAGCCCCAGGCGGCCGATTTTGGGGGCTACTGAAGGCCGCCTTCTACTTATAAATTAAGATAATTCTCAAGCGGCCGCCATCCAAATAAGAACAAATAAAAACGCTGTTTTTTGAGCATATTGCCAAAAATCGTGCTACGACTTATTTATGTTTTCGATAAGTTAATAATTGCAACTTCCACAAAAAAAATCTGTAAATAACAGATTGTTACAATTAACTATAAAAACTATTACTGGGGCCTTGACATTAGCCCCAATAATAATTTAAAAAATCGTTGCGAATTCTTCAATATAATCGGCCATCTCATAATTTACATCGAAATGATTGTTTTATAATCGTCTGTTGCAATCTATTGTGGAAAACGTTTTATTAAGTTGGAGATATATTAGACTAGATAATGATAGATCAAGTCGTGTAGATTTTCAATAAATGTTAAATCAATTTAAGAAAATATCTACATAATACATTTATCATTTGAGGACCCCGCACCTAACTAACTAAACCAAGGCGCACATTATACTAATCTCATTGTTTGCATTGTCGAAGTGAGCAAAACCGCCACATTATATGAAGCAAACGTGGAATTTCGTACCCGTGAATTTAAAAATCAACAAGTTTCGTGGCTAATCGGGCAAAAAGGAGTTTTTGTTTCTCTCATATGTTTTTCCGTGGGTAGCTAAGCTTAACCTCACGGGGGTCCAAGATCTAATGGACATATTAGGTGTTCATTAGATCTTGGACCCCCGTGAGGTTAAGCTTAGCTACCCACGGAAAAATATATGAGAGAAACAAAAACTCCTTTTTGCCCGATTAGCCACGAAACTTGTTTGATTTTTAAATTCACGGGTACGAAATTCCACGTTTATTAGTATTATTTGGCTTAAAAATTCCGTTGATTGACGCTCACGTGTCTTGATGACGGGTAAAAATGCAATATGCGTTGATCCAGCCTGAAAGACAGAAGAGCTGTCGTAGGTCACGGACTATAGCTTGTTTTCTTTTGTTTGTATTCTATCTTTTCATTGATCGATATGTCTAGCAGTTTTTAGCCTGCTTGTGTTTTTTGTTTCTCTCGTATCTTGGTAGATGGCGCTTCTTGCGATAGTTTCCTCACTAATTACTTATGATTAGAGACAAAACCGTCTAATTAACTTCGCAAGAATTGTCAAACTGACCAAGCAGTGTTCTGAGGAGTCCCATAAGGACGAAACATTTAACTGTCAACACTTATTAGGTGTCCATTAGATCTTGGACCCCCGTGAGGTTAAGCTTAGCTACCCACAGAAAAATATATGAGAGAAACAAAAACTCCTTTTTGCCCGATTAGCCACGAAAGTTGTTTGATTATGATATGAAGCTAGCTCAGAAACGCTTTAAAAATATTGCCATAGACTTATGTAAGATTGAATATTTCCTTCTTTCTTTCTCGGTATAAAAATCCTCTTATTACGTTATGAGATAGCCGCTATACAGGGTGTTTCAGAATTCAATAACATAATAGTGTTAAATTCCTTAAGTGATTTCAAAACAAAACTTTCATATAAACGTAGGTCCACAAACGCCTTGTTTCCGAGATACAGAGTGATAAAGTTAAATTTTTTTCTTAGTTCTTTGTTTATAGCTCAAGCAGTTCTTGAGACATTGGGCACAAATTTGGCACGTATATTTATCTATAGGCACTATGCTATTAAAGATGCGAAAAAAAATGCTTTCCCCTACGGAGATGGGCTATTGAAGAAGAGCAGCAGAGAAATCAGAAAGAGAAAGAGTTACAAATCAAAGAATAAGAGAAATTATGACAGTGGGTGAACGTACTTTAGTGGATGATATAAGAACAAAACAACTGGTGTGGTACGAACATGTACAAAGAATGAATGATGAAAGACTACCTAAACAAATACTACAATGGAAACCAACTGGCCGAAGAGAACGAGGACGGCCAAGGAGAAGCTGGAGAGAAGGAATAGACTGTGAAATAAGAATAAGAAGCCTAGATGATGAATTATGGGCAAACAGAAACGAGTGGAGATTGGGTATCGGAAGACGTAGAACGTTGTAAAACCGATAAATATATAAATAATAGTATAAACCTATAGGGCGACACTTTTTCAGCGGTTATGTCGTCTTTCCCCCCCGGATTTTTTTGGTTGTGAGCCACTGGTAGATTTTAAAACGAGAAATAAAATCCTTGTTTTATTTGCAAACTTTTTCGTTATTTGCAATTTTATTGAGCGTTTGAGTGTATCAAAATAAACAAATTGATTAAAACTTCTTTGGCATGTCTAATATTGTATTGCGTATAGGTAAAAATACATGCCAATATCTCAAAAACTGCCTAAAATTTTAAACACCCTGTTTTTCGAAAACTAAACGTTTGCGGATAAAAATTATGTTATTGAATTTTAAAACACCCTGTATAGTCTTATAATATATTTGTCCGACATATTTGACAGAATAAGACTTCTTTTAAACAAAAACCATATTACGATTACGATATTAGAAATTAGGGACATTTTGGGTCGCGTATTTTACACTTTGTTACCGTTATTGTTATTACTGAGTCTGCGCATTAGCAGCTTCTCGCTCTTTTTACGGTCACCGCGCCCGGTACTTACGGTGGCCGTTCTTTAATGTTACCGTTATCTTTTAAGGTTAGTTTTGTATTTTTCTTTTAATGCAGTCGAATTTTTTACTAAAATTTGGTTGTTTGCTCTGTAAAAAGCCATAAATTTAATAAAAATAAATAAACAAATATAAATAAACAAAAAGTTGAAGGAGTGTAAAATTACTTAATTAACGTTTGTGTCATGCTTATCTTTAGTGTTCCAAAATCTATTTTTTTGCCCTGAATATAACCGTTATTCTTAGTAACAATAACGGTATCAGCTGTCAAATTTTCTGTTATTTTAACTAACCAAAAATGTTCCTAATATATTGTCCATGTCCAATTATCGCAGCTGTTTTTACGGTAATGAAACATTTGTGAAAAAGTTAATTTTTATTTACCCGTTCTCCAATTTCACACAGCTTCTTAAATTGACAAGCTTTGAACATCAATGCAATTTCTTTATTTTAGTATTGGTTGCTTTAGTTTTTATTTCCAGGTGCAATTTTATAGAAAAACTATGTGTGGAGATCATAACTTTAAATAATTATAGCTTAAAAATAACAAATTACGTCATACATAGAAATAAAATTATCTAATAAATGATAAATGTAACAAACAAACAGTAAAAAAAAAACAATACTGTGCCCAAAACGAGTATTCAAAAAATTCACCATTATTATAAAAAACATAAGTAGTAGGTATGCAATCAAGAATCTTGAGTTATTTTTTAAAATATTTCCTTATTCGGGCTCTCCTCTACTTGGCTAGAGTCCCTGTATATGACAGATATTGGCGGAATATCTGCCACATACAGGGACTCTATACTTGGCGAGGTAAATTATAAATAGTCAGTTCTGAAGTGATTTGTTGCTTGTCTATACACAATATTGTGTGTACCAAGGCCAACACAAAAATAGAGGCCACGACCCTGAAAAAATCAGCTGTTCTCCCGGGGCTGAATTTTACATTGGGTCTTATGGGAGGTAAGACGTTTTTTTATGATATTTTCAAAATGGCACTACAGATTTCCGCAAAATTTCAGTGAAATATTCTCAAATACCATTCCGATATTCCACCAAAGGTTTGTAAGGATGCAAGATGATTAAAAGGCTAAAATCTTCAAAATTTAGCATTTCTTATTTTGAATTCAAATTACCCGCCATGTACCGCATGCCAACTGTTATATTTGACATGTATTTGACTTTGTCATCTGTGATTGTCACATTCGCTTCTGCTTAAAACTTAATTTTTGTGTGAGCTAATGAAGCGGCTATGAAAAATTAGGGCTTACTATACATTAAAAAAAAATTGTTCTGCCAGAATAAAGTAAGAACAATCTCAAAAACGGCTTTATTTAAAAAAAAATCAAATATCCATGAACCGTCATTCCAACTTCAATATTTTAAAGGCAATCAGCTGTATCGTAAAGTGACCATCAAAAAAAAAATCAGCCCCGGATGTGACGTCAACAAAGTGGAGGATCGTGGCCCGTTCATTTTGATAGCCCTGTATGTACATCAAAATGTTCAAAAATAAATGGATCCATGACGGATTTGATACTTTCCTAGCTAGCCTATTAGTATACTTCAAGTGAAGCCCTGATATATCAGCCTTGAAAACAGTTTTTTGTATATATCTCACAATTTATTGAGCAAAATGCAGTCTAATATATTCCGAAAACCGCATATTGATACGATGCACCCTTAAAAAATTAGCATTTTTAAAATTTTTTCATTGTCAAAAAACTGTCATTGGCATTAATGGATTATGACCAAAATCTAATCAGCTCGTAAGAGTGTCGAACACTATTTTATCTGAAAATTTTATGAAAATCGGTTTAGCGGTTTAGAAGCTATCGTGTTACGGACAGAAATAATATACACACACACACAGAAAGACATTACGACGATACTGCTAGGGTAGGTCAAAATACACCCAAATAAGACATTTTCGGCGTTATCTCAAAAAAAATTTTTTCCTCGAAAACAATGAACCGAACCGAACCTTCTCTACCCATTGCTACGCGGGCTAGGACGGTAAAAAGTTCCAAATTTTCCAAAAATGTCCTGTTTTTAGTTTTAAGTCGCCACGGTAGTTAATAGACGTCCAATAACTGGAATAGGGAAGAAATATGAAAGTCTAAAAATTTACGCAGGTCTCCAGGGTGCCGTATCTAAAAAAAATTCAGAGGAAGTTAAAAAGTTTCAAATAAAGTTTGGGAAAATTTGCCTATTATGCAATTTTTTAATTAATTTTTATTGCTGAAAAATCTCTTTCAATTTACTTTATCAAATGTTTCGGGGAGGCAGAATGATCCCCCTTGTACAGTCGTGCTTTTAGGCTACTTTATTCTAAATCTCCAAGTAAAACGTATGTTACGTAATCTATCTATTCTATCTATTTAGCCTTCTTTAATCCATCTTTGGACGCTGTGTTCATCCATCTAGTTCCAGCATGTTTTTTCAAATCGTCCGCCCATCTCATTTGGGGTCTTTCCCTACTTCTTTTATTTTCCCAAGGTCTCCAGTTTACAATACATTTGTTCCATCGATCGACTTTCTGTCTGAACCCGCAAATTGCCATTTTAATTTTGCTACTTCTCCTCTGACATCCCTTACTTTTGTTTTATTTCTTATCCATTTATTCCTTTTTATATCTGTTAGCTTTACATGTAACATTTATCTTTCCATTGATCTTTGGGCTTTTGTTACCTTATTCATGTTTGATTTTGTAAGTGTCTAGGTCTGGGATCCATAGGTAAGTACAGGAAGGACATTGACATTAGTATACACTTTCGTTTTGAGGTACCTTCCGTGCCGTAATAGTTAATAGTAAATCTTAAATTTACTAAAAAAATTAATTAACGTCTTAATAACAAATCTCAAGATGGATCCTTTAGCGACAAAAACTATATTGCTTAATTACCTACTAATCATAAATCTGTATTTTTTGCTCACTGTCTGTATTAAATTAAATACGCATTTAAATGTTTTACTTAAAAGGTTAATGTAAGTTTGTATGGGAATAACTTAAAGCTAAATTAAATCCATAATTAGCGATTTTTATTAGTTGCAGGTTGTCTGTTTTACAAACATAATGTATTGCTAAAAGTGGTACTAAAGAAAATTTTTAATTGTTGAATAGCTCTATTAGATACGCATGGTTTTCATATTTATGGTTATTGCGTTTTACTGTTGACAAGGTTTAAACAAAATTTATTTTTGTAAAATGTCAGAAAGCAAAATAACTAACTGATTAAGTACTAAAAAATGTTTGCGGGTGGATTTTCTTTGTGGTTATTTTATATTTTAATATCTACTTAAAACTGTACTTATGTCTTTCTTGAACATTTGTCCTGTTATTATATTCTTATTTTCTTGCAATACTTAAGTACTCAATACCTCATATGTTTTTTCCAGTTTGTATTATATTTTGCCGTAGCTTCCCAAGTAACATTATTACCACTCAAGGTTTTATTAATTTGGTGCCTAGGTTATTTAGAGGGTGCTGTTATGGGTTTTAGGATCAATTTGGCTACATAAAGGTAATTTATATTGCCAATTACCTAAAGAGGTGTTATACAACCAAAAAGTGATTTATAAAGGGAGTATATTAAAACTGATATTCCTTCTGTTCCTTTTAGATACTTTTGGTTTTATTGATTTCTGATTTATAAAGATGGTCTTACCATTTTACCTAAAGTTTTTAAAAATAAATAAATATAAACTTTGGTCATTTAGTTTTTTTCATTACTTTAGGTCATCACAAAAGTGTTTTATAATAGAGCTAAAAGGTTACCATATATCCTTTTGTTTTTATAGTTACCAGTAGTTTAAAAGTAAATATGATTAGATAGGCGGCCATATAGAACCTAGGTTCCTTAAGGTTTTTAAGAGTGGTAAATATAAACTATAGACTTTTGGTTTTTGCCATTACTTTTAGGCATTTTAAAAAGGTTTTATAGGAAGGCTTAAAGGTAAACTTAATTCTTATGTATTTATAGTTACCCATAGCTGTATATTAAATATTATTTAAATAGGCGGCCATATAAAACCTTGTTTCCTTAAGGGTTCTAGCAGAAGTAAGTAAATACTTTCGTGTTTTATTTTTTTTAGGTATTTCTAGTAAAAATAATAGATATACCTAGGTACATATTGGTACCTACCTATTGCAAGATTGAATATTTAAAGCCCAAAAATTAATAATTGCTGAGTTTCCGGCCCAGATAAGGCCTGTTTAGACGGCTAATATAAGAGGTTGCCCTCCAACCTGCAGGCACAACGAATATCATTGCACTGGCCCTCTCGATTGTGTCGAAATTGCACGATAACAAAACATTTAAAAATGTTGAATTATACGCTTTTAAACACCTTAAAATCAAATACAAAAAATTTAAGTGAGGTTATGTTGACTATGTTTACTTTGTTCTTTTTTGTTGGTTTCATAAGGGCACTCAAAAATCCTTGTTGCGATACAGTAACAAATAAAACCAAGTGACCACTATAAAACCATAATGGCGTATATAAATTTATTTAAAAAATATTGTAAGGAGAAAATATTTATCTAGTCGTTTTAACAGTGTTTTTAACAATAATTTTACTTTAATTTTGATTTATGTAAACCAAACAGACTTTTTTAATGGTGAATAGTGTAAATGATTTTTTTTTATTTTAAATATTTGTTATTTTGTTATCAAAAAACTATTAAAAAGCATTCATGAGCTGTTGTTTTGAGAGCTTTTCAGATACGATTTTATCAGAAAAATAAATCTGGCAGGCAATTTGATCATCAACAAAATGACAAACTCGGTATATTTTTATGTGATAAAATAATTTTGGAACTCTGACATTTTGGCAATCTCGTGACCTAAATTATTTTGTATAGCCATTGTGAATCTATAATATCGCCATAGCTTTTATAGGAAAATTTCTTTACTCTAAAGGTATTATGGTATTCAACAGAATCGCCAGGATACCAAATTACCAAATCTAGTTTTATAATAGGATAGAGGACGTTTCTGAGTTGCTTTTAAAACCTGGCATAATAGCTTTAGGCTCTAAAAGGTTCTATACTGGTGGAACCGCTAGAGGGCGAAGCTGGGGTTTATTTCTTATGGTTTTATAGTGAGTTTAATACATAGGTTGCCATCACCAATTGGGAAGTCCCATTTAGGAGGTCTAAGGGGTATATAAGGGTAATGGGAACTTGCTAGTGACCAAACATTAAAACTAATGGTTTTAAGAAGCTAAAATGGCAACCTTTTAGCTTCTGCTATAAATAAAGAAATGTTACTTGGGTTTCGTCTCGTTAGTAAACCAGAGTAATCTTGTAAGCCATGGTATAGGTTTATCTGCACTTCAACCAGTGGCGGCTGGTGACGTTATAAATTAGGGGGACAGAAAATTAAATTGCATAAAAAACTTACCTAAACAATTTTATTTTAGCATTTTCCAAACAACCAGCTACCTGGTGTAGTTTTGTTTATAGATAAAGTCCGTTCGCCTTTCTATTTTATGGCCCCGTAGAGCAACGCCAAAAATCCCACAGAATTTTAAACAGTCTATTGACCTAAGTATATGTCTAATTTTTGTCACATTTTCATTATGTTCGGTAATGTTTTGCCTATAGGCACTATTAAATTGGCACCTAATATCAGTCTTGCCTAGCATAAAAAATTCTATGTGGTTACTTAAATGAATACCACTTACTTTGTGTACTTTTAACTTTTCACTAAAGTGCTTGATTCCATTCCCTTTGCTGCCCACGCAGGATCACTTCGAGGATTGTTCATAACAAGACGAATAAAGCAAAAGAAAGCATTTCTTTTTTTACAACCGCACAACTAGTTTTTAGCATCGTATAATTTTTTATTAAATTTTCTATTATAAGTTTTTTTAGGTCCGGTCTATGTGGCCCCAAATATTTTATTTGTAATCAAAGTTTATAGGTCAACGTATTTAAATTTGCAAGAATTTATTTCCATTTTATAAACAAATAATAACAAAAACAAACAATGACATGTGACTGGCAAGGCTTTTTACTACTGACATACCCCAAATCAAAACAAACTCATACGTATTCACTAAAGATAGACCAGGCGGCACGTAGAAAGGGCAACGAACGTTTTCGCACGATGAATATGGCCGACGCCGACGTTAACTAAAACAAACATTCCTCCCGCCCCCGTGTGAGAACACCCACCCATACACCGCTAAAAATGGGTGAAATCTTGCCCCGCGCGGCTTGTAATTATTTACGCAAAAAAAGTTCACCGAATTAATCGCTTGTTGTTAAACACAGATAATAAAAAAACTAGACAATCATATCGTAAGAGAAGATTTAACTTTTTTTAAATAAATCAATTAAAAATACTGTTTGTTGTCTAGTTTTGGGAGGGCACTGCCCCGTTGCCCTCGCTGTAGCAGACGCCACTGACTTCAACTAGGTCTTTAGGATTTAAATTGGGCCTTTTTTCTCTTTAGTGTAGTATTTTGGCGCATTTCAGCTCTTCATCGTTCAGGGTCTGTGCCTTGAGTGCCTGTCCCAGGTAACAAGTTCACGTTTTTTAAACGTCAAAAAGAGGTCATTTTTAATGACCATTGACGTCTCTAATCTGACGTGTAAATGACCTTTAAATGACGTTCAAAAGACACACCCAAAATGACGTCATTTTTAGACGTTTTAAAGACGTCAGCAATATGACGTATTTGGGACCAAATCAGAACATTAGACATAGACACACAGACACACACCTATTTATGGCTTTTTTTAAACTCGTCTGAATATATGAAATATTCCCTGCAGTTGAGAACACTGAAGGAAACTTAGACACAGAAGGTTACTCTTCTGTGACTTAGACCTGGAAGTACTGGAATAGGTACAGCGGTGTTCGTCTGTGAGGTACAGATCAAAACAGACCTATACCTAGACTTACACATCTCCACCTTAAAGCGAAAGAAGCCTCGAAGTTTGTCTTGATTTTATATTACTGAACATTCCGTATAAATCCGGTCAAGTACTGACTGGGGCACCATCTATGTAAGTATGAGTGTATGTTCCTTGGACAAAGTGTGCAGTGTGGGTAGTAACCAATATATGACGTTTTTCAGACGTCAAAAACTAAACTACGAAAAGACGTCAAGTAACTGACGCCTTAAGACAACATTTTTTGGTACATGACCTGCTGGTCATCCAAATGACCACTTTTTGACGAAAAAAAGACATCATTTGATGACCCTTTGCTACCTGGTGTTTATCATCCTTAAGCCCATCACATACAAAAATGCATAGCGCATAGCATAGCGCATAGTGGTGCATAGCATAACATGGCTGATCTTGGAAAAGTCCATCACACACGAATATTACATAAAGGCATTATGCGGGTCCCTTAACCTAAGATTGCTGGATTTGGAGGTGTTTTTGTCCGGTTTGTTTTTTGTACACTCTGTGATTTTTTGGAGATGGATAACAATGAAAAGTTTTTAAGATAGATAACGATGAAATTAACTTCTTTAAAAAAAAACAAAAAAAATGCTGTGATAAAATTATATTTTTTTTAAGTTTTCATCGTTTTCCTTTCTTCGTTTCTGTTTTGTTGATCACGTGATTAATTTCGACACATTCTATTGTCTGACCATAAGAAAATATATGAATTCTCCATAAAAAGTTCAACCTTGTTAAAATTCCTATGCAAAACCAATTCTTCTGAGCGATAGCTGATTGGTCAGAGCTTATGCTATGTCATGCTATGCACTATGCCTTTTTGTATATGATGGGTTTTAGAGCCCAATTCTTCTGGATATTTTCAAAGAAAATAATGGTGGAAAAAATATCTTGGAGCAGTTAAGAGCTCTTGATTATGAAAACCCTTTTTTGCTCTCAAATTTGGTACGGGAAGTGTCGGCATCTTTGTACATTTTTTCAAAAGAGACAAATTAGTAGATAATTTAATTCTCTACAATTATTAATTTTTCTATATTTGTGAAAAAAATATGTTTATTGTTAATAAAAATCAAAAAGTGTAAACACTAAGAATTTACTAATTACTAATTCAGTTTTTTAAACTTATGAACCATTTTCGTAACAAATAACTTGTATATTTAGATGACGTAGTTGTTGAGGACTTCATTCTTAATAATTTTTGTTCTAACCAGTTTTTTTACATCTAGATCACAGTCAGGAACGACTTTTTTATAAATTATAATGTTTTCGGAAATCTCCGTGAACATGAAATATAGTGCAATATTTTTTATTTAAAAAACAAAGCAAGCACGAATGTAACTGTAGCTTATAAACTATGCATTTCCGCACCCATCCTTACATAAAGTTTTCTTCTTGAAGTCACCTAGAGAAGCACCCCCTGTATTTAATATCTTGAGAGCAATAAATTATCGAGCAATGCACAATTTGGCTTTCGCACCTATACAGATTCTAGCAAACCTATGTTCAATCTACACACAAAACTTTTTTCCTGTTTAAATGGGTCTAATTTATTGGCCGTGGTTTTTGCGATGTGGCTAAAGCCTTTGATTGTGTAAATCATTCTATACTTATCACGAAACTATACCAATATGGGTTTTAGGGGGTAGTTTTACTTTTATCAAGGTTCGGGTCGTACTTACAGGGAAGGACACAGCGAGTAATTATTAATGATCAGTGATCGAAACTTGCAAATATTGAATGGGGTGTGCTCCCGGGATCTTCTTTTTCTAATATTTTTAAAATATGATTTTAAAGATTTAGAACTCTTTAAAGAGTGTTTTGATTCAAATCTTTTAAATTTGAACGTTCCCAAAACGAATACAGTTTATTTTAGATGTAGTATAGATGAACTTAGGGTCGGTGGTAATTATCTAGCAGATCATAATCACAGCAAAGTCTTAGCTTTAACAATTGACTCTGGCTTGAAATTTGAGAATCGTATTTGTATATTACGTAAAAAAATTGCTTCTGGTTATTATGCAGTTAAAACAGCAACGAGCTCGGATTTGCTTTCGGAAAAACAGTTTGTCATAATTTGATAGAGTCGCAGACGTTATGGCATTGCCTTCTCGGGTTCCACCAACAACTAACAAAACTACTTCAAATAATTTTTGCTTTGCAAAAGCGAGCAATAAGATGTTTGTGTCATGCCCACTTTAGGGACTTTAGGGAGTCAGGCCGTTGTTCGTGTCGAAAAAATACTGACAGTCATATCTTTATAATAATCAAAAAATTCAAAATGACTTTCTTCGTCTATCAAGTGGATACAACACAAGATCTATTCAGTAAAGAGATTTGCAACATCCGACAAATCAATCTATTATAATGGCATAAAAATCATCGTTTTCAAAAAATTAGGATGTCACCCAATCTAAAGATGTTTAAAAAAAGGCTAAAAATGCTACTATATATTATAGTCTGGAGGAGTATTATCAAGACAAATTTTGGCACAATTAGCTTAATTTGGTTTTATGATATTTGACTCTACTGCTAATAAAAATAAAAACTAAAAAAAACACATAAAACATTCATACAAGAACTGTCCGATTCCAACTAACGTGTGATATGTAGTATAACAGTGTTTCTTTAATATAATTTTACATTGGAGTGTTAACTTTTAGATATATCTAATTTAGTTTTTTTATGTCTATGTATTTTAGTACATGCATGCATGCAAGTCTTATTTTTACTTGGTTCGGTTAGGTTGTCCACAAAACAACTTGTACTGTTTTTTATGACATTAAAGCACATTATGTATAATATCTATCTATTTATTCCTGTTTTCCAGGAGTCTGTCAGCAGTGCGTTTTAAACGATCTACTTAACAACCAATTTGCAGGGGCAATTTAGCGTCCCTACATGTCATAGATATCTGCATTCGCTTTTGTTTAGCTCGCTCTGCACTTGTGTCTTCGCATTGCTCAAAATCGGAACTTTTTTCTATGGCTTTCTACATAATTTCGTTAACGGTACGTTTTATGTGATCATTCTATTTAATAAATCGTTTGGAATGTAAGGCAATTTTTCATCTCAGGATAAAACATTAAAAATGCAATTACAACAAACGGTACACAAGAAAAATGTTAAGTTTGGCGCCTTGGGAAAAATGCGTGATTTTTGCATAATCGTATATCATTAACAAGAATTTGACATTAATGATAAATGGTGCTGAACTATCAACACTTGGGCCGAGAAAAACTACACTTTTTTTATCTAAATGTCTAAACGTTTGTTTTAATTTAATAAGCACCTTTGGTCCGATTGTCCTTAGGGGTTAAATTTATGTTAAATATGTGTGACTTGGAGACAGTAAATGTTAGAACGAAAGAGTTAGTAAGTTTTTATCAAGCTCTTTACAACAGACTTTGGAGTATTATAGTAAATTATTTGTAATATAATTTTTTTTGTAGGAGGTAGGGGTAATTCTCCTGTTTTCCCTTTAAATCTTACGGGGGCGGGATGGGGGTAATTACCAGATTACCCCCCTCAAATTCGTGCTTGAGAACCAGGAAAACGGCGTTTTGGGAATTTGAGTCTTTAATTGGCCTATATTCTACAAATAAGGTAAAGCTTCGCTTCTAATGAAAGACCTTCTGTCCTTAATATTGGCATTTTTTTTCCTTTATTTTGATTCAAGAGCATTTCATTGATACTTTAAATGAATAAGCTATACTTATATTTAGTTTTGCTGCCAAGAAAATTTAGGAATTCCTATAACATATTATCCTAAAGTAATAGAGAATTAATTAAATAAAGCCAGGCTATAATAGTGCCAGGCACAATTTTGACACCTTCACATTGTAATATCAGCTGTGATCTTTCAACACACGGCCTTTGTTTACTATATGAACCGAAATAAATAGTGCCTTCTTTTATTAATTGAAAATAAACGACGAAAATTTTAAATTCGACTTTAGTATGTCAATTTTGAAGGATTAACTGTCAGTTTTCAATGTGAATGTGTCAAAATAGTACCTGGCACAGTTATAGCCTGGCTGTATTTCAATAATTCTCAATTATCACTATCTCTTTAATAATGTTGCATTACTATCAGTAAAAAGTTGTGGAATGAAGGCCTTAATTTTAAACTAAAAAGTTTTCTACCAAAACAATATACTGATGTTTTGAAATCAGACATATCTGATAGACATTTCAGAGTAAAACAGGAAAATTCATACTCTAATTTAAGAAACATTC
The DNA here is from genome assembly GCA_963576565.1 of Aspidapion aeneum. NCBI lineage: Eukaryota > Metazoa > Arthropoda > Insecta > Coleoptera > Brentidae > Aspidapion > Aspidapion aeneum. The sequence goes on from OY755043.1 coordinate 113,819,296, forward strand.
AAGCACGCGTACCCCAGGGTAGGGTACTAGGTCCTTATTTATATTTGTTCACTTGCGATATCCCAAAGCCAGAAAATTGTCACTTAGCAACATTTGCCGATAATACTGGCTTATTGACGGTAGAAAAATCTATTGAAGAATGCATAGAAAAACTTCAGGATGTGGTCACTGAAGTTCACAGTTAGGCCACAAAGTGGCTAATAAAATTAAATGAAACCAAATCAATTCATATTGATTTTACAAACAAAAATGGAAATCACATACAAATAACAATTAACTCCCGTACCATATTCAAATCAGGGCAAAATATCTCGGTAAGACACTTGATGCCAAATTGTGCTGGAAAGCACACGTTAAAGAAATAAAAGAAGAACTTGACTTAAAGTATAGAAAAATGAACTGGCTTGAAGTCCAGTTTAACAATTCATAAGTTATTGCTTTGTAAACAAATACTGAAACCTGTATGGGTATAATATGATATTCAACTATGGGGTTGTACTAAAGAGAATAACATTCTAGTTTTACAGAGATTTCAAAATAAAATAAAAAGAAATAGTTACCTTCATCGGGACCTAAAAATCGAAACTATAGCAGAGCCTATAAAAAAGTACGAAAAAAGCCATGAAGATAGACTCCATCGACATGTGAATGTGGAAGCAATTCAGCTTCTAAATAATACTATGCTAGTTTAAAGACTAAAAAGAATGAAGCCGTTTGAGCTAGTAAACAACTTTTCTAGTAAATTAAGTTAAAACAAAATTGCTAATTAGTCTTATTGACTAGATTGGAATACAATAAACAGAGTATGTTTGACAAATAAAGAAATAAAAAAAGTTGTATATCAGATTGGGCTTAGGTTATTACCGAATAAGAATAATTTTTCTTGTAATACCTACTACAATCGATGTTTCTATTTTTATCAGTTATTTAATTCCCTCGTTATAGAACGTGGTTACATCCGATCCATATAAAATAAGTCTCTACTAAATTTATTTGTATTTCCTGTGGCGTGGGTTGAACTTGTGGAGCAGAAATTTTTCTCATGTGTGATTTAAATAAATCACCTTTAGGAAAAATTCTATTGCAGTCAAGGCAATCTTAATTGTCCTGGTGTAACTGTTAATTATTGGTTCGGTGCACAATTAGCGTGCTTCGATAATGTTACAGTTCACGATAATGCCAACTATGCACTAGAGGGTGATAATCAAATAAGTCCACTCTGCCTTTACCTAAAACTATTCTATTACTTATTTCTCATAAATAGCATGCAACTAAGTAATAGGGTATTAGACAAAGTAATAGGGTATTAGGCAACTAAGTAATAGGGTATTAGAAAAGAGTTTAGAATGATACATAGATCCCTAATTTGCTACGCAAAATTATTAAAATAGTATATTTTATCATGACTACATTTAAAATCAAGTTTTCTAATTTCCGATTTAAATTTGCCGCTAAAACGCTCATTTCTAGCACGGATCACCTAACAAATAAGGTGATCCGTGTTTCTAGCATGGCGTTGCAATGACGTCACAGCGCAGTAAACTCGCGGACATATACAAGGCATTCAAGTGTTTATTTGTTTTTGGTCTGTGTTTTTAATGGTTTTACGTAAAAAAATGTCCTATAAGTGGTGTGTAGTGCCTCAGTGTTCGAATACTAGCATAAAAACATCTGAAAAACTATTTATTCATGTGCCTACAGCAGTAAAAGAACGGAAAAAGTGGCTAGAACTCGCTCGAAGAGACCCAAGGGCCTTATCGAATATATTATACTTTATATTTGTGAAGATCACTTTGATGTGAGTATAACTAAATTGTTTCTCTTAATTTTTCTATCGTTGTCTATAACATATATAACTATTTCGTAAATGACAATGACATTTTTGAGGTTATGTTTATTACAAGGGGTGAACAACTATAATAGGCAGAAAGGTGTATAAATTTTTAGGCGGTGCTAGGCAGTTATTAGGCAGGACTAGGGTGTACCTATAAATGCAGGATTTGGCAGTACACATGCAGGCTAAATGTAGGAGTGAGCAATATGCAAGACTAGGCAGTGCATAGGCACGACTAGGCAGTACCTACACAGGACTATGCAGTGTAACCTATGCAGTACTTTAAGTACTGCTGGTCGTTGTATACTTTTTGCCTACCTCTCCCCTTCTCGTTTTTTACATAATTTTTATTTATGTTTTTGTTTTCTGTGAATTAATTTATTATTACAATTGCCCAATGATATGGAAAACTATATTGAGTACACTGTTGTTGGTAAAGTAGCCTGCCACCATAAAGGAATTCAGCATTAGAAAGTTGGAGCTATCGGCTTTGGAGAATCCGTTTTCCATTAAAGATGTTTTTTATAAGCAAAACACAAAATAAAATCTAATTTAGGACGATAATTCGCACTTTAAATCACAGCAAACATTACCATCCATAAGAGAATAACAGAGAAAATAGGTTCGTTCGAGGCGTTTACTGTTTTGTGACGTCACTCGCCGCTGACTGGTAGACCGCCTGTTTTGAATCACGTGGCTAATTGTTTTAATTCAATGAATTTATTTAATTAAAAGAACTATGAATTTGAGAAAAAATTAAACAAATAAGTTTGTTTTTAGCATTCCCAAGACCTAAACAGACATCTAAAAATAAATATATATTTATTTTTTACTACTGTCAAACACCCTATTACTAAGCATCTAATTTATAAGGTATCTTTTTGGATTTCAAATGAAGAAGAGGATGAGATGAGATCAACTGATGAATTGACATCTTGTTCCTGGTTTAAAAAGTTCCAGTCGGCCTCTGACCGTAACTGATACAGGAGAGAGAAGTTTGTTTTTTTAAAATTGTAGTTTTTATTGTTAGTTTTGCAGGGAAAGTCAGGAAGTTGAGACTGAACACATTCGCTTCTGCTTCTGATTTTTGTGTGAGCTAATGAAGCGGCTCTGAAAAATTAAGGATTAATATATATTGAAAAAAAAATTGTTCTACAAGAATATAGTCAAAACAATCTCAAAACTGGCTTATTAAAAAAAATCTAATATTCATGAACCTTCATTCCAACTTCAATATTTTAAAGACAATCAGCTGTATCGTGACGTGACCAACAAAAAGAAATCAGCCTTCGCTGTAACGTCAACAAAGTTGTAGATCGTGGCCCGTCCGTTTTGATAGCCCTGATTAGATAAAGGTTTACTCAATTTAGGGTCACTGCATCCTAGAAGCCTGGCGTCTCTGCTGTTTTTGGGATCCAGTGACCCTAACTCAATTTTAAGTTGACTATCAACAAAAACTTCTCTACATATTTTGCCAGCAGTGCCATGTAGTACCATAGAACGATCTTTTTAGAGGATAGATTAAGCGGTTTGTTGAGTCAGTTTACACCGAAAATTTGTTTCAGAAAAAAATAAACAAGTAGAAGAAGAGGTTTTAAGCAGACTTCCAGATGTTTCGTTTTACTCTAATAGTTTAAGATTAAGACAACTGTGTGTTCATTATTATGTATGTTTGTTTTTTCATTTTCGTTTCGCTTTGTTTATTTCAATAAATACCTATTTTATTTTTCACTTTTTGCATTTGTTCCTCCCTAAGTTTCATGCTGGGTACCCATGCTTAAATTGTCGGCGGCCGGCATAAGCCCAAGCCCTCACTTAAAGCAAGGATCATTTGCCTTGTTGAGCGTTATCCTGCTTCAAAGCAGATTAGGTGTTGGTAGAACCGAACCGAACACAAAGGGAGACCTACACCTAGAGTCCGGTACCATCACCTAAGAAACTTTATATAAAGTGAAAACAATATTATACTACAGGACAATAATTTTTTATTTTGATATATCTACACGGTAAAAAAAATTGTCTTAGATCAAAACAAATTGCTTTGAAGTAAAATAATTTGAGCTTTCCTATTCATCAAAAAAATATTTTCTTGATTTAGCACAAAAAATGTCTTGCCTCTTTATTTTAATGTGAAACAGAAATTGTTTTATTATAAATTGGAACTGAATTAATCTAAAGCACCGTTTTCTCTGGAAGCAAAATATTACTTATATGAAGACAATTTGCTTTGTTAGAAAATAGAGTATACTGAAACAAAAGAAATAAAGAAGAAAAATAAAGTCTCATTTCAAGATTAAACGCTGCGTTGAACTAAAAACAAAAATTTTAATTCAAAATTTAAAGATAAAACAATTTGTTCAGGAAAAGAACGTGTTTTCATTCTAGACAAAAACTTTTACCGTGTAAATATGATATGAAAAACAAAATATTTCAAGGTAAGGCCTGATCCACAGTTTAACTTCTATTTTCCTCTTTCTTTAATAGAAAAACATGGAAATATAAATTGTATCTTTACCTCTTTCTACTAGAGAAAAAGGGATATAGAAGTGAGCATCAAGAAGTGAGACTGCGGACCAGGCCATATATTAACGTGACCTGACCATTGAAAAAAATTAAGTCTTGGCTTGCGACACCTACAATATTCAAGAATAAACCCCCTGGTATGAGTCTTCGCCAAATAATCGAGAGTATCCTGAATTTAAACCACCCGGCATAATATTTAATATAAATAAGAAATTGTGTTTTATTAAAAAATAAGTATAATTACAAAACGTAAAAGCTAATTGACGTTTTTAATTATCTTTCAAATTTTCTCTTGTGACATGGAGATAAGTTGCAAAAAAGTTTCGAATTTATTGTCTTAAGTTTGTTGGCAGTACCCATACAGCACTGTTGTTATTATTTCCTGAAAAGAGCATGTAGGAGGACATTGTGAATGTCTGCTCATATTTTGTAATTGTAATCAAGATTACGATCGTTTATTACAAAATATTATAATGAAATAGTCTTCTCAGCTTGTTATTAGTATATACAGCTTAGGTCGGTAAGAGCTGTTATTTTTTTCTTAGATTTACAAAAAATATTGTTAAAACCTGAAATAAAATATATAATTATATAATGGGTGCCGGAACAAAGATCGAAAGACAAAAGATCGAATACAAAAGATCGAAAATCAAAAGATTGAAAAGGCAAAAGATCGAAACTACAAAAGATCGAAAAACAAAAGATCGAAACTACAAAAGATCGAAAATATAGAAGATCGAAAAACCAAATATCGAAAAGGCAAAAGATCAAAAATAAAAAGATCAAAAAACAAAAGACCAAAAGACTAAAAAAAATCGCAAGTAAATAAGATCGACCGGTGTGAAGATGGCAGATTAAGCTAGCAGATTTTTTCAGTCGCCCCGAAGAACTTTATGAGTAGGCAAATTCTACATAGAGCCTGTGGTGGGACAACGTCATGTTTCGGAGCAGGAGACATAGCAGATAAAATCTGCTGGGTGGGTATACTGATACTTAAAGTTCTATTCTTAAGAATCGTAGGGTTTTTGAGGATTTTGAGTTAGTCTGGTTTTAGGAGCTTTATGAGTAAGAAAGTTTTACGTAGAGTTTGTAGTGCGACAACATGATGTTTCGGAGCAGGAGACATATCAGATAAAATTTGCTGTGTAGTTATTCTGGAACCTGAGGCTATATGCTAAAGAACCGTAGAGTTTTGAGGATTTTGAGTTAGTAGGATTTTAAGAGCTTTAAAAGTAGGTTCGGTTTGGCTCAGTTCAGTTTTAGAAAGTTTGAGAGCTTTAAGAAAAGCTAAAATATTGTTTAATTTTTCAATAAAAAATATTCACACCAATTTATCTGGCAGTAGAATCTGCTGAGCATCAAATTACAAAAATTTTGTTGTGTAGTGTATAGTGTAAATTACGCGTTAGAGCGACATCGGCTGAAAAAATCTGCTAGCTTAATCTACTCGCGGCTAGAGACTAAAATGCACTCTGGCTCCTTCGATTTCGGGGGTTAATTTGAACGTATATTTTTAAAATTCGTAGTAGTTCGGGGCCTAAGAGGGAAATTTTGGGGTTTGTCTGCATTTTTCCGTACCATAATAAAATTTGGCACAGAGGTAGTAGACACCTAAAGATGCCATTTTGGAAGAGGTGCTCCGACGGAACCCAGTGCAGGGCCCAAATACAGGGGCGTTCTTGAGGTGGGCAAGAAAAAATTTATAAAATAAATATGAAACTCATTTCGCGTACAGTTTTTTGTTTGTTTTACCTTATAGCTTATAAATCCAAAAAATTTACAAAAAGTAAAGTTTTTAAAAACGGCTTTTTTCAGGGGAGGGAGCAAAAGGAACGAGGACATTGTTAAAATCTTATTTCATCTAAAGTGGTCGTGTGGGGTATCGATTTCTAGGTAATTTCGTATTCTAAACGAAAATAGATATAAATTAAGTCAAAACGTCAAACTGTTCACATGATATATCAAAAACTGACACCTGAAATGTACTTGTTCTGAGATTTACGTGAGAGAATATTAAAAACACCTAATCAAACCTAACTTAATAAAATTTGATAAATTAAGTAAAAATGAAGTTTCTGGAATTTTTGAATTATAATGTACAGGGTGTTAAGAGTTAATTCGCCACTATTACTTACTTCGTTAATATTAGAGCTACAGGGTCGGTTAAATAGACAAAGTTGTGGTATTTTTTTTCTCTGATTACGATGGTGATGAACTAAAAGAAAATCAAATGACGAGTAGGTGAGTTATGTTAAAAAAACCACATTTTTTAAATGGGACACCCGGTATTCAGTTCAGCCAATAAAATAATACTACAGTGTTGTACTATATTCGTACCAAGTATCATTACGGTACCCAAAAATGCAGACAAAAGTGGCTTAGGCTCCGAACCATAGGAATCCAGGCTAAATCTTTTTGAGGTTTAGGATTTATGGAAAATTTAATACTATATAATTAAATCACATTTATAATGAAGATTTGATATAAAACAAAAATAAACAAAATATGAAATGTTTAAGCTATTAGCTGAACTCAAAAAAAGATTTTGGGAAACACAAAAATAACAAGTGGGTAGATGCAAAAATAAATTATTCTTCTAGGTATTTACTCTATTAGGTTTTTATTATTTTTAGGAATCAAGAATGTAACAATTGATTTGCTATTAACATTGTCTCTTTTGGCATAGGTTTTGCAAACAATTTTTTTCTTGACTTTTTGGGCTGATTTTTGGTGGAAAATAAACGTCTTTGAGGAAGTTCTGTTCTATAAAAATTGAGTCTAAATTCCTTATAATTATTATTTTTAATTACTTCATTTTCATTTATTTTTTAAAAATTTTATTTGTAACTAGAGTTAGATGCAGTTAAGATCTCAAAGATACTTGTAATTTTTAAGTGTTACAAAAAAACAAATAGTTTATTTATTTATTTTAATCTAGAACTTAAAATTGTTAAATTTGAAGATTAAATAGGTCTTTATAACTTTTAAGCCTTACAAATATAAAAAAAAACAAATTAGCACACACAAGATTTATTTCTTTGTGCAATGAAAATATCAAATGTATTTTAAACTTAATCAGTAACTAGTTTTGTTAAAAGTTGTAAACTGATTTTATTCAATAAATACTTGAAATACTACTTGAAAAGTACATTTTTATTATGATATATAAATGATGATGATTATAAAACACGGACTAATTTTTAAAACTGGAAGGGACTTCAAACTATAAACACTCCCAGGCTATTTGAACAAAAACAAAACAATTAAAACATAACCTCGAAATCGAAGGAGCCAGAGTGCATTTTAGTCTGTAGCCGCGAGTGCTTAATCTGCGATCTTCACACCGGTATAAGATCGAAATATAGAAATCAGGTCTGCTTAGGTATATTCACATAAACAGTTAATGCAAGGTCAGGTAAGGTAAAATTACCTAACCGTTAAATAAACCGATGGCTTGTCATACTTAACACAAATCATATAAAACTGTCTGGATTTCACTATCTCCAACGTCGATTACAAGAATACGAATGATCCCCGTCTGGAACATGGCCCGACAATCAGGAACAAGTGATCCATGCCAATACACGACCGGTTTCGACCTTTTGGGCCATCCTCAGGTGAATGTAGGCGATAGCGCCGTGTAGAGCATAAGTTTTGTGAAACCAACAGAAACAACTACTCCGAGGGAAAATACCCCTACCGGGATTGAATTATACTGATGACTTGATGCTTTCGTTGGGAACTTGTTAAAACTGTTTGGTTTTCACTATCTTCAACGTCGATCAAAAGGATATGAATGATCCCCGTCTGGAACGTCCCGACAATCAGGAACAAGTGATCCATGCCAATCAGCGGCGTAGCGTGCCCGAAAGGGCGGAGGGGGCGACAGCTAAAAAAGGCGCCTTTGAAAACTGAAAAAAAATCTTGCGACCAAAAAAAAACAAGGTTTTTATGTCGTTAGTTTTTTTTGGCGCCCACTCAATTGGCCGTTGCCGGCCCGACTTGCCAATCCACGACTGGTTTCGACCTTTTGGGCCATCCTCAGGTGAATGTAGGCGATAGCTCCGTGTAAAGCATAAGTTTTGTGAAACCAACAGAAACAACTACTCCGAGGGAAAATACCAATACAGAGGCATTGAATTATACTGATGGTTTGATGCTTTCGTTGGGAACTTGTTAAAAATGTTTGGTTTTCACTATCTTCAACGTCGATCACAAGGATACGAATGATCCCCGTCTGAAACACGTCCCGACAATCAGGAACAAGTGATCCATGCCAATCCACGACCGGTTTTGACCTTTTGGGCCATCCTCCGGTGAGTGTAGGCTATAGCTCCGTGTAAAGCATAAGTTCGACTAAGGGGTCTTTTTCGAACATAACCGAACCGGTAGGGAAACCACCAGACAGTAGGGTATAGACAATATAAATATTTATCATGTGAAAAATATACAGCATCTTTTAGTGCTATAGGATTCATTGGCAATGTTTACTGTATGTAAGATAATAACAACTGCATATGCATAAAATATGTTGTTTGCAACAAAAAAGGATAGAAGTTTACACGTGGTTACGCCCATTGTTTCAGTATAGCAAGACCCACAGCCAACACCTGTCCTCTGTGCGCCCCGGTAAATTAGAGACAAGGCCGTACCCAGGGGGAATCAATCCCCCCCCCCACCCTCAAATAGTCGAGAAAGTTTGTTAAATAGATTTCCCAGTAACACAAATAAGACAAAAATTTGCATGACAATAAAATTTGATTGAAATTTTTTAATCATCCCTTAAATATTTTCCTGGGTATGGCCCTGAATGTAGATAATTGTTAAAATTTCTACTGAATGTTTAGAGTTGTAGGTTGCTGTCTCAATTCCTATTGTATAGACAGACATCTGGCAGATATCTATTTCTATCTTGTTTATTTGAATACTGTTTATTCATTAAGAAGCATCGTTTATTATCATATGCAAATCATGTTAAATGGTGCTAAGTTTAAGTAATTGTTGCAATTTATGTCTAAACGATTGCCCTTTAAATATTATGCAGAATTCATTATCATTAAAATAGTTGCTTCAATGTATATTATTGTTGAATAAATTGCTTTTACATATTTAAGAAGACAATTCTTGGATCCATTTTGAGGAATTTTATAAATATATGATTTCTTAAACATACTAAAGGGTATTAAAGATATTCAAAAATCTCCTTTTTGTTAATATCTGTTATACTGCTTTAGATAATTTTGTGGAATTTGGTACACATTTTCTATTCATCAAAAGATATGTTTTTTATTTCTAGCTGTTGCGTTCGTTGTTTGTCTTAAACAAGTAATTGAGAAAGGGAGGGCCAGAAATATAGAGACTTATGTTTTCTTTGTATACCTACAAAAAACATATGATATTCTTCCAGTAGATAAATTATGTACAGTGTTAGAGCAAACTAATATCAATCATACATACATAACAGCGATAAAAGAACTATACAAAGCGTCAAAATCTCAAATTAAAATTGGAAATCGACCTTCAAAAAGATTGAAAGGCTTAAGACAGAGATGTTGTATTTCTGCAACTCTGTTTAAAATATATATCCCAGTAGCTCTAAAAAACTGGAAACGTAAAGGCTAATAATACAACTTAAAGACCGATTTACCATATACACACTACAGTTTGCTGACGACCCAGTAATTGTAGCTAATGATAAAGAAGACATGGAGTATATGATGAGAAAGTTAACGGAAGAATACCAAAACTGGGGATTAACAGTGAACATGGACAAGACACAGTACTTATGCATTGGAGACGAATCAAGTGAGTTAGACGTAGGGGATGGACAGAAAATACTGTCATGCAATGAGTATATATACTTGGCTGTCACATTTGATAAGACAGGAACAGACTGTGAAAATCTTGAAAAAAGAATAGGTAAAAGCAAAAAAGTTTATTGGATTTCTTACCAGTATTTTATGGAGCAGAGAGATTCAAAAAATTTTTAAATTTAACATATATGAAACAATGGTGAAAAGCGCGCTGGTATGTATTAATCGAGACTTGTCGCGTAACAGAAAAGCACAAAACTAAAATGGAAATAAGATAATCAATAAGAATATCTAGAACAGATCATATAAGAAAGGAGATCATAAAAAAAAGAATGGGAATCGAGGGAAACATAACGGATGGCATCACTAAAAGACAACTGATATGGTACGGCCATATACAGCGGATGAACGACGAGATATTACCAAAGCAGGTCCTAGAATGGAAACCAATAGGGTGCAGAAAAAGAGGGCGTCCTAAACTGGAATGACAATGGCAACAGTCAATCTAAAGATCAATGAGTCAAAAAAACTTGACCGAAGATGATTGTCAGGATCGAAGGAGGTGGAGAATAAATAAATAAATTATAATAATAAATAAATATTTAATTAATCATAACTATTCAAAGCTACATAAATTGGTTTTTCTTGCAAAGGATCAAGCGAGATGCAAAGAAATAAATTTAATTAAAATTATAAGTCAAATAAAAAATTAAGAGATGAAAATTGCTTAATAAACAATGAGAATTTTTTTAATATTTTTTGTCAAAAAAACAGTGGGGTACGAATATTTTCAATAGAAATACTGAAGACAATTCCCGAATAAATGAAATTTTGGCTAGAATGCAATTTTTTCCAGTAATTTATTTAAAATGGAAATATGCATTTTTTTCTTTAATATTATTTATTTTTACCCTCCTAGCCCGCGCAGCAATGGCTAGGTATTGGTTTCGACGAAATTTTTTTTTTCTATAAGTGTGGAAAGTGCCACTTTTCCGCACTAGTGCGGAAAAGTAAATTTGTTACGATTTTGAGGTGTTCTATAACATTTAGACCGTTCAAAATACATTTGTATCTTTCCTAGCACACGAAATATCCTAAAAATATTCAAATTGACTAAAATTCTGCTATATTTTCAATATTTTCGATAAAATAAAGTTTTCAGTAAAATAGGTTCAAATTATAAGTTTTAAACCTCCCCGGTATAAATATCGTCATTGTCAATGTCAAACAACAATGAACACTAGTGGTTTTAGATTTGGCATCTTAAATCACCATAGCAACAAAGTACAAACAAACTGTCAAAACAAAGCCAATTTTGCAGATACAAGCGTCTTTTGAATTTTTCAAACAAAAAAATCAGATTTTCAATGGATTCTTCGGACGAAGATCTACCCCAGTCAGTTCTAGAAGCCGCTAGAATGTGAATAATAATAATTGATTTGATTAAAACGTTTTGAATATAAATAATTTTCTGAATAATTTTTAGTTTTTTCCTCACGCTTATAGAAAAAATAGTGTACCTAACTCGTGCGTAAAGTGTCTTTTCCGCACTTGATTGCTGGCCAAACTCCGCTATCGCGTCGTTTGGCCATCTGCAATCGCGTGCGGAAATACAAACGTAAAATAGCATAAAATACGGTCTAATTGGGTTTCACTCCCCCCCCTCCCCCCTATGATACGCCAAAAATGTATTATTTGGGTGTATTTTGACCTATCCTAGTAACATTGTCGTGATGTCTGTCTGTGTGTGTATGTGTGTGTGTATATCTGTCCGTAGCACGATAGATCCTAAACCGAGAAACCGATTTCGATGAAACTTTCAGGTAAAATACAGCTCGACACTGCAATGAGCTGATTAGATTTTGGTGAAAATTCATCAATGCTAATAATAGTTTTTTGACAGAAAAATTAAAAAAATCGCTAACTTTTGACCGGAGCGTCGCATCAGTATTCAGTTTTCGGAATATAGTAGCCCACATTTAAAAAAAAATTTGTAGTTTCTGAGATATTTACAAAAAACTGTTTTTAAGGCTAATATATTATTATGGCTTCACTTTAACGTGTTTTTTACCCGTTTTTGTCCAAAAATTTTTTAAATGTTTTTTTCTGCAGCGCTGTTTTTTGTGTTTTATGTAATGCAATTTTTTTTTCTGGCGATACTTTTCGTTCCCTTCTACAAAATTTTATGAGGCCTAATTTTTCCAAAAAGTATAATAGTTTTTTTGTTGCAATTTTTTTCGGTTTGAGTGTTTAGTTTAAATGCCCCGGCGAGTTGTGCCCCTGATTATCATTTTGCAATTTGTAATTCTGTCACACGCGAAATACACCATGTGGTCGTAGTTCATGAAAACTATGTCGTATCGATAAAGATCTATAAAAATTGTCAATAAGAGGTCAATAGATCAGTCTACCCAAGCGGTAGCCTCGCAATGGACATGTAGTTTTGTAAAGACAAAGGCGTTAAGAACTTTATTAGTGATATTATTACAGAGAAGTAGTATGCCTATAACTTAAGACCTATATTCTGTTTTAAAGTTTAAAGTAATATACATAAATATCCATTAACATTTTACTGAGATTTTCTACGTCACGAATCTTTCCTGCAAATAATCCTTCGTTGGTTCGGACAGATTCATAAGCCGTCAAAAAGAAATGTTATACAGACTTTTTCTACGAACCTGCGAAAAGTTCTTTTTTCTGCACGAATTTTAGTTATGAAAAAGCCCTTTCCGCACGCTTTAAAAAACCCCAAGAATCGGTAACTTAATATTTAGTTTTAGCTCACACATATACTATACTATAGTAGTGTGAGCTATGATGATCCTAATTTTTTCGAGAAAAAAAAAGTTGCTCCGATTTCAAAATTTTTTATATATCTTTGCGTTTCAGATGATTTTGAAACTTTTTTGTTGCGCCGTCTGTCTGTCTGTCTGTCTGTCTGTCTGTCTGTCTGTCTGTCTGTATGTCTGTCTGTCTGTCTGTCTGTCTGTCTGTCTGTCTGTCTGTCTGTCTGTCTGTCTGTCTGTCTGTCTGTGTGTCTGTATGTCTGTCTGTAACGACTAACGCGCATAACTCAAAAACTGCTTGGCCGATTTTAATGAAATTTGGTACCTAGACTGGGTCTTGGGTCGAGATGGTCCCATTTAAAAATGAACAAAATCCACCGAACACAAACCAAATAAAAGGGTGGGGGTAGATTTCAAAAATTAGAGTTTATGTGAAAATATGGCGTGTGTGATATTAAACGAAAGGTAATTGAGTCTGCAGTTAAACAAAATACATTTTAATTTATTTAAAAAAAAAGGGTGGGGGTATATTTTAAAAATTAGAGTTTAAGTGAAAATATGGCGTGTGTGATATCAAACGAAAGGTAATTGAGTCCGGACTTTAACAAAATACATTTTAGTTTTTGTTTTTTTTGTAAGGGTGGGGGTAGATTTCAAAAATTTGTGTTTAAGTCAAAACATGGCTTGTGTGGTATCAAACAAAAGGTAATTTAGTCTGGAGTTGAATAAAATATATTTCAGTTTTTAGTTATATTAGCTCACACGTACACTATAACTATAGTACCTAGTGTGAGCTTAGGGGCCCATATATTGGCAGAGTATTTTTTGGTGTCATTACCAACCCGTCTTTTAAATAGTTGTCAAGAACCGCCGATATCAAGGCACTGTCAAGGTTTTAATAAACTTTTATGTCCTAGGAGTTATATAGTGGGTTCGTTTAATCACAGCCCACTTAAATTAACAAGCCTGATCCTTCTATGAAATCCAACAGTGTCAAGGGCTGACTGAACTAAAATTTCCATTATTTTAGAAGTGATTTTGGCAGCCTGAAGAATAAGGCTTGTTAAATTTAGGGGGCTGTGTAGTTTGGATGTTTTGAATACATTGGAAACGTCACCTCCGGATAACTGGATCATACCGAGCGAGGTGCTTAATATCATGTTAAACGCCTCAACAATTTTATAAGTTTCTTGTAGGAGAAATATGAACTCTAGCGCCACCTTTTGTAAAATATGTAGATTATAAAAAAGGATATTAAATTTTACAGGGATGTAATTTTAAATATGTTTAATATTATTATATTGTATTATAATTTTTCAATATAATAAAATATTTATTAACATTTATTGTTTAGTTACTTATCTTCTGTTCGTACACCACTGGCGTAAAGAACATTTTTGCCCGAGGCCGTGCATCAAGGCTTCGGCTAAAAATGTTATTCTTTACGCCATTGGTACAAAAATAACTATAACAATTCTATCTCTCTTATTTGCAATAAAGTAGTACGAGAAACAAAAATTACCTGCGGGGGGCTGCCTAAAGCGTCATAATAGTGAAAGGATCGTGGCCCATTCGGTTTGTTAGCCCTGGTAAAATTATCTCAATAACGATCAAATCAAAAACAAGGTATACCGTATATGAATCAAATTATAAAAAAATGATCTTATCAAAAATAAAGTAAAAAATAATATATATTTTTAATTAGCATCTTATAGCTAATCATAACTTAATTTATTTGACTGATTTACTAAAGTGTAATTAAGTCGACACATAAGAGAAGATTGCAACTGAGAAATCATTGAAAACAAGGCTCGAAATTATTTTGGGAGAAAGTGGTCCTGTTTGACCACAATGTAAATAATTTAAAAACAGTGGTCTCCCTTAAGCGCAAGTTAGTTGAATAACGCATAGCTTTTTTTAAAGGCTTATGAGGAAATACAAGATAGTTTTTGTTCGTTCCAAATATACGCCCGACATCTTCGCAGACAATATTTGACAGTTCGAAAAACCTGTTTTTGTCGAGGGGTAAATATCTGAGGATTTATGGTGTACAGTCTGGAGGATTTACGGGGATTTGCTCGGATTTACGGGGATTTTCTGGGATTTACGGTGATTTACTAGGGATTTATGAGGACTTACGAGGATTTATAGTGAATTACCAAGGATTTACCAAGGATTTAAATCAGTGGCGTATATTTACCAAGGATTTAAATCAGTGGCGTATATAGAAAAAAGTTTCGGGGTGGGCCCGAGATAGTTTTGAAGGGGGGGGGGGGGGGGGGGGAGCGAAACCCAATTAGACCGTATTTTATGCTATTTTACGTTTGTATTTATGAAATATGTGGAAAATATCTAAAAAACCATTAGCTTGGTGGGGGGCGGTTCGGTTCGGTTCGGTGAACCGAACCGAGCCGAATCATTATGTTTTACGCAAAAGCAATCGTCTAACACGTGCCAACAAATCGTTGGGGGATCTCGATAAACACGCTTTTCGCGCGGTATTGCGAGTTTACCTAAAATTCACTAACTCTGAAGAGCAGGCGACTATGCCAGTGGTCGAGGCAAGTCGTTTCGCACAACACGCGACCGCTGAGAGTTTGCCATTGGTCAAAGCGTGTGATGTGGATGGTCACATCTTTCAAGACCCAGAATAGCTACCCTGTACGTACGGTCGCCCACTTTTTTAAACAACTTGAAACTCACTAAACTCGTCTCAAAAGCACAGAATTTCAGCGCACTTTTAAAATTTTTAAAGAGAATAGCTTATTGAATAATGATGCTTATTTTAAACCATGCGGTGTTGCCAAATAACGCACTGCTTCTTTCTATTCTCCAAATGTAGGAAACATAAGATGACATTAAAAAAATGGGCGAGTTTACACCAGTATTTACTAAAAGGTCTAAGATGCTAAAGCGCTTAAAAACTCGAGACAGGACCAAGTAATTAAAAAAAAACTTTTTCGTGCACATTAAATCCAAGATGGCGGGGGGGGGGGGGAGCCGGCTACCCCCAATGTCGAAAACTCAAATTTCTGTTTAGTACTTCTATGATAAACGACATATGTCAAAATTGCGACAACTCCACCTGTTGCAAGCTAAGGATCTCATAAAAAAAAGCAGAACTGTTGACATGTTATTAGTTAATCTCAATTGCTTGCCTTGTTAACCGCATAAGGGTATATGCTAATAAATTTTTGTATTAAAATCTTTGAGTGCATCTTATTATTTGCCCCTTCGCTCGCATCTAAGCCGTCAGGTCATTTTCCAAGTTTAGATAAAAAACAAACTACATAAGTAAAACTATATCGGACTTACGGGGATTTATTCGGATTTCTTCGGAATTATTGGGATTTATAGGGATTAATGGGTTCTTATTAGGATTTATAGGAAATTATTGGTGATTTAACAGGATTTCCAGGGATTTATTAGCATTTCTAGGGATATAATTGTCAAAAAGGATTTATTATTTAGAGAGAGACGTTTGCTGAATAGGGGAAGATGGGGGAATATTTTTCTTTGTCTGGAGGAAACACTTTCTTTGAAGTTTTGAATACTTAAGTTTGTAATCAAATGTAAGTCGTTTTATGTATTGTTTTTAAATTTTGCTTGTCATAAACAAGTAGTTCAGAATGAAAATGCTTCTTATTACCCCTTCGTTTTGACTATCGTGGGGTAATAAGAAACATAGCGTAACGTGGCAGTAGAAATATATTCTTAGCAAAATGCGCGGGTGCGGATATTTTTTAGCTTCAGACTGGCTAAACCAAGCATGCAATTTTGGGGACAATATTTTTTTATTTTCTTTGCAATTAATTTTTTAGGCAACAGAAAAAAACAGGTCTTAATTCCCAAATAATCTCAAAATCATAAATTACGAGATGAAAAAAAAATAACATTAAAGAATTAGTAACCGGCAATTTTTTTTCGGTAGATTAAAAATTGTGTTTAAAAGATAATTTCATTTTTGTTCTGCAAACCATATGCATGGTGTAGTCAGTCCGATGCTCGAAGCATGTCATGTATTCATGAAATACGTGAAAATTATCTAAAAAAATTAAACTTAAAGAGGGGATCCGAACAACGACCCCCATTTCCCCCCCCCCGGGTGCCTTCATGTGGATAGGGATTAATTTTTTACGTGTTTTCAGAGTTGCTCTTGTGTGAGGGTCAAAAAAGGACATTGCGAAAGTGAATAAACTGGTCAGAATTAAAATATACACTGTGGTTTGACCAAGTTTCATTGCTGATACTACACGATTCTCTCTTTCATCTGATTTCTTTTGACTTGCACTTTTTTGTTTACTGCTCTTTTTTTTAATCTGTAAGTACTTAAGGTCAATAACATGCGTAGGTTTCACAACATTAATTTTAATTTTATTGTTTGTTATTGATATTACTTTGCTTTTGATCACACCATCAACCATTAATTACTTGTAATATGTATGTCTGTATATATAATTGGCAACGGTTTCACTTGATAAAATTACTTTAACTTTACAATTTAAAACCTCTATTTATGAGCCGCCCGCAGATGAAAATTTTGGATTTTATGACATGTGACCGACCCATAAAATATCTTAAATGCAGCATCGGCTAATTTTGAGTACAGTAATATTTTTTTTAATACAGAATTTTTTGTCCTTTTTTTCTTACTAATTAGGAAGGCACATGCCTACAACATTGTATAATTGGTACGAGGGGCAAGCCTGTTGCTATTCGGGCTCTTGTCTTGGTCTGGTGGGCGTAGAGCTTTGCTCTTCTCGGGTTGTGCGCTGTGTAGATGCGCGGTGGATTTTGCCGGGTCTGTTAACCAAACTCCCCCGAGTAAAGGACGGATGAATACAAATTGTACCACATATTAAAAAGGATAGAACTATTCAACTGACGTCTCGGCTATGCAAAATTTTATAAAATCGGGGTAGTTTCCCGTTTATGTTCAGAACAGATGGGAGCTGCAAATTTGTACCAACGTAAGTGTTGACATAACGGTACTTTAAAAATGAAATTTATTTTAGTGTTTGCCAAAAGCAAAGGCATTTGTAATAATGAGTTTTATAAGTGCGGTGTGTGCTACAAAAAACTGTAATGAAACATGGAAAGTACCGAGGATATAACCATTACTCTCCGGGATTTTAAAAGTTTACCTTTTTTTTAACGAAAAGTTAACAATCAAACAAAATGGTCGTCCTTTAGGGCCTATCCTTAAATTACGTAACGCTCAAGGGGGAGGGGGTTTGGCTTTGCGTTACACTCAATGGTTTTTTAGTGTGTTTTTTCTTGAAAATGCTTAAGCTTTACGAGGGGGGAGGGGGTCAAAAATCTTGAATTTTTGCGTCACGTAATTTAAGGACATTAATTGATTAGATTTAGAAATAACGTATGGCGGAAAAAGTCGTGGCAAAAACTATACAAGAAAATTCTCTCGCGATGTTTATAAGCGTTTTAAATGGATTTGTAGGTGCAGTTTAAAAAACAAATTATTTTGTTTTCCTTGTTTGTTATTTGGTGGTGAGTCAAAGTGGACTATTTCCGATGTTGACGATTTGAACCATTTACCGGATTTTTCTAAAATTGTCTTGTTCCCCACTTTGCAGAACCGCCACTTTAAAACCTCACCACCGATAGGTATACGCATAATGTACGACATGCTTCAACCTTTAGTTGTAATGCCCAAAGCGCACTTACGAAATTATACTGTTTTGTATTTTCATGAATCAGGCTATTGGGTAATTTTGTACCCAACTGCGACTAGTAGTTACAAGTAAATTTAGCAGTTGGGTGTTTTTTTTCCAACTTTTAGATTTAATTCTTATTCAGCCTTATAAAAAGCACTATTCATTTACAATCCATTTAGCCTTACTCAAAAAGTACGTGTAGATTTTCTACGGACGTGAACAGTATTACCTTCCATTGAGTGATAGTGGGGGACAAGAGAGGGAGAAGGGAACTGGTAAAATGGTGTCGAAAAAAATCTTAAAGCGTGTGCCGAAAGAATTCTTGAAATCGCTCTAAATTTGTGGAAGCTACAAGTATTACTAATAAGGAGGGTGGGGAGAAGAGAGGGAGACGACGGGGAAAAACTAGTAAAATGATGTTGGTAAAAAAGTCTTAAAGCGTGTGCAGAAAGAATTTTTGAAATCGCTCTATATTTGCAAAATGTATGGCTACAACTATTACTAATAAGGAGGGAGGGGAGAAGAGAGGGAGGGGGAAACTAGTAAAATGATGTTGGAAAAAAGTCTTCAAGCGTGTGCAGAAAGAACTTTTGAAATCGCTTTTTATTTGTACAAGTTAAAGGGAGGAGAGAGGGAGAGGCTGGGGGGGAGGACTAGTAAAATGGTATTGGAAAAAAATCTGAAAGCGTTTGCAGAAAAATTTTTTGAAATTGCACTATATTTGATAAAATTATGCGAATATGGTTTTTGAATAGGGTGGAGGGAATGACAGGAGGGGAGATGAATGGGAGCAGAAAGGACTACAAAGTAACTACAGCAAATTAGAGGACATTTGACATTGTGACAAAATGGCGTCTAAAGACCGCCATGTTAATTTCTGTTTAAAAAAATATAGTCTGTAGCACCTTCGGGATCAGTAGCAATTCACCGACATCATTTTTGTTAAAATCGGTTCAGCCGTTTAGCCTCTAGCGTGACACAAACATACATATTTACTTACATACATACAACAATCGAAAATCATTACCCCTGCTTTCGCCGTGCTGCAGTTGGGTAAAAAATAGTGATTAAGCAAAAAAAATTAAATTTGATCACATAAGGAAAAATATATTGATTTCTCTAAATTTACAGAAAAAGAGGTAATTAAAACTTGGGCCAATGCCGGAAAAGCCACGTAAATATTGAACAAAATATTAAATTTAAAAAAAAAATGTGAAAACGCGAATATTTTGGAAAAAAACGAGTATAACATCTATCATCTGCATTCGCAAGAGCCTACTAATTTTTATTTCTACAGGACTGCGACAGTTCTCGGGTTGTTCTGCGCGTGCATTTGGATTTGTCATACGATTTTATGACTGTCCAATGTCTTGATGAAACGGACTCAGTACTAGACCCTAACCAACGTAGATTTACTTACAGGTATGCTAACGGCACATCGACATGTTACCCACACAAGAAAATTGCTTAGCTGAAAAGGTAACAGTGGTCAAACGTTCGCAATTTTTGATACCTCAACGATAAATGATTTTTAACGCAAAACGGCAGTAAACCACAATGCCACCTGCGGTTTTCTTATTCCATTTGCGAAGTTGGCTTTACTACTTCATTAAATTTCCGCGTCAACAAGCTTTATCTCTTAGCAACCTCTACAAAAAAAAAACAGCAGTTCTTGTACACTGTCTCCATTTACAAATGCAACTAGTTAACGCACACTTTCACCAAAAACCTATACTTTATGCAATATTTGGCAACATCGCTCCAGCTCTTTGGCTCCGGTTGGGTCTTATTATTGCAAACTCAATTCATGTCAAACCAAAGACGGTTTGCTTCATAACGTCATAGGCTGTGTCTCACTCGCAAACCAGTTTAATTTTTAAATGGAGACAGTTTAATTATAATAAATAAAAAAGGCATTTCCTTCCTCAGCGTGGCTTGCCTGACACAAAGTAGGACAAACTGACTACAAGATACAAGGTAAATCAAAAAGAATGAAAACATAGATGAGACCTATTTTTCACTCTACGAGTGAAACGAGAGCGAACCAATGAAACTAAGTCCATGGCGGGACGAGAACGTCCACCGGTCTAAAAGGATGAAAGACATTTTGTCACAGTTCAACCAGACCATGCTATCACCGTCTCCACGGTGTCGGATCGGAACCGAAAACAATGAGTTAACAAAGTATAAAAGGCAACTTTATAGGGGTATAGCTAATTTGACTAGCACAGCGGAGAACTAGGACGAAAAAATTATCAGCTGGACATTTAGAGCATCAGGACCTTAAGGAAATTTCACCCAAGCTGATCTCTCTCTTTCATCAAGGAGATTAGTATTGGTGACATTCGCACCACTCATAATCAAACAAACTAATCTGAGTCTTATATTGTCCGTGTAACGAGGGGTATTTTAATTAAAAGCTGCAAAAAGGGTATATTTTTTATATTTGGCATGGTAGTAGGTAACATCAAAAGCTAAATTTTCAATCGAGGATCCCCTGATTTCCTTCATCGGAATCCAAGATGGCAGCTGCCAAAGTTAAGAAAAAAAATGAATTCCCTGTTTTAAGACAAATTAAATTAATTTTGATGAACTTACTTTAAGTAGGACCTACTTAATTCAAAAATGTAAAAAAAATTACACCTGTCACTTTAAAACAAAATGGCAGCTATATTTAAAAAAAAATCGTTTTTCTTCGATATTTTATTTATTTTTTGCGCGATATTTATTTTTAATACCTCATATTAAAGCCACTGACCAGCTCTTTAAACCTAATGAAAAAAAGTTATTAGTTTCTCAGCCGACACAAAGATGGCATTTAATATGTCAAAAATAAAAGAGACCTTTATAACCTATAGACCAAATAAAATTACAAAAAAAAATTTTTTTGGATTTTATCAATAGTAAGGCAAGTTTTGTAAAAATTTAAAAAAAAATACAATTTGACATTAAAAATTTTAATTAAAAAGTTATTTTTTTGTTCTTGTTTGACAGAACTAGTATTGCCGTGTAATATATCGATTTATACTAAGTAGGGGTCGCCGATTTTAAATATTTCATCATAAATGACACATGTCTATTACTAATCAAGATGGCGGTGTTCAAAATATAAAAACAACATTATCTTCTTGGTTTGGTCATTGTTTCTACGAAGATATGTAGTTTTATATTACTCTTAATTAGTTTTAAGTCATAATGTACAAAGATGTCTTGGTTTTCTCAGTTTTTTTTGTTAAATTTCGAAAAAATAAACAAAAATGTTTTTTTTTACTTTAATTAATTTTTTTTGTACATTACAATTAAAACTAATTAAGATTAATATAAAACTATATATCTTGGTAAAAAGATTTACTAAACCAAAAAGATACTGTTGAATTTATATTTTGACCGCCGCCATCTTGGATAATAATAGATATATATCATTGATTATTAAATATTTACAGTCGGCTTAAATAAATGGGGGTTATTTATTATGAATAAATATATTACACGGGAATACTAATTGTGTCAAACAAGAACAAAAAAATTACTTTTTATCTGAACTTCGGCCGCCATCTTAAAATGTTAAATGTCAAATTGTAACTTTTTATAAATTTTTACAAAATCTGGCTTACTACTGATAAAATCCACAAAATTTTTTTGTAAATATTTAATTTAATCTACTGGTTGTAAAGGTCTCTTATATTTTTGACAAATTAAGCGCCATCTTTGTGTCGGCTGGGAAACTTATCATTTCATTTAAGCAGGTTTAAAGAACTGGTCAGTAGCTTTAATATGAGGTATTAAAAATAAATATCGCACAAAAAATAAAGAAAATATCGAAGAAAAACGATTTTTTTAAAATATAGCCGCCATTTTGTTTTGCAGTGACAGGTGTAATATTTTTTTACATTTTTACATTGAGTATATCCCACTTAAAGTAAATTTATCAAAATTAATTTAATTCCTCTTAAAACAAGGTAATCATTTTTTTTCTTAACTTTGGCTGCCGCCATCTTGGATTCTGAGGCCGGAAAATCGGGGATCCTCGAACGAAAATTTAGCTTTTGCTGTTAGGTACTACTATGCCAAATATAAAAAAAATACCCTTTTTGTAGCTTTATTTTACAAATTTATTCTACTATAATTAGGAAACTGCAAGTAGGTACCCTGTTTGAAAAACATATTTTAAAGAAATAGAGACTAAGGACACTCATCATAAAGGCAAGCCTTATAGGAAGCGAAGCCTGCGTCTGATTTTCTATTTTTTGGTTATTATTTTTGACATGTTTTCCTCGGTTTCGCATTGGCGATGGCGGCTCGGTTTTATTTTAAAGATGTTGTTTACCACAATATGAAGCATGGGCGCATCCAGGGGGGGGCCCGGGGCCTGGGGCCCCCCCAAGCCTTAGATTTTTAATATATTTTCTACATCTTTGATGATAAAACATGAAAAATACCTTAAAATTTGACATCAGGAGGCTTCGGCCCCCCCCCCCAACCCCAAGCAGTGGCGTAGTTGCGAAAAGACATGATGACCTTTTTTTGTTTTTTTTTTTTGGTCGCAAGTTTTTTGAAGGCGCGCTTTGTAGCTGTCGGGCCCCCCCAAGACACATTCCTGGGTGCGCCACTGATATGAAGGTACCTAAACTAATTTATATTTATGTAATTAGAATTAAAAAGTTATGCTGCAAACTATCTTGAAACTCTATCATTATTAAATACATCTTTAGACTGTATTAAAACCACATTTTTAAAATAAGAACGAGCCGCATTTTACATTAAAAACAATTTTATACCAACATCACATGTTTACTTTTTAATATATTTGTGGTTAGGAAATATGTTTATTTCATATATACCTATACCTTCCGTCCTAGTTAATTCATAAGG
This sequence comes from Aspidapion aeneum, assembly GCA_963576565.1. Taxonomy (NCBI): domain Eukaryota; kingdom Metazoa; phylum Arthropoda; class Insecta; order Coleoptera; family Brentidae; genus Aspidapion; species Aspidapion aeneum. The sequence continues at coordinate 113,842,799 of OY755043.1, forward strand.
GCCAAAAAATTAAAATAAACGATTTCTGACAAACATTTACAGGGTATGACGGACAACATAACTAATAAATGTGTGTTTGAGAGACTTTGATAGATTTGTCGCGTCTCTATTTGTTTAAAATTTGTTATACATACAGTGTCTCTAACTGCATGAAGCATAAAGCTGTCATTCTTGCAGCCTACATGGTAAAAAATTTTATCTACAATGAAAACACGCTCTTTTCTTGAATACATTGTTTTACCTTAAAACAATTTGTTTTGAGTTAAAATATATCTTTTCAGTTCGGTATACTACAATTTGCAACAAAGCAAACTGTCATATAAGTAATATTTTGCTTCCACAGAAAACGGTACCTTAGAATAATTTAGTTCCATTGTTTCACATTAAAATAAAAAGGCAAGACATTTTTTGTTGTATGTCAAGAAAATATTCTCTTGGTAAATAGGAAAGCACAAATTATTTTACATCAAAGCAACTTGCTTTGATCTAAGACAATTTTTTTACCGTGTAAAGGACTGGCATTAATTAATCTGACGTCCAAGGCCGCACACTATGAATTTTTAAGGTCACAGTCGAGACCCAAAAAGGGTCATCATCTAGCCTGGACCAGTACGAAATAATTTGCCAGTCCCACCAAAGGTAGATTGGTAGATTTTATAGATTTTTTACTCCTTTCCAAAACATATTCCGACCATAGTAACAGAACTTTAGAATGTATACAGGGTGTCATTAAAAGTTTGTAACAAACGTTGACAGGTGATAGTACACATAAAAATAAGAAAAAAAGTTCATATGAACATAGGTCCTAAAATGCATAGTAGGGGAGCTACGGGCACCAAAAGGGTTAATATCGAAAATAAATAAATAAATAAATAAATAAATAAATAAATAAATAAATAAATAAATAAATAAATAAATAAATAAATAAATAAATAAATAAATAAATAAATAAATAAATAAATAAATAAATAAATAAATAAATAAATAAATAAATAAATAAATAAATAAATAAATAAATAAATAAATAAATAAATAAATAAATAAATAAATAAATAAATAAATAAATAAATAAATAAATAAATAGATAAATAAATAAATAAATAAATAAATAAATAAATAAATAAATAAATAAATAAATAAATAAATAAATAAATAAATAAATAAATAAATAAATAAATAAATAAATAAATAAATAAATAAATAAATAAATAAATAAATAAATAAATAAATAAATAAATAAATAAATAAATAAATAAATAAATAAATAAATAAATAAATAAATAAATAAATAAATAAATAAATAAATAAATAAATAAATAAATAAATAAATAAATAAATAAATAAATAAATAAATAAATAAATAAATAAATAAATAAATAAATAAATAAATAAATAAATAAATAAATAAATAAATAAATAAATAAATAAATAAATAAATAAATAAATAAATAAATAACTAAGTAAGTAAGTAAGTAAGTAAGTAAGTAAGTAAGTAAGTAAGTAAGTAAGTAAGTAAGTAAGTAAGTAAGTAAGTAAGTAAGTAAGTAAGTAAGTAAGTAAGTAAGTAAGTAAGTAAGTAAGTAAGTAAGTAAGTAAGTAAGTAAGTAAGTAAGTAAGTAAGTAAGTAAGTAAGTAAGTAAGTAAGTAAGTAAGTAAGTAAGTAAGTAAGTAAGTAAGTAAGTAAGTAAGTAAGTAAGTAAGTAAGTAAGTAAGTAAGTAAGTAAGTAAGTAAGTAAGTAAGTAAGTAAGTAAGTAAGTAAGTAAGTAAGTAAGTAAGTAAGTAAGTAAGTAAGTAAGTAAGTAAGTAAGTAAGTAAGTAAGTAAGTAAGTAAGTAAGTAAGTAAGTAAGTAAGTAAGTAAGTAAGTAAGTAAGTAAGTAAGTAAGTAAGTAAGTAAGTAAGTAAGTAAGTAAGTAAGTAAGTAAGTAAGTAAGTAAGTAAGTAAGTAAGTAAGTAAGTAAGTAAGTAAGTAAGTAAGTAAGTAAGTAAGTAAGTAAGTAAGTAAATAAATAAATAAATAAATAAATAAATAAATAAATAAATAAATAAATAAATAAATAAATAAATAAATAAATAAATAAATAAATAAATAAATAAATAAATAAATAAATAAATAAATAAATAAATAAATCAATAAATAAATAAATAAATAAATAAATAAATAAATAAATAAATAAATAAATAAATAAATAAATAAATAAATAAATAAATAAATAAATAAATAATAAACGTAGATTAGTTAGGGTTACTTTTACTTAGTATTTTTAAATTTTTGTATAAAATTAAATACGCAAAAAAATACGATTAATTTTTTTTTAGTACCTTCCATAATCTTTACGCTCAATTATCTCGTAAACCGTTGCTCTGGGCGACTTTAGACAAGAGTACCTTTTTTACTTAAAAAAGGGAGTAGTTTTTAAAAATGGACTCAAAATTTAAAAAAATGCAATACAAAAAAAAATCTTGTTAAAACAATCCCCCACCTCTACCAAAAGTACCCTTTTGAGTTAAGTAATTATTTTTTTACCTTACCACAATGTGAAGGGTCAAAATTAATTAACTTTTGCAATTTTTTGTAAAATTCCATAGCTTTTTAAAGTTGATGTATAAAAAAAATATTTTCGATATTAACCCTTTTGGTGCCCGTAGCTCCCCTACTATGCATTTTAGGACCTATGTTCATATGAACTTTTTTTCTTATTTTTATGTGTACTATCACCTGTCAAAGTTTCTTACAAACTTTTAATGACACCCTGTATATGTACCTATACCTAATTAGGAATTTGCAAAGAAGATTCACATAAAGAAGATTCTCATGCTTAACAAGATAATTGACACAATAATACAACCCATCTTATGTTTCCGTTGTCCCAGTCTTGCTAAACAAGAAATCAAATTGCAAAAATGTCTACAAAGATTAATAAACAATTTCCGAAAAATAACAATTTACATATACCCAGTAATATTAATTTTTATATATACTGCTGCTGTAATAATACCAAGCAGGCCTAGCACCTCTAGCGGCAACCAATTAAAAACTTCTTTCGATTGGGGCAAGTTCCTAAATAAACCTGAAATCCATCTGCTTTTTGCCATCGATGCCATCGGTCGATGAAAGATATGATTATATGAATCCAACAAAAATTACAAGAATGTAAAGAAATGCATATTTGAGATAAAGATACTGGCCCCGAAAAACAAAAAAGTGTAACATCCAAAATAAGCGGTGAGATTTTCCAATAGGTCCCTATATTTTTGGGTGGCGGCACAAAGATCGAAAGACAAAAGATCGAACAGGCAAAAGATCGAAAATACAAAAGATCGAAAAACAAAAGATCGAAAAACAAAAGATCGAAAATACAGAAGATCGAAAGTACATAAGATCGAAAGACAAAAGATCGAAGGGCAAAAGATCGAAAAACAAAATATCAGAAGACAAAAGATCGAAAAGAAATCGGAATATACAATCACAATATATAAACAATATACGCGTATCATGTTTGCTTAGCTATATTCACATAAACACTTTAGGCAAGGTCAGGTAAGGTAAAACTACTACGATAAAAGGGTTTCTTTTTCAATAATATATTTTCAAAAAAAGAACTATCCTTATTTTTTTTCGGCATCCTAGAGGGTGTGTAACCAAACCGAACCGAACCGAGCCGAGCCGAACCAAACCGAACCGAATCGAACCAACCGGTTCGGTTTGGTTTTACACCCTGTAGGATCCCAGGAAAAATGTCAGGAATTTTTTTTTCGTTGAAAAAATATGTTAGAAAGACACCCCATAGTCGAACCGGTTCTGTTCGGTTTAGTAACACACCCTCTAGGATCTCAGAAAAGAAATCAGGAAAGTTTTTTTTTTTAAACTATGTATTAGCACTATTTTGAAACGCGCTATTTTGATACGCGCTATTCTGATCTTTTGTCTTTCGATCTTTTGTAATTTCGATCATCTGTACTTTCAATCTTTTGTTTTTCGATCTTTTGTATATTCGATCTTTTGCATTTTCGATCTTTTTTTTCGATCTTTTGTTTTTCGATCTTTTGTTTTTCGATATTTTGTGGTTTCGATCTTTTGTCTTTTCGACCTTTTGTATTTCGACCTTTTGTCTTTTCAATCTTTTGTTTTTCGATCTTTTGTATTCGATCTTTTATCTTTCGATCTTTTGTCTTTCGATCTTTGTTCCGCCACCCTATATTTTTCAATAGAACCACCATCTTTCGCTGTCTGACATTGGGCCAACGTTGGGTTGATTGACAGGAATCACCGATACTAAAGACCGGGAATCCAATTTTAAGGAAGCCCGGCCGCATATTTATATCTAGCTATACTGCACTGCGGGGCAAAACAAACATAAAATAGAAATGTTTTATTGAAGTGTAAACTTCTTTAGGCGCGTTTAGCAGTTTTTGTGGGTAGTGAATTGAACTGAGCCGTCAGGCTCGGCTATGTAACGCTCATTCGGGTGAAGTCGGCTCAAGTCGACTAACTGAGAGAGAAACATTCAGCGAGCGATATGATGATCCAGATGAAGGCCAGTATTATTAATTTCATTTCGCCTTGTTGAAGTTTACACTTCTGCCGTGTGGTCCTAAGCACACACAATTTTTTTTAAGCATTTCAATCTATATAAATTAAAGCACTTTTCACCATATTTCCATCACAAGGCCATGGAACTCTTAAAACTAAATTTCTGAATGAATTATAATCCAATTCTTTAAAAAGATTTTTAATTTTTAAGTAAAAACTTTCGAGTGTTATAATCTAAATCCATTTAACAACAGGTACCATGAGCCGATGGTAATTTTTGGCAACAATCGATGAGAAATTTAAAAGAACTTGTTTGGTGGCATCAGAACTTTTCAAGGACCCATTTAATAACATCGATCACCACATCCATGAGATAAAACATTCGCCCAAGTTTTCGTGTTAATTGGGCCAATATAAGTTTGTTTATTTTATATATTTTCCGTCAGTTGATTAAAAGCTTTTCACTTGCAAGGTTCTAAACTTTAATGCAAACCAACAAAATTTGATTTAACAACTGAGAGAAAGTTATGAATCTAATTTTATATTTTTCGTAAGAGGGATGTTGAACGCCTCTTCAGGCAGTACCATATACTTTTACAACTAGCGCAATCAATCAAATACAGGACACGACCCCCAAAAAGCAACCGTGACCTTCACTGTTCCGCTTCCACGGCCGTCCTATTGCGTGACAGCTTACTTCCACGTCCTCGCAAAATTCCAGCATGGAGCCGTTCTATTGGTCAATTATCGCAAACCACGAAATGACTTTGATTTCTGCTGGATCAGCGTTAACCTAGTTTTCGGCCTAGCAACCCAGGGCAACGAACCCATCACCAAATGTTTGTAACTGTTTAGACTGGATTGCGGCAAACAAAAATTCCACATGCAATTTATAACTTTGAAGGAACATTTAATTCCTTTTTGGGATAATCATCAAAATAGCACCCTCTAATCATGATAACAGATTGTCTCTAATAGGTGTATGCGTATTGCATGCCGTTTTTGCTGTTTCCGAATATGCTTCATCGAGATCTAAAAATCGAAACTGTAGCAGAGACTATAAAAAAGATAGACTCCATCGGCATGTGAATGTGGAAGCAATTCAGCTTCTAAACAATACTATGCTAGTTCGAAGACTAAAAAGAGTGAAGCCGTTTGAGCTAGTAAACTAAGTGAATTATATAAAACAAAATAATGCTATAAACACAACACAATTGTGAGTTACAGACTAAACAAAGCGGGGAGAACTGCTGAGTGAACCCTAAGTTTAAATCTGACTTTTCTAGTAAATTAAGTTAAAACAAAATTGCTAATTAGTCTTACTGACTAGATTGTAATACAATAAACACAAAAAGGTTTTTTTCCATTTAGGATCAAATGACTGTTTGCCGTTTTATTTTGTCCCGTCCAGACCCACGAAGCCATTCACGGGCATTATCTTTAATCTCGGGGTAAAAACTGACAAGCGATGGGTATTCGGCGTTCCCCGAATGGCAATGATTTGCAGATTTGTTTGCGAGCGCAATCGTTGTCCAAACTAGTATTTTGTTCGCCGCTCGGCTCAAGATTCGTCGAAATGTTCAGGTCTGTACGACTTAAGACGAAATTTGACAACTTAGATAAGAATGTTTCATCGAGCATGCAATGTTCTAATTAGTCCTAACCAAACAGTTAACTTCTATTAGGTCTCGGAACCCCGTTGTTTAGACTAATTTGTAAACAGCCCCCCAACCGTCTGGGAATTTGTATATGACAGGTTGTAGGCCGATGGCACACAAAGACAGATGCCAGCTGTCTCTTATTTGGAGGTTATGAAAACCTACCACATTTTTTAGATTTTGAAAAATCCGTTGATGGAGACAGAAGTCACTTTGGATTCGGCTCATTAGTTCCCTAGATCTTCAACATCCCCGCGCGGGGAAGACATTGACAATTGCCTGACAGGTTAGTGGTCTTCGGGGTATAACCTACGGGCCAAAAATCTTAAAGGTGTCTTTCCGTCAAAATTTTGGGTTATAAAATTTCTGGGGTTTAAATTTAATTACTGAACCAAATCCAACTTGTATGTTTTATAACAAAAAATATTTTTGGTCCTTCGAGCTGGATTTTGAACCAGAAATATCAAGCTTTTATACAACCCACAAAAAAATGCAACAAAATGCCTAATATCAAGTGAAAGAAACTTTTTTATTTTCCCTCACTTATAAACTGAATAAAAGAGCAGAGAGAGCAGCATCTAAATCTTATTGAGCCACAACCAAATCTCAGTTAATATAACGTGTATGAGCTGACCTATACGCCTACGATAAACAATACTTACATCACAGTTAGTTAAGCAGACCTATTCAAGCTGCAGCTAATATTTTATGTGCGCATAAAAGAAGTATCATAAAGAATATCGTCGTTAAAAAGCCACACAAGTCAAGCATTATAATCAACGTTAATATTGCAAATTTGCCTTTTGAAGACTCTTTAGCCGAACTCTCTTCGTGAATGTATCCTAACAATGTGCATTTAATATTGAGTTATGAGTAATTGCGTTAGACTGCTGAAGAAGTGTGGGTAATTTTAGGTAATTTTCTCTATAAACCAGCATTAGAAGATTACGGAACTTAAAACATGGCCCTCGACAAAAGGCAATATTTTAGTCTTCTTATAATGCATAAATATTTAAAAAAACTTTAAAACGGGGTTTATGTCTAGGGTTACCGCGAAGTACAAATTCTCTGGCGTCGGTGAATAAGCAGATATGTTACTTTAAGTAAAATTTTAGAGATTTCAAAAAAAATAACTACTTATATCAAAATTCTTGTAAATTCTTAACAAATTTGTATATTCACAGGCTTATGATCAGGAAAACAATGTGTTTTGTGCACTTATTTACTTATTCACAATTAGACATATCCCACTAACACCAATAAATCGACTTCTCTCATTTTGGCAAAAATAATAAAATCTATCTATCTATATCTATGATAGAAACTTATGACTAACTTTGTACCTCAAACGAATTTTTCAACAGCGCATAAGTCTTTACCTCTACCTTTTCTGCCTCTAACGTTAAGTCTCTCTAATCGTGGAACATTTTTTTTAAATTCCAGGAGCTGCTTAGTTCTGTGTTTGCCCGCTTTGTTTAGAAAGGCTTTGGAGTGTTGTTTTCCCGAGACGCTGCCGTTCTTTCTGTCAATTCCTTTTCATTTATCTCTTCCTGTGGATTTAGGTAAGCCGAAGTAAGGTTCTAATTTTTCTTTTTCATTTCACTTAACACTGGAATGGCTTGGAACCTCGACAAGACTATTCTTGTTTGTTTTGCCAACCTGCATTCGGGCTTGTAAAAAATTCCAGACCAGTATGTAGGTACACTTTGTTTGAGCTTAATGCCTTTAGAACTGAAAAGCAAGACGATTTGATGCTTTTGTTTGCAAGTCTGCCAGCAATCTTTCTAACGCATAATTATTTTGCATGTAGCTTTGCTTAAAAGGTATGACTTCTAACAGGGACTTGCACCATTAAATTTTAACGCTAAGCGTTGCTAAATGTCGTTTAATTTAGTTTGCACCATATTTTAACGGAAGTTTAAAGGGTCTTAAACGATGTTGAACTTAAAGTCCCAATCTCGGCCGTTTAATTTTATTTTTAACTAATTTGTGTTATGTTTTTCTGGCGATTTTTTGTAGTTTTCTTTCGATTTTTCTGGAAAAATAATGATTTGGAGCAGCGGCAGCGCGTCAGGGGACAAGGAGCCCGGGCTCCTTACATTTTAGGACCCAGTTTATTTTTGAATTTATCAAACACCCCACAATAAAGCACATGTCGCTGTTGATTGGAAGATAATTAAGTTTAATAAAAGTGCTAAACTACCTAGAAAACACCACACCAGAAAAAATATTTTAAGGATATCACATAATCTTATGGGGTAAATTGGATGAACAATATTGTTCCCGGATTGTTTATTACCTTCCTAACCCGCACAGCAATGGCTAGAGAAGGTATTGTTTTCGACAAAAAAAAATGTTTTTGAGATAACGCCAAAAATGTGTTATTTGGGTGTATTTTGACCTATTTTAGCCATATCGTCGTGATTTATTTTTTTCTGTCTGTAACACGATAGCTCCTGAATGGCTCAACCGATTTTAATAAAATTTTCAGGTAAAATAGTGTTCGACACTCTTACGAGCTGATTAGATTTTGGCCAAAATCCGTTAATGCCAATGACAGGTTTTTGACAATTAAAAATTTTTAAAATTACTTACTTTTTAACTAAGCATCGCATCAATATGGCGTTTTTGGAATATAGTAGACTACATTTAGCTTAATAATTTGTGTTAGAATCAAAAACTTCGTAGGAGCTGTAGTTTCTGAGATATTTATAAAAAAACTATTTTTAAGCCTAATTAGCATAGCTTCACTAATAGGCTAGCTAGGAAGGTATCAGATCTGTCATGGATCCATTTATTTTTTCTTAAATTTGGCTTCCTTTACTTGCTTATGTTTTTTCCATGTTTTTACTTATTTTTTTATTGTTTATGAATAAAAAGATCGTAAAAAAATATAAACAAACAGAGAATGTGGAAATTCCGATTAAATTTGGTTGTTTGATGTTTCGGAACGTGAAGTTTGCCATATTAGCTTAAACGTGCGTTAGGTCTCACTTTCTTAATTTTAATTAATGCAACAGGCAAAAAATTATACTTTGCTTAAAAAATAACGTAAGTTTATGTAACGAACCGGTTGTTAAAAATGGTGCAATTCCCTGTAACTTTTTGAATATCACTAATATTTTAGTCTGTGACCCCATTACACCCGCACCTACGAAGTCAGCCTTTAGGAGTTAAGTTGGTCTCTCTCGCCATTCCTCTCTCGTAGATATAAGAAGAAGGTATATCAAAGCTGTACAGTCGAACCTCTATAACTCGAACTTAAAGGGACAACTAAAACCGTTCGAGTTATGGAGAGTTCGAGTAAAAGAAAAAAATAATATATTCCAATAAATTTTTTATTGCATTAAAAAAGTTGAAAAGTACAAAACTAACTTAAAATAAATGTACATACCTAAAAACTTGAAAAATAATTACTTATTAAATTTTGACAATAAGGTTCTAAGTTGGTCCATATGGTGTCCGCAGATAAGAATAGCACCAAGGTAACCCCTAGGCCTGTGGTAAGAGGCGACTAAAGGGGCCTCGACCCATGAGTAAATAGGTAGTCAGGTAAAGGACGAGCATTGACCAGTATGTTAACTAGGGTATCCAGTACCGGGACTTGGTCCCGGGACGGTCCCGGAAGTTTTCCTAAAAAAAGTATTCCCGGGACTCAGTGAAGATCCCGGGACCTCAACTTGGTCCCGAAACCGCTAAATTATACCAGACACATGCATAATAAGCGTGACGCAGCGCCGTCTATTGCATGAACGTCATCAAGTGCAAAACGAGATCGATTTTCAAAAATAATAAACCGAGAAATAGTCCTTTTTAAGGATTGCGGTTGTCGAGGACAATATTTGCAGCTATTCTACGAGCATTTACTGACCATACCACCTACCAGCGTCCAATCGGAGAGAGCTTTCTCAGTGGCCGGCGGTTTTTTAACAAGCTTCGTTTAAGATTAAATGATGAGTCCTTAAATGCACTCGTGGCACTTAAATCTTACTTTGGACAAAAGTAATGTTTCCTTATACTTACCTTTTTATTTACTACGTTTGTCAATTTGATTTTATGTTATCCATTTACCAATATCAATAAACCTGTGTTCTGTTCTGTGTTAAATTAATTTAATTACTTTTATTTTAGTTTCGAGACCAGTCCCGGAACTAGTCCCGGGACCTAACATTTGGTCCCGAAGTCCCGAAAACATATTTGGTCTCGGGACTTGGATACCCTAATGTTAACAGAAAAAAAAAACTGGTAACCTTTGGGATCACACCAGGTAACATCTATGGTAAAGGGGATGGGTTAATCTGGTGATTCTATGAATGGATTCTGTGGCCTGGCCAATCAGGAAATCACCACATGAGACAGGGTATATGAAGTGCCTATTTGGAGCTTGCACCTAGTGCGGGCATATTGTGGCTCTCTGTACCCTGTTGATTATGTCAAAAGGTTTATGACCCATCAGTGGTCTAAAGCTACAACCATGGCATTATGTCTGAAGAAAAGTCTACTGGGTTCTATATACTAGATAGTATTTAAATTATTATCTTAGTCGAACAAAGTAGGTACGTGGTGCATTACGGGCCTAGAAAGGCGGCCTAGGTGCCAGGTTAGATCCTTTAAGGGTGTTAACCGCCACTATAGTCTTTGCAATAAGGCTAGTCCTTTTGTTTAATCACCCCGTAATTCTGGAAACAAAACGCACGTGTATCCTTAATTCAGATTTAAACCACAGGTTCCTAAGGTAACTGATAATGGATGCCGCGAAACTAATTATCAGTTACCTTAATGTTAATATAATCGGTCACCACCCTTTATAATAAGGGTGGCTGGGTGTTAAAACTGCCATTTTTTTGAAATTTCTGACTTGAAAGATTATCGCTTATTTTTTATTTAAATTCTGATTCTGATTTGGAATAGTTTTTTGAGAAAAAGGTTCTGTCCCAAAATGATTTTATGTAGTAAAAAATTTATGAACAATTGGGGTGCCCTTCCGGCAAAGTTTCTACATTGGAAGATTTTTAGTGCGACTGACCGTAGAGCTACAAACTATAAATTAATGATTATTTAATTTTTCAAAAATGTTATTTTCTACAATGTATTTCGAGCTGGAGTTAAGCTAAGCTTTGCAATTTGTTTTGTTAAAAATTATGATTCAAATTAGATTAGGCCCTATTTATATTATATTTTATGTAAACATAAGTTTTTAATATTATTACTTAAGCATAAAGACTTAATAAAAGTTAAATTAATATTATTTGTAGTTTCCAATATAAACTCTCGACTTATATTAATGAGTATATACTACTCATTTCTTTGTTACAATAAGTATATAAGCAATTATATTTTTTGTTTAGGGTAAATTAAAACAGTATTTTATTATAATTTTTAATAAACATTTTTTATGGTCGACACATAGATCTTTTAAAAAGTATAATGAAGTTCTCAACTGATTTAACTGCAAAGGCTTTGGGAATTTCAACAAAAACAGTATTGTAAAGACTCTTTTTGAGTGAATTAAAAAAATATTTCAGACACTATATTTAAACTAAAAATAGCTATATTGAAGCTATTACGAATTACTAAGTTTAAAATGTTGCAGTAGAACAGCCCATAGGATTAGGTTCTAATCAAAACATGAAAATTATTATATTAAGCTTATTTGTATGGTTTTGTAAACCTATTTTGTTAAAATAAAATAAAACCAAACCAAAAAACTGAAAATCTAAAATCTAACTAAAAAACAAACTATGCAAAAATAATCTATTCTCATCGTCCAACAAACTTGATCTCATAAACTGCCATCGTCAGTTATGACGAGAGGAGCGACATCAATAGCTGTTTCATTTTCTCAGTCTTCCAAAATTAGTTTTTCGCAATGCATCATGTAATTTTAAACAATAGTTTTACAAACTTTTTGAATTAGATTTCTAAAGATGTTGTTTTGAATGGCATCAGAAAGTCTTCATACTTTTTGTCATTACCTATTACTGTGTTTCTTAAAATTTTGCCCTGTAGTTATTACAGATGGGACTGAAGATCGAAAAAAGCCTGCAATTTTTTTTTACTTTTTTGACTACTTGCCAAAAATTTTTTGTTTTGAAAGTTGACTTTTATTGTCAATTTAAACTTTGATAGGTAGACAGGCTTGCAACTGCCAACTGCAATCTCGGGCCAACAATGATTTTCGATGCTATTTTCTGTCTTCTTTATAGGAGAAAAATAAAAAAGGATAGCAAAGGGACTTGGGGTATTGCAAGGACTATACCGTACATTCACTCATCCCTTTCATGTACTTTTGAGTTGTATACCTTATCTCTCGCAATCGGGACATCTAGATCAAACAATTGCAATGGGATATAAAGTTATTTCCAAGCACCGAAAAATTAAAAACGCTTCAAGGTAAACGCGGAGGTTTATAGTTTATACACGATACGTCTCAATATTTTCAACGATATAATCTAAAGATTGGTCCCCAATATCATAAATCTTGGTTCACGCACATTCCTCAATGGTTGTACACGCGAAGCACAAATATAATATATTTTCTAGGTTTTGAAAACGGCTAAAAACATTTAGCTTTATAGTCCAGGATCTAGCAACGAATTTATAAGGTTTTAGCCAATCAAGTTATCCATGAAATTCACGTACGAGTGTTGTTTTGAAATCTTGCATATACAGCTGGAATAAAACAGTAGATAACTTTTAAAAACTTCGTTTCCCAAAGTATTCTTTTGAATACGCTCAAACCAGTTGTCAAAGCTGTAATTCCACTCGTTTGTTGAAACTGAAAATATTTGACCACGCAGTCCATTCTGGAATTTCGGAAAAGTATAGAAATTGTTGGAACTTAGGTCGTGACTGTATCAAGGATAGTCCAACAATTCGACGTTTTGTTGGGTTAAGAATTCAATGGTTTTCCTTGTGCGAACTTGCATTTTCTTGATGGAGGATAATTCGAAATTCGGTGTTCTTTTTTTGAAACTCAGCGATGACTTTCAGCAAGCAAAATATAGTGATGCACCAATCGGTAATGACCTGCTTTTGAGTCAATTGTCAGTCAAGAACTTTTATTGGCTTTTCTTCATATTGAACACCCAAACAGATGAATGGCATTTATTTTCGGGTTCATTCCTTTGTTTTTTTTAATCAGCTAGTTTTGGAACTCGCAAAAGTGAATGAAGTAAAACAGAAAATATTTGAAAGAAAAATTCTTTATAAGATTTTTGGACCAGTGCAAATAGAAGATAGTCTAAGGCGGATACGGATGATTTATATATAAAAACAGCAAGCAGATGACACAAACATTGCGAGACTCGTAGAGTAGAGGATTAGCTTCTTTAAGATAGGAAGAGAGAATAGATGAGACAAAACACTTAGAAAAATAATGAACTGGACACCTGCAGGAAGGACAGTAAGTGGACGAAAAAAGTGGATAGACAATGTCAAAGATAAAAAGAAGATGTCGAAGAATTGTACCAGAGAGGGCAGAATCAGGCTAAAGCCCACCCGGGGTTGTAACAGTGGCGGCTCGAGAGTTAGTGCCACGGTGTCAGGGCAGGTTATTCTTTTTCTGGAACTAAAAATTTTAAGATTTATGTCAAGGAGGGGGGGAGCGGGCCCCTCTGCCCCCCCTGGATCCGCCACTGGGCACAGGCCATCAGTTAGACGTATTACTCGTATTGTTTTTGTGCGTGGGACATGGTTGTTTCAATTTACGCCCTTTACAATACATTTTAATTATTTCAGAAGAACTTTTTTATAAATTTAGAGTCATTTCATGGCGGAATTTGGGATTGACATGAGCCGCCGCTGGCTTGATATGCCACTTGAAGAAGAAAAAGTGAGTTTTTATTAGTTGAGTGTTTTTAGCTTTATCTTATTTGATTTAAAACTTTTCCAAATCAGAAGGCACGGTAGTGCCCCGCCTAGGTTGCGTAAACTGCTGGACCATCTTTTCTTGAAACATTTCAGCACATATTTGACCTATCTAAAACTCTACTTCGTCATGAGCTACGAAACTTTAACTTTACACAGTCGTAGATCTTCGTACAGTTAACAACCCCTTAAAGTTTCATGGACTTCTATAAAGTAGTAAGTAGTCTAGTAGTAGTTACGAAATTTCAAAAAACGTAGAAATTGCCACTCACTCACTCATGTATAGATTATCAAAATTGTACTGTACTTCCAGACATGATACAAAGCTGAAATTTCGCAGACTGATAGAAATTATAACCAAACACTTGGAAAAAATTAAAAAACCCCTAAATTCTAATTTACTCCCCGCCAGTATAATCTAAAGCTATGTAAAAGTAACATTGCTCACTTCCAGAAACGCTAAAGCGCTAAGCTTGGCAGACTGATAGTAAATATAATAAAGCTATAGAAAAAATTGAAAAACCCAAAATTGAAATTAACTTCCCTCCCCTATAAATGTAAAGTTATGTAAAAGTAATATTGAACACTTCTAGAAACGCTAGAGAGCTGAGCGTTGGCAGAGTGATAGGAACTATGATAAAACTATAGGAAAAAACCAACGTTTTAATTTATTTGCCTCCCCTTTAAATGTAAAGTTATGTAAAAGTAACATTGCCCACTTCCAGAAACGCTAAAGAGCTGAGCTTTGGAAGGCTGACTATTATAAAAACATGGGAAAAAATTAAAAAACCTCAAAATTATAAATAAGGCATTACAAAAATTTTGGACAATATTCCGCATATTTGACTACTTTAAAACTTAAATAATATGCAAATCCTTAAAAAAAGGAGTCAAATCATAACAAAAACCTTTCATGTAAAAAAAACCAAGTACGTGAAAATGGTATTCCCTAAAAAAATTGAGATAAAAGTAAAGCCAAGTTCTCCAATACAAATTTCAAAATGAAATGTTCTTACCAGTTTGAAAATGTTTTTCTAAACTTGGCTATTATATGGCTGCAAATGACTCTTAGCCACAGTGCTAATTTGAGCATAAAGAAGTTTGGCTGTAATAGCAAAGTTAAAAAAAACATTTGCAAACTAGTAAGAATCTTTCGTTTTGAAATTTGTATTGAATAACTTGGCTTTTTTATCTCAATTCTTTTTATGGAATACCATTTTGTTATGATCGAAAATTTTCCAAATTATGTTGTCGGTTCAGAATTTAAAATGCATCGGTAATAATATCTACTGAAGATTCCAGGTATACTGTGCATAGAACTTGGTACTTGGTCCGGATTCGACTATTATAAAACGTTTTTGCGTGCACCGCGACCTAAATACCGGTAGGTTTTGTAATGACGGCCCAAGCAATAGACAATACATCATGTCTGAAATGCCGCGAGAAGATAAATCGGTAATGCAATCATGTGGAAACCGAAACCTTAGCCTTATCTCAAAATGAAAAAGTATATTCACCTCACGCTTTTGATTTCACTAACAATAAAAATCGAACCCCGATCCATAGTCCATAGGATCATAAAAGAAAATGGAATAACAGTACAAGTTCAAAAACGGAATTACTAGTAATCGGATATTATCAAAATTGTCATTCATCAAAACGTCTTGTTTTGAGCAAAATTTTATTTCCCTCGGAGTAGTTGTTTGTGGTCATTTCTACATAGCTTATGCCCTACACGGTGCTACCTATAGGTAGCACCAAGGATGGCTCAAAAAGGCCGAAACCGGTCGTGGATTGACATGGATCACTGTTCCTGCAGCTTGTCAGGACGTGTTCGAAACAAGAATGATTCATATCCTTGTAATCAATGTTGGAGAAAGTAAAAACCACATAGTTTTAACAAGTTCCCAAAAAAAGCATCAAACCATCGATACATTCAATGCCGGTAGAGGTTTTTTTCCTAGCTGGTTTTTACATAGCTTATGCCCTACATGGAGCTACCACCTGCATTCACCTAAGGATGGCAGAAGAAGGCCGAAAGCGGTCATGGATTGGCATGGATCACTGTTCCTGCAGTTTGTCTGGACATGTTCTAAACAAGGATTATTCATATCCTTGTAATCGACGTTGGAGGAAGTGAAGTTTCTAACGAAAGCATCAAACCATCAGTATAATTCAATGCCGGTAGGGGTATTTTCCCTCGGAATAGTTGTTTCCGTTGGTTTTTACAAAAACCATATACTTTTCGTTGATCACACCGCAATTATATCAACTTGGTTCTGTTTCGTTGTTTTGCCGATTTCCTTATGAGGTTTATAAAATTCGAAATCGGTAAAAAAAGGAACAACCGGCATTTGTCTTTGAGGAACACTTTTGGAAACAGATAAGTTGCGCAATGTTGCTTAAGTAGAAGCGTAGCTTTACTGATACATCAACAGGATCATGTGTGTAAGTC
The DNA here is from genome assembly GCA_963576565.1 of Aspidapion aeneum. Classification (NCBI taxonomy): domain Eukaryota; kingdom Metazoa; phylum Arthropoda; class Insecta; order Coleoptera; family Brentidae; genus Aspidapion; species Aspidapion aeneum. The sequence goes on from OY755043.1 coordinate 113,859,314, forward strand.
TCTTCTTATTTGCTGTAACACGTGAAATATCAGAGAGCACTCACATCCATTTGACTTACGGCCATCAATATTAGTGGCTTGGGATTGTTGGGCGATTCGTTCGATTGATTTTGTTTAGAGAATCTATTCACATTTTAAGGAATTACAGCACTTCTAAATAAAATTTAAAATGCCGTTTGGTCAGCACCAGCCTTCGGACAAAAAGGATATAAAGGAAAATTCCTTTCTAATGTGTGTCTAAAAGAACGGTTCAACCAACGGCGGAGTAAAGGTGATTTTGGACACGAAGTGTCTGCCAAACTGACCACATTACACAAATTTTCCTACAGAAATTTAACCCTTCTGTCTTTCTTTCAGTCAATAATATTAAAAATCGGAAAGAAACGTCAGTTTTATTGCAAGAATTTTCTTCGTTTAGTTTTGGGCCAATAAAATCGTCTCTTACAACCTATTTTTGTGGCGATTTATATTCTAATGATGCGAGTTCTTTACTTAGTTAATCTGTTAAGTTGGACTTGATTTAAACGACCAAACCACTAGCTAAATTTCTTTCATGCTTATTTCCTCACCCTCGCGTAGACGCTTAAAATACTGGATGCTAAGTTATTACAATCTCAAGTCTAGTTTCTTGTATAAAAAACTATTAATTAACATAATTAATATTTAGTAATAAAATACGGTTATGTGGGTCTTATGAACTTATAATATTTTAAACTATTCTTAAACCGTGGTTACTGTTCCGTATGTTCGCGGTATTCATGAGGTCTTACTTTGGTCAGATAAACAGATCAATGTCTTCGCTTTTCTAAAGGTAAATAATCGAGTATTCGACAACTTTATATTGCTAAAATATAACGTTTCTTTTTGAAAAGTTTTCACACCTACCAGAGTGAAAAACCTAACAGTTTTAACAAGTTCCCAACGAAAGCATCAAACCATCAGTATAATTCAATGCCGGTAGGAGTTTTTTACCTCGGAGTAGTTGTTTCTGTTGGTTTCACACAATCCCTGTAGTGAAAAGTTAAAAAGACACAAAGTAAGTGGTATTCATTTAAATAGCCACAGAATTTTCTTTGCTAGGCAAGAATGATATTAGGTGCCAATTGAATAGTGCCTATAGGCAAAACATTACCAAACATAATGACATAAATTGGACATATACTTAGTAGGTTAAAAGACTGTTTAAAATTCTGTGGGATTTTTGAGGTTGCTCTACGGGGCCATAAAAAAGAAAGGCAAATGTACTTTATCTACGGACAAATAAACTAAAAACTACACCAAGTAACTGCTTGTTTGGAAAATACTAAAATAAAATTGTTTCGGTAAGTTTTTTATCTCTTTTTTTATGCAATTTAAATCTCCGCCCCCCTCCAATTTTTAACGTCACCAGCCGCCACTGAACTCTTCACATCTAGAAAAAAACAAAACATTTTGTTCTATTATGCAAATTTTTGTTGTTCAGAATATTCAAATGAAGAATAATATAATATTTAAAACAACAAATGATTTAATTTATGTTTCTGAATCTCATTCTCTTCTTAGATTCCGTTGAAATTAAATTTAAGTCCAATAACATCTCCCCAGGCCCCTAATGGGTTTCTACAATAAATCACAACACAGTGACCCTTGGGCTTTCATTAACAGTTCAACTTATGGTGCGATACCATCTCTAGAAAGTGTGAAACTGACTGCTATACCATTTATTATACCTAAATCTTGAGAATTCGGTGTACAAATCCAAAGCTTTATTATAATAGTTTTCCATACTTAAAAATGATAAACAAACTGTGCAAAAATCGACATCCTCAAGCCGAAAAATAAAGTGAAGATTGAACGTTAACAGAATGACCCATCAATTAAAAGAGTGATGTAAATGTTTAATGGAAAGTTTATCGTGAGCAAGTTCGAATAGGGTCCTGCTAACAGTGCTCAGAAGGAACGAAAGACTTGTGCACCAGTATTGACTAACGCTTTAAAACTTCGCATTTTAGGTTCAAGTATCAAGTCTATAGAGTTGATACCGATCGATTTAAGTGTATTTTTTTAATACTCACAGGTCAAATAACTGCAAAGATTCGGTTCACCCTAATATGCAATATGTTAGTAAGCATTTCTCAGTAAGTTTCATCTCATTTAAATTCAAATTAACTTTAAAAATAAAGAAAAAATTTGAAAAGAAATGTAATTTTTTGGAAATTTAGTCCGTGCAGTCGTAGGATTCCCGTTAAAAATAGTTTCAAATTGCAGTACCACCCCTGAAAAGTTGTTTAAAGTTCGAAAAACAATCGAAATAATCCATGATTGATAAAAAAAACTTATATACAAAATTTTCAAGGCTAAATATTACATAAATAACTTAAAACTATGCTTACGTGCATAAGCTATAATGCCGTTATCAAGCATTTGGATAATTTTGATTTTTTGGTGCTGTCTTAACACACACAATTCTACTTAAATTTTTATAAGCAAATTTTTTTTAGCTTTTATGATATTCAAGAAACAAATAACCTACGCGCCATCTATTAGCTCAAAAAGCATAATTATTACTTTTCGGGTTTCTTAATCAAATCAAGGAAGATTTTATAGGTAGATAGCGGCATTCTAGTTTAAGGACGGCAGAATGTCTAGAGATGCATTACCGTATTAAATAATTATCAATATTTAAATATTGCAAAAAGCACAAGATTTATTTGAATCCGTTTTCAATTACACATCCACCAAAACAATTGAACATCGGCTTAATCATCGCTAACTTGTCTACACTGACTTACATCGTTTTTTTCTGACATCTTCTAGTGACATTTGGAGGTTTAAATAAGGCTAATATTTTTAAATCAAAATAGTATATTCGTTTTATTTATTTCTTTGTTGCAACGAAAAAAGATGACCCATATCGCAAGGTATTTACGAACAATTTATATAAATATTAAAAACTATTGCATTCACTGGAAAAATAAGAATAATAACCGAACCGAACCTTCAACAAAAACCTAGACTTGTATGCCCAGGATTGTAGCACTGTAGATCCTTTACAAAATACTGATTGTGGTGTCTCTATGATTGTAGTCATAATAGCCTCTTCTTCGTCATGTAGTATTACAACCCCTGATTAACCAGATACCTCCATTTTGCCCCTATGGTACGATTATTCGTTACCTTCTAATACCAGTATTCTTAATGTCATCTTCGAAATCTTCTATTCACCTTTTTTGTGGCCTTCCTCTTACTATCCTTCCTGCAGGTTCGGCTCAATATTTTTTTGGTGTTCTTGCCTCATCCATTCTCTGTACGTCTTTCTAGGGTCACTGCATACTGGAAGCCTGGCGTCGGGAGACGCCAGGCTTCCAGGATGCAGTGACCCTACGTCTTTCAACCAAGCTGCGCCATCTATTAGCTGCTCTAATTTATAATTCATCCATATCCGCCATTAACCGGTTTGTACTGGTCCAAAGATATTTCGAAGAATTTTTATTTCAAATATTTTTAGTTGTTCTTTATTTGCTTTTGCAAGTATCCATGATAACAGCAGTTTGGAATATTTTCTATTAGTTAATTTGGTTCAGTTAGATGGTTGAATTTAAGATTTTCTTGGGGTTGTTAAAAAAAGCAAGACCAAAGTTTAACAACAAGAAGAGAGTTTTATTGCTATCATAAAAACCGAGACTAAAAGAGTCATTTTTGCGTTGCTTGTACTGTAATTCTAGTGCTCTCATATTGATCACCCCGATAGCCCTATCATAAGAGTGATATGTCAACACGTATTGATTGATTGATTACCTTATAGACCTATTAAGGTCATGTGACCCATCGAGAAGCGCACAGCAGGTTGGATCCTCCTAGAATCGTATCCAAGCACTAGTCTTTCTCTAAAATCATAAAAGCGAAATAAATCTAGGCTTAAATTCGACCCAATGCAAATAATTATGGAATCTTTCTCCAAAACTGTCATCTTATTGGCGTGACCTTGACCAATTTTGCTATGTTAATTTAAACGTGTCACCATTGTTTATAACCTATTTTGGTTTGTGCGTCCCTCAGTCCTAATAGGTCTATAAACCTATTAAGGCCATGTGACCCCTCGAGGGGCACACAGCAGGTTGGATTCTGCTAGAATCGTATCAAAACACTAGTTTTTCTCTAAAACCATAAAAGCGAAAGAGATCTAGGCTTAAATTCGACCCAATGCAAATATTTATAGAATCTTTCTCCAAAGCTGTCATCTTCTTGGCGTATCATTGACATTTTTTTTATGTAAATCTGAAAATGTTACCATTGTTTATACCCTGTCATGGTTTGTGTGCCCCAGTGTGACGTCCATCCTAATAGGTCTATTGACTGATTAATTAACTGCTGCTGCTTATAGCGACTTCTTTTAAGAAAGTTAGTGGGCCACTCGTGGTCCACTGACACTGTTTTGGTGCTGTCAAAAAATTGCCCCAGTGCAGTTTCAAAAGAATACAAAAGTGCACAAGTGCAACACGAGCTCGGAGAGCCCGTGCCAAAAAATGTACACTAAGTGCAACACTAGGCTTGTCAGTGGCTCAAAAGAATATAAAAAATTGCACTAGTTTTCCCAAAAGAATACGAAAACTGCACTAGTGGCGCACCAGTGCTGCACTTTTTTCCCACAAGAATTCGCCATTAGTTTATTTTATCTCTTGCTTTCTGTTTTCCTAATATAGGAGGATTGAAGATCTTGCTAGGCTTAATAGCATGGCTCCTCTATTAGAATCTTCTGGCAGTCTGCCTTCTCGGAAAGGTTTTCCTCTGTAAGGTTTCTGGTTCTGAAAAAGTTAGAGCTGGGCACTACATTATGATGTAAGCGGCTGATTACTTTCGCTCAACAATAACGTGATAGTAATTAGTAGCTTATGTCTGACATGCTGCGTTGGTCGGTCGCTGTTTTTGATAAAATAGTTAAAATAAAACGTAGAAAAAATAATAAAGTTAAGAAGATATGGTTAAAAAGATGAATAGCAAGAAAAAGGGGGACTTCTCATTGGACTTGCTGCACAAGACCAAAGAAGTTAATAAAAAAATAAAAAGCTACATGCGTTTTGTACAACTGGATACAAACGTGGGAAATATTGTAGCAGTAACAGTAGATATTGAGATCAACGTCCTGGACTTTGGCGCAATAGTTCTGCTCTGTTCTAGCTATCACGAAAGTATTCCAAACTGTCTATATTGGTCAAGCTACATAGCCACTATGACAGCAACGATCGCAGAAACATTCAAAGTGAAAATGATCCTTAAGAATGGTCACATGTCAGAGGTACTACCAAACTGCTTTAAAGCATTAACCCTGGACATTGAAACCCAGAAATAATCCAAAGACCCGAGGATTTTAAGACGTGGAAGTGAAAATTAATAGGTACTTAAGATTTTATTGATCGTTCGAATAATTAACTTGTACATCTTTAAAGACGTCAAAAGATAATTGAACATTGAAAACTGCGATATCTAGAATATGTGACCCGAGGAACAAGATATACCCTACTACAACTTATCATACAGAGAAAAATATTACAAAGAAAACGTAAAATGTGGGAGGAAGAAGAATATCATATCTAAGAAATTTAAGAGGGTGTTTGGCAGTTGACAAATCATACTTAACAAATACGTCTTGAGAGTTCACGAAATAAATTATAATCAATTGGGCTGCCTTAAAGCTAGGCGCCCTATTGGCAGGTCTCTATGCTACTACAGTTACGCGACAGGCTCACCCAAGGCCAACAAAAAAAGGCCACGACACTGAAAAAATCAGCTGTCCTCGGGGGACTGACTTTTACATTGTGTCTTATGGGAGGTCAGAGGTTTTTTTATAATATTTTCAAAATGGCACTACAGATTTCTGCGAAATTTCAGTGAAATATTCACAGACACCATGCCGATATTCCATCAAACGTTTGTAAGGATGCAAGATGATTAAACGGTTGAAATCTTCAAGATTTAGCATTTCTTATTTTGAATTCAAATTACGCGCCACGTGCCGCATCCGAATATTTGACATGTATTTGACTTTGTCATCTCTGTTTGTCACATTCGCTTCTGCTTTAAATTTAATTTTTGTGTGAGCCAATGAAGCGGCACTGAAAAATTAAGGATTACTATACATTTAAAAAAAAATGTTCTGCAAGAATATAGTAAAAACAATCTCAACAACTGCTTTATTTTAAAAAAATCAAATATTCATGAACCGTCATTCCAACTTCAATATTTTAAAGACAAACAGCTGTGTCGTGACGTGACCATCAAAAAAAAATGTTTCCGATGGGACGTCAACAAAGTGGAGGATCGTGGCTCGTCCGTTTTGATAGCCCTGGCTCACCCAAGACCAACAAAAAAATAAAGTCTACGACCCTGAAAAAATCAGCTGTTCTTTTTTACTTTTACATTGGGTCTTATGGGAGCTCAGACGTTTTTTTATGATATTTTCAAAATGGCGCTACAGATTTCCACGAAATTTCAGTAAAATATTCTCAGACACTATCCCGATATTCCACCAAACTTTAGTAATGATGCAAGATGATTAAATGGTTAAAATCTTCAAGATTTTGTATTCCTTATTTTGAATTCAAATTACCCGCCATGTACCGCATGCCAATTGTTGTATTTGACATGTATTTGACTTTGTCATATCTTTTTGTCACATTCGCTTCTGCTTTAAATTTAATTTTTGTGTGAGCTAATGAAGCGGCTTTGAAAAATTAAGGATTACTATACATTTAAAAAAAATGTTCTGCAAGAATATATTAAAAACAATCGCAAAACCGGCTGTATTTTTAAAAAAATCAAATATTTATGAACCGTCATTCCAACTTCAATATTTTAAAGACAATCAGCTGTGCCGTGACGTGACCATCAAAAAAAATCAGCCCCCGATGTGACGTCAACAAAGTGCAGGATCGTGGCTCGTTCGTTTTGATACCCCTGACTCACCATTCCAAACTGACGGATGACATTTGAGAATAATTAAACAAATCAAGTATCGACCATATTTAATCAGGGCCAAGCTCTACTTGTTGATCGTTACTGATCTTGGCTGGCATTATGTCTCGTTTCGCCACAAATTTGCTCAATAGCCTGTCACATTTAAAGAAAATACCACAAAAAATCGGAATATCTGATCGAAAGTCCTTTAAAATCACGTAAAATATTTTTAACTGAAGATTTAAAAGTTTTATTTAGTATCGGTTTAAAAGTTACATCAGTTCAAAGGCTCAAAATGTCGGCTTCGTGATTTTGAACAGAAGTAACCTGCGGGTGCTTGGTCTTTTAGCTTTATTAGAACTGCTTCTATCTTGGAAAAACTATTCTTTTATGGAGGTATCCTGTACAAGGTTTTTCAACAAAAATAAAAAGCTCTATTAATTAAGACAAAGATGTATTTCATGCATCTTTGGTTAAGGCAAAAATGTAGGAAGAAATTTCATGCATCTTTGATTAAGGTTAGTCTCGAGTAGTTTTTTTAGCCAAAATTCATTAGCTTTTTGGAAGTTCCTTTAAGGTTTACGTTTTATACGATCAAAAGAATTTAACGTGAATAATAAAATTTCTACAGACCATACGAGAGAGACCTTATTATGTGTTTTTAAGAAATTGGCTACACTTTGACCTTAAGTTTTCGACGATTTTTATTTGGGTACTTGTCTTCTATACTTTGAATAATGTTAGTGTTTTAATAATGTTGAAAGTATGTATAAATTCAGCTGCTAAATCTATTTCTAAATTTCTGTTTCTTAAGCCAGTTTGGTACTTTTAAACATTCAAATACTGAATTTCGCGAATCCCAGTATTGTTTGCTGTAGTTGTTTTAGTTTTTTGTAAGATTGCGATTGTGCAAAGTTTAAGTTTTCTCAAGGTTTGCTGATTGATTACCCGATATGTACAAACGCGGATTTGAGGGGGGGGGGGGGTTTAGGGGGGATGTACGGGAAAAAGTAAGACAGGAAATGTTTTATTTTCATTTATTGCGGCTTACGGCTTACGGAATCGGCTATATTCGGAGGTAATCGTACACGTCTGTCAATCAGAGCCCTTTATAGACCTGCGAAATTTCAATTTCTGAATCAACCTAAATGTACTTTGGGTACTTTTAATTTTGAGGTTATAAAGCAGTGATTTTTAAAAGTACTTTTACATATTTTTTAAAATATAGGCTTATCTTTTAATAACAATGAGTGCATGACACATTAGCTTTTTTTATAGCCAAACAGAAAAAAAATGGCTGACCCTAGAACAGCAATCACTGACATTTTAATGACATTTAACAGTCAACATAACCACAAAAAAAACAAAATAACGAATCTAAAATGACGAACTCTTAAATATAATGCGATTTGCCAAAAACTTAAAATTTCACGGTGCGTAACGTTACTCAATTTTACTCATATTTAAAGAAATCAAAATGGCGGATACAAAATAGCGGACTTTCTTATATATGAACCATTTGTATTTTGCTTTTTTAAATCTAAGGTGCTAGTTTTTCAGTTAGAGTTTAGGGGAGTTATAGAACAAAACCGCAGTTTGTTCGTGAATTGGGCGGGGGTAATAATAGAAAAGTTTTAAAGCAATCTTGCTGCAATAATATTAAATAAAACTTCTTAACTCCATTGTCTATTTCATCCGTAGTTCTTGTAGATCATACCATTACCAATAAACAAAGAGGACGTTATACAACGTCTTCTAACAATGAGAGAGACAATAAATCTCAATTTAAAAGCTATCAAAGATATGGTAATCGTTTCAATTATTGTGATTATAGCAAAATCGAGTAAATTAAGATATACCGATGATTCGTCATGGTATTTGACTTTTTAACCGAGTATGAAATGTAGCATTTTGATTCTTCGTGTTATGCTACATTTTTACCTTCCTAGCCCGCAATTTGTTGGCTTATAATAGGGTCACTGCATCCTGGAAGCCTGGCGACGTCTTCGTGATGCAGTGACCCTAGCTTATAACTTTGCTAACCACCATCTCGCGACCGCGCCGGCGAAACAAACACAATAGGTGTTGGTACTGCCTGAGAGGCATTAATTTGTTATGATCCGGAGGTGCATCTTCTTTCCACTGATGATAGATGGCGGTACCTGTAAAAGCTACTTTACGAACAACGTACAGGGATCAGTGATCTATATTACTATATATATATAGGGTGTTTTGAGGCTTTTTGGGATATTTGTATTAAGTTTTTAGAAAAACCCTTGAGCACCTTATTTTGTTTGGCAAGGGGACAATTTTTAGCTAGATTTTGGTAGCTTCGAAGGGTAACCTTTACCCCTATATTTTAAATAGGGAAAGTCGGTCGAGTAATACCGTGTTGTTAAGGTGTAAAATGGGTAGGCCTGTTACACATATAGGCAAACTGACGAAAGTGTAAAATAAGACAATAATATTTGAAACAAAGGACAAAAACAATATGAGGTGTTGATAATAATTTTAAATTTGCCCCCCTCCCCTAAATGTTAAAAATAATTAAATAATATCCTAATTTCCAAACAAAACGATCCATCAATCAAGTCGTCAATGACTTTAATGCCTTTTCAGAAATAAAAAATACTCTCTCGTACGCTCCAATTATTCCTCACCTTTCTTTGTGAGACACATACAAAAGTATTGTTGTATTTAAAGACAACTTTTTGTGCATCCTTGAAGATCTTAAAAAGCTATCACAAGACGGAAATTCTGCAACTAGAAAGGTGGCAGCTAGATTGTTTCAAAAGGGTCGTTATTTATTATTTCCTTGTGCCTGATAGCAAAGTATCATTATAAAAACATTTCATGTAAAAAAAGCTAAGTACGCGAAAATGGTATTCCTTAAAAAGAATTGAGATTAAAGTAAAGCCAAGTTTTCTAATACAAATTTCAAAATGAAAGGTTCTTACTAGGTTGAAAATGTTTTTTTGAACTTTGCTATTACAGCTATCCATGCTCTTGGTCTAGTTTCTCTCGAATTTCGGTAGATGGCGGTTCTTTCACTATAGACATATGATTAAAGACAAAACCGTCTAATTAACTTCGCAAGGGTGTCACATTGACCAAGCAGTGTTCTGAGGAGTCCCATAAGAACGAAACAGTTAATTGTCAACACTTATTAGATAGTTTAAGTTGTGCTACGTATTTTTACGTAAAGCTGCACGTTAAGCGCTCTACCTTTTGTTCTAAATTTGAGTTTGTTGAATGTTTTTACGTTACCATAACAAGTCTACTAATAGCAGAGAATATGGAATTCGGCACTGTGTTTTTTTGATGTTACAATTTTGTTTTTTGTTTTTTCAACTACAGTAGGAATATATTTGCAAAGAATCGTTTGTACTGGAAGCGGAAATTATCGTCTAGGCCTCATTTTTTGATCGTTCAATCAACCAATTCTATTCTTTGGTAACGTTAAGGTGCCCGCAGACTGCCGTAAGCTAACGTAAATACGTAAGCTCCTAACGTGACCTTGACGAGGGTGTGACGAAGTGCGCTTGCGTAACTGTCAAATTTCATGCTTACGTAAAAATACGTAGCACAACTTAAATTATCTACTAGGTGTCAATTAGGTCTTGGACCTCCGTAAGTTTAAGCTTTCAAGCTACCCACGGAAAAATATGAGATAAACAAAAACTTCTTTTTACCCGATCAGCCACGAAAACTTGTTTGATTTTTAAATTAACGGGTAGTAAAATTGTTAGTAAATATATAGTTAATTAACATTTTGTAAATCTTATTAAAAAACTCGGGCCAATTGTATCTGTGCCAGTACCAGTGCTTTGATCTCAAATTTTCCCACACTATAGCAAAAAATTTATTTATACCAAAGCAACCGCTAGTGTACTTCGTAATTAAAATTACAATAAAGGTGGTATTGAAGGCACATTAGAGCGTGATTCAAAACAAATTACATTTTAATTGGTTATTTAGAACCAAAATTTAGTATTAAGATGTTATTTGTCTTGATAATAACACGGTGTCTGGCATTAGAAGAATCTTCCATGTAATTTTCACATAATAAACCTAGTATTACTGAACTTATTTTTTTGATTAATAGTTTTTGGAGACCACAGCGCGTGTAAAGTTTTTTGCAATTTCATGTTTTTTTTTAATAATAGCCATCAGTGAAACTAGCATTAGGGGAGCTGGGACCTCACTCAGGTCTATGTTTGAACAAAATCTAACATCTTTTATAATATAATAAAACGTGGACAAGACACAAAGACAAAGAGACTTATGTATTGGTAACGAATCAAGTGAGTTAGAACTGGACAATGGACAAACAATATCTCCATGCAATTAGTATGTATACTTGGGTGTCATATTTGATAAGACAGGAACAGACTCTAAAGAACTGGAAACAGAATAGTAAAAGCAAAAATGGTTATTGGATGTCTTAATAGTTATTTACCTAAGAAATGCGGAAAGTGATACTTTACCGCACGCGACGGCAGCCGTCAAGGGTGGTAAAGACACTTTCCGCATGTGTTAGGTACAATATTTTACCTATGAGTATCTTTTACCGCACCCGAGTAGGTAAAAGTATTTTATGGAGCAAATTTAACATATATGAAGCAATGATGAAAAGCACGCTTGTATGGAATAGAGACTTCCCGCGTAACAGAAAAATACAAAATAAAAATGTAAAGTGTCGAAATGAATACAATAAGAAAATCAATGAGAATATCTAGAACAGATCATATAAGAAATCAGATCATAAAAGAAGGAATAGGAATCGAGGGAAGCATAACGAAATACATCACTAAAAGCCAACTGATATGGTACGGCCATGTACGTCGGATGAACGACGAAAGGTTACCATCGCAGGGCCTAGAATGGCAACCAATAGGGCGCAGGAAAAGAGGGCGTCCTAAACTGGAATGGCAACAGTCAATCCAAAGATCAATGAGTCTAAAAAACCCGACGGAAGATAATTGTCAGTATCGAAGGAGGTGGAGAATAGGCGTCGGACAACGTTCTTAACTAACATAGTAGTAGTATATAGTTCATGATATGTCATTGTAAATTAAACCCATGTAACTTATATTATCTTTTAATTTTTTATTCCCTAATTGGCCCACACACGCCCAGAAGTTTCGCTCAAAGTTTACTCTGAGGATTTCGTACCTTTAAGTCAAACTGCGTCGTTTATAAGGGGCTCGCATCGAAAGAGGGGTAGACAATATGCTTCGTGGAAGACACGTACAAGCCACTCTAAACAGACTCAAATAGAGGTCGCAGTAGCCAAAGGTTGCCCACAGGAAAGGGTTTTGTCACCCCTTTCTGTAGGATCTGGTTGTTGACAAACTTCTAACTAAACTAACATCATTTGTAATATAGTATATAGTTAATAAATTGTGATTGTAAATTAAACCCACGTAACCTATATTATCTTTTAAGAAGCTATGCTCGAAGTTTACTCTGAGGATTTCAGTACCTTCAATTCAAACTGCGTCGTTTATAAGGGGCTCGCATAGGAAGAAAGGTAGACAATATGCTTCGTAGAAGACAAGTACAAGTCACTCTAAACGGAATCAAATAGAAGTCGCGGTAGCCAAATGTTGCCCACAGGGAAAGGTTTTGTCACCCCCTTTCTGTAGGACCTGGTTGTTGAAGAACTCCTAACTGAACTAATATCATTTATGACATAGTATATAGTTAATAATATGTTATTGTAAGTTAAACCCACGTAACCTATATTATTTTCTAAGTTTTTTTCCCTAATTGACCCACACATGTGGACACGCAGAAGGTGTGCTCGAAGTTTACTCTGAGGATTTCAGTACCTTTAAGTAAAACTGCGTCATTTATAGGGGCTTGCATTGGAAGATTGGTAGACAATATGCTTCGTGGAAGACACGTTCAAGCTACTCTAAACGGAGTCATATAGAGTTCGCGGTAGCCAAAGGTTGCCCATATAATAGGGAAGGGTTTTGTCACCCCTTTCTTCGAACCCCTAACTGAACTAACATCATTTATAACATAGTATATAGTTAATAATATATTATTGTAAATTAAACCCACGTAACCTAGAGTCCCTGTATGTTGAAATATTTGGAAATATATTCAAATATGTCAACATACAGGGACTCTAACGTAACCTATATTGTCTTTTAAGTTTTTATCCCTAATTGGCCCATACACACGCAGAAGCTGTGGTCGAAGTTTACTCTGAGGATTTTAGTACCTTCAAGTCAAACTGCATCGTTTATAAGGGGTTTGCATTCGAAGATGGGTAGACAATATGCTTCGTGGAAGACACGTACAAGACACTCTAAGCGGAGTCAAATAAAGATTACACACAGGAAAGGGTTTTGTCACCACTTCTGTGTTAATCTGGTTGTTGGCGAACTCCTAACTGAATAATATGTTATTGTAAATGAAACCCACGTAACCTATATTGTCTTTTAAGTTTTTATCACAGTAATAGAGAAAACCTAAGGACTCGTACCACACTAGTTCATTGGCAAGGATTATATCCATCATCATGGAAGTCTGCCGCAGTACAACCCATTCCAAAGAAAGGAAAAAAGACAGATCCGTTAAGCAATAGACCAATTGCTCTACTTCCGGTGATATCAAAAGTAATGGAAAGAGTTGTCACAATCACCTAACCAAGTACTTGGAAAAGTACAAAATTATCAACGACAAGCAATATGGATTTCGAAAATATAGGTCAACTGGCGATTTACTTACATACGTCACTCACTTATGGTAAAAAGCGATTGAGTTGCGGGGTGAAACAAAAACAATTGCCTTAGATATATCTAAACCATTCGATAAAGTCTGGCATGAAAATCTGCTCAACAAGCTCAAAGCAATGGGACTGTCGCCAAAACTTTGCACTTGGTTTGAAAGTTACCTTAAGGATAGATCCATTTATGTTGCACTGGATGGTCAGAACTCCAACACTTACCAAATAAATGCTGGTGTGTCACAGGGAGCAATCCTTTCGCCAACACTTTTTCTGATTTACATAAATGACCTCATATATAAAACATTAAATCCACTTTATTGCTTTGCAGATGATGCCAATGTAGTCTCCTCAATCATACTACTCACATGTCTCTCCGCACGTGAATTCCATCATCTTAGACTAACTCAAATATCGCAGATAAATAACGACCTGGAGATAATAGAGGACTGGGGCAACAAAAACCTTGTACAGTTCAACGCGCAGAGAACCAAAGCAGCCCTGTTTTCAAAAAAGACCAGCATCGGTGAGCCAAACATCATGCTATCTGGAAGTGCTGTCACATTGCAGAGGCACTTGAACATCTTAGGAGTCACTGCAGAGACCAACATGTCTTAGCACAGTCACGTGGCAGATATAGCTAAAAGAGCGTCCCAAAAGCTTGGGGTGCTATTTCGTACCAGACATCTGTATACACCAAGCCAACTGCTGACACTTTACAAAGCCCAGATTCGACCAGCTATGGAGTACTGCTCACATATATGGAGTGCGGCACCCAAACATACCTTAATGCTTTTGAACACCGTTCAAAAACGAGCTATCAAGCTGATCAATGACCCCGCACTTACCCGTAGCTTGGATAGTCTTGAACATCGAAGAACTGTGGGTGATCTATCTCTCTTCTACAGGTATTATCACGGAAAATGCTCTGAAGAGCTGGCACGTATGATCCCCGCGGGAGTAGCACCTACTAGGCGAACACGTCAAACAGACGGTAACCATCAATTTACTGTCAAAATAGAGGCACCAAGAACCTCATTATATCAGAATTCATATCTCTGGAGAACAGCATCGCTGTGGAATGGACTTTCTGCGACAGTTTTCCCTGCAGATTACAACCTGAACCGTTTTAAAACCAACATACACCAACATTTTCGCGCACTTGCCGCTTTTCGAGTGTGCTAGGGATCTCCTTGCGAGTGCCATAACCGTAAAAAAAGGCACTTTTTTGTTTTTTTTTATCTAGATGTTTTTTGCCTTCTTGACGAGTTTCTGTCCGTCTTTTTTGACGTTTTTCTGCCACCTCTTCTTGACGCCTGGGACATTTCTAATGCAAGCTCAATTTTATATATTTGGTTTTATGATGAATGCACGAGATAAAAGTTTACACGATGTGATAAGAAAATAAAGGTTTCATTATAAAAATATATGAATATTTAATTCTTACCTAAAATAACACAATAAAAATAAAAGATAATAATTCCTTTGATAGGAAATGCAAAATTTTTTGAATTGAACAAAAAATAGAATTCAAAAAGTACTTATTTTGAGAGTGAAGCCCGAATAAAAAAAATAGTAAAATAATAGGGACTTAGTGCAATAAAGCCGGACGTTATTAGTGCCAGGTCGTATTTTGACACTTTTGCATTAAGAACTGACCATTGATCTTTCAGAATTGACATAACAAATTCAAATAAAAAAAAAGTGGCTTGTTTAACTTTACTAAAGGAAAGCTGTACTTATTCCGGTTCTTATAGTAAACAAAGGCCTTATACTGAATGAGCACAGCTGATTTTACAATGTAAAAGTGTCAAAATACTGCCTGGGACTATTACTGTCTGGCTTTATCGTAATAAGTCACTTATAGAGAATTATTGGAATAAAGCCAGGCTATAATATTGCCAGGGGAGTTTTAAATTCAAAACTGATAGTCGATCCTACAAAATTGACATACCAAAGTCGAATTTAAAACTAAGTCCTTTATTTTTCATTAATAAAGGAAGGCAGTATTTATTCCGGTTCATATAGTAAACAAAGGCCGTATATTAAAAGATCACAGCTGATCTTACAATGTAAAGGTGTCAAAATACTGCCTGGCACTATTATAGCCTAGCTTTACTGCAATAAATCACTAATGATTAAAGCTATATATTTTAAATTGCGTACACTTACATATGTTCTGGTGTCCGCATCGTCCGTTGATTGTAAAATCTGTGTTCCGTGTCATGATTTCAAATAATAAAACACATTATTTGTGGTAGACCGAAGAGCACCAATCACAGAGCGCCGAACAATGGACAATGGCGCATTAACGTTTGCGCTAATTACCGACGATTTAATGCCATTCGTTGATTTGACGGTTTTTAGGTCGTAAAGTAATGAGGCGGATTGTATTTCATAACATATTATAGTGTTATGAGACAAAAAACGAGGCTGTAATTTTGTCCAATATAAGCCGATTTCCCCAAAAGCATTGATTTTATAGACCTATAATATGAATGAACTGGCCCCGTCGCATAAGCGCAATGTTGTTGAAATGATTCCAGAGTGAGATGGGGCTAGTCAGGGCCAAACACGGACAAAAACGAAGGACCTCTTTTTTAAAATTAATTTGAAGCTTCTAGTTAGAAAAGCGATTTTATTGAAACTAAATAAGTTTTTGCAATTGCTCTAGAAACTAGAAAGAAAAAGCTTATTACTAATTTTCATTTAAAAAAATACTAAATACTTAAACTAGTATTTTTTTTATATTAATAAAATATAACTAGGACATTAAGTTTACAGGTCTTAAATGCATAGGTTGAGACCTTTATTTAGGTAATCACCTATAAGGTACCTAATTGCACAAAACACCAAAAGGTACTATAAATAATGTACAGGGTGACCCAGGAATAAAATTTTGCACTTTTGCAAACTTTATTCTAATAAATCTTATGAAGCTTGTAATGGTAGCGCAAATTACAAGGGAAAATAGGTAGCTACAGATATTTTCGTACCGACATATATAATATACAGGGTGTTCCAGTTTAAGTGTCCTGTGCAATTTTTAACTTTGTTATTATTAAAGATAGAAAAACTTTTTTCTAACAAACAGGAGAATTTTTGAGGTTTAAGATGGTCAAAACAAAAAAACAATCGATCATCGCGTTTTTGGGGTTTTTTATAATAACATATATTTTAGCTCACACATATACTATACTATAGTGATGGTGATCCTAATTTTTTCGAGAAAAAAAAAGTTGCTCCGATTTCAAAAATTTTTATATATCTTTGCGTTTCAGATGATTTTGAAACTTTTTTGTTGCGCCGTCTGTCTGTCTGTCTGTCTGTATGTCTGTCTGTCTGTATGTCTGTATGTCTGTCTGTAACGACCAACGCGCATAACTCAAAAACCGCTTGGCCGATTTTAATGAAATTTGTTATCAAGGCTGGGTCTTGAATCGAGATGGTCCCATTTAAAAATGAATGAAATCCACCAAACACAAACCACATAAAGGGTGGGGGTAGATTCCAAAAGTTAAAGTTTATGTGAAAATATGGCGTGTGTGATATCAAATGAAAGGTAATTGAGTCTGGCGTTAAACAAATTACATTTCAATTTATTTAAAAAAAAGGGTGGGGTTATATTTTAAAAATTAGTGTTTAAGTGAAAATATGGCGTGTTTGATATCAAACGAAAGGTAATTGAGTCCGGAGTTTAACAAAATACATTTTAGTTTTTGATTATTTTTTTAAGGGTGGGGGTAGATTTTAAAAATTTGAATTTAAGTCAAAACATGGCTTGTGTGGTATCAAACAAAAGGTAATTTAGTTTGGAGTTGAATAAAATATATTTCAGTTTTTAGTTATATTAGCTCACACGTACACTATAACTATAGTATCTAGTGTGAGCTTAGGGCCCCATATATTGGCAGAGTATTTTTAAATTTAACACACTATTTTATAGTACCGAATACCTTTCGGGGAATAATTGCGCCAAAGAAAATTATTTGTAAAAAAAAATGGCGCCGTAGACAAACATTTAAAAAAAATTAAGCATTTTCGTAGTATTTTTGCAACTAAGAGCTTTTTACGAATTCTAAAAGCTTGTTAGAAATTTATTTTTTTCTTTAAAGAGTCAAGTTTAATTCTGTCCCCTATTTAAGTCGCGGCTAAGGAAATGAAGTCTGATGCATTCTCTGCAAAGTTAGTTAAATAAAAACGGTGCTTCAATAACATGAATTTAATGTTAAATTCCTTCAGTGATTTAAAGACACAAACTTCATATGAACATAGGTTTGCAAACGCTTAATTTTTGAGATCATTTGCCATACCATAACTGGAGCAATTTTTATTTTGACGATAGCAGACCTTGGTGCCACAGCAATTTTCTCCAGAACGGTTAAAGATACGAAAAAATTGGAAGAAACAAGAAAGTTTGCAAATAAAACAACGTTTTTATTTCTTGTTTTAGAATTTGCCAGTGGTTTACAATAAAACAAATACGGGGAAAAGGCAAAATAACCCCTGTAAAAGTATCACCCTGTAGATTGTTAATATTATTTGGCATCTCTAATGATGAAGTCTCTATAGCGAAATACACTCACCAAATATGAGCTAAATTTTCACACTATTCATACAGGTTTTCGGGGGACCCAAAATTAAACGTAAAATAAAAAATCCCCAGCCATTTAACTGCAAAAGTGTAATTTTTGCTTAAAAACCGTTATTTAGAACCACTGATTTTTTCATATTTACGGTAAATTTTTTAATATTTTGGATTATATTTATGATTCTTTTTTTAAGAAAGTAAAATAAAATAAATTTACTTCTCTTTCAAAACCGGTAAAAAGTATTTGCTTAAATTAAAGTTTAATTCAAATAAGGTTTTAAAAAAATCGCTTTCTATAAGCAGTCTAAAATCTTTGAATTTTGCGAAATACGCGACAGCGCGGTATTTGTCATTCTGCTACAGATTATCCCCGCAATATTTTTTAAAATTTTAAAAGGTGTAGTAGACTGCCCGAGCTGTAACCAAAAAACTAACTTTAAAATTAAACATTAACATATATCTCGAAAACTAAACGTTTACAGACCTATATTTATGTAAACATTTTGTCTTGAAATCACTTAGGGAACTGAAGAGTAAAATTATGTTTATTGAATTTTGAAACACCCTGTATTTCGAAAGATATTACAAGAAACTGGTTATCTGTTTTTCCGACCCACCCTATTACTGCAAAAAATTTTGTTAATTTTCCATAATATATCATGTAATTTTTTACATAACATACATAATGTGATGGTACGTGTAATATTTTATGGCTCTGTAAAATTACAGTAAAAAACGTTTTTTACTGGAATTTTACAAAATACTTTTTTTCTATAAGCGTGCGGAAAAGTCCACTTTTCCGCACGCATTTTAGTGTGGAAAGTGCCACTTTTCCACACTAGAGCAGAAAAATATTTTTTCCGCACTAGTGCGGAAAAGTAAATTTGTTACGATTTTGAGGTGTTCTATAACATTTAGACCGTTCAAAATACATTTGTATCTTTCCTAGCACACGAAATATCCTAAAAATATTCAAATTGACTAAAATTCTGCTATATTTTCAATATTTTCGATAAAATAAAGTTTTCAGTAAAATAGGTTCAAATTATAAGTTTTAAACCTCCCCGGTATAAATATCGTCATTGTCAATGTCAAACAACAATGAACACTAGTGGTTTTAGATTTGGCATCTTAAATCACCATAGCAACAAAGTACAAACAAACTGTCAAAACAAAGCCAATTTTGCAGATACAAGCGTCTTTTGAATTTTTCAAACAAAAAAATCAGATTTTCAATGGATTCTTCGGACGAAGATCTACCCCAGTCAGTTCTAGAAGCCGCTAGAATGTGAATAATAATAATTGATTTGATTAAAACGTTTTGAATATAAATAATTTTCTGATTAATTTTTAGTTTTTTCCTCACGCTTATAGAAAAAATAGTGTACCTAACTCGTGCGTGAAGTGTCTTTTCCGCACTTGATTGCTGGCCAAACTCCGCTATCGCGTCGTTTGGCCATCTGCAATCGCGTGCGGAAAAGAGGCACTTTCCGCACTAGTTAGGTAAACTACTATTTCAGTATATTTTATATTGGAGGGGGCCCGCGGCCCCACGTCCTTCCGCCTATGAATAGGATGTAGCTATTACCAAAGTGATACTAAATTTGGTCCCCATTGTTAACTAACTGACCAACAAATTATAATGCATAATATTGTGCATAGACCTCATAAGAATCGAGTCCATTAAGAGTCCACAGGGGGTGGTCAAACCAAACTCAAGACCCACTGTGGCTGCTGATTTACCCATATTTCTTAACGGTAAGGTTCGTTGTTGTAGATAAATTATTATTATTGCCAGTCAACAATATTTAGAACTTTTAACATTGCCGAGAAAAAAATAAAAACTCTTAAATCTGAAGAACACCTACCACACACCTACAATAAATTTTGGTCAAAGAAGATGGCTGATTCTTGAATAATGTAGGAAATATCGCACGGAAATGTGAAAGCGAATTCAGGTATGTCCGCCTGTCATGTGACCGCATTTTACCCTCTGCTTTTGCTAGAAGGAAAATTGACATGCGATATTGTAGGATATAGATTATCCCTCGTATATTGGGCAGTTGGCAACACTACACGCGAGTGATTAGTAATGCCTTTAATCCCCTAGCGGGTTGGTAATCCTGACATGGAAGTGAGGTTAAAAGAGAGAATAACGAAAACACATTTATGGAATAACGAAGAATAACAAAGCTACTAAAATAGCAGGAAAACGTACTATTCCTATGGGACACAGAGGTCTTACAGATATTTTCTAACCCCTTAAAAGCCACGCAACTTTCTAGGAGGTAGCCATTAACCCAGGTAGCAAGGGGTCATCAAATGACGTCGTTTTTTCGTCGAAAAGTGGTCAGTTGGATGACCAGCAGGTCATCTACCAAAAAATGTTGTCTTTAAGGCGTCAATTATTTGACGTCTTTTCGTAGTGTAGTTTTTGACGTCTGAAAAACGTCATATATTGGTCACAACCCACACTGCACACTTTGTCCAACGGACATACACTCATACTTACATAGATTGTGACCCAGTCAGTACTTGACCGGATTTATACGAAATGTTAAAAATTTAATCAAGACATACTTCGAGGCTTGTTTCGCTTCAAGGTGGAGATGTGTAAGTCTAGGTTTAGGTCTATTTTGATCTGTCCCTCACAGAACACTACTGTACCTGTTCCAGTACTTCCAGGTCTAAGTCACAGAACAGTCGCCTTCTGTGTCTAAGTTTTCTTCAGTGTTCTCAACTGCAGGGAATATTTCATATATTCAGGCGAGTTTAAAAAAAGTTATAAATAGTTCTGTGTGTGTGTCTGATGTTCTGATTTGGTCCCCAATTGGTCATATTGCTGACGCCTTTAAAACGTCTGAAAATGACGTCATTTTGGGTGTGTCTTTTGAACGTCATTTAAAGGTCATTTACACGTCAGGTTAGAGACGTCAATGGTCATTAAAAATGACTTGTTTTTGGCGTTTAAAAAACGTGACCTTGCTACCTGGATAAGCCAGTGGCTGATCTAGCGTGGCAGAGTTGACACCTGCCTACGACGCCAGATGCCAGAGGCGCCGCAGGGGCGCCAAAATGTGCCCGAAATCGTAGAGTGAGTATAATAAAGTACTTACGCCCTACGAATATCTCTAACCATGCCAGTCACTTCTGCTTCATGTGGTATAGATGAAATGGCTGCAGTAAAGTCAAATTTTAAGCAATTTCGTGCAATATTTTGTAGTATTTTCGTGCTTTTCGTAGGATTTTTAAGACCGCGTGCTAAATATGTTTCTTTTTCTGTTTTGTTCTTATAATTTCTTTGAAGTAATAAAATTTAACGTTCGAATTATTTTTTAATATTTTATTTTGTTTTTCGGGGGGAGGGAGTTAGATGGGATTGGTATGTTGTTGGAATGGGGGAGGGTAGAAATTTTCTGAATTAATTCTGATTTTAAATATTCCCCACCAATCTTTTGTAGTAATTTCAGCAGCCAGGGACAGTAAAACAATTTCTTGAATGAAAAATGCACAAGCGCCCAAGATTCAAGATTCCTCGAGAAAATTGCGGAGACTATAACACACTTTACCGTGCCCACAATACCTTATCCTGGACAATTATATTATATTGGAAATCAAAAAATAAAGTACATAACCTAAAATTTTGAATATTTGGCTAGGGGTATGCTCAAAAATTAGTAAAACTAACGCATACCTGGTAACCGCGCACGTCCGAACATCAACCCAAATCAAATCGAACCTAACTATAAAGTCACTAGTATCACACAGGGTATCAAACCTAGCAGATGTGGTTGCTCAAAAAGTTTAGAGTTGCATATATTTTTATTTTTTTAATATATTTTTCGTTTGATTTCGAAGGTTTTAAAAACAAAGTTTAAAAAAATAATCTGTCACCGACTGATGACGTCACACAACTGGTCACTACGTGTAACCGTGTTGGCATTTCGAGTAACTTAGATGACGAACTAGTAACTCTACGAAAAAATATTTATTGTGTCGTTGCAGCCCCGGCAATTTACGTACGAAATTGGACATCGACCTTAATAGGAAATAGAAGTTATTTCTAGAAGGGATTTCTATTGTTGCTTTTAGCGCTTGACCTACGTCAGTATCCAGAGCCAAGGTGTTTATAGTTTTACATAAAATTTCTACAGAATTTTACCTGTCAGGCGAACTTAACTGGACGACTGTAGCTGCGTCATCGGGTTTCCATAAAACAAATGGTTCAAGGCAACCCGGTGACGTAGATTATTGAATCTGATTACAGTTGACCAGTCAGGTTCAGGGACCTTTGAAATTCTGTAGGTAACCTGTGTACACGGTGGATAGAATATACCGGTGTTCGGATCTTATAAATATATGTCGAATTATCACGTCACTGGTGGTCCAGCTGATTTTTAGAAACCAAAGTTAAATATGATATAAACATCTAATATTTTTTGATTTTTTTGAAAACTAAGGCAATTTTCGTACTAATTTTTAGTATATTCTTATAAAATAATATTTTTCAGACATACCAGTCGTTATTTTTTTTAGCCCGCTTCATTTCTCTTTACACAAAAACTAAAATTCGAAGAAATGAATGTGTTCGTTTCAGCTTCAAAAATTATCCGCTGACATACCTCTTTGTTTACTACCCAATAGTCCTCGGTTCACCTTTGATATTAAACGATCACATTCAGTTTGACTTGTAGTTTAAGTTTTGTGTAATAAAAAATAAAGCGGACTAAAAAAAATAACGACAATACATCTTGGAAATTACATTGTATACGGATGTACTAGAAAACAGTAGAAAAATGGCCTTAATTTTCAAAAAATTCAAAAAATATTAGTTGTTCCGTTGTTCATAACAAATCTAACTTTTGTTTACAAAAATCAGCAGGACCACCAGTGACGTGGAAAATTCGACATATATATATAAGATCTGAACACCGGTCTATTCTATCCACCGTGACCTGACACACCACAAAGTTTTCATAAAAATTGGTAACAGTATATTTTGTTAGATGAGAGAAACAGAGCAATAAAAAAACGCAGATTTTGTATTTTTTTAATTAAAATTTTTGATACATAGGCTTTACGGCACTACTACTGTATGTATAGCTCGCCCATTTTTTAATGTCATTCTAAATTTGTCTAAAGTCGTTTGGAAAGCTCGGAATTTCAGTGACCTTCAAAAACCGCTAACCAAAGTAATTTACTAAATGATGATATCGCACCCCCGCTAAAAGATAGTCACAACTCAAAAAACATTGTTTTGAGAAAATCGCTGTTAAAGAATTTAGTTCATTAGAGAGATTCATTCTTCACTTACATGACAAATTACGACTTAACATGTTATTTTATATCAACAGGAACCTATTAACTCAGTGTAATTGGTGCAGTACGGTTCTCAGAAAAAATGATTTTTGTCGTTTTTAGTTTAAAAAAAAGACAAAAACCCGATATTGTGACACTTTTTTAAAACAAGGCATCATGACGTTGTAAATCAGGATGTCACGCAAGATGGTAAATAATATAAAAAAGAAAACAAATAAAGAAGAAACGTTGTATTTATTTTTACGAGTTATAAAATGCTGAATAACAACTGGAAATGTGATTATTCTCTAATAAATTCAAAAGATTTTTTTCTTACTCTCCTTAATTCTAAGTACACTGAACAATTCGAAAAAACAGTCACAACACAAAAAAGAACAGATTTAACCAATAGTTCAAACGAAAACCTTCACAACTCGAAATGTGACTTTTTTCAGTATGAAACTCCACGTTCACGCTGTTATAAAGTCAAAGGTGACACTGTGAAGGAACGCATCCTCAGCTAAACTGGACAAAATAAAAGAGTCACATCGCCATTTCGCGGTGAATTGTCGAAACATAAATGTGACGCTTTTATGGAAGAAAGTACAAGTTATTTCGATGATGGCGGCAGGTTTATCTCAATATGGGCGATTTTTGAGTTGTGACTCTTTTTCAACGGGTGTGCGATATATATTTGAAAGGATTGCCAAACCACGTATTGTTTCTTTGAATTCTACAAATGTAGAAAAAATAAGATCAAATTAAAAAAGTGGGCGAGTATACATCTATAGCCGAGAGGTAAAGGATGGTATGTCCATAAATGAAAAAGTCGAGTAATATGTGAAATAAGATTAATTCTTGACTCAGTTTTACTTTGGTTCCCCTCACGCAAGCATCATTTTATATCTAAAAATATTGTCAATCAAGAATACAAAACTTACGGTTTTTATCTTCAATATTAAATCGGACCTGTTGATTTTAAATAAACATAACTCAAACTGGTCAAATGTGGAGTTACGACTGTTTACCTCTAGGCTATAGACATACAAATTCTTAAACTTCTAATAACAACTAGTCATACCTTTACATTTATTCATTTATTTATTTTCCACAATAATAACTTTATCTACGCTATGTCAATGTTTACTGTTAATTAGTAACATCCTTTACACTTTGACAATTTGTTTACAATTTAATAGTTTCATTGTTAAATCAACTAGCTAACATTTTAAAGTTATTTTCTTCATGAACGTACAGCTATTGTGTCTTAAGTGGGGAAATCTCATACTAAAGATACATTTTACAATGGTAAATCTGGGGGCACGGGGGTGCCCCGCCAAGTTCGTGTAAACTGCTGTAACATTTTGGCCCATATTGGATCTATCTAAAACTCTACTTCGGAATGAGCTACTAAACTCTAATTTTGCACAGTCGTAGATATTCATAAAGTTAAAAAATGTCGAAATTGTCACTCACTCACTCATGAATAGATCATAAAAATTCTACTATACTTCCAGATATGCTACAAAGCTGAAATTTGGTGAACTGAGAGAGAAATTATGACCAAACCGTTGGAAAAATCAAAAATCCCGAAATTTAATTTTTTTCCCTCCCCCCTATTGTACACGTATAGATATGTAAAAATAAAGGCCGCTACACACGCAGATGCAAGTCGGCCGACTTTGCTTGTCAAGCCAAGTTGGAACGAAAGTCTGTCAGACAGCGATCGTCTTCACACGTACCAACTTATTTGTTTTTTTGACTTGGTTTAGTTTTCATGTCGTTGAAATCAGTCGTATTCCCAAGTAACATTATTACCACTCAAGGTTTTATTAATTTGGTTCCTAGGTTATTTAGAGGGTGCTGTTATGGGTTTTAGGATCAATTTGGGGGGATAAAGGTAATTTATATTGCCAATTACCTAAAAGGGTGTTATACAACCAAAAAGTGATTTATAAAGGGAGTATAATAAAACTGATATTCCTTCTGTTCCTTTTAAATACTTTTGGTTTTATTGATTTCTGATTTATAAAGATGGTCTTATAAAACCATTTTACCTAAAGTTTTTAAAAAGAAATAAATATAAACTTTGGTCATTTAGTTTTTTCATTACTTTAGGTCATCATAGGTATCTTATATCCTTTTGTTTTTATAGTTACCTGTAGTTTAAAAGTAAATATGATTAGATAGGCGGCCATATAGAACCTAGTTTCCTTAAGGTTTTTAAGAGTGGTAAATATAAATTTTAGACATTTGGTTTTTGCCATTACTTTTAGGCATTTTAAAAAGCTTATAGGAAGGCTTAAAGGTAATCTTAATTCTTTTGTATTTATAGTTACCCATAGCTGTATATTACATATTATTTAAATAGGCGGCCATATAAAACCTTGTTTCCTTAAGGGTTCTAACAGAAGTAAGTAAATACTTTCGTGTTTTATTTTTTTAGGTATTTCTTGTAAAAATAATAGATACACCTAGGTACAGATTGGTACCTACCTATTGCAAGATTGATTAATTAAAGCCCAATAATTAATAATTGTTGAGTTTCCGTCCTCCTGGGTAGGACACCCAGGCCTAGATAAGGCCTGTTTAGACGGCCAATATAAGATATTGCCCTCCAACCTGCAGGCACAACGAATATCATTGTACTGGCCCTCTCGATTGTGTCGAAATTGCACGATAAAAAACATTTAAGTGTTGAATTATACGCTTTTAAACACTTTAAAAACAAATACAAAAAATTTAAGTGAGGTTATGTTGACTATGTTTACATTGTTCTTTTTTGTTGGTTTCATAAGGGCACTAAAAAATCCTTGTTGCGATACAGTAACAAATAAAACCAAGTGACCACTATAAAACCATAATGGCGTATATAAATTTATTTAAAAAATATTGTAAAGAGAAAAGATTTATCTAGTCGTTTTAGCAGTGTTTTTTAACAATAATTTTACTTTAATTTTGATTTATGTAAACCAAACAGACTACTTTAATGGTGAATAGTGTAAATGATTTTTTTTTTAAATTTTAAATATTTGTTATTTTGTTATCAAAAAACTATTAAAAAGCGTTCTTGAGCTGGCGCGCTTGTTTTGAGAGCTTTTCAGATACGATTTTATCAGAAAAATAAATCTGGCAGGCAATTTGATCATCAACAAAACGACAAACTCGGTATATTTTTATGTGATAAAATAATTTTGGGACTCTGACATTTTTGGCAATTTTGTGACCTAAATTATTTTATATAGCCATTGTGAATGTAAAATATCGCCATAGCTTTTATAGGAAAACTTTACTCTAAAGGTATTATGGTATTCAACAGAATCGCCAGGATACCAAATTACCAAATCTAGTTTTATAATAGGATAGAGGACGTTTCTGAGTTGCTTTTAGAACCTGCGGCATAACAGCTTTAGGCTCTAAAAGGTTCTATACTGGTGGAACCGCTAGAGGGCGAAGCTGGAGTATATTTCTTATGGTTTTATAGTGAGTTTAATACATAGGTTGCCAATACCAATTGGGGAGTCCCATTTAGGAGGTCTAAGGGGTATATAAGGGTAATGGGAACGTGCTAGCGACCAAACATTGAAACTAATGGTTTTAAGGAAAGGCGCTGGCAACCTTTTAGCTTCTGCTATAAATAAAGAAATGTTACTTGGGATTATCATGGCATCTACGGATGTTCTTGTTACTGCTGCCGTTGCACTATATTTCAAAACAAAAAAACGGTCTCGATGGACAAAAGACTGGTTAAAAAAACGTGAAATATATTCACAGATAAACCTTTTAGAAGTATTACGATTAGAACACCGCAAGCCTCGTAAATCCCCCAGTCGTTCACTTATTTTAGAACTTTAAAAATTTGAAAATTCCGAAACAATTGATCATGTATACACGCTTTTGCACATACACTTCTGAAATCGGTCGACAAATAGCTAGACACACACAAACTTGCAGTAAAAAGTCTGGAGAAAATCCGTTTTGTCCGATTTAGCGCAAGCCCAACTTTTGACTTCATTCAAGCCACGACTTTTGCTACACAAGCTCATGCAAGTCGGCAGACTTAGTCAGACAAGCCAAGTCGGTCGACTTGCATGTGCGTGTGTAGCGGCCTTAACATTGCCCATTTCCACAACGGCTAGAGAGCTGAGCTTTGGCAGACTGATAAGAAATATGATAAAACTATAGAAAAAAATCCCCAAACATTTTAATTTGGTTCCGTCCCTTATAAATGTAAATGTAAACATTTCGTGTCAGGATCAAAAAAGAAAGTATCAAGTTTTTGGCAACGTTTCGCAATATATTTTTCCTTTTTCAAGCCTCAAACTATTGTCTCCAGAGTCCGTTCGAAATAGATTGAGGCACGTCTCTTTATAACGAGGGATAATTTGAAGATATGACACCGTTCCAGTAGAAAAATTATGGACAGTGTTATAGAGCAAACTAATATCAATCATACATACATAAAAGCGATAAAAGAACTATACAAAGGGTCAAAATCTAAAATTAAAATTGGAAATCGACTTTCAAAACAATTCCTGGTAACAAAAGGCTTAAGACAGGGATGTTGTAACTCTCCAACTCTTTTTAAAATATATATCGCAGTAGCTCTAAAAAACTGGAAACGTAAAGTGCACGGCATGGGAATACAACTTAACGACCGATTTACCATATACACACTACAGTTTGCTGACGACCAGGTAATTGTGGCCAATGATAAAGAAGACATGGAGTATATGATGAGAAAGTTAACAGAAGAATACCAAAAGTGGGGATTAAAAGTGAACGTGGACAAGACACAGTACTCATATATTGGAAACGAATCCAGTGAGTTAGTACTAGAAAATGGACAAACAATATCTCCATGCAATGAGTATGTATACTTGGGTGTCACCTTTGATAAGACAGGAACAGACTGTAAAGAATTGGAAAAAAGAATAGTAAAAGCAAAAAAGGTTATTGGATGTCTTAACAGTATTTTATGGAGCAAAGAAATAAAAAAGAATGTAAAATTTAACATATATGAAACAATGGTGAAAAGCACGCTGTTGTATGGAATAGAGACTTGTCGCGTAACAGAAAAATACAAAACAAAAATGGAAAGTGTCGAAATGGATGCAATAAGAAAATCAATGAGAATATCTAGAATAGATCACATAAGAAATGAGATCATAAAAGAAAG
Source organism: Aspidapion aeneum (assembly GCA_963576565.1). NCBI lineage: Eukaryota > Metazoa > Arthropoda > Insecta > Coleoptera > Brentidae > Aspidapion > Aspidapion aeneum. Next base: position 113,888,057 of record OY755043.1, read on the forward strand.
AATGGGAATCGAGGGAAGCATAACGGATCACTAAAAGGCAACTGATATGGTAAGGCCATGTATAACGGATGAACGACGAAAGTTTACCAAAGCAGGTCCTAGAATGGCAACCAATAGGGCGCAGAAAAAGAGGGCGTCCTAAACTAGAATGGCAACAGTCAATCCAAAGATCAATGAGTCAAAAAAATCTGACAGAAGATGACTTTCACAATCGAAGGAGGTGGAGCATAGTAGTATAATTTCAAGATTTTTTTCCTAATTTTTTATAGAATTTTTTTTTTTTTTTTTGAGTTGGTCAAAAAAGTCTGCCAAAGCAAAGTGGGCAATGTTACTGTTACATAACTTGACATGTATTGGAGAAGGAAGTAAATTAAAATTTTAAGTTTTTTTTCTATAGTTTTATTATAGTTTCCATCAGTCTGCCAAAACCCAGCCCTCTAGCGTTCTGGAAGGGGGCAATGTTACTTTTAAATAACTTTAGTTTTATTACAAAATTTTAAATAATAGAGGAGGGGAGTAAATGAAAACTATGGAATTTTAGATTTTTTCCAAGGGTTTGATCATAATTTGCATCAGTCTATCAGCGCATCTTTGTAGCGTGTCCAGAAGTACAGTAGAATTTTGATGATCTAAACATGAGTGGGTGAGTGGCAAATTCGACGTCTTTCCGTAATTACTTCACTGCTTTATGGAAGTGCATGAAACTTAAAGGGATTGTTAACTCTATCAAGGTCTACGAATGTGCAAAGTTTGAGTTTCGTGGCTCATTCCGAAGTAGAATTATATATAATATGGGCTAAAATATTTCAATAAAAAGGTAGTACAGCAGTTTGCGGGAACTTGGCGGGGTACTGCCGTGCCCCTAGATGCTTGCTTTAGTCAGTCCGATGCCGACCCTCGAATGCTTTCTAAGCTTGTGCACTTTGTTAGGACTCACTTTCGGGAATTTTCGCAGAGGAAAATGTTGGGCGTTACACAAAATGAAGCTATTTACGTATATTCATCCTGATACCCATCACTTAAAAATAAACCGGTGAACAGTGTGTCCCATTTTCGATGGGATTAAATGGGAAATTCGGTTATTATTAAAGATATCAATTTTCTGATTGCACATTACCGTGCTGTTTTTAAGCCCTTAAAAATGGTGTAATCAGATTTTTGCTATACCCCGTAGTTTCGCTAACAAAGGGAGTTTTAAAAAAAATGCATTTTAAATAATCCCTTGTATCTCGCTCATTTGGCAAGATATTTTTATTCTGTAAAAACATTCATATGGCAACTTTTTTAGAAGAAAATAATGACGTTGTCAACTTTTTAAAATATTGCTTAGTTTTTGAGATATGATATATCATAAATTAAACACGGACCTGGATATTTTTTATTACTATTTTGATTGGTTGCATGCTATTATTATCACAAAATAATAAAAATTTAATATTTATTTTGTTTTAAGGTTAAAAAAGAAAATTTAATGTTTAAAAAAAATTTTCAAAACCTGGAAATTTCCAATATGAATATAAATTAAAGATTGCTAGTTGAACGATGTTTAGTTCAACTGTTTTGATATTTGGCAAATTAAAATAGTTTTACGATAATTTAAAGATTTCTTTGAAACAATACGAAAAATACAAAAAAAATAACGAATTACAAAAAATAATAACTAATTTTTCTTTAATCATATAAATGTTGTTGACATTGTTGGCATTTTCGAGTAATTTTTTTTAACGTATTTTGCATAAAAATATTTTCGCCGTTTTTGGGATTTTGTTGCTTGAATAAAGCAGTAAAACATATCACATTTTTCAAAATCTTGATATGGTCGATTTTTAGCCATTTTAGAATAATTTTGAGTGAGCCATTGACAAAAATGACAAATAAAATGACAATGTCAATTCCACGCGTTTGTTTTTTCATGTTGAAGTAAATTTCATGAGTCGCTGTGCGATGTTATTTTTGTAACTTTTTAACGTTATATACTTTATATATCTTATAAATCTTTTAATTAATGTTTCAAAACAGGTAAACTAAAAGTCGTTCAACTAGTGTGTCTTACAATTTTTAATTTATATTTACGTTGGAAATTTCCAGGTTCGGACCTTAAATCAAAAAAAATATTAAAGTTTTATTATTTTAAGATATAATAGCATAAAACCAATCAAAATCATGATGAAAAAATCCAGGTCCGTATTTAATTGTTTTATGATAAATACCATATCTCAAAACCAAACAATATTTTCAAAAATTGTCATTATTTTGGTTTGAAAAAGTTGCCATAAAAAGGTTTTTACAGAATAAAAATATCTTGCAAAATAAGCGAGATTATTAAAAATGCAATTTTTTCGAAAACTCTCTGTATTAGCGAAACCACGGGATATAGCAAAAATCGCAGCCCACGAGAAAAAAACGCCTCACGGCCCGCTGTCATTATAAAACATGTGTATGTTCAGTTTTGGTATGTTTGTTTACGTCGATTTTTTTTAATTTGGGCACGAATTTTATGTGAATTTTATCAAAGTTATTAAAATAACGCAGCCCACGAAAAGGACTAGGGGGCTGCCTTAAAATAATTAATGGCTAATGAGTAAATTATAAAGAAAATACCTATAAGATAAACAATGCCGCGAACGTGTAATTAGTGTTGTTCCTTGTCGGTCCAACTTTAAAACTGAAACCTAATATGTTGCAAACGGGAAATAAGTGGTTAAAGATAAGATCTTGGATCAGATTGATCAAGTAAAGACATCCTTAGTGACATTTTCGATAGTGAGAGTGAAAAATGTGGTCAGTTGTCATTTCTTATTGAACAATTAGGTCTCTTGAAAAGGTAACCTGAGAATTGAAGATATGGTGGATACACTTTAATGTTGGCTTCATTTTTTTTATCCAGTTATTTAGTGCATACACGTCAATTTACAATTCTAAGGTAATATGTCTTCCGCACCCTCGCAATATTAAAAAACTGATTTGTAAAATATTGTTAACAGATAGTAATCTCTCTGGTAGTGTGAAATATTTAAAAAGTAAAATACAGCTTTTAAAAGAACATGAGTTGGTAGTTAACTTACACTTTATTGAAATAGATATTAAACTTTGGGCTGGGTAATTTTTCAAAAAATTATTGACGACCACTACATTCAGTTCATTGAATGGGAAAACCATCTCACTTATTCACAAAATCACTTGTTTCTTTTTAATAAATTATTGTGAAATGTTTTATATTGAAAATTTTTCTTCAGATAACTCTAGCGAGTGTTTTTGTGGAGAAAAACTATTGTCAAAGCTTAAAAAAATTAGTTTAAGGGCATGCAAAATTTTTTAAAATAATTTTATTAAAAAGCACAATGATTTAGTGTCTGCTAATAAATCTTTGAATAAGAACTCAAAGATGATGACAGTCAAAGAAAAATTAAACAATTAAAAGCTTAGGTTTGGTATGTCCAATTTTGAAAGACTTGTATAGATTTGAAGTTACTAACGATATTATGTACCTAATATATGTACCTAAAGATATTAGAGTGCAAATTTTGTATAATTTTTTATTTTATAAATTCAGTTCTCTTATCCATAATAAACACATATATCAGCAAAATATTTTTTTCAATTTTTGCCTATAAAAGAACAAAAATTTTTTGTTAATTTAGTTAAATTGTGTAAAAACATAAAATATATTAAGCAATACAATAAGAATCCTGGGACTCCTAAGATCACGTGACCGCCGACTTGCTTATAACGCGCCATGGCCGGTCTTTATCGTTGGCTTTGGCAAAAATCTGATTACACCATTTTTAAGTGCTTCAAAAAAGAGCACGTTAATAAGTTTCCCATTTAATCCCATCGAAAATAGGACACGCTGTACTGTGGGCTAATCGTCTAAGGTAGGGGCACGGAGCTTCTATATCCCCCCTTGCATACGTTCGTTACGATGACCGGTGCTTCTTGACTTGTCCACTATTTATGATCATCATCTTCTTGGTGTAAAATATAACAAATTATGTAAATTTTATGCTATTATCTTAGCACTTGGCTTAGCGTTTTATATCATCTGACAGACATTAAATAAACACCGACTTTTCAGACCAAATCAGTGAATAGATATTCGAGACATGAGTGTTTTTCTTTTAGATGTGGGGTCCACTTCTAACGTGTACTCAAAATAAAGGAGAATAATAGGAGCCGTTGGGTCCAGTTAAATATTTTGAATGAAAAAAGTGTTTATTTTGAACACAAAGCCATGTTAACCGTTTATTATCTTAGCGAAAACGAAAATCAACTAAAAAAAATGTTATCTTAGGTTTTGAGTTTATGCAGTGGTGTAACTACCATGGGTGCACACAGGTGGGGGCGCCCCACCCCAGGCAAAATTTTGTTAGATATCTTTCATGAATAGACACTTATTGGAATAAAACCTGACCTTATTTAAAAATCGACCCTATGGTGACAGATTTACATATAAAAAGCAGCTGCTCTGCTTCAAAATTCGGCCTTTGTGTATTTAAAAACCGGATTTATTAGTGTCGGTATTTATTAAATGAAAGTTAGCGTCTTTATTATTAAATTTGGCTTTGGTATGTCAATTTTGAGAGATTAGCTGTTAGTTTTCTGTGTAAATGTGTCAAAATAAAGTCGACTCTAAAATCATGAGGCCTTGCCCCCCCCCCCCCTTAAAGGCCTCGGGGCCCCATCAAGACATATTCCTGGGTGCGCCACTGAAACTAGGCATAGGCACATATAAACAGTATAGGCACCTGCCTAAAAACTGTTCTTTATGCACCAAAGCAATATCGGCTTCAAATTTCTAGAATTTTTTTCATAGAATATTTCTCTCCCAGAAAATCATTCTGGCCTATTTCTAGAAAAAGACTTGCTTGAATGAAGACAACTTTTGATTCTCCTTCCAAGATACTTAGCGCTTGGTTTCTACAAATTTTATTTAAAAAGGAGTTTTATGTGCCAGAGACAGTATTTTTAATTGATTTATTTAAAAAAAGTTAAATCTTCCCGTACGAGATGTCTAGTTTTTTAGCTCACACATATACTATTATAGTAGTGTGAGCTATGGTGATCCTAATTTTTTCGAGAAAAAAAAAAGTTGCTCCGATTTCAAACATTTTTATATATCTTTGCGTTTCAGATGATTTTGAAACTTTTTTGTCGCGCCGTCTGTCTGTCTGTCTGTATGTCTGTATGTCTGTATGTCTGTATGTCTGTATGTCTGTATGTCTGTATGTCTGTATGTCTGTATGTCTGTATGTCTGTATGTCTGTATGTCTGTATGTCTGTATGTCTGTATGTCTGTATGTCTGTATGTCTGTATGTCTGTATGTCTGTATGTCTGTATGTCTGTATGTCTGTATGTCTGTATGTCTGTATGTCTGTATGTCTGTATGTCTGTATGTCTGTATGTCTGTATGTCTGTATGTCTGTATGTCTGTATGTCTGTATGTCTGTATGTCTGTATGTCTGTATGTCTGTATGTCTGTATGTCTGTATGTCTGTATGTCTGTATGTCTGTATGTCTGTATGTCTGTATGTCTGTATGTCTGTATGTCTGTATGTCTGTATGTCTGTATGTCTGTATGTCTGTATGTCTGTATGTCTGTATGTCTGTATGTCTGTATGTCTGTATGTCTGTATGTCTGTATGTCTGTATGTCTGTATGTCTGTATGTCTGTATGTCTGTATGTCTGTATGTCTGTATGTCTGTATGTCTGTATGTCTGTCTGTAACGATTACCGCGCATAACTCAAAAACCGCTTGACCGATTTTAATGAAATTTGGTACCTAGGCTGGGCCTTGGGTCGAGATGTTCCCATTTAAAAATGAACAAAATCCACTGAACACAAGCCAAATAAAAGGGTGGGGGTTTATTTCAAAAACTAGAGTTTATGTGAAAATATGGCGTGTGTGATATCAAACGAAAGGTAATTGAGTCCGGAGGTAAACAATTTTAATTTATTTTAAAAAAAGGGTGGGGGTATATTTCAAAAATTAGAGTTTAATTGAAAATATGGCGTGTGTGATATCAAACTAAAGGTAATTAATTGAGTCCGGAGTTAAACAAAACACATTTTAGTTTTTGTTTTTTTAAGGGTGGGGGTAAATTTCAAAAATTTGAGTTTAAGTCAAAACATGGCTTGTGTGGTATCAAACAAAAGGTAATTTAGTCTGGAGTTAAATAAAATATATTTCAGTTTTTAGTTATATTAGCTCACACGTAGACTATAACTATAGTACCTAGTGTGAGCTTAGGGGCCCATATATTGGCAGAGTATTTTTTGAGTAAATTTTTTTAGCGTAAATAATTACAAGCCAGCAGCACCGCGCGGGACAAGATTTCAATTTCACCAGTTTTTTAGCGTGTGTTTTTTAATGTTTGTTTTAGTTGACGTCAGCCATATTCATCATTCGAAAACGTTCGTTGCCCTTCCTATGTGTTGCCGGTTCTATCCTTAGTGAAGGCGTATGAGTTTGTTTTGATTTGGGATAGATCAGTAGTTAAAAGCCTTGCCGGTCGCGTGTGCATTGTTTGTTTCTGTTTGTTTTCAAAATGGAAATAAATACCGTCGATTATATAATTAACTGTGCAAATTTAAATACGTTGACATATGAACTTCGATTACAAAGAAAATCTTTAGGGCCACATAGACCAGACCTAAAAATCCTAAAAATTAACCAAAATTTTAGTGCAAGTTATAAAAAATTATACGATGCTGAAAATTGGTTGTGCGGTTGTGAAAAACGAAATGCTTTTTTTTGCTTTATTTGTCTTATTATGAACAATCCAAGAAATGATCCTGCGTGGGTGACAAAGGGAATGTGTGATATCAAGCACTTTAGTGAAAGTTAAAGACACACAGTGAGTGCTACTTATTTAAATAACCACATAGAATTTTCTATGCTAGGCAAGACTAATATTAGTATTGAATAGTGCCTATAGGCAAAACTTTACCGAACACAATGATAATGTGGCAAAAAATAGACATATACTTAGTAGGTTAATAGACTGTTTAAAATTCTGTGAGATTTTTGAGGTTGCTCTAGGGGGCCATGATGAGCCTAAAACTGGTGTTAATCCGGGCACTTTGCGCATGTAAAAGAAGGACGAATGAATAGACTTTATTTATAAGGTAAGGTAGGTAAGTTTTTTATCTCCTTTTCCATGCAATATAAATTTTTGCCCTCCAATTTATAACGTCACCAGCCACCACTGGGTATAAGAAACTGATAGATAAGTTTGCAGAGAAAAAGGTCGACGGTCCCAAACCTTCTGGGCTAGTAGATAATTTGGCATGTTTCCCTGACGTGTTTTTGGAATGTTTGCAAATAAAAATTGATTGTTATATTTATTAGTTATATTAGAGCGCAATTAGGGGAAGCCTAGCCCTCTCGAGCTCAAAATTGGCCTTCCTAAATGAAATGAGCATAATTTATTAGGGGCAAGCTGACTTCGCGACTAGGGTTTTTTGAAACTATACAAAACCTTTTCATTTACATCATTTTTTCTAAAAATGTTTTGCCTGTAGCGCTTTTCTTTCTCTAAATTATTTTATTTTTCTGAGATTTTCGCTTACCCCTTTTTTTCATTTTTACCAAAATTTATCTACAATGGCGCCAATTTGTTAAAAAAATTCCTAATTTTTTCAAACTTTTTGCCTGCGGCGTCATTATTTTTGTCATATTTTTTCCACATCGTAATTGTTTCAGAAAAAAATTTGAATTTTACAAGATTTTTACCTGTGCGCAATTGTTTTGAATTTTCCAGTACTTTTTAAATCCTGCAAATATTTTCTTATGTAGCGCCATTTCTGACAAAAAGAAAATTGTCCGCGGTCCGATTCGCCGCATGGACAATTCGCCGTAAGAATTTTATTAAATTTTTAAGTTAATCTAACTTATTTTTTCTTAAATTAATCCTCTTTTTGGGAGTTCAAAATCTGTGTTAAGCCTAACTGTGGTCGATCGATCGCAAACATACCTTAACCGGTTCAATAAGTAAGTTAAATAAATAATACTACTACTATGTCGGTTTAGAACGTTTTTCTACGTTGTCCGACGCCTATTCTCCAACTCCTTCTATCCTGACAATCATCTTCTGTCAGATTCTTTTGACTCATTGATCTTTGGATTGACTGTTGCCATTCTAGTTTAGGACGTCCTCTTTTTCTGCGCCCTACTGGTTGCCACTCTAGGACCTGTTTTGGTAATCTTTCGTCGTTCATCCGTTGTACATGGCCGTACCATATCAATTGCCTTTTAGTGATGTTATCCGTTATGCTTCCCTTGATTCCCATTCTTTCTTTTATGATCTCATTTCTTATGTGATCTAATCTAGATATCCATTTCGACACTTTCAATTTTTGTTTTGTATTTTTCTGTTACGCGACAAGTCTCTATTCCATACAACAGCGTGCTTTTTACCATTGTTTCATATATGTTAAATTTTACATTCTTGCTTATTTCTCTGCTCCATAAAATACTGTTAAGACATTGAATAACCTTTTTTGCTTTTACTATTCTTTTTTCCAATTCTTTACAGTCTGTTCCTGTCTTATCAAATGTGACACCCAAGTATACATACTCATTGCATGAAATATTGTTTGTCCATTGTCTAGTTCTAACTCACTGGATTCGTTTCCAATACATAAGTACTGTGTCTTGTCCACGTTCACTGTTAGTCCCCACTTTTGGTATTCTTCCGTTAACTTTCTCATCATACACTCCATGTCTTCTTTACCTTATAAATAATACTTTTTTAAAAAGTAGTTTTTCCCAGAACTAATTTATAAAATTAGCTAAATAATAGCTAGCCGATTAGCACACTTTAAGTGAAGCTATGATAATCAGCTTTGAAAGCAGTTTTTTGTAAATATCTCGGAAACTAAAGCTCCTACAAAGTTTTTGTTTATAACAAAATGTCATCTACTATATTCTGAAAACTGCATATTGACGAAGCTCCGTTAAAAAGTTAGCATTTTTAAAACTTTTTAATTGTCAAAAACCTGTCATAAGCATTAATGGATTTTGACCAAAATCTAATCAGCTCGTTAGAGTGTCGAACACTATTTTACCTAAACATGTTATGAAAATCGGTTTAGCGGTTTAGGAGCTATCGTGTTACGGACAGAACAAAAAATACACACACACACCTAGACAGACTTCACGACGATATTACTAGGATAGGTCAAAGTACACCCAAATAACACATTTTCGGCGTTATCTCAAAAAAAAAGTTTTTTCTCCGCGGGTTAGAAAAGTAAAAAAATTATTGATTTAAAACAGGCTGTCGTTAATTTAAATCAACCTGCTTTGAGTAAAATTATTATTTTAAATTCTCTTTTTGTTGGTTACATTACATTAGCACTTCCCCTAGTTACGCTGCTGAATTTATTTTTCATCCGCTTATTTATAAAGAAAGACGTCTTTTAATAGAATTATGTAGAGATAAAACAGTAAAATCTATGTTCGTAAATAGCATAGAAGATAGTTTAAATCCAAGTTTTACATATAAGGAGAATCTTTTGATATCTTTCGAGTACTACAACTTACGAGAACGGGAAAACAGACAAGACATGCAAGTTCCAGCTGTATTGCTAGATTGCGTCAATATTTCAGAAAGATTTTTACCTTCCTAGCCCGCACAGCAATTAAATGGCTAGAGAAGGTTTGTTTTCGACAATTTTTTTTTAAGATAACACCAAAAATATATTGTTTGGGTGTATTTTGACACATCTTTCAGTGGCGGCTGGTGGCATTATAAATTGGGGGGGCAGAAATTTATATTGCATGGAAAAAAGATAAAAAAAACTTACCTAAACAATTTTATTTTAGCATTTTACAAACAAGCTGCTACTTGGTGTGACATACACATTCCTTTTGCCACCCACGCAGGATCACTTCGTGGATTGTTCATATTAAGACAAATAAAGCAAAAAAAACATTTCGTTTTTCACAACCGCACAATCAGTTTTTAGCATCGTATAATTTTTTATTACTTGCACTAATATTTTGGTTAATTTTTAGGATTTTTATTTCTTAGCTCGGGATCGGATTTAGCGTCGAAAAATACATGGGAATACATATGTCCGACCCTCGAGTATGATCTTTTTTTTTGGGGCTGTGTAATTTATATTGGGAATCATTCATAGCCATATTTGTTAGACAACTTGCTAGTAGATTTATTACCATTTTTATTTCTAATTGTTCAGAAAAATGCATTTTTAAACGAAAAAGTGGTTTTTTAGAAGAAAGCTAAAAATCACTTGCCCTGATGCTTTTATGTATGTAATACAACTTTTAGCTTCCGCAATGTTTTAAGAATATTGGCGCCACAGATAGCTAAAGCAATATTGCTAGCTATATTTGTTGACAAGTCGCTACTGTAAAATGTCACATAAGCGTTTCAAACTGTTCCTATCCTAAAGCTTATTGGACAAAGTGGCAATTTCATAAAAATAGAATAAATAGAACGCTTCCCGAACCTGTGCAGAAATGAAATCCGCCATTTTTTTACAGATTGAGCAAGGCCAACTTTGACAGGCACGATTTGAAGGGCAGCGGCATTGAACTACGCTTGTGGTAAAACATCATATGGAGCCACTGATTTGACAGAGCGTTACTGCTTATTTGCCCTGGCGACCTCTGGGAGTGGTGACTTCTACTACGCTTGTAAGGCCACTGTGGATAGATAAAGGATTTTTGCTGCGGTTCAGTCAGCTTTTATTAGATAGGCAACTCCGGCTGTTTGACAGATCGTTAACTCTGTGGCGCCCACTACTGAGCTTAGTGACGAACTAAAAGTTGAGGCGGGAAATTTGAATTGCCTTTTATAATAAATTTTCTTTAATTTAAAATTTTTTTTTAAATTTTTAATCAGTCAATATTTGATAAAGACATACACTGTCTTTATAAGATATAAACAGATTGAAAATGATATATAAAGTGCAATAAATAAAACATTTTTTAAATCAGTTTTTATTATTCTAAAAAAAGCTACAAATTAACGACTAACTATTGATGAAATAATACATAGTCTAATTGATTGGTAAAATAAAATATAATGAAAAACCAAACACAATCTAGTATATTTAAATTTGCTTTTAACATTTCTGGTGAGTGATGAGTGAATAAATAATAAAACAGTTGTTCGTGAAGAGAATCATTCTTAAATGTCTACTTTTTAACAGCTTGACGAAAATCTGACATGATTTAAAAGTACCTCCTCGCCTTGGCTGTAAGTTGTGTAGGGTATGTTTCAAAGCAGTATATACATAGCTTATCAGTGGTCGCAGATATCATCCAAAAGCTGAAAACAATTAAAAAAATCAATTTATAACCACATTAATCATAGGTACTAGATTATAGTAAGATAAAGATTTAAAATCAAGGAATAAATTTATTCAAAGTACATTACGCTGCTGGGTATTCCCTCCCACAAATTTAGTGTTAATTTATTTTGTATGTGTCTCCCTTTTACTTAATATCAAAAGAAAGGGATAGACATAAAATTAACACTAAATTTGTGCTTAATTGATGGACAAATAAGGCACCTACCAGGCATTGGAAACCTGTATTCAGAGTTCCGTAAAGTAAGCGATAAGAAGTTAAAAAGACACTACCAATACAAATTTTATCAAATGCCAATCTAACCTCAAATAAGAAAATAAAAAAACCTACCTTAAAATTTCTCGGAAAACTATGCATTTTATACTCGTCTGAACTTTAGACACTACACCCAGAAAGGCAACTAGAAATTCTTATTCTTTTATATTTAAAAATTGCAAAAGTTACAAGTTTAACAAAATTTAATTTTAATGCGTCACAGCAGCAAAGATTACCTACATAAGCCAAAAAGATAGATTTAAAATTAACCCGAAATAAAATGCGGTGGAAGAGGTTTTTCTACCTGAAAAAAAGGGGGACGGCAAATCCAAACCACAGATAATTCTCAAAAAAAATAGAATAAGGAACAAACGCGCGACCGCAGCGCCTCTTTTGAGCTTAGTGAGAACTTTAACCTAAAGACCTGTCAAATTGCATTGAGTTTCCTAGGCATGACTGTGTTCTGATGCTTGCTCACTATAGCGACCTCAAGGGCTAACCGCTTGTACTTAAAATCTGCGAAAAAGTGGCGGGTAACGTTTCGTCGTCCATAATTGAAGTTACGCAGTAGTTGAAGCGTTATCTAATTATTTTTATACAGAGTGTCCCATGACTTAGGGGCTATAGGTCAAAAAGTTCCTAAAAGGCATGGGTCATAACTCTGTTTTGTCGGGATAAAGTGCATCAAAGTTGGCGAGTTTTAAAACTTTTTTGATAATAACTTTTTTTAAAAACGCAGTAAAAATATGAAATTGGGCAAAGTTGTGTATTAGAAGAAGAGCAATAATTTGAAATTAAAATAATTTTGAAAAAAATTATGCGGTCAATTTTTTTTCGAACTGTTTTTTTGGTATAAACTTTTAAGAACGCCATGTTAAACGCAATGTTCTCTTTATATCTTTTGTTAATAAAAACAAGTCTCTAGCGAGGCATATCAATAAAATATTATTTCTATTTTTTAAATGAAGTAAGCAAAAATTAATTTTAAAAAAATATTTATACATTTTTGGAGGTTACTTTGACAGCCTGTATTTCCTCAACGTGTAATTTTATCAAAAAAAGGAACATCACATTTTTAAATCACAACTAGCTGAGTATTTAGCTGGCTGTGACAGATTTTCCTTTTTTTGTTAAACCCTATTTCCCCCCATTCCTCTAACTTTAAAAATGCTATATCTTAAAAACAGATGTGTGTTTACCCATGTTATATAAACATTAGTGTATAGCAATGCTGATTTTGATTCAGAAATACGGATATAGCCTTTTTTCCGGTGTATATTATACCTTAATCACTTGCAGATTCCTTTCCGTAAAAAAATTGCTCACATCATGCTTTTACATCATATCTTTTACAATCGCACATTCATTTACCATATTCTGCTCAAATTTGTCACAAGCTCAAGTTTCTATAACTTCTTGCAGTATGACTTATTATGAAAAATTTCTAGAAATAAATGGCTCGGCATTCCTTAAGGTGTTTTGAGCTTTGGATCATCTCCAATTGCAGTCCTTTTTAAGTAACACGGCTTACGGTGAGTTGGGTGTTGCAAGTTGGGTTTAATAACTTTTATCAAGTTCACGTTCGTTTCAAACGTTGTTAAATGTATTAGTGCGCTGGCTCAGATTACGGATTATAGAACATTAGGCTTTTTTGCGAGCTTTCTATGTCTATCGTGGTTCCTAGTCCTCTCCTTTTCTTAGTGCATTTGTATAAGTGAGAAACAGCATACCACACTCTATAAGAAAATATTCCCCTTTTACCGCTCTGCCCGACTGCAATCATTATCTTGAGAAGATAGTTGCTGCAGTGCAGGCAGAGCGGTAAATCGCAAATATTAACAAATTCACTAGAAAAAGGAGAGGACTAGAAACCACGATTAGGCATCAAACGCTCGCCAAAAAAGCCTAATTAACAGGTTGGATTGGACTAGAGTCCTTGTATCCAGACATATTTGGAATATCCAATTATGGCAACACACAGGGACTCTAGATTTGACCAAAGTTATCGTGACCCGCCGACTGTCCCGTTACCTACTGTTTCAGTTTAATATTTAATTCTCTGCTTTAGAAGTGTGAGTGCTTTTCAAGCTCATGTTTTTGATTATTAAAATCATACTGGAACCCTCTAACAATCTCATCTTCGCGGCTCTTATTAATACAATCAGTAAACTCAATTTTCGAAAAACTGTTCAAGGTCTCAAAATATTACGTGTTTCTTTAGAGTAGGAAATCGCGAAATCTTCTCCGATTTTTCCAACAAAAACACAACGAAAGTAACAACAACTGACAGTCTTCACTATTTTGACAAGGCTGCAATAAAATGAAAAGACCTTTTCATGCAGTGGACAGTTTGGTTATTAGTTCTCTTCGTTTAAATGCGAGAATCAAACAGAGAGTGTTTCACCAAGAAACGTAAAAGCATTGTTCTTTCTTTGCACCTTCGGAGCAGAGTTATAACCGGTTAATAGAACAATGAAATTTGTGAATTTTTGACGTTTCTTTGTTAAAAGGTCTAAAGTGTAGTGAGTTGGGTTGGAATGCCTAACCACTTCCGTTTCGATTTCAGGATTTTTAATGGTAATGTCAAAAGTATGTTGTACCCCCTAGAAATACAAAAAAAAATATTGTGTGTGCTTAAGACCACACGGCAGAAGTGTAAACTTCAACAAGGCGAAATTAATAATACTGGCTTATAACATATTCTGCAAAGCGGACCGAACCGAACTCTTCTGTGTACTGGCCTTTATTTGCATCATCATATCGCTCGCTGAATGTTTCTCACAGTTAGTCGACTCGAGCCGATTTCACCCGAATGAGCGTTACATAGCCGAGCCTGACGGCTCAGTTCAATTCACTACCCACAAAAACTGCTAAACGCGCCTAAAGAAGTTTACACTTTAAAAAAAATGATACGCTTGTCAAACCTGCACAGACTAGAGGAAGTGGAAATAAATTTAAATTTGCCATTTTTTCACAGATTGAGCAAGGCCAACTTTAACAGGCACGATTTAAAAAGCGGCGGCATTGCACTAAACTCGTGGTAAAACACCATGTGGAGCCACTAATCTCGATTAAAGATGTTTGACAGAACGTCACTACCACGGCGACCTCTAGGGGTGATTGCCTATACCCCACTTGTAAGGTCACTGCGTTCTAAAGCCTGGCGTGAGTGTTTCCGTGATCCAGTGACCGCATATTCTTGTTTATCATAACGACCTCTATGTAAAATCTGTGAAAAAATGGTTGCCAACGTTCCGTCGCCTCTATTTAGGTTGTGCAGTAGTCGAAGCGCTATGTAATTATTTTTCTATATCTATGGTTGTACCAACTCTCTTTTATTTTGGTTAGTTGTGAAATCCAATCTCTGGCTCAGAGTCGAAATTACCACAAAACTGCTGATGAATACTGGGAGGTGGTATATTCACTCTGCCAGCCAAGGCCAACAAAAATATACAGGCCACGACCCTGAAAAAATCAGCTGTTCTCTGGGGTCTGACTTTTACATTGGGTCTTATGGGAGGTCAGACGTTTTTTAAGATATTTTCAAAATGGCACTACAGATTTTCGCGAAATTTCAGTGAAATATTCTCAGACACAATCCCGATATACAACCAAACTTTTGTAAGGATGCAAGATGATTAAAAGGTTAAAATCTTTAAGATTTAGCATTTCTTATTTTGAATTCAAATTACCCGCCATATACCGCATGCCAACTGTTATATTTGACATGTATTTGACTTTGTCATCTGTGTTTGTCACATTCGCTTCTGTTTTAAGTTTAATTTTTGTGTAAGCTAATGAAGCGGCTCTGTAAAATTAAGGATTACTATACATTTAAAAAAAATTGTTCTGCAAGAATATATTTAAAAAAATCTTAAAACCGGCTTTATATAAAAAAAAAATTAAATATTCATTAACCCTTATTCTAACTTCAATATTTTAAAGACAATCAGCTGTGTCGTGATGTGACCATCAAAAAAAAAATCAGCTCCGGATGTGACGTCAACAAAGTGAAGGATCGTGGCCAGTCCGTTTTGATAGCCCTGTGCCAGCTAACACAAGGCAAGGCCCACAAAAAACTACAGGCCACGACCCTGAAAAAATCAGCTGTTCTCCGGGGGCTGACTTTTGCATTGGGTCTTATTGGAGGTCAGCCGTTTTTTTATGATTTCAAAATGGCACCACAGATTTCCACGAAATTTCAGTGAAATATTCTCAGATACCATCCCGATATTCCACCAAACTTTTGTAAGGATGCTTGAAGATTAAAAGGTTAAAATCTTCAAGATTTAGCATTTCTTATTTTGAATTTCAATTACCCGCCATGTACCGCATGCTAACTGTTATATATGACATGTATTTGACTTTGTCATTTGTGTTTGTCACATTCGCTTCTGTTTTAAATTTCATTTTAGTGTGAGCTAATGAAGCGGCTCTGAAAAATTCAGGATTACTATACATTTAAAAAAAATTGTTCTGCAAGAATAAAGTAAAAACAATCTCAAAATCGGCTTTATCTAAAAAAACAAATATTCGTGAACCGTCATTCCAACTTCAATATTTTAAAGACCATCAGCTGTGTCGTAACGTGACCATCAAAAATAAAATCAGCCCCGGATGTGACGTCAACAAAGTGGAGGATCATGGCCCGTCCGTTTTGATAGCCCTACACAAGGGTAAAATATTCAAAAAATTAAAAACGAGCCCAGTATTACGAAATATGCAATTACCGATTATCATGAAGGCCCTGGTTTCACCTGGCCAGGTCTTGCTGAATGGGGCGTATTCTGGGTTGACAAAGACCCTCACAACGGCGTCTCCGTTTTAAAAGTCACACCTTTGCACACACCACAATTTTGATGCGAATGTCATCACGGGTAAGAAGTGCCACACTCCTCGCATGGCCTTCTAGCCACTTCATTAAGGTACATGGAAACGCAGTACTGGGCAATTTTGCAATTTTTCTAATCTGATTCTTATGTTGGTTGAGTATTATTTACCTGAACAACTCAGGACCCAACTCACTTTTCTACTGATGTGTATGATGCGTTTTTCTTAAAATGCATGGACGCTCTGGAGAATTTGTACGTGTGCTATTAAAGACATATGATTGATTAGACATGTGCGTGGAGTTTATAGCTGATTTGCGGTTTAAAGCATTCTGATATAATATAGCCCGCATACGTTTAATACTTGGTTTAATATTAGCACTTGGTCAACGATAAAATCATTTTAGCCCACTTTACTTTATTCCCAATATAATAAATGTTTTAGACTTATTCCTCAAGTGGCAATACAAATCCCGGTGGGTTTTAGCTTGATTCTGCACTCTCTGATGATGAAAAGATTCTTCGCCATCTTTTTTTCACATATTCTTGATGTCATCTTCTACATCGTCTATCCACCTTTTTTGTCCCCTTGCTCTTAGTCTCCTTGCTGCCGGACTTCAGTTCATTATTTTTCTTGGTGTTCTTGTTTCATCCATTGTCTATTTTAACTTTCTGCTCCTTGTTAATTCGATCAATCGACAATCAGGGGTGGATGGATCATATGGAAAAATAAAAAAATTCCCGGTGGGTCGGGGTCGTATGGACCGGTGCCTCATGGGCCGGTGCTGTATGGGCTGTTGCTGTATGGTCTAGTGCCTCATGAGCCGTTCCCTTATGGACTAATGCCTTATGGCCCGGTGCCTTATGAGCCGGTGCCTTATGAGCCGGCGCCTTATGGGTTCGGCACCGATCACGGGTCAAAAAAATATGCATTATATACTTAGAATTAAAATAAAGTAGCAACAAACGATAAGTGTTACGTTAGATTATTAGTGACGACATAACATATTAATTGCATATAATCGTGATGATGTTTATAAATTTTAAAAGTCTATCCAGACTAACTAAAATACGAAGAATTATTTCCCAGCCGAAATAAAAAAATTACTACGTAATCAAGATGTAGAGACAAACAATAGTTTTCAGAAGTGGCGGACTAAGGGGGGGCTAAGGAACTTTAAGTTTCGGATGTTAGAGTTAGAGGCGCGGCGGACTAATAGAGAGACAGAGAGAGGGAGATAACTATTGTAGAAATAGTTTTGAGAATTTACTTGTGCTTACAAAATGCATGCAGCGGTAAATTTTGATGTATAGTAACACTAAGTAGGCACAAAAGAATGGGTTAGAACAGAAACTGGAATATTCTATCTTGGGCAGATCCAGGAGCACCAGAGCAGCATCCCTTTTGCCAGATAAAAAATTTATTTTTAAATTCTGATTTAAAAACAAGAAACCGCAGTTTCTTACAAAATGTATCTGGAGTACCAGATTTTTTACAAAAATGACCTTATTTTTCGAAAATTTTCAGAGCATTTTTTTTTTAGTACAACACCAAGCTGATAATGTATGTGTATTTATTAGGAATTTCACTCGATTTAATAAAAAATATTTTTCGGTTAGCGTTGTTGTCGTTTTGTTTTTGTGTAAAAATGGGCCGGTCGTCTATTTTTTCTGGGCCCGTTTACAGCTCCCCCATCCATCCCTGTCGACGATTTAACAAATTCTTTAAAAGTTTTAAATCCAAAAAATTATACAAACGACCAATTGGTAATTCTGGTAATTCTCATGATTTGTTCTCACGTACTTTTTTTATTTTTTCATTCAACTATAACAAAAGAAGGACAAATGGCGTCCTCCACAGTAGCTGTGCAGGATTTTGGCTCAGAAGTGGACTGTCCTCCCGGCTGGAGGACGGCTGGCAACCCTAGTGACATTCTACGATTTTTGGAACCAAGAATTTTACATTAAATGATCAGGAAAGGGAACGGTTTTTTAAGAAGCGTAACGACTAGAAATTTGTTTCCACACTATATTAAATATATTTTTTGTATATTTTTGCATTTTTTCCAATTTAGTAAATTTTAAAACAATAAGTAAATGAAATATAGCTTATTTTTCTAAGATTTTTGCGTTTTACTGATTTGACAAAAAACTGAGGCAATAAGAAAAAACCAATAGCAGATTTGGAATCTACTTTGGAAAGCGTTGGAAAACACAAACATAAGCGTACAACTAATTAGGGCCATCAAAGAGTTATACCGCAATAGTAAGGCAAAAATTAAAATAAAAGCAAAACTAACCAAAGGCTTTCAAGTAAATAAAGGTTTTAAACAAGGCTGCTGTATCTCGCCTACGCTCTTCAAGATATACTTGGAACAAGTCCTTAAAGTATGGAAGAGAAAATGCCAAAACATGAGAATTCCGTTGGACAAAACCACCTTGTATACTTTGTGTTTCGCCGATGATCAGATAGTAGTGGCTCAGGATTATGACGACCTCGAATATATGACACGAAAACTAATAGAAGAGTACAATAAGTGGGGACTAGAGGTTAATCTCAATAAGACAGAGTATATGTGTATCGGTGGAATGAAACAGGATCTAATCTTAAATACCGGGCAGCGAATTCAGTCCTGTGATGAGTATAAATACTTAGGTCAAAAATTACAGCTGACGGAACACTAGACAAAGCTATAAAAGATCGAAACGTACAAGGAAGAAAAGCAATAACTTTATTAAATGGAATAATTTGGGACCAAAGTATATCAAAACATAACAAAAAGCTTATATATAACACCATTGTAAAAAGTATTATTACATACGGCTCAGAAGTATGGCCAATCAAGGATAGAACAGAAAAAATGCTTTCCGCTACGGAGATGGACTATTGGAGAAGAGCAGCAGGGAAATCAAGAACAGAAAGAGTTACAAATCAAAAAATAAGAGAAATTATGACAGTGGGTGAACGTACTTTAGTGGATGATATAAGAACAAAACAATTGGTGTGGTACGGACATGTACAAAGAATGAATGATGAAAGACTACCTAAACAAATACTAGAATGAAAACCAACTTGCCGAAGAAAACGAGGACGGCCAAGGAGAAGCTGGAGAGAAGGAATAGACAGTGAAATAAGAATAAGAGGCCTAGATGATGAATTATGGCAAACAGGAACGAGTGGAGATTGGGTATCGGAAGACGTGAAACCGATAAATATATATATATATATATATATATATATATATATATATATATATATTTTATAGTTTTCGAATCAGAGCAACCGAAATACGAAAAAACAGTGGAAATTTTTCATGCAAAATTCGGAAGGTCAAAAAATGCAGGCCTGTGTTATCATCCCCTCGATAGACATACGATTAACTAACTGCGCACCATTCCCGAACTCTCCCCTACTAATTTTTCCCTTTCTAGAGATATATACTGGTTTATATCCGCGAAACATTTTTTTTGATGACTCGGGTACGAACTCTTGCTTCTTTTTTACTGATGGTAGAGAAAATGTATTTATTTTATATTTGCCCGTCTTCAAACATTACCAATAAATTTATTACGAAGATAGCTAATTATATGGTCATTAAGTTCTCAGACTCGTGTACTTTACGTGGGTATCAAAATAATAATTTTCTCGATGCGTCTTTAATTGCGTTCACACTTGAACTGTCTGAGAACGCTAGCTAAGGGTGAGTCTTGCAATGTTTTACATCCTACAAGTATAAGTTTTGATCGTTTTTAGTTTAAATCAAAAATAATAAAAAAATAGATGAAATATATTTTTACCTTCCTAGCCCGCACCGCAATGGCTAGAGAAGGTATTATTTTCCAAGAAAATGTCTTTTTAAGTTAACGCCGAAAATGTGTTATTTGGGTGTATTTTGACCTATCCTATCAATATCGTCGTGACGTCTGTATGTGTGTGTGTGTATTTTGTTTTCGCCCGTAACACGATTGCCCCTAAACCGCTAAACCGATTTTCATAAACTTTTCAGGTAAAATAGTGTTCGACACTCTAACGAGCTGATTAGTTTTTGGTGAAAATCCATTTAAAAAATTTAAAAAATGCTTTTAGCGGGGCATCGCATCAATATGCGGTAGACTACATTTTGCTCAATAATTTGTAACCAAAAACTTCGTAGAGGCATTATTTTCCGAGATATTTACAAAAAACTGTTTTCAATGCTGATTATCATAGCTTTACTTATGCTAATACGCTAGCTAGGAAGGTATCAGATCCGTCATCGATCCATTTATTTCAACTAGTGAAACGACAGCAAACGAAGGAAACTGACTATTTTAGTTTAAATGAATTTTTCAAGAAACGGTTTTAAAAAAATTTTGAAGGCTATTTTTTAAAGAAAACAATTTTTTAACGTAGTTTAATTTTGAGATTTGTAATTTGTTATAAGAAGTGGTCTTAATAATATATTTTTCTTTTCTTTTTCTCATTTAATAACCATGACTCTTTCGCCGACACTAATGCCGCCATTTCGGAACGCCTAATTGCACGGGTCGTCGGCCACCTTTGTTAACCCGACCGGGTATTTTTTTTATCCGGTCGTTTTGTCCCTTAGAATGGCCTTCCGACTGAAGGAGTGAATTAGGCGGTAGGACAATATTACATTTTACACTCCCCAGGAATCCTATAAATGTCTGACGCACCCGACCTCGGCAATCGACGGGGATCGAACCCGCCACTGTAGCTAGCGAGATTCCTTAACTCATTGGTGTTCGATGCGCTATCGATCGATCCATTTATTTCAACTAGTGAAACGACAGCAAACGAAGGAAACTGACTATTTTAGTTTAAATGAATTTTTCAAGAAACGGTTTTAAAAAATTTTGAAGGCTATTTTTTAAAGAAAACAATTTTTTAACGTAGTTTAATTTTGAGATTTGTAATTTGTTATAAGAAGTGGTCTTAATAATATATTTTTCTTTTCTTTTTCTCATTTAATAACCATGACTCTTTCGCCGACACTAATGCCGCCATTTCGGAACGCCTAATTGCACGGGTCGTCGGCCACCTTTGTTAACCCGACCGGGTATTTTTTTTATCCGGTCGTTTTGTCCCTTAGAATGGCCTTCCGACTGAAAGAGTGAATTAGGCGGTAGGACAATATTACATTTTACACTCCCCAGGAATCCTATAAATGTCTGACGAACCCGACCTCGGCAATCGACGGGGATCGAACCCGCCATTGTAGCTAGCGAGATTCCTTAACTCATTGGTGTTCGATGCGCTACGCACCGAGCCATCAAGGTTACCTAATAAAATCTTAATAACATGCTTACCTATATTCAAGGTTAACAAATTTAAGGGAAAAAATGGCATAAAACATTATTTGACACAGTTAGGTTAAGGAATCACTTTTTTTTCTCAAATTTGATACAGGCAGTGTCCGCCACCTTGGAGTTTCTGTTTTTACCGATTTTCACCCTCATTATTTGTCGAAAAAAATGGTACCAGAAAACTTAGTAAATTAATTCTCTACAATTTTTTTCTATAAATTTCTTATTTGTTTTAACAATATATGTTCAAAAATTTAAACTGCCCTGCTTTTTTCAATGTCTAGGTACCTACATCAAAACCGAGAATTTTTAAAGAAAAAAATGGCGAAAGAAATATTTTGACATAGTTATAGTTTAAATTATACCCATTTGTAATGACGTCATTTTTGTTTATCTTTGTTTAGTATATTATAAACAGCGCAGCGGTGACAATAAACTTTAAAAAAAAGTAGTGTCTATGATTTAAATAGGTAGGTAATTGGTTATGTGAAGTATCCGTCACAGTCAATAAAAAAACATTGATTGACAAAAATATCTACGCCATACGTTTTTTTCTCATCTGGTGACGTCATTACAAATGCGTATAATTTAGACTATATGTGTCTTCAAAAGTCGGCCTTTTCTATTTTACCGATTTTCACCCTTAATATGCATTTGTCGAAAAAAATGGTAGGAGACAAATTTGTAGATAATTCAACTGTCTACAATTTTTGTTTTATTAAAGTTTTTTATTGTTTTAGTAATGTGTGTTCAAAAATGCCCCCCCCCCCTTTCTTCAAAGTCTGTGACCGCCCCAGAAGTAACAAATCTTTGTAAATCATCTGAATGAATGAATTAATAAAACGCCTTTTATTGATATAAAAAATATTCATCAACAAGGTGCTAAGAGACAACTCATGACCACAGGCACTTGATATCTGAACCTTATTCTAAAAGACGTTGTTAGATCCATCAAACAACTTAAAAGGTGAGTGATACCTAATCCTAAAACTTATTATTGAATTAACGCTAAGACAGTGGCATATAAAAGGGGTGGCTTGCCCCCCCTCCCCCCAAAGCTAAGATTTTTATAGATATTTTCCACATATTTTATAAATTCAAACATAAAATAGCATAAAATACTGCCTCATGGGGTCTCGCCCCCCCCCCCAAAACTGTCTCGGGCCCACCGCGAAACTTTTTTCTATATACACCACTGACAGGTGACGTCGGTCTAACAGACCGATATACAAATACGGGTTCCATCCCAGGTTCCAACCATTTAAAGCACAAATTTAGCATATTTTATTATTTAAATTATCAAATAAGCTGCCAATACTCTAAAATATGTTTCTAAAAAAAAACACAAATACAAAGCCAATAAAATAAAAATAGCAAGACAATATTTCTTCAATTCGGAAGGGTTTGAGTTAGAATAATGAAATTTAACACGCATAGAGGGCGTAAGTGGACGAAATATGTTTTTAAATTTTACTTAGTATTATCCCAAAAAGGCAATAAAGATCCCTTTAAAGTAATAAATTGCATGTGAGATTTTAAATTAACGCAATTTAGTCTAAACAATTATGCGAACATTATAATGGGTTCGTTAGACCGAGTTCCTAGGTAAAAAACTAGGTTACGTTGGCCCAGGAAAAAAGTTATTTTGGAGTTTATAATAGTTGACCAATAGAACGGTTCTATGCAGCGGCGTAGCGTGCCTGACGGGGCGGGGGGGGGGGGGGGCGACAGCTAAAAAGGGCGCCCTCAAAAATATTGCGACCAAAAAAAAGAAGGTCATCATGTCTTTAGTTTCCTTTACCGGCCCTGCTCCTTTGTAAAGCTTAGGGCGCTTCAGGCACCCATGGGGCCTCAAAATCGCCAGTACCATCGGGGCGGGGGGGCGACGAACCCCCCCCCCCACTGGTTCTATGCTGTACTTTTGCGAGGACTTGTAAGTTAGCTTTCACGCAAAAGGACGGACTTGGAATTGTAACGGTGGCTTTTTGCTGGTCGTGTTATCTGTTTTTGGAGGTTTGTAAAAAAAGGATCGCAAGTGACGAGAGGATCTTGAGGACTACATAAAAATTAATAGAAATTAAGCCAAGCCGAGTCAACTGTAAACGGGGCATGATATAGTAAATGGAAAGGGAGTGCAGTGCCGGATCTACGAATAACGTAAGTAATTTTTATTTTCTCCATTGTGTATCACAATGTCTCACAGACCGTACCTCACCGGTGAAGGGTAAAAAATAGCAGTTTCTTTGGAAACTCTTGCAAATCGATTTTGGGTTAAAAACTGCTTTAAAATAATTACAGAAACTAAATTAAACACTCATCAATTTTATGGGTCCTAGTGTAAACACTTTTTTAACGGACAATCCGATCCTACTATTAACTTCCCTTCGAAAAGCATTTCAAAACGTCTCTTTGGTTGTAACTACACACAGACAAAAGTTTAAACAATGTTAATTGCCTTCGCTTTTCCTGATTGCGTTTCGTTTTGTTTTCCATCTATCTCCGGATGTTAATAAAACCATTTTTACAGTTGAGAGGTTGACTTATAACGAATACGCAGATAAATCAAAGTATTCAAAAGTCTGATATATAACAAATATTATTTCTGTAATAGAGCAATTAAAGGAAGACACTGTTTTTCTTTTCAAAATGAAAAATGACGTATCTCTAAAGAAAATGGACTATTATACTGATTTTTGTAAACAAAAGTAGATTGAAAATGTTTAATTACAAAATTAAACAGATTTTCTTTTTTTACAATTTTTCATAAATCTTCATTTTTAGTTAAATTTATTATTTAAACATGCAGGTGATTTTGAGAAATTAGGTTTTAAAAACATAAACTTACCTTCTCCAGTTTACCTATTTTAATTATATACATTATTTAGTTTATAAAACAGCACGAAATATTGAATTTCATATTTTAATATTTCTCACGAACTTAACAGTTTTTTAATATAAAAAGAGAGATAATAAATAATAATAAACCAGATTCAACATTTGACAGATGTTCTCACTATACCTAGTTAGTTTACTGTACCATAAGCCTTCTTGTTCATTGCAGGGAGTGAGGCTGCTCCCTGGCAGTAAACTCGTTACTTTAATCCCGCTGCTTAATCAAGCCGAGTTAAGCAAGCGTAATTGTCAAGCACAGCTTGCACATTGGTCCTTCGAACCGGATCAAGCACATTGGTCCTTCGAACAAAGAAACATTTGACAGTTGTTCTCACTATATCTAGTTAAGTTTACTGTACCATAAGCCTTCTTGTTCAATGCAGGCAGTGAGGCTGCTTCCTGGCAGTAAAGTCGTTACTTTAATCCCGCTGCTTAACCAAGCCGAGTTAAGCAAGCGTAATTGTCAAGCACAGCTTGCACATTGGTTCTTCGAGCCGGATCAAGCACATTGGTCCTTCGAACAAAGAAACCGCCGCCGACGCTTGTAAGAAGAACACTTGACTACAGCCCAACCGTCCACCTGCCAGTACGACTGTCCATACACATGTCCTGTCCGAAGCCACTACGCAAGAGAGGTTCAACCAGAGCGACCTTCCACGAGAAAGTCCGTCGATTATACAAGCGTCAACAAGCCGTCCACTATCCGTACACTTGTCCTGTCCTAAGCCACTACGCAAGAGAGCTTCAACCGTCCACAAGAGCGACCTTCCACGAGAATATCTCTTTAATGGACACTTAATATTTTTTGAAATTTTTGAAAACCAAGGCAATTTTCCTACTGTTTTTTAGTTTATTCTTATAAAGTTTTTCAATTTTTTTTCTGGTTGTTATGTT
Source organism: Aspidapion aeneum (assembly GCA_963576565.1). Classification (NCBI taxonomy): domain Eukaryota; kingdom Metazoa; phylum Arthropoda; class Insecta; order Coleoptera; family Brentidae; genus Aspidapion; species Aspidapion aeneum. Next base: position 113,913,577 of record OY755043.1, read on the forward strand.
TACATTGTAATTATTTCCTTTCTTGGTGTATGCTAAGCCAACCCACAGACCCTTTTATAGTAGTATTCCTCGCATTCTCTGGGTAATAAGGTTGGGGCTCAAGCTCCCCCAAAATGGGCTGACTAGTGGCGCCCCTGAGTTGTAGGGTGAGCGGGAACATATAGGAAATATTTAAAAAAAACTAGAGAAATCATTATATCATTCAGGACAAGAATAGTACATTCAAATCCTAAAGACTGGGCATATTTAAAAGACGAGAATTTTTTAGCCCGATCGTAGGTCTCCTCAGAGTTTCGTACGGCATTTTTGTGGTTGCTTTTAATATCCGAAGTATTGAAAAGTATCTTCTAGTACCTCAAAAGAGGGATTAATATCTTCACTTTCAATCTCTAAAGTGCATAAAACGAATTATAGGGTGCAAAAAAAAACGATTGCACGAGATGTTTGTTTTTAAATGAGGGGCAGCAATTTTTCCGTTTGCTTCAGGCAACCAAAAAGTAAGGCACGCCCCTGCAATAGCCCACCTTTATCCACGTGCGTGTTATCGGGAATTTTTAACTTGTATTCTGGTATGTGTTTGATTAGCACTGCATGCAACTGCATAACACACACCTGACCGATAAGATTACAGCATTTCCTAGTTACGCTTAACCCTCCATTGGGTGGGTAGATTACATATGTAATCCAAGCCCTTTTTAGCAGTAACCTATTCAAACCTGGGTTGTGGGTGGGATTGCCCGCTTGAGTAGCTGTCCACCATACGGTCAAGCATCCCCCCAGTATGGAATTAATAGGCGAAGTGCGCGTTGTTCTAAGTAAGCGGGTATCAAATACGACTGGACTACCATTGTCATTCATCGTCCTCGGGAACCGTGGCCGACCGACTTAGCGCGTTGGTTCGTGCATATAGCTGCAGTGATTGCTATATGACGCGACCGACCGTGCGTAGCGTGGGCGCGCTGCGTATCCTTTAGGTTCGAGTCCCACCTCGGCATATGGTTGTTTTTGTAGCGTCTCCACAAAGTCTATCTCGGCAAAAATTTGGCTAAAAAGACTGGGCGATGAATCCTAGCTATGGATGAAAAGTCTCAGTATAAAAAAAAATCCATCCGTCTAATTACGGAACATTTTTTGCGTATTGCATTTTTAATAGTATAAATATTAGATAATTCTATATTTTTTTACTGTTTTGTATATAAGTTTATATTCAACCATAAAAAATTGATTTTAATTTTTTTTTCTTTAATTTTTGGTTTTGCCACTATTTATAACGAACTTACTAATAAACGCCTTAAAAACACGTGAACCTCTTTTATTTACCTTTCATAAACTTCAGGTAAAATATATGTTTATATGTATTTTATGCATATAAAATAAGATAGAGATAGAGAGATAGATATATTAGACCTAAATATGCATGGCAAGATCTAAAAAAAATGGATTGCCTTTGTAATCCATCCGCCTAACCGGGTGAGTAGAATCTAACCGCCTAATGAAGGGTTAAATACAATACTTTGAGAGATGCATGTTTTTATAAATTTATTATGTTCTCAATGATTTTGTAGGAGGACATCGCATATTAGCCTTAAAATTTTTACGTAATCAGTGGAGCGAATAACTTTGTGCTCATTACATAAAATGTTATGATGGGGAGCTAATTTTATGGATATCCTGTGTCAAAATGACCCCTTTGTTTAGTGATTTTTATAATTTCAAATTTTTCCGACAAAAAAATTTATATATTAATAAAGTAGACAGTGCTATAGCCTATTATTTAGGTTTGCGCATGTACATATATCTGAAACGTTTATTATAGAAATATTGTATGAGAAATATTTCGAGATAGATAGAATTGTCGCTGTTGCCTCCGGCATGCTGCTCATTCATTAGGGACTTGTTGCAATAAAGCCAGGTAGTAATTCTGCCGAGCACTATTCTGACAGTTTCTCATTGAAAACTGGCAGTTGATCTTTCAAAATTGACATACCAAAGTCGAATTTATAAATCCTGTCGTTTATTTTCCATTAATAGTGGCGGCACTTCTAATTTCGGCTCTTACAATATACAAAGGCCAAATTTTGAAAGAAGACAGCTGTTCTTATAATACGAAACTGTCAGAATAGTGCCCGGCGAAATTACTGCCTGGCTTTATTGCAATAGGCACATAATACATAATATACGTATATATTTATTTTTATATCCTATGTTGCAGTACGCATGTTTTTTTTAATTGGCCAAATTCATGTCGTAAAGGTGTGGCACATAACAGAATAATCGATTATCGTTTTTTGGGGAATACCCGAATAAGCGAACCGCTCATTTATACGTCATACTCTCAACCAGGCGCGAGGTTGCAATTTGCGAATATGAAACACGATCCAACGATGCCAAATGCCGGGACGTAAGCCGAATTCTCTTATGATTACTTATGTTATTTGTAGTTCATAGTTACCTGTATAATTAATTTTCAACTACAATAATTTTTTTGGTCTCTGTAAGCTGAAAAGCATGAGATTTTGCGATAAAATAATGATAGCATGAGATTTGTTTGAAAAACATGAGATCTCATGCAAAGGCATGAGACCTGGCATCACTGGGGTCCTAGATCTAATGGACACCTAATAAGTGTTGAAGGACACCTAATAAGTATTGACAGTTAACTGCTTCGTCCTTATGGGACTCCTCAGAACACTGCTTGGTCAGTGTGACACTCTTGTGAAGTTAATTAGACGGTTTTGTCTCGAATCCTATGTAAATAGTGAGAAAACTTTCGCAAGAAGCGCCATCTACCGAAATACGAGAGCAACCAGAACAACAACAGGCGAAATAAACTGCTATACATATCGATCAATGAAAAGATCGAAAACAAATAAAAAGAAACACACTAATCCATGACCTACGACAGTTCTTCTGCCTTTCAGGCCAGATGAACGCTTATTGCGTTTATTTTTAATGAAAAAAATTAACTAGGTATTTTTCATTAAATAACACAACAAAAAACACAAAATTCCATTAATTAGTTACCGAGATATTGCGTCAAATATTTTTGGAAAAGTATATGTAGTAATTATATGTTATACAGGGGGCTCTTGGTATTAAGGTCACTCATCGTAAATTTCAAAATGAAAGGTTCTTACTAATTGGAAAAATTTGGAAATGTTTTTATAAAAATTTGCTATTACAGCCAAACTTATTTATGCTCAATTTAGCACTGTGCCTAAGAGTCATTTGCAGCCGTCATAGCCAAGTTTAGAAAAACATTTCGAATGTAGTAAGAACCTTTCATTTTAAAATTTGTATTGGAGAACTTGGCTTTACATTTATCTCAATTCTTCAATTTTTTTTTTACATACTTGGCTTTTTTTACATGAAATGTTTTTGTTATGATTTCACTCCTTTTTTAAAGGATTTGGATAATATCTTAGTTTTAAAGTAGTAAAATATTCGGAATATTGTTTTAAATATTTGCAATACCTTATTTAAAATTTTGAGCTTTTTTATTTTATCATAGTTCCTATCAGCCTTCTAAAGCTCAGCTCTCTAGCGTTTCTGGAGGGCAATGTTACTTTTACATAACTTTACATTTATAGGAGAAGAAAGTAAATTAAAATTTTTCTGTATTTAAATTTTTTCCTATAGTTCTATTATAGTTTCTATCAGTCTTAGAAACCTTAGCTCTCTAGCGTTTCTGGAGGCGGGCAATGTTACTTTTACATAACTTTACATTTATAGGGGAAAGAAATTAATTAAAATTTTGGAGTTTTTTCGTTTTTTCCTATAGTTTTATCATATTTCCTATCAGTTTGCCAAAGCTCCGTTCTCTAGCGTTTCTGGAAGTGGGCAATGTTACTTTTACTTAATTTTACATGTATAGGGGAGGGGAGTAAATTAGAATTTTGGGTTTTTTGATTTTTTTCAAGGGTTTAGTTATAATTTCTATTAGTCTGCCAAATTTTAGCTTTGTAACATGTCTGGAAGAACAGTAAAATTTTGATGATCTACACATGAGTGAGTGGGTGAATGGCAATTTCGACGTTTTTTGAAATTTCGTAACTAATTTACTACTTTATGGAAGTTCATAAAACGGAGGGATTAGAGACTTATTGGAATAAAACCTGACTTTAAGTTCCTATTGTTTGTAATCTAAGTGGTATTTTAAGATTACTAAATCACCTTATATTGTCAAAAATGGAGAAACCCTCGGGTAAACTACATCTGGAATATGTTAGTGTTTTTTTTATCTAAACTGAAATCCCTGGATGGAAACAGCAACATTAATATCCGAGATAGAGGTAATATCTGTATCTGCAAAAAATAAACAAACCGCAGAACAGTCGTAAAAGAGACCATTCGATGTTTTGCCCAGTGTGTCGGTGAAATACAAAAAGACAACGTGGGCTGTTTTTGCAGATACCAGCGTATAAACATATTATTACACTAATTGTTCTGGGTCGTAACTTAACACCTATGGCGTAGCCTATGCATTGATTACTTAACAAAAGATAGTACTTCGAGTAATCTTTTATTTAGAACAAAATAAATTAACTAAAGCATAGTGTTTGGTGTTGTAAAATTTCCAGAAATATATTTTCGGAAATATTGGAAATATATGAAATATTTTTAAAAAATTAGAAAAAAGGGAATATTTATTTATAAAAATCATAACAAAACACCGGAAAAAGCAGAAGGCTTATACATACATAAATAGAAATAAGGTCAAATTTGTACAACAAAAATCTCATTCTTGACACACTACACTATTTCCATTTCCATGGAAATATTTCGAACGGAAATATTTCCATTTACATCACTGCTAAAGCAGCACATCGGAACAACTGGTTATCAAGTCATATAGTTTCCTCGCATCGATTCATTACGATCATCAGAGACATCACACCTTGGAGGATAAAAAACAGGTACCATTCCACAACCCAAGCAGAGATATTATTTTGGAGCAACATGTTTTCGTTTATTATACTTATGAAGATCCAAACTCTCGGAAAGGAACAGGCACGTAGCCAGGGGTGTGCGCTAGGGAATCCGGAACCCCTCTTCAAAATCCTCCGAAAGGATAAGTAAATCAATAAAACTAAAAATACCAATCAAATCCGTTTTTTATTTAAATAAAATTACGGACCTTCCCCGAATTAATTTTCTGGCTGCGTGCCTGCAAGGGAAACAGCAGGAGCAGGGGTATACGTAAACAAACTAAACGTGGAGAGCCGGCTACTGTTTATCAAGTAGAGGTGTACGCCATAATAAAGGTGGCAACAATGGGAGAGGTAAAAAAAAGGCGAAATGGATTAAAAAACTTCAAACAAACCTTTTGAGATGGCACTTGATGCACCTAGGATGTTATCTGCTTGGTGAAGAAATAAGCAGAGAAGCTGGAGATCCTAAGCGATGGCAAACTGGTGGCGCTTGTTTGGGTTCCGGTGCACAAAGGTCTACAAGGCAACGAGAAGGCAGATGGGCTTAGATCGGAAAATGTGGGTCCAGAGCCACTTCTAGCCTTGGCCAAAAGAGTAGTGGGAAGTAGGAACAAGTTACAAACAAGAGAATTTGATGAAATGCTAGCAAACTATAAATAGTTGCCAGAACGGACAGGAAGAGAGCACCTAACATCTATGGAATTTGAGAACGAACATACCTCTTGTGCACAGAAAGAAGAATCACTAAGACATCTCTTGGCAGAATGTGAGGCCTTCTCAAGCGCGGATTTTAGGGGGGAGTAACCTAGTAATTAACCCCCTTGAAAAAAAAATATGGACTTTTAGTTTATAAATATCAGGCTAACCTTTATAATTATCCCCCGTCCCCTCGATAAAAAAATGAGGGGCCCGTGCACCCCCCCTCCCAGACATAAAACTTTTTTTAGTTGAACGGATGAAAATGCCAATTAATTAACCGCGAGTTTAACCAAAATTTACCCCAAACATCACTTTTTTATTTTATTTTTTAAAAACACTGAGTATTTTAAAAAATTTTGTCTGCGGCGCATTTTGTCACCTGTGATTTTAAATTTAAGACCTAAGAATTATTAAAAACGCACGCAAACCAAGGAACATTTTGAGTTTTGCTTCGTTCTTGGCCCTTCCCCCCTGGAAATCCTGGATCCGCCACTGTTGCAAAGTACTCTTTCAGTTGTATGCGGAAAAGCAGTTTCATTTAAGTTCTGCAAAAACCAATATTTACAAAAATTAGTATAGTTCAACAGTGTTCGTAGGAAAAATAGCGTACACCACTCATCGAGGGGTGGCTCGATCGCCGATTTCTGTACACCAAAAAATCTTGCCAATTTATATCAAAATCACCACAATTTTTAAAATTCTGACCAACTATAAATCAAAGTTGTTAGATTATCAATGTCTTCAGCTCAGGTAAAGTAAGACCGTACACATTGGCAGCCACATAGCAGCATGTGTATTGTCGGTTTTGACAGAAATACTAGCCAAATTCCTGACAAATACAGTCGGCCGAGATGCGAATAAAAAATTATTTGCAGGGAGCTGAGGCCCACGCATTTTCGCAACTTGGGTAACGTAAATGTAAAATGTTATTTACGAATTTCAGTTCAATAACTTTATGAATATGAGCCTGCTGCAATATGTTTAAAAAAACTTATTTTTCTTCGGATCTCATATACTTGTCATCACTACATTACATTGGGGTAATTTTGTTTGATTCTTTATCGCACTAACAAAAGAATGTTTATTTCTGTCTATATAGCTAGTCTTGAAAATAGGGAAACATGAGAAATCTCGCTTGAATATAAGCATATGATTGCTCTATGCATGCATTTCTTTAACTCTTGCAACTAATGACATCATTTTAGATGGATGACTTTTCCATTACTCTTTCCAAGAACCAGTAAAACAATTTTCATAAAAAAAAACGTCCTCATCTTTATCAAAACAAGTTATAACACATTTTTATAGACAGACTTAAAAGGAATCTTAGTTTGCAAAAAACAAAAGTTACCCTTAAAACCACTTAACCGCATCAGATAAACGAAACTTAAGGAAAAATACAAAAATGTAAATTTTGAAAAAGAGTAATATTAACAATTTTTATTTAAAGGAAATTAGCACGCTTCTAAAGTGTGATCCCTTGTTAGAGAGGGGTACCTAACAGGAAAATTAAAACTGTCCTAGCTAATATAGTTTTTTGGATATTTCATAAAATCTGGATCAATGTGTCGTCAAATTTTAAAGCGTCATAACGCCTCATATATTTCGCCGCCGGAAAAAAATAGATTTTTGTAAATGTCTTCATAAGTTTATGAATCGTACCAATTTATATCAAAATCACCACAACTTTTGAAATTTTGATCAACTATAAATCAAAGTTGTTTACTTATTCTATGTATGCATGTAGATAATACAAATTGGCAGCCACATAGCAGCATGTGTATTGTCGGTTTTGACAGAAATACTAGCCAAGCGAGATGTGAATAAAAAATTCTTTGCAGGGAGCTGGGGCCCACGCATTTTCGCAACTTAGGTGCCGTAAATGTAAAATGTTATTTTTAAATTTCTGTTCAATAACTTTATGAATATGAGCCTGCTACGATATGTTTAAAAAAAACTTATTTCTCTTTGGAACTATACTTGTCATCACTACATTACACTGGGGTAATTTTGTTCGATCCTTTTTCGCCCTAACAAAAGAAAATTATTTTCTGTCTATGTAGCTATTCTTGAAAATTAACATTTCTTTAACTTTTGCAACTAATGACATCATTTTCGATGGATGACTTTTCCATTACTCTTACCATGAACCTGTTATACAACTTTCATAAAAAATAACGTTCTTATATCTTTATCAAAACAAATTATAACACATTTTTATAAACAGACTTAGAAGGAATCTTGGTTTGCAAAAGAACCCAAAATCACCCTTAAACCCACTTAAACGCATCAGATAAACGAAACTTAAGGAAAAATACAAAAATGTAAATTTTGAAAAAACTAATATTACCAATTTTTATTTAAAGGACCTTAATCACGCTTCTAAAGTGTGATCCCTTGTTAGAAAAGGGTCCTCATTGCCTTCCTAACATTGAAATTAAAACTGATGGTGGGTGTGCTTTCGGGCTGTTCGGCCGTCGTCGTTGGAAATTCGTTCTCGACGTTTCGCCATCTCGAGTGGATGGCATCTTCAGGAGATGTTGACTGTTTGTCGGCTTCTCGAAGACTGGCCGACAAACTGTCAACATCTCCTGAAGATGCCATCCACTCGAGATGGCGAAACGTCGAGAACGAATTTCCAACGACGACGGCCGAACAGCCCGAAAGCACACCCACCATTGGACGATGGCCGCGAAAGCCTTACACAATTTGAAATTAAAACTGTCCTAGCAAATATAGTTAGTTAGATATTTCAATTTTTTTTTGTAAATGTCTTCATAAGTTTATGAATCGTACCATTTTTTATCAAAATCACAACTTTTAAAATTCTGACCAACTATAAATCAATGTTGTTAGATTATCAATGTCTTCGGCTCAGGTAAAGTAAGACCGTACACATTGGCAGCCACATAGCAGCATGTGTATTGTCGGTTTTGACAGAAATACTAGCCAAGTTCCTGACAAATACAGTCGGCTGAGATGTGAATAAAAAATTCTTTGCAGGGAGCTGGGGCCCACGCATTTTCGCAAGTTGGGTGCCGTAAATGTAAAATGTTATTTACGAATTTCAGTTCAATAACTTTATGAATATGAGCCTGCTGAGATATGTTTAAAAAATCTTATTTTTTTTCGGATCTCATATACTTGTCATCACTACATTACTCTGGGCTAATTTTGTTCGTTTCTTTATCGCACAAAAGAATATTCAGTTCTGTCTACAGTGTGTAGTAGGCTGATTTGATAATGTAAGGTATAAATGACAAAAAGATTTCGATTTAGATTCTGATTTTCTGGGAATCGTTCCTGCTTGGTCTCCAACTAAGATGTTAACAAAATGAGCCAAATCAATTAATATACAGGGTGGTTTAGTAGGCTGATTTGATAATGTAACGTATAAATGACAATAACTGTTCGATTTAGATTCTGATTTTATGGAAATTGCTCGTGCCTGGTCTAAAACTAAAATGTTAAAGAAATAAATCAAATCAATTAATCTACAGGGTGGTTTGGTAGGCTGATTTGATAAAAACCTTTATTTTCAAAGATATCGGAAAATGTTATTTAAAAGAGTCATTTAGAATTAAAAGTTACGGCAGATTCTCAATCTTCAGAAAAATCAGCCAACTCTGATTTTCGATTATGAAAATTTGGTTTAGACGATTTTAAGCTGATTTTTCTGAAAATTGTAACTTTTAATTCTTAACAACTGTTGTTAATATCCTTTTCTGATATTTCTTAATGAAAGGTACTTTACTCTTAACACTTTTTATCAACTTAACCTACTAAGCCACCCTATAAATTAATTGATTTGGCTCATTTTCTTAATATGTTAGTTTAAGACAAAGCAGGAGCGATTTCCATAAAATCAGAATCTAAATTTTTCGATTTTTTTTTGTTATTTATACCTCACCGTAACTCAATCCGTGGACACACTGTATGTAGCTATTCTTGAAAATAGGGAGAAACGAGAAATCTGGTTCAAATATACGCATCTGATTGGTTTTGTTCGGTATGCATGCATTTCTTTCACTTTTGCTACTAATAAAATAATTTTAGATAGATTTTCTCTTACCAAAAACCAGTAAAATAATTTTCATTACAAATAATAAAATCATCTCTATCAAAACTGAGAGAAATTCGTTACGTCAACCAATCAGAAATGTGTATATGAGGAAGATTTTACGTTATTCTAACTTGAAGAATAGTTACACTGCTGGCGGATATATTACACTGCTGGCGAAAAGATGTTGTTCCATATATTTTCTGATATTGCTTAGTGAATAATAATGTTTTCTCCCAGGTCCTCTGCAGTCCTTTATTTTGGAGAACATGTTTCGGGATTGACTGGATTAAGAATCTCTCATTTCTTGCAATGTGTCCTTGATTGAAGTTTTTCTTTGCTTTGCGACAGTCCAGGGGCGGCAGCCAGCGGCGTAGCGTGCCCGAAAGGGCGGGGGGGGGGGGCGACAGCTAAAAAGGGCGCCTCTGAAAACTGATGAAAAATCTTGTGACAAAAAAAAACAAAAAGGTCAAAAGGGCGCCTCTCACAAATCTTGCGACCAAAAAAAAAAATACTCTGCCAATATATGGGCCCCTAAGCTCACACTATGTACTATAGTTATAGTGTACGTGTGAGCTAATATAACTAAAAACTGAAATATATTTTATTCAACTCCAGACTAAATTACCTTTTGTTTGATACCACACAAGCCATGTTTTGACTTAAACTCAAATTTTTGAAATCTACCTCCACCCTTAAAAAAAACAAAAAGCTAAAATGTATTTTGTTAGACTCCGGACTCAATTACCTTTCGTTTGATATCACACACGCCATATTTTCACTTAAACTCTAATTTTTAAAATATACCCCCACCCTTTTTTAAAAATAAATTAAAATGTATTTTGTTTAACTGCAGACTCAATTACCTTTCGTTTGATATCACACACGCCATAATGTCACATAAACTCTAATTTTTTAAATCTACCCCCACCCTTTTATTTGGTTTGTGTTCGGTGGATTTTGTTCATTTTTAAATGGGACCATCTCGACCCAAGACCCAGCCTAGGTACCAAATTTCATTAAAATCGGCCAAGCGGTTTTTGAGTTATGCGCGTTGGTCGTTACAGACATACAGACAGACAGACATACAGACAGACAGACAGACAGACAGACGGCGCAACAAAAAAGTTTCAAAATCATCTGAAACGCAAAGATATATAAAAATTTTTGAAATCGGAGCATCTTTTTTTTTCTCGAAAAAATTAGGATCACCATAGCTCACACTACTATAGTATAGTATATGTGTGAGCTAAAAATGTGTGAGGGGGCGGCCGATAAGTCACGAATCTTGCGACCAAAAAAAAAAAAAGGTCTTCATGTCGTTAGTTTCCTTTGGCACCCACTCAATTGACCGTTACCGGCCCGACTTAATAAAGCTGAGGGCGCTTCGGCCACCTATGGGGCGCAACTACGCTCGGGGCGGGGGGGGGGGCGACGAACCCCCCGTGCCCCCCCACGCTACGCCGCTGGCGGCAGCTTTTTAAGGCCGAAAGCCCGCGCACCCCTCCTGAAAAATACCATGAAAAATAAATCTTAATTAAAAAATATGTTTTATTTAATTATTCGCTTATTCTATGATTTTTCCCTTTCGCCTCGACGCATACCTTGACTAAAGTTCAGCTTCGACACTGGCTCTGACCGTCTGCCGACACTGGCTCTGACCGCTCGAGTTTCTCGGGCCGCAATTCATCTCGTAGCCTGCGTTACAATGGAAACGGGATGAAAGCGGAGGGGGTAATACCGCTGTTTTAATGCAAAGAAAGGCGCAATTATTTTGCGGCCAGTCCAAAAATATCGCGGTTTGGTCCGCTTGTCAATAAGTTATGGGCCAGTCTGATTAATGTGACAGGATCCCACATAGCACAATCACATGTTTAACAAGTAAAAAAGGTGTGAGAAAAAAATACGTTGATTTTAAAAGCTGCTAGAAAAAAACGTTTATTTCATATATGAAAACAAGCTTAATAGATCATTCATTAACGTTATAAAAAATAACGTTGCTAAAACCTGCGTTGTAATAACGCCATTATAAAATTAAAACAGCAATGTTTTTACGTTAGTTTCAAGTGATTTTTACATTAAAATCACATTAGATTCACGTCTTTTCTACACGAATTTTAAAACGCGACTTGCATGACTTTTCTACTGAATATTTTTGAGATTTTACTAGCAGCAGCGCCACCTATTGTCGCGATTTTTCACTTTGACGAAATCAGGCAGTGATTTGGCCTCTAACCTCCAAAAACCTTTTAAGGAACTGATCCCTGATCCTTCACAATCACGACGCATCTGTTATTGTTGGTGCAAGCAAGAAATTTCCTAATTTTCATTTTCTTTTCCTTTTCTGCGCGTTTAAAATAATTTAAATTTTCGCGCTCTAAAATATGCATATGGGGTTTCACGGCACCGGACACGTGGAAGAGAAGCAGCGCCGCAATGAGTGCGTAAAGAACCACCGTCACAACAAGACACTAGCAAAATCACGTTCCCGAAAAAAGTGAATTTGAGGTGAAAAAACTGGACGTTTAAACGTCGACTGGAGCTGCAAGAGAGTCCGAGGTAGGTGCCTTTTCATATAAAATTCCATATGTATCGTAACTTTCCATTTTCAATCGTCAATACCGACATTTATTTTTAAATGTGCTTGTGAAGCCAATACCGGCGACCTATCGAAGGAAATTCCGTTATTTTTCAGCCCTTGCACGCACATTTAATGGCCCTTCGACCCAAATTAATAGTTTTCCAAACTACCTAGACTCCTGTGGTTCAGCAATTTCCTACAAAAATTCCAAATTTCTATTTTCTATTTCAAATTTCAAAATTTATTTCAATTTCAATTCGAAACAGACCATATTGTTTGACCACCCGTTGGGGATATGTTCCTTCAAAGTTGATCGAAGTGTTTATTACCGTTCAAAAATAGCTAGAACCAATGCACATATTTCGTATAGTTTACTAGTTCATCAAAGAAAGTTGATCGCTTTGTTCATTACATTTTCAGTAAAAGTGGCGTCAATACGCCGAAAGTGAAAATTTTAAGGCGTTTCTTCCACCTACTTTTCTAATTATCGATTTTACAGGTGTCGCGGCGTTAACCCGCAGGTGCAAGTGTTTCGTCGTCACCAAGGTCTCACGTTGCGCGCGTTGTTTCTTCAAATACCGAGGTTTGTTAAAAACTTTCAGACGGACCGCTAGTCGTATGCACAGAGTGTGCGACTTGGAATCGAAAGGTGCGGGGTTCAATCCTTGGTGAGACATAAAAGTTTTTTTTAAGGATATGTTCAAATAATAACATACAGACAAACTTACAAACATTTCATTTCAAAATTTTCGAAAAAAGTTAATAAAATTAAAATAATAAAATTGTTTAATTTTTGCTAAAATTCGGGTTATATTTTAAGCTATTTTTTAAGCATTTTTTTGGGTAATTTTAAAAACAAATTAACTTTCAAAAACAAAAATGTCTACGCAAAAACAGAAAAAACTTTGCGACAAAAGGCTTTTGAGCTTCAACCAAATGGCGGAAGCTCACGAGGTAGCTTTGAAAGCGAAGTCGGATACAGCGTTTCACTTTTTGTTTAAATCCAGATATGAAGACGTCGAAGAATGTCATGCTCAATTCTATAATTTTCATAACCAAATTATTGGCTCTCTCGAAGAGTTTAAACTTTCATTTGACGAGCAGGACAAAACTAGAAAAGACTTTGACAACCTTTATTATGAATGTAAGGGTATTTACTACGACCTTTTTAGGACCAACCCTGTCAATTACGTAGGCAACCCTAACCAACAAAATATTGTTCAGAGGTCAAATACAAGATCATTTTCACAACCACGGTTGCCAATTTTCAATGGTAATTATAAAGACTGGCAACACTGGTTTGACTTATTTAAAGTCATGGTACATCAAAATTCTGATTTTTGTGATATAGAGAAATTTCAACAATTGCGGAGTTCTGTTCTGAATGAAGCCCTTTCTCTAGTAAAAACCATTCCCCTCGCAGATAGCAATTATCACATTGCGTATGAAACCTTAGTAAAGAGGTATCAAAATAAACGAATTATTGCTACTACCGCTTTGAATGCTATTAACTTTCTTTCAACTAAATCCAGTTCTGGGAAAGAATTACGTTCCATGTTGGATACATTTTCTGAGAATCTAGCCATCTTAAATGAGCTTGGTTTTCCTACAAAAGAATGGGACTTTCTTACTTTTAACATGATGCTCTCAAAACTTGAAGTCAAGATGAGGACTGATTTCGAACTTTACTATAGTAGAGAGAAAAACAATTCAGAAATTCCCTCCTACACTGATCTTTACACGTTTATAGAAAATCATTGCGTTGCGCTCGAATCTGTAGTGCAAATGCCCAGTTTTAGTAGGCAAAATCAAACCCCTAGACAACCTCAAACTACGCGTAATTCTCAACAGAACAGTTTTCAGAGAAACAGTTTTAATTCACCTTCTGCTTTCAATACAACTATTTCAAATCAAAGTTCAAATTCAAGAAATCAACAAAATACTTTACAAAATAGCAATCAACGCAGCAACCCTCAAATACAAAATAATCAGAACAGAACTTTTAATCCAAAAATAAAATGCTACCTATGTTCTTCGAATCACGCATTATCGAAATGTATCGAATTTCAAAACAAAAGTCCACAGGAAAGGATGGGTTATGTTCGGCAGGTGAATCTATGTCAAAATTGCTTACATTTTGCTCACCAGACCGTGAATTGCCCCTCTTCCTACAACTGCTTTACGTGTGGAGCTAGGCACCACAGTCTTCTTCACGTTCCACAACCAGTAGCGCCCTCTGTGAGTGTTGATTCTTATCCTCCAGAGAACGTTAATATTCCACTTTCCAATTCCAATAGCACCCCTATGTCAGGAAGCCATTCCACAAACTGTCATGCGACAATGATTTCCAAAAATTCCACTTTTCTACTTTCTACCGTTGTAGCTGACATGTTAGACTCAAGGGGACATTACCAACCAGTTCGTATCTTACTCGATTCTGCCTCAGAGGCAAACTTTATTTCAGAAAAATGTCTAAATCGTTTAGGTCTTTCGAAAAGCTTCTTTTCTACTTCTATTCAAGGCTTAAATCAAATGACATCTTCCAATACCAAAGGTAGGACCTACCTTTGATTTTGAGGCTTTAGTACTTCCAAAACTTTGTACAGAGATTCCTTCTTGCGCTGTCGACTCGAGCAAGTGGAATCACATTCGCAATATCAAACTTTCTGATCAAAACTTCCATATACCAAGTTCCATTGATGTCCTAGTAGGTTGTGAACTTTTTCCGCATCTCTTACAAGAGGGAGTTATCCACGGAGAGCGTGGACAACCTAGTGCTTTTAATAGCATCTTTGGCTATGTGCTGATTGGTAAAGTTGAAACTTCAAAGCAACAAAATCCCCAATCACTCATAAGCTGTTACACTTCCATCGAACCATCTCTGGATATCTGCCTAGAGCGCTTCTGGGAGATAGAGCAGGTTCCACATAAGGTTCATCACAGTCCTGAGGATATTATGTGCGAAAAATTATTTTCACAATCAGTTTCACGCAACGAATCAGGTAGATTCGTCGTTCCATTACCTTTCATAAACTTAGAACCCCAGTTGGGTGACACCTATCCAATCGCTTTAAAACGTTTCAAGCTTCAGGAAGCTAGACTTCTCAAAGACTCAGCTAATTATCAAGCTTACAAAGATTTTATGCAGGATTATTTAGACACTGGTCACATGATACCTATTCCTACGCCTATATCTAAAGATGTCTTGGATAATTCCTACTTTATCCCTCATCACAGTGTCTGGAACACTGGGAAGATAAGAGTGGTCTTTGATGGGTCTCAACGTAGTCCCAGAGGTGTCTCACTCAACGAGACGTTGTGCGCAGGTCCTAAACTGCAAAATGATGTCCGTGAAATTCTACTTAATTTTCGAATTCATGCTGTAGCCTTTGTTACTGACATAGTAAAAATGTTCCGACAGATATTAATTATTCCTGAGCACACGCGTTATCAAAATATTCTATGGAGATTTTCTGAGGATGATCCTGTCCAAACCTACTCCTTAAGAACAGTTGTTTATGGACTTAAGTCATCACCTTACTTAGCTATTCGTACTATACAAGAACTAGCTAAACTTGAGTCTGAAAGGTATCCTAATGCTTCCAAGGTGCTTCTTAAAGACATTTACGTCGACGACGTGCTCACTGGGCAGGATTCTGTGGCCTCTGCCAAAGAACTTCAGTCGGAGTTAATCTCCCTGTTGCGCCTAGGAGTGTTTGAACTTAAAAAATGGGCGAGCAACAGTCCGGAACTTCTCTCCTCATTCTCAGAATCAGAAACACAAATGTCCATTCGTTTCGACAAATCCGAACCTAATTTTGTAAAAATATTAGGTCTCCAATGGAATCCTATCTCAGATTCGTTTACCTACTTGGTCGTACCAGAAGATAAACCATGCACCAAGCGAGGTATCTTATCTCAAATCATGAAAATTTTTGATCCCTTAGGTTTCTGTTCTCCCGTTTCTTTACTTGCTAAGCATCTCATGCAAGATCTGTGGAAGGAGAAGCTGGACTGGGATTCTCAGCCTCCTCCGCATATCGTAAATGTTTGGAATCAATTTCGAACCGAACTTCCAAATCTTTCAAATATTCATTTACCTAGACGCCTTTCCATTGATCAACCACGTAGGATTGAACTTCACGGCTTTTCAGACGCCTCTATGATAGGTTACGCGGCTACGGTCTATTTCAGAATGGAGTCAGTATCCGGAGAAATCCATACCTTTCTTGTAATGGCCAAATCTAAGGTCGCACCAGTGAAAACAGTCAGTCTTCCGCGACTGGAGCTTCTTGGTGCCACTTTACTTTGCGACCTAATTTCCTTTATTCAAAAGACTTATTCAGATATTCTTAACTTCAACCAAATCTGTGCATGGTGTGATTCCCAAGTGGTTCTATGCTGGTTGGCGGCTTCACCTCACAGGTTTAAAACGTTTGTGGCAAACCGTATCTGTCACATTCAAGAAACCATTTCTCCTACGGCGTGGAAATATATTCCATCAGCGCTAAATCCAGCCGACTGTGCTTCGCGCGGTCTTATGCCTAATCAACTTGTCAAACATGACTTGTATTGGGAAGGTCCTTGTTTTCTTAGGCTACCAAAAGAGAGCTGGCCTGATGATTTTCGCTGTCCAGACCCTCCGGAAAACGAGGTTATTCTGGAAGAACGAAAATCAGTATTTCAAACATGCACAGTTGAACCACACATGCTTGATACTTTTCTTTCTCGTTACTCTTCCCTAGAGAAAATTCAACGCATAATTTCCTATATTTTTCGCCTTACCGAAAAGAAATCTAAATATCCTAACGACAATATTACCGAAGTAGAACTTCAACATTCTCTTATTGTTCTCGTTCGGCATGTTCAACGTTCCATCTTTGCTGATCTCATTTCACGTTTGAATGACGCAAAGCTACTTCCTAAACAATTTCGTAAACTTTCACTTTTTCTAGATACACAAGGCTGCTTAAGAGTGGGGGGTCGATTACCACATTCTTCCGAACTCTCTTATTCAGCAAAACACCCTTTACTTTTACCACGTTCTCACCGTCTTACTCAACATGTCATTGAGTACACTCACAAAAGGTACTGTCATCCCGGTCAAAAAACGTTGCATTACCTCTTGAGACAACAATTTTGGATCCTTTCCCCTCGCTATGCAATCGAGAGCGTAACTTCTCATTGCATTTTATGCTATCGATTAAATCCTAAACCTTCCGTACAAATCATGGGCAACTTGCCTGCTCAACGCATCTCTCAAGTAAAGGCATTTTCACATGTTGCCATAGATTATTGTGGTCCCTTTCCAATTACAATGGGAAAGTACCGAGGTGCAAAGGTATCCAAAGGTTATATTCTTGTCTTAGTCTGCTCTGCAACAAAGGCAGTTCACCTAGAACTTACCTCCGATATTTCCACCCCTACCTTTCTTGCGGCTTTTAAGAGATTTGTGGCAAGAAGAGGAAGAATCTCTGACATTTACTCAGATTGTGGTAGCGCGTTCTTGGGAGCTGATCGTTTACTCAAACAGTACTCCCAGGAAGCATGTCACAGTCTAAAAATTACCTGGCATTTTTCAAGTCCTGGTAGTCCGCACCTAAACGGACTAGCTGAGGCAGGAGTTAAATCCACCAAGGCAAATTTAAAACGTGTAATAGGTGAGCAACGGTTAACCTATGAAGAGTTTTTTACTTTTTTGTGTCAGGTCGAATCCATACTAAACAGCCGGCCTCTGTATGCCCAAAGTATGGATCCGAATGACTTTCTTCCACTGACACCTGGTCATTTTCTTACCCTGGAACCGTTGAATTCCGTACCAGAACCCGAATTTTCTGATTCCAAGTTGAACACCCTGTCCCGCTGGCAGCTGGTGCAAAGGCTCCAGTCCGATTTTTGGAAACGCTGGAACTTGGAGTACCTAAACACCTTGCAACAGCGTTCTAAATGGACAGAGGCTTCTAACAATATTAAACTAAATACTTTAGTCGTGGTAAAGAATGAACAAAAACCGCCATTGCAATGGGCTGTTGGGCGAATTGTCGACGTACACCCTGGCTCAGACGGTCATATTCGTGTTGTGACCGTTAAAACAGCTACAGGAACATATCGTCGACCAGTAGTGAAACTATGTCCTTTGCCTATGCCCGACGCATAAGGCAAAATTTTCTTTTCTTTCTTAATTTTTTCTAAGTATTTTTTCTTTTCTTTCAATTTTAATTTACATGCATTATCTAATGCATATTTGGGTTAATGTTAAATTGTATCGTTTAATTGCTAATAGGCGAATACTATTTAATTTTTCTTTCCTTTCCTTTTCTTAACTAAGTAAAAACACACGTGTTTTGGCGGCCGGAAAATGTTGGTGCAAGCAAGAAATTTCCTAATTTTCATTTTCTTTTCCTTTTCTGCGCGTTTAAAATAATTTAAATTTTCGCGCTCTAAAATATGCATATGGGGTTTCACGGCACCGGACACGTGGAAGAGAAGCAGCGCCGCAATGCGTGCGTAAAGAACCACCGTCACAACAAGACACTAGCAAAATCACGTTCCCGAAAAAAGTGAATTTGAGGTGAAAAAACTGGACGTTTAAACGTCGACTGGAGCTGCAAGAGAGTCCGAGGTAGGTGCCTTTTCATATAAAATTCCATATGTATCGTAACTTTCCATTTTCAATCGTCAATACCGACATTTATTTTTAAATGTGCTTGTGAAGCCAATACCGGCGACCTATCGAAGGAAATTCCGTTATTTTTCAGCCCTTGCTCGCACAGTTATTAACCTGATAAAGACACTTTAATATTCTGTGAAAGTGTTAACTGTTAAAAAATCTCGTTTAGCTTTTAAAAAAAACATAATGTATATAGATAGATATATAGATATTTTGTCTTGCCTTGAGCGCCATCTTTAAAATTGTCTTGAAGTGTTGTAGTCTTAAACTAGTGAACTTTTATAACTTCCTTTCGCGTCTCTTTTAAGTTAAAAAAATGTTAATAAAAAAACGTGACCAAAAAAGACGCAGAAAGTTAGTAGGTTTGAGAAATCTAGTGGCGTATTAGAACATGTTGTGGAGGACTTTTCAAGTGTGAATTTGGTACATGAAAATAACGAGGGTAAAAAGCACGTTATATACACAGCACCAGAAACTTCAGCAAAAAGTACATTTTGATAGCTTGATTTCTCCTTGTTTTTAAGTTATCTTTAAGCATGTAAATTTAACAAAATAAATATTACATGGTATGAGGTTGTTTTCAACTAAAAAAAAACTTTGTTATTTTTGTTCACGTTAATTTAACGTTGATGTGATTTTTGTGCTATGTGGGATAATACGGTAGTTTGGTACCTTATTCAAATTGTTAAGTACGGTAAAGGTACTGGCACAAGTTAAACGCTGATTCTTGCGGAAAATTATTAAGTATACTTTCCGCACTTGTTAGGTAAATAACACACATTTTTTTGTAAATATGTATTGGTATTAAGGACACTCATCGTAGTTGGTCTATAGTAACAAAAATAACGTAGCGTGTAATTGTGGAAATAAAACAACAAATTAAAAAGATCAAACATAACTTATCTGCTTTTTTTGCACGAACTTCGTTCCTACATTATTGTGATTAATTACAAAGAGACACGTTTAAAACGTTAATTATATTCAGAAAAGTGTCACATATGGCATAATACATTTGCACGTAGGAACGCACGTAAGGTTAATAAGTTAATTAAATAAATTCATGTTTACACGAAAATTTAATGGTAATGGCGATGGAGGTAACCCTGTGCGCACAAAAGACAGGAAATGAAAAATTATCCGCCAGGTTAATGCGGGAAAACGTCGGAAACCAACCGAGAAAATGCTTAGGCATGTTCATATACGTATTAGATAGTTCCAGACTCAGTGCTATTCTGTTAACCGGGCATTTCTAACCCGAAACCCTACTGACCCGTTACTGGGTGGCCCAGCAAAAACGTAGCAGACGCCATTTTGAGTAGGTTTGGAAAAAATCCTCGGTCACGCAAGGAGGACATTTCAGTGTACACTTACTGCACACCCTACTCAAGAATCTAAAGATAGCATCATGCATTCCCTTGGATGCTTGAAAACCTAACTGGTTGTGGGTAATAAACCCATGCTTACTGAGGTAACTGCGTTTTTTGACAATTTTCTCGATAACTTTGGAAAGTGTTGACAAAAGCGAAATCGGGCGGAACTTTGAAGGAATATCAGTAGCATCACCTTTGTGCAGAGGCCAAAAGCCTTTATCAAATAAATCGTTTATAGCAGTACATAAGGCTGTTGTAGCGTTCCGCGAAAGTTTTATTAAAATTTCTGCCAAGGTCTCATCTTCGCCGCAAGATTTATTTTTTTTAATGTCAAGAATGGCATCACAAAATTCTTGTGGGTTCACTGGATAAAAATGAAATGAGATGGAGATATCCGACAAATAATTAAGAGGATCTATAAGAAAAAAAAGATTATGTGTCAAGCTACTGGCTATACTACAATAAAATCAACATTCGGATCAACATTAACCTCATTTGGCTTACCGGATATTCCTCGAAATTTTATTCCAGCAGACATTTTGTTTGCTTTTTGAATTTTCAAGTCTTGCACTGCATTGAATATTTTTTAGCTAAATTAATAATAATAATATTTTTTAAGTTTCGATATTTGTTACCATACTCGGTCACAAACTTTAAAGAATTTTCTAGTATAGTTTAAGCTTCGAAGTTTATTTGAAGATTTTTTAATTCCTGTAGTAAGCCAGTGTTTTATATTTTTACGCTTTGGTTTGATCCAACGTAATGCAAAGTCTCTCTTAAAATTATCCATTAATACATGGTGAAAAGCAAACAATGGTTCTGGAGCCTGCACAATGTCGGTCCAATTAACATTAGAAAAATACCATTTAAAATTATCAAAAGCTTTTTTGCTAAATATTCTTTCTTGATGACGGATGCCCAATATGCGAGTTGACTCTAGATCAAAAACTGAGCTATCCGCCTCATGGTTTGACAGTCCAGAAAGAATAACAGAACATGAAACATCACTAATGTTAGAGCACATGTTATCAATACCTAAGAATCTAGATTCTGAAATTCTCGTTGGAGAGTCAACATGATTGAACAAACCATAAGCAGTTCTGAGTTTTGGTTCTATCAAAATAATCGATATTGAAGATTCCTGGAAGAGCAACTTTAGCATCGTGAGGAATTTCACATAACAAGGAGTCAAGTTTATTTAAAAAGTCACTAGAAGGAGGAAAACGATAAAGGCAGCAAACATAAAGATTGAATTGCTTGCAGTTAGATAAAAAACATTCAAAGCTCTTCTCTGCCCGAAGATGATCAAATTAATCTATATTAACAAATTGCAAAGACTGTCTAGACAAAATTAGAGTACCACCGTGGATAGAACTTTTTAACGTTAAAGAGGCATCCACCCAAAACCAACTGTATGGCGTATCAAACCAACCAGATTCTGGTGATGTGTGATTCTGTGATAAAATATTTATAGGTTTGAAAGTTTGTTTTCTTTTGATTGCTTTTTATTCTTTAGAAAACAGCATAGCAGAGCGTTGCAGCGCCCGCACAGAATAAAGGTTAGGGTGACAGATTGGCAAAAAACCTGGCCAAAAGCACTGAATTTAAATTTTGAAAAATCCTAAAGTTAGATCCGAGAACAGCAAACACATGGGGGTGAGACTACGATTTTTTTTTTGTTAAATTAAGACGGCATACGATAGAATTGTTCATGGTCTCCCAGGGCTATCAAACCGGACGGGCCACGATCCTCCACTTTGTTGACGTCACATCCGCTGCTGATTTTTTTTGATGGTCACGTTACGACACAGCTGATTGTCTTTAAAATATTGAAGTTGGAATGACGGTTCATGAATATTTGATTTTTTTTTAAATAAAGCCGGTTTTGAGATTGTTTTTACTATATTCTTTTAGAACACTTTTTTTTAAATCTATAGTAATCCTTAATTTTTCAGAGCCGCTTCATTATCTCACACAAAAATTAAGTTTAAAGCAGAAGCGAATGTGACAATCACAGATGACAAAGTCAAATACATGTCAAATATAACAGTTGGCATGTGGTACATGGCGGGTAATTTGAATTCAAAATAAGGAATGCTAAATCTTGAAGATTTTAACCTTTTAATCATGTTGCTTCCTTACAAAATTTTGGTGGAATATCGGGATGGTGTCTGAGAATATTTCACTAAAATTTTGTGGAAATCTGTTGTGCCATTTTAAAAATATCATAAAAAAACTTCTGACCTCCCATAAGACCCAATGTAAAATTCAGCCCCCGGAGAACAGCTGATTTTTTCAGGGTCGTGGCCTCTATTTTTGTGTTGGCCTTGGGTCTCCTTAAAGTGAGATCCCAAACGAAACATGTCTGTACTTCAGTTATTAACGAATAGATGGCGCTGAAAATTTAGTGGTCTTAATCTCAATTGTTATTAAAAAAAAACGTCTCGCGATCTATTCGTAAACTACCGAACTACCGAACTACGACGAACTAAGGGTAACAGACTGGCAAAAAGCCATTTTTGAGAATTTCCTAATCCATAGACCTTGATCCATACCGTACCACCAACTTGAGCAAAATTACCCTGTATATGGACTGTATATGGACATAATGATTAACATAAACATTGTAGTTAAAGAGGGGTTTAAACAGTGTGGCCCGAGGATTCACTGTACCGGATCGAATTGACTAGGTAGAATTTTTTTCGGACACACTCCGTTTATTAATGGTTATTGCGAGACTACAATTTTTTTTTAATTTAACATGGGAAAAAATCCTTGCTTTTATTTCAATGAACTAGTGGATTTAATAAACAGGAGAAGTTTGAGTTATTATTGGTTTAAAAATTTGGTTCTGTTGTATCAAATTTTCCGCCAGGGGCAGCAAAATCTCAAGGAAAAAATGGAGCAAAACGTGTAGTAGAATTATTCGAAATTAAATAATTTGTGAACAGCAACAAACAAATGTGATCGGCCGCCCCCGACTGTCGGAGTTGCGGAGGCAATCACAGTGGCGGTCAACTGTGATTGCCTCCGCAACCCCGACAGTCTGCCCGAGACTTTATCTTGTTCTGGTGCTGTATTCTTGAATCCCGTTCCCGTGAGTGAGTTGCTTCTCACGAAGTTTAACCAAGGTGATTGTGAGAGAGGATAGCTGCACTCACCCTGCACTCGACTCCCGGACCGTCAAGAATACGGCCTCTGGAGCTGTGTTCTTTAAATTCCGGAAAGGGAGTGATCCCGGGAGTATTTCCGGGAAATCAAACTCACTTTGTCTCACAGGCAGGGTTGCCAGGCGTCCTGATTTTGGCGGGATTGTCTCGCTTTTGATTAATGCGTCCCACAGTGCGGACTCCTGTGGGCAATATTCGAAAAACTGAGGTTACATTTTAAAAGTTTTAATATTGTAAAAGTATAGATAAATGTCCAGTGTATCTGTAATCATAACCTATTTTTTACTCACACTTGCGAAAGTGAACAAAATAAGTAGTTAAAATCGTTATTTTAAAACAGGTACAAAAAAATCGTCTAAAATACCTATCACAAAATTAATTTTACTGGTTCTGCATTTAAATATAAAAAAAAAATTCTTTAAGATTTACAGGGATATATATTTACGCTATTTTTTTAAATAAAATTTTGTCAAATTGACGTCTCACTTTTAAAATAATTTAATTAAAACTGTTATGCTTACAAAAAAAAATATTTTTTAATTTTTATTAAGGTTATAAAAAATTGCAAGGATTTGCAAGGTCTGGCATATATCCTAAATATTAGTCCAATGAATTAGCAAATAGGTAGCATAAATATTTTTTGCTACTGGCTGCTACTAAGGGTGCTGTATTTTTTTAAATAATATATTTCAATCCTAATAATTTATAACACATTGGTTGCCACCCCGGTTGAGAGGCCTCACATCATCTCCTGTTTAGGTATACCCTTAAAATCAGCTTGCCGCCATTTGGACAAATATAAAATTGTGACAGCTCTCATCAACGTCAAAAATGGCGGCAGCAAGGTGTCAAAAATGGCACTAAATCTGGAGAAGATATGAGGCTTATTATTCGGTGATGGCGAGTGGTTATAGGTGATAATAAATTTAAAAAAAATTCCCAAAATATTTATGGTACTAAGTCACCTTATACTACTGTGAGCAAAATGGAAAATTAAATATTTTAGAATCGCATATCATATTGGCCGCTTTTTGTCAATGGGAAGGCACAAAAACAATAATTTGAGGTAGTCAATAAAATTATAAAAATACTGCTATCAGTCTTAAAATATATATGCCAAAAATTATTCTCGTGTTTGTGTGGGCGAATAATAAAAAAAAATTGTTTTTTTGCACTTTGGAGATCAAAAGTGCGCTTTTTATCACAAATTTTAGGGAAAAAGTATCACTTTTTATCCCGTGGATAAAAAGTGACGTTCAAAGATAAAACGTAAAAATGGGAATTCTGTTTTTCTTGCAAAATAATTTTAATAAAAACGGGGCCCAAAAATGACTAAAGTATCTTTTGAGCACTCGGCGAACTGTAGCTACATACAATTTTTTCTTCTCGGGAGAAAAGTGCCACTTAAGGTATAAGAAGATAATATACTATTTTACCACTTTTTTTTACTTTTAGAACGCAAGGGCATAAAATATTCAGACTTGTTAAATGAGTGGCCTCTCACGAAAATCTGAAGGAGTTAAATATTTTCAAAAAAATTCAACACTTGTTGGGTTTAGAAGAATGTTCTGACAAAAATAACCAATTTCTAAATAAGGCATTATTAAATTTTTGCAAAAGTTTCAGTCTCAAATGGAAGCTATCGGGACGAAACAAAATTTATTTTCAAAACCGTTATTTCGAATGGTTAAATAAAGATATTATATTTGAGAAATTTTGTTATAAAACGGGTTCAAAAAAATAAAAAAATACAGATTCGGAAACAGAGGCCGTACCCGGACCGAGTCGTGGACGGCCTAAATCGGCTTTCTTAGAATCATCTTTAAGAACAAAGAAACTGCGGGTGCAATGTGTGTGTGTATGGTAAAAATAATTATTTTGGGGTTGCTTATTTAATTTTTCTGGAAGGGACTTAGCCCCCCCAAGCCATCCTATGAATCCGAATAAAAAAAATAATTTTAGTTTAATTTCTAACACAAAAGTAAATTGATTTTTATTTTTAACGTAACTGTAGGTTAAACTGAATGTACTTTAATTTATTTTTTAAATATTTTAAATAAAATGACATATATATATTTTAAAAAGTTTCACTTATTTTAACCTTTTAAAAAAATTAACTTTTTTGAAAAACAACAAAGATATTGATTATTGTCCAAAAACCCTATTTTTGTCCGCACTGTGCGTCCCGCCAAAATTGCAGCGTTTAAATGTTCCGATTTTCTCGAAAATATTCCGATTTGTCCCGATTTTTCAATGTTACTATTAATACACTGGGTTTTGGCCTATTGATTAAATTTTAGGCCTATGCTTTAATTTGGCAATAATTGCTCTAAAGTATTTGGGAGACAATAATTTCCTTATGCATATGACTTTTTGATTTGTGGAACAAATTAGCTAATTCTATTTAAATGAGAAGCAATTTTTAATTGTTCACCAGTGAGCAGATAGAGAATAGTTTACATAAAAAAATTGGGTCACGCAACATAAATTAATTCATTTTAACTATGCCATTTTTAACTACAAAATGGCGTCATAAATAACAACCCCGCATGATAATTTAATTTTTAAATACAGCATTTTTATCTGTTTGATCGAAATATGTAAATTGATATCTATTTTCAAATCTTTATTGCAATGTAATGGCTACCATATGTATTTCATTACATTAAGTGTATGATTGGATCAACAAAACTTTTACTGTAAAAAAACAGATAACTGATTCTAATACACGGTAAAAAGTTTTGTCTAAAATGAAAACACGTTCTTTTCTTGAATAAATTGTGTTACCTTAAAACAATTTGTTTTGAATTAAAATATTTCCTTTTAGTTCAACGCAACGTTTAATCTTGAAATGAGACTTTATTTTTTTTCTTTAATTGTTTTGTTTTTGTAACAAAGCAAATTGTTTATCTTACATTTATTTTTTAAAGATGATGCCTCTCAAATGTTGGCCTTGACTGCGGCCAACTTGGTCCATTGCCAGTTTCCAATTTTCTATGACGCGTTGAAGCATTGGCTCTGCTACAGAATAGCGCCCTACAAAATGGCGCTGTTACAAAATAGCGCTGCTACAAGATAGCGCTGCTACAAAATGGCGCTTACAAAATAGCGTGCATCAAAATAGCGCCTTACAAAATAGCGCTGCTACAGAATAGCGCCTTACAAAATAGCGTTGCTACAACTTGGCGCTGCCACAAAATAGCGCTGCTACAAAATCGCTCTGATACAAAATAGCGCGCATCAAAATAGCGCCTTACAAAATAGCGCGCATTTTGATGAGCGCTACATTGTAGTAGCGCTATTTTGAAAGGCGCTATTTCGATGCGCGCTATTTTGTAGCAGCGCCATTATGAGGCGCGCTGTTTTGACGCGCGCTATTTTGTAAGAGCGCTATTTTGTTGGCGCTATTTTGATGCACGCTATTTTGTAGCAGCGCCATTTTGTAAGGCGCTATTCTGTAGCAGAGCCTGGAGTGGTATATGGCGAATAACGCGATTAATAGGGACTTATTGCAATAAAGCCAGGCACTAATTTTGCCGGGCACTATTCTGACAGTTTAGCATTATAAGAACAGCTATCTTCTTTCAAAATTAGGCCTTTGTGTATTATAAGAGCCGGAATTAATAGTGCCGCCATTATTAATGGAAAATAAACGACTGGACTTATAAACTCGACTTTCGGTTCAATGGAAAACTGTCAGAATAGTCCCCGGCACTATTACTGCCTGGCCTTATTGCAATATGTCCCTAATGTTGGCTTCCAGTGCCTCAATCGTAGCCCGCTTATCCTTGTAGACTTTGGACTTCACATAGCCCCAAAGAAAAAAGTCTAGGTCTAGTCCGAAGCGTGAATATAACTGTTCACCGAATTGTTCTCGCAGGAATGCCATAGTTTCACGGGCTGTGTAGGGTCACTGCATCACGAAGACTGTGCAAGCTGTGCTTAACAATTACACTTGCTTAACTCGGCTTGGTTAAGCAGCGGGATTAAAGTAAAAGTTTACTGCCAGGGAGCAGCCTCACTCCCTGCAATGACCAAGAAGGCTTATGGTACAGTTCTGAAATGAACCAATTTTCTTTTTGGCTTTAAATTAAGGACTTTTTTTACTTTGCTATTTAATTTGACATGCTGAATTTTCGTGTCTCTTACTAAGATTTCGTCTTATATAACCAAGATGACTGGAGTTATCTGAGCATATTTTTTGTTCTGATATACATGATCTGGGTAACATTCTAAGTTCTGTTCTTTTTCAGTTTGTTCTGTTTGAATAAAGTTGCTTATTTTATGGTTTGTCTTTGTTTCTTTGCTTCCTTCTTTCTTCTTAAGTGCATACATTTCTTTTTTTAAAAATTGAAAAAAGTCTTCTAGTGTGGGGATTTTGTTTTCAAACGCTTGAAACCATCTATGGTATGACTTTTCTACTTCAGATGTCAATTTCTTTGACAATAATTTCATCAATAGTAGGTCCCAAGTTTCTGTATTTTGCCCAGAGGTTTGAATGTCTCTAAGGCACTGACGGCTCATCTCATAAAGCTGTTGTAATTCTTTAACTGTTTCTTCATCCATACTTGAGATGTCTCGGATATCATCTAAATGATCCATAATGACGTTTGGAATCTGAAAAATTTCATTGTACTTAAAATCAGTTGATGGGCTCTTGTTCAACTCTTCAATTCTTTCAATTAAGTACTGAAGAACTTTTTTCAATGTGGGCAATCTGCCTAGTTCGTAGTTTACCCATTCATGGTGTAAAATGTGCGTCTCGACATCCCATTTCTGGTAAATTATGTTTATGATTATTGGCTCCCAATTGACTTTAATCGCTTGTGAAAATTCAAGTACATCTTCGGCATGCAGTAGGAGCTTTTTTAGTTCTTGTGCTGACGCATACTCCATTATATGTATGTCTAGAAGGCAATCTAGAAGGTGTGAGCCCATTTTGTATCTTCTTAACTGTCTTTCTAGCAATATTCTTTCTAGATTTTTTCCTATCATTGTGGTCGTTTGGCTCTTGTACTGGTTTCTTCTTAGTGATTTTTTTGTTTATGTTGGTGTTGGCTTGTTAATTATGAAGGTTGCGTAGCGGCTTCGGACAGGACAAGTGTACGGACAGTTGTACGGGCAGGAAGACGGCCTTTTAACGCTTGTAGAATGGACGGACTTTCTCGTGGAAGGTCGCTCTGGTTAAAGCTCTCTTGCGTAGTAGCTTCGGACAGGACAAGTGTACGAATGGTCGTACGGGCTGTGGACGGATTTTTGACGCTTGTACAATGGACGGACTTTCTCGTGGAAGGTCGCTCTGGTTGAAGCTCTCTTGAATAGGGGCTTCGGACAAGTGTACGGATAGTAGTACTGTCAGGTGGACGGCATTTTGCAGCTTGTAGAATGGACGGACTTTCTCGTGGAAGGTCGCTCTGGTTGAAGCTCTCTTGAATAGTGGCTTCGGACAAGACAAGTGTACGGACAGTCGTACGGGCAGGTGGACGGACTTTCTCGTAGGTGGAAGGTCACTCTAGTGGACGGTTGGGCTGTAGTGGTGTTCTTCTTACGGGCGTCGGCGGTGGTTTCTTTCTTCGAAGGACCAATGTGCTTGATCCGGCTCGAAGGACCAAGGTGCAAGCTGTGCTTGACAATTACACTTGCTTAACTCGGCTTGGTTAAGCAGCGGGATTAAAGTAAAAGTTTACTGCCAGGGAGCAGCCTCACTCCCTGCAATGACCAAGAAGGCTTATGGTACAGTAAACTAAGTAGGTATATTGAGAACAACTATCAAATGTTGAATCTGTTTTATTAAGATAAATCCTCTCTTTTTATATTAAAAAATTGTTATAGTTCGTGATAAATTATAAAATATAAAATTCAATATAATGTGTTGTTTTATAAATTAAATAATTTATATTATTTAAATAGGTAAACTTGAGAAGGTTAGTTTATGTTATTAAAACCTAATTTCTCAAGATCACCTGTGTTTAAATAATAAATTTAACTAAAAATGAAGATTTATGAAAAATGGTAAAAAAATAAAATCTGTTCAATTTTGTAATTAAACAAAGGCGTAGTGTCGCCAAGCTTCCAGGATGCTGTGACCCTAGGCTGTGTGGCACGTAGCGCCGCCGGCGCCGTCTTTTTGAAACTAAATGTCATCGAGATCACGGGCTTCAATTTCAGGCAGGAAATAGTCCGTTAAAATAACACGATAACAGGCGCCAATCATAGTTAAGTGTTGGCCAGCCTTGTTTTTGAAAAAATATGGACCGATGATTCCACTGCAGCCATAGCGTACACTCGCAGCTACTGCCGCTATATTTTATGTTTTTCGTGCTGAGTGTGGTTTGTTTGATCGACTATTATTCATTAATGAAAACTGAGTCTCAAATTTTCTAATGGTACAGCGAATAGTGCGCTCGGAAGGCCGAATATGTGGACCATGTATGAATGTATGAATGTTCGGTAGTGGCGGTTAGCACCCATAAAGGATCTAACCTGGCACCTAGGCCGCCTTTCTGGGCCCATTGTGCACCACGTACCTACTGTGTTCAACTCAGATAATAATTTAAATACTATCTAGTATATAGAACCCAGTAGACTTCAAATTATATTTTAGACCAGAAACTTAGTCATCATGATATACAACATAATGCCATGGTTGTAGCCTTGGACCACTGATGGATAAGGTATAACGAAAGAAGAAACTTCGTTATAAAGTGACCTTACTGATGGGTCATAAACCTTTTAACATAATCAACAGGGTACAGAAAGCCACAATGTGCCCGCAATAGCTGCTAGCTCCAAATAGGCCCTCCATATACCCTGTCCCATGTGGTGATTTTCTGAATGGCCAGGCCACTGAATCCATTCCGAAAATCACCAGATTAACCCATCCCCTTTACCATAGATGTTATCGGGTGTGATCCCAAATGTTACCAGTTTTAATTTTTTTTTCTGTTAACATACTGGTCAATGCTTGTCCGTTACCAGACTAACCATTTACCCATGGGTCGAGGCCCCTTTAGTCGCCTCGTACGACAGGCCTAGGGGTTCCCTTGGTGCTATTCTTATCTCCGGACACCATACGGACCATATGTAGACCCTAATCGCGCGAAACACTTGCCTCTAGAACGCTTATTTTCATAATACAGCTTTCCATGATGAATTGTCAAACAATACTGAAAACAACTATCGTGACAGTTTGAACGTTTGACATCTGTCAAAAAATCGCTACTCGAAACAGTACCTCTAAATGAATGACCCGATATTCTCACAAATATGTGCCAATTTACAATTAATAGATTAAGATGTCAGATAATAGAGGTAACCTTTACTTCAGATTAAAATTTATTAGCCTGAACTAAGCTTTAATAATTTAGAATAATCCGACTTTATTTGGGATGGAAAATTAACAGAGTGTAAAATGTGTTAATGTAAAATCGGTAATAAAAAATAAAATACCTGACGATATGACAGCAATGTTATAATAAAGGCAGACACAAAATGCCAGACAATTAACATTAAAAATCTTTTTTCGATTTTCACAGCCTTGCAGCACGTTCGAGAAACTGTTCTTTTTAAGAGATGTTCTTTTTCGATCTTTTTTACGAACCGGCTATTTTTACCGACATTTGAGGGACTAGACTATCCGCACGAAACGAGGCAATCAAAAATCCACATGCCATGTAATGGCCTTCACACTTTTCATTGGTGTGAGCTACGTAGCAATTTTTTTAAGTGTTCAAAGCTCTAAGCAGACATGACGAGACGCGAGCAAAGTATTAAATTTAATTATCTTCAATTGTCACTTGCCTGTTTTACAGTGTGGCCCAGCCTGTGTTTGATTTGCCCTTTGTTTTTGTGATTTTTTTTTTAATAGAGTAAACGCATTTGAACTATAATTTATAATAAAATAAAACAGCACGTATCTTACGTAAGCCAAAAACTTTTACTACGATACTGGCTATAAATTACATGTGGAATTTTTGGTTGACGCAATTTAGTCAAAGTAATTACGCGGACATCGTACTAGGTTAACGCTGACCCTGCAGAAATCAAAGTCATTTCGGGGTTTGCGATAATTGACCAATAGAACGGTTCCATGCTGGACTTTTGCAAGGACGTAGAAGTTAGCTGTCACGCAAAAGGATGGACGTGGAAGCAGAACAGTGAAGTAACGGTGGCTTTTTGGAGCTCATGTCATTCGGTTTTTGGCAGGCCAGGGAATCCGCAGGGCTACGAAAGAGTTATTAGAGTTCCACGTTACAGACGAGGATCACTCGTATCCTCGTGATCGACGTTGGAGAAAGTGAAAACCAAACAGTTTTAACAAGATCCCAACGAAAGCCTCAAACCATCAGTATAATTCAATGCCGGTAGGGGTATTTTCCCTCGGAGTAGTTGTTTCTGGTGGTTTCACACAACTTATGCTCTACACGGAGCTATCGCCTACATTCACCTGAGGATGGCCCAAAAGGTCGAAACCGGTCCGGTCGTGGATTGGCATGGAACATTTGTTCCTGACTATCAGGACGTGTTCCAGGCGGGGATCACTCGTATCCTCGTGATCGACGTTGGAGAAAGTGAAAATCAAACAGTTTTAACAAGTTCCCAACGAAAGCCTCAAACCATCAGTATAATTCAATGCCGGTAGGGGTATTTTCCCTCGGAGTAGTTGTTTCTGGTGGTTTCACACAACTTATGCTCTACACGGAGCTATCGCCTACATTCACCTGAGGATGGCCCAAAAGGACGAAACCGGTCCGGTCGTGGATTGGCATGGAACATTTGTTCCTGACTATCAGGACGTGTTCCAGACGGGGATCACTCGTATCCTCGTGATCGACGTTGGAGAAAGTGAAAACCAAACAGTTTTAACAAGTTCCCAACGAAAGCCTCAAACCATCAGTGTAATTCAATGCCGGTAGGGGTATTTTCCCTCGGAGTAGTTGTTTCTGGTGGTTTCACACAACTTATGCTCTACACGGAGCTATCGCCTACATTCACCTGAGGATGGCCCAAAAGGTCGAAACCGGTCCGGTCGTGGATTGGCATGGAACATTTGTTCCTGACTATCAGGACGTGTTCCAGACGGGGATCACTCGTATCCTCGTGATCGACGTTGGAGAAAGTGAAAACCAAACAGTTTTAACAAGTTCCCAACAAAAGCCTCAAACCATCAGTATAATTCAATGCCGGTAGGGGTATTTTCTCTCGGAGTAGTTGTTTCTGGTGGTTTCACACAACTTATGCTCTACACGGAGCTATCGCCTACATTCACCTGAGGATGGCCCAAAAGATCGAAACCGGTCCGGTCGTGGATTGGCATGGAACATTTGTTCCTGACTATCAGGACGTGTTCCAGACGGGGATCACTCGTATCCTCGTGATCGACGTTGGAGAAAGTGAAAACCAAACAGTTTTAACAAGTTCCCAACGAAAGCCTCAAACCATCAGTTTAATTCAATGCCGGTAGGGGTATTTTCCCTCGGAGTAGTTGTTTCTGGTGGTTTCACACAACTTATGCTCTACACGGAGCTATCGCCTACATTCACCTGAGGATGGCCCAAAAGGTCGAAACCGGTCCGGTCGTGGATTGGCATGGAACATTTGTTCCTGACTATCAGGACGTGTTCCAGACGGGGATCACTCGTATCCTCGTGATCGACGTTGGAGAAAGTGAAAATCAAACAGTTTTAAACCAAGCCGAATTAACGGGGCGTAAAAGAGTGTAGTTTCTACAAAAAGCAGAGTTGCAGTGCCGGTCCTACGATTAAAAGTAAGTAAGTTGCAACTAGAATTATCGACCTGTGTATATCAGAACCAAATTTATTATTATAGAAATTTTTCCCTAAACCCTAAACCAATATTTTTTATTTAATTGGTTTAGGTTAAAAATTACTATAATAATTAATTTGGTTCTGGAACAAAGGAAATTTCGAACCTTTAGCTTGCCAATATGCACCACAGAGGGTGTTAGGTGCACTGGGGTAAGTGTATTTTTGTGGCAAGTGAAACCCTCGGCCTAGTTTAATTGAATAATCTACGATACGGTGTCGCAATCTCATTACTAGAACGCTACCTACATCTCCAGCATGCTGCGAGGTGTTTCCTGTCTGCAGCACTTCATTTGCGATGTGACCAGCAGCCCAATTGAAACACTGTCTAGAGAGGTAGGGTATAGTCCAACTTATACCCATTTGTAATGACGTCATTTTTGTTTATCTTTGTTTAGTATATTACCAACAGCGGTGACAATAAACTTTTTAAAAAAAGTAGTGTCTATGATTCAAATATGTAGGTAATTGGTTCTGTGAAGTATCCGTCACTGTCAATCAAAAAACATTGATTGGCAAAAATATCTACGCCATACGTTTTTTCTCAACTGGTGACGTCATTACAAATGCGTATATGTTAGACTATAGCAAGTGCCACGTGTTTTTACAAGGTGCATCAAAAATTGCAGAAGTTTTTGAAAATATCTTTTTTTTTTCCAGTGAGTACCTCATGAGGAATAGTTATTTATGTTTTGGGTAAATTAAACGTGGATCTATTATTTATATTATGGCAAAAAATATCTATACGGAAAAGTAGAGCATATGTTATAAATGTCTGAAAATATTACTGAATTCTGCCAAGAATGCCTAAATATACTTGTTTAAATTTGAAACATTTAAGAAAGTTTTATTTATTTTTATTGAAAAATCTAATAGGTTCCAGTAACCCCAACTATAAGTTCCACTTATCCCACAAAAATGTATGTGGGACAGCTGACAGAAAAAGAACCATGTCTAGAGGCAAAATTTGGTCACAGATTTGGTAAGACGTCGAGCTTTTACTGGCCTGTTGTTAAAGACAAAAGCATAATGGAAAAAGTTGAAATTTATAACTAAAAGGGACAAAATTGTATTTGGTGTATCTTTTGACAAAAAAAAATTACACACATAATACTTATTTTTTACACTTCTCCCCCATCAAAATGAATACATTTCTTAATAGAAAAATAAGACGTAGGTTCCACTTACCCCATGCATGGGGGGCAAGTGGAACCTATATGCACTGTCAAAGTAAAAAGAATCAGAAAAAACTTTTGAGACTTTAGGTGATTATATGTGTTTGAGTTTTACTCAATTTATACCTTCGATAATTCAAAATGGGTTAAAGTTAAAAACGCAGCAATGAGAAATTATTCAACAGCGACTTACCATTGATTGCCCATGTAGTCTTCTTGAATGGCCATCCTTCAGCAGTTCTCCATTAACACAACACAACAAAGTTCTTAATAATAAAGCGTTTCTTCAGTAAGGCGAATATGGTTTTGAGGGCTATAAATTGTAATTATAGCAATAAAATGAGCGTAATATTATTCAAATTAATTAAGTAGCGATGCATGCACGAATCTGTTGCCACGCGGTCTCGTGATTGAATGTATCGGTTGAAAGTTTCTCTTGCGCATGTCCATGCGTATATCGAAGCGCATCGATTAGCCGCCAGAGTTGTCAAAACTCTCATTGCTGACTCAAAAGCGCGCGTTTTATGAAAACTATTAAAAATTATAAAAATAAACAAAATATATCTCTAAAAATGTCTCACAAGGGTGTGTAAGGCTTAATTCCCAAAATAACAAACCAAAAATATTAAATTATAAGTGCTATTCAAAACTAACCAATTATTTACAAAAGCACTAACATTGCAAAATCTTAACATTATGTGGGATATATTCTTTCAAAAATGTACCTTAACTAAGCTTAATTAATATTATGCAGACTTAATGATCTTTTTAAATCAGTTTTAGTTGCACTATGACAATTCGCGGTCCCACTTACCCCGATGTACATTAATACGAATAATTAGCTACTTACCGGTTAAGAGAAATTAAGCTGTCATCTTTTTAAATGCGTCATCTAACTCCAATTTCACCTACTTTATGGCAAATAATATACTCACAAAAGCCAAATGCAGAGAAAGACGAGACACCCTGTACATAGCAGACGGTGCGCTATTTTCAATGAATTACTGGTTAAGCCCAAGGGCATTGAAATCTGTGCCATTATCAAATCTAATTGTTACTTACGATCTTCATGCTTCCAACAGGCTTTAGCTTTTACGCCATTTCTTCTTCGATTTGATAGAAGACTTATATATGTTATATGTATATATTCAGATAAGATTCTTTACATAAATAAATATATTGTCACAACTATATTTGTGACAAGTGGTGTCTCCACTATATATGTCACAAGGTTTTGTATTTAGTGCCTTTGTGACTGAGGGATTTAGGCGAATATGAAAATTAAGTACAAAGAGTCCACATTTATACATGTGTTTTTTATATACGAAAAACAGACTGAAAGACACTTTGATAAAAATGAAGGAAAAGATTTAAAAGCACCAACATTTTAATTTACTTCTCTCCCCTATAAATGTAGTTATGTAAAAGTAACATTAACCACTTCCAGAAACGCTAAAAAGCTGAGCATTGGAATACTGATAGGAACCATGATAAAACTATAGAAAAAAATTTAAAAACTCGAAATATTTCATTTACTTCCTTCCCCTATACATGTAAAGTTATGTAAAATTAACATTGTTCACTTTCAGAAACGCTAGAGAGCTGAGCTTTGGAAGGCTGATGGGAACTATGATAAAACCATGGAAAAAATGAAAAAACTTCAAAATTTTAAGTAAGGCATCGCAAAAGTTTTGAACAATATTCCGCATATTTTAATACTTTAAAAATTAAATATCATCCAATTACTTTAAAAAAGAAGTTAAATAATAACAAAAACATTTCATGTAAAGAAAGGCAAGTAAGCGAAGATGGCATTCCGTAAAAAGAATTGAGATAAAAGTAAAGCCAAGTTCTCCAATACAAATTTTAAAATGAAAAGTTCTTACTAGCTTGGTATTTTTCTAAACTTGGCTATTAGGGCTTTAAATGACTCCTAGGCACAGTGCTAAATTGAACATAAGGAAGTTTGGGCTGTAATAGCAAAGTTAAAAAAAAACATTTCCAAACTAGTAAGATCCTTTCATTTTAAAATTTGTATTGGAGAACTTGGCGTTACTTTCATCTCAATTCTTTTTACAAAATGCCATTTTCGCGTACTTGGCTTTTTTTACATGAAATGTTTTTGATATGATAGACTTTATAGGCTGTAGAGAGTCGACCTTATGGGCCATAAAGCGTAACCACCATAGCAGCGGCGTAGTGAGGACAGGGCGACCGGGGCACCTGCCCCGGGCGTCAGTCAGGGGGCGCCGAAAGGCGCCTCTTACATTGATTTTAAAACATGTTTGGGGGCGCCAAACTTTAACCTTGCCCCAGGCGCATGAAACCCTCACTACGCCGCTGACCATAGTGGTGTTTAACTTAGGTATGTTTAGTAGGGACCACCTTATTTCAGTGGTGTACTGGGTTGATCACTTGTAACAGTGATGCCGGTTTATTGTCCGGCATCATTTATGACATATATAACATATATATGACATGATACCGAACGGACAGCCCAAGTAACACAAATTGCTGAAAATCAGCTACCAAAATACTTTAACAGCAAAACTGAATGTAAAATAGCTATTACAGCTGTATGCCGTTTCACTTCTAAGCAGCTTCTAAAGTGTTGTCGTTGCTGATTAGGCAATCTTTATTTAGCTCTCAAGGTGTCCATGAGAGCTCCAAAATATAGCACGTTAACATAAAAGTAATTTTGTCTAGAAATAAACAAGAAACAATGCAACTATTGCAAAATAACTATTTCCTGTAATGGACAGAGACTTGACTAAAATGGCTGAAGAAAAACTTGTTTTGTTCTACACTACTGTGATATAATCGCGCAAAAAAGGCGGTTTTCATCGTCAAATTGTTTGCCAGGTTAACTTTTCTGATGAAACAGGTCAAGATGGCTCGTCAAAACGCAAGCGCCTCGAAAATTCAGAATAATAAACGTTTTTTTTCGGTGTTTGTTTTTAGGTTAGAAATTATTTTATTACAATTATCCTCTAAATACCTGATAAATCAATTCTTAGTCATATTTTATTGAATTTAGCACTTTCTAGAATTTAGTTAGGCCCGGGATCCCCGGGAAATTAATATTTTTTAGTCCATAAATTTAAAGAAAAATAAATTGGAAAACCATCATGGCCGCCTCGGCCGTCTCATTGGTTTCAGCAGTTTACCTCTAGACAAGGTATTTTTTAATTCTTAAGCCTAAATAATGTTGATTTCTAGCTAACTTGCCTTCTAACAATTGGCCCAATAGGTAATACGAAAAAAAAATAAGAGTCACAGATGTTATCTTTCATCTTGGGCGGTGTCACAACAAAATAAATATCTCAATTAAAAATTGTGCGAACGTTAGAAGATAAAGTTATTACGTGCCCTACCACAGTACCCCACCAGTGGGAAGCAAAAAACATTGTATTGGCCACCGCCATCAGAAACCCTTAAGTGGGTTTATACAGAAACATAGCATATCATGAGACATAGCATGACATAAGATATCATTACAGAAGGAAACTGTAAGGCTGTTTATATAAAAAATATAATAACATGACAACATACAAGCTTGGTCCAAGTTCTTTAAATGAGGCCCCACACACTCTCAGTAATTGGTAATTGCAAGGGGAGAATTCCCACAGTGCTTGGTACTGGCAATTGACTCTGGTGCACTCTGCTTGGATTCAGGTGAGTCTAAATAAACAGACTACTAAAGCCCCTTGACTTGAAGTAAAAAAAACAGAGTGTCATTCAAACCAATGAGATTAAAAAAATATTTTTTGATCTGATGGATTCAAACGTTGTGTCCCTGAATGACATAATTTGTCATTAAGAAACACTATTTTTTTTGGAACATTCTGATTTGACTGTTTTTTACTAAACACCGAAGGGTGAACAGCTCTCACAATCGGTGTACACATTTCTCACAATCTGTTCACAATCCCTCCCAATCACCCACAATCTGTCACAATCTTACCACAATCCCTCACAATCTCACCATAATCCCTCACAATCTGTACACAATCTTAGCAAAAGATTGTGGATTTTCACAATCGGTGTACACATTTTGGGGTTAGTTGGTCACCCCTGGGTTATTATTAAGTAGGTCAAATTTTGCTTTGTAATAGGTATTGTTTTTAGTATTAGTATTAGTCGTTAGGATCATTATGCTGTTTTTGCTAATTTTTGACGCTGTTTGCTCAAATATGTTTGAAAATTTTATGCAAATAAAGAAATACTCTACTCTACTCTACTACTCAAGTAGCAGGGCCCGTGACGGTAAAATTAAGAGGGCGGCAAAGGAAACTATAGACATGATGACCTTTTTGTTTTTTATTTTTTGGTCACAAGAATTTTTGATGGGACGGCCCCCCCCCCCCCGCCCCTTCAGGCACGCTACGCCGCGCCGTCCCCAATCCCTTCACAATCTTGCCACAATCCCTCACAATCTTAGCAAAAGATTGTGGATTTTCACAATCGGTGTACACAATTTGGGTTAGCACCCCTCGCTAAACACACTCTTGACTACCAATTTTCACTTGTGCCAAGTAAGAAAAAATGAAAAAAGCATGGCACATTGATTGCCTTGGTTTTTTTAATTTTTAGTTAAAAAAGTTTTATTTACATTTTTTAATTTTAGAAAGCAGTTAAAAGAAATGAAGTACAAAGTCCAAAAAGCAACCCAGAATGAAGCTCATTTGCTCAGCCCTTGGGAATGTCAGCAAGGAAGCCAAAAAGGGGGTCTGCTTGCAATTGACTCCAACTCATTTTACACAATTTTTTTTTTATAATTATTAAAATTAAATTATATAATGTACAGGGAATTAAACATCTTTGCTTTATTACCATGAATGTACAGTAGTGGCGGTTAGCACCCTTAAACGATCTAACCTGGCACGAAGGGCATGTCTTTCTGGGTATGTTGTGCTGTGTACTTACTGTGTATGACTCGGATAACAATTTAAATTCTATCTAGTAAATAGAATCCAGCAGACTTCAAAATATATTTTAGGCCAGAAACTTAGTCATCATGATATACCACATAATGCCATAATTATAGCCTTAGAGCACTGGTGTACCTTTTGACATAATCAACAGGGTACGGAGAGCCACAATGTGCCTGCACTAGCTGTTAGTTCAAAATAGGCACTCCATATACCATGTATGTGTGGTGATTTCCTAAATAGTCAGGTCACCAAATCCATTCAGAGAATCACCAGATTAACCCACCCCCCTCATATCTATATTTTTTTACCTATTGGTCCAAGCTTGTCCGTTACCAGACTACCCATGGGTCAAGGCTTCTTTAGTTAGCTCTTATGACAGGCCTTGGGGTTACCTTGGTGCTATTATGCATATTCATAATCTAAAAAAATCTAATAAGAAAGGGGCCCCTTTTGCCTCCCCAACCCCCATGAATGTAAAATAATAAGTTTGGAAATATTGTTATAGAAATAGCGGTGAATGTATTAACATTTTTATATTAATGTTTGTAATTTGAAATAGCATGATTGGCTAATAAAGATTTATTCAATTCAATTCAATACACCATTGTATCAAATGTGTATTACATTGGTGAGTGGTCCAACAGAGGGGTTGCAGAGATACAACAAAAAGGAGGACAATTTAGATTTTTTGAACATACATTGTATAGACTTAAAAAATTAATTAGGCAGTATATGGTTTTCTTTTAAAAAAAAATGTTTTTTTTTCTAACATGCCAAAATAAAAGTTTTTTGTACCTCTAAGAAGGATTTTTCGAAATACATTCTTTAAAATAAACGGAAATTCTTGAGAAACCATATTTATTACACAATTACCAAAATAGTTTTTTACTCAGTTATGTAATACACCAGAATGTGCCCTTTGTATTTAAAGTTCTCTAGAAAAAGGGGGAGAGGTGATCGCCTCCATCCTCTCTGCGATCACCACTGGTAAGGCAGGCCTTACTAGGAATAGGTAGAGGAAATTTTTGTTATTAAGGTAACTAGGTAAATAAAAACAAGACATTTATTTATTTAGTTATTCAACTAATAAACTGGCTTCTTAATGCCCAGGGTGCAGCACCTTAGAGGGCCCAATACAATGGGTTACACAAGTGGGTCCATACTTTTTTGAGAGCCTGGCCTGATTATGTGCTAAGTTAAACCAATTCTACAGTACTTACTAAAAAATTTGTACACTTGCTGTCGGCTGCTCACATAGTGCACAATGATGACAAAGTTAATGCTTAATTATATATCATCTTTTAATGCTAAGCAGGCAGAAAAATGGAGGACCAATGTACCAAAATCCATTGTGCATTATGTTGTTATATACACCAGCCCTTGAGTTACAACAAAAAACAGACTGATGAAAAAATTTTGACAGCACTTTTAAGGTTCACTCAGGACTGATAAGTACCAGGCAGGAACCCCTTGACAAGGCATCGCACCAGGGTTTCAAGGAACCAGTCACTGTTTACCCAACTTTAGTTCCCTGTCAGATAAAGGGATACTCTAAACGATGGGCAAACAACTATCTTTTATGGCTGTGAGTGGACATTTGTTTAAACAAACAACAAATTGCTTGTTTAAACAAAAAACACAACACACAACCAGAGATTAGGTTAGAAAAGAAAACAACAAACAGAAGGCACGGTCCGTAAAGAAACCGGTTGCGTAACTCGGTGTTTAGGCGGCCGGGCCGTGACGTCAGGGCTACGTCACAGTTTTGCTAGAAATCAGCAGTCAAGTGCTGTTTATATCGAAATTTCGTCTTTTGCGAGGAAATTTTGTACATTTTGGGTCTTTTCGTCGTGTAAGTGTTTAAATACCTGTTACGTTCTTACTATAAATGTATTAAAAACTAACTAAAAGAACTGGTGAGTTTTTAAATATAATTAAAAATTTTAACAAACACAAATTTTCCTGTGTCGGTTGTTTTCTACCCATACAATGTGGGTCATACAAGGTTACAAGGGGAGCTGGGACATAGACCTTGGGGGGTATGGGTTTTCTCTCTATACTGCATCTGATATCTGCAACCAACACATAATTTTTAAGATAACTTTTTGATAGTTATCATCACAATCAGTATAGGCCAGGACAAAGATTAAGAAATGAACTTTATATACACATAGAAAATTGCTAATAGTTTAAAAAATACCCAATGTATTTGGCTGTTTTTAAGGCGCCTGATGCTAAAAATAGTTCTTAAATGATGTACCTATTACACAGCATACCTACCTCTTCATGAAAAAAAATTAAACTTAAAAAAAAAATAATTTAAAAATTTCGTAAAAATTGAGGAAAATAATATTGCTGTTAATTTATTTTAAATATTTGATTTATTTTCTCAAAGTTAAAAATACCGAAAATATTCCAAATTCAAAATTACGCTTAGACTACTTGCTACCAACTAAAATTAAAATACTTTATTGTTAATTAAAATTTTGAATTTAAAATTTCTTCGTTATTATTTTAAACTTTAGGCAAAATTTTTTTTCAAAAAAATGTTTAGAATTAAAAATCAGAAAAAAATATAAAATACAGGATATATAAATTTTTTTTAATGTTTTTTGAAAAACACCAAAAACTGATGCTCTATTTTTTAAAAATTTAACTATCTTAAACAGCATTAAAAATTCTACTAGTTTGCCAATTTAAACTTTTTTCTATCTTTAATAATAAAAAAGTTAGCAATGGTGGACACTTAACTTGGAACACTCTGTATAACGCTCAAGCAGGAGGGAAGGAATATTAGCCTTGTGTTACAGTCGATGTATTTTTTATGATATTTCTTGAAAATGCGTTTTGTAGGGCTGATCAAAAATCCTGAATCTTTGCGTTATGTAATTTATGAATCTTCCTTTACTGCCTTATTGACTTTTAGTCATTTTAACTTCCTTTTTTTTAAATTTTTTTGAATAAATTTTACACAAAAAAATCTAGTTTTAGTTATTTCCTACCCACCAAAAAAAAACAATAATATGTGGCTAGTTTGCTTTAGAGTTCGGCGTAAAAAATTTCATTAAATTGAACAAGAGAGTAGGAAAAGTATTTTAAATCGTGTCCTTAATCTGATATTTATAAAACTATTGGAATTTTTATCATAAATTTTTAAATAATTTAATTTTGTAATAAATTTTGGTATTTTTTCGGCTTTTAAATAGACCTATCTCTCTTTCTCTCATAATGTAACGTATAGGTCTTTCTTTATTGACCGTGGAACAGGCAAAATGCCGCGTCATTGGCTGGGAGTTACCACACAACCGGTTTCTTTACAAACCTTGGATCAGGCCTGACACAATTGGAAAATAATTCTCCTTTTTTCAACAGTCATAATCGCACTGGTCTTCTGGCCAATCATTTTTGGGGGTTGTTCAAAAGTTTTGTAATAAACAGCTTAGAATACAAAATTGCTAAATTGTTGCTTTTTCTAGCTAAATAATAGGAATAAGAGCTTAAAATTTATGTTATTTAGCTAGCTAAATTTTAGCATGCTTATTAGCAATTATTTAACTTTAAAAGAGCAAGTCCTGTATAATATTACATCAATAGCCATTTCACCCATAAACACCTGCTATCAGAGAGGTTCTATAGCTAAAATAATTTCTAAACCACAACTAGCTGTTTTACAGCAAAAACTAAGCTCTGACAACACTTTCACAGCAAAGTTTTTGCTTTTAACCTATATTGTCCAGTTTGTGTTACTTGGGAGATAGACATAGTTACCGTTATTACCCACAACTTCAGAACAGTTTTCGTCAGATATCTGTATGCTATAGGATTTTCCAACTTTCTAGTTTAAAGAGACCCAAATTCTTAATTTTTATCGTAAAAAAATGCAGTTTTTAATGATAAAAACAAAAAAAAAATAAACATAACCTCAAACAAACAGATTAATCTGAAGGATCCGTCTGAAAGTCATAGCACGCAGATTTGGCTCCGATCGATCTGGATTGATTTACCGAACGATTCAGATTTATCCCCCCCCCACCCCTTAACTAAGCTCGGAATTACCAAACGGATTTAGAGCAGTCGGATTAATCGGATTTAAATACCG
This sequence comes from Aspidapion aeneum, assembly GCA_963576565.1. NCBI lineage: Eukaryota > Metazoa > Arthropoda > Insecta > Coleoptera > Brentidae > Aspidapion > Aspidapion aeneum. Next base: position 113,957,090 of record OY755043.1, read on the forward strand.
AACGTACCTCGCCATTAGTTTTGGTAGATCTAGAGACCCTGTATGTATGACATATTTTTAAAATAGATTGTAAGAATATGTCATATACATACAGGGTCTCTGGGCAAGGCCACCAAAAAACAGAGGCCACGACCCTGAAAAAATCCGCTATTCTCGGGGGGGCTAACTTTTACATTGGGTCTTATGGGAGGTCAGAAGTTTTTTTATAATATTTTCAAAATGGCACTACAGATTTCCGCAAAATTTCAGTAAAATATTCTCAGACACCATCCCGATATTCCACCAAACTTTTTTAAGGATGCAAGATGATTAAAAGGTTAAAATTTTCAAGATTAACATTCTTTATTTTGAATTCAAATTACCCGAAATGTACTGCATGCCAACTGTTATATTTGACATGTATTTGACTTTCTCATCTGTGTTTGTCATATTCGCTTCTGCTTTAAATTTAATTTTTGTGTGAGCTAATGAAGCGGCTCTGCGGTTCTACAAGAATATAGTAAAAACAATCTCAATACCGGCTTTATTTGAAAACAAATCAAATATTCATGAACGTCATTCCAACTTGAATATTTTAAAGACAATAAGCTGTATCGTGATGTGAACATAAAAAAAAATCACCCCCGATGTGACGTCAACAAAGTGGATGATCGTGGCTCGTCCGTTTTGATAGCCCTGGCTTTGGAAATTCTGACATGTTTATGTTTTGGACGATAAGGTTTGGTACGTCATGGCAAAAATAAACAAAGCTAAAGATGCAGTTTGAAATATTAGTTTTAATTCTAATAATACGTTACTTTTCCAGAGCTTTTAATGTAACTAATATAACCAGATTAGAAACATATACAAAAACGCATATAAAAGGAGACATTCAATTCAGAGTCTTTAATGGCTATGACTGCGACATAAGAGACTATCCTTTCGCTGTAGCCATTTTAAACATGAATTTTAGTAAAATGTGTGGAGGATCCATAATAACATCTACGTTAGTAATAACAGCCGCTCATTGTGCAACCGCTGAGGTATTGGTGGGTGTTCAACTTGGCACTCCATTAGAAAAATTCTACCCAGTTGATCACTTTTATCGACATAAAAAATATAATGCAAATACCAAAGAAAACGACATTGCAGTGTTGTGTGTTAGCGAATCCATCGAAGGAATATTCCCAACCATACTTCCTGAAGAAAATGATTATCCTGACAATATAAATGATATGTGTAACGAGGTTACTGTAATGGGATGGGGAACCGACCCAAAACGAACCGAAATAATGAGTTCAAATAAAACCTTTAAGTGTGCCCAATTGCCTGTAATATCTAATGATGAGTGTAAAAGTCTTTTAAGTAGTCAAGTGAAAAAGAAGTATTTACCATCAGTTTTCTGCACCATGTCTCCAGAATTTAAAGATGTTTGTGAAGGTGATAGCGGATCTCCAGTTCTATGTGGAAAAACTCAAATCGGAGTAGTATCTTGGGGTCCAAAATGTGGGAAAAGTCTACCGCTACCGAGCGTATACACAAGAGTAGATAAACATATTAGATTTTTGCATCAAGTTATAAAAAGCAATTCAGCAAGACTTGGCAAGATGGGAAAAGGTATAAGCAAATCCAGACATACATTATTTAAAGCGATTTTATACAAGTATGTTCTATTCTTGTTTATGCTAATTAAATAAACGTCAGACAAGACAAATGCTCAAAATAAATCGAAGTTGAGTTGCAAAAAATTAAACGTCAGAAGCTCAAAACGTCAGACGCTAAAAAGCTGGTAATAATTGAATGTAAGCGCGCAGGCAGGTTCGGTATTTGCATCGATCAAATCGCGGAGCCGACGGATCAGCTGATCGCAGATTGGTCGGAGCAAGTTGTAATTGTAATTACCGAACGGACAGATAGAAATACTTACTGTTATTACTCACAACTTCAGAATATTTCTCGTCAGATACCTGAATGCGATAGGTTTTTCCACTTTCAGATTTACACCTCTTAACTCTGATCAGAATTTCCGAACGGATTTAGAACAGTCGGATTGATCGAATTTAAATAACGAACTCACCTCGCCATTAGTTTTGTATGTTTATTTTTTGGTTGACAATGTTTGGTACGTCATGACAAAAATAAACAAAGCTAAAGATGCAGTGTGAAATATTAGTTTTAATTCTATTAATACGTTACTTTTCCAGAGCTTTTAATGTAACTAATATAACCAGGTTAGAAACATATACAAAAATGCAAATAAAACGACAGATTCAATTCAGAGTCTTTAATGGCTATGACTGCGACATAAGAGACTATCCTTTCGCTGTAGCCATTTTAAACATGAATTTTACTAAAATGTGTGGAGGATCCATAATAACATCCACTTTAGTAATAACAGCCGCTCATTGTGCAACCGCTGAGGTATTGGTAGGTGTTCAACTTGGCACTCCATTAGAAAAATTCTACCCAGTTGAACACTTTTATCGTCATAAAAAATATAATGCAGATACCAAAGAAAACGACATTGCAGTGTTGTGTGTTAGCGAATCAATCGAAGGAATCTTCCCAACCATACTTCCTGAAGAAAATGAGTATCCTGACAATATAAATAATATATGTAGAGAGGTTACTGTAATGGGATGGGGAATGACCGAAATGATAAATTCAAATAAAACCTTTAAGTGTGCCCAATTGCCTGTAATCTCTAATGGTGAGTGTAAACGTCTTTTAAGTAATCAAGTGAAAAAGAAGTATTTACCATCAGTTTTTTGCACAATGTCCCCAGAATTTAAAGATGTTTGTGAAGGTGATAGCGGATCTCCAGTTCTTTGTGGAAAAACTCAAATCGGAGTAGTATCTTGGGGTCCAAAATGTGGAAAAAGTTTGCAGCTACCGAGCGTATACACAAGAGTAGATAAACATATTAGATTTTTGCATCAAGTTATAAAAAGCAATTCAGCAAGACATGGCAAGATGGGAAAAGGTATAAGCAAATCCAGACATACATTATTTAAAGCGATTTTATACAAGTTTATTCTATTATTGTTTATGTTAATTAAATAAACGTCAGACAAGACAAATGCTCAAAATAAATCGAAGTTGAGTTGCAAAAAATTAAACGTCAGAAGCTCAAAACGTCAGACGCTAAAAAGCTGGTAATAATTGAATGTAAGCGCGCAGGCAGGTTCGGTATTTGCATCGATCAAATCGCGGAGCCGACGGATCAGCTGATCGCAGATTGGTCGGAGCAAGTTGTAACAAAGCCAACACAAAAATTTTGTTAGCCCTGATTGTAATTACCGAACGGACAGATAGAGATACTTACTGTTATTACTCACAACTTCAGAATATATCTCGTCAGATACCTGAATGCGATAGGTTTTTCCACTTTTAGATTTACACCCCTTAACTCTGCTCAGAATTTCCGAACGGATTTAGAACAGTCGGATTGATCGAATTTAAATAACGAACTCACCTCGCCATTAGTTTTGTATGTTTATTTTTTGGTTGACAATGTTTGGTACGTCATGACAAAAATAAACAAAGCTAAAGATGCAGTGTGAAATATTAGTTTTAATTCTATTAATACGTTACTTTTCCAGAGCTTTTAATGTAACTAATATAACCAGGTTAGAAACATATACAAAAATGCAAATAAAACGACAGATTCAATTCAGAGTCTTTAATGGCTATGACTGCGACATAAGAGACTATCCTTTCGCTGTAGCCATTTTAAACATGAATTTTACTAAAATGTGTGGAGGATCCATAATAACATCCACTTTAGTAATAACAGCCGCTCATTGTGCAACCGCTGAGGTATTGGTAGGTGTTCAACCTGGCACTCCATTAGAAAAATTCTACCCAGTTGAACACTTTTATCGTCATAAAAAATATAATGCCGATACCAAAGAAAACGACATTGCAGTGTTGTGTGTTAGCGAATCAATCGAAGGAATCTTCCCAACCATACTTCCTGAAGAAAATGAGTATCCTGACAGTATAAATAATATATGTAGAGAGGTTACTGTAATGGGATGGGGAATGACCGAAATGATAAATTCAAATAAAACCTTTAAGTGTGCTCAATTGCCTGTAATCTCTAATGGTGAGTGTAAAAGTCTTTTAAGTAATCAAGTGAAAAAGAAGTATTTACCATCAGTTTTCTGCACAATGTCTCCAGAATTTAAAGACGTTTGTGAAGGTGATAGCGGATCTCCAGTTCTTTGTGGAAAAACTCAAATCGGAGTAGTATCTTGGGGTCCAAAATGTGGAAAAAGTCTACAGCTACCGAGCGTATACACAAGAGTAGATAAACATATTAGATTTTTGCATCAAGTTATAAAAAGCAATTCAGCAAGACATGGCAAGATTGGAAAAGGTATATGCAAATCCAGAGATACATTATTCAAAGGGATTTTATACAAGTTTATTCCATTATTGTTTATGCTAATTAAATAAAAATTTCGATCCGTGCCGTATACCCTGCATATTGTTGGCTAAAACATATAAAATTATGGCTTATAATGTAGACAGTGGCAATATTTTTGGCCAAAAACTTGTGACCTCATAGTATAAGTACAGGGTTTTCTATATATTTTTACTCTGCATTCAAGTGTTTATTTGAAATATATAAAATCATAAATATAGAAGTTCAATGTTTCTGTTTAAACCTTTAAGAATTTTTAAATTTGTTTACAAGATATTATAGTTAAAAAAAACGATTTAGTTTTTAGAAAAAATAATTTTTAGTTTATGCTCGATATTTTTTAACTTTGATACAGCATCTAATTAGGCTCGGCATACCTCAATTTTTTTCCTTTATTCAAAATTTTATGCCCACCGTTTCCGATATACAGGATGTTAATAAAGTATGTTGCCAATCTTCACAGGATGATTTTTGGAGAGATTTTAAGACAAAAACTTCTTATAAACATGGTTCCGCAAATGCTTAGTTTATGAGATACAACCCAGTAAACACAAAAACATTTTAATAATGTCAAAATATTGTTTAATTTAAAAACATAACGTTAGGTTGGATGTTAGTTCTAACGTCATATTCATAGTGAAAAAGAAGCTTAATAACCCGTTTTCTGACGTTAGAAAAATAATCTTATGGTTTTATAACGTTTTTTTAAAATGTTTTTCAAACGTTAAAAAAATATTGATTTTTAACAGTGAAAAAGAAATGTTTTTCTAACTAGAAAAATAAATGTTTTTTTTAACAATGAAACAATATATTTTTTCAAATCTCTCTAAAGATAAGGTAACTTAAATAATGTAAATAAAATTCTTCTATTTTGGAAAAGCAGAGCAGCAAGAGTCCGTTGAGGTTTTCGTGAACTCGACACTCACTAAAGGAAATTCGGATCCGTAACTTCTGAAAATAAAATTTTAAATTATATGTAAACAATAATTTTGTAGTAAGTGCCTCGCGCTCGTTCTCATTAATGCTCAAGTGAATGCAAGGCAAACAATATTCAGCTGAATACTCGTTTGAAATTCACACTCTGATCGGATGGGGTCCCGTGCCGAGGCATTCGTTTGGTCCCGCTGCGAGGCTTGCGAATTCTGACTGAAATGAATACGCGGCTTAAGGTCCGGCGGCTAATCATTTGCGGTTAATTGTGGCATTCCCTGTCTGATTAACTGTAACGTAGGTATGCGTTATTCCATACAACTCAATTTTTTTACTTTTGTTTACTTTTCTTACCTAATTTTGTGATGCTTCATTTAAATCATTGCATACATATTTGTGATTCTTTACCTATACCATCTTTTCCACACAACTGGTGTATATTCGTATCCAAATATGTATTCACTATCATTATTAATAATTGTGCTTTTCATTTGGTATGTTTGTTTATACAAAAGGTAAATATTTTAACCAAAATTGCACAAAGCGTATCTGCTACCGATTCGTATGAACTCGCAGCGAAAAGCTACTAAAAATAGCGATGGCCCGTTCTGATAGTAGAACTATGCGGCAGCGCCCTCTATAGTGTAATTTTTTTAAAATGTTTAAAAAACAAAACATTTATTAGTTTCATATATCTTAAATTCAACGTTAGAAATGAGATCTAGAAAAAACATTATAAAAATAACCATATATGGACCGTATTATTTTTAATGTTAATAAAATTATGGTTTATTAAGTCATTAAGAAATATATTTTTGGTAATGCTTTTACATGAAATTTTCGTTAGGATTTTCAACATGTTTTTTTAATGTCAAAAGTTGACTTAATTTTAACACAAATTTGTGCTAGGAAAAAAATTTTTTTTTCAACATTTATTTAACGTTTTTTACAATTTTGTGCTTAGTGGGAAGGTGTCAAAGTTTAAAATATTTATTTGTTTTTTCTTTATAGCTCGTGCAGATTTTGAGATTTTTGGCTCAAATTTAAAACGTGTGTTTAGTTACAAGGCATACATCATCAAGCATGCCAAATATCAGGCAAAAACTACAGGTGATATTTTTTCTGGGGTTATGCCCCTATTTTTCCCCCAGAACTTTTTTGCAGTAAGCCAATGGCAGATGCAGACATATAAAGTGGATATTTTGTTTTATTCAGAGACTTTGTGATGTGTTGCAAGTTTTTTATCTGTAACCGTTTTCGAAAAAAATTACAAAAAATAAAACTTGTAACCTCATTTATACACGGTTGTAAAGACATTCAAGAGACCTTCAAAACAAGGTATCACTAGACCCACTTTCCCTATTCAAAACATAGGGGTAAAGTATACCCCTCGAAGATGGTGAGTGCTACAAAAATTTCAAGATAACCAAAAGGTGTCCCCCTCGCAAACAAAATCAACGTGTCCGAGCGTTTCTCCAAATCCACACAAAAAATACCAAAAAACACGTCTGTTACCTTTTAGTTGGAACACCCTGTATATCAAACTTTAGGATACAAGTAGAGCTTAATATACAAACAAAAAAATTGGACCTATTAACAGTTTGCTACATTCAGTAGCGTTCCAAACATAAAGATTATTAAAAAATATTTATTCAAAAAACGATGCTTTACAGAATTAACTATAAAAAAAAACAAACGGTGGATTTTTTTTTGTTTTTTCCAGTCTTTTAGAAAACTCCCAAAGGAACCACAATATTTACATTTGGTAAAAATCGGTTTGTAAAGTTTCTCAGAAAACGCGGTAAAACTCCAAGTTTTTTAGGATTTTAATGTTTTTTTTTAGAAATGCAAAGTACTTTAGATTTTTTTTTACGATAATATTTAAATAAATATAATTTAAAAGTTAATGGAACGATTTTTGTTGCTCACAGTACTTTTTTATTCATTTATTCATTCAGTGGCGTGCAATTTACCAAGATAAATGTTCGAAATCCTAACTTCTTTTGACATTGATTTTTTGGCGACATTAAAAGTAAAATAAAAAAGTTTAACAATATGATCTGCCAATTTGATATTGGCAGGTTAGTAAAATGAGCTAAAGGTGAGCTCTACACGAAAAATAGTTATAACGGGTGGCCAAAAAAACCGGACAATCTTTTTTTCATTATAACTTTTGAAAAGTCAATGGTCCAATTTTTTTGTTTGTATATTAAGCTATACTTGTAGCCTAAGGTTTGATATATAATAAACAATAATACCATTTTTCAGAATAGGTAGAAATTACTTGAAATTGTTTTTTGTGAAAAATGCCCAAAAGCTAAAAACTGAAACTTTGATCCCTGTATCTTAGAAACTATAGGTCGGACGACGATGGGGCAATGATAACTTTTCATCAGGGCATCAAGAGCTACAACATACTGAAATTTAAAAGAACTTCAACCGAAAGCCACCGCCCATAAGCTCCGGGCGGGATCCTTTGTTTTTCGATTTTTTTTGTCATCTTGTAAACAAGTTTAATGACATTTGCTTACAAGATGCGACTACGGCCAATCGAATGACGTTAACGATTTTTTGTAGGCTTTTATTAGAAACCGTTCCGAAATATCTATGTTGTTACTAAAATTTTCCTTTTATAGTCAGTAAAAAGTAATCCAGATATCGAAGAAAATTACATTGCAATGTTGGCTGTTAACCGCAGCCAACGATAAAGACCGGCCATGGCGCGTTATAAGCAAGTCGGCGAAATAAATTGACAAAAATTTTTTGTTCTCATATAGGCAAAAATTGAAAAAATATTTTGCTGATGTATGTGTTTATTATAGATAAAAGAACTGAAAAATAAAAAATTTGATATAAAATTTGTACTTTAATATCTTCAGGTATATTAGTTACATAATATCGTTAGTTATTTCAAATCTATACAAGTCTTTTAAAATTGGACATAACAAACCTAAGCTTTAAGTTTTTTAATTAAGTGTCATCATCTTTGTCTGTGTTCTTATTCTAAGATTTATTAGCAGACACTAAATCATTATGCTTTTTAATAAAATTATTTTAAAAAACTTAACATGCCCTTAAACTAATTTTTTCAAGATTTGACAATAGTTTTTCTCCACAAAAACACTCGCTAGAGTTATCTAAAGAAAATTTTTTAATATAAAACATTTCACAATAATTTATTAAAAAGAAACAAGTGATTTGGTGAATAAGTGAGATGGTTTTCACGTTCAATAAACTGAATGTATTGGTCGTCAATAATTTTTTTAAAAATTACCCAGTACAAAGTTGAATGTGTAAGTTAACTACCAACTCATGTTCTTTTAAAAGCTGTCGTATCTTACTTTTTAAATATTGCACACTACCGGAGAGATTACTATCTATTAGCAATATTTTACAAATCAGTTTTTTAATATTGCGAGGGTGCAGAAGACATATTACCTTAGTTTTGCACTGGATGATTGGATAAACAAAGATGAAGCCAACATTAAAGTGTATCCACAATATCTTCGATTCTCGGGTGACCTTTTCAAGAGACCTAATTGTTCAATAAGAAATGAAAATTGAACACATTTTTCACTCTCACTATCGAAAATGTCACTAAGGATGTCTATTACTCAATATTATTTCAAGTGTATCGGTGCTGTCAAAAAATAAGTCCAACTTTTTTTGGCAGTTTGTTTTTTGGTATGGACACATTGTTAACATTTAGAAAAAATGACAGATTTCCCTCAACAACTAGAGATGCTAACAGTGATGGATTGTTGTTCAAAAATGTCATCAGGCACAGGCAGACTGTGTCACGTTCTTGGGTAAAAATCCAATTTTTGTTTATTTTAGTATCAGAACAATAAAATTTTGAAATGTCCTCAATATTTGAGAAAACTTTTGATTTCTTATGAGCTTAAAGTGTTTCAAGACTTTCTTGTATTGCAGTTTCCAGTTGTTGCCTCTCGACATCAGGTACTCGAACAGTAGATACAGGTGTCTACTTAGGTATTTCGGAACATTTCCAACACTCTCCATTTACAACACACTTATCCAATCAAATAACCTGCTCGTTAGGAAAATGTTTGATGCAAACTTGTGGACGTTTTAAGATACTTAAATCATTAGGAATTTTTCGCAACCAAATTTTATGCATTTGTTTATCCACTGGCAAATTAAAAGTTGACACATATTCGGTTTCAGTTTTATAGTTGGACCGACAACCAACAACACTACACGTCCGCGGCATTGTTGTCTTTTTCGTGGGCTGCGTTATTTTAATAATAATTCACATAAAATACATGCCCGAATTAAAAAAAAATCGACGTAAACAGACATACCATAACTGAAAACACACATGTTTTATAATTACAGCTGGCCGGGAGGCGTTTTTTGTGATCCTCCTACGGTCACGTGATATTTCCGCGCCCGGGCCGGTCTTTCTCGTGGGCTGCGGGTCAAATCAAATCAATATTCCCAACCTTACTTCCTGAAGAAAATGAGTTGCCTGTTAATATAGCTATAATATAACTGGAATAACCGAAATGATAAGTTCAAATAAAACCTTTAAGTGTGCCCAATTACCTGTCATCACTAATGATGATTGTAAAAGTCTTTTAGATAATCAATTAAAAAAGAAGTATTTACCATCAGTTTTTTGCACAATGTATTCAAAATTTAAAGACGTTTAGGAAGGTGATAGCGGATCTCCAGTTTTTTGTGAAAAAACTCAAATCGAAGTAGTATCTTGAGGACCAAAATGTGGACCACAAAAATCTGGAAAAAATATTGTTTGTTATAACTTTTGAAACTACACCATCAATTTTAAAGTAACGAATTACGTTTTGGCATATGGTGGCTGCAATTAGAACTGATGGAATTTGGCGGACACTTAAATTCTCAATTTCTTTCACATTGCGTAAAAACACACTGTATTTTGGAAATAACATTAAACATAGCTTGAGCTCATAGATTACGCATTTTGATCTCTCCACATTCCTTGGCATACACGATAATATAAACAAATTCAAATTACTTATTGAGAAATCGGGTGATCTACGACACCATAACCATGAATTCTTGAACTCTTGCACCATTACAAAATGCAAGCATATCTTTTGCAAATACTGTTCTTTATTGTCTTGCTAACTAACTATAACTTTGCCTTAAAATGCCAATAACTTGTTATTAACATTAGAGTAAGAATATTTTTTCTTACTCTGAGTTATTAAATTATGAAAATAAACCTTTTGTTAATACAAATATAGGTAAGAGTAAATTAGATGCGCTAAGTAGGGGAACATGGGGCGGTTTAGGGAGTTATTGGAAAAAAACCGGTCTTTATTTTAGATTCGGCTTTCTTCTGACAGATTGACAAAGAAAACTGACAGCTGACCTCTTAAAATTGACATACCAAAGTCAATATTAAAAATCAAGTCGCTAACATCCATTTAATAAAAACAAGTACTAATAAATCCGGTTCTTAAATACACAAAGGCCGAATTTTGAAAGAAAGCAGCTGCTTTTTATATGTAAATCTGTGACAATACTGCCGATTTTAAAATAAGGTTAGGTTTTTATTATTGGGACTTATTGGAATAAAACCTGACTTTATTTTAGAGTCGGCTTTATTCTGACAGATTTACAAAGAAAACTGACAGCTGACCTCTGTAACTTGACATACAAAAGTCAAATTTAAAAATGAAATCGCTAATTTTCAATATAATAATAATAAAAACAAACACCAATAAATCCGGTTCTTAAATACACAGAGGCCGAATATTGAAGGAAAGCAGCTGCTTTTTATATGTATGTCATAATACGGCCGATTTTTAAATTAAGTCAGATTTTATTCCAAAAAGTCATATCTTAATGACATTCCCTATCTAAAAGAGGCCATATTGATTTTTTTTCCGGGATCCTAAAGAGTGTGCAAAGCCAACAAAAAAATACAGGCCACGACCGTGAAAAATCAGCTGTTCTCGGCGGGCTGACTTTTACATTGGATATTATGAGAGGTCATTCGTTTTTTTTATGATATTTTTAAAATGGCGCTACAGATTTCTGCGAAATTTCAGTAAAATATTCTCAGACACCATCCCGATAGTCCACTACTTTTGTAAGGATGCAAGATTTAGCATTCCTTATTTTTAAGTCAAATTACTCGCCATTTACACCATGCCAACTGTTAAATTTGACATGTATTTGACTTTGTCATCTGCGTGTTTGTCACATTCGCTTCTGCTTTAAATTTAATTTTAATGTGAGCTAATTAAGCGGTTCTGAAAAATTAAGGATTACTATACATTTAAAAAAAATTGTTCTGCAGGAATATAGTAAAAACAATCTCAAAACCGGCTGTATTTTAAAACAAATCAAATATTCATGAACCGTCATTCCAACTTCAATATTTTAAAGACAATCAGCTGTGTCGTGACGTGACCATCAAAAAAAATCAGCCCCCGATGTGACGTCAACAAAGCGGAGGATCGTGGCCCGTCTGTTTTTATAGACCTGGAGTGGGAAATCTAACCTATGTCAATTGAGCGCCGATGTATCCTAACCTTAGAAACAAAATTTTGGATTTCCATTGTCTTTCATATTTCGTATTATCTATAAACAGGCTTTATACTACTTGGTGTGCAGTGAGGTGTGACGGCCCGCCCCCTGCAGATTCTTTTTTAGTTTTTAATTATTTAAAAAATATATACTGTACATAAGTTCAAAATCGCACTGTGCTATTTTATGCATTTTTATAATTTTTAACCCGCATTTTTTGTGCTTTGTTAAAGAGGCGCATCCAGAAATATGTCTTGGGGGGCAACGAGACCCCATAATGTCGTATTTTATACTATTTTATTTTTTTTAAGCATAAAATAGTTCTTTTGTTTACAAGTTTTGCATTTACATACATTTTGCCAAAAAATGTGCCATTCAATACCAATCTCACCTATACCGATGGTTCTCGACCTAGAGTGGACTTAAACTGGACGTCCATAGTTTGGCTAATAGTCTACACGATATAAGAAAAGACCATAGAAACACAAATGATCTTCAAATTTTTACTGGTTACAGTAAATATAAATTGCACCCAAACTTGGGGTAGGATATCTGTTTTTGGTTTTAATCATACCTCTTTGTTTTCAATAATAATCAAACAAATTAACGTGACAAAAATATATAGAAGTAAAAGGAAGTTTACTAACTTAGGAATAATACCCAATCAGAATACTATACGTTTTAGCCAAAGATGCATTTGCTTTGTTTTAGCCCTAAAATCCAACTTTTTTCACTAAAAATTTCAGTTTTTGGGCGCATCTTGCAACTTTGATTAGTTTTTGAATATTTGTTTTTAACTTTTTTCAAAAAGTTTCAATTTTTGATCGCAAGCTTAGATTTTGATGATTTGTATTAAATGATAATTGTTAGGGAAACATTAGTATTTAAAAGAAAGACTTAAAGAAAGACATAGTTAAAACGTAATAAATATTACTAAATAAATAATAAACAAAATATCATATTCAAATACTATTAAACTTATAAAAAATAAATAATAATTTTAGTATTTCCTCACATTTACAGCTAATAAATCTGTTCCTCCTTGGTACAAGCACATTCGGTTCGTAACTCTCTTTCTCGGTTTGCGTCGAATAGATGCTCTGTCTAAAAGACTTTAGCTCGTCTAGCTCCTTTTTTCGTTATGACCTTGCAATTTCTTGTTGAACAATCAGTTGTTGTTGTTGAGGATTCCCTCCTACCAACCGTTTGCCATAATGTGCAATGCGCAAACGCCTCAATCTTTTCTTTCTTGTTGCAGCGTTCCAACAGCCAATCACTACTCAGTTCTTAGCGGCTGCTGGAAGCTCTTGTAGATGGATGAAATGTTCCCTGGCCAGGTTCTACTTGGTGTTGTCTCGTCGTCTCGATCCGATGAACTGATGATTTTTGACAACAACAACAACCTTGCGAGAGAGCGCCCACGGATAAGGATCCCCTTCCAAAAGATTGGATGAAAATCCCCATCCGCTTGCCAAACTCACCCCCACTCGCTATCACTTCGAGTGGTCCTCTCTCCAACTTATCCTACTGCCGAGTAGCCAAAGTTGTATCTGAATTTTGAAAAAAGAGTTGCTTGAAAGGCTTAAGACATCTGTCTTCCCCAAGAAAGGGACGTGATGATTTTTGCAATTTTGCATTTTCTTTTATAGTTTCTTCTTTGCAATTTTGCATTTTCTTTTAAAGTTTCTTGGCTCTTGTGCCTTCTCTCCATTGGTCCATTTCTAGGCTCCTCCCCTTCTATATAAGGGTTCCTGCATCAACACAATTAATAGTTATTTAAACAACAAGGTTTGAAAACGACTCTTGGCACACGATCGAGACAGTTTGGTAGACCGAGCCGAAGGCGAGGTCTACAAGTCGAGGGAGTGTGCAAAGAGGTTTTCAAACGAGTTTTTTACAATATTTTTTATACGACTGCTTATAAAGAAAGAAAAATCAAATTTTAATTTAACTTGTTTTTATTTCCGACATTTTTACAACAAAACTTTAAAAATTCAACAATTTTTTGACGTATCTAATCAACAAAACATACGAGCAGTGACGGTTGCTACGGAATTAAGCCAACTTATATTGATGGGTGAAAACAACAAAAATCACAATGACGGGAGACCCGTATAAGCGTGTGCAAAACGTTTTGCACACAGCGTACGCAAAATGCCATTTTCAGATCGTGTTCTCCGTGCGCAAAACCCCCTTTTACAAGACAGTCGTATAAAATAGTTATTTAAACAACAAGGTTTGAAAATGACTCTATGCACACGATCGAGACAGTTTGGTAGATCGAGCCGAAGGCGAGGTCTACAAGTCGAGGGAGTGTGCAAAGAGGTTTTCAAACGAGTTTTTTACAATATTTTTTATTACTGCTAATAAAGAAAGAAAAATCAAATTTTAATTTAACTTGTTTTTATTTCCGACATTTTTACAACAAAACCTTAAAAATTCAACAATTTTTTGACGTATCTAATCAACAAAACATACGAGCAGTGACGGTTGCTACGGAACTAAGCCAACTTATATTGATGGGTGACAACAACAAAAATCACAATGACGGGAGACCTGTATGCAGAAATAACATAGGCGTGCGCAAAAATGACATAAGCGTTTGCCAAACGTTTTGCACACAGCGTGCGCAAAATGCCATTTTCAGATCGTGTTCTCCGTGCGCAAAACCCCCTTTTACAAGACAGTCGTATAAAATAGTTATTTAAACAACAAGGTTTGAAAACGACTCTTTGCACACGATCGAGACAGTTTGGTAGACCGAGCCGAAGGCGAGGTCTGCAAGTCGAGGGAGTGTGTAAAGAGGTTTTCGAACGAGTTTTTTACAATATTTTTTATACGACTGCTAATAAAGAAAGAAAAATCAAATTTTAATTTAAAATGTTTTTATTTCCGACATTTTTACAACAAAACTTTAAAAATTCAACAATTTTTTGACGTATCTAATCAACAAAACATACGAGCAGTGACGGTTGCTACGGAACTAAGCCAACTTATATTGATGGGTGACAACAACAAAAATCACAATAGCGGGAGACCCGTATGCAGAAATGACATAGGCGTGCCCAGAATGACATAAGCGTGTGCAAAACGTTTTGCACACAGCGTGCGCAAAATGCCATTTTCAGATCGTGTTCTCCGTGCGCAAAACACCCTTTTACAAGACAGTCGTATAAAATAGTTATTTAAACAACAAGGTTTGAAAACGACTCTTTGCACACGATCGAGACAGTTTGGTAGACCGAGCCGAAGGCGAGGTCTACAAGTTGAGGGAGTGTGCAAAGAGGTTTTCAAACGAGTTTTTTACAATATTTTTTATACGACTGCTAATAAAGAAAGAAATATCAAATTTTAATTTAACTTGTTTTTATTTCCGACATTTTTACAACAAAACTTTAAAAATTCAACAATTTTTTGACGTATCTAATCAACAAAACATACGAGCAGTGACGGTTGCTACGGAACTAAGCCAACTTATATTGATGGGTGACAACAACAAAAATCACAATAGCGGGAGACCCGTATGCAGAAATGACATAGGCGTGCCCAGAATGACATAAGCGTGTGCAAAACGTTTTGCACACAGCGTGCGCAAAATGCCATTTTCAGATCGTGTTCTCCGTGCGCAAAACCCCCTTTTACAAGACAGTCGTATAAAATAGTTATTTAAACAACAAGGTTTGAAAACGACTCTTTGCACACGATCGAGACAGTTTGGTAGACCGAGCCGAAGGCGAGGTCTACAAGTTGAGGGAGTGTGCAAAGAGGTTTTCAAACGAGTTTTTTACAATATTTTTTATACGACTGCTAATAAAGAAAGAAATATCAAATTTTAATTTAACTTGTTTTTATTTCCGACATTTTTACAACAAAACTTTAAAAATTCAACAATTTTTTGACGTATCTAATCAACAAAACATACGAGCAGTCGGAGCAGTGACGGTTGCTACGGAACTAAGCCAACTTATATTGATGGGTGACAACAACAAAAATCAAAATGACGGGAGACCAGTATGCAGAAATGACATAGGCGTGCGCAAAAATGACATAAGCGTGTGCAAAACGTTTTGCACACAGCGTACGCAAAATGCCATTTTCAGATCGTGTTCTCCGTGAGCAAAACCACCCCCTTTTACAAGACAGTCGTATAAAAAATATTTTACACAATTAAAATATAAGTTGCTGCACTTGTCAAAAATCAATGAAAATATAGAGATCAAACGCGTGCGGACGCAGGCTGTTGCCACAGATTATGATTGGTGCTGTCGCTGGACTGCAAAACAGGTGTGCGATTCGGCGTTTGATGTCGGCCGCCGGCTCAAAGATCCACCAACCACAAACCCACTGCAAAACAGGTGTGCGATTCGGAGTTTGATGTCTGCCGCTGGCTCAATTGCAGCAGCTTATGTTTTAATTGTGTAAACTTTGGCACCAGAAACCAACAGTTGTGCTTTCCCCTCTAAAACATCCAAGAAGTGATCCATTTCAAGTTTGTAGGCCTCTGCGATGTGTTTTCGCCTGTTTTAAAAATTTTCCCATATCTGGTCGCAGGTTGAAATTTTCATGATTTGTATGAAAGAATCAGTGGTAAAAAATGTAAAGGAGAAAAGAAAGACGAAGTCAAAACGTAATATAAAACTTTACTAAATTAAGAAGATCCATAATCGAATACTATTAAACTAACACAGAAAAAAGTAATTTTATTTTTGTCTTCAGTTCGTATTTATACCTAGTCAATCTGTTCCTCCTTCGTCCAAGTCAGCCTTACAACTTTCCCACTCCTTACGGACTCCTCACAGGCAGTGGCGATTTTGGATACTGCCAAGTTATTGGCACCAGAAACCAACAGTTGTGCTTTTCCTTCTAAAACATCCAAGAATTGATCCATTTCAAGTTTGTTGGCCTCTGCGATGTGTTTTCGCCTGTTTTAAAAATTTTCCCATATCTGGTCGCAGGATGAAATGTTCATGATTTGTATGAAAGAATCGGTGGTAAAAAATGTAAAGGAGAAAAGAAAGACGAAGTTAAAACGTAATATAAAACTTTACTAAATTAAGAAGATCCATAATCGAATACTATTAAACTAACACAGAAAAAAGTAATTATATTTTTGTCTTCAGTTCGTATTTATACCTAGTCAATCTGTTCCTCCTTCGTCCAAGTCAGCCTTACAACTTTCCCACTCCTTACGGACTCCTCACAGGCAGTGGCGATTTTGGATACTGCCAAGTTATTGGCACCAGAAACCAACAGTTGTGCTTTTCCTTCTAAAACATCCAAGAAGTGATCCATTTCAAGTTTGTAGGCTTCTCCGTAACGAGAAGAGAACGAATAGTCGATAGGTGCCCTGGAAACGCTTTCGTGAGTGAAGAGTTCCAGACTTTGAGTAGGATGTCTGTTTTCTGCCTTAAGCATACCCTTTTCTCCAAAAACTTCCAATCTTTGATCGTATCCGTAGATGCATTGTCTGCTTAGATCGATCATGCCAATGGCACCACTAGGGAAGGACATAAGAACACCTAAAAAACAACATTTCAGAAATTTTGGCTAGTTGATTGAATTACCGTATTATTTAAAAATAAGAACGCATAAAAAGTACTTATTTTCAATACAAATTTGAAGATCGATGGTTGCAAAGCCATATGATTTTTTAATGGTCTATTTAATTAGGTATTATCTTTGGTTATACAACAAACATTGGTATTATTTAAACAAGTTTAACCGATCTTGGAATTTCAGTAGAAACAGGATTCCAATATGTTTTACTTTGTATAATATTTTATTTATTATACATTTAATTTATTAATATATTATTTCGCTTTAAAAATGCTTGTATATATTTTTTTCGATCATTGATTATTTCTATAGCTTTTTCAAATTTAAACCACAACAAAATTTTAGTTTGTTTTTCTTTATTCTCAGCGTTGCGTGTTTGCGGGCGCATTTATTTATTTAGAAGACGCCAAACGCATGAGCGGGAGGTTATGGTCGTGTTTGTTTTTGTATAATTGTGTCGGCAGAACTCACAAACTTTACTGGCACGAGCCGCCACTGTGTAGAAGGCTTATTCTTCTCAGTCAAATACGGTATAGCATAAATACATGTTCAAAGAATCGAAAAGTGAAGCGTTCATAGCTGGCTTTGGAAACAATGGTAAATTTAATTTCGTGTATGCGAATTTTCAAATGCGCCTGCGTGTCTTTTGTCATGTAGACACACAGCTGCTATGTGTGTGGAGGCCATATTGACATTTTGTGATGTTTTGCATTTAACGTGTAAAATTATGTTTTTTTCTGTGCAAAATGGAAAAAAATTCATGTAAAACGTGAGCGGTTTGTGGAAAAATGTCTGGAAGAAGTAAGGAAGTGCCATTCCATAGGTAACTATGTGTATTTTTCTTTATAATTTGTTAATAAAGTTAAGAGTGGTTTATAGATGCATTAAACACTTTTCATGGTGGCCACAATAAATCTGCATAACTAGTTTTAGGAAAAATACAAAATTAATCCACAATTTGATAAATTTTCACCCAATCAACTAGTTTTTAGAAAAAAATCATAGACATAAACCTAAACATTTGACAATAACTGTCAATGTAGTGACGTAACGGAGTATGTTATAAACCCACCAAAACTGCCGCATGCGCAGTAACCGATATCCTGTCTACCCGAAAAACAAATATTAAGAATTAAATAGGGGTTCAAGCTTCAAGCATCGCGTTTGAGAATGCATAGGTATGCCTCATATTTAGGCTCTAACGTAATTGTTCTCAGTATACTACCTCCTATAAGGTACTGTTTTAATGACTTCTTTTGGGATAAAGTACAAAGCTTTTAAGCAACTCACGGAAGAAATGCAAAAGAAAAAAAATCATTTTTGCCTAATAAATAGCCACAAACATGTTTGATTTGTATATGGGATTCACGGGTACTAGCGAGAACTAAAACTTTATTCAAATCAAAATTCGTAAACTTGGGAATATCTCAAATTCTTTGCTACATTTTGACTTACCGACTGTATCAAAATCATTAAGGCCCTTAATTTCTGGAATGTTGCAATTCGCCAAAGCAGTAATAGTGTCTGGCAACTCTCCGATAGAAAAAAGAATTTGATCGATATCATGGACGCAGCAGTCGTGGAAAATGCCACCTGAAAAATCAAATTCCAACTATATAGGTATTAGACACTTATTGGAATAAAACCTGACCTTATTTTAAAATCGACCCTATTGTGACAGATTTACATATAAAAGGCAGCTGTTTTCTTTCAAAATTCGGCCTTTGTGTATTTAAGAACCGGATTTATTAGTCTCTGTATTTATTAAATGATGAAAGTTAGCGACTTTAAATTTGACTTTGGTATGTCAACTTTAAGAGGTCAGCTGCAAGTTTACTTTGTAAATCTGTCAGAATAAAGTCGACTCCAAAATAAAGTCAGGTTTTATTCCCTATTTTTGCATGAGGTGCATAGTTTAATTATTTCGCGTAAAGGAAATCTAGTACACTCGTGCTCATAAAAATCCCGTACACGGAAAATTTAATTGATACTTTTTAGTATACTTAGTAAGTTACTGAAAATTCAGCTAAGATGTCTTGGCATTTTTAACTTTTTTGTGACATCCAAGATGTCCGAATCAATTTTTTAAATGTTATTTGGTAATAACACTATAAACATAGCTAACAACAAAATATAAATAACCTATTAGAAATTTCCGTTTACGGGTTTTTTATGAGCACGAGTGTAGATTCTGTAAATTGCGCGTATGTCTATCAATGATCTCTACGCATCGACCGCGCTGTCATCCCTAGGGCATATTGACAAGCTGAAGAGTCAAGACTTCCAATCATATGTCAACAATTTTCCTTAAAAAAATGTCTTCGAAGTTAAAGTTTTTAGGATGTCATAAATTGGAACAAATAACCCAAGAATTTCAAACACGATTATTAAATGTTTTCCTAAAAAAAATCGCAACAATTCGAAATTTTATAGTAACATTCTGTATATATCTTTAACTGTCGCTTAGGACCTTTAAAACTACTCTGCCAATTTATGGGCACCTAAGCTCACACGATTAATGTATAATTTAGTTTTTACTTATTTTGGTCCTCTAAAATAACCCCCTATCTCCAGCGCGGATTTGAAGGGGTAACGTGGTTTTTACCCCCCTCGAAAAAAATATGCACTTCTTGTTATTAACTAAAGAGAAAACAGGAGAACTACCCCCCTGTAAAAAGGTTATATTACAACAAAAAAATTCGTGGACAATTACCCCCCCTAGATCTTGACCCAGATCCGCGCTTGTCCTATTCGCCACCCGGGTACACGTCCGATTGAAGATTCCGCCCCCCTCCCCACCCCAGGGTAACACCACTGAACAAAACATACAACAGTGTACTCCGGTTATAACGTACCCTTAAGGGACCAGAAAATATGTACTTTATAAGCAGACGTACGTTATAAACAACAAAATTAAAACCCAGGTACGTTACAGGGGCGTCTAGTGCATAAGGGCTGCAGAGCTACAGAACCCCCAAAATTTTCACATTATTTGACTATTTTTCAGCCGCTGCTATTTTTCTAATATAATTATTTTATTTCTAAAATTATTGGAATAGCAGTATATTTTCGGTCCGGTGTTGGTATAGTAGGCCTTTCAATCGCGTACGTGTGTTGAGTATGACGCCGCGCGCCGTCGCCGAATGCCGCATTTCACAGTCGGTCAAATGAAGTTATTGGCATTGTTGCGCTGCTAAATTGCAACACAACGTAGCTGGGTGGCTAACGAGATCTGTGCTCGGCTAGGAACCCCTTCCTTCGCCCCGCACCGCACTTGCTCATGGGTTTAGATAGCGAAATCTAGGTAAAAATAGAGCTGCAAAACTTGCAGTTCCAGTACAATTCCGGGCGGGCGGGCTCAGCGTTGCGTGTTTGCGGGAGCATTTATTTATTTAGAAGACGCCAAACGCATAATCGGGAGGTTATGGTCGTGTTTGTTGTTTGTTTTTGTATATTTGTGTCACAATGAATG
Source organism: Aspidapion aeneum (assembly GCA_963576565.1). Lineage (NCBI taxonomy): Eukaryota > Metazoa > Arthropoda > Insecta > Coleoptera > Brentidae > Aspidapion > Aspidapion aeneum. The sequence continues at coordinate 113,977,999 of OY755043.1, forward strand.
TGGTGGATAATTTAATTAATGTAAAAAAATTCTCTCTGACATGATTTTTTAAAAATAATATTATAATTATAATAGAACTCACAAACTTTACTGTCACGAGCCGCCACTGGTACGTTATAACCGGAGTACACTGTATAATTTATTTTTTTATCTTCATGCACAGTTACCTTTAATACAGTACCGCACACGTAATATTTTTACCAAAACTCTAATTTTAAAAATCTTCCCCCACCTTTTTTCGGCTTCTGTTCAGTGGATTTTATTCGTTTTTAAATGGGACCAAGTAGTTTTTGAGTTATGCGCGTTGGTCGTTACAGACAAACATAAAGACAGACAAATGAATAAAATGCGCCGGACATAAACCGAAAAAAAGGGTGGGGGTGGATTTTAAAAATTAAAGTTCTGGTAAAAATATTACTTGTGTGATACTATATTATACTGTGAATAAAGATAAAAAATTACATTAGTTTGTTTTGTTCAGTGGTGTTACACGGGGGGGGGGGATTTCCACTCGGACGCCTCCCCAGGTGGCGGTTAGGGGGTTATTTTTGCTGACCAAAATCGATAAAAATTTCATTATACATTAATCGTGTGAGCTTAGGTGACCATAAATTGGCAGAATATTTCATAAAACATACCTGAAACCTTTAAATAATCGAGACTCGGTAACGGAGAATCTCTACTACAGACTTTGATGGTTAAAATTTTTCCAATTTCTCCAGCTCTTACTCTGTTTCTTAAAGTTTGGTAGGTGAAGTCGAAACGTCTGCAAACAATAATATGTTTTAGAGGAATTTTATTTTATGGGAAAAAAGTTTTTTCGAGTTTAATCTTAAAATATCGATCAAAAACTAAATATTGATTTTTTTTTGAAAATTCGTGGTATGATGGTATTTATCTGATACGGTATAGATTTCGAATTTTTATGCGCTTTTTGTTTACGGCCGGCTATTTGAACTATTGAACAAAACAATAACAATAGAGGGTGTATTTGTTGTGTTTTTGTGCATTGCTATTTGTTCCATGGAAATGTTCTTTAATTTCATTAAATAAAAAAAAAAGAAATTTTCGTCTAAATAATTAATTTATAAAAAATGTAAAGAATTTCTCCAAAAATTGCGGAGCACCTTAAAAACGAGATGCCCCTGCGTATTTAATACAACCAATCAAATAAAAAATACAAGTGAATTAAAGAGTTATAGACTTAATATGCAAAAACAGCTCGAAGAAGAGAAGGCTTTACCTATACCGGGTGGGCCAAAAAATATCGGTCAATTTTTTTTCATGATAACTTTTGAACTATATAATCGATTTTAATGAGACAAACTGTGCTTGGCAGAGAATTAATCAGAGTTTTGACTAAATATACCTTTTTGTCCGCCATGTTAAAATCCAAGATGGCGCACGAAAATAAATTGTACCCTTCAAAGATGCTCGTTTATTCTTATGTTGCAAAAATGTTTTAATTATTTTTTTTAATCAGTGCATTCTTGCCGCGCACAACAAGGTATGACTAGGTAAAATCCGTTTTGTGGTTCTAAAAAAAAAGTTTTGATTCTACCATTGTTTTGCATATTATACGATTACCTTGCCAATCATGTCTGCATTTGTTTCCCTATAAATTTATTACTGCTGAACCGATTTTAATCAAATAAATAGCGTCTTGGTGAGAATTGCTTCTTAAATATCATGATCAAAATTTAAAATTCTTGAAAATGACGTGTTTATTCTTGTTTTTCGAAAACATTTTAGTATTTTTTGTAACTTATAAAAAAGCACTACTTTTCCCCCACACAACGCGGTACATGTTAGTAAAATCGGTTTAACAGTTCTCAAAAAATCTATTGTTTGCTTCAACTATTGTTTTACAGATTATACGATTGCATTGCCAATCCTGTCTTCATTAATATCCTTATAAATTCGTTATTACTAAACCTATTTTAGTAAAATAAAAAACATCATGGTGAAATCGATTGCTCTTTAAACATTATGATCGAAATATGCCGCTATCTTAGAATCATATTTGATTCTTCAAAATTGCGTTTTAATTCTTATTTTCCAAAAATGTTTTAGTTTTTTTTTAATTTATAGAAAAACGGTACTTTTTACCCGCATAAAAAAGTTAAATTTGATAAAATCGGTTAAGTGGTTCTCACAAAATCTGATTTTGTTTTAACCATTGTTTTACAAATTATGCGATTAAATTGCCAATCCTGTCTGCATTCATTTCTTTATAAATTCATTATTACTGAACCAATTTTAGTGAAATTAAAAACATCATCATGCAAACTGATTGATCTTTAAAGATCAGTCGGGATGTTTTTTATTTCACTAAAATCGGTTCGGTAATACTGAATTTATAAAGAACTGAATGCAGACAGGATTTGCAATGCCATCGTATAATTTGTAAAACAAAAGCAGATTTTTTGAGAACCACTTAACCGATTTTATTAGTTTGTACCTTGTTAAGCGGAAGAACAGTAGTGTTTTTGTATAGATTTAAAAAAAAACTAAAACATTTCCAGAAAAAAAATAAACGTGCCTCTTTGGAGGGTGAAGTATGATTCTGTCCGACATCTTAACTTTTAAGATGGCGGCAAACTTAGATTATTATCTTTAAAGGATAATCAATTCTCATCATTGTTTTTTTATTTCACTAAGATCGGTTCAGTCAGAAATGAATGCAGACAGGATTGGCAATGCAATCGTATAATCTGTAAAACAATGGCTGGAGTGCTTTTCAATAAATTAAAAAAGAACTAAAACAGTTTTAGAAAATAAGAATAAACACGCCATTTTGAAGAATCAAGTATCATTCTGTTGTTGTTGCCATCTTAAATTTTAAAGTGACGATAAATTTTCATTATGATCTTTAAAAAGCAATCAATTTTCACCAGAAAGCTTTTTATTTCATCAAAATCGGTTCAGTAGTAATTAATTTATAAGGAAATAAATGCAGACATGATTGGCAATCGTATAATATTCAAAACAATGGTTGAAAGTAAAATATATTTTTTTAGAACTACCAAACCGATTTTGCCGATTTGTACCTTGTTGTGAGTGGCAAGAACGCAGCTTTTTAGAAGAATTTAATTTCGTCCGCCATGTTGGACTTTGAGATGGCGGACAAAAAAGTATATTTAGTCAAAACTCTGATTAATTGTCTGACCAGTACCGTTTTTTCCGATAAAATCGATCGTATACTTCAAAAGTTATAATGAAAATAAAATTCTCCGGTTTTTTTTTGTCCCGCGCGGTATATGATACCATCGGTTCTGACGTTTTAACCCTTCTTTCAATTTGACTATCGCAAAAAGTAGTTTTTCCCTATCTTTTCAAAAACTGCTTAATTGGGATGGAACATAAAATTGACTAAGTATACTTAATACGTATCTGTGAAGATACGTTGATCGTATCTACTCACCTGTTAAAAGCACTTAGCAAGGGCTGTCCAACTTTCGTAGCCAGCTGATAAATTTTCCTGGTTTCTTCAATATTCTCGGCTATGGGTTTTTCACAGAACACAGCTTTGTTGTGGTTCAAAGCTTTGACAATAGTCTCCTCGTGGGTAAAAGTTGGAGATGCAATAACGACATATCTTACACTGTTATTTAAAAAACAAACATTACTTATTTTTTCTAACAAGTGCATAACATGTAAATAATTTAAACATTATCACCAGTATTTACTAAGACCTTAAAACTTAGCATTTTAGACCGGGTTTAAGTATTAAGTTTATAGACTTGATACCGATCGGTTTAAGTGTATTTTTTTAATCCTCACAGCTCAAATAGCTGCAAAGATTTGGTTCACCCTAATGTGCAATATGATAGTAAGCATCTGTCAGTGAGTTTCATCTCATAAAAAGTTAAATTAACTTTAGAAATAAAGAAAAACCACATAAAAAAATTGTAACGAAATGTAATTTTTTGGAAATTTAGTCTGTGCAGTCGTAGGATTTCCGTTAAAAATACTCTCAAATTGTAGTACCACCCCTGAGGGGTGGTTTAAAGTTCGAAAAACAGTAGAAATAATCCATGACTGATAAAAAAACTTATGTACAAACATTTTCAAAGCTAAATAATAAATAAATAACTTAAAACTATATCTGTAAATGCATTACCGTATTAAATAAGTATCAATATTTAAATACTGTAAAAAGCACAAGATATACTAGAATCCGTTTTCAATTACACATCCACCAAAACAATCGAACATCGGTTTAATCATCGCTAGTTCGTCTAAAAAATTAACATGTAAAATATAGCGGACAGCTGACACTGACTTACATCGTTTTTATTCGACATTTCCTAGTGACGTTCGGAGGTTTAAATATGGCTACCATTTTTAAACCAAAATATTATATTATTTTTATTTATTTCTAACCATTGTGAGGAAATAATGTTTTTTTCTAACTAAAAAAAATGACCCATATCGCAAGGTATTTATGAACAATTTATATAAATATTCAAAACTATTGAACTCACGGCAAAAATAAGTTAAACCTTAAACCAAAATCTAGACTTGTAGACCTAGGATTGTAGCACTTAGCACCGTAGACTCTTTAGTAAATACTGGTGTATATAATCAGCAAAACCGTGTAAAAATTCGAAAGGTCAGTACTTAGACCGGTGCAGATACCTTTTAAATACTCTGCCAATATATGGGCCCCTAAGCTCACACTAGGTACTATAGTTATAGTGTACGTGCGAGAGCTAATAAAACTAAAAACTCAAATATATCTTGTTCAACTCCAGACTAAATTACCTTTTGTTTGATACCACACAAGCCATGTTTTGACTTAAACTCAAATTTTTGAATTCTACCCCCACCCTTGAAAAAACAAAAACTAAAATGTATTTTGTTTAACTCCGGACTCAATTACCTTTCGTTTGATATCACACACGCCATATTTTCACGAAAACTCTAATTTTTGAAATCTACCCCCACCCTTTTTGAAGAAAAAAAAACTAAAATGTATTTTGTTTAACTCCGGACTCAATTACCTTTCGTTTGATATCACACAGGCCATATTTTCACGAAAACTCTAATTTTTGAAATCTACCCCCACCCTTTTTGAAGAAAAAAAAACTAAAATGTATTTTGTTTAACTCCATACTCAATTACCTTTCGTTTGATATCACACACGCCATATTTTCACATAAACTCTAATTTTTGAAATCTTCCCCCACCCTTTTAGTTGGCTTGTGTTCGGTAGATTTTGTTCATTTTTAAATGGGACCATCTCGACCCAAGACCCAGCTTAGGTACCAAATTTCATTAAAATCGGCCAACGGTTTTTGAGTTATGCGCGTTGGTCGTTACAGACAGACATACAGACAGACACACAGACAGACGGCGCGACAAAAAAGTTTCAAAATCATCTGAAACGCAAAGATATATAAAAATTTTTGAAATCGGAGCAACTTTTTTTTTCTCGAAAAAATTAGGATCACCATAGCTCACACTACTATAGTATAGTATATGTGTGAGCTAAAAAGCAACAAACTTTAATAACTTTACAAAGGACAATAGATTTGTAAGTTTTAATGCATGGGCGCACCCAGGGGGGGGCCCGGGGCCCGGCCCCCCCCCCCAAGCCTAAGATTTTTGTACATATTTTCCACATATTTCATGAATAAACACAAAAAATAGCATGAAATACGACATCATAAGGCCTCGGGCCCCCCCCAAGACATATTCCTGGGTGCGATACTGTTTAGTGTATAAAGTCTACACCAAGAACGTTTCAATAGATGAGTTACTTAGTATCACCAAAAATAAATTACAAACTGATGATACACTTCACGAGAGAACAACGCTATCGGTGGAGGGGGTGATGGATCTGTTAGAGCTCTCTCTCCGTAACTTTTACTTTCAAGTGAAAGATAAGTTTTATGCGCAAAATGATGGACTTCCAATATGGGCTCGTCTCTTTCGCCAGTATTAGCAAACATCTACATGGAGTGCGATCAACACAGCAAGAGCCCGGCCAAAACTATGACTATGATACATGGATAACACATTTATTATGTGACCGGAAAATGAAGATGAACTGCAGAATTTTCTACACCATCTGAACGGTATTCGACCAATAATCAAATGCACAGTGAAAAATGAAAGATTCGGCCTTACTTTTTTTGGATGTTCTTGTCAAACGAATTGACAGAAACATTCAAAACACTGTATATATACCTTGCTACATAAGAGATTTACCATGTTTGTATTTTTTTTATAACTGCTTGATAAATCATTTGTTTTGGTAGATATAATTAACTTTTGCGTCACACTTTTTGCTATTTCTTATAATAAAGCAGTAGAGATCGACTTAAATATACGAAAACACCCTGTACACGTCATTTTACTTACTTGGGGTCTTTATAGACTTGATCTGCTTGTTTTGATGAAATAAGTTTTGTTTTGCTGGTATCAATGTTGAAGTACTTTCGTATTTTTTCGAGTCTTCGGGCATCATCGTCCACAACGTACAAAAGGTTAACACGTCGAAGAGTTACCAAATAAGTCAGATGGATGGTTCCTTAAAAAGTGGGTGGATAGTTTAGTCAAAAAAAGGGAAAAGTCAAAGACAGATTAAACTATAAAAGTACATATACACAAAACTGCTCTGCGAACGCGCCGTATGTGCGCCGCTCGCGCGCTGCTCACAATCCGCGCGCAAATATTAGTTTCGTTCCAGCATCGCGTGCGACAGTCATAAAACGGTACGAAAAATCCTTTTTGCGTTCCAGGTCGACTTTATATTATATTATACTGTTATCGGACAGTCAGTTTTCCGTTCCATCAAGCCACTTAAACTGGTTTCTGACTCCTCTGAAATACAAGGATTGAAGACAGGCGCATTAGAAATGATTATCTCTCTTTTCTTTGTCTGTGTTTATCATATGTTGCACTGGAAAAATTGTATGTAAAACACTAACATTTCTAGTTTACATCACCTGAGATAAAAATATACCATAAAATTACATTAAATTTACATTTGTCTGAGAAAATTCAAAAAACAGTGAATCACCCAAAAAATTAAAATTTTTGGTGAAATAAATTGAGTTTCATAATCAATTTTAACACATGACAAAATGCCGATTTTTTTTTTAATTTCCAAAAAAAAATTGTGCAACATCTGCAGCATCTGTCAATTTTTTTGCAAGGGCCTCTTAATTTTTATTACCACGGGACTGCGGATGGTGTAGGTATACCACATGGAAAAAAGCTATACTGACTATAGGGTAACCTGTAAGTACAAGCTACAAAATGTGATTTTCTTACTTCTTAGAAGTATCACGATCTCTACTTCCTAAAAATGAATAAAATTAGAAAAACTTTAGGAATATTAGGGCTTTCTATAATATGTAGGTAATTTCACAAATATTTTGTAAAAATCAAATTACAAAATACAAATAAATAAATATATAAATTTCACCTAAGACCTACAAAATACTCTGCCAATATATGGGCCCCTAAGCTCACACTAGGTACTATAGTTATAGTGTACGTGTGAGCTAATATAACTAAAAACTAAAATATATTTTATTCAACTCCAGACTAAATTACCTTTTGTTTGATACCACACAAGCCATGTTTTGAATTAAACTCAAATTTTTGAAATCTACCCCCACCCTTAAAAAAAACAAAAACTAAAATGTATTTTGTTAAACTCCGGACTCAATTACCTTTCGTTTGATATCACACACGCCATATTTTCACTTAAACTCTAATTTTTGAAATATACCCCCACCCCTTTATTTTTAAATAAATTAAAATGTATTTTGTTTAACTCCAGACTCAATTACCTTTCGTTTGATATCACACACGCCATATTTTCACTTAAACTCTAATTTTTGAAATCTACCCCCACCCTTTTATTTGGTTTGTGTTCGGTGGATTTTGTTCATTTTTAAATGGGACCATCTCGGCCCAAAACCCAGCCTAGGTACCAAATTTCATTAAAATCGGCCAAGCGGTTTTTGAGTTATGCGCGTTGGTCGTTACAGACATACAGACAGACAGACAGACAGACAGACAGACAGACAGACAGACATACAGACAGACAGACAGACAGACAGACGGCGCAACAAAAAAGTTTCAAAATCATCTGAAACGCAAAGATATATAAAAATTTTTGAAATCGGAGCAACTTTTTTTTTCTCGAAAAAATTAGGATCGCCATAGCTCACACTACTATAGTATAGTATATGTGTGAGCTAAAATAAATATTTCTTCACAAGTTTCTCCCGAAAATATGTGCTAATGCAAGTTCGTTTTAATTTTTGGCATATTTAGTTTATTAGGCAGTCTGTAGTAAGGTCACTATATCACGTAGTTCCCTTCGTGATATAGTGACTTTAGTCTGTAGTGGTGTATAGTTTGTAAATATTAATTAAATTAATGTAATTTTATCTGCATTTTAAAGAACTAAAATTAAAAATATATTATGATAATCCTATGTAATTGTGTAATTCTTTCTGTGTGCAACTTTATTTTGGGGCTCTCGAATTCATACATTGCCTTCGATCTATCTTTACGCGACCAGACCTACCCTTTCATTTAGTCACGAGACTTTGAATTTAACTCTCTCGCATATGATCACATGCGTGAAGTAAATCGATCACTACCCCAACAGCATTCGGTTTTTGGACAGTCTTCGTACTGCATTGCGCGCGCTTTGGGATTTTTCGGACGGTTTTATGACTGTCGAACGGCTATTGATTCGTCCTGTTCTCGTGTTTTTAAGTTGCGCACGCGCACTGGCAAGCCGTTTGCCAAAAACGAGTTTTCATTTCAATGCGTGTTTGCTGTTTTTCCGTGGATTGAAGAAAGTTCGTGACACGAATTCGGCGCCGGCGCATCGCAATTCGCATACCGTTGTATTACGGCTTTACGATTGCCATTTAACCCAGTTATTAAAAATAATGTCGAATTGAAACCACGTTCAAGGATAATAAACCCTGAAGTTAAAACATATAAAATGGGAATAAGGAACTGCAATTTTTTTATATGGACTATTTATAAAAATCTTTTTATAAAAAAAGATATATTAAACGAAAACATTTTTGAACAAGTTGCGACTTTTTATTTTCTACTTCGTAAAGATGTTGCAAAAATAATTTAATTCAAAATGTTTTACATTTATTATTTATTAAAAAATGTACAAAAATCGATTCCTTATGAATATCAGCTTCTCTTAGAAATAAAGTGATTCTTACCCGAGAACTATAAATAGACAGGACTGCCCAATCAACTATAAGTGCCCGCCGTATTCACGCGAATATTCTGGAAAACTCTCGCTATTCGTGACGTCACCTGCTGTCACTTTGTGTAAAATACATTACATTAGTTTTCATACCGTTTATGTGGCTAATTTTATACTGCATAAAGGAGTTTTAAACAAATTAAATAAATAATAATAAATATTTTGCTTTAAATTTATTAAAAATGAAACATTAAACGTTTACTTTGTATAAATAAGCACAAAAAGAGTGCAAAAAGGCAGTATTATTTTTTAACTTATTTTCTTACAGCACCTATTTCTTGGGGTTTTATTTGTCAAAAATGAAATAGCCAATGGTGATCTGTGCTTTTCTTATTCAAAATGAAGGGATAAAGTATACTCCTCAAAGGGGATGCATGCCATAAAATTCACTAATAAAATAGACGTGTTTAAGGGGTTTTTCAAATAACGTACGATAAATGCCCAAAAAACCGCGTTTTCCAATTTAAAAAAATCACCCTGTATAATGTTTACATATTGTAAAAAATTGTCCAGTTTTTCTGCTAAAATCATAAATTCTTTAAGTTTTCTTTTAGAGTGCTCTCATATTTTGCTTTAAGATTTTGAAAATTTATTCGAATTTTAGTCCTTAATTTACAGAATTTTGGCGAGGTTACAAACAGCACCTGGTCCCTTTCTAAGCGACTCTCTATGGTGATTTGGAAAATATAACTTTCCAGTTTTAATTTTTTTTTTAAACTCTTTTCTTAACAAAAAACAATTTATTTGCTTAGGTGTATAGTACATCAGAATATGGCTCTTATATTTAAAGTTCTCTGGAAAAATAGAGGATGTTTGCCGCTCCCGCTCCCTTCCTGGGAACGCCACTATTTTTTATTAGAATTTTTTGTCTAAATAAAGGTTCTGAATTTCTACAAAACACTATTACCTATAACTAAACTCGCTATGGTCAATGTATATTAGTTAAACAAACAAAGTGTTATAACAACAATACTGTACATAGTCAGGATCCAAAACATATAAAATAATAGTTTTAAAATAAGATACAAGTAAAATAAATGGATCCATGACGGATCTGACACCTTCCTGGCTAGCCTATTATCACACTTCCAGTGAAGCCGTGATAATATATGAGCCATGAAAACAGTTTTTCTAAATATCTCAGAAACTAAAGCTCCTACGAAGTTTTTGGTTATAACACGAATTATTGAGCAAAATATAGTTTATTATATTCCGAAAATAATGTATTGATACGATGCTCCGTTTAAAAGTTAGCATTTTTTAAAGTTTTTAATTGTCATTATAAATTTTTGACCAAAATTTAATCAGCTCGTAAGAGTGTCGAACACTATTTTAGGTACTTGAAAATTTGATGAAAATCGGTTTAACGGTTTAGGAGCTACTATTGTGTTATAGATAGAAATAATATACACACAGACACACATCACGACGATATTGCTAGAATAGGTCAAAATACATTCAAATAACACATTTTTGGCGTTATCTCACAAAAAAAAATTAATACCTTTTCTAGCCATTGCTACGCGGGCTAGGAAGGTAAAAATAAATTCGTAAACCTTAAACCTTAAAATCAGGTTTTTTATATTTAAATCGACAAAAAAAGCACAGCCCGAAACGTAAACAAACCTGCCAAGACAGCAGGTGACGTCATATCTTCTGCGTGGGCGACAACTGGCAAAGGTACAGTCGCCAACTTTTTTAATGTAATTCCTATATATTTATCGGTTTCACAACGTTCTACGTCTTCCGATACCCAATCTCCACTCGTTTCTGTTTGCCCATAATTCATCATCTAGGCCTCTTATTCTTATTTCACTGTCTATTCCTTCTCTCCAGCTTCTCCTTGGCCGTCCTCGTTTTCTTCGGCCAGTTGGTTTCCATTGTAGTATTTGTTTAGGTAGTCTTTCGTCATTCATTCTTTGTACATGTCCGTACCACACCAGTTGTTTTGTTCTTATATCATCCACTAAAGTACGTTCACCTACTGTCATAATTTCTCTTATTCTTTGATTTGTAACTCTTTCTCTTTTTGATTTCCCTGCTGCTCTTCTCCAATAGTCCATCTCCGTAGCGGAAAGCATTTTTTCTGTTCTATCCTTGATTGGCCATACTTCTGAGCCGTATGTAATAATACTTTTTATAATGGTGTTATATATAAGCTTTTTGTTATGTTTTGATATACTTTGGTCCCAAATTATTCCATTTAATAAAGTTATTGCTTTTCTTCCTTGTACGTTTCGATCTTTTATAGCTTTGTCTAGTGTTCCGTCAGCTGTAATTTTTAGACCTAAGTATTTATACTCATCACAGGAGTGAATTCGCTGCCCGGTATTTAAGATTAGATCCTGTTTCATTCCACCGATACACATATACTCTGTCTTATTGAGATTAACCTCTAGTCCCCACTTATTGTACTCTTCTATTAGTTTTCGTGTCATATATTCGAGGTCGTCATAATCCTGAGCCACTACTATCTGATCATCGGCGAAACATAAAGTATACAAGGTGGTTTCGTCCAACGGAATTCCCATGTTTTGGCATTTTCTCTTCCATACTTTAAGGACTTGTTCCAAGTATATCTTGAAGAGCGTAGGCGAGATACAGCAACCTTGTTTAAGACCTTTATTTACTTGAAAGCCTTTGGTTAGTTTTGCTTTTATTTTAACTTTTGCCTTACTATTGCGGTATAACTCTTGGATGGCCTTAATTAGTTGTACGCTTATGTTTGTGTTTTCCAACGCTTTCCAAAGTAGATTTAGTGGTATACTATCATATGCCTTCTGCAAATCCACGTAAAGCAGATGCAGCTCTTGACCGTATGCCATTTTCTTTTCAATAACTTGGGTTATACAAAAGAGATGATCTGAAGTCGATCTACCCGCCCTGAAACCAGCTTGTTCTTCTGCCTCCATGTCTTTATATTCGCTCTCTACTTTATTTCTTATTATTTTACCGTATATTCTGCTTAGCGTACTAGTCACAGATATACCTCTATAATTGTCACATATATCTTTCCTTCCTTTTTTGTGTATTGTGGATATATATGACGTTTTCCACTCAGTTGGGACTACAGTTCCATTTAAATATTTTTGGAAAAGATTCCGTAATCTCCAAAACAGTTCTTCAGTGCCATATTTAATAAGTTCGGCTGGGATATTTCCGGGTCCGGCAGATTTACCGCTTTTTAAGGTTGTGCACACGTTTTTGACCTCAGAGATTGTGAGGGGTACTGGAGATCCCATCGTTCTAATTATATTGTCTCTTGCGTCTTCCTTGAATTCTGCTCTATCTTCAGTTAAAAGTTTTTTAAAATGCTCATCCCATTCTTTGTCTGGTATTGGTGAAATGATATCTCTGCATGTTTCTTTTTTAATCGATCTTATAGTTTTCCAGCTTTCGGTACTTCTCCTACCTCCTAAGTAAGAATCTATTTTCTGACACTTTTGCGTCCACGAATGATTTTTCTTATCACTGATCATTCTTCTCACCTTTGATTGCGCGATTTTGTATTCTTGTCTGCTTCTATCTGTCTTTTGGGATAAGTAGGTGTGATATAATTTCCTTTTTTCCTCTATTTCTCTCTCAATCTCAGCATCCCACCAGTATGGTTTTCTTCTTTTAGAAGTTTCTTCCACTAATCCTAGTGCTTCTTTTGCAGCTTGGTGGATGCTTAATGTAATACATTCGTATTCCTCATCTGGGGTTTCACCTGAACTTGTATTAAGTTTTTCGTTCAGTCTCTTTTTGTATAAGTTTTTTACGCTGTCATGTTCTAGGCTTAGTAGATTATATTTACAGTGATCAATTTCTTCAATCACTGTATCATCAAGATGTTGTTGATGCAGGCTTCGGCCTTGATAAGGAAAGAGAATTTTGGACTCCAGAAAATAGTGATCACTTCCGCATGTTGATCCACGCTTTGTTCTGACATCTTGAATTTTTAGTTTTGTCTTTTGTTTAGTGATAAGATAATCAATGACGGATTTCAGGTTTTGTGAGGGTTTGGTCCAGGTATATTTGTGTATTTCCTTATGTTGAAAAAAACCGTTTTGGATTTTTAGGTTTAATTGCTCACATACTGTAATTAGCCGGTTTCCATTGTCATTAACAAGATTTTCTCCATATTGGCCAACTGTCAGATCATTAACTCTGTTACCGGTTTTACTATTTAAATCTCCCAATATGACAATTTCTCTAGATGCACTTACTGCTGATATTTCATTGTGTATTTCTTCAAAAAAATTGTCTTTCACGGCTACATTTGCATCGTCGTTATACGCATAGATTCCAAAAATCGTAAGTCTCATTCCTTTTATTGTTATATTCATTTTAATTAGCCTTTCATTGACTGCTTCCCAGTTGGTGATAAATTTTCTAAATCTTTTGTTGACCAAAATAGATACTCCTTGTTGGGCATGTTTTTCTTTTGCCACTCCGCTATAGAAATGGTCATATTGTCCTAGGTTTTCAGATCCTTTTCCTTTCTTTTTCGTTTCTGTTAGTACAGCAAGGTCTACCTTCATTCTGCTGCACTCATGTACTATTTCATTCATTTTTCGATTCATTCCTTGTACGTTCCATGTACCAAAAATCATATTCCTGTTTCTTTGCTTGGTTCGTCTTAGGTTTTTCATTTCTTTCCGAGGCGTTTGATTGGGTTTTTTTAAATAATTCCTAAATTGCATAAACTCGCCTGGAAAGTCCGCAATTTTAGCGAGCCTTAATAACTGTTAAAGAAATTCGTTTGTTAAATCATAGCACTGACTTGAAACAATGCGGTGTTGCCAAAAACAACGTAACGTTTCTACAAATCAAAGAAAATTAAGAGGACATTTAAAAAGTTGGCGCGTGTACGGCAGTCCCTAAGAACACTGAACAATATTCGAAGGGCAGTCCTGCCGATTTACAGTTTTTGATTCTTACCAGCTCTTCCAATTCCAAATATAGCACAACCGTATACTTGGCTAGTTTTTCCTGACTCCATAGCAAAATCTTTCATAAATCTAAGAATTTAAATAAATAACGGATTAAACAAAATAAATAGATATATGACGAATCTAATCTAGCCCATTAGCACGCTCCAAGGGAACTCCACGCTATATCAGCCTTGAAAACAATTTTTATTAAATATTAATAATAATGAGATTCTACAAAATTTTTGGTTATAACATGAATTGAGAAAATTTTGTTCTACCATATTCCGAAAACCGCATATTATTTACAGTTTTTTAATTTTTTAACTGTCAAAAAGCTCATTATTGTTAATGAATTTCGACCAAAATCTAATCAGCTCATTTTAGCGTCAAACAATATTTTTCGTGTACAGGGTGAGCCAAAAAAAAACCGGACAATTTTTTTTCATTATAACTTTTAAACTATACCATTGAATTTAATGGGACAAACTGCACTTGGGAGATAATTAATCAGAGCTTTGACCGAATATATTTTTTTGTCCGCCATCTCAAAATTCAAGATGGCGGATGAAATCAAATTGTACCCTTCAAAGATGCTAATTTATTCTTGGGTTGGGAACATGTTTTATTAATTTTTTTAAATCTGTAAAAAAGCTGCGTTCTTGTCACGCACAACAAGGTACGAATCAGCGAAATCGGTTTGGTGGATCTAAAAATAAATATTTTTGTTTCAGCCATTGTTTTCAGTATTATAATATTTCCCCTTTAGTTCACTAAAATCGGTTTAGTAAGAAAACGAATTTATAAGGAAATGAATGCAGACAGGATTGGCAAGGCAATCCTATCATCTGTAAGACAATGGTTGAACCACCACACCGATTTTACTATTTGTTCCTCATTGTGTGGGGGAAAAGTAGTGCTTTTCTATAAATTAAAAAAAAACTAAAACATTTTCGGAAAATAAGAATAAATACGCCATTTTGAAGAATCAAATATAATTTTGTCCGCCATCTTAAATTTTAAGATGGCGATAAAATTTGATCATGATCTTAAAAACAATCAATTCTCACCAGGATACTTTTTATTTCAATAAAATCGGTTCAGTAGTAATGATTTTATAAGGAAACAAATGCAGACATGATTGTCAAGGCAATCGTATAATACGCAAAAGAAAGTTGAAACAAAAATATTTTTTTAGAACCATGGAACCGATTTAGTTGCATCGTACCTTGTTATGCGTGGCAAGAATGCAGCTTTTTCACTAATTTTAAAAATTAATTCAAACATGTTTGCAACACAATAATAAACGAGCATCGTTGAAGGGTACATTTTAATTTCGTCCGTCTTGGATTTTAAGATGGCGGACAAAAAATATATTTTTAGTCCAACCTCTGCCCACATAGCACAAAAATCACATCAACGTTAAATTAACGTGAACAAAAATAACAACGCTTTTTTTTACTTGAAAACAACCTCATACCATGTAATATTTATTTTGTTAAATTCACATGCTTAAAGATAACTTAAAAACAAGGAGAAATCAAGCTATAAAAATGTACTTTTTGCTGAAGTTTCTGGTGCTGTGTATATAACGTGTTTTTTACACTCGTTATTTTCATGTACCAAATTCACACTTGAAAAGTCCTCCAGAACATGTTCTAAAACGACACTAGATTAAGACTTCTCAAACCTACTAACTTTCTGCGTCTTTTTTGGTCACGTTTTTTAATAACATTTTTTTAACTTTAAAGAGACGCGAAAGGAAGTTATAAAAGTTCACTAGTTTTGAGACTACAACACTTCAAGAAAATTTTAAAGATGGTGCTCAAGGCAAGACAAAATATCTTTTTTTTAAAAAGCTAAACAAAATCTTTATCAGGTTAATAACAGATGCGTCGTGATCGTGAAGGATCAGGGATCAGTTCCTTAAAAGGTTTTTGGAGTTTAGAGGCCAAAGCACTGCCTGATAGATTTCGTCAAAGTGAAAAATCCCGACAATAGGTGGCGCTGCTGCTAGTAAAATCTCAAAAATATTCAGTAGAAAAGCCATGTAAGTCGCGTTTTAAAATTCGTGTAGAAAAGGCGTGAATCTAATGTGATTTTAACGTAAAAATCACTTGAAACTAACGTTAAAACATTGCTGTTTTAATTTTATAATGGCGTTATTACAACGCAGTTTTTAGCAACGTTATTTTTTATAACGTTAATGAATAGCCTATTAAGCTTGTTTTCATATATGAAATAAACGTTTTTTTTAGCAGCTTTTAAAATCAACGTTTTTTTTTCTCACGCCTTTTTTACGTGTTAAACACGTGATTGTGCTATGTGGGTGATTAATTCACTGCCAAGTGCAGTTTGTCCCATTAAAATCGATTATAAAGTTAAAAGTGATAATGAAAAAAAAATGTGCGTTCTTTTTGGCCCACCCGGTAATTCTCATTAAAATTGTTCCAGCGGTTCCGGAGTTATCGTGTAGTTTAGTATTTCGTTCTTTAGGCATAAACTAATAATTACTTACTGATGGTAGGGCTGATCAATAGTTGGTGGTGGATTTGCTTTGGTGGTGTAGGGTGATGGAACCGCATACTTCTTGGTCGCCATTTCGGTTTGTTATTTTAAATGTAGAATATAGAAAATATGAAAATAACAGAAACACCGTTCGGCACGAACAAAAATAAACTAAGGCTTCTTATCAGCACCACTATTTATAATCTTCGTAAGATATAAATAAGCATATGAGTTTTTCATAGGTCAAAAACGTATAATATACAGGGTGCATCAAAAGCAGGTGGACCCGGAATTTCGGCTCAGGAATGAATGAGCGAAGTATAAAATATTAAAGTATTAAAAGGGCGAAGTATCAAAAGACCGAAGTATCAAAATAGCGAAGTATGAAAGAAGCGAAGTAGGAAAAAGCGAGTAATAAAGGAGCAAAATGATAAAAGAGCGAGTAATAATTTAGGGACGTAATAAAAGAACGGACAAACAAAAGAGCGAAGTATGAAAAGTGAAGTAACAAAAGAGCGAGTGTCAAAAGAGCGAAATATTAAAAGAGCGACTGTAACAAATGAGCGAAGTATTAAGAGCGAATGTAACAAATGAGCGAAGTAACAAGTGAGCGAAGTAATAACTAACATATTTTGTTACATTTGCTATTTTATTACATTGCTCTTTTCTTACTCGCTCATTTGTTACATTCACCCTTTTAATACTTTCGCTCTTTTATTATTTCGCACATTTATTACTTCGTACTATTGTTATTTAGCACTTTTATTACATTGCACTTTTATTACTTCACTCACTTATTACATTAGTTCTTTTATTACATCGCACTTTTATTACTCGCTTAATTGACATCGCTCTTTCGAGACTCGCTGTTTTGATACTTCGCTCATTTGTTACTTCGCTCTTGTATTACTTCGTCCTTTTGATACTTCGCTCATTTGTTACTTCGCTCATTTATTACATTCATTCTTTTATTACATTCGCTTATTTATTACATCGCACTTTTATTGCTCGCCCATATATAACTCGCTCTTTCATCACTTCACTCAACTGACATCGCTCTTTCGAGCCCCGCTCTTTTGTTACTTAGCTTTTTTGTTACTTCGCTCTTGTATTACTTCGTCCTTTTGATACTTCGCTCATTTATTACTTCGCTCATTTATTACTTCGCTCATTTATTCCTTCGCTCATTTATTACATTCGTTCTTTTATTACATTCGCTTATTTATTACATCGCAGTTTTATTACTCGCTCATATATTACTCGCTTTTTCATCACTTCGCTCAATTGACATCGCTCTTTCGAGACTTGCTCTTTTGATACTTCGCTCTATTGTTACGTCGCTCTGGTATTATTTCGTCTATTTGATAGTTCGCCCTTTTGATACTTCGCTCTTTTTATATTTCGCTCATTTATGCTTCGCTCATTCGTTCCGGAGCCGGAATTTCTGATTCATTCATTAATTTTTTATTTTAAAATTCACCAGTCACGTACCGCAAAAAAATTTAGCGGACGAAAAAGGGGCATACTCCTATACATAATATTTCAATACCCACGGTAATTGTCAATACAAGAAAAAATGTCCTGATTGGTTGCTTTCAAACACATATGCATACGTATTGTTCCAATGCTCACGGTACCTTATGATGCATGATTGAAACATATTTAAAACAGCAAGATCAATGGACATAAGACATAAGTCTATCCGTTTTGCGGTCCTTAAGAAAAAATGTCCTGATTTGTTATACTTTTACAAATGCATTTTATTTTATTCGTGTATTCGTCACGTCAAATCATTGGCGCATAGTTGACCAAAACTCTATCTATGTAAATTTGGTATCTATGCATATTTCGTGTTTTTATTGTCATTGTGTAAATGGGTAACAGGGAGTATTGGAATATTACGTACATGGGCATAATGGATTATTTCTTAATTATTTATTTTACAGTTTTTTATATTATTTTAACCTTTCGCAACACATTGTATTTGCTGCAGTTTTTATTTACAAAAAGTAATATTCTTATCTAATAAGGTAAATAAATAATATTATTGTCTATTATTTAATATATTGGCCATTTCCACTAAGGATATTTCCAAAATAGCAGACGCATAATTTGAACCTATTGAACTCAAATTTATAATAATAAACAAAGGCATTAGAGAAGGTCAGGAGCGGCAAGGAAGAACAAATTTACATTTGTATAGCGAGGTCACCCTGAAGGAGCTTAAAGCTCATAAGATTGCTGACGGTTTCGTAGAATAATCATAATTTTTTTTTATGTAAATGGGACGAATCCGCAGAGGCTCTAAAAAAGTACTAAAGCACATAACTAAAACTTAGTTAATGGAACTCATGATTTAGTACTTGAGCCAGTAAGCCTTGCACAAAAACAAATTTATTTTAGTTATAGTTAGGGGAACCACCCCAGGTTTCTAGGCAACCAAACACCAGAGAGCTGCCCGTTACGACAGAGTAGCAGGAGTGCCAGAAGCTAAAGCATTCCAGTTACAACTTGTCGCCGCCTTAGTTTGATTTCGGCTGCGGTTTAATAGTTCAATGAATAGAGGCCAAAATAGGGGGGGTTACCCTACAAAAGGTCCGGTAGTTCTGAATTTTGGATATGCTGTTAAGCTCAGGAGGGTAGTTAAAAATCTGAGTTTTCGTCACCCCCACCCCTGTGCTCCCTTCGCCATCTTGAACATTTTTCTCTTAGAAGCGTATTTTTTGAGAAAATTTGAGAAAACCTAAATATGTTAGATTTTGGGGAGTCTGGGGGGGGGGTTGAAGAGGTGGTTAGTTTAAGGAGGTGTTTGACCCCTAAGCTCTCTTACCTTTTTGTACGTCACTAAATTTACACAAAAAATAAAAATAAATAAAAAAGGTGCCGTTTAAAGCACTAAATTTAAAAAAAATATTATTTTCTAACTTACTAACTTTAAGTTAAAAGTTACTCCCACTCCATTACAATATTTAAAAATACATTTAAAGAATGGCTTTTGTAGCTGATAAAATTCTCTACAAGATATGTTCTTAGAACTTTTACCCTAGAACAAAGTATTTCGGAGCTTATGCCGTCTAAAGTAGAAAAAATCTGAAAATTTGCCCAAGCACGTGATTTTAGTCATTTTAAGAAATTATCTAGCTCCGTTACTACTGCTTGCAGAACAACCATGGTACCACCCAATTGTAGATAATTATATCTTCTAAAAAATTTCATATAACTCTTTTTGCGATTTAGTGTACTGGAACGAAGTTACAGGCAAAAAACTACAAAAAGTGCCAATTTTTGATCGTTTTTTTAAGATGGCTGACGAGAACTCAGATTTTTAACTAACCTTTCGACCTTAATAACATATCCAAAATTCAGAACTACCGGACCTTTTGTAGGGTAAAACTCCTCTATTCATTATACTATAAGTAGATTATGCTGTTTTGCTTCTAATTTTTACGTTGTCGTCAACTGGTGGTTAAATTACCGTTTTTTAAATTTTAGAAAAGAAGTTCATTTTTATGAACAAGAACTAATATGGCGGTCTTACCCCAAGGATGTGGCGGTATTGCCCTATACCATGGGGGAAATCCGCCAACTGCAACGTTAAAAACAAATAAATATTTCTTTTATATTTGTGCAAAAAATTATACATTTTTTAATTGAAAGTTGTAGTTATGTTAATAAGCTAACTAAACAAAAAATATTTTGTAATTAAAATTCATTTTACCGCTTTAATTTTGCTAGATTCCTTACGGTGGTGGAATTCCCCCGCCTTCCCCGTGGTATGGTGGTATCCCGTGGGATTGTTTTTGAAAAATTTTTAAAACCCCTCTAGATCGATTGGTAATAGATCACACAATTTAAAGTCACTGGGTGTTTGCCTCCAATTTTAGTAGGAGGGCCGGTGTGACGTCATAAATCCAAACTTTGGCTTATACCTTTTTCTAAATTAGTTTTAAAGAGAAACTGTAAATATATTTTTTGTTTGTAATAGAACACCAAGTAAGATGGTAAAGAAGTAAGCTTCATATCTTAAAAAATAACAAAGATATTAATAATTTAAAATTTTTAAAAAAATAGTACCTTTTTTTAGAACGTTTTAGGTTTGGTTCAATTTTAAGTCGCCTGGTGTTTGCCTCAAATTTGAGTGAAATCGCCTGTTTGATATGTACAGGGTGTCCCAAATAAAAGCAACTACATTGGGATTTCGGAAACGGTAAGAGATACGAGTTTGTTTAAATGATAAAAAAAGTTGCGCTATTCTAAGCCCAATCAGATGCCGTATCAAAATTAAAAATATCTACAGGGTTTTTTAAATTACGAAGAAATTTAATGAAATTTGGTAGTTTTCTATAAGCAGCTACTGCCAATTGAATGCCAACTTTGTTATTTCTTGTAACCGCCATATTGGATTTATACTTTAATAAATAAAGCATAAAAGGAGCTTTTCAACCGTGTATAAGCCTATCTTTGAATGACGGAAAATGTGAATTTATTAAAAAAATAGCGCGAAAAGCGTCCTTATTTGTTCTCCTACATAGAGCCAAACTAGGAACGCAATAATCGACTCAAAACCTGAAAGCGTACTAAGGACGCTTTCCTTGCGAATTCGCCACATATTTAGTCACATTTTCGGTACCATTATTATTGAATTCTAGGGACAAAACTGCTTGCTGCGTTTTATTTATTTAATCAAAAACACAAACCTAAAATTAATTATTTTTAATGCCGGGGACCGTATCTCTCTCTTGCTTGCAGTGATCTATAGCACCATTAAAACAATACAGCCGCAAGAGTCGCATATGACAACTACGACGCAACGTTGCCAAAAAGTGGAAGACAATGATTATGTGAAAGGTTGTCGCTAGAGGCCCTGGATATCAAAGTATATAAAAAAATGTTAAGGGCCTCTAGTGGTGCCAATACTTTCTGACGCTAGTGTCAAAAGGTATTGTCGTGGCTGGTTTGTTTTGATAACCATTTTTTTCTGGCATTTAGACAATTGGTTTGTCAAAACTATGAAATAATTTTCTTAATATTTTTTCTTTTGAAAAACACGGTAATTTGATGAAATTCATATTTTTCAAAAGTTTAACAATAGCTTATGGTTAAATAGGGATTGCTTTCGAAAAGAAAAATGGCAGTTAAATCAAGTTTTGTTAACCAGGGTAAGAAAAAATATATTTTTCTACAACAAGCAGAAAATGTTTCAGAAAGGTGCACATTTTGCATGCATATTGATCTTTGTATATATACCGAGTGGGCAAAAAAAATTGGGAATTTTTTTTCATTATAACTTTTGAACTATACCATCGATTTTAATGTGACAAACCGCACATGGCAGAGAATTAATTAGAGTTTATCCTCCATCTTAAAATCTAAGATGGCGGACGAAATTAAATTGTGCCCTTCAAAGATGCTCGTTTATTCTTGTGTTGCGAAGAACTTTTTTGGATTAGTAAAAAAAGCTGCACTCTTGCCACGCACAACAAGATACGCATCAGCAAAATAGGTTCGGTCATTCTAAAAAAATATATTTTTGTTTCAACCATTGTTTTGAATATTATACGATTGCCTTGCCAATCATGCCTGCATTTATGTCCTTATAAATTCATTACTACTAAACCGATTGTGATGAAATAAAAAACGTTCTGGTTGGAATTGATTGCTTTTTTAAGATCTTGATCAAAATTTACCGCTATCTTAAAATTGAAGATGGCGGAGAGAACCATATTTAACCCTTCACAAAGGCAGGTTTTACTTTACGACAATGTTTTAGTTTTTTTTTATCTATAGGAAAACACTACTTTTTCCCGCATAAAGAAGTAAAAATGAAAAAAATCAGATTTTCTAAGAACTACTACACCGATTTTATTACTTTGTACCTTGTTAAGCGGGAGAAAAATAGTGCTTTTCTATAAATTAATAAAAAGACTTAAACATTTTCGGAAAATAAGAATAAAAAGTATGATTCTGTCCGACATTTTAAATTCTAACATGGCGGCAAATTTGTATTTTATTCTTTAAAGAGCAATCAACTCTCACCATGATTTTTTTTATTTCACAAAAATCGATTTAGTAATAACGAATTTAGAAGGAAATGAATGCAGGCAGGATTGGCAACAATGCAATAGTATAATCTGTAAAATATTGGTTGAAACAAAAATAGATTTTTTAAGAAACACTGATTTTACTAATGTGTACCTCGTTGTGTGGGGGGAAAATTAGGTCTTTTCAATAAATTAAAAAACAACTAAAATATTTTTGCAAAATAGGAATAAATTAATTAATTAAATTTTAAGACTGCGATAAACTATGATCATGATCTTTAAAAAGCAATCAATTCTAATCAGGATATTTTTTATTTAATTAAAATCGGTTCCGTAATAATGAATTTATAAGGAAATAAATACAGACATGATTGGCAATATGCAAAACAATGGTTGAAACAAAAATATCTTTTTTTACAACCGCTGAACCGATTTTACTGACTTGTACCTTGTTAGGCGTGGCAAGAATGCAGCTTTTTTACTAATTTTAAAAAATAATTAGAACACGTTTGCAACAGAAGAATAAACGAGCATCTTTGAAGGGTACATTTTAATTTCGTCCGCCATCTTGGATTTCGACAGCGGACAAAAAAATATATTTAGTCAAAACTCTGATTAATTTTCTGCTAAGTGCAGTTTGTCCCATTCAAATTGATTGTATAGTTCAAAAGTTATAATAAACAAAAAATTGTCCGGTTTTTTTTGCCCAACCGGTAGTAAATATCGATTCCTTACCAATTTTATTTCCTTTAGATATTCGCAATCATGTAATTGAAACAAATGTAATAGACAGAATAATCAAATCCCGACCACCTAGCGATGAAATAAAAATTCAAAGTAAGTATGAATGCGACATCTCACGGCACGTACGTGTATTGGCGATCCAGGCTTGGCTTGAGTAAACATATTTTTTAGTCCTCCATCATAAAATCCAAAATGGCGGATGGAATCAAACCTGACCATTCATACCAACGAAATAGGATTTACTAAAATCGGTTCAGTCGTTCCCGAAATATTAATTTTTGTTTCAACCATTCTTTTACAGTTATTTGCATGAATGAATTTGAGTTAGATTCCTAACTTGGATTTTAAAATGGCGGCAAGTTCAATGAAATTTAATTTACAATTTCACACTTACTATGATGCTTTTTTACTTATCCGATCAGTAATGGCGAATTTAACCCAACTTATCAGAATTAGCACGGCAATCATTTCAGCCTAGTCAGTAAAACATCGTCTTTTATTAAACAATGGCTGAAACAAAGCAGCAGAAGCAGCAGGAAAAGAGCTTTTCTATAAGTTTAAAAAAAAAAACGAAGTTTTCTGAAGCATAAGAGGCAAGTTTGATTCTGTCTGCGATCTTGGACCTTAAGATGGTGAAAAACTTCGATCGTATTATTTAAAGAGAAATCAATTTTGTCCATGATGTTTTTTATTTTATTTTATTTTTTTCTTTTATTGTAAGGTGCATCGACCACTAAGGTCATTAGCGCACTCAAAGAAGTTTACAATAGTTAAATACAATGTACCAAATTACAGTCTTTTAAAAAGTTGAGAAGATGATTGGTGGTCTGTTCACTATTTTTTATTTGTTTCATTAAATTGTTTTTCAATTTGTGTTTGTGTCTCTGGTTGTTGTAGTTTGGGCAGTCAATTAATATGTGTCTCAATGTGATTATTTCACGGCACTCGGTCGGTTTAGTAGTAAGTTTAGAATTAAATGCAGAAAGATTGAGAAGGCAACAATGGGATAATCTGGAATACTGACTGGTATTGGACCAGGCAAAAATTTTGGAATTCCAAATAATTGTACCTCTTTACCAAATTTTGTACACATATACAGACAGTATCCTTTTACGGTTATGAGCAAGTATTTAGTTTTTCCAAAAAAATCTTTTTTTATTTTTCTAACTCAAAAGCAAAAAACAAATGACAGATAATACAGTTTACCATAAGAAGTTTTTGGGATCTCTCTACTACTAAAAAATCATAAAAAAAGTAGATATGCTACAGGGGAAACCCGATCAGTTTTAATACTGACAAAAACAGATCAAAATCGCATTTTCTTGAAAATATTGTTATGACTTGGATTAATTAATTTTTCTTTAAAATTGTTTCAATTATTTAAATGAGTTAAGCACCAGTTTATTGCAGGTTTATAAGGCTTTCACAATTAAAAAATAAAAAATCGGGATATAAGGATAAGCCACAAAAATTATCAGAAATATTAAAAATGCCTATTTGGTGTTTTTGATTTTAATTCAATTTTGTCCGTTTTTACCTAATTACATTGCCATTTCTAATGAGGATTTTATCTGGTAATATTTTTTTTGTTCCATATGTATTTTTAAATAAAAAAATATGAAAGTTGTCTATCTGCTCGATGCCGCTCTATATGCAATTATTTATTTTAGCAGGCCATGTTTTTTCAAAAAGAGTACTATTTTACCGTTTCCCTGGTTTCAAAAATAACAATCAAGCTCCCGATCGGGATACATTTATAAAATTTGGTACAATAATTAACAAAAATATTATGGTTGACAAGCAAACTTATATAATTACCTGAAGTTTTGCACACATGTCAAAATATCGCCATATTTTCTTGTAAAAATGTCAAAATCGACATTTTTTTAAATACTTCATACAATGTGGCCAGACTTAACAAAATATGAACAAAGTTCATCTTTTGTTATTTTTTGGTTATGGCCGGGCTGAACCAAGCCTTAAAAATCAGCAACGCAGAGTCTTCCAGTTAAGTATTATTTGCCCGTTGTATTGCATGTATGTATTCGAAAGTGGTGGCGGGCCCTACTAGACCTCCATGCACTGCAATCATATATGGATCTATTGTGCCCACGTACCTACATACAGAGTTCCACTAAAGTGCCATATTTTTTTTTCCACCCAGCACATAAAAAACTCTGCAGATTACAACAATAAATGATTTCATTTTATTTGCCCGTTAAACTTTTGGTTTAGTCGTTTAACTTTACACCTTCACGAATTTCTTTTAAATTTCAAAATGTTTTTCTTAGATTAAAGTTTTAAAATTGTACAGGGAGATCTAAAATTTGTAGTCACTATACTTACTTACGTAGGTATCTGTTATTCTATACACTAAAATGAAAGGCAGTGTAGGTAGACCTACCTAACTTAAACTTTACAACCGTTAATAATTTTGGCGCTCAAACTTTTAGATCAAAAGCTACAACAGTTCAGAGTGACAATAATTAGTGTGTTTCATCTAACATGAAAAAAATAGACCATAATAAAATTAGTGTGAAACATCTTACAAATTTTAAAAATAAAGAAAAACAGGATAAAATATAGTTACTGTAATCATTTGAAACAGACCAGAAACCGTCCGAAACACCTAAACATGATATTTTGGACGGTTACCTTTTGATTCGGACAATTACGTTTCTTAACATTTTGGGCTACTACAACTTTGCTGATTGTAATGAAAGGAATTTTTTAAGGTTTTGTTAATTTGTTTAACTTTTTTGTGTCACTTGTATTTTTCATTATTTTTAAATTTAAGTAGTAATTATACAAATAAAAAAAAATTAAATAAAAAAACACACAATTTCTAAATTTACTTATAAGTACCTACTAGTCGAGGCTAAGTACAAAATTGATAGGTAAACCAATAATGTACGACATGCTTCAACTTTTGGTTTTGATGCCCAAAGCGCACTTACAAAATTATACAGTTTTGTATTTTCATGACTCAGGTTATTGGGTAATTTTGTACCCAACTGCGGCTAGTAGTACATTTATTAGTTGGGTGTTTTTTTTATTAAAAATTTTTTTTATTTCCAATTTTTAAGTTTAATTCTTATTGAGCCTTATAAAAAGCACTATGCATTTACAATTAGCTTTACCCAAAAAGTACGTGTAGATTTTCTACGGCCATTGAGTGAAGGTGGGGGAGGAGAGAGGGAGGAGGGAACTAGTAAAATGGTGTCGAAAAAAATCTTAAAGCCAGTGCCAAAAGAATTTTTGAAGACGCTCTAAATTTGTGAAAGGTATAGTTGCAACTATTACTAATAAGGAGGGATGAGGGAGAGGAAGGAAGGAACTAGTAAAATTATGTTGGAAAAAAAGTCTTAAAGCGTGTGCAGAAATCTATTACTAATAAGGATGGCCGGGTGGATAGAGGGTGAGGCCGGAGGGGGGGGGGGGGGAACTAGTAAAATGGTGTTGGAAAATAAATCTGAAAGTGTATGCAGGAAGAATTTTTGAAATCGCTCTATATTTGATAAAATTATGCGAATATGGTTTTTGAATAGGCTGGGGGGAATGTCAGAAGGGGAGATGGGTGGGCGATGGGAGGACTACAAAGTAACTACAGCGAATTAGAGGACATTTGCAATGGATAATCAAAGAAATTTTAATAAAATCGCATGAAATTTAGATAATTTGTATGCCTTAAAGCCTACATCAACACATGAAGACCGCCATGTTGATTCCTGTTCACATAAATATAGCCTATAGCACCTTCTGGACTAGTAGCAATTCAACGACACCTTTTTTATTAAAGTCGGTTCAGCCGTTCAGCCTCTAGCGTGACACAAACATATATATTTACTTACATACAACAATCGAAAAACATTACCCTTCCTTTCGCCGTGCTGCAGTTGGGTAAAAAGACAGCCACTTACCGGCAACATTTACCATACAGATTCACACGAAAAGCTTCCAGTTAGCAAAAGTCAATGTTACTACAGTTTTAATTTTCTTGGACAAAATTGTATTGTTTCGGATTAGTACAAAACCTTGGTGACAAAATATTTATTTTCATACTGAAGTTAGTTTTAGGACATCAAGTAAAAATGTGATTTAAAATTCTAGAAACATCCATCGGGTTTAATTTAATGCACCTATGTTTCCTTCTTGTTACGGTAGTTAACAAGATATACAGATTGGAAATTTAAAATAAACCCGAGTGACACCGTTTCAGACGCTAACATTGGGTGTCTCTAGCCAAGTTTAGAAAAACATTTCCAAACTAGTAAGAACCTTTCATTTTGAAATTTGTGTTAGAGAACTTGGCTTTACTTTTATCTCAATTTTTTTACGGAATATCATTTTCGCGTACTTGGCTTTTTTTTACATGAAATGTTTTTGTTATGATTTCACTCCTTTTTGAAAGGATTTGGAAAATATTTAAGTTTTGAAGTAGTAAAATATGCGGAATATATAATATGGCCTATCAGCCTTCCAAAGCTCAGCTCCCTAGCGTTTCTGGAAGTGGGCAATGGTACTTTTACATAACTTTACATTTATAGGGGCGGGAAGTAAATTAAAATTTTGGGGGTTTTAAACTTTTTCCTATAGTTTTATCATAGTTCCTATCAGTCTGTCAAAGCTCAGCTCTCTAGTGTTTCTGGAAGTGGGCAATGTTGCTTTTACATATCTTTACATGTATAGGAGAGGGTATTAAATTAGAATTTTGGGGTTTTTGATTTTTTCCAAGGGTTTGGTCGTAATTTCCATCAGTCTGCCAAATTTCAGCTTTGTACATGTTGGGAAGTACAGTAGAATTTTCATGAGCTATACATGAGTTAGTGGCAATTTCGACGTTTTTTGAAATTTCGTAACTACTTGGCTCTGCTACAAAATAGCGCCTTACAAAATAGCGCTGCAACAAAATAGCGCTGCTACAAAATAGCGCCATACGAAATAGCGCTGCTACAAAATCGCGCGCATCAAAATGGCGCTCCCTCAAAATAGCGCTGCTACAAAATAGCACCTTACAAAATAGCACTCCAAAAAATAGCGTGCTTTAAAATGGAGCTGGTTCAAAATAGCGTCTTATGAATTGCCACTCCCGGTAACCCATTTCTAACAGTTTTTAAAAAAAAAAAACTTCCCTGACTTTTTCCCGGGATCCTAGAGGGTATGAAATCAAACCGAACCGAACCGGCATCCTAGAGGTTGTGAAACCAAATCGAACTAAACCGAAACTTCGGTTTTGTTTCACACCCGCTAGGATCCCGGGAAAGAAGTTAGGAAAGTTTTTTTTTTTGAAAAAATATGTTAGAAAGGGACGCCTTAGTGAAACAGTTGCTGTTTTTAATGTCCTGAACCGAACAGAACCGGCATCCTAGAGGTTGTGAAACCAAACCGAACTAAACCGAAACTTCCGTTCGGTTCGGTTCGGTCCCGTTTTGTTTCACACCCGCTAGGATCCAGGGAAAATGGTCAGGGAAGTTTTTTTTTTGAAAAAATATGTTAGAAAGAGACGCCTTAGTGAAACAGTTGCTGGGTTTAATGATGCTTTTTTTAATGTCGCTGTTTTTATAAACTGTCGCTATTTTTTCGCAGCGCGTTTTTGATGCGCGCTATTTTGTGGCAGCGCTATTATGAAGCGCGCTATTTTGTAAGGCGCTATTATGATGCGCGCTGTTTTGTAGCAGCGCTATTTTGTAGCAGCGCTATTTTGTGGCAACGCCATTTTGTAGCAGCGCTATTTTGTAAGGCGCTGTTTTGATGCACGCTATTTTGTAGCAGCGCTATTTTGTAACAGCGCTATTTTGTAGCAGCGCTATTTTGAAGCAGCGCTATTTTGTAGGGCGCTATTCTGTAGCAGAGCCGTAACTACATAATGAAAGTCCATAAGGAGGCGTTGTTAACTCTATGAAGATCAACGACTGTGTACAGTTTGAGTTTCGTAGCTCATTCCGAAGTAGACTTTTATATAGCTCAAATATGGGCTGAAATGTATCAAGAAAAGATGGTACAGCAGTTGCGCGAACTTGGCCGGGCACTACCGTTCCCTCAGATATAAATCACACGGCCCGGCCAAGAAATCAGCTGATTTTTCCAGAATCAAAACCTGTATTTTTCTTATTTGCTTTGTTTTTACTATCGCTTTTTAAAAGACGTTGACAACATACATCAACTTTTCATGACATTTTTTGTGCTTCAAAATTAAAAAAAAAATAGTGAACAAATGGAAACTTCTATACTCAATCCTGCAGCAGTCTCAAGACAGACAAACATAAGAGAACATGTTATCATTATTCATGAAAAACTGGCGAAAAGAAAATGCGATAGGTACATTTTAAATCTTGCATTGGGGTATCAAGAAATTGGATATAAAGTTACCATTCTCACAAGCAGTTATGATAAAAATGACGCTCCTGATTGTATCAGGGTAAGTAGGTACCTCAAGAATATTTTTATTTAATAGTTACTTTAATTAATAATTAGTTCTTACTTAATAATAATTAATTAGATAATTATGGGCGCAAATAATAATTAATAAAACTTTATAATTGCCTATGCCCCTGCCAAAAAAAAATGTTTTTTTAGCTCACACATATACTATACTATAGTATTAGCTCACACATATACTATACTATAGTAGTGTGAGCTATGGTGATCCTAATTTTTTCGAGAAAAAAAAAGTTGCTCCGATTTCAAAAATTTTTATATATCTTTGCGTTTCAGATGATTTTGAAACTTTTTTGTTGCGCCGTCTGTCTGTCTGTCTGTCTGTCTGTATGTCTGTAACGACCAACGCGCATAACTCAAAAACCGCTTGGCCGATTTTAATGAACCGAACCGAGGCTGGGTCTTGGGTCGAGATGGTCCCATTTAAAATGAACAAAATCCACCGAACAGAAACCAAATAAAAGAGTGGGGGTAGATTTCAAAAATTAGAGTTTATGTGAAAATATGGCGTGTGTGATATCAAACGAAAGGTAATTGAGTCTGCAGTTAAACAAAATACATTTTAATTTATTTTAAAGAAAAGGGTGGGGGTATATTTTAAAAATTATAGTTTAAGTGAAAATATGACGTGTGTGATATCAAACGAAAGGTAATTGAGTCCGGAGTTTAACAAAATACATTTTAGTTTTTTGTTTTTTTAAGGGTGGGGGTAGATTTCAAAAATTTGAGTTTAAGTCAAAACATGGCTTGTGTGGTATCAAACAAAAGGTAATTTAGTCTGGAGTTAAATAAAATATATTTCAGTTTTTAGTTATATTAGCTCACACGTACACTATAACTATAGTACCTAGTGTGAGCTTAGGGGCCCATATATTGGCAGAGTATTTTTAATAGAAAGTGCTCGAGATTTAGCAGGGATTTCATCCCGTGTGTCCCGTTTCTGTTTTACCGAGGATAGCTTTATTTGCACACACATTTCAGAATGCTACTTATATGTATACACTTGACATTATATAAAAGAGGAATGTTTTTAATGAGATTTCAGTAGTTTTTACAAGCATCTTAATACTGGTTTTTACAAATTTTTAAAAGCAGTTTTTGGCAGATTTAAAAAAAAATTCATAGAATTATATGGTTGAAAAAAATACACCTGTTATAAATAATTCAGGTTCCACAAGTTAAGCCAAGATTTTATGAGAAATTTTTGAAGAGATGAAGAATTCTCAACATTGATCTACATACTACACACTCAGGTGTAACTCCTGTTTCAATATTTTCATCAGGTTGTCGATTACGGCTTTGTATTTTAAAGGAACCATATTTAATTAAATTATTTCTAAGTATTCTGAAGATTGACAAACCTGGTTGTCGTCTTTCTGGATATCTCTGAAATTATATATCTCGAGCTCTTCCAGCATTCTTATTACACAAAATATAACATTCATACATACATATCTACTTTCTCCCAATTCGGAAACCTTTCCATGTTAAAGTTGATTGATAATGACTCAAAAAAAATCTTAAGTAATTTACAAACTTTAATAGCTAATTCTTTTGAAAAAGTTAGTGGGCCACTTGTGGTCCACTGACACTGTTTTGGTGCTGTCAAAAAATTGCCCCAGTGCAGTTTCAACAGAATACAAAATTGCACTAGTGCAACACGAGCTCGGAGAGCCCGTGCCAAAAAATGTGCACTGAGTACAACACTGGGCTTGTCAGTGGGCCAAAAGAATACAAAAATTGCACTAGTTTTCCCAAAAGAATATGAAAACTGCACTAGTAGCGCACCAGTGCTGCACTTTTTCCCAAAAGAATTCGCCATAAAACTCCAACAGATAAAACAAATAAATGACAAAGTTTTGACAGATAGTTACGTAGTATGACAATAAACGCAACTACGGCCTTTGTTTCACAGCCAACCAAGTGAAAAACAGTTTTTTAAATAAATTCACATTTTTCGTCATTCAAAGATAGGCTTATTATACATGTTTGAAAAGCTCTTTTATTGCTCTATTTATTGACGTATAAATTTAATACGGCGGTCATCAGAAATAACAAAGTTGAAAAAACTAGAAGGCCTAGAAAAAAATCGTTATTATTTTAACAATAAACAGTTTATCCTCTTAGGACCTTTTAAATTCTTATGCATTAATAATTTATTGTAAATGATTTTTTTTTAATTGTATATTTTTCATCGAAACTCCTATATTATATTTTTCTTTTAGGACACAGAACAAATTAAAATAGTGCACTCTGCCTGGTGGATACCTAGAAGCATTTTAGGATTATTTAAAAGCAAAATGTCAATCCTAAAAGCTGCTTGGATGGCATTTCGAGTAATCTTTATGCCACCAGACCGTAGTCCTCCCAGATTGGTTATTTTGGATGTCAGCATGATTGCCCTTTACATCTTACATGTTTTTAGCTACTACAAAAAGTTTTATGTAGCCACATTTGAAGATATTAAAAATTCAGATATTTGTAGCGAACATTCAAGATATTACCCATCTTTATTAGAGGCGAAATGGATCAAGTTGGCAAACGAAGTAATTGTAGAAACTGCGGGATTTGCAGAAATTTTTAAAAAGTCGTTTCCATCGGTGAAAAATGAACCTTTGGTCTTTTATCCCTCCATAGACTATGGCCTGTGGAATGAGGCTGGTATCAATGTTCACAGGATAATACCTGATCTGCTAGAAAATGCAATAATATTTCTTAGTATAGGAAGGTATAAAAGATCATCCAATTTTAAGTTGGCTATGGATGCCTTTGAAAAGCTACTTTATTTAATAGACAACCAATCAATAACTGAACGTTTTCAATTAGTTATTGCAGGCAATTGCAAAACACTTGACGAAAGAACTTATTATGAAGATCTTGTAGCTTCAGCCAGAGAAAAAATGTGCGCATCACAAATAACGTTTTTAAGACAATTACCAACTATTCATGAAAAAACTCTAATTTCAGAATCAGCTGTTATGATTCATCCAGCTCGCAATGATGTATATTCAGATTTTTTGCTAAAAGCAATGCATTTGGGCAAACCCATTATCGCTACAAATCAAGGAATTGCTTCTAAACTTTTGGTAAATAGAATTTCTGGAATTACTACTGATCCAGATCCTAATGCAATCGCTTTGGTTCTAAAAAAAATAATGATGAATCCACATTTGCAAGTTTTTATGGGAGATATTGCCAAAGACGCCTTTCGAAAAGGATACTCCTTTGACGCGTTTTGTAAAAAACTATGTTTTGTTATGAAAAAGCCACTAGTTAGAAAGAAAAGTGCAGAAATGATTCTTGGAGAAACAGCTATTCAAGAAAAAATTAGGCAGTAATCCTACCAGCCAAGCATTACAATCTTGTTATATAATAGTTATTATACAATATTTGTGATATGTAATAGAAAATATAAGTAAAGAATTTAAACTTTCATTTGTTTTTGCTTTAGTTAAAATTAATTTTTGGGATGGTCCTGGAGCAGAATTGTGGTGATCTTTTTATACTTCATCCCTACGATACAAACAACAGTTTCCTTTGAGTTTTGATTATCTTCATAATGTCGGGGGGGGGCTCATTGTTGTTGGTATATATTTTTTAAGCAGCATTTTATTAAATTAGTCAAAAATAAAAAGTACAATATCTTGCATATATATTTACAAATTATTTGCGGGAATTCTATTAAATCAAATTAAAAATTCCAGCCTACGCTGTCCTGTCTTCGCAAATCGCTCAATTATTTTTTCGTAGCTTACTGATGGAATGTTACGGCAGCAATGCAATAGACAAAGACCATTTATTCTGTCTTCCCTCATAGTTACTCTCAACCAGGATTTCATCCTGTTTAGGGAGCTGAAGGTTCTTTCAGTAGTGGCTGAACTGATTGGAAGAGTCACAAAAATGTCCAATAAGTTGTGTATGACGGGAAAAACATCTTTATCACACAACTGCAAAGTGGAGAGGGCATATTCCGGTAAATCTGTTTTACCTTCCCAGTGAACTTTCCATAACTTTAATTCTCCTTCTAATTCCACCAAATCAGAAAACAGCAAATCCTTGTATGTGTCGGCAAGTTTTATAATTATTTCCAAATAATTTGGCGGATTTTTAAGAATCGCAGACGGAAGCAATAAGTCGAAATTAAAACATCTCAACGAGTCCTCTGAAAATCTTGTCTCGATGTCCATGATAACATTGTCAATCATAGACTGATTTCCTGTAGTAATTAAGGTCACTCATCGTCAAGCAAGCTTTACAGGTAGCGAAGCTAACGTCAGGGTTTCTATTTTTTGGTTATTATTTTTGACATGTTTTCCTCGGTTTCGCATTGGCGGTTCTGTTTTATTTTGAAGATGTTGTTTTACACAGTATGAAGGTACCTAAACTATACATATTTATGTAATTAGAATTAAAAAGTTATGCTGCAAACTATCTTGAAACTGTATCAATAATAAATAGATCTTTAGACTGTGTTAAAACCACATTTTTAAAATAACAACGAGCCGCCAATGCGAAAACGAGGAAAACATGTCAAAAACTATAACCAAAAAATAGAAAGCCTGACGTTAGCTTCGCTACCTGTAAAGCTTGCTTGACGATGAGTGACCTTAGTAGTAATCCCTTTTGTTCTCGGCGTCATAGTTCTCTCGGTGTACTTGTCGCTTTTGTAATCTTGGAATGTTAAGCTCAAAGTTCTCTGCGACAATTTGAATTTCTTCATACGTGCGAGAGAAAATTGTCTGGCAGTTTAGCCTCTGTTCTTTTGAGACAGATTTCTTTAGGGTCTTTGATGCTCTGTACAAGTCGAGAGTTGGTGTTTGTAGAAGACGACCACCGCGGAGCACACATGCGCGGGCGACAAACCAATTTTAGGGTGCGATAGGGTGCCTGAAGCATTATAATCCTGGATACACAGTAAATTATTTTTATTCGGTTGCCAACACGATAATTTATGGATTTTTTTAAAATGTACCTATAACAAAAATTCTCGGGGAAAGCACTAAACTTGCCCATAGTGCCCACCCCTGGATCCTCCCTGTATTTTTTAATACCAGATTTATTTATTATTTTCTACACCAGGCGAAACATTTTGCAAGTTTTGGCTACAAATTCAGGATAATTTATTCATAAAAGTGGTTGTAATTTCGATGATAATAACAATAAACACTTTCGTGCGCCGCAAGCAAAAATTTTAAATTTTTATTAGCAAAAACCTTACTTTTTACTCATTTTTTGTATATTCAAAAAATTCTTGGGGGGCAAGTGCCCCTAGTGCCCCCTCCTCTGGATCTGCCACTGGCTGTGATGAAATATAATTAAAAAGAACCATCGATTTCTATGCGCTTCCACCACCCTTCTACGAAAAAAAAACCTAAAATTAATTTTATTAGTCTTTGGCTGTTGTATGTGCATCTTCGAATTTCTTTGAATAATGGACCTGGTGAAAAGGACTAATTAATTTATTATGTTATGTAAAATTTTTTCCTCAGATCCATCCATCCGCTAGTTAATTATGCAAATTAGCAGTTGCTTATTTTACAATGGGTCTTCACATTTCGTTTTACTTTCTAGTTTTCATCATCTCCATTTTACTGCCGTTCATTTTTGGTTGTGCTCATGAAGTAAAATGGAACAGAAACATCGATGTCTGCACGTTACCAAGATATTTATTTTTTGTGTTTTGATTCGTGGGTTAAGGACAAACCAGTAAAAGCTTATAATAAATACTTCTTCACAACGTTTTGATTCATATCAAATCTTTCTCAAGACCTAAAATAAAAAATATGGAATGGTCATGGATTTAGCAAATTATGAATAATTATTTGTCCAATTAGGTAACTGAAGAACTTAAACTAGACTTAAACCTTACTTACTCGAAATATATGCATGGATGTTCTTTCCGGTTCATGGAAAAGCGAAACACTATTTGTGAAAACATGGAAAATTCTTTGGGTTTTCTTTATGAATTTATATATAATAATTATGATTAATTTGCTAAGTCCACGAACATCCTGTTTGCTTTTAGGGCTTTTGACAAAGATTTGATATAAATCGAAACGTTGCCAAGAAATATTTAGTTTCTTTTCCTGGTTTGTCCTCAACCCAAGAATCAAAACAAAATTACTTTTTCCATCACTTAGTTTTCTAAACTGTTCCCTCCTTCGATCCTAACACAGACGGTCAAAGGCTAAAAAACTTGGACACAATTTCTGATGTTATTGTGCAAATTAATTTAAAACAAAATTGCTAATGTTATCAGGACAACTATACTTTTAAAATGTCTCATTTAACTAATAAACTAGAAGTATAATTTACTTATACCAAAAATTATATATGATTACATTATCGGATGCATTACAATTCTAGTGTAAGTACGAAGCATTTTATCCAGTTTTAATTTTTAAATAATAAGAGTGTCTTGTTTTTGGTCATTTGGTCTTTCATTGAAACTAGTTACTTCTTAGTTGAAACACTTTAAAAGATATGGAATAGATGCATTCTCGCACCCTGTTCTAAATAATGATTTAATAATTACAGATATCGAAGAGCAACTGGAGAGGGCCGAATTCAGATGCAATAATTTGAAAGACCAACTAGACTTCGTAAAAACTCGATATATAGTCAAACCCACTACTACTACTAAGTCACGAAAAGTTTCAAATTTAAACTCGGAAAGAAAACCTTATGGAGGTAGGTACAATGCGATAATTTATAAGTGTAGACGCATCAAATTCTTTGACCTTTTTTTATACTTGTGGCGGCCGCTTAAAAATTATTTTAATTTGGCCTTTGGCCGCCCCCAAAATTAGTCACCTGGAGCGGCTGCTCCCCTGCTTGACTCATTAGGACGGCCCGGTATCCAGGGCCTCTAGTACATCCTACATAGACGATATTATACTATTCGTCCTGTTTTCGTGTTTTTAAGTTGCGCGCGCGCCGCTTGTAAACCGTGTGCCAACAACCAGCTTTCTTTGGCTTCTCTTTGTGTGTTCGCAGATCTTTTGGGATCGCAACGGCATCGGCAGTTTGTTGTCGAGTTTTCATTTCAATGCGTGTTTGCTGTTTTTTCGTGGATCGTAGAAAGTTCGATAAAACCAGTTTGGCTAGCGACGCACATACGGCGCATTCGCGGAGCAGTTTGGTGTATACGCACTTTTAGACGCTGCAGCAGGTTTACTCTGCTAAATATTTGTGCCAAAACAATCCCACCCATTAAGCTTATTTGGCGTAATATATTTTGATATATAGGGACTTGTTAGGGACTGCAATAAGGTCAGGCAGTAATAGTGCCGGGCACTATTCTGACAGTTTTCTATTGAAAACTGACAGTTGATCTTTCAGAATTGACATACCAAAGTCGAATTTTATAATTTTTTTTATTTAGTCGGTTTAGAACGTTTTCCTATGTTGTCCGACGCCTATTCTCCACCTCCTTCGATCCTGCCAATCATCTTCTGTCAGATTTTTTTGACTCATTGATCCTTGGATTGACTGTCGCCATTCTAGTCCAGGACGCCTTCCTTTTCTGCGCCCTATTGGTCGCCATTCTAGGACCTGCTTTGGTAATCTTTCTTCGTTCATCCGTTGTACATGGCCGTACCATATCAGTTGTCTTTCAGTAATGTCATCCGTTATGCCTCCCTCGATTCCCATTCCTTCTTTTATGATCTCATTTCTTATGTGATCTGTTCTAGATATTCTCATTGATCTTCCCATTGCATCCATTTCGACACTTTCATTTATGTTTTGTATTTTTCTGTTACACGACAAGTCTCTATTCCATACAACAGCGTGCTTTTCACCATTGTTTCATATATGTTAAATTTTACATTCTTTTTTATCTCTCTGCTCCAAAAAATACTCCAATAACCTTTTTTGCTTTTACTATTCTTTTTTCCAGTTCTTTACAGTCTGTTCGTGTCTTATCAAATGTGACACCCAAGTATACATACTCATTGCATGAAGATATTACTTGTACATTGTCTAGTTCTAACTCACTGGACTCGTTTCCACCACATAAGCACTGTGTCTTGTCCACGTTCACTGTTAATCCCCACTTTTGGTATTCTTCCATTAACTTTCTCATCATATTCTCCATGTCTTTTATATCATTAGCTACAATTACTTGGTCGTCAGCAAACTGTAGTGTGTATATGGTAAAATGGTCGTGAAGTTGTATTCCCATGCCGTGCACTTTACGTTTCCAGTTTTTTAGAGCTACTGCGATATATATTTTAAAAAGAGTTGGAGAGATACAACATCCCTGTCTTTTATATATCCAGTTGTTTATTTTCCATTAATAGTGGCGGCACTATTGAATTCCGGCTCTTATAATACACAAAGGCCTAATTTTCAAAAAAGACAGGTGTTACTATAATGCGAAACTGTCAGAATAGTGCCCGGTACTATTACTGCCTGGCTTTATTGCAATAAGTCCGTATTAACCAATATAAAAACCTTCCATTTAAATTTATAGATAGTGGTGCATGTTCAGGTGATTCCCCCAACAACATTATGACTAAGCCGATTCTGAGACAAAAATCGAATGCTATTGGAACGGATAATACTGGTGCTGCTGTCAGAACAATAAACCATATTTTACATGGGATTACAAACTCGGTCAATCGTCTTTCGGAAATTTCTTCAAATTTGGTGGATACACCCAGACCAAAAGCAATTACGGTGGCTTTGTCGCCTAGTAAGTTCTAAATCTTGTCCCAAATATAAATAAATTAAGGATTCTGGCTGCACAGAGAGTAAATGAAATAACTAGCGTTAAACGGGGTGGATCGGGATGATTTTCAGATATTTTTCAAAATAACTTTTTTTCTAAAAAAGCTATAGACTCCAAAAGCTTTAAAATGACATGTCACACATATCTTTTCCTTTTTCTTTGACAGGAGATTTTATATATTTTTAGCTCACACATATACTATACTATAGTAGTGTGAGCTATGGTGATCCTAATTTTTTCCAGAAAAAAAAAGTTGCTCCGATTTCAAAAATTTTTATATATCTTTGCGTTTCAGATGATTTTGAAACTTTTTTGTCGCGCCGTCTGTCTGTCTGAAATTTGGTACCTAGGCTGGGTCTTGGGTCGAGATGGTCCCATTTAAAAATGAAGAAAATCGACCGAACACAAGCCAAATAAAAGGGTGGGGGAAGATTTCAAAAATTAGAGTTTATGTGAAAATATGGCGTGTGTGATATCAAACGAAAGGTAATTGATTATGGAGTTAAACAAAATACATTTTAGTTTTTTTTTCTTCCAAAAGGGTGGGGGTAGATTTCAAAAATTAGAGTTTACGTGAAAATATGGCGTGTGTGATATCAAACGAAAGGTAATTAAGTCCGGAGTTAAACAAAATACATTTTAGTTTTTGTTTTTTTAAGGGTGGGGGTAGATTTCAAAAATTTGAGTTTAAGTCAAAACATGGCTTTTGTGGTATCAAACAAAAGGTAATTTAGTCTGAAGTTGAATAAGATATATTTCAGGTTTTAGCTTTATTAGCTCGCACGTACACTATAACTATAGTACCTAGTGTGAGCTTAGGGGACCATATATTGGCAGAGTATTTTAGTGGGTGTCCCGATTGACCCCGCATATGGGGTCAATCGGGACACCCCATTTTTTCAGTATTAAGGCTCGATTAGCCCCTGTAATGCGGTCAATCGGGACACAGAAGGTTAAAAAATTATTTTGCAAAAAAAAACCGGAAAAAAAAACTTAAAAAATAAGCCAGAAAACGAGGTTTATTCATAAAACAACAAAACAACAACAAAAAACCGCGAAAATTTTGTTGGTTTTTTGCGTGCTGCTCCATTCAAAAAGGTAAAGCGAACTGGCCGGCGACTTGCAGAAACGCGTTCACTAAGATATCGACTATGAGTTTTGAATATTATTGAACCTAAAAACATTGACCTTGAGATACAGGGTAATAGTAAAAAACAGGTTTTGTCCCGATTGATCCCGCTGTCCCGATCCACCCCGTTTGACGGTACTCCGAAGGAAAGTGACCCTACTTGCATTGAATTATACTGATGGTTCGATGCTTTCGTTGGAAACTTATTAAAACTATGTGATTTTCCCTTTCTCCAAGGTCGATTACAAGGATATGGATCAATCTTGTTTATTATTGGGCCATCATCAGGGTATCTATTCTGGTTCTTGAACGATGTGACCATCTACGTCACACGCTTTGACCAATAGCATCACATTAAATTAGCTCCGAGCCGTCACGTGCTATGCAAAAGACCTCCATTGCGCAAGCTTCTCCTACGCTCAGTCGGTACGGGGCAGGAGAACAGATTTCACTTCAAATGCGTAAAATTCACTAACTCTGAAGAGCGGGTGACTATGCCATTGGTCGAGACAAGTCCTTTCGCACAACACGCGACCGCTCAGAGTTTGCTATTGGTCAAAGCGTGTGATGTGGATGGTTACATCGTTCAAGAGAGAATAGATACACTGGTGGATGCAGGCGATATCTCTTTGTAGAGCAAACCCAAGTAACATTATTACCACTCAAGGTTTTATTAATTTGGTTCCAAGGTTATTTAGAGGGTCCTGTTATGGCTTTTAGTATCAATTTGGCTACAAAAAGGTAATTTATATTGCCAATTACCTAAAGAGGTGTTATACAACCAAAAAGTGTTCTTCTGTTCCTTTTAGATACTTTTGGTTTTATTGATTTCTGATTTATAAAGATGGTCTTATAAAACCCTTTTACTAAAGTTTTTAAAAAGAAATAAATATAAACTTTGATGGTCTTTTAGTTTTTTTCATTACTTTAGGTCATAACAAAACTGTTTTATAATAGAGCTAAAAGGTTACCTTATATCCTTTTGTTTTTGTAGTTACCAGTAGTTTAATAGTAAATATGATTATATAGGCGGCCATATAGAACCTAGTTTCCTTAAGGTTTTTAAGAGTGGTAAATATAAACTTTAGACTTTTGGTTTTTGCCATTACTTTTAGGCATTTTAAACAGGTTTTATTGCAAGGCTTAAAGGTAAACTTAATTCTTTTGTATTTATGGTTACCCATAGCTGCATATTAAATATTATTTAAATAGGCGGTCATATAAAACTTTGTTTCCTTAAGGGTTCTAACAGAAGTAAATAAATACTTTCGTATTTTAGTTTTTACTAGTACTAGTACAGATTGGTACCTACCTATTGCAAGATTGATTATTTATTATCCTCCTGGGTAGGGCACCCAAGCCTAGATAAGGCCTGTTTAAACGGCCAATATAAGAGGTTTCCCTCCAACCTGCAGGCACAACGGATATCATTGCACTGGCCCTCCTGATTGTGTGCAAATTGCACGATAAAAAACATTTAAATTTAACACAACACTAAAAAACAAATACAAAAAATTTAAGTGAGGTTATGTTCACTATGTTTAGCTTCTCTTTTTTATTGGTTTCGTAAGCGCACTCAAAAATCCTTGTTGCGATAGAGTAACAAATAAAACCAAGTGACCACTATAAAACGATAATGGCATATATAGAATTATTTTAAAAATATTGTAAACAGAAAATATTTATCTAGTCGTTTTAGCAGTGTTTTTTAACAATAATTTTACTTTAAATTTGATTTATGTAAACCAAACAGACTTTTTTAATGGTGAATAGTGTAAATTAATTTTTTTTTTATTTTAAATATTTGTTATTTAATTATCAAAAAACTATTAAAAAGCATTTGTGAGCTGGCGCGCTTGTTTTGAGAGCTTTTCAGATACGATTTTATCAGAAAAATAAGTCTGGCAGGCAATTTGATGATCCACAAAACGACAAACTCCTCATATATAGGTATATTTGTATGTGATACAATAATTTTGGGAGTCTGACATTTTTGGCAATTTTATGACCTAAATTATTTTATATTGCCATTGTGAATCTAAAATATCGCTAAAGCTGAAATAGGAAAAATTCTTTACTCTAAAGGTATTATGGTATTCAACAGAAGTGCCAGGATACCAAATTACCGAATCTAGTTTTATAACAGGATAGAGGACGTTTCTGAGTTGCTTTTAGAACCTGGCATAATAGCTTTAGGCTCTAAAAGGTTCTATACTGGTGGAACCGCTAGAGGGCGAAGCTGGCGTTTATTTCTTATGGTTTTATAATGAGTTTAATACATAGGTGGCCACCACCAATTGGGGAGTCCCATTTAGGAGGTCTAAGGGGTATATAAGCGTAATGGGAACGTGCTAGCGACCAAACATTGAAACTAATGGTTTTAAGGAAAGGCGCTGGCAACCTTTTAGCTTCTGCTATAAATAAAGAAATGTTACTTGAGAAAGCTGTGTGAAACCAAAAGAAAGAACTACTCTAAGGAAAAATAGACCGGCATTGCATTTTACTGATGGTTTAATGCTTTCATTGGGAATTTATTAAATTTTATCTTTATGGTTTTCACTTTCTTCAACGTTGATTAAAGGAATATGAATCATTCTTGTTTGGAACACATCCTGACAAGCAGCAGGCACACTGGAGAAAGTGATAACCACACAGTTGTAAATGTAATTTAATTATACATTTTAAAAGGACACGGACAAGGAATAAAATGTCTTTATACAGGGTGAGTTCTAGCTTTTAGTCCAGAATTCCAGGATCAATTTAGGAACTTAAAATATTACTATCTGTTCATAGTTGCTTTAGTTCGAAACTTGATAGTTTAAAAGATACAGGGTGTTAAATTTATTTTTTAAATTTCAAATTTTTTCCCTAGCAAATTGGGTTTTGTGGCTCGAGAAATACGAATGTGGTGTTACTTTTAATAGATTTTGTAGAGGGCGCCAGTTGCGGTACCTCTAGTGCATTTAATTACCATATATAACATATACAATATTTGAAATCCTTGATATCTTTTATAAAAAAAGGCTATATTTGTTTAAACTCTCAACATCCAACCATATTCGAAAAAAAAGGAATTTTGTAAACTCGTACGTGATAAGCCCAATTTTTTCGAAGCTATGATGAGTTAATATGTTAAGTGGCGCCCTCTACAAAATCTATCAAAAATAACATCACATTCATATTTCTCGACCCAAAAAACCCCATACATCAATTTTTGTTCCAAAATACCTAAAAACCAATTTACCAGGGACAAAATTTGAAATTTACCAAATAATTTTAACACCCTGTGTCTTCTAAACGACCCACTTTAGGACTAAGGGAAATATCAACAAATAGTAAAATTTTGAGCTCCTGAATTGATCCTGCAATTTTGGACTATTACCTAGAACTGTTACGACGAATGTGACATGTAAAGCTAACAGATAGAAAAAGGAATGAATGGATAAGAAATAAAACAAAAGTAAGGGATGTCAGAGGAGAACTAGAAAAATTAAAATGGAAATTTGCCGGTCATAATATCAGACAGAAAGACGATGGATGGAACAAATATATTATAAACTGGAGACCTTGGGAAAATAAAAGTAGGAGAAGACCCCAAATGAGATGAGCGGAAGAAACATGCGGGAACTAGATGGATAAACACGGCGACAGTCAGGGAAGATATTGGGGGAGGCCTATCTGTAAAGATGGATCGAATAAAGCTAAATACAGTCGAACCTCTCTAACTCGAACCTCTATAACTCGAACCCCTCTATAACTCGAACCTTTTAAGCGGTCCCTGCACTTTTTACATGTATTTTTCCCTATGTAACTCGAGTTTCTATAACTCGAACTGTTTTGGTTGTCCCTTCAGATTCGAGTTATAGAGATTCGACTGTAGATGTATATTTCTATACCTACTTATTTTTAGGGGCATCCATGAACAAAATTTCGGAATTAAAAAAAAAGTCTCTTGAAGTACTTCCACCTTTGGCTGCCGACAGTTGTACTT
Source organism: Aspidapion aeneum (assembly GCA_963576565.1). Taxonomy (NCBI): domain Eukaryota; kingdom Metazoa; phylum Arthropoda; class Insecta; order Coleoptera; family Brentidae; genus Aspidapion; species Aspidapion aeneum. The sequence continues at coordinate 114,021,765 of OY755043.1, forward strand.
TAATTAAATCAAGAATTAGGGGTCCAAAGCGAAAAGCAAAAAACGCAACTACTAAAAGCTTTAAAACATCCTCAAGGCATACATTGAATGCAACCTCATTAAAACCAACCACAAATAAAGTGGAAAAGAAAACAAAACAAAGCAAAAATAATACTCACTCTAAATCCTTAATGCTTGATAGACGGTCATCAATTTTTTTAAAGAAGAGGTATTTTAACAAGCTTTGCTCAAACAATCTGGTTGAAATTTATCACAATGATGCAGTAAAAAATAGTGATTCAGATGAATTTCATTCAAAGAAAAATGTCAATCAAAAAAGAAGCCAAACTGCGCAAAACGAAATTCCACGTTTAGACATTGAGTTTGCTTCTAAAAATGTTAATAGTTTTGAAAACGTAAAGGATGAAAATCAACTAGTAAGAGTTGAGTCCAAAGAAAACAAAGTCTTTTTTAACCCACCAGAGGCCCCAAGAACACTGAGCTATTGTTACTCCAAAAACTATGAACTGCCAACTGTTGCATCTAAAATGAAGCAAGTTGCAAGAAGTTACATAGATACGTTTAATTTTAAAGCAATACCATTCTGCGCTGCAACGTCTATAACGCAAAGCCATAATATTGGCATTAACATTCAACAAGTTATGAATATTGTTAAAAACAAACAGTCGATTAATGGAATTTCGCCAACATTGGCTCACAATATTGGTCTGGCAGCGGAAAAGATGCATAACAAACCGTTTTCGGATATTGTTTCTAGCATCACTTCTAAATTCGGGTATGTAGCAGTGTTTCTTGACTTAATAAATACAAAGTTTTTTGTAAAGCTTCAAATTGCAATTTCCTTTTTTAACCGCATGTGCACACCTTTTCTATTTAACCAACTGTAGCACGGCGAAAGGAAGGGTAATGTTTTTCGATTGTTGTATGTAAGTATGTTTGTGTCACGCTAGAGGCTAAACGGCTCAACCGATTTTGACAAAAAAGGTGTCGTTTAATTGCTACTGATCCCGAAGGTGCTATAGGCTATATTTTTTTAAACAGAAATCAACATGGCGGTTTTTAGACGCCATTTTGTCACATGATGTAGGCTTTAAGGCATATAAATTATCTAAATTTCAGGCGATTTTATTGAAAGTCCTTTGCAAATGTCCTCTACTTTGCTGTAGTTACTTTGTAGTCCTCCCTGCTCCCAGCCATCTCCTCTCCTGTCATTCCCCCCACCCTATTCAAAAACCATATTCGCATAATTTTATCAAATATAGTGCAATTTCAAAAATTCTTTTTGCACACGCTTTAAGACTTTTTTTCCAACACCATTTTACTAGTTTACCCCTTCCTCTCCATCTCTTCTCCCCCCTCCTTATTAGTAATAGTTGTAGCTTTACCTTTCACAAATTTAGAGCGATTTCAAAAATTCTTTCGGCGCACGCTTTAAGATTTTTTTCGACACCATTTTACTAGTTCCCTCCTCCCTTTCTCCTCCCCCACCTTCACGCAATGGAAGGTAACACTGTTTGCGTCCGTAGAAAATCTACACGTACTTTTTGGTTAAAGCTAAATGAATTGTAAATGCATAGTGCTTTTTATAAGGCTGAATAAGCATTAAACCTAAAAGGATTTTTCGTTTTAGAGTAACATCCTTAAAATGCCCACTTGCTTCCGGCTGTCTTAATCTACATGCACTTCAGGAACAAGCTAAAACAATACCTGAAGAAGACATTCAAGAGATTGAAGAAGAAAACGTTGAATCACCTGACGTAAATACAGTTGTAATCACAGGTGCGACTAAGGGGGTCCTTTCAAAATTATTCAGTTGATATTATTTCCAAAAAACAAGTCTTATCTACGAAAAATGTAAATAATATATTCGCTTAAAGCTTTAAAAATGCCTTTCAAAATAAATGGATCAATGATCTGATACCTATTAGCACACTCCACGCTATATCAGCCTTGAAAACATTTTTTTGTAAATATCTCAAACACGACAGCTTCTACGAAGTTTCTGGTTATAACAAAAATTATTAAGAAAAATGTATTTCACTATATTCCGAAAACTGCATATTAATGCGATGCTCCATTAAAGTTTTTTAAAATATACTGACATTCAAAAAACTACCATTAGCATTAATGGATTTTTACCAAAATCTAGTCAGCTCGTCACTATCTTTCGTGAAAATCTCATGACAATTGGTCCAACGGTTACCAAGCTATCGTGGACCGGACAGACACACACTTTTTCGGCGTGATCCCATTTTTTTTTTGTCATCATAAACAATACCTTCTCTAGCCATTGTTCATGTTCCATCAGACGACAACCCCCTCAAAAAATGCCCTATAATGGAATCAACAAGAAACATAGATACTGAGAACAATAAGCTTGTTACAATGGACAAGGGTCCTAAGTAATGGTAGTATCATAGAGATTTCTCTATGGTAGTATTTTATATAAAATTATGCTTACCATGTAGGTCCATCTGGAGATATTGAAATCAAGAACAAGAAAATTACTAATTGGACACGGGAAGAAAATAGCAACGAACAATGTACATGTGGACCTCAGACAAAAATGGGCACATATCAAGATTCAAACAGATTTACCACTAAAATAACGACACAAAGGACTTTAGCTGAACCGAACATACAATCACAGGTAAAGTCATAGATCAAGGTAACAAGGAAACTCTTTATTAACAAAGAACCAACACATCATCCATACAAAGAACCAACACATCATCCATTTGAACATGGATAGTTATAGGTTTATAACATATCCGGGGTCAGAAATAAGGGCTAACTGCTGCAATCGTAGTTACTAGGCAACAAAATTAAACTATAAATATAACATGCTTTAATACGAATTTTAATTTAAAACGGTTATAAGGCTTGAACAGTGACACACAAAGGCAAGCATACCCTTCAACTTCCTGATCGCTACTTGTTTTTCAGATACTAGAAAAACCAGCGCCTCCTCAACGCCGCAAAGTATCAAAATATTCAAACGTTAAATCAAGATATATGCCAAAGACATACTCACAAGAACAACAAAGCACAAATAATTATTCTGTTGTTCAAAATAGTAAAGAACTTCCAAAAATTAGGAATGAACAAATTGAGAGTGATACTCCCGGAAATGAGAGAACCTTAAAAGAAGTTTTGATGAACCTTCATCAAGATTTTGAGGAACTAAATAAGTAAGTTTTGCTTCCTTTTCTTGAAACATTTCAGCCCATATTACATCTACCTATAACTCTACTTCGGCACGACCTAGGAAACTTAAACTTTGCAGTCTCGTAGACCTCGATAGGCTACCAGTTTCTCACCAACTTTGATAAAGCCTTCCTCTATTTCTATAAATTTTACGCTGTGTGAGAAAATGGAGCGCTCATTACTAGAACTGTCGAGGGTATCCTTTTCCTGCCCACGGTCGATCAAATTGACTCAAGCGTCTTGTAGCTTCATAAGTGTTCAGTCTTTGACGTAAAGTTCAGCCCTATATAATGGTTCAGAACCTTTTACTTAAATTTATTCCCCAATTTATCGGCCTACATTGCCGGGTTTTGAGTTCCTAGGAGGCTGATATCATTGTCGTGGCCAGTTTTTAAAGTGCGTCAGAATATTCCTAAATTAGCTCAGATAGTCTCTTTTTTTTTTCCTTTATAACCGCAGCAACTATAGCATAGACTTTCGCTTGTTTCTTTCGCATTCCTCCCAGTAAGCCTAGATCTGTCGATATTCTTCTGCCCTGAGCCTAATCCTTCTCTAACTTGGATGTAGTCTGCCATCCCTTGATGCATCATAGTTCCTGTTATCCCAGTGTTTGCAGGCTGCTCAGTTTCCGAGCACTGGAATCTTGGTCGTATCGTCACAGTGTAGATCCAGTGGTATAAAATAGACTTACTACTACTTAGACCTTTCTAACCAAAAAGTTATTGTAAATTTTGTAAAGTTAAATTTTATTTAAATATTTTGTTAACTGCTGGAAATTAAAAACAAGGATAAAAAACCCACCTTTTAGCATGGCATCTTTTTACAGGAAATATGAAGACCTTTCGCAAAAAACCACCTTAGACGGCAATCAAGAAGCGGTTCAAGAGTTGGAACTACTTGAAGATAAACTTACAAAAAAAGAAGAAGAAATTACAATGGTAATGACTCTATACAAAGAAGTGTTAGCTCTAAAACAACAAGTGAAAATATTAAAGGAAAAGAGAAGCGAAGGTACTATTAACGTAGGAAATAAAACAAAACAAAAATATACAGAACACAATAATCCAGAAGCAGCTTGTCATCTAACCAAATTGTTAAGAAAAATTCAGCAATATCAAAGGCGGTATAAATTAAATTCTGAAAGCGAATTTGAATAATAATGTTTATTGATACACAGTTCGTAGGTATATAAAATTTTTAGCGAATAAATTTTTTTTGGAATTTGCAGTCTTTTTCCATTCTTTAAAGACAGCATACAGTCTACTTAAATAAACTTTAAAAGGTTAAAATTAAAATATTACTAGAAAATTGGTGTCCCCACCAACGTGATGTTAGATGATACAGGGTTATTTTAAAAAGTTTTAGCTCACACATATACTATACTATAGTAGTGTGAGCTATGGTGATTCTAATTTTTTCGAGAAAAAAAAAGTTGCTCCGATTTCAAATTTTTTATATATCTTTGCGTTTTAGATGATTTTGACACTTTTTTGTTGCGCCGTCTGTCTGTCTGTAACGACCAACGCGCATAACTCAAAAACCGCCAGGCCGATTTTAATGAAATTTGGTACCTAGGCTGGGTCTTGGGTCGAGATGGTCCCATTTAAAAATGAACAAAATCCACCGAACACAAACCAAATAAAATGGTGGGGGTAGATTTCAAAAATTAGAGTTTATGTGAAAATATGGCGTGTGTGATATCAAACGAAAGGTAATTGAGTCTGGAGTTAAACAAAATACATTTTAATTTATTTTAAAAAAAGGGTGGGGGTATATTTCAAAAATTAAAGTTTAAGTGAAAATATGGCGTGTGTGATATCAAACGAAAGGTAATTGAGTCCGGAGTTTAACAAAATACATTATAGTTTTTGTTTTTTAAGGGTGGGGGTAGATTTCAAAAATTTGAGTTTAAGTCAAAACATGGCTTGTGTGGTATCAAACAAAAGGTAATTTAGTCTGGAGTTGAATAAAATATATTTCAGTTTTTAGTTATATTAGCTCACACGTACACTATAACTATAGTACCTAGTGTGAGCTTAGGGGCCCATATATTGGCAGAGTATTTTTTTACTTTTTTAAAAAGAAGTTAGTGTTTATAGGTTTATTATCTCACTATCGATAAGAAAGTCTTAATCTTAATTAATTCTGGAGGTTTAAAGACACATTAGGGATTTAAAGTCACGTTTGGGATCTAAAGACACATTTTGGGATAAACAATATTGAAAACTTAATAAAACGATTCTGTTAAAGTTTGAATTAACAAATCCGAGGGCCTAATCCAGGTTTTTAATGCTTTCTTAAATTTAAGTATAATAAACATTTGCATACTATTTTCCGGAACTAAGTTAAACAGTCTGGATACCATACTCATATAAGCAACATTTTTTTTTGCTCCAATTGATTTTTTGGCTCGCAGGACTATACACTTGTACCTACCAGACCCCTGGTTTTGTGCGGATGCTGAATGGGTTCAACCTGTTCTTTTTTTAAAATATTTTTATTGCATTTTTTTCACAAAATAGTTGCCGTATGTTTAAAGGAAGGGCGAAAAAATATCGAAACACAAAATATCGAAAACACAAAATATCGAAAATACAAAATATCGAAAACATACAAAATATCGAAACTACAAAATATCGAAACTACATTTTATCGAATTACAAAATATCGAAACTACAAAATATCGAAACCACAAAATATCGAAACTTCAAAATATCTAAACTACAAAATATCGAATCACAAAATATCGAAAATACAAAACATCGAAAATACAAAATATCGAAAATACAAAATATCGAATCACAAAATATCGAACACACAAAATATCGAACATCAAAAATAGAAAATTTCGAAACCTTAACCTAACCCGACCCTGACGTAACCTAACCTAATCTAACTAAATCTAATCTGATCCAACCTTATAAAAATATAAAGTTTCAAAAATCTAACCTGACCAAACCTAATCAAATCTAGCCGAAACGAACCGAACCGAACTGAACCAAACCAAAGCAAACTGAACCAACAATTTAAAAAAAAAACTTTCCTGACTTCTTTCCCGGGATCCTAGAGGGTGTGAATCCGAACCGAACAGAACCGAACCGAACCAAACCGAACCAAACCGAACCGAACCGAACCGAACCGAACCGAAGCTAACTGAACCGATACAAACCCCTAACCAACCTAAACTACAACACTGCTAACTAGGTTTGGTTGGGTATGGTTAGGTTTGGGTAGGTTCGGTTCGGTTCGGTTTGGTTCGGTTCGGTGAGTTGGGTCCGGTTCGGTTGGGTCCGATTCGAATTCACACCTTGTAGGATCCCAGGAAAAAAGTCAGGAAGGTTTTTTTTTTGAAAAAAATTGTTGGTTCAGTTTGCTTTGGTTCGGTTTGATTCGGTTCGGTTAGATTTGGTTAGGTATCGTTAGGTTAGGTTTCTGAAACTATCTATTTTCGTGTGGTTATATTAGATTAGGTTAAGTTAGATTAGGTCAGGGTCAGGTTAGGTGAAGGTTCCGAAATTTTCTGGTTTTGATTTTCGATATTTTGTGGTTTCGATATTTTATTATTCGATATTTTGTGTTTTCGATATTTTGTATTTTCGATATTTTGTTGTTTCGATATTTTGTTGTTGCGATATTTTGTATTTTCGATATTTTGTATTTTCGATATTTTGTTATTCGATATTTTGTTATTCGATATTTTGTGTTTTCGATATTTTGTATTTTCGATATTTTGTAATTTCGATATTTTGTTATTCGATATTTTGTAGTTTCGATATTTTGTAGTTTCGATATTTTGTAGTTTCGATATTATGTACTTCCGATATTTTAATTCGATATTTTGTTTTTCGATATTTTGTGTTTCGATATTTTTTCGCCCTTCCATGTTAAAAGACTCACTCTCTTTAAATAGTTTTTCTTTTTAACTTTTATAATCCACTTTTGTATAGAGTTTAGTTTAGAGATGTTAAACTTGTTACCTCCACCCCAGCCACACAGGCCGTAAGTTAGATGGGATTGCACAAGTGCATATTACAGAACTCTCAGTTCTGAGATTTTAAAGTAAGTTTTAATACTTTTGAATCTTGATACTAGATATCTTAGCTTTTTCATGAGACTTTCCATCTGTAAATTCCATCTTAGATGTGGGTCTACGATAATGCCAAGATATTTCACTGATTTTGCTAGTTTTATAACACTAAAGTTCGTAATGTTTAAGCTGTCAATATTTGGCAGTCCTGATTTTTGGGACGAAAAAGTTAAAAATTGAGTCTTGTCATTTATTGCCTGTCAGAATATTAAAATCAAAGCAGTTCTGAATTTTTCTAAAATCATCTTAGGCAATTTGTTTAACTTCACCCCAAATATCCGCACTAAAAAAACAAATTGTGTCATCACAGAAACTCGCCAGACTGCCTGTAACATCCAGCTTAAAAAGGTCATTAATGTAAATGATAAACATTAGTGGTCCGAGGACCGTGCCATGAGGAACACCAAATTTGATATCTCTAAATAAGCTTAATGTATTGTTTATTTTCACTGCTTGTTCTCGTTCAGATTGATAAATAACAGTAAAATAACATCTACAATAATAAATTATAGAATTGAAATTCTTTAAGCAGGGTTTCTCGCATACCACACAGGTGACAATTAACTAAAATAACGCAATCTTTTTCAAATAGATTATGACGGCTGTCATTATTTTAAATAACAGTTATTGAGAAGGACAGAGCTGCATATAGGATCTTAAACAGCAAATTATCTAGCTGAATGGTGACACAAAATATGGTCTCTTAAAGACTCTCTCTCTGTAATTTTCTTCGCGACACATCATTTTGTACTCACGACCATATACCCTGTATAATATTATGCAGTTGTATGCGTTTTGCGTTTAATTTTGGGGTTATTAAAGAAATAATTTGTTTCAATTAGCAGTTTGTAAATTAAAATTGTACCCTATCTAGGCGATAAATGAATTTTGCAAAAGTTAAATATAAGACATAATGTTTAGTTGTGTGTAAAAAAATCGACATAACACTACTTTTTAAACTTAAATAGTAAATAAACAAATGTAAGAACTAAGTAGATACGTAATATATTAATAACTCGGATACGGCTCTGGAACGAAATAGCGATGTACAAAATAGCGACTAATAAAATAGCGGTATCGAAATAGCGACAATCAAAATAGCGATGTAATGAAAAGGCGACTATCAAAATAGCGATGTAACAAAATAGCGATGTAACAAAATAGCGATGTAACAAAATAGCGATGTAACAAAATAGCGATTGTAACGAAATAGCGATGTATCAAAAAAGCGATGTAACAAAATAGCGACTATCAAAATAGCGATGTAACAAAATAGTGACTATCAAAATAGCCATGTAACAAAATAGCGACTATCAAAACAGCGATGTAACAAAATAGCGATATTTCGGTTCGTTTTGGCATATAGCTCGACTAAAGGGTTTCTTTCTAAGAAATTTTTTCAAAAAAAAAACTTTCCTTCCTGACTTCTTTCCCGGGATCCTAAAGGGGGTGCCTCCGAACCGAACCGAACCGACCCAATCTAAACCAGCATATTTTTTCAAAAAAAAAACTCTCCAGACTTCTTTTCCGGAATCCTAGAGAGTATGAATCCGAACCGAACCGAATTCGGTTCAGATCGGTTTGGTTCGGTTCGGATTGACACCCTCTAGGATCTCGGAAAAGAATCAGGAAAGTTAAAAAAAAATAAGCTGGTATATAGTCAAAATACCGCAGGATATAATAGCGCATTTCGGTTCGTTTCGGTTTGGATTGGTTTGATTCGATTCGGTTTGGTTTGATTCGGTATTTTGGTACATCGCCATTTTCATACATCGCTATTTTGATACATCGCTATTTTGATACATCGCTATTTCGATTGCCGCTATTTTGGTTGTCACTATTTTAATATATCGCTATTTTGATATGTCGCTGTTTTGTTACAAACGCTATTTGGATACATCGCTATTTTGATAGTCGCTCTTTCATTACATCGTTATTTTGATAGTCGCTATTTCATTACTCGCTATTTTGTACGTCGCTATTTTGTACATCGCTATTTCGTTCCAGAGCCCTCGGAAACACTAAAAACACTAAAATAAACATTAAAAATATTTTGTCATTTCTTTTGAAACTTAATGCGATGGATTTTGTTTGTTTGAGACAAGTTTCTCATTATCAAATTCAATGTTTGAAAGTTATATGCGCATATTATCTGCTTCAGGATTTAGTTTTTTCTGATGTCGGTTTTTGTAAGAGCATACTATGAAAACCGTATTTCACAACGTTAAGTTGTAGCCAAAGGCAACCATTTTTTAACAGCATAATTAGCTAAACAAAGTAGCCGAATTAAAAGTTTTAGTTTTAAGGTTTCCATCGGCTGCAACATCAATAGCTGTTCAGTTGGTTTTACAGTTATATTTTAATAAGCTTTTTCGACTGAGACTAAGAACGGATTGAGAACTCAATCAAGATCTTCTTTTGGCTTGGAAAATATTCTTTGATTGAAACTTGCAGGCTCTGAAGATGGTTGGTTATCTCAGAAGCGATTTCTGCTGATAATGGACTCTTTGACTCGGACAAAAAATCATGCAGTGTAGCACTCAGTCACTCCTCTATTTAGACAAAATATCTAAAACTGTATTTTATTTGACATTGTCTGGATTTTGCCATGTAGGAAGATAACTGTGACAGAAGTTATTTTTGATGACAATTGAAATGAAGAGTCATTAAGAAATATCATCACCCCATTTCGCAGAGTAAGCAGGTGACTGTCCCAATTTCCAAACTTACTTTACTAAAAATATTTATTTTTATTTACAACATGACACTATTGACTATTTCATTTTTGGGTGATGCCACATTTCTTGCGGAACCTCAATTACCGCTTCGCGTAACCCAGTTTAAGGATCGCTGATACACATTTCACTCAATAGTAGTAGAGTAGAGTCTCATGATAAAAATGAAGTCAAATTTTTCACCAATGTTTTTTTTTGAAGTTGTAAACTTTTTTAGGCGCGTTTAGCAGTTTTTGTGGGTACTGAATTGAACTGAGCCGTCAGGCTCGGCTACGTAACGCTCATTCGGGTGAAGTCGGCTCGAGTCGACTAACTGTGAGAGGAACAGTAGCAGAGCGATATGATGATGCAGATGAAGGCCAGTATTATTAATTTCGCCTTGTTAAAGTTTACACTTCTGCCGTGTTTTTAAGCACACACAATTTTTTTAAACGGAACTCCCTATATTTAATTACATTTTTAAATTCCTGCTTCTTTTCTGGATTACTATTATGTATACATCTAGTAATAATTGTCAAAGGATATGTCCCTATTACTGTTGCAGAAAAACAATTAAATTGGGCATTTGAAAACAAAAATTAAAAATATTTTTTACGGAACGACTTGTATAATTTTATAAAAGTCGAGAGCAAATAATTTTAAAAACAAGAAGGATCCATACCAAAAATGACAAACATTTCGAGGAAATTTAAAATTGAAAAAAATATATATTTTTTCGATTATTTTTAAGTTTTAATTAATATATAAAGAGCGGAAAAAAAGCTTGATCAAACCTTGTAGCTCAAATAATAGCGAAGTAAGCAATATAGTGCCAACTTAATCTGGGACACCCTTTATAGTTCAAAAACTGTTTGAGTTGGTTCGGACTGAAAAAAATGTATGAATTTTTGTTTTGATTATTTTTTATGGAATACAAAAATATAATTTACTTTAAACAAATTTTCGTGGCTAATCGGGTAAAGAGAAGTTTTTGTTACTCTCATATTTTTCCGTGGGTAGCTCAAAAGCTTAACCCCATGGGGGTCCAAGATCTAATGGACACCTAATAAGTGTTGACAGTAAACTGTTTCGTCCTTATGGGACTCCTCAGAACACTGCTTGGTTAATGTGACACCCTTCCAAAGTTAATCAGACCGTTTTGTCTCTCATCCTACGTCTATAGTAAGAAAGCTACCGAGATACGAGAGAAACTGGAACAAGAGCAGGCGAGTATAAACTGCTAAATATATCGTTCGATGAAAAGAAAAGAATCCATCCCTGACCTTCGAAAGCACTTGTCTTTCAGGTCAGATCAACGTTGATTAGCGTTTTTACCGACATTCAAGACGTGAGCGTCAATCAGCAGAATTTTTAAGCCAAATAAATACAAATTAATTTACGTCTGACAATTTACTTGGTTCAAAAAATTTGTCTCTATAACTTAAGTTTCCATAACTATTTTACTTATCTGTTAAGTTTACAAATACTGTATAAAACGATCCCAGATGGTATTTTCTTTTTTTAAATAAATAAACCCAATTTAAACATGATTTTTATTTTTAACACAATATTAATTTATAAAGAATAAATATTTAATGAGATTATAGTTAAAAACAGAATTAAGCAAAAAACAAGCTATACTAAATTGTACTTTTTTATAACATGGATAGGCAAACATTTATTTATCTCTTTTGGCAGTAATTTTACAACCTTATTAGCTTGCTCAAACCAGTAAAAACTGTGTATATGAGTATAATATTATTTTTTAAATATACCTAGTTTTAATAACAATAATTTTTCGTAAAATTTTGGAAAATTTTGAAATGTATAAAATCTATGTAAGTATAAAATATCTTTGGAAAAATGCAGACTTATAAAAGTTTTTTCCGCTAAAATTTTTCCTTAAATCTAAAATCGTATAAACTGCTTTTGTTGCTGTAAACTATGTTTCCCAAATTAAAGTAACTACAAGGGACTTTATGAAGATCTTGGAAACGACAAGACATACACTTTGGTTAAATGGAAATTCCGCTATTCCGAGTCCAATCAAATGCTTCGATTACACATTGTTCAGTTCAGACAAGGGGTATCTTCTTTTTTATACTGGGATTTTCCATCCAATCAGGATCAATCGCCCAGTTTCGCAAAGTTCAAGCAAGTACCTAGCTAGGAATCAAACCCGGACCGCCGGTGTGGGAAGCAAACATTGCTACAACTACACCACGACCGACGGTGACTACAACGGGTATCGAATTAATAACTGGATATTTAAAAATTACAGGGGATATTGAACGTTGTCATGACACTATACACAGCAGAATCCTTAAGTTCAACAAATCTCAAGATTTTTTACGTTAAAATTCAATTTGGGAATATGATAGAATAAGAAATTGACGTAAATCTAATCAGAAGTATAAGGAAAATGCGAAAAAGTAAAGAAAAAAGTGTCCAAACACAGTTCTTTTTATTCGAGAAATATTCAAATTAAATACCCCTCCCAAGTAACATTATTACCACTTAAGGTTTTATTAATTTGGTTCCAAGGTTATTTAGAGGGTGCTGTTATGGCTTTTAGTATCAATTTGGCTACAAAAAGGTAATTTATATTGCCAATTACCTAAAGAGGTGTTATACAACCAAAAAGTGTTCTTCTGTTCCTTTTAGATACTTTTGGTTTTATTGATTTCTGATTTATAAAGATGGTATTATAAAACCCTTTTACTAAAGTTTTTAAAAAGAAATAAATATAAACTTTGGTCTTTTAGTTTTTTTCATTACTTTAGGTCATAACAAAACTGTTTTATAATAGAGCTAAAAAGTTACCTTATATCCTTTTGTTTTTGTAGTTACCAGTAGTTTAATAGTAAATATGATTATATAGGCGGCCATATAGAACCTAGTTTCCTTAAGGTTTTTAAGAGTGGTTAATATAAACTTTAGACTTTTGGTTTTTGCCATTACTTTTAGGCATTTTAAACAGGTTTTATTGCAAGGCTTAAAGGTAAACTTAATTCTTTTGTATTTATGGTTACCCATAGCTGCATATTAAATATTATTTAAATATGCGGTCATATAAAACTTTATTTCCTTAAGGGTTCTAACGGAAGTAAATAAATACTTTCGTATTTTGGTTTTACTAGTACTAGTACAGATTGGTACCTACCTATTGCAAGATTGATTATTTATTATCCTCCTGGGTAGGGCACCCAAGCCTAGATAAGGCCTGTTTAAACGGCCAATATAAAACGTTTCCCTCCAACCTGCAGGCACAACGGATATCATTGCACTGGCCCTCCTGATTGTGTGCAAATTGCACGATAAAAAACATTTAAATTTAACACAACACTTTAAAAAACAAATACAAAAAATTTAAGTGAGGTTATGTTCACTATGTTTACCTTCTCTTTTTTATTGGTTTCATAAGCGCACTCAAAAATCCTTATTGCGATAGAATAACAAATAAAACCAAGTGACCACTATAAAACGATAATGGCGTATATAGAATTATTTTAAAAATATTGTAAACAGAAAATATTTATCTAGTCGTTTTAGCAGTGTTTTTTAACAATAATTTTACTTTAATTTTGATTTATGTAAACCAAACAGACTTTTTTAATGGTGAATAGTGTAAATTATTTTTTTTTATTTTAAATATTTGTTATTTAGTTATCAAAAAACTATTAAAAAGCATTTGTGAGCTGGCGCGCTTGTTTTGAGAGCTTTTCAGATACGATTTTATCAGAAAAATAAGTCTGGCAGGCAATTTGATGATCCACAAAACGACAAACTCCTCATATATAGGTATAATTTTATGTGATACAATAATTTTGGGACTCTGACTTTTTTGGCAATTTTATGACCTAAATTATTTTATATAGCCATTGTGAATCTAAAATATCGCTAAAGCTTTTATAGGAAAAATTCTTTACTCTAAAGGTATTATGGCATTCAACAGAATTGCCAGGATACCAAATTACCAAATCTAGTTTTATAACAGGATAGAGGACGTTTCTGAGTTGCTTTTAGAACCTGGCATAATAGCTTTAGGCTCTAAAAGGTTCTATACTGGTGGAACCGCTAGAGGGCGAAGCTAGCGTTTATTTCTTATGGTTTTATAATGCGTTTAATACATAGGTTGCCACCACCAATTGGGGAGTCCCATTTAGGAGGTCTAAGGGGTATATAAGCGTAATGGGAACGTGCTAGCGACCAAACATTGAAACTAATGGTTTTGAGGAAAGGCGCTGGCAACCTTTTAGCTTCTGCTATAAATAAAGAAATGTTACTATAGTTCTCAAAAGGTAACTGGATCATTTTTATTCAAGCTTATTGTCTAAATTATTAATAACAAGCTTTCATAATTTTTAAGCAGTCGTGGTATTATTTCCGAAAAATCTTGTATACTAATTTACTAAAATTTGGTAGTTTTGTATTTAAGCGACTACTCGGCACAGTAACATTTTAGGGCATATTGGCAAACTGAAGGGTCAAAATTTCCATTCATGTCAAACTTCTACCTTTTTCCTTAAAAAAATTACTTTGAAGGTTTGTCGATATGTCATAAACTGGAACAAATAACCCAAAAAAATCGTTATTTATAGGAAATAAATTTTGAAGAATTCTTTAACGAAAAATTTTCTTCCTTCTTTGTAAGCATTCAAACTCGTTTCAGCTATGAAGGCAAAGGGAGGAGACAATTTGTGCTAAGCCAGACCTAGAATTCTACTATGAGGTTTTTGATTGCCGTGGTAATTTTTAAGACTACATAGCTTGTAAAGCAGTGTTAATCTTGATCTTAAAAACTTCTTGAAAGTTAAAAACTTTTTTTGTTTGTTACGTAAGTTAGAGTTACTTATTTTTGACCTGAATTAATTCCTTTAAAGCAGGGCAGTTTTTGGTTAAGTTAAAGGTTGGAAATTATTATTTTTAACAAATAGGAAAATCTCCCATTTTATTTAACCATATGGAAACTTCGGCGTTGCCTAGGTTAAAACTTGCACTTTATTTTGTCCTAATAAAAAAAGTATAAGTGGTTAAAAACGAAACCTAAAACACAGCCCTGCCAGGCAGTAGTCGTGGGAAACTATGCTGTGTGGGAGTGTTGACATAACTTAACATTTTGTTTAGCTAACGTTGGCTAATTTCGCTAGTTTTTGGCAGATCAGTTTCAGATGACGTCACAACACCGCGACCTTTTTAGCTAGAGGACAACCAAACCTTGAATCAATGTTGATGTTTTTAAGATTGTTTCGTGTTTTACGTTGTTTTTGTGTTTTTTTTTCCTTCCCTTGAACCGCAACTTCAAAAGATTTTATGATTTTAGATTTAAGAAAATATTTAGGCAATGGAGAGAATACGGCAGTTTAGAGTACGTACCTACATATAATTTTACGAATATAGTGTATTCTCCAGCCATTCTTCCATCGTAAACGTCGCCGAGTGGGTTTCCGTGATATCTTTGACTTTAAAAATATCTGAAAAAATTAATAAAATACCATCATTAGTCATCATAGAGGGAAGGGCGAAAAAATACGAAACACAAAATATCGAAAATACAAAATATCAAAAATACAAAATATCGAAAACACTCAAAATTTCGAATCTAGAAAATATCGAAACCACAAAATATCGATACTACATTTTATCGAATTACAAAATATCGAAACTACAAAATATCGAAACAACAAAATATCGAAACTACAAAATATCGAAACTACAAAATATCGAAAATACAAAATATCGAAACAACAAAATATCGAATCACAAAATATCGAAAATGCAAAATATCGAACATACAAAATATCGAAAATACAAAATATCGAAAATACAAAATATCGAAAATACAAACTATCAGAAATACAAAATATCGAAAATAGAAAATATCGAAAATACAAAATATCAAAAATACAAAATATCGAACATACAAAATATCGAAAATCAAAAATAGAAAATTTCGAAACCTTAACCTAACCCGACCCTTCGTAACCCAACCCAATCTGACCTAACCTCATAAAAATAGAAAGTTTCAAAAATCTAACCTGACAAAACCTAAATCAAATCTAGCCGAAACAAATCGAACTGAACCGAACCGAACCAAAGCAAACTGAACCAACAATTTAAAAAAAAAAACTTTCCTGACTTCTTTCCCGGGATCCTAGAGGGTGTGAATCCGAACCGAACCGAACCAAACCGAACCTAATTGAACCGAACCAAACCTAACCTAACCAAACTAAACTACAACACTGCTAATTAGGTTTGGTTGGGTATGGTTAGGTTTGGATAGGTTCGCTTCGGTTCGATTCGATTCGGTTTGGTTCGGTTCGGTTCGGTTTAGTTCGGTCCGGTTGGTTTCGGTTCGAATTTACCCCTTCTAGGATCTCGGGAAAGAAGTCAGGAAAGTTTTTTTTTTTTTAATTGTTGGTTCAGTTTGCTTTGGTTCGGTTTGATTCGGTTCGGTTCGGTTAGATTTGATTAGGTTTCGTTAGGTTAGGCTTTTGAAACTATCAATTTTCGTGTGGTTATATCAGATTAGGTTAAGTTAGATTAGGTCAGGGTCAGGTTAGGTGAAGGTTCTGAAATTTTCTGTTTTTGATTTTCGATGTTTTGTTGTTTCGATATATTGTATTTTCGATATTTTGTTATTCGATATTTTGTTTGCGATATTTTGTATTTTCGATATTTTGTTGTTTCGATATTTTGTATTTTCGATATTTTGTTATTCGATATTTTATGTTTTCGATATTTTGTATTTTCGATATTTTGTTGTTTCGATATTTTGTTGTTTCGATATTTTGTATTTTCGATATTTAGTAGTTTCAATATTTTGTTATTCGATATTCTGTAGTTTCGATATTTTGTAGTTTCGATATGTACTTTCGATATTTTAATTCGATATTTTGTTTTTCGATATTTTGTGTTTCGATATTTTGTGTTTCGATATTTTTTCGCCCTTCCATCATAGAGTTGGCAGATAAACACGCGAAATAATTAATTAGAGATATAGATTCTACAGTGGTTAACAAAACAGTGTACAGTGATTTCAAATAATATAGCAAAAAACAAAAATTCAAGACTTGTGACAAGGGAAGTGGAATCAATCGAGCGCGAAACTGTGGTCCGCTAAGACTAGAGTCCCTGTATGTTGACATATTTGGATATATTATCAGGGCTATCAAAATGGACGGGCCACGATCCTCCACTTTGTTGACGTCACATCCGGGGCTGATTTTTTTTTTGATGGTCACGTTACGACACAGCTGATTGTCTTAAAATATTGAAGTTGGAATGGCGGTTCATGGATATTTGATTTTTTTTTAAATAAAGCCGTTTTTGAGATTGTTTTTACTTTATTCTGGCAGAACAATTTTTTTTAAATGTATAGTAAGCCCTAATTTTTCAACGCCGCTTCATAAGCTCACACAAAACTTAAGTTTAAAGCAGAAGCGAATGTGACAATCACATAAGACAAAGTCAAATACATGTCAAATATAACAGTTGGCATGTGGTACATGGCGGGTAATTTGAATTCAAAATAAGGAATGCTAAATCTTGAAGATTTTAACCTTTTAATCATGTTGCTTCCTTACAAACCTTTGTTGGAATATCCGGATGGTGTCTGAGAATATTTCACTGAAATTTTGCGGAAATCTGTAGTGCCATTTTGAAAATATCATAAAAAAACGTCTGACCTCCCATAAGACCCAATGTAAAATTCAGCCCCGGGAGAACAGCTGATTTTTTCAGGGTCGTGGCCTCTATTTTTATGTTGGCCTTGATATTATATCCAAGTATGTAAACATACAGGGACTCTAATCTTACCTAATCAAAACTGTCATGAAAAATATTTTAGTTGTTTTTATTTTTAAGATATTGGAAAAAATGTAAAGGTGTAAATTTGAAATTTAAGGGCACTGAAACGCGGCAATCAGTAGAGTTCGAACCAAAAAAAATATTTTTCTCTACTTCTCTTGGGTCGCTCTACAAACGTACCAAGTTTTACCAAAATCACAAAAAATTGTGTTTTGCTGCCCGACCATAAGAGTACATAACACAGTGGCCATATTTACCCAAATCACGAAAAACCCAGGTAATTTATTTCAAGACTCCGAATAGGAGTTACCAAATTAAGACATAAATATGTTTAAAAAAATAAACCATCCTGTTTGCACCCAATGTAATAAACCTATCTCAGTAAAACATATGTTGTCTGACTACTAGAAGGCAGCATCGAATAAAAATAAATTTTAATAGATTGCTAAACAACGATGTGACCAGCACGAACAACCTTGTATCGTTTCTAAAAGACACTAATCTAATAATTTAATACAGTTAACGAAATGCTGAGAATAAAATAAAAGAGAGGTGTAGCTCGAATGGGTCCTAGGCCACATGGGAGTCTCAGGAAATGAGAAAGCGGACGAACTCGACAGGCGTGGATCCCAGCAGACATGCGACGGGACAGAGCCTTTCCTGGGGCTCACAAGAGGGCAAATAAAGTCGGCCCAGATATTTTCACGGATCACTTGCTCGTACCGTTTATGTAGTAGCTGTACATATTTGTAATATTTTCCAACAATGCATGCTAAATACTATAATCTTGAGATAAAAAAAAATCAAAAAAAAAATTAGATAGGGTTTATATTAGGTCTTATGGGAGGATTAAGGCATTTTTCAAGTGCCTTTTTCCAATTTCTCTAAAATTACAAAACGGTGTCAAGCAGTTTTGATAGCATTTGTGTTATGTTAGCCAGCTATGGCAATAACAAATTTATACCAAATGTAGCATAAAGATTATTGGAAAAATGGCCGCTAGAAAATGTAATACACTATTAAAAAAATTGCTACTTTTTATTTAGAAAAAAATTATTTTCATAATTTTAATTGAAGGAATTTTCTTTCTTAATACATCCCAAACAATAAAAACTCGTTCCTGTACGTGAAAACCTGATGTTTCTTATTCTAAAAACAATCCCCATCCCTGCCGTTTCTCTTCACTATCAAAATTTTTTTCCTGATTTTTTTTATTCCAAATATAAGATCATAGTCTTGGGCATATGTTCTGGTTAAAAGGTTAACAATATGTACAAAAAATTTTCGACAAACTAAGTTTTAAACCTAAACATCACCTAAAGGGTCTAGAGTGCTAAGTACTACATTCCTAGGTCTACAAGTCTAGATTTTGGTTGAAAGTTTAACTTATTTTTCCCGTGAATGCAATAGTTAATATTTATATAAATTGTTCATAAATACCTTGCGATATGGGTCATATTTTTTCGTTGTAACAAAGACATTATTTTCACACAAAGGTTAGAAATAAATAAAAATAATATAATAATTTGGTTCAAAAATGGGAGCCATATTTAAACCTCCAAACGTCACTAGGAGATGTCCAATAAAAATGGTGTACAGTGTCAGCTGCCCGCTATATTTTACATGTAAATTTTTTAGAGAAGTTAGCGATGAATATGTAATTGAAAACGGATTCTAATATATCTTGTGCTTATAGTTAGTTATTTACGTATTATTTCGCTTTGAATTTTTGAACTTTAAACCACCCCTCAGGAGTGGTACTACAATTTGAGACTATTTTTAACGGGAATCTTACGACTGCACGGACTAAATTTCCAAAAAGTGACATTTCTTTACAAATTTTTTATGTGGTTTTTCTTTGTTTCTAAAGTTAATTTAAATTTATATGAGATAAAACTCACTGAGAAATGCTTACTATCATATTACACAGTAGGATGAACCGAATCTCTGCAGTTATTTCACCTGTGAGTATTAGTATTAGGATACAAAATTTTTATGAAAATCGGTTTAGCGGTTTAGGAGCTATCGTGTTAAGGACATAAATAATATATACACACACACACACAAAAACAGACATACATCACGACGATATTGCTAAGATAGGTCAAAATAGACCCAAATAAAATGTTATCTGAAAAAAAAATTGTGGAAAATAATACCTTCTCTAGCCATTGCTATGCGGGCTAGGAAGGTAAAAATTACTTACCCATCATTGTTTTAACTTTAACTGCGCAGAGCATAAAATCGTCGAAGGCAATTTCACCATTTTTGTTGCCGTATCTGTGCATGAGAACATTCAGGATTCTGCTGTTCAGGTTATAGCCGGCCGAGTGCATAGATTGCCTCAATTCAAAGCCGCTTAACGATCCAGAACCATCTACGTCATAAAGGGCCCAAACATTCTAGAATTAAACGTAAATTTTAGTACCCGTGAATTAAAAAAGTGTTCGTTGCTTATCGGGCAGTAGAGATTCCTCCATAAGTACACATGTGCACGTGCACTCCCACATTAAAACTTACTTAAAAAATATTAAAATTTGATCATTCTTTAATTAAAAATTTCATTATAAATTATTAATAAACCCCACAAAAGAATTTACTAAAGACTTCAATACTAACTAGTAATACACTGACAGATACAGGGTGATATTAAAAAATATAAATAAAAAGTAGTAGTCTCAAACTTTTGTTCATGTTAAAGCAACGTCTTTTTAATGCTGTGTATACTGTTTTACTCAGTTTTGTCATTCTAAGAAAATATAGAGGGTTTTATTTTGTCAATATATAAAAAATTTTAAATACCTAAAATGTATAATTAACTAAATGTACTAATACATTAAGTTTTTGAACCTTTAGTACACCTCATAAATATTTGATGATAGCGAAGATTAAATTATGTGTGAAAATTAACGAGAAATCAGGAGATGTTTAGTAATATATTTGAAAAATGCATGCATCTATTTTATTTTTACAGTTATTCCCAGCACTTCTAAAATTAGAAAGTATATAGTAGAAAGTTAAACTCGAGGGGTAAACCGCGCTCCAAAATTGTGTACACTAATACCTCATTTTACCTCTAATACCCGAATTTGTTAAACTAATACCTCTATTAACCTCTAATATCCATAATAATACCCACTAATACCTACTCGTGCCTACTAATACCCACTAATATCTCTGGAAAAAATCCACTTTTCGCAGTATTTAGTGTATAATCCCTTATATGCACCTCTCACCCCAACCCTCTGGATTTGAAAATAACATAAAATATCCCATAGAAATGGGATTCCCGATCTCTCAAACCTCGAAAACGACATATTACACGATATTTTGCATCTTACCCCCCCCCCCCCTTCTTGCCATCACCACCAAGCTCTGGATTTAAGAATAATAATAAATATACTCCGATTCAAAATAATTGAGACACTTTTTATTGACTGTTTGACAAATGTGACATTACAAATAACATTTAAATGTCAGACTTGTCAAACTCTCAGTAAATGTTGTCTCAATTTTGTTGAATTTGAGTATAGTTCATGGAAATGAGATCCCCGAACCCGCAAACCTCGAAAACGACATATTACACGATATTTTCCATCTCACCACATCCCCACCCCTTCTTACCCCCATCCCCAAAGCTAAGTACGTCATGCAGCTTTTGAACAACCTGATTAAAAATTTACATGTGAAAACAGACCCCGAAAACCGTCTTCATTGCATTTTACACCGAAAAATTCATTTTTTGGCAGTTCAACCCAGCGGCGTAGCGTGGGGGGGGACGGGGGGTTCGTCGCCCCCCCCCCCCCGCCCCGAGGGTAGTGGCGCCCCATAGGTGGCCGAAGCGCCCTCAGCTTTATTAAGTCGGGCCGGTAACGGCCAATTGAGTGGGTGCCAAAGGAAACTAACGACATGAAGACCATTTTTTTTTTGTTTTGGTCGCAAGATTCGTGAGAGGCGCCCTTGTGACTTATCGACCGCCCCCTCACACATGATGACCTTTTTTTTTTGGTCGCAAGATTTGTGAGATGCGCCCTTTTGACTTTTTTGTTTTTTTTGTCACAAGATTTTTCATCAGGTTTCAGAGGCGCCCTTTTTAGATGTCGCCCCCCCCCCCCGCCCTTTCGGGCACGCTACGCCGCTGGTTCAACCCACCTCTTACCCCCTACCACTGGGCTGATTTGGCTTAAATACAATCCGAACCATTCTCCTATGGAGCTCTACCTGTGTGCCAAATTTCAAGTCGATAGCTCAATTCATTCAAAAGTTATCGCGTAAACTAACAGACCTACACACAGACAGATTTATAGACCAACAGACACAAAAATTTTTTTTGCTGAAAATAGGTTTTCTACGCGTTTGGGCCATTTTAAGACAATTTAGCCAATGAAAATTTTTCAAAATTTTTTGCCGATACTATATCATTTAGGACTTTACAAGTAAAAATGAACGGCAATCAAAAACCAAAAATTTATTTCGACCCGTTGAAAAATTTAAAATTAAATTTGAAAAATCATATTACAACCTGTATTATACTATTATTGGCAACATTGTAAAAAAAATGGCAATCGTCCTGCACTCGGTGCTGCATGAAAATATTGGAGTTAACATAACCTAACTTTATTGCTCGCTTTATTGCTTTAGCCGATTGCCAACTTAAAGTATTATGAAAAATGAATCATATAGACAATTATCAGTCTCACAGACGTTTCTACTGAGCATAACTTACCTTATTTTTTTTCACTGCCACCACAAAAAAACATAAAGTTTACCACTGGATACGCACCTCAATACGCACGGTTTTTTTCACAACAGTTGTAAGCAATGTTGCCAAATCGTTAATATGTATCTACTAATAAGGAGGTTCCCATAAAAAATGCTCATAATCTACTGTAGCATATTGATACGCGTCGAAAGGTACCAGATACCAGGTTACATTGGACTTGTTCTGTGGTAAATAGGGAAATAAGTTTGAAAAATCGTATGTTCTTTTATAATTCTAATACAGCTATTACCCAGACTAATTCCTCTAATACCCCGGCTATTACATCTAATACTCTTCTAATACCCACTAATGCCTACTAATACCCACTAATACCCTAATAATACCTTTAATACCCACTATTTCCTCTAACAATTGCCCTAATACCCAAGATTTGTACACCAAAATATCCACGCGGTTTACCCCTCGGTTAAACTGTTAACCACATATGCAGCTAAACTTTAAAACATACAGGGAATTTAAGTTAAAGTCGGTATTATTGCCAACTTTGTTATTATCAAAACTACAAGGTTGGTTAAGTACTTGAGCATATTTTTTCACTATATTTTTCCATGTTAATAAGGCCTAAAATTCCTTGCATGATGGACGAAAAACCTACCTTCCAATTTCTTAAAAATATCCACAAATTTTTAAATTCTTCGTAACCTAGCTTGCCAGATTTGTCTATGTCTAACATGGCCACCATACTTCTGCAAATATCTTTTGAAAATCCACTATTCTTAGTTACTCCTAAAAGAAAAACATTGCACATATTTGACTACCATAACGAATCATGCAAAATAAAAAAAGTACAGGTAAGTAGGGATATCAGAATAGTTATGTGCGGAAAGTGGTACTTTTCCGCACGCGACGTCAGTTGAGCAAACGACGCACAGCATTTAAATTGCTTACATTTTGTTTGCAGTAAGGAACCGGTTTGTTGGAAATTGTTAGTTCTAAAGTTTAAAAAAATATGTTTAATTTTTATTGGATAAGAATAAACACATCCATAAGAATATCTTATCTAACCTTTAGTTTAATATTTTTAAAAATAACTCAGTGTGAGGTAAAAATTCCATTACTTACAAAAATGTAGAGGAAGAACTAAATAAGTAAAGAATAAACTTTTTAAATACAAAATTAAAATACCTGGCATAACTTATAAACAAAGCTTTTGACATATATGATGTTAAAACAGTAAATTACATATTATAGTTGTCTTTCGAATAGTACTAGTCGCTTTTCCTAAACCTACACAGAAAAAATACTTTTTCTAGTCATAGTTCTTAAACTGTGAAACTGGGTTAAAATTTTCAAATATACCACAAATGTATGTTTATATCAACGTTTTTTCTTAAAATCACTCAAAGTTTGGCGACATAATTTATTAACACCGTAACGTATATTTTTTTTTAACTATGTAAATTTATCAAAATACTTAGCGGAGAGAAACAAAATAAAGGGACCCATTAAAAAGTGGTTTTAATAACAGCTAAAAAACATGCAAATTTAAAGTCGAATGTATGGTGAGCATGCAAAAATAAACCATACATAAAACTCGCATGCTTTCTTACCAGCATGGGTGGCCAGAAGTGGCGAATTTTGAGCTGAATGTAGATATCATCTCAGCTAGTTTCTATTTGCCCATAATTCATCATCTAGGCCTCTTATTCTTATTTCCCTGTCTATTCCTTCTCTCCAGCTTCTCCTTGGCCGTCCTCGTTTTCTTCGGCCAGTTGGTTTCCATTGTAGTATTTGTTTAGGTAGTCTTGCAGCATTCATTCTTTGTACATGTCCGTACCACACCAGTTGTTTTGTTCTTACATCATCCACTAAAGTACGTTCACCCACTGTCATAATTTCTCTTATTCTTTGATTTGTAACTCTTTCTCTTTTTGATTTCCCTGCTGCTCTTCTCCAAAAGTCCATCTCCGTAGCGGAAAGCATTTTTTCTGTTCTATCCTTGATTGGCCATACTTCTGAGCCGTATGTAATAATACTTTTTACAATGGTGTAATATATAAACTTTTTGTTATGTTTTGATATAGCTTGGTCTAGTGTTCCGTCAGCTGTAATTTTTAGACCTAAGTATTTATACTCATCACAGGACTGAATTCGCTGCCCGGTATTTAAGATTAGATCCTGTTTCATTCCACCGATACACATATACTCTGTCTTATTGAAAGTAACCTCTTCTATTAGTTTTCGTGTCATATATTCGAGGTCGTCATAATGCTGAGCTACTACTATCTGATCATCGGCGAAACATAAAGTATACAAGGTGGTTTAGTCCAACGGAATTCCCATGTTTTGGCATTTTCAGTTGGTACTACAGTTCCATTTAAATATTTTTGGAAAAGATTCCGTAATCTCCAAAACAGTTCTTCAGTGCCATATTTAATAAGTTTAGCTGGGATATTTCCGGGTCCGGCAGATTTACCGCTTTTTAAGGTTGTGCACACGTTTTTGACCTCAGAGATTGTGAGGGGTACTGGAGATCCCATCGTTCTAATTATATTGTCTTTTTCTTCTTCCTTGAATTCTGCTCTCTTCAGTTAAAAGTTTCTTTTTTAATCGATCTTATAGTTTTTCAGCTTTCGGTACTTCTCCTACCTCCTAAGTAAGAATCTATTTTCTGGCACATTTGCGTCCACGAAAGATTTTTCTTATCACTGATCATTCTTCTCACCTTTGATTGCGCGATTTTGTATTCTTCTCTGCTTCTATTTGTCTTTTGGGATAAGTAGGTGTGATATAATTTCCTTTTTTTCCTCTATTTCTCTTTCAATCTCAGCATCCCACCAGTATGGTTTTCTTCTTTAAGAAGTTTCATGGAAGAAACTGGGATAATAATATATATCTAAAAATTTTTTTTGGAATAGAATAAACACATCCATTAGATAATCTAACCTAACCTTAAGTCTAATATTTTTGAAAATAACTCACTGTAAAGTAAAAATTCCATCACTTACAAAAATGTAGAGGAAGAACAAAAAAAGTACAAAATAAACTTTTTAAAACTAAAATTAAAATAGCTGTTTTAACTTATAGACAAAGCTATTGACATATATGATGTAAAAACAGTAATTTAAACATTATAGTTGTCTTTCATATAGTACTAGTCGCTTTTCCTAAATCTAAACAGAAAAAAAACATTTTTCTAGGTTTTTTTTTCACACTCAAAGTTAGGCGACATAATTTTGTAACACCGTTACGTATATTTTTTTCGATTATGTAAATTTATCAAAATACTTAGCGGGGAGAAACAAATTAGAGGGGACAATAAAAAGTGGTTTTAATAACAGCTAAAAAACATGCAAATTTAAAGTCGAATGTATGATGAGTTATTTCAATACCACCGAAAGAAACAAGCATGCAAAAATTAACCATACATAAAACTGGCAAGCTTTCATACCAGCATGGGTAGCCAGAAGTGGCGAATTTTGAGCTGAATGAGGTACCATCTCAGCTAGTGGGGTATCCTTGCAAAAAGTTCCACAAATCAAACCAAGTAGCTGAGTCAAAAAATTGTTCTCCGTTTGAGTTTGATTCGCAGCAGGGGTTGGAGTTGCATTTAAATTGCCTACATTTTGTTTGGAGTAGGAAACCGGTTTGTTGGAAATTGCTAGCTCTGAAGTTAAAAAAAAACAATAATTTAAAGTTATAAAACAAAAGTATTTTTTAAGGTTATAATATATATCATAACAAAAACATTTCATGTAAAAAAAGCCATGTACGCGGAAATGGGATTCCGTAAAAAGAATTGAGATAAAAGTAAATCCAAGTTTTCGAATATAAATTTCAAAATGAAAGGTTTTTACTAGTTTGAAAATGTTTTTTTTTTTTTAATTTTGCTATGTCAGCCAAACTTCTTTATGTTCAATTTAGTACTGTGCCTAAAAATCATTTGAAGCCGTAATAGCCAAGTTTAGAAAAACATTTTGCAGCCATACAGTTTGAAATTTTTATTGGAGAACTTGGATTTACTTTTATCTCAATTATTTTTACGGAATACCATTTTCGCGTGCTTGGCTTTTTTTATATGAAATGTTTTTGCTATGATTTTACAAATTTTTTAAAGGATTTGTTTAATATTTAAGTTTTAGAATAGTAAAATATGCGGAATATTGTTAAAAACTTGTGCAATGCATTATTTAAAATTTTGTAGTTTTTTAATTTTTTCGCATGGTTTTATCATAGTTCCTATCGGCCTTCCAAAGCTCAGCTGTCTAGCGTTTCTGGAAGTGGCCATTGTTACTTTTACATAACTTTACATTTATAGGGGAAGGATTACAATTTTGGGGTTTTTAATTTTTTTCTATAGTTTTAGCATAGTTCCTATCTCAACATCACAGCTCAGCTCTATACGGTTCTGGAAGTTGGCAATGTTATTTTTACATAACTTTACATGTATAGGGGAAGGGAGTAAATTAGAATTTTGGGATTTTTTGATTTTTTTCAAGGGTTTGGTCATAATTTCTATTAGTCTGGCAAATATCAGCTTTGTAGCATGTCTGGAAGTATACTAGAATTTTGATGATGTGGTCGTAGCAAAAACATTTTTTAGCAAATTTTCTGTAGAGCTGGATTTATACGTCGCGTGTCGCAAGGTGACTTTTAAAAACGTTTTAGCAAATTTATTTCGAAGCGAACACAAGGGATAACATCAGGTGTAGTGACCCAATGTTAAATAGTTCCATCATCCTATGTGCTTGACCTCGCGTGGTCAGGTAGGCCGTGAGCCGCGAACCGAAGCAAAAGCCGGTATTTCGTGCATACAAAACAATCATTTGTTTGTGTTGTCTTGGCAACCGAGTAGCGCGGCGTGTCAACAATTGACTCAGGTGTATTTTCGGAGCGGTCTGTGGCTTGCAAAGTTAAAAACGCAGAGGTAATAATAAAAGATTATAGTAATTTTTAAAGGGGATCTAGGTTCTTACCGATAAAAAATTTTTAAATAACAAATACAAAACCAATAAAATCTGTTTAAATGTGTAAGCATGTTTGAGTGACAAAACAAAAACAAAATGAGAACTTTGCCAAAATGGGTTGACAAAATACAGGATAGTGAAAAAGTCGGACAAAGGTAAGTTAATACTAATCAAAATAAGTCTCCAAGAAATTAAAGTCATTTATTTAAAACTAGACAATAGATTTAAACCAAATTTTGAACAATTGTAGGCCAAAACGTTTGCTATGCATCTAATAAAAATTTTGGTCGATTCACTATTTAAGATTGTAAAAATTTTGCATATTTGGCGAAAAATCCTCAAAACTCAAAAATTAAATACTAATATTAAATACTGACCGAACGCTTATCGGCCTTCAATTGTTCAAAATTTGGTTTAAATCGATTGGCTAGTTTTAAAGTACAGTCATTTGGGGTATCTTTGATCCAGTTTTTCAAGTTAATTGACTGAGTTTTAACAAATAGAAAATATTATACCCTGTAGATGAATAAATATGAAAGAACACAACTTCCAGAACCTAAAATGAAGTGGAAAAATAGAGGTTTTAATTTTTGTTATATTTTTTATCAGTTTTCTGTGGATCAAAGTTAGCCATCTATCTGGGGTAACTTTAAACCATACTTAATTATCATATTTTTTTTTAAATTGTTGGCTCCTTCCAATTTTTTCCCGAACTTTTCATGCATCTTCTTAAAAATAATTCTGTACCATTGTCATAATAATATTTGATTATGACATATCCATCAATCCATATCCAACACATTTACTTCTTCTACAACACCATTTAGTTCATTTAGGTCTAATTCATCCTCCAATAAATCATCATCATCATCTAAATCAATTTCAGATTCTGTTTTATCTTCTTTATCAGTGTTAGTGTCATCTTCATTTTCATCATAAGTTTCTCTAAGTTTGATGCTAAGTTGACTTTTCCACCTCTAGTTCTTAGCATTCCTCTTTTAGATTTCCCTTCAGAAGTTTGAACCCCATTTGAGCCGGCTCAAAGTTACCCCAATTTAACCTATATTTATGCACAGGTTCAAGTTTTATTAATTTTTTTGGTAAATCTGCAATATTTTGCTTGATTTTTTTATTGTTTTTTAAAATTTAATTAACCCAACAACTAAAAAACAAAAAAACAGATACTTACCCAGGTTTGGTATCTTCAAAAACAAGCACTTTTTTATTATCGCAGCTGAACACCTGCAAAACCTTGAAAATATAATGGTCATCTGTCAAATATTTAAAACATCTAGGAGTGACAACTTTTTTTATTCAGGCGACTTACACTTTAAAATTTGTGTGAAAATGATAGTTTGACGTAATGTAAATGTGAGTGCCTTTGAGGGGTCAAAAAAAGTGGACAGTGTCTACACAGACTTCTCGAAGGCGTTTGACAGGGTGAGTCTATGGGGTTGGGCGAAACTCTGGTAAGGCTTGCCAATTTCTTTCTTTTCTGGAGAGATTCAAGTGGACTCTGGTGTCCCGCAAGGTTCACACATTCGCCCAGTTTTCTTTAATTTATTTATTCGTGACCTTAGTGACGTGATTGTTAGTTCGGATCATCTGGCATTTGCTGATGATTTTAAGCTTTATAGGTTGATTGAAACTTATCTTGATTGTTTGTTACTTCAAAGTGATCTTAATAACATTAGTGAGTGGTGTAGTAATAATGGTCTAGATTTAAATGTTAAAAAATGCCTGTAAAAGTATCACTTTCAGTCGATCATCTAATAAATGGTACTGCTCTTGAATCAGTAGCGGCAGTCAGGGACTTGGGTGTCTTATTTGACAGCAAGTTATCATTTAGGCCTCATTATGACGATATTATTAATAAGGGTATGGGCTTTATCACTCGTAACAGCTCCGAGTTATCACCATATTGTTTTAAGCTCTTGTACTGCTCACTAGTTCGTTCTGTACTGGAATATGCGTCAGTGGTATGGTCACCACACTATGCCTGCCACATTGATCGCTTGGAGTCTGTACAGAGAACTTTTCTACATTCTCTTGCATTCAGGGCTGATATTGACATTTACAACAACAATTATAACATAAGTTATAATGCCATTAGCCAGCCATTTGGACTTGATACTTTGGAAAGAAGAAGGACATATTCTGATGTTATAACTTTTTATAAAATATTAAACGGTATCTGCTTTTGTCCTTCTTTATTGGAGATTATCGGTTTCAACACTATTCAGCGTAGGCATAACTCGCCAATGTTTCGCTTTCCCTTTCATCATGCCAATTATGGCTATTATTCACCATTGACTCGTACTCTTCGTCTGTACAACCAAAACAATCTTGATCCATTCGCAGCCAGTCTCAGTTCCTTTAAGGGTAGTATTAGGGAATTACTATAGTAAAACTTACAGTTCCTATATTTTAATAAAAGAGAAAATATTTTGTCTTTAGTCAATTTTCTTAGTCCTAGTTTCTTATAATTGTTTTTCTTGTTTGTTTTAATTAGTTTTATTAGTTTTTTTTGCCATCTTGTTATTAATTAATTACTCTGTAATATTATTGTAAATTGGCTTTGCCATTGAAATAGAAAAATAGAAAAATAAAATAATAAATTGGTAATGCCTGTGATTTTTATTTAAATTGAATTTTTAAAGTGGCTTAAAGTTATTCATTGCGGTTCAAAGTTACCCCAAATGAACATTATTGAAATTAGTTTGCATGAGTTTAGAAAAGTCCCAAGCACCAAGCTTCTTTAATATACTCAAACATACATTTGTACAAAATTACAAGTTAATGTATTAATTCCTTAGACACTTATCGACGATCGAGGAAGCAACATTAAACAATAGCTGCATGCAATGTCGCTATTTTATCATGTACATGACGTAATGCGCGGCGAAAACACGTTTTGTTGCGCGTTGCTGACATTCCTTGTATTAGTGTATCCAATGTTTACAGTGGTGTAAACATTGGTGTATCCTGGGGTGACCATATTTTTTCAGCGTAAAGGGAGGACATTTCAGGCAAAAAAAGAGATTTTGGATAAAAAACCGCCCTAAAAAAATTAGGTGACCAAATACAAAAAAAAGGCACTCTTATTAATTTTAAAACCTAGAAAAACAAAAATACAAAAAATTTTGTTCCAAAATGCCCAATATATTTTGTTATTTTTAGCATTTACGATCTCTGTTTCAACCCTGATGGAAGTCAACTAATAGTCGCTAGCGGCAACCATGTCCTTGTTTATGACACCGCAGATGGTTCTCTTATTCAGTTACTTAAAGGACACAAAGATAAAGTTCACACAGTGTCCTACGCCAAAAATGGGGAGAAATTTGCAAGCGGGAGTTCAGACAAGACTGTGATTATTTGGTCCAACAAACTGGAAGGTATTTTAATTGACAATATATTTAATTTGCCAATCTTGATCTATCTATCTATCTATTTTGCTTTTTTCGATCCATCTTTGGACATAGGCCTCCCTCAATATCTGGCACCCGCATATTTCTTCAAATCATCCGGCCCTCATTTGGGGTCCTCCCCTAGTTCTTTTAATTTCCCAAGATCTCCAGTTTACAATACATTTGTTCTATTGATCGTCTTTCTGTCTGATATTATGAGCGGCAAATTTCCATTTTAATTTTGCTACTTCTCCTCTGACATCCCTCACTTTTGTTTTACTTATTATACATTCATACCTTCTTCTGTTAGCTTTACATTGATCTTTGGGCAATTGTTACCTTATCCATGTTTGCTTTTGTAAATGTCCAGGTCTGGGATCCATAGGTAAGTACAGGAAGGATACATTACATTATTTTTTAATATGTAGCTTAGTTTACCGAATGCTGCCCAGTCTCTTGATTTCAGCTGTTTGGTTTTTATTTTTTAGTTTAATAATTTGTCCTAGGTATGTATATTCCTCTGTTTGTTCTATTTTCTCTGGTTTATCCTGATCATGATATCTTCATCTGTGTTTGTTATGATTTTATTTTTAGTGCAGTTCATAGTCAAGCCTATTTTTAGCAGCTGTAGCTTCCAGCATTTTGATCAGTTCTTCTTTCTTATCTGTTATTAAGGCGACATCATCAGCATATCTTAGGTGGTTCAAGTATTGTCCGTTTACTTCCATGCCTATTTCTTCCTAATCTAAGTTTTTAAAAACATCTTCTAGGGCCTGGTTAAATAGTTTAGGGGATATTGTGTCACCCGGCTAACCCCTCTTCTTATGTGGATTAGCTTGGTTCCTTTGTGGATTTTGATTGATGTTGTTGCTTCGCTATATTTTTTCTTTTAGTATTTTATTCAGGAGAATATGGAGGGTATTAACTACAGCTTTACCATTGTATTTGAGCATTTCTGCTATTACTCCGTCTTTTCCAGGTGATTCGTAATTTTTAATTTTCTTTAATGCTCTCTTTATTTCCGCTTTGCTTATTTCACGTTGTAGCTATAAGTTTGTGTTCTTTATTTTTGTTTGGAGTTTCTTCACGGTTTCTCGCGATGGTTCCCTTTTGTTTGGTACAATTCTGTATAGAATAGTTGTGTAGTATTTATAATATCCTCTTTAACGTTAGTTTCTTTCTTCTATAAAGATTAATGATGTTGAAATACCTGTGTTGTTTCTTTACCATAAATTTGGTGATTATTTTGGAAACAAATTTTAGATTTCGCGAACAAGTAAAAAATAAATCAGGGAGCCTACTTTTCCATGAATTTTCCATATTTAAGTCGGCATCTTCTTAGTACTATCAAAGTTAGTAATAGTAGTAGTAATAGTAGTGGGGGGGTTGACCCGCAGGTCTGACAAGTAGGCCAGAGTAGGCCCTTTTTGTCATGCCCCAAGTCTTTCTCTTAACCCACTCTCTGCACTTCCCTTTGATGGTTGGGTAACTCATTGGGCCTTCCTGTTCTCTTTACAAAGTCCAGTAAATCTGCCCATTTGAGCATATGCAGTTCTTCCTCGCTCAGAGTTGGCGCTCCGAGTGCCTGTTTTCATCCTTACGTAGGCCTCGCATTCTGCCACGAGGTGTCTTGATGTCTCTTCTTCCTGTCTACAGGCTGGGCGGGTAGGGTCATTCTCAACTCCTATACGTGTCATGTGCCTCCTCAACCGGTTATGTCCGGTTAGAGTACCTATCAGCAGTCCGAGGTCTTTTCGTGTCCGTCCCAGAATCCATCTAATTCTGGTCGCTTTTGGACGGTCTACGAATTCTCTGGTCTGTCTGCAACCCGTTCCTGTTTCCCAGGAGTTTAATAGCGCGCCCTGGGCCCATTTGTTGAGTCCGCTTTGCACTTGTCTTTTTGTCACGCCCAAAAGTGGCTCCGGTCCTACATAGGCGGTTCCTGCCCCGAGTCGTGCGAGTTCGTCCGCCTTCTCGTTGCCTGGTACCCCCGTATGTCCCGGAACCCAAACCAGCGTCACCCGTTTGCCATCGCTTAGGGTCTCCAGCGCCTCTGCGCATTCTTCCACCAAGCAGTCAGCAATCTTGGGTGCGTTTAGCGCCTTCAGGGTGGCTTGACTGTCAGAGCATATACATATAAGCTCCTCTTCGCTGTTCCGAACCTCTTCTAGGGCTGCCGCCATTATTATGGCGTAAACTTCTGCTTGAAAAACAGTAGCCTGCTCACCGAGCGAGTAGCTCTTCTGAACTTCTAGTTTTTCCACGTATACTCCCGCTCCTGTGGTTTGCCTTTCTGATAGTTTGGATCCATCAGTGTAGCAAACTAAAGCGCTCTCCTCAAACATCATTTCATCTCTCTGCCACGCTTCCCTGTCTGGGATGTGGATTTTGTACGTCTTCTCGAGCCTCCAAGGTGCGTCTTCTCTGCTGACCGTCATTGACGTGAGGGGGATTTCTCTAATTGTCAGCTCTTCTATAGCTAGATGACCAGCTGTTCCCCCCCTTCCTCTCCACTGACCCGTGTCCCTTAGACGTAGGTAGGTCCCCATCGCCTCCCTCTTGATCCAAGTTGGTAGCGATGGTAGTCCCAGAATTGTCTCTAGGGCCAGGATCGGGGTAGTTCTCATACCTCCGGTTATCCCTCTACACATCAGCCCATGTAGGCTTCTGAGTTTTAGGGATGTGGTCGTTTTCTCCACTGCCGGCCACCAGACAATGGATCCGTATTGGATCCTCAGTCTCAGTGTTGCAGTGTACATCCAGTGGAGGGTCCTGGGGGATAGTCCCCAGGTCCTGCCGACTACCAATCAAAGTTAAGTTCTCTACCTCTCTACATGCATCGGACAAGAGATCCATCTTTCCTGTGCGACAAAGAGCAAAATTGACTAGCCACGTACACGTGTATTGAACTTTTTTGTCTCTCTTTTCAGTGTGACATAAGTTAAAAGCGAACCATAAAGCCTGACCAGTAAAACCCAAATTAAAATTTGAAAAATACTTTATTTCTTAATTGTTTTAGGTTTGCTCAAATACAGTCACTCAGACTCTGTTCAATGCGTGGCATTTAATCCATTATCACACCAGCTTGCTTCTTGTTCACTTTCTGATTTTGCATTCTGGACCACCGAACAGAAAGCTGTTCAAAAACACAAAGTAGGCATAAGGATTAACTCTTGCTCGTGGACTAGCGATGGACAGTATTTAGCCTTGGCTCTTACCAATGGCACTATTTCTATTAGAAATAAACTTGGAGAAGAAAAAGGCAAAATCGAACGACCAAATGGGCCGGCCATATGGGCGATAGATTGGAGTACGAACAGAGATGATCAAACCGATACTTTATGCGTCACAGACTGGAACAGGTCCTTGGCTTTCTACACCTTAGGCGGGAAACTAGTTGGTAAAGAGCGAAATCTGGGTTACGAAGCTTTAAAAGTCAGGTATTTTCCAACCAGTGATTTTATTTTGATTAGTGGTTTGAACAAATGCTGTAAATTATACACCAAAGAAGGAATTTTTCTGGGAATGATCGGAGATGTTCAGAGCTCATGGGTTTGGTGTTGTGAAGCAGATCCTACTGGAAACTTCGTGGTAAGTCTGGTTTTGTTTGATTTTAATTCATATTCAGTAAAAATCTGATAAAAAGAGAGCTTGATGAATAAACTAGAGATTCTAGAATAACTAGAGATTGGATTTTACAACCAACCATAATAAAAAAAACAACATGCGTTTGAAATGATCATTGAAAAAGCTGAAATAGAAACGAGAGTAGAACGGCACTCGTAGGCAGCCCAACCCAACTTACCATACTTTGATTCTGTCGGAAGGGCGAAAAAATATCGAAACACAAAATATCGAAAAACAAAATATCGAATTAAAATATCGAAAGTAGATAATATCGAAACTACAAAATATCGAATAACAAAATATCGACAACACAAAATATCGAAACAACAAAATATCGAAAATACAAAATATCGAAAACACAAAATATCGAATAACAAAATATCGAAAATACAAAATATCAAAAATACGAAATATCGAAAATACAAAATATCGAAAATCAAAAATAGAAAATTTCGGAAAATTGATAGTTTCAAAAACCTAACCTAATGAGACCTAATCAGATCTAACCTAACCGAACCAAACCGAACCGCACCGAACCGAATCGAACCAAACCAAAGCAAACTGAACCAACAATTTTTTCCAAAAAAAGAACTTGATACCAACTGTGCACCAAATCGAACCGAATCGAACCGCACCGAACCGAATCGAACCAAACCAAAGAAAACTGAACCAACAATTTTTTCCAAAAAAAGAACTTGATACCAACTGTGCACCAAATCGAACCGAACCTATCCATACCCAACCAAACCTAACTAGCAGTGTTGTAGTTTAGTTTGGTTAGGTTCGGTTTGGTTCGGTTTGGTTAGGTTCGGTGCGGTTCGGTTCGGTTAACATCCTCTAGGATCCCGGATCAGGAGTTTTTTTTTGAAAAAAATTGTTGGTTCAGTTTGATTTGGTTCGGTTCGGTTAGATTTGAGGTTTCGTTAATTTAGGTTTTTGAAACTTTCTATTTTCGTGTGGTTAGGTAAGATTAGGTTTAGTTAGATAAGGTTAGGTTACGTCGGGGTCAGGTTAGGTTAAGGTTTCAAAACTTTCTATTTTGTTATTCGATATTTGGTAATTTCGATATTTTGTATTTTGGATATTTTGTGATTCGATATTTTGTATTTTCGATATTTTGTGATTCGATATTTTGTAGCTTCGATATTTTGTAGTTTCGATATTTTGTGGTTTCGATATTTTGTAGTTTCGATATTTTGTATGTTTTCGATATTTTGTATTTTCGATATTTTGTGTTTTCGATATTTTGTGTTTCAATATTTTTTCGCCCTTCCGATTTTGTCGCGCCCTTATCAAAATGTCGGAGACTGTCAGTTGTTGTGACTTTTGTTTTGTTTTTGTTGAAAAGAAAGAAAATGTTAGACTTACCAAGCAACAAGTAATATTTTAAGCCCCTGAAACCTGCAGCTGTTGACAAGCACATGACATTTCCCAACCAGAGAATGGAAATGTCAAACTTAAACAGTATCGGGACGGCGCGGCGGCCATTTTGGAATTGCCACCACTTTAATATAGGTCAAATTCAATCCGTTAATGTTCTATAATCTCTAATTATTTAGAGATAAGAATAATCGGCACGAGTTCTTATTAGCTCACACTACTACTATACTATAGTAGTGTGAGCTATGGTGATCCTAATTTTTTCGAGAAAAAAAAAGTTGCTCCGATTTCAAAATTTTTTATATATCTTTGCGTTTCAGATGATTTTGAAACTTTTTTGTCTTGCTGTCTGTCTGTATGTCTGTCTGTCTGTATGTCTGTCTGTAACGACCAACCCGCATAACTCAAAAACCGCTTGTCCGATTTAAATGGAATTTGGTACCTAGACTGAGTCTTGGGCCGTGGTGGTCCCATTAAAAAATGAATCCACCGAACGCAAGTCACATAAAAGGGTGGGGGTAGATTTCAAAAATGAGAGTTTATGTGAAAATATGGCGTGTATGATATGAAACAAAAGGTAAATGAGTCTGGAGTTAAACAAAATACATTTTAGTTTTTAAAAAAAGGGTGGGGGTAGATTTTAAAAATTGGAGTTTAAGGCAAAACATGGCTTGTGTGGTATCAAACGAAAGGTAATTGAGTCTGGAGTTGCATAAAATATATTTCAGTTTTTAGTTATATTAGCTCACACACTATAACTACAGTACTTAGTGTGAGCTTAGGTGCCCATAGATTGGCAGAGTATTTTTTGCAAAAAGAACAAAGTTGTACCTGAAAATATCGCCCTAGGGTTTCAATAATTCACAACTCAAGTATCTCAAGATAATAAGTGTAGGTTTTAGCTAAATGATAACATAAGGAACATCCTTCTAGGATGCCTTAAGCAATGTGAAAGCCAAACAAAAATTGGTATTAACCGTTTAGAATAATAGCACAAAATCTTGTTGAAAATGTCTGACAAGTTTCGTTCAAAAATGGCCGAAACCAATTGAGTTTTGGAGGTGCTCGAAAGCGCCACCAGAGTTGGCGATACGCGTTATAATTGGTCCCAGGAGTTTTCTAA
Organism: Aspidapion aeneum; assembly: GCA_963576565.1. Classification (NCBI taxonomy): domain Eukaryota; kingdom Metazoa; phylum Arthropoda; class Insecta; order Coleoptera; family Brentidae; genus Aspidapion; species Aspidapion aeneum. The sequence continues at coordinate 114,058,809 of OY755043.1, forward strand.
CTTCAAAACTATTTTTTTTTTAATGACCTGCCTTTTCTGTGTTTGCAACGAAATATATTAGCGTAATTTTTGTAGGTAAATAACGCAGCAATTCTTGTTTTGACGTTTAAAGTGGAAAGCGTTAAATTGATAAATTTTGGTTTGGCTTTCGTCAGCACTGAACGCATCCCGGTTCTACTTTCTTAAAGATTTTTGACTATTTAACATGGTAGTTTTCTTTTTAAATCCATGAAGTAGATATGTCCCCGAACTTCTACACCAGTATTTACTAAAGGGTCTACAGTGTTAAGTGCTGCAATCCTAGGTTTAAAAGTCTACATTTTGGTTGAAGGTTTAACATATTTTTGCCGCGAATGCAATAGTTTTCACTATTTATATAAATTATTCATAAATACCTTGCGATATGGGTCATCTTTTTTCGTTGTAACAAAGACATTATTTCCACACAAAGGTTAGAAATAAATAAAATTAATATAATATTTTGGTTTAAAAATGGTAGCGATATTTAAACCTCTGAACGTCACTAAGAAATGTTGAATAAAAACGGTGTAAGTCAGTGTCAGCTGTCCGCTATATTTTACATGTTAATTTTTTAGACAAGTTAGCGATGATTAAACCTTTGTTCGATTGTTTTGGTAAATGTGTAGTTGAAAACGGATTTTAATATACCTTGTGCTTTTTACAGTATTTAAATATTGATTCGTATTTAATACGGTAATGTATTTACAGATATAGTTTTAAGTTATTTATGTATAATTTAGCTTTCAAAATTTTTGTATATAAGTTGTTTTATCAATCATGGATTATTTCTACTGTTTTTTGAACTATAGACTTGATACTTAAACCCGGTCTAAAATGCTAAGTTTTAAGGTCTTAGTAAATACTGGTGCTAGTGTCCATTTTAGCATTATATGGGAAACTTGTAATATTTCAACGGGAATCCAAAGATTCAAAATATCATGTTACAAAAAGTGACAAGGTAAAAAAACGAATTGAGGGTAATTTGGTAAAAAATCTTACAAATTTTACGTGTGATGAAGAAGTCTAAAGAAAATTATTAGATTTGGACTTTAGATTCTTAAAAAAATGTGAATTTATGTGAATATGTTTATTGTTTTTAGGCAATTGGATGTGAAGATGGAACTATTGCATTTTACCAACTGGTTTTTAATATGGTCCACGGTTTATACAGAGAAAGATACGCTTACAGAGAAAATATGACTGATATTATTATTCAACATTTAATAACTGAACAAAAAGTTAGAATAAAATGTAGAGACTTGATCAAAAAGATTGCAATTTATACTGACAGACTAGCCGTAAGTATTTAACATTTCTAATGAGATTAAGTTCTTGTGTTTTGCAAGGCACAAAAATATGCTGATGACAAGCAATTGTATCGAATTTTCTCCCCTTTGTTACTAGAGCAAGAATGTCGTAATATCAATTCTGATTTAGAGAGAATTGCACGCATATCCAGTGATCATGAATTACGCCTAAATCCAGACAAATCAGTTGTGATGTTTTTTGGCCGGCCTATTGTTGTAAAGCGTCTCACTTCTGAAGTAACTATTAAAATAAATGACGTAATATTGCCTGTAAAATCCGAGACTAAAAATTTAGGGATTATATTCGATAATAACCTCCGATTTAAAAAACATATTTCAGTTTGCAGTCAGAGGGCTATTGGGAGATTAAAAGGGTTGTATAACTCAAGGCACAATCAAAATATTAAAAAATCATTATGTGACTCACTTGTTTTATCATTTTAGCTCACACATATACTATACTATAGTAGTGTGAGCTATGGTGATCCTAATTTTTTCGAGAAAAAAAAGTTGCTCCGATTTCAAAAATTTTTATAAATCTTTGCGTTTCAGATGATTTTGAAACTTTTTTGTTGCGCCGTCTGTCTGTATGTCTGTCTGTATGTCTGTAACGACCAACGCACATAACTCAAAAACCGCTTGGCCAATTTTAATGAAATTTGGTACCTAGGCTGGGTCTTGGGTCGAGATGGTCCCATTTAAAAATGAACAAAATCCACCGAACACAAACCAAATAAAAGGGTGGGGGTAGATTTCGAAAATTAGAGTTTATGTGAAAATATGGCGTGTGTGATATCAAACGAAAGGTAATTGAGTTTGGAGTTAAACAAAATACATTTTAATTTATTTTAAAAAAAGGGTGGGGGTATATTTCAAAAATTAGAGTTTAAGTGAAAATATGGCGTGTGTGATATCAAACGAAAGGTAATTGGAGGAGTAAAGGAGTTTAACAAATAACATTTTAGTTTTTGCTTTTTTTAAGGGTGGGGGTAGATTTTAAAAATTTGAGTTTAAATCAAAACATGGCTTGTGTGGTATCAAACAAAAGGTAATTTAGTCTGGAGTTGAACAAAATATATTTCAGTTTTTAGTTATATTAGCTCACACGTAAACTATAACTATAGTACTTAGTGTGAGCTTAGGGGCCTATATATTGGCAGAGTATTTTAATCACTGTGTTATACGGCCCGGTATACGGCCCTTGTCTTATATCAGACATAGCTAATCGTATTGAAAAAATTCAGAAGTGTTGTTTAAGATTTATATTTGGTATTCGACGTGGTCGACCGATTAGTTATAAACTTAAAGACGCAAACTGGGTTAACATGAAAAAAAGACGGTAAATTCACAGACATTGCATTTACTTTAAAATAATAAAACAAAAGTATCCTGAGTACCTTTATGAAAATACTCTGCCAATATATGGGCCCCTAAGCTCACACTAGGTACTATAGTTATAGTGTACGTGTGAGCTAATATAACTAAAAACTGAAATATATTTTATTTAACTCCAGACTAAATTACCTTTTGTTTGATACCACACAAGCCATGTTTTGACTTAAACTCAAATTTTTGAAATCTACCCCCACCCTTAAAAAAACCAAAAATTAAATTGTATTTTGTTAAACTCCGGACTCAATTACCTTTCGTTTGATATCATACACGCCATATTTTCACTTAAACTCTAATTTTTAAAATATACCCCCACCCTTTTTTAAAATAAATTAAAATGTATTTTGTTTAACTGTAGACTCAATTACCTTTCGTTTGATATCACACTCGCCATATTTTCACATAAACTCTAATTTTTGAAATCTACCCCCACCCTTTTATTTGGTTTCTGTTCGGTGGATTTTGTTCATTTTTAAAGGGGACCATCTCGACCAAAGACCCAGCCTAGGTACCAAATTTCATTAAAATCGGCCAAGCGGTTTTTGAGTTATGCGCGTTGGTCGTTACAGACATACAGACAGACAGACAGACAGACAGACATACAGACAGACCGACAGACAGACAGACAGACGGCGCAACAAAAAAATTTCAAAATCATCTGAAACGCAAAGATATATAAAAAATTTTGAAATCGGAGCAACTTTTTTTTTCTCGAAAAAATTAGGATCACCATAGCTCACACTACTATAGTATAGTATATGTGTGAGCTAAAATAACTTTTCGGACAGATGTTAATAACCTTAAATTAAGGTTTAAAATCATTCAGTTATGACTTGGCAAAATTATACAATGAACTGCCCCAACACGCTCGTGTTTCATCTATTTCCGCATTTCCCAAAAAAATTTAAAAAATGGTTTTTTTTATTATTTTTTTTTTTACTGACATTTTAAAAGCATATTTTTTTGGTAAAGCATCTATTGTATACTTGGTATAATAGATATACCGACTGTTTTCCGTTTCTTAACATAAGTAGTTGGTTAGTTACCTTTTATATTATTTTATATTATTATCTTTACAATGTACTAATACTTTACTTTAGACTTTTTTATAAAGAATATATTAGCTCACACATATACTATACTATAGTAGTGTGAGCTATGGTGATCCTAATTTTTTCGAGAAAAAAAAAGTTGCTCCGATTTCAAAAATTTTTATATATCTTTGCGTTTCAGATGATTTTGAAACTTTTTTGTTGCGTCGTCTGTCTGTCTGTCTGTCTGTCTGTCTGTATATCTGTCTGTATGTCTGTAACGACCAACGCGCATAACTCAAAAACCGCTTGGCCGATTTTAATGAAATTTGGTACCTAGGCTGGGTCTTGGGTCGAGATGGTCCCATTTAAAAATGAACAAAATCCACCGAACAGAAACCAAATAAAAGGGTGGGGGTAGATTTCAAAAATTAGAGTTTATGTGAAAATATGGCGTGTGTGATATCAAACGAAAGGTAATTGAGTCTGCAGTTAAACAAAATACATTTTAATTTATTTTAAAAAAAAGGGTGGGGGTATATTTTAAAAATTAGAGTTTAAGTGAAAATATGGCGTGTGTGATATCAAACGAAAGGTAATTGAGTCCGGAGTTTAACAAAATACATTTTAGTTTTTTGTTTTTTTTAAGGGTGGGGGTGGATTTCAAAAATTCGAGTTTAAGTCAAAACATGGCTTGTGTGGTATTAAACAAAAGGTAATTTAGTCTGGAGTTAAATAAAATATATTTCAGTTTTTAGTTATATTAGCTCACACGTACACTATAAATATAGTACCTAGTGTGAGCTTAGGGGCCCATATATTGGCAGAGTATTTTTTTTTCTCAAGGATAAGTGTAGTAAAAATCAATCATCAAAATCATTTCCTAAATTCTGTAAACTGCACTCTGGCCCTTTCTTGTATATTTCTATACTTGAATAAATATATTATTATTATTATTATAGATCTACAGGATGTTTTACAAATATTGTGCCAAACCGATAGGGTCCGTAAAAACTGCTATTTCAATAATACGATAAATTAAAAATTAAGATAAAGAAAGAGTTTTACCGGATGCAAAATGTTCTTTTCGGGTAACTTTATTGTTATCTCACTTCGCTACGTTAAATAAATTTACTGCGCAGTTCATTTTTATATAGTTCGTTTCTGGCAAAGTTGGCTTGAAAAATGAATTTTATGCACTAAACAGATTCCCTAGTTTTTGGGTACATTTTGCCAAAAAAGAATGACAATAAGATTAAGATTAAACTTCTGTAACTTAATTTGTTTCAGGTTCAATTGCCGGAAAGAATTATTATCTACGAACTATACTCCAAAGATTCCAATGACATGCATTACAGAGCCAAAGAAAAAATAAACCAAAAAATCGAATGTAGCCTCCTGGTAGTATGCAGCAATCACCTAATCATCTGCCAAGAAAAGACCTTGCAGAGCATGTTTTTTACCGGTGAAAAAGAAAAAGAATGGACCTTTGAGAGTCCTATAAGATATATCAAAAACATCGGAGGAGTACCAGGAAAGGAAGGATTACTACTGGGATTAAAAAATGGTCAAGTTTGGGAAGTTCATCTAGATAATATTCATCCACTTCTACGTGTAACTGTTAACGAAGGAATAAGATGTCTTGACTTAAGCCAAAAAAAAGAGAAGCTCGCCGTGGTTGATGAATCGGGTCTGTGCCAAGTTTTTAAACTAAAAAACTCTGAATTGTTTTTTCAAGAAAATAATGCTAACAGTGTCGCGTTTAATATTTTTTATGAAGAAATGGTGGCATTCAGTGGCAATAACCAATTGTGTATAAAAGTAATGGATTTCCCACCACATATACAAAAGCTTAGCGGATTTGTAGTAGGCTTATCTGGTTCCAAAGTATTTTGTTTAAATGGTTCAACAATGAACACTTTAGAACTACCACTCAGCACAGCCATGTATCAATTTGTTGATAAAAAAATGTTTAGTGAAGCTTACAAAATCGCCTGCTTAGGCGTAACAAATGGCGATTGGGAAGAATTAGCGCACTCTGCATTGGAAAAGTTAGATTTTGAAATTTCAAGATTGGCTTTTATTAAACTTCAAGATTTTCACCACCTCGAATTAGTACAAGAATTACAAGAGCAATATCAGAAGGGCGATAACAACAAAGACGTAATACTCGGTGATATTTATGCCATGAAAGGAAAACTTAAAGAGGCAGCAAGATTATATCACAAATCTGGGCATAGTGACAAGGCGTTAACTATGTATACAGATCTTAGAATGTTTGACGAAGCACAAGAGTTTCTCGGTTCCAAAGACAATAATGACCTTATTCGACAAAAAGCTGATTGGGCTAGAAACATCAATGAGCATAAAGCTGCTGCTGACATGTATTTATCCGTAGGTGATATTAAAACTGCTATAGCTATTTATGCAGAAAAAGAATGGGTAGAACAATTAGTTGATTTAAGTAGACGTCTGGATAAAACTGAAAGATCAGCATTAAACTCTATTGCACAACATCTAAAACGATTGGGACAAAATACATCAGCAGCAGAGATTTATAGAAGGTTAGGAGACTCAGCAGCTGTTTTACAGTTACATGTTGAAGCCAATGAATGGCAACAAGCTTTTGCTATTGTAGAAAACCAACCCCAATTTAATGCAATAGTGTATGTGCCTTACGCACAATGGCTGGCTGAAAATGATAAGTTTGTCCAAGCGCAAAAAGCTTTTCATAAAGCTGGAAAATCCGAAGAAGCATTTAAGGTATTTGAGCAGTTAACGAAAAATGCTGTTTCAGAATGTAGATTTAATGATGCTGGATTTTATTATTGGATTACGTCCAGGCAGTATTTGGATTTAGCCAAAGACAATGAAAATAAACGAGAATGGTATTTAACAAAATTTGAGGAAACGGAGAAACTTGCACAAGTCTACTATGCATATCACGCCATTCATAAATATTTAGAGGAACCATTTACGTCTTACATGCCAGATGCATTACTAAACATTTCTAGATTCCTAATGGTGGAGACCAGCAAATACAAACCAAAAGGCGTTTCGTTATTTGCAATATATTTCACTCTGGCTAAGCAGGCTAGAAAGCTAGGCGCTAACAAACTAGCGAAGCAAATTTTCGATAAGTTACAATCATTTATAATTCCATTGAAATTTCAAGAACAAGTTGAAATAGCGACCATAGCGTGTAGAGCAAGACCCTATAATGATCCAGAAGAACTTTTACCAATGTGTTATAGATGTTCCACTTATAACCCTTTATCTTCTACAGTGAATGTTTGCTTAAACTGTGGTCAAAACTTTGTATATTCATTTGCAAGTTTTGATATATTGCCTCTCGTGGAATTTAAAATTGAAGACGGAATTACAGATGAGGAAGCTGTGAGATTAATTGAAACTCCAAATAAAAATAAAGATGTTAATACAGGAGAACAAGTAAATCAGGATACGCAAACTCTTGAACTAAAAGATTTTTATCAAGAAGAAGTGGATCCATTTTCATTTAAATTTGCAGGCCACGAAAATGAAAATGATGAAACCAAAAAATTTTATCCCGTAACTTTAAACAGAAAAAATCTTTTAGAATTAGAACAGGACTCTGTGTTAATTTGTAAATGGACACATCCTTTAAGATACCAATTTTTTAAAAATATGTTACCAGAAGTTCACATAACAATTTGCCATTCATGTTTTAAAGTTTTTCACGTTGACGATTTTGAGTTACAGTTTCTGCAACAAGGTTATTGTCCATTCTGTAGGGTTGCTCCCGACTCTGTTAGTTTGGAAGGCGGTAGTTCAGATGATCTTATAATTTAGTTTCATAATAAATGCTCATGGATTGTTATTACGTTTTGTTAAATAAAATTTGTTTTAAATGTTCTACTTTTAATCCTTTATTTATGAATTCTCGTGTGGATTGTGGTCAGAACTTTGTACATTCGTTCGAAGGTTTTGATATATGGCCTCTCATGGAATTAAAAATTGAAGAGATAGTTACAGATGGGGAAGGTTTAAGATTAGAAAAATGTACAAAAATATGCAAACTATTGAACTAAAAGATTTTATCTAGAAGTCGATCCATTTTCATTTAAATTTGCAGGCGATGGAAATGAAAATGATGAAACCAAAAGTTTTATCCCGAAACTTTAAACAGAAAAAATCTTTTAGAATTAGAACAAGACTCTGTGTTAATTTGTAAATGGACACATCCTTTAAGATACCAATTTTTTTAAAATATGTTACCAGAAGTTCACATAACAATTTGCCATTCATGTTTTAAAGTTTTTCACGTTGATGATTTTGAGTTACAGTTATGGCAACAAGGTTATTGTCCATTCTGTAGGGTTGCCCCCGACTCTGTTAGTTTGGAAGGCGGTAGTGCAGATGATCTTATAATTTAGTTTCATAATAAATGATCATGAAATGTTATTACGTTTTGTTAAATAAAATTTGTTTTAAATGTTCTACTTTTAATCCTTTATTTATATCTCATGGAATTTAAAATTGAAAATTATTTTTATTTATTTATGAATTCTCGTTTGGATTATGGTCAGAGCTTTGTATATTCGTTCGAAGATTTTGATATATACATGTTGAAGCCAATGAATGGCAACAAGCTTTTGCTATTGTAGAAAACCAACCCCAATTTAATGCAATAGTGTATGTGCCTTACGCACAATGGCTGGCTGAAAATGATAAGTTTGTCCAAGCGCAAAAAGCTTTTCATAAAGCTGGAAAATCCGAAGAAGCATTTAAGGTATTTGAGCAGTTAACGAAAAATGCTGTTTCAGAATGTAGATTTAATGATGCTGGATTTTATTATTGGATTACGTCCAGGCAGTATTTGGATTTAGCCAAAGACAATGAAAATAAACGAGAATGGTATTTAACAAAATTTGAGGAAACGGAGAAACTTGCACAAGTCTACTATGCATATCACGCCATTCATAAATATTTAGAGGAACCATTTACGTCTTACATGCCAGATGCATTACTAAACATTTCTAGATTCCTAATGGTGGAGACCAGCAAATACAAACCAAAAGGCGTTTCGTTATTTGCAATATATTTCACTCTGGCTAAGCAGGCTAGAAAGCTAGGCGCTAACAAACTAGCGAAGCAAATTTTCGATAAGTTACAATCATTTATAATTCCATTGAAATTTCAAGAACAAGTTGAAATAGCGACCATAGCGTGTAGAGCAAGACCCTATAATGATCCAGAAGAACTTTTACCAATGTGTTATAGATGTTCCACTTATAACCCTTTATCTTCTACAGTGAATGTTTGCTTAAACTGTGGTCAAAACTTTGTATATTCATTTGCAAGTTTTGATATATTGCCTCTCGTGGAATTTAAAATTGAAGACGGAATTACAGATGAGGAAGCTGTGAGATTAATTGAAACTCCAAATAAAAATAAAGATGTTAATACAGGAGAACAAGTAAATCAGGATACGCAAACTCTTGAACTAAAAGATTTTTATCAAGAAGAAGTCGATCCGTTTTCATTTAAATTTGCAGGCGATGAAAATGAAAATTATGAACCAAAAGTTTTATCCCGAAACTTTAAACAGAAAAAATCTTTTAGAATTGGAACAAGACTCTGTGTTAATTTGTAAATGGACACATCCTTTAAGATACCAATTTTTAAAAAATATGTTACCACCAGTTCACATAACAATTTGCCATTCATGTTTTAAAGTTTTTCACGTTGATGATTTTGAGTTACAGTTTTTGCAACAAGGTTATTGTCCATTCTGTAGGGTTGCCCCCGACTCTGTTAGATTGGAAGGCGGTAGTTCAGATGATCTTATAATTTAGTTTCATAATAAATGATCATGGATTGTTATTACGTTTTGTTAAATAAAATTTGTTTTAAATGTTCTACTTTTAATCCTTTATTTATGAATTCTCGTGTGGATTGTGGTCAGAACTTTGTACAAGGTAACTTTGTACGTTCAAAGGTTTTGATATATGGCCTCTCATGGAATTTAAAATTGAAGAGATAGTTACAGATGGGGAAGGTTTGAGATTAGAACAAATGAACAAAAAGATGCAAACTATTGAACTAAAAGATTTTATCTAGAAGTCGAGCGGTTTTCATTTAAATTTGCAGGCCACGAAAATGAAAATGATGAAACCAAAAAATTTTATCAAGTAACTTTAAACAGAAAAAATCTTTTAGAATTAGAACAAGACTCTGTGTTAATTTGTAAATGGACACATCCTTTAAGATACCAATTTTTTAAAAATATGTTACCAGAAGTTCACATAACAATTTGCCATTCATGTTTTAAAGTTTTTCAAGTTGACGATTTTGAGTTGCAGTTTTTGCAACAAGGTTATTGTCCATTCTGTAGGGTTGCTCCCGACTCTGTTAGTTTGGAAGGCGGTAGTTCAGATGATCTTATAATTTATTTTTATTTATTTATGAATTCTCGTTTGGATTATGGTCAGAACTTTGTATATTCGTTCGAAGATTTTGATATATGGCCTCTAGTGGAATTTAAAATTCAAGAGGAAGTTACAGATAAGGAAGCTACAGATGAAGTAGCTTTGAGATTAGAACAAATATGCAAACTATTGAACCTAAAAGATTTTTATCTAGAAGAAATCCGTTTTCATTTAAATTTGCAGGCAAAATGATGAAACCAAAAGTTTTATCCGGTAACTTTAAACGGAAAATATCTTGTAGAATCAGAACAAGATAATGTACTAATTTGTAAATGGACACATTCTTTAAGATACCAATTTTTTAAAAATATGTTACCAGAATTTCATATAACAATTTGTCAATCGCGTTTTAAAGTTTTTCACGTTGACCATTTTAAGTTGTAGGTTTTGCAGCAAGGTTATAGTCCATTCTGTAGGGTTGCTCCTGACCCGCCTAGTTGGGAAGGCGGTAGTTTAAATGATCTTATAATTTAGTCTAATAACTAAGTAACGTCAATTGATTGTTGTTACCTTAAGATAAATAAAATATGTTTTAAATTCGGCTTAGTTCTATTTATAATATTTTGTCTTTTACAGCAAATGTTTGCTTAAATTGTGGTTAAAACTAAATTCGTTTGCAGGTTTTGATATATTGTCTCTCGTTTAATTTAAAATTAAAGGAGGAATTACAGATGAGAAAGCTGTGAAATTAGTTGAAACCGCAAACGAAAATAAAGATTTTAATACAATAAAACAAGTAAACCAAAATACGCAAATTCTTGAATTAAAAGATTTTTATCAAGAAGTCGATCCGAAATCTTTTATAATTAGAACTAGACTCTGTATTAATTTGTAAATGGACACATCCTTTAACACTTATTGTCCATTCTGTAGGGTTGCTACCGGCTCGGTTAGTTTGGAAGTTCTGATGTTCAGAAACTTTCTTCTATAATGTATAAACCTAGAATTAAATTTGAAAATAAATTAGAAATTTTTAAATTACCTTCTTCCATAGAATAGTCTAAAACTTCTTTAAGTTCTAACCAATCCACTTCTTTGTCGTCTCCAGCTAACTTCAAGAAATATTCATAAACTTTGTCAGTTTCGGTTTGTTCTTCCTCTGAAGGTTCAGCTGCAACAACCTGTTATAATAGTAATTTAAAGTACTCACACTTGTAAAATTAATTTACTAGACCTTGTCACATTTAAAATTGGAAATAAAAAAAATCGGATACAACAAAGTAGACTTAGTACAGGGTGATTAGGTTATATTTTACAGAAGTTATATTCGTTAATATTGAGCACATATTATAGTTTAAGTTGGCAGAGAATCGCCAAAATCTGATGCCAAAATGGCATATGCCAATCCCTTGTCGAATTTTTTATACATTTTAGTTTTTTAAAGAAAAAACCTCGGTATTTTTTTTCAAATTTGGATTTGTCTTTTGTTTTTGATTTCAAAAATATATAGTATATCTATGCCATGATAAACATTTTATAAGATTTTGCGCATTTAAATTTGTAAATACTTCTGTATGGCTTTATCCAGACAAATTAAAGAACTCGGAGAAAAACCTGTTAACTAGGATTGTAAAAGTTTCGAGAAAATCGAGTTGAATTTTTTTTTTACTTAGAAGTTAGGTTTTTACCTTTTAACAGTTTTTGCGACACCTAAGACCACCCAAACACATCTAAATTGGGACACCCATTACATAAAGAGGAGTCGCTAAAATTTGGGTAGATGCACGATACAGCAAGACACGGTATGTCAACTTTTTTTTGCCGCGCACTATGTCGTCCCTGAAAAAGCAAAGGGGCGAAACCGAACCGAACCGAACTCCATTTTGTGGATGTTCGCCCCTTTCGCCTGTAGACGATATTGCTCTATACTTCAAATGGCTACAGATGGACGTTCGCCTGTTTGTCAGTTCATAGATACAAATAAATATTATCACTTGGTGGACATAACTCCAATTTGAAAAAATGTCGCATTCGCCTCTTGCATGATGTGATCTCGGAAAGCTAGAACTGACAATCAAGCGTCATCCCCACTATATGTAGATGCGCGTTGACATACCATGTCGTGGTGTTTCAATTTTAATTTTGCTACTTCTCCTCTGACATCCCTTGCTTTTATTTTATTTCCTATCCATTCATCTGTTAACTTACATGTAACACTTTTGTAAATGTCCAGGTCTGGGATCCATGGGTAGGTACCGGAAGGATACATTGGTTATACACTTTCGTTTTGAGGTACTGAGGATATTTTTTACTAAGTAGCTTAATTTACCGAATGCTGCCCAGGAAAATCTTTGATTTTAGCTGTTTTGGTTTTCTTTTATTAGTTTAATAGTTTGTCCCAGGTGTCTCATTCTTCGATTTTTTGTTGGTTTATTATGATCGTGATATTTTCATCTGTGTTTGTTATGATTTTAGTTTTAGTGTGTAGTTCATACTCAAGCCTATATTTTTAACTGCTGTATCCAGTTCTTCCAGCATTTATATCAGTTCTTCTTCCTTATCGGTTATTAAGGCGATATTATTAACATATCTTAGATGGTTCAAGTATTGTCCGCTTATAGTCCTACCTATGAGCAGTTATACTTTTGTGACGTTTCCAACTCTTTACTTATCATATGCATACTGAGAGCAACAAAAAATCTGAAAAATGGCATGTGTTTGAGTTGTTTTTATCTGTGCGTTTTTTTAACTTTTCAACCTAGTGAGCATCTTTCTGTCCAGAGACAATGTCCAACATGACATATTTACTTTTTAATATATTTCTGCTTAGGAAATATGTTTATTTCATGTCAAAGTCACAAAAGTGTAACTGCGTATGGCAAGGACTATACTTTGCGCCTATTTCCTCCCAATCCAAGTTTTTAAAAACATCTTATAGGGGAATGTTAAATAGTTTAGGGGATATTGTATCACCCTATCTAAAACCTCTTCTTATGCGGATTGACTAAGTTCCTTCGTGGATTTTGATTAATGTTGTTGCCTGGCATATATATATTGGCTATTAAGTCTGTGTTTGTGTGATCTATTCATATTAATTAATTAAGGTCATTCTATTAAGATTTTTATGGTTAATAAGTAGTCAACTGTACTAAAACCTTTTTTGAAGCCTGCTTGTTCTTTTGATTGATATTCGTCATATTTTGTTGTTAGTCTATCTGTTTATATTTCCGTGAAAAGCTTATAAATTACATTGAGGAGTGTTATAGGTCGATCGTTTTTTAGTTCTTATCATCTTTCTTGTGTAGAATAATGGTAATGAATTCCTTTCAGGTGTTTGGGACTATTTTTTCTTTTAGTATTTTATTGAGGAGAATATGGAGGGTATTAACCACAGCTTTACCACCGTACTTAAGCATTTCTCCTGTTACTCCGTCTTTTCCAGTAGATTTACTATTTTTAATTTTCTTTAATACTCTCTTATTTCAGGTTGTAGTTCTAAATTTAAGTTCATTATTTTTGCTTGGAGTTTCTTCATGATTTCTCGCGATGGTTCCCTTTTTGTTTGGTATAATTCTGTATGGAATAGTTGTTATCTATATCGTCTTTAACGTTAGTTTATATGCGGTTCATATCCTTAATTTTAATTATTTTATATTTACCTAGAGTCGGCCTTGGACATTTCATATTTCTGTTATTTTCTATAACTCCTTCAACTTTTATTTCTTGACTCTTTCTTTCGTCGGTAAACCATAATTTATAAAAGGCGTTTTTTTTTAAATAAATATACTTTGTACTTTAGCCACTTTGCAATAGAAAAAAACTAAAACTAAGGAAGTAAAAAGCTTAACACACATTTTAACTTACTTTTTCATCCAATTCGCCATATCCAATAGATTCATCGTGCTCCCTAAAAATCGAGAAAGCTATTATTTCTCACATCATATTCAAGGATGCCTAAGGGTCAATGTTAAAGCTAAAGCAATATACAGGTTAAAATAACACCTCACATGACATCGTATTATTAATTTTTATTTTTTATTCTTAAAAATAACTATACAAAAAATTTTTTAAAAAATACTATACATAAAAAGTAAAAACTAACAATATAATGTATGCTAGTGTTAATAACAAAACACAACTAAATATTAAAATTAGATATTTAATAACAAAAATATATGGTGGACAATATAAAGAAAACACAACACAATAAATAATTTACAAAACATTTGAACATTGAGATTACAACAAATTTAGAGATTCTTAGGTTATAGCATAAAATTTAAAATAGCACAAATAGAGATATCGGATAGATAATTTAATCTAAATACCATCACCAATATTTTTGCGTTAGTAACTTACATCTTTTATAATAAATAAATATTTTTTACGATTAAATTCGAAAAAGTGTAAAAGATATACATCCCAAAATTTAAGTAGGTGATAGAGAAGGACAAAACCATAAAAAGGAAGTGAGTGAATTTGCTGAATTTGGCGTTTGTCTCAAAAAATTAGGGTGTGTCCTAATTTAGTGCAAACAATATAAAGAAGGCAGTTGTTTGGTTAAAATTTGATTTACCGCTAAACTATATAGGAAAACATAACAGGCAAGATTTGCATGCAATAAAATTGTCGATTGAACGAAATAATAATTTTTTTTAAAAGAAATAAAAAACTAAAACTAAATGCTTGTATTTACATAATTTATATACCCTATACTTTGCCAAATTAAAAAAATCAAGTCATATTATTTCTAATCAAATAAAACTTCTTTAAATTTTTTGCACTTTCTTAGAAAACACATGTTTGTTTCCTCTAGCTTTACAAAGATGCTTTAAAAACTTGTCTAAAAAAATATATTATTTCTTTAGATAGATTTATAAAGATCCTGACTTTTCATGAAATTTTATAGTCAGCGTTCAATTTTAGTACTTTTTATGACACTTACTTTTTGTGGCATTTTATTAACAGTTTCACATTACTATAATTTTATTACCGCTGATGGCCCTTCATTTATCAAAATTTTAACTTATATTCGTTTTAAACCTGGAATATTCAATTCAATGACTTTATTAACATTAGATGACAACTTTGCAGTGAGAATTTAAAAACAAACAGAACAAAAATTAAGCTTTTCAGCATGCTAAGAATGGAAAAAAACAATGCGCCATATATTTTCAGCCGAATTATGTTTAAAAATTTATAAATTATAGCATAATACTTTAGAATCAGCTAAAAGATCTAAAAAAAAGTATGAATTTAAATGCTATTCGTTAATCTTTAAACAGGCTTGAAAAGTGTTTGGCGCATGGTTTTATTTAGGATTGAAACCCATCGCTATTTTTAAACAAAGTTTGGTATCTTGATGGACTATTTGAAGTCCAAATGTTTATGTTAATTGGAATTAAACACATACAGAAATCGACAACAATTTGATAATTCGTATTTTTTGTATTAAGTACAGTCGAACCTCTCTAACTCGAACCTCTATAACTCGAACCCTCTATAACTCGAACCTTTTAAGTGATCTCTGCACTTTGTATATGTATTTGAAGCTCTTTAACTCGAATTTTTATAACTCGAACTCTCCATAACTCGAACTGTTTTGATTGTCCCTTTAAGTTCGAGTTATAGAGGTTCGACTGTAATTTGCGCTATAAATTCATTTTGAATTGGAAGTCCAGCCTAGTACCAAGGTTCAATAAGCTAGTAAAAGCTTGAAGTAACATTTCACACAACGGAAAAATTGAAATCACTAACTTGGTTTCTTATGGGCAGAAGTTAAATGTTATAACCTGGACTGAAGCCTGCATTTTTTAGATAAGGATCACCAGTAGGATTTAACTTGTAGAGTTAAAATTAACTTACAGCAACATTGCAATTCACAAGGTCAAAAAGTTAAGTGTACTGGAAAAAACAACAAAAATTCAAAGACTTATCCCAAAAATTCAATGCGAAACGGATAAGTTTGATCTAAATGTTTAAATAAGCAAATGGGTAATGAGCATTTTTAGATCTAATACGACTTTTGGCTAGGGCCTGAAAGATTGCGGTCGGGGATGACAACCATTGTAATATGGATACTTCTTGAGGGCAGAGTACCCTCTATAATCTGACTGCGGATAGCAGGGTTGATTGTACCCCTCGTAACGCTAAGACTGACCTCATACGGCTGAGGATAACCCCCTGATTGAGCGTGGGGATAACCTCTGCCGCCAGGATACGGATTCGCAGCCCCGGCCACCATTGTTGGCCACCACCATGAATGGAAGAAGGGAAAGGAGGACGATAACTAGAAGCTATATCCTCATGATCAGTGTTTTCCACCCCCTTGCTTTACGGGAAAGTTTATTAGCAAGTAAAGGTTCACTGTCGTACACAATATTATGCGGGTGTCTTCGTTAAAAATAAAGGTTGAGTTCGACTTAGGACCTTCTGTAAAGGTCATTTGAACAAAAATTTAGCTAATACAAGTTTACTTCAAAACACTTTTGAAGAAATTTAAAATAGGATCTTTCGGCTTAGGCCTGGAAGGTTGCAGTTGAGGTTGATAACCAGGGTAACCTTGATACGTATTGAGGGTTGGATACCCTCCATAACCTGTCCGTGGATAGGAGTGTTGATTGTAGTCTCCGTAAGGCTGAGACTAGCCACCTGGTTGAGGGTAGGAATAACCTCCACCCCCAAGATAAGGATTCGCAGCCCCGGGAGATGGTTAGCCTCCGTAAGGTGCTGACGGATGGTTACCACCATGAGAGGAAGGAGAACGGTAACTAGGAGCTTCATCCTCATTATCATCGTCTTCCACCTCTCGTATTTTACGGAAAAAGTTATGAGCTGGTAAGGGAAGAAAAGCAAGAATTATCTTTGTTTGAATTAAAGATTAAGAGCTTAGGACATATCGTTATTTTTGCCCCTGTGTCTTGTATTTCTCTCTATAAAGGTCATTAGCATGACTTCAGCAACTGGCAGACAAACAGGTAATAAATATTTTTAGATTGAAGACTTTAAGAACAATAGTTTAACTGATACAAGTTTACTTGAATAAATTGTTAAAGAAATTTAAAATAGGATCTTTTGGCTCAGGCCTGGAAGGTTGCAGTTAAGGTTGATAAACAGGGTAACCTGGATACCGATTTGGGGCTGGATACCTTCCATAGCCTGGCTACCATACAGCTGTTGATAGCCACCAGGATGAGGGTGGGATTACCTCCGCCGTCAATGTAAGGAATTGCAGCTTTGCGCGATAAGTATCGTCCGTAAGGTGCTGACGTATGGTCACCGCCATGAGAAAGAAGGATAGTAAATAGGAGCTTGATCCTCATCATCATTATCTTCAACCTCCCGTGCTCTCTGAGAAAAGTTACAAGCTGGTAAAGACTGAGCGTCGTGCTGCATGTAATTCGGATGCTTTAAAAACACTCTGAGCAAGAATTCTCCTTCTTTGTTTGAATTAAAGGTTAAGAGCACTACTGACAACATATCAAAGTGACCGATTTATTTAATTTTTACTCTGGGTCTTTTATTCCACTCTGGAAACGTTATTGGCAACTTGCAGACAAACGGGTAATGAGTATTTTTAGATTGAATATTTTAAGAACAATAGTTTAACTGATATAAGTTTATTTGAATAAATTGTTAAAGAAATTTAAAATAGGATTATTTGGCTTAGGCCTGGAAGGTTGCAGTTAAGGTTGATAACCGGGGTAACCTGGATACTGATTGGGGGCTGGATACCATCCATAGCCTGGTTACCATACATCTGTTAAGAGCCACCGGGATGAGGGTGGGATTACCTCCGCCGTCAAGGTAAGGAATCGCAGCCTTGCGCGATAAGTATCGTCCGTAAGGTGCTGACGTATGGTCACCGCCATGAGAAAGAAGGATAGTAAATAGGAGCTTGATCCTCATCATCATTATCTTCAACCTCCCTTGCTCTCTAAGAAAAGTTATAAGCTGGTAAAGACTGACCGTCGTGCTGCATGTAATTCGGATGCTTTAAAAACACTCTAAACAAGAATTCTCCTTCTTTGTTTGAATTAAAGGTTAAGAGCACTACTGACAACATATCAAAGTGACCGATTTATTTAATTTTTACTCTGGGTCTTTTATTCCACTCTGGAAACGTCATTGGCAACTCGCAGACAAACGGGTAATGAGTATTTTTAGATTGAATACTTTAAGAACAATAGTTTAACTGATATAAGTTTATTTGAATAAATTGTTAAAGAAATTTAAAATAGGATTATTTGGCTTAGGCCTGGAAGGTTGCAGTTAAGGTTGATAACCGGGGTAACCTGGATACTGATTGGGGGCTGGATACCTTCCACAGCCTGGCTACCATACAGATGTTGGTAGCCACCTGGATGAGGGTGGGGCGCCGTCAAGGTAAGGAATTGCAGCCTTGCGCGATAAGTAACGTCCGTAAGGAGCTGACGTATGGTCACCGCCATGAGAAAGAAGGATAGTAAATAGAAGCTTGATCCTCATCATCATTATCTTCAACCTCCCTTGCTCTCTGAGAAAAGTTATAAGCTGGTAAAGACTGACCCTCGTGCTGCATGTAATTCGGATGCTTTAAAAACACCCTTAGCAAGAATTCTCCTTCTTTGTTTGAATTAAAGGTTAAGAGCACTACTGACAACATATCAAAGTGACCGATTTATTTAATTTTTACTCTGGGTCTTTTATTCCACTCTGGAAACGTCATTGGCAACTTGCAGACAAACGGGTAATTAGTATTTTTAGATTGAATACTTTAAGAACAATAGTTTAACTGATATAAGTTTATTTGAATAAATTGTTAAAGAAATTTAAAATAGGATTATTTGGCTTAGGCCTGGAAGGTTGCAGTTAAGGTTGATAACCGGAGTAACCTGGATACTGATTGGGGGCTGGATACCTTCCATAGCCTGGCTACTATACAGCTGTTGATAGCCACCTGGATGAGGGTGGGGCGCCGTCAAGGTAAGGAATTGCAGCCTTGCGCGATAAGTAACGTCCGTAAGGAGCTGACGTATGGTCACCGCCATGAGAAAGAAGGATAGTAAATAGGAGCTTGATCTTCATCATCATTATCTTCAACCTCCCTTGCTCTCTGAGAAAAGTTATAAGCTGGTAAAGACTGACCATCGTGCTGCATGTAATTCGGATGCTTTAAAAACACTCTGAGCAAGAATTCTCCTTCTTTGTTTGAATTAAAGGTTAAGAGCACTACTGACAACATATCAAAGTGACCGATTTATTTAATTTTTACTCTGGGTCTTTTATTCCACTCTGAAAACGTCATTGGCAACTTGCAGACAAACGGGTAATGAGTATTTTTAGATTGAATACTTTAAGAACAATAGTTTAACTGATATAAGTTTATTTGAATAAATTGTTAAAGAAATTTAAAATAGGATTATTTGGCTTAGGCCTGGAAGGATGCAGTTAAGGTTGATAACCGAGGTAACCTGGATACTGATTGGGGGCTGGATACCTTCCATAGCCTGGCTACCATACAGCTGTTGATAGCCACCGGGATGAGGGTGGGATTACCTCCGCCGTCAAGGTAAGGAATTGCAGCCTTGCGCGATAAGTATCGTCCGTAACGTGCTGACGTATGGTCACCGCCATGAGAAAGAAGAATAGAATAATTTTTACTCTGGGTCTTTTATTCCACTCTGGAAACGTCATTGGCAACTCGCAGACAAACGGGTAACGAGAATTTTTAGATTGAATACTTTAAGAACAATAGTTTAACTGATATAAGTTGATTTGAATAAATTGTTAAAGAAATTTAAAATAGGATTATTTGGCTTAGGCCTGGAAGGTTGCAGTTAAGGTTGATAACCGGGGTAACCTGGATACTGATTGGGGGCTGGATACCTTCCATAGCCTGGTTACCATACAGCTGTTGATAGCCACCTGGATGAGGGTGGGGCGCCGTCAAGGTAAGGAATTGCAGCCGTGCGCGATAAGTAACGTCCGTAAGGAGCTGACGTATGGTCACCGCCATGAGAAAGAAGAATAGTAAATAGGAGCTTGATCCTCATCATCATTATCTTCAACCTCCCTGGCTCTCTGAGAAAAGTTATAAGCTGGTAAAGACTGACCGTCGTGCTGCATGTAATTCGGATGCTTTAAAAACACTCTGAGCAAGAATTCTCCTTCTTTGTTTGAATTAAAGGTTAAGAGCTCTACTAACAACATATCAAAGTAAGAGTGGGTCTTTTATTCCACTCTGCAAAGGTCATTGGTATGCATGACTTCAGCAACTGGCAGACAAACGGGTAATGAGTATTTTTAGACTGAATACTTTAAGAACAATAATTAAACTGATACAAGTTTACTTGAATAAATTGTTAAAGAAATTTAAAATAGGATCTTTTGGCTTAGGCCTGGAAGGTTGCGGTTGAGGTTGGTAACCAGGGTAACCTGGATACTGGTTGGGGGCTGGGTACCCTCCATAACCTGGCTGCGGATAGGAGGGTTGACTGTACCCTCCGTAAGGTTGAGACTGTCCTCCATACGCCTGTGGATAACCACCTGGTTGAGGGTAGGGATAACCTCCGCCGCCAGGGTAAGGATTCGCAGCCCCGGGCGATGGGTATCCTCCGTAAGGTGCTGAGGGATGATCACCACCATAAGAGGAAGGAGGTGAAGGAGGACGATAACTGGGAGCTTCGTCCTCATCGTCGTCTTCCACCTCCCTTGCTCTACCGGAAATGTTATGAGTTGGTAAAGGTTCACCGTCGTACTCCATGTTATTCGGATGTTCTGAAAATACTCTGAGCAAAAACTCTCCTTCTTCGTTGGGGTCGAAGGTTGAAGGCACGATGCAGTAAGTTCCTGGGGGAAGTTTGAAACGGCAAGACACTTCACGTAAATTAATGAAAGACGGCGATCTTGCGACTGAGGAGTTGTATTTAAAGAAGTTCAGATCTAGGGGCTTGGGCACTCTATCGGGATAAGGCAGCTGAAAAAAAAAACATAACTGAGAACCTTGTTATATGAAACAGATGTTCATTATTATCTTTTTGGGGTCATTTTGAATCAAATCATCCAAAAAAGGTGGTTTGGGAATTAGTCCTTCCCGGTTTTAATGATTTTTGGTACAGTTTTTCAAACAATCGAAAAAATTAAAATTTCAGATTTTGACTAGTAATTTCATTTTATACTAGAAATATGATGTATGGCTTGTTGGAAAGGCCTTTTAAAGACCCTTTAAAAGATTTTTATGATTTTTCTTTGGAACTTGAAAGAAAATCAAATTTCTCAAATGCACCCCCAAGTAACATTTGTTTATTTATAGCAGAAGCTAAAAGGTTGCCAGCGCCTCTCCTTAAAACCATTAGTTTCAATTTTTGGTCGCTAACACGTTCCCGTTACCCTTATATACCCCTTAGACCTCCTAAATGGGACTCCCCAATTGGTGGTGGTAACCTATGTATTAAACTCACTATAAAATCATAAGAAATAAACTCCAGCTTCGTCCTCTAGCGGTTCCACCAGTATAGAACCTTTTAGAGCCTAAAGCTATTATGCCAGGTTCTAAAAGCAACTCAGATACGTCCTCTATCCTATTATAAAACTAGATTTGGTAATTTGGTATCCTGGCGATTTGGTTGAATACCATAGTACCTTTAGATTAAAGAAGTTTTCCTATAAAAGCTATGGCGATATTTTAGATTCTATATAAAATAATTTAGGTCACAAAATTGGCAAAAATGTCAGAGTCCCAAAATTATTTAATCACATCAAAATATACCGAGCTTGTCGTTTTGTTGATCATCAAATTGCCTGCCAGATTTATTTTTCTGATAAAATCCTATCTGAAAAGCTCTCAAAACAAGCGCGCCAGCTCCAGAATGCTTTTTAATAGTTTTTTGATAACAAAATAACAAATATTTAAAATTAAAAAAAAAATCATTTACACTATTCACCATTAAAAAAGTGTGTTTGGTTAACATAAATCAAAATTAAAGTAAAATTATTGTTAAAAAACACTGCTAAAACGACTATATAAATATTTTCTCTTTACAATATATTTTAAATAAATTTATATACGCCATTATGGTTTTATAGTGGTCACTTGGATTTATTTGTTACTGTATCGCAACAAGGATTTTTAAGTGCCCTTATGAAACCAACAAAAAAGAACAATGTAAACATAGACAACATAACCTCACTTAAATTTTTTGTATTTGTTTATAAAGTGTTTAAAAGCGTATAATTCAACACTTTTAAGTGTTTTTATCGTGCAATTTCGACACAATCGAGAGGGCCAGTGCAATGATATTCGTTGTGCCTGCAGGTTGGAGGGCAACCTCTTATATTGGCCGTCTAAACAGGCCTTATCTAGGCCTGGGTGTCCTACCCAGGAGGACAAAACTCAACAATTATTAGTTATTGGGCTTTAAATAATCAATCTTGCAATAGGTAGGTACCAATCTGTACCTAG
The DNA here is from genome assembly GCA_963576565.1 of Aspidapion aeneum. Taxonomy (NCBI): domain Eukaryota; kingdom Metazoa; phylum Arthropoda; class Insecta; order Coleoptera; family Brentidae; genus Aspidapion; species Aspidapion aeneum. The sequence goes on from OY755043.1 coordinate 114,081,412, forward strand.
GTATATCAATTATTTTTACAAAAAATACCTAAAAAAAATAAAACACGAAAGTATTTACTTCTGTTAGAACCCTTAAGGAAACAAGGTTTTATATGGCCGCCTATTTAAATAATATTTAATATACAGCTATGGGTAACTATAAATACAAAAGAATTAAGTTTAACTTTAAGCCTTCCTATAAAACCTTTTTAAAATGCCTAAAAGTAATGGCAAAAACCAAAAGTCTAAAGTTTATATTTACCACTCTTAAAAACCTTAAGGAAACTAGGTTCTATATGGCCGCCTATCTAATCATATTTACTTTTAAACTACTGGTAACTATAAAAACAAAAGGATATAAGATAACCTTTTAGCTCTATTATAAAACACTTTTGTGATGACCTAAAGTAATGAAAAAAAGTAAATGACCAAAGTTTATATTTATTTCTTTTTAAAAACTTTAGGTAATATGGTTTTATAAGACCATCTTTATAAATCAGAAATCAATAAAACCAAAAGTACCTAAAAGGAACAGAAGGAATATCAGTTTTATTATACTCCCTTCATAAATCACTTTTTGGTTGTATAACACCCCTTTAGGTAATTGGCAATATAAATTACCTTTATGTTTTAAATTGATCCTAAAACCCATAACAGCGCCCTCTAAATAACCTAGGAACCAAATAATTAAAACCTTGAGTGGTAATAATGTTACTTGGGCCTATTTTTATTCTGTTCAAAAAACATTTTTTTTCTTTGCTTCATTGTCAAGATTCTCACAAAATGGTGGAATGGAGAATGGATTCAGTAGGTAAGAAATATATTGATGTTGTTATACGCTAATACTATATACATGGGTTGGAGCACATCATTTAAAATTTAGGAGATTATTTTTTTTTTAAACGGTAGGATTCCACCTTGATTTTAATTTCAAGAGGGCATGTTTGGGCTACTTTTGTATCCCGCTGCGGTCCATCTCCTACGAGGGGTAATATAGACCCCTTTTATTGGGATAGGGAGTATATAGGACCTCACTGTATACTAGTCAACTAGCCAATACCTGAACTTTTATTCGTCGAAACATCAAATAAAGCAACTTTTGCCGTGTAATGCCGAAACAATTTTTTTTACCCTTATCCCATCATTTCATCATAAAATGTTTTTTTTTTAATAAAAGGGAAATAAAATAAATTACATTCTTTGGAGCGACTATAAAAGGCCTTTCCAATAATCTATATATCATGGTTCTAGTGTAGTTCTAGTTTTTGAGATATTTCAGTTTTTTGGAACGTGTCAGGACAAAATGGCAATTAAAAAAATGAATAAAAAAGAATCTACGATTCAAAAAATCCAAACTTTTGTATTGTCTAGTTTTTCAATGACTAGAAAAATTGTACCAACAATCATTAGAATTGGAGATGATAAATTTCGGACCTAGTTAATTTTATACGAAGTGATGCTTTGGTAGAAAAAGGTTCAGTTTTAAAGCCAAAGTTTTATGCCAAAGATTAAAAATATACTCTATGTGACAAAACATGGTGAATTGTCAAATCAAAAAGACTTTATGGGAAATGTAAAAACCTTTATCGCTGGTAAAATTCGAGGCTTTAAAAGTTTACTTTCTTCAAAACCTTATATTTATTCTAAAACCATTTAGTACCAGCATTGACCGCTAGATTGACTTCTAGTGTATACTTCGAAATAAACTGTCAAGAGTGTCAAAAAAATTGAGTAAAAAGGAAAAAATAGACCTTGCAGAAACTTACGTGATAAATTGCAAATCCTACAGTCAACAAATCGCCACCTTGTTGTCGAGCTTGTCTTCGATTTTTCTGCATTAAAGCGACTATTAATGTACAATTTCCCTCATCATCATCATCATCAACTTCTGTCAGAGTAATTCTGTACTGAGGATTATGCCAAAAGCTATCTGTAAAATAAAATAAAATCACAAAATAACCTCAAAGTAAAAGAAATATATAAGGGGCAAAAAAATTACGGTATGACCATTGAGTTGTATAAGGCCCAGGGTATAGAAGTCAATGGGTATGACTATGTTAGGCAAGCAAGTGGAAGACAGCAGCCAATAAACTGCATTCTGGTTTCAAAAACTTTCGAATTCTAATAGACCAGGGTAGATACCATTAAAAAAATGGATCCATGACAGATCTGATACGTTCCTAGCCCCTATATGAGCCTTAAAAACAGTTCTTTGTAAACATCTCAGAAATTGAAGCTCCTACGAACATAAATTATCGAGAAAAACGTGTTCTACAATATTCCGCAAATTGATGCGGTGCTCTGTTAATAAGTTTCTAGTTTTTCCAGTTTTAAACTGTCAAAAAACGGTCGTTAGCACTAATCGATTTTAATCAACATCTTATCAGCTCTTTACAGTAAAGCACACTATTTTACCTAAAAATTTTATGAAAATCGGTTCAGCGGTTTAGGAGCTATCATGGGCCGGCAAACATACACAGACGTCACGACGATATTGCTAATATAGGACAAAATACATCCAAATAACACATTTTCGGCGTTATCTTAAAAATACCTCTCGTTTGCAAAAATTGCTAAACAGAGCAATGAGGCTGATACTAAGAAAACCAAGATTGACTCCCATAAAAGAAATGTAATAGGAAATTGGATGGTTACCAGTGCGAGAATGTTTGTTTTTTAATATATTAACATTTATCCATAAGATGCAGTTGGGACACGCCCCACATATCTGTTAGGTAAGGTCACACTTAATTTGGAGGTTCACAACTACAATACTAGGAAGAGGAATAATTTTTACATTCCTAGAGTCTCACAAGAGAGACCAGATATAACAACTTGCCAGTAATATTAAAAACGTTGAAAATATTAAGACTTTTAAAATCAATCTTAAAAAGTACTTTTTACGAGAGACGAACCTAAATCACTAAGGGTCCACCTCACCGACTTTTTTTTCATTACTTAGCTTAAAGCGTTTCTTAATATAATTATAATATGACGTAATAAGGAACACTTAAGGCTAAGGAACGAAAAAAAAGTCGGTGCGATGGGCTATAAATGTTACTATCTGATATGATAATGTAGGTATTGTTAAAATCATTCTATTTTGTTTTTTTTTTCTTTACGATTTTTTTTAATGTTTTAACTGTATATCAATTACTGTGGCTACTTATGTATTTTTGTATGAAGTATTATTTTTTTTTTGTTTGTATTTATAATTTTTGTTGGTATTTACCATTCACTATGTTTATTTTTTTTGTAAATTAGTCTTGTCTGAGCGATCTTAGGAGCCCTAAGAGTCACACAAAACTTTATAAAGATGTATCGGGGATCTGCCCTTCAAACATGAACAGGGATAATATACCTTTACAAATCGAACCTCTACAGAATGGTCTGGTATACTGATGGCTCCAAAATGGGGAAGAGGTCTGGAGCAGGGGTGTACTGCAGAACCACAGAAGCGAGATGTTATTTTGCTCTGGGTAAGTATGCCACTGTTTTCCAGGCAGAGGTATGCGCCATTCGGATGTGTGGTTATAAAAAGTTGAAAATGTCTATATCAAAAGAAAAGACATCTACATATGCTCAGACAGTAGAGCTGCACTGTCCGCCATCAAATCAGCCAGAGTAAGCTCTGTACTTGTAGCTGAGTGCAGGGATGTACAGGGTGTCCCAAATTGGGCTCTTTTCGGGGGTTTAAGATACTTCTAGGGGAGACAGAGAAAAATTGACCACGCATTGCGAGGCTCAAATTTCAAGAGAAGACTTATAGTGAAAACCGCATTTTGAAATATCATCTCGTCTTTGAGCTACGAGGGTTTTTTGAAAAGTCTGCATTTTGGAAGGGGGTCTATAACTTCGTTATTAGTGGAAATTTTGATTTAGAGTAAATTGCAATTTTATAGACTTTGTCACGAAGAATTTACACGCTAAATTAAATTTCAACTGTCACTTTTAGTTTTTGAGTTATGACATAAAGTTTTTTTTCTTATGGAATGGCTTATGTTTTAATTTTTTTTCGAATTCGTCATTGAATTTTCTTAAAAATGATGTATCATATGTCATAATTTGATTGAGCGGTTTAGGAGATAATTAACGTTTTTTATTTTTGTCTAGTGTGCGTTGAATGACGTCATGTGCCATTGACATGAAAGCCTTGCAGTCAAATCCTACTTCAATGCTTCTATAGTTTTGTTGTCTTATACTATGCAAATCAAGTTGGCCTTGCGTCTTGGCGTTTTGTCATTGTTTTCAATTGTTTAAACAATTTGACATTACGCATTGATATGAAATTATTTTGCACAAAAGCGTTCAAAACGATGAAAAGTATGACATGTTAAAATGTTACTGGGAAAGTAACGATAATCGACAGGACGCTGGAAACTTATATCTTCAAAGGTATTCCAAACGAAGACAACCGTATATACAGTACCGGCCAAAAGTAGAGAAACCACCTAAAATTTTATATAAATCTGATCCTATACCAACTATAAAAGAACAAGTGATACATTTGAAAACTTGAATCTAGTTCTCAGTTCACGTGTTTCGGCGATTTTCGATGCAAAATCATTTCATGCCTTTTTGCCACGTTTAAAAAAAGCTTAAAATAAAACTTTTTTCTGTGTAATTTTACGCAATAATGGCAAGTACCATTCGAAAAGGACGTAAAAGTTTAATATGTCCTGAAAATTTTACAACAATTGCAAAAAAAATCGTCTAAATATAAATTTTTAAAAGTGCTAAAAATGACCAATATTTCTACATTTTTGCCAATATTGATCATTTTTGTCAATTTTAAAAATTTATATGTAGACGATTTTTTTTGCAATTGTTATAAAATTTTCAGGACATATAAAACTTTTACGTCTTTTTCGAATGGTACTTGCCATTATTGCGTAAAATTACACAGAAAAAAGTTTTATTTTAAGCTTTTTTTTAAACGTGGCAAAAAGGCATGAAATGATTTTGTATCGAAAATCGCCGAAACACGTGAACTGAGAACTGGATTCAAGTTTTCAAATGTATCACTTGTTTTTTTATAGTTGGTATAGGATCAGATTTATATAAAATTTTAGGTGGTTTCTCTACTTTTGGCTGGTACTGTAGATATAATTCCAAAGTTGAAAAGGAACCTTGTTCAGTATGTAATTTTTGTCTCTTTTTATAACTAGGCTTTGAGGGCCGTCAGCTGAATTATAATTTTCCAAACCAGGCCCACTATATTTTTGACTGTATAAAGTAATAAAAATACAGGATGAACCTGTCTCAGCAGGAAATCATAGCGCACTAGAAATAAGTGAAAAAGCTGAGTATCTCCTAAACCGCTCAATCAAACTATGACATATGATAAATTATTTTGAAAATAATTAAATGACGAATTTGAAAATTAATTAAAATATAGGCCATTCCATAAGAAAAAATGCAACTTTATGTCATATCTCAAAAACTAAAAGTGACAGTTAAAATTTAATTTAGCGGATGAATTCCTCGTGAGAAAGTCTACAAAACTGCAATTTACTCTAAATCAAAATTTCCACTAATAACGAAGTTATAGACCCCCTTCCAAAATGCAGACTATCCAAAAAGCCCCCGTAGCTCAAAGACGAGACGATATTTCAAAATGCGGTTTTCACTATAAATCTTCTCTTGAAATTTGAGCCTCGCAATGCGTGGTCAGTTTTGCTGTGTCTCCTTTAGAAGTACCTTAAACCCCCTAAAAGTGCCCAATTTGGGACACCCTGTACTAAAAACCCTGGCAGGACACAAGAACGCTGATCTCCTCTAGGTTCGAGAAAGTGAGGAAATTCTTGGAAACGAGGAGGCTGAACAACAAGCTAGAATAAGATCATCAGCTGATCCAATAGGGCCGGAACCCGTGGTGGGCATCGCAGAGTGTCTTACCATGACGACCCTAAAACGTGACGTAAACAGGCGCTCTGGGAAGACATGGAAGGAATGAGGCAAGACAAACTCCTTATCGGGGAGGTGAGTGATTCCAGGGCGAGGTCTTCTCTCACACTCGGGAGAAAAGATATGAGACTGGTCACAGGGCTTTTAACAGGATACCGCCTTAATAAACACCTTAGCATTCTGAGAATCGTTGAAGACTCGGACTATCGATGGTGTATGTATCAGCGAAAAAAATACCATCCCTGTTGCTCTAATATTAACGAAGTTAGTAATAGTGCCAACTAAATTTGAACACCCTTTATATTCTGTGAGTTTGTTTTTGGTTAGCTAACATATTTCCTTAACTAACCTATAAAGTTTCTACATCCACCGGCTGTCACCCCTCTCACCCATTCACCCTCATATACGGACATATTCCATTTCTTTTTGTTGCCTTCTTTCAGTTCTTCTTCTGATAAAGAATCGGGATTCAAATTGCAGATCTCCACGCGGCTAAAGTGGGCCTGGAAATCTTTAAAAGACATCCAGAATTCACCGTCGTTGTCAAAAGTCAGACCTAGTTCTTCTTTTTCAGATTCTGAGATGAAACGCCATTCTGCTGATCTATGAATAAATTAAATAGATTCATTATAGTCAGGTTTGAAATAGGCCGTTATTAGCTCCAGCTGGAGTCCCTTCATGTCAACATACAGGGACTCTAGCTCCAGCTTGCCTATTTGTTATATAGTATTGCGTGATTCTTCGTCAAAATTTTCAGAAACAATCTAAGAATACGAATTTTTGTGGTGGAGATCTGGCATATGGTGCAGAACCCCTCTGCACCCCCTCCAAGGGGGTTATTAGCTCCAGCTTTAGAGTCCCTTTATGTCGACATATTTAAATACGTCAACATACAGGGACTCTAGCTCCAGCTTGCCTATTTGCAATACAATATTGCGTGATTCGTCAAAATTTTCAGAAAAAAATCTTACGAATACGAGTTTCTGTGGTGGAGATCTGGTATGTGGTGCGGAACTACTCTGCAACCCCTCCAAGGGCGTTTTTTCAAAAAATTAAAGATCGGGTTAGTTTTACTTTGGTTTTTTAATACTGTGTTTTTCAGCATTCTCGAATATAATTTAACCATCTGCCCCCCATAGAGCGGTCAGCAACCCCCAGATTAGGTCTAAAAACGTAATGACACCCTGGAGAAATGGATGCTGATAAAATCTAGTAGGCGCATTCAAAAGTACAGGCATTGGCGTAGATAGCCTTGCTTTTCAGGGGGGGGCCGTGGCCCCGGTCTATCTTGAACAAAAAGCAAACATAGGTTTTAAAGAGTCGTGCAAAGTGTGCAATGAATTAAAAAAAAATACGCGCATTAAATGTTCTAATATTTTAATATAACAAATTTAATAATACATTTACCAACTTATTTATATGTATACACAGGAAGTATGTAATTCAGCAATTCTACAAAGAAAGTTTTCTACGTCGCTGACTGAAAGCGTCTACCACACTGTCTAAGTCGACCTCAACATCTTTTTCTATGAATAACAATGACAAACCTGAGTGTCTCTCTTGAGTCATAGTTGTTCTAAGCCAATTAAAAACTCTCCTCATGGCAGAGAAAGATCTCTCGCAAGTTGCACTTGAAATTGGAAGAATATACTCGCAACTTTAAAAAGTTGGTAGAGGTTTGGATAGGTGTTTTCTGCTATATGTTGTTTGATAGAATCATGACCAACAGTTTGATTTAACCGAAAAATACAATTCTTTAAAACGGTCATTTCTGCTCTTAGAGTAGAAGTATTAATATTAAAAATTTCCCGGTATTGCTCGACGAATTTATTCCATTTAACGACGTGGGAAAACTTAATATGAAAATGGTTATGAAATTGTCACCAAAATCGGAAAATTTTCATAAGACACTAAACGCTAACCTCAAAAAAACTAAAAAGATTATTATATTTATTTTAGAAAAAAGGTCTTTTATAACCTTACGACATCTACAACCCGATTTCGGAAACAGAGGGGCAAAGGTTCATTCTGTCATTATTAAATGCGAAATTTAACTTACACTTCTATAGTATTTTACAAGATGTCGCCAATATGTATGAAATATTCAATATGCATAATTGTTTAAATTTAAAATATATTTTCGGGAAACTGCATAAGTGCAGAAAAGTTACCGATAATTTAAAGAGAAAAAGCCTAATTCCGCAAGACAAGGGCTTTTTCCTGAAATGTAAACATTATCTGAATGATTTTAAATTTTAATGCACCTATTTTATTTGAATATTTCCCGAATAATAATAGAAAAGTATGTATTTTCAGCGTCATGTTCTTTTACTAGTAGTCGGTAGGGGAGGCCTAAAATATCATAGGGGGGGCCTGAGGGACTTCAGGGGGGGCCAGGCCCCCCCTGCCTAGCTACGCCAATAAGTACAGGATTAGAGCTTTAATTTGGTGTATCGCCTACCGAACCGAACCGAATGTATAGTCCCAAAAATAATACGCCTACAGGATGTCGAATTAGGGGTAGTTTCTTAAAAGTAGTGATTTTTTTACCCAAATACCAAGTTTTTCAAAAAACTTGTAGAAGCCAATCTTATAGAGATTGAAACTGCCTACAAAATACTATATAAATTGGCTTCCTAGTTTGAATTTGTACCTGTTTAGGACAGGTTCAATTTGTGACTTTAGGAAAAATCTTGATTGAAAATTTCTGGACAACCAGTATGAGATACGTCAAAATTGGTTATGACATGTTTTATAGCCCATATCATTTACAATCGATTGATGTATGATACAGCTACATAGCTATATTAGCACGACTAAGAGCAGCCTTTTTTTAAAAAGTAAGGATTTTTTACATGACCGAAAAATCTGAGGCCTGGACGAATAGGTGCATTTTATAGCCAGATCAATTCTCTTTCAAACGATGTGCTTAAAAGCTATGTAGCGTTTATAAGTAAAGATGTCTCTAAAATTTTCATGCGCGGTGACAACCACGCAACTCTGCATCTTACGCCAAGTGCTGCGTAGGTATACTTTTGATGGCGACGCTCACGGCCGATCGTTTGAGGACCTACTGGTTGGACACTCCCAAACACACATTTTTTTCTGAAAATTTTTATGTATTACACAATATTGTCACAAATAGGCAAGCAAAACATTATTTCAGAACTGTATTTTTATGAAATTTTATGACCAGCTTTAAATTGTATTATTTTTTATGTCACCTAACCCTACCGCCCTGACATTTTAAAGGCGACGTGATATTTTATGACGTTTTATGACTTTTTGGGACCAATTCTTTAAGATCTGAAGAGTTCTAACAATGTTAAATAAAAAAAACGCTCTAAGATGTCAGCTCTTTTTGAATGAGAATTTAATTAATCTGTCAAAATGAATATGTAAACAATAAATGTTTTAATTGTTGATTTTAAGCAATCAGAGCAAAATTTGGCGATAATTTAGCATGTCGATTATCGATGTTAAAAATGATTGAATTTCTTACAAAAACAAATATTTTTGTGTTTTTTTAATTTTCAATTTCAACGCCATTTCGAACTAAATGTGAAATTTTATTGATATTGAGGAATAAAACAGTGTTGATTTTCAGTGCAAAAACTGAGTTTATTTAGGGAATACTTTGAAATTACATAAATTGGCCCTAACGCCTAATTTCCCTTAAAATACTTGACACTTATGACATTAGCATAGTATATGCAAACTTCACTTTTGGTTAGGTAATATTTCATTTGAGGGTAACAAGAAAAAGTATCCGTTTACAGAATTGCAATTTTTAGACTTCAACCATTTTTATTTGCAAAGTTTATAATAAAAAATAATTTCTTAATTATTAAAATTATTGCATTTTAATACATAGTTGTTGTAATAAACTATTGCTCCACTCCGCCTGCTCCAGACACATTGTTTTAATCACGGTTTCTTTATAGAGCAAGTCGTGACGCTAGCGCTACCAAGTCCACTTCCAATCCCTGGCTTCGCATGCGTAGATCTACCAATATTATTTACCTCATGTATTAGAATCGATGTACAGGGTGATTTTCACTTGAATGATTCTAACCACATGAAAATAGAAAATTTCAAAAACCTAACCTAACGAAACCTAATCAGATCTAACCGAACCGAACCAAAGCAAACTAAACCAATATTTTTTTTCAAAAAAAAACTTTCCTGACTTCCTACCTGGGATGCTAGAGGATGTGAATCCGAACCGGACCGTACCGAACCGAACCTATCCAAACCTAACCCTACCCAACTAAACCTAATTAGCAGTACGTGTTGTAGTTTAGTTTGGTTAGGTTAGGTTTGGTTCAGTTTAGTTAGGTTCGGTTCGGATTCACATCCTCTAGGATCCCGGGCAGGAAGTCAGGAAAGTTTTTTTTTTGAAAAAAATTACTGGTTCAGTTTCCTTCGGTTCGGTTAGATTTGATTAGGTTTTATTAGGTTAGGTTTTTGAAACTTTCTATTTTCATGTGGTTAGAATCATTCAAGTGAAAATCACCCTGTATGCATCTATTCTAAGACATGAGGTAAATAATATTGGTAGATCTGCGCTTGCGAAGCCAGGGATTGAAAGTGGACTTGGTAGCGCTAGCGTCTTGTGTTTTTATTCGCATGTTGCTTCTCCAATCCGCCAAAATGAGACAAAGCTTCTCTTTCGTAGCATTTTGGTTCCATTCATACCCTTTTTCTCCCGTAAAGTCCTGAAACTGTTTCCATACAGATGTTTTAGATTTTTTGTATTACTTGGTGTCAGTTCTTCTATATTCTTGTCAATTTCTTCCATTGTAGCCTTACCGAATCGCGACATTTTTGAGAAACAAAATCCGTGACAAAATCGCACAAAAAGAGAAATTTTGTTTTTGTTTGAAGAGCTAAACTATCATGAAAACGGCAACAGCAACCATGTACCTAATGGCAACCAAACAGCATGGATAACCAGCCAACTTGACTTTTACCTATAGTGGCACCGCGTCATCAAAACCGTGATGGGCGGGAAGGGAGTAGAGGCCCGCACTTGCTGTAATTTTTTTACTATTTTACTTGCTTTCTATTTATGTCTTCTTCTAAACGATTTTATTAGAAAGAAACATATATACTCTTATATGGTTGTTACGAACATATTGATTTAGCCGGGCTTTGACGTTTTCTATTCGTTGTTGTTTTGACTATTTTGATTTCAAACAAATAACGACCGAACTTTTTACAAAACAAATTACCGTTTTTGCAACTAAATCAATATTTGCTTAAATTTTTATATAATTTTGGATTCTCTTTTATGTTTCGGATCTTTATTTATTAGGTTTATTTTATCTCTCCTTTAAAAGGTCTCGGTGTTTTATCATACACATATGAAGCGGCACACTGCATGTACAAAGTGAAGCAACAATTTTGTAAGGATTTTGCCGCAAAATTTGGTTAACCATATCTATGACGCGGTGCCACTTATATATATTCTCAACTATAGTTATTCTTTTGGCATTCTAAGGTCACCTTAACGGTTATACTTTGAATGAATTTAAAATTTGATTCATGAAATTCTCTAATAAAATACAACCTTTATTACTACTGATAAAAAATTCGTTTGTCTGTCTGTTTCGTCACATATTGCCTACGTTTTAGGAATTGCCAGAACTTGTCAAATCTTGAAGAATTGCCCCTTTTGTACCAATGTTAAAGTACATAACCTTCTATAATTTTATGACCGCTTGGCGCCCTGTAAAAATATACATACCCATCACTCCAAGCCCCGTTCCATTCAGACTCATTGCCCCAAGGATTCCTTAGCCTTAACAGGGGAATTTTTCCAGTTACGTTGGGGGTTTGAATATCAACAAATTGAACCCTGGTTATGCTGTATGCGTGGCCCCTAACTAGGCCCTCGGGGGTTTCCGCCTCGACGATATTGGGGTCGGGCTGAAATGCAAAATAATAGAAAATTGAAATGAGGCACGCAGTTAATAAACATGTAAGTAATTATTGTATTGAACAAATTAGTCAAGCGTTTCAATTAATTCACGCCTTGACAGTTGCGTGCCCTCGATATACTTTGGAGCTTTTTATATTAAAATATGATAATAAATTAACTAGAACCGAAAAATACACTCATGCATTTATAGTAAGGCAAGATTTCTAAAAATTTACTTTCTAGAAGCATTTTATATTACTTTTTGGGAAATGGTCAATTCCCTCTAATTCGACCCTGCTGAATCCGAATGTTTCGGTTACTTGCCCCTCCCCCTGAAATGTTGACAGAGGTTGAGATTTTCAAGATCGCGGCCAATATGGTGTTGAAATTGTAAATTGACGATGTAAAGCCCCACTTAACACAGGTATGCATTCAATTGAATGGGTAATTGTGTAACCAAAAAGTAGATCCAAAAGCCCAGAGCCTCGGAAATCCAAAATTTTGAGGTTTTTTAAATAAATGGGAAAAATGTGTATCTGAGGGCACGGCATTGCCTCGCCAAGTTCGCGCTGCCGTACCATTTTTTCTTGAAACATTTCAGCCCATATTTGACCTATCTAAAACTCTACTTTGGAATGAGCTACGAATCTCAAACTTTACACAGTCGTAGATCTTCATAAAGTTAACAACCCCTCCAAGTTTCATGGACTTCCATAAAGTAGTAAAGGTGTGTAAATTTCAAAAAACGTCTAAATTTCCACTCACTGACTCACTCACTCTCTATACATATCATCAAAATTCTACTGTACTTCCAGAGATGCTACAAAGCTGAAATTTGGCAGACTGATAGAAATTATGACCAAAGCTCTGGAAAAAATCAAAAAATCCCTTTGAAAAAACCCCAAAATTCTAATTTACTCCCCTCTCCTATACATGTAAAGTTATGTAAAAGTAACATTGCACACTTCCAGAAATGCTAGAGAGCTGAGCTTTGGCAGACTGATAGAAACTAGGATAAAACTATAGGAAAAAATTTAAAAACCCCAAAATTTTCATTTACTCTCCTCCTGTATAAATGTAAAGTTATGTAAAAGTAACATTACATACTTCCAGAAACGCTAGAGATCTGATATACATGTAAAGTTATGTAAAAGTAACATTGCACACTTCCAGAAATGCTAGAGAGCTGAGCTTTGGCAGACTGATTGGAACTATGATAAAACTATAGGAAAAAATTTAAAAACCCCAAAATTTTCATTTACTCTCCTCCTGTATAAATGTAAAGTTATGTAAAAGTAACATTACCCACTTCCAGAAACGCTAGAGATCTGAGCATTGGAAGACTGATAGGAACTATGATAAAACTATAAGAAAAAATTTAAAAACGCGAAAATGTTAGCTTCCCTCCCCTATACATGTAAAGTTATGTAAAAGTAACATTGTCCACTTTCAGAAACGCTAGAGAGCTGAGCTTTGGAAGGCTGATAGAAACTATGAAGGACCATGGGAAAAAATTAAAAAACCTCAAAATTTTAAGTAAGAACCTTTCATTTTGAAATTTGTATTGGAGAACTTGCCTTTACTTTTATCTCAATACTGCGGAATGCCATTTTCGCGTACTTGGCTTTTTTTACATGAAATGTTTTTGTTATGATTAACCTTTCTTGAAGTTAATAAAATTTCCTTTTGAAATTTCCAGTGAATTAAAATAATTTTAAAAAAGTTTTAAAAAAACATGTTTTCCCCATGACTTATTTAGTTTTAATAACCAAATTCGATAAGAAAACTTCAGGGACCTCCGTAAAATTTTGAAAAAATCACAGGAAGAACCATTTTGATTCTATGTATAGACAATAAAATTTTCTTTTAAATGCTGTACAACACGGTGGAAGTCATTTTACAATTACCTTACTAGTTGTCCTTAATCTAATCTATTTTTTAAAAACCAGAGAACGAATTAATTTTGTTACATATTTTATCCAATTTTCTTAAAAACCAAGCTTCTTACAACAAAATCTATTTTTAACTTTAGGGTGGATAATAAAATTTCCTGTTAAATGGTGTTTTAAAGAATGTGAGATGTTATCGGTAACTTTCCAGGGGTGTCCGAATATTGGGATCACTTCCTAAAATTACCAAAAAACCGTAATTTTCAAATTTTCTTAAAACCCAAAGTAAATAGCCATAGGAAAAGGTAAAAAGACAATTTTTCTTCAAATAGACTATCCTACACATTTTTCCCAAGAAGTGTAGTTTTTGAGAAAATTTCATAAAACCTATAATAAACATGTTTTTTTTCAATAATCGCTAATTAAGAACGCCACTGACTTCTCCTAACCTTATTGACCAATACATCGTTGGAAAAGGAATTTTATTTTTCATAAAAAAGTATTTTCTAAAATTTGTGGTAAAAAGGTTAGTTTTCGAAAAAAAATAAATAAAACATAAAAATCCGGGTTTTTGAGAGGTTTTTCATCCATATTTCGGGGGCGCGGACCGAAAAATTCGTATTCAGCGAGGTCGAAAAATGAGAAAATGACAATTAGCCCAAAAATAATATGAAATGTTTAAAGACCGAAAACAAAAAACACTAAAAACCATTGATTTTTTAACCCAACAAAACGTCGAATTGCTGGACCATCCTCCATACAGTCTCGAACAGTCCCAACGATTTGTATACTTTTTCGAAAATCAAGAATGGACTGCGTGGTTAAAGATTTTAGTCGCTAGATGAAGCAGTCGACGCCTTCAAGAATGCAATTTTGACAGTCCAACAAACGAGTGGAATGACAGCTTTGACAGCTGGTTTGAGCGCATTAATTTTCGTCGAGAATACTTCGAGAAACAATGAAGTTTTTAAAAGTTATCCATTGTTTTATTCCAGTTGTATATGCAAAACTTAAAAGACAACCCTCGTACCTCTTGTTCTTGAATTAACCGGATAATTTTTATTCAAGTTTATTCTCTAATTTCACTCGTTCTTTAAACTCGTGAAAATGATCGGTTATTTTTACCACCTGTAGTATTACTTCAGATAATTGTACTGCAGGTATCAATATTATTTCCATAGTGTTAAAATATGTCAAAAATGGTTACTACCAAATTATTTGACTGTTGTTCCTCTTAATATTGCGAAAACATTCAACTCAACTTTGTTTTCTACACATTGCAAATGTTTGTTTTTACATTTTAAGAAAGCAAACTCTTGCAATTATTAAAAACAGGTTTTATGCAAAAAAATTTTGGTTATTTTGATGTACTTAAAAACTAAGCTTCTTACGACAAAATCTATTTTTAACTTTACGGTGGATAATAAAATTTCCTGTTAAATGGTGTTTTAAAGAATGTGAGATGTTATCGGTTACTTTTCAGGGGCATCCGAATATTGGGATCATTTTCTAAAATTACCAAAAAACCGTAATTGTAAAATTATCTTAAAACCTAAAGTAAATAGCCATAGGATAAGGTAAAAAGAATTTTTTTTTGCTAAAAACAGGTAACAAAAATTGATAATTTTGGTTTTTGCTGAAAATTTATTTATATAAGTATGCCCCTGGGGTTTTACATGTGATATAAACCCTATATTATAATACAGTGTTTACACATTTTTCCCAAGAAGTGTAGTTTTTGAGAAAATTTCATAAAACCTATAATAAACATGTTTTTTTTTTTAAATAAACGCTAATTAAGAACGCCACTGACTTCTCCTAACCTTATTGACCAATACATCGTTGGAAAGGGAATTTTGTTTTTCATAAAAAAGTATTTTCTAAAATTTGTGGTAAAAAAGTTAGTTTTTGAAAAACATTAAATAAAACATAAAAAGCCAGGTTTTGAGGGGTTTTCCATCCATATTTCGGGGGCTCGGACCGAAAAATTCGGATTCAGCGAGGTCGAAAAATGAGAAAATGACCATTAGCCCAAAAATAATATAAAATGTTTAAAGACCGAAAACAAAAACACTAAAAACCATTGATTTTTTAACCCAACAAAACATCGAAATGCTGCACCATCCTCCATACAGTCTCGAACAGTCCCAACGATTTGTATACTTTTTCGAAAATCAAGAATGGACTGCGTGGTTAAAGATTTTAGTCGCCAGATGAAGCAGTCGACGCCTTCAAGAATGCAATTTTGACAGTCCAACAAACGAGTGGAATGACAGCTTTGACAGCTGGTTTGAGCGCATTAATTTTCGTCGAGAATACTTCGAGAAACAATAAAGTTTTTAAAAGTTATCCACTGTTTTATTCCAGTTGTATATGCAAAACTTAAAAGACAACCCTCGTACCTCTTGTTCTTGAATTAACCGGATAATTTTTATTCAAGTTTATTCTCTAATTTCACTCGTTCTTCAAACTCGTGCAAATGATCGGTTATTTTTACCACCTGTAGTATTACTTCAGATAATTGTACTGCAGGTATCAATATTATTTCCATAGTGTTAAAATATGTCAAAAATGGTTACTACCAAATTATTTGACTGTTGTTCCTCTTAATATTGCGAAAACATTCAACTCAACTTTGTTTTCTACACATTGCAAATGTTTGTTTTTACATTTTAAGAAAGCAAACTCTTGCAATTATTAAAAACAGGTTTTATGCAAAAAAATTTTGGTTATTTTGATGTACTTAAAAACTAAGCTTCTTACGACAAAATCTATTTTTAACTTTACGGTGGATAATAAAATTTCCTGTTAAATGGTGTTTTAAAGAATGTGAGATGTTATCGGTTACTTTTCAGGGGCATCCGAATATTGGGATCATTTTCTAAAATTACCAAAAAACCGTAATTGTAAAATTATCTTAAAACCTAAAGTAAATAGCCATAGGATAAGGTAAAAAGAATTTTTTTTTGCTAAAAACAGGTAACAAAAATTGATAATTTTGGTTTTTGCTGAAAATTTATTTATATAAGTATGCCCCTGGGGTTTTACATGTGATATAAACCCTATATTATAATACAGTGTTTACACATTTTTCCCAAGAAGTGTAGTTTTTGAGAAAATTTCATAAAACCTATAATAAACATGTTTTTTTTTTAAATAAACGCTAATTAAGAACGCCACTGACTTCTCCTAACCTTATTGACCAATACATCGTTGGAAAGGGAATTTTGTTTTTCATAAAAAAGTATTTTCTAAAATTTGTGGTAAAAAAGTTAGTTTTTGAAAAACATTAAATAAAACATAAAAAGCCAGGTTTTGAGGGGTTTTCCATCCATATTTCGGGGGCTCGGACCGAAAAATTCGGATTCAGCGAGGTCGAAAAATGAGAAAATGACCATTAGCCCAAAAATAATATAAAATGTTTAAAGACCGAAAACAAAAACACTAAAAACCATTGATTTTTTAACCCAACAAAACATCGAAATGCTGCACCATCCTCCATACAGTCTCGAACAGTCCCAACGATTTGTATACTTTTTCGAAAATCAAGAATGGACTGCGTGGTTAAAGATTTTAGTCGCCAGATGAAGCAGTCGACGCCTTCAAGAATGCAATTTTGACAGTCCAACAAACGAGTGGAATGACAGCTTTGACAGCTGGTTTGAGCGCATTAATTTTCGTCGAGAATACTTCGAGAAACAATAAAGTTTTTAAAAGTTATCCACTGTTTTATTCCAGTTGTATAAGCAAAACTTAAAAGACAACCCTCGTACCTCTTGTTCTTGAATTAACCGGATAATTTTTATTCAAGTTTATTCTCTAATTTCACTCGTTCTTCAAACTCGTGCAAATGATCGGTTATTTTTACCACCTGTAGTATTACTTCAGATAATTGTACTGCAGGTATCAATATTATTTCCATAGTGTTAAAATATGTCAAAAATGGTTACTACCAAATTATTTGACTGTTGTTCCTCTTAATATTGCGAAAACATTCAACTCAACTTTGTTTTCTACACATTGCAAATGTTTGTTTTTACATTTTAAGAAAGCAAACTCTTGCAATTATTAAAAACAGGTTTATTCAAAAAAATTTTGGTTATTTTGATGTACTTATGCAAAGACCGCCGAAAACAACCCCTAGAAATGAAGAGAACCCTAAAGGCTATCCAAAATAGCTTCTTTAATGTTGATTAAAATTAAGAATTACAATTTCTGACACTTTAAATTTTAAATATTATCTTCCAGCATTTGTTGCAAAATTTCAAAGTCTTTCACAGCATATTAACACAGAACTTTTAAAGAAGTTTAAAATAATAAATTATTTTAGTTTAAAGCTGGTAGCCGTATCTAAACCTCCAAACGTCACCAGCAGATTTGAACGCTGGCCGCTATAATTTATATGTTAAATTTTTGGACAAGATGGCATTGACCGAACCGTTTTTCAATTATTATTTGGGAAAGTGGTTCCAATATAAACGAAACAAGATTAGAGGATAAGGGATGACTTACTTCTATAGAGCAACCCATAAGTGAAGCCCTTTCGTAAGCTTTTATCATTATTTGGAACAAGTTGGGTGGACAAGCCTCCATTTCGTACATTTCGGTAACCCCTCCAGTAAAGTCTTCCATAGCTTCGCAGGTCGAGCCTCCTTTTAGAGCTTCGTAGGAACCATGAAGTCTAACAAGAAATTTTAATAAAAATTAGTTTTTAGTCATAGGAGTGAGCAAAAATATACTAAAAAGAGTCGGCACTATTGCTAATTTTCTTATTTTTAGGGTAAAGAATGGTTTGAATGGGTAAAGTTGTAGGATTTTTTCACCTGATAACAGTGATGAAAACAAAATCTCCAATCAATAGAAAATTTTATTTGAAACAAAAGTTGTCCTTGGAAAGATATTAACGATTTTCTAAACAAAGGCCCAGCTTTCGATTTAAAAACCAAAGACCATCCCCTATGCCTAGGAAAGTTGTAAAACTTTGTTGTTTTAAACAGAGTGAAAAAGTCATAGAATTTTTTTTTTCAATTCCGTTACTGTATCCCGTTAAAAAAAATGTGTTGTTCGTAATTAGCGGAAAAAATACTAAAACTATGTCATTTAACCGACCCTGTAACTCTAATATTTATGAAGTTAGTAATAGTGCCGACTTTATTAGTTTTAAATAAACCTATGATTTTCTCTTTATCAACTTTACAAATTGTTAATATTTTATTCTAAAAATTAAAGTCCTCGTACCGTAGTAAATGTAAAAAAAAACTTTCAAAAATCAGCTTTACAGCAAAGCAAGTCAAAGATATGCGACATTTCAGAACTAGAATGCAATAAGTAGCTGTCTCAAGGAAAAGTACACTAATTTACAATTACAAAGTTAACCCACAGTTTGCTTACGTCAAATTCAAAAGTAAATTGCAGTTTGTCCAGATCAGACAAGAAAACAATAATGCAACCTCGTTTTAATCTCTGGCGTATGGCGTATTATAAAATGGTTTTAAGTAGACACACTACGTTTCTGCCCAGAAATATGAACTTAATGCGCTTTAGATCTGTAATGTTTACTATAAAAACCCAGTATTAGAAATAAAATATTGTTACAAATTTAAGTTATTTAAATTTTATAGTTAGAATTTATTTAGGTTTAGTGTAGTATTAGGTTGACGTATCTTATGGTTGTATTCTTAGTCTAGTTTTTAGTTGCGTTATCTATGACACTCGTGCTCGGCCGCACACCTTCTGAAACAGACGAGTATCGAAGAAGGATGGATGGTTCTCGAATAGTAGGCAGACCCTATATATAGGGCCGGACGTCGCGCATCGAGGGAGTCAAAGATAACGAAAGGTGGTGATCGCTAGAAGTTAATAGGCCGATTAAAGTAGTGAATTATATAACTAGTAGCTATTTTATACTGGTTGGTCTTTTTACAAGTACTAAAGCCAATAATTCAAATTTAGTTAATGGAACCTTAATCATGAACTCTAAACGGTTTCATTACCTAAATTTTAGAAGCGGGCTTTAGTACTTGTTCCAGCTAATAACATCGTATAAATCCGCCGTAAAGATAACCCAGGCTTTTCCGGGTATTTATGGTTTGGCTAACTTGAAATTTTTGGGCCACACCACCTGCGAGGGGCAAACTTTTACCTTTACCCCTATATTCTACTACTATTCAAAAATCTTATTCTATTGGAAAAATTGGCTTCCAAAGTTACTATCAAGCGATAAAAACCGATTTTTATTTCTAATTCTGAGAAAAAAAAATTAAAAAATACCGAAACAATAAATTTTATAAACATAGTGATACATCAAAAACAAACTGACTACCAGCGGTTGCAAAAAGGACTCAAAAACAGCAAGGCTGATCAAACTTCGAGCCCTTGAAAAAATTATATTTATATAACAAGTATCCGAATAAGTAACTTATAATTAAAATAAACAATAAAAACAACAGAGTACCTAATTAAATTGCTAACGTAATTAACTATTAACTTATTGGTTAACAGACCTAAGATTACTATGGGTAGATTATAGGTGCAAAATGTAAAGCCATTCAAAATAAGGTATTACTTTCCTTATTCAAAATACAGGGGTTAACTTTAAACCCTTGAAGAGGGCGCGTGCTTCAAAAAGTTTCTCGCCATCAAAATCAACGCGTTCGAGCGTTTTTCCATAAGCCTACGACAAATACCCGAAAAAGCCTTCATTACCTTTAAAAAGAAAACAAAACATTCTGTATAATTCGGCCAACATCAAATACTATACACAGTGGAAGGACCCAAAAAAGAGATTCCAATGCGTTAGGTGTATGACCAACTGAGTCAAAAAATTAAAAGGTTTTCTGCAAAATGAGAAAACGTCTAAAATGAAGTTTTGAAAATTTTGATAGCAAGATTTTTATCTTCCTAGCCCACGCAGCAATGACTAGAGAAGGTACTGTTTGCCTCCAATTTGAGTGGGAGGACCCCTGTGATATCATAAATCCAAGATGGCGGCTTTTTTAATGTTTTTTCACAAATTTTGTTATAACTTTCGGCAAATTAGTTTGACAGAAAAACTGTCAATAGGTGTTATGTTGGCAGGAGAACACCAACTAATTAGCTTTATATCTTAAAAACTAACAGAAATATAATTTTTTTTATAAATATGAAAAAATAGTCAATTTTTTTTACCTAAAAAAAATTTTGAAGTAAGATATTTAGGACTATCTCAAATTGATTGGTTATGAATCACTCAATTTTAAGTCGCCAGGTGTTTGCTTCAAATTTGAGCAAGAGCGCCTGTGTGACGTATAAATTGAAGATTCCGATTTTTTCCATGTTTTTTCACAAACTTTTGTTTTTAACTTTTGCCACGTTAACTTTAGAGAAAAATTGTATGGGTTATGATTTGTTTGCAATAGAACGGCAATTTAATTGTCCATTGTGTCAAAATTTATATCGCAAGCAGTAAAAAAGGTATTGTTATTTTTTTAAAATTAAAAAAATATTTAAAAATTCTAGATTAAGCAAGAAAGTTTTAGACTACCCTTGATCGATTGGTGATGGATCACTAAATGTTAGGTCACTGGGTGTTGGCCTCCAACTTGAGTAACAGTGAAAAAACATGGAAAAAAAATCGCAATCTTGGATATATGAAGTCACACACGCGCTCACTCAAATTTGAGGCAAACACAGGCGACATTTTATTGAGTGATCCATAACCAATCGATTTGGGGTAGTCTAAAACTTTTTTCCTCAATTTTGTTGTTTTAGCAAAGAAGATATATTTTCTTTGGTTTTAGGTAAAAAAAAGTTGCTATTTTATAGTAATAAAAAAAATATATCTTTGTTAGTTTTTAAGATATAATGCTCATTTCTTTACCATATTTTACTTAATGTTCTATGGCAAACAAAAATAACTTGTAATTTGTAAAATGTTATAAGCCAAAGTTTGTGAAAAAAACATGAAAGAAGCCGCCATCTTGGATTTATGACGTCACACCGGCCCTTCTTCTTCCCTGGTGACTTAAAATTGTGTGATCGATCTATGGTAGTTTAAAAAAATCTTCCACAACTATGGGATACCGCAGGCCACTCAACTATTAGTTGAGCTATTCAGAATGTTAGTCGCGTTGTTTTAAAAATGATCGATTCAATTATAACTCAATACAATTATTACAGATATGTGCTAAGCAAATTATAAATAAATATAATAAACTTACTTTGCGTAGGCTTTTTCTAGTAAGGCACTCCAAAATTCGTTATCATCGGTAGAATGTAAAAATACCAACTGACCATTGTATGTTGGTAATCTGTCATCAATGACAACGTCCACCCATTTTCCATATTGCCAGAACCTAAATAAATATACATAGAGATGAATTATTAATTAGAACAACTAATAGATGGCGCAAACATCGTGAGATTCATCAAAAGTAGAAGATCATTTACATCTGCAGGCGCATCTAGAGTGCTTATTTACAAATTTAGAATATTCCAACAAAAAACCGGTAAAAATTAAAAATATAGTTTTTCGAAATGTCAAAAGTCAATTGAATTTTATAAAAATAATAAATATATAACAATACAAAAGTAATAATACCTAAACAAATAAAATACTGAGTGATACGTTTCTTTAAAGGAAACTTTTCACCGGGTATTCACTTTATGACTCAGAATACCCTACCGGTCGCCTCAATAGGACTGCTCGCTTGCCCAAATACATATAAGTAGGGCCAAGGCCTCCGCACACTTAGACAAGAATTTTTCTTTTTGGCATTTAGATTTCTCGACGCACTGTAAAATAAAGGCAATAAACAAGATATTGGAGGATCTTTTTTCAAAAAAATATAAAAAATCAAAGGGGTCACTTTTTAAAAATGGCAATTTTTTAAAATTTATTGTCTTGTACTAAGGTCACGTTGCGATTGTTTCTTATTTTCAATATTTTTGCTTAAAGCCTCTAATTTTTTTAAACGGAAGTAATTTTTGAAGTGTAAACTTCTTTAGGCGCGTTTAGCAGTTTTTGTGGGTGTGAGAAACATTCAGCGAGCGATATGATGATGCAGATGAAGGCCAGTACACAGAAGAGTTCAGTTCGGTTCGGTCCGCTTTGCAGAATATGTTATGGGCCAGTATTATTAATTTCGCCTTGTTGAAGTTTACACTTCTGCCGTGTGGTCTTAAGCACACACAATATTTTTTTTTGTAAAGTTCGTATTTTTTCAGGAAAAATCATGAACCATAGATATGTTTTCGCCAATTATGAAGATAAAACACCCTGTAGATTTAAGGAATTGCAACATTTTTTATCTCGGTGTAATCGGTACTCTTAGGAAAATCAAAAAATTAATTTTTATTTAAATCAAAATTTTTAAGTACAAAAGGTGGCCGGTTTGATATGGAAAGCCTCATTATCCAAATGGGAAACTTTTCCAAATTTAATTGCAGGTAAGTGAAAAAAAAACAAAATTACGGCATTCACAGGCAACTAAGTGAAACACGGGGTTTTTTATTAAATTTACATTTCCTGTCATTCAAAAATGGGCTGATTAAACACGGCTCCTTTTATGTTCTATTTAATGATGTATCAATCCAATATGGCGGCCACAAGAAATAACAAAGTAAGCTAGGGATTTAAAAAAAGTAGGTCTAGAAAAATCTGATGTTTTCGCTTGATTGCCCGTAGTCGCTAATAAAAAACTACCAAATTTTATTAAATTTGTATACAAGATGGCGACGATTATTTCAATTTTCGAAAAATACCATTTTTAGTTTTTGCTCTATATTTTGAAAAATATTTTTAATTTCGATACAGTCTTATTGGGCTCGGAATACCGCAACTTTTTCTAATTTAACCAAAATGGTCTAACTGTCTTCATGTAGTTAGTTTTGCCTGAAACCCCTGTACGAGACTCCGCTTTTCTGTAAAAACTCGAAAATCCGAAGACATTAAACCTATATATAGTGTGTTCACGGATTGAGTGCCGGTAAGATATAAATGACAAACAAAAAATCGATTTAGATTCTGATTTTGTGGGAATCGCTCCTGCTTGGTCTCAAACTACGATGTTAAAAAAATGAGCCAAATCAATTAATATACAGAGTGGTTTAGTAAATTTATTATTTAAACACAGGTGATCTTGAGAAATTAGGTTTTAATAACATAAACTAACCTTCTCAAGTTTACCTATTATATTAATTATTTAGTTTATAAATTAACACGAAATACTGCATTTTATATTTTATAATTTCGCACGAACCATAACAATTTGTTAATATAAAAAGAGAGGATTTATCTTAATACAGCAGATTCAACATTTGATAGTTGTTCTTACTATACCTACTTAGTTTACTGTACCATAAGCCGAGTTAAGCAAGTGTAATTGTCAAGCAAAGCTTGCACAATGTTTGATTTAGATCCTGATTATCTGGCAATTGCTCCTGCTTGGTCTGAAACTAAGATGTTAAAAAAATGAATCAAATCAATTGATCCACAGGGTGGTTTAGTATGCTGATTTGATAAAAATTAAGAGGAAAATACCTTTGTTTTAAAAGATATCGGAAAATGTTATTAAGAAGAGTTGTTTAGATTCAAATGCTCAATTTTCAGAAAAATCAGCAAACTCTGATTTTATAAGTCGATTATGAAAATTTTGTTTAGATGATTTTAAGCGGATTTTTCTGAAAATTGAGAATCAGTCGTTACTTTTGATTCTAAACAATTTTTCTTTATAAATTTTTTGATATCTCTTAAAACAAAAGTACTTTACTCTTAACACTTTTTATCAAATCAATCTACTAAAACACCCTGTATATTAATTGAGTTGACTCATTTTCTTAACATGTTAATTTAAGACCAAGCAAGAGCGATTCCAAGAAAATCCAAATCGAAATTTTTTTGTCATTTGTACCTTTCCGTAACTAATTCTAGACCCGGGTCACAAGGACTCTGCCCGAAGGGTAGAAAACTAGAGATATCACAAAAAATTACCCCAAAGTTAAATTCGCCCCGTCTGGGAAAACAGACGTCTATTGAACTAAAACAAAGGAAAAAAATCGGCAACACGCTAGAAGCTTACCTTCTTTCATTTAACAGCAGTTCCACATTTCACTCGCGGCCGCGGCTTTTCTTGTGGTTGGAATTTCGGTCTCAAACCCAAAAAACGTGTGACTTCTTTCAGTGTCTTGTCGGAAGTGAGTTCTTCATTCCCTTGTCAAATACAAGGGGGCGCTTCAAACTCCCAGCGTGTGCAAATCGCGCATGATTTTTGCCAAAATGATCAGGTGATCAAAAAGAAAATAACTTTCAACAAAGAGAGAAATTATCACCTGATCGGAATTTTTCTCAAACAAAACTCCTTGTTTTTGTTAAAGAGCCCAAAAATATCAAAAAAAAATTAAGGTTAGGTTTTCCCAAAAATTCAAAATAAAACAAAAACAAAAATAACTGGCAGCATTAAACACATTCCGTATGTATATACGCTATCATATGAAAAAACAAATTCATCGTCAAGTCATTTCATACATACCTAAAGTGAAATACTCCCGCGTACTTGTCCTCGAAACCCTGATCGTCTGGCACGATTTGCAAAAATAGTCTTTGATAAAGGGTCAAATTAGCAGCGGCCGCCAGTAACCAACAGTCACCCAGTTCACCCTGCTGCACGTCAAATCTCGAGTACCCTTCGACAAAAAACTGAGGATCACCAGAAATTTCCTAAAACATCAACAAAAAATAAAAATTATATAAGGGATTCAGTTAAAAATTATTTTAGGTGTCCATCAAAACAATTTTGTTTCTTCTGTTTTTTTAGGGTTAACATCTTTTTCATCTTTCAAAATCTAAGGAATATTAACTTTTACTGGGTTCTTAAATATAAGAACCCAAGTAACATTTCATGTTTTATAAGGATTGCTAGAAGTTTGCGGCTACCAAATTACAAAACCTTAAATTTTATAGCAAGGTGGTGAGAACGCTCTTGGAACATCTATAACACCTTTATAACGCTTAAATGATGAATCATATAAGGGTGGCGGCAACCTATTTATAAACCTCTAATAAAACCTAAAATGTTTGTGTGGTGTTGGCGGTAACCCTTATATAACCCTTAAGTACGTCTACGCAACCTTACTGAGTCATATAAGAGGAATAAGGACGTTGGTGCAACCCTTATAAAACCCAATAAGGTAATCTAGATTTTAGTCTATAGTGTTCAAAATCCGGTGTGTATGGCGTAAAAACACTTGCGGCCGGAATCTTACTGTGAAACTTAAGGATTCTGGCCTCACAAAACATGCACGCCCTGAAAATTAACACAATTTAGTCATATTTTTTACCAAAATTTTCACACTTTAAAAAACAGGAAACTGCTAAATTACAAATGACTAATTATCTAATATAACCCTTATAAAAGTCTGGCAAAAGACCCACTGCGTTGTGAGGAAAAGAAGATCACTTTTTTAGAGGATTTTCACCTTTTTTCATAAAATTTTAGTAGGGAGATTTCTCCTAGTAAATTTTGATAGATTTTAATTAACTCAATAATGTAAAAATGCTATTAACAACATTGTTATGGTAAAAATTATTTCATTCAAGTATTTACTGTAATTTCTATTATTATTATTATTATTATTATTATTGCGACGGTTCTCGGTTGTCGTGCTAGTTTTAAGATCAGGTATCTTTTTATGTATGAATAGTCTTTAAATAAATATAGATATGAGGGTTCCGTTCGGGGTATAGGTGCCTAAAGTCACATTTTTCCAGGCCATCATAAACGTAGATTAATCTGATTGGCTGCACCCCAAGCACCGTCTATGTTTGCGCAAGCACGTGAGAGCAGGTTTGCACTAACAACCAATAAGGCAATACGAAATCCACTTTGCTCTTGTTTTTCTTAATCATGAAAATCATTCTCCATTAAATCCCTAAGAATCCTACCGTACAATCTACTTAGAGTGCTGGTTACTGAAATTCCTCTGTAGTTGTTGCAGTCCAGTTTGTTTCCTTTTTTATGTATTGAGGATATGAATCAATAAAAAGTAGTTTCTCTGATCCATATTTGAGCATTTCAGTGTATATAACCCCAGGTCCCCTAGCTTTTCCGGATTTAAGTTTTTTAATACTATTCTTTATCATTTCTTTCTCGATGATTACTTCCTCTCCAAGCACATCTATGATTCGCCTCAGAGAGGTTGACAGATATTCGGGTGTCGTTTCCTGGAGCATTCCCTTGTAGTATTCTGTCAATTGATTGATTCCGAGTGTTGTTGAATCCAGGTATCCTTATGTTTAAAAAACCTTTATTTATTTTTAGGTTGTGGGTTTCAGACAATTGCATCAGCCTCAAGCAATTATCATTTGTTATTTCCTCTCCAAATGGTCCTACCACTTTGCTTTGGGTTTGTCTACCAGTTCGACTATTAAAATCGCCAACATTAAACTTACGTATTTAGTTGCTTGTATTTTTAATTGTGCCCTCAATCTAACAAACCTACCTAGCAGACCTGAGAGATAGTCATGGAGCATGGGTTGGGAGCATAGACTTTGTTGGGAACCGCTGCTTTAGAGAGATATTTACTTACATGTGGCCTTTTCCATTCATAATATCTATCAGGTCTCTTGCTAAAGAAAAGTGATTCATCTCTTGCTGGGAATTCTGGATCTTCGAAAAGGGTTCCCCTATCCAAACAATCATCCCTTATTCGATAAAAATCTTGAGGCTCACTTCGAGATCTCGTTCCTGAACCCCGCTCTCCAAACTGAAAAAAAAAATTGTAATAATTAGAAAAAACAACCTTTGTGGACCTACAAAAAGCATATGATACCATTCCAGTAGAAAAATTATGGACAGTGTTAGGGCAAACTAATATCAATCATACATAAAAGCGATACAAATTAAAATTGGAAATCGACTTTCAAAAGAATTCCTGGTAACGAAAGGCTTAAGACAGGGATCTCCCACTCTTTTTACAATATATATCGCAGTAGCTCTAAAAAACTGAAAACGATTTGCCATATACACACTACAGTTTGCTGACGAACAAGTAATAAAAAGCCATGGGGTATATGATGAGAAAGTTAACGGAAGAATACCAAAAGTAGGGGTTAAAAGTGAACGTGGACAAGACACAGTACTTATGTATTGGAAACGAATCAAGTGGAATAGAGACTTGTCGCGTAATAATAAAATGCAAAACAAAAATGGAAAGTGTCGAAATAGATGCAATAAGAAGATCAATGAGAATATATAGAACAAATCATATGGGAATCGAGGGATGCATACCGGATGATATCACTAAAAGACAGCTGATATGGTACGGCCATGTATAACGGATGAACGACGAAAGATTACCAAAGCAGGTCCTAGAATGGTAACCAATAGGTCGCAGAAAAAAGGGCGCCCTAGGCGTCGGACAACGTAGAAAAACGTTCCAAACCGACTTAGTTGTACGAGAATGCGCTTCCGTCGTTCCGGCCCGATAAAACGTGCAAATCTTTAATGATTCCTCGGGATCTTCGGTATTTGTTTATCGTGTCAGTTAAATCTCACGTTCCAAATTCGAAGAACCATCTGGCAGGATAATTGTCACAACCGTGTCAAATTTGCATCACGATTAAGTTAATTCTTTGCAAGGAAAGGTATTTTGGATTAGTGGGCTGTGTAAGGAATACAACTCCTTTAAAAAACAATAGGAAAGCCTTGGAATGAAAATTGACAGGAAAGGCAACAAGATCAAGTGTGTATTTTAATTTTTTACCAAGCGATAACGTCCAAGGAAAGAATGACAGAAATGGTTGCTCGTGGTGATGGTTACGTTGTTATCTTATTTTTGGTTACAATTTTGGCCATTTAAGCTTGAATAATATGATGAAGCTGACACACAGTTTTCAGTTTCTTTTGACAGATTAAAGATAGATTTAGATTTGAAGCAGATAGTGTTTGTTGTCCTTTCTGTAAGATTCTAAACCTAATAATACTATAAACTAAAAAAAAAAAAAAACAAAAAAAAAAAAAATAAATAAAATTCAAATGTCAAATGTAATAAATTTCATTCAAACCGGACTCTACGGGAATGGTACCAATTATGGAAGCAACGTTACCTCTTTGCACTGCCAAACTGATTTTTTGAGTGATGAAGCTAAGAGTTTTCTTGTTAGGAATTTTTGAACTAATTTCCTTAACAAGCATCTTAGCTTCATCACCCCAAGGACCAAATGTTTCCACACTGAATGGACAAAAATAAAATCTCTCAACAAGTTCCCGATATTTATTATTTTTTTGATTTTCTCCCATTTTTGCAGCCTCTCCTGACTTAATACAAGTTTTAGGAATATATGATGGAGCTACGGTGTCCCTACAAGTAGCATCCCATAGCAAAGCCTTTCCTCTCTTCCAAGGAACCAGGGTCATGCCATCTGCTCTCTTTCCGTCATCCCGACACACTCCAGGTGGTTCTAAAATAGCTATATACGTAAGATTATCTTACGTATATAGTTAATTAAAAAAATAAAATTTTCCCAAACAAAACCGTTGAAATCTTTAACAAAACTAAAAAAATTTGTGTCACCTTGACCGGAAAATGCTAAAATGTAAAGAAATTGTTTAATCGGTAACGCGATTTGTCCCGTTCGGTAACGCTATTTTTCAATGTTACAGAAAATAACCCTGTGTTGCAGATCAGAATTAAATTTTTTCTTTGGAATTTAGTTGGAAAATAGTTATATTTATAATCTGCCTTTTTTTAAAAAAAAAACCTTCATTAACAACTATATATGTACATAATAACAATAAAACATCTTAGCTAAGATGAAAAGTTTAATATTTCAACCTAATATCTAAAAATTTTCTGTGATACTAGATGTAATTTATTATTTCTTATCAATTGTAATCTTTGAAATCTCATTCTGTCCAAGAAACTATTAATGTCAGAAGACTTTTCTTCTATATTAGAGTAAAACAAAGCACTATGAACCGAACCAAACCGAACCGAAAACATCTTAGCTAAGATGAAAAGTTTAATATTTCAACCTAATATCTAAAAATTTTCTTTGATACTAGATGTAATTTATTATTTCTTATCAATTGTAATCTTTGAAATCTCATTCTGTCCAAGAAACTATTAATGTCAGAAGACTTTTCTTCTATATTAGAGTAACACAAAGCACTTACATAAAACAACCATACATTATTTTCTTTTTTATTTTGGAGCTTCACTTCCAAAATTTCACCGCACTGACTAAAACTATCTAAATTTTTTCCGCACATTTTTATTAGTTTTTTTGTACCCATTCCCAAGTTCTAATTGAATGTCTATAAAATTTAATACGGTGCATAATATTTTCGGTGACATTACAAATGCTGCAATTATCATTTTGAGATATCCCATGTCTTTTAGTTTTTTCAGCAACTGGAATGACTTCATTAATTACTTTATACACCGTACTACGCCATTTTGTAGGCAAGACAGGGTTTGCAGTAATGGACCAGATATTTTTCCAATTCAATAAGGGATATTTTTCTTCAATTGTCGGCTGTTGGTGAATTTGGCTCATTATGTTTTGATATATAATATATTAATATTTTTATCGAATATTAGCGAAAACTCATTTATTTTAGATTTAACTTTTCTTATCATAAGGTTCCTTTGTAAATTATTTTCAAAAATATTATTAAGACTAGATTTAAACCAAATTTTTGTTTCTTGGTCTGTCCAAGAGCCAAACTGCGTTTTTAAAAAAAGAGCAAGTGCCTTGATTTCCACGTTTACTAGATTCAGCCCGCCCACTTTATAATCGGATTCAATCTGTTGCCTTTTAACCCTATATAGACAGCCCCCCCATATGAATTTGCCTGTAATTAACACTATTTTTTGGCTATGCTTTTTTGGAAGCGGTAAAACCTAGGTACCATACTTTAGATAATAAATACGTATTGACCAACCATACTTTTCTTATTAAATCTAAGCAACGAGGGATATTAGATAGCAGAGTACTTTGAATATTTTCTATTATTCTTTCCCAATTCCTATTAACCATATCAGAAAAATGTGCCCTGGTCAACATACCCAAAACCTTTATTTCTTGTTTTATGGGGAAATTAAAGAGATGCTCGATTTTTCACAATTTATTTTAGCACCTGAACCTCTCTCAAAAATATTAATTAAATTTCCGATTTTTTGAAGATCATTTAAGGACTTGACAAAAACATTAACATCATCCGCTAAAGCCGATATTTTATGGGTTTCTAACCCGTCAATGGAAAACTGAATTAATTGTAAAAATGGTTCTAGGCTAATACTAAAGAGCAGCATCGAAAGTGGGCACCCTTGGCGGATTGAGTTTTTAATTGCGAAACTATCAGAAAGAAAACCATTGATCTGAACTCTTGAGTTTGCCCCTAGGTAAAGCTTTTTAAGGATATTTTGAAAATGCGTGATATTTTTGACCGTTATCTATTTTTGTAATTTTGTTTTGTGCCATAAATTGGATGTTTTCTAATTTTTGTCCCTTCTAACTCTGCTGTCACACCTAAAATACCTGATATTTTTGTCAAATTTGCAATTCCAGTGTTATGTTAAACCAATCTTTGTAAAAGACTTAAGTAAAAGAATAAAATGATTTTTGAAATAATGTGTGTTTTAATCATTTGTGAGAAACAAAACAAAATCTCTAAAAATTAGTTTTTAAAAAATATTTTGCTACTCATTATAACAAAATTACAGCGCTGTGTTTTTTTACTCAGTTTCTCACTAAGCCAAACCTCGAATTTCGGTGAATTTTTCGTCATAATTTTTTTATACCAATGCTAATGAAGCTTCAGCTTCATTAGCATATGAAAACAATCAAAATCCTGATAATGTGTCAATTTTCGTCCTGTTACATTTTTAACAAAATATCTACATAATCGTATATCCCAAATATCCCTGGCTATTACAAATAAATAAAATGAATCACATGCAGAAATTATTTAGTGCATACACGATACGATACGATTTTTTGAAAAATACTAAATTTCTACTAATAGAAAATTTACGTTATTTACCAAATGAATAACACGTTGGTTTTTATAACCAATAAAGATTGTGAATTTACGACAGAAAGATTAAAATTTGTTTTGACGTTAATATAGTTGATGCTAATAAGACATGGTTTAAATTCATCATCAAAATCAACAAATAACTATTGTTTGACTGATGCGATTACCTGCAGATTATTGCAAATCTCTACTACAATCAAAATACAACCGTCAGAGCAGATATTTTGGCCATGTAGTGTTCTAAAGATTAAAATATAAATCGCTCGCAGTAGTATGTATACTTGGGTGTCACATTTGATAAGACAGGAACAGTCTGTAAAGAACTAGAAAAAAGAATAGTAAAAGCAAAAAAGGTTATTGGATGTCAGAACAGTATTTTATAAAGCAGAAAGATAAGAAAAGAATGTAAAATTTAACATATATGAAACAATGGTGAAAAGCACGCTATTTTATGGAATAGAGACTTGTCGTGTAACAGAAAAATACAAAACAAAGATGGAAAGTGTCGAAATGGATGCAATAAGATCAGCGAAAATATCCAGAAAAGATCATATAAGAAATAAGATCATAAAAGAAAGAATGGGAATCGAGGGAAGCATAACGGATGACATCACTAAACGACAACTGATATGGTACGGGGAGATGTACAACGGATGAACGACGAAAGAAAACCAAAGCAGGTCCTAAAATGGCAACCAATAGGGCGCAGAAAAAGAGGGCGTCCTAAATTAAAGTGGCAACAGTCAATCCGAAGATCAATAAGTAAAAAAAACCTGACAGAAGATGATTGTCAGGATTGAAGGAGGTGGAGAATAGGCGTCGGACAACGTAGAAAAACGTTCTAAGCCCACATTGATGGACAAATTACAAAAATCCATCGATTAGTTTTTGAGATATTTGCTTTCAAATTTTCAAATTTAACATGGAATGATAAAATAAAAATTAAATCTGAAAAATAATAAAATTCTAATTAAATTTTTATTTTACCAGTCCATGTTAAATTTAAAAGTTTGAAGGCAATTATCTGAAAAACTAATGGATAGATTTTTGAAATTTTTACACGGTTGTAAGGACATTTAATTAATTTGACTAGTCTGATAAGTTATAAATTGTATCTTTTAGATGAATAAATGCTTTTTGATTTGATTTGATTTGATTTAAAAGGCCTTCAAAACAAGGTACCACTAGGCCCATTTTCCCTATACAAAATATAGTGGTAAAGTATATCCCTCGAAGGGAGTTCGTGCTACAAAAATTTTAAGATAGCCAAAACGTGCCCCCCTCGCAAACAAAATCGACGTGTCCGAGCGTTTTTCGAAATTCGCACTCTAAACCTCCTGTTTCGATGTTTCGCTTTCCGTGTCGTCACGTAGCGTAAAAAAGCGAAATTGCTATTATAGTATATTATTATGCTATTATTGATAAGTATCAAAGGAATTAATATATCAACAACAAAAAATTTTACACAAATGTACGCTTGGTGAAATTGGGCCAGATTAGAAAAATGCAAGTGCCCCATTTTCACCAGCGTTTCAAGTCATTACAAGAACGTTTAAAGTGATCTTTCATATTGCTTCTAGATAATAATTACTAACAATTGAAATCCTATTTGTTAATTGTGTTTACGTTGTAAAGTTTATTAAGCGTCCTACTATCAACTCTTCTACCTTACTCGTATTTAACATTTAAAACACTGTAATTTAAATCAAACTTTTTTCATTAGCGGGAGCATAGTTATTCTCTCTGTCCTTATCATCAACAAAAATACTCTGCTAATCTATGGGCACCCAAGCTCACACTAGGTACTATAGTTATAGTGTACGTGTGAGCTAATATAACTAAAAACTGAAATATATTTTATTCAACTCCAGACTCAATTACCTTTCGTTTGATACCACACAAGCCATCTTTTCACTTAAACTATAATTTTTAAAATCTACCCCCCCCCCCCCTTTGTTTAAAAACTAAAATGTATTTTGTTTAACTCCAGACTCATTTACCTTTCGTTTGATATCACACACGCCA
Source organism: Aspidapion aeneum (assembly GCA_963576565.1). Classification (NCBI taxonomy): domain Eukaryota; kingdom Metazoa; phylum Arthropoda; class Insecta; order Coleoptera; family Brentidae; genus Aspidapion; species Aspidapion aeneum. The sequence goes on from OY755043.1 coordinate 114,115,152, forward strand.
TATTTTCACTTAAACTCATATTTTTTACATCTACCCCCCACCCTTTTTTTTAAATAACTTAAAATTCATTTTGTTTAACTCCAGATTTAATTACCTTTCGTTTGATATCACACACGCCATATTTTCACATAAACTCTCATTTTTGAAATCTACCCCCACCCTTTATTTGGCTTGCGTTCGGTGGATTTCGTTCATTTTTAAATGGGACCACCACGGCCCAAGACCCAGTCTAGGTACGAAATTTCATTTAAATCGGACTAGCGGTTTTTGAGTTATGCTGGTTGGTCGTTACAGACAGACATACAGACAGACAGACAGACAGACAGACGGCGAGACAAAAAAGTTTCAAAATCATCTGAAACGCAAAGATAAAAAAAAATTTTGGAATCGGAGCAACTTTTTTTTCTCGAAAAAATTAGGATCACCATAGCTCACACTACTATAGTAAAGTAGTAGTGTGAGCTAAAAAATCAATTTCTATTATTTGTGTTTCAAAGCGCATTGTCCACACCGTGATATGGTTTAAACTCAATATTGTTTTCGTTGTCGCATTGAAAAGTCACAGTTAGATTACCGTTCTTTAATTTTGCTTTTTTTAAACATCGTCCGGCTTGTTTGATTGGCCACCATTTGTTTAAGCTACCACTTTGAGCCATCATAGTTTTTTAACATTCTGACAAACCCCTCTAACTGCTGTGCAAAGGAAAATTAGTACCTCAAAATTATACCATTTCTCTTATTCTGGCGAACTAGACATCCTTCAAAAATTTCTTGAAAATTGTGCATTTGTTTCTCCAATCCAACTAAATTAAAAACTACGATTGATTGATTGGTTTTTAAAGTTTATTAAGCGTCGAATTATCCACTCTTCCGCCATATTCGTATTTAACATTTCCAAAACTTTCATTTGAACCAAAGTTTTTTTCATTAGCAGGAGCAATCAAATAGTTATTCTCTTTGTCTTTATCATCAATAAAAGAAAATCTATTTCTATTATTTGTGGTTAAAAGCGTATTTTCCACACCATGATATGTTTTAAACTTAATATTGGTTTCGTTGTCGCATTAAAAGTCACACATAGATTACCGTTTTTTAATTTTGCTATTTTTAAACAACGTCCGCCATGTTTGATTGACCACCATTTGTTTAAGCTACAACTTTGCGGTGGACATTATAGTTTTTTAACATCCTGACAAGTCTCCCTAATTGATGTGAAAAGGAAAATTAATACCGCCAAATTATACCAAGTCCTTCGAAAATTTCTTGAAAATTATGGATTTGTTTATCCATTTTTTTTACATTTTAAAGTGCCAAAATACAACCATGAATACTAAACTAGAAACTACGATTGATTGACTGTGTTTACCTTGTAAAGTTTATCAAGCGTCGAATTATCCACTCTTCTGCCATATTCGTATTTAACATTTCCAAAACTTTCATTTGAACCAAAGTTTTTTTCATTAGCAGGAGCAATCAAATAGTTATTCTCTTTGTCTTTATCATCAACAAAAGAAAATCTATTTCTATTATTTGTGGTTAAAAGCGCATTTTCCACACCATAATATGTTTTAAACTTAATATTGGTTTCGTTGTCGCATTAAACAACGTCCGCCATGTTTGATTGACCACCATTTGTTTAAGCTACCACTTTGAGATGGACATTATAGTTTTTTAACATCCTGACAAATCTCCCTAATTGATGTGAAAAGGAAAATTAATACCGCCAAATTATACCAAGTCCTTCGAAAATTTCTTGAAAATTATGCATTTGTTTATCCATTTTTTGTACATTTTAAAGTGCCAAAATACAACCATAAATACTAAACTAGAAACTACGATTGATTGACTGTCTTTACCTTGTAAAGTTTATTAAGCGTCGAATTATCCACTCTTCTGCCATATTCATGTTTTACATTTCCAAAACTTTCATTTGAACCAAAGTTTTTTTCATTAGCAGGAGCAATCAAATAGTTATTCTCTTTGTCTTTATCATCAATAAAAGAAAATCTATTTCTATTATTTGTGGTTAAAAGCGCATTTTCCACACCATGATATGTTTTAAACTCAACATTGTTTTCGTTGTCGCATTGAAAAGTAACACTTTTTTGTGAAAACCCGAGCTTTGGAACAAAATTTTTAACGTCCAAAGGAGCTACAACCCGACGCAAAAATTTGAATTTCAAATTTTGTAGTTTTTGGGGTTTTTTCGCCAAAGATTTCACTAGAAGTTCTTCGGAAATTTGTTCCTCCAACATTTTTTTTATATAAAAGAGAGCCACAATATAAGCATAAAATACTATATGCGAATATTTTATTTTTGAATCAACAGATTTGTATTTTTTCTAAAAAATGTTTTTATAAAACCCCGCGCGATTCTAGAGAGAACGACAATACTACTAATTACAGGATTATTAGATAAAAGTTGTATTGTTAGTTTAGGTATCCTTATCAAAAAACACTTTATCCTTGTTGGTTTTGTCGATAAAAAGGAGTGTTAACAGACTGGAATAAATTAGCTCACTATGGTTCACGTCTCTCTCGCGAAAGAACTGAGACAGCTTTATCATGACTTTCACAGAATGTAAATTAAAAAGTACGCTCCCTAAACAATACAAAAATGTTATAATAAAAATTACTCCCAAATCTAGTCATGAAATGTTAAGGATTAACGAATATTAATAAAAATATATATATATATATTTAATCCCATAACCCACCAGACAAAAAAAATCTACTTTTTGTTTTTTTCTTTAAAAAAAAATATATATTTTCTTTAATTGACCTTTTATACTATACAAGTCGAAAGCAAAACTGAAGTAAAAAAGTAAACGGTTAATAAAAAAACCATAAAAAATGTTAGCCTTTGGCAATGTACCAATTCAAAGAAAGATCAGGCTAGAGTCCCTGTATGTTGACATATTTGGATATTATCCAAATATGTCAACATACAGGGACTCTAGATCAGGCTTGTTAACTTGAGGGAGCTGTGGTTTGGTATTTAAATGAACCAAGGCCAACACAAAAATAGAGGCCACGACCCTGAAAAAATCAGCTGTTCTCCCGGGGCTGAATTTTACATTGGGTCTTATGGGAGGTCAGACGTTTTTTTATGATATTTTCAAAATGGCACTACAGATTTCCGCAAAATTTCAGTGAAATATTCTCAGACACCATCCCGATATTCCACGAAAGGTTTGTAAGGAAGCAACATGATTAAAAGGTTAAAATCTTCAAGATTTAGCATTCCTTATTTGGAATTCAAATTACCCGCCATGTACCACATGCCAACTGTTATATTTGACATGTATTTAACTTTGTCATCTGTGATTGTCACATTCGCTTCTGCTTTAAACTTAATTTTTGTGTGAGCTAATGAAGCGGCTATGAAAAATTAGGGATTACTATACATTTAAAAAAAATTGTTCTGCCAGAATAAAGTAAAAACAATCTCAAAAACGGCTTTATTTAAAAAAAAATCAAATATTCATGAACCGTCATTCCAACTTCAATATTTTAAAGACAATCAGCTGTGTCGTAACGTGACCATCAAAAAAAAATCAGCCCCGGATGTGACGTCAACACAGTGGAGGATCGTGGCCCGTCCATTTTGATAGCCCTGAATGAACAAACATTATTGCAAATTAATTAAATCCACTCTTCTTACATTCCTGGTCCGCGTAGCAATGGCTAGAGAAGGTATTATTTTCGACGATTTTTTTTTTCAGATAAGGCCCAAAATGTGTTATATGGGTGTATTTTGACTTAGCAATATCGTCGCGATGTCTGTCTGTGTGTGTGTATACAGGGTGTCTCTAAAAGGTCTGTACAAAATCTTAGCACATATTCCTGAGGTTAAAATAATTCGATTTAATGCAAATTACCTTAGTCCAAAATTGCTCCGTTTCAGAGATACAGGTGAATTTAAAAATTAAAAATCGATTTTGCCGAAAAGCAACAAACTTAAATAAAGCTTTGAGAACAATAGTCAGTAAAAAACGGGCCGTTGCTATGACATTTTGCCAGTGTGCTCTAGTGAAATAGTCATTCAAAATAATTTCAGTATTCCGTTGCGGCATTGAACATTAAAAATGGAAATATCTCGAAAACGACTTACTTTAGCGCATGTTAACAAGAGTATCTTTTTGGCTTAAAAAGATTCGGGAAAATATTTTCTTAACAAAAAAAGTTAAAAGTTACACTGAGAAAAAAGTTTTAGTCATTTTAAACAATAAAACGCGCATTGTGAAGCGCCCTCTAACGGCCACAGTGAGAAAGTGTCCATATTTAGGTTTCGCGTCCCAAAAAACCCCCGAGTGCCTATTTTTAAAGTAATGCGTTGAGAAATCTTCATAAATTTTAATAAAATCGGTTTTTAATTTTTTAGTTCACCACTTTGTCTTCTCGAAAACCGCTAAACCTAACGAGCTGAATTTGGTCAAAATCCATTAATGCAAGTTTTTTGACAATAAAAAATGCTAACTTTTTGACGGAGTATCATATCAATATGTGGTTTTCGGTCAATAATTTGTGTTATAACCAAAAACTTCGTAAGAGCTTTAGTTTCTGAGATATTTACAAAATACTGTTTTCAAGGCTGATATATCATGACTTCACTTGAAGTGTGCTAACAGGCTAGCTAGGACGGTATCAGATCCGTCATGGATCCATTTATTTTTCCGTAAATAATTATGCCGTGTTTGCCTTGGAAGTGGTATCACCAATAGTGGATAACATTGACTTGTGGTGTTTAATGTGTAAAAAACATTCTTTTACATTATATTTTTTTGTTGAAAATTGATGAAACATCTTAGGATTATAGGCATTTATTATTTCTAAGCAATTTCTAAAACAATGTGTGGTACCCATTTATATGTCCGATTTACCACTTTTAAGCCAAGCACGGCACTAGTATTATACTTTGGCTTTGAAGCCTCGAATAATAATTTACGGTAGAGTTCAAATCAAAAATGTCAGAAAAAGTGCTATTTCAGTAAAATATGCCGATGACCTTTATTTTAAAGGTTACTAAATATTCGAAGCTCTAACTAAGCTGCAACAAGCTGGAATAAATTCGTCAAATGTTATAAAGATTTGTACTTGTAACGTTTAAAATAAAATGTTGAGTTCCTCAAAAAAGTATTCCATTTTCAATAACCTAGAAAAAGTGCTCACTAGGTTTTCCGTTTTAAAGCATTAGATTACCTAAAACTTAAGCATAAAGAATAGACAGATGGAATAAATACTTAAATATCAAACCAGGGGTAAAATTTAACAACGAAAGATTATAAAAGTTTCTTTTGCTAAAGCCATGACTCGAACCCGGAATCTCTGGTTTTGTACGTCAACGCCCTACAAATTGAGCCACGAAAACAATGATTATAAATTTTTCTCAGTATGCCGTGCTTGCCTTAGAAGTGGTATCTCCGATAATGGATCACATTGACTTGTGGTGTTTAATGTGTAAAAAGCACTCTTTTACATTGTTTTTTTTTGTTTAAAATTGATCAAACATCTAAGAATTATAAGCATTGATTATTTCTAAGCTAAGAATAAATGTATAAAACAACGTGTTGTACCCATGTATATGTCGGATTTACCACTTTTAAGCCAAGCACGGCAGTAGTATTATACTTTGGCTTTGAAGCCTCGAATAATAATTTACGGTAGAGTTCAAATCAAAAATGTCAGAAAAGGTGCTATTTCATTAAAATATGCCGATGACCTTTATTTTAAAGGTTACTAAATATTCGAAGCTCTAACTAAGCTGCAACAAGCTGGAATAAATTCGTCAAATGTTATAAATATTTGTACTTGTAACGTTTAAAATAAAACGTTGAGTTCCTTAAAAAAGTATTCCATTTTCAATAACCTAGAAAGAGTGCTCACTAGGTTTTCCATTTTAAAGCATTAGATTACCTAAAAGTTAGCATACAGAATAGGCAGATGGAATAAATACTTAAATACCAAACCAGGGGTAAAATTTAACAACGAAAGATTATAAGTTTCTTTTGCTAAAGCCACGACTCGAACCCGGAACCTCTGGTTTTGTACGTCAACGCCCTACAAATTGGGCCACGAAAACAATGAATATAAACTTTTCTCAGTATGCCGTGCTTGCCTTAGAAGTGGTATCTCCGATAGTGGATCACATTGACTTGTGGTGTTTATTGTGTAAAAAGCACTCTTTTACATTGTTTTTTTTGTTTAAAATTAAAAAATATATATGTCGGATTTACCACTTTTAAGCCAAGCACGGCAGTAGTATTATACTTTGGCTTTAAAGCCTCGAATAATAATTTACGGTAGAGTTCAAATCAAAAATGTCAGAAAAGGTGCTATTTCATTAAAATATACCGATGACCTTTATTTTAAAGGTTACTAAATATTCGAAGCTATAACTAAGCTGCAACAAGCTGGAATAAATTCGTCCAATGTTATAAAGATTTGTACTTGTAACGTTTAAAATAAAACGTTGAGTTCCTTAAAAAAGTATTCCATTTTCAATAACCTAGAAAGAGTGCTCACTAGGTTTTCCATTTTAAAGCATTAGATTACCTAAAAGTTAGCATACAGAATAGGCAGATGGAATAAATACTTAAATACCAAACCAGGGGTAAAATTTAACAACGAAAGATTATAAGTTTCTTTTGCTAAAGCCACGACTCGAACCCGGAACCTCTGGTTTTGTACGTCAACGCCCTACAAATTGGGCCACGAAAACAATGATTATAAATTTTTCTCAGTATGCCGTGCTTACCTTAGAAGTGGTATCTCCGATAATGGATCACAATGACTTGTGGTGTTTAATGTGTAAAAAGCACTCTTTTACAATGTTTTTTTTTTGTTTAAAATTGATCAAACATCTAAGAATTATAAGCATTTATTATTTCTAAGCTAAGAATAAATGTATAAAACAACGTGTTGTACCCATGTATATGTCGGATTTACCACTTTAAAGCCTAGCACGGCAGTAGTATTATACTTTGGCTTTGAAGCCTCGAATAATAATTTACGGTGGAGTTCAAATCAAAAATGTCAGAAAAGGTGCTATTTCATTAAAATATGCCGATGACCTTTATTTTAAAGGTTACTAAATATTCGAAGCTCTAACTAAGCTGCAACAAGCTGGAATAAATTCGTCAAATGTTATAAAGATTTGTACTTGTAACGTTTAAAATAAAACGTTGAGTTCCTCAAAAAAGTATTCCATTTTCAATAACCTAGAAAGAGTGCTCACTAGGTTTTCCGTTTTAAAGCATTAGATTACCTAAAAGTTAGCATAAAGAATAGGCAGATGGAATAAATACTTAAATACCAAACCAGGGGTAAAATTTAACAACGAAAGATTATAAAAGTTTCTTTTGCTAAAGCCACGACTCGAACCCGGAACCTCTGGTTTTGTACGTCAACGCCCTACAAATTGGGCCACGAAAACAATGATTATAAATTTTTCTCAGTATGCCGTGCTTACCTTAGAAGTGGTATCTCCGATAATGGATCACATTGACTTGTGGTGTTTAATGTGTAAAAAGCACTCTTTTACATTGTTTTTTTTTATTTAAAATTGATCAAACATCTAAGAATTATAAGCATTTATTATTTCTAAGCTAAGAATAAATGTATAAAACGTGTTGTACCCATGTATATGTCGGATTTACCACTTTTAAGCCAAGCACGGCAGTAGTATTATACTTTGGCTTTAAAGCCTCGAATAATAATTTACGGTAGAGTTCAAATCAAAAATGTTAGAAAATGTGCTATTTCATTAAAATATGCCGATGACCTTTATTTTAAAGGTTACTAAATATTCGAAGCTCTAACTAAGCTGCAACAAGCTGGAATAAATTCGTCAAATGTTATAAAGATTCGCACTTGTAACGTTTAAAATAAAATGTTGAGTTCCTCAAAAAAGTATTCCATTTTCAATAACCTAGAAAGAGTGCTCACTAGGTTTTCCGTTTTAAAGCATTAGATTACCTAAAAGTTAGCATAAAGAATAGGCAAATGGAATAAATACTTGAATATCAAACCAGGAGCCGTATTCTTCAAAGTTTGTAAAGGGAGTGCTCCCAGGAACGTTCCCGGGAAATCAAACTCACTTTTTCGCCCGGGAATGAAAATGTCGTATTCTTGAACGCTCGAAGCGGTTTGTGAGTGCAGGGTTCAGAATTACGCCGTGCAACTCCAGTGCACAACGTTGCCGCGTATCTCGCAACTAACCAAAGTGCGTTTTATGCCATTTTATTTTTGAATTCAGGAAGTTTGTTTAAAATTAGGGACTTATTGCAAATAAAACCAGGCAGTAATAGTGCCGGGCACTATTCTGACATTTTCCATTGAAAACTGATAGTTGATCTTTCCAAAATTGACATACCAAAGTCGAATTTATAAATCAAGTAGTTTATTTTCCATTAATAATGGCGGCACTATTAATTCCGGCTCTTATAATACACAAAGGCCTAATTTTGAAAGAAGACAGCTGTTCTTATAATGGGAAACTGTCGAATAGTGCACAATTAGTGCCTGGCTTTATTGCAATAAGTCCTTAATTATCTAAAAAAAAAATCGCTTTAGAGAGCCCTGGCTCGAGACCTCCCCTTGGTGCGTTGGTTGGTGAACGCTTTGTTTATAGAGGCCTATTAAAGTGCTTTTATATAAGGACACTTTAAAAATGTAGTTGTAAGAACACTACGTTATACATTATTTTAAACTGCCTCTAGGTTCAGATAAACGTTTCTCTGTAGTGTCAAATTAATAAACACGCGGCTTTTCTCGCTTCTAACACGGATCATTTGTTAGGTGATCCGTGCTTCTAATACCCTGTTTCCACCAATGCGTGCCCACCCCGATTCAAAAAATGCATCACGTGATGGGCCATGGATTTGCACCGGTTTTAAATACAGCGTCACCTGATGAGTTTTTTGAATCGGGGTGGGCATGCATTGGTGAAAATAGGGTATAAGATGTAATATAATATGATATATAGGAACACATTTATATTATGCATTAAATTAAACACTCTCACTCAATTGGGTCTGAAAGTGGAGATATTGCTTTTAACTTATGCACCGCAGTATAGCAATTTAGTTTTAATGCATATACATATATATATATCTAAATAGGGAACTCGTTTTCACCTCGTGAGAAGTGGTGAACTTGAATTCACGGGAGTGTGCTTTGGGGAATAGAGCATTCACCTTTTTACGGTGAGGACTACTCACATTCTCCTCCCAAAAATTCAAGAATACGTATCTAGAGGTCAAAATAAACAACGAAAAATTATAGAAAAGTTTCCGTTGCTTCAGCAGCGACTCAAACCCGGAACCTCTGGTTTTGGCCAAATTTTTAAGTGTTTTTGTTGATTTTCTCAACTTTAGGATTTTGGCACTTAGATCCTTTAGAAGTTATACTCTTTAATTATCTAAATATTCTTTTAAGAATATGCTATGCCATGCCTTAAAGAATATCCTTTAAAGTCGCTTAAGAGCATAATATACTAGCGTGAAAATGTTTATTCAATGCTATGTGCGATGTAACCATATAAAAAATAAATTAAATAACAAAAGTGAGATCAAGGATAAAAAGTTAAAATAATAAAAAACTTAAAGACTCCAGATATAAAATAGAAACAAACTCCGAAAAAAATCCCTCGGTATATAACATACTATGTTATATAACATATTTTTATCTAACTTACGCAATAAAGTCTAGTAGTTCCAAAAATGTTCATAATTTGTCTTTTTTGTCGATTTTCAAGCACAATATTATTATCGGTGACAACAACCATTTTTTCACATTCTTTTGGTGGCTTTTTATGTAACCTTAAAATCGGCATGCGTTCGTCTTTTAGTCGATTCAGTATGGTTTCCTTGTCATTTTCTAATAGAGAATTTTCAACTTGTTTTGAAGTTATAACTTGAACTGGTTTGTGATAAGTCTTTGTTTTTAATTTACGATTTTGCTTATCATTTTTGCCTTGAGCTGCAAAGCACTGTTTTGGTACAGCTTTATGTAGACTTACATTGTTTTCTCGAACTAGTTTTTTAGGAAATCCATTACCTTTTTTTCGCAGACTACATTCGCACCCATCAATATCTCCCGCTGTTTCTGTTTTAATGCCTTTAGATTTTGTTCGTTTTTTATTTGTTTTTGCAGAAGTTTTATTAAATGGTGACTGAAGCTTAAGATACACAGGAGAATATTTTTTGGTCGTACAGACGTCTTCTTTGGAGTTTTTATTTCTACTCTTTTTCGTGGTCGACTTGGGACTGTAGGGGCTTGATTTTGGGCAGGGTCTTACCGAACACTCGTCTAAATAATTGAACAAGCTTTTATCCAAATTTTTTTGATTTCCAAGCGAATTTTTTTTCAATATTGCGGAACTTGACAAAGATACTTTATCCGGAAAAGCTTCCCACATAATGCTAAGTTATATAAATAATTTGTCTAAGGATTTCCAAAAAATAAACAAGCATTTTGATCAAAACATTAAAAAAACTTAAAAAGAAACATTTATTTTAGACACTTTCGTCACATATGTTTCTTGCATTGTTCAAAACTGACAATGTAATGCCTCGTCTATACTTTACATACATGTAGTGTGTAGTAGTGGGCGGCGGATAAAAGGTCGAAAGTACAAAAGGTCGCAAAAATAAGGTCGAAAATACAAAAGGTCGAAAGTACAAAAGGTCGAAAATTAAAAGGTCGAAAGTACAAAAGGTCGAAGACACAAAAGGTCGAAAATAAAAAAGGTCGAAAATACAAAAGATCGAAAGTACAAAAGGTCGAAAGTACAAAAGGTCGAAAGTACAAAAGGTCGAAAGTGCAAAAGGTCGAAAGTACAAAGGGTCGAAAAATAAAAGACCTAATCAAGTCGAATTGCCCTGCCCAGCCGAGGTGGTCCAGGGGTCAAGAATAGTTGATAGTTAACCTGGTTAGGTTACTACCCCAACCTGACCAGGTTAGGTTTGTTTACTAAAAAAAACTTTCCTGACGAGATCAGGGTAGTTTTTTTTTAGTAAACAAACCTAACCTTGTCAGGTTGGGGTAGTAACCTAACCCGGTTAACTATCAACTATCCTTGACCCCTGGACCACCTCGGCTGGGCAGGGCAATTCGACTTGATTAGGTTTTAATCTTTTATTTTTCGACCTTTTGTACTTTCGACCTTTTGTACCTTCGAACTTTTGTTCTTTCGACCTTTTGTACTTTCGACCTTTTGTACTTTCGACCTTTTGTACTTTCGACCTTTTGTATTTTCGCCTTTTGAACCTTCGACTTTCTTTTGCCCCATTACGATGTTTTTTATTAATAAGAAAACATTTCCATTCTGAACTACTCGTTTATGACAAGCAAGATTTAAAACAATACATCGAAAGTCTTACATTTGACAGCAAACTTAAGTATTAAAACTGAAAATAAAGTGTTTCCTTCAGACAATTTTTTTCTTATTTGAAATGGTTTGCTTGTGAAAAATAGGTTTAAAAAAGAGCACAAAAGTGCTAAAACTTTATTAATATTGTATTGGGATTCTGAATCCGAATATGGGGTGAAAAAAAACCCCAGCACGTCAGGATTTTGACAATAATTAAAAACCTCACAATTTTCTTACCTTCCTAGCCCGCGCAGCAATGGCTAGACAAGGTATTATTTTCGACGACAAAAATGTTTTTGAGATAACGCCGAAAATGTGTTATTTGGTTGTATTTTCACCTATTCTAGTAATATCGTCTTAAAATGAGAGTTTATTTTTTTTCTTTAATTGTTTTGTTTCAGTATACTCCATTTTGTAACAAAGCAAATTGTCTTCATATAACTAATATTTTGCTTCCCGAGAAAACGGTGCCTTAAATTAATTAAATTCCAATTTATAATAAAACAATTACTGTTTCACATTAAAATAAAAGGCAAGACATTTTGTGTTCTAAATCAAGAAAAAATTCTCTTGGTGAATAGGAAAGCACAAAATATTTTACTTCAAAGCAATTTGCTTTGATCTAAGAAATTTTTTTTTACAGTGTAACGTTTGAACGGAGCGTCGCATTACTATGGGGTTTTCGAAATATGGTAGAGCGCATTTTCTTAAATATTTGTGTGTCAACCAAAAACTTTGTAGGAGCTTTTGTTTAGGATATATTTACAAAAAACTGTTGTCAAGGTAGATATAGCATGGAATTTACTTGGAGTTTGCTAATGGGCTAGGAAAGTATCAGATCCGTCATGGATCCATTTATTTTCTTTTGATTCCGGGAGTAAGGCCATTCGACCAAGGTTTTTGGGGTTGCTGAAAATGAATCCACAACCCTAAAACCCCAGCATATCAGGGTTTCGATATAACCTTTAAAAAACCTCGTAACCGCACATACACGGTAAAAAATGTTGTCTACAATAAAAACACGTTTTTTTCTTGAATTAATTGTTTTATCTACCTTGAAACAATTTGTTTTGAATTAAAATATTTCTCTTTAGTTCAACGCAGCGTCTAATCTTGAAATGAGACTTTATTTTTTTTCTTTAATTGTTTTGTTTCAGTATACTCTATTTTTTAAACAAAGCAAATTGTCTTCATATAAGTAATATTTTGCTTCCCGAGAAAACGGTGCCTTAAACTAATTCAATTCCAATTTATAATAAAACAATTACTGCTTCACATTAAAATAAAAGGCAAGACATTTTGTATTCTAAATCAAGAAAAAATTCTCTTGGTGAATAGGAAAGCGCAAAATATTTTACTTCAAAGCAATTTGCTTTGATCTAAGAAATTTTTTTTTACAGTGTTACGTTTGAACGGAGCGTCGCATTACTATGGGGTTTTTGAAATATGGTAGAGCGCATTTTTCTCAAATATTTGTGTTATAACCAAAAACATTGTAGGAGCTTATGTTTCCGAGATATTTACAAAAAACTGTTTTCAAGGTTGATATAGCATGGAGTTTACTTGGAGTTTGCTAATGTGCTAGGAAGGTATCAGATCCGTCATGGATCCATTTATTTTCTTTTCATTCGGGGGGTAAGGCCATTCGACCAAGGTTTTTGGGGTTGCGGAAAATGAATCCACAACCCTAAAACCCCAGCATATCAGGGTTTCGATATAACCTTTAAAAAACCTCGTAACCGCACATACACGGTAAAAAATGTTGTCTACAATAAAAACAAGTTTTTTTCTTGAATTAATTGTTTTACCTACATTTAAAACAATTTGTTTTGAATTAAAATATTTCTCTTTAGTTCAACGCAGCCTCTAATCTTGAAATAAGACTTTATTTTTTTTCTTTAATTGTTTTGTTTCAGTATACTCCATTTTGTAACAAAGCAAATTGTCTTCATATAAGTAATATTTTGCTTCCCGAGAAAACGGTGCCTTAAATTAATTCAATTCCAATTTATAATAAAACAATTACTGTTTCACATTAAAATAAAAGGCAAGACATTTTGTATTCTAAATCAAGAAAAAATTCTCTTGTTGAATAGGAAAGCGCAAAATATTTTACTTCAAAGCAATTTGCTTTGATCTAAGAAATTTTTTTTTACAGTGTTACGTTTGAACGGAGCGTCGCATTACTATGGGGTTTTCGAAATATTGTAGAGCGCATTTTTCTTAAATATTTGTGTGTCAACCAAAAACTTTGTAGGAGCTTTTCTTTAGGATATATTTACAAAAAAATGTTGTCAAGGTAGATATAGCATGGAATTTACTTGGAGTTTGCTAATGGGCTAGGAAAGTATCAGATCCGTCATGGATCCATTTATTTTCTTTTCATTCCGGGGGTAAGGCCATTCGACCAAGGTTTTTGGGGTTGCTGAAAATGAATCCACAACCCTAAAACCTCAGCATATCAGGGTTTCGATATAACCTTTAAAAAACCTCGTAACCGCACATACACGGTAAAAAATGTTGTCTACAATAAAAACACGTTTTTTTCTTGAATTAATTGTTTTACCTACCTTGAAACAATTTGTTTTGAATTAAAATATTTCTCTTTAGTTCAACGCAGCGTCTAATCTTGAAATGAGACTTTATTTTTTTTCTTTAATTGTTTTGTTTCAGTATACTCTATTTTGTAACAAAGCAAATTGTCTTCATATAAGTAATATTTTGCTTCCCGAGAAAACGGTGCCTTAAAGTAATTCAATTCCAATTTATAATAAAACAATTACTGCTTCACATTAAAATAAAAGGCAAGACATTTTGTATTCTAAATCAAGAAAAAATTCTCTTGGTGAATAGGAAAGCGCAAAATATTTTACTTCAAAGCAATTTGCTTTGATCTAAGAAAAATTTTTTTACAGTGTTACGTTTGAACGGAGCGTCGCATTACTATGGGGTTTTCGAAATATGGTAGAGCGCATTTTTCTTAAATATTTGTGTGTCAACCAAAAACTTTGTAGGAGCTTTTGTTTAGGATATATTTACAAAAAACTGTTGTCAAGGTAGATATAGCATGGAATTTACTTGTAGTTTGCTAATAGGCTAGGAAAGTATCAGATCCGTCATGGATCCATTTATTTTCTTTTGATTCCGGAGGTAAGGCCATTCGACAAAGGCTTTTGGGGTTGCTGAAAATGAATCCACAGCCCTAAAACCCCAGCATATCAGGGTTTCGACATAACCTTTAAAAAACCTCGTAACCGCAAAATATTGATTTACGTATAAATTCGTTACAATTAGTCCTATTTTAAAGATTTTTACCTTTTTGGAAAACAAACGCTTTTCCCATTACTACAATTGACATTTAACTAAAATTAAGGATAGCAGACGCTTTTCAAAAATACCTTAAATAATTTTTGAGCTCTGTCCCCAAAAAAATATCAGGTCATTTCAAATAAAATCAACCAATAGAATAGTGACTTTGGATTTTTTGGTACACTTATTCTATAAAGTAGATGAAAAATGTAACTTTTGAAAATGTTTGACCCAGTAGCTTTTTTTAAATAATTTTTAAAAATTAAAAAATTACCATGTTTTGCTCTTACATAGGTATATAAAAATAGGAATATCTGTAAAATTACTTTACAGAAATATATGAGTGATACCTTGTGAAAAAATGTATTTTACAGACCTTTTAAACAATATATCACATGATCCATTTTAAAAATTTTTGAAAAGAATTTAAAAAAAAAATATTTTTTTATTTTTTTCAAAAACACCATGTTTATTTTTTTTCAAAAAAATATATATTTTTTGTCAATATTTTAGTGAGATACCGAACAAATTTCAAAATGGAGAAATTATGGGTTTAGGTGAAAAAAAAATTATGACACATAATTTTGCCTTCAAAAATATTTTTTATTAAAGCTTTTTGGTTTCTCTTGGTTTTTGTAAAACTTATTTGGTTCACAACAATTTTACGTGGCTAAGCGGGCATAAAAAGATTTTGTTTCTCTTGTATTTTTCCGTGGGCAGCTCGAAAGCTGTACACCCACGGGGGTCCAAGATCTAATGGACGCCTATTAAGTGTTGACTTTTAACTGTTTCGTCTTTAAGGGACTCTTCAGAACACTGCATGATCAATGTTTACATATACCGTCTCTATAGCTTTACAAAAGTGTCACATTGACCATTCAGTGTTCTGAAGAGTCCCTTAAGGACGAAACAGTTAACTGTCAACACTTAATAGGTGTCCATTAGCTCTTGGACACCCGTGGGTGTACAGCTTTCGAGTTGCCAACGGAAAAATACAAGAGAAACAAAATCTTTCTATGCTCGCTAAGCCACGTAAATTGTTGTTTTTTTTATTCACGAGTACTAAACTTTACGCTTATTTGGTTCCTGTGAATTACTTATTGATTGAAATAGATACAAAAACCTGTATGTTCATGTTTTAGCTAGGCCACACCTCATTTTATCTAATGGTCCAGTCTTAGAAATATGCAGGTTAATGCAAGAAAAATCCTGAATAAAAAGAATCTTATTTTTAATATATTTGAGCTCAACAACTAGACGTTCGTGTATCTATTTTGGTGTGTGAATACATGTTTAAAACTTTACATTTTTGCAAAAGAGTTTTTTTGGAAAATAGTGATTTCGGCGGTACGACAAAACAATATCGGAATACCAGACAAAAGAATGGTACAAGTTTTCAACTAAGTGTTGTGATTCATTAAAAAATGGAGATCATTCAGGAAAACTAAGAAATCTTAAGGAGAGTTTACACATGCATGGATTTGCTGGCGCCAATAAAAACTGGCGCGCCAATAAGTTAAATTTGCAAGTGTAAACACCGACTTGCACACAAGTTATTTTTTTGCATGCATGTATCAAAAAAGTCTGCAGCTGACTGAATTTGCTGGCGCCAGTTGTGACGCATGCGCGCAGAAAAAGAAAATTTGCATGTGTAAACAGGTGCTTGCACGTCGGCTCGCCAGTTTTAAGTTCATTATTTTACATTATTATTTATTTTCATTGTGTTTGAGCTTCAAAATTTTGTTTGTTGTTGTTTTTATAGCTTATTATGGCTAAAAAAAAGTGGTCAGCAGAACTGACCATACAGTCTCTTGAAGGCGTTGAATGTTTTCCTTGTTTATGGGATGTACACAGTAGTTCTTATAAAAACAAAGATAGTCGAGATAATGCTTACCAAAAAATTTGTGAAATAATGAATATTGAAGGCTTTGAAGTTACAGAAGTAAAAGCAAAAATACAATCCATAAGAAACACATATGCTTTGAAATTGACAAAAATTAAAAATAGCCCACGTTCCGGAACCGGTGCAGAAGAAGTATACACCCCAAAAGTACCATGGTTTAAAGTAGCAGACCGAATTTTAAAGAATGTTGTTCAAATAAGAGAAACTCAGTAGATCGACGAGCAATCCATGCTTTAACCTAGATAAGGCCTTTTCGTTGTTCCTTTTTCTGAATCTCTTTTATTTTTTTTTCAATAAAAGTTTAGCGACTATTTTGCAGGCTCCCGAGAGTTCAAACGACATATCGCGTATCGTGTACACTTTAAAAATGAAACTGGCGTGCCAGTCTTTTTAATTTTCGCACAATAGTGTAAACTTTTACTGGCGTGCAAATAGAACTGGCGCGAACACTGGCGCCACTAAATTCATGCATGTGTAAACCCACTATTACTTAAGCCATGTGCAATTGGGTAGACACAAAAAAGTACAAGACTTTAAAAAGTGCTAAATCCCCTGAAGCTGAGTAAGTTTTAGGTTTTATTTTTTTTACAAAACTAAACATTTACTATTTTTTTGTTATATAGACAGAAAGTTATAAATATTACAAAAACGCTTAGCCCCCTCTTTTTATTACCCTAAACCTAAATCAGATATTTTAATTATTGAAAGAAAAATGATTTTAAGAAAAGTTCAACACATTTAACGCTACCTACACATTGACAAAGGAGGAAATGCTACAGTTAGATTCGACCCAAATTTTGGAAAGAAAAATAATTTAAAAAATATTTAATTTACTTGAAATTTTGAGAAGCGTGTTTATTACTTTTTTATTTTAAAAATTTATATTTTTCATCCACTCTAAAGCGGACCTCACACGATCAGTATTACTAACAGTATTTTTATGTATGTCTTTGTTTATAACGCTTGACAAACAAAGACGTATATAAAAATACTGTCAGTAATACTGATCGTGTGAGGGCCGCTTAAGAATAAAATAAGTGTACAAAAAATTATTAAAATCGGAGAGGGTGTCTACCAAACTCCTGGTTGATTTCATATAAAACGACCCTATCCTTAATTTGGATACATTGAAAAGTCTCAATCTTACTGTGATTAAAAAGGTACCACTTGTTAAAATTGAAAAATTAAAAAAAATATATATTTTTTATTTTTTTCAAAAACAACATATCAATTTTTTTTCAAAAAAAAATATTTTTTTTGTCAATATTTTAGTGAGATACTGAACAAAGTTCAAGATGGAGAAATTATGGGTTTCGGTAAAAAAATAAATAAAAATTTTATGACACATAATTTTGCCTTCAAAAATATTTTTAATTAAAGCTATTCTCTTGGTTTTTGTAAAACTTATTTGGTTTACAACAATTTTTGGTTTTTTTATTATATATGTAAAATTTGCTGCAAGCATTTTTCGGTTAATGTAATATGAAAGAAAATCCCCATTTGTTAAGCAAATTTTCACAAACACAACAAAATGGCCTGCCTCTGGACTGGAAAAGGAGGTTTTTTGAGGTTGTCAGAACCCTTACGTGCTGGAATCTTTTGGACCTCGCATTCGGATTCAGCGACTCCAAAGACGTATAGTGACATGGTCTACACTCTAGACCCGAAAAAACATGTTTTTTTGTGTGTAGCTGGGTAACCAAAAAACCACCATTCCATTAAAAGCATCGATTTTAAAATACTCTGCCAATATATGGGCCCCTAAGCTCACACTAGGTACTATAGTTATAGTGTACGTGTGAGCTAATATAACTAAAAACTGAAATATATTTTATTCAACTCCGGACTAAATTACCTTTTGTTTGATACCACACAAGCCATGTTTTGACTTAAACTCAAATTTTTGAAATCTACCCCCACCCTTAAAAAAACAAAAACTAAAATGTATTTTGTTAAACTCCGGACTCAATTACCTTTCGTTTGATATCACACACGCCATATTTTCACTTAAACTCTAATTTTTAAAATATACCCCCACCCTTTTTTTTAAATAAATTAAAATGTATATTGTTCAACAGCAGACTCAATTACCTTTCGTTTGATATCACACACGCCATATTTTCACATAAACTCTAATTTTTGAAATCTACCCCCACCCTTTTATTTGGTTTGTGTTCGGTGGATTTTGTTCATTTTTAAATGGGACCATTTCGAGCCAAGACCCAGCCTAGGTACCAAATTTCATTAAAATCGGCCTAGCGGTTTTTGAGTTATGCGCGTTGGTCGTTACAGACAGACAGACATACAGACAGACAGACAGACAGACGGCGCAACAAAAAAGTTTCAAAATCATCTGAAACGCAAAGATATATAAAAAAATTTGAAATCGGAGCAACTTTTTTTTTCTCGAAAAAATTAGGATCACCATAGCTCACACTACTATAGTATAGTATATGTGTGAGCTAAAAATAAACAATCAGCAATTTTCAATAATTTTTTATTAATGTTGCGTGAAGAAGAATTAATGATTTTTGATTATTTCATTTACAAGTGTTATAAGTTGAAATGTTGCAAGCCATAACTTGATTTCCTTCGGTCAAAATATTGATAAAGTGACTACATGGTCTTTTACATGTTCCTGGATTTTCGCAACTTGAAGTAGTCGCCGGACACTTTCGAACTTTTCTGTCTTGTTTAAAGCAAACATTTTTATTTACTATACTACAGGAACTAGTTTCATTTGATGAAAAATTGCTTGGACATCTGTATGGTACTCCATGTTTGCACGTTGTTCTTCCTCGGTTTAATGAGTCACATGATTGTAGGTTAATGCACGTAGGCGGTGCTGACTCCATTCCGCAGTCGAATTTTTTGTTTTGTATGCAATAGTACTTTTCAGAAGGTGCACAAGGTAAATCTTTGATCAACTTTCTACCACATTGTCGACAACGTTTTGGTTCTTTCTTGGGCCGTTCACAGCCGGAACAAGTTGAGGATTGAGAACACAGTAAACCTGTTGAAAATTTCAGTCCACATCCAGGACATTTTGATTTTTTTCGTGGTTCTTGACAAGATATATTATCGCTCTTTGTTGTACAAACCGACTTGCTCTGGCAGGTTTGTGTCACTTCGCAAGAAACCTCAATGGATTTACAACGAGGAGGTTCTTGATGTCTTATTTTCGCTTTACAACATGGTATCGGACAAGATTTGCATGTACAATTGTAAAGTGGCGGACAATATGTATTGCAATCATCTCCTCTATTGGGAATACATGTTGGCATAGGACTACATGTTGGCCTAGGTGTACATGTTGGCATAGGAGTACATGTTGGCTCCGGTGTACAAGTTGGCTCCGGTGTACAAGTTGGCATAGGAGGACATATCTGTTTAGGTTGTTCTATCTCTTTTGATCCGTCACACTTGACATCACATTTTTTAGCTGGGGGTTTCTTTACTTTTTTGGGAGGCGGTTTCTTTGGTGGTGGTGGTGGTGGAGTAGCGAAACCACCAGCGCTAATAAAGATAGCCTTTGGAGGTTTTGGGGGACATGGTGGTGCGTAGCAACTTGCAGAATAGGGAGCGCAATACGATTTATATGAACCAAAGGAAGAACCACTATGTTGTCTCCAAGGGCTTTGAGCTCTCGGACTTACCGGATAATACGAGCTATTGTATTGACATTGATTCCAACTCATTTGTTGCTAATGAATGATGAATATGAACATAATTATGAAACACTAAAATTTTATTTTATTTCATTTTTTAAATTTTAATTTGTGACTAATGAACAAAATATGTGACAAAAAGCATACCCTTGTCACTTCTGGCATGACTGAAAAGGGCACTAACATAGGATAATACTTTCCTAAAAGGGCCTTATACAACTCAATGGGCCAGCAGTTTTCTTATGGAACCTGTGCACTACATGTCCTATTTGCGATAGAAATAAATGGGAAACTAAGTTATAAAGATAGCGACCTGCGCATTTCAGCTTTTTGTGCTCTTTGTTTAAGGCCTTGGCCTAGTAATTATTTTGCATATCAGATTGGCTTAAAATAACTTCCAGTATACAATACAATTGTTCCATCGATCGTCTTATTGTGTGATATTATGACCGGCAAATTTCCAATTAAAATTTTGCTACTTCTCCTCTGACATCCCTTACTTTTGTTTTATTTCTTATTCATTCATTCCTTTCTCTATCTGTTAGCTTTACATGTAGCATTTGTCTTTCGTGTCCAGGTCTGGGATCCATAGGTAAGTACAGGAAGGATATATTGGATATACACTTTCGTTTTGAGGTACTGGGGATATTTGTTATTTTTTAATGTGTAGCTTAATTTACCAAATGCTGCCCAAGCCAATCTTAGTCGTCTCTTGATTTCAGTCGTTTGGTTTTTAGTTTAATAAGGCGTCCCAAAGCAAAAAACCAGTTTTTTCAAAAAACATTTTGCTCCTCACATCACAGTAAAATAATTTTCTAGAAAAGGTTGCGTAAAACCGTTTAAATTCTTCGTTGAAATTTGATTTTCAAGGCAAAACTCGCCAAATCCACACGTCTTTACACATCAAAACTTATCCGCTCCGCCAATGAGATTGCTTGATCTGTGGGTCACATCCTCTAATTTCTATGTGGCATGTTATTTATTTTCTAATTTATTTTAAAATTAGATTAGTTTTTTTCTATTTTAGTTATTAGTTCATTGTTTATTGTTATAATTTATTTGGTAGAAGTTTAATTAAAATAAAATAATCCTGCAAAACTGGTCTTATATCAAACACGTTGTAGCAAAACTTGTTATATCCAAAGTGACAAGGCAAAACTTGTCCTATCCATTTTTTTTGCTCTTTTTTTGAAAAACTGGAAAGCTTTTGTTCATTTTAGATTAAAATAATAAAATATTTTATATTTTTTAACTATCCGCCATCATTGGTGCATTTTTCTTCAAGTAGTTAACTCTAGAAAGATTTTCTTAATTTAGCGCCAAAACTTAAAAAGTGGATATGGCGAGTTTTGCTTTGGGGCGCATCATATATTCTACTTGTTCTATTTTCTCTTGGTTTAATCTAATCGTGATATCTTCATGTGTGTTTATTATGATTTTAGTTTTAGTGCAGTTCATACTCAAGCCTATATTTTTCGTCTTTATTATTAAGGCAATATCATCAACATATCTTAGGTGGTTCAAGTATTGTCCGTTTACTTTGATGCCTATTTCTTCCCAATCCACCCTGTCAGACACCTCTTATATGCATTGGCTTGGGTCCTTCGTGGATTTTGATTGATGTTGTTGCTTCGCTATATATATTGGCTATTATATCTGTGTACATCATTTTACTTGTCATTTTTGTGAATGTCTCACTCTCAATTATTCTAAAATAGTTAGAACTCGACCAAATCCATTTTTGAAAAATGTGGTAAGCATTAAAATCCCAATATTTAAACGGCAGAAATATTTTTATGCAAAATGCGTTAAGAATAATTACTCAAAAATGCCAACAATGTCTTACACATAATAAATTAGTTATTATTTTTAGTAACTCGTTATTTTTTTTTGTATTTGTCGTAGACTTTGTTTCAAGTATCAAAACAGTTAAACTAAAAATCGCTCAACTAGCAATTTTTAATTTATATTTATGTTGGAAACTTCCAATATTTATGTTGGAAATTTCCAGGTTCGGACTAATTTTTTTTTTTAAATATGAAATATATTTTTTTTAACGTTAAAACAAAAAATACTAATTTTTGAATATTTTGTAAATATTATAGCATAAAAAGGTTTTTACAGAATAAAAATATCTTCCAGAATGAGCGAGATATAAGAGATTATTAAAAATGCAATTTTTTCAGAAACTCGCTGTATTAGCGAAACTACGGGGTATAGTAAACCTGATTACACCATTTTTAAGGGCTCAAAAAAACAGTACGGTGAGGTCCAATCAGAAAATCGATATCTTTAATATTAACCGAGTTTCCCCTTTAATCCCATCGAAAATGGGACACGCTGTATCTGTGATCTATATAGTAGCACATGTTTCTATTGGAAATATTTTTCGCTAGAATAGGTAACCAGCAGAGCAACGCCCACTATACCTACACGTGTTATACAGAGTATTCAAGCGGAAGTTTTTAGACTAGCAAATCAACTATTACTTTAATCTCAATCGATTTTTTTTCTCAATTGATTTTTTTTAAATTCTTTTTAGTTTGTTTATATCAATAGATATAGATAATCCGATTCGAAGGACCAATGTGCAAGCTGTGCTTGACAAATACGCTTGCTTAACTCGGCTTGGTTAACAGTAACCGTAGATGAGGGTAGCATCGACCGCCTCAATTTATTCACAAGAGCACTGATCAAAGTAAGGCCCAGATTCTATGTGTACTGTAAAATTCTATAGGGACATGTCGTCCTCTCATTCTATATTTCGTAATTTGAATGCGACATAACATCTACGGTGTACAGAATTTGGGTCCACTTAAGTGCGACGGAACCCGGCCTACGCATACACTGCATGATCGTTTGAACACAAATACAAACACATACATACCAGGTATTAATTTCTAGTTAGTATTCGTCTTTGGTGAATTCCTTTTGGGGTTTATTTATACTTTATGATGAAATTATTAATTAAAGAATGACCAAATTTTAATATTTTTTAAAAGTAAAATTTGGGAGGGCACATGCACATGTGGACTTATGGAGGAACCGCCTTTGTTTGAGGGAAATAATCACTAGAAGATACAGGCTCTGCTATATCTATCCTTCATATTTCTCTTAGGAAAAAAAGATAAAACTCAACTTAAATTTCATTAAAAAACAAATGGCAAAAGAATTATTTGCACAGGCAGTAGTATGTTACTTTTAGAAGGTACTAAATAAATATTTTAAAAAAATAAATAAACTTAAACTAAAAGAAAACCATATTCTGCATAACAAACCGAACAAAGCCGAACACCCTGCTAACTTTTGAACGGAATTGGATATCAACAGTTTAATAACACAGGTATACGACCAAAAAACTGCCCCCAATGTTTCCACTGTTCCTGATAGATTTTTGGGTGCTGAATCCGGAAAAATTACCCATAAAGATTTCGCCAAATTGATTTTCTTGCTTCATATGAGTGTTACCAGGATGGTCTCATTTACAGTAATAGGTCAGTGTTCTATCTGTTTATTAGGGAGAGTTTACACATGCATGGATTTGCTGGCGCCAATAAAAACTGGCGCGCCAGTAAGTTAAATTTGCAAGTGTAAACACCGACTTGCACACAAGTTATTTTTTTGCATGCATGTATCAAAAAAGTCTGGAACTGACTGAATTTGCTGGCGCCAGTGGTGACGCATGCGCGCAGAAAAGGAAAATTTTCATGTGTAAACAAGTGCTTGCACGTCGGCTCGCCAGTTTTAAGTTCATTAGTTTACATTATTTTTTATTTTCATTGTGTTTGAGCTTAAAAATTTTGTTTATTTTTGTTTTTATAGCTTAATATGGCTAAAAAAAGTGGTCAGCAGAACTGACCATACAGTTTCTTGAAGGCTATGAATGTTTTCCTTGTTTATGGGATGTACACAGTAGTTCGTATAAAAACAAAGATAGTCGAGATAATGCTTCCCAAAAAATTAGTAAAATAATGACTATTGAAGGCTTTGAAGTTGCAGAAGTAAAAGCAAAAATATGATCCATAAGAAACACATATGCTTTGGAATTGACAAAAATTAAAAAAAGCCAACGTTCCGGAGCCGGTGCAAATGAAGTATACACCCCAAAAGTACCATGGTTTAAAGTAGCAGACCGAATTTTAAAGAATGTTGTTTAAATAAGAGAAACTCTAGAAGAATATCAAAATGTTGCTTTGTCATTCGAAGATGGTTTTTATAGCTCGCAGGATCTTCTGCTGCAAGTTCTCCTAAAAGTTTTTCGGAAGCACCCAAAGTAGATCGACTAGCAATCCATGTTTTAACCCATGCAGATACGGCCTTTTCGTTGTTCCCTTTCCTGAATCTCTTTTATTTTTTTTTTCAATAAAAGTTTAGCGACTATTTTGCAGGCTTCCGAGAGTTCAGCCGACATATCGCGTATCGTGTACACTTTAAAAATGAAACTGGCGTGCCAGTCTTTTTAATTTTCGCACAATAGTGTAAACCTTTACTGGCGTGCAAATAGAACTGGCGCAAACACTGGCGCCACTAAATTCATGCATGTGTAAAGCCACTATTAGTTATGTGTCATGAATAGTTTTGACTTTATATCGAGTAGAGACATGTGTTTATTCTTATAAGCTTGTAAAAACCTGTCCATGCGTTTATTTGGGTGTCGGGCAAGTTTGTATTCACTTGTTGTTGGCTTAGTCGTGATCGAGCTTTATAAGGAAGTGATACAGTGTAACAAGTTGCCAGTGCTGTGGTTGTGATGGCTAATAGAGGTTGAGTAAACTTTCCAGACAATTTTTGTTACATATGCGGCGAATATACCTTAAAAAAACGGCAGTTGTTAAAAGAATATATTTCGCACATTTTCGGTTTACAGTTAGGTGATCAGGACAAACCGTGGGCTCCGCACAAAGTGTGTAAGACTTGTGTCGAACTTATTGCTTATGGCTAAAAGGCAAAAAACAAGCACTTCGTTACGGAATACGTATGAAAGGGCATAAACAAAAAGAGCACGGAGGTGACTGCTATTTCTGCTCTTGCGATGTGAAGGGATACAACTTGAAAAATAAAGGAAATCAAAGGAAACTTATTGCTGATACATCATTCACTGAAACTATGTCAGAAAAGGAAAAAGAAACCTGGGACTCCTTCAAAGAGAAGAACAGAAGGGACGCCAACTACAAAGCTATTGTAGATGGGATGTTAAATGCTTTTAAACTGCAGGGTTGTAATATAAGTCTAAAAGTGCATTTCTTGCATTCGCACATCGACTACTTCCCCGAAAACTTGGGAGACTATAGTGCAGAACCAAGATATCAAGGACGAAGGAGAAGGTATCAGGGAAGTTGGAACACCAATATGATGGCTGATTTCTGCTGGTTGTCGATGCGGAAAACCCCAGAAGAAAAAGACGTAAAGCAACGCACGAAAACAAGTATTCTGGGGAAGAAGAAACGATCCCAGCAGGACAACAATTGATGCCTATCTGGTTTTATATCCCTAATATGTTTGTAAATTATAATATTTATTCTTTAACTATATTTCGGAATATACGATTGCTTTTTTTTGTCAATAAAATTAGACTTATTTTACTATTGTTGAGTTATAAACCCTGTAAACCTCGTTAACCCTAGCAAAAAATCTGGATGTGATAGAGAAAAACAGTTGGCAGATTTGGATTCAGCACAACAAAAAACATAAAATTCAGTCAAAACTTCCAGGGCTTTTTCAAAAAAACATTTTTTTGTGTACCTGTGTAATTTATACGCGGAGGAAACTTTCAAATAAAAGAAACCATGTATTCCATAATTACCAGTTATTATTACCAAATACATTATGAATTTTTTATCCTGCGGACATTAAATCGAACCGAGAGAAAGCCCTTGCTAACTTTTAACGGAATTGGATATTGAGCAATTCAGTGCCTTTAAATTTTTTTTAATCGAATAAGTTTTCTGGATGATACAGGTTTTTATTTAAATGGGATTTCTAAAAAATCCCATCTTTTTTTATATTAACAAAAAGGGATGATGTAGGTTTTTTCGGTGAACATTACTCATGATTTTTGAGACAAAGTTTCTTCTCTTAATTTTTTTAAAATAGACATATATAGTAGACATATACAGTAGACAAAATTATAGAAACATATTAAAAAATTGTATCAAAAACCAAATTAAGTACATATGCACAGGTCGAAAGTACAAAAGGTCGAAAAAATAAGGTTGAAAATACAAAAGGTCGAAAGTACAAAAGATCTAAAGTACAAAAGATCGAAAAACAAAAGGTCGAAAGTACAAGAGGTCGAAAGTACAAAAGGTCGAAAGTACAAAAGATCGAAAGTACAAAAGATCGAAAGTACAAAAGGTCAAAAATACAAAAGGTCGAAAAAATATCGACAATACAAAATAATAAAAGTACCAATTCACTGTATCAAGACGAATTGAGCCGTCGAGTCGAGGTGGACCGGGGCCGAGGATAGGTTAGGTTACTGTCCCAACCAGACCCGGTTAGGTAAGTAAATCAAAAAAAAACTTTCCTGACGAGATCAGGGTAGTTTTTTTTTAGTAAACAAACCTAACCTGGTCAGGTTGGGTTAGTAACCTAACCGGGTTAACTATGAACTATCCTCGACCTCTGGACTATCTCGGCTGGGCAGGGCAATTCGACTTGGTTAGGTTTCAATCTTTTATTTTCATACTTTCGACCTTTTGTACTTTCGACCTTTTGTACTTTCGACCTTTTGTACATTCGACCTTTTGTATTTTCGACCTTATTTTTTCGGCCTTTTGTACTTTCGACCTTTTGTACTTTCGACCTTTTATCCGCCGCCCGACTCAATTTTCTGCTGGTCAAAAGTATAGTTTGAGTTATTTATGTTAAATTCATGGGTGGTATAGTAACTAATGAAAATTTTAAATATGTGTCATGCAAAAGCAGTTACAATCGACATTAAAAATTAATTTATAAAAACGTGCAATCAGGGTATCAAGTAAACAGCTAAAAATGTATTGTTACAAATTTAAGTTATTTAAATTTTATAATTGGAATTTATTTAGGTTTAGTGTAGTATTAGGTTGATTTATCTTAAGGTTGTATTCTTAGTCTAGGTTTTAGTTGCGTTATCTGTGACTTGCGGTCGTAATAATACGAGAACTTTCCGGACGTCGAAGGCTGCCGGAAAGTTCGAGAGAGATGGACGATCCTATATATAGGGCCGGGGTCGCGCACCAGTCAGTCAGTCACAGACAACGTACTGTAGTGGTCGTGAGATAGTAACACGAAGTTAATAGACCGATTATAGTAGTGAATTATTAGCAAGTTATTCGTTTTAAGTTTAAGTGCGTGTTTTTGTACATAATTTGTCGAAATAAATTGACGTATCGTTTTCAACAATTGCGAGTTTTAATTTGTCGTTGTGAACCCGTAGCAATTGGTGTCAGAAGTGAGATTAAAAGAAATAAATAGTGCAAAGACTATCCTTACACAGTACCACCGGCTAGGACAATTAAAAAGAAGAACAGTAAGTGATTTTGCCAGAATATTCGGAACTGAATAGTGCAAAGACTACCCTTACATATTACCACCGGATAGGACAATTGGACAGAAAAAACAGTAAGTGATTTTTCCAGAATATTCGAAGAAGTTCGATATTGTTTTATTCAAAAACTAAAAGAGATATTTAAGAACCGACTTCGACATTAACTTTACAGTCCAAAAATTGATAATTAGAGAAATTTTCTAGAATATTCTATAACATTCTACGACGTTCTATTCAAAAACTAGAAGAGATATACAAATACCGACTTCGACATTAGATTAGTAATTTTAAAAAGTAAGAATCAGAAAGAATTTCTAGAACATTCCATCACTTTCTACGACGCTCTATTCGAAAACCAGAAGAAATATCCAAAAAAAAAAGAGACTTCGACATTAGCTTAGTAATTTCAAAAGTAAGAACTATAAAGAATTTCTCGAAGATTCCATAACATTCTACGACGTTCTATTTAAAAAAAATAGAAGAGATATACAAATACCGATTTCGACAGTAGCTTAGTTATTTTAAAAGTAAGAATTAGAAATTATTTCTAGAATATTCCATAACATTCTACGACGGTCTATTCGAGAACCAGAAGAGATAATCAAAAAGTGACTTCTACATTTGCCTAGTAGCAGAACGAGTAGCATTTACCAGTATATTCCAGAACATTCCATTAGGTTCTATTTAAGAATTGAAAGAGATATTGAAAAACCGACTTCGACATTCGCTTTATAGCCCTAAAATAGACGTTTTAAGTGATTTATCAGGAAGTTGATGCTTACTAGACAAGGATCGGCAAAGATGGAAGATCTAACTAAAATGATACAGGCTCTAGCAGCTCAAATGGCTCAAAATCAGAACGATATGAAACAGACCATGGAAGAAAACTTCGATCAGATAAAGAGCAACTCCGAACAGCTGAGAGAAGAGTTCAAGACTGCAACCGAAGATCTTAAGGAAGAAATAACCCAAAGAATGCATAGTGTAGAACAAAAGGTACAAAATAATTTGCAGAATGTAGAAGAAACGGTACAAAATGTTAAAGAGAAGGTACAAAATGTTGAAGAAAAGGTACAACATGTTGAAGAAAAAGTGGAGAACGAACTACAGAATGTAAGGGAAGAAGTTTTTCGAACCATGGAAGAAAAATTCCAGGACGTGTCGAAACAGCTTATACAGCTTCAGAAAGAACACAACAAAATAAAAGCTCAGGGATGTGTCGTGAATTCCAACCAGAACATTAAGCCTCCAAATTTTGACGGTACGTCCTCCTGGTCCACCTACAAACAACAATTTGAAGCTGCCGCCGCTGCAAATGGTTGGGACGAGGACGAAAAAGCTAGTTAGTAGCTCTACGGGAACCTGCACTCGGACTTTTACGGTCCATTCCAGTCGAACAAAAACAAAATTATAACGCTTTAGTGGCAGCGCTAGAAAGAAGGTATGGAGACGAACACTTGCGAAATTTACATTGGTCAGAATTAAATGTTCGTCAACAAAGAGCAGGGGAGTCATTACAAGAGTATGAAGCGGATATCAGGAGACTGATGTACTTGGCTTACCCAGAAATGCCAGAAAATTACAGAGATCCCTTCACGGTAGATCGCTTTATTAACGGCTTGCGAGACACAGACTTAGCAAAATTACTTCGTCGAGAACGCTTCCATAACAGTAGTGAAGTGTTGATTCGAGCCCTTGAAATTGAATCATCAAATAATATGTCCAGGCCAAAAGTAAGAGCTGTTTCAATTCAGGATGGAGAAGAAATGAGCACTGGAGATGAGGTCAACTTAAAAACGCTAAACCAACTGTTTCAATCACTAATAGAGAAGATTGATTCTTTGAAAGAAAGTAGACGATCCCCTCCAAAGTGTTTCAGATGCGGACGTACAGGGCATATTCAACGCGATTGTCGTGTCCAAATGAGGTCTCGCTCACCATCTAGTGGGACAGAGTACCGAAGAAGAGATCAGGAAAACTAAAACTAGTCAACGCAGAGGGGCGGGTGTTGGCTAATGGGAATTTAGCCCCCAAAATTTACTCTATCAAGAGCTTAAAACATACTGCTGACAGTCTTAACATCAACGGACTTATTAATGGAAAAAAAGTTAATATAACAGTAGACACTGGTGCTGCCATATCATTGCTTAAGTTCAAAATTGCAACGAGATATAAAATTCGACCAACAGAAAAGAAAGTAACACTTAAGACTGTGACTGGAGAATCCGCCGACGTGTTGGGGCAGACAGACATAGACCTACAGCTGGGGAGGTTGAAGATTCGCCACTCGGTATTAGTTGCAGACATAGAAGACGAATTTATTTTGGGAATGGACCTGATAAGTAAACATGGATTTGCGTTTGATAATAAACTTAATACCCTAAGATTTGGGAACGAAGAGTTCATTTTGTCAAATAGTCACATAAATAAAGAACCAATTAAGGTGGTGGCAGTATGCACAACAAGACTAGTCGGTAACAGTGAGACCATAATTTTTGGGAGGCTGGAAAGTAAAACATCAAGCTGCGTCGGACTCATAAGCCAACAAAACACACCCAACACCTACCTCGTTGCAAAATCACTAGTTAAAACCGATAAAGACATCCCGATTAGAGTCGCCAATATTTTCCCAAATAGTGTCAAAATTAATAAGGGGGAGGTGATAGCATTATTTGAACCAGTACAGAAAGTAACAAGATGTGAAGAGCCAACTTCCGAGGATACAAGCAAGTTACCAATGGAGGTACTTCAGCAATTTGAGTCAACTTGGCAACATCTCACTCCAGAAGAATTTAGTAAAGCGAGAGAGTTTATAGAAGAACAAAGTAATATCTTCGAAACTAGGAGTAGTTCGGGAGGCACAAACCTTATTCAACATGCTATCAACACTGGCGATGCCCTACCGATAAGACAACCCCCAAGAAGACTACCAATGGCCAAGCAAGAAGAAGTTCACAATCTCATTAATAAAATGCTCAGCGACGGTGTTATTGAAGAGTCATCAAGTCCTTGGTCATCTCCTGTGGTGTTGGTCACTAAAAAGGATGGAAGTACTAGATTTTGTGTCGACTACAGGAAACTTAACGATGTGACCAAGAAAGATAGTTACCCACTGCCAAGAATAGACGACACATTAACAACATTGGCAGGATCATATTGGTTTTCTACTCTTGACCTGAAAAGTGGGTATTGGCAAGTAGGAATCTTTGAAAGAGATAAAGAGAAGACTGCATTCTCTGCTGGAAGTGGACTTTATCAGTTTAATGTGATGCCATTTGGCCTGTGCAATGCCCCAGCTACATTTGAAAGACTAATGGAAGTCATTCTACGAGGCCTTACTTGGAAAACCTGCCTAGTCTATTTGGATGATGTCATAGTAATGGGGAAATCATTTCAAGATCATCTAGATAATTTACGAGAAGTATTCTCAAGAATCAGGAACGCAAATCTTAAATTGAACTCAAAGAAATGTTTTCTGTTCCAAGAAAAAGTTGAGTTCCTGGGTCACGTCGTTTCCCGAGAAGGCATCCATACCGACGAAAAGAAGTTACAAGCAATAAAAGAATGGCCTCAACCTCGTGACAAACATGAATTGAGAAGCTTTTTGGGTCTGTGTACATACTACAGACGATTTGTAGAAGGATTCGCCAAAATAGCGTCTCCATTACATAGACTTACAGAAGATAAAGCTTCTTACAAATGGAATACCGAATGTGACCAAGCATTTAGAAGACTAAAAGCAGCATTATGTTCTAGTCCGATTCTTGCATATCCCATTCCAAAAGGAAAATTCATATTACATACTGATGCGAGCGAGAAGAACGGGTCATCGAATTTTTCAGCAAGAAGCTATCCAAGCCAGAGAGAAATTATTGTGTTACTAGAAAGGAGCTCCTAGCCATAGTTAAATCCGTAGATCACTTTCACAAATATCTCTACGGACAAGAGTTTCTGATTAGAACGGATCATGCTGCGTTACAGTGGCTCATGAAAATGAAACAACCTGAGGGGCAAGTCGCGAGATGAATAGAAAAGCTACAACAATACCATTATCAAATTAAGCACCGAGCAGGAAGGGTCCATAATAATGCAGATGCATTGTCCAGAAGACCTTGCCCTGAGGATTGTAAACATTGCAGGAAAATTGACCAGAAAGAAGGAATTACCTACGTGCGCCAGATAAAGTTAGAACCAGATGAAGAATGGATGTCGGCTTCGATTAGAACCACACAACTTAACGACAAAGATGTAGGACCTATCTTGCGATTGAAAGAAGAGAACAAGCCACGACCATCATGGCAAGATATCGCAAACCAAGGGGTGATATTCAAATCACTGTGGGCACAATGGGATTCACTGATAGTAGAAGAAAACATCCTTAAACGTGCCTGGGAAAGTGCCGATGGCCTTACTGTGATTAATCAAGTAGTGGTTCCTAGGAGCATGGTAGACAATATAATGGCCGAATGCCATGGTGGAAAATCAGGCGCGCACCTAGGCATAAATAAAACCATGGACAAAATTCGAAACCGATTTTATTGGGTCATTACTTGTGCAGCCAGCCAAGGTCCCAAAACAAGGTCCAGAGGTCAAATGAAACAATATAACGTAGGTCTGCCATTCGAACGCATTGCTATTGATGTGGCCGGACCATTTCCAGAAACTAAAAAGGGCAACAAATACATCCTTGTTGTCATGGATTACTTTAGCAAATGGCCAGAAGTTTTTGCTTTGCCTAACCAAGAGGCCGCTACAGTTGCAGAAGTTCTGGTAAATGATGTTTTCAGCCGATTTGGCATTCCTTTGGAACTACATTCAGATCAAGGAAGAAACTTTGAATCAAAGCTCTTCCAGAATCTCTGTGACCTTTTAGGAATACATAAAACACGGACTACAGCTTTACATCCGCAGTCAGATGGCATGGTTGAAAGATTTAATAAAACAATAGAAGAACATCTTTGCAAAGTTGTTGATGAGCACCAAACAGATTGGGACCAATATATTCCATTGTTTTTGATGGCCTATAGAACCGCCATTCACAATACGACAGGAGCTACTCCATCTAGTATCCTGTTTGGTAGAGAACTGCGTTTGCCATGTGATATCATGTTTGGTTCACCTGAAGAAGCACACTTAGAGGTTAATGACTATGTCGAACATTTAAGGCAAAAGCTGCACGATATCCATGAAGTGGTTAGAGAGCGAATAGAAATAGCCAGTGACCGCATGAAAGCGAGATATGACCTGAAAGCAAACTCTTCAGGGTTCAAAGAGAATGATCAAGTCTGGCTATACAATCCTCAACGCAAGAAAGGAAGATCACCTAAGTTGACACCACCATGGGAAGGGCCTTATAAAGTTGTTAAGAGAATTAATGATGTAGTCTACCGAATCCAGAGAAGCCCGAAGTCCAAGATGAAAGTTGTTCATCTAGACAGACTAAAACCTTACCTGGGAAATATTGATCGAGACGATCAAACTTGAAGAGGAGGATAGTGTTACAAATTTAAGTTATTTAAATTTTATAATTGGAATTTATTTAGGTTTAGTGTAGTATTAGGTTGATTTATCTTAAGGTTGTATTCTTAGTCTAGGTTTTAGTTGCGTTATCTGTGACTTGCGGTCGTAATAATACGAGAACTTTCCGGACGTCGAAGGCTGCCGGAAAGTTCGAGAGAGATGGACGATCCTATATATAGGGCCGGGGTCGCGCACCAGTCAGTCAGTCACAGACAACGTACTGTAGTGGTCGTGAGATAGTAACACGAAGTTAATAGACCGATTATAGTAGTGAATTATTAGCAAGTTATTCGTAAGTTTAAGTGCGTGTTTTTGTACATAATTTTTCGAAATAAATTGACGTATCGTTTTCAACAATTGCGAGTTTAAATTTGTCGTTGTGAACCCGTAACAGTATTATTACATTGATCTATAGTATGAGGTAATTTTAAAGTTCGGGAAAGTTTTCTGCCGCCGAGAATCACCTGACAACAAAGAGAAATACCTAAGAAACTTAATCGTCATATCAAAATAATGTGTAAAGATGACTTATTTATACCATCACCAAAACTCGTGCAAGAAGTTTGTCACTGTAACGAAAATTCCAGAACTGTATAAAAACGTTTAGTTCAACTCAACCTGTTAAGTCATCATCTGGCCAAAAAACACTCTTTGCAGTAAAAAATGTACGTTCCCGTTTCAAATTTGTAGTTAGTCATGATCACTGGACAGCCAAATGTTGGAAAATACCCGTTTTTTGACGACGAATTAAAGTTTACCTGGTTCAAAGTGTTGGTGTCGTCTCCCATGTCACACA
Organism: Aspidapion aeneum; assembly: GCA_963576565.1. NCBI lineage: Eukaryota > Metazoa > Arthropoda > Insecta > Coleoptera > Brentidae > Aspidapion > Aspidapion aeneum. The sequence goes on from OY755043.1 coordinate 114,149,250, forward strand.
TCATCACTTCGAAACAGGTTAAACTTTGATTCGGCGCTAAAAATGAGTTTTATCCATTCTTTGGCTGTCCAGTGAGCATGATTTACAACAAATTTGAAACGAAAACGCCCATTTTTGATTGAAAGTATTTTTTTTTTGGCCGGATGATAATTTAACAGGTTGAGTTGAACTAGACCACTTCTTATATTTCTGGAATTTTGGCCACAACGAGAACCTTCTTTACAATCTGCCAAGGGTTTTTCTGATGGTACAAATGACTTATCTTGACACATTTTTTGTTACGTCGATCAAAATTCTCAGATAACATTCTTGGCCGTACAGTGTTTGTCAGCGGGAGACCAGATAAACTTTTAAATTCTTTATAGTTCTATAAACTCTTGGCTGTTTCGGTTTGCTTGATACTCTGTTTTTACATTTCTATAAATCGATTTTTAATCTCGATTGTAACTGTTTTTCCACGACTCATACTTAAACATTTTATTAGTTACTATACCATGAGTTTAACATAAACAACTTATAAAAATAAATAAATTAATCTTTTCCAAACCAGAGAAAAAAAAACGAGTTCTAATATGATACGATGTAGAAAATATGTGCTCTTTTAACACGTCCATGATCAACCTCTAGTCCGTGTGCAGATGTACTTAATTTAATGTTTTGTATAAACATATGATTTGGTGCTATAATTTTGTCCAATACTGTAATTCTCTTTATGATATCAGCTGCATATTTTAATATTGAGAGATAATAGAGGGTACACATGGCGTGAGGCTTCTGTTTTTTTCATTCCTTTTATAAACTTTTTAACAAAGTAATATTTTTGTGACATGCGTGTGCTTCTGTGTCCTCTTAACAGTCCGCTCCATTTTCCGTGAATAGGTAAGAATATCCGTGGCGACACTTTGGTGGTAGGTACATTTCTGTTTTAACGATCTCTTTTTTACTATGGCAAATGCACATTTTAAAATTGGGCGTTGACATTGTAGGCCCCTGTGCATAAGCTTCCATTGTACCTTGTTCTAAGTTAAATAAACCCGTTGTTGGGATCGCTGGATATCGGGGAAATGAATCTAATAAAAATTTTCTGGAAGCGCAGGTGCACATTTTAATTTTAGGTTCTTGATTAATTCTTGGAGTACAAATTCCTGGATGATCCTTGCCTAATTCGTCTTTGCCATCAGTTGCCTTAGTTTCGTCACTTTTGTTAATGTTTTTATCCTGATCTCCTCCAGGAATCTTTTTATCCTGATCTCCTCCAGGAATCTTTGAGTCTTTCTTTTTTTGATCCTTCTCGCTACCTGTTAATTCACAACAACCAGCGTTAGTAGAGTCATTTTTTATATTATGAGTGAGTCCGCTAAAATTGTCTCTTTTTAGGGGAACGTTGTAATTTTATATCAGATACAGGCTGTTTTTTTAAGGCTTTCTCGGGGATTTATCGCACAACATACGAACACGTCCAGGGGGGCGTGTTTTAGAAAACCTTGAGGGTGCTCTCAGCTGAAAATTCGGTTCTAAATCTGTACCGAAGAACTCAATTTCGGATCGAACACACGAATAAGATGAAAATTTTAGAAAAATTAAGTATTTTCGGAAAAATCAAGCCGTTTACAAAAAAAAGTGGAAAAAAAACAAAACGGCCTAAAAAAGTCAGTGTGTTTAAGTTTAATCAATTTTCAGAAAAGTATTTTCTGTTTTTTATAAAATAAAAAGTTTGTAGCAAAAAGTCTAATAAAAAAATTATAAAAACTCACCAGTAATGAACAACAAACCTTTTTATCACACCAACGTTTCTCACGAAACTAACTCAGTTACAAAACAATGTACAATTTTTGTTGTTTAGTTTTAAAACATTTTTAAGTAGCAGTGATGCTTGGTTAAAATATCAAAAAAAAAATCTTGGCTTTGGGGGAGGGGGGGATATAGATATAGAAAAACTACTGGCAAAGATTGTGAAAAAATTAAACACTTAAAAAAAATCAGGGCAGCGGAAAAAATGGAACAATGGAGGAGGTGCCAGACACTAGCGAAAATTTTAGAAAAATAAAAGAATTTAAAGAAGAAAAGGCAAAAATTTTCGAAAAATATACAAAATTCAAAAGTTTTGGTTAGTTTCTAAAGTTTTAGCCGGAAATTTGGTCTGGTCAGTTCGTCCTTGATAAATAATGCTTTATGCTTTAAATAATTTTGTTTATGATAGCTAATGTCTAGTTTGAGGGGTCAGCCTTTTCCTACCCCTCCACATTTGTGCCCCTGATAGAGATACAAAAGAGAAGAAAATAGGTATAAAATGCTAGATTTAAATACATTGTTTAAAGTGGAGCCCCCATCAGTAAATAAAAATTATTGGCTTGGTAAAAAAAATATAAAAAAAAATATGGACAGTGTTAGAACAAACTAATATCAATTATACATATACAAAAGCGATAAAAGAACTTTACAAAGGGTCAACATCTAAAATTAAAATTGGAAATCGACTTTCAAAAGAATTCCAGGTAAGGAAAGGCTTAAGACAGGGATGTTGAATTTCTCCAACTCTTTTTAAAATATATATCGCAGTAGCTCTAAAAAACTGGAAACGTAAAGTACACGGCATGGGAATACAATTTAACGATCGATTTACCATATACACACTACAGTTTGCTGACGACCAAGTAATTGTAGCTAATGATAAAGAAGACATGGAGTATATGATGAGAAAGTTAACGGAAGAATACCAAAAGTGGGGGTTAACAGTGAACGTGGACAAGACACAGTACTTATGTATTGGAAACGAATTAAGTGAACTAGAACAATGGACAAACAATATCTCCATGCAATGAGTATGTATACTTGGGTGTCACATTTGATAAGACAGGAACAGACTGTAAAGAACTAGAAAAAAGAACAGTAAAAGCAAAAAAGGTAATTGGTTGTCAACAGTATTTTATGGAGCAGAGAGATAAAAAAGAATGTTAAATTCAACAGATATGAAACAATGGTGAAAAGCACGCTGCTGTATGGAATAGCGACTTCTCGCGTAACAGAACAATACAAAGCCAAAATGGAGAGTGTCAAAATGGATGCAATAAGAAGATCAATGAGAATATCTAGAACAGATCATATAAGAAATGAGATCATAAAAGAAAGAATGGGAATCGAGGGAAGCATAACGGATGACATCACTAAAAGACAACTGATATGGTACGGCCATGTACAACGGATAAACGACGAAAGATTACCAGAGCAGGTCCTAGAATGGCAACCAATAGGGCGCAGAAGAAGAGGGCGTCCTAAACTGGAGTGGCAACAGTCAATCCAAAGATCAATAAGTCAAAAAAACCTGACGGAAGATGATTGTCAGGATCGAAGGAGGTGGAGAATAGGAGTCGGACAACGTAGAAAAACGTTCTAAACTGACATAGTAGTGGTACCTACATAATTTATCATAAATTTGCTGATCTTCAATAGGCAAGTACTCGAGAGCATCTAGAACAATTCTGTAAAATGTAGTTAATTGTAGTCATAGATGACTAGCAAATCAGCCATTTGTGTCCTGGCCAAAGCCGCTTATTATTAACCAGTTTTTATTTGTCTATGCTCTTGGCTCGGGGATGCTCCGCACCCCTTGTATACGTCTCGTAGGTAAGCCGTCGAGCACCCACGTAGTCGGCGCCCCTGAGTACGTCGATGTTTTTTGTGTGGGGGACACTTTTTGGCTATCTTAACATTTTTGTAGCACACAGAATTCTTTTTTAGAGGTAACAGATGCTTTATCGGGTATTTGTCCTATGTTTTTTAAACACGTTAATTTTGTTTGCTTTTTGGCTATCTTAAAATTTTGGTACCTTGTTTTGATGGTCTTTTGATTCTCTTTACAACCGTCTAAAAATTTCTGAAATCTATTTATTTGTTTTTAAGATACTTGCCTCCAAATTTCAAATTTAATCTGGACCGATAAAATAAAAATATTTAAAATAAATAAAATAAGAAATAGGAGTAACTGAAAAATATTCATTCGATAAAAAGTAAATCGAAAAATATACATAAAATCGTTTTCTTATCGATTGCAGCAAATATTATATTAAAAACTAATCAATAGAACATTTTTAGACGGTTGTGAAGCCACTTGACTAAATTTCCCTATTCAAAATAAGCCAAGATTGCCAAAAAAGAAGATTTAATAAAATTTGGTAGTTTTGTGTAAGCAACTATATGCAAACGAATGACGTTAACAAATAATATTTTTTAGGCCTTCTAGTTTTTTTTTTAAACATAGCCATGTCTTCTGGCCGCTATATTGGATTTATATGTTATTCGATAAGGGAATAAAAAGAGCTTTTCAACCATGTGTAACAAGTCTATCTTTAGATCACGAAAAATGTGAATTTATTAAAAAAAAAAACAGGGTTTGCTTAGCTGGCTGTGAAATAAATGTCGTAACTATGTTTGTCGTCATACCACTTACGTAACTATCTGTCAAAACTTAGCTAATTAAAAAAGGCAATTTCTTAAATTTTTTCTAGAATGTATGATACTAAATTTAACAACAGAAACATTATTTATGATCAAGCATTACATATATGCTTGATTAACCTTAAAACAAGACCAAAACTAAAAACTGATAATTTATAAATATACTTAATTGCATCAATTTTGATTCAAGTTATAATCTCTAAAAAGCGCTCCATTTTTCGTCTAGCGACTAGCCACACGGCAAACTCCAATTTGTCCGTACACCATATACCAAACTGATGCACGTGCCCCTTAGGATGGAAGTTTTCTTTCTCTAAGAGGACTTAATTTTGCCAGGCACCTCTTTGTCCAGGGCGGACCCATGCTTTTACACCTCTTCCGAAAGGTGGTCCTGCTACATGTTAGACTTGCATCTATCTAACATCACTATTGTCCCAGCAGAACTTGGTTTTAGACGATAGACTTCTTTCCTTTTCAACGCAACAGTCGTGGTCGTCGTGAGTTGACAGTAGGAGATTTATGCTGGCGCCATGCTGGTACCGACTATATAGCACTTATGGCAAGCTCCTGGTTATTATTCCTGGTTTCTCGGCTGGCTGCGTGTCAGCTCCTGGACAACACCTGCGTATATTCTCGATGTTCAAGGTCAACTTACATTTTGCTTGCATCGCATCGCACGCTAATAATAATAATAATAAATGACTTTATTTCAGAACAAATAACAAAAGTAAAATTACAATTCTAACTTTTCTAACCTAACTACAAGAAGTTCATAAATTTATGCTCTTCCACTCAACAATTCGATGACGATTGTTGAACGCTGAAAAGGAAGTGAGCGGCAGGGCGACGGACTTTTTTTGTTTGTTTTTGTATCATTGTTCGAGACGCGAACCTGGTGCCTCCTGAATGTGAAGCCGACGACCATACCATATGGGGTCAACTAGAGCTCAAACCCAGCACAGTTACCAATCGCGCTAAAATAAAATACTCATGCATGTCCCACGTTCTCCAATTTGTAAACTTATCCATATTAAATTTTTGGCAGTATAATGTAAAAAATATCTCAAATAATTTTTAGAAAAACTTTAAAACTCTTAACAAATAAACTAAATAATTGGCAAAGTTTTGACTGTGTCGTTTTGTCACATTTTCCGTCATACAAAGATAGGCTTGTTATAAACTCTTGAAAATATCATTTTATATTCTATTTAATGACATATAATTCGATAAGAAAAAACAGTTGGCCATGGTTTCAAAAAAACTAGAACGTAATTCTTTTTACAAAAGTTACAAACAAAAAAATTTCTTATTTTACTTTCAGACAGGGAAAAATGTAATTTACTCGTAAATTCAAAATTTGTTCGAAAAAAGACACTTTAAGCGGACTCACCCTTATAATAATTGCTTTAATAAAATATGTATGGCAAAAATAAATAAAAAACGAAATCAACATTCTGTAGAACAGAAAAGGTGTTGAATCGATTACAAGAAAGTTTTGCTGCTCGCGAGTATTTAACAAAAAAAAAAAATAATATACCTGGGTTTTTCTTATTTTTCTCTTTGTCGCCTTTGTCGCCTTTGCCAGGATTATCTTTCTTCGTTTTTTCTTTATCTTGATTCTCATCTGTAGCAGCTTTTTTATTATCATTCTCGTCTTTATTTTTTGTTTGTTTGCTGTCTTCATTATTTTTTTTATCATCATCCTCCGTGGATTTTTTTTCTGTTCCTTTCTTATTTTTTCCAGAGTTTTTATTACGATTTTTAATTTTATTTCCTTTTGCTCCTTTTTGATCGTTGGGAGCGGATCCTATACCTCCTCCACCAAATGAAAGAAAATCTTTTGATTTATCTTTTTTTATATCCTTACATTTTTCTGTTTTATCGCAGGGATTGCAGGGATTGCAACACGATATCGGTACGCAATATGTAACACAGGGTTCGCAGGGCCTACATAAACTTGAGGCACCAGGGCTTGAACTTCTGGATGTGCAAGGGCTTCTTTGACATGATCTACCTCTGGATGAACAACAAGTGTAAACATAGTCGCATGGCGACGGATTCATCTATTTTCTATAATAAGTACAAACTGAAAATTTATTTACATTATGCGAAGACCGTTTGTTTACTGCGGCAATGACAATCTCCTAAAAGTCTAATACGTTTAACCACAAATCACATCAATATACAATTTTTTTCCACGTTTTAGTAGCCTTATAAAACATTCCAGATAATTCAACTTTTAGCGCCGGTACACACACGCGTTTTTCTGCGGCGCGGTGCCGCAGAGCTACTGCACCGTGCTGCAGAAAAACGCGTGTGTGTACCGGCGCCATGGATCGCGATTGCGGTAACGCTAAGGCACCGCGCGACAGAAAAACGCGTGTGTGTACCGGCGCATAACAGTTTTATAAATGACGTCGCACAAATTACATGGGCGTTGGGTTTCGGTGGAATGCTTTTAGATTCAATTATGTTATAGAGGAGATCTTCCCATATAACGTTTAAATAGGAACTTTGGAATTTCCATCTAAAGTTTGCAATTTGACAATGTTGTGATATTAAAAATAAGCCAATGTCAAATCATTTCGACGATAGTTTATTTTGGCAAATTGTTAGACCAACCAAGGCCAACACAAAAATAGAGGCCACGACCCTGAAAAAATCAGCTGTTCTCCCGGGGCTGAATTTTACATTGGGTTTTATGGGAGGTCAGACGTTTTTTTATGATATTTTCAAAATGACACTACAGATTTCCGCAAAATTTCAGTGAAATATTCTCAGACACCATCCCGATATTCCACCAAAGGTTTGTAAGGAAGCAACATGATTAAAAGGTTAAAATCTTCAAGATTTAGCATTCCTTATTTTGAATTCAAATTACCCGCCATGTACCACATGCCAACTGTTATATTTGACATGCATTTGACTTTGTCATCTGTTATTGTCACATTCGCTTCTGCTTTAAATGCAAATGCACATTTTTTGTTTTCACATCTAATTTACGGATAATTAACGGCAAATTATAAACAAAATTTTTTTTAGATAAATCCATTGTTTCTATAGGTGTTCTGCTAACTTTATATAAAGTTAGCAAAACACAATATTTAAAAAAAAAAACGAGCACGGCAAATTTTTTGTTGTCACAACTAATTTACGGATAATTAACGGCAAATTGTGAATTATTTTTTTTTTACATAGATCTATTGTTTCTATGGGTGTTCTGCTAACTTTATATAAAGTTAGCAAAACACCATATTTTTTTGAAAAAAACGGGCACGGTAAATTTTTAGTTTTCACAACTACTTTACGGATAAATAACGGCAAATTGTGCACAACATTTTTTTTTGATAAATCCATTATTCCTATATAGGTGTTTTGCTAACTTTATATAAAGTTAGCAACACACCATATTTTTTTGAAAAAAACGGGCACGTCATATTTTTTGTTTTCACAACTAATTGACGGATAATTAACGGCAAATTGTGAACTAAATTTTTTTACATAAATCCATTATTTCTATAGGTGTTCTGCTAACTTTATATAAAGTTAGCAAAACACCATATTTTTTTTGAAAAAAATGAGCAAGGCAAATGTTTTGTTTTCACTAATTTACAGATAATTAACGGCAAATTATGAGCATATAATTTTTTTCAATTTTCAAAGTTGTTCTGCTAACTTTATAGACATGTTCAACTAAGGGGGTCTCTTTCTAACATATTAAAAAAAAAAACGTTCCTGACTTCTTTCCCGAGATTCCGATATGAAAGCAAACCGAACAAAACCGAAACATTTTTTCGCTAAATTAGTTTTCCGGTACTTATTTTTGGAGGTTGAAATCGGTGTTATTCTAACCTTTGTCAATTGAGCCCTCCCAAAATGAGAACAGGAGAGTTAATTTAAGAAAATAATTTTTTAAAAAGTGTTTCGGTTTGGTTACACACCCTCTGGAATCCCGGGACAGAAGTATTTTTTTTAATTAGTCAAACCATATGTGTTAGGTTAAGTTTGGCAAGCCATCGATTTATTTTACGATTAGGTAATTATACGTTACCTGACCTTGCTCAAACTATTTAGTTAAATATACCTAAGCAGATTTTAAATACGCGCTATTTTGATACGCGCTATTTTGTTACTAGCGCTATTTCATATTAAAGCTATTTTGTTACAGGCCATTTTAAAACAGCGCTAGTTCATTAAGCGCTGTTTTAAACAGCGCTATTTTGATCCAGTGCTATTTTATACCAACGCTGTTTTGTACCAGCACGATTTTACACCAGCACGGTTTTGTAACAGGATTTCAAACAGCCCTATTTCAAACCAGAGCCCTTATTTTATTTGTCATTTGAGTTTTTGGTTGAGATTTTCATTGTCAAATGATACCACATTATAGGTTAGTAATCTGTGACTGATACATAGTTTGTTTAAAAAAATGGAAACACGTCGTGGTTAATAAAATAATTTGTAAAGGATCTAATCTATGATCATTAAGCAGGATAATTAGAAATAAAGGTATATACTTATATGATATCAGTGAATGTTAGTAAAATATATTCAAAGGAAACATTAATATACAGTATGTCTAGTTAAGTTGAAACCATATGAAAAACTTTTTTATTATTAAATTTAGGAAAAAAAAGAGTTTATAAAAAGTTCTGTATGTCTTGAAACATCAAATACAATCAGATATCAAATTTTTTTAGTCGTATACGAGGTTTGTCAAAAAATATAAATGTACAACAACAATGCAAATTTAACTGTAGTTACACGTACTCAAACGAATTGTTGCAACCATCAAAACGCCTTAGAATTTACAACAAACAAAAAGAAAAAATTAATAAAAAATAACTAATTACTTATTTAACGTGGTTTTTAGATCTGATAAACTTTCCTTAATAGCTATTTTTATTATTGGTAAAAATAAAGGTACTTTACTCATGGGCAAAATTCAAATTTTTTGACAAACCAAAAAATTTGATATCTGATAATTGTATTTTAGGTTTTAGGATATGCCGAACTTCTTATAAAGAACAATTTTTTTCCTAATATTAATAATAAAAAAGTTTTCCATATGGTTCTAACTTAGCTAGACACCTGGGTGTAAAGCATTTTGTTAATAACGCAGGCAACTTACCCCAGCAAAAGAATCCGAAAAGTTCTGTTCAGACATGCCATTGAACACAAAACCAATATTGTTAAATCTGCTATTAGAAAAGTCATGCTGTTAATGAGAAATAAGAACATATTAGTCACTAAGTAAAGAAACCAAAATCTATTACCATTATATCTACTACCAAATACGCTAGAGCATAAATATGGGGCACTCCCATGCATTCTCACACGCGATTCTTGAAGCCAGGACCCCTATTTAATTCTTAATGTTCCTTTTTCAGGTAGACAGAATTTCGGTTACTGCGCATGCGTAAGTTTTGGTAGTTTTGGAACATACTTCGTTACGTCACTACATTATTTGACAATTGTCAAATGTTTAGGGTTATGTCTATTATTTTTTTCTAAAAACTAGTTGATTGGGTGAAAATTTATCAAATTGTGGATTAAAATTGTAGTTTTTCCTAAACTAATTGTGCAAATTTATTCTGGACACCATGAAGAGTGTTTAATGGCATCTATAAACTTCTCTTAACTTAATTAACAAAATATAAAGAAAAATACACGTAGTTACCTAAGAAATGGCACACCTTTACTTCTTCCGGACATTTTTCCATAAACCGCACATGTTTTACATGCATTATTTACCATTTTTCACAGAAACAGACATAATTTTACACGAAAAACGCAAAACACCGCAAAATGTCAATATGACCTCCACACACATAGCAGCTGTGTGTCCACACGACAAAACACACGCATGCGCCATTGTTTCCAAAGCCAGCTATGAGCGCTTAACTTTTCGATTCTTTGAACATGTATTTATGCTATAACGAATTTGTCTGTTACCTATAATCAAATTAGAGCGGTCAATCGGTAATTATCGTTTCAAGTTGGTAATAACCAAACACAGCTTATGACGTCATCGATGACGTCGAAAAACGTCATCGGTTTGACCGAAATTCCGAAGCTGTTCAAGGTCTGTAGAGAATAGGTTGCCTGGTAACTCGATGGTTGAAGCGGTGTGAGAGGTGACAGCGCGTCATTTGGAGTGCCACGATTTGATCAGAGCCCTTTGTTTACATGTGTTTTTAAGTATTTTTAATCTTGGATGGTTTATTTTTTACACTTGTGATGTTTTTTTCGGACTATATTTATTTAAAGACAGTAAATACTTATTCTACTTTACTTATACTTTCTACTTGTAGTTATTTTAACGCACCAGAAGCTTCCCCAGACATTTTGCCTTTGGGATATTTGGTATAAGGTAAGTTTTATATTTTAGTTAGTTCAAGTATTTTATGAATTTTGTTATTAAAGATACTTTAAGAAAATAACAAAACATATTTATATTTAAATCAATAAAGGAACACAAGAAACTGGGCACTTCGGGTGACGTCATTTCCCGCTTCAACAACTGGCTATGATTGGTCAGAATGTTACCAGGTAACCTATCCTCTACAGACCTTTGGAGCTGTTCAAATCTTGGTTATCCTCACTCTTGCTAAGTATTATTTATTATTCTTTCAAGTATTTTTATTTTTTTTAAAATTAAAAACGAGGTGTTAGGCTGTATATTCGAGTGTTTAAAAGAAGACCAATATCATGAGATATCAGGTCTCAATAAACTACTTTAGCCCCCACTGTATTTTCTTTAAAGCCCTTTGAAGTCTAGGGGATTAATAAATCCCATAAGTATCTCCACATTTTCTCCATATGGAAAAGATGAAAGAACTGGACATTGTTGTAGTTTATAACCCTCTTTTCAGATGTCGTTATTTTGGGGTTTATATCTCTATCATTTAGCAGCTTTGCTGTCATGAGCGCACTCGCTTTTTTATCTAAAAACTTTGTCCCGAGAAACACAACATCTTCTTTATTTTCAAAGGAAGAATACAATAAAATAAAAAGTTCGTTTTCCATATTAAAAACCTTCCAAAACAAACCGCAAAAAAAAACATTGTGATAATTTGTAAAAAAATAGGGTTAAAGTTTCAACCAAGTTTGTTTAGTGGTCCGATCTAGTTATTAATGACAGCTGATGTCAAGGTCAACCAGAAAAAAACAAAAGTCGAAACGATTGATCGCTCAAATTTGTTTAATATCGACCAAGATAGGAACCTTTGTCGCATTGTCGCTTGGTTTACAATACAGGGTGTAACATAAGTGATTACTTTAATTTTAAGAGGTGATTCCTTGTAAGTTTTTAAGTAAAAAAGTTCATATAAACATATGTCCGGAGACCCTTCGTTTTCGAGATGCAGGGTGTATATATATTTTTTTATTAATATCTAAAAAACGTGTTTACCAAATCTATTGAAATTTTTACAGTTTGTTAATAACTTTAAAAGGTATATTTTAAAATTCTCACATTTGGAGTTTTTGGTAGTTTTTAGGTGAATGTGATAAAGGCCACTTAAATATTTCCAATGACCCTGTACGTACAAACCAGACAAAAATTATGCCAAATCTTGGAAACATGTTGACGGATGCTGACAATATTATATTTGTTGGACACAACTGGAGACCCTGTATGTATGACATATTTTATGTATAAAATACATGAGCTGTTTTTAACCAAATAACTAGTAATTACCAGTATTTACCATTGTTGTTTAAGCGGCCTTGGAAAATACCACTCCTTGAAGAGTGACGTCACGAATGAGCCCTCTGTACGTCATCGTTTACTACTGGTAATTACCACACTTTTGAGGAAGGTTATTGGGTTTTCTAACTTCACAATCATTTGTTTTGTTTCTTTTTGCGTTAATTTTTGCAATGAGTTGAATTTATCGTGGGTGCCTCAATTATGAGGGAAAATTGTACAAAGAGATGGCCTCCTCTATATTGTGTTGCCAATTTTTTTTTCGTTGCATCAACCCTTGGCTTCCTCTAATTTTTTCAATGTAGACTTTGATACATTGTACTCCTCTAACAACTGTTTATTATATTTAAGTTTTTTTTCCAAATTATGACCATTTCGAATCATATATGCCAGTATTTGAGAGTCGGTCGAGAAGAACTCAAATTCAAGAATGGCAAGAAGATTATTACTCATCTTTTAAAAAGCGCATTAAAACCAACTAAACTTATAACCAGAGGTAATTACCAGAGGACAACCAGAGGTAATTACTAGTTACTCGCTTGAAAACGACTATGTACACAAAGACCCTACAAGTATGAAATATTTAAAAGAAATAGAGAGAAGAGTTGGAAACAATAATCATTCCAAACAATAAACTGAAAAAATTAAAAATAACCCTATTTCTTTCACTTTCCAATTTATGATTTTGTCGAAAATGGATAATAGCAGCAAATTAATTAAATAAAAAATTTAGTCCAATTCGTTACTATAAAAATTGAAATCATCATCATCATTTCTGGAAGTGGGCAATAATAGTTTTACATAACTTAACATGTATAGGGGAGGAAAGTACAGGCTTCTAGGAAGCAGTGACCCTACAGAAATAGGTACCTATCGTAACTAAGGACACTTATCGTAAAGGCAACAAGCTTGCTTTGCAATAAGTGACCTTAATCGTACCCTATATGAAACCACGGTGGATAGAATAGACCGGTGTTCGGATCTTATATATATATATATATATATATATATATATATATATATATATATGGCGAATTTTTCACGTCACTGGTGGTCCAGCTGATTTTTGTAAACAATTATAAAACATGTGTGTGTGGCACGTATTTTATGTGAATTTTATCAAAGTTATTAAAATAACGCAGCCCACGAAAAAGACTGTAGTGGGCTGCGTTAAAATAATTAATGGCTAATGAGGAAATTATAAAGAAAATACCTATAAGATAAACAATGCCGCGAACGTGTAATTAGTGTTGTTCCTTGTCGGTCCAACTATAAAACTGAAACCTAATATGTTGCAAACGGGAAAGAAGTGGTAACAGATAAGATCTTGGCTAAGATTGATCAAGTAATAGACAGCCTTAGTGACATTTTCGATAGTGAGAGTGAAAAATGTTGTCATTTCTTATTGAACAATTAGGTCTCTTAAAAAGGTAACCTGAGAATCGAAGATATTGTCGATACACTTTAATGTTGGCTTCATGTTTGTTTATCCAGTAATCCAGTGCATACACGTCAATTTACAATTCTAAGGTAATATGTCTTCCGCACCCTCGTAATATTAAAATACTGATTTGTAAAATATTGTTAACAGATAGTAATCTCTCTGGTAGTGTGAAATATTTAAAAAGTAAGATACAGCTTTTAAAAGAACATGAGTTGGTAGTTAACTTACACATTGATTAAATATATATTAAACTTTGTGCTGGGTAATTTTTCAAAAAATTATTGATGACCACTACATTCAGTTCATTGAATGTGAAAACCATCTCACTTATTCACAAAATCACTTGTTTCTTTTTAATAAATTATTGTGAAATGTTTTATATTGAAAATTTTTCATCAGATAACTCTAGCGAGTGTTTTTGTGGAGAAAAACTATTGTCAAAGCTTGAAAAAATTAGTTTAAGGGCATGTAAAGATTTTTAAATAATTTTATTAAAAAGCACAATGATTTAGTGTCTGCTAATAAATCTTTGAATAAGAACTCAGACAAAGATGATGACACTCAAAGAAAAATTTAAAAAACTAAAAGCTTTAGTTTGATATGTCCAATTTTGAAAGACTTGTATAGATTTGAAGTTACTAACGATATTATGTACCTAATATATGTACCTGAAAATATTAGAGTGCAAATTTTGTATAATTTTTTATTTTATAGATTCAGTTCTTTTATCCATAATAAACATATATATCAGCAAAATATTTTTTTCAATTTTTGCCTATAAAAGAACAAAATTTTTTTGTTAAATTATTTAAATTGTGTAAAAACATATAATATATTAAGCAATACAATAAAAATCCTGGGACTCCTAAGATCACGTGACCGCCGACTTGCTTATAACGCGCCATGGCCGGTCTTTATCGTTGGCTGCGATATATTTATAAGATCCGAACCCCGGTCTATTCTATCCACCGTGATATGAAACTACCCAAGATCCAACAAAATAGCGATTTTTTATAATGGTTACAAAAAACTTACCCAAGCATTTTGTTTGGTAACTTTTTGTGCTTGTATCAGAGGTTCTTCGACTGCTTTGACAGGTGTATCGACTACTTCCCCACCTCCATCGAGTCTTGGATAAATAGGTGGTGTCTTCCATGCTAAAATATAACTTTCCTAAAGGATCACACCTGTTATAGGATATCTGTAATCCGTCAAACCTCACGAAATTTTGGTGTTGTAGACTAAACCTTTCTGATGAAAAGTTCTCATGGCCCAACTCAAATTAATGACCAGTTTTTTAAATACAGGGTGTTAAAAGTTATAATGTCCAAGAAGCATAATAGCTCATATATGCAATGTTACTACTACATATATTGACGATTTATATATTTTTATTAATCTGTTCCTTTAAAATATTATCTATAGGGTGTTTAAGTAAATATTAGTCGAAACTTTTAATGAGAAACAAGCTTTGGTATGTTTTAGATTAATCCTTGCTCATCAGAAGTTCTCATTGGCCCAACTTAAATTAATTTCCAGTTTTTGAAATACAGCGTGCTGAAAGTGATAATATTTGCATATTAGCGTTTTAGACGGGTTTTCCAAACTTGGATGTTTGTGATTGTTTAAAGTTCTTTCACCTTGCTATAACTTTGCGAAATTGGGCGATTGATCCTTATTCGATGGAAGTCCCAGTATAAAAAAAAAAAAACAAAAAACAATAGTTTTTTAATGATTCTTGACTTAATAAGTATTTAATACAGGGTCTTTCGACAAATATCATTTTTTAAATACTATTAAAAAATATTTCAGCGTTTTGTACCTCTGTGCCGTGCCCTGTAAAAAGCTATGATAAATGCTTGTTTCTCATTAAAACTTTTGACTAATATTTATCTAAACATCCTGTAGATAATGTTTTAAAGGTACAGATAAAAAATAATTAATAAATCGTAAATATATGTAATAGTAACATTGCGTGTTTGGAAAACCCGTCTCAAGAGCTATAATGCTTCTTGAACATTATCACTTTCAACACCCTGTATTTTAAAAACTGCTCATTAATTTAAGTTGGGCCCATAAGAACTTTTGATATGAAAGGTTCAATCTAAAACACACTACCGCTTGTTTCTCATTAACACTTTCTCATAATATTTACTTAAACACCCTGTAGATAATGTTTTAAAGGTACAGATTAAAAATTATTAATAAATCGTAAATACTTGTTATACTAACATTGCGTATATTTTTGGAAAACCCGTCTAAACAGCCATTACTTCTTGGACATTATCACTTTCAACACCCTGTATTTCAAAAACTAGACATTAATTTGAGTTGGGCCCATAAGAAAACACGTTTTAATTATTTAAAATCAAAATATCTATTTTATTTTAATTTTAAACCTAAAATTCCTAAGTTCTGGAAGCAGTTTTTTTAGAAAAAACAATGGTTTATTTTTTTGTTGGCTGCGATATATTTTCTTGCGTTTCCAGAATTTACTTTTTTTTGCCTTTCTTAACGGTAGTAGACTCATTATACCATTGATTAAAAAATTCTGATGTTTAACTATTTTTTTGTAAGTTTAAAATCATTTATAATTTCCTAACCTTTAGGATCAAGTTGCCATCCATATCCATTTCCGTGCCAACCATATCCATTAGCTGCACCGGGCGGCTGCTGGTAATGGATAACCGGGTACGCGTTGTGGTACTGATTGTAGAAAATGGGCACGGGCATCCTAGGGTATGCCATGTTGCGGCTGAAAAACAATTCATAACATAATTTGAAATAGGCGTTTTTTGGAACCAGGACTCTTTGATTTTCTTGATAATTTTAATATAAATTGTATAAAGTATTCTCAGCTCTTCTACCGGTTAAATAAAACAAGTGTACCTTTTATGTGCCATGGTGTACAGCTGATTTAATAAAAAACTGATACGACTCTTTAAAGTACTTTTTTCAAAATTTGAGCAGTGTATTCTAAGCCACCACCAAAAGAGTTAAAAGCCAAAATTGTTACTAAGTTGAAAATGGTTGGTCCTTTCCAGCGGTAGCCACCATTTTTAGGTAAGCCGAATAACAGGTTTGTTCTTTAAGTAAAAGATGAATAAAAAAACAATCATTTGAAAGGAAACGAAACATGGATGACCTGGCAGGCCAAAAGTAAGTAAAGTTCGGGAAGATTAGGCGCTACTTCGAGTACTTTAAAATCACCCTTTCGAGAGAACAAGGAATTTTTTTTTTTTTTTTATTTGTCAAACACACTGTGTTTTTTTTATTACAATCTAGTCAGTAAGACTAATTAGCAATTTTGTTTTAACTTAATTTACTAGAAAAAGTCAGATTTAAACTTAGGGTTCACTCAACAGTTCTCCCCGCTTTGTTTAGTCTGTAACTCACAATTGTGTTGTGTTTATAGCATTATTTTGTTTTATGTGTAATTCACTTAGTTTACTAGCTCAAACGGCTTCACTCTTTTTAGTCGTCGAACTAGCATAGTATTGTCTAGAAGCTGAATTGCTTCCACATTCACATGCCGATGGAGTCTATCTTCATGGCTTTTTGCGTACTTTTTTATAGTCTCTGCTACAGTTTCGATTTTTAGATCTCGATGAAGGTCACTATTTCGAACGTACCAAGGTGCATTCACAATGTTTCTTAATACTTTATTTTGAAATCTCTGTACAACTAGAATGTTACTCTCTTTAGCACAACCCCATAGTTGAATACCATATGTCCATACTGGTTTCAGTATTTGTCTATAAAGCAGTAACTTATTATGAATTGTTAAATTGGACTTCCTTCCAATTACCCAGTACATTTTTCTATACCTTATCTCAAGTTCTTCTTTTTTTTTCTTAACATGTGCTTTCCAGCGCAATTTGGTATCAAGTGTCATACCTAGATATTTTGCCTGATTCGAATATGGTACTGGAATGTTGTTAATTGTTATTTGTATGTGATTTATATTTTTGTTTGTAAAATCAACATGAATTGATTTGGTTTCATTTAATTTTATTCGCCACTTTGTGGTCCAACTGTGAATTTGGGTGACTGCATCCTGAAGTTTCTCTATGCATTTTTCAATAGATTTTTCTACCGTCAATAAACCAGTATCATCGGCAAATGTTGCTAAGTGACAATTTTCTGGCTTTGGGACATCACAAGTGAATAATAAGTATAGATAAGGGCCTAGTACGCTACCCTGGGGCACGCCTGCTTGAATTTCTCTTAAATTTGAGTATGAGTCTTCCTGTTTTACTCTAAAATGTCTATCAGATATGTATGATTCCAAAATATCCGAATACTGTTTTGGCAGAAACCTTTTTAGTTTAAAATTAAGGCCTTCATGCCACACTTTGTCAAATGCTTGTGCTACATCTAGAAAAACTGCAGAACAAACTTTTCCCTCTTCTAGTGCTTTTTCTATTATATTAGTAATTCTGTGTACTTGATCTATCGTGGAATGCTTGTCTCGAAAACCAAATTGATGAGATGGAATAATTTCTTGTCTTTCTATGATGGGTTTTATTCTTTTAAGCAATAATTTTTCATAGAGCTTGGATATAATTGGCAGCAAAGATATTGGCCTGTAAGATGACACGTCATGGAGTGGTTTTCCCGGTTTTGGAATCATGATAACTTCTGCAACTTTCCACAGTTTAGGTACGTACCTAAGCCTAAACAAGAACAAGGAATGCAAGAATTTTTTCACAGTTTCCATGCAGCTAAGCACCCATTTACCGTAGAATTTAATCATCCAAGCTCAGGTGCCGAAGTGCAGCAAAGAGACCTTACTTTTTAAGTGTATTATTTAAGTTAAGATATTCAATTCAAAATTTAATTTAATTTAACAGAAACAAGCACGTTATTTGTACATACAAACGACCAGAAATATATTGCTAGCTGGTTTTTATCAAGTTTTATTTTATTTATTTTATAAAGATGCAAAAGGAAAAACAGTCCCCTTATTGGAGGTCATAATACACGGCTTAAAATAAAAAACTAGTTTTTCCAGTCGTATCAGATTTTTTTGAAATCAGCTGTTCATACAGGGTGTCCCAATTTGATGTTTTGGGCGGTTTCAGGTACTTCTAGGGGAGATAGAAAAAATCTGACTCCCCACGTGGGAGCCCGTTAAAGCGACAAATTCGATTTAGGCAATTTTTTACGCAAAAGACAAGTAAAGGTGGCACCACATATTAGAGTCATAGGGACACCAAATCAGTTCTTAAATTATGGGCCTTACTAAAATTTTAAGGTCGACAAAGGATGATAGTCATAAGGTTAGATTAGATTTCAAGTGTGAGTAGTGCAATTAAAAGCAGGTAAAAAAGTGTTTTATTATTTTTGTTTATAAGGAATGTTAGGGTAGGAAATCCCATAAGACCAAAATGGCCCAACTTTGAAAATTCATATTTTAAAAACTATACAGCTTATCAAGAAAAGCACCGAGTTGCAGTATGGCAGAGCCATAGAGATGCGAAAAACCCACACCCTGCGTTAGGCTTTGAAAAAACGTCATTTAGCGAATTTTAGGGTAGGAAAACCCATAAGACCAAAATGGCCCAACTTTGAAAATTCATATTTTAAAAACTATACAGCTTATCAACAAAAGCACCGTGTTGCAGTATGGCAGGGCCATAGGGATGCGAAAAAACCGCACCCTGAGTTAAGATTCGAAAAAACGTCATTTAGCGAATTTTAGGGTAGGAAATCCCATAAGACCAAAATGGCCATACTTTGAAAATTCATATTTCAAAAACTATACAGTTTATCAACAAAAGCACCGAGTTGCAGTATGGTGGCGCCATAGAGATGCAAGAAAACCACACCGTAAGTTAAGATTCTGAAAAACGTCATTTAGCGAATTTTAGGGTAGGGAATCCCATAAGACAAAAATGAGCAAACTTTAAAAATTCATATTTTGAAAACTATACAGTTTATCAGCAAAAGCACCGAGTTGCAGTATGGTGGGGCCATAGAGATGTGACAAAACCAAACCCTGAATTAAGATTCGAAAAAACGTTATTTAGCGAATTTTAGGGTAGGGAATCCCATAAGACCAAAATGGCCAAACTTTAAAAATTCATATTTCAAAAACTATACAGCTTATCAAAAAAAGCACAGAGTTGCAGTATGGTGGGGCCATAGAGATGCAAAAAAACCACACCCTAAGTTAAGATTCGGAAAAACGTCATTTACGAATTTTAGGGTAGGAAAACCCATAAGACCAAAATGACCCAACTTTGAAAATTCATATTTCAAAAACTATACAGCTTATCAACAAAAGCACCGTGTTGCAGTATAGCAGGGCCATAGGGATGCGAAAAAACCACACCCTGAGTTAAGATTCGAAGAACGTCATTTAGCGAATTTTAGGGTAGGAAATCCCATAAGACCAAAATGGCCAAACTTTAAAAATTCATATTTCAAAAACTATACAGCTTATCAAAAAAAGCACAGAGTTGCAGTATGGTGGGGCCATAGAGATGCAAAAAAACCACACCCTAAGTTAAGATTCGGAAAAACGTCATTTACGAATTTTAGGGTAGGGAAACCCATAAGACCAAAATGACCCAACTTTGAAAATTCATATTTCAAAAACTATACAGCTTATCAACAAAAGCACCGAGTTGCAGTATGGCAGGGCCATAGGGATGCGAAAAAACCACACCCTGAGTTAGGACTCGAAAAAACGTCATTTAGCGAATTTTAGGGAAGGAAATCCCATAAGACCAAAATGACCCAACTTTGAAAATTCATATTTCAAAAACTATACAGCTTATCAACAAAAGCACCGAGTTGCAGTATAGCAGGGCCATAGAGATGCGAAAACACCACACCCTGAGATAAGATTCGAAAAACGTCATTTAGCAAATTTTAGAGAAGGAAATCCCATAAGACAAAAATGGCCAAACTTTGAAAATTCATATTTCAAAAACAATACAGCTTATCAAAAAACGCACAGAGTTGCAGTATAGTGGGGCCATAGAGATGCAAATAAACCACACCCTAAGTTAAGATTCGAAAAAACCCCACCCTAAGCTTTTAGGGTAGGAAATCCCATAAGACCAAAATGATCATACTTTGAAAATTCATATTTAAAAAACTATACAGTTTATCAACAATAGCACCGAGTTGCAGTATGGTGGGGCCATAGAGATGCGATAAAACCACACCCTAACCTAAGATTCCGAAAAACGTAATTTAGCGAATTTTAGGGAACGAAATCCCATAAGACAAAAATGAGCAAACCTTAAAAATTCATATTTTGCAAACTAAACAGTTTATCAGCAAAAGCACCGAGTTGCAGTATGGTGGGGCCATAGAGATGCGAGAAAACCACATCCTAAGTTAAGATTCGGAAAAACGTAATTTAGCGAATTTTAGGGTAGGAAATCCCATAAGACCAAAATGGCCATAATTTGAAAATTCATATTTCAAAAACTATATAGCTTATCAACAAAAGTACCGAGTTGCAGTGTGGCAGGGCCATAGAAATGCGAAAACACCACACGCTTAGTTAAGATTCGAAAAAACGTCATTTAATGAATGGAAATCCCATAAGACCAATATTGCCAAACTTTGAAAATTCATATTTCAAAAACTATACAGTTTATCAACAAAAGCACCGAGTTGCAGTATGGTGGGGCCATAGAGATGCGAGAAAACCATACCCTAAGTTAAGATTCCGAAAAACGTCATTTAGCGAATTTTAGGGTAGGGAATCCCATAAGACAAAAATGAGCAAACTTTAACAATTCATATTTTGAAAACTATATGGTTTGTCAGCAGAAGCACCGAGTTGCAGTGTGGTTGGGCCATAGAGATGCGAGAAAACTACATCCTAAGTTAAGATTCGGAAAAACATCATTTAGCGAATTTTAGGGTAGGGAATCCCATAAGACCAAAATGACGAAATTTTGAAAATTCATATTTCAAAGTTTATCAACAAATGCACCGAATCGCAGTTTGGTGGGGCCATAGAGATGTGACAAAACCAGACCCTGAATTAAGATTCGAAAAAACGTTATTTAGCGAATTTTAGGGTAGGGAATCCCATAAGACCAAAAGGGCCAAACTTTGAAAATTCATATTTTAAAAACTTAACAGTTTATCAACAAAAGCACCGAGTTGCAGTATAGCAATAACAACGTGTAATAGTTATTTATCTAACAAGTGCGAAAAGTGATACTTTACCGCACGTTCGTTCGGTCAACTGATATGACATCAGTTGACCGAACGAAGCGAGTTCGGTCAAGCCAGCTAGGGCGGTAAAGACACTTCAAAATTCTCAAAAAAAAATATAAATATCTTTATTTTAATTTTCTGAAATAAACTTAGTCACTTCACCGCACTGAGTGCGGTAAAGTACTACTTTCGCAAGCAAATGAGTGCGGTAAAGTGCACTTTACCGCACGCCAGTAGGTAAAATGTATAAACCGCCAGTTATAATTGCAAATTTCCACTTGCTCGGCTGGTGTCAAGAGCACAACAGATTTATGTTGCCATTACGACACCAACGATTATTTTGGGTGGCGGAAGAAAGATCGAAAGACAAAAGATCGAAAGACAAAAGACCGAATACAAAAGATCGAAAAACAAAAGATCGAAAAGACAAAAGATCGAAATACAAAAGGTCGAAACGACAAAAGATCGAAACTACAAAAGTTCGAAAAACACAAGATCAAAAAACAAAAGATCGAAAATGCAAAAGATCGAAAATACAAAAGATCGAAAAACAAAAGATCGAAAAACAAAAGATCGAAAAACAAAAGATCGAAAGTGCAGAAGATCGAAAGTACAAAAGATCGAAAGACAAAAGATCAAAATAGCGCGTATCAAAATAGTGTGTTTCAAAATATCGCTGTTACATAGTTAAAAAAAATAAAAAAAAACTTTCCTGATTTCTTTTCCGGCATCCTTAGAGGATGTGTAACTAAATCAAACCGAAACGAAAAAAAAAAACTTTCCTGACATGTTTTCCGGGATCCTACAGGGTGTAAAACCAAACCGAACCGGTTTGGTTCGGGTTGCTTGGGTTTGGTTCGGTTCGGATACACACCCTCTAGGATCCCAGGAAAGAAATCAGGAAAGTTTTTTTTTGAAAAACTATGATTGAAGAGACCCCTTTATCGAACTATATGATTTGTGTTAAGTATGGCAAGCCATTGGTTCATTTAACGGTTAGGTTATTTTACCTTACCTGTCCTTGCCTAAACTGTTTCTGTAAGCAATCATGATACGTGTCATTTTGTATATTTCGATCTTATTTACTTGCGATATTTTTCGATATTTTGTTTTTCGATCTTTTGCCTTTCGATCTTTTGTCTTTCGATTTTTTGTTTTTCGATCTTTTGTATTTTCGATCTTTTGCCTTCTCAATCTTTTGTTTTTCGATCTTCTGTATTTTCGATCATTTGTATTTCGATCTTTTGTTTTCCGATCTTTTGTACTTTCGATCTTTTTCATTTTCGATCTTTTGTTTTTCGATCTTTTGTATTCGATCTTTTGTCTTTTGATCTTTTGTCTTTCGATCTTTGTTCCGCCACCCGATCATTTTGTATAGAAGAAAAAAACGAAAGGGCGAAAGAATATCGAAACACAAAATATCGAAAAACAAAATATCGAATTAAAATATCGAAAGTACATAATATCGATAAAATGTAGTTTCGATCTTTTATGTTTTCGATATTTTGAGTTTCGATATTTTTTCGCCCTTCCGAAAAAAACAATGATTTATACCTTGAAATTTTTTAAAACACTTGAAATATATTTAAATAGTTTAAAATACATTGAAATACTTTGAAATAGTTTGAAATGCATTAAAATACTATGAAATATTTTGAAATAACAAAAAAAAGTGATACATGTATTTCAGAAATAGGTGTACAAATTTTGGAGGGTGTCCTACCCCTCGGTTTTAGTCATGAAATATGTAAAAATTTAAAAAAAAAATATATTTAAATAGTTTAAAATACATTGAAATACTTTGAAATAGTTTGAAATGCATTAAAATACTATGAAATATTTTGAAATAACAAAAAAAGTGATACATGTATTTCAGAAATAGGTGTACAAATTTTGGAGGGTGTCCTACCCCTCGTTTTTAGTCATGAAATATGTAAAAATTTAAAAAAAAATCTTAGACGTGGAGTGGGGGGTAAGATACAAAAATGACCAAAATCATCAAAAGTAAACAGATGGTTTGAAAATGTTTACAAAAAATAATAAATTAAGCAGGATGCTCCTTATGTTTTATTCAATATATTTACAATTAAACCGCAGTATTTTCAAAACATGCACACCTACATGACGTCGTCGACCGGCTTTTTTTGTGAAGTAAAATCAGTTGATTCTAAAAATAATTCTACACTAACAAACAATTACGGTGTAAACTTCTTTGAATAAATAATCATCATACCTTGGGAATTAGTCGGCGCACGATTTTAAGAGAAAAATCTAATTACCAAGGTAAAATAATAGGTTAGTAATGTGGCGAAAATATGTGTGCATAGCAGTAGCGCACCCAGGAATATGTCTTGGAGGGAGCAGACACGGTAAAAAAATTGTCTTAGATCAAAGCAAATTGCTTTGAAGTAAAATAATTTGTGCTTTCTTATTCACCAAGAGAATATTTTCAGAAATTGTTTTATTATAAATAGGAACTGAATTAATCTAAGGCACCGTTTTCTCTGGAAGTAAAATATTACTTACCGGGTGGGCCATAAAAAACTGGACAATTTTTTTTTCATTATAACTTTTGAACTATACCATCGATTTTAATGGAACAAAGTTCACTTGACAGAGAATGGATTAGAGTTTTGACCAAATATATTCTTTTGTCCTCCATCGCAAAATCCAAGATGGCGGACGAAATGAAATTGTACCCTTCAAAGATGCTCGTTTATGCTTGTGTTGCGAACATGTTTTCATTACATACAACAACGGTTTAGTGGTTCTAAAAAAAAATATTTTTGTTTCAACCATTGTTTTGCATATTATACGATTGCCTTGCCAATCATGTCTGCATTTATTGGCTTATAAATTTATTACTACTGAACCGATTTTGATGTAATAAAATGCATCCTGGTGAGAATGGATTACTTTTTAAAGATCATGATCAAAATTTATCACCATCTTAAAATTTAAGATGGCGGAGAGAATCATACTTGATTCTTTCAAATCGCGTGTTTATTCTTATTTTCTGAACATGTTTAGGTTTTTATTTTCCTTTATAGAAAAGCACTACTTTTCCCCCGAAAAACGAGGTACAAATTCGTAAAATCGGTTTGGTGGTTCTCAAAAAATTAATTTTTGTTTTAGCCATTGTTTTACAGATTATACGATTGCATTGCCAATCCTGTCCGCATTCATTTCCTTATAAACTCATAATTACCGAACCGATCTTAGTGAAATAAAAAAACACATAGTGAGAATTGATTGTTCTTTAAAGATTAGAATCAAAATTTGCCGCCATCTTAAAAGTTAAGATGTCGGATAGAACCATACTTGACCCTTCAAAGAATCACCTTTATTTTTATTTTCCGAAAATGATTTAGTTTTTTTCTGTTTTCTATAAATTAAAAAAAAAAACTAAAACGTTATCGGAAAATAAGAATAAACACGCCATTTTGAAGAATCAAGTATGATTCTGTCCACCATCTTAAATTTTAAGATGGCGATAAATTTTGATCATGATCTTTAAAAAGAAATCAATTCTAACCAAGATGTTTTTCATTTTATTCAAATCGGTTCAGTAGTAACGAATTTATAAGGAAATAAATGCAGACATGATTGGCAAGGCAATCGTATAATATTTAAAACAATGGTTGAAACAAAAATATTTTTTTTAGAACCACTAAACCGATTTTGCTGAGTCGTACCTTGTTGTACGTGGCAAGAATGCAGCTTTCCTACCAATTTAAAAAAATAATGAAAACATGTTCGCAACACAAGAATAAACGAGCATCTTTGAAGGGTACAATTTCATTTCGTCCTCCTTGGATTTTGCGATGGCGGACAAAAAAATATAGTTAGTCAAAACTCTGATCCATTCTCTGCCAATTGCAGCTTGTCTCATTAAAATCGATAGTGTAGTTCAATACTTATAATGAAAAAAAAATTGTCCGGTTTTTTTTGGCCCACCCGGTATATGAAGACAATTTGCTTTGTTACAAAATGTAGTATTAATACTGAAAAAAAAACAATTAAAGAAGAAAAATAAAGTGTCATTTCAAGATTAAACGCTGCGTTGAACTAAAAAATATTTTAATTCAAAACAAATTGTTTTAAGGTAAAACAATTTATTCAAGCAAAGAACATGTTTTCATTGTAGACAAATTTTTTTACCGTGGAGAACCTATAATGCGTATCTTGTGCTATTTTCATAAAATATGTAAAAAAAATATCTAAAAAATTCTTAGGCTTGGGGGGGCCGGAATTCGAGCATCCCCCCTGGGTGCGCCCATTGCATATGTCACACGCATGTTTATTTTTATTTTCCTACGACCACATATGAAAATGATGGATATCACACGATTTGCACCCTCAGAAAACGTTGAACTTCACCCGTGTTCAGAAATTTTTCCCCACATGTGTGGAAAAGTACTTTTTCGCACATGTATGGAAAAGTGTACATGACGTTAACTGTCAGCATACTTTTCCACACGTGTGTTGCAAAGTACTTTTCCACACATGTGCGGAAAAGCAGCTTTATTTGATTTATGCAAAAAATTAAAAACCAATTTTTACAAAAATTAGTATAGTTCAACAGTGTTCGTAGGAAAAATAGCATACACAACTCGATAGAAAGCAACTTTCTTACCCTCGCGTGTTCTTTCACTCGGCTAACGCCTCGTTTACAACATTCACGCTCATGTAAAATTTGTCACTTTCTTCTCTTGTTATGTAATATACTATTTCGTCACTAGAGACGAAAATATTTTCATAGAAATAAAAATAACTTGAAAGTCATATAACCGTGTCAATGCCAATTTCAATGTCAAAAGCCAATATTTTGAAAAAACTATTTTCCTCTCTAGAAAAGATGTTTTCGCCTCTAGCGTCTCTAGGGATGAAAATAAAAATAGTTGATTTAAAAAAATAAATAACACGGAAATTTGGGTTATCATCTTGTGGTGGTAGGAAAAAGAGCATACATAACTCATTAGAAAGTGACTTTGTTACACGCGCGAGATTTTCTCACATGGCTGGCGCCTCACGCAAAAATTCACATTTGTGTCAAATATGTCACTTTTTTTGTTTGAAATTCGTAGACAATGATTGAGTAGAAATAAAAAGGTTAAAAAATATTCGGTCAAATACTAATCCAAAAATTTCGAGAAAACGATAAGCGGTTCCGCAGGATTTAATTTTTTTTGAGACTACTACTTTCCCTATTATTGAATACCAAGAAGATAAAAATACCGACTTTGGTGCTTTCTCAAAAGTCGGAAAATCAAATTTTTGTGATAACTACTTTGTTTTTAAGTGCAAAAAAGGTAAAATCCGCAAGTAACTTTCTTTATTATTAAGTCAAGCATCTCACTAACCCCATTAAAAATTGAACACTCTGTCCAGAATGCTAAGTCATGTTATTAATTTGGAAGATTACCTGTCGTATATTTGTTTTACAAACAATTTTATTATGTTAATTATTAACACCAAATAGTATTTGTGTAAGCTGCAAATGTAATTCGTTCAGTAGTTCATTGATCCATAGTAGACAAATATAAATTTTGGTTCACATTAAGGAATAATAAAGTATTTTTAATTTAGAAAAATTTAGATTTTTTTTCTCAAGTAATAAATATTTTGAAAATAATAAATCCTATATAGTCTGGGTGCTGGCTCCTGTCACGTTGGACCTAATAATATGTGCGCTTCCTAACAGTGATCAGATTTAAAAAATTTTAGGCTTTACTCCTTTTTTAGAGGCAAACAGATTTTATCGTTACACATTTTTTGTTAAATCAAGTAGTTTTTGAGATATACCAAGATTATTAAAATTTCCGCTCGCAAAAAATTTAAATAATACCCATGCTCGTTTTATTGTAGCTACAATATTATTGACATTTGTTTTTTTTTGTAGCATAGAATGCTTTAAACTCTTCACAGAAGAGGATATTGACTTTATGTTTTTAAAGTGCGAAACTGTTCACAAGATTATAGAAAAAGTGAATTTGCAGCCAAACGATGCATCCTAGGAAAAAACTTTAGGAATAAATTTTTATAGTACTTTTAATTCCGCTTCTTTTGATGTATCACTTAGCATCCTAGCTTTGATAGGTAGCCGTCCAAGGCAGCTAAAATATACAATTTTTGTAAAAATTCCATGTTTTAGCTCCAAAATCGATTTTTTTCTTAAAAATTGTAAAAGATACGACAATTCTTGTAATGCATTTTCTATAGGCAGTAAAATTCTACAGTTGAGTGGTAAAAGTTTAAAGCAAAAGTTTGTGAGAAAACTTGGAAAAAATCGTCATCTTGGATTTATGACGTCACACAGGCGCTCTTGCTCAAATTTAAGGCAAATATCCGGCGACTTAAAATTGAGTGATCCATAATCAATCAATTTGAGAAACAAGACAAACTCCCTCCTTCAATTTTTTTTTTGTTAAAAAAAAAGTTACTGATTTTTTGTATTTTAGATATAAGGCTTACTTCTTCACTATGTTAATTGGTGTTCTATTGCAAACAAAAAACGTATTAATAGTTTTTCTGTGAAACGAATTTACCGAAAGTTATAGGCCAACATTTTTGAGAAAACATTAAAAAAAGCCGCCTTCTTGGATTTATGGCGTCACACTTAATTGGAGGCAAAAACCCGACGACTTACACGATTTTTGACGATAAGCCTGTCAACTATTATAATCTTCCTTCAAGAGAGAGGTAGAAAAATTTCGCAAACTTACCTATTGGTAGGCTATTGTAGCTTTATGTGTCTTACTAAATTTTAGAAAAAATGTGTAGTTACTATTAATGTAAGTAAACCTTTTTATAATAATGATAAACATTTAGCGGATATCAAGAACTACGTAATTTTTATGACTTTAATGAAGTCACCAGTATAAATAAGATTTTGTTATAAAAATATTTGCAAAATGTTTAAATAAATTTATATATATATGTATACCTACATCTAATTTAATTTGTTAATTATTATTAATTATTTAATTTGGAAAATTAACCACTGGTCCTAAAAAGGTTGCAAATATTGTTGCTATTTTCCAAAATTTCATAAATCAAACAAAGTATAGTACTTAATACCTCTGAAAAACTACATACTACTACTACATCATGTGAATCACTTTTAATAGATTTAAGTTTTTTTACAAAACTATTGCCAACAAAACCACATCTGCTATCCAGATTTAAATTTGAAACTTCAGACAGAGAATTTTGATGTTGGAACAATATTGTTATTTCGGCCAAAAACGAGTTAATGAGAATATTTAAAAATAAACTGCAAGAATTCATTTGTTGCTGTCAAAAGAAAATATTTGACCCATTTTTGTAAATTTTTTAAGTAACGATTTTCTTTTTGACTTTTTTTTTTAAATTGGGACCTATGGCCAGTATAAGTGTATCATACCAACAATGCACCAAACATTAAAAGGTAGTGGAAAATTTCAAAAAAATCAAAACATTCCTACTAAATTTTGAATCAAACTGCTTTACTTTTAAGATAGAGTGTGCCAAAAAGAACATTTTTTTTTCGATTTTTTTCTTAACCCTAACAACAGGCCATCGAAATTTGTGTGGAGTTACGCACTATAAAAACAATTTAAAAAAAGTTAATAAAAGAAAAATGTGTTCTACTATATTCCGAAAAACGCATATTGATACGATGCTTCGTTAAAAAGTTGACATATTTTCAAAGTTTAAACTGTCAAAAAAATTTTGACCAAAATCTAATCAGGTCTCAGAACACACTGTATCTCCCCAACCTATAGTTTTTTTAAAAATAGCAGTAGGAAATGATCAAAAATCAGAATTTTTCCTCACGCTTCAAATTTGAGAAATCCTTTACAAAGAATCAAATAAATGTTGAACAGTTATTTGAACTATTTTCTTCTTTTGATCTTTCCCGCCATCCCTTATAGTTTATTACAACGGTTCTGATAAGTATTGAATGTAAAATCATCAGTGAGATGCTAAAAACCAAAGATAATTGGAAGGTAGGTAACCAATTTATCAACAAAGAAATAATGGATAATAAAAGTAAAGAAGAACACTCAGAACAAGCAATAATACTAGAGTAAAAATAGAAATTGAGTTATACCAAACAGCTTGATAGTGTTTGACTTTCACCCGATTTTGAGGGAGTACTCCTTCTCACTCGTTCAAGAGGTAATAAACTGATGTAATATTTAGAAAGCGCTACCGGGGGCACATGCATTTTAAAGGAAAGACTTGTTTTTGAGTGCTTGCACTGACAACGCACTTAAAAAATCCAAAAAAAAGTTGGTACTGGAGTTGTACAAGGGTCTTTACTAGCTTCATTGCTCTTCACCTCTTATCTGTTTGATCTTGTCAATCGTATTAAAACAAGGATGATGATGAATTTACCTGATTATGGTAAACTCTATGCCAACTCTTTGCTAAAGGCGGAAATTATTACATAACAAGTGCGGAAAGTGGTACTTTTCCGCACGCGACGGCAGTTTGGGCAAGCCGTCAAGGGTGGAAAAGATAGTTTCCGCAAGAGTTAGGTACAATGTTTTTCCTACGAGTGTTTTTGTTCATTTTCTTTAGCAAAAAAACATGTTTTAATTCGTAAAGATTTTATAATAATGCTAGAAAATGATACATACGATAGTTACATAAATCATTTAATTAGTCCTAAATATCTTAATTTTTTTACTTTGCCACACGATTTTTTTATGCACGGAAAAATAATGAATCATGATATATTAATAAGAAACTTTATGTAAAGAACATTTAATAAACAATAACGAAAAAGTAAACGATGGTAAATATTGAAATTGAAAGTCCGCTTTGTGTTTGTTGCATGCTGCAATAAGAAGGTCGTTTCTTATTTGAATTTGATTGGTTGGTGTTTGGCCCACTACAGAAATGCCTTGATCAGTTTGCTGCTGAGAATGACTAGTGTAGTGAATGAAGGAAGGTATATTGGTCTGTACAGGCTGAAACACATTACAGGATTCATCATTTGGTGCTTCTGGTAGCATCGGTACAGCGGTACTTCTTGAAAATGAAACTAGGAGGAGTGTGTAGGAGGACGGGTTTTTATTCGGAAACGATTGTGAACTTGCATTTTGGACGGGTGGAAAAAAATCGTGCGAAAAAGTAAAATTGGTGCGGAAAAGTAAAATCGCGCAGAGAAGTACATCTTTCCAAACGAAAAATCGTGCGGAAAAGTTATTTTTCCGCACGCTCGTAGGAAAAGGTTTCAAATAAATTGTTGAAGAATGATCAGAAACATAGGGTTTGAAACTAAATGAGGCCAAATAAACCATTCTCGGACTTGGTCTAAATAATCCGCACACAGATTATGTACTTAATAATGTAACAATAACAACAGTCACAAAACAAAATGATCTTGGAGAGTTACAATTACGTCAGACCTTAAAGGGGAAAACCACATAGCCAACTCATTTGTTTATCATATTAAACAGACAAATCAATTGTATTGTTAAACAAACTGTACAAAAGGTACATTAGACAGTGTGGAATCCCTACTACACATCAAAGATAAACAGAGTGTTCCAATTCAATGCTTTATTTGAAAAATCGTTAACAGAAAGAAGACATAGTGGAGATATAATCGAAAACAAAGACATAAGAGGGGACCCCCATATCTTTGAATTGAAACATAAAAGATAAAAAGTGGTTACTACAATTGCAATATTATAGAAATCTATCACCGAAATCAAAACCATCAACTCAGAGGGCAATCAAAAAAAACTTAAGAAAGAAAAGGCTGCTAAGGATACATTCTTAAATTACGTAACGCGAAAATTAAGGATTCCTGACTCCCCCTCATCCCTTTGTAACAAATTTTCAAGAAAAACTACACGAAAAATCATTGAGTGTAACGCAAGGCTAAACCTCCCTTCCTTCTGGAGAGTTATGTAATTTAAGAATAGTCCCTAAGCTACCAAGAAAGAATTTGCTTATTAAGTGTGTTGTTTACATGTGGAATGATTTAGAAGACCATACAGTAACAGCAACAAGTGTAAAAAAAGTTATGTCTCATAAGAACTTCTTTAAGTACTATAGTATACTACACCCGTTTTCAAGCGAATCTATTGGCGTTTAAGCGGCCTTGGTAAATACCACTCCTTGAAGAGTGACGTCACGAATGAGCCCTTTGTACGTCATCGTTTATTACCGGTTTTTTTGCGTTAATTTTTGCAATGAGTGGAATTTATCGTGTGTGCCTCAATTATGAGGGAAAATGGTACAAAGAGATGGCCTCCTCTATATTGTCTTGCCAAATTTTTTTCCCTTTCATCAACCCTTGGCTTCCTCTAATTTTTTTAATGCAGACTTTGATACAAGAAATATTATTTAAAAAAACAGTATCTTTGTATTCCTCTAACTACTGTTTATTATATTTAACTGTTTATTATATTTAAGTATTTTTTCCAAATTATGCCCATTTCGAATCAAATACGCCAGTATTTGAGAGTCGGTCGAGAAGAACTGAAATTCAAGAATGGCAAGAAGATTATTATTCATCTTTTAAAACGCGCACTAAAACCAACTAAACTTATTTAAAAAATCGCAAAAAGCAACAACAAACAAATATTAATTTTGCTTAAGAGTAAGGTCCCCTTTTTTAGACAATATCTAAAATTGTTAGTAATATTAGTTATTTAGAATTCAAAGTACCTACGTTTAAAAAATATGCAATTATATCAACTTAAATTGAGCTTTTTAAGAAGACCCTTATTTTTGTAACACTAATAATTATAAAAGTTTTCCATTATGCTCTAGTTTAATTCTAAGTAGAGTAGATCGGAGTAGACACACTTTAAATATCAACCACCTGTATTAATTTTGTAGTGAATAATTTTTTATCTTAATAATAAAATAAAAATTACCATACATGGTAAAACATAAAGAATTATTACAAACTTAAATTCAGGTCAATGTTAACAGCCGGCCAAAAAGGGCTAGGTTAGAACTATGATATGGATCAATACATAAACAACTGTTAAACATGCCATAATTTTTATGGGCAATTACTAGTATATGACACTCATAAAAGGGTGGATAAATCCCTTAACAATAATATTTTTATATTAAATTATTGTTTATTGTACCTTTAGCATACCTTGTTTATGATTAATTTGTTTTCCTCCTTACTAAAGTTTGTTGAGTCACCTTAAATAATAACACGTTTAAATAATAAAAAACACAAAAAAATATCACAACTTCACTTGTTATTAGTTTTTTACCCCTACGAAATCATTGTAAAAATACCACAAAAAAATCTTTGTAAATTTGGATTTTCAACACAAGACTGCTGTAAAACTAAAAGCAAAAACAATTTTGGTTTGGGAAACAACTGGCCAAGGTCTTACAATACTCCGGTTAAAATATAGAAATGAATCGTCGATTTATATTTTTTCTCCTTAAGTAACAGTGGTGTCGTTGTTCCTAACATATTGCCAAAGATTGTCGTTTGAATTTTCTCCAGGCTTTCTAGTTTTTTGGAACCATACCTAACTTTGATTTTTCCGAGGGGTGGCTCGGTATTTCCTTTTGGAAATACTAAGAATTACCTGGGAAATACCAGAAAATACCAGGAAATACCAAGAAATACCAGGAACTACTTGGGAAATACTAGAAAGTACTGGGAAATACCATTGAAATCTGAGGAAATACTGGTAATGTTAGTGTACAAAAGTAGGCGATTTTTCTTATTGCCGCCAAAATGGATATAAACGTCATTGAATAAACAATAAAAAGAGCCTTTCAATTATAGATAGATCAAAAAAAGTCTAGGCTTTCAACCGTGTGTTTGGATCACAAAAGTCTATCGGATCACATGAAATGTTAATTTATTAACAGTTTATCGCACAGGTATCTGTGAAACAAATGTCATAATTGTGTTGTTCTCATAGCTACCTAACTATCTGTCAAATTATTTGATTTATCTGTTTGGAGTGTTAAAAAGCATCTCAATTAATTGTGATATTTTTTGAGTTACACTGCCAATTAAATTTGATATGGAATGGGTTTCCAAATTGAGGAATATTGTACACTATGAGTGTTTCATTTTGTTTCATAAGCACGCTGGAGGAGCTCAAGATATACAGGGTGTCCTAGATAAAAGTAACTGTGTGATGACTAAGTGATTTCGGAAACGGTAAGAGATAAAATGTTATTAAATAAGAAAAACAGTTGCGCTATTCCAAGCCCAGTCTGATGATGTATTGAAATTAAAAATATCTACGGGGATTTTCAAAATATCAAACCAAAACTAGGAGTTGGTGTTTTCGAAAAATGGAAATATCTCCGCTATCTTTTAAATACATTTTACAAAATTTGGCAGTTTTGTATTCGCAACTACGGCCAATCGAATTATAATTTTTCCAAATCTTTCTATTTTTTTTGTAACCATAGCCAATAGTGGATTTGTACGCCATTAATTAGAGCATAAAAAGAGCTTTACAACCATGTGTAACAAGCCTATCATTGAATCATGGAAAATATAAATTTATTAACCCTCCATTAGGCGGGTGGATTCTACTCACGCGGTTAGGCGGGTGGATTACAAAGGTAATGAAATTTTTTTAGATCCTGCTGTTTTACTTAAAAAAAATACATACCTATATTTAGGTCTAATACCGGGTGGGCCAAAAAAAACCGGACAATTTTATTTTCAATATAACTTTTGAACTATACCATCGATTTTAATGGGACGAATTGCACTTGACAGAGAATTAATCACAGTTTTGACTAAATATATTTTTTTGTCCGCCATCTGAAAACCCAAGATGGCGGACAAAATTAAATTGTACCCTTCAAAGATGCTCGTTTATTTTTGTGTTGCGAATATGTTTTAAATATTTATTTAAATCAGTAAAAAAGCTGCGTTCTTACTACGCACAACAAGGTACGAATCAGCAAAATCGGTTCGATAGTTTCAAAAAAATATATTTTTGTTTCAACCATTGTTTTGAATATTATACGATTGCCTTCCCAATCATGTCTGCACTTATTTCCTTATAAATTCGTTACTACTGAACCGATTTCGGTTCAATAAAAAACATCCTGGTAAGAATTGATTGCTTTTTAAAGATCATGATCAAAATTTGTCGCCATCTTAAAATTTAGGATGGCGGACAGAATCATACTGGATTCTTTAAAATGGCGTGTTTATTCTTATTTTCTTATAAATTCATTATTACTGAGCCGATTTTAGTAAAATAAAAAACATCATGGCAAAAACGGATTGACCTCTAAAGGTTGCATCATGATGTTTTTTATTTCACTAAAATCGGTTCAGTAATAATGAATTTATAAAAAAATAATGCAGACAGGATGGGCAATGCATTCGTATATTTTGTAAAACAATCATTATAACAAAATCCGATTTTAAGAGAACCACTATACCGATTTTATTAATTTGTACCTCTTTATGCGGGAGAAAACTAAAACATTTTCGCAAAATAAGAATAAACACGCCATTTTGAAGAATCAAGTATGATTCTGTCCGACATCTTAAATTCCAAGATGGTGGAAAATTTCAATAACAATCTTTAAAGAGCAATCAATTCTTATCACGATTTTATTTACCTCACTAAAATCGGTTTAGTAGTAACGAATTTATAAGGAAATTATTGTAGACAGGCTTGGCAATGCAATCGTAGAATCTGTAAAACAATGGTTAAATAAAAAATAGATTTTTTGAGAACCACCACTAATTTATACGTCGTTGTTGATAAACTGTATAGTTTTTGAAATATGAATTTTCTAAATTTCGCCATTTTGGTCTTATGGGATTCTCTACCCTAAAATTCGTTAAATGGCGTTTTTTCGAATCTTAACTCAGGGTGTTGTTTTTTCGCATCTCTAAGGCCTCACCATAATGCAACTCGGTGCTTTTGTTGATAAGCTGTATAGTTCTTGAAATATTAATTTTCAAAATTTGGTCATTTTGGTCTTCCCTATCCTAAAACTCACTAAATGACATTTTTTCGAATCTTAACTCAGGGCAGTGGCGTATATAGAAAAAGTTTCGGGGTGGCGAGACAGTTTCGGGGGGGGGGGGGGGGCCGAGAGCTCATGAGGCCGTATTTTATGCTATTTTATGTTTGTATTCATGAAATATGTGGAAAAGATCTAAAAAAATCTTAGCTTCGGGGGAGGCCCGGGCCCCCCAGGCCCCCCCCATATATACGCCACTGACTCAGGGTGTGGTTTTTTCGCATCTCTATGGCCCCACCATACTGCAATTAGGTGCTCTTGTTAATAAACTGTATAGTTTTGGAAATATGAATTTTCAAAGCTTGGCCATTTTGGTCTTATGGGATCCCTACCCTAAAATTCGCTAAATGGCGTTTTTTCGAATCTTAACTCAGGGTGTGGTTTTCTCGCCTCTTTAAAGCCCCACCATATTGCAACTCGGTGCTTTTGTTGATAAGCTGTATAGTTCATGAAATATTAATTTTCAAAGCTTGGCAATTTTGGTCTTATGGGATTCCCTATCCTAAAACTCACTAAATGACATTTTTTTGAATCTTAACTCGGGGTGTGGTTTTTCGCATCTCTATGGCCCCACCATACCGCAATTAGGTGCTCTTGTTAATAAACTGTATAGTTTTTAAAATATGAATTTTCAAAATTTGGCCGTTTTGGTCTTGGGGATTCCTCACCCTAAAATTCTCTCATGACGTTTTTTCGAATCCTAACTCAGTGTGTGGTTTTTTCGTAACTCTATGGCCCCACCATACTGCAACTCGGTGCTTTTGTTGATAAGCTGTATAGTTTTTGAAATACACTCACCGGCACAAAAAACAGAGCATTTTTTTTTGTTGAAAAGTTTTATCAGAGCATTAAAGCTCTGGCCTCGAAAATTTCTACATACAAAACAAGCTTACTGTAAAATAGAACTATGGTAACATCATGTACATTGCACAAAAAACTATTTTTTTTTAAATAATAAACCAAAGGAATAATAAAAATAATTATTAAGTTTTTGCAGCTTTTATTTTAGTATTAGAAAGTCCAATATTTGTTCTTACATTGATTTAATGAATGTCATTAATATTTCTAGTTTGATGATTATGTATTTCATTTGAAATGGTCAATGAATGAATGAATATTGGATTTTGAGTTTTTTCTTAGGATTTTATATTTGCATTGCTCAATCTTGAATAGGCTTTCTATTTTATGAGTGTTTAATTCCTTGTATTACAGATCAGTATTTGTAAGTCTGTCATAGTTATATATAAGATTTTTAATATTTTATTTTTAAATATTTTTACTTTGTTAACAGTAGTTTTTGTCCCCCAAATTGGTAGCAGATAGCTCAAGTGCGAAAGGGATTAAGTATTATAGATCATGTTTTTTGCATTTAGTGATAAGGAGTTGCTACACCTAAAAGTTAAAGAGATCATTGGTATTACCTATTTTGTTTATTTGTTCAGCCCAATTTAATTTGTTATCAATTAATAAAGCTAAGTGTTTGGTTTGGTGCACTTGCTCAAGCTGTTATTATGGATTTTTAATGAAATTTTATTAACAAATGGTTTTTTTGTGTGAAGACCATATATTTTGTTTTGTTTTAGTTTGTTAGTATATAACCAATACACATAGGTTCCAACATCACTATTGGTTGTCTCACATGGTTCTTAAAGATTTTTACCTACATACACTAATGCAATGTCATCAGCAAATGCATTTTTGAATTCCTCAGACTCAAAACATAAAGAGAATACAACAGTGGCCCCAGGACTGAACCTTGCGGTACACCTAACATATTAGATTTATAATTACTTTTAGTATTATTTATATTGACATATTGCTCCCTATTACTAAGATAGGACTCTATTTATTTAAGAAGTTTGTCTAGACCTATATTTTTTAATTTTTTTAGAAGTATGTCAAAACTTATTACATCAAATGCTTTTTTCAAATCTATGAATACAACAACAACAACAATATTATTTTCATTTAATGTCTTTGAAACATAATCTATAAAGTCCACCATCACAACTAAGGTAATACTATTTTTCATAAAACCATACTGAAACTCATCAAATTGCACATTTTCATTGATTTAAAGATAGGACTTATTTTAGTTATGTTTAGTTCCTCAGGAAATATACTTGCAATCAGGACATTATTAATAAGTGTAGTTAAAATTGGCACAATATTGTTTTTGTCCTGCACAGTTAAAGTCATGACCTGGTCCCAAATTTTTTTTGAGTTCCAGTATAATTTCATTGACATCATTTTCGTTTCTTAAATCAAGTTTTAATTTATTTATAGAGTAAACTTCATCAAACTTTGGCAAACCATGTTCCTGAGTAGTAGAAATTACTTTATTTAGGTCAGAAACAATGGCCTCACCAACTTTTGAAAAATGATAGTTTAATTCATTAGCAATAACAATGGGATCAGTGACTTCATTATTGGAAACACTAAGAGAAGAAATATTCATGTTATTGATTACTTTATTTTTATAAAATTTATTTAGGTATAAATTTTTTTTTTTATATTGGTACCTGTTCTCTTCCACTCATTTCTTAAATATTTATTCTTTAATGATTTAATTTTATTGTTGACTTGATTTTTTATTTTATTAAACATATTTTTATGTTGCAGACTATCTGGATTTTTTTATTTACCTTTATATGCAATATCCCTTTGTTTTCAATTCAAGAACTGGCTGAGTTATGCAACTATTATATTCTCGAGCTTTATATTATCTTACCATTGTTGACTCCTCTTTTGACTTTATAATTATATCAGTCAATTCTTGAAATGTTGAGACATTATTATTATTTAATTTTACCCTAAAGATGTCTATAAATTTTTTATAATCAGTTTTTTTACATTCAAAAATTACTTTTTTTTTTAAATTTTTATGTTTGCTTTGATTGTTAATTTAATTAAACAATGATCTGAGAGAGGATTTGGTTCCACCTTAACAAGACAATGTAATTTATTAGATTTGTCAGAAAGTACATGATCCAGCAGAGAACTGGAATCAACCAGTCAGGTAGCATTTTTAATTGTTATTGAGTTACAGATTTGAAAGTTATTGGGTGGGTTTTAATTTTATTATTAAAACAGAAATTTAATGTTTTGTGATGTTTTATTGTTCTAATAACTTACATACAAGCAAAACAATGTATTTTAAGTAACTTCTGATAATAAATCAACCATTTTTTTGACAGAGAAACTTTTACAACAGTACAAAAAAACACAAATTGGTATATGCCAATGTGACCTTAAATTAGTAAAAATTAAAACATATTGTGACTTAAAACGAGTTTTGCCTCCATGTGCCTGTTGCCCATTCAAAATTTATGGACATCATCAAAATAACACACTATGGAATGGAATATGATCTCATGTTAATTTTTGTATTGGCTAAGGGGTGATTAGCTATAAACAGGGCTGGACTATTATACAGGGCTCTACAATACACTAAAAGTCAAAGAAAGTGCTGTCTTGGTCCTGTCCTAGGATAGTGTACAAATATATTTCAGCTGAGCACTTCTTGGCCTTGGTATATCTCTTTTTCTCTGTTACTAGAGAACAAAGAGACATGTGCCCACGTCACACTAATGGATCGTTCATACTCGTCTTTTGTCTAGTCTTTTGTCTTGGTTTAGTCATATGTCTTGTCATAAGAAAGTTAAAACCACTGTTTCTTATGAGAGTGTTCATACAATGCTTTTGCTTTTGTTTTTGATTAGTCTTTGTCTTAAGAGTTGCCAACTTTCAATCCTTAGGAAAACGACTAAGACGAGTGACAGACATCAGCTGATATTTGTTGTTTTTTTTTACAGGGCGTCCGAAGAGCGCAAGCGCGCGGCCGAAATTTTGAATTTACCGCCATTAATCATGTTTTTAACAGAAAATCTCAACATAACCTCAAAATTTTATTTGTTTTTATTTTCTTTTTCGCTTTTGTTCTTTCGTGTCTGTGTTTCGTTCACAAATTAGGTTAAATAAGATTGTTTTGTGTAGAAAATGACTTTTGAAAAGGGGCCTTTTTATTGAAATTGAATTTTTTTTTCAGTGGGTTATGACTAAGACTAATCAAAAACAAAAGACAAGTATGAACAGCCGATTTTGTTTAAGACAGCTTAGACTAATCAAAGGACAAAGACTAATCAAAAACAAAAGACTAAGACGAGTATGAACAATTAGCTTGTCTAACGAACTGTCACGATCAGCTGTTTTTCGATCCAAGATGGTCGCCATGGGACAAACAAAGCGTTTTCCCATAAGCCGCAATGTTAACAAAAACGTAATTTTTAAAAAAAGTGAAACGATTTAACTTACAACAAAGATGCTGTTTTAAGTATTGAACCTTTGTACACATGGGAAAAATGCGTTTTTCTTAAAAAAATCAATTGAAGCCAGTAAATCTCAAATAAAAGGGACCATGTTTTGTTCAAAAGTCAGGTTATGTTTTTATTTACTTTTGTTTTTTTTTACTTTTTTTCCAGTTTTTTACTCAGTTTGAATCATTATTAGTTTCTGTGCTGTTATGAATTGTGGCAGCTGGGGAGAGCTTGATAATGTTAGTTTTGATGGAATGCCAAGTATTTTGACCTTAAAAAATCATCTTGATTTAAATGAACTAGGTATCAGCTCAAAGAAGGGAAAAGAAAGTGGATAAGTGCTCTATTACCTGACTTAACAGAGGATAAATTGAAATATTCGAAAGTTTTTTGTCAGGTTTGTTTTGGATAAATGTGCAACTGCCATTTTGGCAACATTTTCTATTGGGATCTTTTTTTGTGCTTGAGTGGACCTTTTGCAGAAGTGTAAATAATTGTGTGTAATTGTGTAAAACTGTAAGAAATATTTCACTATGATTTTTTTACTATTTTAGGGAATACAATACAGCAATGATCATGACTGGGTCTCTCCTGAATATCCATTCATCCATTGTTTCAAAACAGTTGAAAAATTTTAAAAATGATGGTTGAAAAAAGGGTCCCGAGAAGAAAGAAAAGGAAAACAATATGAGGTTAAAGTGTGAATAATGAGCTGAACCAAATTTGTACACCATCCTACAGAACCTTAAATAAACTTTTGGTAGTGTAGCGTCCTGTATAGTGTCGAGTGAAGTCCTGTATCATCAAAGTTTCTTTTTCTTTAATAAATATTTATTTTACAGACCTCAAAACAGTTTAGAATAAACTGGTGAGTTTGACAGTCTCCCTAACTCAAACCTCTTTTTATCTTAAACTATTTTGGTGCAAATTTTCCTTTATTTCCATGCTTTTTGACACCTAAAACTTGTACACCATAAAATTTGTATAGTATCTGACTGGACCTACTACAAGTCCTGTTGTGAAATTTCTCCGGTACTGTACAGAGCTTATTAGCAAAAAAATTTTTTTGCCATCATTAATAATAGATGGATAAAAAAGTAATCTTTGTTGACTTTGATGACCACAAGAAAAACAAATAAGTTCTCTCAGATATTTTTTTCAATTTCTCTCAAAAAAATTTGGGTTCTAATACTCCTAATGGGTCATATGCTGTTACGCCCAATTATAGAGTAGAGTATATGTTTATTTGCATAAACTTTTAGATACATAATTGAGCAAATATTGTTACAAAAAAACAGTAATAAAAGTAATAGTAACAGTAGTAATACAACAGCGAATATTGTACTGTTGTAAAATTTGAACAGTACTTACTGTTGTGAGCTGATGAATTTGACCGTACTTAAGCCCTATGTATTATAGTTCATGGAAAATCATATGGTGATGTACGGTGTGTGAGGCCAATGACAAGAAAAAACTGTATTTTAATTTTGCAAGTTTTTTTTTAATATAATGTTTACTTATATTTTTTTAAATAAACATATTTTGTAAAGTACTTATTAGAAGTTTGCTTGACCAACCTTGGTTGGAACTTATATGTGCATATTGATCTGTTGGACTGACCTACCTATAAGTTGTGCCTCTTTTTCATTTTACTACTGGAGGGTTAAAACAAATAAACCACGGATCACCTTTGTTAAGATGATCCGTGATTAAACTTTGTCTAAACCTAAAAATCATAGTGAAATATTTTTCACAGTTTAATGCTATAGAAGGCCTATTACTTAGCAAAAGGTTTAGTCAAGTACAACAAAAGATCCTAATAGAAAACCTGAATCTGATGAGAAAAGTTTAGTCTATTTCAATTTCGTCTCTGTTAAGTGAGCCTTGAAGTGAGCTCTTTGAATAGAACTACTTTCCCCTACCTTGGGCTGATAGTTCATTGATTCATTGGTCAAAAAACTTCAAAAACCTTTGGGGGGCCCCAGAGGTCTCATGATGTACTTTATGCTATTTTTTCTGTTTACTCATGAAATATATGGAAAATATCTAAAAAAATATGTGGTTTGGGGGGTCCGGCCCCCTAGCCCCCCGCCCCCTTGGTGCGCCCATGTAATAATTCAAAATAAGTGAAAAAACTAGAAAAAAAGTTTTAAAAAAAACAAAATAAACAAAAACATAACCTACTTTTTTGAAGAAAACATGGTCCCTTTTATTTCAGATTTTCTCGCTTTAGTTTAATATTTTTAAGAAAAACGCATTTTTCTCATATGCACAAAGGATCTATTCTTAAAACTGATTAATTTTTGAGACTAAAGCTCTTGTCGTTTTTGTAAAATATACGTTTTTGTTAACATTACGGCTTATGGGAAATCGGTTTGTTTGTCCCATGGAAGACATCTTGGATTTTATCATATGTTTTATTAGACAGCCCAATACTTAAAACAATAACATTAGTGTCGAGTTTATAAATGGAGGTTAAATCTTGTTCCTTGTATTTCCCTTTTTTTAGTTTAAAGTTGGAGAGAGGGCAGTTTAAATTTATCTCTTTATCCATTTAGATACTTACCACGTAGGTATGATGACTGTAATAAAAAGGAAATTCAGTAAAATTTGTTAAACACAGAAATTAAAGAAAAATTACACAAAAATAAACATTTGTAGCACTTCGTTTCCAGAAAGCTGAACAAACCGCCTTTGATGAAAGCTACAGCGGTGGGACTGTTCACAATTTTACCGTATTTTGAGTTAAGTGAATATACGAGGGGATTCTAAAAGTTTTGGATTATATTTAAAATGTTTCATTATTTTTACAAATTTTCCTATGAATGAGTCAGTTTTCACTTCTCAGATAAAATTCAAGGTTATTGTGCCATAACATTAGTCCAGTTAAATTAAACCGGCTAATGCAGTTTGATTGCTGTGTAAAAAATTCAGAATTTCTTGTGTCTTGAAAGAACTAGACAACTAACCTAATCATCTACCTTTATAGTTGGTTATCACTTTAATGTAGGGATGGGCTCTCGGAGCAGTACCTGCTCATTTTGGAACAGGTTTTGCAAGTTATTCCGTTTTGTCAAAAATTTTTTTTTAAATCTTAACGATCCTCGGATAACAGAAAAAATAATCAAAGTTGGGGGGGTTCGTCACCCAAAACGAGATAGTAAAAGACCTGATGAACTATTTTTTTTGGTCGCCCGTTTCAGCCTTTGACCCACACGCCCCGTTATTCAGACGCTATTTTGACCAGTCCAGTTCGAAACAGGAGCAACATTTTCGGAACAGGTTTTTTTCTGGAACCAGAACAGTTTGCACCTGTTTACACCTAATTCAATGACGAAACGGGCAATTAGGTAGCTTGAGAATTTTTAAAAAATTTATACTGGGATTTAACTTGGATTAATCGCCCAGTGTCACAAATTTAAAGCATTGCACAGGGGTTTCTGGAGACTTATTAAGTGGCCAATATTCGAAACTTAAAAGGCTTTGAGACAAAATTTGGCACTCAAAGATCTAAACATATTTTAGAATTAGTAGGTATGATATAGTTTAGAGGATGAAAAGTTGGTGAAACTGAAATTAAGCGCGTTTAGTACCTACCTAATTAATATTTTTAAAAAACCTACAGAATATAACTAATTATTTTTTAGCTATATCATCTATAATTTTTTATTTAAATTGTGTCTTCACATGTTGCGTATAGTCCTGCCCCCGTTAGTCAAAAGGCCGCAATAACATGGGAAAACAATATATTTTTGCCGCCTTTTAACCAACGGGGGCAGAATCGGTCGACCAATATAATGAAAAAAATATGTCCCATGTGAAACGGGTCTTTAGACATGGGACGGATGATTTGGGACTGACGATAGGCCCGAAAATTTTTTTTCACTATATCGGCCGACCGGTGATACGCGAACATGTGAAGACAAGAATTAAATAAATGGCCCCTGCCGATCAACGGTCTCACGTTAAATTAGCCTGAAAATGAAAAGAAAGCAACCAGGGGCGTGCAGTCAATGTAAGCATCTAATAAATATCATATACAAATAAAATTATATTTATGTATATTTTAAAAATCATCGAGTTTGATTTTTCAAATATTATACTGTATATAGCTTCCGCCTTTTATGTTATTTAGAAGCAGATACATTTGAATTGTGAAGATAAATGGTTATGTGGTGGCTCCTGAAACAGTACAGTTGTATAAATATATACGGTGTTTCACACACATCGAAACAGAGGCCTTTTTGGGTATTTAGAGTGCGAATTTGGAGAAACGCTCGGACACGTCGGTTTTGTTTGCGAGGGGGATACTTTTTAACTATCTTGAAATTTTTGTAGCATGAACCCCCTTCGAGGGGTATACTTTACTCCTATATTTTGAATAGGGAAAGTGGGTGATAGGTGA
This sequence comes from Aspidapion aeneum, assembly GCA_963576565.1. NCBI lineage: Eukaryota > Metazoa > Arthropoda > Insecta > Coleoptera > Brentidae > Aspidapion > Aspidapion aeneum. The sequence goes on from OY755043.1 coordinate 114,193,769, forward strand.
AAGTGATACCTTGTATTGTGAGATAATTGCTTTCAAACTATCACATTTAACATGGACTGATAAAATAAAAATTTAATTAGAACTTTATTATTTTTCGGATTTAAAACAGCCTTTTTTCTCTTAAATTTCAACGCACGCCACTGGAAAGAAAAAGCTTTTAAGGAGCAAATTTCTTGAATCTTCACGTATAATTTTTTGATAATATGCATATTTTTATATTATAATTTTTGATATTTTGAAGCATCTTGATGCCATTGTTTAACAAGCTCCACTTTTTTATTTAGGACGTTTATAAAAATAAATAAAAAATCTCATAAAACGGCAGATTAGGGCAGGATATTTTTATTGATCGATATATCAGCGAGTTAAAATTTGTGTGTACCAACTGGCCTTTTTTGGCCATTTAATTCAGTTGCCATTTAAAATCTAAAAAAATAAAAATAATTTTCGGCCCTATTTTGTGATCATTTTCAAAATCTTTTTAAACATACATATTTTAGGGCTAAATAAACTGTGTGTAAACTTTTACTCAGTATACGCTAACACCACACAAAATTTACATGAAAATCGCCGAATTTTTTTAAGTAATTCATAAAAATTTTCAACCTATATTTTAAAACCTAAGCAGAACAAAAGAAATAAAAAAAACTATATTGTTTTCAATATCCCTAATGGATCTTCTGTCCATGCCATTAAGAAAAATCCCAAAATTGTGCACGTTAATATATGGTATAATGGCCACTAAAAATATGTCCTGAAACCATTGTGCATTCTAAACACCTAAATCACATACATATAATCCTCATTCCGCATTAGGGATAAAGATAGTTTTCGTTACCGTAAATTAAGAGTAATAAATATTTAAGTAAACAATTCCATTCCCCACTGGAAGGGTAAACAGGCATGCATACATATGAGGGGTAAATAGGATGTGATGAACTAAATATAATTATAATAGAATAAGTTATTTATAAGAAAAATATTTAAGAAAAAAAAATAAGTACCTGACAGGATCTAATATCCCGACAAGCTACTAGTGGCTCAGGGATTTTAGACTAAATTCAGCTAAAAAATGTAAATGCTGCTTTTATAAATAAATAATTTGATTTGATTTGAGATTTTGTTTTCTAATAAAAAACAAATTTAGTATGTACTTTATGAAAACATTTTATTAGAACAAAAAAACAATGATTCATTTTGTACAAAATCTTCACATAAACTCAAACTTAAAATGCACTAACATTGGGTAGCTACCCCTTAAAATTGAAAGTAAATGCCATATAAAGGGTAAATGGGCTAAAACCAACAATTATGACAAACACTTTAGTCTTTTTTCTCAATTTTAAGGATAACCCACGTCTAAACTACTAATTAAGAACTCACCATTTTACTTTTTAAGTAAAGATTCATCCTGCATTGACAATTGTCCTAATTTTTTACCTATCCGTTCATGAATGTCCAAAAACTTAGCTACACACCGATCAATACACACTGCTTCACCTTTGGCTATCTCAGTATCTCCATAAACTGGAGGAATGCATTTTTTGTGACATGCATTTGTCATTCTATTGTACATATCCGCCATCATCTCAATCTCCAAATCTTGCATCAGCTGAATGTTTTGTTGTTCTTTTTGAGACATTTTGCTTTAAAATAAATTATTTTCTAAATATTCAAGATATTAATGTTAATTTGTTGCTTTGGAAAAATTTCTAACACTGGGTTCGTACTCTCCTTTATTTGCTTCTTTCATACGTTGTCTAACTTTCATATTCTCATAGCGCTTTTGGTCGATGCTTTTTTTTGAGGCATAAAATAGTCCAAGTGATCCAGCTATTGCCAGGGTCCTAAAACAACAAAAAAATGCATGGAATTTTGGTAGGGTTGCTTTACGTCCCGTATTTTTCGAGACCGTCCCGCTTTTAAAGGTTTTGTCTCGCGTCCTGGGCAAGTTATTAACGGGACGCAATTTGTCCCATTTTTCAAACTTAAAATGTTTAAAATGTTGAAGTTTTAAACCATTCCCAATTTATCTCACATGAATTGAACTCTAAAATTAAAAACGATAAAGTCCTTTCCTTTATAAACAGGGGGACCGACTTTTTTTTTAAATTTATACTGGGACTTTCCATCCAATTTGGATCAATTGCCCAGTTTCGCAAAGTTTTAGCAAAGTTAAAGCATTTTTAAACAAACACAAACAACTAAGTACCTAGCCAGGAATCGAACCCGGACCGCCAGTGTGGGAACCAAACATTGCTACCACCCCAAGTAACATTTCTTTATTTATAGCAGAAGCTAAAAGGTTGCCAGCGCCTTTCCTTAAAACCATTAGTTTTAATGTTTGGTCACTAGCACGTTCCTATTACGCCTTAGACCTCCTAAATGGGACTCCCCAATTGGTGGTGGCAACCTATGTATTAAACTCATTATAAAACCATAAGAAATAAACGCTAGCTTCGCCCTCTAGCGGTTCCACTAGTATAGAACCTTTTAGAGCCTAAAGCTATTATGCCAGGTTCTAAAAGCAACTCAGAAACGTCCTCTACCCTGTTATAAAACTAGATTTGGTAATTTGGTATCCTGGCAATTCTGTTGAATACCATAATACCTTTCGAGTAAAGAATTTTTCCTATAAAAGCTTTAGCGATATTTTAGATTCATAAATTAAGGTCATAAAATTGCCAAAAATGTCAGAGTCCCAAAATTATTGTATCACATAAAAATATACCTATATATAAGGAGTTTGTCGTTTTGTGGATCATCAAATTGCCTGCCAGACTTATTTTATAAAATCGTATCTGAAAAGCTCTCAAAACAAGCGCGCCAGCTCATAAATGCTTTTTAATAGTGTTTTGATAACTAAATAACAAATATTTAAAATAAAAAAAAATAATTTACACTATTCACCATTAAAAAAGTCTGTTTGGTTTACATAAATCAAAATTAAAGTAAAATTATTGTTAAAAAACACTGCTAAAACGACTAGATAAATATTTTCTGTTTACAATATTTTTAAAATAATTCTATATACGCCATTATCGTTTTATAGTGGTCACTTGGTTTTATTTGTTACTCTATCGCAACAAGGATTTTTGAGTGCGCTTATGAAACCAATAAAAAAGAGAAGGTAAACATAGTGAACATAACTTCACTTAAATTTTTTGTATTTGTTTTTTAAACTGTTGTGTTAAATTTAAATGTTTTTTATCGTGCAATTTGCACACAATATCCGTTGTGCCTGCAGGTTGGAGGGAAACCTCTTATATTGGCCGTTTAAACAGGCTTTATCTAGGCTTGGGTGCCCTACCCAGGAGGATAATAAATAATCAATCTTGCAATAGGTAGGTACCAATCTGTACTAGTACTAGTAAAAACTAAAATACGAAAGTATTTATTTACTTCTGTTAGAACCCTTAAGGAAACAAAGTTTTATATGACCGCCTATTTAAATAATATTTAATATGCAGCTATGGGTAACCAAAAATACAAAAGAATTAAGTTTACCTTTAAGCCTTCCAATAAAACCTGTTTAAAATGCCTAAAAGTAATGGCAAAAACCAAAAGTTCAAAGTTTATATTTACCACTCTTAAAAACCTTAAGGAAACTAGGTTCTATATAATCATATTTACTATTAAACTACTGGTAACTACAAAAACAATAGGATATAAGGTAACCTTTTAGCTCTATTATAAAACACTTTTGTTATGACCTAAAGTAATGAAAAAAACTAAAAGACCAAAGTTTTTATTTATTTCTTGTTAAAAACTTTAGGTAAAAGGGTTTTATGAGACCATCTTTATAAATCAGAAATCAAAAGTATCTAAAAGGAACAGAAGAACACTTTTTGGTTGTATAACACCTCTTTAGGTAATTGGCAATATAAATTACCTTTTTGTAGCCAAATTGATCCTAAAAGCCATAACAGCACCCTCTAAATAATCTTGGAACCAAATTAATAAAACCTTGAGTAGTAATGTTACTTGGGACTACACCACGGCGGCGACGATATACATAGGGGGGCTACTTAAAAATAGAATACTGCCTCTACCGGATTAATGGTTCTTTGAACGCGAAAAAAATTTAAGTCGGACCCCCGGAGAGGAGTCTACTCACTCACATTCAACTTTTTTTTTCCAGATGGCATAACTACACTTGTAGTACCTCATTCAAAATGTTATAAGAAAAGAAAAACAACAGAATAGTTTTTTTTTGGTATACATAAATTAAAATGTCAGCCTGGACACAAGTATATGGACAAAACACAGCTTTCCTACACTATGGAGATAAGCTATCATCATACCTATATTAAAAGAAGGCAAACCTATAAATTTCCCGGGCCTGCATGTGTAAACTTTTGGGATAAATAGTAAAAAACGGTTGTGCTGGTTTCTCGAGAGTCAAAACCTACTCGTTCCAGAACAGATCAGTATTCGGCAAAGTAATAGAACTAGAATCAGAAAATTTATTAACAAACTTTATTATTGTATTCTTCAATATCAAGAAAGCATATGATACACCAGGTTCTGACAGCTTAGGAGCATAAAAATTTAACTTTGATAAAATAAATCTATTTAAATTATTTTTTTGGCTTTATAAAAAATTGACTTTTTTAGTCAACCGCGAAGAAAAATAAACATATCTCCTAGGAAACTAAACCGATTTTAAAAGTTTACAATGTGTTGTATAGAGAATCAAAATACCTTTCGAAAGAGGTATTATATGCCCCCCTTTCAATTTAAAAATTTTGATGTCAAATTTTTGACATTAGGTTAGTTTGACATAACTGTCACTTAGCTCAAATATCCTCAAAAGAAGTCTTATTAAAAAGGGTTTCTACCAGAAAGCGATATCTCTTTTTGTGCAAAAGTTGGGGGGGTCTATTGAAGTCTGCACTGTATTATCAGAAGAAGCTATACAAAAAAAATGGTGGTTCACAAGGCTCTAGCGTAATTTTATTTCTAATCTAATCTCAACGATATACTAAAAGAAGTAAATGCTCGACTTTTTGCTGATGACCTAATACTTGAGATAAAAGGTAAGTGCATTAAATTTATGGAATTAATCCTGCAATCACAATTGCAAAAACCCGAAAAATGGTTCAACGATACAGGAATTATGTTTTCCGCCAAAAAAAAACAAAATAATGCTTTTCTCTAAATAGCGTATTATAGAAAACCCAAGGCTTTGCCTATAAAGTACGGAACTTATAAGTGTCGAATCAATTAGATGTTTGGGTATGATACTATATCGAAAGCTGAATTGGAACCTTAACATAAAAAATATTATAACCAAATGCCATAAAAACATAAATGTACTAAAAGTTTTATCCCAAAAAACATGGGGAACAGAAACCAACACATTATTAGCAATTTACAGAGCCCTAATAAGGTTAAAACTTGATTACAGGTGCATAACAATTCCGCCCCTAAAACCATTTTAAAACTTCAGGATTCTACCCAGAATACTTTTACCTTTTATGCGAGGCAGGTGAACCCCCACTCCATCTTAGAAGAATGCAACAGTCTCACATACGCATGGGCAGTTATTCAAAATGAAGCACATCCGCAACTTTGCATATTATTAAAAATTCATTTAAAAATTCAGATTATGTGGGGTGCCAGATATCGATGGCTTGATTTAATTGATTGATTCGAGAGGTGATCAGCTGAACCAAATTTGTACACTGTCCTACAGGACTTTAATAAATTTCTGGTCCTGTATAGTCCTGTATAGTCGGAGGGGGGGGGTCGAAGGCTAAAACGGGCGCCCATAAAAAAAAAACAGGTCATCATGTCTTAACTCTCGGTTTTCTTAGACAGCCGATTTGCCTTTGCCAGCCCTACTACTTAATCATGCTTAGGGCCCCTGACGAACCCTCGCCCTTCCCCCCTCCCCTTCGCTACGCCGTTGTGTGGAAGTCCTGTATAGTCCTGTGGGGTCCTGTGGAAGCCCTGTGGGGTCCTGTAGAAAAATTTGTACACCTTCTGTGGCAGCTGATCACCCCTCGGATTGATTATAGTTTTTTGGCTAAATTACTTCGTTTATTACATTTGTATTTTTATTGATGTTTTATAACTATAATGGTAACATTATTCTCAAAGAATTGATCGCATTTTCTTATTACTTATTCCATAACAACATTATTCGCACATAAGGTAAGACTGTTATAACAACATTGTTCGCACTTATTTTTTCACATGAACCGCACTGTACCATTTGTAGATTTAAAACTACATTGTTCGCACTTATATTTTTTCTTATTTTTGTAATAGCAAGTGTTGCATTGGTAGGTTTATAACAGCATTGTAGACATTTATAAATCTTTGTGATATAAGTTAATATATAATATATTTGTGCATATTAAAATTAATAGCATTTGTGCCATTGATATTTATAGATATTTTTTTATCTTCATTTTTTAAAAATGTGTTTATAAATTTGGAAAATTTTGACAACACAATAATTGTGGCTTTCACTAATAAAACACTCATTATCTTTTGGTAAGTCAAAGTTTAACAAGTGTTATTTCCTTTCAGGGTAGTTAAGAAATTGATTGTGAAATTCCAATATTACTTTGTAAAACATTCTTTTACATATAAATGTAATAATTTTTTTTTCTCAAACACTTTTTTCAAATTAAATTAATTTTAAACATTTCAGTTAAAGCTCAAGGTTGTTTCGGTCAACAAATGAAACCTTTCTAATGGTCAGCTTAAACAATACAGATTGTTTAAATCTGAAATCATAAAACACATTTTTACATTGGGAGTTCGAACGAAACGAGGGGGGAGGCAAGAGGTTTGTGGAAAGTGTATTTTGTCTTCACATCTAATTAAGTTTGTTGCACTAATTGTACCTACACTTAGGGTTTATGGTTAAGTTCTAGGTTGACAATGTTATTGTATGCTACAAAGATAATTAACAACAAGTATTATTTTAAAATTTTCCAGATAAATGGAAGCTTAGCAAAGTTATACCCAATAAAAGTGGTCCAAGACAAAAAATTGAGAACTATCGGCCTATAACAATAGTATGCGCAATCTCAAAAATTTTCGAAATCATAATATTTGACAGACTTTTTGCAGAAGTGTCAAATAAAATATCTTCCAGACAGCATGGCTTCTTACCCAAAAGATCTACCTTTACAAATCTAACAATTTTCTCTCAATACATACATGAGGCTTTAAACAGAAAAAGTCAAGTTGATGTTATTTATACAGATTTGGAAAAGGCTTTTGATAAAGTAAGTCACAGCACTATCTTGGATGGACTAACTGGAATGGATGTTTCTCCATACCTAACTAACTTAATACAATATTATTTGGGAACTAGCACAAGTAAAAGATATCAGTTCGTGGAATTAAAAGGTAGCAGGTCTACTATTTATATAAGTTCTTCTGGTGTGCCTTAAGGGTCTAATCTCGGACCACTTCTTTTTATTATTGCCTTCAACAAAATTATTTCTAAGGTAAAAAATGTGGAATCTTTGACATTTGCCGATGATTTTAAATTGTTTGTGGAGGTTTTTTCATTGGAGGATTCTGAAACACTTCAAAGTGAATTTCAGGACACAGCTCTATATTGCCAGGAAAATGGTTTTAACTTAAATTTGGGTAAATGCTTTTGTTTGTCATTTAGTCGTAACAAAAACTCGAATTTGATTATACAATAAATAATGAGAACCTAGAGTGTGTATCTGAACAAAAAGACCTAGGTGTAACCTTGGATGCTAATCTTTCATTTTCATCACATATTATTTCTAAAATTGGGAGTGCCCAGAAAGTTGCTGGGTTTATTTGTAGAAATACTAAAAGTTTTAACATAGACGTAAGCATATACTTATTTGACAGTCTGGTATTACCAATACTGGAATATGGAAGTGTTATCTGGTCCCTCCAATATGACATTTGGATTGGTATGATTGAGGGAGTTCAGCGAAAATTTTTAAAAGCCATGCACTTTAGAAAGTTTGGGATTTATCCACAAAGAGGTTGCGACAACAACATCTTATTTAAAATGTTTGATAGATTATCACTAAACCAAAGAAGAACTAAATTTTTTTTAACAACAATGTATAGAATTCTCAAAGGGGATGTTGATTGTCCTAATATAGTTGAACAACTTCCATTTGCCATAAATCGAATCAATTCAAGGTCAAAAAAATAAGTTTTATTTAGCTTATCCACGAACAATCCTATCTACAATTTATGCAACTTATTTAACAAGTATGCTTCAGATGTTGATATTGACAATGTTAGCTATAAGAAATTCAAAAAAATTATACATCAAAAAGTGCGCAGTAGTTAATCAATAAGTAATTATGTAATTTGATTTGTTTGTTATTTATCATCTGTAGAAGTGACGTATTGTATAAAATCTTTTTTTTTATTTATTGTAAGTAAGTATCTGTAATTGGCTTTTTGCTGTAGATACTGTTGGAATAAATAAATAAATAAATAAATAAAATGTTTAAATTTTAATTTTAAGTTATTAATTGGATAACTGAGTCTTTCTATAGTTATGTAACTATAAATCTAACCTGAAATTGTGATAATAAATGAGAAATTGTTATTTAGATTTAAGAGATACAAATTGTGATATTAGTTAAGAAATTATATAACACATTATATATTTCAATTTGTCATCCAAACTTATTCTTGTCATTTTGTCCCAGTTTTTAAGCAAAAAAGTTATTAAAAGTTAAATAAAAATATAGTCACCACCTATAAGATACCCACAAAAACCAAAAGGTACTATAAATAATTTACAGGGTTACCCAGGAAAATTTTGAACTATTGCAAACTTTATTTTAAAGAATCTTATGAAACTTGTAATAATAGGGAAGATTACTAGAAAAAATGAGAAGCAATAGATATTTTCGTACTGGCATATACAGGGTGTTTCAACTTAAGTGTCCACCATTGCTAACTTTGTTATTATTAAAGATAGAAAAAAGCTTAAATTGGCAAATAAGAATTTTTAATGCTCTTTAGATGGTCAAATTAAAAAAACAATCAAGCATTGCATTTTCAAGTTGTTTCAAAAATACATTTTTTTTTTAGTTGAACACCCTGCATTTTATAATTTTCTCTGATAGGTCTTTCAATTCTAAACAAAAAGAGATTTTGAGTTTTTTTCTTAAGTTAAAAATAACAAAGATATTGTAAATTCAAAACTATGCTAAGGCATGATTTTTTTTGGTAGAAAGCAGTCTAAGTGTAATTTTGAATTTCAAATATCTTCAATATTTTTAACTTAAAAAAAATCAAAAACTATTTCTGTTTTGAATGTAAGGATATATCAGAAAAAATGGCTCTGCTACAGAATAGCGCCTTACAAACTAGCGCTGCATCAAAATGGCGCTGCCACAAAATAGTGCTGCTACAAAATAGCGCTGCTACAAAATAGCGTGCATCAAAATAGCGCTAACAAAATAGCGCTGCCACAAAATAGCGCTGCTACAAAATAGCGCTGCTACAAAATAGTGCTGCTACAAAATACCGCTGCTACAAAAAAGCGCTGCTACAAAATAACGCTGCAACAAAATGGCGCTGCTACAAAATAGCGCCTTTCAAAATAGCGCCTTTCAAAATAGCGCTGCTTTATTTTGATGCGCGCTATTTTGTAGCAGCACTATTTTGTAAGGCGCTATTTTGATGCGCGCTATTTTGCAGCAGCGCCATTTTGTTGCAGCGCTATTTTGTAGCAGCGCTATTTTGTAAGGCGCTATTCTGTAGCAGCGCTATTTTGATGCATGCTATTTTGTAAGCGCCATTTTGTAGCAGAGCTATTTTGTAGCAGCACTATTTTGTGGCAGCCCTATTTTGAAGCAGCGCTATTTTGTAAGGCGCTATTCTGTAGCAGAGCCCAGAAAAACTTATAAAATACAGGGTGTTCACTTTAAAAAAAGATTTATTTTTTGAAAAAACTCGAAAACACAATGCTCAATTATTTTTTTGATTTGACAATCTTTAAAAAACATCAACAATTGTAATAGTTTGCCAACTAAAGCTTTTTTCTACCTTTAATAATAACAAAGTTAGCAATGGTAAACACTTAACTTGGAACACCCTGTATACAGGGTGTCTCTAAAAGGTCTGTACAAAATCTTAGCACATATTCCTGAGGACAAAATAAGTGGATTTAAAGCAACTTACCTTAGTCCGAAATTGCTCCGTTTCAGAGATACAAGGTGGTAAATTTAAAAATTAAAAATTGATTGTCTTAAAATTTATGAACATTGCTCAACACATTACTTTAAAAATTGGTACTTTTATTCAAGTTTGTTGCTTTTCAGCAATTTCGCTCATGAAACTGAGCAATTTTGGACTAAGGTAATTTGCATTAAATCAACTTATTTTTAACTCAGGAATATGTGGTAAGATTTTGTACAGACCTTTTAGAGACATCCTGTATATGCCAGTACGAAAATATCTGTAGCTCCTATTTTGTATTGTAATTTGACATTCCATTACAAGCTTCATAAGATTTTTTTATTATGTTATTTTATTGGTGACCTAAATAAAGGTCTCAAAGTAGGCATTTCAGAAATGCAAACTTATTATTATTAAGTTTAAGTATGTTATTAAATGAAAATATGTATTAAACTTTCTACATTCTACAGCAACTGCAAAACCTTCTTTACTTTCAATAAAGTTGTTTTTCTAACTCAAAGCTTTGAATTAATTCAAAAAAGAAGTTTCCTGTACAATATCACTTCACAGCATTGTACTTATGGGACAGGCTCAGTCCATTGATATTATGGGTCTATGTCCTGAGTGGTGGATGCAGTTACTTTGTTAAAAAAAAAATGATTTTTTAATATTTTTTACTTGTGGCAAGTTAATATTTTTTTGGACATTTGAATCAAATTGTCAAAAAATATATTGTTGTTTTTCTTTTTTCATAAGCTTTCAAATAAGGTACCACAAACCAAAAATTGAAAAAATAATTTTTTGACATTTGGTTTGGTTCATGTTTAACCTTGTGTTTTGACTAATTATCATTATGATACCTTTTTCTATGTTATTTTAACTGTCTCACCCTCAGATGCACCCTAAGCACTAAAGCGCGATTATGGGTTTAATTGCGATTAAGTCCTTGTTGCTCACATACAAAACAACAAAGAGGGAGAATGAATTAGCTAAGCCTTGTTACAGTGCAACTGAGCGTAAATATATGTATTTTTAAAACGTCCCGTATTTTTTCTGCTTGTCCTGTATTTTGACTTCTTTTTTTAACTTCAGTCCTGTTTTGACCTAAAACAAATCTGGCACCCCTAATTGTTGGAAGATCTTTTCATGCATTTATTCAATGTCAGCACCTGACTCTTATTTTTAAAGTGTTTGTAAAACAATTATTGTAAATTTTAGGCAGAGATATAAATTGAGCAAATCTATAAGTAAACAAAGTGGGGTTATGACATGATTTTTTTTTTATTAAATCCTTACTAGATGCTCACCAGCCGATTGCGATTCGAGGGTGTTTGCCCAGAACCATACTTTAGAAAGCAAATTTTAGGAGTTTCCTTTTATTTTCATCAGTTCTTTGAAGTTTATTTCGGCACGTTTTTTCAGTTTTTTGACATTAAAATTTTACTAATCAACTTCACCCAAAGAAAACAAAAAGTTGGTTTGGTTGGTTAATTTGAGAGGTTTTCGGTGAAGGCTTTAGGGTCACTGCATCACGAAGATGTAGTGTCTTCTTTCAATAGCGACACGACAGCTAAAGATTTTTGTTTATAATATGATAAATCTGACACTGTCAGGAGCTGTGGCATATGGCTCTGTAACGAAATAGCGCGTATCATAACGGCGCGTGATCAAAATAGCACGTATCATAATGGCGAGTGTTCAAAATAGCGCTTATCAAAATAGCGCGTATCAAAACAGCGCGTATCAAAATGGCGTGTGTTCAAAATAGCGCGTATCAAAATAGCGTGTATTCAAAATAGCGCGTATCAAAATAGCGCGTGTTTAAAATAGCTTGTGTTCAAAATAGCGTGTCTAAAAATACCGCGTTTTGAAAGATTGCCATTACAAACGTCGCTGTTACCAAATAGTTCGAGTAAGGGGTCTCTTTCTAACATATTTTTTCAAAAAAAAAACTTTCCTGACTTTTTTTCCGGGATCCGAAAGGGCTTAACCGAACCGAACCGAACCGATTCAAACCCCACCGAACTGAAATGAACCGAACCAAACCGAAACATTTTTTCAAAAAATTATTTTCCTAAATTAGCTTCCCGATCCTTATTTCCGTAGGTTTCTATTCTAACCTGTGACTTGGGGACATTTTTTTAGGTGGAAAAAATGTTTGGGTTCGGTTCGGTTCGGTTCGGTTCGATTCACACACCCTCTAGGATCCCGAAAAAGAAGCCAGGGAAGTTTTTTTTAAATATGTTAGAAAGAGACCCCTTAGTCAAACTATAAGAGTTGTGTTAAGTATAGCAAGCCATCGGTTTATTTAACGGTTAAGTAAGTATAACTTATCTGACCTTGCTCAAACTGTTTGGGTGAATATACCTAAGCAGACCTGATACGCGCTATTTTGTACACGCGCTATTTCAATACGCGCTATTTTGATACGTGCTATTTTGATACGCGCTATTTTAAACATGCGCTATTTTGAACACGCGCTATTATGAACACGCGCTATTTTGATACGCGCTATTTTGATGCGCGCTATTTTGATACGCGCTATTTTGAACACGCGCTATTTTGATACGAGCTATTTTGATCACGTGCTATTCTAAACACGCGCTGTTTTGAAAAGCGCTGTTTTGATACGCGCTATTTTGATACGCGCTATTTTGATACGCGCTATTTAGTTACAGAGCCGTAGCATATATGAGGCGCATAGAATAACAGTGGGCTAACTCCACCAAGACTAGTTTTGAGATAATAAGGGTTTTGTGAATTTTTTCACAGTTAATTAGAGATTTATTGAAATAAAGCCAGGCTATAATAGTGCCAGGCATAATTTTGACACCTTCACATTGTAATATCAGCTGTGATCTTTCAACACACGGCCTTTGTTTACTATATGAACCAGAATAAATAGTGCCTTCTGCTTTTATTAATTGAAAATAAAAGACGAAAGTTTTAAATTCGACTTTGGTATGTCAATTTTGAAGGATCAACTGTCAGTTTTCAATGTGAATGTGTCAAAATAGTGCCTGGCACAATTATAGTCTGGATGTATTTCAATAATTCTCTATTATGTTTCCAGGGCTGCGTTAAAAAATAAAAACCGCCATCTATTAGTAACACCGAAAACCTTGAGATAGACCAATTTTAATCTGATAAAATCACATAAAGCAATGTTAGCCCACTGTTATTCTACGTGCCTCATATAAGGATTGGCGCGGGCTCCCCCCTACCGATGCTGGGATTGTTTCAGATATTTTTCACATATTTCATGAATACAAACATAAAATAGCTTAAAATACGGCCTCATGGGGCTCGGCCACTCCCCTAAAACTGTCTCGGGCCCACCCCAAAACTTTTCTCTATTACGTCACTGATCGTAGTTTTTTTATGTTCAAAAAATTAAAATGGTTTACAAATGTTACGTAAAGGAATGCGTCCGTCCCACCCGGTATGACTGACCACATTTTCTCCAAAAAATTTTTTCTTGAATTAGCTCCAGTGTCTTTCTTTTGGGAGGTCGAAATTGGTATTTTCCCAACCTTTGTCAATTGACGCAAGCGTATCCTAACCGGTCCAGATACCCCCTGACTATTTTCCACCAAAAAAATGTCCCCAAAACTCACAGCTAGGTTTGAGCTCAATTGACAAAGGTTAGAATAACACTGATTTCAACTTCCCAAAATAAGGACCGGAAAGCGAATTTAGGGAAATAATTTTTCGAAAATATGTTTGGTTGGTTTGGTTCGGTTTAATTTCTCACCTTCTGGGATCCCGGCAAAGAAGTCAGGGAAGTTATTTTTGCATTAATATGTTAGAAAGTGATCCCCTTAGTCCAACTATATGGGATGTGTTAAGTTTGGCAGGCCAGGTCTAAAAATATTTTGGAAATGTTTTTAAACAAATTTTTCGTTTGAAAAAAACCTTTTCGAATAATTTTCCGTCCTGAGAAAACGTTTTCAGACAGTATTACCAACAAAATGATTTTCGAAGTAAAGAAATTTCCGCGACCTGCTCGATACGAAAGCTATTTCTGGTTAGAGTACCTGTATGTTGACATATTTGGTTTTATCAGCCATAGGCCATATTTCGGTCTATAAACCTAAAAGAGCTTTATTTTTAGGACGGTGTTTAAAAGCATATATGTATACTTATTAGCATAAATTCTTTCAGTAGTACAATTAGTTTCTTTATATTTTTTTATAATAGATATTATAAATAAATTTAATATAATATCCAGATGCTGACAGCTACAGAAAAAAATCATAAATACCTAAATATTTCCTTTTTTTAAATTTGAATAGCTGTAGCATCTGTTTGAATCAACGAAACTGTCCGTGTCACGTACAAAACCAGAAAAATATGCATTTAGATTATTAAAAGTTATATTTGATCCCAAATCTAAAGAACTTTAAAGATACTGAGTATTACTTAAAAAAAAAGACTTTCTGATATCAACGTAAAATACAAAAATAAAAGTTCTGAATTATTTTTTTTTAAATTATGTTTTTAAACAAACTGTACCTGATTAAATGCACTGCAGAATCATAGGAATATGACTATAACAAATGTACAGAAAAGGCAAAATTTAGAGTAATCCCACAGAAACGATATATGATATGTGCAACAACAAAAAAATCTGAAAAATGGCATATCTTTGACTTGTTTTTATGTGTGCATTTTTTTTTGTTACAGTCAGCCACCACCTTCTCGACAGCAGCATCTTTTTATTTAGAGACAATGACACTTTTACCTTTATTTATACACCAACATGACATATTTACTTTACATGTCAAAGTCTTATATTTTCGAGCTAGGAGTTTGCTAGGAGTCTATTTGAATTTTGCAAATCACGATTATGAATATTCTGTCTAAAAGTTAATTTTTGCAGTAAGTAGTCAGGGCGAGATGTTGTTATAAGTTTATGTACGCATTCGGTCAAATGCAATTTATAGAGACCGTTAACTCTCAGCCATTTAAGTTCTCTCAACTTTTCGGATACGTGATCACATTTACGCAATTTGAATACGAATCTAGCACAGGTGTTAATCAATTTTTGAATTCTGCTCCGGGCCAAACCATGCAAACATCGAAAGTATACAATGTCGGTATAATGAAAGATGGGAAACACCAACGCCTCGCATAATTTTTTCTTAGTCCCTGTTTCCACCAATGCATGCCCACCGCGATTCAAAAAACGCATCAGGTGACTCTGCATTTAAAACCGGCGCCAATCCATGGCCCATCACGTGATGCGTTTTTTGAATCGGGGTGGGCATGCATTGGTGGAAACAGGGTATTAGTTTGAAATTAATTATGGTATAATTATTATAAAGCCCTGATAGTGCAAAGTAACATGTTCTAATTATTTTCGAAACGTGTGTTCAAAACAGTCAAATTACGCGAGTAAGTTTTTACACAGAGCATATTTTCAAATTATTTTTTAGAATTTCGTCGAACCAAAAAACATGACTAAACATTTTTTTGCATTAAGTTGTAAGTTATTAATTTTTGCGTATTCCGCCAGTCTCTCGAGATCTTAATTTACTTTCTTTTCTGTCGGTTATAGAGATTCTGGGTTGATGATATAAATGACTTGACTGTCATCAGCGTAGGTAGCAAGTTTTGAGTGTTTTACAGATAAAAAGATGTCAGCTGTATATATTGAGAAGAAATATTGGACGTAGAATAGAGCCTGAGGTTATATTTTAGATATTTAAAAATTTCCATCTAGGAAGGTGGTTTGACTTCTTTGAGAGAAATAGTCCTCGCAAAGACTAACAGAAATATCATCAAATCCGAAATATTTAAGTTTAGCGCACATAAGGGCATGGTCTATTCTGTCGAACATTTTAGAAAAATCGAGAAAGGTCAGTGCCGCCTTGTCTCCTTTATCAACTGATTCTAGAAATGTATCTGTGTGTGTACAGTAAGGTGGAATACCATCACTGCAAGGGTTTGATGATTTCATTGTCCACAGAATATTTAAAAACTTGTTTATATATTACCCGTTCTACAATTTTTGAAAGTGTATGCAGTAGGCTAACGGGCCTTAATTTTTGGCAGAGGTTTAACAAGTGATCTTTTACAAATTTTTAGAATATATCCATTTATTAAGCAACAATTTATTATATCCGTAATATACGGCAGCATAATTTTAACATTTCACCATTTATTTTGCCTAGGCCTGTAGCATTAGATTTTAGCCCATTAATAATTTCACAAATTTCTTGATAACTGATCCCTTGCTTAAATTTTTTGTTTAAAAAGTGCTGCATGTTATTTCTACAATTAAAGTACTATAACTAATATTATATTCAATAGTAAAAGTGTATGCATTAAATTGTTATGTAGTTTTTTTTTGCATTAATTTACATTTTAAAAATAAAAAGTTGGTTAAAAACTGAGATATAAGTTTTGTCTTTTAATTCTTTAAAAATATATTTCATATTGTAGGTTCTCTAAAGATACAAAATTGTATAAAAATTGCGTGTAGGTACTCTAATTATTCCGAAGTAAGTTGACCACTTAGCCCATAGAAATTCCGAGGCAGATCACGTTGGCTCTGAAACGAAATAGCGATGTACAAAATAGTGAGTATTAAAATAGCGGTATCGAAATAACGACAATCAAAAAAGCGATTGTAACAAAATAGCGATGTAACAAAATAGCGACTATCAAAATGGCGATGTAATAAAATAGTGATTATAAAAATAGAGATGTAACAAAATAGCGATATTTCGGTTCGAATTTGGCATATAGTTTGACTAAGGGGTTTCTTCGAACCGAACCGAACCTATTTAAAAAAAAAACTCTACAGACTACTTTTCCGGGATCATAGAGAGTGTGAATCCGAACCGAACCAAACCGAACTAAACCGAATTTGGTTCGGTTCGGTTCGGGTTCGATTTGCATCCTCTAGGATCCCGAAAAATTCAAGGAAGTTTCGCAGGATATAATAGCGTATTTCGGTTCGGATTGGTCTGATTCGATTCCGTTTGGTATGATTCGGTATTTTGATACATCGCTAATTTGATACATCGCTATTTTGGTTGTCGCTATTTTGATACATCGCTATTTTGATTGTCGCTATTTTGAAACATCGCTATTATGATATGTTGCTGTTTTGTTACATCGCTATTTTGATAGTCGCTCTTTTATTACATCGCTATTTCGATAGTCGCTATTTTATTACTCACTATTTCGCACGTCGGTATTTTATACATCGCTATTTCGTTCCGGAGCCGGTCACGTGTGCTTGTCACTACCCCTGGAGACCAAGGACACTCATCGTAAAGGCAAGCCTTATAGGAAGCGAAGCCAACGTCAGACTTTCCATTTTTTGGTTATTATTTTTGACATGTTTTCCTTGGTTTTGCATTGGCGGTTCGGTTTTATTTTAGAGATGTTGTTTTGCACAGTATGAAGGTACCTAAACTATATATATTTAGGTAATTAGAATTAAAAAGTTATGCTGCAAACTATCTTGAAACTGTATCATTATTAAATAGTTCTTTAGACTGTGTTAAAACCACATTTTTAAAATAAGAACGAGCCGCCAATGCGAGGAAACATGTCAAAAACTATAACCCAAAAATAGAAAATCAAATTCAGGCTTCCAGGATGCGGTGACCCTAGCACGCTTTCCTTTTTGGTGGCCTCTGGTGACTGATTTTGAAAGTTATAACCTACTCTACCAGGGCTGAACGAAAAATTTTATAGCCAGTATAATCAGTACCATAATTTTTAAAATAAATAAATATACGATAAACGTGGTGAATCGAAAATGCAGACAAAAATAACAAATGAACCTATAAAGGATCTGAAACCTTCCTAGCCTTTAGCTGCATGTAAGATTCATGCATGCCCTAGGTATTGAGCCTAGACCCTTTTTTTAATTAGTCTTTTTTCAAAAATCTTAAAACCTAATGCTGGGTTTATGGGAATTTTTTTTAAACGGCTAAATTACAAAATTTGTCGTCAAAAAATAAAAATCAAGCAAAATTAAATGGGTATGTTATCAGTATTTTTCAAGCTTTAACTTTACTAATTACTCACAGGGCCCTAATAGCTATTTGTTGTTTTTGGTGTAGAAGAAGTTTTTAAAGAATATTTATTTTTTTTATAAACGTCCAAAACACCTCTATTTTCTCCCATATAAAAATAAAGGGCTTCTTATATTTTTGGTAAAATATTTTTATATTTTATTAAATATAAACCTGGACCTCTACAAGCATTTTAAATTAAAGTTTGATCTTATTATTTTAACCAGGGAAGTGCTGATTTTTTAAAACAATTGTCAATATGAATGTAGTCCTTTACAAGCATTTAAATTAAAGTTTTATTCTTATTATTTTTACCAAAAAAATGTTAAAGAAAATTTATAATATTTTGATCTTTTTCGATTTTTTTTTGATTTTTACTTAATTGCAGATAAAATTAATGTATATATAGTACAAATATACAAATAACAACAAAACAATAAAAGACAAATAAATGTGATAGCTCAGGGGTTTTCGGACAATTACATCACTGATAAAACAGAGAAAATGTAAGTACTACAATAGTTTAATTTCAACAAAATAGTGAACAACATACAAATATATAAAGTTAAGAACCAATTAATATCGTTTTTCATTAATTTATTTTTTTTTCTTCATCTGTTAGGTAGAGCTATACAATAAGTCAGATCTTGATTTCGAAAGGGTTTTTGGTTTTGCTATTGAATAGCTATAGAATTTCCTGATAAAGTATTTTTTGCGCGGTAATGGGGTTGCGCGGTTTTTGTTTTGCGCTTTATGTGCGGTTTTTGTATTTGCGCGGTAAAAACCTTGCGTGGTATTTTTAGCGCGTTAATGGGCTGCGCATAGTATTTTTTAAGACGTTAATGGGCTGCGCGGTTTATTTTACGCAGTTAAAAACGAGCGTGGTATTGGGCTACGTGTCTATTTTTGTTTTTTACTGCGCAAGTTTCCCAACGATGCACATGCATACCTTTGACGCGACGGTGGGAAAGAACAATTATAGAAAATCGGTTGAATTGGTTTGGTCGAGTGAATACCCTGACAGTTTCTCGTTCTTATAGTGAGACACCTCACATACATACATAAGGTGGAAGTTTTTCGAAAATTTGTGTATGTTTCTTGGTGGCTCAATGAGAAAGCGTTTGCGTACAGAGCAAGAGATTCCGTGTTCGAGTCCCGGCCGAGGACAACTTTTTTCTGATTTTTCTTTCTTTAATTTCACTTGTTGTTTATGGCACCTGTATGTTGTAAAAGTTATTTTATCGCAAATATGTATTTCTTTGCTGCCCCCCCCTTCAAAATAAGTCACTGACGTACAAAAAGGTGGCAACCCTAGTTATAATAATACAAGCATGGGACAAAAAGTTGCTGGCAAAATTTATAGTGGGCGTGATTCTTCGTCCTTAATATTCGGGCTATTCCAAATTAAGTGTCCACCCCGCAGCCCACGAGAAGACCGGCCCGGGCGCGCAAATATCACGTGACCGTAGGAGTCCCACAAAAAAACGTCTCACGGCCCGCTGTCATTATAAAACATGTGTGTGTTCAGTTTTGGTATGTTTGTTTACGTCGATTTTTTTTTAATTTGGCACGAATTTTATGTGAATTTTATCAAAGTTATTAAAGTAACGCAGCCCACGAAAAAGACTGTAGTGGGCTGCGTTAAAATAATTAATGGCTAATGAGTAAATTATAAAGAAAATACCTATAAGATAAACAATGCCGCGAACGTGAAATTAGTCTTGTTCCTTG
Source organism: Aspidapion aeneum (assembly GCA_963576565.1). Classification (NCBI taxonomy): domain Eukaryota; kingdom Metazoa; phylum Arthropoda; class Insecta; order Coleoptera; family Brentidae; genus Aspidapion; species Aspidapion aeneum. Next base: position 114,213,694 of record OY755043.1, read on the forward strand.
TCGGTCCAAGTATAAAACTGAAACCTAATACGTTGCAAACGGGAAAGAAGTGGTAAAAGATAAGATCTTGGATAAGATTGATCAAGTAATAGACATCCTTCGTGACATTTTCGATAGTGAGAGTGAAAAATGTGTTCAGTTGTCATTTCTTATTGAACAATTGGGTCTCTTGAAAAGGTAACCTGAGAATCGAAGATATGGTGGATACACTTTAATAATGGCTTCATCTTTGTTTATCCAGTTATCCAGTGCATACACGTCAATTTACAATTCTAAGGTAATATGTTTTCCGCACCCTCGCAATATTAAAAAACTGATTTGTAAAATATTGTTAACAGATAGTAATCTCTCTGGTAGTGTGAAATATTTAAAGAGTAAGATACAGCTTTTAAAAGAACATGAGTTGGTAGTTAACTTACACTTTATTGAAATAGATATTAAACTTTGTGCTGGGTAATTTTTCAAAAAATTATTGACGACCACTACATTCAGTTCATTGAATGGGAAAACCATCTCACTTATTCACAAAATCACTTGTTTCTTTTTAATAAATTATTGTGAAATGTTTTATATTGAAAATTTTTCGAGCGAGTGTTTTTGTGGAGAAAAACTATTGTCAAAGCTTGAAAAAATTAGTTTAAGGGCATGTAAAGTTTTTTTAAATAATTTTATTAAAAAGCACAATGATTTAGTGTCTGCTAATAAATCTTTGAATAAGAACTCAAAGATGATGACAGTCAAAGAAAAATTAAAAAACTAAAAGCTTAGGTTTGATATGTCCAATTTTGAAAGACTTGTATAGATTTGAAGTTACTAACGATATTATGTACCTAATATATGTACCTGAAGATATTAGAGTGCAAATTTTGTATAATTTTTTATTTTATATAGATTCAGTTCTTTTATCCATAATAAACACATATATCAGCAAAATATTTTTTTCAATTTTTGCTTATAAAAGAACAAAAATTTTTGTCAATTTATTTAAATTGTGTAAAAACAGATAATATATTAAGCAATACAATAAGAATCCTTGGACTCCTAAGATCACGTGACCGCCGACTTGCTTATAACGCGCCATGGCCGGTCTTTATCGTTGGCTGCGGTCCACCCTTACTTGATTATTAGTATACAGAATAGTTTAAATTAAGAACTTAACATTTTAGGTTGCTACAACTTTGTTAATTGTAATTTAGGAATTTTTTTGAGGTTTTGTTAATTTGTTTGTCGAGACCTTTTGCCAGAATATCAATTTTTTTGTTTATTTCGCACACTATCGAAGAAATTTCACGTTTTGGACATTAAAGATTTTTTTGTGTCACTTGTGTTCGCTTGTCTTTTATATTATTTTAAAAAATAAGTAGTAATAATGGTAATACAAAAACAAAGTAGCCTAATGCCGGAAAATTTAACATATTCCTTTTCACATGAAAAGTTAATTAAACGTTCACATTCACATTGCCCCTACAGTTTTAATTTATTTAGAGAAAATTCTGATTTTTTGGACGATTGCAAAACCTTGGTGACAAGCTATATTTTTTAATATTGAAATAAGTTTTAGAACTTCAAGGATTTGGAATTCTATAAACTTCAAGGTTTAATTTAATGTATGTATTCGTCATTATAATAGTGACGCAAACGAAATTTTCTATTGGTTCTGATAAAATAGATCGTCCTTAATATTTTCGACTAGAAATTTTTCTTGAAAAATTGGAACAAATATCTGAGGGCGCGGCAGTGCCTCGCCAAGTTCGCGCTGACGTACCATCTTTTCTTGAAACAATTCAGCCCATATTTGACCTATCTAAAACTCTACTTCGGAATGAGCTACAAATCTCAAACTTTGCACAGTCGTAAATCTCCATAGACTTAACAACTCCTTCAAGTTTCATGGACTTCCATAAAGTAGTAAAGTAGTTACGAAATTTCAAAAAACGTCGAAATTGTCACTCACTGACTGACTCACTCATGTATAGATCATCAAATAGATCATCAAAATTCTACTGTACTTTCAGATATGCTAAAATTTGGCAGACTGGTAGATATTATGACCAAACCCCTGGAAGAAATCAAAAAACCCCAAAATTCTAATTTACTCCCCTCCCCTATACATATAAAGTTATGTAAAAGTAACATTTCCCACATCCAGAAATGCTAGAGAGCTGACTTTTGGCAGACTGATAGGAACTATGATAAAACTATAGGAAAAAAATTAAAACACCCCAGAATCCTAATTTACTTCCCTCCCCTACAAATGTGAAGTTATGTAAAATTAACACTGCCCACTTCCAGAAACGCTAGAGACCTGAGCTTTGGAAGACTGATAGGAACTATGATAAAACTATAAAAACAAATTTTATTTACTTTCCTCCCACATAAATGGAAAGCTGAGCTTTAGAAGGCTGATAGGAACTATAAGAAAACCCTAGGAAAATTTAAAAAAAACCTAAAAATTATAATAAGACAATGAAAATGTTTTTATTTTACTACTTTAAAACTTAAATATTATCCAAATCTTTTAAACAAGGAGTGACATCATAACAAAAAAGCCAAGTACGCAAAAGTGGTAGTCCGTAAAAAGAATTGAGATAAAAGTAAAGCCAAGTTCTTTAATACAAATTTAAAAATGGAAGGTTCTTACTAGTTTAGAAATGTTTTTCTAAACTTGGCTATTATGGCTGCATATGACTCTTAGGCACAGTGCTAAATTGAACATAAATAAGTTCTGGTTGGAATAGCAAAGTTTAGAAAAACATTTCTAAACTAGTAAGAATCTTTCATTTTGAAATTTGAATTGGGAGAGCTTGGCTTACTTTTATCTCAATTCTTTTTACGGAATACCACTTCGCGTAAAATTTTGTATTTTGCCCTTATACAGATAAAAATAAAAATAAAAATTAATTGTCCGATAGAGGGCCCTGAAAGCTTCCTGGAAGGTTTTTGTTTTTTTTTACGTTTTTAAAACTTCCCCACAGAAGGTTTTTAAAACGTTTTTCAAATTAATTTTTTTATACCTTCTGCAAAATTTGGGGACGTTTAGGGTTTTTTTGTCAGACTTTTCAAGGATTTTGCTCAATTTTTTCTTTTGTGGCCTCCTCATCCTCATTTTTAAAAATGATTGTAATGAAATAAAATATAGATTGATAAATATAACCAACAATCAAACAAGTTTTCGTGGCTAATCGGGTAAAAATAAATTTTCCTTCTCTCATATTTTTCCTTGGGTAGATCGAAAGCTTAACCTTACGGGGGTCAGGTCCTCAGAACACTGCTTGGTCAATGTGACACCCTTGCGAAGTTAATTAGACGGTTTTGTCTCTAATCCTATGTCTATAGTGAGAAAACACTCGCAAGAAGCGCCATCTACCGAGATACGAGAGAAACTAGAACAAGAGCAGGCGAAAATAAACTGCTTTATATCGATCGATGAAAAGATCGATTGCAAAGAAACCATCTGCGACAGGTCTTCTGTCTTTTAGGCCAGAGCAACGCTGATTAGCGATTTTTAATCTTTTTAAATAATAACTTATATATAAAAAAGAAATTTTTGTATTTTTTAAATATTTTTTATTAATAAAAATATTAATATTTCTTATTGATAAAAACATGTCTTTAGCGAGATATAATAATAAAATATTATTTATATTTTTTAAAGGAATAAGTAAGCAAAAATTAATTTAAAAAATATATATTTTTTTATACATTTTTGGAGGTTAATTTGAGAGCCTGTATCTCCTCAACTTGCAACTTTATCAAAAAACGGATTACCACATTTTTGAATCACAATTAGCTGAGTATTCAGCTGGCTGTAACAGATTTTCTCTTTTTTTTTGTAAAACCCTTTTCCCTCCACTCCTCTAGAGGCCTATCCTTACATTACGTAAGGCTCAAGGGGTGAAGGTGGGGTTTGGCATTGCGTTACACTCAATGTTTGTTTAATGTGTTTTTTCTTGAAAATGCGTTACGAGAGGGAGGGGGGGGGATCAAAAATCCTGAACGTAATTTAAGGACGTTCCTAACTTTAAAAATCCTATATCTTAAAAACAGATGTGTGTTGACCCCCATGTTATATAAACTTTTTTCTCGGAAATAACCTCCTCTATCATCTGCTGCACTATAGCCCCTAAGGTATGGGACACCCTGTATAATGGTAAAACTTTGTTTAATTTTAATAATTTTCACAAAAATATCCCTATTTTTGTTTCACATCACTGACTGCTTGAATGAATTATGGTATAGCCCAGTATTCATCATTCGAAAACACGCTGCAAGATTCTTCCACAGTTCCCGACGGTCCCCTTAAAAATTTGTCGAATATCTAATTTTAAAATTGACACTTCTTGTCCAAGAAATAGGTCAAACAGATTTTGTGTAAGGGCAATCAAAAAAATTCCTATTTTTGTTTAACCAGGGCTATCAAAACGGACGGGCCACGATCCTCCACTTTGTTGACGTCACATCCGGGGCTGATTTTTTCTTGATGGTCACGTTACGACACAGCTGATTGTCTTTAAAATATTGAAGTTGGAATGACGGTTCATGAATATTTGATTTTTTTCTAAATAAAGCCGGTTTTGAGATTGTTTTTCCTATATTCTTTCAGAACATTATTTTTAAAATCTATAGTTATATTTAATTTTTCAGAGCCGCTTCATTAGCTCACACAAAAATTAAGTTTAAAGCAGAAGTAAATGTGACAATCACAGATGACAAAGTCAAATTCATGTCAAATAAAACAGTTGGCATGTGGTACATGGCGGGTAATTTGAATTCAAAAGAAGGAATGCTAAATCTTGATGATTTGTACCTTTTAATCATGTTGCTTCCTTACAAAACTTATCAATATCGGGATGGTGTCTGTGAATATTTCACTGAAATTTCGCGAAAATCTGTAGTGCCATTTTGAAAATATCATAAAAAAACGTCTGAGCTCCCATAAGACCCAATGTAAAATTCAGCCCCCGGAGAACAGCTGATTTTTTTCAGGGTCGTGGCCTCTATTTTTGTGTTGGCCTTGGTTTAACATCACCGACTGCTGCAATCAATTATCGTATGGCTCATCAGCAATCATTTGAAAAAACGCCGCCAGATTGCTCCACATTTTCCGACGGTCCCCTTAAAAATTTGTCGAATATCTAATTTCAAAATTGACATTTCCTGTCCAAGAAATTGGTCAAATAGATTTTGTGTAATGGGCAATCAAAAAATGTCCTATTTTTGTTTCAAATAACTAAGACTTCAAAATTTACTAATTTAATACCACAATAACATTTCGTATTCCAGAAATTGGACAAAAATATTTTAGGCAATGGGCAATCAAAAAATGTCTTTTTTTTGTTTCACATCACCGACTGCTGCAATCAATTATGGTATGGCCCCGTATTAATCATTCGAAAACACGCTGCAAGATTCTTCCACAGTTTCCGATAGTCCTCTCAAAAATTTGTCGAACATCTAATCTCAAAATTGACAGATTTTGTGTAAGGGCAATCAAGAAATTTCCTATTTTTGTTTAACATCACCGACTGCTGCAATCAATTATGGTATAGCCCAGTATTAATCATTCGAAAACACGCTGCAAGATTCTTTCACAGTTTCCGACGGTCCCCTCAAAAATTTGTCGAATATCTAATCTCAAAATTGACATTTCGTGTCCAAGGAATTGGTCAAACAGATTTTGTGTAAGGGCAATCAAAAAAATTCCTATTTTTGTTTAACATCACCGACTGCTGCAATCAATTATCGTATGGCTTATCAGGAATCCTTTGAAAAAACGCCGCCAGATTCCTCCACATTTTCCGACGGTCCCCTTAAAAATTTGTCGAATATCTAATCTCAAAATTGACACTTCGTGTCCAAGAAATTGGTCAAATAGATTTTGTGTAATGGGCAATCAAAAAATTTTCTATTTTCGTTTCAAATAACTAAGACTTCAAAATTTACTAATTTAATACCACAATAACATTTCGTATCCCAGAAATTGGACAAAAATATTTTGGGCAATGGGCAATCAAAAAATTTCTTATTTTTGTTTAACATCACTGACTGCTTGAATGAATTATGGTATAGCCCAGTATTAATCATTCGAAAACACGCTGCAAGATTCTTTCACAGTTTCCGACGGTCCCCTTAAAAATTTGTCGAATATCTAATTTTAAAATTGACATTTCGTGTCCAAGAAATTGGTTAAACAAATTTTGTGTAAGGGCAATCAAAAAAATTCCTATTTTTGTTTAACATCACCGACTGCTGCAATCAATTATCGTATGGCTTATCAGGAATCCTTTGAAAAAACGCCGCCAGATTCCTCCACATTTTCCGACGGTCCCCTTAAAAATTTGTCGAATATCTAATCTCAAAATTGACACTTCGTGTCCAAGAAATTGGTCAAATAGATTTTGTGTAATGGGCAATCAAAAAATTTTCTATTTTCGTTTCAAATAACTAAGACTTCAAAATTTACTAATTTAATACCACAATAACATTTCGTATCCCAGAAATTGGACAAAAATATTTTGGGCAATGGGCAATCAAAAAATTTCTTATTTTTGTTTCACATCACCGACTGCTGCAATCAATTATGGTATAGCCCAGTATTAATCATTCGAAAACACGCTGCAAGATTCTTTCACAGTTTCCGACGGTCCCCTCAAAAATTTGTCGAATATCTAATCTCAAAATTGACATTTCGTGTCCAAGAAATTGGTCAAATAAATTTTGTGTAATGGGCAATCAAAAAATTTCCTATTTTTGTTTCAAATAACTAAGACTTCAAAATTTACTAATTTAATACCACAATAACATTTCGTATTCCAGAAATTGGACAAAAATATTTTGGGCAATGGGCAATCAAAAAATGTCTTATTTTTGGTTCACATCACCGACTGCTGCAATCAATTATGGTATGGCCCCGTATTAATCATTCGAAAACACGCTGCAAGATTCTTCCACAGTTTCCGATAGTCCTCTCAAAAATTTGTCGAACATCTAATCTCAAAATTGACAGATTTTGTGTAAGGGCAATCAAGAAATTTCCTATTTTTGTTTAACATCACCGACTGCTGCAATCAATTATGGTATAGCCCAGTATTAATCATTCGAAAACACGCTGCAAGATTCTTTCACAGTTTCCGACGGTCCCCTCAAAAATTTGTCGAATATCTAATCTCAAAATTGACATTTCGTGTCCAAGGAATTGGTCAAACAGATTTTGTACAAGGACAATCAAAAAAATTCCTATTTTTGTTTGACATCACCGACTGCTGCAATCAATTATCGTATGGCTTATCAGGAATCCTTTGAAAAAACGCCGCCAGATTCCTCCACATTTTCCGACGGTCCCCTTAAAAATTTGTCGAATATCTAATCTCTGGTCTAATAGATTTTGTGTAATTGGCAATCAAAAAATTTTCTATTTTCGTTTCAAATAACTAAGACTTCACAATTTACTAATTTAATACCACAATAACATTTCGTATCCCAGAAATTGGACAAAAATATTTTGGGCAATGGGCAATCAAAAAATTTCTTATTTTTGTTTCACATCACCGACTGCTACAATCAATTATGGTATAGCCCAGTATTAATCATTCGAAAACACGTTGCAAGATTCTTCCACAGTTTCCGACGGTCCCCTCAAAAATTTGTCGAATATCTAATCTCAAAATTGACATTTCGTGTCCAAGGAATTGGTCAAACAGATTTTGTGTAAGGGCAATCAAAAAAATTCCTATTTTTGTTTAACATCACCGACTGCTGCAATCAATGATCGTATGGCTCATCAGCAATCATTTGAAAAAACGCCGCCAGATTGCTCCACATTTTCCGACGGTCTCCTTAAAAATTTGTCGAATATCTAATCTCAAAATTGACATTTCGTGTCCAAGAAATTGGTCAAATAAATTTTGTGTAATGGGCAATCAAAAAATTTCCTATTTTTGTTTCAAATAACTAAGACTTCAAAATTTACTAATTTAATACCACAATAACATTTCGTATTCCAGAAATTGGACAAAAATATTTTGGGCAATGGGCAATCAAAAAATGTCTTATTTTTGGTTCACATCACCGACTGCTGCAATCAATTATGGTATAGCCCAGTATTAATCATTCGAAAACACGCTGCAAGATTCTTTCACAGTTTCCGACGGTCCCCTCAAAAATTTGTCGAATATCTAATCTCAAAATTGACATTTCGTGTCCAAGGAATTGGTCAAACAGATTTTGTATAAGGACAATCAAAAAAATTCCTATTTTTGTTTGACATCACCGACTGCTGCAATCAATTATCGTATGGCTTATCAGGAATCCTTTGAAAAAACGCCGCCAGATTCCTCCACATTTTCCGACGGTCCCCTTAAAAATTTGTCGAATATCTAATCTCTGGTCTAATAGATTTTGTGTAATTGGCAATCAAAAAATTTTCTATTTTCGTTTCAAATAACTAAGACTTCAAAATTTACTAATTTAATACCACAATAACATTTCGTATTCCAGAAATTGGACAAAAATATTTTGGGCAATGGGCAATCAAAAAATGTCTTATTTTTGGTTCACATCACCGACTGCTGCAATCAATTATGGTATGGCCCCGTATTAATCATTCGAAAACACCCTGCAAGATTCTTCCACAGTTTCCGATAGTCCTCTCAAAAATTTGTCGAACATCTAATCTCAAAATTGACAGATTTTGTGTAAGGGCAATCAAGAAATTTCCTATTTTTGTTTAACATCACCGACTGCTGCAATCAATTATGGTATAGCCCAGTATTAATCATTCGAAAACACGCTGCAAGATTCTTTCACAGTTTCCGACGGTCCCCTCAAAAATTTGTCGAATATCTAATCTCAAAATTGACATTTCGTGTCCAAGGAATTGGTCAAACAGATTTTGTATAAGGACAATCAAAAAAATTCCTATTTTTGTTTGACATCACCGACTGCTGCAATCAATTATCGTATGGCTTATCAGGAATCCTTTGAAAAAACGCCGCCAGATTCCTCCACATTTTCCGACGGTCCCCTTAAAAATTTGTCGAATATCTAATCTCTGGTCAAATAGATTTTGTGTAATGGGCAATCAAAAAATTTTCTATTTTCGTTTCAAATAACTAAGACTTCAAAATTTACTAATTTAATACTACAATAACATTTCGTATCCCAGAAATTAGACAAAAATATTTTGGGTAATGAGCAATCAAAATATTTCTTATTTTTGTTTCACATCACCGACTGCTGCAATCAATTATGGTATAGCCCAGTATTAATCATTCGAAAACACGCTGCAAGATTCTTCCACAGTTTCCGACGGTCCCCTCAAAAATTTGTCGAATATCTAATCTCAAAATTGACATTTTGTGTCCAAAGAATTGGTCAAACAGATTACCTACTGCTGCAATCAATTATCGTATGGCCCAGGAATCATTTGAAAACACGCCGCCAGATTCCTCCACAGTAACCGACGATCCCCTCAAAAATTTGTCGAATTTCTCCAGTCTCCGGCTGCTGCCAGCATCCTGCCTCTCCTAGCCAGCTACATCACAGCTTTCTCCCGAAAATCGATAGCCTCGTTCCTTTTCTTTTTAACTCTGCACAGTTCCCTTTTCCGTCTCGTTTTATCATCCTACGTCGCGCATCCCAACATTTTATGGGTTGTTCCGGCAAGATATTTTTACACACTTTAAAACGGGAGTGCACAGAGCATTATTTGAAAATTATTTTCGTCTTATTAAACACACGCGAGTAACAAACATCTTCCTGTATCGCGCGCTTATTTTGCTTTTTAAGATGATTTAAGTGTAGGTTTAAGTCGGTATTTGTGACGCGTATTATCCTTCGAAAAATGTACAAACATGAAAATTTGGCAAGTGAAACTGGAAAAATCGTCATGTGGGTTTCCTGTATAGTTTTGGATTAAAATTAGTGTAAGTTTTTTGCTTTTTATCTCTTTATTTACCTTTAGCATTTATGCCTGTTTTAATATTTAAGACCAATATCAAGCGCCCGGGCCATTATCTCTAAAATGTATCAAGCGACTCTAGCTCAATTGATAAGAATGACCTTTAACAACGTAGGCGTGATTTATATATTAAGGGTTGATGTTGGTGTCCTACTCAGTTAAACCCATGTCATATGTTTGACAAACTTTAATCACATAGGTTTAAAGGTAGGTATTTTGTGTACTCTTAACCACAGCTTAACTTTCTTAACTTTGTAGATTTTTAACGTTTTGAATTGGTTAGTAGTAATTAATTACTTTTCAGTCGTTTTGCTTCTTTATTAATAGTAATTTTGATTATTTCCAGTTCGTCGATAAATAATAACAATAGCAAAATTGACTTGTGGCCACATTTCTTTTGTTTCTACGGTTTTAGTTGTTTTAAACTCAACATCGAATTCAGATTTGTTATGCATGCATAATGCAATCTTTGTTTTAGTTATTATCAATTAGATTACTTCCACTTCTTTGATTCAAAACAATAAGATTGTTTTGTTTGTAGTTTGTATAAAAAAGGGGTTGGGTTTAATAGCTGTTATTTTTATGAGTATTATTTAAAATTTTAAAAATATTGATACCCATCTATTTTGTTTTGAAAGGGCTATTCCTGTAATAGATCAAAATTAGAATCGTATATTATCTTACTTACCTTTAACATAATAATAATAATAATAATAATAATAATTAATGTCTTTATTTCACAATTTAGAAATCAAACTTACAATATAATACAAATGTTTATTTTACAAAAAAGACAATTGTGAAAAAGGCGAAATTCAGCCCTTTCGACATGCTTGATGCCAAAAGCGCTGATCAGTTAACCTACCACATTTATGCCTGTTTTAATATATTTGACTTCTATATCAGGCGCCCGGGCCATTATCTCTTAAAGGTATCAAGCGACTCTAGCTCAATTGATAAGAATGACATTTAACATCGTAGGCGTGATTTATATATTAAGGGTTGATGTTGGTGTCCTACTCAGTTAAACCCATGTCATATGTTTGACAAACTTTAAACTTTAATTACCTAGCATTAAAAGATATTTTGTGTACTCTAACCACAGCTTAACTTTCTTAACTTTGGAGATTTTTAACGTTTTAAATTGGTTAGTAGTTATTAATTACTTTTCAGTCGTTTTGCTTCTTTATTTTTAGTCATTTTGATTATTTCCAGTTCGTCGATAAATAACAATAGCAAAATTAACTTGTGGCCACATTTCTTTTGTTTCTAGGGTTTTACTTGTTGTAAACTTCAGCATCGAATTGGTATTCAGATTTGTTATGCATGCATAATGCAATCTTTGTTTTAGTGCTTCTTTTCTAGTCAATTCGATTCAAAACAATAAAATTGTTTTGTTTGTAGTTTTTATAAAAAAGGGTTTGGGTTTAATAACTGTTACTTTTATTAGTCTTATTAAAAAAATATTTATACCCATCTATTTTGTTTTTAAAGGGCTATTCCTGTAATAGATCAAAATTAGAATCGTATATTATCTTTTGAAATACTTACTTACCTTGAACATTTATGCCTGTTTTAATATATTTCTATCTCAGGCGTCCGGGCCATTATCTCTTAAAGGTATCAAGCGACTCTAGCTCAATTGATAAGAATGACATTTAACAACGTAGGCGTGATTTATATATTAAGGATTGATGTTGGTGTCCTACTCAGTTAAACCCATGTCATATGTTTGACAAACTTTAATCACATAGGTTTAAAGGTAGGTATTTTGTGCACTCTTAACCACAGCTTAACTTTCTTAACTTTGTAGATTTTTAACGTTTTGAATTGGTTAGTAGTAATTAATTACTTTTCAGTCGTTTTGCTTCTTTATTATTAGTCATTTTGATTATTTCCAGTTGCTCGATAAATAATAACAAAAGCAAAATTGACTTGTGGCCACATTTCTTTTGTTTCTCGGGTTTTAGTTGTTTTAAACTCAGCATCGAATTGGTATTCAGATCTTTGTTTTAGTGGTTATTTTCTAATCAATTAGATTACTTCCACTTCTTTGATTCAAAAGAATAAGATTGTTTTGTTTGTAGTTTGTATAAAAAAGGGGTTGGGTTTAATAGCTGTTATTTTTATGAGTTTTATTTAAAATTTTAAAAATATTGATACCCATCTATTTTGTTTTGAAAGGGCTATTCCTGTAATAGATCAAAATTAGAATCGTATATTATCTTACTTACCTTTAACATAATAATAATAATAATAATAATAATTAATGTCTTTATTTCACAATTTAGAAATCAAACTTACAATATAATACAAATGTTTATTTTACAAAAAAGACAATTGTGAAAAAGGCGAAATTCAGCCCTTTCGACATGCTTGATGCCAAAAGCGCTGATCAGTTAACCTACCACATTTATGCCTGTTTTAATATATTTGACTTCTATATCAGGCGCCCGGGCCATTATCTCTTAAAGGTATCAAGCGACTCTAGCTCAATTGATAAGAATGACATTTAACATCGTAGGCGTGATTTATATATTAAGGGATGATGTTGGTGTCCTACTCAGTTAAACCCATGTCATATGTTTGACAAACTTTAAACTTTAATTACCTAGCATTAAAAGATATTTTGTGTACTCTAACCACAGCTTAACTTTCTTAACTTTGGAGATTTTTAACGTTTTAAATTGGTTAGTAGTTATTAATTACTTTTCAGTCGTTTTGCTTTTTTATTTTTAGTAATTTTGATTATTTCCAGTTCGTCGATAAATAACAATAGCAAAATTAACTTGTGGCCACATTTCTTTTGTTCCTATGGTTTTAGTTTTAAACTCAGCATCGAATTGGTATTCAGATTTGTTATGCATGCATAATGCAATCCTTGTTTTAGTGCTTCTTTTCTAATCAATTCGATTCAAAACAATAAAATTGTTTTGTTTGTAGTTTGTATTAAAAAGGGTTTGGGTTTATTAACTGTTACTTTTATTAGTCCCATTTAAAAAATATTTATACCCATCTATTTTGTTTCTAAAGGGCTATTCCTGTAATAGATCAAAATTAGAATCGTATATTATCTTTTGAAATACTTACTTACCTTTAACATTTATGCCTGTTTTAATATATTTGACTTCTATATCAGGCGCCCGGGCCATTATCTCTTAAAGGTATCAAGCGACTCTAGCTCAATTGATAAGAATGACATTTAACATCGTAGGCGTGATTTATATATTAAGCGTTGATGTTGGTGTCCTACTCAGTTAAACCCATGTCATATGTTTGACAAACTTTAAACATTAATTACCTAGCATTAAAAGAAATTTTGTGTACTCTAACCACAGCCTAACTTTCTTAACTTTGGAGATTTTTAACGTTTTAATTTGGTTCGTAGTTATTAATTACTTTTCAGTCGTTTTGCTTCTTTGTTTTTAGTCATTTTGATTATTTCCAGTTCGTCGATAAATAACAATAGCAAAATTAACTTGGGGCCACATTTCTTTTGTTTCTAGGGTTTTAGTTGTTTTAAACTTCAGCATCGAATTGGTATTCAGATTTGTTATGCATGCATAATGCAATCTTTGTTTTAGTGCTTCTTTTCTAGTCAATTCGATTCAAAACAATAAAATTGTTTTGTTTGTAGTTTTTATAAAAAAGGGTTTGGGTTTAATAACTGTTACTTTTATTAGTCTTATTAAAAAAATATTTATACCCATCTATTTTGTTTTTAAAGGGCTATTCCTGTAATAGATCAAAACTAGAATCGTATATTATCTTTCGAAATACTTACTTACCTTTAACATTTATGCCTGTTTTAATATATTTGACTTATATATCAGGCGCCCGGGCCATTATCTCTTAAAGGTATCAAGCGACTCTAGCTCAATTGATAAGAATGACATTTAACATTGTAGGCGTGATTTATATATTAAGGGTTGATGTTGGTGTCCTACTCAGTTAAACCCATGTCATATGTTTGACAAACTTTAATCACATAGCTTTAAAGGTAGGTATTTTGTGTACTCTTAACCACAGCTTAAAGCTTTAAAGGTAGGTATTTTGTGTACTCTTAACCACAGCTTAACTTTCTTAACTTAGTAGATTTTTAACGTTTTGAATTAGTTAGTAGTAATTAATTACTTTTCAGTCGTTTTGCTTCTTTATTATTAGTCATTTTGATTATTTCCAGTTGCTCGATAAATAATAACAATAGCAAAATTGACTTGTGGCCACATTTCTTTTGTTTCTAGGGTTTTAGTTGTTTTAAACTCAGCATCGAATTGGTATTCAGATTTGTTATGCATGCATAATGCAATCTTTGTTTTAGTGGTTATTTTCTAATCAATTAGATTACTTACACTTCTTTGATTCAAAACAATAAGATTGTTTTGTTTGTAGTTTGTATAAAAAAGGGTTTGGGTTTAATAGCTGTTATTTTTATGAGTATTATTTAAAATTTTAAAAATATTGATACCCATCTATTTTGTTTCTAAAGGACTATTCCTGTAAGAGATCAAAATTAGAATCGTATATTATCTTTCGAAATACTTACTTACTTACGTTTAACATTTATGCCTGTTTTAATATATTTGACTTCTATATCAGGCGCCCGGGCCATTATCTTTTAAAGGTATCAAGCGACTCTAGCTAGGGTTACCAGATGAAAACGTCTCTAACCAGGACCAGCCGTCAAGAAAATCCGGACAAAATCCGGACGTCAAAATTTTTTCGATGCCACACACAAAAAATCTACTTTTTTTATTGAAACAATAACTAATAAATAACATAATATACCTACTATATTATAGGTACTTTTCACTGCTTTGTATTTTATTCAACAGCGTTGAATTTTTAGGCAGAAGTACAAAATCCTAAAATTCTGAGCAGCTCATATTTCTTAAATTGTATGAAGTCATGAGTATTCTTTTTACAGAAGATAAAAGCAGCCTATTTCTTTCTTTGGTCCACTGGGTAGAAATACTTGCATTAAAATATTTTGCCCATTTTTCGTGGGTAGGCAGATTGTGGTCATCACAAGTAAAATTGTCTGATATGTACTTTATAAGATTACAAACTTCATCAAAAAAATTGTGTGTGCTTAAGACCACACGGCAGAAGTGTAAACTTCAACAAGGCGAAATTAATAATACTACTTTAAGCGGGGTCTTTACATAACGTTTTACCTTACGTCTTGCCTGTCAGTCAAAAGGGTCAAGTATGACGGTTGAAAGACTAGCGTAGACACTTGATAGTTTTAACGTACGTTTTTAGATCAGTTTTTGATACAAAACGATGGTTTTATTCGAAGTTCTCTAGGCGGTCTTCCGTCTTAAATCAGTTCAAGTAAAACGTCCGTTTTTCCGTCTACACACAAAGTTTTACTTGATGCGTTTTGACTGAACAGGCAAGATGTAAAGTAAAACGTTATGTGAAGACCCCGCTTAAAGGTGAATTATTGTTTAATTACATTTTTTGAAACTAGTTTATTTTGCATTATTTGATGTTTATAAAGGCGGCTACTTTAAAATCCGGACGTTTATGAAAAATCCGCCCGGACCCACCCGGACGTAGTAAAAATCCGGACATGTCCGGATTAATCCGGACGTCTGGTAACCCTAACTCTAGCTCAATTGACAAGAGTGACATTACGTAGGCGTGATTTACATATTAAGGGTTGATGTTGGTGTCCTACTCAGGGAAACCCATGTCATATGTTTGACAAACGTATTATCCTTTGAAAATTGTACGAACATGAAACTTTGGCAAGTGAAACTGGAAAAATCGTCATGTGGGTTTCCTGTATAGTTTTCAATTAAAATTAGTGTAAGTTTTTTGCTTTTTATCTCTTTATTTACCTTTAGCATTTATGCCTGTTTTAATATTTAAAACCTATATCAAGCGCCCGGGCCATTATCTCTAAAAGGTATCAAGCGACTCTAGCTCAATTGATAAGAATGACATTTAACAACGTAGTCTTAATTTATATATTAGGAGTTGATGTTGGTGTCCTACTCAGTTAAACCCATGTCATATGTTTGACAAACTTTAAACTTTAATGACCACATCTTTCTTAACTTTGTAGATTTTTAACGTTTTGAATTGGTTAGTAGTAATTAATTACTTTTCAGTCGTTTTGCTTCTTTATTATTAGTCATTTTGATTATTTCCAGTTCGTCGATAAATAACAATAGCAAAATTGACTTCTGGCCACATTTCTTTTGTTTCTAGGGTTTTAGTTGTTTTAAACTCAGCATCGAATTGGAATTCAGATTTGTTATGCATGCATAATGCAATCTTTGTTTTAGTGGTTATTTTCTAATCAATTAGATTACTTCCACTTCTTTGATTCAAAACAATAATATTGTTTTGTTTTGTAGTTTGTATAAAAAGGGTTTGGGTTTAATAGCTGTTATTTTTATGCGGTGTTGCCACCGAAAAATCGGTAGATCTACCGATTTAGCCTTTTACTTTACGATATACCGAATTACCATAGTTTTCTACCAATTCTTTTTCAATATAAACTTGTTTTTTTTTTATACGCCTCGTAATCACGATTAAAAAAAAACACCATAAATAAAATATTATTTTTATGTAAGATCCTTTGTAGAATAAAAATTTTATTTCAAGCCATTGTTTTTAAAAGTGTATTTATGGCGCCATCTCTTGGATTTTGCGATATACTCAGCCGACAGCCGCAAGCGGCATTAAAGATCACGCTATTATAAACCCTGAGGTTTTTTTTATAATATTATCTACCTATTGCAATAAAGCCAGGCACAAATTGTGCCGGGCACTATATTGACAGTTTCACATTATAAGAACAGCTGTCCTCTTTCAAAATAAGGCCATTGTGTATTATAAGAGCCTGAATTAATAGTGACGTCACAATTAATGGAAAATAAACGACTGGATTTCTAAATTCGACTTTGGTATGTCAATTTTGAAAGATCAACTGTCAGTTTTTAATGCGAAACTGTCAAGATAGTGCCCGGCACAATTTGTGCCTGGCTTTATTGCAATAGGTCCCTAGTATGTACCTAATTTTTTTATTTAATTCTTAATTTTGGTATTTTGTCAGTAAAAACAAATCGTAGAAATACAATTTACCTACTAAATCAATCCAAACTATCGATAGTTCTCCAGGCACTATCTACACATCTACCGAAATCTAACGATATTTCTCGAAGCCTTCTACCGAAGACCTCAGGGTCGAGGGTGGCAACACTGTTTTTATGAGTATTATTTAAAATTTTAAAAATATTGATACCTATCTATTTTGTTTCTAAAGGGCTATTCCTGTAATAGATCAAAATTAGAATCGTATATTATCTTTTGAAATACTTACTTACCTTTAACATTTATGTCTGTTTTAATATATTTCACTTCTGTATTAGGCGCCCGGGCTATTATCTCTTAAAGGTATCAAGCGACTCTACCTCAATTGATAAGAATGACATTTAACAATGTAGGCCTGATTTATATATTAAGGGCAAAGAAATTCAAGGAACCCTGAATGTTTTTGATTAAGGGTTGATGTTGGTGTCCTACTCAGTTAAACCCATGTCATATGTTTGACAAACTTTAAACTTTAGTCACCTAGCATTAAAAGGTATTTTGTGTACTCTAACCACAGCTTAACTTTCTTAACTTTGGAGATTTTTAACGTTTTAAATTGGTTAGTAGTTATCAATTACTTTTCAGTCGTTTTGCTTCTTTATTTTTAGTCATTTTGATTATTTACAGTTCGTCTTGTGGCCAGATTTCTTTTGTTTCTAGGGTTTTAGTTGTTTTAAACTCTGCATCAAATTGGTATTCAGATTTGTTATGCATGCATAATGCAATCTTTGTTTTAGTGCTTCTTTTCTAATCAATTAGTTTGTATAAAAAAGGGTTTGGGTTTAATAACTTACTGTTACTTTTATTAGTCCTATTTAAAATACTCTGCCATTATATGGGCCCCTAAGCTCACACTAGGTACTATAGTTATAGTGTACGTGCGAGCTAATAAAACTAAAACTTGAAATATATCTTATTCAACTCTAGACTAAATTACCTTTCGTATGATACCACACAAGCCATGTTTTGACAAACTCAAATTTTTGAAATCTACCCCCACCCTTAAAAAAACAAAACTAAAATGTATTTTGTTTGACTCCCGACTCAATTACCTTTCGTTTGATATCACACATGCCATATTTTCACCTAAACTGAAATTTTTGAAATCGACCCCCACCCTTTTATTTGGCTTGTGTTGGGTGGATTTTGTTCATTTTTAAATAGGACCATCTCGACGCAAGACCCAGCCTAGGTACCAAATTTCATTGAAATCGGGCAAGCGGTTTTTAAGTGATGCGCGTTGGTCGTTACAGACAGAGAGACAGACAGACGGCGCGTTTTTAACGTTATTTAACGTTATTTATTTATTTATTTTTACTAAAAAATATTATAAAATATACTGAGATATATTTTATTCAACTCCAGATTAAATTACCTTTTGTATGATACCACACAAGCCATGTTTTGACAAACTCAAATTTTTGAAATCTACCCCCACCCTTAAAAAAAAAACTAAAATGTATTTTTTTTAAGTCTAGACTCAATTTACCTTTCGTTTGATATCACACACGCCATATTTTCACGTAAACTCTAATTTTTGAAATCTACCCCCACCCTTTTATTTGGCTTGTGTTGGGTGGATTTTGTTCATTTTTAAATGGGACCATCTCGACGCAAGACCCAGCCTAGGTACCAAATTTCATTGAAATCGGGCAAGCGCAGCAAGTTATGCGCGTTGGTCGTTACAGACAGACAGACAGACAGACGGCGCGTATATGGGGTTTTATCGATTTCATTAAATTTTACTTCATTCTGCCCTTCAAAAGTTATCCAAATTCATATAAAATTTTTCTGGTATAATTTCAACCCTACCGACAGAGAAAATATCTATGCGGTCCGAATACAAAGTATTTGTTTTCCGACCGACCGAGGCCAGGTGGATGGACGGCACCTCATTGGCAGATTTTTTTGAGATGCGCTTTTAATTGCTTTCTGGTGTTCGTTTCGGGACCCCTTTAGTCGGCAGTATGCAGAGTTAGAAAATAAATCAGTGTCGTTTCTGTAGGTGTCGGAATAGAAAGTTTTATTATCTATTTTTATTTCTTTAGTTTACGCCATAATTAAATAAAATAATTTTCATGAGTATATCTACCGCCGCCCATGTCACTTTCTTTAAAGGATATGCCGATGGTCGGCTTTTATCTTTGTTCAACTGACTTTGCAAAAACTATAACGAAATGGCATTTTTTGAAAAAATAGTCAAAATTTGTAATACCAGATACCACCCCTGAGGGATGGTTTAAAGTTCGAAAACCAATATAAATAATCCATGATCGATAAAAAACTCATATAATTTTATCTGTAGATTCATTACCGTATTAAATACGTATTTATTTCTTGTGTAAATTGAATATCAAGTGTAATTTTAAGTTAATTTAAGAAAACATTGTATAGCAAAATTGGTAAATAAAAGCTTAAAGTAAACAAAAGTATTTAAATATTCAGTCCATCAAGTTTTTATTTATTTATGGCTTTTAAATTCGACTGCATTAAGAAAAAAACAATACAAAACTAACCTTAAAAAATACGGTAACATTAAAGGACGGCCACCGTAAACACCATGCGCTGTTACCGTAAATAAAAAATAAATTAAATACAGGGTGTTTTATTTAAAAAAAATAAACCATATGTCAATAGTTTGACAAGTGTATGACATATGTCATTTTTGACATCAGATTCTGATGATTTAGAAAAAGTTATTTAACTTTGCTTATTTAAACGTTACTGTTAGATTAATACAGGGCTATCAAAACGGACGGGCCACGATCTTCCACTTTGTTGACGTCACATCCGGGGCTGATTTTTTTTTGATGGTCACGTTACGACACAGCTGATTGTCTTTAAAATATTGAAGTTAGAATGACGGTTCATGAATATTTGATTTTTTTTTAATAAAGCCGTTCTTGAGTTTGTTTTTACTTTATTCTGGCAGAACAATTTTTTTTTAAATGTATAGTAATCTATAATTTTTCAGAGTCGCTTCATTAGCTCACACAAAAATTAAATTTAAAGCAGACGCGAATGTGACAAACACAGATGACAAAGTCAAATACATGTCAAATATAACAGTTGGCATGCGGTATATGGCGGGTAATTTGAATTCAAAATAAGAAATGCTAAATCTTGAAGATTTTAACCTTTTAATCATCTTGCATCCTTACAAAAATTTGATAGAATATCGGGATGGTGTCTGAGAATATTTCACTGAAAATTCGGGGAAATCTGTAGTGCCATTTTGAAAATATCCTAAAAAAACGTCTGACCTCCCATAAGACCCAATGTAAAATTCAGCCCCGGGAGAACAGCTGATTTTTTCAGGGTCGTGGCCTCTATTTTTGTGTTGGCCTTGATTAATATTAATGAAGATAGCTATTAAGTAACATATGGTCAATTCAATCAAATCACCCGGCACGTGACATATGTCAACTTTTTTGACATTTTTAAAATATCTGTGTTTTGTTTACTGAGATTTCTTGTTTATTCCAGTTTTTTTTTGTAAATTTCGAAAAAATAAACAAAAATGTTTTATTTTTACTTTTTCGGCCGCCATCTTTAAAAAATAAATAAAGTATATTTTTTTCTAAAAACTAGTTGATTGGGTGAAAATTTATCAAATTGAAGAGCACAGGGAAAAAACGTGCATTTAGTTAGTTTGGGGATATAACATTTTGAAAGTTTAAAACTGGCATGTTCTTTCCCTGTTGGCCAAATGAATTATAAGTGATATCCTGTGATACGGCCTGTTTTTCCCAGTTTGAATATTCCAGACAATAATACACATCTTAAGACATCATTTGGCATATATAACCAACTTTCTTAGAAAAAATTACTTTGCAAGTTTTTTCCCTGTGCTCTTCAATTGTGGATTAAAATTGTAGTTTTTGTAAAAGTAATTGTGCAGGTTTATTGTGGACACCATGAAGAGTGTTTAATGTCCTCTATAAACCACTCTCAACTTTATTAACAAATTATAAAGAAAAATACAAGTAGTTACCTATGGAATGGCACTCCCTTACTTCTCCCGGACATTTTTCCACTAACCGCACATGTTTTACGTGAATTATTTCCCACACGACAAACGCAAAACACCGCAAAATGTCAAGATGCACTCCACCCACACAGCAGCTGTATGTCTAAAATGACAAAACACACGCAGGCGCAAGGCATCTTTTTAGACTATATTGTATATCCATTTGGATACGCAGGCCTTCAGAGTGGATACCCAGTAAACATAAAATGGATACCCATTTATAAAATATAATTAAAATATAATACCTAAAATACAGGGTGTAATTTAAATGATGAACCATCTGTAAGAGATGTTGCGGAAGGTCCAAAGTAAACAAAAAGTTCAAATAACTTTTGGGCAAGTTATAGCATTTGTTAAGTTTGGAGACTAGTGAAATACTCTGCCAATATATGGGCCCCTAAGCTCACACTAGGTACTATAGTTATAGTGTACGTGTGAGCTAATATAACTAAAAACTGAAATATATTTTATTCAACTCCAGACTAAATTACCTTTTGTTTGATACCACACAAGCCATGTTTTGACTTAAACTCAAATTTTTGAAATCTACCCCCACCCTTACAAAAAAACAAAAACTAAAATGTATTTTGTTAAAGTCCGGACTCAATTACCTTTCGTTTGATATCACACACGCCATATTTTCACTTAAACTCTAATTTTTAAAATATACCCCCACCCTTTTTTTTTTAATAAATTAAAATGTATTTTGTTTAACTGCAGACTCAATTACCTTTCGTTTAATATCACACACGCCATATTTTCACATAAACTCTAATTTTTGAAATCTACCCCCACCCTTTTATTTGGTTTGTGTTCGGTGGATTTTGTTCATTTTTAAATGGGACCATCTCGACCCAAGACCCAGCCTAGGTACCAAATTTCATTAAAATTGGCCAAGCGGTTTTTGAGTTATGCGCGTTGGTCGTTACAGACAGACATACAGACAGACAGACAGACAGACAGACAGACAGACATACAGACAGACAGACGGCGCAACAAAAAAGTTTCAAAATCATCTGAAACGCAAAGATATATAAAAAATTTTGAAATCGGAGCAACTTTTTTTTTCTCGAAAAAATTAGGATCACCATAGCTCACACTACTATAGTATAGTATGTATATGTGTGAGCTAAAACCATAAATTTTTAAAATGACAAATTGAACAACGTTAAATAATTTTAATATGATTCAAAAATATTCTATTGCTTTTTTTTCAAGAAAATATAGATAGGTTAAGGATACAGTGTGGCCAAATAATTTTTGGAATAGGTATAAACTATTGTCAATTCTTTTAAGAATTAATGTTTTTTTATTAATTTACACAAAAGAAATTGATAATAAGACATAATATAGTTATATTAGCACTACATTTTAAAGATTTTGTAAAATTTGTTGAAAAAAAAACAGATTTTTGGTAATAATTTTGAGTATTTCTATTCGTTTTCAAATAATTTTACCATTTAATTATACCCTTATTTTCATGCATAATTTTAAAAAATCTCTAAACCACTAAACCGACAATAAATAAAAAAGCATCATGGCGAAAGATCAAGTTCATTAAAGATCACTATTTAAATTTTCCGCCATCTATAAATATAATATGGCTTACTAAATTGAATTGGACCCTCCATAAAGGAAAATTTTTTTCTTATGTTGCAAGATATTTTTCGACCCTTTTTTGAATTTATTTAAAAAATCTAGGTCCATCACAGACGACGAGGTACTAAACATAAAAAATAAATCGTTCCAACATAAAAAGAAGCGATCCTTCATAGAAGGACAAATTTTGACTTTTTTCAATATCTTGGATTTAAAAATGTCAATAGTTTTGTTCAAAGAGCAATCGAGTATCACCATAATTCTGTTTATTTCATCGAAATCGGTTCAGAGAATTTATATAGAAATTATTGCAGACAGAAATTAAAACAACAGTTACTATAACAATTATGAGTTAAAGAACCACTAAACTGATTTTATATAATCCGTTCATTATTAGTGAATTTATGAGGAAATGAATGAAACATAATTGATAAAGATTCATTTTTCGGGAACCAATAAACCGATTTTAATGATTCCTAGTTAAAATTATGTTTCGTGATCCACTAAACGGATTTTAGTGATTCGTAACTAGTTGCATGAGGGTGACGAAAACAGAGCGGTTTTAAGAATTCCAAAAAATATCCGGAAAACAAGAATAAATAAACCTCTTTGAAAAGGGCAAGATTAATTCTGTCAGGTACCTTAGGTTTTATAATCAATTTTCTGCATAGTTCTGTCTCTTCCATTACCATTGGTAGTAGATATGAGTACCGGGTTTAATTACAGTTTTTTTTTTATTTTAATTAGTTATATACAAACACATCCTATAATACTCCAAAAACTTTTTCAAGATTAATTTTTAACTATTTTTGGGTTAAATCGGGAGGAACATAAAACGGTGACGGGTCTCTTGAGGAATTTGGATACGCAGTAAAGTATCACTAAAAGATGCTCTGCGCAGGCGCACTTGAAATTTCGCGTCCGCGAATTTAAATTTGCCATTGTTTCCAATGCCAGCTATGAGTGTTTCACTTTTCGATTCTTTGAACATGTATTTATGCTATAACGTATTTGGGTCACCCTAACTTAAGCAGCAACGCAAACAGTCCTGTGCAAAATGAATGCTTTTTGTGTGGGAGTGATTTGATGCCCTGACAATTTAGCCTTACAGTTTACGTTATTACTTGCGTGGTGTATCTGCAAACAGGCGAAATGGAGCAGTGGCTTTGTAATAAAGGCCAAAGGTTTTTGGCCTGTTTCTGAACGTGATGAAGTTTCATATCTAGTTGTAAGCTTAGGCAAATGAAAACATTGGAATATAAAAGAGCTGAACTTTTAAATATTAGCTCACACATATACTATACTATAGTAGTGTGAGCTATGGTGATCCTAATTTTTTCGAGAAAAAAAAAGTTGCTCCGATTTCAAAAATTTTTATATATCTTTGCGTTTCAGATGATTTTGAAACTTTTTGTTGCGCCGTCTGTCTGTCTGTCCGTCTGTCTGTATGTCTGTCTGTAACGACCAACGCGCATAACTCAAAAACCGCTTGGCCGATTTCAATGAAATTTGGTACCTAGGCTGGGTCTTCGGTCAAGATGGTCCCATTTAAAAATGAACAAAATCCACCGAACACAAACCAAATAGAAGGGTGGGGATAGATTTCAAAAATTAGAGTTTATGTGAAAATATGGCGTGTGTGATATCAAACGAAAGGTAATTGAGTCTGGAGTTAAACAAAATACATTTTAATTTATTTTAAAAAAAGGGTGGGGGTATATTTCAAAAATTAGAGTTTAAGTGAAAATATGGCGTGTGTGATATCAAACGAAAGGTAATTAAGTCCGGAGTTCAACAAAATACATTTTAGTTTTTGTTTTTTTTTTAAGGGTGGGGGTGGATTTCAAAAATTTAGGTTTAAGTCAAAACATGGCTTGTGTGGTATCATACAAAAGGTAATTTAGTGTGGAGTTGAATAAAATATATTTCAGTTTTTAGTTATATTAGCTTACACGTACACTATAACTATAGTACCTAGTGTGAGCTTAGGGGCCCATATATTGGCAGAGTATTTTTAAGCATGCCTGATTTATCTAGCAGAATAAAGCACAAGGGATAAATTTAATTTTTAATTTAATAGGCCATTTGAAAGGACGTTTTGTTTTCTCTAAAAAAGGTGTTTTAACATTTTTTTCCTAATATGCTTAGCTTTTTTGAAAAATGAATGAAACCAAAAAAACATTATTTTTTTTCAAGATCCTAAAAATTAACCCCAATTTATGGATGCCAATTAAATTGCTAACCGTGGACTTCGGTGATACATCGTTTAAAAGATAATTTGATTTTCTATAATGAAGTTGATTATTCTGTAAAATGCTTGCCATTTGAGAAAATGACATAAAACTGAATAATTTCGGTTAATTTTGCAAGGGTCGCGGAACTTTAATCGAAAACGCGTTGTTCGAAAACCATTTTTTTGAAAGCAATAGTTCGAAAACATTTTTTTTAATGGAGATTTGTTCAAAAACAGTTTATTCGAACGGATATTTGTTTGAAAACGTTTTGTTCATTAAAAATAGCAACTTTTTGACTAAGGGGTCTCTTTCTAACATATAAAAAAACCTTTCCTGTCTTCTTTCGCGGGATCCTAGAGGGTGTGAAACCAAACCGAATCGAACCGAACCGGCATCCTAGAGGTTGTGAAACCAAACCGAACTAAACTGGTACTTCGATTCGGTTCAGTTTTGTTTCACACCCGCTAGGATCCCGCAAAAGAAGTAAGGAAAGTTTTTTTTTTGAAAAAACATGTTAGAAAAAGACCTCTTAGTCAAACAGTTGCTGTTTTTAATGAACAAAATGTTTTCGAACGAATTTCCGTTCGAAGAAAACGTTTTCGGACAAATTTCCGTTTGAACAATTTTTTTTCGAATAAATTTCCGTTCGAACAAAATTTTTTCCATTGTCCTTTCAAACAAATTTTCGTTCGAACAAAATGTTTTCGAACAAATTTCCGTTTGAACAAAATGTTTTCGAACAAATTTCCGTTCGAACAAAATGTTTTCGAACCAATTTCCGTTCGAAGAGACTATTTTCGAACAAATTTCCGTTCGAACAAAATGTTTTCGAACAAATTTCCGTTCGAACAAAATGTTTTCGAACAAATTTCCGTTCGAACAAAATGACTTTCGAACAAAATGTTTTCGAAAAAAATTCGAAGAAAATTTTTTGAAGAAATTTCCGCGACCCTTGCATATTCTATGGAAATACATAGGAAACGGGTGTAATGCTAACACTTCAGGCTTCGTATCTCAGCAAGGGTGCTACCCAGAGAACTCAGTGATATTTCATTTTATAGGCTATTAGTAGTCTCTGTTTTACGTTCTTACAGATTTTCTCAAACATAAGGAGTTTCAAAGTTAAAGGCCACTAAATCAAAAAATTGGTCAAAATCCAAAATCGCGGCGAAATGTTTAGCTTCATAACTCAAAAACCATTCGTCTTACAAAAAAAACGTACAATAGCGTTTTTGTAGGAAATTTTATTGTTTTCAACTTTTGTCTAAAACTCTTTTTCATAAAATGCACAGGGTCCAAGTAATTTAAAAAAAAGCCTTTTCGTACACACTAAATCCAAGATGGTGGGGGGAGCCGGTCCACGCCAAGGTCGAAAACTCAAAAAAAAAAATTTAGGACTCCGATTTGAACAACATATGTCAAAATCGCGACTACACGACCTTTTACAACCAAGGGGGGAAGGGTCTTTTTTTCGCTCTAATGCCTGGCCTACTAGTATATATTGACATAAATAATAATAGTGAAATTCTTCTTTAATGCTAAAACCCCAGCTAAAAAAAAGTGTGTACATTTATATAAACTTCTTTTTTTGCAGATGATGAATAAATTTCACCGCCATCTGAAAAATGACGAAAATATCCAACATCATACGTAAAATTTATACAAAAACAAATTGCTAAATTCTTGACATGGCGATTATCAAAACAAGTTGGGTTGTAATCAGTCTTCTACTACTTTGTTTTCTAAGATCATCAATATGTGAAGAAGCTCTCCAAAATTTGGAGGTTACAGGAGCAAAGATTGATACTGTAGCTTTAAGGAAAGAAACTATTCGTCCATATTCTAGCAATATAAAATTCATACCAAATAATTTAAGTGAAGAAAATACAGCAAAAGACAATGTACAAAATAAGCCAAAAGACAAAGATAAAATTAATGCAGACAAACAACAAATATTTACAAGTAAAGTTGCGAATGGTATAATAGAAGACAAAAACAAATATGAAGTTACTTTTATAGATCCATTTAATTTAAAAATACGAAGCAGCGCTATAGAGGAGATAGATTCAAGCAAAGAACCAGTTGACTTCGTGGTACCATACGAAGCAATATCACGGTTTAACACTCAAAAATTAGAGGCAACCACAACTATCTCTTCACTAAAAGCGGTTGAAGATAATTCCAAAATCTTCTCTAAAGAGCCATCACAAATAGCTTCAACAATAAATCTCAAGTTAACAGATTTCGACAATGGAGTTGATATTTTCTTTCGAACTAAAAAAGATGTGCCAAGAAGAAAGACGCCTATGAGTCAACCTTTTGCTGAGTTGAAAAGATTGAATCAACAAGCCAAGAGGAAAGAAATGCTGGACAGAATGGCGGCAGATGCCTCGGTCAACGGTACTGGGAATGCTGTTAATGTGGATGAACAGGTAATTATTTATTTAACTTATTAGAGACTTATTAGCCACGGCACGTATCTTGACGTAACGTACGTTTTAGTCAAGTGCACAGGTGCAGTACTTATGGAACGGACGATACGCACTCCACGCGGTACATCAGCTAGCCTCAGGTCACTCATCGTAAAGTCAAGCCTTAAGGCGTTCACACACACAATTTACGTAATCCCTAGCATGGCGCATAGCGGGCTTTCAACCAATCAGCGATCGAATAGCAGCGGTCATATTGGATTTACGTAAGAAAAGTCCATAAGGTTGAACTTCTTACGCGTTATGTTTTTTTGTGTGTGATCGGCTTTATCTTTACGATGTGTGACCTTAAGCTAGCGAACGTAGAAGCGTAACTACAGATCAAAAAAAAGTTGTGCAAATTAGTTAGGATTTCGACCCAATTTGATTCTAAAACCCGGTTCCCACCTACGACTTTCTCGTGCGTGCCCGCGTCACATGACTGTCATAATATTTTATATTGAGATTATGTGACGCGTGAGCGGGCACCCACGAGAAAGTCGTAGGTGTGAACCGGGTGTAACACCCGGTTTCCACCTATGCATGCCCATCAGGTGACGCTGCATTTAAAACTGGTGCAAATCCATGGGCCATCACGTGATGCGTTTTTGAATCGGGGTGGGCATGCATTGGTGGAAACAGGGTATAAGAGTGTGTTTTGATCAACCCTATTTTTTAAATGTTTTGGTGTACATATTTAATTTTAATATTTTAAAGTGGAGATTCTTTTTTGGTATCCTGTAGTGAAGAAAAATTAAATTAAAATAGCGACAATCCGAGCCAAAAGAGTTTACGTTTTAGCGATGGTAAACCAATTATAAAAGTTATGGTTATACATACCTATCTATGAAATTAGCTCCAAGGAGCCAGCTGCTTATCAGCTAGCTCCAAAAAATTACAGAAGATCAGATAAACTATACTGTCCCATAAAAATATTAATAACCCTTCTGTTATTTTACATTTTTTACTTGAAACTTAAAACAATTGTAAAGAAACCACCCCTCTATCGTCCCTATATGTTATCATTTTCGTACAAACCTCAGTGGCGGAGATATGACTTTTTAAATTTTATTGAAGTGAATATGGAGCTAGGTCCCTAATTACGACATTTTGACAGCTAAAACTTGCGTGCATTATAAAGCGATTGCTCTTCTATCGCTGCCATATTTCACTATTTTGTTACAAATGTCAGTGGCGCAGATATGAATTTTTAAATTTTGTTGTAGTGAATATAGAGCTTGGTCCCTAATTACGACATTTTGGCAGCTTTTCACTTAAAACTTGTATATATTGGCATCGGTAGACAGGCGATTGTTTTTTGATGTCCGCAAATTTTAAGTCAAAAGCTGTAAAAATGTCGTATTTAAGGACCTAGCTCCATTTTCACTTCACTAAAGTTTAAAAATTTTTATCTTCGCCAATGACTTTTCTAACAAAATACTGAAATATAGCAGCGATAGAGTGGTGATCTCTTTACAGTGTATGCGAGTTTGAATCTGTCAAAATGACGTAAAGGGACCTAGCTCCATATTCAGTTTGTTAAAATTTAAAAATATCTTTCTTCGCCACTGACGTTTGTAATAAAATAGTGAAATAAGACAGCAATAGAAGGGCAATCGCTTTAGAATGTACGTAAGTTTTAAGTTAAAAGCTGTCAAAATATCGTAATTAGGGACCTATACTCCATATCATAATTTTTGAGATAACTTTTTGCCAGTTATCAGCTGTTTACCATAACAAATAGCATAGGCCAACGAAAAAAAGTTGTAAAAAGTTGTCTCAAAAATAATGATATGAACTGTAAATCCATATTCACTGCGAATTTTTTAAAACTTTCTGTCGCAATCGCATGAAGTTTGTAACAAAGTAGTAAAATATAGCAGCGATAGGGGAGCTATCCTTTTACAATGTATGCAAACCTGTTAAAATGACGTAGTTAAAGACCTAGCTCCATATTCACTTCAATAAAGTTTAAAAAGTCCTATCTCCGCCACTAACGTTTGTAACAAAATACTGAAATATAGCAGCGATAGAGGCGATCTCTCTATAATGGGAGCACGTTTTAAGACAAAATCTGTCAAAATGCCTCTATGACTCTCCGCCACTGACATTTGTAACAAAATAACAGGGGTCTTTATTGTGCTAACGCCATCTACGCTGTTAACGCGGGACCATCCGCTTAACGTGACCTCTAAACCACAGCTTTGTATTGATCATCAACTTTCGCCTACTTCGTTGATGCCCAAATTCCATCCGCTGAATCTGTATTAACAAACGGATAGTATAGGTTCGCCCTCTGATTGTAAAGCGGACGCGTGCCCAATCAACCATTACGTCCAGATTTAACTAGCAATTTTTACCTCAAAATTTAGTTTCTTAGAAAAAATGCTATTACAAGTATTGTCGTATCTACTGTTTAGAAAAAAATTGGTTTTTATAGCCAAAATATAGAATTTTTGCAAAGTACACCTTAGCTGGCTTGGACAGTAACGAAAGCTAGGATGCTGAGGATGCATTCAAAGAAGCAGTGTTAAGGGTGCCCTAAAATAGTATTTTTGATGTTTTTGTTTGATTATTAAAAATAATTTTTTTTCCTGTATTAGCGAAACTACGGGGTATAGCAAAAATCTAATTACACCATTTTTAAGGGCTCAAAAAAAGAGCACCGTAAGGAGCTGCAATCAGAAAAAGGGGCACGCTGTACAGTACCGTAAGCAAGTAAAATAAAATAAATTTGTCCTCCATCCAAAAAATCAACTCGAATTAAAATGTTTCTGTAATTTTTCAGCAATACAACAAAGAAACCGACGCCATTCATATCCTGCACAAGCACATCAAAGAAAGATTCGACGATTACGGCTCGGGCGTGAACTGCAACTTTGAAAACGACTGCAAATGGAACTGGAGAAAAGATATAGCGGGCGGATTCTACATAACACAGGGGGTGAATACGATGGCGAACGACGGTTGGCCAAAACAGGATGCTAATGGTCGAGAAGGGGGTAAGTAAAAACTTTTTCTGGATTTGCGCCAATACTCTAAGGGCGTTTGCACACAGGACGGTAACAACGCTATTTGCCGCGCACGATATATCGTACGCGATATCGCCAAAAATCACAAATTTGTCATACAATTAAATGCAGTGTCGCCCATTGGCTGAAAAATGTCCCGACGATATTGTCACGAGGGGGTTTTATCGTGACGAACACAGTTTAAGTTAGGTGCAATGGTTTTATTATAATACTTATATTTACAACTTACATTGTACTTAAATACATCTTGTCTACAAATCTTCTTTGATACGCTTAACTTCTTATACTTGACTATTGTACTACTTGTTCACTATTAACTAAGCCTGGGCGTTAGGTTCTCAGCGTACAACTAACTGCTAAACTCTTTTGGAGATGCTTTTATTACAAACCGTTTGCCATTGATAGGATATCGAGATGTGTTTTGTTTCCTGTATAAACATCATCGAAATCCCATTAACCGCGTTGTTTATAATAAATCTGTATACAATTTATTACTTTTAATACAATTTGAACTATATACAGAAGTTCATTTCGTTAGAATGTTTAGGGTTAATGTGCACTTGCTTATAAACGTAACTTGTGTCATTCACTTAATAGGACATTATTTTCTATCCTGACAATATGTAATACCGTCGTGGCAGGACAATGCCGTACAAACGCGCGAATTCGGGTTGCCTGACGTTTGAACGCCAATAGGATTAAGTAAATGATTTGTAACACACACCACGATTCAGGAAAAGAAGCCAAACTTTCTCGTGGTAACTGAACACCACTGTAAATCTAAACAAATACTGGCCACTGCTATCCCGGGCCTCAAACTTGTAACTTCGTATTGTAGAAAAAACCATGAGTGCGGTGGAGTAGTGATGTTCAGTGAAAGAAATAATACTTATGTAAAAAAATTGACCTATCAAGATTTACCTGTGAATTTTCTTTTGAGTGTGTGGGTATAGCTTTTAATTTAGGTAATAGGAAGACTGCCTTAATTGGTATTTATCGCTCCAATAATGAAATCCTTTCAAATATTGATGCTTTTTTTGAAAATCTTTTTCAGCTCCTAAACTGGGTTTTGAAAGCTTACCAAACCATAATTATTGCAGGAGATTTAAATAATAATAACCTTATTAATTCTCGTGCAAAGACTAAATTATACGATCTAATTACTGGTTTCGGGCTTGCTTCGATTCTTTCCTTAGAACCTACTAGAGTTGTACCAAATAACGAACCAAGTGCTCTGGACTATGTCATAACTAATGAAAAATTTTTTACAGCCTCAAATTCTTTAGGTCAAATATCTGATCACAGATTTCAATTTATAGACGTTAATATTGCAGATGTTATGCGTACAGCTCAAGTAGCTTCTACAAAAATAGAAAAAAGGGTGTTTTCCGAGGTGTTTTCAGATGAAAATTTACAAAATTTAAAATTTCGAGAACTGCTTCTCACAGAATGCAAAATGAAGCCTTTGAAGCCTTTTGGTATCATCTTTTCTATTACATGGATACATGCTGCCCGGTTATTAGAAAAAAATACTCTTATTCTACTAACAAAGCTTGGGTATCTAATGACATAGTTAAAGACAGTCAGGAATTTAAAAACATGTTTTAGCTTATGAAAAATAGTAGATCGGCAGACAGTGAAGAACAGTACAAACATGCAAAAAAAGTTTTTACAGAAAAGGTGAAAGTTGCAAAAAAAGAGTTCTATCAAAACAAAATCTTAAACAGTGAAAACTGTAACAAAGCCATTTGGCAAGCTGTAAACACCAATTACGGTCGAATAAAAAATAATAACAAGAAAGATCTTCAGGCAGTAAATTACAAGGACTCTGGTATAACGGACCCACAAGAATTTGTAAACTGTTTTTCTCTCTACTTCGCCACTAGTGTAGAAGAGATTTTGACTGACCAATGTTACACAAACAACAACAACTGTACATTACCTGACACAAATTTGCATACTATGTTTTTAGGCACTTATGCAGCTAAAAAACAGGAAGGCCTGCTGCAATATAAATGATGTTCTTGTATTTGTACTTGACTATCTATGGGACTCTATAAAAAAACCCTTATGCCATATTTTAAATGTGTCAATACAAAATGGCACTTTTTCAAAAAGGTTGAAAATCCGGAATTAATTTCAACCTATAGATCGATCAAATGGCTCACATCTTTATCCGTTATTTGAAAAAACTGTGGTTAACAGACTCAATTCTTCATCCATCTTTTCAAACTCCTGTCTCCTCATCAACACGGATTTCGCTCTAATTTCTCCACTTCTACTGCGGCCTTTGATTTAGTACAGTTTATTTACGAATCCCTTGATTCGAACAAACTTACATTAGCCATCTTTCTAGATCTGACTCGAGCCTTCGATTGCATCTCTATACCTTTTCTATTAAAAAAATGTAATGAGATGGGTTCAGAGAGAAAGATATTTGAGAAATTTCAAAAAAAATATATCTAAAGAAGCTACTCCTAATTTTGGGGTTCCTCAAGGTAGTGTCTTATCGCCTTTAATTTTTATACTTTTTATAAACGACATGATAGTTTTATATGCAGACGACTGCACTATAGTAGTAACTGCAGAAAACTTAGAAGATCTTGAAAGTATGTCAAACTTTATTCTTCAAGTCTTTGGCAAATGGTGTGAAAAAACAAACTCTTGGTCAATCCCTCTAAAACTCACTACATTGTTTTCCGTAAAAGAAAACTGATTAGTGATATAACACTAAAATTAAAAAACAATGACATAATCAAATTGGAGAACTGTTCTTTTTTAGGACTTTAAATTGATGAACAGATAAATTGGGAAAAACATTGCAGTTTTTTGGGAGGAAAACTAAACTCTACTTTTTTTGCAATTTTGAACCTAAAGAACTTACTCACAACTAAACAGCTTATTAACGTATACTACTTAGGATACAGTCACATAAGGTACCAAGTTGTATTCTGGAGTCAATGTAGAAACTTTGAACGCATTCTTCTATTGCAAAAAAGATTACTGCGACTTATATTTAAACTAAAACATCAGGACTCTTGCAGACCTGTGTTTAGGGAAAATAATCTAATGACAGCTCCATCTATCCTAGTTTTTGAAGCAGCACTATTTGTGAAAAAACAGCAACAAAAATTTCCATCCGTAAACACACTTCATACTCATAATACAAGGTCTAGTTCAAATATAAGAATCCCTAATTACAATCTGTCATTATATGCTAAGAGTCCATACTGCTTTTGTGCAACAATTTTTAATGCAATTCCAAATACCATAAAAAGCTTGCAAAGCTTTCAAAAATTTCGAGGGGAACTTAAAAAACTGCTTATAAATAAAGCATACTACTCAGTAAGGGAGTTTTTAACTTCGAGAGGAGGTTAAATCCGAGAAGAGTGAAAAAGAAATACCACCTATATACTCTAAAATTTGTAAAACTTATCTTTATTTATGTTACATAGATTAATTGCATAAATTAGTTTAAGGAATTATATTCTTTTATTTTAGCCTTTACCTGACACTGTCTATATTTACCATCTAAATCTTATGGCAATAAAGTATATTGAACATTGAACGATATCGCCAACGATATTTTTGGTGCATTGTTGTCATTTAGAGCGCGCAGTCCTAAGGGCGTTTGCACACAGGACGGTAACGGCAGGTTTTGCCGCGCGCGATAATAGGCGCCGCAGCCGCTTAGTGCTCGCCCACTACCAATCATTTGATTCTACTGGCGTTCAAAAGTCAGGCGACCCGAATTCGCGCGTTTTTTGACCGGCAAATCGCAGGTTTGTGCTGCACCGCCCTGCCGCGGCGGTATTAAATATCGTCGCGGCATTTTTTAGCCAGTGGGCGATACTCGTGTTACGGACAGAAATAATATATACACAGACACACATATCGACAGACATCACGATAATATTGCTAGGATAAATAACACATTTTTGGCGTTATCTCAAAAAAAAAATTTTGTCGAAAATAATACCTTTTCTAGCTATTGCTGCGCGGGTTAGGAAGGTAAAAATTGGTTTGTTTGATACTAAAATCTTACGACAAAAGTCAGAGTTCGCATTATCTATTCTTCAGGAGAATGGATAGCAGCATTCTTCCACTCAGGCTTGGAAAACTAAACTTATAATTAAATTGTTAACCAAATTAAATATCCTCATTGGTGCAAAATCGCGGGTTAACCATATATAAGCCGTCTTATTTAATATAATAGAGACTTATTGGAATAAAGCCAGGCAGTAATAGTGCCAGGCCGTATTTTGACAGTTTGGTATTGCAATATTACAGCAGATCTTTCAATATAAGGCCTTTGTTGGAATAAATAATGCCGTCTTTAATTAAAAATAAATAAACAACTTATTTTTAAAATCGATTTCCTTATGTCAATTTTGAAAGATCAACTGTCAGCCAGAATTTAAATCTGTCAAAACACTGCCTGACATTATTATTTTCTGGCGTTATCCCAATAAGTATTGAAGATAGTCTCAGCTTTTAATTTTAGTAGCTTTTTTTATCCGGGGGAACGACAGTGCCCCGTCAAGTTCGCGTAAACTGCTGTACCATCTTTTCTTGAAACATTTCAGCCCATAATTGACTTTTCTAAAATTCTACTTCGGAATGAGCTACAAAAAATGTCGAAATTGCCACTCACTTATGTATAGATAATTAAAATTCTACTGTACTTTCAGACATGCTACAAAGCTGAAATTTGGTAGTCCGATAGAAATTATAACCAAACCTTTGGAAAAATCAAAAAACTCCGAAATTCTAATTTACTCCCCTCCCCTATACATGTAAAGTTGTGTAAAAGTAACATTGCCCACTTTCAGAAACGCTAGAGAGCTGAGCTTTAACAGACTGATAGGAAAGATGATAAAAATATGAAAAAAAATTAAAAAACCCCAAAATTTTAATTTTCTTCCCTCCCCTATAAATGTAAAGTTCCAAAAACGCTAGAGAGCTGAGCTTTGGAAGGCCGATAGGAACTATGATAAAACTATAGAAAAAGATTAAAAAACCCCAAAGTTTTAATTAACTTCCCTCCTCTATAAATGTTACGTTATCTAAAAGTAACATTGCCCACTTCCAGAAATGCTAGAGAGCTGAGCTTTGGAAGACTGATAGGAACTATGATAGAACTATAGGAAGAAATGTAAAACCACCAAAATTTTTATTTACTTCCCTCCACTATAAATGTAAAGTTATGTAAAAGTAACATTGGCCACCATAGGAAAGTATTAAAAAACCTCAACATTTTTAATAAGGCATTGCAAAAGTTTTGAACAATATTCTGCATATTTTATTAGGTTAAAACTTAAATATTATCCAAATCCTTTAAATAAGTACGCGAAAATGGTATTCCGTAAAAAGAATTGAGATAAAAGTAAATCTTCTCCAATACAAATTTTAAAATGAATGCTCGATGTTTTTTGTAAATCTAATATCAAAGGGCGTTCAAAATGCTTCTAGTTTCCTAATTTAAACTATTCTGTATACTAATAATCAAGTAAGGGTGGACACTTAATTTGGAATAGCCCGAATATTAAGGACGAAGAATCACGCCCACTATAAATTTGGCCAGCAACTTTTTGTCCCATGCTTGTATTATTATAACTAGGGTTGCCACCTTTTTGTACGCCAGTGACTTATTTTTCATTGGCCCTAATTTTGGGGGGCTACAGAAACATATATTTGCGATAAAATAATACATACAGGTGCATCGTTGGGAAACTTGCGCAGCAAAAAACAAAAACAGACACTTTTTCTTGTATTTGTCGTATGTTTTTCGAAAACCTTTGAATTTTGTTTGCAAGGGGTACACTTTTTGGCTATCCTAAAATTTTTCTTGCGTCTTGTCCCAGGGGTAGGGGGGAGAGTGGGTTAAAAAATATTCAATGATTTGTTTTTGAGATATTTACCTTCAAATTTAATATGGAGCGATAGAAAAATTTAAATAAGAAAAATAATAATAAAAGAAGAGGCCAAAATATTCCTTTAATAAAAATTAAATTGACTAATTTTTCTAAGAAATATACATAAAAAAACGTTTTTTGATTCTATCATGGTAATTTTGGAGACAAATATATCAAGAACAAATTATTATATTTTCAAAAAAATTTACCCGGTTGTAAAGACATTTAAGAGACCCTTAAAACAAAGTATTACTTGACCCACTTTCCCTATTTAAAATTCAGGGGTATAGTTTACCCCCCCAAGAAGGTGCGTCCTAGAAACATTTCTAGATAGCCAGTGTCCCTCAGCACACACGTTTTTCCAAAAATGTACGACAAACACCCGAAAAAACCCCTGTTACCTTTAAAAAAAACACTGCATTTATAATTGAAGATATCTCCAGAAATCTGACTTTTAGCAGAAGATTGAAGAATAGCTGCTAAATCTGCTTCGGTTCGGCTCCAATGTTAGCCGTGAAGCCAGAGAGCAGAACGTACAGCGTGTTCCATTTTCGATGGGATTAAATGGGAAACTCGGTTATTATTAAAGATATTGATTTTCTGATTGCACCCTACCATGCTCTTTTCTTGAACCCTTAAAAATGGTATACTATATATACCCTACTATACCCCGTAGTTTTGCTAATACAGGGAGTTTTTGAAAAAATTGGATTTTTAAAAATCCCTTATATCTCGCTTATTTTTCAAGATATTTTTATTCTGTAAACACCTTTTTATAGGAACTTTTCTAGACAAAAATAATAATTTTTTAAAATATTATTTAGTTTTTGAGATATGGTATTTATCATAAAAAAATTAAATACGGTCCTGGATTTTCTTAAATTATTTTTTTGATTGGTTTCATGCTATTATTATCAGAAAATAATAAAAATTTAATATTTTTGTTTTAGGGTTAAAAAAATATTTAATAGTTAAAAAAAAAATTAGTCAGAACCTGGAAATTTCGAACATAAATATAAATTAAAAATGGCTACTTAAACGATTTTTAGGTTAACTGTTTTGATGGTTTTACGTTAATTTAAAGATTTATTTGTAACAAAGTCTACGACAAATACAAAAAAATTAACGAATTACAAAAAATAATAACTAATTTTTCTTTAATGATATAAATGTTCAAACTGATTGCCATTATATATAAGACCTTGTTGGTATTTTTGACAAATTTTTCTTAACGCATTTTGCATAAAAATATTTTTGCCGTTTAAATAAAAAAAGCAGTCAAACATACCACATTTTTCAAAATCTAGCTATGGTCGATTTTTAGCCATTTTAGAATAATTTTGAGTGAGCCATTCACAAAAATGACAATGTCAATTCCACACTTTTGTTTTTCCATGTTGAAGTAAATTTCATAAGTTGTGTGCTACCATCAAATAATTACTATATTATTTTTGTAACTTAACGTTTTTTACTTTATTTATAAATCTTTTGATTACCGTTTTAAACCAGATAAACTAAAAATCGTTCAACTAGTGTGGTGTCTTGCAATTTTTAATTTATATTTACGTTGGAAATTTCCAGGTTCGGACTAATTTTTTTAAAAATATTAAATATTTTTTTAAGATTATAATAGCATGAAACCAATCAAAATAGTAATAAAAAAATCCAGGTCCGTATTTAATTTTTTTATGCTAAATACCATATCTCAAAAATTAAACAATATTTAAAAAAATTGACACCGTCATTATATAGCTCTAAAAAAGTTGCCATAGAAAGGTTTTTACAGAATAAAAATATCTTGCAAAACAAGCGAGATGCAAGGAATTAATAAAAATGCAAGTTTTTCAAAAAACTCCCTGTATTATAGCGAAACCGCGGGATATAGCAAAAATCGGATTGCACCATTTTTAAGGGCTCAAAAAAAGAGCACGGTAAGGTGCAATCAGTAATCCCAAGGAAAATGGGACACGCTGTCCATTTATGTGTGGCATCTAATAAATAAATTTTATAAACAGTTGGCTCTAGTAGTTTTCGAAGCGAGCTGACAAAATACCAAACTTTTGTTTGCCTTATTATTACTGTACAGGTGTGCCTTATTATTACTGTACGGGTGAAAACCAGACAAGGTGGCAACCTTAAATTTATCACATTATTAAAAGGAAAGTATTCACACCATCAGGGCAAATAAATTAGGATTGATTGATCCTGATTGTGGAAACTTACATCAACTTAACGACAGGAAATTGGTTTTAAAGGAAAATTCCATTTAAAAAACGACGCACAATGGTTTATATGGGGTCAAAAGCGGCCAATATTCTAAAATAAATCAGTAATTAATATTTTTGGTAAAATCAAATATTCGGAATGTTAATAAGTCTGGAATTGGAATTTTCATTTCTAGTTTTGTTTCCTACATAAAGTTCCAGAGCATCAAACTTCATGATTTTTTTTAATATGGTAAAAGCTGTTTGCGAAAATATTTATATTTCTGCCGATAGTTAACTTTGACCAATTATAAGAACATTAGTATAAAGAACATATTCTCCTGAATAAAATACATGTTACCTTTGTGGACCTACAAAAAGCATATGATACCGTTCCAGTAGAAAAATTATGGACAGTTTTAGAGCAAACTAATATCAATCATACATACATAAAAGCGATAAAAGAACTATACAAAGGGTCAAAATCTAAAATTAAAATTGGAAATCGACTTTCAAAAGAACTGGTAACAAAAGGCTTAAGACAGGGATGTTGTATCTCTCCAACTCTTTTTAAAATATATATCGCAGTAGCTCTAAAAAACTGGAAACGTAAAGTGCACGGCATGGGAATACAACTTAACGACCGATTTACCATATACACACTACAGTTTGCTGACGACCAAGTAATTGTGGTTAATGATAAAGAAGACATGGAGTATATGATGAGAAAGATAACAGAAGAATACCAAAAGTGGGGATTAACAGTGAACGTGGACAAGACACAGTACTTATGTATTGGAAACGAATCCAGTGAGTTAGTACTAGAAAATGGACAAACAATATCTCCATGCAATGAGTATGTATACTTGGGTGTCACATTTGATAAGACAGGAACAGACTGTAAAGAATTGTAAAAAAGAATAGTAAAAGCAAAAAAAGTTATTGGATGTCTTAACAGTATTTTATGGAGCAGAGGGATAAAAAAGATTGTAAAATTTAACATATATGAAACAATGGTCAAAAGCACGCTGTTGTATGGAATAGAGACTTGTCGCGTAACAGAAAAATACAAAACAAAAATGGAAAGAGGTCCTAGAATGGCAACCAATAGGGCGCAGAAAAAGAGGGCGTCCTAAACTAGAATGGCAACAGTCAATCCAAAGATCAATGAGTCAAAGGAATCTGACAGAAGATGATTGTCAGGATCGAAGGAGGTGGAGAATAGGCGTCGGACAACGTAGAAAAACGTTCTAAACCGACATAGTAGTACTTACCTATGGATCCAAGACCTGGACACTTACAAAATCAAACATGGATAAGATATCAAAAGCCCAAAGATCAATGGAAAGACAAATGTTACATGTAAAGCTAACAGACAGAAAAAGGAATGAATGGATAAGAAATAAAACAAAAGTAAGTCAGAGGACAATGTATTGTAAGCTGGAGACCTTGGGAAAACAAAAGAAGTAGGGGAAGACCCCAAATGAGATAGCTGACGATTTGAAGAAACACGCGGGAACTAGATGGATGAACACGGCGACAGACAGTGAAGAGTGGCAGATATTGGGAGAGGCCAATATCCAAAGATGTATTGAAGAAGGCTAAATAGAAGAATAGAAGTATAAAGAACAAGCATTGTGGTAATAAGAAAAAATATAAATCCAGCGATAGCTCTCTTGGCTTTCCTTCAAAATAATGAATAATAAATCTGTGATATTATCGAAAATGCTGTATCTATAATAACATATTTGATAAAGAAAATCTAGAAGCGCTTGTACAGTCTTCAAGAAATTTTGTAACTATATCGTCGGCGATCTGACAATACCTCCTAAGTGACATTTTCTAGCTCAGACTACTACTATACTATAGTAGTGTTAGCTATGGTGATCCTAATTTTTTCAAGAAAAAAAAAGTTGATTGAATTTCAAAAAATTTTATATATCCTTGCGTTTCAGATGATTTTGAAACTTTTTTATCGCGCCCTCTGTCTGTCTGTCTCATTAAAATCGGCCTAGCGGTTTTTGAGTTATGCGCGTTGGTCGTTACAGACAGACATACAGATAGACAGACGGCGCTACAAAAGTTTCAAAATCATCTGAAACGCAAAGATATATAAAAATTTTTGAAATCGGAGCAACTTTTTTTTTCTCGAAAAAATTAGGATCACCACAGCTCACACTACTATAGTATAGTATTTGTGTGAGCTAAAATTAATAATTTAAAAAACAAAAAAGCCCTTTCCAATGTGTTACTTAACTAGGGTTGAGTATTTGACCGGTCAAACTGATTTTTGATCATTTGACTAATATGAACAAAAGATTAATACATACAACATTTAAAAAAATCTTATAAAATCATATCTCAATATCGAACAAACACAAATTAATGCTTATTAAATTTCACCGTTCAACCGTAGAAACTTTAATGGGGAACTTAAGTCACATATTAGCATGTTAGAACCAAATGATTATTAATTGATGATTCGTAGGTGAGTAGGCCTTTTTGTATTGTATTCAAATGGTAGCAAGCAATACTGGACCTCCATGCACTTAGACCCTTATGGGTCCATTGTGCCCACGTTTGCTAAGGTGGCATATTTTTTTTTGCCACCCAGTACATAGAAAACTTTCTAGACTACAACAAAAACTGATTTAGGCTTAACACTTTGGCTCAAAGATATACCACTAAAAGCCTAAATTACCAACACCCTTCTTATAGTAGAGAGTGGAACCAATAAGTAACCTTATTCCCTTTATGATAGATTTACGGTTTCTGGATTAGAGTAGAGACCCTGTATGTATGACATATTTTAAAGAAATAGAGACGCGATAAACTCTTGAAAGTCAAATTTACTTAAGTCAAAATTAAAGGATAAAAATATCGGTCCTCTATACTCTAGCGATGTTTAGATAGAGACGCACCTTCGGTCCTTGTTAACTCATAAGCGTCGGAAAATAAAAATAAACGGTTTTTAACAAAACCTATACAGGGCGTGCGGAAATCGTTTTTGTTTATATGTTGCATCAGGGCTATCAAAACGGAGGTGCCACGGTCCTCCACTTTGTTGACGTCACATCGGGGACTGATTTTCTTGATGATCACGTCACGACAGTGGCGTATATAGAAAAATGTTTCGGGGGGGGCCCGAACAGTTTCGGGGGGGGGGCGAGACCCCATGAGTCCGTATATTATGCTATTTTATATTTGTATTCATGAAATATGTGGAAAATATCTAAAAACCTAAGCTTCGGGGGGGGGGGGGGGCGGGCTCCCCAGGCCCCTCTTATATACGCCACTGCGTCACGACACAGCTGAATGTCTTTACTGAAGGAATGACGATTCATGAATATTTGATTTTTTTTTAAATAAAGCCGGTTTTGAGATTGTTTTTACTATTTTTGCAGAACAATTTTTTTTATGTATGGTAATCCTTAATTTTTCAAAGCCGCTTCATTAACTTACACTAAAATTAAATTTAAAGCAGAAGCGAATGTGACAAACACAGATGACAAAGTCAAATACATGTCAAATATAGTTGGCATGCGGTACATGGCGGGTAATTTGAATTTAAAATAAGGAATGCTAAAAAATCCTGAAGATTTTAACCGTTTAATCATCTTGCATCCTTACAAAAATTTGGTGAAATATCGGAATGGTGTCTGAAAATATAAGCTTTTTTGTTTTGATTGTAAAGATTTATGAAAGACAAATGTTATTTTTTCTAACATCTGTTCCTTATCTCTAATATTAGCAAAGATACCCTTTTTTGAATTTAAATACCTATCAAAATAAATAATAATATAAAGGGGGTTCAATAAAAAAAATGTTTTATCCAAAACGCAATACTCAATTGTTTTTTAAATATTAACCTCTTAGAGGGTGTGCCACTAGTGTGCTACTTTGACCTATTCCGTAACTTGATCGACATTAAACGGTAGAAGTGCGACAAAAAGCTAATTTCTCAAATTAAAAAATAAAAATCGACAAATGGTACCAAGTTTGCGGACCTACTATTTAGATATTTTCAGAGTACAACGCTTAGTAATATTTAAACTAGGTACGTCATTTGTCCGAAAAAAAAGGCTTTTAAGGCAAAAATAAATTCAAATATTATTTTGAAACATTTTAATATAATAAACTTTTTGTATTTTTATAAAATCAAATTCGTCTTTTAAAACTTAAAAAAAAAAAAATTATTCTCTAAAATACAAACGAAAAATTTAATATGCGCTAATAACCCCCCGTGGTTGATGCGCTTTGCTTCTAAATAAATAAAAAAAAATAATTATCTCTACGATACCAAGGTTTCATCTACATAAACACTTAAAAATAAAGTACTTATAAACTAATGAAATTTCTTCGAAATAAGTCAAGATTTAGCATTCTGGTCTCAACTAAAATCTAATGAATTTAACCCCTAGCAAATC
The DNA here is from genome assembly GCA_963576565.1 of Aspidapion aeneum. Classification (NCBI taxonomy): domain Eukaryota; kingdom Metazoa; phylum Arthropoda; class Insecta; order Coleoptera; family Brentidae; genus Aspidapion; species Aspidapion aeneum. Next base: position 114,256,671 of record OY755043.1, read on the forward strand.
TTTAACTTAAAAACGTATAAATCGCAATTATTGGAAAACCTTACTTTTACGAAAATAATTTTTTCAAACTCTTTTGATTGAATTGATTTTTCAAAGGAGTAGCGAAAACGAAACAGACACTTTTTGGAGCATTTAAAGTAATATTTTGGACAAATCCTAAAACTCGCCGAAATTGAGTAACTAGGTAAAATTTGGTGCACCTCAAATTGATTCAAAAGATCTGAACACTGTCTCGCCCAAACTAGCCTTGCTGAACGACAAGGCATACAGTGGTGAGAAACCACTGCTTCTAAAAGAGAGTCATGATGCCATAAAGGGATTAGTATTGCTTATTGGCTGCACTCTCTACTATAAGAAGGGTGTTGGTAATTTAGGCTTTTAGCGGTATATCTTTGACCCAAATGTTAAGCCTAAATCATTTTTATTGTAGTCTAGAAAGTTTTTTTTATATACTGGGTGAAAAATTAGTCAAACGGTGCATGAAGGTCCAGTTGAATACAATACAAAAAGTTCCACTCACATATGAATTATCAATTATTAATCACCTGGTTAACATACTAATTGTGACTTATGTTCCCCATTAAAATTTCCAGAATTGCAATGGAGAACAAGTGTTAAGTGTAGGGTTGGGAATTGTCAATTGACCACTATTTGAATGGTGAAATTTAATAAGCATTAATTTGTGTTTGTTCGATATTGAGATATGATTTTTATAAGATTTTTTTAAATGTTGTATGTATTAATCTTTTGTTCATATCGGTCAATTGATCAAAAATCAGTTTGACCGGTCAAATACTCAACCCTAGTTAAGTGACATTGGAAAGGGCTTTTTTGTTTTTTAAATTATTGATTCTTTTTACTGATCTGGATTTTTACATTACATTGAAATATTTGACACTTGATTAAAATCGATTAACAAGTTTTTGAACCAATACCATTACTGTAAAGGCATTTAGGAAAACCTTCCAACCAAGAATCACTAGACCCAAGATCCCAATACAAAATAAAGAGCTACTACTACTACTACAACCATGTCTAAGGGTTATTAGAAAAATATCTCTTTTTCTAAAAGAATTGACGTTTCCTAGGATTTATACAAAAAATACTCGAAAATGTAACTGTTTTGTTTTCGCCGGCGCACTCTCTATAAAAAATCAATAAAAAAAGTGATTAACATCTATTCTAACTTATACTGGAAAATTGTATACAGAGTGAATTGCTTGCTAATATTTAAGGAGTATTGGACAAAATTATAGCAACAAATCATATGTTTATGTTACCGGACAAACCCGATTTTTAGGATAAACTAGTTTTTCCTAGGCCAAATCAGTATATCCGAAGAGCGATAGGATGAACTAATTTGTCCTAGTCTAAACTACTTCGGAACTTCTACAGTTATGGGATTTGTTTCACAGTGACAACCTTTTAATCCTGCCAAGAGTTTTATTGATGGTATAAATAAGTTGTCTTTATATCTTTAACCGTTGTTTGAGGAGATTCAAACAACGCTTTAACACATTATTTTGCTACGACGATTAAGTTTCTTAGACGCTTATCTTTGTCGTCAGGTAATTCTCAGCGGCAGGACAGATCCTTTCAACTTTAATTTTATTTAGAGTTCTTCATACTATAATTTTAAGTTTCGGTTTACTTAATACCCTAAATGTCCATTTTGATAAATTGATTTTTAATATCAATTGTAACTACTTTTGCAACTTAATTTTCTTTTTGATATAATTTTATAATTTGTTGCATCATTTTGTCCAATACTTAAAAAAAACTTCATATGAACATATGCCCATAGACGTTTAGTCTTAACTCTTAACATATAGGGTATTAAATATTGTTTTTATTTCGTACACACAAAAGAGCCATTTTAAAATGTATAACATGGTTTTCTGATTTCGACCTAAGTCCTCGGGATATTTCGAAGAAAATAATAAAATGTTTTTTCTACTAAGGGGTCTAGCGAGACGTAAATCAATAAATTTAATTTTTTTAATAATAAAAATCAGAAAAGAATAATAGTTTCAAAAATTATTTTCATTTAAAAAAACAGTGGCGTACTATTATTTTCTTGAAAAATACCGAGGGCGATTCCCGCACGAACACCACTGGTCGAAATGAAAACATGTTATACATCACAAAATTTCTCTTGATTAATAAAAAGTCTTTATCAAATTGCAGAAGAATATTTAGAGCAGAGGTTTAAGTGGGCCCAAGAATTATCTCCTTAAATATTAGCTGATGTTACTTACTTAATAACATACTCTATATGGCACTTAAAATTATTTAAAAAAAAACGGCTTATATTTCGCAACTTTTACAAGGAAGGGCCATACTCTGTCTGTGGCTAGTCAGACCACACCTAACCAGAGTTACTAATACTTTGGATAGGTACGTGCGGGCGGATAAATAGCTGATCTCGTAAAGAGTGAGGTTAGTTTGTTTGTTTTGCTTTGCAGTTGTTGGTGTGTTGTGCGTGTTAGTGGTGTTATAAGTGTTTACCCAAGTAACATTATTACCACTCAAGGTTTTGTCAATTTGGTTCCTAGGTTATTTAGAGGGTGCTGTTATGGGTTTTAGGATCAATTTAGCTACATAAAGGTAATTTATATTGCCAATTACCTAAAGGGGTGTTATACAACCAAAAAGTGATTTATAAAGGGAGTATAATAAAACTGTTCCTGTTCCTTTTAGATACTTTTGGTTTTATTGATTTCTGATTTATAAAGATGGTCTTGTAAAACCATTTTACCTAAAGTTTTTAAAAAGAAATAAATATAAACTTTGGTCATTTAGTTTTTTTCATTACTTTAGGTCATCACAAAAGTGTTTTATAATAGAGCTAAAAGGTTATCTTATATCCTTTTGTTTTTATAGTTACCAGTAGTTTAAAAGTAAATATGATTAGATAGGCGGCCATATAGAACCTATTTTCCTTAAGGTTTTTAAGAGAGGTAAATATAAGCTTTAGACTTTTGGTTTTTGCCATTACTTTTAGGCATTTTAAAAAGGTTTAATAGGAAGGCTTAAAGGTAAACTTAATTCTTTTGTATTTATATAGTTACCCATAGCTGTATAGTAAATATTATTTAAATAGGCGGCCATATAAAACCTTGTTTCCTTCTAACAGAAGTAAGTAAATACTTTCGTGTTTTATTTTTTTAGGTATTTCTTGTAAAAATAATAGGTACTTACCTATACCTAGGTACAGATTGGTACCTACCTATTGCAAGATTGATTATTTAAAGCCCAATAATTAATAATTGTTGAGTTTCCGTCCTCCTGGGTAGGACACCCAGGCCTAGATAAGGCCTGTTTAGACCGCCAATATAAGAGGTTGCCCTCCAATCTGCAGGCACAACGAATATTATTGCACTGGCCCTCTCGATTGTGTCGAAATTGCACGATAAAAATCATTTAAAAGTGTTGAATTATACGCTTTTAATCACTTTATAAACAAATACAAAAAATTTAAGTGAGGTTATGTTGACTATGTTTACATTGTTCTTTTTTGTTGGTTTCATAAGGGCACTCAAATTCTTGTTGCGATACAGTAACAAATAAAACCAAGTGACCACTATAAAACCATAATGGCGTATATAAATTTATTTAAAAAATATTGTAAAGAGAAAATATTTATCTAGTCGTTTTAGCAGTGTTTTTTAACAATAATTTTACTTTAATTTTGATTTATGTAAACCAAACAGACTTTTTTAATGGTGAATAGTGTAAATTATTTTTTTTTTAATTTTAAATATTTGTTATTTTGTTATCAAAAAACTATTAAAAAGCATTCTTGAGCTGGCGCGCTTGTTTTGAGAGCTTTTCAGATACGATTTTATCAGAAAAATAAATCTGGCAGGCAATTTGATCATCAACAAAACGACAAACTCGGTATATTTTTATGTGATAAAATAATTTTGGGACTCTGACATTTTTTGCAATTTTGTGACCTAAATTATTTTATATAGCCATTGTAAATCTAAAATATCGCCATAGCTTTTATAGGAAAACTTCTTTACTCTAAAGGTATTATCATAGAGTAAGATATGTATTACTTACTCTATGGTATTATGGTATTCAACAGAATCGCCAGGATACCAAATTACCAAATCTAGTTTTATAATAGGATAGAGGACGTTTCTGAGTTGCTTTTAGAACCTGGCATAATAGCTTTAGGCTCTAAAAGGTTCTATACTGGTGGAACCGCTAGAGGGCGAAGCTGGAGTTTATTTCTTATGATTTTATAGTGAGTTTCATACATAGGTTGCGACCACCAATTGGGGAGTCCCATTTAGGAGGTCTAAGGGGTATATAAGGGTAATGGGAACGTGCTAGCGACCAAACATTGAAACTAATGGTTTTAAGGAAAGGCGCTGGCAACCTTTTAGCTTCTGCTATAAATAAAGAAATGTTACTTGGGTAATTTTTGATTTTCAGTTTTTAATTCGTTGTAGATCTTACGAATCGCCGCTTGTTAATGAAAATTTATATTTTCGATGCAAGTGCAGTGTTTTTTAATCTAACAAAGTATGGCTCTAGTGTTTTGCCTTGTAAAAGTTGTGATTTATCAGACTCTTAATATATATTTTTTTTTCTGGCCTGTTATTTTTTGCCAACAAGCGCCTGCGCCATAGTTTTTTGTTTCTCATTGTCTTTTTTAATTTCCTCGTCAATACGTTTGAATTCCTCTAAAATTTCGGGATTTCTGGGCTCCAACTTAAACGCGAAATGTAGTCTCCTTTTAGCCATCTCGAAGTCTCCTAACATTCTGAGACATTTTGCGTTGTTAAAATAAACTTTGGCTGTAATTTTATAGTCAGTGCCCTTAGTCAAATCATTTAGTTTGTTAAATTGGATACAGCCTCTTTTCGGCTCTTCCGTTTTGGTGTAACACACCAATAGATTTGAGTATAGCTTTATAAGTAGCTGTTGTTGCTTCACCTGATCTTCGTATTCACGTAATTGAGCAAATTCCAGCTTCGACACTGCGATATTGTATTCTTTGATTGCTCCCTTAATATTTCTGTGGAACATGTCTTTGCCTAAAAGCATTAATAAACACTATTTTAGCATAATAAAAATAGCTAAAAATTATTTCAAGTTAAACGGTTTTATTTTACATTATCAGCTGTACCAAAAACTGAAAAATATTTAGGACAAAAACCTTTTATATTTTTAGTTTTAAAAGTCTAGGATCCAAACCATTTTGGATCTCCGCCATTTTGATTTATTTTAAGATCAAAAACTATAGTGATCGCCTAAAAGGTTTGAGACAAGCCCAAGTAACAGTTTAGGGCATATTGGCAAGATGAAAGGTCAAAACTTCTACTTTTTTCCTTAAAAAAATTACTTGGAAGTTAAAGGTTTGTAGGATATGTCATAAACTGGAATAAATAACCCAAGAAATTGTTATTTATAGACAAGAAATTTTAAAGAATTCTTTTAGGAAAACTTTCTAATTTTTTGAATCTTTGTAAGTCAAACTTGTTTAAGCTATAAAGGCAAAGGGAGGAGACAATTTGTGCTAAGCCTGACCTAATATTCTACTTTGAGGTTCTCGATTGCCGTGGGCATTTTTAAGACAAATAGCTTGTAAAACAATGTTAATCATGACCTTAAAAACTTCTTGAAAGTTAAGAACTCTTTTGGTTTGCTACGTAAGTTAGAGTTACTTATTTTTGACCTGCATTAATTCCTTTAAGCTGCCGCAAGATTCGAAACAAAGCTTAAGTTAAATAAAACCGTTAAAAAAAAACAATCAAAAACCGAAATAAATTAAAACAAGGGTAACATAAACCAACCTTTAGCACATTGGGCAACACAAAATTTGTACACTTCAGCAAATTCGTTTTTCTTTTCTTGAGGTAAATTTTCAAAAGTTTCCGCCGCACCGGCCTCAATATGCTCGAGCAATTCAATTTCAAAAAGAATCGTTGCATCGGCAGGTATTCGGCCCATACAACCAAGTTTTCCATAAGCATAATCAGGATTCACCAAGAATTGAGACTTTTCGTTAATTTTCATGGATTGCACTAAAAGAAAGTAAACAGAACCTAGTTAATCAAAAGTTTATTAAATGCAATAAAAAATATTTAGATTTTTTTCGGGTATAGCAAATACGTTAGAGCATAAATATGGTGCGAGTGAAGCTAGGACCCCGATTTAATTCTTAATGTTCCTTTTTCGGGTAGACAGGATTTCGGTTACTGCGCATGCGTCAATTTTGATGGTTTTGGAACATACTCCGTTAGGTCACTACAGTATTTGACAATCGTCAAATGTTTAGGGTTATGTCAATTATTTTATTCTAAAAACTAGTTGATTGGGTGAAAATTTATCAAATTGTGGATTAAAATTGTAGTTTTTCTTAAACTTATTGTGCAGATTTTTTGTGGACACCATGAAGAGTGTTTAATGGGATCTATAAACTACTCTTAACTTTATTAACAAATTATAAAGAAAAATACAAGTAGTTACCTATGGAATGGCACGCCCTTACTTCTCCCGGACATTTTTCCACAAAAGCCGCACATGTTTTACGTGAATTATTTTCCATTTTTCACAGAAAAAAACATAATTTTATACGACAAACGCAAAACACCGAAAAATGTCAAGATGGACGCGCACAGCAGCTGTGTGTCTACTTGACAAAACACACGCAGGCGCACTTGAAAATTCGCGTCCGTGAATTTAAATTTGCCATTGTTTCCAAAGTATTTATCCTATAACATATTTGGGGTATAGATTCTAGTCCACAGTAGAGACCCTGTATGAATGACATAATTTAGAACACTAGAGACCCTGTATGTATGACATATTTGAAAGAAATAGACGCGACAAACCGAGGGGTGGCTCGATCGCCGATTTTTGTACACCAAAAGGAAGTACCTACGGTATTTCCCAGTATTTCCTCAAATTTCAAAGGTATTTCCTAGTATTTCCCAAGCACTTCCCGGTATTTCCTAGTATATTTCTCAGTATTTCCTGGTATTTCCCCTAACGTGTACAAGAAAAGGAAATACCGAGCAACCCTTTGCGACAAACCAATCAAGATTACTCACTCATATTTTATGGTTATGTTATTTTCTTGCTGGGTTCATTGGCGTTTCACTAAAATAATTTATGTTGTCAGCGGGGAGTAATATCAACCACATGCAACATTAACAGGGACTTGCACCATTCTTAAACAAACGGTTCGTTGAGTTCCGTTATTTTTTAAGCGAATTTTAATTTTTTGCCACTTGCATCCATAAAAATTATGTTATAAATTGAAAGAGTCTGCTGACTTTATTCTTGTAAATTTTATGGCATATTGCAAAACCGTAGATACTGATTGGCCATGACGTCACAAACTATTTCAACTATTCTAGGTACTCTGACAGTATCTACTTCTACAAATTGTGCCACACTTTGGCCATGTTTCCAGGATTTGCGGACACTTTCATTCCTAAATTAAAATTAAAATTAATTGATTCATAGTTCGGTAAACGAAGCCAAATTTAAAAAAAAAAATAAACAATCGGGCAACCATGTGGTTCATACGTTTACATCATATTCCATACCTTTTTTTTATTTTCTCAAGAACAAGAACCGCGATCGGTTTATAACCCGAAAAGATTATGTGATATCCTTAAAATATTTTTTTCTGGTGTGGTGTTTTATGGATAATTCAGCACTTTCATTATACTTAAGTATCTTCAAATCAACGGCGGCGTGTGTTTTATTAATGTGGGGCGCCCGAGATATGGGTATATTGTCACGAGGGCGCCTCCACCATATGTCACGAGGGGGTTTTATCATGACGAACACAGTTTAAGTTAGGTGTAATGGTTTTATTATAATACTTATATTTACTACTTACATTGTACTTAAATAAATCTTGTCTACAAATCTTCTTGATACGCTTAACTTCTTATACTTGACTATCGTACTACTTGTTCACTATTAACTAAGCCTGGGCGTTAGGTTCTCAGCGTACAACTAACTGCTAAACTCTTTTGGAGATGCTTTTATTACAAACCGTTTACCATTGATAGGATATCGAGATGTGTTTTGTTTTCTGTATAAACATCATCGAAATCCCATTAACCGCGTTGTTTATAATAGTTCTGTATACAATTTATTACTTTTAATACAATTTGGGGGGGGCCCTCGACGTGCTGCTGCTACTGCTCCAAGTCATTATTTTCCAAGAAAAATCGAAAGAACACTTTCTAAAAATCGCCAGAAAAGCAACACAAATTCAGTATAACCTCAACAATTAGTTAAACTTGCAACTAACGGCCGAGATTGGTCGTTTCAGTTAAACCGTTTAAGACCCTTTACACTTCTGTTAAAATATGGTGCAACAGAAATTAACAAATTAAACGACCCTTAAAATCGAATGGTGCAAGTCCCTGATGAAAACAAACACGTTTGTCCGTCACTCTGTAAATGTTTGACAAATATGGTTTATTTTTATTTTTCGACGCTTATGAATTAACAAGGACGGAAGGTGCGTCTCTCTCTAAACAAGGCTAGAGTATAGAGGACCGATATTTCCCTCCTTCGGTTTTGACTTAAATAAATTTGACTTTGACAAGCTTGTCGCATCCCTACGTTAAAATATGTCATAGAGACAGGGTCTCTAGTCCACAGTACACCGGTGTATTTTTCAAATAATAAGTAACAAGCTAAATTTTCATAAATAGCTTTATTTTGTCAAGGCAGAGTGCACAGGCGCCAAGTGTTAATTTGGTGGCTGTAAAAAACTCATTAAGTGGTAACAATAGTTTTTTTAATAAAAAGCCTTTTGCAGTCATTTGTACCTTCCTAGACCGCATAGGAATGGCTAGAGAAGGTATTATTTTTGACGACAAAAATGTTTTCGAGATAACGCCAAAAATTGTGTTATTTGGGTATATTTGGTCTGTGTGTGTCTGTGATTTTCATGAAATTTTTACGTAAAATAGTGTTCGACACTGTGACGAGCTGATTAGATTTTGGTTAAAATTCATTAATAACAATGACAGATTTTTGACAGTTTAAAATTTGAAAATATGCTAACTTAACGAAGCATCGCATATAGTAGATAGATAGCATTTTTCTCAATAGTTTGCGTTATAACTAAAAACTTCGTAGGAGCTTTCGTTTCTGAGATATTTACCAAAAAATTGTTTTCAAGCCTGATATCACGGAGTTTACTGTGCTAACAGGCTAGCTAGGAAAGTATCAGATCAGTCGTGGATCCCTTTTAGCTCACACATATACTATACTATAGTAGTGTGAGCTATGGTGATCCTAATTTTTTCGAGAAAAAAAAAGTTGCTCCGATTTCAAAATTTTTTATATATCTTTGCGTTTCAGATGATTTTGAAACTTTTTTGTCGCGCCGTCTGTCTGTATATCTGTCTGTCTGTATGTCTGTCTGTAACGACCAACGCGCATAACTCAAAAACCGCTAGGCCGATTTCAATGAAATTTGGTATCTAGGCTGGGTCTTGGGTCGAGATGGTCCCATTTAAAAATGAATAAAATCCACCGAACACAAACCAAATAAAAGGGTGGGGATAGATTTCAAAAATTAGAGTTATGTGAAAATATGGCGTGTGTGATATCAAACGAAAGGTAATTGACTCTGGAGTTAAACAAAATACATTTTAATTTATTTTAAAAAAAGGGTGGGGGTATATTTCAAAAATTAGAGTTTAAGTGAAAATATGGTGTGTGTGATATCAAACGAAAGGTAATTAAGTCCGGAGTTCAACAAAATACATTTTAGTTTTTGTTTTTTTTAAGGGTGGGGGTGGATTTCAAAAATTTGAGTTTAAGTCAAAACATGGCTTGTGTGGTATCAAACAAAAGATAATTTAGTGTGGAGTTGAATAAAATATATTTCAGTTTTTAGTTATATTAGCTCACACGTACACTATAACTATAGTACCTAGTGTGAGCTTAGGGGCCCATATATTGGCAAAGTATTTTTATATTCACTCAAAATAAATTAGGGGATATGATGGCACCTCAGCGATTTGGTTGGCGGTAGTAACATCTCAGTAGCAAAATATTAGTTAGAGGTGAGGTGTGTGCTTGGTAATTTCTTTGTCTATGTCTAAATAAAATATTTGGATTTATAGAAAAAGTAAGGATAAAATGTTTTTTTAGTTTAGTATTTGATGGAATTTTTATTAAACAGGACCAAAAGACATATTTATATCCTCAAATATGTATAGTCGGTCATTTGTCTACAGTTTGTATATTTTAAAGGGAAATTTAAAAATTATGCGATTCAGGTTTGATGGCAGCCTAATTTTTGGTTGATGTTGGAGCCCTATTCCAAGTGGAAAAACTGCTGTAAATAAGATAATAAAGTAATTTAAAATTTTAAGACATTGATGAATGAAAAAGTACCGACTTGCTTTACTGTTTAGGACTTTCATTGGCTGTATTTGTATTTATTATTATTTAAACCTAAAGATGAGAGCTTTATACTGATCAAAGTGTTTTTAATTTTACGTCATTACTCCGAGAAGTACAACAACATTCCCCAACATTAGGGTATGATGAAATACTTGCAATGGTTAAAAAAAAATCTGAACAAAAAAATTTCTATTTAATATTACTGTGCACTAAACATGGCTGTAAAAGTGACATTAACAACAAAAATCATAATTTGAGCTACTAAAACGCGGTTTTAAAGTTAGATTAGGAAATATATTTTGGACTAAAAGTCGCAGATTTTAAGACGAAGAAAAGTGTAGAAAAAAAACATATATTAGAAACCACAGCAGCTAAGGAAGCGCTGTTTTCAAATTTAGATTGAGAAAACATTTTTAACAAAATTTGTCATAACATTTTCTAGAAAATATATAGTAAGTATATATCTCAAAAACGACAGCATTGCTTTCATTTTTAACCAAAATCAAGGTACCTCAACATCTGGATGGCTGTATGTGCTTGCTGGCGCCAATGTTTTACCTTCCTAGCCCGCAGAGAAGGTATTGTTTTCGACAAAAAATTTTTTTTTGAGATAACGCCGAAAATGTGTTGAATGTTTTTTGACCTATCCTAGCAATATCTTCGTGATGTCTGTCTGTCTGTCTGTCTGTCTGTGTGTGTGTGTGTGTGTGTGTGTGTGTGTGTTTGTGCGTGTGTTTGTGTGTGTGTGTGTGTGTTTGTGTGTGTGTGTGTTTGTGTGTGTGTGTTTGTGTGTGTGTGTGTGTGTGTGTTTGTGTGTGTGTGTGTGTATTTTTTCTGTCCGTAACACGATAGCACCTAAACCGCTTAACCGATTTTCACAAAATTGTTGGACACTGCAACGAGCTGATTAGATTTTGGTCAAAATCGATTATTGGTAATGGCAGGTTTTTGACACTTGAAAAATTTTAAAAATGCTAACTTTTCTACGGAGCATCGCATCAATATGAAGTTTTCAGAAAGTAGACAACATTTGGCTCAATAATTTGTGTTAATAGGCTAGCAAGGAGGGTACCAGATCTGTCATAGATCCATTTATTTGTTTTTGTTTGGCTATACTAACTCTCTTTTTTATTTGCACTTAGTCTTTAAAACTATAAATCACTTTCTTTCAATATTTCTACTTAATGCTTAATGAAAATACTGTATCTACATAATAGGAATTCTTATAGCAGATACGGAACAAATTTGGTTCAGCTGATCACCCCGTGGAGATAAGTCATTTGCATCTTAAACTAATCTGTTTTAACTGCTAACCTGCAATATCAAGACCAAGCAGAACTTCCCCAGTATTAACCCTAAATTCTTGAATACGTTTCCTGGCGTACGTCGAATCAAATGGTTCCTCTAAAAATTCCAAGTATGCGTTATAGTGTACTCTTGCTATAGAATGATCAATAGGTTTATTTCCGTATCCATCTCTGATAATTCTTTTTTTGATAGATCCATCTTCCGTTAGGTTTATCATCTTCTGTGCAATAACTTTAAATGGCTCAGAGGCATTATAAATTTCGTCATCTGTAAACAATTATTTTAAATTAATTTTTCTTCAAATGGTTGTGACCCTGATTGTAGCAGATCAAAGACCATTAAAAAATATCCGAAACAACTTTAAAACAACCAATTATCCAATATATTTATCCTATTTTAACAAGAAGTACAAAAATTCAGACTACTAGTAAATTTATTTGTTTAGAAATATAAGTTTTTTTTTTAATTTTTACCTTTGTACCTCAAGACGTAAATAGTAGTTGATATAGTATCAAATCTCTATTTTTCCTCAAAATGATTGTAAAATACAATATGGAAATCGTCACTAACAGCTTATTATTTAAAAAAAAAGAATGTTCCTTGCTGTTATGTCAATACTTAATTCTAATAACATATTTATCAATGTAAACAACAAAAAAAGAATATGCAAAGATATAAAACCTATACATACATATACACACACACACTCACACAAACAATATCATAAAATAAACGATTTTTCACAATAGGTCACAAAAAAGTAAATAAATAAATACAACAACAAATACAATATTTTTACTGCAAAAATTATTCATATAATGAATAGAAACAAACGTTATATATGGATAAAATGTTACAATGTATAATTTAGAAAACATTTTGTCATAGAGCCATAAATCTAGCAGAACTTTTTTGACTGCATCATTATGTTACATTATAAATAACCTTTATATTATTTGGTAACTTATTGTAACAATTGACTGCCATATAACTTGGGGACTTCTCATAGAGAGTACTAACGTGCTGGTCGACCCAAATCATATTGCCATTTCGGGTGTTATAATGATTACTATTAACTCTGGAAATATGTTCAAAGTGTTGTTACACAACAAGAGAAGAAAGTGACAAATTTCTCGCGTGTTGGTTCAATCCGCTAGCGCCTCATTCACAACATTAACGCTCGAGTAAAAACGTTACATTCTATCAAGTTGTGTATGCTATAATTCCTACGAACACTGTTGAACTATACTAATTTTTGTAAAAATTGGTTTTTATTTTGCACAAATCAAATGAAACTGCTTTTCCAAACATGTGTGGAAAAGTACTTTGCAATACATGTGCGAAAAAGTATGGTGACAATTAACGTTATCTTACACTTTTCCATACATGTAGTAAAAAATACTTTTCCACACATGTGCGAAAATATTTCAGCGGGTGAAATTTAACGTTTTCTGACGATGAAAATCGTGTGAAATCCATAATTTTCATGTGGTCATCGGAAAAAGTTATTTTATAATAACAGTATAAGTATACTATTAATGTATGTATGTAATCCAAAGAGGAATTGAAATATACTAAGGCTTGCAGAATAGTGGCTTCCACACACCTTCTATCAAATTGTTTCTTATTTTCTATTTCCAAACTTTGTTGTGTAAAAAATTCAGAAACCTTAGCTTATTTTTGTTTTGACATTAAACTTATCTGTGAACTGAAAGAAAAGGAAGTAAGACTAAAAGTAATTAATTTTCTATACCTTCAAAGTGTCCAACACAATTAAGATTTGCAAACCTATACAGTTCTCTCTCAATTTCTTGCTGTTCTCTTTCAGCGTGCTCATCCAGAATGTCATCATTGGGTGGTTCAATCTCAAACATGCAACCTTCCTTCGTAAGTTCGCTACAAAACAAATTTAAATGATCAAAAAAATGGCTTTAGTAGGCACATCCAGCCATCCATAAAAACTAGTCGTTCTGGGTGTTATTAAGGTAGCTTTATTTTTGTTGAAAATTAAATTTTTAATCAATTTGTAAAAACTAACTGCTGTGGTTTTTAATATATACTTATTCAATTTCCCTTTTAAGTACCTATACAATTTAACAATTTTGTTTTTTCAAAAGTTGTGACTGGCAAAGATACTCAATCTAAATTTGGAAACCACATTTCTCCAGCTCTTGCTCCAGCTGCTGTGTTCATAAGTTATGATTTTTTTAAAATTATATCTCAAAAACTGTAACTCTGATGAACTGAATCTAACTTTGAAAACTTTATTTTCCTAGCTGCTGTGGTTCTCCAATTATGATTTTAAATTTAATGGCCTTAACTTTTGCCAAATTTGGTTAAAATTGGTATATCAGTTTTTGATGTCCCAGAGAGACAGACCAGCAGCACAAAATTTGGTAGTTTGGCCTTTTTTGACTCAAATAACTTATTTTGAGTGAAAATATAAAAAAATCTTTAACAATTCCAATGGCATTCTATACTAAAAATAATAATAATGGGACAGAATACCTAGAACTTAGGAAAAAATATAATCTTAAAAATTACAAAAGCAAGAGCCTTTGCAAATGGTTTATGAGACCCAAAGACATCTATATAATCGCACCCCCACTACATTGTTTTGAGAAAATCGCTGCTAAAGAATTTAGTTCATTAGAGAGATTCATTTTTCACTTACATGACAAATTACGAGTTACCATGTTATTTTATATCAACAGGAACCTATTAACTCAATGTAATTGGTGCAGTACGTTTCTCAGAAAAAATGATTTTTGTCGTTTTTAGTTAAAAAAAAGACAAAAACCCGATATTGTGACACTTTTTTAGAACAAGGCATCATGACGTTGTAAATCAGGATGTCACGCAGGATGGTAAATAATATAAAAAAAGGAAACAAATAAAGAAGAAACTTTGTATTTATTTTTACGAGTTATAAAATGCTGAATAACAACTGGGAATGTGATTATTCTCTAATAAATTCAAAAGATTTTTTTCTTATTCTCCTTAATTCTAAGTACCCTGAACAATTCGAAAAAACAGTCACAACACAAAAAAGAACAGTATTTTACTTGTTATATGGGTCAGATTTAACCAATAGGTCACACGAAAACCTTCACAACTCGAAATGTGACTCTTTTCAGGAGAAACTCCATGTTCACGCTGTTATAAAGTCAAAAGTGACACTGTAAAGGAACACATCCTCAGCTAAACTGGACAAAATAAAAGAGTCACATTGCCATTCCGCTGTGAATTGTCAAAACATAAATGTGACACTTTTATGGAAGAAAGTACAAGTTATTTCGATGATGGCGGCAGGTTTATCTCAATAAGGGCGATTTTTGAGTTGTGACTCTTTTTCAGCGGGTGTGTGAATCAGGCAGCTCATCGAAATAGTTAAGCCTTGGCTGTGATGTCATAACAAAATTATCATCTAGTTGCAAACAGATTACATACCAAAATTTAGTCTCTTTCACACATTTTTTTCTCTCAAAAATCAAACTTTGTGAGAGAAACAACACAGGAGTGAAAAACATTACAGAAGTACAAGGACAAAAAATTGACTCTTGCAAGTCCAAACAGTGACTGAGAGATGTCTGTGTAAACCTTAGTCTAAGTTCAAGTTCAAACATGCTTTATTGTTCAAGAATATACAAACTCTTATTAACAAAGTTTAAACTTAAAATCTAATGAATCTAATAAAATCTGAATGAAAAATAATAGTTTTTAAAATCGCCTAAAGAAGAGAAAACTCAATATTAATTTTAGTTGTTAAATTAACTTGTTAGATTATTTGTTAGTTCAGTTTTTACTTAAGTATACAGGTTTAGAATTTAAAAAAGAAAAAGAAACAAAACAATAATAATAAGAAACACCTGATAATAAAATTAAACTTTTAGTGTCTATAAGATCCCTGTCAAATACCATCATATGTTATTAAAGTCTAAATTAAATAATATTAATTAATTATAAAATATATAGGTACATTTATGACAACATATAGGTAATACAAAACATTTAGCATAAAAATGAGTTAAAAATATTAAAACAAATGGGACATCAAGATTTAAAGATAAAATAATAATAGTTAAAATAATTAAAAGAATAATAAAAATAAAATACAAAAACATATATTAAAGTAGGTACTTAAAAAAGAAACATTTATATAAAATAAAATAAATATGCAGGTATACAAGTAACAGGTCATACTAGTCATTACAAAAGAAGAAAAAGAAAACAAAGTAAGGTCAGCTATTGTAGGTAAAACAGTATATTCACAGTTATGGCAGGGGGAATAGTAATGGTAGCAAATAATTTAGGATAGAGACAATAATTCATCAAAGATGTAGAAAGCATGTTTAACCAATAAGTTTTTTAGTTGTTTTCTAAAACTGGATGTATCTAGAATGTTTTTATGTCTGCTGGAAGATGATTAAACAATTTGATGGCTTTGTAGATAATGAATCAAGCCACGGTCTAAGCTTTCACTTTGGGCATTGTCTCACAATCTGTTCACAATCCTTCACAATCTTTACACAATCCCTCCCAACCACCCACAATCTCTCATAATCCTTCACAATCTTACCACAATCCTTCACAATCTTACCACAATCCCTCACAATCTTGACACAATCTTAACAACAGATTGTGGATTTTCACAATCTGCGTACACATTTTGAGGTTAGCTGGTCACCCCTCGGTTAGTAAGTAGAAGGGCTGGTAACAGTAAATTAAGAGGGCGGCAATGGAAAGTACATGATGACCTTTTTTTTTTGGTCGCAAGAATTTTGATGGGACGTCCCCCCCCCCGCCCCTTCAGGCACGCTACGCCGCTGCACAGTCCTCCACAATCTTGCCACAATCCCTCACAATCTTTACACAATCTTAGCAAAAGATTGTGGATTTTCACAATCGGTGTACACATTTTGGGTTAGCTGTTCATCCCTCGGGCATTGTCATAATAGCTTTAGTTACAGTTGCATTACCTACATTACAGTTGTATTACTTACATTTTAAAAAATGTAGACAAAAAACAAAACATCTTTTAACAAGTGATTTTAATATATCTAAAAATTTGATATGTATTACATAAAATAACTTTATTCCCCTTATAAGACTAAAATTGTGGCATTAGCAATAAAAATTACACCAAGTGTTAGTTAAATTTGTTTTTAAACTTGATTTTATTTTTTAATTGTTGTGAGTTTTATAGAGATTAAGTATCTCCATGGTTTTAATGTTTTTATTTGCGCATTTGTGATTTAGATTAGCAAGGCCTTGTCAATGTGTAGTATTGTATTAAGTTTCAGACTCCTACAACTTTATTACTTCTTACAATATGTCTGCCAATTTTCCAAACATGAACTATTGTTCCAAATCAAAAAAAGAAATTGAAAGAGGTCAATAGTGACTGTTGAACTGCAACAGTAACGTCCAGTTTATAATAGGGGCCTTTAGCACAGTGTTGCAGTTTTTTTTTTAAACGGGGCCCATGTGTGTACAAAAATGAAGAGGGTGAGACTCGAATTAATACGTACTTGATATCTAATTCTGAGCGGAACATTTTCACAATTTTAAATTAAATTTAACCAGGTAAAACAAGCAAAAATTTTTATATGTAGTAAACAAAATTGTTTGAGGTTAGAAGCAAAGGTTGGAATCTGGTTAGAAGTTGGCCCGGAACATGGGCGAGGTCGGGGTTTAGTTGAGAAAATCGATAATTATTTACCGGGGAGGATTGATAACTAGCCGTGATTGAAAGTGACCATCACCTTCTTCACGAAAAGCCGTTCAACTCAATTTAGATTTATTGGCGGCCCAATATTTAAAGGTTCATTTATTTTTTGTTCAGAATTCTTTTAGGATGCTTAATAGAGATGTCAAGTCAGTTTTTTAATTAATAAATTGAAAAAAAAAGACCGGTTATTCCGGTTAAGACGCGATTTATACTATATGTGAGGGCACGGCAGTGCCTCGCCAAGTTTGCGCTGCCGTACCATCTTTTCTTGAAACATTTCGGCCCATATTTGACCTATCTAAAACTCTACTTCGGAATGAGCTACGTATCTCAAACTTTGCACAGTCGTAGATTTTCATAGAGTTAACAACCCCTCTAATACCCTGTTTCCACCAATGCATGCCCACCCCGATTCAAAAAACGCATCACGTGATGGGCCATGCATGGATTTGCACCGGTTTTAAATGCAGCGTCACCTGATGCGTTTTTTTAATCAGGGTGGGCATGCATTGGTGGAAACAGGGTATAAGTTTTATGGACTCCCATAAAAAGTAGTAAAGTAGTTACGAAATTATGACCAAACCCCTGGAAAAAATAAAAAAAACCCAAAATTCTAATTTTCTCCCCTCCCCTATACATGTAAAGTTATGTAAAAGTAACATATATTGCCCACTTCCAAAAATGCTAGAGAGCTGAGCTTTGGCAGACTGATAGGAACTATGATAAAACTATAGGAAAAAATTAAAACACCCCGAAATTCTATTTTACTTCCCTCCCCTATAAATGTAAAATTATGTAAAAGTAACATTATTGCCCACTTCCAGACACGCTAGAGAGCTGAGCTTTGGAAGGCCGATAGTAACTATGATAAAGCTATAGAAAAAAATTAAAACACCCCAAAATTCTAATTTACTTCTCTCCCCTATAAATGTAAAGTTATGTAAAAGTAACACTGCCCACTTCCAGAAACGCTAGAGAGCTGAGCTTTTTAAGACTGAAAGACACTGTGATAAAACTATAGGAAAAAATTTAAAAACACCAAAAGTTTAATTTACTTCCCTCTCCTATAAATGTAAATTTATATAAAAGTACCCAGGTAGCAAGGTCACGTTTTTTAAACGTCAAAAACAGGTAATTTTTAATGACCATTGACGTCTCTAATCTGACGTGTAAATGACCTTTAAATGACGTTCAAAAGACACACCCAAAATGACGTCATTTTTAGACGTCAGCAATATGACGTATTTGGGCCCAAATCAGAACATTAGACACACACACAGACACAAACCTATTCATGACTTTTTTTAAACTCGTCTGAATATATGAAATATTCCATGCAGTTGAGAACACTAAAGGAAACTTAGACACACAAGGTGACTCTTCTGTGACTTAGACCTGGAAGTACTGGACAGTGTTGCCACCCTCGACCCTGAGGTCTTTGGTAGAAGGCTTCGAGAAAAATCGGTAGATTTCGGTAGATTTTTTAATCATCTCAGCAAGCAGTGCCTGAAGAACTATCGATAGTTTGGATTGATTTAGTAGGTAAACTGTATTTCTACGATTTGTTTTTACTGACAAAATACCAAAATTAAGAATTAAATAAAATAATTAGGTACATACTAGGGACCTATTGCAATAAAGCCAGGCACAAATTGTGCCGGGCACTATATTGACAGCTTCGCATTAAAAACTGACAGTTGATCTTTCAAAATTGACATACCAAAGTCGAATTTAGAAATCCAGTCGTTTATTTTTCATTAATTGTGTCGTCACTATTAATTCCGGCTCTTATAATAAATAATGGCCTTATTTTGAAAGAAGACAGCTTTTATAATGTGAAACTGTCAATATAGTGCCCGGCACAATTTGTGCCTGGCTTTATTGCAATAGGTGCCTATTAGGTAGAGAATATTAAAAAAAAAACCTCAGGGTTTATAATAGCGTGATCTTTAATGCTGCCGGCTGAGTATATCGCAAAATCCAAGAGATGGCGCCATAAATACACTTTTAAAAACAATGGCTTGAAATAAAATTTTTATTCTACAAAGGATCTTACATAAAAAGAATATTTTATTTATGGTGTTTTTTTAATCGCGATTACGAGGCGTATAAAAAAAAACAAGTTTATATTGAAAAAAAATCGGTAGAAAACTATGGTAATTCGGTATATCGTAAAGTAAAAGGCTAAATCGGTAGATCTACCGAAAAATCGGTAGAGGTGGCAACACTGGTACTGTAACAGACAAGACGCTAGCGCTACCAAGTCCACTTTCAATGCCTGACTTCGCATGCGCAGATCTACCAATATTATTTACCTCATGTATTAGAATAGATGAATACAGGGTGATTTTCACTTGAATGATTCTAACCACATGAAAATAGAAAGTTTCAAAAACCTAACCTAACAAAACCTAATCAAATCTAACCGAACCGACCCAAAAGAAACTGAACCAATAATTTTTTTCAAAAAAAAAACTTTCCTGACTTCCTGCCCGGGATCCTAGAGGATGTGAATCCGAACTGAACCAAGCCGAACCTAACTAAACTGAACCAAACCTAACCTAACCAAACTAAACTACAACACGTACTGCTAATTAGGTTTAGTTGGGTAGGGTTAGGTTTGGATAGGTTCATTCATTCACATCCTCTAGGATCTCGGGTAGGAAGTCAGGAGTTTTTTTTTGAAAAAAAAAATATTGGTTTAGTTTGCTTTGGTTCGGTTCGGTTAGCTAATCAGATAGGTTTCGTTAGGTTAGGTTTTTGAAATTTTCTATTTTCATGTGGTTAGAATCATTCAAGTGAAAATCACCCTGTACATCTATTCTAATACATGAGTTAAATAATATTGGTAGATCTACGCATGCGAAGTCAGGGATTGGAAGTGGACTTGGTAGGGCTAGCGTCTTGTCTGGAACAGGGAACGGGTACAGCAGTATACCTAGACTTACACATCTCCACCTTGAAGCGAAAGAAGCCTCGAAGTTTGTCTTGATTTAATATTTAATTTATTTTACATACGTTTTACATTCCGTATAAATCCGGTCAAGTACAGACGTCAAAAACTACACTACGAAAAGACGTCAAATAACTGACGCCTTAAAGACAACATTTTTTGGTAGATGACCTGCTGGTCATCCAAATGACCACTTTTCGACGAAAAAAAGACGTCATTTGATGACCCCTTGCTACCTGGGTAACATTGCTAGAGACGTGAGCTTTGGAAGGCTGATAGAAACTATGATAAAACCATGGGAAAAAATTCAAAAACCCCAAAATTTTCATTTTCTCTCCTCCCCTATAAATGAAAGTTATGTAAAAATAATATATTACCCACTTCCAGAAACGCTAGAGAGCTGAGCATTGGAAGACTGATAGGAACTATAATAAAATTATAGGAAAAAATTTAAAAACATGAAAATTTTAATTTACTTCTGTTTAATACATATAACATAACTTTACATGTATAGGGGTATACATGTAAAGTTATGTAAAAGTAACATTGTCCACTTTCAGAACCGCTAGAGAGCTGAGCTTTGGAAGGCTGATAGGAACTATGATAAAATCATGGGAAAAAATAAAAAAACCTCAAAATTTTAAGGCATTGCAAAAGTTTTGCACAATATTCCGCATATTTTACCACTTTAAAAATTAAATTATTATCCAATTTCTTTAAAAAAGAAGTGAAATCATAACAAAAATGTTTCATGTAAAAAAAGCCAAGTACGCGAAAATGGCATGCCGTAACATGAATTAAGATAAAAGCAAAGCCAAGTTCTCCAATATAAATTTCAAAATGAAAGGTTCTTACTAGTTTGGAAATGTTTTTCCAAACTTGGCTATTACGGCTGTAAAAGATTCTTAGGCACAGTGCTAAATTGAACATAAAGGAGTTTCGCTGTAATAGCAAAGTTTAAAAAAACATTTCTAATCTACCTAGTAAAGAACCTTTCATTTTGAAATTTGTATTGGATAATTTGGCTTTGCTTTTATCTCAATTATTTTTACGGAATACTTGGCTTTTTTTACATGAAATGTTTTTGTTATGATATATATTTACGGACACCGTCACGTAGGGTTACCAGAAAATCCGGACAATATCCGGACGTCAAAATTTTTTCGATGCCACACACAAAAAATCAACTTTTTTTTTTATTGAAACAATAAGTAATAAATAACATAATATACCTACTATTTTATAGGTACTTTTCACTGCTTTGTATTTTATTCAACAGCGTTGAATTTTTAGGCAGAAGTACAAAATCGTAAAATTCTGACCAGCTCATATTTCTTAAATTGTATGAAGTCATGAGTATTCCTTTTACAGAAGATAAAAGCAGCCTATTTCTTTCTTTGATCCACTGGGTAGAAATACTTGCATTAAAATATTTTGCCCATTTTTCGTGGGTAGGCAGATTGTGGTCATCAAAAGTAGAATTGTCTGATATGTACTTTTTTAGATTACAAACTTCATCAAAAAAATTGTGTGTGCTTAAACCACACGGCAGAAGTGTAAACTTCAACAAGGCGAAATTAATAATACTACTTTAAGCGGGGTCTTCACATAACGTTTTACCTTACGTCTTGCCTGTCAGTCAAAAGGGTCAAGTATGACGGTTGAAAGACTAGCGTAGACCAATAGCGTATATACGAAGGGGGCTGGGGGGCCCGCCCCCACGCCCGAAGCTAAGATTTTTTTGGATATTTTCCACATATTTCATTAATACAAACATAAAATAGCATAAAATACAGCCTCATGAGGTCTCGGCCCCCCCCCAAAACTGTCTCGGGCCCACCCCGAAACTTTTTTCTATATACGCCACTGGCGTAGACACTTGATAGTTTTAACGTACGTTTTTAGATCAGTTTTTGAGACAAAACGATGGTTTTATTGGAAAACAATGCGTGATCCGGTCAGTTCTCTAGGTGGTCTTCCGTCTTAAATCAGTTCAAGTAAAACGTCCGTTTTTCCGTCTAAAACAAAGTTTTACTTGATGCGTTTTGACTGAACAGGCAAGATGTAAGGTAAAACGTTATGTGAAGACCCCGCTTAAAGGTGAATTCACACTGCTAAATTTATCGACGATTATTGTTTAATTACATTTTTTGAAACTAGTTTATTTTGCATTATTTGATGGTCATAAAGGCGGCTACTTTAAAATCCGGACGTTTATGAAAAATCCGCCCGGACCCACCCGGACTAATCCGGACGTCTGGTAACCCTACCGTCACGTCACCGTACCGTCACCGACAAGTAAATTATTCTTACATTGAAAGCAATGAATGTATTTACACTACACCGTTTACGGTTTAGTGTGAATGCGTCTCGGATTGCGTCCATTGCACAGACAGCACACTTTGTCCCAGGGACGTACATTTTATGTCCATTTCACGTCTGTATGACACCCGTTAATATAGCCGTATCAAATGTCCGATGTTAAGGCAGTGGCTGAAAGCAGTAGCGCACCCAGGAATATGTCTTGGGGGGGCCCGAGGCCTCATGATTTCGTATTTCATGCTATTTTTTGTGTTTATTCATGAAATAAGTGGAAAATATATACAAAAATCTTAGGCTTGGGGGGGGGGCCGGGCCCCGAGCCAACCCCCCCCCCGCCCCCTGGGTGCGCCCGTGCTGAAAGTGAGGACGTTTGACAATTACATTATGCATTTATTTTTTTTAATAGGAAGCTTCTTGATCATCCATCCGACCGTGTCATCTGACGAGTATCACATTAAAAGTCCCTTGTTTGGTCCAACAACACCCTCTTGTAAGCTTCATATGCACATTTACCAGTACAACATGAATAATGCGGAAATAAGAGTAGTGGGCGACAAAACTACGGATAGGTACCAGGCTTTGAACAACCATACTCAGTGGCTGGTAGATAGAATTTATGGAGATAACAGCAAAAAGTAGGTAGACGAATAGACATTTATTGTGTGAACACACACTTTTACCATTCTTGCGCGGCTCTGTATCCAAATAGCGCGTATCAAAATAGCGCGTATCAAAACAGCGCGAAAATACAGAAGATCGAAAAACAAAATATTTAGAAAGGCAAATGATCGAAAATACAAAATTTCGAAAAACAAAAGATCGAAAATACAGGAGTTTGAAAGTACAAAAGATCGAAAGACAAAAGATCGTAAGGCAAAGGATCGAAAAATAAAATATCAGAAGACAAAAGATCGAAAAAAAGATCGCAAGTAAATAAGATCGAAATATACAAAATGACGCGTATCATGTTTGGTTAGGTATATTCACATAAACAGTTTAGGTAAGGTCAGGTAAGGTAAAATGATTTGGTTCGGTTTGGATTCATACCCTTTAGGATCTCGGGAAAGAAGTCAGGAAAGTTTTTTTTAATATGTTAGAAAGAGAATCCCCCCCCTCCCCGCTATTATAATACGCGCTATTTAAAATACAAGCTGTTTTCATACGCGCTATTTTCAACACGCGCTTTATTTCAAATTATTTAACACTAATATATGTCCATTTTTTATGAAAGAACCCAAAATTCCACTTTTGACATCTAATTAAAACCATTGGTGCCGAACGGAAGTGACGCAGGACCTGTCCAAAAGTAAATCATTTAACCAAATGTGCATATTTTTTATTATACTTGCAGGTGGCGAAAATATGAAATGTCCATCGGAAAGATATCAAGTGACTTTACCGTTCTTTTGGAAGTAGTACCCGCGGCTGAAGGTGGCACAGTGGCTTTTGACAATATTCAAATGTACCAGTGTTTCGTCAAGGCTGACGATTTGTGTACGCCTACTCAATACAGGTTAGGATATTTCTTAACGTAGTTTTTATCTCACTACTATCTCTCGCTCTCATTTATTTATTGACTTTGTGTACTATTATAGACAATTTGCCATCGGACACCAAGATGGTCTAACACAAAGTCATTTGGTGCTCAAAATCACCCCCCTCAATCTTCCTGAGAAGAGAAAATAATTATTTTACATGCAAGGCGCTCAATTAATGATCCCATCCTTTTTTTCTGAAGAACGACACTGAAATCACTTTACCATGCTTTTAGATAATACGGTTTCCGACTTAATGCAGTGTTTCAATTTTTATTTAGAAATTCTGTAATTTGTTAAAATAACAATTTCAAAGTAACTACCAGATTTGGCCCTACGTACTTTCAACTAGAAGGTCATGTCTTAACTTTGTGAAATTTGAAATAAAACGTCAAATTAATAGAGTGTGAACGTGTTCTACAAGCGCTATATTCTTATTTTTTTAAAAACATCTATCAAGAAAAGGCGTACAGATTTGACAGGTACGCAAGCGCACTTCGTCAAAGTCATGTCAGCAGCATACGTATCTACGTTATCTTGCCGCAGTCTGCGGACGCCTTAGCTTTATCAAAGAATCTCACAATTGGTTGATTGGACCATCAAAAAAACTCAGACTCAAACGAAGGTTTCTGCGTCCAGCTCAAATGATTTTTTTGCAAATATATGCCCACTGCAGTTAAAAAAAATAGAAAATGTAAACCTGAGAAAAAAACCACAGTGCCACATTCCATATTTCCTAAGGACACTTATCGTAAAGGCAAGCCTTATATGAACCGAAGCCAACGTCAGGAATTCTATTTTTTGGTTATTATTTTCCTCGGTTTCGCATTGGCGGTTCGGTTTTATTTTAAAGATGTTGTAGTAAATAGATCTTTAGACTGTGTTAAAACCACATTTTTAAAATAAGAACGAGCCGCCAATGCGAAACCGAGGAAAACATGTCAAAAATTATAACCCAAAAATAGAAAATCAAAGTCAGGCTTCGCTACCTGTAAAGCTTGCTTTACGATGAGTGACCTTAATATTTCCTGCTATCGGTAAAGATATTATGGTCACGTATAAATATCACAGAGCGCTGAATCGAATGTTAAGGTGCGCAGTTTAACGTACAAATATGTGTAGCACACTTTAACTGTCTATTTGCGATTCCGTTGCAGATCGTGGTGTTGAGGTGCGTATCGAAATACGTTAACAACAAACAAATACGTTATAGAATAAATACATGTTCAAAGAATCGAAAAGTGAAGTTCTCATAGCTGGCTTTGAAAACAATTGCAAACTTTAATTCGCGGACGCAAATTTATAAGTGCGCATGCGTGTGTTTTGTCACGTAGACACACAGCTGCTGTGTTGATAACCGCCATCTTTGTTTACATTTTGCGGTGTTGCTTCACTTTTCGATTTTTTAAACCAGTATTTAGGCTCATACGTATTTGGTTAAGAAATTATCGAATTACTGTTTTAAACAAAATTCTTACTTACAAACATTAATGACTTTTACGATTATTAATAGTTATTTAAACAACAAGGTTTGAAAACGACTCTTTGCACACGATCAAGACAGTTTTGTAGACCGAGCCGAAGGCGAGGTCTACAAGTCGAGGGAGTGTGCAAAGAGGTTTTCAAACGAGTTTTTTACACATTTTTTATACGACTGCTAATAAAGAAAGAAAAATCAAATTTTAATTTAACTTATTTTTATTTCCGACATTTTTACAACAAAACTTTAAAAATTCAACAATTTTTTGACGTATCTAATCAACAAAACATACGAGCAGTGACGGTTGCTACGGAACTAAGCCAACTTATATTGATGGGTGACAACACAGTAAACAGACCGCATTTCCGTGTACTGTGGGTGACAACAACAAAAATCACAATGACGGGAGACCCGTATGCCGAAATGACATAGGCGTGCACAAAAATGACATAAGCGTGTGCAAAACGTTTTGCACACAGCATGCGCAAGATGCCATTTTCAGATCGTGTTCTCCGTGCGCAAAACCCCCTTTTACAAGACAGTCGTATAAAAACATTTTTAAAACTGGTAAAAACTAATTAAGTGATATAATTTGCCTTGAATTTTTTTCTAGAAAACCCCATCCTGCAGTTATATGCAATACATGTAGAATTAGGTAAAAACTGCAAAGATTTGAATTGATTGAATGTGTTTGAGTTACTAATCATGCATCACTAATTGAGGAGCAGAAGTAACAATGGGTCTAGGTGCCAAAACTGTTAAATGGAGATATTTAAAAAATTGATGACGAAAATGACCGATCACTTCTCGGAAGTGCCGTCTATTTGCCCGATTGCTTACGAAATTAGTAGTCCTGCGACTTTGCACGTTTGTTAGGATATAGTCGATGGCCTATAGAATCTTTCTGTGTAAAAAGCTCGGCGCTTAGCCCCTTTGATACTTCTTCTCCACAATTGTCCTCAGCCCATAAATCCAACTAATTTTCGTTTGGGGCGTTAAATAACCAGATAATTTTTACATTGTTTTCAAAATATTAACATCTAATGGATCGTTCATACTCGTCTTTTGTCTAGTCTTTTGTCTTGGTTTAGTCATATGTCTTGTCATAAGAAAGTTAAAACCACTGTTTCTTATGGGAGTGTTCATACAATGTTTTTGCTTTTGTTTTTGATTAGTCTTTGTCTTAAGAGTTGCCAACTTTCAATCCTTAGGACAACGACTAAGACGAGTGACAGACATCAGCTGATATTTGTTGTTTTTTTTACAAGGCGTCCGAAGAGCGCAAGCGCGCGGCCGAAATTTTGAATTTACCGCCATTAATCATGTTTTTAACAGAAAATCTCAACCTAACCTCAAAATTTTATTTGTTTTTATTTTCTTTTTCGCTTTTGTTCTTTCGTGTCTGTGTTTCGTGCACAGATTAGGTTAAATAAGATTGTTTTGTGTAGAAAATGACTTTTGAAAAGGGCCCTTTTTATTGAAATTGAATTTTTTTTCAGTGGGTTATGACTAAGACTAATCAAAAACAAAAGACGAGTATGAACACCCGATTTTGTTTAAGACAGCTAAGACTAATCAAAGGACAAAGACTAATCAAAAACAAAAGACTAAGACGAGTATGAACAATACTTAACAAAACAACCATAAGTTTTTTAAAAAGATACCTATGTAAATTTATGGCAGATTTTCTTTAAAGATCTATTAAAAATATTTAAGAGTTCTTCTTTGAAAAACCATACAGAGTCGTTTTTCGTTTATCAGGGATTTTTTTTATTTTTGATATTTTTGTGGTGTAGTTGATAATAAAAAATTTTATAGCTATCTTATGACAATATAAGTTTTATCAATAATTATAACAATCACTGTTTTAATTATTTTCTTGTTAACTTGCAAAGAGTTAGAACTAAGGATTTATAAAATATTTTGCAAGTTGTCCTTAGATGTGACATATACACGGTGTTTCACGAACATCGAAATACGGTTGTAAGGACATTCAAAAGGCCTTCAAAACAAGGTATCACTAGACCTACTTTCCCTATTCAAAGTATAGGGGTAAAGTATACCCCTCGAAGGGGGTTCGTGCTACAAAAATTTCAAGATAGCCAAAAAGTGTCCCCCTCGCAAACAAAATCGACGTGTCCAAGCTTTTTTCCAAATTTGCACTATAAATACCCAAAAATGCCTCTGTATAATTTAAAATTAATGAAATTTTAAGTAAACTCGGTTATTTATCTTTTTTCTGAGAAAAGGAAATGTTTCTTAATTACTTTTTCTACAATAATCGGTTCCTAGTTTATCTGCTGTTGAAAGTAGTTCGAAAAATATCTTATGATTTTTGTACAGGCCGGGTCGCTCAATTACAGGAAGTTTTGCATAAAAGGCCTATTTCAAACAGCACATGCGCGGAAGAGCCCAAAAAAATATCAGAGAGATGTGCAACACTTCCTTAATTTGTCACATAAAAATTATTTTTAAGACTTTGCTCATACCAGAGTTATGCAGGTTTTGACCCATACAGGATAGACCCTGTGGCGCCTACGCTGTTTGAAATAGGGCTTTTAGGCAAAAGTTGCAGTTTTGTCGACAAACTGGTGATACCAGATTTTTCAGACACTAACCAAGCTATCCTTTAAATGAACAACTACTTAAAATGGCTCAACGCAAAAAATTCTCAATTTAATGGCATTGAACTTTTTTCCGAGATTTTTTTTCTTTTTTTGGATTTTTAAGTTTTTTTTTCACTTTTTACCCCTGATCCGTAACTTTTAATTCCGTAGAGAAAAAAAAACAATTTTTTTTCCCTAAAATAAGGACTAAAAGTACATTTTTTACCCCGAAAGTTCAAAAATAATATTTAGTATAATATTTTTTTTGGGATTACGACAAAAAAATTAATCAAAGTTATGTGTGATCTTAAAAAATTGCTAAAACTGTCAAAGCGGTAAAAAAGGAAAATAAATGGATTCATGACGTATCTGATACTGATATATAGGTACAAAGCATATTTAAAGATAATCACACAATTTTTTTAGGTGCAAAGAAACTAAAGATTGTGTCAACTCAAGTGCAATTTGTGACATTAACGAGGACTGCCCACTCGGAGGTGACGATGAGAAACAAAACTGCCGTAAGTTCCTTTTAGTCAAGGCAAGATTTTTGAAAATCAACCCTCTAGAAGCATTTTATATTAATTTTAAGCAAACGGGGAATTTCCCCTATTTTGTCTTCGCTGAATCCGAGTATCCCATAGTTTGACACCTTCTTGCGCAACTGTGGCGATACATACATGTGTCCCAAAAGTCCGAGTCCACCCAAATATCTTGTGAACTATTGAAGATAACTAAATCATCTTTGCCAGTGATCAATAACATTAAGACATCTATTTTGTGAAGGGGCGTGTGTGCCGGCCCTTCATTAGGGGCGGCATACGGGCGGCCAACTTAATTTTTTTAAATTGAAACCCCTAACGAGTGTTATCTCGTTATAAAGCTCTCTAACTTTTGACATAATTCCTAATTGTCTACGTCAAATCTGGTAAAAGCAATAGACTATCAAACCTAATTTTTTCACTTTTAACGAGTGATATCTCGTTATAAAGCTCTCTAATTTTTGACATAACTGTCAATTGTCTACGTCAAATCTGATAAAAGCAATAGACTATCAAAACTAATTTTTTCACTTTTCGTTAAAATTCACAAGTTTGTTGTTTTAAACGAAAATCCTATTAAGAGATCTTGTTTGAAAGGCTCTTGAAAAGCCAACATTTTGGCGTAACTGCTCCTTGCCTATGTCAAACCAAGGCCAACACAAAAATAGAGGCCACGACCCTGAAAAAATCAGCTGTTCTCCCGGGGCTGAATTTTACATTGGGTCTTATGGGAGGTCAGACGTTTTTTTATGGTATTTTCAAAATGGCATTACAGATTTCCGCAAAATTTCAGTGAAATATTCTCAGACACCATTCCGATATACCACCAAAGGTTTGTAAGGAAGCAACATGATTAAAAGGTTAAAATCTTCAAGATTTAGCATTCCTTATTTTGAATTCAAATTACCCGCCATGTACCACATGCCAACTGTTATATTTGACATGACTTTGTCATATGTGATTGTCACATTCCCTTCTGCTTTAAACTTAATTTTTGTGTGAGCTAATGAAGCGGCTATGAAAAATTAGGGCTTACTATACATTAAAAAAAAAATTGTTCTGCCAGAATAAAGTAAAAACAATCTCAAAAACGGCTTTATTTAACAAAAAATCAAATATCCATGAACCGTCATTCCAACTTCAAAATTTTAAAGACAATCAGCTGTGTCGTAACGTGACCATCAAAAAAAAATCAGCCCCGGATGTGACGTCAACAAAGTGGAGGATCGTGGCCCGTCCATTTTGATAGCCCTGGTCAAACATGTCAAAATCTATCGACAAATTTCACAAGCTTTGTCTAACCAAAGCTTCGAAAGGTCTTTCAAAAATTAACAAGTTGACGTAACTGTCACTTGTTTACGTCAAACATGTTTTCTATGGGTTGAAGTGTTTAAAGTGCCCCGATCAAATGAAGATAAAGTTGAAATAATTTTTTTATGGGCGAACAAGTTATAGAAAAACTAAACGCCTTTTCAACAATTCATTTACAGACAGACCTGTAAAATAAAAAAAATATTTCAAATTTATCTTCATTTGAACGTGGCATCTTGAAACACAAATTTGTCAAAAAATTTTGAAAATATTGTAGCCTATTTTTTTATACTGATTGTTAATAATTAAAAAAACATCTGTTTAGGCTTCAGCAAAGGGACACTCAGTTTTTTCTTAGGAGAGCTGGGTCGTAGGTTTTTTATCACTGAGTTGAAGCACCTGTATATTTAAATGTTTTTGGACGCCACTCATTTTTAATCATTTGTAAAATGAGAAACACAAATTAAATATCTTAAATAGTGAATTATTATTAAAGGCACATTATTACAGATTAATAAAGAAGACCTTACTGATTTTTGTTATGAAAGTAAAACTTAATACTTACTTAAATTAAAAAAATTTAACACAAATCTTCATGGGATTTTATAATAAAAAAAAATACTCTGCCAATATATGGGCACCTAAGCTCACACTAGGTTCTATAGATGTAGAGTACGGGTGAGCTAATATAACTAAAAACTTAAATATATTTTATTCAACTCCAAACTCAATTACCTATCGTTTGATACCACACAAGCCCTGTTTTAAGTTAAACTCTAATTTTTGAAATTTACCCCCACCTTTTTTTTAAACTAAAATGTATTTTGTTCAACTCCAGACTTAATTACCTTTCGTTTGATATCACACACGCCATATTTTCACATAAAATCTAATTTTTGAAATTTACCCCCACCCTTTTAGTTGACTTGTGTTGGGTGAATTTTGTTCATTTTTAAATGGGACCATCTCGACCCAAGACCCAGCCTAGGTACCAAATTTAATCATTCTACCCAACGTAAAATGATGACAGTAGATATTTGGTCCAGATCTCCCCTATGACGGAATAATTTTGGAAGTATATTTTTTTTTCAATCATTTATATAACTGAGTCTCACACTACTGACTCAGGTGTAGGTACACTATGACCTGTTAAAGGAGTCTATCTACCTGTAATGTGCCTCTAGTTTTGTCATCTTAATTCAATCTTTTACAATTTTATTTCGTCGATGAGTCAAATTTTTTTTTTTGGTTTTTTTAATTGGACAAATACTCTGGAAGCCTCGGAAGTAGGTAGAATTTCATTGTTTGGCTACAACGTTTGGGTTGAACTGTATTTTAATTAAGATCTTCTTTGTAAAACATTGATATTAAAACACTGTGGCGCTTAAAATTTTCTTATTTCTGAACCCCCACCTTCTACACTGTATAAAAGTTACCGGGCATATCAATGTTTTACCTAGCTGGAAAATACAGTTCTGCTTCCAGGTATTTGTTTAATTATTCAGTAATTTGTTTTAGTGTCACAAATTGGCAAATTGTTATTGTTCTATTTACAGTGTCACAAAACGTCACCCAACGCATTTTAATTGGCCACAATTGGCGCCCAACGTTACGCCAAAATGTTGGTTTTAAAAAGATCTTCCAAACAAGTTATCATTCAATAGGATTTTTGTCAAATAAAAGAAAACTGAAAAAATTAGGTTTGGCAGTCCATAGCTTTTGACAGATTTGACGTCGAAATTTGGGAGCTATGCCATTATATACATTATAATCTATAATCTTTGATGCCATTTTCAATGACCTTTAAACTGAACAATTACTCGATGGAAATTTCAACTTAAAAATTTTAGGTTGATCGCCTCTATGCCGCCCCCTAATGTAGATGGAACACATCCGCCCTTTTGTAATATATATATATATATATATATATATATATATATATATATATATATATATATATATATATATATATATATATATATATATATATATATATATATATATATAAATATATTTATCGGTTTCACAACGTTCTACGTCTTCCGATACCCAATCTCCACTCGTTTCTGTTTGCCCATAATTCATCATCTAGGCCTCTTAATCTTATTTCACTGTCTATTCCTTCTCTCCAGCTTCTCCTTGGCCGTCCTCGTTTTCTTCGGCCAGTTGGTTTCCATTGTAGTATTTGTTTAGGTAGTCTTTCATCATTCATTCTTTGTACATGTCCGTACCACACCAGTTGTTTTGTTCTTATATCATCCACTAAAGTACGTTCCCCCACTGTCATAATTTCTCTTATTCTTTGATTTGTAACTCTTTCTCTTTTTGATTTCCCTGCTGCTCTTCTCCAATTGTCCATCTCCCTTTTGTAATATAGATATCTTAATGTTATCGATCACTGCCAAATTTGGTTCAGTTATCTTCAATAATTCAAAAGATATTTGGGTAGACTCGGACTTTTCGGACACCTGTATGTAATAATCAAATCTAGATTTTTGTCAAAAAATCTATAAATTTAAAAAATACCAACTGAGGACTTAAAATGTATACTCAAAGTATATTTGCCATATTTTTTTTTTCAGATCTTATACCATTTGGTGCCCGTTGCAATTTCGAAGAAGACGAATGGTGCGGTTGGGAGAATGTGGCCGAATCCAGTATATTAAAATGGACGCGCCATAATGGATCGACGCCTACTAATTATACTGGTCAGTTTTTAATGTACATGTTACCCCAAAACTAAGGGCTAGCGTAAATCAGAAACAGGTTGCTAAAAATATATTTTTTAACCCTCCTCAACGTATTCTTTCCTGAATATTTTTTTAACATAACAAAAGACATAGTCCAAAAGATATTAAGAAAAAAATTATGCAACTTTTGTATTTAAAGCTTTTTTCTTTTTCACCTACATTAACCCCTGAAAAGGGCCACTCAAATATCGAACGAAACTAAAAACAAAGCGTTAATTGTTATTGTTTTGTGAAATGGCAAAAAAAAAATTAATTTTTGTCTGTTTCTCAATTCCTAGAAGAAAACGATTCAATGTTCAGGAACCATATTTTGTATTACCCAAGCAATACAAGTATTGAACGCTGACACTGCGTCATCATCTTTCACTAAACATGGAATTTCCAGATCATTTTGTATTTCCATGGGTTCTGTATCTCTTATTTGTCTAACTAAGCGAACCAGCGGAATGTCTTTTTCTTCATCACTACTAAGCAGTATTTTACTCCAAGATTTTGTGTTACCTGTTTTTTTTTACATATTTGTACTTTTGAAGTATGTCTCTAATGAATCAGTTTTGATACTACACAACACCCAAGATTTCTATAAGTATTTCAATAAGATTTCAATATAACGAAATAAACGTTTGGACTATCGCATCACGAGATTTGCGCTCGGATTGGCATAGTTCGGATTACTGAGGTTGCACTGTACTTTTTCTTTAGGGCCAAATTATGATCACAGCTTCATGAACAAAACTGGAAACTACCTCTATGTGAACATGCAAACAGATGGAACGCAATTTGCAAGCGAGGCGGTACTACAAAGTAGAACTTTTAACCCTCCTCCAAGGTTACATGGAAATTCGTCTTCTCAATATTACAACTCTTGTACGGTAAGTTACTAAAAAACAACTAATAAAATAAATAAATGAAATAAAAGAAAACTCCTTAGCATTTTCTTTTTATAATATTTTGGAGTCTAAAAAGCGAATGACATTTGATTTAAGAGCTACTTGGAAGATCCACAACAATTTGTAAAAATTAATAAAAATCAAAGTTAACTTGAAAAAATTACTTGTGGTGTACCACACGGTTCAGTGCTTGCGCCAGTTTTATTTTCAATATATCAGATAATTTGCAGATGATACGACACTCATGCACAAAGGAAAACGTTTTAATGAAATAACATTTCAAATGAGTTAAAAATCTTACAAAATTGGCTTCAAAAAACACACTAACGATTAATTTTAAAAAATGTTTATTGATAAAATAAAAATTTCAAATGAACAAAAAAATACAATTAAATTTGAAAACAATACCATAGTTTATAAAAATTCAATAAAGTTTTTAGGACAACAATAAACAAACAAGTTTGTCTGTCACCCTCTGTAAATGTTTGTCAAAAATCGTTTATTTTTATTTTCCGACGCTTATGAATTAAAAAGGACGGAAGATGCGTCTCTCTCTAAACAAGGCTAGAGTATAGAGAACCGATATTTCCCTCCTTGGATTTTGAGTTAAATAAATTTGACTTTTATAACTTTGTTGCGTCTCTATTTCTTATATGCAGGGTCTCTACCGTAACCCACAAAAAAGTTTTTTGGAATTCATAATTTGGCGAGGTATTGATTCAAGACCATCGATTTTAAACTTTCCAGATTCGATTTTACCTGCACAAGACAGGCAAGCATAAAAGCGGCATCGGTGTCCAGGTGACAGAACTAACACCGGCCGAAAACAAATCAACAAAACTCTACTGGAACTACATGGACGATCATGGCGACCAGTGGATCAGACAAGTTCTTATACTGCCCAATCTTACGCACAAGTATTATATTACATTTGAGGCCAAAAAAGGTACACACAAATGATACATTTTTTGGACTTTGTTCACAAACATGCTTCTTATATGCTTAGGGGTTTGGAAGGAGAAATGACCAGCAGGTTTCTGTGTGTAGAGCAACTGATTTTATTATAGAATAAATTAATTTAATACAGCAGTACAAAGTGAAACAGGTATATGTATACACAGTATAAAGAGAGATATCAAATAATGAAATACGTTTATATGATGTACGATTCTTAACTAAAAACGGTTACATCTGACAATTCAAATCAACTTGAAAATATTAAATAATTTTAGTAAATTAATAATATGACAATGCTTGGGTCAAAATTGCTACTAACATTTCAGTGGCGTTCGTAAAAGAAATGCGGTTTAGTAATTTTTTAAGACATCAAATAAACTGGCGTCGTTAAAAATTAGATCATTAAAATAAAGTATTATATTTACATGGATTTTCTTGAAAATAATAAATTATAGGTTAAAGAAATGAAGGACCACCCTATTATTCGGTCAGTAGGGAAACGAAAACACTAATTAACAAATGGATTAATTATTACAACAAAATATAGATCGTATGGCGTCAGAATTGATCCTGTTTACCTTGAAATTTCCTATTATTTCACCTGGTGTGTACCAACGATCCTAAACACACAGGATTGCCTATTAGCTCGAATTTTTTAGCGGTAGGCGGCGCCTTGCTTACGTCACTAGTGGACCTCTGCTCAGCGCGCTTCATTTAATACATATTGCAATCGTGAGTTTTTCCCGCTTTTTTCTTGTTTATTTGCCAACAAATTTTTTATTCGTGTTAGTAATAATTAATCATTTCATTCATTCAAAACAAATGATTTGATAAATCAAGAGTTTGCTCTGAGAGCTGAATTTTCCTACCAGACGATATGTTGGAGTTTCTTTCTTAAATAGTTGAAAGTTTTAGAATAGAAGTAGGATTTTTAGCTCACACATATACTATACTATAGTAGTGTGAGCTATGGTGATCCTAATTTTTTCGAGAAAAAAAAAAGTTGCTCCGATTTCAAAATTTTTTATATATCTTTGCGTTTCAGATGATTTTGAAACTTTTTTGTTGCGCCGTCTGTCTGTCTGTCTGTCTGTCTGTAACGACCAACGCGCATAACTCAAAAACCGCTCGGCCGATTTTAATGAAATTTGGTACCAAGGCTGGGTTTTGGGCTGAGATGGTCCCATTTAAAAATGAACAAAATCCACCGAACACAAACCAAATAAAAGGGTGGGGGTAGATTTCAAAAATTAGAGTTTATGGGGAAATATGGCGTGTGTGATATCAAACGAAAGGTAATTGAGTCTGGAGTTAAACAAAATAGATTTTAATTTATTTAAAAAAAAGGGTGGGGGTATATTTCAAAAATTGGAGTTTAAGTGAAAATATGGCGTGTGTGATATCAAACGAAAGGTAATTGAGTCTGGAGTTAGAAAAAATACATTTCAGTTTTAAAAAAGGGTGGGGGTAGATTTGAAAAATTAGAGTTTAAGTCAAAACATGGCTTGTGTGGTATCAAACGAAAGGTAATTGAGTCTGGAGTTCAATAAAATATACTTCAGTTTTTAGTTATATTAGCTTTCAAGTAGACACTAAAACTATAGTACCCAGTGTGAGCTTATGTGCCCATAGATTGGCAGAGTATTTTCTAAAAGTTTAGTTTAGTTTAGTTTTTGTTGCGGATATAATAAAATACACTTATATTATGTAGTAACAAAAAGGTATTTAATTGATATTACAAATCTAAAACTAGAAGGCATTTTATCATACAATTTATACAAAATACAAATTAATTAACAATCTTTTTTAATTAAGATGTGTTTTTCAACTTCTTATGCTTTAGATCAATAGATTTTCATAAGTTTTTTTTCAAATGATTTACATTGTTTTTGTTACGAGTTGTTTTTATCCCACCCAGCACCCGTTTTCACTCCTTCTCCTGTAACATCTTTCTGAAAACTTCTATAGACTAAAAAAACTTAAATCAGTTTAATAAAAGAAGTATTTTTGCGGCATAATTACCAATTTTCTTCAATGTGATTACTTTAATGAGCAAGCAGTTTCCAAAAATGCAAAAAAAATTAAAAATTTGGTTTTATTTCTACACTGAAAGAGGGAACGCAAAGCTTTTATTTCAACAATAAATTAATGTGCTTTCTTTATATGAATTCATTTAGTCACATTTCTAAAGGTTTATTTACCTCCTAGATAGTCAACCACGCCGTCAAATTAATGAAAAAACGCAAAAAAACGAAGATAAAAACGTCAAAACACCTTAAAATCACACGTACTCTCAATACAAACAAAGCAACTGGTCCGCTGGTGACGTAGGCAGGCAGTGTTCGTCTTGCTTGAGCGACGCTAACATAGAGTTAAATGGAAATAAGCAATCCTGTGTGCCGTTAAATGTCGCCTCATGGCGGGGGAGGCGCGCAGGTGTCATCGAAACTTTGACGGCCATTTTTGCGCGCTTAATTCAAGTTTTAAATTGATCAAAACAAAACAAAAATGTTGATCCTTTTTTTGTTAAGCTTTACCAAAATTGTAAAAAGAAAAGTAATCAAAAAAAAAATATTAAAAAATAAAACAAAAATAGTCTTATGGAAAATATCTTTTCCCAATTCCAAACAATTGGAGCGTTAACCACGATCTTAACAAAATGTGAAAATTTCATTGTCTAGAAAAAAGTGTTTTTATACTTTTTTCCCTTAAAGTCTTCGTTTCGGAGAAAATTGGTTAAAGACATATATTCCTTTGTCAATGTTATTTCTCTGGATATTTTTTTGACGTTTTCAAAATTTTAGTTTAGGAAATACATCAAATTTTGACAACAAAAACGAATCTGTCTTTTTTGTCTAACCACCGCCAAGCCACATATCGCGTAGCTTGTCATTTAAGCTGTTTTTGACTCTCTGCGCCTGGTGTATTCTTATAGCCTTAGTTTGTTTTTAGTTTTTTAATTGAGAGGTCAATTGGTATACTTATATCATTTAATTATTTACACACCTTTGAAATATAATAAAACTTTATCAAAAATATAGTTGATGATTTTCTAGAATACAATTTGTGCGTATAGGCCAGTGGAATTACCATATTTATGGCAAAAAAAAGAATATTAACAGGACTTGGAGCATTGGAAATTGTATGGCAGCGAAAAACGAAAAAAATAAATGCGTGAGCAGGGGCGTTGCGGGTTAGGTTGGGGGGGAGGGGGGGGGGTTCGGTTCGGTTCGGTAAAAAGAGGCAGGGAATTGTATTATTGCGATTTTCGGCGAAAGTTGACGTCGGAGAAAAAAGTAACATGCAGAAAAGTCGAAGGCCATAAAAATGTCTAAAACTTTTGTGTAGTGTGTCATTTTTTACATAACTTCAAAATGTTATGTCAGTTTTAAAAAATATTTTAAAACTTTTAAAATAACTACAATAACTTTAAAAAATATTGTGACAATTTTTTTTTAGTCTTTTTCCCTTTTTGGACATGTGTTTAAAAGACGACTATTATGTTTTTTATTTCGCCAAAAAGTATATCTCGGTGTCAAGAACGGAGTTCCATAAGAACTAGATACGATGATTTTCTGTAGGAGAAATTTCATTTAAAAAAAGTGATTTTGAGCGGAAGAAACACATATCTTAGAAACTTCTTAATTTTTTTGTTTGTAGAATATTGTAGATATTTAGCACCTAAAGAGCTCTACTCGTACCAAGTTTTGGTAAACTGACATTTTTTTTGCAAAAGTAAAAAATAAAAAACAAAAAATAAAAAAAATTACGGTTTTTAAAATTTTTCTCGAACATGAGGTTATGTAAAAAATGACATTTACACAAGTTTTAGACATTTTTATGGTCTATGACTTTTCTATATGTCACTTTTTTCTCCGACGTCAACTTTCGCCGGAAATCGCAATAATACGATTCCCAGGCCCTTTTTACCCCCCCAAACTTAACCCGCAATGCCGATGATCACGCATTTT
Organism: Aspidapion aeneum; assembly: GCA_963576565.1. NCBI lineage: Eukaryota > Metazoa > Arthropoda > Insecta > Coleoptera > Brentidae > Aspidapion > Aspidapion aeneum. The sequence continues at coordinate 114,295,434 of OY755043.1, forward strand.
TTTTAACTTCGTTTTTTGCCGCTCTACAATTTCCAATGCTCCAATTCCTGTTAATAATTTTTTTTCTCTCAAAGTGTAATTTGACTGGTCTAGTAGGGTTTACTGTGAAAATTGCGGTAAAGTGACAACTTCGAATTTTGTCCAGGGTTGTAGTAATAAAAGGTAGTTTTTAGCTTTTTTGGCCTATTATTTTGAATTTCCTGTAAAAGTACAAAGACCTTGACTCTTTTTAATTTAAAATAAAATTTCCTAAGGCTGAAGCACAGACTTCTTAACCTTAAGGTTAAATCAACTAAATACAGAAGTTTGAAATTGTTCAATATATTTTGACAGTTGTTTGTCACTGACATCATTAGTGAAATACTCTGCCAATCTATGGGCACCTAAGCTCACACTGGATACTATAGTGATAGCGTATCTACGTGAAAGCTAATATAACTAAAAACTGAAGTATATTTTATTGAACTCCAGACTCAATTACCTTTCGTTTGATACCACACAAGCCATGTTTTGACTTAAACTCTAATTTTTCAAATCTACCCCCTCCCTTTTTTTAAAAACTAAAATGTATTTTGTTTAACTCCAGACTCAATTACCTTTCGTTTGATATCACACACGCCATATTTCCACTTAAACACTAATTTTTGAAATTTACCCCCACCCTTTTTTTTAAAATAAACTAAAATATATTTTTTTTAACTCCAGACTCAATTACCTTTCGTTTGATATAACACACGCCATATTTTTACATAAACTCTAATTTTTGAAATCTACCCCCACCCTTTTATTTGGCTTGTGTTCGTTGGATTTTGCTCATTTTTAAATGGGACCATCTCGACCTAAAACCCAGCCTGGGTACCAAATTTCATTAAAATCGAGCAAGCCGTTTTTGAATTATGCGCGTTGGTCGTTACAGACAGACATACAGACACACAGACAGACAGACATACAGACAGACAGACAGACGGCGCAACAAAAAAGTTTCAAAATCATCTGAAACGCAAAGATATATAAAAAATTTTGAAATCGAAGCAACTTTTTTTTTCTCGAAAAAACTAGGATCACTCACACTACTATAGTATAGTAGTAGTGTGAGCTAACACACTACTATAGTATAGTAGTAGTGTGAGGTAATATATGTAGGGCATATAACACCTCTATAAGTTGCTTGTATTAGCTCACACTACTACTATACTATAGTAGTGTGAGTTATAGTGATCCTAATTTTTTCGAGAAAAAAAAAGTTGCTCCGATTTCAAAAATTTTTATATATCTTTGCGTTTCAGATGATTTTGAAACTTTTTTGTTTCGCCGTCTGTCTGTCTGTCTGTCTGTCTGTCTGTAACTACCAACGCGCATAACTCAAAAACCGCTAGCCCGATTTTAATGAAATTTGGTACCTACGCTGGGTTTTGGGTCGAGATGGTCCCATTTAAAAATGAACAAAATCCACCAAACACAAGCCAAATAAAAGGGTGGGGGTATATTTCAAAAATTAGAGTTTATGTAAAAATATGGCGTGTGTGATATCAAACGAAAGGTAATTGCGTCTGGAGTTAAATAAAATACATTTTACTTTTAAAAAAAGGGTGGGGGTAAATAAAAAAAATTAGTGTTTATGTGGAAATATGGCCTGTGTTATATCAAACGAAAGGTAATTGAGTCTGGAGTTATACAAAATACATTTTAGTTAAAAAAAAAGGTGGGGGTAGATTTTAAAAATTAAAGTAAGTTTAAGTCAAAACATGGCTTGTGTGGTATCAAACGAACGGTAATTGAGTCTGGAGTTCAATAAAATATATTTCACTTTTTAGTTATATAAGCTTACACGTACACTATAACTATAGTACCTAGTGTGAGCTTAGGGGCCCATATATTGGCAGAGTATTTTTAATTGTGCTTCGACCTTAACGACTTTGAAAGAGAATCCAGGGCATTTACTTTTAACCACTATTGTACCAAAACTGACAAAATTCTCTGCTTGTAATTTTTTTTTGTGTCGAGATAAAAGAGCGACCAATGCATTTTCTAACATTCTTCAAGAAAATGATTTCTGGAAGGGTATTCAGCCTTTTTAAGAAATTCGTTTTTCAATCTGTCCTTAATGCAAAACGGTCAAAATGATAAATGCAAATATAGGAATCCCTTACAACCCTCCTGTGTGGCTAAATTGGTTGTAGCTCTTTCTCACTTTATTTATAATTGCTTCCAGGCTTGCGATTTATCAGTGACGTAGCAATCGACGACGTATCCTTGAGTCCCGAGTGCTTCGGACTAAACATACCGTCAGAGGAACTAGGGGACTATAATTACTGGAATCCAGTTCTTGACATAACGCCACCCAAAGAGACACATCCTGATTTTGTTAATAAGACATGTAAGTATAACATAACATACCTCTCAATGGCCCATAAAAAAACACCGCCTTAAGTGACCAGAACATCATTTTATTATATCAAACTGTCAGTGTCAGAATACAGGTTATATTATGGAAATAGAATGTTTTTGGAATAGCTAGTATACCATATTAAACTGTCAGTGTCAGAATCTTAGAGTAAGACCCTTACTCTAAGGTTAGAATACAGGTTACTTCACGCGAAGAGGTTTATGGAATAGCTAATAGAGAATTATTGAAATACAGCCAGGCTATAATTGTGCCAGACACTATTTTGACACATTCACATTGAAAACTGACAGTTGATCCTTCAAAATTGACATACCAAAGTCGAATTTAAAACTTTTATCGTTTATTTTCAATTAATAAAAGAAGGCACTATTTATTCCGGTTCATATAGTAAACAAAGGCCGTGCGTTGAAAGATCACAGCTGATATTACAATGTGAAGGTGTCAAAATTGCCAGGCATAATTTTGACATCTTCACCTATTACCCAGCAAACATGGATTACAAAAAAAGTAGTTTTTAAGTACTGGCTTTCACTTTTGCCCATAACGGCAAAGTACTAAGTAGGAAGTACTTAATTCGTATTGATTTGGAACAATGGCCTGCATCAGGCCAGCAAGTATATATTTTAGTACAAAAAACACTGTACTTTTAAAGTAATGCATTTTTTTAAACTTCTTTGAACACAAAAGCATGTACTTTTAAAGGAATGTATTTTCTTCGTATTTTTAGTAAATACAATAAAAACTGAATTTTTATACATTTTTTTGAAAAAACCTGTACTTTTAAAGCATTGTATTTTATTAATTTTTTTAGTATTACAAAGATAGTTTCTTTTATTGTAATATTGTAAGTACATTACTTCACTCACGTCTCATATTTATGGAAAGAAATATTTGATCATTATATAAGGATCTTTAATATTTTCCTTTTCATATCAGATGGGGAATTTCCAAGGATTATAGAACATTCCACATCAATTTAAAAATAAATAAAATTATTCACATTGTTAAGCTTGACATTCGTTAGTGTACCTGTAAAATGTTGACTAGTGTTTGCCATCTAGTGGCAAGGATGGCAAACATCAACTTGTCAGTTTTTTGTAAATATTTTATTTTCACAGTAAAATATTTAATATTTTTGTATTAAAATAAAGTGCTTTAAAAGCAACTGTTTAAAAATACTTTTAAAATGTTTTTTCACTGTTTTATTAATTTTGCAGTAAAACTTTTAGACTTTTAATAATAAATTAAATGTACTTTAAGAGTACCTTCTTCAAAATGTTATTAAAATGTTTTTTTTGTGAATATTTTATTTTCACAGTAAAATATTTAATTGTTTTATACTAAAATAAAGTGCTTGAAAAGCAACTGTTTAAATATACTTTTAAAATGTTTTTTTGCCATTAACACTGGCTGCGCTTGGCATGCACTTGGCATTCTTCAAAAATAAAGTATAACTTTTCGTTGTATTAAAAATAAAGTACTAAAATGATGCATTTTTTGCACTTTTAAATAATATGCACATCGTTGCCGATGCCAGCAGTTGCCAGCAGCTAAAGTACAATATTAGTAAAGTACCAGCAAGTCGATGTTTGCTGGGTATAGCCTGGCAAAACAGAATAGAACACGTCTGTTATTTTTAAGCTGGGTTTAGCATTTTACAAACAAGCAGCTACTTGGTGTATTTTGTAGTTTATTTGTTTATAGATAAAGTCCATTCGTCTTTCTTTTACATGCGCAAAGTGCTCAATGACAAGTTCATTAAAATCGTCCGTAGTCAACAATGTTCTTTCAATTGAACACATAGCTAAAGCGTTCAATCTACTTTCACACATTCTAAATGTTTTAATACGTTTTAATGTTGAAAAGGAGCGTTCACATTCAACTGTTGTCATAGGCATTGTCAGAGAACATAATATGTTCTCTGCCTATAGGCACTATTCAATTGGCACCTAATCTCAGTCTTGCCTAGCATAGAAAATGCTATGTGGTTATTTAAATAAGTATAAGTTTACTTATAGTCTAAATTATACGCATTTGTAATGACGTCACCATGTGAGAAAAAAACGTATGGCGTAGATATTTTTGCCAATCAATGTTTTTTGATTGACAGTGACGGATACTTAACATAACCAATTACCTACCTATTTAAATCATAGACACTACTTTTTTTAAAAAGTTTATTGTCACCGCTGTTTATAATATACTAAACAAAGATAAACAAAAATGAATAATTTGAACTATACTTTGTGTCTTTTTATCACACATTCCCTTTGCCACCTGCGCAGGATAACTTCGTGGATTGTTCATAATAAGACAAATAAAGCAACATTTCTTTTTTGACAACCGCACAATCAGTTTTCAGCATCATATTATTTTTTTATGACGTTTTTTATTATAAATTTTTTTGGAACACCCCTCTGCATTACTTGCACTAAAATTAGCAGTTAATAGTTAATGTTTATGTGGTCCTAACGACTTCATTTGTGATCGAAGTTCATATGTATAACGTATTTAGATTTGCACATTTAATTATATAATCGAAGGTATTTATTTCCATTTTGAAAACAAACGAAAACAAACAATGGACACGCGATCGGTAAGGCTTTTAAAACAAACTCATACGTCTTCACTAAGGATAGAACTGGCAACGCGTAGGAAGGACAATGAACGTTTTCGCACGATAAACATGGCCGACGTCACCTAAAACAAACATTCCTCCCGCCCCCGCGCTTGAACACCCAACCATAAACCGGGATAAAACGGGTGAAATTGAAATTTTGTCCCGCGTGGTGCTGCCGGCTTGTAATTATTTACGCTAAAAAGGTTTACCCAATTAATCGCCTTTTGTTAACCACAGACTAAAGAAAATAACTAGACATGTCGTAAGGAAAGATTTAACTTTTTTTAAATAAATCAATTAAAAATACTGTTGTCTAGTTTTGGGAGGGCACTGTCCCGTTGTCCTCCCTGTAGCAGTGTCACTGCTGAGTTTATGTTTGGTTCATTTAAAATGGTCAATTCGTCTGAGTTTATGTTTTTCCCATTTTTTGAGTGTTTTAACCTTCGATTTAGGACGCTGTCAAAAAACATAACCAATTTTATTTTTTACTTGCCTTCCTAATAATTATATCAAATTGCCTTCCTAATAATTATATCAAATTTACCCAGGTAGCAAGGTCACGTTTTTTAAACGTCAAAAACAGGTAATTTTTAATGACCATTGACGTCTCTAATCTGACGTGTAAATGACCTTTAAATAGAGATGGGCGATATATCGATCACTGTGATTCAGTAACAGTGAAACAAAAATCACTGGCGCTACCGGTTATCGAAATTCTGCACAAGCAGTTATTCAGTGATTGGTAAATATTATTACTGGTATCTGAGGAACGTCGCGTCTCACGACGTCGTCGTGTCGCTGGTCGCACCCGAACGCATATTTGGCAGTGAAATCGCGTTTCACCGTAGCATGCGAAAACGGTGATTTTCAACTAGCCAGTTAAATCATAAATAGCACTACCGAATAGTAGGTAACCTTTTTCCCGGCCGAAATAACTGTATAGCCGCAGGGGATGCTCTCTGTAATATTAGGTAAAAAAGTGAATGAATAATAGAAATATTTTATACAGTGATTGAAATCACCGTTAAAAATCACAGGTTACTTATAAATCGCTGTCGCTACTTCACCGGTTAGTCAAAAATCACTGTTTTGCCCAACTCTACCTTTAAATGACGTTCAAAAGACACACCCAAAATGACGTCATTTTTAGACGTTTTAAAGACGTCAGCAATATGACGTATTTGGGACCAAATCAGAACATTAGACACACACAGACCTATTTATGATTTTTTTTAACTCGTCTGAATATATGAAATATTCCCTGCAGTTGAGTACACTGAAGGAAACTTAGACACAGGTGACTCTTCTGTGACTTAGACCTGGAAGTACTGGAACAGGTACAGCGGTGTTCTCGTCTGTGAGGTACTGATCAAAACAGACCTATACCTAGACTTACACATCTTCACCTTGAAGCGAAAGAAGCCTCGAAATTTGGCTTGATTGAAACATTCCGTAAAACTCCGGTCAAATACTGCCTAGGGCACCATCTATGTAAGTATGAGTGTATGTCCCTTGGACAAAGTGTGCAGTGTGGGTAGTGACCAATATATGACGTTTTTCAGACGTCAAAAACTACACTACGAAAAGACGTCAAGTAACTGACGCCTTAAAGACAACATTTTTTGGTAGATGCCCTGCTGGTCATCCAAATGACCAATTTTCGACGAAAAAAATACGTCATTTGATGACCCCTTGCTACCTGGGCTAGTTTTGGGAGGGCACTGCCCCGTTGTCCTCCCTGTAGCAGCGCCACTGCTGAGTTTATGTTTGGTTCATTTAAAATGGTCAATTCGTCTGAGTTTATGTTTTCCCATTTTTTGAGTGTTTTAACCTTCGATTTAGGACGCTGTCAAAAAACATAACCAATTTTATTTTTTACTTGCCTTCCCAAGGCCAACACAAAAATAGAGGCCACGACCCTGAAAAAATCAGCTGTTCTCCCGGGGCTGAATTTTACATTGGGTCTTATGGGAGGTCAGACGTTTTTTTATGATATTTTCAAAATGGCACTACAGATTTCCGCAAAATTTCAGTGAAATATTCTCAGACACCATCCCGATATTCCACCAAAGGTTTGTAAGGAAGCAACATGATTAAAAGGTTAAAATCTTCAAGATTTAGCATTCCTTCTTTTGAATTCAAATTACCCGCCATGTACCACATGCCAACTGTTATATTTGACATGTATTTGACTTTGTCATATGTGATTGTCACATTCGCTTCTGCTTTAAACTTAATTTTTGTGTGAGCTAATGAAGCGGCTATGAAAAATTAGGGCTTACTATACATTTAAAAAAAATTGTTCTGCCAGAATAAAGTAAAAACAATCTCAAAAACGGCTTTATTTAACAAAAAATTTTACGTCATTCCAACTTCAAAATTTTAAAGACAATCAGCTGTGTCGTAACGTGACCATCAAAAAAAAAATCAGCCCCGGATGTGACGTCAACAAAGTGGAGGATCGTGGCCCGTCCATTTTGATAGCCCTGGCCTTCCAAATAATTATATCAAATTTACCGTGTAAACGTGGCTTTATCCAAGTAAAAAAATGGCTGGCTAAAGCGACCTCTATATTTTTTTCTATCTTTATTACCTAATGCTGCTTCATAGACGACCATAATAGATATTTTTGTAAATATTCATTTATCTATTACAGATTATAAACTAACTACATGTGCGGCTAAAGGCAGGTTTGGTCCTACTCAACCTGAATGTCAAAAAATTTACAACAATACCGATATGCATATCAAAGTTTTACATGAAGCCGGATTGACTGGTGTGCAGAAATGGATTGCACCCAACGATACGTTTTATACGTAAGTATAAACAACACCCAAAAAATGGTATCTTACAAACAAACAACTGTCGCAAAGTTATAAAAAAAACATAAAAATGGTAAGTCTCTTATGGAACAACCTGTATAATAATGGATCGTTCATACTCGTCTTTTGTCTAGTCTTTTGTCTTGGTTTAGTCATATGTCTTGTCATAAGAAAGTTAAAACGACTGTTTCTTATGGGAGTGTTCATACAATGCTTTTGCTTTTGTTTTTGATTAGTCTTTGTCTTAAGAGTTGCCAACTTTCAATCCTTAGGACAATGACTAAGACGAGTGACAGACATCAGCTGATATTTGTTGTTTTTTTAAAGGGCGTAGGAAGAGCGCAAGCGCGCGGCCGAAATTTTGAATTTACCGCCATTAATCATGTTTTTAACAGAAAATCTCAACATAACCTCAAAATTTTATTTGTTTTTATTTTCTTTTTCGCTTTTGTTCTTTCGTGTCTGTGTTTCGTGCACAGATTCGGTTAAATCAGATTTTTTTGTGTAGAAAATGACTTTTGAAGAGGGCCTTTTTATTGAAATTGAATTTTTTTTTCAGTGGGTTATGACTAAGACTAATCAAAAACAAAAGACGAGTATGAACAGCCGATTTTGTTTAAGACAGCTAAGACTAATCAAAGGACAAAGACTAATCAAAAACAAAAGACTAAGACGAGTATGAACAATACTTAAATTAAAAATTTTGGTTTTGAATTCAAAAATATTTCAACGAAACGAATAACCATTATTTTTTTCGAAAAAACTACTTCCAGCATTTTTGAGTGAAAATGGGACCTCTTATTTGGTTTTAAATAAAAAAGAAATGTAACAATAAATATTTTATATAAAAAAATAAAAATATAAGTTTTCATCAAATTTTGTGAAAAACAAAAAAATTTGTTAAAAATGGTTTAAACTATACCTTTACATTGCTTATAGGTTTTGTATTAAAATTTTTTCGATAGGAGGTCCAGTCCCTAATAACTCGGATAAAATTTAATTATGTTTTCCTGTTGGCTCCAATATATTTTATTTTATTTCCAATTGTTTGTGTGCAGTAAATATTTTTTCATTTTTTGGCTTTTTTAACTGGTCATGTATAGTGTGCCATTACTACAGATTTTTCCTAAAAACTAGTAACCAAATCGAACTTGTTGAAGTTCTCCAATTCTGTATTATTGATTCAGTAGCGTAGAATTCTGTAATATAGTGAATAATCTTTAAATAGTAAGTTTAGTAGATTCACTCTAGATGGCGCAAGAGTACGTAAAATGTCGGAATAAAATAATAAAGTATTGTTGGCGTCGTGTAATTGTTTTTTACGGTTTTTCACTTAGTCAAGTATGTTAAATAAATAATTAGTGCCTTAATCATTACGATCCACGTACCTACTACAGAACTTACGTAGAGGAATTTTATGCAATCTTATAAACTTTATAAATAAGGAATTGTCATTTTAACGTTTTTATATAGATTCCTCATAGCCGGCGCAAGCGGGGGCAAAGGAAGTTCTGGAATGGGTTCTTCCAGAGGTGCGATGGTCAGAACCGTCTTGAATCTAACAAAGGGAGAAGAAATATTTATTCTGGTGGGGCAAGAAGGAAATAGCGCGTGTCCCAAGGTAATAAAATAATCCAGGTTCCTCTACACAACTACACTATAGTTTCAAAAGAACAGTTTTTGCCCTGTGCGCTTGATTAAAGTTGAAATTCCCATTTGAGGAACGATATTTTTGCAATTATAAAAAAAGACGGTTCATGCAAAAATTATCGGTAATTTTGATGCACTTGTGCAATGACCTTCAAAAGCAACCCCTTCAGCTAGAGAAAATTGCCCTAGTAGCTCTCAATGCGCTATCGAAAACAACTATTCAAGTTTCTTATTTAGGCCAAGCGTTGGGTACAAAATATGGGGTTCCATTTGCAAAAGGTCGAACAGTAATGAAATTTGGTAGGATGGTAGACATAGGTCCCCTGATAGGACGTCTAAGTTTGCAACCTCGGGGGGTTGCCGTGCGAGGGAGGGGGTAAAAACTCTGCATCGCGGCGCTTGGAGGAAAATTGCACCGTTGGAGTAGGTGCTTTTAAAAAAAAAAGTTCAAATAAAATATGTAGAGAATAAAATTGCGCACAACTTTGGTTTTATGCACTTTTTCGCTCCGACCAAAAGTTTTTGCTTTACGGCGCGCCAAAGTTGGGGGGTAGTTTGCAAATTTTAACAAAATCAGAGTTTAATTGCGGATTAAAACAAATATGGCTACCAAACAATTCTATAAGAGTAAGGTTTTCTAAGTAAACTGGTAGGTAATAGGCAATAAGATTTACTTTTCAATGCTGTACAACTTAATTGAGTAAAGTTAATTTATTAAATAAAAATTTATAATTAAACTAGGTTTTTAAATATTTCTTTAAATAACCTTCATTTAAGGTAGTCACTGTATCGTTTGCTGTAAGTTCAACCCTACTATATTATACATCGTTGGAAAGAAAATTTTATTCTCTTGACAATATTTTTAATAATTTTTTCTCCTAAAATGCTTAGGTTTAACAAACATTGCAAAAAATATTTAATAAAAATGATTTTAGCTCACACATATACTATACTATAGTAGTGTGAGCTATGGTGATCCTAATTTTTTCGAGAAAAAAAAAGTTGCTCCGATTTCAAAATTTTTTATATATCTTTGCGTTTCAGATGATTTTGAAACTTTTTTGTTGCGCCGTCTGTCTGTCTGTCTGTCTGTCTGTCTGTCTGTATGTCTGTCTGTCTGTCTGTCTGTCTGTCTGTCTGTCTGTCTGTCTGTGTGTCTGTATGTCTGTCTGTAACGACCAACGCGCATAACTCAAAAACCGCTTGCCCGATTTTAATGAAATTTGGTACCCAGGCTGGGTTTTGGGTCGAGATGGTCCCATTTAAAAATGAACAAAATCCACCGAACACAAGCCAAATAAAAGGGTGGGGGTAGATTTCAAAAATTAGAGTTTATGAAAAAATATGGCGTGTGTGATATCAAACGAAAGGTAATTGAGTCTGGAGTTAAACAAAATACATTTCAGTTTATTTAAAAAAAAGAGGGGGGGGGTAAATTTCAAAAATTAGTGTTTAAGTAGAAATATGGCGTGTGTGATATCAAACGAAAGGTAATTGAGTCTGGAGTTAAACAAAATACATTTTAGTTTATTTAAAAAAAGGGGGGGGGGTAAATTTCAAAAATTAGTGTTTAAGTGGAAATATGGCGTGTGTGATATCAAACGAAAGGTAATTGAGTCTGGAGTTAAACAAAATACATTTTAGTTAAAAAAAGGGTGGGGGTAGATTTGAAAAATTAGAGTATAAGTCAAAACATGGCTTGTGTGGTATCAAACGAAAGGTAATTGAGTCTGGAGTTCAATAAAACATACTTCAGCTTTTAGTTATATTAGCTTTCACGTAGATACACTATAACTATAGTACCCAGTGTGAGCTTAGGTGCTCATAGATTGGCAGAGTATTTTAAGAAGATTCCCAGTTTGCGGACGCCTCTGGAGCTTGACCCACAATACATGGTGCGCTGAATATTATATGCTTTAAATGAAAATGTTATTAGCTCACACTACACTATAGTAGTGTGAGCTATAGTGATCCTAATTTTTTCGAGAAAAAAAAAGTTGCTCCGATTTCAAAAATTTTTATATATCTTTGCGTTTCAGATGATTTTGAAACTTTTTTGTTGCGCCGTCTGTCTGTCTGTCTGTCTGTCTGTCTGTATGTCTGTCTGTAACGACCAACGCGCATAACTCAAAAACCGCTTGCCCGATTTTAATGAAATTTGGTACCTACGCTGGGTTTTGGGTCGAGATGGTCCCATTTAAAAATGAACAAAATCCACCGAACACAAGCCAAATAAAAGGGTGGGGGTATATATAAAAAATTAGAGTTTATGTAAAAATATGGCGTGTGGGATATCAAACGAAAGGTAATTGCGTCTGGAGTTAAATAAAATACATTTTACTTTAAAAAAAAGGGTGGGGGTAAATTTAAAAAATTAGTGTTTATGTGGAAATATGGCGTGTGCCCTACTAACATTTATAGTAGCGGCTACATGTTCTAAAGGCTTTGCTACTTTCTTATAGTACAAATGTGGTTATCGCAACCAAAATTTGTTACTTTTTAGTTCTAACTACTATTTAGTATCAGGAAATAGTAGATGTTTCGTAAAAACGACCCTCTAAACTACTTCTTAGGATTGTTTCTTGATAGTCGATTCTGATAGTCTTCTCTACCACAATAGGACGTTGCTAAAGTTTTATTTTCTTTTTAGTCGTTATTTCGTAGTCGCCCTGACTTTTATATCCTACTTAATTCCCAAACAAGTGTATCCGACAACTACATTATAACTTTAATTTTTACCACAAAAGTTTGTGTCATCATAGTAACATCTGATGTAACAATGTAGACAAAATAACTTTGTGGATCAACTTTAAAGCCGCAACTACTTTGACTTTTTTTTAATGTCGATCTTTTAAAGTAATCTCTCCTTCCTGTTTCTACTTTGAAAACGTAGACTTTTTGAAGTCGCATCTTTGTCGCACACATTCTTAACCCTACTTTTTGTGGCTCCTTTTATAATATGGGAATATTAGGAATAGTTTTGCAAATATTTTTTTAATTACCTTGAGCAGTCCATTTTTTCGAGCTCATTGCTTGACCATTTTGCAAAACAATCAAAATGCAAAATATTGATCCAAAGTATTGAGTACCGCACCCGGATTTTAAGAATTCCCTGGTCCATGCTTAATCTCCATCCTTAATCTTTTACGCTACTTGTTGCTGTTCTATTCACTGTCTTTACGGTCGTTCGTGGTTTGTGCTGTGGCACCACCCTATCGCCATCGTAACCCTCTTGTGCGGACTAAACCGAATTCGTTTATCTATGCCTCTTGTGCTGACGTGTCGTGTCTCACTGTGATTCATTTTATGTGTTGAGCTTGGGTCAATAATTCTTTTTGGTTTTCTTCAAATTTGTGCTGTTTTTAAAGCTTGGTTTGAAGTGAATAAACTTAAGTTTGTGCTGTGTTACATTTTAAAAAACTCTTTTTATTAGCACTTCATTTATTGTTCTAATGGAATTTAATTTATCTTGTTTTTGTTTTAAAACCTACCACAAATTCACGCTCGTACATAACCTATAAGCAGTGGTGTTGTTGTTGACAGAAACGGCAAATGACAAGTGGCGACACCCCAATAGGGCTGTCTAACAAAACATATGATCAAATCCAAGATGTCTTCCATGGGACAAACAAACCGATTTCCCATAAGCCGTAATGTTAACAAAAACGTAAATTTTACAAAAACGACAAGAGCTTTAGTCTCAAAAATTAATCAGTTTTAAGAATAGATCCTTTGTGCATAAGAGAAAAATGCGTTTTTCTTAAAAATATTAAACTAAAGCGAGAAAATCTGAAATAAAAGGGACCATGTTTTCTTCAAAAAAGTAGGTTATGTTTTTGTTTATTTTGTTTTTTTTAAAACTTTTTTTCTAGTTTTTTCACTTATTTTGAATTATTACATGGGCGCACCAAGGGAGCTAGGGGGCCGGACCCCCCAAACCACATATTTTTTTAGATATTTTCCATATATTTCCTGAGTAAACAGCAAAAATAGCATAAAGTACATCATGAGACCTCTGGGGCCCCCCAAAGGTTTTTGAAGTTTTTTGACCAATGAATCAATGAACTATCAGCCCAAGGTAGGGGAAAGTAGTTCTATTCAAAGAGCTCACTTCAAGGCTCACTTAACAGAGACGAAATTGAAATAGACTAAACTTTTCTCATCAGATTCAGGTTTTCTATTAGGATCTTTTGTTGTACTTGACTAAACCTTTTGCTAAGTAATAGGCCTTCTATAGCATTAAACTGTGAAAAATATTTCACTATGATTTTTAGGTTTAGACAAAGTTTAATCACGGATCATCTTAACAAAGGTGATCCGTGGTTTAATTGTTTTAACCCTCCAGTAGTAAAATGAAAAAGAGGCACAACTTATAGGTAGGTCAGTCCAACAGATCAATATGCACATATAAGTTCCAACCAAGGTTGGTCAAGCAAACTTCTAATAAGTACTTTACAAAATATGTTTATTTAAAAAAATATAAGTAAACATTATATAAAAAAAAAACTTGCAAAATTAAAATACAGTTTTTTCTTGTCATTGGCCTCACACACCGTACATCACCATATGATTTTCCATGAACTATAATACATAGGGCTTAAGTACGGTCAAATTCATCAGCTCACAACAGTAAGTACTGTTCAAATTTTACAACAGTACAATATTCGCTGTTGTATTACTACTGTTACTATTACTTTTATTACTGTTTTTTTGTAACAATATTTGCTCAATTATGTATCTAAAAGTTTATGCAAATAAACATATACTCTACTCTACAATTGGGCGTAACAGCATATGACCCATTAGGAGTATTAGAACCCAAATTTTTTTGAGAGAAATTGAAAAAAATATCTGAGAGAACTTATTTGTCTTTCTTGTGGTCATCAAAGTCAACAAAGATTACTTTTTTATCCATCTAATATTAATGATGGCAAAAAAATTTTTTTTGCTAATAAGCTCAGTACAGTACCGGAGAAATTTCACAACAGGACTTGTAGTAGGTCCAGTCAGATACTATACAAATTTTACGGTGTACAAGTTTTAGGTGTCAAAAAGCATGGAAATAAAAGAAAATTTGCACCAAAATAGTTTAAGATAAAAAGAGGTTTGAGTTAGGGAGACTGTCAAACTCACCAGTTTATTCTAAACTGTTTTGAGGTCTGTAAAATAAATATTTATTAAAGAAAAAGAAACTTTGATGATACAGGACTTCACTCGACACTATACAGGACGCTACACTACCAAAAGTTTATTTAAGGTTCTGTAGGATGGTGTACAAATTTGGTTCAGCTCATTATTCACACTTTAACCTCATATTGTTTTCGTTTTCTTTCTTCTCGGGACCCTTTTTTCAACCATCATTTTTAAAGTTTTTCAACCGTTTTGAAACAATGGATGAATGGATATTCAGGAGAGACCCAGTCATGATCATTGCTGTATTGTATTGCCTAGAATAGTAAAAAATCATAGTGAAATATTTCTTACAGTTTAACACAATTTTATGTTACACTTCTGCAAAAGGTCCACTCAAGCACAAAAAAAGATCCCAATAGAAAATGTTGCCAAAATGGCAGTTGCACATTTATCCAAAACAAACTTGACAAAAAACTTTCGAATATTTCAATTTATCCTCTGTTAAGTCAGGTAATAGAGCACTTATCCACTTTCTTTTCCCTTCTTTGAGCTGATACCTAGTTCATTTAAATCAAGATGATTTTTTAAGGTCAAAATACTTGGCATTCCATCAAAACTAACATTATCAAGCTCTCCCCAGCTGCCACAATTCATAACAGCACAGAAACTAATAATAATGATTCAAACTGAGTAAAAAACTGGAAAAAAAGTAAAAAAAAACAAAAGTAAATAAAAACATAACCTGACTTTTGAACAAAACATGGTTCCTTTTATTTGAGATTTACTGGCTTCAATTGATTTTTTTTAAGAAAAACGCATTTTTCCCATGTGTACAAAGGTTCAATACTTAAAACAGCATCTTTGTTGTAAGTTAAATCGTTTCACTTTTTTTAAAAATTACGTTTTTGTTAACATTGCGGCTTATGGGAAAACGCTTTGTTTGTCCCATGGCGACCATCTTGGATCGAAAAACAGCTGATCGTGACAGTTCGTTCGACAAGCTAATAACTTGAGGGTAAAAGTTATACTTATCGCGTGGTTCCTATCACTCTGTAGACGTTTTCTAGTGGCGAAAGCTAGTTAATAATACGTTTCTGCAACGAAGGAGTAGAAATTCGAGTGTGTTATCTAGAACTAAAAAGGAATGCCAACATAAAAGTCGTAAGTGACACGTTGCCGTAACTTGGGCTCACTTTCAAGTAACCCTTTCGACTATCAGGGAATATAGTTTGGGACGCCATGTTTTTATTTAAGAAAGAAAATTTAATATTTTTGTTGTCATTTTATGAGCTCATATTAAAGAGCTATACTATTTTAGAAACAAATTAGTTGAAGCTTACCAAAAATGCTCTTCTTAAGCACCATTTGTTGGAGTTAACTGTCGATTATGAAAACATAACCTCCAAAATCACAACACAAAAATTCCATCAGCTACCAGAAAACGGCTCAATTTTACGGGCGCACCGGTTTTTTGCAATATATATAATGCATGTTATACAAAAAACTTTGCGTCGCACTCGAATTTTGATCCTCTGCTCGTAAATTCTCACACTTTTGGATAACATAGTACATATTATAACCATAACCAAACAAAAAAACTAAGCGAGTCTGTTTACTGTTGTGTCCACCATATTGTGTAACAATTCTACCAAAAAGAAGCGATTATATTATTTGCAACTACATCGCAACTTTTATGCCATTACGGAAAAAAACAGCCTCTACGACGTAGTAGATACCTGGCTACGACGTAGTAGTGTAGTTGTTACTACAGTGACTTTAAACACTTGGCCAAGTAGTTATAACCAGAAATTGGTTCCCCACTTAGGGAATTATAACGTCGCTGTATGGTATACTGAGACGTAGCGGGAGTACGTTGCGGTTACTTTAAAGAAATTCTTTCTAGTTGGGGTTTCGTCGTTACAACTTTAAATGTTTGTTGGGTGTGATATCAAACGAAAGGTAATTGAGTCTGGAGTTAAACAAAATACATTTTAGTTAAAAAAAAAGGTGGGGGTAGATTTGAAAAATTAAAGTTTAAGTCAAAACATGGCTTGTGTGGTATCAAACGAAAGGTAATTGAGTCTGGAGTTCAATAAAATATATTTCAGTTTTTAGTTATATATTAACTCACACGTACACTATAATTATAGTACCTAGTGTGAGCTTAGGTGCCCATAGATTGGCAGAGTATTTTCTACAAAAAGTAAACTACGCTTTTTTTCAAAAAGACTTTTTAAAAAAAAATTGGTTTAACTTAAAAATTTATTTTAAATTAGACGTGCTAGAAATTTTCAAGCCTGCGGATAAAATAAATTACGACAATATTGTGGATGCTTAATCCAAGTAGGTAAGGGCGCAATTCAAAAAATCATATCTTTTATAATATAAAGTCAAATGTAACGAATCAAGCATCAGTTTACTTAGACAACCTTACTCTTGTAGAAAAAAAATATACCAGAATTGTTTGGTAGCCTTGCACTCAAAAAATAAAAATAATGTTATGTTGTTTTTAGGTACTCGGGTAATACCCTTTCATACAAAATGATCGAAAATTTTTAAGCCATAGCACAATTACATCAGAAAATTTTATGCAAAAGTATTTTATATTTTATTTTAATGTAGATTTTGGGACAAGCAGTTAACACTTCTTGCTACAGTACTAGAAACAGTTCATCTGGCGGAATACGGGAAGTATTATTAACAGAAATCAATGACAGTGGTGGCGGTGGAGGAGGGGGCACGTATGTTTTTATAGTAAGTATAGTTAGTTCTATTATATTATTGTTTTAAAAAACTTAGATTAGGAAAAATAGGCATCAAAGTAAGCGGACAATACTTGGACCACCGACAACATGCTGACAATATTGCAATATTAATAACAGATAAGAAAGAAGAACTAATAGAAATATTGCAAGAACTGGATACAGCAGCTAAAAATATAAGTTTGACCAAGAACCAAAGCAGAATTAAAATGGACATTTGCCGGTCATAATATCAGACAGAAAGACGATCGATGGAACAAATGTATTGTGAACTGGAGATCTTAAGATTAAGAAACATGCGGGAACTAGATGGATGAACACGACGACAGACATAGAAGAGTGGAAGATATTGGAGAAGGCCTATGTCCAAAGATGGATCGAAAAAGGCTTCACTCTTTTTAGTCTTAGTCGAACTAGCATAGTATTGTCTAAAACCTGAATTGCTCTCACATTCAGATGTCGATCGAATCTATCTTCATGGCTTTTTGTGTACCTTTTTATAGTCTCCGCTATAGTTTCGATTTTTAGGTCCTGATGAAGGTCACTATTTCAAACGTACCAACGTGCAGTCACAATGTTTCTTAATACTTTATTTTATTATTTATTATATAAACCTAGAATGTTACTCTCTTTAGTACAACCTCATACCCAGGTAGCAAGGTCACGTTTTTGAAACGTCAAAAACAGGTCATTTTTAATAACCATTGACGTCTCTAACCTGACGTGTAAACGACCTTTAAATGACGTTCAAAAGACACACCCAAAATGACGTCATTTTTAGACGTTTTAAAGACGTTAGCAATATGACGTATTTGGGACCAAATCAGAACATCAGACACACACACAGACCTATTTATAACTTTTTTTAAATTTATATGAATATATGAAAAATATTCCCTGCAGTTGAGAACACTGAAGGAAACTTAGACACAGAAGGTGACTCTTCTGTGACTTAGACCTGGAAGTACTGGAACAGGTACTGCGGTGTTCGTCTGTGAGGTACAGATCAAAATAGACCTATACCTAGACTTACATATCTTCACCTTGAAGCGAAAGAAGCCTCGAAGTTTGTCTTGATTTAATATTTAATTTATTTTACATACGTACCCCCACATTCCGTATAAATCCGGTCAAGTACTGACTGGGGCACCATCTATGTAAGTATGAGTGTATGTCCCTTGGACAAAGTGTGCAGTTCGGTTCGGTTCGGTTCGGTTTGGTCATATATTGGTCACTACCCACGACCAATATATGACGTTTTTCAGACGTTAAAAACCACACTACGAAAAGACTTCAAGTAACTGACGCCTTAAAGACAACATTTTTTGGTAGATGACCTGCTGGTAATCCAATTGACCACTTTTCGCCGAAAAAAAGACGTCATTTGATGACCCCTTGCTACCTGGGTAATTGAATACCATATGTCCTTACTGGTTTCAGTATTTGTCTATAATGCAGTAACTTATTATGAATTGTTAAATTGGACTTCCAATTAGCCAGTTTATTTTTCTATACCTTATCTCAAGTTCTTCTTTTTTCTTCTCTTAATATGTGCATTTCAGTGCAATTTGGTATCAAGTATCATACCGAGATATTTTGCCTGATTTGAATATGGTACGGAAATGTTGTTAAGTTCCAGATCAAAAATTGAAAATAGTTTTATTTACTTTCAGCGTAACAAAACCAGAGAAAAGAACCCGATAGCAATTGCATCAGGTGGAGGCGGTTTAGGATTGGCTCGATTCGTCGATGGTGAGAATCATCAAGGGCAAGCCCTTGATTACTCCGTTCAACCTGTGGAAGGCACTATGTGGGGATACAAGTAAGTTCTACTTCTATGTATATTTTTTAATGCCTATCCATTAAAGTTAGTAGAGCGGCTTAGGGCATTTCGACTACACTTAAATGATGATGGTTGCCAAGGTATTGCTTTGTTTTGAAACTTGGGTGACTTCTGACTACGAAAATTTATCTTGGAATCAATTTTCTAAAATTAATTCTTGAATATCTCAGCAACCAGCAGAGATAGAACACATTTTTTACTGTTGTCTCGTGAGTGATCTAGATTACATGATGTGTTTGCACTCTATTGCATATCTCGAAAACTAAACAAAATATAAACAAAAATATATATTTTCAAAAAACCAAATTTTAAATTTTTGTATATATTTTGTAAACCGGACCAACTACGAAAACAAAATTTATAAACATTTTTCACCATTTTCGCCCTTTTCATAAAAGTATATATTAATGGGGTTTTGGTAACCCCACTCGCAATAGCACTGTTTGATTAAGGCCATTCCGCCAAAACTGGCCATGTTTTTGATATTATGATAGTCACTAAGATAATTGGCAAAATGGGGCATCACCTGCATTTGAAGTATTTTTTCCCAAATCAGGAGGCCTCCTGATAATTGTCTATCTTGGCCGCTTAAATATTTGAATTTAAATTGCCTTATCTCGGCAACGGAAAGAGGTAGAACAAACTTGATAAAGACATTTTTTTCGTATTTGGTCTGGTTTAGAAAAAAAAGACAAAAATTAAAAATTTGGTTTTTTAAAAATAAATATTTTTTTTAATACCTTGTTTAGTTTTCATATAATCTAACAAACAACATTGAAAAATGTTTTGTTCTTTTACTGCTGGTTACTGAGATATTGAAGAATTAATTTTAAGGGGTTGAACGAGGGGTCATGGGCACCCTAAAATTTTGTACAGCGTCCAACAGGACTTGGGTCCTGACGTGTACTGTTGGGTCCTGTTGAGTACTGTTGGGTACTGTCGTGTACTGTCGAGTACTGTTGGGTCCTGTTGAGTACTGTCGGCGTGCCTTGGGGGGGGGGGGTCCGACAGGGACAAAGCGCGCCCTCAAAAAACATGCGAGCAAAAAAAAAAAAAAAAAAAAAAACAAAAGGTCATCATCTTTGGGGACCCGCACCGCGCTCACAAATCGTGCGCCCACAAAAACAAAAAAGGTCATCCTGTTTGGGGAACGCCGACAAGGCCTTAGCGCGCACTCAAAAAACTTGCGACCAAAAAAAAAAAAAAAAGGTCATCCTGTCTTTTCGCATCTACGCCACTGTTTCGGGTAAGAGGGTTGTGTCGAGTACTGTCGAGTACTGTTGGATTCTATCGTGTACTGTTGAGTACTGTTACGTACTGTCGTGTACTGTTGGGTACTGTCGTGTACTGTCGAGTACTGTTGGGTCCTGTCGTGTACTGTCGAGTACTGTCGTGTACTGTCGGGTACTGTTGGGTCCTGTCGTGTACTGTTGGGTACTGTCGTGTACTGTCGGGTACTGTTGGGTCCTGTCGTGTACTGTCGAGTACTGTTGGGTACTGTCGTGTACTGTCGAGTACTGTTGGGTCCTGTCGTGGTACTGTCGAGTACTGTTGGGTACTGTCGTGTACTGTCGAGTACTGTTGGATCCTGTCGTGGTACTGTCGGGTACTGTTGTGAAATTTGTACAGTACTGTTGAAAGCTGATGACCCCTCGGGGTTGAATAGGGGTTGGAGGGGGTATGACCGAGAGTGGGGAGGTCAAGATATATTTTTGTAGTTAGGTGTCACCCAAGTTTTGGGAAAATAGAACTTGGTAACCATCATCACCTTGGTGCATCACCCCTTTTTTATGCCTTATGCCGCTAATTTTGAAAATTGTTAGGACATCATTTGTAGAATTATTTGAGCTCCATGTGTACCATTTTTGGTACACAAAAAGTTATTGAAATAGACCGTGTGTACCATTTCAGGTACACGGATTATTGATCGATATTTTAAGGTTGTGATAACGCGGGGCTCACGGATTGCATTAATTTTTATGAATAGGATAGTTGGTCTGGTTAAATGTTTTTGTGGCTGGTCCGAGGTTTTGTAAAGAAATTGCACCACGAGGGCATTTTGAAATCTAAATTTATTTGTGCCGGCGAATAGCAATCTGTCAAAGTGTTAAAGAGATTTTCAATGATTTCACAGAAAACTAAAATTGCAACCCATAATGTAGATGTTTTGTATTTTTCTTAATACATTGATGATGTCACCTTTCCAGTAAAAAATAATTCCGATATTATAGTAGCATTTTTTGAGAGCTATCCAACAATGTATCACATTGATCTATTTTGCCACCGATAATGAAGATATTTCTATTTTTCTAAATATATACTATTTTTACACTGATGACGTAATCAAAGCTAATATATATGTACCGTTGTTTAATAATGATCTCATTAGGGGGAGGGGGAGTAACTCTGAACGAGTTTATTCCGGCGTGTTTTTGTGTCGTAGTATATGGACAAACATGGTGTAAAATATTAAACTAGTAGCTGGAAGTGAAGTACTTTGGTGGCCAAATTCACGTACTATAGCGGTGTGCGACAAAAACAAAATAATTCGTCCCGATTTTGATAACAAAAAGTTTTTTCTCGAATTCGTAGCAGTAGTAGTTTCTGAGATAATTTCGGAAGCCATCCTCAATGGAACACTGTATATACCAGATGTGAAATTCGTTTCCCAATAGCTATTTTCCTAACAAGTGCAGAAAATAAAATATTTTTCCGCACGCAAATGCCGCTGAAGTTTCTGCACACGGGTGAAATTTAAAGTTTTTCTGAGGATGACAATCGTGTGAAATCCATTATTTTCATATGTGGTCGTAGGAAATAGTCTATTTATTAATAAGTGCGAAAAGTATCACTTTTCCGCTAGAGATTATAATTGGCCGACCGACGCATAGCGAATTTCGACCAGCAATAAGTGCGGGAATGAAACTTTTCCGCAAGAGTTAGGAACACTTTTAGCTCACACATATACTATACTATAGTAGTGTGAGCTATGGTGATCCTAATTTTTTCGAGAAAAAAAAAGTTGTTCCGATTTCAAAAATTTTTATAAATCTTTGCGTTTCAGATGATTTTGAAACTTTTTTGTTGCGCCGTCTGTCTGTCTGTCTGTCTGTATGTCTGTCTGTCTGTCTGTCTGTCTGTCTGTCTGTCTGTCTGTCTGTGTGTCTGTATGTCTGTCTGTAACGACCAACGCGCATAACTCAAAAACCGCTTGGCCGATTTTAATGAAATTTGGTACCTAGGCTGGGTCTTGGGTCGAGATGGTCCCATTTAAAAATGAACAAAATCCATCGAACACAAACCAAATAAAAGGGTGGGGGTTGATTTCAAAAATTAGAGTTTATGTGAAAATATGGCGTGTGTGATATTAAACGAAAGGTAATTGAGTCTGGACTTTAACAAAATACATTTTAGTTTTTGTTTTTTTTGTAAGGGTGGGGGTAGATTTCAAAAATATGAGTTTAAGTCAAAACATGGCTTGTGTGGTATCAAACAAAAGGTAATTTAGTCTGGAGTTGAATAAAATATATTTCAGTTTTTAGTTATATTAGCTCACACGTACACTATAACTATAGTACGTAGTGTGAGCTTAGGGGCCCATATATTGGCAGAGTATTTTTTTGAGCGTGCGAAAAACACAAACATTATAAAAAAACGTACATTAATATTATAGGTTTTGTATACACACTATTTGCCAGATCGTTGTCATGCAGATAAAGCATTACAAACTTGACAAATACCTTGATATGTGCGATTCTTAACAACTATTTGAAAGTTGTGTTGTTAAGGACACCGAAAAAAATTAATATTAAGATACCGATTCTTAGGTTTTTCGGAGGCTGCGACAATAGTTACCACAAGTGCGGAAAGTAATACTTTACCGCACGCGACGGCAGTTGACCAAGTCGTCAAGGGCGGTTCAAGACACTTTCCGCATGTGTTAGGTACAATATTTTACCTATGAGTACCTTTTTTTTTCAAAAAATTGAATGTTATTTATAAATAATTGTAATGTCAACAAATATTGAAGCTGTCTTATTGACGCGTTGCTAAGGTTTTTTAGTGGTGCGCGTGCGGTAAAGTAACTTTACCGCACAGCTTGCGGTAAAGTAATTACTTTACCGCATGCGAGTAGGTAAAGTAATTTTCTGCAGTGCGTGCGGAAAAGTTGAATTTTTAAAACTTTTTGTAGAAAGAATAGGTTTCTGTAAGTGTTAGGAACAATTGTTTTTCTACGGCTACCAGGAAAACATAACAAAATAAAAATTATAAGAAAAATAAACCAAAACATATCCATACCACGTCACGCAACTTACCGTACCGTACGGAAAAATTGATTTTTGCGCACTAAAAATAGTGTAAAAAATACGACATTCCGCAAGCTGGTAGGAAAAACTTATTTTTTTGGTTTATGTACAGGTCTGCGGGATCAGGAGGTGGCTGGACTTCCCTGTCTGGAATGTTGCACACTGCAATGTCAGGTTTGTGTTTTAAATTATTTTTGTTACTCATTTTTAAGCTGATTGTCAATTGTTTTGTTAGGCTCTGGAATGAAATAGCGATGTACAAAATAGCGAGTATTAAAAAAGCGGTATCGAAATAGCCACAATCAAAATAGCGATGTAATGAAACGGCGACTATCAAAATAGCGATTGTAACAAAATAGCGATGTATCAAAATAGCGCTGTAACAAAATAGCGACTATCGAAATAGCGATGTAACAAAATAGCGACTATCAAAATAGCGTTGTAACAAAATACCGACTATCAAAATAGCGATATTTCGGTTTCGTTTTGGCATATAGTTCGACTAAGGAGTTTCTTTCTAAGAAATTAAAAAAAAAAACTTTCCTGACTTCTTTCCCGGGACCCTAGAGGGTGTGATGCGAACCGAACCGAACCAAACCAGCATATTTAAAAAAAAAAACTCTACAGACTTCTTTTCCGGAATGCTAGAGATTGTGAATCCGAAACGAACTGAATTCGGTTCAGATCAGTTCGGTTCGGTTGGGATTCACATCCTCTAAGATCCCGAAAAAGAATCAGGGAAGTTTTTTTTTTTTAAATAATCTGGTACAGTCAAAATACCGCATGATATAATAGCGCGTTTTGGTTCGTTTCAGTTTGGATAGGTTTGATTCGAATGGGTTTGGTTTGATTCGGTATATTTTGATAAATCGCTATTTTGATACATCGTTATTTTGATACATCGCTATTTTGATTGTCGCTATTTTGATAGTCGCTATTTTATTACTCGCTATTTCGTACGTCGCTATTTTGTACATCGCTATTTCGTTCCGGAGCCGTTTTGTCACTTATGCTCAGCATTCTAAAAAAATAGTTGTACTTACCTTCGGCGTTGCTTGTAAACAAGCTAATTCTTGTTGTAGTATTTTGTTTTGAAAACACTAAGGATTGCTTTATTTTTTTAAATCTAAGTTATAATCATATTTATGGTTCAGGTCTATCTTTACTTTCTGGAGGCATTGGAGGAAAAGCTTGTTACAATTCAAGTGACGGAAGAGGAGATGGAGGATTCGGCGGAGGAGGTGGAGGGTGCAAAAATGGAGGAGGTATTATTTTTAACGTTTATTTTTAAAGAACGATCCTTTTTCGTTTCCAAGCGAAACTTGGAAAAAACCTTATTAGGAAAACTCGTCGTCATTTAAAATTTAATTAGTTAAATCTGATTAGGGAAACTGGGGGCAATTTAAAGTCATATTACTGTGTTCGTCATTTTTTCACTTCTAACATAAAATAATTAAAATTTCTCATTCCTAGGATATCAGGGAGTTGGTTCGGTTAAAAAGTAAGGTTTTTGCTAATAAAAATTCAAAATAAATATTGTACTTTTTAGTTCTGACTAATTTAATAAAATGCTGCTTAAAAAAATATATACCATTTTTTACCAACAGAGTATTTCATTTAAAGTTTCCTCGGTGACCGTTAACCTGCTCTGAAGGTGGATCGAATTATTTCAAAACTACAAACTCTTAACCGTTCCGTGTCTTTTTACACTTAAATCAGTTCAACTCTTAAATCAAATCAAAACGCGTTTCTTCTTTTCCAGATCATCAAACCAATTACTTAGCACGTCAATCTTCACTGGGCTCTGGTCAAAAATTCTATTATTAGCGTCTAACTTTATAATCATCTTCTACTTACCTCAGGCTTTCGCCACAGTGGAGAAATCTTTAAGCTTTTCATTAAAATAAAATCAATTTAAATGGTTTCACAAAATTTTTATAAATCAAGATAAAAAAGGAAAAAAAAACACAGTGTTTAAATCGATCTTTTATCTTTATATATATTTTTTTTAATTATATTTTTCAGTATTTTCTACAGTTTTAGAATTACGATAAGACTTTACTTAGCTTTGTACCAAATTATACAGTGTGCCCACGTAAGTTGGCGGCATATGGGAAACTTTTTTATTATTAGCTTTACGAAAAAAAGTTATTCTTCATAAAAAGTTCTGCATGGTCCAAAACCTAAAATGCAACCATCAGATGTTAAATTTTTTCAGTCATATTACGAGGTTTGTCAAAAAATGTGATTTTTGCTCTAAAGTAAAGTACCTTTCTTTTAGACAATATCGAAAATTGTTATAAAGAAAAGATGTTTAGAATTAAAAATAGCTTTCAAATATTCAACATTGTTTATTTACATTAAAAAAAATATTTTTTGCTACATTTTCTCTGCGATTACGTTGGAAATTTAAGTTTGCACATTAAATAAAAAAAAAATTTTTTTAATGTAAATAAACAATGTTGAATATTTAAAAGTTATTTTTAATTCTAAACATCTTTTCTTTATAACAATTTTCGATATTGTCAAAAAGAAAGGTACTTTACTCTAGAGCAAAAATCAAATTTTTTGACAAACCTCGTAATATGACTGAAAAAAATTAACATCTGATGGTTGCATTTTAGGTTTTCGACCATGCAGAACTTTTTATGAAGAATAACTTTTTTTCGTAAAGCTAATAATAAAAAAGTTTCCCATATGCCGCCAACTTACGTGGACACACTGTATATAAAAATATCTTAGTTATTTTTAACTTTAAGAAAAAAAATCAAAAGACAATTTT
This sequence comes from Aspidapion aeneum, assembly GCA_963576565.1. NCBI lineage: Eukaryota > Metazoa > Arthropoda > Insecta > Coleoptera > Brentidae > Aspidapion > Aspidapion aeneum. Next base: position 114,321,760 of record OY755043.1, read on the forward strand.
TGAATTGAATCTATCAGAAAAAGTTATAAAAAACAGGTTGTTGAATAAATTTTTTATTTGTTTTTTGAAAAAACTGGGAAAACTCCAAAAAACGATGCTCTATTTTTTTTTTGATTTAAAGAGCATCAAAAATTCTACTGGTTTGCCAATTTAAACATTTTTCTATCTTTAATAATAAAAAAGTTAACAATGGAGGACACGTGACTTGGAACACCCTGTATACCTACATTTTAAATTGTGTTTTTGGTTATATGTTTTTTGTTTCTTTCGACTTCTGAAGTGAATGGTTGTTACTTTTTAACTAAAGATTTTTTATTTTAATTTTACCTGTGTTGTTTGTAATATTTTAAACTTAAAATTTGAATTTAATTTTAAAATTAATTAAGAGTATATAAATAAACGAAATTTTCCTATTTTAAAAATTACATTTTAGGTAAATTTAATTACTTATCTTTGTCAAAAGGAGTTGTTTTGATTTTTGGACAATAAAGCGTGTTGTACTACTACTACTACTACTAGTACCTTATTTTTGAGACAAAGTGTACATATCCCTTCACTTTAGTCTTATCTCTTTTAGGTGGTGGTGGGTATCGTGGCGGTGACGCAAATTCAACCAATGGCGATGGCGGCATATCTTACCTCGACCCCAACAGATGCCTTCCCAACCTATCTGAAGCCCACTCTGGATATAATGCAGGACCGGGATACGTAGTAATTATACCAGCTGTTTTCAAGGGATGCAATTGCATGTACAAGTGCGTCGCTCTGGACGAGAGAAGGTCCAAAGTGTCGTGCGTGTGTCCCGGGAACTGGAAATTAGCCGAGGATAAAAAGACTTGCACACGTAAGTTACCAAATAATCGTCTTCTTGTCATTGACCGTTTAATAAATGATAATCAAATACACACAAAAATAAGGGATTTTGGATATGGTGAAAGGAATGACAGGAACACACCTTAATAAATTATCTAGAGGAAAGACACCTTTATGCAATAATATTCGTTCCACAGAAAGAAGTGGACGTGGCCCTAATGGAATAACGAAAAAACACATTAATTACATACTGACGGGTTGCAGACAGACCAGAGAATTCGTAGACCGTCCAAAAGCGACCAGAATTAGATGGATGCTGGGACGGACACGAAAAGACCTCGGACTGCTGATAGGTACTCTAACCGGACATAACCGGTTGAGGAAGCACATGACACGTATAGGAGTCGAGAATGACCCTACCTGCCCAGCCTGTGGACAGGAAGAATAGACATCAAGACACCTCGTGGCAGAATGCGAGGCCTACGCAAGGATGAGAAAACAGGCACTCGGAGCGCCAACTCTGAGCGAGGAAGAACTGCACATGCTCAAATGGGCAGACTTACTGGACTTTGTAAAGAGAACAGGAAGGCCCAATGAGTTACCCGACCATCAAAGGGAAGTGCAGAGAGTGGGTTAAGGCACAGACTTGGGGCATGGCAAAAAGGGCCTACTCTGGCCTACTTGTCAGACCTGCGGGTCAACCCCCCCACTACTACTACTACTACATACTGACTACTGAGAAACACAGAACAGACAGTGATAACAGGATAGTCTGAATAAAGATCTGCATTGATAGAATTTTGAAATGAAAAGAAACATTAATAATAACAATGAACAACTTGACATGAATAAATTTACACAAAATAAAGCTATATACAAATAAAGCCTAAATGAACAGCTAACCCAAAACCTAAGATGCGTAAATGGAAATAATGATGAAATAAATAATACGCTGACAAGATCTATGGCCAAAGTAGAAAAAGTTATCTCACAAAAAGATAAAAAGAGAGAAAATTGCATATTAGAAGAAATAAAAAAACTGATGGAAAAAGGCGGAACCTGGAAAAAGAAAGCAAAAGAACATCGATGAAATACACAGAAATAAATATAAGTATAAGAAAAATGATACAAGAAAATAAAAGATCTAAGAAATAATAGATAGAGAGTTATAGAAAACAACAGAAATATGAAATGTCTAGGTAGATATGAAATAATTAAAATAAAGGATATGAACGGAACGGAAACAACTATTCTATACTAAATTGTACCAAACAAAAAGGGAACCATTGCGAGAAACCACGAAGAAACTCCAAAGAAAAATAAAGAACATAAACTCAGAGCTACAAGCTGAAATAAGCAAAGCGGAAATAAATAGAGCATTAAAGACAATGAAAAATCACCTGGTAAAAATGGAGTAACGGCTGAAACGCTCAAGTACGTTGGTGAAACTGTAGTTAATAACCTTTGTATTCTCCTGAATAAAATACTAAAATAAAAAATAATCCCAAACAACTGGAAATAATCCATAACCATTATTCTACATAAGAAAGGTGATAAAGCAGAACTAAATAAATATGGATCTAACAACACTCCTCAATGTAATTTATAAGCTTTTCACGACAATATTAGCAGACAAACTAACAACAAAATTTGACGGATATCAATCAAAAGAACAAGCAGGCTTTAGAAAAGGTTTCAGTACAGTTGACCACCTATTAACGATAAAAATCACAATAGAACAAGCCAACGAATACAACATTCCACTATATATATTGCGTTTATAGACTTTGAAAAAGCTTTTGATAGCATTGAGCACTTGGTAGTAAAAGCATCTTTAAATAATAGTCGAATAGATCACAGATACACAGCCAATATATATAGCGAAGCAACATCAATCAAAATGCCAAGCCATTCCAACATGGGGGTCAAAACCCTTCTGTTTTTGAAATACAGCATCAAAGTTGACGATTTTGTAAAAATTTTTGGTAATAACTTCTTTAAAAAAAATTTTATAGAGGCATTTTTTTTAAAGAAAAACTTTTATAAATGCCATATTAAACGCAATATTTTTATAGATTTTTTTTGTTATTAGAAACAAGACTCTAGGTTGACATAACAATAACATATCATTGATATTTTTTTAAAAGTTTCTGTAAGTAAAAAGAAAAATTTTTTACCCATTTTTGGAGGTAACATTGAGGCTCCTCAACTTGTCATTTTATAAAAAAAAATATACATTTTATACTCATAACATAGCCAGATAATCACTTGGCGGCGGCAGGTTTTCTTTTTGGCAAAAACCCTGTTTTCCTCCACTCCACAAACTTTAAAATTTCTCTATCTTGAAAACAAGGGGTGCTGACCTCATGTTATATGAACTTTTTTCTTAAAGAAAGAAAAATAAGAAAAAAGTTTTTTGCTTCGGCCGGGGATCGAACCCGGGATCTCTTGCTATCTAGGCAAACATTCTAACCACTGAACTACCGAAGCCATACATAAATTTTCGGAAAACCTCCATCTATGCAGGCTGCGGTGTCTCAATACAAGAACGAGAAATTCTCAGGGTATTAACTCGACCAAGTCATCCAACTGAACTATTTAATTCTTCTTTCCCACTGTCAAAGGTATGATAACTCATCCCCGGCCGAAGCAGAAAACTTTTTTCTTATTTTTCTTTCTTTAATTTCACTTGTTGTTTATAGTTTTAGGTCCTTGCATTATTTGCAATTTGGTATTTGAGAACTTTTTTCTTATTTGGCCTCCTTTATCACCCATTAAAATATTGTAAGTCACTACCTTTACACCCTGTATAGAGATTGTTTATTTTTTACAGCTGGCCCAGCCCCTTCAAAAGACTCAGGTTATCCACTATGGTTTATAGGATTCTTAATTGGTACCATTATATGTTTGGTGGTGGCATTTTTCACATTATGTTTCTTTTTATGTAAGTATAATGTAAAATGTAAGGCCGTTTCCTTTCCATTAACGCCAACTTGATTTATACAACAATATTGACAAATAGTACAGGTTGGGCTAATTAATTGACGATATTTTTAAATCAAGTGAAGTATGAAAACTGCATCTTGAGACATACGTTGTTTTTAAGTTACTGGGACTTTCTGAAAAGCTTAAGTTTTTAAAAGGGATCCAATCATTATGTATAGACTATAATTACGTCATATAACTCCATAATGGAGATGGTTGTTGGCTAATGGAGAATTAGCACATTAAAGTAAATTAAATATTTTTCTCCCCAATATAATAGTATAAGAGCCCAGTAGGATTTTGGGCTTGAATTGCAAACCGATACTCACATATATTAGTCGATTCGTCATAAGACCGTGTCCCAAAAAAAATGAAGATACCTGCGAAAATCCTGCAAAAACAACCCGTCATCTTTGTTTAAAGATGGCGAAAAGGAGTTTGAATCAAATGTACGTAACTTTTTTATTATTACATCGATTTTACTCAAACAAATTGTGATCAGCCTCTACTGTAATGGGCTCTCCAAAACACTATCAATACTTTGTTTTTTATTGGTCTCTATACTGTAAATTCTGTAATTTCCTCAACTACACTGTTTTTTTTTAGGTTTTTTGATTTTTTAAAGAAAACTATTGGTTTTACAAAAAAAACATAAACAGCAAAAAACATGCTGATTGTTAAGATGTATTCATGGTGGGTCTAATATTTCCCGTAGGTTAAGCGGTTTTTGAGTTACACTCAAAAAACCACGAAATTGGCCTATACCTACCCCTGGGTACAAAATTTTCAAGTTTTCACCAAAGTCATGAAAGTTACTAAAAAACCATATGGATCGAAAAAGGATGTCAAGCTGAATAAGAAACGGCTATTAGTTTTAAACAGAAACTGATACTGAGGTAGATATGGCAGCTTAAACTTGGCCGAACCGCAATTTACAGTTTAATTTTTGAGAGTAATTTTTTTATGTAAGTCGAACCTCTATGGGGTCAAAATGTACCCCCGCTAAAAGACAATTTAATTATCTTCAATAAAGGATAGACCACTTTTTGTCGTAAAGTTAATAGTTTTCCTGAAAAAAACAAAAAATATGCGGCATACATAATTCGATGTTTTCGTTCCATATAAGTAAGACAAGGGCATGGGTCCATTAAGGGAAAAAATAATATATGCACAGATAAAAGAAACCGCAGTTACATATTAAAACTCAGCATCAAAAATCTTACCAAAAACAGATTTGATAATTTTCTGTTAAATTGACAGGTGGTCACGTGCTTTTGACAACTTCTTAACGGTTTGAGCTAAAGACTTGGTTCTTTTTTTGCATTGTAGATAAAAATATCCGATCAAAATTAATCACCACTGGGATGTTTTTAAATTCCAAAAATATATACAGGGTACCCCAAAAGTCCGGGTCCACCCAAATATCTACAATTCAAAAAAAGAACCAAGTCTCTTGCTCAAACCGTTAAGAAGTTGTCAAAATCACGTGACCACCTGTCAATTTAACAGAAAATTATCAAACATGTCTTTAGTAAGATTTTTGATGCTGAGTTTTAATATGTAACTGCGGGTTCTTTTATCTGTGCATAAATTATTTTTTCCCTTAATGGACCCATGCCCTTGTCGTACTTATATGGAACGAAAACATCGAATTATGTATGCCGCATATTTTTTGTGTTTTTCAGGAAAACTATTAACTTTACGACAAAAAGTGCACTATCCTTTTTTGAAGATAATTAAATAGTCTTTTAGCGGGGGTACATTTTGACCCCATACGGGTTCGTTTTACATAAAAAAATTACTGTCAAAAATTAAACTGCAAATTACGCTTCGGCCATGTTTAAGCCGCCATATCTACGTCAGTATCAGTTTCTGTTTAAAACTAATAGCCGTTTCTTATGTAGCTTGACATCCTTTTTCGATTAGTATAGTTTTTTAGTAACTTTCATGACTTTGGTGAAAACCTGAAAATTTTGTACCCAGGGGTAGGTACAGGCCAATTTCGTGGTTTTTTGAGTGTAATTCAAAAACCGCTTAACCTACGGGAAATATTAGACCCACCATGAATACACCTTAACAATCTGCATATTTTTTTACTTTTTATGTTTTTTTTGTAAAACCAATAGTTTTCTTTAAAAAATCAAAAAACCTAAAAAAAAACAGTGTATTTGAGGAAATTACAGAATTTACAGTATAGAGACCAATAAAAATCAAAGTATTGATAGTGTTTTCGACCATTATAGTAGAAGCTAATCACAATTTGTTTGAGTAAAATGGATGAAATAATAAGAAAGTTACGTACATTTGATTCAAACTCATTTTCGCCATCTTTAAACAAAGATGGCGGGTTGTTTATGCAGGATTTTCGCAGGTATTTTCATTTTTTTTTGGACATGGTCTTATGACGAATCGACTAATATATGTGAGTATCGGTTTGCACTTCAAGCCCAAAATCCTACTGGGCTCTTAGACTATAATAATATGTTTTTTAGACAACCGCTATCAAATTCGTCACTCAGGAATGTTACGAAGAAAGATGATTCCAGGACCAGACCTTCCTCTTGACAGATTAAGAGGATTACCTTCTGACAATAACGGATTAACAGAATACAATCCTAACTACGAATGGGCCGGATCGGTGTACACGGTTAAGGATTTAAAAGAAATTCCAAGGGAGCAGCTCAGATTGATTAAGTGAGTATCAAATTATTAGTGTTGAGTGACCTCAACAAGTGAATTAATATTAGTATAGTTCCCTTTATTTAATATTAGTATAGTTCCCTTTATTTAATGTTTTGTTATTTGTGATATTTCAAGTCAGTGGGCATTGTCAAAAAGAAAATAAAAGACTTGTCATTAAAACCCGGACTTAAAATCCTCGATTGAAACCCCGACATTAAACCCAGACCTACGACCATTTCTTTTAATGAGGTTACATCCTATTTTATTAAGAAGTTTTTGGGACGCTTAATATGTTGACAACTTTGACAGCCGTTGTGGTAGTAGTTAAAAACTACTACCACGAGCCGCTCTTTTCAAGAATTTTTGGAGTACAATAAAAACTGTCACTTGCGGTCTTGATATTAAAAACTAACCTTTGTTTTTACCCTTATGTTAAAAAAAATATTTGGTATGTTAGAAACTGGTGATGTTTTTTAATTAATATAAACTGCGCAAAAAAATTACTAGCTCGAAACAATAAAATCAAACTGATGTGGGTAGCAGAGATTGAAGGAAATGAGGAAGCAGGCAGAGAGGTGGCAACACCCTATTGCGAAACAGAGCCTTTCTGTGGACTTATCGAAAAATGAATGGAAGATGAATCAGTTGATATCTTACAGGAGACAACCTCCGGAAAAAAGACAATCAAAATGATTTATAACCAGCAAAGAAGTCTAAACAGCTTCCGGAAATGAAGAGGAGGACTAGTAGTCGGACTGCTTACCGAACACTGCCCAGAAATATCGCTGAAAGGTAAAGCCTACGATGATAACTGCAGATTCTGCAATAGCGCATCAGAGACAGCTGAACATCTGCTTTCCGAATACTCTGCCTTACTTTCAAAAGGCCTTCGACTGTGTCAGTCACGACCTGCTTTTAAAAAAGTTGGAGAGATATGGGTTTAGAGGAGTCTCGCAGCGTTTTTTTCACTCATACTTGACTGGAAGATATGAAATGGTTCAAAATGGTGGTTGTGTCTCTTCTTTATCCAAAATTAACTTTGGTGTGCCTCAAGGTTCTGTTTTGGGCCCATTGTTATTTTTGTTATATATTAACGACTTAACTTTAATAGGTATAAGGGGTACTCTAACACTTTTTGCTGAGTGTGAGTAGCAGAGATTGAAGGAAATGAGGAAGCAGCCAGAGGGGTGGCAACACCCTATAGCGAAACAGAGCCTTTCTGTGGACTTATCGAAAAATGAATGGAAGATGAATCAGTTGATATCTTACTGGAGACAACCTCCGGAAAAAAGACAATCAAAATGATTTATAACCAGCAAAGAAGTCTAGACAGCTTCCGGAAATGAAGAGGAGGACTAGTAGTCGGACTGCTTACCGAACACTGCCCAGAAATATCGCTGAAAGGTAAAGCCTACGATGATAACTGCAGATTCTGCAACAGCGCATCAGAGACAGCTGAACATCTGCTTTCCGAATACTCTGCCTTACTTTCAAAAGGCCTTCGACTGTGTCAGTCACAACCTGCTTTTAAAAAAGTTGGAGAGATATGGGTTTAGAGGAGTCTCGCAGCGTTTTTTTCACTCATACTTGACTGGAAGATATGAAATGGTTCAAAATGGTGGTTGTGTCTCTTCTTTATCCAAAATTAACTTTGGTGTGCCTCAAGGTTCTGTTTTGGGCCCACTGTTATTTTTGTTATATATTAACGACTTAACTTTAATAGGTATAAGGGGTACTCTAACACTTTTTGCTGACGACACTACAATTTTATGGCATCATAAAAACGAAACAATATTAAAAGAAATAGTGCAAGAGGACATACAACGAATTAAAGAGTGGTGTGATGCAAACTTTCTCTATTTTAACATAGATAAAACAAAAGTCCTCAGTTTTAAATTTTCTTTTGATGACCTAACTGTTTCCAACCAAAGAATAACTCAGGATGAAAATACTAAATGTTTAGGAATGTATATAGACAATAGGTTAAAATTCTCCTCGCATATTCCCTATCTTAATAAAAAAATATCGATTTGATTGATTTGATTGATTTGATTGATTTGATTGATTTGATTGATTTGATTGATTTGATTGATTTGATTGATTTGATTGATTTGATTGATTTGATTGATTTGATTGATTTGATTGATTTGATTGATTTGATTGATTTGATTGATTTGATTGATTTGATTGATTTGATTGATTTGATTGATTTGATTGATTTGATTGATTTGATTGATTTGATTGATTTGATTGATTTGATTGATTTGATTGATTTGATTGATTTGATTGATTTGATTGATTTGATTGATTTGATTGATTTGATTGATTTGATTGATTTGATTGATTTGATTGATTTGATTGATTTGATTGATTTGATTGATTTGATTGATTTGATTGATTTGATTGATTTGATTGATTTGATTGATTTGATTGATTTGATTGATTTGATTGATTTGATTGATTTGATTGATTTGATTGATTTGATTGATTTGATTGATTTGATTGATTTGATTGATTTGATTGATTTGATTGATTTGATTGATTTGATTGATTTGATTGATTTGATTGATTTGATTGATTTGATTGATTTGATTGATTTGATTGATTTGATTGATTTGATTGATTTGATTGATTTGATTGATTTGATTGATTTGATTGATTTGATTGATTTGATTGATTTGATTGATTTGATTGATTTGATTGATTTGATTGATTTGATTGATTTGATTGATTTGATTGATTTGATTGATTTGATTGATTTGATTGATTTGATTGATTTGATTGATTTGATTGATTTGATTGATTTGATTGATTTGATTGATTTGATTGATTTGATTGATTTGATTGATTTGATTGATTTGATTGATTTGATTGATTTGATTGATTTGATTGATTTGATTGATTTGATTGATTTGATTGATTTGATTGATTTGATTGATTTGATTGATTTGATTGATTTGATTGATTTGATTGATTTGATTGATTTGATTGATTTGATTGATTTGATTGATTTGATTGATTTGATTGATTTGATTGATTTGATTGATTTGATTGATTTGATTGATTTGATTGATTTGATTTGAAGATGTGAGCCAACTAACTCCTAAGAAAATAGCTTCCTTCGGCAGAAACTTGCAAATCTTGGAGACAAAATGAGATGCAAAGCGGGCTAAGTAGCCGATAGGACTCACTCGTGTAATCTACAAACTCTGCAATAACTGTTACTAGATTCAAAACAATCATGAAAATATTTTTTGAGTTTTAATTTTTGTTTTAATAGGGCGTTGGGACAAGGAGCATTCGGCGAAGTCTACCAAGGATTTTACCGACAGCGTCCCTGCGACACCGTTGAGATGCCTGTTGCAGTCAAAACACTTCCTGAAATGTCAACCAATCAGGCGGAACTGGATTTTTTGATGGAAGCACTGATTATGTCAAAGTTTACTCATCCCAACATTGTGCATTTTATTGGAGTTTGTTTTGACAAACATCCACGTTTTATAGTTTTGGAACTTTTGGGAGGCGGGGACTTAAAGAACTTTTTGAGGGAATCTCGACCCAAGCCTGTAAGTATTTGAATGGCAGTAGTAGATTATTAAGTTAGTACGAAGGTCAGGCAAAAAGGAGGCTTGTGTGCCCATTTCTGTCCTGTCATCAGGCGTAACCCTTATTCATCTACTACGTTTTCTTGAGCTGCCAACACTTGTAGTGCAACTCACTCTTTTTTAGTGTTAGTAATCCAGTAACTTATTGCCTCGTTCTGCCGTGTGCCTCACACTTCGCGACAAGATGCTCTGACTTCCTTACAGCGCAAATACAAAGTACACATAAGAACACTTTGAACTACTACTTGGGTCTTGTGCTTGCTCAGACGTTGGTACCCGATAATTAACTCTGTCACTTTACTTACTTACTTGGAACTTTAGCAAATTGCTTTATATCTGCTGCCTTAATCTAGGGGAATTCATTAATTCATCCAAAAATCCTGTAAAAATATGCGTTATTTACATTATCTCAAAAAATATCGCGGTACTTACAAAAGAATCATTTAAACAAGCAGCAAAAAGGCTTTATCATCAAAAAGAAAAATTGACAATGCAAAAAATAAAAATAAAGAATTATGAGAAATAGTCAATGTTTAAAGGAAATAATTCAGTTTTATTTACTCACACTCTTGATGCAGATAATTTAAACTCATTTTATTGCAGCATTGCGCAAAATCTTTCACGCAAAGTAATATCAGAAGTTGATCCTTTAAGCTATTTGAGTAGTGTTCATGCTAGAGATTGTTTACTTCCAACTGATACAGTAGAAATTAAAACTATATTTAAAAACTAAAGAACAAAAACTCGTCAGGATGGGACAAAATGCCACTAAAAATTTTTGAGACACTGTCAGATGCAGCACTTTTTTGGTGGAGTCAATTAATAAGTCTTTTGCTGCAGGGGAATTTCCGGCGTCACTCAAGAAGGTTGTTGTAGTTCCGTTATTTAAGGGCGGTGATCAGCATGCACCCTTAAATTTTCTGCCGCATTGTTGCCTACCTTGGCCAAAATCATTGAGAAATTGGTTCAAGGCCATTTGAAAGTTTTTCTGACAAAAAACAATATTTTAAGCAGTCACCAGTTTGGCTTTCAGGCAAAAGCTACTGACCACGCTATATCTAATTTCTTAGAGGATTTATACCTTAAATTAAACACTGGAAAGAAGGCAGCAGCAGTTTTTTGAGACCTGTCTAAAGCCTTTGACTGTGTGGATCAGATCACGAAATATGGCTGCGAAAGCTTGGCGTCAGAGCTTTAAATTGGCTCAGATCATACCGGTCTGAAAGAGTTCAAACTGTTGCTTTTAATGATCAAAGCTCAGGGGAGCTTCTGATTAATACTGGTGTTCCTCAGGGTTCTATCTTGGGTCTATCTTTTATTTTAGATTTTTGTAAATGATTGGCAAATATTTTCATTAATGGCAAAATAACTGCTTTTTGTATTGACACAGTTCATTGGCATAACACAGATATAGTCAGACTTTTGAGAGATATTCAGAATAACGTAAATAAAATAAAAAAATTGTGTGATTCCAATTTACTTTCCTTTAATAAATGTAACACACATATTCTCAGTTTTATGTGCGATTTAGTGGGTATCTCACTAGAGAGTGAAATTTTGATAGTTTTAATATTTTTATTTGTACATTTGTGATTTAGACAAGGCTTTCTCAATGTGTACTATTGTATTCTGACCAACAAAACTCATTTTGATTTGATTTGATTGGATTTCAACGATAAAGCTAATGCGTTATTCGCCCACTTGTTGAGTTTTCTTTGACCTTCTTGTGATTTTCAAAAGAGGGTATGGGCCCTACGCCCAATGCTCGTGATTTCAGATGTTGAGGACCGCTTGGCTTTTAACAAATGCATTTCTCCCACCTGTTGTCTGTTTGATCGAGATCTTTGATGTGTGTACTAGACTAGCGCGTCTCTTCGTAGTTCTTTTCGAAATTTTTCTTTTTCTCACTTCTCCCTGTCAGGACATATCTTGGAAAAGGGGCAGTCTTTCTGTCGCTAGTCTGTCCACCGTTGTCATTGCTTCGTTTTTAATTCAAGTTGAGCTGAGGGAGATCTAAGAAAGCTTTCAGGTATTTGACAGGGGTGTGTGATTGCTTCTCTTTGCGCTGGTAATACTTCTGGGAGTTGATTATACTTGTAAAATTACGCGACTTTAAGCATTCCCAATTTCCTAATTCCTTTCATATTTAAAATAAATACACCAAGTGGAGGGGAAAGAATATTTAACTTTTTTATTATCACTTAGTTTTTTGCAAATTTGATTATATATATTAACAAACGTGGAATTTCGTACCCGTAAATTTAAAAATCAAACAAGTTTCGTGGCTAATCGGGCAAAAAGGAGTTTTTGTGTCTCTCATATTTTTCTGTGGGTATCCTAAAAGCTTAACCTCACGGGGGTCCAAGATCTAATGGACACCTAATAAGTGTTGACAGTTAACTGTTTCGTCCTTATGGGACTCCTGAGAACACTGCTGGTCAATGTGACAAATCTTGCGAAGTTAATTAGACGGTTTTGTCTTTAATCATAAGTAAATAATGAGAAACCTATCGCAAGAAGCGCCATCTACCGAGATACGAGAGAAACAAAAAACAAAAGCAGGCGAAAAACGGCTATACCTATCGACCAATGAAAAGATCAAATACAAATAAAAGAAAACGTCTGTGACCTACGACAGCTCTTTATCTTTCTGGTCGGATCAACGCATATTGCATTTTTACCCGTCATCAAAACACGTGAGCGTCAATCAACGGAATTTTTAAGCCAAATAATACTAACAAACGTGGAATTTCGTACCCGTGAATTTAAAAATCAAACAAGTTTCGTGGCTAATCGGGCAAAAAGGAGTTTTTGTTTCTCTCATATTTTTCTCTGGGTAGCCTGAAAGCTTAACCTCACGGGGTATTGTTAGTATTAGTTGGCTTAAAAATTCCGTTGATTGACGCTCACGTGTTTTGATGACGGGTAAAAATGCAATATGCGTTGATCCGACCTGAAAGACAAAGAGCTGTCATAGGTCACAGACTATAGTTTGTTTTCTTTTATTTGTATTCGATCTTTCCATTGGTCGATAGGTATAGCAGTTTTTCGTCTGCTTTTGTTTTTTGTTTCTCTCGTATCTCGGTAGATGGCGCTTCTTGCGATAGTTTTCTCACTATTTACTTATGATTACAGACAAAACCGTCTAATTAACTTCGCAAGATTTGTCACATTGACCAGCAGTGTTCTGAGGAGTCCCATCAGAACGAAACAGTTAACTGTCAACACTTATTAGGTGTCCATTAGATCTTGGACCCCCGTGAGGTTAAGCTTTCAGGCTACCCACAGAAAAATATGAGAGAAACAAAAACTCCTTTTTCCTCGATTAGTCACGAGACTTTTTTGATTATATATATTTTTCGATAAAACGAGTACTTTTTGATTAAAAAGCCAATAAGGGAAAAATAGTTAAAGATCCAAGATAACAGCGTTATTTTAACAATGTTCCTGTGAAGGAAAATAGGAGCTTTTACTAAGTTATTGGGAATGATTGCGCCTAGTCTTGGATTTATGTTTTTAAAAACCATTTAAAAAAATCCGTAATAGGCTGCCATCTTTAATATTCCATCAAGGGAAACCGAGTGGCATCAAGCGGATCCTTAAAACAGTGACCTTGGAAAACTAGAATCCCAATCTTCCTGTTTATTATTTTTTTAATATAAGTGTTAAATTTGTTTGTTTACAGGAACGATCCAACTCACTTTCAATGAAAGATCTGGTTCTAATAGCTGTAGATATCGCCAAAGGTTGTGATTATTTGGAACTAAACAGGTTTATCCATAGGGACATTGCCGCTAGGAACTGTCTCTTAACTACTAAGGGTCCTGGAAGGGTTGTGAAAATCGCCGATTTTGGAATGTCGCGAGACGTCTACAGGTAATTTTAAGGTTATTTTCACGTATGCTGTACATTATACCAATAATGTCAGCTGATTTCATGCCTTTCTATAGGTATAAGATCCCTCTCAGACGAAAAATGCAGTAAATGTCAGAAAATATTTTCCATACATTTTTAACATTTGCCATGCCATTTGACTACTTTTGCATACATATTATACAGGTTGTCCCAAAAGTCCAAGTCCACCCAAATATTTTCTGAAGTATTTAAGATAACTGAACCATATTTTGCAGTGATCAATAACATCAAGAGATGTATTTTATGGACATTAGGGGGCAGCATAAGGTCGGTCAACTTAAAATGTTTAAATTCAAACCCCTATCGAGTGACCCTTCGTTTTAAATATCTTTGAAAAACTAACATTTTGACATAACGTCCGATCTGTCAAAAGCTCTGGACTGCCAAACCTAATTTTTTAGTTTTTGTCAAAATTAACAAGTTTGTTTTAAAAATACTCTGCCAATCTATGGGCACCTAAGCTCACACTATAGGTACTATAGTTATAGTGTACGTGTGAGCTAATATAACTAAAAACTGAAATATATTTTATTGAACTCCAGACTCAATTACCTTTCGTTTGATACCACACAAGCCATGTTTTGACTTAAACTTTAATTTTTCAAATCTACCCCCACCTTTTTTTTTAAACTAAAATGTATTTTGTTTAACTCCAGCCTCAATTATCTTTCGTTTGATATCACACATGCCATATTTCCACATAAACACTAATTTTTTAAATTTACCCCCACCCTTTTTTTAAATTTTATTTAACTCCAGACGCAATTACCTTTCGTTTGATATCACACACGCCATATTTTTACATAAACTCTAATTTTTGAAATATACCCCCACCCTTTTATTTGGCTTGTGTTTGGTGGATTTTGTTCAGTTTTAAATGAGACCATCTCGATCCAAAACCCAGCGTAGGTACCAAATTTCATTAAAATCGGGCAAGCGGTTTTTGAGTTATGCGCGTTGGTCGTTAGAGACAGACAGACAGACAGACAGACGGCGCAACAAAAAAGTTTCAAAATCATCTGAAACGCAAAGATATATAAAAATTTTTGAAATCGGAGCAACTTTTTTTTTCTCGAAAAAATTAGGATCACTATAGCTCACACTACTATAGTATAGTATAGTAGTTGTGTGAGCTAATAAACCCTATTTAGTGATATCTTGTTTGAAAGTTCTTTGAAAAACCAACATTTTGGCGTAACTGTCCCTTGTCTATGTCAAACGTATCAAAATCTATCGACTGTCATACTTATTATTTTATTATTATGGACAAACTTCACAAGTTTTGCTCGAAAGATCTTTCAAAAACTAACAAGTTGAAGTAACTGTCACTTGTTTACGTTAAACATTTTTTCTACAGTTTTTGACAAACTTCTAACTGAAGGTAGTCAAAAATGTAGCAAACATGTTGACGTAAACAAATGACAATTACGTCAACATGTTAGGTTTTGAAAGACCTTTCGAACAAGCTATGGTTAGACAAAACTTGTGAAATTTGTCCAAAATAGTAAAATAATAAGTCTGACAGTCGATAGATTTTGACAAGTTTGGCATAGATAAGGGATAACTAAGCCAAAATGTTGGTTTGTCAAAGAGCTTTAAAACAAGATATCACTAAATAGGGTTCTTGTTTGAAAATAACAAACTTGTTAATTTTGACAAAAACTAAAAAAATTAGGTTTGGCAGTCCATAGCCAGCTTTTGACAGATGTGACGTAGACAATAGACAGTTATGTCAAAATGTTAGTTTTCCCAGACATTTAAAACGAGGTGTCACTCTATAGGGGTTTCAATTTAAAAAATTTAATTTGACCGCCCCTATGCCGCCCCCTAATGTAGGGGCAACACCCCACTCTTCCATAAAATAGATCTCTTGATGTTATTTATCTTTGCCAAATATGGTTCAGTTATCTTCAATAGTTCAGAAAATATCTGGGTGGACTTGGACTTTTGGGACACCCTGTATAATACTCTGCCAATCTATGGGCACCTAAGCTCACACTAGGTACTATAGTTATAGTGTGAGCTAATATAATCAAAAACTGAAATATATTTTATTCAACTCCAGACTCAATTACCTTTCGTTTGATACCACACAAGCCATGTTTTCACTTAAACTCTAATTTTTGACATCTACCCCCACCCTCTTTTACAAATAAACTAAAATTCATTTTTTTTAACTCCAGACTTAATTACCTTTCGTTTGATATCACACACGCCATATTTTCACATAAACTCTAATTTTTGGAATCTACCCCCACCCTTTTATTTGGCTTGCGTTCGGTGGATTTTGTTCATTTTTAAATGGGACCATCATGGCCCAAGACCCAACTTAGGTACATCGGACAAGCGGTTTTTGAGTTATGCGGGTTGGTCGTTACAGACAGACAGACAGACAGACAGCAAAACAAAAAAGTTTCAAAATCATCTGAAACGCAAAGATATATAAAAAATTTTGAAATCGGAGCAACTTTTTTTTTCTCGAAAAAATTAGGATTACCATAGCTCACACTACTTATAGTAGTAGTGTGAGCTAAAATATTCGCTATAAATTTTAATAAAAATACTAAAGACTATACAACCTACTGATGAATAATAACAAATATTTGTGTATCTCGCCAATGTTCACTTCTTCTGACGTTTATACATAACCTAAATAAAAATTTCGTTTAGCGTTTTATGATAAAAATCGTCGCTTTATTTTTTTACGAATTGTTTTATGTTTAAAAGTATTTAAAAAAATTAATAGGCATTAAGAACGGCAGTATCTAAAGTGTTTAGTTGCCAAGTGTCAAATAATTTCATTGGTCGGTTTTTGTATCCGGTTATCCAATAGACCTATTAGGATTGACGTCACACTGAGGGGACACAAACCAAAATAGGCTATAAAAAATGGTCACACTTTTTATGTATATAGTTTTAAAACTTTTTATATTTATTTAAAAATGCAAAATCAAAAGTGAATGTATTTCAGACTGAGTTTTTAAAATTTTTATTTGGCAGCCCCTGACAAATGACTAACAAGTTCTTTTGTTATACAATAATATTTTAGGAATCAGAAATAATCAACAATTAACTTATAAAGTAACATCAAAATAAAATACTGAAATCATTTAAACATGCTAAAACACTTTTATAATTAAAAAAAATATGCTACAGAATAAATAATATATAAGATGAAGGTTTTGAAACAACTTCTGGTCAGCCAGGAAACCTCTTGCTCTGCACAGGGTATTTGTAAATCAGTCATTCCGGGATAACTGCAGTTTCATGTGCCAGAAACTAGTACCATTATTTCTTGTTGATGTACCTTGTTAATATTTCTTCATTAGAATGGCCAAGTTTAGAGAAGTTTGTTTGTTTCCTTGTGAAGACATGATCTGTAACAAAAATAAAATAGGTGTAGTAGTTTAAAAATACTCTGCCAATATATGGGCCCCTAAGCTCACACTAGGTACTATAGTTATAGTGTACGTGTGAGCTAATAGAACTAAAAACTGAAATATATTTTATTTAACTCCAGACTAAATTACCTTTTGTTTGATACCACACAAGCCATGTTTTGACTTAAACTCAAATTTTTGAAATCTACCCCCACCCTTAAAAAAAACAAAAGACTAAAATGTATTTTGTTAAACTCCGGACTCAATTACCTTTCGTTTGATATCACACACGCCATATTTTCACATAAACTCTAATTTTTGAAATCTACCCCCACCCTTTTATTTGGTTTCTGTTCGGTGGATTTTGTTCATTTTTAAATGGGACCATCTCGACCCAAGACCCAGCCTAGGTACCAAATTTCATTAAAATTGGCCAAGCGGTTTTTGAGTTATGCGCGTTGGTCGTTACAGACATACAGACAGACAGACATACAGACAGACAGACAGACAGACGGCGCAACAAAAAAGTTTCAAAATCATCTGAAACGCAAAGATATATAAAAATTTTTGAATTTTTTCTCGAAAAAATTAGGATCACCATAGCTCACACTACTATAGTATAGTATATGTGTGAGCTAATAAACTTAAACAATGCAGTATTATGATCCAATATGACAAATAATCCATTTGCTTTTAACTCATTTTATCTCTTAAATTATGTAATGTATAAATCTAGCTTTAATACGTAGATAGGTATCTATAGATGCATTTTTATTTTAAAGTTCAACAGAAACAGTTTACAAATTTGGAGCTACATACCAATTTTTATGTAGCTAAGCTATTTTCATCATACATAGTAAATACTTACTGGCTAGAGTACAATAACTGAAGAAGGTGAATAAGGTTTTTCCAAATCATTTTAGCTCACACATATACTATACTATAGTAGTGTGAGCTATGGTGAATTTTTTCGAGAAAAAAAAAGTTGCTCCGATTTCAAAAATTTTTATATATCTTTGCGTTTCAGATGATTTTGAAACTTTTTTGTTGCGCCGTCTGTCTGTCTGTCTGTCTGTCTGTCTGTATGTCTGTCTGTCTGTCTGTCTGTCTGTCTGTGTGTCTGTATGTCTGTCTGTAACGACCAACGCGCATAACTCAAAAACCGCTTGCCCGATTTTAATGAAATTTGGTACCCAGGCTGGGTTTTGGGTCGAGATGGTCCCATTTAAAAATGAACAAAATCCACCGAACACAAGCCAAATAAAAGGGTGGGGGTAGATTTCAAAAATTAGAGTTTATGAAAAAATATGGCGTGTGTGATATCAAACGAAAGGTAATTGAGTCTGGAGTTAAACAAAATACATTTTAGTTTATTTTAAAAAAAGTGGGGGGGGGTAAAATTCAAAAATTAGTGTTTAAGTGGAAATATGGCGTGTGTGATATCAAACGAAAGGTAATTGAGTCTGGAGTTAAACAAAATACATTTTAGTTTAAAAAAAAGGGTGGGGGTAGATTTGAAAAATTAGAGTTTAAGTCAAAACATGGCTTGTGTGGTATCAAACGAAAGGTAATTGAGTCTGGAGTTCAATAAAACATACTTCAGTTTTTAGTTATATTAGCTTTCACGTAGATACACTATAACTATAGTACCCAGTGTGAGCTTAGGTGCCCATAGATTGGCAGAGTATTTTTTTAAACACCCAAAAATACCAAAACAAACACATATAATTATAACCACAAAATGTCAAAAATACCATAGACTATCAAATGAGAAGGGAAAACTTAGATGGCCGATTGTTATCAGCATTGCCAACCTGCGAGTTTCGGAGCTCTGGGTTAAAATCGCGTGGATAAACACTTTCTCTTTAGCTCGAGGGTTACCCCAAGGTTAAAGTTGGCCCTGGGCTAGCTAACACGACGAGATACCCCTCCATTAATAAACCGGCCCAAGAAAGACTAGTGCTTGGATACGATTCTAGTAGATAGGAGAATCCAACCTACTGTGTGCTCCTCGAGTGGTCACATGACCTTAATAGGTCTATTGTGCTTTGAACCTTGGTATTTGCAGTATCAAGGCCAACACAAAAATAGAGGCCACCCTGAAAAAATCAGCTGTTCTCCCGGGGCTGAATTTTACATTGGGTCTTATGGGAGGTCAGACGTTTTTTTATGATATTTTCAAAATGGCACTACAGATTTCCGCAAAATTTCAGTGAAATATTCTTAGACACCATCCCGATATTCCACCAAAGGTTTGTAAGGAAGCAACATGATTAAAAGGTTAAAATCTTCAAGATTTAGCATTCCTTATTTTGAAATCAAATTACCCGCCATGTACCACATGCCAACTGTTATATTTGACATGTATTTGACTTTGTCATCTGTGATTGTTACATTCGCTTCTGCTTTAAACTTATTTTTGTGTGAGCTAATGAAGAGGCTATAAAAAATTAAGAATTACTATACATTTAAAAAAAATTGTTCTGCCAGAATAAAGTAAAAACAATCTCAAAAATGGCTTTATTTAAAAAAATTCAAATATTCATGAACCGTCATTCCAACTTCAATATTTTAAAGACAATCAGCTGTGTCGTAACCTGACCATCAAAAAAAAATCAGCCCCGGATGTGACGTCAACAAAGTGGAGGATCGTGGCCCGTCCGTTTTGATAGCCCTGGCAGTATCTGCCAATAGTAAGGAGTATTTAGTTGCATGTATTAGCTCACACATATACTATACTATAGTAGTGTGAGCTATGGTGATCCTAATTTTTTCGAGAAAAAAAAAGTTGCTCCGATTTCAAAAATTTTTATATATCTTTGCGTTTCAGATGATTTTGAAACTTTTTTGTTGCGCCGTCTGTCTGTCTGTCTGTCTGTATGTCTGTCTGTCTGTCTGTCTGTCTGTCTGTCTGTATGTCTGTAAGGACCAACGCGCATAACTCAAAAACCGCTTGGCCGATTTCAATGAAATTTGGTACCTAGGCTGGGTCTTGGGTCGAGATGGTCCCATTTAAAAACGAACAAAATCCACCGAACAGAAACCAAATAAAAGGGTGGGGGTAGATTTCAAAAACTAGAGTTTATGTGAAAATATGGCGTGTGTGATATCAAACGAAAGGTAATTGAGTCTGCAGTTAAACAAAATACATTTTAATTTATTTTTAAAAAAAGGATGGGGGTATATTTTAAAAATTAGAGTTTAAGTGAAAATATGGCGTGTGTGATATCAAACGAAAGGTAATTGAGTCCGGAGTTTAACAAAATACATTTTAGTTTTTTGTTTTTTTTAAGGGTGGGGATAGATTTCAAAAATTTGAGTTTAAGTCAAAACATGGCTTGTGTGGTATCAAACAAAAGGTAATTTAGTCTGGAGTTAAATAAAATATATTTCAGTTTTTAGTTATATTAGCTCACACGTACACTATAACTATAGTACCTAGTGTGAGCTTAGGGGCCCATATATTGGCAGAGTATTTTTATTGTGCCTTTATCTTTAGATCCGACTACTACAGAAAAGGAGGCAAAGCCATGCTGCCAATCAAATGGATGCCGCCTGAAGCCTTCTTAGATGGCATCTTTTCTAGTAAGACTGATGTGTGGTCGTTCGGAGTCCTTTTGTGGGAGATCTTTAAAATGGGTTTCATGCCCTACACTGGCTGTACTAATAGGGAAGTAATGGATTTGGTTGTGCAAGGTAAGTTAACAAAGATCTATTGGAAAAAAATCAGATAAAAAACATTAATAATAATTAATTATTGTCTTAATACAAAAGCGCCTGATTAAATAAACAGAAACTTCATTGTTGCTTATAACCTCAATTTCTAGAAATAGGTATGGGAATAATTTTGTTACTTGTCTTTAACAAGGGAACCAAATGAAGGGACAGAAGTGGCATTTTTCCTAGTACTATTGTTGGGTACGATTTTGTTTTAAATCGAACCCTTAAACGAGGGTACCGTAATAGATCTCTTGTGTGTATAAAAACAGTTTTAAAAACGTTACAAACTTTAGTGAATACAAAATAAAACTCTGTTGCAATTTACAAATTGTTACAGAACTTTTCTTATGACCTATAAAACAAACAAGACCCAAAATATAATAACAAACAGCAAAATATTATTCAAATAAAAAATCTTATGTTTCTTTACTGACAATTAAATTAGAGGTTTTAGTTTAAGTTCAACCAAACTTAGAATGTGACTTGTCTTCTCAAAGTTTGGGTTTTTATTAACGGTATACAACTACCTGCTGTGTTGTAGGCGCCAACCCAAACCTTTCCTTGTGGAGGGAGTTGCCAGTGAGAGTGTTTTTAAATGAAAACGTTTCCAAGGCGGCTTATTACAGGCAGGCAAGGTACTATAATAGTAAATATATTGGCTTTTTTTCAACTGGAAAGGGAAGAAGTTCGAAATGAAATCGCACTTCAATTTGAGAATGTAATACAGCGAGCCGCAGATGCAACAAAATTGAGCCCGACAACGATAGTAAATATAAAAAATATCTACGCCATACGTTTTTTTCTCACCTGGTGACGTCATTACAAATGCGTATAATTTAGACTATATCAGTTGGCCTCCGAGATCACCAGATTTGACACCCAATGATTTTTTTATGGGACTATGCAAAAAGTCAAGTATATTCGCATGACCATTTAAGAGCTACCACTTCGGATGAACTTCGTGAGAAAATAATACTATAATCAGTGACACCTGAAATGCTAAGTAATGTCCGAACTGAATTTTATAGTAGGTCCGGATACTGTTTAGCACAGAGCGGTGGTATTTTTGAGAATTTAATTCGTTAGGTAGTTAAATCATAAATATTTGTTTCGCTGGGAAAGCCATAAACTTTAGTTTGTGGTGTACACGGAATTAAATATTATAAAAAAGAACAAGCTTTAAAAATACTCCGCCAATATATGGGCCCCTAAGCTCACACTAGGTACTATAGTTATAGTGTACGTGTGAGCTAATATAACTAAAAACTGAAATATATTTTATTTAACTCCAGACTAAATTACCTTTTGTTTGATACCACACAAGCCATGTTTTGACTTAAACTCAAATTTCTGAAATCTACCCCCACCCTTAAAAAAAACAAAAAACTAAAATGTATTTTGTTAAACTCCGGGCTCAATTACCTTTCGTTTGATATCACACACGCCATATTTTCACTTAAACTCTAATTTTTAAAATATACCCCCACCCTTTTTTTTTAAATAAATTAAAATGTATTTTGTTTAACTGCAGACTCAATTACCTTTCGTTTGATATCACACACGCCATATTTTCACATAAACTCTAATTTTTGAAATCTACCCCCACCCTTTTATTTGGTTTCTGTTCGGTGGATTTTGTTCATTTTTAAATGGGACCATCTCGACCAAAGACCCAGCCTAGGTACCAAATTTCATTCAAATCGGCCAAGCGGTTTTTGAGTTATGCGCGTTGGTCGTTACAGACATACAGACAGACAGACAGACAGACATACAGACAGACAGACAGACAGAGGGCGCAACAAAAAAGTTTCAAAATCATCTGAAACGCAAAGATATATAAAAATTTTTGAAATCGGAGCAACTTTTTTTTTCTCGAAAAAATTAGGATCACCATAGCTCACACTACTATAGTATAGTATATGTGTGAGCTAAAAGGATTATACGTTACGTAGTTATCGTCTAAATTTCCGATATTTTATGTACAACTACCTTCGATCAGTTTTCTTTACAACCTGTCGAAAGAAAAGATCGCCGCGTTAGGGGCCACAATTGGTTTCATAAATTTCCTCCCTCTACTTTACCGGGGTGCAGAGGAAAGGTATTGGCCGTGGGTCTGGCTTCTCAAACAATGGGCGTATTTACTGCCTGCATATGCAGGTGTTCTTATCTTACATACAGTTATAATTTCCCATGAATCCTATGACATTTAACCATGCTGTATATCATAGGAGGACGCTTAGAACAACCCGAACACTGTCCTGATCAAATTTACGCCATCATGACGCAATGCTGGCACCCCAGCCCTGAGGAGCGGCCGTCTTTTCATCTCATTTTAGAAAGACTGGGTTACTGTGCGCAGGATCCTGACGTAATGAATGCAAAGTTACCAACATTCCAAAAAGCGCCATCTAGTGAGAAAGATGCGACCATCATTAGGCCAAGTTATTCTGAAGATAATACCCTACAGGTACATAACATATTTACAATAAAGGCCTTCACACACACCTCCGTAGCATGATGCATATGGCATGGGGCTCTCAACCAATCAACGATCGAATAGCAGCGGCCATATTGGTTTTGCACAAGAAAAGTCCATAAAGTTGAACTTCTATGCGCCATGCTATGCGCTATGCATTTTTGTGTGTGATCGGCTTAAGGCTGATTTATAGACCGACACCGATAGCGACATCTTGTGTAAAATAAAACAAAAAATTTTGGACATGTGTTAATCCTAAGGAAACCATATTAATGTTTGAATAAACTAATTTTATCAATCCTTCTATTTAGGCCACATCAAATCCAGACTATCTTTTACCAAATGAAGCTATCCCCACCACACCAGACGTAATGGAATCAACGTCATCCGTAGAAAAACTGTTACCTGAAGACAAATCAGACAATTGGGAAACTTCTTTTGTGTTACCAAATTCAAAATCCACACAACCCTTGTTGGTGGATGCTGGTAGTAGGGCTGATGATGAAAATAGAAACGTAAGTTTTCATACCCCCTACTTGGCATATTTTTTTTGCTTCTTGTAAAAAAATAGAAAATGAAGCGCATTTCCTTAAAAAATTTACCTGTATTTTTTAAATATTTTTTCAAAAAACTTCGCATGCGCCGGAATTTATTTGTCGCATACGATTTTGTTTTAAATCGAACCCTTAAACGAGGGTACCGTAGTAGATCTCTTGTGTGTATAAAATAAATGTAAAATAGTTTTAAAAACGTTACAAACTTTAATCAATACAAAATAAAACTTTGTTGCAATTTACAAATTGCTGCTACAAGACTTTTCTTATGACCGATATAAACTCTATATCATAATTTTTGAGATAACTTTTTGACAGTTATCAGCTGTTTACCATAACAAATAGCATGGGCCAACGAAAAAAGTGGTAAAAAGTTGTCTCAAAAATAATGATATGAACTGTAACAAACAAGACCCAAAATATTAAAATAAAAACTTTAACTTACCAAAATAACAAACTGCAAATAGAAAAACCCTATGTTTTTTTACTGACAATTAATTTAGAGGTTTTAGTTTAAGTTCAACAAAACTTAGAATGTGACTCTCTCCTCAAAGTTTGAGTTTTTATTGACGGTAGGTTGGACCTAAGTAATCCATTATTCCCTCTTTGAAGAGCTGGGACTAACCAAGTCAGTGGCGTTGCTGATAATCCTAAAGTTTGCTTTACATTCTAGCTAATGAGCTAAATAAGAAAACCTAAACAAAAACAGAGATAAAATACCATTTTATAGACAAAACTTTCTTATCTCACAGTTTTTTCATAGCCAATAACGTTGAAGGGAAAACGATCTATTTACTTAAGGTTTCCTTTCGCTTAACCATTACAACTCTCACTATTAACTTTTCAGTAGTTTTACTCGCATCAACCACCTGCTGTATGGTAAGCGGCACCTAGACGTTTACCATTGTGGAGGGAGGTTGAACCACATTCTTATCTCTGCAAAGTCATGTCTGTCGTTTTTCTAAGCTGGTTTCGTACAGTGGCACAGTCACGGGTAATTTGCATTCCTGACTATGTCTCCTCCTGGAAATACCGGATTGGCCTCACAAAGTATACTGTCTACTACAAAAGGCATAGCAATGATAACTAAGGAGACTGGATCGCTCTTCGCATCTTCTCCTTTTTCTTTCAATAACTATATCACAACTTCACTTTTATCATATTTTTTATTTCTTCTCACATACTGATCATTTTGGGTCACGTGATTATTTTTAGGCGTGGATGACAAACAAAGCACTGTTTTGCGGTTTTAGCAGAGCTACCGAAGTTTTAGTGCCAATACTCATTGTTTAGTTTTAATTTTTTTGGTATAATGTATTGATTTTTAAAGATACTTTCATGGTACTATATGAGAAAATGGAGTTAAGTGATAAATATAAGCAAATCAAGCACTGCATGCATTCTTCCCAAATTTTACTTAAAAAATTTGATCATTCTTTAATTAATAATTTCATCATAAAGTATCAATAAACCCCAAAAGGCGTTCATATGAGTAAATCCACGTTTCGTCCCCACTGACAATGCACACGTTTTTCGAGTTTCCTGCCTCAAAGCGGTCTAGAGTTTTCTGTTCTTCGGTTAACAGATAATTTTCTTACCCCTAATTCTTCATAAAAATTTTTTTGAATTGAGGTCTTTGAAATCTTCAATGAAGCCTCAATCTTGCGATATGTCACATGTCGATCTTTCGTGATGAGCATGCGCACAGTATCGATGTTTTCCTGGATGACAGCCGTTTTTGGTGCACCTGGCCTTGGACGGTCGCTAAGGCTAATCCGTCTACGCTTAAATTCTCTATACCAACGAGAAACTGTCGACTGATGTGGTGCTTTATTACTGTAAACAGAAATCAACTCGGCAAGACATTCTTGTTGCGACAATTTCCTTCGAAAGTTGTAAAAAATTATAGCCCACAAATGTTCCCGGTTTAATTCCATTTTTCGACTGATTTGTTAAGTTAAAAAATTAACTGTATCTATAAAACTATATGTATCGCACTGACGTTTTGAATTTAGGTTAGGTAAAGATTGAGGTTAAGTTTTAGTACATTTAATCAGTGTCGCCCTCTATGTTCCTATATGCAAAATATAAAAGACAGACCTTGTACTGACTGCACCGTTGGAATACAATTAAATACAGTCAATCTTTAATAAAAATTAAACAAGTTTCGTGGCTAATCGGGTAAAAATGAGTTTTTGTTTCTCTCATATTTTTCCGTGGGTAGCTTGAAAGATCAATCTTTTCATTGATCGATATGTATAGCAGTTTATATTTGCCTGCTCTTGTTCTAGTTTCTCTCGTATCTCGGTAGATGGCGCTTCTTGCGAGAGTTTTCTCACTATTTACATAGGATTAGAGACAAAACCATCTGATTAACTTCGCAAGGGTGTCACATTGACCAAGCAGTGTTCTAAGGAGTCCCATAAGGACGAAACAGTTAACTATCAACACTTATTAGGTGCCCAATAGATCTTGGACCCCCGTGAGGTTAAGCTTTCAAGCTACCCATGGAAAAATATGAAAGAAACAAAAACTCCTTTTTACCCGATTAGCCATGAAACTTGTTTGATTTTTTTTAATTTACAGGTACTAAATTTCACGTTTGTTAGTATTATTTGGGTTAAAAACCTCGCTGATTGACGCTCGCGTGTCTGATGGTGGGTAAAAACGCTAATCAGCGTTGATCTGGCCTGAAAGAAGAGCTATCGTAGGTCACGGGATTATTTGTTTCTTTTTATTGAAAATTGATCTTTTCATTGATCAATATGTATAGCAGTTTATTTTCGTCTGCTCTTGTTCTACATTCTCTCGTATCTTGGTAGATGGCGCTTCTTGCGAGAGTTTTCTCACTATTTACATAGGATTAAAGACAAAACCGTCTAATTAACTTCGCAAGGGTGTCAAATTGACCAAGCAGTGTTCTGAGGAGTCCCATAAGGACGAAACAGTTAACTGTCAACACTTATTAGGTGTCCATTAGACCCTGGACCCCCGTGAGGTTAAGCTTTCAAGCTACCCACGGAAAAATATGAGAGAAACAAAAACTCCTTTTCACCCGCTTAGCCACGAAACTTGTTTGATTTTTTTAAATTCACGGGTACTCAATTTCACGTTTATAACCTTTAATTATTTTTAGATCACAGCGTCAACCAAACCTAGTCCAGCAACATCACAAAACAGTATAAGACACAACAACAACTTTATGTTACGAAATGACGCAACCGTGAAATCAGGAGTAGCCCTCGACGCGTCGGCTTTAGCGAAAAGCGTGATGGGCACTAACTCTGCCATGAATATGAATAAGTATACCACTATAAATCAGGATAGTAATTTAACCTTAAGTAACGGTGTGGTGTTAAATAGAAATCTAAATCATATTGCAAAAAATGAAGGTGAGATTAATGTTTAAGGCTTGATTCACAAACTTTAGAGTTTGCCAAAGGTGCGACCGTTAGGCGTTACCTTGAAAATTACTAAATAAGCTTGGTTTCTCCAAGGAAAGTGATGTTACAACCCCATACAAACAAATTCTAATCTAACTGTTTTATAAACAGTGTATTCCACTCTTTGTTTGAAACTCGTAGGGAATGACTGAGTAGAAACACAATTTTGGACTTCCATTGTCTTTATTTATTTTAAACATAACGTTTCGGTTAGTAAGTATCTCTAACCGTTTTCAAGTGTAAACTAAACAATCAAGTCTACAAGGTACTACTTGTACTACTTGGTGTGCAGTCAGGTGTGATGGTCCGCCCCCTTTTTAATCTTAAATCGATCAACACAGCAAGAGTCAAGCTAAAACTATGGTTACAATACACGGATGACACATTTATTATATGGCCGGACAATGATGACGAACTGTAGAATTTTGCATACACTCTGAACGGTATTCGACCAACAATCAAAATACTCTGCCAATATATGGGCCCCTAAGCTCACACTAGGTACTATAGTTATAGTGTACGTGTGAGCTAATATAACTAAAAACTGAAATATATTTTATTCAACTCCGGACTAAATTACCTTTTGTTTGATACCACACAAGCCATGTTTTGACTTAAACTCAAATTTTTGAAATCTACCCTTAAAAAAAAACAAAAAACTAAAATGTATTTTGTTAAACTCCGGACTCAATTACCTTTCGTTTGATATCACACACGCCATATTTTCACTTAAACTCTAATTTTTAAAATATACCCCCACCCTTTTTTTTAAATAAATTTAAATGTATTTTGTTTAACTGCAGACTCAATTACCTTTCATTTGATATCACACACGCCATATTTTCACATAACCTCTAATTTTTGAAATCTACCCCCACCCTTTTATTTGTTTTGTGTTCGGTGGATTTTGTTCATTTTTAAATGGGACCATCCGACCCAAGACCCAGCCTAGGTACCAAATTTCATTAAAATCGGCCAAGCGGTTTTTGAGTTATGCGCGTTGGTCGTTACAGACAGACAGACAGACAGACAGACGGCGCAACAAAAAAGTTTCAAAATCATCTGAAACGCAAAGATATATAAAAATTTTTGAAATCGGAGCAACTTTTTTTTTCTCGAAAAAATTAGGATCACCATAGCTCACACTACTATAGTATAGTATATGTGTGAGATAAAATGCACAATGGAAGTTGAAAAAGATTCGGCCTTACCTTTTTTTGGATGTTCTTGTCAAACGAATAGACAGAAACATTCAAACAACTGTATATAGGAAACCTACACACACGAGACAGTACCTAAATTTGAAGTCTTATCATTCTGTTGCTACAAAAGAAGGAGTTATAAGAAGTTATGTATTTAAGAACCGTAAATATTTGTAGTGATAATAAAGAATTAACCACAGAAATTAACAACATTAAAAAGGACTTACAACAGAATGGTTATTCCGAGATATTAATAAGCTTAACGATCTCTAAAATTAAATACAAATCAAATGTAGCAAATTCTCAAAATAATAATCGGTTGAGTTTTATTAACATTCCATTTGTTTAAGGGATTTCAGAAAACATAAGACGAATAGCCAAATACTATAATATAAAAACAGTATTTTCATCGAGAAATACGATAAGGAGTTTTGTAACTAAAACAAAACCAGAAAATCCCTCAAATAATAAGGAATGTATTTACCAAATCCTGTGTGAGTGTGGTAAATCAAATGTAGGTAAAACAAAACGCCCTCTTCAGGTTGGAGTAAATGAACATTTAAAAAGTATCCAATTAGGGGATATTGAAAAATCCGGTTTAGAGGATCACGCATGGTCAAATGATCACAGGATTCAATGTTCAATTCAATTCAATTCATTTATTAGTCAACGATTTACAGTGTAAATATGGACATTGTCAAAATAGTAAAACTAATTAAAACGATTTCATTACAAAAAAAAAAACTTCACCAAAATTGAACATTGAACACGGCAAAAAAAATTGTCTTAGATCAAAGCAAACTGCTTTGAAGCAAAATAATTTGTGATTCCTATTCACCAAGAGAATATTTCCTTGATATAGCACAAAAAATGTCCTGCCTTTTATTTTAATGTGAAACAGAAATTGTTTTATTATAAATTGGAACTGAATTATTACTTATATGAAGACAATTTGCTTTGTTACAAAATGGAGTATACTAAATCAAAACAATTAAAGAAGAAAAATAAGGTCTCATTCCAACATAAAACGCTGTGTTGAACCAAAAAAATATTTTAATTCAAAACAAACTGCTCCAAAGTAAATCAATTTATTGAAGAAAAGAACGTATTTCGTTGTAGACAAAATTTTTAACCGTGAAGAAAATGCCTAATAAACATAACCACGTGGTTTTAATTTATTACACTTTTATGGAAATTAGTTTTTCTAAAAAAGCTTTCCTTAAAACAAGATACAATAAGATAAAAAAATTAATTATACTAACATACCTAGTAGTGCGCTAAAATATTTGATTGGCTCTAAAAAAACAAAAAAAAAAAAACATGTTTGGAAAGCTAAAGTTTTGCATTGGCGAAAACGAAAGTTTATTGAAGCTGCGTTTATAATGCAAAATAAAAAAGTTTTCAGTCAACCAAGCACGGACATACCAAACATATGGAAACCACTCCTTAAGGAAAAAATCAAAAAAATAATAAATATCGGGAACTTGTTGAGAGATTTTATTTTTGTCCATTCAGTGTGGAAACATTTGGTCCTTGGGGTGATGAAGCTAAGATGCTTGTTAGGGAAATTAGTTCAAAAATTCCTAACAAGAAAACTCTTAGCTTCATCACTCAAAAAATTAGTTTGGCAGTGCAAAGAGGTAACGTTGCTTCCATAATTGGTACCATTCCCGTAGAGTCCGGTTTGAGTGAAATTTATTACATTTGAAATTTGAATTTTATTTATTTATTTTTTTTTTATATTTTTTTTTTAATTTATAGTATTATTAGGTTTAGAATTATGACCATAAATTTAAATTATATTCGATTTTTTTATTATAATTATCTTAGGATTAAAAAGAAGTAGTAGAATGTAGACTGGATTATTTAGTTTACACTTTACAACTGTTAGAGATACTTACTAACCGAAACGTCGTGTTTAAAATAAATAAAGACAATGTAAGCCCAATATTGTGTTTTTAGTGTATTTCTTTTGTCGAAAACTAGCCAGTTTAGTTTTAAAGGGCGCCTTTAAAACTAATATTCAAAAATCACACTCCAGAAATATTATCATGGCAAATATTAAACGCTACCGCCGCGCCATTGGTGAACAATAGTTTGTAAATTTCGGGTTAGAGGATGCATGAGTGTGAGCTTGAATTTTGAACATTGTACGCAAATGATTGAATCAAAAATTTTAAAACAAAGTTAACTTTTTCGTTTATAGCCCGATATCTTGCAACAAAATTCTGTAAATATAAGGCCCGTTTTTGACTATCCAACTCTCTAAGTGCCATCTTCTGAGAGAGAGGCAATGTGTATACAACAAAAGTTGCATGATTTTGATGCCAGTGTCAAAGTTAAGAAACAAAATTAATTCCCTGTTTTAGGAGAAATAAAATTAATAAAAATAAGTTTCAGTTTAAGCGGGACCTACTCAATTTAAAACAGTAAAAAAAATTGACATCTGTCACTGCAAAACAAAATGGCGGATATATTTCAAAAAATTAGGTTTTTTTCGATATTTCCATTAGTTTTTTTTTCGATATTTACATTAGTTTTTCTTCGATATTTCCTTTAATTTTTGTGCGTTACTTATTTTTGACACCTTATGTTAAAGGTAATGACCATTTCTTTAAACCAGCTGAAAAAAAAATTCTTCCCAGCCGAAACAAGGATGATGTTTAATATGTCAAAAATAAAAACTTTCATAACTTTTGGACCAAATTTGATTTTTTAGGAAAAAAATTATGTTTTTTATCAAAAGTAACTTTAAGTATTTATAAAAAGTTACAATTTTACATTTAACATTCAAGATGGCGGCCGAAGTTGAGATAAAACAGTAATTTTTGTATTCATTTGACAGAAATAGTTTTCATTCATTTAACAGAAATAGTGTTGCCGTGTAGTATATTAATTTATACTACATAAGGGTCGTTGATTTTAAAAATTTTATAATTAATGACATATATCTAATATAATCCGGCGTTCAAAATATAAAAACAGTATTTTTTTGATATGGCAAAATTTTTTACCAAAAAGTGTAGCTAGATTTAAACCATAATGTACAAAAAAATACCATTCATTTAATATTTAAAAATGGCGGCGAAAAAGTAAAAAAAAAGCATTTTCGATATTTTTCGGAGGTTAACAAAAAAACCTAACAAAACAATCTCGTTAAAAAAAAACACAGATTTCTTAAAAATGTCAAAAAAGTATAGTTTATATATATATCTCCATTAATATTGATCTGACAGTTCTGAATTATATATAATATGATATCAAACAGTGGCCAAATTTTTGACATATGGTTAATTTTTTTAATAAAAATACAGGTTGTATTTAATTTTTTTAGTCGATTTGAAGTTCAAATAAAAAAATTCTTAGAATCTAACGGTCCGTTATTTTTAAGGGAGCTTTTACTTTAAGAGTCTCTTAACTTTAAATCATTTTAAACTTTTGTTTTGTCAATTAATTGATTAATACTTTTCCATACATTACCAAATGTTTCCTAAACATTTCCAGAATATTTTTAACTTTTAACCAAAAAAGTAAGTATACCTATGCTTATTTAAAACAAAACAACAGTTAACTAAATATGTTGATTAAATTTAATATCAATCAACAACAAAATTAAAATAGATTATTAAAAGTGCAATCCTGTCTATTTAAAATATAATATTTCTTAGTCTAGCCCTGTATTCTAACCCGAAATGGCGTCGGTGACGTCATATTTTTGTAACACTTAGATGCAAGGCGTCGACTAGAGTCTGTGAGCTGGTTGTTAGGTAGGCTGTGACGTAAGTACCTAAGCTGCTGACGTGACCTTGACGAAGTGCGTTGGCCTACCTGTCAAATCTCATTCTTATGTGTAAATACGTAGCACAACTTAAACTATCTCTTTGTTGCTTTTGTGCCATATATTTACAGAACCTGTAACTTCTGGATTTCGGGCTATTAAATATCACCCAAAGAAAATACCTATGCTAAGTTCAAAAATAAAGTATTTAATGCTCAATCATAAAAATAGATTTATACGCATTTGTTATAAGTTGCGCCAAACCTTTTATACTAATTTATTTAAAAAAATGTTAATATGGTGGTCGATTCCTTAAATAAAGTTTATGAGCCAATATGAGTGTGTCTGCTAACCACCGTGTGACGGGGAGCTTAACACTTTATTTTTTTATTAGCCATGGATTACCTGAATGGATATTCCCAATTTAAGCCAGTTTTTGGCGTGGAATGATTGCGCCTTTTATTGGTAAATACTAACCTCGGTTATTATTTTTAGACGGGTGTACTGTGGACTATAAGCCCAAAATTTAACGTCATCAAATATTGAATACACAAAAAATAACTGATAAGCAGAACTAAATAGAGAATAAATTTTTCGAAAATTTAGAAAATCTCCGGGATACATACGTCAATTTAGTTTGTGTCTTGGAATTTTTATAGAAAGGACCCCTGAATATCACCCCAGAATAAGAATAGGAAAAGTGGGTCGAGTAAAACCTTGTATTTTCAACATTTCTACACGGTGGTAAAGGCATTCAAGAGACCTTCAAACCAGTGGAGGCTGGTGACGTTATAAATTGGGGGGGCAGAAATTTATATTGTATGAAAAAGGAGATAAAAAAACTTACCTAAACAATTTTATTTTATCATTTTACAAACAAAACAGAAACAAACAATGGACACGCGACCGGCAAGGCTTTTAACTACTGACCTACCCCAAATCAAAACAAACTCATACGTCTTCACTAGGGATAGAACCGGCAACGCATAGGAAGGACAACAAACGTTTTCCCACGTTGAAGATGGCCTTCGTCAACTAAAACAAACATTCGTCCCGCCCCCGCGCTTGAACACCGACCCATACACCGCTAAAAAACGGATGAAATTGAAACTTTGTCCCCTGCGGTGCTCCGGCTTGTAATTATTTACGCTAAAAAAGTTTACCCAATTAATCGGCTTTTGTTAACCACAGACTAAAAAAATAGAAGTAGACAATGTCATAAAGGAAGATTTAACTTTTTTAAATAAATCAATTAAAAATACTGTTTGTTGTCTAATTTTGATATATTAACCCCTCGTAATGGATGCGTTCTGTGAAAAAAAAGATAGCCAAAAAAGGTCCCCATCACAAACTAAGGTCGACGTGTCCGGGGGATTTTCTAATGTTTAACAGGTCTAGAGAAATCTAGAGTCTAGGTGAAA
Source organism: Aspidapion aeneum (assembly GCA_963576565.1). NCBI lineage: Eukaryota > Metazoa > Arthropoda > Insecta > Coleoptera > Brentidae > Aspidapion > Aspidapion aeneum. The sequence continues at coordinate 114,355,734 of OY755043.1, forward strand.
AGTTGTAATGTGGAATCAGTGGGTGATATTGCCATATTTTTGTAATTTCGTTTCTATATTTTTAATCCTAAAAAATAAAGTTAGGAATATACAATATTTTGTTCAAAGCTTTTGCAGTAATCATTCCATGCTAAAATCGGGCTCTATAGTTTGATCAGGGTAAAAAACACTGAAATCTTCTTCTCTCTTTTTAATTCAATGAATAGAGGCCAAAATAGGGGGGTTACCCTACAAAAGGTCCGGTAGTTCTAAATTTTGGATATGTTGTTAAGCTTAGGAGGGTAGTTAAAAATCTGAGTTTTCGTCACCCCCTGTGCTCCCTCCGCCATCTTGAAAAAACCATCAAAAATTGGTACTTTTTTTAGTTTTTTGCCTTTAATTTCGTTCCAGTACACTAAATCGCAAAAAGAGTTATATGAAATTTTTTAGAGGATATAATTATCTACAATCGTTGTTCTGCGAGCAGTAGTAACGGAGCTACGTAATTTCCAAAAATGACTAAAATCACGTGCTTGGGCAAATTTTCAGATTTTTTCTACTTTAGACGGCATAAGATCCGAAATATTTTGTTCTAGGGTAAAAGTTCTAAGAACATATCTTATAGAGAATTTTATCAGCTACAAAATCCATTTTTTAAATGTATTTTTAAATATTGTAATGGAGTGGGAGTAACTTTTAACTTAAAGTAAGTAAGTTAGAAAATAATCATTTTTTAAAATTTAGTGCTTTAAACGGCACGTTTTTTATTTATTTTAATTTTTTTGTGTAAATTTAGTGACGTACAAAAAGGTAAAAGAGCTTAGGGGTCAAACACCTCCTTAAACTAACCATCTCTTCAAAAACCCCCCCAGACCCCCCAAAATCAAACATATTTAGGTTTTCTTAAATTTTCTCAAAAAATACGCTTCCAAGAGAAAAATGTGTAATATACTTTATTGTAGACAATGAAATTTGCTTTTGAAAAAGGTACAACTCGATGGGGGGGTCAACTATTTATAAACTATTCAGCGGCGTCCGTTAATTGAAGTAATTTAAAATAGTAAAAAAATATCCATGTTTTTTCCATGATTTATTCGATTTTTTTTAAAATCAAGGTTTATAGAACAAAATGTGTTATACATTATTGTAGCAAATAAAATTTCCTTTAAAATGCTGTACAAAAAAGTAGGATTGGTTTCATGGTTATAAATTCAGAGGCGCCCGTAAATTTAACCAATTTTAAAAAATCACAAATTAAAATATTTTTGTTACAAGTTTTATCTAATTTTTTCAAAAACTAAGACTAACTTTAAAAAATGCTATGATGCTCTTTATTGACAGTAAAATTCTCTTTTTAACGGTGTATAACTCGATGGGGTCTGACTTACAACGAATCCGCCAGCGACGTCCGTAAATGGGGGCCATTTAATTAATTTTTTTAAAAATTATGTTTTGCACAGGTTTTATTTGATTTTCTGAAAACCATACCCTTTATCAAAAAAATTGTTTTTTACTTCGTTGTAGATAATAAAATTTCCTTTTAAACGCTGTGTAACATGCTATAAAATATTTCATATTTACCGCTCCAGTGGTGTGCTTATTTTAAAACCATTTTTTTTAAATCACAATTTCATATAACTCTTTTTGCGATTTAGTGTACTGTACAGGCAAAAAACTACAAAAAGTGCCAATTTTTGATGGTTTTTTCAAGATGGCGGAGGAAGCACAGGGGTGGGGGTGACGAAAACTCAGATTTTTAACTACCCTTTTGACCTTAATAACATATCCAAAATTCAGAACTACCGGACCTTTTGTAGGGTAAAACTTCTCTATTCATTGTACTATTTAGAAATTGTTTAAATAAATTTAAAATGTAAACGCTTGCACAAATATAAAAACCGCAAAAGGTGCGATTGGTTTACTTTATAGCCTTTGTGATTGACCTTTTTGCTTTTTGTGGTCAATCAAAGTATTGTTATGTTTTTGTTGCTTCAGACTTTTTTTAAAAACTTAAAAATTTGCAAATTGTTAAATTGATACACAACAAGGTTGTTAAATTACATATATTATTATGTGTATGGTACTGATATGTATTTACGTGGTCTAATTTGTTAGGTGCCAAATTTATAAATCGATAAGTTCCGCGCGAGAGTTGTTTGTTTAATGGGTATTATTGGTGTGATAATATCGATATTAAAAATATTAGTTTTACAATTTTCGACGACCATGTACAAAAGTGCTAATGTACACTTTTTGATTTAAAAAAAACAGACAATTTTATTAAAATAAAAAAAAATAATTTATTTAAAAGATTCGAAAAGCAAATCTAAATGAAAAAACGGTATATTGATATATCAAGCCGGTACGCGTATTTACGTTTCCGTGCATATTTCACGTCGGCGCGGTTTTGAAATAGACACGGAAATGTTACAATATATTTGGGTTCAAATACGTGTTGATTTTAAGAGTTTTGATCTCGAAATGAGCACGGATCTGTAAGAGAACATCGCTCATTAAACTATTACAAAAGCGTATTCAAGTGTCAGGTAAAAACGCTAACATAACGAAAGTTCAGTTTGCTTTGGTTCGGTTCGGTTAGATTTGATTGATTAGCTTTCGTTAGGTTAGGTTTTTGAAACTTTCTATTTTCATGTGGTTAGAAATCAAGTGAAAATCATTCAAATTATTAAAATTTATTAATAACAGAACAACATCTGTCGTCGTAGTTGCCGGTGTAAGACAATGAACACTGAACTTTGCAGGTATAGTTAATGGAAGAGTGTTCTTCAAACTTCAAAGAATTGCAAAATCTTAAGTAATATTAGTAAAAATACTTTTAAACTGCTCCATAATTTTCATATTAACAAACATATAACCTCAAAATCAAACTAATAAACAACGTGAATCCAATTTAAGTTTCAAATGTGCACTAATATGTAAACCCCTGCGCTGCATAATTCAATACAAATCCGTGCATTGTTCGAGCCTCGGCGCCTTAAAATCAACACGCTTTTGTAACCAAATATGTTGCAACATTTCCTTGTCTATTTCAAAACAGCGCTGCCGTGAAATCAGCATGGAAACGTAAATACGCAGCCGGTACAGAGGTTTTTTGAAAAGTCTGCATTTCAAGAGAGGTTCTAAATAACATTTTTATTTTTGAAAATGTTGTTTTTGCATAAAAGCTTTTTTATACGAGTATATTTTAGCTCACACATATACTATAGTAGTGTGAGCTATGGTGATCCTAATTTTTTCGAGAAAAAAAAAGCTGCTCCGATTTTAAAATTTTTTATATATCTTTGCGTTTCAGATGATTTTAAAACTTTTTTGTTGCGCCGTCTGTCTGTCTGTCTGTATGTCTGTATGTCTGTCTGTCTGTCTGTATGTCTGTAACGACCAACGCGCATAACTCAAAAACCGCTTGGCCGATTTTAATGAAATTTGGTTGGTTTTTAGTTATATTAGCTCACACGTACACTATAACTATAGTACCTAGTGTGAGCTTAGGGGCCCATATATTGGCAGAGTATTTTAATGGATAATCCAAATATAAAACTGAATAATATGTAGCACTTTTACTTTTTAAAATGTAACATCAAGTTAGTATTTTTTATAGAACAACTATTTTAGCTCACACATATACTATACTATAGTAGTGTGAGCTATGGTGATCCTAATTTTTTCGAGAAAAAAAAGTTGCTCCGATTTCAAAAATTTTTATATATCTTTGCGTTTCAGATGATTTTGAAACTTTTTTGTTGCGCCGTCTGTCTGTCTGTCTGTCTGTATGTCTGTCTGTCTGTCTGTCTGTCTGTCTGTGTGTCTGTATGTCTGTCTGTAACGACCAACGCGTATAACTCAAAAACCGCTTGGCCGATTTTAATAAAATTTGGTACCTAGGCTGGGTCTTGGGTCGAGATGGTCCCATTTAAAAATGAACAAAATCGACCGAACACAAACCAAATAAAAGGGTGGGGGTAGATTTCAAAAATTAGAGTTTATGTGAAAATATGGCGTGTGTGATATTAAACGAAAGGTAATTGAGTCTGCAGTTAAACAAAATACATTTTAATTTATTTAAAAAAAAGGGTGGGGGTATATTTTAAAAATTAGAGTTTAAGTGAAAATATGGCGTGTGTGATATCAAACGAAAGGTAATTGAGTCCGGACTTTAACAAAATACATTTTAGTTTTTGTTTTTTTTTAAGGGTGGGGGTAGATTTCAAAAATTTGAGTTTAAGTCAAAACATGACTTGTGTGGTATCAAACAAAAGGTAGTTTAGTCTGGAGTTGAATAAAATATATTTTAGTTTTTAGTTATATTAGCTCACACGTATACTATAACTATAGTACCTAGTGTGAGCTTAGGGGCCCATATATTGGCAGAGTATTTTAGATGATTCCAAAATTGAGCATGAAATTCTTTTTCAAATTGTGCATCATACTTGACACTATCGTTAGTCTATTTTTCAGATATTCGAAAATGTTTTAAAACACACAAATTAGAAGTGATGGATAAAATTAAGTTTGATATTTGGTTTCTTACTAAAAATTCTTTAAAAAATCTTAAAAATTTAGAGCAGAGAGCCCCTCTAAAAACGCAGACTTTGGTAAATAACATGCGCTTGATCTTACCATTAAAAAAGCTAATAATTTGGCTGCAAAACAGAGTAGATGGCCATTTTGGATTTACCACTTTAACTTTGTTCAAATCAAATCCGTTTATTTCAATAATCCGTGATCAAGATGCGGTTTTTTCATTTAAATTTGCCTCGAAAATGAACCTTAGGTGTCGATTTTATTTCTGTTGTTTTCGAGATATGCAAGGGGTGAGAGTATTGATATTTTCATATATGGTCGTTGAAAAAAGTTAATGTCATTAATTTAAAATTTGTATAATATATTTTAATGCTAGAAGTGGCGTAAAGTAGCCACATTAAAATTTGCCGTCATAAAAGGTCATGAAAGTGGCACGCGCTACCTTAATCGTTAGAACAATTTAAGGATTTCTAGGAGTCAAAATTAAAAAATAATTTTCAAATTTTGGAAAACAATTTACTAGTTTAAATACGACTAGGTATGCCTAATGTCTTTAAGTAAAAGTATCGAACGCACCTAATCTGGTGATACGTGCCTAATCCCTGTTTGTAAGATTTAACAGAGGCTATCTACAGGCGCCACCTGTAAGAATGGGTACCACCTTTAAGAAAATAATGGCCTTTTTTATCCGGCAAATTTCACTGAGGCGACTATAACTACGGCGCTGATGGTAGCTACATGTGTTTATAAAAAATAAAGTGAATAGAAATTCACCATAAGGCCTCCTGTGCACTAGCAAATTTTCCGAAGCTATTTTATAATCATGGAAATTACAGGCCCGCTCCCGGCCTAAGCGTACAATGTTTTATAGTAAAATTAACAAAGTAATAATCGGGCTGTATTATTTATTATTATTAATATCTTTTTTTTTAGATACATATTGGCAAAATACCTGTAAAAGTATTAATATAAAATTAAACATTGGATATCTTAGAACGTCAAAGGTATTTTCGTATTTTTAAATAACTTAAAACTGACTTTATCCTCTTAAAATACTTATTTTGCTTCAATGCCATTTCAAAAAGCAGTTGTGCAAGTTACGTTTTCTAAAGTTGCCTAGAAATTAGTTGGTGACCAAAAAACATGGTCTTTACCCAAAAATTTTGTTTTCCCAACGTCCGACTTAATATTTGCATCGAAAAGAAGTTGATGAACAAAAGCAGCACTTTGTGACGGTCGATAGCAGTTGAAAGCGGCTTTGTCAAAAAAATCAATTTACAAAAAAGCAACTTATAGAACATTACAAGAAAATAGAGCTCTTTCTTCACAAAATAATTTGTATCTCTAACAATTTTATCAACACTTTGTAACAAACTATTCGTTAAAAATATTTGGTCTATGCCAAAAACGCAAATAAATAGAATAATAGTAAAGCTTTCAAGTCCCTATAAAAGACGTATTATTTTTACCATTCTTAATGACAGCACAATATACGTGGGAATTTTCGACACATATATTTTTGTTTCTATTGTAATGTATTGTCCATATCATTATTTTTGACGATTTTTTTTCGCTGGCCTATGCTATTTGTTATGGTAACAGCTGATTACTATCAAAAAGTCATCTTCATAGATGGTTTGGGAAGGGGCCTCGGTTCATCCAGCCTTTCATATGCTGACGATTTTAAAACATTCAGAGTAATAGGTGACGTCTCTGACTGTATAGCTCTTCAAAATGATCTAAATGCAATCCAGAATTGGTGCGTTCAAGACGGCCTACCTCTTAACATTGCTAAATGCAAAGTAATGACGTACACAAATAAAACTACATATATCTAACGTATGACTATGCTATAAATGGCCAAGTCCTGGAGAGGCCGGAAACCATACGCGACCTAGGAGTAATTTTTGACAAGAAACTATCATTCTCTTCTCATATTGAAGACATTACATCAGCTGCATCGAGAATGTACGGTTTCACTGTTCGCATCTAAAAAGAATTAACTAACATCTCAGCGCTCAAGAGTCTTTACTTTGCTTATATTAGATCAAAGCTCGAATATGCGTCTATTGTCTGGAATCCACATCAAATTAACCAAATAGAAGACCTCGAGAGAATTCAAAGGCGTTTCTTAAAATTTTTATCCTTTAAAGTAGATGGAACCTATCCCGCTCAAGGAATCTCTCAAAACCAACTTCTCGCCAGATTCGATATTCCATCTCTAAACAGCAGAAGACAGTACGCATCTCAGGCAACCTTACATAAAATTTTAAACAATCAAATAGACTGTGCAGACTTATTAGCCCAACTAAACTTCATAATCCCGCGCCAGGGATCGAGACAACTATCCACTTTCTATCTGCCAACGCCTAGATTAAATGTTTTAAAGTATTCACCGCTTTATACAATGTGCGACATTTGTAACAATACTCCAGCTATCGATATATTTAATACCAATTTAAAACAGCTCAGAAATACGCACTTGCAAAATAATGCCTAAAAGTCCAACCTATTCTTGTACATCTAATTAATGCTTAAGACTACCTTTACTTGTATGCTACTTTTATTGTATATTTATGTAACTCTCATTTATTCCTGTCATTGTAATTGGGTTCGCCCGTAATGATATGGTAAATAAAAATAAAAAATAAAATAAAATAAAAATAAAAAGTTATCTCAAGAATTATGGAATGAACTTTAGTTTTAGGTTTTACGTGTTTACCACTTGTTAATTACAGCACAAACCCAGAGGGAAAAGGGGAGGAGGAGCACCCAGGAAAAAGTGGTCAAAGTAAAAAGCTCATTATAAAAACTTATGGAAGGTTCCGTTTACTTTTATAAAAATCGGTTTTTTAGCTGACGAGATATACATGTTTTTGATCAAAAAGGAAACGCTTATATTTCAGCAGCTCATCAACCGATTTTTAATTGAAATGGATGGAGAACAGCTTCCAACAATACTGGAGAAATATACCAGAACTGGCTCACTCTAAAGAGTTCATTAAAGGACCTTGTAGAAAGAGAGGCAGAAACATCATTGGACTTACCAGACAGAAGATCCGTATAGTGAGTGGACCTTTTACGGGTCACTGTCGACTAAGAGTACCAATGCACAGAATGGGACTAACAGAAGAGACCGGATGTAGACTCTGTATGAAAGTTGATGAAACAGTTAGATACTTACTGTGCGAATGTCCGGCTATTGCACGTTTACGCCAGAACACTTTCGGTAAACCAAGGCCAACACAAAAATAGAGGCCACGACCCTGAAAAAATCAGCTGTTCTCCCGGGGCTGAATTTTACATTGGGTCTTATGGGAGGTCAGACGTTTCTTTATGATATTTTCAAAATGGCACTACAGATTTCCGCAAAATTTCAGTGAAATATTCTCAGACACCATCCCGATATTCCACCAAAGGTTTGTAAGGAAGCAACATGATTAAAAGGTTAAAATCTTCAAGATTTAGCATTCCTTATTTTGAATTCAAATTACCCGCCATGTACCACATGCCAACTGTTATATTTGACATGTATTTGACTTTGTCATATGTGATTGTCACATTCGCTTCTGCTTTAAACTTAATTTTTGTGTGAGCTTATGAAGCGGCTATGAAGAATTAGGGCTTATTATACATTTTAAAAAAATTGTTCTGCCAGAATAAAGTAAAAACAATCTCAAAAACGGCTTTATTTTAAAAAAAAATCAAATATCCATGAACCGTCATTTCAACTTCAATACTTCAAAGACAATCAGCTGTGTCGTAATGTGACCATCAAAAAAAAATCAGCCCCGGATGTGACGTCAACAAAGTGGAGGATCGTGGCCCGTCCATTTTGATAGCCCTGGGTAAACCTTAGATTGATTCAGTAGAACTGAACAGTGTCTCGCCCAAACTGCGAGCTAACCTTTTTGGAGGATTAGGCATACAGTGGTGAGAAACCACTCAAAAGTGAGCCACAATAGACCTACCGGTGGTCGCAGTGGAAGGGGTGCAAGGTCCACTCACATATGAATCATCAACCGATTTTTAAGAAAGTGAAATTTTTCTAAATAAAAAAATTATCTTCTATAAGCTTGAGTTTACTTTGGCTAGTTTTGTCCCGCCCTCTTCCCCCTAGGTATATCTTGTAATTGACAAGTTGCAAACAAGTAACACCTGAACCAAGATTCCAATAGCAACAAACAATTTATGCGTCGAGAATTCCCATGTAGGAGACATACCCAATGCCATTCGTTGTTCTATATTCCTTTTTTGTCGATAATGACTTTCATTGTTTTTTATGTTATACTTCTAGTGTCGCTTTTTTATTGCTATAATTTTCAGACTGTTGAAACAGTTGCTAGTGTAGGGAGGTCTAAATCAAAAACGGTTTAATATCGGCACAGGGTAATACCTACAATGTGGTGTCGGTAGCTCAACGAATCGAAACAGTACAATAAAGTGACGGTTGTATTTATGAGCTACATAAAAAGTGATCTTTTGTCCCGCTAATGCTTTCTACAAACCCCGTTTTTTTATAAATTTCAAACTTTTTCTTACTTAACTTTACCTGTTGCTAGAATTTTATAAACTGTTTATATGTAGGAACTCGAATAGTTTTTATAATTTTCTTAGCATATTTTATAATAACATTATTTGCTGGAATCTAGATTAAAGAGTTGAATTTATGTCAGTCTTTATAAAATAGAATAGTAAATTATTTGTTAACAATTCGCCGAAAAATAAAAATTGACAAAAAAATTGCCCAACTTAATTTTTTGCATTAATATATTATTTGCATATTAAGTTAATAAAAAATCATAAAATTAAAATCTTTTAACGAGTGTTTTTGTTTTTATAAAGAGAAAATAAAAAATTACAAGAAACTTAAATATATTCATTTGGAAAATTTTAAAAAAAGCAAAACGAATATTATTGGAAAGGTATCTAGTATTTTAGAAAGTACCAGCTGTTAATAATTGCTTGGAAAATTTTGGTTTTCCGTGATGTACACGGTGATCAGTTATATTTTACTCGATACCTAGCTTTCTCCATTATTTGATCAGACAGTAAAGTTAACATTGGCAAAGTTCTAGGATTTTTCCTTAATATTTATTAATTATATCCGTTGTCAAATGTTTAATTTTTTAGACAGAACATATGCTTCTGATTTGAAACTACTTACTAACCGAAACATAGAACTATTCTATAATTTTGAACTAAGAAAGAAAAAGAAATCTAAAAATATAAATAACTACAAAGTTTTAGCACCATATTATGACGATTTTTGAAAAAACCGTACAGCTTTGCCCATTTCAACTTTAATGTGTGATAATTATTATTAATCGAGAAAACTATGCACTGAGTAAAATGTAACTGATCACCCTGTAAATCACAGCAATCCACCGAACCGCTACTTTATTAAATAGTAGTTACATTTAGATTTCCAATTATAATAGTATACAGTGAAGTCCGCTTATAACGAACCCGCTTAGAGCGAACTTCCGGATATAGCGAACCTAATTTTAATAATCTAGAATATGTGTTTTTCTTTTAAAACGAACTTTATATAAGCAGACAATGGGCGTTTTCACACTAGACGATACGGCAACGACACGAATGGTTGCAAAGACATGCACAAGACCCAGAATATGATCACGAGTATGAATTCGATAATGATATGCTTGATTTAGTAGAAGAACAAGCTAAGATAAAAATGTGTGACTTCGATTTTAACGATTATGTGACTATTGATAAAGACATTGTAGCAAGAGAAACGTTGACTCATGAGCAAATTATAATCTCTCCTTAACCTCAAACATGGTTTCAAGTGATAATTAGGAAGATAATGATGATCCTGTTCAAGATAATTTTATTGAAGTCACTAAGGTTTATGTTCCAACCATTCGTGAAATGGAAAACAAAATTTCGGAAACTCGTAATTTTTTGGAATCACGCCAAGTTCCTGATAAAATATGGGCATCATTTTGTAACCTTGAAAGCTATATAAACAGGGAATATTTTTCAAGTAGAAATGTTCAAACAAAAATTATGGATTTCATAATAATAAAAAAAAAGATTTAGGCTTCTTTTATATATGTATTACATACCACCATATTATGTACTTTACATATTTATATGTAGAACAATAATAATAAACGTCTTAATTCGTATGTATTGTGCCTTTTTCTAAAAATATAAAAATTTATAGTATTTTTTGTAATATTTTTAGTTTTCTTAATCTTGGATCCTATTAAAAAAAGAAACACAAAAATTAAACAAAATTTATTTATTACTGTTTATAACGAACCTCGGATATAACGAACCGTATTTAGTTTATTTTTGAGGTTCGTTATATCCGGACTTCACTGTATTTGCTTTTTTTTAATTTTCTAAATAAATATTTGAAGCTTTTTGTAAATTTAAAAATTTTCCTCATAAAAACATAAACACTCGTTAAAAAATTTTAATTTTGTTGATTAATATGCCAAGAGTATATTTACCCAAAAAATTAGTTTGGACAATTTTTTTATCAATTCATATTTATTGGCGAACCGTGGCTCTTTTTTTGACATACAGTTTTCGACATATAAAACGTATACGCCGCCGATTTATTTTCAATATGTCCTCTACAAATTAGCAACCTTTTTCTCAGAAAAAAGCATTGAATTATATACGAAATAACATAGAGATCATTGGAAAAATGTTTTTGTTGTCACGGTTTTGTCCAACTCAAGAATGCCATGACAGGTATCGGAATTCGATAAAGTCAATATAAAACAAAATTTGTTAATGTCTAAAATTGTACTACAAAACAATAAGAAAGCAAAATTTTTCTTTAGACACGTGCTCAACTTTTGGTGTATGCGTTTTATGTGTTATGTTGTGTACAGGGTGTCCCATTTTTGAAGGTATTGAATGGGAACTCAGTTATTATAAAAGAAACATTACTGTCCTCAAATTTTGAGACAAGAAAAAAAATATTAAAAGTTTTTTTTCTAGCCCATGTAGTTTTAAAGCTTCAAGGGAAAATTTAAAAATGTTAAATCCTAGAAATCCGTTATTAGGGCAGATATTTCAATTCTATTAAAAATTTTCTACAGACTCGTCGGACCAAAAATTAGACGTCATTTTATTGACAGGATCAATGTCAATAAAACGACGTCAAATTTTTGGTCCGAGTCGAATTTGAAATTTCAGAAAAAAATTATAATTAAATACGGACCTGGATTTTACTTAAATTTTGTGCTTTACATTGGGTCCCCAATTAACCCCTAGCTATAAAAAAAATCCAAAAAGTCCAGATCCGTATTTCTTTTCTTAATTTTTTTCTGAAATCTCGAATTCGACTCGACGGATCAAAAATTTGACGTCATTTTATTGACAGGATCTACTGTCTGTAGAGAAGTTTTAATAGAATTGACATATATGCCCTAATAACGGATTTCTAGGATTCCAAATTTTTGAATTTTCCCTCGCAACTTTAAAACTACAAGGGCTAGAAAAAAGTTTTTAACATTTTATTTCTTTTTAAAAATTTGAGGACGGTAATGTGAAATCCTCAGATCTCTCTCTTTTATAATAACTGAGTTTCCCATTCAAGACCATAAAAAATGGGACACCCTGTACTCTATCAGCATCATAAAAGTGGTACGCGATAAATATAGGTATTTTTGAAATTGCATGGTTAACTACCAGATTATATTATATTTTGGCATGTTGTCAGAATGAAATACAAAATGACATATTCTTTAAAAGTTAAAAAAATACAATATTGTAATTTGTAAAAAGAGACCAAGGTATTATTAGAGACCCTATACACTGTGTTTAATTCAAAACTTTCCACCCGGGATTTCTCGAGAACTGCTAAAAAATTTTAAAAATGCCGAGACACGTCGATTTTGTTTGCGAGGGGGACACTTTTTGGCTATCTTGAAATTTTTGTAGCACGCACCGCCTTCCAGGGGTATACTTTACCCCTATATTTTAAATAGGGAAAGTGGGTCTAGTGATACCTTGTTTTGAAGGCCTTTTGAATGTCCTTACAACCATGTAAAAATTTCAAAAATCTATCCATTAGTTTTTGAGATAATTGCCTTCAAACTTTGAAATTTAACATTGACTGATAAAATAAAAATTTAATTAGAATTTTATTATTTTTCGGATTTCATTTTTATTTTATCATTCCATGTTAAATTTGAAAGCAAATATCTCAAAAACTAATCGATGGATTTTCGAAATTTTTACACGGTTATAAAGATATTCAAGAGAGCTTCAAAATAAGGGGTAAAGTATACCCCTCGAAGGGAGTTCGTGCTACAAAAATTTCAAGATAGCCAAAAAGTGTCCCCCTCACAAACAAAATCGACGTATTTCGGCATTTTTAAAAAATTTCAGCAGTTCTCGAGATATCCCGGGTGGAAAGTTTTAAATTAGACACAGTGTATATATGTCATACTCTAGGTATACAACAAAAATTATTGTGTACCACTTTTATGATTGCTTTTTTGATGCCGCAATGTACAGGGTGATTGGTTATATTTGCCTGGTCTTTATTAGGGGTTAATATCGGTGAAAAACTTCAAATACAGAAGTTTCATATTTTTTTCCATATTACCTTTTGGGCTAGGTCAAAAGTGTCAGATGTCATTCCTTATGTTAAATTTTGGTAGCAACTTTGTTAAGTTTACCAAGTATAAAAGGTTAAAAAGGCAACTTTATAGGGGTATAGTCAACCACGGACACCGGTGTTTCGGAAAAAGCATTTCCTTCCTCAGCGTGGCTTGCCTGACACAAACTAGAACAAACTGACTACAAGATACAAGGTAAATCAAAAAGAATGAAAAAATAGGTGAAACCTATTTTTTATTCTATGAGTGAACGATAGCGAACCAAGGAAACTAAGTCCTTGGCGGGACGAAAACGTCCACCGGTCTATAAGGAAGAAAGACTCTTCGTGACAGTTCAACCAGACCATGCTATCACCATCTCCACGGTATCGGTTTGAAACCGAAAACAATGAGTTAACCAAGTATAAAAGGCAACTTCATAGGGGTATAGTCAACCACGGACACCGGTGTTTCGGAAAAAGGCATTTCCTTCCACAGCGTGGCTTGCCTGACACAAAGTAGAACAAACTGACTACAAGATACAAGGTAAATCAAACCGATACCGTGGAGACGGTGATAGCATGGTCTGGTTGAACTGTGACGAAAAGTCTTTCTTCCTTATAGACCGGTGGACGTTTTCGTCCCGCCAAGGACTTAGTTTCCTTGGTTCGCTATCGTTCACTCATAGAATGAAAAATAGGTTTCACCTATTTTTTCATTCTTTTTGATTTACTTTGTTAAGTTTGCTAAGTGAAAGGGAACACCCTGTATATTTTTTATCAGAAAGAAATACGTATTTTCTCTGATTTTAAAAACATGAACATAACCTTGGATCAAGTGGATTATTATCATTAGTGCACATTAACAGTAATTTAAGACTAATATAACTCAAAAACGGCTTATCCAAGTGTAAACAACCTATATATTTTTGACAAATAATACACAGGATGTTCTCTTTAACTTAAGAAAGTTACTCTCAAAATAAATTTTACACATGGCATGACATTTGTTACCTCTTATATAGTCCGAAAGATAATAGGAAAAATTATGCAACCTTTGTATTTAAGGCTTTTTTCTATCACCTATATTAACTAAGGTCACTCATCGTCAAGCATTGCCTTTACGATGAGTGTCCTTAATATTAACCCCTGAAAAAGGCCACGCAAATATAATCAATGACCCTGTACATCAGTGCAGTAGTTTTATTGCGGATGGTATTATTTATTAAATTATTGATATTATATTAGAAAATGTGTCATATTATGGTAAAGTCATAAAGATTTAAAATTAAAAGAAAATATAAAAAAATATTAACTCAAAAATGATTTTCTTTAAATTTTAAATTGAGGAAAGAAAACTATATTTATAATCTAAATTCCAGCATATGAAACTGTTGACTTTTTTATTGAAACCGAAATGCTTTAAGTAATTATAAGTAAGGATGTAAATACTAATAAAATAGAAAATTATTTATTATAAATGTACTAATTACAAGGAGCAGAGTAAATGATAAAATAGGTAAATTAGGTACATGATAAAGTAACTGGGAATGTTACAGAAAATTAATTTAAGGAAATATTGTCTAAGCAAAATTTTGCTGATAAAATAGCAAAATACCTAGGTAAAAATAAAATACAACCTACACCAAATCAAGATCTTACTTGTAATAAAGGATATGATAATTTTTTACATATTTAATTTCTAAAGTAAATTTAATATGTAAAACAATGTTGTATTTTATAACATTTACAAAAAAATATATTAAGTGTTAAAATGAAACAAAAAAGTTTTATTATTTATTTGTTTTACACAAAATGTACAGGGTATTCCTAATTCGATTTGTTTTTTGTTTGGAGGGGTGGTTTGGTGTTTCTAGGGCCAATAGAAAAAAAAACGACTTGCGAGCCTTCATTTTCAAGACAAGCTTAAAGGTCAAAACCGTGTTTTGATATAGCAAGCAATTTTTAAGCTACAGATGGGTTTTTAAACGTCTGCATTTAGGGAGCGAGCCATTAAGATTTTTATTTAATTTCTTTTTTATTAAATAATCCAACCGTCAATCTGTGACCTTTGGTTTTTGAGATATTAGATAGTTTAAGTTGTGCTACGTATTTTTACGTAAGCATGAGATTTGACAGTTACGCAAGCGCACTTCGTCACACCGTCGTCAAGGTCACGTTAGGAGCTTACGTATGTACGTTAGCTTACGGCAGTCTGCGGGCACCTTAACGTTACCAAAGAATAGAACTGGTTGATTGACCGATCGAAAAATGAGGCCTAGACGATAATTTCCGCTTCCAGTACAAGCGATTATTTGCAAATATATTCCTACTGTAGTTGAAGAGACAAAAAACAAAATTGTAACATCAAGAAAACACAGTGCCGAATTCCATATTCTCTGCTATTAGTAGACTTGTTATGGTAACGTACGTTACATTCAACTTAAACTCAAATTTGGAACAAAACGTAGAGCGCTTAACGTGCAGTTTTACGTAAAAATACGTAGCACAACTTAAACTATCTATTACATTAAATAGTTATTTCTTCATTGAATGACCCCCTTTATTTCTGTTCTTTGTATTTTTCTATATTTGTATTTTGCCATATTATTTTTTACTTTAATTTGTTAACTTAAAACATTTTAAAATGATCATATTATAAATATACATTTTAAAAATAGAATATTGAGCGTGACAGCGTCATTCTATGAAAAAAATCCCAACTTTAGAAGAAAATAAAATAACATAAAATTTTATCTTTTATGATTTCTTATTAAAATTTGACAAGGATCAAAATGAAAAAAATATTACATTTAGTCGGGAGTTCTTGGAGATAATATGATCGGTTAATTTTTTATTAATGGTAACTTTAATGGGGCCGCTTATTTAAACTTGTTGTAAAATCAAATGAAGTTTGGTTTCAGCAGGATGGGTGTCCGGCACAGTTGACCCAGCAGGGAATTTTTAGACGAAATTTTTCCCCGACGAGTAATAAGCAGACGTAGTATGACCAGATGTCCCCCAAGATCGCCTGACCTGACTGTATGTGATTTTTAGCTCACACATATACTATACTATAGTAGTGTGAGCTATGGTGATCCTAATTTTTTCGAGAAAAAAAAAGTTGCTCCGATTTCAAAAAATTTGATATATCTTTGCGTTTCAGATGATTTTGAAATTTTTTTGTTGCGCCGTCTGTCTGTCTGTCTGTCTGTATGTATGTCTGTAACGACCAACGCGCATAACTCAAAAACCGCTTGGCCGATTTTAATGAAATTTGGTACCTAGGCTGGGTCTTGGGCAACTAGACCCGATAACCAAAGACCTAAAAAACTGTTCTTCAAAAAAAAATACCCCAAAAAAAATGTTTACTGGACCTCTGGCGTTGATGTTCAGCCAATGTGTTGCTCTAGGGATTTTAGCCTTGTGTTTCCTAACCTCCCGAGCCGACACTAGTAGTAGTACCCTCCTCTGACCCGATGTAACTGAGTGACGTAAGATCTTAATTGTCATCAACAGTTACCACCAAAAAACAAGAAAAGAAAATGACAAAGCAAAATAAACTCATTTTCCTTTTCTTTCATTACTAATTAATACTTTCAACTAAACAAAGCTACCAGCTGTTAAGCTATATTCACTTTAAAACAACCCAGCCAAGAAAAATTTGTGTGAAACCCTGTAAAAAATATTCCAACTTCCAAGTGGTGATATCCCACAAAAAATTAAAATCACCAAAAAAAATTACTTGTTGACCTAAATAAATTGACTGCACTAAAAAATAATCGGTGAAACAATTTCTATCTTATCACAAGCTCAAAAATGAACAAAATCCACCGAACAGAAACCAAATAAAAGGGTGGGGGTAGATTTCAAAAATTAGAGTTTATGTGAAAATATGGCGTGTGTGATATCAAACGAAAGGTAATTGAGTCTGCAGTTAAACAAAATACATTTTAATTTATTTTAAAAAAAGGGTGGGGGTATATTTTAAAAATTAGAGTTTAAGTGAAAATATGGCGTGTGTGATATCAAACGAAAGGTAATTGAGTCCGGAGTTTAACAAAATACATTTTAGTTTTTTGGTTTTTTTAAGGGTGGGGGTAGATTTCAAAAATTTGAGTTTAAGTCAAAACATGGCTTGTGTGGTATCAAACAAAAGGTAATTTAGTCTGGAGTTAAATAAAATATATTTCAGTTTTTAGTTATATTAGCTCACACGTACACTATAACTATAGTACCTAGTGTGAGCTTAGGGGCCCATATATTGGCAGAGTATTTTATTTGACTTTATGTCAAAAATAAGATATTTACATTTGATCACATTCGAGCTCATAATTTAGCCGAACTTCGAATTAAAATTGAAGATGCTTTCAATTCGATCACACCTGAGATGCTAAGCAATGTATAGCAGGAATTTTCTAACGTTCAGGTATTGTTTAGCACAACAGTGATTCACAGATCCTACTATTTTAAGCTGTTGAATCGGCTACCCGTGACAACAACCGTGTAAAAAATCGATTTTTTTATTCGTAGGATATGGCAGCCCAATTTAACGCGATGTTTAGAGATAATGAACGAAAAATGGGTACATTCCTCTTCCAAAATCATAGACCGTATCTAAACTAGGCAATTAAATATATTTTTCCCTAACAAAAACAATAACAAAAAAATCATGTGACGCGGCTTATAGAAGGCGTAGGGGAAAGTGTTTTCTATTTTTATCTAAACACCTGCTAAACTAGTTTTTCTCTTTTTAAGCAGAATCTTCATGGTCAGTATAGCTTTTACCCCAACGGTATAGCTTGTTTGAATATCTTTAACTTAAAATAACATTTTGAATAAGGTATCACACGCGCACATATTTTTTTTTATAAAAATTACTTTATTAAAAAGGTAATCTAAAGGCCTTTTTTTTTAAATAAGCCAGAATATATCGCTGCCTTGGTGTAAGTAGTTCTCGAAATATCGGAATTAACGTTAGTACTATGTTTGAGTCAAAAATTAGATTTTCAAAAATTAATTTTGAAAAGCTTGTAATCAGAAAATTTAAAAAAAAATGGATCCATGAAGGATCTGATACCTTCCTAGCTAGCCTATTAGCACAGTGAAGTGAAGTGAAGCCATGATATATCAGCTTTGAAAACAGTTTTTTTGTAAATATCTCAGAAACTAAAGCTCCTAAAAAGTTAGCATTTTATTAATTTTTTAATTGTCAAAAATGGATTTTGACCAAAATCTAATCAGCTCGTTAGAGTGTCGGACACTATTTCACCTGAACATTTTATGAAAATCGATTAAGCTGTTTAAGAGCTATCGTGTTACGGACAGACATACACAGACAAACATCACCACGATATTGCTAAGATAGGTCAAAATAAACCCAAATAACACATTTTCGGCGTTATCTGAAAGAAAAAAAAATCGTCGAAACTAATACCTTCTCTAGCCATTGCTGCGCGGACTAGGAAGGTAAAAATGTATCAAAAATCATTCAAATCGGAGAGTTGGTCAGCCAAATTTCCTTTTTTGTTGATTTCAAATGAACTGGGAAAAATTCCCGATATTTAGGGAGAAATATCATGGTACATCTTAGGGATCCCTATTTTTTTTCTTTTTGAATTGTGTTATGAAGCAAAGCATTTTATAATAGTTAGGAAGTTAGGTTCTTCAGGCTTGGTTTATTTTGCATTAAAATTCCGTATCAAGTCTTATTATAATAACAAATCCAACATCTTCAGAAATTCAACATGTTTAGTCTACAGTTCATGGTCAATGTTAAAAGCAAATAATAGCCGGTTTATATGCGGGGAATGGGATTTACCTGGGTACTTAAAATGTGGTACAGGGTGATTCATAATTTTTTGACATCTGTTTATTAAACATAAGTAAATAAACTGTAAACAGAAAAGTTTTGTATAATTTTTCGTAGGCTTTTAGACAATTAAACTTTTTTATTTTCAATTTATTTCGATATCTTTAATAATGGAAGTATTTGCATTGTCAAAGTACGGGAAATTACCTACCCTGTTTCTTGCCCAAGTTGTCAAATTTCATTGCAAATAATGTCAAGTTTTAACAGCAGGTTTTTTAGTTTAAACAAAAAACCCTTTATTTTTTAGATGTTTTTAATATATTATATCGTTTCTTTCTGGGTATTCGTTATCCGTAATCCTTTATAAAAATTGGTTTTTAAAATGTTTCAGAGGAAGATAAAAATCAATTCACAAGAAAAGTTTTATAAATCCTCAAGAACGTTTAAAAGATACCTACCGCACTAGTGCTCCACCCTCTCTTCATGCATCGAACCTAAAAAGTTTCATCAGCAGGGGGGCCTCGCATGTGCGACAAGGAGCAAAAAACTGACTAGCCACAGACACGTGTTTCGAACTTGTGATCTCCTCAGTGTGGCATAAAGGAGAGTTTACACATGCATGGATTTGCTGGCGCCAATAAAAACTGGCGCGCCAGTAAGTTAAATTTGCAAGTGTAAACACCAACTTGCACACAAGTTATTTTTTTGCATGCATGTATCAAAAAAGTCTGCAGCTGACTGAATTTGCTGGCGCCAGTGGTGACGCATGCGCGCAGAAAAGGAAAATTTTCATGTGTAAACAAGTGCTTGCACGTCGGCTCGCCAGTTTTAAGTTCATTATTTTACATTATTTTTTATTTTCATTGTGTTTGAGCTTAAAAATTTTGTTTATTTTTGTTTTTGTAGCTTAATATGGCTAAAAAAAGTGGTCAGCAGAACTGACCATACAGTTTCTTGAAGGCTATGAATGTTTTCCTTGTTTATGGGATGTACACAGTAGTTCGTATAAAAACAAAGATAGTCGAGATAATGCTTCCCAAAAAATTAGTAAAATAATGACTATTGAAGGCTTTGAAGTTGCAGAAGTAAAAGCAAAAATATGATCCATAAGAAACACATATGCTTTGGAATTGACAAAAATTAAAAAAGCCAACGTTCCGGAGCCGGTGCAAATGAAGTATACACTCCAAAAGTACCATGGTTTAAAGTAGCAGACGGAGTTTTAAAGAATGTTGTTTAAATAAGAGAAACTCTAGAAGAATATCAAAATGTTGCTTTGTCATTCGAAGATGGTTTTTATAGCTCGCAGGATCGCTGCAAATTCTCCTAAAAGTTTTTCGGAAGCACCCAAAGTAGATCGACTAGCAATCCATGCTTTAACCCATGCAGATACGGCCTTTTCGTTGTTCCTTTTCCTGAATCACTTTTTTTTTTCAATAAAGTTTAGCGACTATTTTGCAGGCTTTCGAGAGTTCAGCCGACATATCGCGTATCGTGTACACTTTAAGAATGAAACTGGCGTGCCAGTCTTTTTAGTTTTCGCACAATAGTGTAAACCTTTACTGGCGTGCCAATAGAACTGGCGCGAACACTGGCGCCACTAAATTCATGCATGTGTAAACCCACTATAAGTCAAAAGCGGACCATAACGCCTGACCAGCATAATTAAAATTGAAAACTAATCCATTTCTCAAAGTCGAGTATTGTAAATACAAAAATAAAAAATCGTCTTCTCTACTAGTGCTCCACCCACCCAGCAGAGGGGCCTCGCATGTGCCACAAGGAGCAAAAAACTGACTAGCCACAGACCCGTGTTTCGAACTTATTGTGATCTCCTCAGTGTGGCGATTTTTTATTTTTGTATTTACAATAATACTCCACTTGAAATGGATTAGTTTTCAATTTTAATTATGCTGGTCAGGCGTTATGGTCCGCTTTGGACTTATGCCACACTGACGAGATCACAATAAGTTCGAAACACGTGTCTGTGGCTAGTCAGTGTTTTGCTCCTTGTCCCACATGCGAGGCCCCCCTCTGCTGATGAAATATTTTAGGTTCGACTCCACTTTGAAAAATAGATTAGTTTTCAATTTCAATACCTACCGATACTTCTGCTTTCAAATTCAAAATCTACAGTAGCAGCGTCTAGTGAGAATACTTATATCTTATATACGAACAATAAATTGATCAATTGGTTCAGAAATTGTGACAAAAATAATGTCAAAAATCATCCGAAGCCACCCCGACATAGCAAAATCACGTGTTTAACATGTAAAAAAGGCGTGAGAAAAAACGTTCATTTTAAAAGCTGCTAGAAAAAAAAACGTTTATTTTATATATGAAAACAAGCTTAATAGGTCATTCATTAACGTAATAAAAAAACCCGTTGCTAAAAACTGCGTTTTAATAACGCCTTTATCAAATTAAAACAGCAATGTTTTTACGTTAGTTTCAAGTGATTTTTATCAACGTTAAAATCACATTAGATTCACGCCTTTTCTACACGAATTTTAAAACGCGACTTGCATGGCTTTTCTACCGAATATTTTTGAGATTTTACTAGCAGCATCGCCATCTATAATCGGGATTTTTCACTTTGACGAAATCTATCAGGCAGTGCTTTGGCCTCTAAACTCCAAAAACCTGTTAGGGACTGATCCCTGATCCACGATCACGACGCATCTGTTATTAACCTGATAAAGACAAATTAATATTCTGTGAAAGTGTTTACTGTTCATAAATCTTGTTTAGCTTTTAAAAAAATCTTAATGTATATAGATAGATACATAGATATTTTGTCTTGCCTTGAGCGCCATCTTTAAAATTGTCTTGAAGTGTTGTAGTCTTAAACTAGTGAACTTTTATAACTTCCTTTCGCGTCTCTTTTAAGTTAAAAAAATGTTAATGAAAAAAACGTGACCAAAAAAGACGCAGAAAGTCAGTAGGTTCAGGCGTTTTAGAACATGTTGTGGAGGACTTTTCAAGTGTGAATTTGGTACATGAAAATAACGAGTGTAAAAAACACGTTATATACACAGCACCAGAAAGTTCAGCCAAAAGTACTATTTTATGGCTTGATTTGTCCTTGTTTTTAAGTTATCTTTAAGCATGTAGATTTAACAAAATAAATATTACATGGTATGAGGTTGTTTTCAAGTTAAAAAAAACTTTTATGTATGTCACTGTATGTATGTTATTTTTGTTCACGTGAATTTAACGTTGATGTGATTTTTGTGCTATGTGGGCCTATAAACTAACCTTAGGTGCAGGCCCGGTTCTAATAAGTTTACTAGATTACGAAGTTTCTTTTCGTGATCTAGTGAGGGAACGTCCTTAAATTACTTAACGCAAAAATTCAGGATTTTTGACCCCCCTCCCCCCCCTTGTAACGCATTTGCAAGAAAAAACACATTAAAAAACATTCAGTGTAACGCAAGGACAAACCCCCCCCCCCTAGACCGTTACGTAATTTAAGGACAGACCCTGACCATAGGTTCTAAGCGAATCTGATCACAAAACGCTAAATAACCTAATAGAATAATTTTATTATCAGTACTTTTATGTCTTGGAAATGAATCGAGTGAGTTAAAACTAGACAATGGACAAACACTGAGTCTGTATACTTGGGTGTCACATTTGATAAGACAGAAACAGACTATAAAGAACTTGAAAAAAGAATAGTAAAAGCAAAAAAGGTTATAGGATGTCTTAACAGTATTTTATGCAGAGGGATAAAAATAATGTAAAATTTAATATATATGAAACAATGGTGAAAAGCACGCTATTGTATGGAATAGAAACTTGTCGCGTAGCAGAAAAATAGAAAACAAAAAGGGAAAGTGTCGAAATGAATGCAATAAGTAGATCAATGAGAATATCTATAGAACAGATCATATAAGAAATGAGACCATAAAAGAAAAAATGGAAATCGAGGGAAGCATAACGGATGACGTGAAAGACAAATGATATAGTAACGACCAAGTACAACGGATGAACGATGAAAGATTACCACAGCAGCTCCTAGAGTGGCAACCAATAGGGCGCAGAAAAAGAGGGCGTCCTGAACTGGAATGGCAACAGTTAATCCAAAGATCAATTTTTCAAAAACCTGACAGAAGATGATTGTCAGGATCGAAGAAGGTGGAGACGACGTAGAAAAACGTTCTAAACCGACATAGTAGTAGTATAATTTTATTATGATAAAAAATATGTGGATTATATTGATAAACATGCTTATTACCAAGCAAAAGACGTCAATAAAACGTAACGTTTCAATTTAGGCAGGATTCCCAAAAAGTACAAATTTATCATTATAGGATAATGAGGATAGTTAAATATTTATTGCTTTTTTTTATCTTAAATCCGTGTTTCCTTAAATACGAAAACAATTTGTTAATTGAAAAATACTAAGATTTGTAACTATTAGTTTTTCCCGTAAGAAAATAACAACGGAGCATAGACACAAAAGCCATTCATACTCATATTTAAACATTTAACAAAAATGTTTTTGATTCCTCCATATTCAGCGTAACATTAATTTTAAGAGTGAGTTTTACTCCTTGGATGGGTTTGGGCTTAGAACATTGAACTACTAGAAGCAGCATAACCTCAAACCATAGGTAGGTTTGTTTGAGTAAATGATCTCCAGACTTTGTTGTCAAGTCAATTTGAAAAGATTTCTAACCTTTAATGACACAAACATTTCTTTGTAAATCTTAAAAACAGTACAAAACCATAATACAGCATTAAACGAGAGAATACTTTTCTATATTAAAATTTTTTTTAAAATTCTATTGTAGCAAGTATATTATTTTTTGAATTTCAATAGTAATAATACAAAATCGTGCAGGTATAATACATTTCAAACAATGTGGCAGCTTAAGAACCGGCTGTTTGTTTACATAACAATGCTAAAAATATTTAACTATAACTAATAATTAATTTAAATGCGGCTATGTTTTGTTTACAGATAAATAAGCTGTTTATTTACATGTAAAAGGACCGTTTATTTCCTACGGCATAGAATGTTTTACACACCTCGCACTTTTTTTCCCATATTGACTTTAACGCAAAAAAACAATAAAAAATCACAAAATCACAGGCTTTTTAGCACGGATCACCTTTTAGTCCACAACGATTCAAAATACAATGACGGCCATCAACAACAAGAGACAGTACGTCATCGACCACGCCGTTGTTAGTGAGGTTGCCGCGCTGGTAAACGTTTAAAGGACACAATTATTATTAATTAATGTAATTTGACAAAAGTAAACATATTTTATTGTATTTATCTTGGTGAAACTAGTAAGATAGGCTTTTACATTTAATTATGCCTTTTTAGTTATCTTATCATATTATGTAAACGTGGCAATTTGGGTGCTTTTCCCCCTTGGCCCCTTTAAGAAAGCATGCTGCTTCTACAGGGTTTAATGTTCGAAGGGTTTGGGGTGTCTCAAATTATGCACTTTTGGTGAGTTTTCGGTTAGATTCTAGAGGAAGTAGAAGAAAACTGACCCCTTTTTACAAGGTTAAAATTTAAAACTGACCCCTCTTTATACAAGGCTCAAATTTTAAGAACAAAATTTTTAAAAAACTTTTTGATTTACATATGAAAATTCGTTTTTGGATGAAATTCCTTTTTTGTAATTTTTTCCTTTAAAGTACTTAATATTTAAATTAACTACTTTATCTTAACTTTACTAAAAAAAATTTATTCAGAAAACAAATTCTATTTATGAAAATGTATTTTTGGTTTAACTTTTAGTAATGATAAAATTGATGTTGCTTTTATGAAGTAACACTTTTTAAACGATTTTATTTAACTTTACAGACTGTCTGTCTGTCTATCAACTCTTGCGATTCACTTTTAACACACTTCCCGTGAACCGATTTTAATGAAATTTAACACAGTAATGTAGGTCCGGTTTTAATACAATATTTTGAAAAAAGTGGGCGGGGGATAGGGGGTGGTTGAACTTTAGAACCAAAATAGATACTAAAATGCGGTTTTCAGATTTATGATTTGATGTGGTGACAATACATTTTTATGAAAAAAAACTTGGCGGAAATACGGGGGTGTGTGAGGGGTGTAAATTCAGAATTGTGAAATTCAAACAGATACAAACTTGCGGTTTCAAGATGTAGGATATTTTTTCTGGTGACAATACAATTTTATGAAAAAGAAACGAGGGTGGGGGTGATTGAGGTGCATAAACGGGTAAATTCAATGGACTTGAGAAATTGGATTCGCAGCCCACGAGAAAGACCGGCCCGGGCGCGGAAATATCACGTGACCGTAGGAGGGTCACAAAAGAACGCCTCGCGGCCAGCTGTCATTACAAAACATGTGTGTTTTCAGTTTTGGTATGTTTGTTTACGTCGATTTTTTTTTTGATTCGGGCATGAATTTTATGTGAATTTTATCAAAGTTATTACAATAACGCAGCCCACGAAAAAGACAACAATGCCGCGAACGTGTAGTGTTGTTGGTTGTCGGTCCAACTATAAAACTGAAACCGAATATGTGTCAACTTTTAATTTGCCAGTGGATAAACAAATCTTTGTTTATCCAGTCATCCAGTGCATACATGTCAATTTACAAAACTAAGATAATATGTCTTCTGCACCCTCGCAATATTAAAAAACTGATTTGTAAAATATCGCTAACAGATAGTAATGTCTCCGGTAGTGTGCAATATTTAAAACGTAAGATACAGCTTTTAAAAGAACATGAGTTGGTAGTTAACTTACATATTGATGAAATATATATTAAACTCTGTGCTGGGTAATTTTTCAAAAAATTATTGACGACCAATACATTCAGTTTATTGAACGTGAAAACCATCTCACTTATTCACAAAATCACTTGTTTCTTTTTAATAAATTATTGTGAAATGTTTTATATTAAAAAATTTTCTTTAGATAACTCTAGCGAGTGTTTTTGTGGAAAAAAACTATTGTCGAATCTTGAAAAAAATAGTTTAAGGGCATGTAAAGTTTTTTAAATAATTTTATTAAAAAGCATAATGATTTTGTATCTGCTAATAAATCTTTGAATAAGAACACAGACAAAGATGATGACACTCAAAGAAAAATTAAAAACTTATAGCTTAGGTTTGTTAAATCCAATTTTAAAAGACTTGTATCGATTTGAAGTAACTAACGATATTAATGTACCTAATATACCTGAAGATATTAGAGTGCAAATTTTATATAATTTTTTATTTTATATATTCAGTTCTTTTATCTATAATAAACATATATCAGCAATATATTTTTTTCAATTTTTGCCTATGTGAGAACAAAAATTTTTTGTCATTTTATTTAAATTGTGTAAAAACAGATAATATATTAAGCAATAAAATACTAAAATAAAAAGTAAAAAATAAATTAAAGATTTTTTTACGTTAAAGTATTTTATTAAAAAATTATACTAATAAGTAGAAAATAATTTGGCAGATTCCTTTTTACTACAGTCTAGATTTAACAATAGCGTTACTGGCACATTATTTATTTTTTAAGTTCGATATAAAATCGTGGCGCGTATACATCATTTGATGGATTTTCTTCATTAATCACGCCACGATTTCATATCGAACTTAAAAATATATAAGGTGCCATTAACGTTATTGTTAATTCTAGACTGTAGTTAAAAGAAATCTCCCAAATAATTTTTTACTTTTTATTGTAATTTTTATATATTATATTTTATTCCATTTTTTATACAGCATACTTTTTTTACATTTTTATCTTTATACCTACCTCTTTATTTTAACTTTCTTTATAATTTTGTTTTTGCTCTTTAGTGAATTTTTTTTACTAGAAATAATGTATTAAGAAAAAATTACAAAATATTATTAAAATTTAAAAATAATATGTAAAAAATTAAATGGGAATTTCAATGAGAAAGTATCAACTTACCGTTTCCGCTCACAAGCTTAAAGTGACAGCTAATAAAAAATCATACAAAAAATATAATTTTCATAAATAAAATAGTTAGTTTAGTAACCCAGAAACTGGTCAAAATAGGGATACTGCCATTATTGTTTTCCTAAAATTTGACCTCGTAACACGAAACCCTCTATAAATGTCGAATTTGGGACACCCTGTACATTACAATTTATTCGAATTACACAAAAAGTAGCTCACATTTAAAAATATTCAAAGTGTTGACTGGGGCGTTTAAAAAAAGACGGTTGTCCAGATCCAGAAACTGGTTTGTTCGGTATATATAGTAGTTCAGTTTAAAACATGGGTTCTGTGATACAAATAAAAAAATAATTTTATTTAAGACATAAGGAAATGTATAGGGTGTAGTTTAAATGATGCACTAAACTAAACTTAAAGGGATAATATAAAATTTTTTAGATAGAAAAATTAAGATTTTTTTTGTTATTATTTAATATAATTTTTTTAATGGAGTGGCAAAATTGCTTTAAATTTTTTACCTTTCTAGCCCGCGTAGCAATGGCTAGAGAAGTTATTATTTTCGACGAAAAAATTGTTTTTGAGATAACGCCAAAAATGTGTTATTTGGATGTATTTTGACCTATCCAAGCAATATCGTCGTGATGTCTGTCTGTATGTGTGTATATTATTTCTGTCCGTAACACGATAGCTCCTAAACCGCTGAACCGATTTTCATAAAATTCTCAGGTAAAATAGTGTTCGACCCTCTTACGAGCTGATTAGATTTTGGTCAAAATCCATTATTGCTAATGACAGTTTTTTGACAATTAAAAATTTTAAAAATGCTAACTTTTTAACGGCCCATCGTAGCAATACACTGTTTTCGGAATATACTAGACCATATTTTGCTCAATAATTCGTGTTATAACTAAAAACTTTAGTAGGAGCTTTAGTTTCTGAGATATTTACTAAAAACTGTTTTCAAGGCTAATATATTATAGGCTAGCTGGGAAGGTGTCAGATCTGTCATGGATCCATTTGTCTTTAATTTTTTTACCAAAAAACATTTTTTAATTAATTTAGCACTAATATTACTATTTTCCGTCATTATTAGGGGATCTTTAAATAGGTACAAAAACCTCTATCACTTTTTTTCTGTAAATTTATTAGCTCAAAAAAAATATATTTTTAAAATATACCTATTGCAAAGATTATTTGGTTCGGTATTTTTTTTTTTGAAAAACGCAATGGAAAATTTTCTAATCATAATAAGCTATAGTTGTGATTTTTACTTAATAAATTTTCACAGTTTTCCGCCACTGTTCAAACTTGACTAATTCTATAACTTTGAACAAACGTTATGTAAACTTTTGTTTACTTTTGACCTTTCCTACCAGGGAACAATGGGACAATTCGCCGCGACGGATTCAGTTCGGTTCGGTTCGGATTCGCCGCGGTGACAATTTGCCGCCGGTCGGCCGATTTGCCGCGAGAATTTTTTAAATTTTGTTTTTTTATATATTAGTTTTTGAAAAAGTATTATTAAAAAAAGATGATTTTTTTTGTTTTTTTTTATAATATAGTTTTTAGAAAAACTAATTAAAAAAAAAAGTGATAAAATTTTTTGAATTAGTTTCTTAAAAAACTACTATTGAAAAACCATTTTTTGTTGAGTTTTTTTTGTAATATGTAATCTCGACCATGGTTTAACACAGATTTTGTATATTTGAACCTCCTTTAGGGGATAGGAGACATCTTAAAAAATACTGTTTTAATTTTTTACTTTAATTTTTATTGTATGTATTACTATTGAAAAACAATTTTTTGTTGAGTTTTTTTTGTAATATGTAATCTCGACCATGGTTTAACACAGATTTTGTATATTTGAACCTCCTTTAGGGGATAGGAGACATCTTAAAAAATACTGTTTTAATTTTTTACTTTAATTTTTATTGTATGTATTACTATTGAAAAACCATTTTTTGTTGAGTTTTTTTTGTAATATGTAATCTCGACCATGGTTTAACACAGATTTTGTATATTTGAACCTTCTTTAGGGAATAGGAGACATCTTAAAAAATACTGTTTTAATTTTTGGCTTTAATTTTTATTGTATGTATTGCTAGTGAAACTACAAAGATGAGCAATAAAATTGTTTATGAGAATAAGGAAGTAGACACAGATATTTGTTAATTAAAATAAATTCGAGATATAACCTTGAATTACCGCAAAGCAAATGTAAGTTTACCAACTAGGTACTAAATGCGGGTACGTTTCAGCGACTTCATACGGAATTTATTTCTTCAGACGATAAAATTTTAAAAAAATTAAAAATATTTTTAATAGATATGTAGGTATGTATATACAGGGTGTCCCAAATTCGATGTTTTGGGTATTCCTAGGGGGATAGAAAAAACTGATCCCCACTTACAAGCCTTGGTATTCAAGAAATTATTAACGGTGAAACCCCCATCTTGATAAAGCAAGCTCTAGGGGGGTTTTAAAAAGTCTGAATTATGGGAAGAGGGCCCATATTAGCTCACACTACTACTATAAGTAGTGTGAGCCATGGTGATCCTAATTTTTTCGAGAAAAAAAAAGTTGCTCCGATTTCAAAATTTTTTATATATCTTTGCGTTTCAGATGATTTTGAAACTTTTTTGTTTTGCTGTCTGTCTGTCTGTCTGTCTGTATGTCTGTCTGTAACGACCAACCCGCATAACTCAAAAACCGCTTGTCCGATTTTAATGAAATTTGGTACCTAAGTTGGGTCTTGGGCCGTGATGGTCCCATTTAAAAAAGAACAAAATCCACCGAACGCAAGCCAAATAAAAGGGTGGGGGTAGATTCCAAAAATTAAAGTTTATGTGAAAATATGGCGTGTGTGATATCAAACGAAAGGTAATTAAGTCTGGAGTTAAAAAAAAATAATTTTAGTTTATTTTAAAAAAAGGGTGGGGGTAGATGTCAAAAATTAGAGTTTAAGTGAAAATATTGCGTGTGTGATATCAAACGAAAGGTAATTGAGTCTGGAGTTAAACAAAATACATTTTAGTTTTTTTCAAAAGGGTGGGGGGTAGATTAAAAAAATTTGAGTTTAAGCCAAAACATGGCTTGTGTGGTATCAAACGAAAGGTAATTGAGTCTGGAGTTGAATAAAATATATTTCAGTTTTTGATTATACTAGCTCACACTATAACTATAGTACCTAGTGTGAGCTTAGGTGCCCATAGATTGGCAGAGTATTTCTTTAATTATGAAAATTTCATATTAATGTTGTTTAGTTCTTTTAGCTCATCATGTCAAAAAATAGAAAAAAAAGTTGCTTCGATTTGAATTTTTTTTATATATTTTTACGTTTCAGATGATTTTGAAATTTTTGATCTGTCTGTCTGTATGTCTGTCTATCTGTATATCTGCAACGACCAACGCGCATAACTCAAAAACTATAGTCCTTGCCAAAGGCAGTTACACTTTTGAGACGTTTCCAACCTCTTTATTTATCATATGCATACTGAGAGCAACAAAAAAAATCTCAAAATTACAATATTTTTGAGTTGCTTTTATCCGTGCGTTTCTTTTGTCAACCTACAGTCAGCACCTTTTTATCCAGGGACAATGACAGTTTTACCTTTAATTTTATAAGTTCGCGGCGTAAACTGCTGTACTATCTTTTCTTGAAAATTTTTAGCCCATATTTGACCTATCTAAAACTCTACTTCGGAATGAGCTACAAAACTCACACTTTCCACAGTCGCAGATCTTCATAGACTTAACCACCCCTCTAAGTTCATTCATGGACTTCTGGACTTCTATGAAATATTAAAAAAGTTACGACATTTCAAAAAACGTCGAAATTGCCATTCACTCACTACTGTATAGATCATCAAAATTTTACTGTACTTGGCAACAGTCAAGCAAAGTTTAAAAAAACATTTCCAAACTAGTAAGAATATTTCATTTTGAAATTTATATTAGTGAACTTGGCTTTACTTTAATATATTTCTGGTTAGGAAATATGTTCATTTCACGTCACAAAAGTGTAACTGCGTTTGGCACGGACTATACTTGACCGATTTTAATAAAATGTAGTACCTAGGTTTTGAACAACAAAAAGAGCAAAATCCATGGGACACAAGCCAAAAAAAGGTGGGGGGTAGGTTTAAAAAATTAGAGTTCTGGTAAAAAAATTCCTTCTACGTGGTACTATATTAAAGGTAATTGTGTTGTTACACTTGGGGGATAGGAATCTCCAATTGGAAGCATTCCCGGGTGGCGGATAGGGGGTTATTCTCGCGGACCAAAATGGGTAAAATTATTCGTGTGAGCTTAGGTGTCCATAAATTGGCAGTAAATTATAAAGAATTCTACTGTCAAATTCAATTTTATCTGTCACTTTTTGAGATATTACATAAAATTGGTATTTTGCTTTTGTGATGACCTTCTTTTAATTCGATTTTTAAACTCAGCGTAAAATTTCGTTTAAAATGACGTGAACACAATGTTTAGTTTTTTAATTTTCTTAAAATTTTTATTTATTACTTAATTCTTTTTAACCCCTACTTTTACCAATTTAAGTAATGTTTAGCCCAATAAGTTGTATTTTACAAATGTAGGAAAAATAGAAGGACATGAAAAAAGTGGGAGATTGTTAGACACCATCCCAAAATACATACTTGTCAAAAACACCCAGTGGGGAGTGGGGTATATTTTGTTTATTTATGAAAATTTCATTTTGGTGTTAATTGATTTTTATATACTTTTTAACAAAGAATCCAACTGTCAAATTAAATTTTATATGTCAGTTTTTGAGATATTACACAAAGTTGATGTTTAATGCTGCCAGTTATTTTTCTTTATTGTTTTATTTTGAATTTTTGGAAAACCTAACCTTAAAGTTTGTTTTGATATTTTTGGGCTTTCTGCAAAAACCTTCAAAAAAGAAAGTCCTGTTTGGGAAAAATTCCGATCAGGTGATAATTTCTTTCTTTGTTGAAAGTTATTTTCTTTTTGATCACCTGATCATTTTATTAAAATCATGCGCGTTGCTCACACTGGGAGTTTTAAAGCGCCACCCTGTGTGTGACAGGGGAATGAAGAAATCACTTCCGCCAAAAAACTAAAAGAAGTCACACGTGTTTTCGGGTTGAAGACCGAAATTCCAGCCGCCAGTGAAATTTTGGGACTGCTGCAGAATTACAGAAGGTAAGCTTCTAGCGTGTTGCCGATTTTTTCCTTTGTTTTTTAGTTTAATAGACTCTGTTTTCCCAGGCGGGGCGAATTTAATTTTGGGGTTATTTTTTTTGGGATATCTCTAGTTTTTCTCCCCTTCAGGGCTCAGATCTCTAGTTGATATTTTTCTTTCTTTTGCTAAGTTAACGGAATAATACAAAAAGTGGGGGTTAGCAGTAAACATGGACGAGACACGGTAATTATGTATTGGAAACGAATCAAGTGAGTTAGAACTAGACGAAAAAACTGGAAAAAAGAATAGTTAACGCAAAAAAGGTTATTGGATGTCTGAAGAGTATTTTATGGACCAGAGAAATATCTGAAACAATGGTGAAAAGCACGCTGTTGTATGGAATAGAAACTTGTCGCGTAACAAAAAAAACCAAACGAAAATGAAAAGTGTCGAAATGGATGCAACAAGAAGATCAATGAGAATATCTAGAACAGATCATAAAAGACATGAGACCATAAAAAAAAGAATGGAAATCGAAGAAAGCATAACATCATGACATCACTAAAAGACAACTGATATGGTATGGCCATATATAACGGATGAACGACAAAAGATTACAAAAGCAGGTCCTAGAATGGCAACCAATAGGGCGCAGAAAAAGAAGGCGTTCTAACTGGAATGGCAACAGTCAATCCAAAGATCACTGAGTAAAAAAACCTGACACAAGATGATTGTCTAGATTAAAGCAGAGAGGATTATAGGAGGTGAAGAATAGACGTTGGACAACGTAGCAAAACGTTCTATAGGAGTAAGTGATATTTTTCTTATGGAATGACTCTTTTTCATTCGATTTTTAAAATCAACTAATGCAGGGCATCCAATAAGAAAAATAAATTTTAAAATAAACAGTTGGAAACTTCGATCACCCAATGGTACCACCAGTATCCGAGGCCCCAAAAGCTACTAAAGAATATAAAATGGCTACATACATCAAATTATGACGAAGCCGTCTAACTAAAAAAAAACAACTATATTTCTGTTTTGATGGTTTCTAAATGTCTAAATTCTTTTCTGTAAAACCACATTTCAATTCTTTTATTGAATTTTTTTACGAACCCACGAATAATTAATAATTATGTAATACCTATAAAACTTTTATTGTTATCTGCTCAACACCAATCATCATCATATTGTGTATATAACAATAATGAGTTGCTAGTTTTTTGTCAATATTTGGCTGTGGTTTTACGAGACAAAACACATAAGTAAGTAGTACAAAAAAAACTTAATTGGGTATTTCCAGACTACTGGTTAAAGACATTAAAGTTTTTTTAAAAAATCTACCACATTTACTGTACAGAAAAACCGTAACAACTTGTTATTGATATTTATCCCAC
This sequence comes from Aspidapion aeneum, assembly GCA_963576565.1. Lineage (NCBI taxonomy): Eukaryota > Metazoa > Arthropoda > Insecta > Coleoptera > Brentidae > Aspidapion > Aspidapion aeneum. The sequence goes on from OY755043.1 coordinate 114,389,147, forward strand.
CTGGGACCTGCCAAATCTTAAAACAATCAACTGGTTTAATTTGGATTCTCAATTTAAAAGCCCGCATCGTTAAGATTTAATCCGATTATATTATATGAATAATTTACCTAATTATGCCAAAGAAGTGCGTATATATTCACTTACCAGGTAAATCAAAAAGAATGAAAGAATAGGTAAAACCATTCATTCAAAGAGTGAAACAACAGCGGACCAAGAAAAAACGTCCACCGGTTCCACCGGACCATGCTATCACCGTCTCCACGGCCGGCGCCGGTCGGCGTCCTTTTGGAACCGAAAACAATGAGTTAAAAAAGTTTAAAAGGCAACTTCAAAGGAGTAAAGTCAACCACGGACACCGGCGTTTCGGAAAAAGGCATTTCCATCCTCAGCGTGGCTTACCTGACTACAGTAAATCAAACTGACTACAAGATACAAGGTAAATCAAAAAGAATGAAAAAATAGGGGAATCCTATTTATTCATTCAACGATAAAACGACAGCGAAACAAGGAAACTAAGTCTATGGTGGAACGAAAACGTCCTCCGGTCTATAAGGAAGAAAGACATTTCATCACAGTTCAACCAGACAATGCTATCACCGTCTCCACGGCGTCGGTTCGGAACCGAAAACAATGGGTTAACAAAGTTTAAAACGCAACTTCAAAGGGGTAAAGTCAACCACGGACACCGGTGTTTCGGAATACGGCATCTCCATCCTCAGCGTGGCTTGCCTGACTACCGTAAATCAAACTGACTATAAGATACAAGAGGTAAATGAAAAAATATGTGAAACCTGTTTATTCCTTCAACGAGTGAAACGATAGCGAAACAAGGAAAATAAGTCCATGGCCGAACGAAAACGTTCACCGGTCTATAAGGAAGAAATACATTTCATTACAGTTCAACCAGACCATGCTATAACCGTATCCACGGCGTCAGTTCGGAACCGAAAACAATGGGTTAACAAAGTATAAAAGGCAACTTCAAAGGGGTAAAGTCAACCACGGACACCGGTGTTTCGAAAAAAGGCATCTCCATCCTTAGCGTGGCTTGCCTGACTACAGTAAATGAAACTGACTATAAGATACAAGAGGTAAATGAAAAAATATGTGAAACCTATTTATTCCTTCAACGAGTGAAACGATAGCGAAACAAGGAAAATAAGTCCATGTCGGAACGAAAACGTTCACCGGTCTATAAGGAAGAAAGACATTTCATCACAGTTCAACCAGACCATGCTATCACCGCCTCCACGGCGTCACTTCGGAACCGAAAACATTGGGTTAACAAAGTATAAAAGGCAACTTCAAACGGGTAAAGTCAACCACGGACACCGGTGTTTCGGCAAAAGGCATCTCCACTATCAGCGTGTCTTGCCTAACTATAATAAATGCGGAAATGCCTTTTTTCGAAACACCAGTATCCGTGGTTGACTTTACCCCTTAGACGTTGAATTTTATACTTTCTTTCTTCACTTACAGTTGTAGTTACCAAATCTTTCGAATGGTGTCGTCAGATTTGCCTAAAACTAAAGAGAAAAAAGTTTTTTAAAGTATTTTTTAAATGTGCCAAAAAGGCACTACCAAATTTTAGAAAAGAATCGCTGTATCACCTAAGGTGAGAAGTATAGTAACTCTTTGTTTGAAATGATTGAGTAGAAACACAATTTTGAACTTCCATTGTCTTTATTTATTTTAAAGACGACGTTTTGGTTAGAGATACTTACTAACCGAAACGTCGTGTTTAAAATAAATAAAGACAATGTAAGTCCGAAATTGTGCTTTTAAGTAGATTCTAGTTTTTAAATACCCCACTAGTTTTTTGATATTGTAGAATCAGATTTTCATACAGTTTTAGGTAGTTCCTAAATTATTGGCCACTATTGAATAGTGTCAACTTGGAGTATATTGGCAGATAAAGTTCTTCATTCGCTATTTTTCTAAAACTTTTTTGCGCTAAGCTTTTCGTCAATAATAATTAAGAATAAAGTTAAAAGCTAACAACATCTTCAAAAATAAATAATTACAGCGCTGTTGGGGTAATTCCATGCACTAAGTACGAGTATAATCTACTAAAAATTTAATAAATATTTTTATATAAAATGTAAAAAGTTAGGCTACTTTTTTTGGTCTATTATGGTGAAGAAATTTAAAGTTAAAATAAATTACTATGGTCTTCCTCCACTAATTCGTTTACTGCTTTATCTTCTTTGGAACTGGTTCATCCTTCAAGCCTAAACACTACTATAGTCTTCAGAAATGGTTATACAGTACAACTTCAGTAGTTCGGACACTCGCTAAAACGGACACTCCAGTAATCCGGATTGCTCTATAAACCGGACATTTTTAAAATTTTACCTCTCTACACCGGACGTTAAAACGTTTAGCCAATCGTGAAAGAACCTAGCCTATATTGCGTGTAAAACTAGCCACTAGCCTAAGAAACAACAAGACGGTTCATATGAAAGAAACATAACAATAATTTTCCTGTCTTAACAAGTTTCACGCGACGTAATAATTGTAGGCATTTCTGCATTCAGTTTATTCAGTCGTAAGTATGTACGAGACACGTCAGCACACTCACCAGAGATCCACGATTTTTGATATAAAGAAGAATAAAGACAAAATAAGGAACTTTGTGTCAAAATCATATCAAGGGACAGGTATGCGTCTGGGATGTATTTTCGTTTTTTTACGTTCGCCGATTTTTGCCGGTGTTCTCCAAGTTTATCGCATTTTTGTTATACACAGAATTCGAAAAGTGGCAGCAGCAGATAATCCTAAAGTTGAGGCTGCTTTATACAATTGGTTTTTACAACAACGGCTTGCCCACATACCGGTTTCTTCATATCTTTTAAGAACAAAAGCGAAGCATTTTTATGAACGCAGAACTCAAAAAGATGATTTTTTGGCGAGCTCTGGTTGGCTTGAGATGTTAAAAATTAGAGTTTAAGTGAAAATATGATGTCTGTGATATCAAATGAAAGGTAAATGAGTCTGGAGTTAAACAAAATACATTTTAGTTTTTTTAAAAAGGGTGGGGGTAGATTTTAAAAATTAGAGTTTATTTCAAAACATGGCTTGTGTGGTATCAAACGAAAGGTAATTGAGTCTGGAATTGAATAAAATATATTTCAGTTTTTAGTTATATTAGCTCACAAGTACACTATAACTATAGTACCTAGTGTGAGCTTAGGTGCCCATAGATTGGCAGAGTATCTTTAATTAGAATACCTAGTCCTGCACTGTTATGCCACTCGACGCCACTATAGAGGATGTCCCAAATTCGGTTTCTTTGGAAAGTCTAGACCCTCACTTCCGAGCGTCCAGTATAATGGAAAATGGTTTTTTTTAACTCTGCGTTTTGGGAGAGGGGGCTTAAGGTCACTGATGCGAATATTTGTAATTTTCAATAATTTTTCTTGAAGCCTCTTGTTACTAATTCTAAACAGAAGTAAGACATTTTTTTGCAAAGTTCTTATTTTTTCAGAAAAAATCATAAACCATAGATATGTTATGAAGATAAAACACCATGTAGATTTAAGGAATCGCAACATTTTTCAAATTTTTTATCTCGGTGTAATCGGTACTCATAGGGAAATCAAAAAATAATTTTTATTAAAATCAAAATTTTTAAATGCAAAAGGTTTGATATGGAAAGCCCCATATGTTGTTGTATCTATCTATCAATATTTGCACTAATAGAGCTTGGGTAGAGTCCCTGTGTGTGAGAGATATTGAGAGATATCGGTGTAGAGTCCTTGTCGCAGCCAACGATAAAGACCGGCCATGGCGCGTTATAAGCAAGTCGGCGGTCACGTGATCTTAGGAGTCCCAGGATACTTATTGTACTGCTTAATATATTATATGTTTTTACACAATTTAAATAAATTAACAAAAAATTTTTGTTCTTTTATAGGCAAAAATTGAAAAAAATATTTTGCTGATATATGTGTTTATTATGGATAAAAGAACTGAATCTATAAAATAAAAAATTATACAAAATTTGCACTCTAATATCTTCAGGTACATATATTAGGTACATAATATCGTTAGTAACTTCAAATCTATACAAGTCTTTCAAAATTGGACATATCAAACCTAAGCTTTTAGTTTTTTAATTTTTCTTTGGCTGTCATCATCTTTGAGTTCTTATTCAAAGATTTATTAGCAAACACTAAATCATTGTGCTTTTTAATAAAATTATTTAAAAAAACTTTACATGTCCTTAAACTAATTTTTTCAAGCTTTGACAATAGTTTTTCTCCACAAAAACACTCGCTAGAGTTATGTGAAGAAAAATTTTCGAAAAAGAAACGAGTGATTTTGTGAATAAGTGAGATGGTTTTCCCATTCAATGAACTGAATGTAGTGGTCGTCACAGCGGCGTAGCGTGGGGGGGGGGCGCGGGGGGTTCGTCGCCCCCCCCCCCCCCGCCCCGAGGGTACTGGCGCCCCACGGGTGGCCGAAGCGCCTGATGCTGCATTAAGGTATTAAGGAGCAGGGTTGCCAACGGCAAATTGAGAGCGGGAAAGGAAACGAAAGATATGATGACCTTTTTTTTTTGGTTTTTTTTTGGTCGCTAGATTTTTGAGGGCGGGAAAGGAAACGAAAGATATGATGACTTTTTTTTTTTTTGGTCGCCAGATTGTTGAGGGGCGCCCTTTTTGCTGTCGGCCCCCCCCCCCGCCCCTTCAGGCACGCTACGTTGCTGGGTCGTCAATAATTTTTTGAAAAATTACCCAGCACAAAGTTTAATATCTATTTCAATAAAGTGTAAGTTAACTACCAACTCATGTTCTTTTAAAAGCTGTATCTTACTTTTTAAATATTTCACAGTACCAGAGAGATTACTATCTGTTAACAATATTTTATAAATCAGTTTTTTAATATTGCGAGGGTGCGGAAGACATATTACCTTAGAATTGTAAATTGACGTGTATGCACTGGATAACTGGATAAACAAAGATGAAGCCAACATTAAAGTGTATCCACCATATCTTCGATTCTCAGGTTACCTTTTCAAGAGACCTAATTGTTCAATAAGAAATGACAACTGAACACATTTTTCACTCTCACTATCGAAAATGTCACTAAGGATGTCTATTACTTGATCAATCTTATCCAAGATCTTATCTTTTACCACTTTTTTCCCGTTTGCAACATATTAGGTTTCAGTTTTATAGTTGGACCGACAAGGAACACAACACTAATTACACGTTCGCGGCATTGTTTATCTTATAGTATATCAAATTATTTTGTACACATTTTTGACGTTGCTTTGTCAAACATTGTTTTGATGTTGTCGGCAATAAATGTTTTGAGTTTGAGTTTTTTTTAGTTATTTTCTTTATAATTTACTCATTAGCCATTAATTATTTTAACGCAGCCCACTACAGTCTTTTTCGTGGGTTGCGTTATTTCGTGCCCGAATTAAAAAAATCGACTTAAACAAACATACCAAAACTGAACACACATATGTTTTATAATGACAGCGGGCCGTGAGGCGTTTTTTTTGTGGGACTCCTACGGTCACGTGATATTTCCGCGCCCGGGCCGGTCTTTCTCGTGGGCTGCGGTCCTTGTATGTTGTAATAGTTGGATATTGTATCCAACATGCTGAACATGTAAGGCAAGGAAAGAGGCCGCGCCGGCGCATAAGGTACGAGGGGGTTAACACACCCCAATTTCCTTTTATTTTGATTGTTTAATACAAGATGGTCGCAGAACCCGCCTTGATGCCATATCGTGCTATTATTCTACAAATGCGTCAAATCTAGAGAAACGTTTGCGACATTTATTTATGAATCCTAGCGTAATTGTATGGAATTACCCGTTTCAGTGACTCGTCTGGGATTTTTGCAGAGATGACCTCGGCGCCCAATAAGCACGTTTTTTTTTGTTGAAGAGGATAAACAGCTCCTAATTACGAGCGGTACCAAAGTAACGAATATAAAATTCAAGTTCACAAAGAATACTGATTATTTGTAACTAAGTTATACGGACCTGCGGTAATCGCTCTTTGTTTTCTTTATTGTTAAGGATTTTTAAGACAGGATTGTCTTTATTTTATTAAGTTTAAGTTTTTGTGATGTGACAGCCCCTATAGTGACCACAGATTATAAGGAATACCTAAGCATAATGGCAAAGTTTTTTCAGGTAAGTTGAACTCATGCAGAGTAAGTATTTGAAATGGAGTAACAACGCGCGTCAAATTTTTAAACAGGCATTATTTTTGACACAATTATTTATTTTTATTTAAAATATTTTATATATAGTATTCCATTTAAAAGATTTTTAATGAAAAAATAAAAATATATTTAAAATTTAAAGAAAGTTCAAAAATTCAATCACATCAAATTTTTTTAAATGGAAATGGAAAATAAAAATTTCACGAATTTAATAAAATTCGAGTATGCTGTAGATCTTAACGTTTTGATCATAATATCTCATGGACACAAGATCGTATGACTGGTTATCAAGATAGAGGGCAGGTTTGTGAAGGATATTTTTTGCGAAAAAAACTAAATAATGGTTAGAAATATTTTTTATGGCTTTAGAAGGAAATTATATAGAAGCTTTTCTGTTGAGAATGTAGACGTTTAACAGAAAAAAAATTATTCCGGTAAAGAAAATGTTTTTTTTTGAAAACACTCCAATACACGATTCTCGATTGTTTTGTGTATTCTGTCATTTTAAAGGGTCTTAAAACTGCTACAAAAATGATAATAGGTTCATTTTGGTTGGCGTATATTACACTTTGGTACCGTTATTGTAATTAATGACTCGCTTCTCGCTCCTTTTTTGTTATTTACGGTCACGACGCCCGGTACTTACGGTGGCCGTCCTCTTATATTACCGTTATTTTTTAAGGTTACTTTTGTATTGGTTTTTTTAATGCAGTCGAATTTTTTACTAAAATTCGGTAGTTTGGTTTGTAAAAAGCCATAAATTTAATAAAAATAAATAAACAAATATAACTAAAGAAATAGTTGAAGGTGTGTGAAACTGAAAAGATCCCTCCGTAGATTTAGTCCGTCGATTTTATACCAGATGGTTTTCATAAGTTTGTCAAGTTTGACTTTGTCCACTTTTTCAAATAAAAATCAGAATGTTGTCAAATATTTTTGTGAACCTAATATGGTCCATCCTAGGTTAGTTTCTATCGCAGTAAGATTGTCTATAGTTTTAACTGTTCCTGTTATCAACTTGCCGTAAATATCTGCTCCCAGTAATAAACTAACTTCTGAAATTTTGTACTGTATTTAAAATCTTTTTATCTTCTAAAGGAGGAATAAAGTTGCAAATTTTATTTTGTTCAAGTTGATTGGAACGAAATCCAGAGATTTTTGTCAGTTATTAGAATAAAATGGATTTTTATTCCGCCTACTGCCGCCTGGTGGGGTGGTTGGTGGGATAGAGTAGTGCGAATAATAAAGGAACTCCTCAGAAGAAATTTGGGAAAAAGAACACTATACTATGATGAATTGTTTACAGTTTTGTGTGACTGTGAAGCAACTGTAAATGCAAGACCTGTAACTTACTTAGAAAATAGCTCGGAAGATTTGACACCACTCAGCCCAGATTCATTCCTGAAGACCTTAACTAGTAGCGAGACACCAGATTTAGACCAGATTGAAAGATTTAGTCTGAAGAAACGTCTAAACTACATGCATAAAGTTAGAGTAGCTTTCAGAGAAAGATTTAGAAATAAGTACTTGGCAATGTTAGTACAGTCGAAGAAAGGAAAGTACAAAGAAATCAAAGTTGGGGAAATAGTGCTTATTGGTAGTGACAATACGAAGAGAGCATTGTGGTCAATGGGGAGAATTGAAAACATAATGCCTGGAAAAGATGGTGTAGTGCGAGTTAAGAGAATTAAAACGGAAAATGGAATGTTGACAAGGCCAGTACAGAGAATTCATAGGTTGGAGATTGGTGCCGAAAATGTGTTGAATACTCTTAATCAAAATACAATTTGTCCAGTGACTGAAAGTCAAGCAGATAGAACTATAAGCTCCCAGAGACCGATTCCTTCCATGGAGATCAACAATGAAGAGGATATCGACCTTCCAGAGAACAATGTTCCAATTGAAGACAACTCGACTTCTACTGCCTCTACTGATACTAAACCACCCCGACATACTAAACGTGGAAGAGAAGTACGAATTCCACAACGCTATCAAAACTAGAAGTTTGTTGAAATCTCCGGACTTGGGCGGGAGTATGTTAGAAGATCCCTCCGTAGATTTAGTCCGTCGATTTTATACCAGTTGGTTTTCATAAGTTTTGACTTTGTCAAGTTTGACTTTGTCCACTTATTCAAATAAAAATCAGAATGTTGTCAAAATTAAAGTATCAGTATTTTCTTATTTAAAAACCCTTTTCAAACTCCAAACCTGCAACAGAACACAACATGAAACTATTAAATTAACGTTTGTGTTATTTGGTGTTCCAAAATCTTTTTTGCCCTGAATGTTACCGTTATTCTTAGTAACAATAACGGTAACAGCTGTTAAATTTTATGTTATTTTAGCTGACCTAAAATGCCCCTAATTTAACAAATTCTGTATCTTTATAATTAAAAAGTTCAAGTCGGTTGGTGCATTTTAAGTCACATGTATACTATAACTATTATAGTAGTGATCGTGTGAAAAATAAGAAAGAAAAGAATTTCCGATTTCAAAAAAATTTGTCCATTATTTTGAAACTTTTTTGTCTAGCAGTCTCGTCTGTCTGTATGTCTGTCTGTAACAAACAACGCGCAAAACTCAAAAACTGCTTGGCCGATTTTAATGAAATTTGGTAAATAGTTAAGTTTAAAATCCACCCGAAATAAGTAAAAAGGGAGGAGGTAAAATCATCTGAGCTAAGGTGCCCAGTAATTGGCAGAGTGATATTTATACCAGTGTCTACTATTATGTATAATTATTTTATATCAATAAATTTATTTTATTTCAGATTTCTCTGCTTATCTTATTAGCAGTCCTCTATGTGGCGCAATCGGCGCCCCACTTTAAAAAATGGGGTGGGGGAGGTTGTTGCGGAGGAGGACACGGCGGATATGGCGGCGGTGGCACTAAAGTTATTGTGGTGAAAACTATCGGTGGAGGTTAGTCATATTTATCCAATTTTTTTTTTCAAAATAACAAATCAAAGGCAACATCAAAACAATAAAGATGAATTAAATCTTATCATGAGAAACGATAAAACTAATTTTTTATAGTACTTTTAATTCCACTTCTTTTGATTTATCACTTAGCATCCTGGCTGTGATAGTGTTTTCGCTCCAAAACCGATATTTTTCTTAAAAATTGTAAAAGAAAGGAAAATGATCAGAAGAAGCGGAGTAGTACTATAAAAATTATTCTTAACGTTTTTCGCTAGGATGCATCGTTTCGCTGCAAATTCACTTTTTCTATAATTTTGTGAACGATTTTAGAAACCACCCTCTTTAAGGCAGTGTTTAACTTTAAAAACATAAAGTCAATATCCTTTCTGTGAAAGGTTTAAAGCCTTCTGTGTAATAAAAAGAAACAAATGTCAATAATATTGAAGCTAAATAAAATGAGCATGGGTAGTATTTTAATTCTTTTGCGAGCGGAAATGCTAATAATCTTGGAATATCTCAAAAAATGTGTACTGACAAAATTTATTTGCCTTTAAAAAAGAAGCATAATAAGCTTTAAAAAATTAAAATGGGACGACTGGGTAGGGAGATATGTAACCTATACTTCATTCAGGCACACTGTGTATACCCTGTAGATAGATAAAGCGTTATGAGTTTCATTTGATAATTTATATTTTTTTTAGGTTATGGTGGGGGACATCGAGGCTACGGCGGAGGTTACGGAGGCGGCAGAGGCTATGGCGGTGGTGGAGGGTACGGGGGTGGAGGCGGAGGAGGTGGAGGCGGAGGATATGGAGGCGGCTTCGGAGGAGGATTTGGATTTGGTGGAGGTGGCGGTTATGGATATGGTAAAAGGAAATAGTTTTAATTTTTAAGTTACAATAAGTACCCATTTATTTATTTTTTTGTAAAAAAGTTATATTTTAAATTAAACAAATTTATTTAAAATATATTCAAAATTTATCAATTTCACAGTAAGAGGTACTTGGATATAGTTCTTTATAACTTTACTGTAATAATGGTAGGTAGGAGAGATTGTAGGTACTGCTTGGACTTTCCGTGCAAAATTCCACTCTAATCTAATCTGCATCGTTTCCCGGATAGCGCTAATACCCTGATCTCCCCTACTAACTTGTTTTTAATAAAACTTTTAAAAATATTTATTATTGTTTTTTATTTTACTTTTCCTCAGAAAAACACGATTTTTTTAATAGATCATTTAGGTGTTTATTTTACAGATTTAAAAATCTTGCTACAATCAAGATTATTAACATTTTGTTTGAGGTTAAGGCACTGGCAACACAGGACCGTATATTAGCCATTGACTTCTATACCCTAGGCCCTTTCAGGGCCTTATACAACTCAATGATATTAGCTCACACTTATACTATAAGTATAGTAGTGTGAGCTATGGTGTACTATAAGTATAGTAGTGTGAGCTATGGAGATCGTGTCAGAAATAATAAAAAAAAGTTGTTCTGATATTGAATTTTTTTATATATATTTGCGTTTCAGATGATTTTGAAACTTTGTTCTCACACCGCCTGTCTGTATGTCTGTCTGTAATGACCTGTACCTAGCTTGGGTTTTGGCTCTAGAATAGAGATGTCGATTTTCGTTACTTTTGAATACTCGTTACTAATCGTTACTCGACTACTCAATAATCATTTTATCTATTCGTTACTATCGTTACTTTGATTACTGTAACTGTATTCAATTCAATCATACAATTAGTGCAAAATTTTTGGACTGTCGTTAATTCGAAAATTATTTACTTGTAGGTATATTTTCGCTGTTGATATTATGGAAATATTCAATTAAAATTTTCAAAATGCAGGCTAAAATTAAAAAAATAAAGATAGGAATTATGTAGGAACTGTTCTGTGTACAACTTTGCTTTAAAAATCTACTGCCTTACAAACAAAGAAATACATACTTAAAATCTAAAAGTAAATAAAAATAGAGACAAAAATAACAATCTTAGACGAGAACTCAAAAAATATACAAAAAGTTTGGACAAAGACCAAAAAAATAAAAAAGTACATTCTGTATAATAGATGATCACAACCTACCTTTTCTTATTGTTACCTTTTACAAATAGAATTTAAATGCGTTAGTTACTTAAGTTATCATAGTTACTCCCTGATTTTGAATTACCGACTTTTAAGTGATTACTGAATACTAAAATAATCGAAGGAATCAAAGTAATCAAAGTAACGAAAGTAATCTTTTAATTTTCGGATCGGTATTCGTTACTCCGGTATTTGTCGAGTAACAAGTACTCGAGTAACAAATAGCTACTTTTTCAACAACTCTACTCTAGATGGTCCTATTTAAAAATAAATAAAATCCAAGGGTCGCACTGTGGTCATAAGCAAAAAAAAGGATAGGCCTAAATTGTGGGAGCTTAGTATTTTTAAATTGCGTTGTTGCGACTAGCGTAATAAAAATAGGCAAAACACTTTAAAGTTTAAACATTTGAAGAATTAGGACTTTAACAGAATAAAATAAAAAAGTGGGGTGCTTTGAATTAACTATTTATTTTTGTAAAAATGGGTTTCTAAGTAAAAACTAGGTTTGTAGTCTAATTATTTTCCAGTTTTTGGAACAGCACCCTAAGAAACAAATTTAAGACAAATCGTTTATAGTCCGCCATTTCGGATCCATCATGTTGACTTTTTTTTACACCTTTTTACTTTAAATGCTCAAAAGTTTCAAATTTGATCTGGTTATAAATGGAAAAATCCACTATTTCGGACCCACCTAATTGATCTTAAATACCGCAAAGTCTCAAGTTTGGAACAATTCGATTTATAAAAAAGAAAGTCCGCCAAATATTAAATTTTATTGTCGCTGTAATGGCGGCACTTTACTTGGCGTAGCGTATTCGTCTATTTGCTTTATTTGTCCAAAAACGGCGATGCGTCTACTACTGAATTTTTATTAAAAGGATTTTTTTGCCAGCAACGCTAGGTTTCGATACTGCACATCCAGTATTTTATTACCCCAAGTAACATTATTACCACTCAAGGTTTTATTAATTTGATTCCTAGGTTATTTAGAGGGTGCTGTTATGGGCTTTAGGATCAATTTGGCTACATAAAGGTAATTGCCAATTACCTAAAGGGGTGTTATACAACCAAAAAGTGATTTATAAAGGGACTATAATAAATATTCCTTCTGTTCCTTTTAGATACTTTTGGTTTTATTCATTGACTTCTAGCCCTTTCAGGGCTTTATACAACTGAATGGTTTTATTGATTTCTGATTTATAAAGATGGTCTTATAAAACCATTTTACCTAAAGTTTTGAAAAAGAAATAAATATAAACTTTAGTCATTTAGTTTTTTTCATTACTTTAGGTCATCACAAAAGTGTTTTATAATAGAGCTAAAAGGTTATCTTATATTCTTTTGTTTTTATAGTTACCAGTAGTTTAAAAGTAAATATGATTTGATAGGTGGCCATATAGAACCTAGGTTCCTTAAGGTTTTTAAGAGTAGTAAATATAAACTTTAGACTTTTGGTTTTTGCCATTACTTTTAGGCATTTTAAAAAGGTTTTATAGGAAGGCTTAAAGGTAAACTTAATTCTTTTGTTTTTATAGTTACCCATAGCTGTATATTAAATATTATTTAAATAGGCGGCCATATAAAACCTTGTTTCCTTAAGGGTTCTAACAGAAGTAAGTAAATACTTTCGTGTTTTATTTTTTTAGGTATTTCTTGTAAAAGTAATAGATATACCTAGGTACAGATTGGTACCTACCTATTGCAAGATTGATTATTTAAAGCCCAATAATTAATAATTGTCGAGTTTCCGGCCTCCTGGGTAGGACACCCATGCCTAGATAGGGCCTATTTAGACGGCCAATCTAAGAGGTTACCCTTGAAGACAAATCGGTTCATAAATGGGATAGTCCGCCATTTTTACCTTAAATGCTCAAAAGTTTCAATACCGCAGTCTCAAGTTTGGAACAATTTGATTTATAAAAATATGTCCGCTAAATCTTAAATTTTATTGTCGCTGTAATAGCGGTACTTTACTTGGCGAAGCAGATTCGTCTATTTGCTTTATTTGTCCAAAAACGACGATGTGTCTACTACTGAATTTTTATTAAAAGGATTTTTTTGCCAGCAACGCTAGGTTTCGGTCGCAGCCCACGAGAAAGACCGGCCCGGGCGCGGAAATATCACGTGACCGCAGGAGTCCCACAAAAAAACGCCTCACGGCCCACTGTCATTATAAAACATGTGTGTGTTCAGTTTTGGTATGTTTGTTTACGTCGATTTTTTTTTAATTCGGGCACGAATTTTATGTGAATTTTATCAAAGTTATTAAAATAACGCAGCCCACGAAAAAGACTGTAGTGGGCTGCGTTAAAATAATTAATGGCTAATGAGTAAATTATAAAGAAAATACCTATAAGATAAACAATGCCGCGAACGTGTAATTAGTGTTGTTCCTTGTTGGTCCAACTATAAAACTGAAACCTAATATGTTGCAAACGGGAAAGAAGTGGTAAAAGATAAGATCTTGGATAAGATTGATCAAGTAATAGACATCCTTAGTGACATTTTCGATAGTGAGAGTGAAAAATGTGTTCAGTTGTCATTTCTTATTAAACAATTAGGTCTCTTGAAAAGGTAACCTGAGAATCGAAGATATGGTGGATACACTTTAATGTTGGCTTCATCTTTGTTTATCCAGTTATCTAGTGCATACACGTCAATTTACAATTCTAAGGTAATATGTCTTCCGCACCCTCGCAATATTAAAAAACTGATTTGTAAAATATTGTTAACAGATAGTAATCTCTCTGGTAGTGTGAAATATTTAAAAAGTAAGATACAGCTTTTAAAAGAACATGAGTTGGTAGTTAACTTACACTTTATTGAAATAGAATTAAACTTTGTGCTGGGTAATTTTTCAAAAAATTATTGACGACCACTACATTCAGTTCATTGAATGGGAAAAGCATCTCACTTATTCACAAAATCACTTGTTTCTTTTTAATAAATTATTGTGAAATGTTTTATATTGAAAATTTTTCTTCAGATAACTCTAGCGAGGGTTTTTGTGGAGAAAAACTACTGTCAAAGCTTGAAAAAATTAGTTTAAGAGCATGTAAGTTTTTTTAAATAATTTTATTAAAAAGCACAATGATTTAGTGTCTGCTAATAAATCTTTGAATAAGAACTCAAAGATGATGACAGTCAAAGAAAAATTAAAAAACTAAAAGCTTAGGTTTGATATGTCCAATTTTGAAAGACTTGTATAGATTTGAAGTTACTAACGATATTATGTACCTAATATATGTACCTGAAGATATTAGAGTGCAAATTTTGTATAATTTTTTATTTCATAGATTCAGTTCTTTTATCCATAATAAACACATATATCAGCAAAATATTTTTTCAATTTTTGCCTCTAAAAGAACAAAAAATTTTTGTTAATTTATTTAAATTGTGTAAAAACATATAATATATTAAGCAATACAATAAGAATCCTGGGACTCCTAAGATCACGTTACCGCCGACTTGCTTATAACGCGCCATGGCCGGTCTTTATCGTTGGCTGCGGTTTCGATACTGCCCATCCAGTATTTTATTACACGAGTCATTACTGGTCTAGCTAAAAGGCGAAGTGGTTGAAAAAGCTGTCACAAAAACAGTCAGAAATTTTATAAAAACACTCACATTCATTGTCTTTAAGTATTATCCAATCCAAAAACATCCTCTTCCATTATATTATACTCTATTATTGAGGGATTCTATTAATAGAATAGGCATTTTCATCTACAGTTTCAATATGTATTAGTCAATACTAAATACACTTTTTTTGGATTTAACTTCTTCTTTTGTGCTGAAATGTTCTGCCGTTCTTTTTCGAATTTCATCGACCCCCTCTTCACCTTGTGCCCACTCTAGCACAAGTCTGCGACCATATAAATGGGTACTTTGCCCCAGTGCTTCAAATGCAGCCTAAAAAGAGTGGATTATTAAATCGCAACCTGAAAACTAAAGAAGAAACGTGTTTTCAAAAATCAACTTAAGCCTTTTTAAGTTACTCCAATGAAGTTGCTTAGCTAGACATCATCAGTTAGTTGGAAAACAGTTTGAAAAAGAAAAACAAACGCTCTTAATCTTAAACTTTTCAAACAACCACATCTGCTATAGTAGTGTTTTTGGATATGCAGTGACGTAAAAATTTCAGCAATATAATAGACAATGACACGTAAATATGTTTATTTGAACAATGATTAAGTAGAAACAAATTTCGGACTTCCATTGTCTTTATTTATTTTAAACACGACGTTTCGGTTAGTAAGTATCTCTAACCGTATTCAATTGTCAACTAAACAATCTAGTCTATAGGCTTACTACTTATACTACTTGATGTGTAGTCAGGTGTAACGGCCCGACCCCTTTTAAATCCTAAGACGCCTGTTTTCGTCAATGAGTGTTTTCTATATGTTTGGTATGTCCGTGCTTGGTGGACTGAAAACTTCTTTATTCAGCATTATAAACGCAGCTTCAATAAGCTTTCATTTTCGCCAATACAACTCCTTATGCAAAACTTTAGCTTTTGACCACTGAATCCTGTAATCATTTGACCATGCATGATCCGCTAAACCAGATTTTTCAATATCTCCTAATTGGGTACTTTTTAAATTTGGTCAATACATTCCTTATTAATTGAGGGATTTTCTGATACTGTTTTAGTTACAAAACTCCTTATCGTATTTCCCGATGAATATACTGTTTTTATATTATAGTACTTCGCTATCGCGATAGATCCCCAAGTAACGTTATTACCACTCAAGGTTTTATTAATTTGGTTCCAAGGTTATTTAGAGGGTGCTGTTATGGCTTTTAGGATCAATTTGGCTACAAAAAGGTAATTTATATTGCCAATTACCTAAAGAGGTGTTATACAACCAAAAAGTGTTCTTCTGTTCCTTTTAGATACTTTTGGTTTTATTGATTTCTGATTTATAAAGATGGTCTTATAAAACCCTTTTACCTAAAGTTTTTAAAAAGAAATAAATATGAACTTTGGTCTTTTAGTTTTTTTCATTACTTTAGGTAATAACAAAAGTGTTTTATAATAGAGCTAAAAGGTTACCTTATATCCTTTTGTTTTTGTAGGTACCAGTAGTTTAATAGTAAATATGATTATATAGGCGGCCATATAGAACCTAGTTTCCTTAAGGTTTTTAAGAGTGGTAAATATAAACTTCAGACTTTTGGTTTTTGCCATTACTTTTAGGCATTTTAAACAGGTTTTATTGGAAGGCTTAAAGGTAAACTTAATTCTTTTGTATTTATGGTTACCCATAGCTGCATATTAAATATTATTTAAATAGGCGGTCTTATAAAACTTTGTTTCCTTAAGGGTTCTAACAGAAGTAAATAAATACTTTCGCATTTTAGTTTTTACTAGTACTAGTACAGATTGGTACCTACCTATTGCAAGATTGATTATTTATTATCCTCCTGGGTAGGGCACCCAAGCCTAGATAAGGCCTGTTTAAACGCCCAATATAAGAGGTTTCCCTCCAACCTGCAAGCACAACGGATATCATTGCACTGGCCCTCCTGATTGTGTGCAAATTGCACGATAAAAAACATTTAAATTTAACACAACACTTTAAAAAACAAATACAAAAAATTTAAGTGAGGTTATGTTCACTATGTTTACCTTCTCTTTTTTATTGGTTTCATAAGCGCACTCAAAAATCCTTGTTGCGATAGAGTAACAAATAAAACCAAGTGACCACTATAAAACGATAATGGCGTATATAGAATTATTTTAAAAATATTGTAAACAGAAAATATTTATCTAGTCGTTTTAGCAGTGTTTTTTAACAATAATTTTACTTTAATTTTGATTTATGTAAACCAAACAGACTTTTTTAATGGTGAATAGTGTAAATTATTTTTTTTTATTTTAAATATTTGTTATTTAGTTATCAAAAAACTATTAAAAAGCATTTGTGAGCTGGCGCGCTTGTTTTGAGAGCTTTTCAGATACGACAACGGATAATTATTTTGAGAATTTGCTACATTTGGTTTGTTTTTAATTTTAGAGATCGTTGAGTTTATTAATTTCTCGGAGTAACCATTCTGTTGTAAAGCCTTTTTGATATTGTTAATTTCTGTGGTTAATTCTTTATTATTACTACAAATATTTACGGCTCTTAAATACAAACTTCTTATAACTCCTTGTTTTGTAGCAACATAATGATTAGATTTAAAATTTAGGTACTGTTCCGTGTGTGTAGGTTTACTATATACAGTGGTTTGAATGTTTCTGTCTAATCGTTTGACAAGAACATCCAAAAAAGGTGAGCCCGAATCTTTTTCAATTTCCATGGTGCATTTGATTGTTGGATGAATATCGTTCAGATGGTCTAGAAAATTCTGTAGTTCGTCATCATTTTCCGGCCATATAATAAATGTGTCATCCATGTATCGTATCCATAGTTTTGGTTTGACTCTTACTGTGTTGATCGCATGGTCCTCGAACCACTCCATGTAGATGTTTGCTACCACTGGCGAAAGAGACGAACCCATTGGAATTCCATCATTTTCTGCGTAAAACTTATCTTTCACTTGAAAGTAAGAGTTACAGAGACAGAGCTCCAACAAATCCATCACCCTCTCCAACGATAGCGTTGTTCTCTCGTGAAGTGTATCATCAGTTTGTTATCTATTTTTTTTTAAATGATACTGAGTCACATTTACTGGCACGTTGGTGTAAAGACTTTCTACTTCAAAACTTTTATCGTCGGGATCTAATTCGATCCTTTTTAAAATCTCGACAAAATCTTCCCACAAAAGATTCGGACTTACCCTGTAATGGTTGAATTATATCGAATAAAAACCTCGACAAAGTGCTGGTCGGTAAGTCCCTGGAGCTGGCAATTGGTCGCAGTGGTATATCCTTCTTATGGATCCTTGGTAAACCATAGAAATGTGGTGCCTTACTGTGGTGTGGAGTCAGGCGGGATCTAACGACGTCCGGGATATTTTCTGCATACTTCTTCAATGTCCTGTAGATGCGTCCTTCTATGGTTGTGGTTGGATCTTTTTGTAGTGTTTTGTAGTCTCCTTTCTCCAAAACTTCTTCGATCTTTCTGACGTATGTCTCGACATCCATGATAACCGCCACATTTCCTTTGTCGGCAGGTAGAATCTTCTTTAGTTTACACTTGAAAACGGTTAGAGATACTTACTCTTTTACATAAGATTTTATAAAGGTAAACAATTTGCGAAATCAAAGAACTCCCTTTGATTTCGCATATTGATCACCGGTTTTATCAGGGTATTAATTTTTAGACTATCGTAGTCTTCTGGACTATAAATGAAAAAAAATGGGATTAACTCACCTTAGCATCAGAAGCTGTGGCGTAGTCAACAAAGGCAAAACCTCTATGCGAATCAGCTCCAGGAGTCATCTTTTTGGGTAGTCTCAAAGCTTTAATTTCTCCAAATGTGCTGAACAGTTCGTAAATTTCTTTTCTATTGGCTTGGAAAGGCACATTTCTAACCAATATTTTCGAGCCGGTCTGTTTGGTGAGTTTAGCGGATTTTTTGGCAGTGTTTACGTCGTTCCTAAAGTTTATAATAAATCATGATTTCGGTTCGGTCATAGATAGTCCACTGTACACCGGTATATTTTTTAAGTGATGAGTAACATGCTGAATTTTCGTACATAGCTTTATTTTTCCGAGACACCCAACTTTTACCTCTGCGCACATTCTCGAAAGTGATTCTTAACAGAGGGCGCGAACGCAGAAATCTTTTTAGCTTTGGACTGACTAAACCAAGCATACGGTTTTGGGGACAATGTTGCCATTTAGTTTCAAACATATTGTCATAAATAAATTTAAATTCAAACTAATCTACTATAAAAACGTAGCAATAATCAATATGCTGGAAAATGGACCGGCATCACTTTAACAAGTGATCATCCCAGTACACCACTGAAATACGTTGTCCTACGAAACACACCCAGTTCACCACTGAAATACGTGGTCCCTACGAACCCAGTACACCAATGAAATAATGTGGTCCCTACTAAACATACCTAAGTAAAACCCCACTTTCGCTTTATGGCCCATAAGGCCAACTCTCTACGGCCTATAAGGTCTATTCCTTATGGCCCCTAGGTCAACTCACTCCAGCCAGCATCCCTCTTTTTACATTATTTAGTTATTGATAGCAATCACCTCTATTCCTGTTAATCTATTTTTCTTATATAAAATACATGTATAAATGTGGATTCTTTCTACTTAATTTTCATATTCTCCTAAATCTCTCTGTCACAAGGGCACTAAATAACAAACCTTGAGACATATATGGTAGATACCACTTGTCTAAATTTTTTACTGTTACTTTTTTCATATCATAAATTACAAGATGAAAAAAGTAACACGTTAAGAATTGGTACCTTGCTATTTTTTTCTATGGCTTAATAAATGTATTTTAAATTAACTGGCAACATTCTACCCAAAATAGCATGTTTGGTTTAGTCAGTTCCATGCCCGAAAGATTTCTGCGCCCGCTAATCCTATTAGGAATCGCTTTCAAGAATTTTCGCAGAAGAAAAAGTTGGTTGAATTAAGGTCACTATATCTCGAAGTTCAGGAACTTTGTGATATTGTCATGAAGGGCGCGTGACATAAAGTTAAACAAATATTTCCCAAATAATTAAAAAGGAACTTAATAAATTATTATATGTATTAACTTTTTGGGACAACCTATAAGTCGATATAAATCGATTGACGTCAATAACTATTATTGCAATTCGGCAGAAATAGTTTATAAATTCGCGGGCAATGCATATTTCCGGGCTTTTTTTCTGACAGGGACTCGGGGAGAACTAAATACCGCGGGGCGGGCGTCGCCTCGCGGAACTAAAGTTTCGGCTTTTTTCCTTATAACGAACGTTAAGACCGGGTGAGTGCGGGCGGCCACATCGAGTGACGTAATCGACTGACGATAATTTGGGCGTGAACTGGGGTTCCTAGATAACCAGCCGGCCGCAAATTCTGTTGTTTCCAGGTAAGTCCGGGTGTCGCCCCCATAGCCAACTCCCCAACATTTGCTGTATCATTTATTGGTTCTTAGTTTTATAATACATCTTTTAACCCCCTACAGGTGTTATTTAATCTGCATCCCTTAGTTTTTAAACAAAGATCTCCGTCGGCTCGAATCGAAATAACTCCGTTAGATCGATTCGACCGGCGCGGTATCATTTAAACAAATTGTTAATAACGAATAGTATTGGGGTTGTAAGGTAGTGGCTGGTAATTAACGACCGGGCAATACCTGTAACCAGCCCCGTACCCCCCAATTCGTGACAATATAGTGACTTTAGGTCGAATAGGAAAAATAATGCCATGTACATACAAAAATGCAGCCTGTTAATCACCACTTAAAAAATAGACCGATGTACGGTGGAGTATCATTACAGTCTTTACATAACATTTTTTAAAGGTAAGAGGAACTTCATTGACTTCGAAAATTGTTCACCGGTTTTATCAGGGTAATAATTTTTAAATATCATAGAAACGATCGCACAGAAACGTTTCTCAACCAATAGCAGCGTAAACTGTCGTCCTTAACTAAAAAGCAGAACCGAACCGAACTCCACCATTAGGTAAATTGAGATAATAGCAAAAAACATTTAATGTTTTGGGCCACCCTATAAAGATTTTCGAATTTTAAAATTAATATTCACCAAACTTATTGCAAAATAAGGTTAGGTTAACGTAAGAGGAAAATATGACACATACTGGTAGCCTTGGTGGCTTGGTGCGTTCACGCATTGAACACGAGTGAGTTAAAGGAATCTCGCTTGCTACAGTGGCGGGTTCGATCCCCGTCGGTTGTCGAGGTCGGTTGCGGCAGACATTTATAGGATTCCTGGGGAGTGTAAAATGTAATATTGTCCTACCCCTTCATTCCCGCCGGTAACAAGGCTGGATGAGGTCGGATATCTGGTGAAGACGGACTTTGCTACATACACCTTTAGTCGGTAGGCCATTCTAAGGGACAAAAGGACCGGATAAAAAAAATACTCGGTCTGGGTTTCCAAAGGTGGCCGATGACCCGTGCAATTAGGCGTTCCGAAATGGCGGCCTTAGTGTCGGCGAAAAAGTCACGGTTATTAAAAAAGAAAAAAAAATACCCAGACTGTTTTATAGAATAGTAATAAAGTTGATATTTTCTTTTTGATTGAACTTTTAAAAAATAGTAAGAAATCAATTTTATTTATTTATTAATAAAATTAATCATAATTAACATCTAAACTAAATTCTAAACCTAATTTTACAACAAAATAAATTGAAAATATAAAAAAAATTGTTATTCGTTGTCAATTTCCTTCGCTTCCCGAGCGTTAAGCAAATATACTACCAAATTGATTACTAGAAGATTTTTTCAAAAATAGTGTCGATTCTCAGGCATTAAGGACAACAGATTCTCGCTTATCATGGCTTTGCGATCAGATTTAATACTTCTAGGTTCCTGAATACAAGATATGGTCTTTGAAATTTTAAGGACTTTGCCTTCAGAAAGTTTAATTGGAAAACGCTGTCAGTTATTTCATGATAGCTCTTTTTGTATTTAATGAAGTATTGTCAGGAATGCAAATTACCCTTGACTGTGCCACTGTCCGAAACCAGCTTCGAAAAACGAAAAGCGCAAAACATGGAAATTTGCAGAGATAGGAAAGTGGTTCGACCTCCCTGCATTATGGTAAACATCTAAGTGCCGCCTACCACACAGCAGGTGGTTGATGCGAGAAAAACTACTGAAAAGTTAAGAGTGGGAGTTGTAATAATTAAGCGAGAGGAAACCTTAATTAAATGGAGGGTTTTCACTTCAACGTGATTAAATATGGAAAAACTGTGAGACAAGAAAGTGTGGTCTGCAAAATGTAATTTTATCTCTGTTTTTGTTTAGCTCATTAGCTAGAATGTAAAGTAAACTTTAGGATTATCAGCAACGCCACTGACTTGGTTCCTCTAAGCTCTTCAAAGAGGGGATCATGGATTACTTGGGTCCAACCTACCGTTAATAAAAACCCAAGCTTTGAGGAGACAAGTCGGTAGTCACATTCTAAGTTTTGTTGAACTTAAACTAAAACCTCTAAATTAATTGTCGATCATAAGAAAAGTCTTGAAACAATTTGTAAATTGCAACAGAGTTTTATTTTGTATTAATGTTTGTAACATTTTTAAAACTATTTTATATTTATTTTTTACAGACAAGAGATCTATTACGGTACCCTCGTTTAAGGGTTCGATTTTAAAACAAAATCGTACCCGACATATTGCCCGCGCTCAGCCACCACTTCTACCATATTCCTTAAGTATGGTGTGTGTTGTGACTGATTTTATCTAAGGAATAGTTATCCGGCCACTAATAGAAATCTGTATACTGCATTTCTTTTACATCAACGTCCTGGTCGCACTGACACAATCGCAAAAGTGATCATTTTATTTCAGCAAAAGATTTAAGAGATTTTGGAAAAAAATTACTAAACTACTAAAACATGATAACCTAAACTTTTTCTTAAGCTATATGTCAAAAACTTCGAACATTAAACCCCGTAAAAGCAGCATACTTTCTTATTGATTGAGTCTAATATTTACAAAAGGACCAGGGGGGAAAAGAACCCAAATTGCCACGTTGACATAATGTGATAAGATAACTAAAAAGACATAATTAAATAAACGATATTTTCTTTAAAAATTAACAATATTTTCATTCAAAATAAAATGTAAAAGCCTATCTTACTAGTTTCATCAAGATAAATACAATAAAATATTTATACTTTTGTCAAATTACATTAATTAATAATAATTGTGTGTTTTAAAAGTTCGAAAAAATTAACAGCGCGCCAACCTCGCCAACAACGGCGTGGTCGATGACGTACTGTCACTTGTTGTTGATGGCCGTCATTGTATTTTGAATCGTTGTGGACTAAAAGGTGATCCGTGCAAAAAAGCCTGTGATTTGGTGATTTTTTATCGTTTTTTTTTGCGTTAAAGTCAATATGGTAAAAAAGTGGGAGGTGTGTAAAACATCCTATGCTGTACGAAATAAACGGTCCTTTTACAAGTAAGTAAACAGCTTATTTATCTGTAAACAAAACATAGGCGTAGTTAAATATTTTAAGCATTGTTATGTAAACAAAAAGCCGGTTCTTAAGCTGCCGCATTGTTTTTAATGTTTTATACCTGCACGATTTTGTATTATTGAGCTTCAAAAAATTATATACTACAATAGAATGTTGAATCATTTTTAATATAAAAAAGTATTCTCTGGCTTAATGCTGTATTATGGTTTTGTATTATTTTTAAGATTTACAAAGAAATGTTTGTATCATTAAAGGTTTAGGAATGTTTTCAAATTGACTTGACAACAATGTCTGAAGATCATTTAGTCAAACACACCTAACTATTGTTTGAGGTTATGCTGCTTCTAGTAGTTCAATGTTTTAAGGTCAAACATATTGGGATTACGTACCGGGGGTGGTCAAAAATATCTCCATAGACAATAATTTCGACCTAAGACGTTTTCGATTGTTACTAATGAACTATACGGTCAATTTTCACACAACTTTGTCAACCGTAGTGCAAATCTAATTCTAGTTTCTACTTACTTCATTGTTCTCTCAGATCGCTTTAGCTCCAACGATTTTGCATCTAAAACACTTTGTTGCAGAGTTTTTAACGCTTTGTCGCAACTTTTCTTGTGGTAAAATCTGACAAAACCATATCCCATCGACAGTGTTTGGCCTGGATTACTTTTGTCTTTTTTTCTGGCAACTTGAGCGTAGTTGATCTTTCCACATTTTTCAAAATGCTAAAAAAACATTCATGCCATTTACGCGTATGCTAGATACGGAATGAAGGAGAAAAAGCAAAAAAAAAATCTAATCATAACAAAAACATTTTATGCGAAAAAAGCCAAGTACGCGAAAATGTTAATCCGTAAGAAGAGTTGAGAAAAAAGTAAAGTCAAGTTCTCCAATACAAATTTCAAAATGAAAGGTTCTTACTAGTTTGGAATTTTTTTTTTTTAACTTTGCTATTACAGCCAAGCTTCTTTATGTTCAATTTCGTACCGTACCTAAGAGTCATTTGCAGCCGTAATAGCCAAGTTTAGAAAAACATTTCCAAACTAGTAAGAAATTTCATTAATTTTGAAATTTGTATTGGACAACCTGGCTTTACTTTTATCTCAATTCTTTTTACGAAATACCATTTTCGAGTACTTGGTTTTTTTTTACATAAAATGTTTTTGTTATGATTTCATTCCTGTTTTAAAGGATTTGGGTAATATTTAAGTTTTCAACTTGTAAAATATTCGGAATATTGTTCAAAACTTTTGCAATGCCTTAATAAAAATTTTGCGGTTTTTTAAATTTTTTCCTATGGTTTTATCATAGATCCTATCAGCCGTTTAAAGCTCAGCTCTCTAGCGTTCCTGGAAGTGGGCAATGTTACTTTTACATAACTTTACATTTATAGGGGAGGCAAGTAAATTAAAATTTTAGTGTTTTTAAATTTTTTCCTATAGTTTTATCATAGTTCCTATTAGTCTTCCAAAGCTCAGCTCTATAGCGCTTCTGGAAGTGGGCAATGTTACTTTTACATAACTTTACATTTATAGGGGAGGGAAGTTAATTAAAATTTTGGGGTTTCTTTATTTTTTTCTACCGTTTTATCATAGTTTCTATCGGTCTTCCAAAGCTTAGCTCTCAAGCGTTTCTGTAAGTGGACAAGGTTACTTTAACATAACTTTACATTTATAGGGGAGGAAAACAAATTAAAATGTTGAAGTTTTAAAAAAATTTCCTAGTATTTTGTAACTACTTTACTACTTTATGGAAGTCCATGAAACTTGAAGGGGTTGTTAACTTTACGAAGATCTATGACTGTGCAAAGTTTGAGTTTCATAGCTCAATCCGAAGTAGTAGATAGCTCAAATATGGGCTCAAATGTTTCAAGAAAATATGGTACAGCAGTTTACGCGAACTTGGCGGGGCACGTGGGAAAAAACTAAATAAAAAAAATTCTTCATTCATTCATTCATATCTCTGTTTGGGTGGCCTATGCATCAAAGGCCATCTAGCCACAGTCTGCAACTTAATGCTCTGATTTCTGATTTGGACAATCACAACACACTCACATTCATACACATATAGACCCCCATGGTAGGCAATTTTCTTTTCCCATGGAGGGTTTAATTTTGCCTGATGCTTTGTCGAACACAGGGGTCTTTATCGTGCTAGCGCCATCTACGCTCTTAACACGGGACCACCGGCTTAACGTGACTTCCGAACCACGATCTTGTATTCATCATCAATTTTGCCTATTGGCCTTACCCCTACTTCCGGTAAATCTGTATTCACAAACGGAGAGTAGGTTCGAGTTTGTAGTGGCAGGCATGGGATTCGAACCACACACCCTCTGATTGGCAATCGGACACTTCGCCCACTGAACCAATCAGGGCCACAAAAAAAATTCTTTTTGTAAAATATACAGGGTGTCATTAAAAGTTTGTAACAAACTTTGACAGGTGATAGTAAACATAAAAATAAGAAAAAAAGTTCATATGAACATAGGTCCTAAAATGCATAGTAGGGGAGCTACGGGCACCAAAAGGGTTAATATCGAAAATGGTTTTTTTTTATACAGGAACTTTAAAAAGCTATGGAATTTTACAAAAAATTGCAATTGTTAATTAATTTTGACCCTTCACATTGTGGTAAGGTAAAAAAATAATTACTTAACTCAAAAGGGTACTTTTGGTAGGGGTGGGGGGTTGTTTTAACAAGATTTTTTTTTGTATTGCATTTTTTTACATTTTGAGTCTATTTTTAAAAACTACTCCCTTTTTTAAGTAAAAAAGGTACTCTTGTCTAAAGTCGCCCAGAGTAACGGTTTACGAAATAATTGAGCGTAAATATTTTTAGTACCTTAGAATTTTTTTTTGTATTGCATTTTTTTACATTTTGAGACCATTTTTAAAAACTACTCCCTTTTTTAAGTAAAAAAGGTACTCTTGTGTAAAGTCGCCCAGAGCAACGGTTTACGAGATAATTGAGCGTAAACTTTTTTAGTACCTCCCATAAGCAGAATAACTTTTACGTTCAATTATCTCGTAAACCGTTGCTCTGGACGACTTTAGACAAGAGTACCTTTTTTACTTAAAAAAAGGAGTAGTTTTTAAAAATGGACTCAAAATGTAAAAAAATGCAATACAAAAAAAAATCTTGTTAAAACAACCCCCCACCCCTACCAAAAGTACCCTTTTGAGTTAAGTAATTATTTTTTTACCTTACCACAATGTGAAGGGTCAAAATTAATTAACAATTGCAATTTTTTGTAAAATTCCATAGCTTTTTAAAGTTCCTGTATAAAAAAAAACCATTTTCGATATTAACCCTTTTGGTGCCCGTAGCTCCCCTACTATGCATTTTAGGACCTATGTTCATATGAACTTTTTTTCTTATTTTTATGTTTACTATCACCTGTCAAAGTTTGTTACAAACTTTTAATGACACCCTGTATATTATGATCGGTTAGGTTTTTTCTTAATTTTATGGTATAGACTAAATAATTTTGCGTATTTTTTCTCTTGACTTTTTTTGAAAAAGTTATTAGTTTAGCGAAGCTCAAGAATGATTTTGGCGGAGAATATGTGGGGATGTATTCCAGATGCTAATAAATAAGTATATAAAAATTCAGCTTGCACCTATTTTTTTCGAGGTGAATTCCTTATTTGACTGAGCTCTGTTTATTTTAAATATCTGTAATATCTTACCTTTTTAAGATCTTCGTCTGTGGTTTGAAAATTAAGGTTCTTTACAAATAAAGTAGTATCTGGTTCCGGTTCTTCATCAGATTCTGAATCTTCTTCCTTTTCTTGCGCTTGAATTTGTTCTTTATCTCCCTCTATGGTCTTTTCTACGCCTTCTTTGCCTTAAAAAATAGTTAAAATTTGGCGTCAACCAGAAGATGTCATTGACACACAAATCACACCGAAAATGGAAACCGCATAATTTAAGAAATTTCTTTGTACCGACAATTTTAAGAAAATTATTTTTAATTAAACTATGCTTTTAATCAAACTTAACAAATTTACTTCTATAAACCTTAAAGATTATTCAATTTTCAAATGTTTTCAGTTAAAATTTTCTAAAAACAAAATTTAGTAGTATTTTATAAATCAAACAAGTTTCATGGAGTTTTTTGTTTCCTTTATATTTTTCCGTGGGTAGCTTGAAAGCTTAACCTCACGGGGGTCCAAGATCTAATGGACACCTAATAAGTGTTGACAGTTAACCGTTTCGTCCTTATGGGACTCCTCAGAACACTGCTGGTCAAGTGACAAATCTTGCGAAGTTAATCAGACGGTTTTGTCTCTAATTAAATGTAATTAGTGAGCGAACTATAGCAAGAGGCGCCATCTACCGAGATACGAGAGAAACAAAAAACCAAAAGCAGGGAAAAACACTGCTATACAATATCGATCAATGAAAAGATCGAATGCAAATAAAAGAAAACAACTATAGTCCGTGACCTACGACAGCTCTTTGTCTTTTCAGGCCGGATCAACGCATTTTGCATTTTTACCCGTCCTTTTTGCCCGATTAGCCATGAAACTTGTTTGATTTTTAAATTCACGGGTACGAAATTTCACGTTTGTTAGTATTTTTTGGCTTAAAAATTCCGTTGATTGACGCTCACTGTCTTGATGACGGGTAAAAATGCAAAATGCGTTGATCCGGCCTGAAAAGACAAAGAGCTGTCGTAGGTCACGGACTATAGTTGTTTTCTTTTATTTGCATTCGATCTTTTCATTGATCGATATTGTATGGCAGTGTTTTTCCCTGCTTTTGGTTTTTTGTTTCTCTCGTATCTCGGTAGATGGCGCCTCTTGCTATAGTTCGCTCACTAATTACATTTAATTAGAGACAAAACCGTCTGATTAACTTCGCAAGATTTGTCACTTGACCAGCAGTGTTCTGAGGAGTCCCATAAGGACGAAACGGTTAACTGTCAACACTTATTAGGTGTCCATTAGATCTTGGACCCCCGTGCGGTTAAGCTTTCAAGCTACCCACGGAAAAATATAAGGGAAACAAAAATCGCCTTTTTGCCCGATTAGCCATGAAACTTGTTTGATTTTTAAATTCACGGGTACGAAATTTCACGTTTGTTAGTATTTTATACCAATTCTTGACTCAACTTTGCAAATAAAAATTTCATATTTAGTTGCGTTTAGTTCGAAATGGCGTTGAAATTGAAAATGACAAAAGCACAAAAAAATATCTTTTTCATAAGAAATTCAATCATTTTTAACATCGATGAACCAATAATTTTCACTAGTGCCAAATTTTGCTCTGATTGGTCAAAATCAATAATTAAAACTTGTCACTTTATTGTTTATCTTTATTTTGACAGATGAATAAAATTCTCTCTATTCAAATTTATTGTATTAGTATAATAATGGGTAAAACGAGGCCGTCAACACAGAAAAATATTTTATTACCTTGGCTTTCCTTGTTTTGCTTCTTAACATCTGTAAGACTATTTTCTGGTGCCCATTCCAAATAGAGTGGACTATTTTTAAATTTGGAGTAGGCCAGTTTAGTAAAGGCTTTTCTTGCTTCTGAGGGTTCGATAAATTCGACAATCGCTAAAAAACCAGATAAACTGTATACCAACGAGCGTTTACGATATTTCTTTTATTAACTCTATATTAACATAATATGGCACCAATATATAGACATGAGCTGCAAACTCATATAGACCGTTTACAGAGAGCACAAAATAAAATAGTAAAGGTACTCATAGATATTGATTAATATACCCGAACTAAAGACAAAATTTTTTAACATAAAAGAAATAGTAAATTCTAAAAATGTCAATTTTGTTTAAAACAAACTAATTACGACAACTATTGACGTAAAGAAAATTGATGACTATTACCAAATACGTTGGAAAAATCGAAAAGTGAAGCACCTATAGCTTGCTTTGGAAACAATGGCAAATTTGAATTCGCAGACGCGAATTTTTAAGTGCGCATGCGTGTGTTTTGTCACGCTGTTGTGTGGGGCGACGCCATATTTGTTGTTTATTTTCATTTTACTGAGTCTTGCAGTTTTCGTGTAAAATTATGTTTTTTTCTGTGAAAAATGGGAAATAATTTACGTAAAACATAAGCGGTTTGTGGAAAAATCTCCGGAAGAAGTAAGGGAGTACCATTCCATGGGTAAATACTTGTATTTTCCTTTATAATTTGTTTATAAAGTTAAGAGTGGTTTATAGATGCCATTAAACCGAGGGGTCATCAGCTTTCAACAGTACTGTACAAATTTCACAACAGGACCCGACAGTACCACGACAGGACCCAACAGTACTCGACAGTACACGACAGTACCCAACAGTACTCAACAGGACCCAACAGTACTCGACAGTACACGACAGTACCCAACAGTACTCAACAGGACCCAACAGTACTCGGCAGTACTCGACACTACCATGGGCGCACCCAGGGGGCCCCCCCCCAAGCCTTAGATTTTTTAATAGATTTGCTACATATTTGATGATAAAACATGAAAAATACTTTAAAATTTGACATCAGGAGGCTTCGGGCCCCCCAACCCCAAGCAGTGGCGTAGTTGCGAAAAGACATGATGACCATTTTTTTTTTTTTTTTTTTTTGGTCGCAAGTTTTTTGAGGGCGCGCTTCGTAGCTGTCGGGCCCCCCCAAGACACATTCCTGGGTGCGCCACTGACACTACACGACAGGACTCAACAGTACACGACAGTACTCAACAGGACCCAACAGTACTCGACAGTACACGACAGGACCCAACAGTACACGACAGTACTCAACAGTTCTCGACAGGACCCAACAGTACTCGACAGTACACGACAGTACCTGACAGTACTCAACAGGACCCAACAGTACACGACAGGACCCAAGTCCTGTTGGACGCTGTACAAAATTTTAGGGTGCCGATGACCCCTCGCATTAAACAGTCTTCATGGTGTCTCAATAAATCTGTACAATTAATTTTAGAAAAACTACAATTTTTATCTACAATTTGATTAATTTTTACCCAATCAACTAGTTTTTAGAAAAAAAAAATAATGAACATAACCCTACATTTTTGACAGTCAAATAATGTAGTAACATAACGGAGTATGTTCCAAAACCACCAAAACTGACGCATGCGCAGTAACCTAAATCCTGTCTACCCGAAAAAGAAACATTAAGAATTAAATAGGGGTCCTGGCTTCAAGCATCGCGTGTGAGAATGCTTGGGTATGCTCTATATTTTATGCTATAACGTATTTGACTATTACCATCATATTACAAGAAGAAAGTACAATGAAAAAAATTTTTATTTGTGGCTGCTACCGAGTTACACAAACTGCCTTCTCAAGTCAATGCTTCGACTCTGTTACAACTTTTTTTCAAAATAGTAAGGTATACAATCGAAGATGAAAGTAGGTTCAAGAATATAACTTTTTTATTTTAGATTTTAATTTTATGTGGAAAATATTTTTAGTAGTGTTAATTTCGTTTTTGTTGATTTTTATTATTATAAATTCAAGTACCTAATTTAAGTGCCGAAAATGTAATGTTTGAACCTTATATTTGGTTTTTACCCTATATGGAATTGAATTTTCCTTTTGGGTCTTTAATAAATAAACATAAATATTATTAGCGTTGGAGTCCATCATCGTGTATCTTTCAGCGTTGACCAAGATGTCTATTATCGTGGGTCTTCCAGCGCTGACCAAAATGTCTATGTCTACTTTATCGATTATAACAAAGCGTTTTACAAAGTCCATCATGATTAGCTAATAGAAAATTAACAATGGAAAATCTTTTATGACCTACAAATCATAAATAAATCTTTACTACAACCAAAACCGAACCAAGTGTCGAAGTTGTATTATTTCCAGAGTTCTTTTACTTTAATTAACGTCTACTGTAAAGAGCTTTTAAAAGAGCTTTAACGCCTACTATAAGGAAAAAATTCTCTGCCAATCTATGGGCACCTAAGCTCACACTAGGTACTATAGTTATAGTGTGAGCTAATTAATATAATCAAAAACTGAAATAAATTTTATTCAACTCCAGACTCAATTACCTTTCGTTTGATACCACACAAGCCATGTTTTGACTTAAACTCAAATTTTTTTAATCTACCCCCCACCCTTTTAAAAAAAACTAAAATGTATTTTGTTTAACTCCAGACTTAATTACCTTTCGTTTGATATCACACACGCCATATTTTCACTTAAACTCTAATTTTTGACATCTACCCCCACCTTTTTTTTTAAATAAACTAAAATTTATTTTTTTTAACTTCAGACTTAATTACCTTTCGTTTGATATCACACACGCCATATTTTCACATAAACTCTAATTTTTGGAATTTACCCCCACCCTTTTATTTGGCTTGCGTTCGGTGGATTTTGTTCATTTTTAAATGGGACCATCACGGCCCAAGACCCAACTTAGGTACCAAATTTCATTAAAATCGGACAAGCGGTTTTTGAGTTATGCGGGTTGGTCGTTACAGACAGACATACAGACAGACAGACATACAGACAGACAGACAGCAAAACAAAAAAGTTTCAAAATCATCTGAAACGCAAAGATATATAAAAATTTTTGAAATCGGAGCAACTTTTTTTTTCTCGAAAAAATTAGGATCACCATAGCTCACACTACTTATAGTAGTAGTGTGAGCTAATATAAATGAAGTGTTTATATACAGTGTGTCCCCGGAATCCTGTATTTTGGATTTTATGAAAAAACTCAGTCTTTATAAATAATTCTGCTTGTTGAAAAATTAAGATTACCATAATAAAATATTTTCTTAGATGTACAGGGTGTTATCAAATTAAGAAACATGTAATTAATAAGAGAGAAAAATCTTCATTTTTAATTTCACGAAAAACATCACTTTTTTTAAAAAATTCTGCTTGTCAAAAAACTGAGATAACGATATTAATATCTTTGATTAGAAGTATAGGGTGTTATCGAATTAAGAAACATAAAACAATCCAAGAGGAAGAGGACCGTATTTAATCAGTAAAGCAAAATGTTATGTAAACAAAATTGTTTGTATCACAACATAAAGTGAAAGTACGAAATCTAGGAAAACAAAATCTATCCAGGTTTTAATTTTTAAAAGTTAAACATTTGATGAAAAAACGAGATAACATAATATGGAACAAAATATAAAACCTATTACTTGAAAATTAATATGACAATCAACAATATAAATGTAACAATGTCACATTATAAAGAGTGAAATTAAAAATAAAGATTTTTCTCCTCTTATTAATTACATGTTTCTTAATTTGATAACACCCTGTACATTTAATCAAAGATTTTGTTATGGTAATCTTAATTTCTCAACAAGCAGAATTTTTTATAAAGAGTGAGTTTTTTTCGTAAAATCAAAAATAAAGGATTTTTTCCTGTTGTCAACTCCATCCGGAAACACACTGTATGTTTTAACCCTTGCTAATAACCCATCAAACAAGTGAAAAGGTATACTTTCGCCATTCCAGTTCTGCGGACGCTACAGTTAGTGAAAGTTTTTTTTAATAAAATTTAATTATTGTAGAACTTAGAATTTATAGAATTGTTAAAAACAAATATTGGAATCAATAAACAAAAGCAATGCTCACTACCTGCAACATTCGAGTTTTTTTAGATTGATTTTGAAATTTGCGTTGCAGAAGCTACAGCAAAAAAAGAAGTGCTTTTTCGCAAAGATTGTCATTGGTTTGTACGAGATTTTAACAAGATCTTATTTATTAAAAAAAAATTGTTTGAAAATAGCTGTGTATATAAAAATAAATAAAATTTGATGTAATAAAAAATAAGATTCAATTTTGTTAGTCTGTGGTAGTGTGTTGTGACTGAAAGATAATAAACATACCTGTAATTCCGCTGGGAGGCAAAATAACTCTATTAATTTCACCAAACTTGCTAAAAATATCGACAAGTTCTTTCGGCTCAGTTCTTGACGGTAAGTTTTTTACCAATATTATAGTTTTCGAACGAGTTTTTGGTATTGTATTAAAAAGGTTCAAATCGACGCCGTGTTCTTCCAAATATTTTCTAGTAGTGGCCACTATTTGTGTTTCTCCTAAAGCTAGCCGTACTGCGGCGCTACTTTTCCCATCTGAACCTACGACCTAAAAGATTATGACTTTACAAACGTGAAATTTAGTACCCGTGAATCTAAAAATCAAACGAGTATCGTGGCTAATCGGGTAAAAAAGGAGTTTTTGTTTCTCTCATATTTTTCCTTGGGTAGCTTAAAAGCATAACCTCACGGGGGTCCAAGACCTAATGAACACCTCCCAAGTAACATTTCTTTATTTATAGCAAAAGCTAAAAGATTGCCAGCGCCTTTCCTTAAAACCATTAGTTCACGTTCCCATTACCCTTATATACCCCTTAGACCTCCTAAATGGGACTCCCCAATTGGTGGTGGCAACCTATGTAATAAACTCACTATAAAAGAATCGTAGATTTCTCCAGGGTGAAGTAGAATCATAATGAAAACTATAAAATCATAAGAAATAAACTCCAGCTTCGCTCTCTAGCGGTTCCACCAGTATAGAACCTTTTAGAGCCTAAAGCTATTATGCCAGGTTCTATAAGCAACTCAGAAACGTCCTCTATCCTATTATAAAATTGGATTTGGTAATTTGGTATCCTGGCGATTCTGTTGAATACCATAATACCTTTAGAGTAAAAAAGTTTTCCTATAAAAGCTATGGCGATATTTTAGATTCACAATGGCTATATAAAATAATTTAGGTCGCAAAATTGACAAAAATGTCAGAGTCCCAAAATTATTTTATCACATAAAAATATACCGAGTTTGTCGTTTTGTTGATGATCAAATTGCCTGCCAGATTTATTTTTCTGATAAAATCGTATCTGAAAAGCTCTCAAAACAAGCGCGCCAACTCAAGAATGCTTTTTAATAGTTTTTTGATAACAAAATAACAAATATTTAAAATTAAAAAAAAAATCATTTACATAAATCAAAATTAAAGCAAAATTATTGTTAAAAAACACTGCTAAAACGATTAGATAAATATTTTCTCTTTACAATATTTTTTAAATAAATTTATATACGCCATTATGGTTTAATAGTGGTCACTTGGTTTTATTTGTTACTGTATCGCAATAAGGATTTTTGAGTGCCCTTATGAAACCAACAAAAAAGAACAATGTAAACATAGTCAACATAACCTCACTTAAATTTTTTGTATTTGTTTTTAAAGTGTTTAAAAGCGTATAATTCAATACTTTTAAATGTTTTTATCGTGCAATTTCGACACAATCGAGAGGGCCAGTGCAATGATATTCGTTGTGCCTGCAGGTTGGAGGGCAACCTCTTATATTGGCCGTCTAAACAGGCCTTATCTAGGCCTGGGTGTCCTACCCAGGAGGACGGAAACTCAACAATTATTAATTATTGGGCTTTAAGTAATCAATATTGCAATAGGTAGGTACCAATCTGTACCTAGGTATATCTATTATTTTTACAAAAAATACCTAAAAAAAATAAAACACGAAAGTATTTACTTACTTCTGTTAGAACCCTTAAGGAAACAAGGTTTTATATGGCCGCCTATTTAAATAATATTTAATATAGCACTCTGGGTAACTATAAATACAAAAGAATTAAGTTTACCTTTAAGCCTTCCTATAAAACCTTTTTAAAATGCCTAAAAGTAATGGTTGGTAAAAACCAAAAGTCTAAAGTTTATATTTACCACTCTTAAAAACCTTAAGGAAACTAGGTTCTATATGGCCGCCTATCTAATCGTATTTACTTTTAAACTACTGGTAACTATAAAAACAAAAGGATATAAGATAACCTTTTAGCTCTATTATAAAACACTTTTGTGATGACCTAAAGTAATGAAAAAATCTAAATGACCAAAGTTTATATTTATTTCTTTTTAAAAACTTTAGGTAAAATGGTTTTATAAGACCATCTTTATAAATCAGAAATCAATAAAACCAAAAGTATCTAAAAGGAACAGAAGGAATATAAGTTTTATTATACTCCCTTTATAGATCACTTTTTGGTTGTATAGCACCCCTTTAGGTAATTGGCAATATATATTACCTTTATGTGGCCAAATTAATCCTAAAACCCATAACAGCACCCTCTAAATAACCTAGGAACCAAATTAATAGAACCTTGAGTGGTAATAATGTTACTTGGGCTAATAAGTGTTGACAGTTAACTGTCTCGTCCTAATGGGACTCAGAACTCAGAACACTGCTTGGTCAATGTGACACCCTTGCAAAGTTAATTAGACGGTTTTGTCTCTAATCCTATGTAAATAGTGAGAAAACTCTCACAAGAAGCGCCATCTACCGAGATACTAACTGTACTAGTTTTTTATGCAGTTTTACGTCAAATTGTTGCAAAAATTTCCGCCGTTACTTTATTTGCCACGAAAAACGTTTTTTTTTTTAAATTATATCCCCTATAACCAAAAACGTGAAATAAAATAGGCAAACTGCTAAAAATTTTAGTAGTATAGGTATGTAAAAAAATTGGGCCAAAAAATAGAAATATGAAAAAAAAAACTAGAGGTGTATTTCAAAATTTCAATCTATTTCACAAGCTGTGGCGATTTTTCGCATAAAATATTCTAGTGCATATTTGGCAGTTTTAAAAAAAATCTACAAAAGTTTTTTATATGTAGTTTTAGTCAAAAGTAACTAGCACTATTCAAAATAGGAATAAAAGTTCATCACCATTGGACAAAAAAGAGTCAAGATATG
Source organism: Aspidapion aeneum (assembly GCA_963576565.1). Lineage (NCBI taxonomy): Eukaryota > Metazoa > Arthropoda > Insecta > Coleoptera > Brentidae > Aspidapion > Aspidapion aeneum. The sequence goes on from OY755043.1 coordinate 114,425,168, forward strand.
GATTTTTAAACTTGGAAAAACTTGGTCAAAATAACCAATTTTTCACGATTTCGGTCAATTTACCTAATTTAAAAAATTTATATCTCAACTATACCTTGTTCAATTGTTATGAAATATTTAGGAAGTATATAACTTTTACCCCTCTTGCGAAGAGTCCTAATAGGTTTTGCCTAAAACTACACATAAAATCTGTTTTGTAGCTTTTTCTTAAACCTGCCAAAAAGGCACTAGAATAATTTAATCGAAAAATCGCCCATAGCTTGTGAAAGGAGAAATAGATTGAAGAGCAGGATCAGATTTTCATACAGTTTTAAGACACTCTTAATATTTTGGACGCCCCTGTATGTAATTGCATATGAAGACCACAGGCAAAGAAGGCGCTATGTCAATTTTTAAGGAAATTTAAGGTCACTGCATCCTGAAAGCCTGGCGTCTCTGCCAGGCTTCCAGGATGCAGTGACCCTAAGGAAATTGAGTTATTAGTGCCATCTATTAGAAAAATTTCAAAAGTTTCACCATATCCTATCGTTTAGGCTTTAAATACGCTCAGTAAGGAGTAATTTCAATTTGTAATATTGACGAACATGCTAAAAAGGCGCCATGTTCAATGCTTTAGAACAGGTTTTCTCGAAATCCTGTTTTTTGACATAGCGCCTTATGGTCTTCATATGTAAACGTTGTTTTAAATAAGATCTAATGAATAACAACAATTTTCGATATTGTCAAAAATAAGTATAAATAATGTTGAGCAATAGAACAAAATTTTCAAATTAATAATAGTTTTTTAGATCTCTATATTTAAAAAAAAAGAACATGATTGCCATATCTATCTTTTAAACAGGTGACTAAATAAAATTCGTCATTTGCTTCGTCGTTTTAGGATAAAAAATAATAACCGTAAAATCGAACAAGTTTCATGGCTAATCGGGCAAAAAGGAGTTTTTTGTTTCTCTCATATTTTTCCGTGGGTAGCTCGAAAGCTTAACCTCACGGGGGTCCAAGATCTAATGGACACCTAATAAGTGTTGACAGTTAACTGTTTCGTCCTTATGGGACTCCTCAGAACACTGCTGGTCAATGTGACAAATCTTTCGAAGTTAATTAGACGGTTTTGTCTCTAATTAAATGTAAATAATAAGAGAACTATAGCAAGAAGCGCCATCTACCGAGATACGAGAGAAACAAAAAACAAAAAACAGAAGCAGGCGCCTGCTTGTGTTTTTTTTTTGTCACAGTGACCAGCAGTGTTCTGAGAAGTCGCATAAGGACGAAACAGTTAACTGTCAACACTTATTAGGTGCCCATTAGATCTTGGACCCCCGTGAGGTTAAGCTTTCGGGCTACCCACGGAAAAATATGAGAGAAACAAAAAACTCCTTTTTGCCCGATTAGCCATGAAACTTGTTTGATTTTTAAATTCACGGGTACGAAATTTCACGTTTGTTCGTAAAATCGGTGTTTGTTTAAAAAAGAATCACCCTGTAAAAACTTACACTTTCTTTTGAAGTTCCATATGTATCGGCAATTACTTCCGCTACAGCGTCATGTCCCAAAAATAAGGAGTTCCAGTTATGAGACGAACCCGCTTGACTTTTTTGTTGTGCGGCTTTTTTTGCTTTAAAATTTGTTGAATCTAAAGAAAATAATTTATTAATAATATTGATATGTTAATTGTATCAATTACGTAACGCAAAAATTCAGATTTTTTTTTCATATTTAATATAAAAAAATACGACGAACTTTATTCGATTTTTAATTCGTAATTAATGAAGCTAGGGTATTATTAAGTTTCTAAAACATTTAGTGATTTTCTCTTCTGAAAATAAATAATTAATGTAACTGTAATTATGTTCATTTGCGTTATTTATGGAAGTAAGTCAAAAACTTATAATTAGGTAGATGTCGCCACTTGTGTAAAAAGCATATCGTATCGTACTATTTTTAATTTCTCTAACTAATATCGCAAGATGAGATTTATATACCGTCTCTCTAGCTTTACAAGGGTGTTACATTGACCATGTAGTGTTCTGAAGAGTCTCTTGAGGACGAAACAGCTGTCAACACTTAATAAGTGTCCATTAGACCTTGGACCCCTGTGGGTGTACAGCTTTCGAGCTGCACACGAAAAAATACAAATTTTTGTTTTGTTTATTCACGGATACTAAAATGTACGTTTGTAGTATTTTTGGCTTATACTCCGCTGACCCGAAGTAAAAAGTCGCGGAGGCGGCAAAAATGTACTCAGTCTTGACCCGACCAGAGGGACAAATTATGTCATGGTCATGGGTATTGTTTTTTGTTTTATCTGCCTGTCTTTTGTTTGATTTCCGGTAGTTTCTTTTTTATTTGGTAGATGTCGCCAGTTGTGTCAAAAGCATACAATATCGCAGGCATTATTTGTTACTTTTTTTTACCAATATAGTAAGATGAGATTTATATACCGTCTCTCTAGATTTACAAGGGTGTCACATTGACCATGCAGTGTTATAAAGAGGCCTTTAAGGACGAAACAGTTAACTATTAACACTTAATAAGTGTCCATTAGATCTTGGACCCCCGTGGGTATACAGCTTTCGAGTTGCCCACGAAAGACAGAATGTCGAAAGTACAAAATGTCGAAATTACAAAATGTCGAAGTTACAAAATGTCGAATTTACAATATGTCGAAAGGCAAAATGTCGAAATTACAAAAAATCGAAATTACAAAATGTCGAAATTACAACATGTCGAAATTACAAAATGTCGAAATTACAAAATGCCGAAATTAAAAATGTCGAAATTACAAAATGTCGAAATTACAAAATGTCGAAATTACAAAATGTCGAAATTAACAAATATCAAAAATAGAACATTTCTAAACCTTAACATTTTGTAATTTCGATATTTTGTAATTTCGACATTTTGCCTTTCGACATTTTGTAACTTCGACATTTTGTAGTTTCGACATTTTAAATTTCAATATTTTGTTTTCCACATTTTGTACTTTCGACATTTTGTGTTTCGATGTTTTGGCCCTCGCCCCGAAAAAATACAAAAAATAAAGAAACCTTTCTATATCGGCTTAGAAACGAAAAAAAAATAGTTTTTTTATTCACATACATTAAATTTTTAAAGATAAATTTTCTACCTTCTGATTCCTGCTCAGGTCCATCCTTGGTTTTTCCTGGGAGCAAATGTAACATTCGACCGTGTAAAATTGAGCCGTCCAATTCTGAGTAGGCTTTTACCGCATGTTCTGGCATCATGAATGTCACCACACCAAATCCCTTCATTTTTCTCGTGGTCGAATCTATTGGCAAATTAACTTCAGTAAGTGGACCTAAGAAAAATGATAAAACAAAATAAAAGAAAGAGCCAAGACATAAAAGTTGAGAGAGTTATAGAAAATAACAGAAATGTGAAATGTCTAAAGCCGACTCTAGGTAGATATGAAATAAATAAAATAAAGGATATACGGCATAGAAGCTAACGTTAAAGAGGAAATTATTAATATCACACAACTATTCTTTACAGCATTATACCAAACAAAAAGGGAACCATCAAGAGGAACACAAAAAAAAATAAAGAACATTAACTCAGAACTACAACCTGAAATAACTTTTTTTTTAATTTGTCAAACAAACTGTGTTTATTGTATTACAATATAGTCAGTAAGACTAATTAGCAATTTTGTTTTAACTTAATTTACTAGAAAAGTCAGATTTAAACTTAGGGTTCACTCAGCAGTTCTCCCCGCATTGTTTAGTCTGTAACTCACAATTGTGTTGTGTTTATAGCATTATTTTGCTTTATGTAATTCACTTAGTTTACTAGCTCAAACGGCTTCACTCTTTTTAGTCTTTGAACAAGCATAGTATTGTCTAGAAGCTGAATTGCTTCCACATTCACATGCCGATGGCGTCTATCTTCATGGCTTTTTGCGTACTTTTTTATAGTCTGCTACAGTTTCGATTTTTAGATCTCGATGAAGGTCACTATTTCGAACGTACCAAGGTGCATTCAAAATGTTTCTTAATACTTTATTTTGAAATCTCTGTAAAACTAGAATGTTACTCTTTTTAGCACAACCCCATAGTTGAATACCATATGTCCATACTGGTTTCAGTATTTGTCAATAAAGTAGTAACTTATTATGAATTGTTAAATTGGACTTCCTTCCAATTACCCAGTTCATTTTTCTATACCTTATCTCAACTTCTTCTTTTTCTTTTTTTAACATGTGCTTTCCAGCGCAATTTGGCATCAAGTGTTACACCGAGATATTTTGCCTGATTTGAATATGGTACGGGAATGTTGTTAATTGTTATTTGTATGTGATTTATATTTTTCTTTGTAAAATCAACATGAATTGATTTGGTTTCATTTAATTTTATTCGCCACTTTGCGGTCCAACTGTGAACTTCGGTGACTGCATCCTGAAGTTTTTCTATGCATTTTTCAATAGATTTTTCTACCGTCAATAAACCAGTATCATCGGCAAATGTTGCTAAGTGACAACTTTCTGGATTTGGGATATCGCAAGTGAATAATAAGTATAGATAAGGGCCTAGTACGCAACCCTGGGGCACGCCTGCTTGAATTTCTCTTAAATTTGAGTATGAGTCTTCCTGTTTTACTCTAAAATGTCTATCAGATATGTATGATTCCAAAATATCCGAATACTGTTTTGGCATAAACGGTTTTAGTTTAAAATTAAGGCCTTCATGCCACACTTTGTCAACCTGAAATAACTAAAGCGGAAATAAAGAGACGATTAAAGAAAATAAAAAATAACAAATCACCTGGAAAAAACGGAGTAACGGCAGAGATGCTCAAGTACGGTGGTAAAGCTGTAGTTAATACCCTCCATATTCTTCTGAATAAAACATTAAAAGAAAAAATAATCCCAAATAACTTGAAGGAATCCATAACCATTATTCCACACAATAAATGCGATATCCTGATAAAGAATTTTAAATTTGTTCATATACAGGGTTATTAATCCTTACATGAAAGAAGGTTGTGCATTCGAGTATAAACCGAAAGAAAATAAATAATCTGCCAATATATGGGCACCTAAGGTGACGCTAAGTACTATACTTATAGTGTACGTGTGAGCTAATCTAACTAAAAACTGAAATATATTTTATTCAAGTCCAGACTTAATTACCTTTTGTTTGATACCACATAAGCCATGTTTTGACACTAATTTCTGAAATCTACCCCCACCTTTTTATTTAATTAAAATGTATTTTGTTTAACTCCGGGCTCAATTACCTTTCGTTTGATAACACACACGCCATATTTTCACTCAAACTTTAATTTTTGAAATCTACCCCCACACTTTTATTTGGCTTTTGTTCGGTGGATTTTGTTCATGTTTTAATGGGACCATCTCGACCCAAGATCCAGCCTAGGTACCAAATTTCATTCAAATCGGGCAAGCAGATTTTGAGTTATGTGCGTTGGTCGTTACAGACAGACATACAAACAGATAGACAGACAGACGGCGGGACAAAAAAGTTTCAAAATCATCTGAAATGCAAAGATATATAAACTGAACTTTTTTTTCTCGAAAAAATTGGGATCAACATAGCTCACATTACTATAGTATAGTAGCAGTGTGAGCTAATAAGAAAAAAAGAGACGGGCATAGGCCATTTGCAACAATGTTGCCAGAAGTCATGCTTTTTTATATGCTTGTAAACGACACTTTAAAAATAAAAACATAAAACTACCTAACTTATAGTATGTAACTGATCGAACTCTGACAAGAAAATAATAAAAAATACTCTGCCAATATATGGGCCCCTAAGCTCACACTACGTACTATAGTTATAGTGTACGTGTGAGCTAATATAACTAAAAACTGAAATATATTTTATTCAACTCCAGACTAAATTACCTTGCGTTTGATACCCCACAAGCCATGTTTTAAATTAAACTCATATTTTTGAAATCTACCCCCACCCAAAAAAAAAACAAGAACTAAAATGTATTTTGTTTAACTCCGGACTCAATTACCTTTCGTTTGATATCACACATGCCATATTTTCACGTAAACTCTAATTTTTGAAATCTACCCCCACCCTTTAAAAAAATAAACTAAAATGTATTTTGTTTAACGCGCATAACTCAAAAACCGCTTACCCGATTTTAATAAAATTTGGTACCTACGCTGGGTTTTGGGTCGAGATGGTCCCATTTAAAAATGAACAAAATCCACCGAACACAAGCCAAATAAAAGGGTGGGGGTATGTTTCAAAAATTAGAGTTTATGTAAAAATATGGCGTGTGTGATATCAAACGAAAGGTAATCCACCGAACACAAGCCAAATAAAAGGGTGGGGGTATGTTTCAAAAATTAGAGTTTATGTAAAAATATGGCGTGTGTGATATCAAACGAAAGGTAATTGCGTCTGGAGTTAAATAAAATACATTTTACTTTTAAAAAAAGGGTGGGGGTAAATTAAAACAATTAGTGTTTATGTGGAAATATGGCGTGTGTGATATCAAACGAAAGGTAAATGAGTCTGGAGTTAAACAAAATACATTTTAGTTAAAAAAAAAGGTAGATTTGAAAAATTAAAGTTTAAGTCAAAACATGGCTTGTGTGGTATCAAACGAAAGGTAATTGAGTCTGGAGTTCAATAAAATATATTTCAGTTTTTAGTTATATTAGCTCACACGTACACTATAACTATAGTACCTAGTGTGAGCTTAGGTGCCCATAGAATGGCAGAGTATTTTTGAAAAAATTCAAGTGGAACCTTTTAATGTTACACTTGGTATATTTAAAAATTTATATTATTCATATTTACAATATAACAAAGTTAGTTGAGAATAAGAGAATTATTATTATTATTATAAAAACATATTCGCTTACCGTATTTCTTAAAAAGATCTTCAATATCCTTCTCTGTTGTTGTGTAAGCTAAATTCCTAACAAAAATTCTTCCTGATTCTGCAATATTTTCTTCGTTTTTTAAAGCTTCTTCCTCACTTATCCACTTATTTGGCTTTTTACTGCTGTTTTGATTGATGTCTTCTTTTACTTCGTAAGGTGTGACTAGAATCTGTTTGCCTTCTAAAAATTAAAAAAAAAAGAAGAATTTACCATGCGCGACTCTACTGTTTTGTTCAATAGCTTTTAATTAGGTTAATATACGTACTTATAAAACTTTTATCCTTTTGTAGTCCTTTTTTGTAAGCCTTCTCGTTTTTAAATCCTACAAAAGCTATTCCATGAATTTTTCGGGGGATCCTTATGCTAAACGGGATGTTTGGTCTAAAAAAGGCTTTAATGTCCTTTTTACCAGTTGTGTAAGGAAGTTCTTTAAGCTAAAATGTAAACAAGCTACCTTATACTTAAGTGAATTAATTTTTGTAAAACTAATAAAAGGTGATCGAGACAAATGCTCTGACACGTTTATTTAATATCGAAGAAATTTACAAAAATTTACAGTTTTTCTAGGTACTTCCCCTCACTAGTTACGCATTTTGTCCATCTTTCCGAAAGCTATTTGATACCGTAGAAATAAAATTTCGGACTTCCATTGTCTTTATTTATTTTAAAACACGACGTTTCGGTTAGTAAGTATCTCTAACCGTTATCAAGTCTAAACTAAACAATCTAGTCTCTAGGCTACTACTTATACTACTTGGTGTGCAGTCAGGTGTAACGGCCCGCCCCCTTTTTTAATCCTAAGACGCCTGTTTTCCTTAAGGAGTGGTTTCCATATGTTTGGTATGTCCGTGCTTGGTTGACTGAAAACTTCTTTATTCTGCATTATATACGCAGCTTCAATAAACTTTCGTTTTCGCCAATGCGACTCCTTATGTAAAACTTTAGCTTCTGACCACTGAATCCTGTGATCATTTGACCATGCATGATCTGCTAAACCTGATTTTTCAATATCCCCTAATTGGGTACTTTTTAGATGTTCATTTACTCTAACCTGAAGAGGGCGTTTCGTTTCACCTACATATGATTTACCACACTCACACGGGATTTGGTAAATACATTCCTTATTATTTGAGGGATTGTCTGGTTTTGTTTTAGTTACAAAACTTCTTATCGTATTTCCCGAAGAAAATACTGTTTTTATATTGTAGTGTTTAGCTATTCGTCTTATGTTTTCTGAAATCCCTTGAACATATGGAATGTTAATAACACCTAACGGATTATTATTTTGAGAATTTGGTACATTTAGTTTGTTTTTAATTTTAAATATCGTTGAGTTTATTAATTTCTCGGAAAAACCATTCTGTTGTAAGTCCTTTTTAATGTTGTTAATTTCTGTGGTTAATTCTTCATTATTACTACAAATATTTACGGCTCTTAAATACAAACTTCTTATAACTCCTTGTTTTGTTGCAACAGAATGATTAGACTTAAAATTTAGGTACTGTCCCGTGTGTGTAGGTTTCCTATATACAGTGGTTTGAATGTTTCTGTCTAATCGTTTGACAAGAACATCCAAAAAAGGTAAGGCCGAATCTTTTTCAATTTCCATGGTGCACTTGATTGTTGGTCGAATACCGTTTAAATGGTGTAGAAAATTTTGTAGTTCGTCATCATTTTCCGGCCATATAATAAATGTGTCATCCATGTATCGTAGCCATAGTTTTGGTTTGACTCTTGCTGTGTTGATCGCATGGCCCTCGAACCACTCCATGTAGATGTTTGCTACCACTGGCGAAAGAGATGAACCCATTGGGAGTCCATCATTTTGCGAGTTTCAAACAAAGACTATTTGATACCGATATCGAAGAACTTGGGCAACTCTGACAGCCATGTGCGCACGAACTCCTCTACCTCGTCGTCGGTGTTGAATCTTCGACCTCCGAGGGCTTCTTTCAGTGGTCCAAACATGTGGTAGTCGCAGGGTAATAAATCCGGACTGTAGAGGGAGTGTTCCAGTACCTCCCACCCCAATTCCGATATTTTATCGAGCGTGAGACGCACGGAATGAGGGCGCGCGTAATCCTGGAAAAGAATCTAACTTCGTGCTGGAATACTCTTCCGTTTCGAGCGATAAGCGGGTTTCACGTGTGTTTTCAAAAGGTTAGAGTAGTATGCAGCATTGATGGAACGATGGGTGCGCAGGAAGTCGACGTACAGCAGTGGTGGCTCGTGAAGTATAAGAATGGGGTGCGCTATAATAAGTGAGTCGAAATAAATTTAAAATAAATAAAGTTAAAAAAATTTGCATATTTATTTGTAGTCAAATAAAAGAACTTATGGTGCCCACTAGGTAATAAGATTGTCAAAGTAAAAAAAAGCAGGTCTCCAATAAATAAAAATATGCCTACACAAAAAAAAATTACCTACAGTATACATACATATTACTTTTTAGCCAACGATGGATAACATTAATTCAATGTACAAAACCGTTTTATCTTAGCTTTTGATTCAAGTACCATTTCATATTGTAATGTTCGTATACGTTGATTCAAAAATTCATGCTTTTTAATTTTTGCCTGTAGATGATTTAAGTCAGTTACCCCTATGCGGCTCCAGCTTTTATCCATGCTTGCATTGAAAAATAATAAGCATGGAAAACAAAATAACGAGTTTGTAACATCACATCCACAAATCCAGTTGTTTTTTTGGTAAATATATTTTCTAAAGTAGGTATCTTTTAAAATTCCTACCTTCTTTTCTTTTGGAGCAAGTTTGCGATAATTCTAGTTCTGGAGTCGGCCTTCCTAATCTTTTAATTTCAATTTTTTGATTTAAATTAAAGGAGGAAAAGCTTGCTATAATGTTTTGTACACAATTAAGTCTTGAATTACTTCCAGGATTACCCGAACCCGAACTTATAACTGCCTCAGACATATTCGACACTTGTAGATAATAATTAACCCAACAATTACAAACAAGAAGCCGAAAACAGCATAAAATTCACTTAAAAACTGCGTAAATAAATTTTAATTACGCCCAATACACGCATACTAACGGTAATATAAACAGTAATCAGCTGAGAACTATAAAAAAGCGATGCAAGTGTGTATTGATTTAGCGCATCACCCCGCCCTTTTCTCGGCCGATATCCCGAGCATTTCCGATCCAATTGCGTGGCAAAAATTGGATAAAAGAGGAACGCCGAATCCACGCGCACCTCCAGATTCAAGCCCGCCCTCTCATATCTCTAGATTCAAGCGAGGCGATCGAAGGCCACCGTATGCGGCAGCAAGCGTCAAGTCGAAAAGATATTAATTACTTCCGTTAATGGCCGATAGACGCCACTAGCGGGATCGATATCATTAAAAAAAAAAAACAACAGTTTTTATTTAATAATAGTTTGTATTTATTTTTTTTCTTATTTTTGCTGGAGGTGCGCGGGCACCAGCGCTCCTATGGACGAGCCGCCCCTGACGTACAGCACGCCCTGCCGGTCCCAGAACACAGTACACATAACCTTATCCGTGGACCTGGTTGTCTTCGCTTTGACTGGCGCCCCTTCCTCCTTCTTCCACCACTTTTTAGACGACACCTTGCTTTCGGAAGTGTAATAGTCTACCCATGTCTCGTCTGTCGTGAAGATTCGCGTCCCCCTCCACCTCGTATCGCGGCAGCAAGCGGCGACAAACTTCCAACCGTGTAAGTTTTTGCTCGAAGGTCAACAGTTTATTAAAATAAATATTAAAGGTGTTCGTGGATGATAGACTCTACTGATGCCAAGTTCAGTCGAAACATCTCGAACATTCATCCTACTGTCCTCCAAAATTAATTGTTCTACGCGGCGAATGTTGTACTGTGTGATGCTAGTTCGCGATCGACGATTATACGGCTCATTTTCGACGGTTTCGCGGACATCCTTGAATGCTTTGATCCATTTAAACACAGCGCCCCTACTCAGGCACTCACTAATCGAACTGATTTCGCAAACGCAGAAAAATTTCCGTGTTTTTAACACCTTCCCCATTAATGTATTAACCGGTTAATACGTTAATGTTCCGAACTATCAAAAGAGAGGTCAGCAACGCCGCAGTTGACCCTTTACAAAATAATAAGCACTTGTAAACGACTTCGAGATGTTTTTTTGTTCGCTTTATTAAGACTTTCTCAATCAAGAATATTTTTGTCTCTTTCTCTCGCATCGGTTTAACAAAAGAGTAACAAAATAAGATACTTTACGCGGGCCTAGACCATTATGGCATGTTTCTAATTCCTTTGCTTTAGTGAGGGACTGTAATCGAGAATAGTTTTGTTTTTTTCTCTCGCACTGGTTTAATAAAAGAAAACGAAGGATTAGCAAAATAAAATGCTCGAAGCACGTCTTAAAGTGAACGCCGCTTGTTATGTCCATATATGGTGGTGTATTATTAATATGGTAAGGGTTTGTAAGAAGAACAGTTTCGTCTTTTTCCCTCGCATTGGTTTAAAAAAGAAATAGAAGTAAAGGAAAGATTGGATGATTTTGGTGATTCTTAAAGAGAAAGGAAATAATTTAAGGGAGTTTTCTATGTACCAAACAAAAATAGTCGAGGGCTTCTTTACTGCAGAAGTACGTTTTTTAAAACAAATTGTTTATCTAGGCGGCCGATTTTTTTGTTTATTTCCTAGTCTCCTCCGGTTAATACGTTAATAGCCTTCCCACAGTAAAAAAACAATTGACAATACGTTGCTTAATGGCGGTCGGCACTTGACGTTCACTCATGGTCGTTAGCACGCGCGTGAAACATGCGCTTCAGACGAAAAGTATGCCACACTGTTCGTAAGGCACACAGCTATCACACGGCCTTTAAAACATACATGCGCGCCATCTACAGCAATTGTCTCCATCATATCTGAACCGCCCTCGTAAATAAGACAAATACTTATAATTGTCACTTAACTTACCTTTAACGTAAAAAGTTTAAGTTTCTCCTTAATCTTTTTCTCCATTTTCTGTCTAGGCTTGATCTCATTATCATTACTACTTTCTGTTCCTCCTTTTTTAAGTAATTTCATGTATTCAAAGTCGCTTATTTGTTTTTCGGCAATTTTTTCTGTATTTTCTTTTATTTCTTGAGCATTTTCAGACAAATTATCTTCATTTGAATCGTGATCTGAATGAGTGCCTGAATCGTCACTGTCTACATGCTTCTCTTTTGCTTTACTTTTTGTAAGTTTGTCTACATTACCGTGGACTTGCAGAAATTCTTCAAACAATGGATCTTCTTTGTACTATAAAAAAACTTTAATGTTAATAGTATGTTATGTACGTTCTTCATTTTTATTAGATTTTATTTAACTTGCTTTGTAGGTTACTATGGGGCAATTTTGCATGATTTTATAGTTAAAACTAATTTATACTAATTTGGAGTGATTCACGGACTAGTATTTTAGCTAAAAACCTGGCCAAAAAGGCAAAATTGTGATCAGAAACAACAAAACACGACGTTTCGGTTAGTAAGTATCTCTAACCGTTTTCAAGTGTAAAGTAAACAATCCAGTCTACAGGCTACTTCTTATATTACTTGGTGTGCAGTCAGGTGTGACGGCTCGCCTCCTTTCTAATCGTAAGACGCTTTTTTTCCTTAAGGAGTGGTTTCTATATGTTTGGTATGTCCGCGCTTGGTTGACTAAAAACTTCTTTATTCTGCATTATAAACGCAGCTTCAATAAACTTTCGTTTCCGCCAATGCGACTCCTTATGCAAAACTTTAGCTTCAGACCACTGAATCCTGTGATCATTTGACCATGCATGATCCGCTAAACCGGGTTTTTGAATATCTCCTAATTGGGTACTTTGTACATGTTCATTTACTCTAACCTGAAGAGGGCGTTTCGTTTCACCTAGATATGATTTACCACACTCACACGGGAATTGATAATTACATTCCTTATTATTTGAGGGATTTTCTGGTTTTGTTTTAGTTACAAAACCCCTTATCGTATTTTCCGATGAAAATACTATAGTTATATTATAGTGTTTGGCTATTCGTCTTGTGTTTTCTGAAATCCCTTGAACATGTGGAATGGTAATAACACCCAACAGATTATTATTTTGAGAATTTGCTACATTTGGTGTGTTGAGTTTATTAATTTCTCAGAATAACCATTCTGTTGCAAGTCCTTTTTAATTTTGTAGATTTCTGTCTTTAATTTTTCATTATTAGTGTAGTATGACTCTTAAATACAAACTTCTTGTAACTGCTTGTTTTGTAGCAACAGAATGATTAAACTGAAAATTTAGATACTGTCCCGTGTGAGTAGGTTTCTTATATACAGTGGTTTGAATGTCCCTGTCTATTCGTTTGATCCAAGAAAATCCAAAAAAGGTAAGGCCGAATCTTTTTCAATTTTCATTGTGCATTTGATTGTTGGTCTGATACCGTTCAGATGGTTTAAAAAGTTCTGCAGGTCGTCTTCATTTTCCGGTCATAGAATAAATGTGTATCAATTCTTCGTTGGTGCTCAGATTCCTTTTTGAGATGTTCACTATAATGCTTGGTGTTGTTGAGTTTGGTCTATCTTGAGTACGTGTCTGTAGTTTCTTCAGGTTTTCTTGGTGGGCTGATCTTATCTTATGTCGTTGTCTGTTGCACGTTCTATCAATTTTACTTTAGTATTGGCTCCCAAGTATGACGTCTAATTCCCTCTAAACGCTCCTCTATGTCGATGTTAAAGTTCGCCTTTCTCCATCGATGGTACTTGATTTGGGATCGGATTAGTGCTTGGCTGGTCCTCTCTAAGATCTTCTTCGCTCTCACTCCCAGAAGGTTGGCTTAAGGCGGAAACCTGGGAGTGAGAGCAACATGCGATTTTTCTAAAAACAGCCCATAATTTTTTTTTTCCATAAAAATAGATGCACTAGATGTGGCGACATGGTCAAAATCAAAATTTCTGACATGGTCTGTTTTTGGAAAAAATGCTTCAATTAGATTTTAGTCATTAACAAATTGTATTACATAAAAAAACCAATAAAATATTTTTGGCGAGGTTTTTGGCATAAAATATTTTTGGCGATGTTTTATAGCAAACATTTTTTCAAAATTCTTAAAATAAACAATATTTTATTACCTTTTCAAGTAACTTTGAGTTTTCAACATCGCCTTCTTTTTTCTTTTTCTTCTTTGTTTTATTTGAGCTTTTTTCTTGAGTGGGTTCTTTGTTAGTTTGTTTATTGCTTGTATTTTCTTCTTTTGCTTGTGGTTTTTTAAATGCACTACTGTCTGGTGCATATTTACTCCATGCTTTAGGTTTTGCAGTATCTCCTAAAATATGGCGTGTTTGCTAAATAGGTGGCAAAGAATTAAGAAAGTATTTTCAAGTAAAAATAATACTAGTGGTCTTAAGACTTTCAGTTAATCGAAATATGGAAAACTTTTTTATTATTAACTTTAGGAAAAAAGTTATTTTTCATAGAAAGTTCTGGATGTTCTCAAACCAATAAACATGCTATCTACCGGGTGGGCCAAAAACCGGACAATTTTTTTTCCTTATAACTTTTGAACTATACCATCGATATTAATGGGACAAACTGCACTTGACAGAGAATTAATCAGAGTTTTGACTAAATATATTTTTTTGTCCGCCATCTAAAAATCCAAGATGGTGGACGAAATTAAATTGTACCCTTCACAGATGCTCGTTTATTTTTATGTTGCGAACATGTTTTAATAATTTATTTAAATCAGTATCAAAGCTCCGTTCTTGCCACGCACAACAAGGTACGAATCAGCAAAATCGGTTCGATGGTTCTAAAAAAATATATTTTTGTTTCTACTATTGTTTTGCATATTATACGATTGCCTTATTGCCAATCATGTCTGCATTTATTTCCTTATAAATTCATTACTACTAAACCGATTTTGATGAAGTAAAAAACATCCTGGTGAGAATTGCTTTTTAAAGATCCGGATCAAAATTTACCGCCTTCTTAAAATTTAGATGGCGGACAGAATCATACTTGATTCTTCAAAATGGCGTTTTATACTTATTTTCTGAAAAATGCTTTAGTTTTTTTAATCTATAAAAAACACTACCTTTCTCCCGCTTAACAAGGTACAAAGTAATAGAATCGGTTAATTGGTTCTCACAAAATCTGATTTTGTTTTAACCATTGTTTTACAAATTATACGATTGCATTGCCAATCCTGTCCGCATTCAGTTCTTTATTTAAATTCATTATAACTAAGCCAATTTTAGTGAAATAAAAAACATCATGGCGGAAACTGATTGATCTTTAAATCTTTTGCACCATGATGTTTTTTATTGCACTAAAATCGATTCAGTAATAATGAATTGATAAAGAAATAAATGCAGACAGAATGGGAAATGCAATCATATAATTTGTAAAACAATGGTTAAAACAAAATCCGATTTTGTAAGAACCACTACACCGATTTTATTAATTTGTACCTCTATGCGGGAGAAAAGTAGTGTTTTTCTATAAATAAAAAAAAACTAAAACATTTTCGCAAATTAAGAATAAACATGCCACTTTGAAGAATCAAGTATGATTCTTTCCGACATCTTAAATTCCAAGATGGAAAATTTCGATAAGAATCTTTAAAGTGTAATTAATTCTCACCACGATTTTTTTTATTTCACTAAAATCGGTTGAGTAATAACGAATTTATAAGGAAATTAATGCAGACAGGATTCGCAATGAAATCGTATAATCTGTAAAACAATGGTTGAAACAAAAATAGATTTTTTGAGAACCACCACACCGATTTTACTAATTTGTACGTCGTTGTATGAGGAAAAAGTAGTGGTTTTCTATAAATTAAAAAAAAAAAACTAAAATATTTTCGGCAAATAAGAATAAACACGTCATTTTAAAGAATCAAGTATGATTCTGTCCGCGATCATAAATTTTAAGATGCGGTCTATTCTCACTAGGATGTTTTTTATTTCATCAAAATCGGTTTAGTAGCAATGAAGTTATCAGGAAATAAATGCAGGCATGATTGGCAAGGCAATCGTATAATATGCAAAACAATACCACTGAACCGATTTTGCTAGTTCATACCTTGTTGTGCGTGGCAAGAATGCAGCTTTTTTACTAATTAAAAAAAAATAATTAAAACATGTTCGCAACATAAGAATCTTTGAAGGGTACAATTTAATTTCGTCCGCCATCTTGGATTTCCAGATGGCGGACAAAAAAATATTTTTAGTCAAAACTTTAATTAATTCTCTATCAAGTGCAGTTTGTCCCATTAAAATCGATTGTATAGTTCAAAAGCTATAATAAAAAAAAATTGACCGGTTTTTTTTGGCCTACCCGGTATATCTAAAAATCTTCCACATATATATTTCGAAATAAAATTTATCCAAAAATGTTGGTTTGGTTGGTTTGTTATGTAAATTATTTATTTATCTTGAGGTCAGTTTAGAAATTACAAAAGAAGAAAGGGAGAGAAAGTGTTTCCATTCCTTACTATTATTTTTGTTACTGGACAAACCCTAATATCAGGAAAAGCTTAGAAACGAAGCCTCTTGGAAAAATTGCAATTTCAAGGGTAAGGTTTTAAGCTATAACCCTAAATTTACTTGTGTTAACTTTAAAAGAAAAACTGCAATTTGGAGCGAAAGGCGCTATAAAGCTAAATTTACTTGTGTTAAGTTTAAAATAGTTTTCAGCTAGATTTAAACTGAGTATATTTTACCTAAAGTTGCACATTTCTCTATAGAAATTCTACTTGTATTAATAAAAGTTTTATTAAACTTTTCTATGGCATTTTCAGCTTCATTTTCATTCTGAAAGCCTATAAATCCGAACTTTCTAAATTTGCCTTCTGATGTATATTTTAGTTGGATATCTGTTATAGTACCGATTTGACTAAATTGCTCTCGAATTTTCTCTTCTGTAATCTAAAAGAATATAGAATATGCATAAGTACACGGTATATACATATGTATATACAGGGTATCCCAACTAAAAGGTAAAAGAGGTGTTTTTGGGTATTTTTCGTGCGAATTTAAAGAAACACTTGGACACATCGATTTTGTTTGCGAGGGGACACTTTTTGGCTATCTTGAAATATTTGTAGCATACATCATCTTCGAGGGGTATCCTTTACCCCTATATTTTGAATAGGGAAAGTGGATCTAGTGATATCTTGTTTTGAAGGCCTCTTGAATGTCTTTACAACTGTGTATGAATTTCAAAAATCTGTCCAAATGGCCAAAAAGTGTCCCCCTCGCAAACTAATTCGATGTGTCCGAGCATTTCTGCAAATCCGCACAAAAAAAATACTCAAAAACACCTCTATTACCATTTTGTTGGGACACCCTGTATGTATATTACTTTATGCGATAGCAATCTTCGCTTATCTTTTTCAGCCTGTATAGTTATATAAACACTTTTCCCAAGTCCTCTGGTACCCTCCATGAATGGGTCTAATACCTTCCTAGCCCATTATCACACTTCAAGTGAACTACAAGCTATATGAGCCTTCAAAACAGTTTTTTGTAAATATCTCAGAAATAAAAGATTCTACAAAGTTTTTGCTTATAACACAAATTATTGAGAAAAATGTGTTTTACCATATTCCGAAAACTGAATATTTATGCGATGCTCCGATAAAAAGTTTATATTTTATGTTAAGCATAATTAAAATTTTAAAAAAATGTCATTAGCATTAATAGATTTTTACAAAAATCTAATCAGCTCGTTACAGTGTCAAAATCGGTTCAGCAGTTTAGGAGCTATCGTGTTACGGGCAGACATACTGACATACACACACAGACATATCCCAAAAAAATTATTATGTGTGCTTAAGACCACACGGCAGAAGTGTAAACTTCAACAAGGCGAAATTAATAATACTGGCCCATAACATATTCTGCAAAGCGGACCGAACCGAACTCATCTGTGTACTGGCCTTCATCTGCATCATCATATCGCTCGCTAAATGTTTCTCACAGTTAGCCGACTTAAGCCGATTTCACCCGTATGAGCGTTACATAGCCGAGCCTGACGGCTCAGTTCAATTCATTACCCACAAAAACTGCTAAACGCGCCTAAAGAAATTTACACTTCAAAAAAAATTCCGTCGAAAACAATACCTTCTCTAGCCATTGCTGCCCGGGTTAGAAAGGTAAAATTTTTTGAGATGTATCCAAGTCTGTGGGTAATTTTAACCATTTTGACGCCTTGATCCCGCGATGCCAAAGTCTATCGTAATTTTCAGAGACACTCTGCCATAAAGGCGCTGAACTCCTGCAGGACTAACTCAAACCTTGTTTAAAGATGTCAGGAGAATTTACATGAGTTGGAAAACCAACATAAATTTTATACACATTTTTGGAAAAACAAGCTTTGTATGAAAAAATTGTGAAACAGAATTTCCTTTCCAATCATGCATGGTTAAGACAAATTTAGAGAAATCGTTGAAAATATATTTTAATAATAATTTTGAAATGATTTTCCGAAAAAAAATTTTTTTGCAAAAATGGTTTTTGTTTGACTTAGTGGAATTTATTGATTTTTAAATGAGACCATATAGAGCCAAAACCCAACCGAGAACCTAACCAAGGTACCCAATTTCGTTAAACTGGATGTTACAGACAGACACATGAACAGACAGACAGACGGCGCGACAAAAATATATAAAAAAAATTGAAAACGAAGCAATTTTTTTTCTAATTTTTGACTAGAGCACATACTATAGTTAGTATATGTGTGAGCTAATTATTTGTAAGAACACAAAGTAATTAGACATGTATTGTGCGAATGTCCGGCTCATGCACGTTTACATCAGTGCACTTTCTCTAAACATCTGAACAGTGTCTCACCCAAACTGATAGTTACTATACAGTGGTGAGAAACCAGTCAAAAGTGAGCCACAATAGAGCCACTGGCAGTGGAAGGGGCCCACTAACATATGTACTGTACTGATAGGTATACATATGTTATAATGCTCAGTTTTTATGAAAATTTCAAAAAACATATTTTTCATATAAAAATGTTTTTTTTTAAATAATTTCTAATCCTCAACACCATCAGAAGTATTACTGAGTGGTGATCAGTTGCGCACACTAGGTGTAAACAATAAAAATAATAGGTAAAAGTATTTCACATTGGGGAAGCCTCAGATCTAGGCTGCATATCTGACTCCACACCCTCTATCACCACCTTCTGGCATCTCTGGTACCTATTTTAATATAAAGTTTATAAGTTGACTTTACTTCAATTGTAAAATTTTAAATATAAAACTTTAAAATGTTTGATGTATTTATTTTGATGAAAATTTGCATAGAACCAATGCAAGACTAGCATTTAGTAATAATAATAGAAATAAAGAAAAATAGTTAATCCACTACTTATTAGCAACAAGTTATCCACTATATCCAATTTCAATAGGCAATGTCGAAAGCCATTTTTGATAAGGGTGCTTTGCTAACTTAGCAAGCCACTCAAAAAAACACAAAAAAAAGCATTCAAATCAATTTAACAACAACTAAATAGCAGCAAATTAGCCACTAACTTCATATGAAGTTAGCAAAGCACCCAAAAAAACACCCAAAAATAAACTAATTAGAAGCAAATTATTTACCATATTCAATTTTGATAGGTCATGGCTAAAGCCATTGTTTGAGGAGGATACTGCGAAGCACCCAAAAAAACACTCAAAAATAGGAGTGACAAAATTAACTTTTCCACAACTGATTAATGACTAATTATCGGCAAAATATTCACCTAGTCGCGATTCTTAAATCCAGGCCTGATTTCAACAAATATGTTTCTAATAGCTGTTGCTAAAATTGCCTCATCTCTACCTGTCTTATTATATAAACTCAATTAAAGATTATAGAATATATTGAATTGGGACACCTTGTTCAAAGTTCAAAAACTATCAAAATTTTACAATTACAACTATAAAATAAAGTAGGTTATACAAATTCAATTCAGTTCAAAACACATCAAATGTAAAATTGTTCAAATTATTAAAAACACAAAAATACAAATAAAAAGCATTCTAAAAAACATGATTTGGTTTTTAGAGACTGTATAATATAAACAAGGAAAACCATGGGCTTGCAATTGTGTCATCAATCAGCCCCAATCACATGCAACCCCCACAATGAAAGGAGAGTTTCAGTATGTGACAAGGGGTGATCAGCTGAACCAAATTTCTACACCGTCTACAGGACTTTAATAAATTTTTGGTCCTGTAGTGTCCTGTACAAGTCCTGTATAGTCCTGCCTGTGGGGTCCTGTATAGTTCTGTCTCTGAAAAGGTGTCCATAAAAAAATTCTCAACCAAAAAAAAAAGTTCATCACAGGACAAAAGTAACTTTTTTACTAACCAAATTTTTTAAGGCAATTTTTTTAATATTTTTTTTAGCAACATGCCTCCTAGTCCACCATAATCCTAAACAATCAAAAAAAATATGCAATTGCGTCACAAATTTTTTGTGGTGGTTAAAAGTATTCTTTTTTCACATATTCAAATATAACTCAATGTTAATGTGGTCAGTTGGACATGGCCACATATCTCTATTTTCACTAGTTAAAGATAATGTGATAGAGATGTGCTAAACTCAAACTGAAATGGCTTAGATTAGGTTAGACTGGAGTCCCTGCATGTTGCCATAAATGGATTCAAATATGTCAACATACAGGGACTCTAGGTTAGATAAGATTTGAAAAAGTAGTGTAGTATAATAGTCCTTGCCATATGTAGAGACCCTGTATGTATGACATATTCTTACAATAGAGAGAAGCGAGAAACTCTTCAAAGTCAAATTTATTTAAGTCAAAATCAAAGGATGAAAATATTGGTCCTCTATACTCTAGCTATTTTTAGAGAGAGACACACCTTCTGTACTTGTTATTTCATAAGCATCGGAAAATAAAAATAAACAATTTTTACCAAACCCTATATAGGGGTTCGGACAAGTGTGTTTGTTTTTGTGTTGCATGCTAATTGATGTCACTTACCGCTGACAATTTAAATTAATTTAGTGAAACGCCAATGAGCATGGCAAAAAAAGAACATAACCAAAAAAATGTTAATTTCAGTGACTTTGATGGGTTTGTCATGTCTCTCTATTTTAAAAATATGTCATACATACAGGGTCTCTAGCCATATGCAGTTACACTTTTGTGACATTTCCAACCTTTTTATTTATTAAATGCATACTGAGAGCAACAAATAAATATCTGAAAAATGGCATGTCTTTGAGTTGTTTTTATCTGTGCATTTTTTTTGTCAACCTACAGTCAGCATCTTTTTATCTAGAGACAATGACAGTTTTACTTTAATTTTATACCAACATGACATGTGTACTTTTTGATATATTTCTGGTTAGGAAAATGTTTATCCCAATATATAAATTGCTGTTCGTTAAAATGAGCAAAGTTCTGCCTTGTTGTTCACAAAAGTTGAAGATAATTCATCTTTATCTTTCACCATTAGATATTTGGAGTCGGCCACATACATTACACCTGTTGGTTTACTTTTATTTTCCTTATATTTTTTTTCTTGACAAAAGCTAAGTCAGAAAAGGTTAGAGGCTCCATTTTAAACAAAAAAACAAAAAATTTCTTTTTACATTATTACCGAATGATTGTGACCAGAAGACATATAAATGCTAAAATCCGTCTACGAACTGTGAAATCAGGGGTCTTTCATGTCAAAGTCACAAAAGTGTAACTGTGTATGGCAAGGAATATGTGTGTTAAGCTTAATTCAATAAACAAAGCTGAAGGAATTCCGAGAGTTAACTTACCCCATTGGGCAGATTTTTTACTATCAAACGAGACATTATTATAGGTAAAAAATGCTTTGTAAAGATCCTTTCCACTTTCTATTAAATTATTTTAAGAATTAAATCCCATGACGAGAAAATATGAGGTTATGTGCAAAAAAATAAACATTTTCTTGGCCATAAAACTGAAGTCAATTAGCATTCCAGTATCGCTAACACCCATTTCCACCAATGTTTTTAAGGGTAGAATTTACAGTCGTCCTTACACCCGGTTTCCACCTATCCAGTGATGAGCCATGGATTTGCACCGGATTTAAATGCAACGTCACCCAAGGCCGACAAAAAAACACAGGCCACGACCCTAAAAAAATCAGGTGTTCTCCGGGGGCTGACTTTTACATTGGGTCTTATGGGAAGTCAGACGTTTTTTTATGATATCTTCAAAATGGCACTACAGATTTCCGCGAAATTTCAGTCAAATATTCTCAGACACTATTCTCATATTCCACCAAACTTTTGTAAGGATGCAAGGTAATTAAAAGGTTAAAATCTTCAACATTTAGCATTTTTTATTTTGAATTCAAATTACCCGCCATGTACCGCATGCCAACTGTTATATTTGACAAGTATTTGACTTTGTCATCTGTGTGTGTCACAATCGCTTCTTTTTTAAATTTAATTTTTGTGTGAGCTAATGAAGCGGCTCTGAGAAATTAAGGATTACTATACATTTTAAAAAAATTGTTCTGCAAGAATATAGTAAAAACAATCTCAAAACCAGCTTTATTTTGTAAAAAATCAAATATTCATGAACCGTCATTCCAACTTCAATATTTTAAAGACAATCAGCTGTGTCGTGAAGTTTTCTGTACTCATATAAAGTTCAGCGCCGCCCCAAAACGCATATACAATCCAATGTAAAGTCGGTCCATGATACAACAAGACTGTCTGTCTTGTTATACCATGGGTGTTGCCGGTCATGAAAGACTGACAACGCAAAAGTATGTATTGCTAAATTGGTTTTTGTCTTTGCAGGCGTCCCTGTGGCCAGTATAGCTTTTTTATGTCTGGTATGTTTTTTACTTCAACAAAAAATTCATTTTCTAAAATAATGTTCATTTCAAAGCAACAATAAATGTACTTAAAAAATGGCCGCCTGTCAACATGGCCCGCTGTGAGCTCTGTAAATATTTTGTTAAAAAATAAGTTTAAGTGTTCCAAAATCTACGAAAAAAGGAAAAAAACAGTTCCAAATTAACTATTCTTCAAAGTGAAACATAAATTTATATGAAGAAAGCAGCAATTCCATCAAAATAAATAATGATAACTTTTGAGGTTATGTTGTGTTAATTTAAAAACAAATGAATTTAAAAAAAATTCTGACTGTTTCTACAATGTAATCATCAACAACGTTTTTAGCTTTAGTTTTAAAAATTGATATTGAGATGAAATAAGAAAGAAAAAGCTGAAGAAATGGGGACGTGTCGGACGCCTCAGAAAAATTCGGCGGGAAGCGATAACTGTGGAGGGTGCAGTAAAATCGTAAAAGATAAAGGGCTTCAATGTGATAAATGTAAGAAATGGTATCACATAGGATGTGGTAAACTAACAGCAGAAAAATATGAATATGTTGCCAACTTAGAAAATGAGGTTATGTGGTTCTGTAAACAACAGTGCAGGGACAAGGCAAAATATTGGTGTTTGCAGGATGAAGTCTCAGACAAAAAAGAAATAGAAAGTATTTATGAAAAATTTGAAAAAAAGCTGGAGAGTCTCTCAGAAAAACTAGTATCATGTATAAAACCGCAATTAATGGAATTGGTACCAAAGCAGCAAAAACCGACATATGCCGAAATATCTAATAGTAAGAAAATCTCTTTACCTACACCACAAGAAAAACATAATACTCCTGACTTGGTAATTAAACCTAAAAACCCAAAACAAACCTCAAACACAACAAAAACTGATGTCTACAACAAGATAGACTCCAGGAAACTAAAAATCTCAGTTATAAAAACAAAATTTACAGAAAATGGTGAACTAATAATAAAATGTGAAAAACAATCAGATATTCAGAAAATAAAGGACGAAGCAAAAAATATTCAGAATTAGAAGAAAATTATGAATTTACGACATCAAAACTTAAATTGCCAAGAATAAAAATTGTAAATTTTGATCAGAACCTTCAGGCAGAAGAACTGAAAGACATTATTATGGAACAAAATTTTGAAAATGAGAACAAGGAAAGCTTTAAGGTGACATATGTAAAGAAGTATGAGCAGAAAAAAACTACCACAATATTTGCTGAGTGTACACCACAATTATTTCAAGAATTCATGATGAAAAAAAAGGTATGTATCAATTGGCAAAGGTACTTAGTGTATGAAGATATTAGTATACCTCGATGTTACAAATGTCAGGAGCATTATCATAAAGGCAGAGACTGTCTAAATGGTCAATACTGTGCCTACTGTTCTGGGAATCATGATGTCAAGGACTGTAAGGAAACTTATAGACAGTGTATAAATTGCATTGAATCCAACAGAACACATGGTAAAAACTTCAACACTAATCATGAGGTAAATTATACGGTCAACTGTCCAACATATCAATTCCTCATTAATAATTTAAGAAGCAAAATTGACTATGGCCAATTTGAGGCCTAAAAAATTCCTTGTGATCTAGTTATATTAGTTAGTAAATTTAATTATTGTTTAACAGTTTATTTATTTTATTTACATTGCATTTATGAGTAGATACATTACAGAAACTAATACAGATGTTGATAATGTTAGTAAAATTCAAATATTTGATGATTTAGAAAAACTAAATGAATATTTTGAGCGAAAATTAATTAATAGTGAGCTTGACATCAGTTGTCTAACAATTAACATAAGAAGCTTAAGAGAAAATTTTTCAGAGTTTATTCTTATATTGGAATCATTTAAATCTAAACCAAAAATTATTATCTGCACAGAAATTTGGATTAGTACTTTTGAAACTTCTTTATATTCAATTTCGGGTTATAACAGTTTATTTTCTTGCAATGATTCATACCGGGCTGGAGGAGTTGCCGTTTTTCTAAGTAAATCTCTGGACATTGTAAACCACAAAATATGCAATTTTACAACAGCTGATAGCCTTTTTGTAGAATTTAAAGCTGAGGATATATTATTTTCAATATTAGCACTTTATAGAACACAATCCACCAAAAAGTCTGATTTTAACAAAGAACTTGAAACATTTCTGCAACACACAAATTCAAAAAACATAATAATTTCAGGGGACATAAATATTAATATTTTAGACCTTAATAGAAAAGAACATAATGATTATATTAATCTGTGCAGCGAAAATGGTTTTCTATCGATAATCAATGAAATAACACGACCAATATCTAAGACCTGTTTGGATCACTGCATGCTCAGATGTCAAAATAATTATAAAATACAACCCTTAATAATAAAATTCAAAATTACTGATCATTATATTACCTACGTCACAATAAAACTTAAAAATAAAGCAACATATAATAACAACAAAAAAATAACAGTTAATAAAATAAACTATACCAAATTAATTAATGAGGTACAAGAAGAAGATTGGAAAAATGTTTATGAAGCAAGTACAAATGTAAACTTAGCTTTTCAAAACTTTATAAATAGACTCTCTGAACTAATTCTCAAAAATAGTGAACAAAAAATAATTAAACCTAAATAGAACAGACTTAAACCCTGGATGACAGATGGACTGCTACGATCAGTAAGACAAAAACAAAAATTATATAACAAACATAAAAACAATCCAAATAATTTGTCTTTTAAGAATGAATACTTAAATTATAAAGATAAATTAAATAAAATAATCTGGAATACAAAAGTCTCACATTATGAAAAAGAAATAAAAATCACAAAAGATATCAAACATCACTGGAAAATACTTAAAGAGCTGAGTGGGACAAAACCCAAATCCGAAATCAATGTCAAAACTCTAAAATCAAACAATTTAACACTTGACTCCAAATCTGATATATCTGAATGCTTTAATGACTTCTTCACAAATGTTGGTCCTCAAATTGCTACAAAATGTAAAAATATTAAAATTAATAAGACATTTGAAAATAAACTACATGCCAAGCAAATTTATCAGTCAATGGAGTGGTCACCCATTACAAACCAAGATGTTTCAAGCATAATTAAACAATTAAACACAAACAAATCCGCAGGCAGTGATAACATTAAACCCAAGGTAATCAAATTATTAAATGATCAAATCACACCAATCTTAGTCTATCTTTTTAACTTGTCATTCATTGAGGGTATATTTCCTGATTCATTAAAAAATTCCCTAATAATACCGATCTACAAAGCAAAAGAAAAACACTTGCCAAGCAATTATAGACCAGTAGCACTTCTCTCCTTAATTTCAAAAATATTCGAAAAGCTAGTTCAAAAAAGACTTCTTAATTTCTTATCTAAACA
Source organism: Aspidapion aeneum (assembly GCA_963576565.1). NCBI lineage: Eukaryota > Metazoa > Arthropoda > Insecta > Coleoptera > Brentidae > Aspidapion > Aspidapion aeneum. The sequence continues at coordinate 114,451,289 of OY755043.1, forward strand.
CAATTATTTTTCTAAAGATCAGTATGGATTCCTACCTGACAAAGGCACAGACTTAGCTCTAACGAAATTTAGTAACTATATCACAAAAAATATTGATAAAGGACTTAAAGTTTCTTCATTATTCATTGATATTCAAAAGGCTTTCGACACAATTTCTCATAAAAAAATCCTAAAAAAATTAGAGCAAGCAGGAATAAGAGGTGTAGTGCTACAATGGTTTATAAGTTACTTAACTAAAAGAACTCAACAAACTAAAGTAAATAACATCATCAGTAAAAAAACCAAAATACTAACAGGGGTGCCTCAAGGCTCTGTCTTAGGGCCCCTACTTTTCATTGTTTATATTGACGAAATTTTTTCGGCCGATTTTAAGGGTATCTTATTTGCTTTTGCTGACGACACAGTTATTACCTATTCACACTCATCATGGGAAGAAAATCAATTAGCTATGCAACATGACCTAGAATTACTGAAAACTTGGTTCACATTAAATGATATGTTTATCAATGCAGATAAAACTACTTATTTAAATTTTTCACTTAGAGGTAAAATAAATTTTAAGAATCCTTTAAAATTTCACTTTTGTAGCCCTAATTCTATCTTATCAAATCCAGACAATTGTAACTGCCCTTTGATACAACAAAGCTCAGAAACAAAATACCTTGGAATCATTTTTGATGAACACTTGACCTTTAAAAAACATATACAATTTGTTGCAAAAAAAACTAAAATTTACACTTTCTAAATTTTATTATATCAAAAATATTATACCAATTAAATTAAAAAGAATGTTTTATTTTGCAACGGTTCAATCAATTTTTAGTTATGGGATAATGGTGTGGGGAGGAATTTATGAAACTAATTTATACCCTCTTAGAATTCTACAAAAAAGTTTCATACGCTGTGTGCAAGGACTAGGATATAGAGACCATACTGTAAATGCCTTTAAAGAATTAAATATATTAAATCTAAGTCAACTTTACTGCTTCAATATATGTAAATTTATTAGAACAAAAGAAAAACATAATATTGACATAACACACATTAATAACTCTATAAAATGCTTTTTACCAAGAGTAAATTTATCTGCCACTCAACGAATGTTTTACTATTTAGCACCAAAGATTAACAATGAACTTCCCTTTTCTATTAAAATAAAACCTCTAAAAAATTTCATTAAGAACCTAAAAATTTTTATCACTCAAAATATGAATATTAATATTTTATCAAGACCTTTTAATGTACCATTTACTGACTAAAATTTCTTTGTCATTTGATAAAAATTAACAACCTATACAAAGTAAGAAGTAAACCATTTTTTCTATTAATTAGCATTATTCAGTTTATCTAGGCTATAATTTGTTCCACAGATTAGGTTAAATAAGATTAGTATTTGTTCTAAAACTATGTTTCAAAAATGTAACTAAGTTAAATTTTGTATAAAATTTATATTTATTTTAAGTTAAATTTCTGTAAATTAATTTTCTTGTTGTAATGTACAAGCAACACAGGATTAAGTTCCTCTGCTCAACACTACTAAAGAAAATAAATACATTTGGCGAACTAAGTTTTGTATGTGATATGTAGTATGTGCAATTTTGTGTTGAATAAATAAATACAAAAAAAAAATAAATAAATAAATACTTCTTCTTTCTTTTTTATAATTAACCTCCTTTTGCAAAATTAGCTGGCAACCCCTTAAATATGATAAACCGCATAAAAAAACCTATACTTTAAGGGCCGGTTTATCAATGGAGGGATACCCCTCGAGTTAGAGATAGCCCGGGGTTAAAGTTGTGAAAAGTGTTTATCTATCCAAGGTTAACTGCAAACTCGAGAGTAACCCTAGGCTAACTTGACCCGTGCTCGGACAGCAGGGTAACGTATTTAGCTCTGGGTTAACCACAAAATTTCGAATTATTTTAAAGTGTTTTTTTTTGTTGATTTTTCTCAAAAGCATAACATTTAAATTGTGTACATTAGTTTTATAAGTGTTAAATAGGATGCTCCGAAATTATTAGATCAGCAGCGGCGATACTTTATACGGTGTGAGGCTGAGATGATGGAATTCCCCACAGACATGAAGATTTTTGCAATGGGACCAGTCTACCAAGCAGGCCTAAAATTTTTTTCTATGAGCAAGATAATGTTTAATAGAAAAGCACTCGATGAATAACCCAATAAATATCCCACCCGTTAACAGAGCTATACCTACTATTTGTACCGAGCTACAATATACATCCTCTGATGGTCGCAATTGCAAGGCCCATTCACATATAAATCATCATCAATATGTGTACCAGTTTTGTTATTATACTAATTTACTAAATTCTAAAATATAGTTTGAAAACTTTTTATATTTATTTAAAAATGCAAAACAAAAATTGAATGTATTTCGAACACTGAGTTTTTAAAATGTTTATTTGGCGGCCCCTGAAAAATGGCTAACAAGTTCTTTTGTTATACAACAGTATTTTATAGAGTAACATCAAAATAAAATACTGAAATCATTCATAAAATATGCTACAGAATAGATAATATACAAGAAGAAGGTTTTGAAACAACTTTTGGCCAGCCAGGAAACTTCTTGCTCTGCACAGGGTGTTTTTAAATCAGTAATTCCAGGATAACAGTTTGATGTGCCAGAAACTAGTACCCTTATTTCTTGTTGATGTACGTTGTTAATATTTCTTCATTAGAATGCCCAAGCTTAGAGAAGTTTGTTTGTTTCCTTGCAAATACATGATCTGTAACAAAAATAAAATAGGTGTAGTAGTAAAAACAAACCTAAAAAATGCAGCATTATGATCCAATATGGACATTAATCCATTTGCTTTTAAATCATTTTATCTCTTAAATTATGTAATGTATAAATCTAGCTTTAATAGGTAGATAGGTGTACCTATAGATGCATTTTTATTTTAAGTACAAGTACAACAGAATCAATTTACAAATTTGGAGCTACATGCTAATTTTTATTTAGTTTGAACTATTTTCATCATACGTAGTAAATACTTACTGGCTAGAGTACAATAACTAAAGAAGGTGAATAAGGTTTTTTCAAATCATTTTTTTTAACAAAACACCCAAAACCAAAAATACAAAAACATATGATTATAACCACAAAATGTCAAAAATACCATAGACTATCAAATAAGAAGGGAAAACTTAGATGGTCGATTGTTATCAGCATTGCCAACCTACGTCGAGTTTCGGAGCTCTGGGTTAAAATGGTGTGGATAAACACTTTTCTCTTTAACTCGAGGGTTACCCCAAGGTTATAGTTGGCCCTGGCCTAGCTAACACGACGAGATACCCCTCCATTGATAAAGCCGATCACACACAAAAATGCATAGCGCATAGCATGGCGCATAGAAGTTCAACCAAGGCCGACAAAAAAATAGAGGCCACGACCCTGAAATAATCAGCTGTTCTCCCGGGGCTGAATTTTACATTGGGCCTTATGGGAGGTCAGACGTTTTTTTATGATATTTTCAAAATGGCACTACAGATTTCCGCAAAATTTCAGTGAAATATTCTCAGACACCATCCCGATATTCCACCAAAGGTTTGTAAGGAAGCAACATGATTAAAAGGTTAAAATCTTCAAGATTTAGCATTCCTTATTTTGAATTCAAATTACCCGCCATATTTGACTTTGTCATTTGTGATTGTCACATTCGCTTCTGCTTTAAACTTAATTTTTGTGTGAGCTAATGAAGCGGCTATGAAAAATTAGGGCTTACTATACATTTAAAAAAAATTGTTCTGCCAGAATAAAGTAGAAACAATCTCAAAAACGGCTTTATTTAACAAAAAATCAAATATCCATGAACCGTCATTCCAACTTCAAAATTTTAGACAATCAGCTGTGTGGTAACGTGACCATCAAAAAAAAAATCAGCCCCGGATGTGACGTCAACAAAGTGGAGGATCGTGGCCCGTCCATTTTGATAGCCCTGGTTCAACCAGGGCTATCAAAACGGACGGGCCACGATCCTCCACTTTGTTGACGTCACATCCGGGGCTGATTTTTTTTTGATGGTCACGGTACGACACAGCTGATTGTCTTTAAAATATTGAAGTTGGAATGACGGTTCATGAATATTTGATTTTTTTAAAAATAAAGCCGTTTTTAAGATTGTTTTTACTTTATTCTGGCAGAACAATATTTTTTAAATGTATAGTAATCCTTCATTTTTCATAGCCGCTTCATTAGCTCACACAAAAAATAAGTTTAAAGCAGAAGCGAATGTGACAATCACAAATGACAAAGTCAAATATGGCGGGTAATTTGAATTCAAAATAAGGAATGCTAAATCTTGAAGATTTTAACCTTTTAATCATGTTGCTTCCTTACAAACCTTTGGTGAAATATCGGGATGGTGTCTGAGAATATTTCACTGAAATTTTGCGGAAATCTGTAGTGCCATTTTGAAAATATCATAAAAAAACGTCTGACCTCCCATAAGACCCAATGTAAAATTCAGCCCCGGGAGAACAGCTGATTTTTTCAGGGTCGTGGCCTCTATTTTTGTGTTGGCCTTGGTTCAACCTTATGGACTTTTCTTATGCAAAACCAATATGGCCGCTGCTATTCGATCGCTTAAACTGGCCCTAAGAAAGGTTTGGTGCAAATGGCACCGATTTTTTTTTTGTAGTCCATTTAGCCAATGTTCATAGTGTATGGCTAACTTCTAGTAAAATACGATTTTTATTTACTTATTTACCTAATCTGTGTTTTATTTATGTGCACAGATTAGGTTAAATAACAAATAGTTTTGTGTTTTGTATTTTTCCCATATCAAAAATTTTAATAAGTCATAGGCAACGTCATCCATACTTAAGGTGAACCGTTACCTACGATCGAAGGCAGCGGACAAAGATTAGGTTAAATGCAGTGGGTGAACGAACCAGTGGTCGAGACGGTACCGGTTTAGAGACACTTTCAACTAATTTCGAAGAAAATAAGAAAACCTTTATTAATTGGCCCTTTCCAACTTTACGTAACAGTGCATAGGATGTCTCTCCTTTGGGCACTTTGAATGTTTCTGCTTGTGATTGTTGAAACGGTAAATGCACATGCATTTATGGCAATGTTTGAATCTCAGGCCAATAAGTATTATGTATTTAAAATCAACTGTTAAGTTTTATTTTGTAGCATAAGATAAATAATAATTGATTGATGGCCCAGAACTGGCACCTAATTAGGTTGCTACAATATAAGAAAAAGCTTCTAGCCATTCTTGCAGTACTTAGGTATGTTATGTATGTAACATGCCCTGCCTTAATAAAAAACAGAAAAAGAAAGAAGGAAACTACTTACATTTATACATAAAAATGTTTAAGCAAAGCAGATAATCCTACATTTAAAATCTTACAAAAATACTTAAGTATAAAAACTTTAATAAAGGTAGGTAAGGGAACTTCAGGGAACTTATAAACACAAGAAATATTTAAAACAGTAGGATTTCACAAATCAAGTTTCTCAGGGCAGTTTACTTTCAGACTCTCAGAATATGCTGCATCAGGCTCAATTTCCCCCTGTCTTTCCCTCCATCTTCTATTTTTACAACAAAATCATTTGGGCCAGATTTTTGCAAAATGGTAGCTGGTTTCCAAGTTCTGGGAGCTGTTTGAATAAGTAGTTACATCTTGATTAGTGAAAATTCCATGTAGAGACTTACCTGATTGTTATGATATTGAATCATAGTTTTTTGTTATTTCAATAATTTTAAACAGATTCCATCTATTGGGAATTTGGGCTGTAAATAATCTCTTGATACTGGCATAGTATTCCTGAATTGTTTGCCCATTAACAAATCACAAGGAGCTGGCAAATCTTTCTTAAAGGATTTACTTAATAAACCTTAATACTGTTGAATTTGTTCTTTCAATGATGCCATTGCTTTAAGGGTATGTTGGGCTTAACATGCTTAATTTAATGTCCTATGTTTTTGTGAAGTAGAATTCTTGTGAGTTGAAATGGGGTCCATTGACTGAAAATATTTCCAAAGGTAATCCTTGTTTTGCAAATATATTTTTCAAAGTAGGAATCACTGCAGAAGCTGTTTTGCTTGATAGTTTTTTAACAACCACAAATTGGCTGAAATAATCAATCACTACATTAAAGTCCAAGGCCTCAACTGATTTAAAATTGATTCAAATTTTTCCCAGGCTAAAGTTGGTATGTCATGCAGAGTCAATAATGGCTCCTTTTGATTGCTATGAAAATATTCTTGACAGATTTGGCAACTCAGCACTAAGTTTTCAATGTCAGCGGTTACACCTGGCCAATAGGTGGTCTCCTGTGCACGTTTTTTGTATTGGCGACTTGCATTTAATTTTTTTCCTGGCACATATTCCAACAAGAATTAATACCTAAGTAAGTGAATTGCTAATCTCTAAAGTCGTGGTGATAATTCATATAGATAATTCATATAAATAAAAGTAATTCCTTCTCAATGTGGTTGTATCTTTGTTGCATAGGTGTAAGTGACAGAAACGCATATTCTATTGGATGATTACCTTGTAGAATTACAGCCCCTAGTCCAAACGGACTTGCGTCGATGGCTTAGCTCGTCTCTTTCTGTGGGTCGAAAAACGATAGTATAGGAGCTGATGTCACAAGTTTTTTAAGGTGTTCAAAACAAAGATCTTTATTTGCAGACCATTGCCATTCAATGTTTTCACTAACGAGTCTTCTTAACAGAGCTCTTTCTTGGGAGATATTTGGCAGAAATTTTGCGAGATATACAATCAAAAAGATCATTTTCGTTAATCACAACCTAGCAGCACATAAGGTCGACATTCCGCTTTAGTTGTACGTAGATTTTTGCTTACTATATCGCTAGCCGTACCGGACGATCAAGGCGTGGCAGTTCACCAAGCCGTAAGTAAAAGTTCAACCGGGTCGATTTATTAGTGGCCACTCATTGCTATGGGAGATGATAACTTATTTGCAAAATTGATGGATGGCTTCAGAACAGAGATTGGAAAACTAAAGGAAGATCAAAAAAAGGATACGGACGAATTTAAGCAAGAAATAAGAGAACAAAACAACAAAATTCTACAGAAACTAGATAATCAAACTCAAAATCAAGTTGCACTCGAAAGCAAGTGCCAAAAACTAGAGCAGAAAAGTTTACATTTTGAAAGGCTTCATAGAAAGAACAATATCATTGTTCATGGCATCGAACTTGAAGAAAGCGCAGATATTGTAATTGTGACCTTAAAAAAATTAAATAGCCTTCTCGGAAGCGATCTGAAGAACTCTGATATTAATAACTTATACAAACTGAAGTCTGATAAAAGTTCACCAATAAAAATTGAATTTATTTCATATTTAAAAAAGTCGGAGGTTATGAAATTAGGCTACAAGTTGAACACAAATATATATATAGTGCCATGGCATGTGCCCAGAGGATCGCGCTGATTACAAGATCTTGAGGAAGCATTTAAAACTAGCAAAATCCAAAAATATTTCGTCAAAAATTGTAAATTTTAAATTGCTGGTAAACGGAGAGCTCTTTTCTGCTGAGCAATTAGAAGAGGAAGAATTAACAGAATCTGTGGAGGAAGAAATAGAAAACACTCCAAATCAAGAACTTCCAAAGCCAAGTAGCCTTGCATCTACAGCTAACATTGGCACCCAATTTATACAAGATTTAGTATTTTTACAACAAAAATCCAATAGTCCAGTAACTGTAGATAAAGTGCAAACTGAGGTTTGCCAACCTCCAGCAAAAAGAAAAGCAGTAATCAGAAACACTTCAACCAGCACCGTAAGCAATACATTAGTTGGATCACCCACTGTAAGAGTTACAAGAAACAAGACAGGCGAAAAGGAAAAACTAAAACAGTTGGAACAGAAATAGTGTGGTTTTTTACATTTTTTCTTTTAAATGATTGTTGTTTGGCTTTTTGAAAAAATATTTCTTCATTTTTGTTTTGGCTTGTTTATTTTAACTTTTTATATTATTTGTTACTTGTTTTTACTATTAATTTAATATTTAAATAAAATAAGATGAACCCTTATATAGAAAAATTTAATGTACAAAAAATTAAAACACTTCAGTCTAGTTCCGTCCAACACTGTGAAAATCTGTTTACAACGAATGATATATTAAATTTTAAATTACTACATACAAATATTTGTAGTTTAAACAAGCATCATGATGATCTCTTGGTAATGATGCATCAATTCACGAGTCCTGTTGATTGCATTGTTTTAACGGAAACTAGAAATTTAACAAGCTGTGATATTTTTGCAATAAACGGGTATGATCTTATATACAATGAAAGTTTTATAAATCAAAACGATGGCACTGTAATATATGTAAAAAGTTCTCTTAAATATAAATTTGCGGTTATTAATATCGGTGATATAAAAGCAATAGAAATAAGAATAAAAATTGGTAATAAAAACGTGTTGGTCACTGGTTTGTATAGAGTACCATCTACTGATATAAACTCATTTCTTATTGGACTAGAGAATTACGTTAAAAACTGCTCAAAGAATAATGATATTCATCTTTTTACGGGGGATATAAATATAGATATCCTAAAAATGGGCGAAGATATTGAAAATTATTTAAACATTTTATATGAAGCAGGATTTATATCACTGATCAATAACGTAACAAGACCTTCATCAAATACATGTATTGATCACATTTTTCTACGGGAAAAACTAGAAAACGAACATGATATTAGAGCCGTTATATTGGAAAATAGGATTTCAGATCATTGTCCAACTCTTTCTCAGATAATTTTTAAGAATCAAAAAGGTACAAATAATGAAAAAGGTCCTAGAAAAAAAATAAAAAATTTAAATCTTGTAAATCTAATAAAAGACTTATCACTTGAGGGCTGGCAATGTGTGTATTCAACAGAAGATTTTAATTTATCAACTCGGTCTTTCGTATCAAAATTACAAGAGCATGTCGATAAAAATACACACGTACGAGAGGTTAGTAACTGGCAAATAAAAAGACACCTTGGATTACAACTGGTATTTTAAAATCTATTAGAACCAAAGAGAGACTCTATTAAATATCAAAAAATAATCCGACGCTAGAAAATCTTGAAAAGTATAAAAAATATAAAAATTCAATAACATGTTTAATAAAAAATACAAAAAAAGCCTATTATCAACAAAAAATTGAGTCTAGCAACGGTCAATCCCAAGAAATTTGGGACTGCGTAAAACAAATATCAAATAAAAATAAAAAAAATGATATAGAGAAGATTCTTACGGAAGATAACACCGAACTAGTAGATTGTTTTCAGATAGCCACTAATTTTTCCAATTTTTTTTCGGATATTGGTCCGCACCTAGCAAGAAATCTACAAAAATGTAACAAACACCCTAAATTTAAAACAAAACGTAAAACTCTTCCGGATTCCATATTTTTAAGAGAAACAGATTCTTTCGAAATTATACGACTTATAAAAGAGCTAAAAAATAAAAAATCCCCAGGAAGTGACGGACTTAAATCAGAAACTTTAAAAGAAATTGCTGAACAAATTGCTGCACCTCTTACATACATTATAAATGGCTGTTTAAGACAGGGAATTTTTCCATCGGCGTTTAAAGAGACCATCGTAAAACCATTATTTAAAAGCGGTAGCAAAGAAGATGTAAACAACTATCGCCCAATATCTTTATTGTCCAATCTTGCTAAAATTTATGAAAAAATATTAAAGGAGCGTATAGAAGGCTATTTAAACAAAAAACAAATAATGTCGTCCTTACAATTTGGCTTTAAACAAAACTCCTCTACCGAAGACGCTATTCTTCATGTAACATCCAAAATTCAAAAGGCAATTAATGATAAAATTCCTACACTAGCAATATTAATTGATCTCAAAAAGGCCTTTGACACAGTCGATCACAATCAAATTTTGAACTCTTGTGAAAACTATGGTTTAAGGGGCGTTTGCTTTAGAATTTTAAAAGATTACCTCTCGGAAAGATATCAGCAAGTTCAAGTAAAAGATGGATCAAGCGACAAAAAACTCGTAAACTTTGGAGTTCCTCAAGGAACTGTATTAGGTCCCTTGCTATTTAACTTTTATATAAATGACATGTTTGACTTAGATATTGATGGGGAAATTATTAGCTTCGCGGATGATACCGTGATCATATTTCAAGACAAAACATGGGAGGCTCTTAAACAGAAATCTGAGCACGAGTTGGACAAACTGTTGCATTACTTTCAGAATAAAATTCTAACTGTAAATTTTTCCAAAACCAATTTTATTCCTTTTACATCTTTAACTTCCAAACTTCCTGACTTTGAGGAACTTATGATTACCACTGATTGTGCCTGTAACGGTACTCGAATCCAGGGGGTGAGGAAGGCCAAGTATTTGGGAATTATTATTGATTGTCATCTGCGTTGGGATGAGCAAGCATCACATGTTGTTAGTAAAATAAGATGGCTTTTGAGTAAATTCAGGAAATTTCGTGAAATTTTCAATATAAATCAAATGAGAGTGTTATATTTTGCATTGATTCAAACACATCTAACCTATGGTATTTCCGCATGGGGTGGGGCAGCTTGGACTCATCTGGATCCTCTGGAAAAGGTACAGAAATGTATAATAAAAATAATGTATATGAGTCACAGCTGTTTGACCTCAGAAAACTTTTTTGTTACTCTATGCTTATTAAACAACATACAAAAGTTAAAATCTATAAGACAGTTATCCATCCAACAAGATCAAATCAACACCAGCTTGAAGTATCTAAACCAGATAAAACGTCAACTCAACGCAGTTTTTACTTTCTTGCTCCCAGGACCTATAACTTGCTACCTGTTGATCTCAGACAAATAAATAGTAAGTCTCTTTTTAAAAGCAGATTAAAGCATTGGATTCAAAATAAAACTCGCCAAGAAATTCATGCAATGGTTGATATTACAAAGCAGTGATACAGCGTTCTCTTGTAATAGATAGGTCTATGGTGTTTTTATTTTTTTTTTGCAATTACAGCAAAAACTGAGGAATGAAAATAATTTTTTTTTTAAATTATTATTATATTGTTATTATTATTTGTATTATTTTTTTCGCCACACAAGTTTGACTTAGGTTGGCATACCCAATATTTATTCTTGTAGCATAGGCATTTGTTTGTACTTTTTTCTCTTAAATGAATAAATATATTTATTATTATTATTATTATATTATTCCTAAGAAGCGCTGTAATTCCTTATGATCTTTGGGCGCATTTATGTTTTAAATTGCATCAATTTTGCGTTCAACAGGCATTGTTGGGCAAAATTTTGATATTTCAAGATTTAATTTGAGATTTTCTTGAATACAGTGTCTAAATTAGCATTATGTTCCTCAATTGTTCTTCAAGAACGTCATCAAAATATGATATAATGCCATTAGCGCCCTCTAGGGTGTCATAGATAAAACACATAAGGCAATCTACCCCAACAAGTAGCAGTGGTGCAAATTTTTGAACGTTCGTAGTCCAAAGGTATTTGTAAAAATGCCTGCGGTGCGTCGAGCAGTGTAAAGTATTTGGCACCATGTAATTCACTAAAAATATAAGTTTTCACATTTTAAAAAATAATTGAAGGATCTGGGATCCATACACGAATATCTCCATTTGATTTAGGTGCAACTACTATTGGATGAACCCAGTCAGTCGGCTCTCTAACAGGAATCAAAATATTTTCAGTAACTATAATGTGAATTTTTTCTTTCACTTTATCCTTTTAATGCAATCGGTATTTTTCATGCAGCCCAAATTCTGGGAACTGCATTATCCATACTCATCAATGTTATTGAATAGGTACGATCAACTTTACCAAGGCGAGAAAATACTTTATTGTATGGTCGATGGTCAAAAATTGACAAAAAATGGGTTACATATTTTATGGCCCAAAAGGAAGTGAGATTGAAACTGAAAAAGGAAAACATAAAATTAACAAGACATCTAGATCTGGTCAAACAGTGTAGTGACAATAAGGTTAGAAACTCAAGGCAGATACCACTGAGTTTCCCAAACCTAATTTAAAAAACATAGGAGTTTTCCCAAAAGCCTCGCCAAAAGCTTTGAAAAAAAAATGTTTACAGCTACTTAAGAGTGAGCTGAGCTCTGCATATGGCATATATGATCAATGAAACTGAAAAAGCAAAACATAAAATTAACAAGACAGGCTAGATCTGGTCAAACAGTGTAGTGACAAGAAGGCTAGAAACTCGAGACAGAGACCACTGAGTAATCCAAACCTAATTTAAAAAACATCGGAGTTTTCCCAAAAGCCTCGCCAAAAGCTTTGAAAAAAAAATGTTTACAGCTACTTAAGAGGGAGCTCTGCGTATATGGCATATATAATGAGCGAGTAAGGGTTTTGAAATAACTATTTTATGGGAAAAGTATTTAATATTAAGGGAAACTATAAAAAAGCTGTTAAGTCTGTGGCTTCGGTGCAGAGTTATATCGGAATAAAAAATATTATACTGTAGGCAAAAATCTAATTGTAATGGTTTTCAAATAACACTTTTTTGGGCGGAGTTTTGCCAATTTTGAAAAAGTCTTTTTGCACTTTTAAGAAGAAACTTAAATGTATCGCGCATTAGTAAAACGGTTCTAGATAAAATATTGTATCAAAGAATGACTAAAAATTACGTAATCTAGGCATGTTTTTTGAGCGTTGAGGTTCCTTTTTTTTTGTATTGAGGATTTTAATGCGCGCTAAGGAGTTCTTTTCTTTACGAATTGACAAAAGTTTTATAAAAAAATATTAACTTCTTTTCCCATAAAAGTGTTATTTCAAAACCCTTACACCCTCATTATATGCCATACGCAGAGCTCCCTCTTAAGTTCGTGCAGCACGGCAAAAAGGAGCTACTCTTGCCTACTTGCCGCACCTACGGCTCACCCCCACTACTACTACTACTACTACTAGTACCACTAAGTTCGTACTTATAACTAATATCACTGGCAGCTATCGAAAAGTACCGCTTTAAGTTCAGGTGTCCCGAAACCGGTCCAGAAGTGTCTAGAGATTTGACTAGGGTGTCTGTAAACCCGTAAAATTGACTTTCTACTTTATAAAATTATATTTAAAACAATATTAGTGTCTCGTAACCGGTTCATTCACCCTATTTATGTTTACAAGAAAATAATCTTAAATTTTGATCTTTAAACGAGCCTTTAAATATAAGTTTTCAATAAACTTTATAATTTTTTTATTTATCAATAGATAGTTTAAGTGTTTACGTTTTTTTGTTTGTGTATAGTAATAAAATGTCTGAAACACGGAGTAGGTATGGCCCATTGATTGGATCTATTGATGAAGGTACTTCAAGCACAAGATTTTTGGTAAGTAGGTTTATGAGGTATTGTGGGATTAGGTCTACAACTAGGTAACTTAATTTTTTTGAGACTTCTTATTATTCCTCAGCAACCTAAATAGTTGTATTTAAAGTTTGCAAATACAGGTATCTTTTACATCAGCAAGATTTTTGTAACTAAAACTAAGTATTTAACGTATTTTATTTAATTTTTTTAGTACAAAAGAACCTGTACTTTGGACATTAAGTCACTCATGTCTTATATTTACGGAAATAAATATTTGATCCTTATAAGGATATTTAATATTCCTTCCTTCAGATAAGGATATCTCCAAAGATTATTTAAAAACAAATAAAATCATGAACATTCATAAGCTTAACATTCTTCTTTGTACCTGTAAAATGTTGCCTTGTGTTTGCCATCTAGTGGCAAGGCCAGCAAACATCAGGTTGTCAGAACTTTGCCTTATTCAAAATTTTATTCAAACGTTATTTTTGTGAATATTTTATTTTCACAGTAAAATACTTAATTTTTTTGTACTAAAATAAAGTGCTTTAAAAGCAACTGTTTAAAAATACGTTTAAAATGTTTTTCACTATTATATTAATTTTGCAGTAGAACTTTTAAACTTTTAAGAATAAATTAAATGTACTTTGAAAGTGCCTTCTTCGAAATGTTATTAAAACATTTTTTTGTGAATATTTTATTTTCACAGTAAAATAATTGTTTTCTTTTATACTAAAATAGAAGTGTTTTTAATGTATCTGTACAAATATGTTTTTTTTAATATTTTTGTCTCTTTTTTTTTTTAATCTCAAAACATTGAAATTATAGGACTTTTTTTTTTAATGACACAGATGATGCTACAAATGCCGTACAAAAATTTAGCTTTTCTAGTACTCTTTAATATACAGGGTGTCCCATTAAGGATGGCAGCCGGATTTATCTCAGATACTAGTACAGCTACGACTTCGGGAAAACAAATTTTATAACAAAATCGGGCCTTGTGAATTTACCTAAAATATTTTTGTTTCTGTAGCTCCCCGCTAGGGGGCAGTAATAATATCTCCCAACTATAAAAATTGAATTCTATGACAATACTCTAAAATATACACAAATTTTACCATATTCGTATTCCTTGAAAAATTCTGCATAATTTGGACCTCTTACTTGTACCTCTGTCTCACTTCCCCACATGGATGGAATGAAAATATCGCTTTTTATTTAAAAAATAATTACTTCTACGTGGTAACTAAACCGACTCTTACTATTTGTTTAACTTATTAAAAAAACCCTAAAATATGCAAATATTTTTGATTTTTTGTGTAAATTAAAACTTTTTCGAAAAAGGAAATTTTTTAAAAGTACCAAACCAAAAATTCAATTCAGATACAAACCCATTAATATTTTTACTTGAAGTTGTCAAGCGATATTCATTTAAGCAAGGCCAACACAAAAATAGAGGCCACGACCCTGAAAAAATCAGCTGTTCTCCGGGGGCTGATTTTTACATTGGGTCTTATGGGAGGTCAGACGTTTTTTTATGATATTTTCAAAATGGCACTACAGATTTCGGCGAAATTTCAGCGAAATATTCTCAGACACCATCCCCATATTCCACCAAACTTTTGTAAGGATGTAAGATGATTAAAAGGTTAAAATCTTCAAAATTTAGCATTCTTTATTTTGAATTCAAATTACCCGCCATGTACCGCATGCCAACTGTTATATTTGACATGTATTTGACTTTGTCATCTGTGTTTGTCACATTTGCTTCTGTTTTAAATTTAATTTTAGTGTGAGCTAATGAAGCGGCTCTGGAAAACTAAGGATTACTATATATTTTAAAAAAATTGTTCTTCAAGAATATAGTAAAACAATCTTAAAACCGGCTTTATTTTTAAAAAAATCAAATATTTATGAACCGTCATTCCAACTTCAATATTTTAAAGACAATCAGCTGTGTCGTGACATGACCATCAAAAAAAAATCAGCCCCGGATGTGACGTCAACAAAGTGGAGGATCGTGGCCCGTCCGTTTTGATAGCCCTGATTTAAGATATTACTGAAATCCGCAAGTCAAAATTTGACTTAGTCCTAAAGATATTTAAAAAATAGTTTTGTTTGTGTTATTCAGGGCACTTTTTTGACGTCACATCCGGGGCTGATTTTTTTTTGATGGCCACGTTACGACACAGCTGATTGTCATTAAAATATTGAAGTTGGAATGACGGTTCATGAATATTTGATTTTTTTTTAAATAAAGCCGGTTTTGAGATTGTTTTTACTATATTCTTTTAGAACAATTTTTTTAAAATCAATAGTAATCCTTAATTTTTTAGAGCCGCTTTATTAGCTCACACAAAAATTAAGTTTAAAGCAGAAGGGAATGTGACAATCACAGATGACAAAGTCAAACACATGTCAAATATAAGAGTTGGCATGTGATACATGGCGGGTAATTTGAATTCAAAATAAGGAATGCTAAATCTTGAAGATTTTAACCTTTTAATCATGTTGCTTCCTTACAAAACTTTGGTGGAATATCGGGAGGGTGTCTGAGAATATGTCACTGAAATTTTTGCAGAAATCTGTAGTGCCATTTTGAAAATATCATAAAAAAAACGTTTGACCTCCCATAAGACCCAATGTAAAATTCAGCCCCCGGAGAACAGCTGATTTTTTCAGGGTCGTGGTCTCTATTTTTGTGTTGGCCTTGTGTTATTATTTGGTGAGACGAGACCTTATTTTATTATTTGCATGTGTCACACCTGTTATAATTTTTGGACAATTTGATGTTTATTGACGTTTTATAATTCTTTATGTCAAAAACAGACTATAAAACGTCATTAAACATTCAATTGTCCAAAAATTATAACAGATGTGACACATGCAAATAACAAAATAATGTCTCGTCTCACCATATAATACACAAAAAAAATATTTTTTAAGTATCTTCAAAAGTAAGTCAAATTTTGACTTGCGGATTTCAGTAATATCTTAAATGAATATCGCTTGACAACTTCAAGTAAAGATATTAATGGGTTTGTATCTGAATTTTTTAAGAAATTTAAGTTTTTTGGTTTGGTACTGTTTAAAAATTTCCTCTTTCAAATTTCTTTTTATTTAAACAAAAAATCAAGAATATTTGGATTTTTTAGGGTTTTCTTAATAAGTCAAATAAATAATAAGGGTCGGTTTAGTTACCACGTAGAGGTAATTAATTTTTCAATAAAAAGGGACATTTTCATTCCATCCATGTGGGAAAGTGAGAAAAAGGTACAAGTGAGAGGTCCAAATTATGCAGAATTTTTCAAGGAATCCGAATATGGTAAAATGTGTGTGTTCGTCATAGAGTTTTGTCATAAAATGCAATTTTTATAGTTGGGAGGTGTTATTACTGCCCCCTAGCGGGGAGCTACAGAAACAAAAATATTTTAGGTGAATTCACAAGGCCCGATTTTGTTATAAATTTTTTTTCCCGAAGTCGTAGCTGTACTAGTATCTGGGATATGTTATGTTAATATGGGACACCCTGTATATAAATGTAGGCGATACTAAATTAGTAAAAAATAAGCACTTTATTACCGTTTGCCAGCAAGTGCCAAAATAGTGCTATAATGAAGAAAAGTATCAGCAGGTCAAGTAGTTTGAGCCATCATACAGTATTTATTTTAGGTATTTGCTTCAAAAACTGCAGAAGTTCTTTCCTATCATCAAAAAGAAGTTCCTCAAATCACACCCCATGAAGGATGGTTTGAGCAAGACCCTTTGGTCATCCTCGATGCAGTAAAGGAAACTATAGACATTACATGTGAAAACTTAAAACAGTTGGATATAAATTATGAAGAAATTGCGGCTGTTGGAATTACAAATCAAAGAGAAACTACAGTCTTATGGGATAAGATAACTGGGAAACCCCTTTACAATGCCATAGGTACAGGGTCATTATTTATATTTCCTTAGCCTTTTATAGGGGTAATTAGAGGCCCTCTATACATTTTGAAAGTTGTTTTACACTTGAGCCAGAGTTGGACAAATTTCTTTGACCGTCGTTTTCATTTTATTACCCAACTGCAGTACGGCGAAAGGAAGGGTAATGTTTTTCGATTGTTGTATGTATGGAAGTAAATATGTATGTTTGTATCACGCTAGAGGCGAAACGGCTGAACCGATTTTGACAAAAAAGGTGTAGTTGAATTGCTACTGATCTCGAAAGTGCTATAGGCTATATTATATAACAGGAATAAACATGGCGGTCTTTAGACGCCATTTTGATGTAGGCTTTAAGGCATACAAATTATCTAAATTTCAGGCGATTTTATTGAAATTTCTTTGATTACCCCTTGCAAATGTCCTCTAATTTGCTGTAGTTACATTGTAGTCCTCGCTGCTCCCACCCATCTCCCCTCCTGTCATTCCCCCCACCTTATTCAAAAACCATAATCGCATATTGGATCAAATATAGAACGATTTCAAAAATTCTTTCGGCATACGCTTTCATATTTTTTTTTTCCAACACCATTTTACTAGTTACTTAAAATCCTTGACTTGTTTTCCAGAATCCTAGAGGGTGTGAATCCGAATTCGGTTTGGTTCGATTCGGTTCGGATTCACACCCTCTGGGATCCCGGGAAAAAAGTCTGAAAGGTTTTTTTTTAAATATGCTGGTTCGATTTGGTTCGGTTCGGATTCACACCCTCTCGGATCCCGGGAAAGAAGTGATGCGCTTTTAACTATGGAAATAAACGAATCGCCAGTACTACACATACGCGCTTTTGTCACGCGCGCTTTGGGAACATCGAGGTTTTTTACTCGCGCATTTATTACTCGCGGTTTTCTTACATCGCGCTTTTGTTACATTGCGCATGTTTTCATGACAGAGCCTGGCATTACATATCAATAATTTATTGTCAAAATTCACAAATAAAGTTTTCACTTTACCGCACCTTCCATATTCAAGCAATTTTTGTAAGGATAAATTGCATTCTAGAAAAAAATCAAGTAAGTATTTTTTAAGAAAGTTTTTTATGTTTAAATATATGTTAATTCAAAAATTAAAAACAAACTAAGAATATACGACGAAGATAAATGGCGTTTTTTGAATTTCATGCTGGTATCGGAGAGTGCATGAAGTGAACCAAACCGAACCACAAAATGGCCGACTGACAGATCCCCATGGTGACCCCATTAAAGGGTAAAGGTTAAACCTGGGCTAGCCCAAAATCGTTCGAAAATAATTATCACGGTCAAAATGATGACATCGTATACCCGTGTTCGAAAATCAAAAAGGTGATGAGCCGGGGTGTGCCTAAATCACCGCGATCTGGATCGAGGCGTGATTCACCCGCGATTGCGCACCAGCGCTTAAAATGTCTATTGTTTTTTTATTTTGTGGTATATTTTACATACGATTACTTTAATAACTCTAAATCTATCTAGAAAAGTAAAAATACTTCTTAAAAAAGTTAAAATTCTCAAACTAAATCAAATTTAAAAAATCTAAATCATGTCACCTTTTATTTTTAAATGCACCCCTGCGCATTAAAAGCTATTTATTCCCGTCCCATATCTCTGGTTTTTACCGGTTAATTCTAATTTTTTTAAATGAAACACCTTGTATTTTATTTCATTTTAGATTGCTCGTTTCTTTATGATTTCAAAAATATATAATTAATATAATATATATGATGTCATAAACATTTTCTTTTCTTCCCATTATGTTTTAGTGTGGCTTGATGTCAGAACATCAAGCACAGTCGACAAAATTTTAGAAGGAGGCAAAAAAGCAGCAAATTTCCTACAGCCCCTCTGTGGGTTACCTGTTAGTACATATTTTAGTGCCCTTAAAATAAAATGGATGATGGACAATGTACCAAGTGTGAAACAAGCGATAGATGAAGGTCGATGTCTTTTTGGCAATATAGATTCATGGCTTCTATGGGTAAGAATCTAATTTAACTTTTCTTTTAGACCTGGGTCCTTATTCTGTAAATTATCCTCTGGGACTGAGTGTTCGCTTTTTTTCACAGTTATCATTGGTCGAAATCAGACATCTGACATTAATTTGATAGTAATGACAGTGTTTTCAATGAAAAGTTTACTCCCCAGTTCTGCTACTCCAAAGCAAGAGAGCGGTTATTTCAAATGGTATCTCAAAAATAATCTCTTTAAAAGTCAGATACCATCAAATCAAATCAAATCAAAATTAACTTTATTGGTCAGAATACAGTAGTACACATTGACAAAGCCTTGCTTATCTAAATTAAAATAAAAACATTAAAATAATAGAGACACCCAATTCCTGTCAAAATCACAACAATAAAAAAAATAAAACCACAACAATAAAAAAAAAGTAAAATCAAGTTTAAAAACAAACTTAGAGTAATTTTTATTACTAACGCCACAACATTAGACTTATAAATAAGTGACCTGAATAAAGTTATTTAACTTGTTAAAATTTTTTGTCTAAATTGTTTAAAATTTTGTACAATTCTAATCTCAGTAGGTAAATGATTAAACATTTTTTTTCCATTATATACAAAAGAATTTTTTATTAGAGCTAAATGAGGTATGGGAAGATTTAGACGAAAAACATTACGTAAATTATGCTGTACAGTTGAGGTTAGTTCATGCCTATACTTTTTATACATTAAACACACAGTCTCTAAAATTAAGATGCAACACAGAGTTAATATTTTATGTCGTAAGAAAAGAGGCCTACATGACTCTTGTCTGGTTATTTTACACATATTTCTTATTGCCCTTTTTTGAAGAACGAATACAGAGTTAAATAAATATTGAGAACAGGATCCCCAAAAACAGATGCCATATCTAAGGTGTGATTCCACTAGAGAGTGATACACATTTTTCGCAATGTCAAATCCAAGATTGTCAGCTATTACTCTTAGGGCATAACAATTATAAGCCAGTCTGCAATTAAGATTTTGAATATGTTTTTCATACTTGGGTCTAAAAATTACAGCTGACGGAACATTAGACAAAGCTATAAAAGATAGAAACGTACAAGGAAGAAAAGCAATAACTTTATTAAATGGAATAATTTGGGACCAAAGTATATCAAAACATAACAAAAAGCTTATATATAACACCATTGTAAAAAGTATTATTACATACGGCTCAGAAGTATGGCCAATCAAAGATAGAACAGAAAAAATGCTTTCCGCTACGGAGATGGACTATTGGAGAAGAGCAGCAAGGAAATCAAAAAGAGAAAGAGTTACCAATCAAAGAATAAGAGAAATTATGACAGTGGGTGAACGTACTCTAGTGGATGATATAAGAACAAAACAACTGGTGTGGTACGGACATGTACAAAGAATGGATGATGGAAGACTATCTAAACAAATATTACAATGGAAACCAACTGGCTGAAGAAAACGAGGAAGGCCGAGGAGAAGCTGGAGAGAAGGAATAGATAGTGAAATAAGAATAAGAGGCCTAGATGATGAATTATGGGCAAACAGAAACGAGTGGAGATTGGGTATCGGAAGACGTTGAACGTTGTGAAACCGATAAATATATATATAATATGTTTTTCAAACTTTAAATTTTGATCGATAGTGACACCTAAGAACTTATTTGTACCTGGAGTGGACAAAATTTCACTCTCTAGTGTAATATCCACTAAACCGCACTTAAAACTGAGAATATTTGTTTTAGATATATTAAAAGAGAGTAAATTGGAATCACACCATTTTTTTTTATCTTATTAACATCATTCTGAATATCACTCGAAAATCTGACTATGCCAATGAACTGTTGTGTCATCACAAAAAGCAGTTTTTTTGCCATTAATGTCAATATTTGCCAGATCATTTACAAAAATCAAAAATAAAAGTGGACCCAAGATAGAACCCTGAGGAACACCAGTATTAATCTGAAGCTCCTCTGAGCTTTGATCATTAACCGCGACAGACTGAACTCTTTCAGACAGGTACGATCTGAGCCAATTCAAAGCTATACCTCTGACGCCATACCTTTAAAGCGTTCGCAGCAATATTTCGTGAGCCACACAGTCAAAAGCTTTTGACAGGTCACAAAATATTGCTGCTGCCTTTTCTCCAGTATTTAATTTAAGGTACAAATCCTCTAAGAAATTAAATAGAGCGTCGTCAGTATTTTTTGATGCCTGAAAACCAAACTGGTGGCTGCTTAAAATATTGTTGTTTGACAGAAATATTGACAAATGCCCTTGAACCAATTTCTCAACGATTTTGGCCAAAGTAGGCAACAATGCAATTCGCTGAAAATTGGATCACACTGATCACCGCCCTTAAACAACGGAACTACAACAGCCTTCTTGAGTGAAGCCGGAAATTACCCTGCAGCAAAAGACTTATTAATTGACTCCGCTAAAATTGTAAGAGCCGCATCTGGCAGAGCCTCAAAAATTTTAAGTGACATTTTGTCCCATCCTGACCAATGGAAACAATGGATTGAAGTGAACATTTAGCCCCAGGAGGAGAATTTACAGCTAGCTTATTAAAAGGTTCAGACCTTCTACTCGTCATAAAATCATAAGATTGTTATAAAAACGCAAACGTTGTCATACGGGCGTTGTCTTTTAAGTTTTGTATACAGGGTTTTTCCTAAACATTGGTCAAAAATTCGTGGTGTGATTCCTGGAGTATTTTCATGAAAAGAAGTTCCTAGAAACATTTGTCGAAAAATGGTTCCTAAGGGAGCCGCCCCTTTACAAAGGGCACCTTAAAGACGGTTACGCCTCACAGAGAAATTTTATAACTTTGAGGTCATAATCAAATTTGCCGTCAAAATTTTATGCCGTGTACCAAACTCATGATGTTTTTATGAGGGGTTTCGAAACTATTGAGGAAAACTCATCTTGAGGGTGTTGATGCATCAATGTCGAAAATTGTGATTTACTCGAAACCTAATCGCCCTATCGATATGAACTAAGAGCACCTTTCTTACGTGAAAAACCTTCAGGTATCATATTCTAAAATCTCAATATGAAAAAACTACCAAAGAAAAAATAGGATTCTTTTTACCCTTAACCCCCCTGGTATAGTACATGCCTCTGATTAAAATTTTGCAATTCTGACCTGAAATTCTGATGAAGCTTTAAAAGATTATACGTTGTATCAAATTTCATGATTTTTGCATGGACGGTTTCGGAAATATTGAGGAAAAACAGTCTTCAGAGTGCCCTTTTTAAGGAACCATTTTTCGACAAATGTTTCTAGAAACTTTTTTGGACCAATGTTTAGGAAACACCCTGTATACAGCTGGATATTGTTTCTTGAAACTTCTTCCACGAAAATTTATGCACTTTTGCACGCGCTCAAACCAGTTTTCAAAGCTGTAACTCCACTCGTTTGTTGGTACTGTCAAAATTGCATTCTTGAACGCGTCAACAGCTTTCTCTCGCGACTGAAATCTTTGACCACGCAGTCCATTCTTGATTTTCGGAAAAGTATAGAAATCGTTGGGACATAGGTCCGGAATGTATGGAAGATGGTCCAACAATTCGACGTTTTATTGGGTTAAAAATTCAATGGTTTTTTGTGCTTTGTGCGAACTTACATTGTCTTGGTGGAGGATTCGTTTTTTGAAGCTCAGCGATGACTTTCGGCAAACACCTGGTGATATTAATCGCCAGTAAAACCGCATCACAGGTAACGACGCGTGCGCGGGCAATTTAGGGGTCTTGCTAGCGGAACAAACGCGATTGGCGTTAATCTGATCTAGAAGGGCAATGTGTGTCGTAGGTCACGTGATGGATTCTTTCTTTCAATCGATACTTTCATCGATCGATGATATAGCAGTTTTACTCGCCTGCTGCTGTTTTAGTTTCTCTCGTACTTCGGTAGATGGCGCTTGTCGCTGGGTACATGGTTTTGTTTTCTCACTAGTAATGTAAGGTGAGAGATAAAGCCGTATATTTAATTTAGGAAAGGTGTCACATTGACCAAGCAGTGTTCTGAGGAGTCCCATAAGGACGAAACAGTTAACGGTCAACACTTTTAGGTGTCCATTAGATCTTGGACCCCCGTGAGGTTAAGCTTTCGAGCTACCCGCGGAAAAATACTAGAGAAACAAAAAACCCTTATTTTTTCACCCGATTAGCCACGAAAACTTGTTTTTATTTTCTTACCCCTAATTCTTCATGCAAAATTTTTTGAATTGAGGTCTTTGAACTCCCCAATGAAGCCTCAATCTCGCGATATGCGCATGCGCACAGCATCAATGTTTTTCTGGGTGATACCCGTTTTTGGTGTCCCTGGCCTTGGATCGTCGCCAAGGCTAATCCGTCCACGCTTGAATTCTCCATACCAACGAGAAACTGTCTACGGATGTGGTGCTTCATTACCGACAACAGAAATCAACTTCGCAAGGCATTCTTATAGAAATAATTTCCTTCGAAAGTTGTAAAAAATTATAGCCCGAAAATGTTTAATTTACGAACTCGAACTCGAGTTTTAAATCCAAAATGTTTTCAGGATCAGTCTCTTTTTTTGTTCTGGTTAAAATGTAATAAAATTTGCCTATAGTTTGTGATAAAATAACACCAAAAATTGTATTTCTACCCTTGAAGAAGGCCCGTTAGTTGCTTTTTAATGTGCAAAGCTTTGCAAATCATATCCAGCTTAGTAGTTGAATTTAAAATTTTAATAAAACGTTTTTTGATATTTATTGTTTTTAAAAATATTTTATATTTCCAATGATTGGAAATGCTATATGCGTAAATAAGTATTTGATTTGATTTAATTCTTATTAAAAATACTCTGCCAATATATGGGCCCCTAAGCTCACACTAGGTACTATAGTTATATTGTACGTGTGAGCTAATATAACTAAAAACTGAAATATATTTTATTCAACTCCACACTAAATTACCTTTTGTTTGATACCACACAAGCCATGTTTAGACTTAAACTCAAATTTTTGAAATCCACCCCCACCCTTAAAAAAAAACAAAAACTAAAATGTATTTTGTTAAACTCCGGACTCAATTACCTTTCCTTTGATATCACACACGCCATATTCTCACTTAAACTCTAATTTTTGAAATATACCCCCACCCTTTTTTTAAAATAAATAAAAATGTATTTTGTTTAACTCCTGACTCAATTACCTTTCGTTTGATATCACACACGCCATATTTTCACATAAACTCTAATTTTTGAAATTTATCCCCACCCTTTTATTTGGTTTGTGCTCGGTGGATTTTGTTCATTTTTAAATGGGACCATCTCGACCTAAGACCCAGCCTAGGTACCAAATTTCATTGAAATCGGTCAAGCGGTTTTTGAGTTATGCGCGTTGGTCGTTACAGACAGACAGACAGACAGACAGACAGACAGACAGACAGACAGACAGACAGACAGACAGACAGACATACAGACAGACAGACAGACAGACAGACATACAGACAGACAGACGGCGCAACAAAAAAGTTTCAAAATCATCTGAAATGCAAAGATATATAAAAATTTTTGAAATCGGAGCAACTTTTTTTTTCTCGAAAAAATTAGGATCACCATACCTCACACTACTATAGTATAGTATATGTGTGAGCTAAAAATCTACAAATAACCGAACCAAAATTAAATTTTAAATAAAAATCAACCCAATCCCAAAGCCAGAAAATTGTCACTTAGCAACATTTGCCGATGATACTGGTTTATTGACGGTAGAAAAATCTATTGAAAAATGCATAGAAAAACTTCAGGATGCAGTCACCCAAATTCACAGTTGGATCACAAAGTGGCGAATAAAATTAAATGAAACCAAATCAATTCATGTTGATTTTACAAACAAAAATATAAATCACATACAAATAACAATTAACAACATTCCAGTACCATATTCGAATCAGGCAAAATATCTAGGTATGACACTTGATGCCAAATTGCGCTGGAAAGCACATGTTAAGAAAAAAAAAAGAAGAACTTGAGATAAGGTATAGAAAAATTAACTGGCTAATTGGAAGGAAGTCCAATTTAACAATTCATAATAAGTTACTGCTTTATAGACAAATACTGAAACCAGTATGGACATATGGTATTCAACTATGGGGTTGTGCTAAAGAGAGTAACATTCTAGTTGTACAGAGATTTCATAATAAAGTATTAAGAAACATTGTGAATGCACCTTGGTACGTTCGAAATAGTGACCTTCATCGAGATCTAAAAATCGAAACTGTAGCAGAGACTATAAAAAAGTACGCAAAAAGCCATGAAGATAGACTCCATCGGCATGTGAATGTGGAAGCAATTCAGCTTCTAGACAATACTATGCTAGTTCGACGACTAAAAAGAGTGAAGCCGTTTGAGCTAGTAAACTAAGTGAATTACACATAAAACAAAATAATGCTATAAACACAACACAATTGGAGTTACAGACTAAACAAAGCGGGGAGAACTGTTGAGTGAACCCTAAGTTTAAATCTGACTTTTCTAGTAAATTAAGTTAAAACAAAATTGCTAATTAGTCTTACTGACTAGATTGTAATAAAAAAAACACAGTGTGTTTGACAAATAAAAAAAAAAAAAATAAAATTTTCATAAATTATATAAGAAACTCTCAACGGTTTTTCTCAATATAATTTACTTGAAATTTCCGTACAGTAAGGAAAAGTCAGTTAAATAGCTGTGGCTGTATTAATATAAACTTTTTTAGAATTTGACAGGGGGAGTCGATGGAGGCCTACATATAACTGACTGCACAAACGCATCACGGACTATGTTAATGAACATAGAAACCCTTAAATGGGATCTACGTTTGTGTGAAGTTTTTGGCATTCCTATGAGTATACTGCCTGAAATCAGAAGTTCCTCAGAAATTTACGGATATATTGGAGAAAGCGTTCCTAACTTGATGGGCGTTCCTGTCTCTGGTGTAAGTAACAAATCTTTGCTTATTTTTATAGATATTTTTAAGTGTCCACTGAAAATAATTAAAATAAATAAAATAATAAAAGTTTTTAGTACATATTGTAGTGTCAACTGCTCTAATGCTTGCAATAAAAATACTCTGCCAATATATGGGCACCTAAGCTCACACTCTATAGTTGTAGAGTACGGGTGAGCTAATATAACTAAAAACTTAAATATATTTTCTTCAACTCCAAACTCAATTACCTTTCGTTTAATACCACACAAGCCTTGTTTTGAGTTAAAGTCTAATTTTTGAAGTCTACCACCACCCTTTTTTTTAAAAAAATCTAAAATGTGTCTTGTTTTACTCCAGACTCAATTACCTTTCGTTTGATATCACACACGCCATATTTACACATAAACCTAATTTTTGAAATCTACCCCCACCCTTTTATTTGGCCTGTGTTTGGTGGATTTTGTTAATTTTTAAATGGGACCATCTCGACCCAAGATCCAGTCTAGGTACCAAATTTCATTAAAATCGGGCAAGTGGACAGACAGACAGACAGACGGCGCAACAAAAAAGTTTCAAAATCATCTGAAACGCAAAGATATAAAAAAAAATTTGAAATCGGAGCAACTTTTTTTTTCTCGAAAAAATTAGGATCACCATAGCTCACACTACTATAGTATAGTATATGTGTGAGCTAAAAGTGACAAATTTCACACGAGCTTGTATCTTGTGAACGGGGCGCTAGCCGAGTGAAACAACTCGCGAGTGTAAAAAAGTTACATTCTATTGAGTTGTGTAAAATTGCTCTTTAATTTTGCACAAATCAAATGAAACTGCTTTTCCGCACATGTGTGGAAAAGTACTTTTCCACACATGTGCCAAAAAATTTCTGCACACGGGTGAAATTTAATGTTTTCTTAGGATGCAAATCCTGTGAAATCCATCATTTTCATATGTAATCATAAGTGGTATGCTATTAATTGGTATTGTAAAAAAAACCTTTTTTTTTCTTTTCACTCAATATAAGTTATTTGGGTTAAAAAAGGCCTAACTACAAAATTTTGCCCATCCCCCAATTTTGCGGGCCTAAGCGGGTGATTTTTAACCAAAAAAGTCAAAAAGGCAGTTTTGTTTGAGTTTTTTTTGGAATTTTTTGCCTTGAAGTTATAATTATCTTGGTGAATCTTAAGTATTGTTCATACTCGTCTTAGTCTTTTGTTTTTGATTAGTTTTTGTCCTTTGTTTAGTCTTAGCTGTCTTAAACAAAATCGGCTGTTCATACTCGTCTTTTGTTTTTGATTAGTCTTATTCAAAACCCACTGAAAAAAAAATCAATTTTAATAAAAAGGCCCCTTTTCAAAAGTCATTTTCTACACAAAACAATCTTATTTAACCTAATCTGTGCACGAAACACCGACACGAAAGAACAAAAGCGAAAAAGAAAATAAAAACAAATAAAATTTTGAGGTTAGGTTGAGATTTTCTGTTAAAAACATGATTAATGGCGGTAAATTCAAAATTTCGGCCGCGCGCTTGCGCTCTTCGGACGCCCTGTAAAAAAAAACAACAAATATCAGCTGATGTCTGTCACTCGTCTTAGTCGTTGTCCTAAGGATTGAAAGTTGGCAACTCTTAAGACAAAGACTAATCAAAAACAAAAGCAAAAACATTGTATGAACACTCCCATAAGAAGCAGTGGTTTTAACTTTCTTATGACAAGACATATGACTAAACCAAGACAAAAGACTAGACAAAAGACGAGTATGAACGATCCATTAATGTAGATTGAAAATGAATTGTTTATCCATGACGATCAAAATTCAGGCTGTTTTTTTTTTAACGGTAACATAGGCTTTTTCGGATATTTATCGTATGTTTTTGGAAACATCCTCGGACACGTCGAGGTTGTTTGCAAGGAGGACACTTTTTGGCTACATCTTAAAATTTTTGTAGCATGCGCCCTCTTCGAGAGGTAGACTTTATACCTCTATTGTTTAAATAGGGAAAGTGGGACAAGTGACACCTTGTTTTGAAGATCTGGTGTCTTTGAAACTGTAAAAATCTATCGATTAGTTTTAGAGATGTTTTTATCTTCAAACTTTCAACTTTAACATGGACTGATAAACTTAAGATTAAATCAAAAATTTAATCTTAAGTTTATCAGTCCATTTTGCACCTAGGTTATACCTTTAAATAATAGACAAAAAAAGCATGTATTTTTAATTGCCCGTATCAGTATCAGTATCGAACTTCACATTTCGAGAATCGTTACGGGACTTCCAATCCCTACGTAGAACGGATAGCTACGGCACCCGTAGTGTATCGCTGGCCCTAACGCATCCAAAACAATTTCTGTATTCAAACAAGTTTCGTGGCTAATCGGGCAAAAAGGACTTTTTTTGTTTCCCTTATATTTTTCCGTGGGTAGCCTGAAAGCTAAATCTCACGGGGGTCTTGTTTGATTTTTAAATTCACGGGTACGAAATTCCACGTTTGTTAGTATTATTTAGCTTAAAAATTCCGTTGATTGACGCTCACTGTCTTGAAGACGGGTAAAAATGCAATCTGTGTTGATCCGGCCTGAAAGACAAAGAGCTGTCGTAGGTCACGGACTATATAGTTGTTTTCTTTTATTTGCATTCGATCTTTTCATTGATCGATATTGTATAGCAGTGTTTTCTTTCGCCTGCTTTTGGTTTTTTTGTTTCTCTCGTATCTCGGTAGATGGCGCCTCTTGCTATAGTTCGCTCACTAATTACATTTAATTTAATTAATTAATCTGATTAACTTCGCAAGATTTGTCACATCGACCAGCAGTGTTCTGAGGAGTCCCATAAGGACGAAACGGTTAACTGTCAACACTTATTAGGTGTCCATTAGATCTTGGACCCCCGTGAGGTTTAGCTTTCAGGCTACCCACGGAAAAATATAAGGGAAACAAAAAAACTCCTTTTTGCCCGATTAGCCACGAAACTTGTTTGATTTTTAAATTCACGGGTACGAAATTCCACGTTAATTTCTGTATTCTTTGGTTTTTAAAGATCAAGTTCTGCCGTTCGAAACGAAAAGGTTGAAACTGCAGTTTACGCGAAAGTCTCCCTTTAGTAAGAATTCTGGAGTTGCGCTTAAATGTAACACTGTTCATTTTGATAGTTACAATGAATCTGTATGGTTTTTGAGTTTTGAGGAGACAAATTGATCAACTAGAAGTCCAAAATGCCAATAACTGAATTTTCATTTCGCTTGGACGGCAGAGTTGGTTGCCGGTCTTCTATCAGTAATGTTTATACCTTTACTTTTTAACTTTTTTGACCTAAGAACTTATTAGAATTTGTTACGGATAATGATAAGTGTACAAAATAAGGTATTTGACAAATTTTAGAAAAGAGTTTAAAATGATACATAGATCCCTAATTTGCTACGCAAAATTTTATCATGACTACATTTAAAATCAAGTTTTCTAATTTCCGATTTGAATTTGCCGCTAAAACGCTTATTTCTAGCATGGCGTTGCAATGACGTCACAGCGCAGTAAACTCGCGGACAGATACACGGCATTCAAGTGTTTATTTGTATTTGGTCTGTGTGTTTACTGTTTTTTATGTAAAAAAATGTCCTATAAGTGGTGTGTAGTGCCTCAGTGTTCAAATACTAGCATAAAAACACCTGAAAAAATACAGCCTACAGCAGTAAAAGAAGGGAAAAAGTGGCTAGAACTTGCTCGAAGAGACTCAAGGGCCTTTTCTAATACATCTTCACTTTACATTTGTAAAGATCACTTTAATGTGAGTATAACTAAATTGTTTCTATTAATTTTTCTCACGTTGTCTATAATATATATAACTATTTCGTAAATGACAATGAAATTTTTGAGGTTATGTTTATTACAAGGGGTGAACAACTATAATAGGCAAAAAGGTGTACAAATTTTTAGGCGGTGCTAGGCAGGACTAGGGAGTACCTCTAAATGCAGGATTAGGCAGTGCACATGCAGGCTAAATGTAGGACTGAGCAGTGCATATGCAAGACTAGGCAGGACCTACGCAGGACTCTGCAGTGTAACCTATGCAGTACTGCAAGTATTGCTGGTCGTTGTATACTTTTTGCCTACCTGTCCCCCCTCGGTTTATTACATGATTTTAAAACAAATAACATATGACCTAACCTCAAAATCTAAATGAGTAAAAGTAGGCGAAGAATATCGTAAAAAAACTTTCAGTTATATACAAAACAACTCATCGAATACTTACATCAACATTTTAACGTTTCTAAATTCCGCAGAACAAAAATCACTGCTGTTGGCAAAGAAGCCTGTCACCATAAAGGAATTCAGCATTGGCAAGTTGGAGCTATCGGCTTTGGAGAATACATTTTCCCTTGAAAATGTTTTTATAAGCAAAACACAAAATAAAATCTAATTTAAGACGATAATTCGCACTTTAAACGAAAGCAAACGTTACCATTCATAAGAAAATAACACAGAAAATAGGTTCGTTCGAGGCGTTTACTGCTTTGTGACGTCACTCTCAGCTGATTGGTGGACCGCCTGTTTTGAATCACGTGGCTAATTGTCTTAATTCAATGAATTTAATTAATTAAAAGAACTATGTATTTGAGAAAAAATTAAACAAAAAAGTTTGTTTTTAGCATTCCCAAGACCTAAAGAGATATCTAAAAATAAATATATATATTTTTTACTGCTGTCAAACACCCTATTGTAGTGCTGCTTTTTTACCCTGATTACTTATAAGTTTGTTATGGTGTTCTTTTTAATATTTTTTTGAAGTTTAACTTCATTAATTTACAGTGATTTGTTGTTTTGTCTGAGGCAGACGTAAATATGCGTCAACATGGGCGCACCCAGGGGGGGGCCCGGCCCCCCAAGCCTTAGATTTTTTTACATATTTTCGACATATTTCAGAAAAAAAACACAAAAAATAGCTTAATATTCGACATGAGGCTTCGGGCCCCCCCAAGAGGCCTCGCCCCCCCCCCCCAGACATATTCCTGGGTGCGCCACTGTGCGTCAAAACGTCACCAAAGAACTAAAAGTATATTTTTTGACAAAAGTATGTCATTATTTTCAAAAAGCCAGTTTGAAGTTAAACCACACGGACAAGAAAATGATTTAAAATATTTATACTTTTTTAGATTTTGGGTGATCAACAGTCAGCTTTAGTAGGACAACTATGTTTTAATATTGGACAGGCCAAGAGTACTTACGGCACCGGTTGTTTCATTTTATATAATACCGGTTATAGCGTAAGTTATGTTTGTGTATTTCCGTTATAATTATGAATTTATAAAAAGTATAAAGTTTATTATAACAAAACTTAATTTAACATATTCAATTTAAAAAGATAAAAAAATTAAAAAAAGTGTAATAACAATAATAATAATAATAATTTACAGTAAAACCTCCTATAAGCGGACACTTACGGTTCCGTCGATTTTGTCCGCTTATTGGAGGTGTCCGCTTATGAGAGGGAACTGCGAAATTTTAATATATATTAACAATTTCCGCTGCTTGAGTTTTTCCGATATTAAATTTTTCAGCGATCTTTCGCGCTGATTAATGTTCCTTCTCCCTAACGGTAACAACTTCCATTTTTTCACGAAAGCTAAGAAATTTTTTACTAGGCATCATTTCAAAAAGATCTATTACTACCCAGCTAAACACTAAAAATTAAACACAGCAGTCCCGCCGAATAAAATATGTTGTCAATACGACAGAAGTATTTAGTCTCCGCATTAAAACGGAAAGAGGTAGTTCCCCGGTTGCAGAGTGTGTTGTTGCCAACACACTACATAATATTTATGCCCATGTCGTGCAGCGTTCCGTCCCGTTGTCAGAGGTTCGCGTCCGGTTAAGGGAGGTTTCAGATTTTTTTAACCAAAAAAATTTGTCCGCGTCCGGTTATTAGAGTGTCCGGTTATAGGAGTGAATTTTACATGTAAAGAAATAGGGAAAAGCTTGGTTCCAACAAATTTGTCCGCCTAAAGGGAGTGTCCACTTAATAGAGGTGTCCGCAGGGAGAGGTTTCGCTTTTCACTGTATTTCTTAAAAATCAAACAAGTTTCATGGCTAATCGGGCAAAAAAGGAGTTTTTTGTTTCCCTTATATTTTTCCGTGGGTAGCTTGAAAGCTTAACCTCACGGGGGTCCAAGATCTAATGGACACCTAATAAGTGTTGACAGTTAACCGTTTCGTCCTTATGGGACTCCTCAGAACACTGCTGGTCAAGTGACAAATCTTGCGAAGTTAATCAGACGGTTTTGTCTCTAATTAAATGTAATTAGTGAGCGAACTATAGCAAGTGGCGCCATCTACCGAGATACGAGAGAAACAAAAACCAAAAGCAGGGAAAACACTGCTATAGAATATCGATCAATGAAAAGATCGAATGCAAATAAAAGAAAACAACTATAGTCCGTGACCTACGACAGCTCTTTGTCTTTTCAGGCCGGATCAACGCATTTTGCATTTTTACCCGTCATCAAGACAGTGGCGTCAATCAACGGAATTTTTAAGCCAAATAATACTAACAAACGTGAAATTTCGTACCCGTGAATTTAAAAATCAAACAAGTTTCATGGCTAATCGGGCAAAAAAAAAACTCCTTTTTTGCCCGATTAGAAACTTGTATGATTTTTAAATTCACGGGTACGAAATTTCACGTTTGTATTTCTTAAAGTTAAATTTTTAAGTACAATGCAAACTGCTAGTAAGAGTAATAAACATTATCTGGCGCTAAAGCTACGTACTTCTTAGCGCCGAGTGTCTAGTTTGGGTATTTTTGTCATCTCGGGATAGAGTCACTTTTGAACGGGTGTGATTTGCTATATGACGTTTTTTTTTTACTTTGTCCTAATCAATAAATAAAGCCTAACAGGGTGTCTTACTTATAATAAGCGGACGTCCGTTATAAACAACACAATTAAAAAGTTATGTTAGAACGTACATTTTTTTATTTGGAATAAAATGGTAACTAATCAAGACTTAAAACTAAGAAAACAAAAACTAAACCACCTAAACTAAAACTAAAAACTAGTAACATTTTTATTTTTTGATATTCACGTCCAGAAAATTATTGTAGGAAGAAGAAAATCACGAGCTTTTGGACTGGTAAATTTTTTATTGTCTGTTGTTGTTAATTTTTGCTGACGTTTCGGTGATGGTTTTTCACCTACTTCAGAGCTAAAAAGACGTTACACTATTTGAATAAAATCTTAATTAACAAAAAAGTTAATCCTATTACAAACACAAGTGGTAAAAATGTTTGAAAAATAATAAAAAACAAAAAAGTTGGAGGAGTTAAAATGACATTAAATTCAAATGTTAAAAAAATACAAGTAAAAATAGTTTAGGAAATAAAAATCAACATTTTTTGAGGAGATATAATATATATCTTTTTTTCTTCACTTACCTCAATTACTCCAACTGACAGAGGTCATAAACTAATTTTTTTAAATTACTAAAAAACGCAAAATATATAATAAGTACATCAAAAACCATACAAACACACTGAAGACACATTACAACACAATATATTTTTATCGTTTGTTTATTTATTATTAGTTTGTTTTTTTTTAATATTGTAAATACGATTTTTGGGTTTTAAAGTAATATTTATGTGTATGTTCATACCCCGTGTTTTGCTTGACTGAATGTTTTCAGTAGGTAATCCAGTGGCGCACCCAGGAATGTGTCTTGGGGGGGGCCCGACAGCTACGAAGCGCGCCCTCAAAAAAGTTGCGACCAAAAAAAAACAAAAAAAAAGGTCATCATGTCTTTTCGCAACTACGCCACTGCTTGGGGTTGGGGGGGGGGCCGAAGCCTCCTGATGTCAAATTTTAAGGTATTTTTCATGTTTTATCATCAAATATGTAGAAAATATATTAAAAAATCTAAGGCTTGGGGGGGGGCCGGGCCCCGGGGCCCCCCCTGGGGGTGCGCCCATGGGTAATCGGTTAAAAGGTATCTGCGAATTGATAAATAATATGGATGTTTTTTTCCCATTGTTTTATTGTTTATATTTTAATCTTTTATTTGTTGATATAAAACCAAGAAAACACAAAACACACAGAACTCTCACACAGCTCTGAGCATGCACCATTTCCAACTGGGTCATAACTTCAACTTTGACGATGTGCAAATCCTCGATTCTGAACCCATTAGAGAAAAAAGAGAATTCATTGAATCAGCTTATATTTTAAAAAACAAAAACTCTATAAACTTAAAAACTGACTGTGATAACCTGAGCAGGGTATACCACCATATTTTAACCAATTTCCCTTGATTAATAAACCTAAGCCCTTTTGTCAATATCTTTCTCTAAAAATATACGTTTTATATCAACAAATAAAAGATTAAAATATAAACAATAAAACAATGGGAAAAAAACATCCAGATTATTTATCAATTTGCAGATACCTTTTAACCGATTACCTACTGAAAACATTCAGTCAAGCAAAACACGAGGTATGAACATACACTATAAATATTACATTAAAACCCAAAAATCGTATTTACAATATTAAAAAAAAACAAACTAATAATAAATAAGTAAACGATAAAAATATATTGTGTTGTAATGTGTCTTCAGTGTGTTTGTATGGTTCTTGATGTACTTATTATATATTTTACGTTTTTTACTAATTTAAGAAAATTAGTTTATGGCCTTTGTCAGTTGGAGTAATTGAGGTAAGTGGAGGAAAAAAGATATATATTATATCTCCTCAAAAAATGTTAATTTTATCTCCTAAACTATTTTAACTTGTATTTTTTTAACATTTGAATGTAATGTCATTTTAACTCCTCCAACTTGTTTTTTTATTATTTTTTAAACATTTTTACCACTTGTGTTTGTAATATAATTAACTTTTTTGTTAATTAAGATTTTATTCAAATAGTGTAACATCTTTTTAGCTCTGAAGAAGGTAAACAACCATTACGGAAACGTCAGCAAAAATTAACAACAACAGACAATAAAAAATTTACCAGTCCAAAAGCTCGTGATTTTCTTCCTTTTTTTTTTTTTTATTTTTTATTTGTCAAACACATTGTGTTTTTTTTATTTTAATCTAGTCAGTAAGACTAATTAGCAATTTTGTTTTAACTTAATTTACTAGAAAAGTCAGATTTAAACTTAGGGTTCACTCAACAGTTCTCCCCGCTTTGTTTAGTCTGTAACTCACAATTGTGTTGTGTTTATAGCATTATTTTGTTTTATGTGTAATTCACTTAGTTTACTAGCTCAAACGGCTTCACTCTTTTTAGTCGTCGAACTAGCATAGTATTGTCTAGAAGCTGAATTGCT
Organism: Aspidapion aeneum; assembly: GCA_963576565.1. NCBI lineage: Eukaryota > Metazoa > Arthropoda > Insecta > Coleoptera > Brentidae > Aspidapion > Aspidapion aeneum. The sequence goes on from OY755043.1 coordinate 114,486,803, forward strand.
TCCACATTCACATGCCGATGGAGTCTATCTTCATGGCTTTTTGCGTACTTTTTTATAGTCTCTGCTACAGTTTCGATTTTTAGATCTCGATGAAGGTCACTATTTCGAACGTACCAAGGTGCATTCACAATGTTTCTTAATACTTTATTTGGAAATCTCTGTACAACTAGAATGTTACTCTCTTTAGCACAACCCCATAGTTGAATACCATATGTCCATACTGATTTCAGTATTTGTCTATAAAGCAGTAACTTATTATGAATTGTTAAATTGGACTTCCTTCCAATTAGCCAGTTCATTTTTCTATACCTTATCTCAAGTTCTTCTTTTTTTTTCTTAACATGTGCTTTCCAGCGCAATTTGGTATCAAGTGTCATACCTAGATATTTTGCCTGATTCGAATATGGTACTGGAATGTTGTTAATTGTTATTTGTATGTGATTTATATTTTTGTTTGTAAAATCAACATGAATTGATTTGGTTTCATTTAATTTTATTCGCCACTTTGTGGTCCAACTGTGAATTTGGGTGACTGCATCCTGAAGTTTCTCTATGCATTTTTCAATAGATTTTTCTACCGTCAATAAACCAGTATCATCGGCAAATGTTGCTAAGTGACAATTTTCTGGCTTTGGGATATCACAAGTGAATAATAAGTATAGATAAGGGCCTAGTACGCTACCCTGGGGCACGCCTGCTTGAATTTCTCTTAAATTTGAGTATGAGTCTTCCTGTTTTACTCTAAAATGTCTATCAGATATGTATGATTCCAAAATATCCGAATACTGTTTTGGCAGAAACCTTTTTAGTTTAAAATTAAGGCCTTCATGCCACACTTTGTCAAATGCTTGTGCTACATCTAGAAAAACTGCAGAACAAACTTTTCCCTCTTCTAGTGCTTTTTCTATTATATTAGTAATTCTGTGTACTTGATCTATCGTGGAATGCTTGTCTCGAAAACCAAATTGATGAGATGGAATAATTTCTTGTCTTTCTATGATGGGTTTTATTCTTTTAAGCAATAATTTTTCATAGAGCTTGGATATAATTGGCAGCAAAGATATTGGCCTGTAAGATGACACGTCATGGAGTGGTTTTCCCGGTTTTGGAATCATGATAACTTCTGCAACTTTCCACAGTTTAGGTACGTACCTAAGCCTAAAAGACGCATTAATTAGGTTGCATAGTTTTACGATAGCTTTTCTGGGGAGTTGTTTTATGACTACCCCGTTAATAAGATCATACCCTGGGGCTTTTTTCGAATTAATATTTTTGATTTCTGTTAATATTTCTTTTGGTGATGTAAGCTTAATATGGTCCTCGATTTGATGGGGTTCATTTAAATGAAAGTGTTCATCTGGTGCTTCGTGGGGCTGAAATGTTTTTTCTAAATGACTTGCAAAAATATCTGCTTTTTCTTCGTTACTCCTTGCCCACTGGTTGTTAGATTTTCGTATGGGTGGAATTTGGATAATTGGTCTTTTAAAATCTTTGGTTGCTTTCCAAAGGGAATAGTCGGTATTTTTATCATCTGTAAGTTCATTAAGAAAATGGTTAATAGATTCATTTTTTCTTACTAGAATTTCTCGCCTAATGCGCTGCGTCATGTTGTTGAGATTTGTTTTGTCCCGAGGATCACGGCTTTGTTGCCACTTTCTTCTTAGTTTCCTTTTTTCCAATATAAGGTCTCTAATTTCCTTTGGATAGTTTTTTCCCTTAAAAATTCTCTTTGGTTTTGGACTGTTTTCCCAAGCTGCTTGTTGAATATTTGTAACAAAATAATCAACTTCTTTATCGATTTGTTCTGGCGTTTGCAATGGTACTGATAGGTTTATTTTTTCTGACAGACTTTGTTTAAAACTAATCCAGTCAGTCAGTTTATTAACTAGTGAGATATTTGCTTCTTTCTTTATTATGTTTTTACTAAGAGTTAGAATAATAGGTGAATGATCTGAGTGTAAAGCAAAACTTTCTTCTATATCTACAAAACTTAAAGATATATTTTTTACTATAAAAAAATCAATTAGATCTGGAATTTTTCCTGGATCTGTTGGATAGTATGTGGGCTTACCAGTTGATATCGGCTCACATTGATATTCACTAATAGCTTGCAAAAGTTCTTTTCCTTTAGAGTTCGTCAGTCTAGATCCCCAGTAGGTATTTTTTGCATTAAAGTCACCTCCAATTATAAAACGGTTTCCTAATTTTCTGAGAAAATTAAGATATTGATTTTTCTTTAGTAAGTGCCTTGGTGGTATATAGACAGCACTTATGACTAATGTATATGTTTTGGTTTTTACACTTACTAATGTAGCTTGAATCTCTATGGTTTTATATCCCATCTCCTCATAGTGTGATATATTTTCTTTAATTATTACAGCACTTCCCCCATGTGCAGTATTGCTAGGGTGAGTTGTATGATACACTTTATAACCTTTAAATTTAATGTGAGACTGGTTAGTGAAATGCGTTTCTGACACAAGACAGACGTCAATTTTTTCTATGTCTAGAATAACTTGCAAGTCTTGCTGATGTTGCAAGAGACCATTGGCATTCCAAGCTAGGATTCTAAGATTACTGACCATTTTGAGGCATATTGGTAGCTCCGTTATTGCTACTTTCTAGTTTAGTTAATCGCTCATCAAGTTTGTTCAATTTCTCCAAAATTAATTGTAGTGTTTGTTCCATAGTATTTTGACTACTGATATTAATATCAGGTATAGTAGCTGTTGCTGCTACTTGGCTGTATGTCCTTGTCACAGAGTTTTGTGTGACTGTGTTTCTTGTCTGTTGGTTTTGTCTATTTGTACTCACGTTTGGTATGAGATTCGGTTTCTTAGGTTTATTTTTCAATTTTTGTATTTCCTTAGCAACAAGGCATCCTCTGTAGTTAGCAGGATGCTTGCCTCCACAGTGGATGCATTTTGGCTCAGATTCTTTTGGTTTGGGGCATTCTACAGTAAGATGTTTCCCCGTGCATTTTACGCAACGTGGTTCTTTAGCGCAATATTTTTGCGTGTGTCCATAAGATTGGCATCTTTTGCATTGAGGGACTAACTTTGAGGTTTTTAGTGCTTTTATTTCCACTTCAATCCCAAGGATACTGGAAATTTCAAAAATTTTGTTGATATCTTCATCGTGGCTAAATGTGAGCATCAACATGTTAAGAGGTTGTCTTGTTCTCCATTTAAGTTTGTTGCTGGCCTCCAGTGCCTTAAAACCTTTTTTTTGTAGATCAGCTACAATTTTTTGTGGGTCACATGAGAAGTGTAGCCTATTCGCTATTACTCTAATTGGCCTTATTTGTTTGTTTTCGTATGAGTGCCATTGATGCTTTATTTCATTAAGCATTTTAGTAACCAGCCGATAGCTGTCTGCGTCTTGTACATTTATTTTAATATTTTCGTTATTTAAAACTTTTATTTTAACTCCTTGTATGATATTTAACTTTTCATAAATATCATTAAAATTATTTACGCCATTTACCATAATCGGTGGAGGTAATGGAGCTTTTTTAACCTTAGTTGGGGGTTCTTCATTTTGTGTTTTATTGGAGGGCTCTCCAGTGCCCGAGCTTTGTTGTGGTGGTGAGAGTGAAGTATCCATTCGACGTTTTTTCCAACCTTTTCCTTTTTGTCTGATCCACTCAGTTTCTCTTGCCAGATCGTCCTCATCAGTAATGTAGTCCATGTCAGACTCTTCTTTTTTAGTGACTTTTGTCTCTAAATCTGCAAATTTTCTTTGCATACTTTCCAGTTGACTTCGGAGATAATCCACTTGTACACTAAGTGAATTTTTTTCGTTTTGGGATTTTTTCCATTCGCTATATAAAACTTCTTCATTTTGTGTTCTAGCATGGCTATCCTGAAATAATTCGGCATTATCCATTTTTTCTTGATTTTGTTTGGGCTTTTCGCTAATTTTTAAAACAAGTTTCACAGGTGATGGTACACTTTTTTTGCTTTTAAACATGATATATTATTTATAATACACATTGTATATAGATTCTCAACACAGGTATCTCGCGCGCGAGGTTTTTTGTAAACAAAACAAACTCCGACTTTGACCTCGTTAGCACTATGACTTTCTTCCTAAAATTTTTATATCTATACTAATGTAATATGTATTTAACACACCTTAAAAATACATACATGAATTTTTCGGGGAATCACCAATGATATTCCGGTTTTAACGTACACTCGTACGTTACAACCGGAATATTATAACGGGATTAGTCAAAATATGGTACGTTATAACCGAAGTAGAAGGTATAAAAGGTTCGTAATATCCGGTGAAAAAAGAAGAGTATTTGGGCCGGACCAATGAAATTTGTACGTAATAACCGAAAGTACGTTATAACCCAGGTACGTTATAACCGGAGCACACTGTATATACTACGGCATGGTTCGTATTTATTTATTTAAAAACATATTTAGGGTCGTAGGGATTAAAATGCCTTTTTATTTGCTGATAAAAATAGACTATTATTTATAAATAACAAAAAGGTGCATTTACAAAAATATCGCGGTAGGGGCCAATTTGCCGCGGCTAAATACTCTGCCAATTTATGGGCACTTAAGCTCACACTAGATACTATATTTATAGTGTACATGTGAGCTAATATAACTAAAAACTCAAATATATTTTATTCAACTCTAGACTCAATTACCTGTCGTTTGATACTACACAAGCCACGTTATTACTTAAACTCAAATTTGTGAAATCTACCTCCAATTAAAAAAAAAACTAAAATGTATTTTGTTTAACTCCAGACTCAATTACCTTTCGTTTGATATCACACACGCCATATTTTTACATAAACTTAATTTTTGAAATCTACCCCCACCCTTTTATTTGGCTTGTGTTTGGTGGATTTTGTTCATTTTTAAATGGGACCATCTCGAGCCAAAACCCAGCTTAGGTACCAAATTTTATTAAAATCGGGCTAGCGGTTTTTGAGTTATGCGCGTTGGTCGTTACAGACAGACAGACAGACAGACAGACAGACAGACAGACAGACAGACAGACAGACAGACAGACAGACAGACAGACAGACAGACAGACAGACAGACAGACAGACAGACAGACAGACAGACAGACAGACAGACAGACAGACAGACAGACAGACCGACAGACCGACAGACCGACAGACCGACAGACCGACAGACCGACAGACCGACAGACAGACAGACAGACAGACAGACAGACAGACAGACAGACAGACAGGCAGACAGGCAGACAGATAGACAGACAGACAGACAGACAGATACATACAACAAAAAAGTTTCAAAATCATCTGAAACGCAAAGATATATAAAAATTTTTGAAATCGGAGCAACTTTTTTTTCTCGAAAAAATTAGGATCACTATAGCTCACACTACTATAGTATAGTATATGTGTGAGCTAAAATCTAAATAACTTTTGTTTCGCGGAAATATAAAGTTTTGGTTTTTCTAATTAATTGACCACTGATATAAGATGGTCCTTTAAGACCAGATGATGTTTATTGTACATTTTTTAGCTTGTTATGTCTTCTCATGGACTCCTGACCACGGTGGCGTATCAATTGGGGCCCAAAAAAAGCCCAGTTTATGCTTTGGAGGGTTCTGTTGCTGTAGCAGGTCAGTAGATAACTGAAGGTTTTGTAATAAAAATACATGAGCTTATCAAACGCATCAATGAAGGTCTTGGCGAATTAAAATAGTTTTTTAGATTGTCAAATCCCACATTTTAATTTCATTAAGTTTATTTTTAGATAAAATCAGCCTCCAAGAGGGTGGGGGTGGCGTTTTATCAAAAAATTTAAACTTTGGTTAGTTTCACTTTCGTTTTTTTGATCCACTATTTTTCAGCATCTTGGAACATAATTTAACCATCTACCCCCCATAGAGGGGGTCAGCAACACCCAAATTAAGTCTAAAAATTGTAAGATTTTTAAAAATACTCTGCCAATATATGGGCCCCTAAGCTCACACTAGGTACTATAGTTATAGTGTACGTGTGAGCTAATATAACTAAAAACTAAAATATATTTTATTCAACTCCGGACTGAATTACCTTTTGTTTGATACCACACAAGCCATGTTTTGACTTAAACTCAAATTTTTGAAATCTACCCCCACCCTTAAAAAACAAAAACTAAAATGTATTTTGTTAAACTCTGGACTCAACTGCCTTTCGTTTGATATCACACACGCCATATTTTCACTTAAACTCTAATTTTTGAAATATACCCCCACCCTTTTTTTTTAAATAAATTAAAATGTATTTTGTTGAACTCCAGACTCAATTACCTTTCGTTTCATGTCACACACGCCATATTTTCCTATAAACTCTAATTTTTGAAATCTATCCCCACCCTTTTATTTGGTTTGTGCTCGGTGGATTTGGTTCATTTTTAAATGGGACCATCTCGGCTCAAAACCCAGCCTAGGTACCAAATTTCATTAAAATCGGCCAAGCGGTTTTTGAGTTATGCGCGTTGGTCGTTACAGACAGACAGACATACAGACAGACAGACGGCGCAACAAAAAAGTTTCAAAATCATCTGAAACGCAAAGATATATAAAAATTTTTGAAATCGGAGCAACTTTTTTTTCTCAAAAAAATTAGGATCACCATAACTCACACTACTATAGTATAGTATATGTGTGAGCTAAAACTCTACCTGTCTAAAAATCTACGTTTTTATATGGTTGTCCAGAAATCTGTGTTTTTTATAACAAAAACATAGATTTTTACTAGTCACAAATTGAAGCTGTCCTGGACAGCTACAAATTTAAACTTAAAAGCTAATTTATATAGGTTTTGTAGGCAGTTTCAATCCCTACAAGATTGGTCTCTGCAAGTTTCTTGAAGAAACATGAATTTTGAAAAAAAATTGTTAAATTAAAAAAATTATTTTAATTTTAAGAAACTACCCCTAATTCGACACCTTGTTGGGGTGTTAATTTTGGGACAATATACATAAGCGGTACACCAAATTAAAACCCTAATCCTATATTTAATGTATTGGTAAATCAGCTGTTCAATGCCCACATATCTACGCGCACAAGCGCGTGACACGCGTCTGATAAACTTTGATTAATTAGCTAGCTAAAGTGACTTTATAGTGAAATAAACTGTACCATCGTCCATCCGACACTTCTCTCGCCCTTTGTAAGTATTATTTTACATTGGCGACGTAAGTTACGGTCGATCCACGTGAGTGCGTTAACAAGCACACCGAGAAGTCCTTTGACGCCAAATCAAAACTTTGAATTACAAAATTAAGAGACTGAAGAGCCAGTAATTGAGACAGTGCAAGACACGTACAAAGAAAGGGAACCTCAGAGCCCTCATGAAGAAATAGAAGTGCAAGGCACTGATGAAGAAAATGAACAATTTCTTGGCTTTAAAGAGACTGAACAAACAGGTTTAGCGGCGTGCTCCACAGAAAATGCTCAGAGTGTTAAGATGCATATGAACACTCAACCTGGGGTGACAGAACCGAGCTGCAATGTACAAAATACTAGACGCAGCAAAAGACAAAATAAACATGTTTCCCCAATCAGGCTAAAAGATTATACACTAGAGATTGACTAAAAACATTTTCGCGTGTTGTACAGTGTGTTAGTGCCGTCTAAGCTAAATGCTTGTAAATTAAGTGTCTCAAGATTATGTAGAACAAATCTTAATGTCGAGGGATTTGTAATGTATTGATAAATCAGCTGTTCAATGCCCACATATCTACGCGCACAAGCGCATTACGCGGGATTGCTCTCTTATCTTGGCTTTACGTGCGTCGTGACACGCGTCTGATAAACTTTGATTAATTAGCTAGCTAAAGTGACTTTATAGTGAAATAAACTGTACCATCGTCCATCCGACACTTCTCTCGCCCTTTGTAAGTATTATTTTACATTGGCGACGAGGCGTTACGTAATAAATTCGAAAAGTTACGGTCGATCCACGTGAGTGCGTTAACAAGCACACCGAGAAGTCCTTTGACGCCAAATCAAAACTTTGAATTACAAAATTCAGAGACTGAAGAGCCAGTAATTGAGACAGTGCAAGACACGTACAAAGAAAGAGAACCTCAGAGCCCTCATGAAGAAATAGAAGTGCAAGGCACTGATGAAGAAAATGAACAATTTCTTGGCTTTAAAGAGACTGAACAAACAGGTTTAGCGGCGTGCTCCACAGAAAATGCTCAGAGTGTTAAGATGCATATGAACACTCAACCTGGGGTGACAGAACCGAGCTGCAATGTACAAAATCCTAGACGCAGCAAAAGACAAAATAAACATGTTCCCCCAATCAGGCTAAAAGATTACACACTAGAGATTGACTAAAAACACTTTCGCGTGTTGTACAGTGTGTTAGTGCCGTCTAAGCTAAATGCTTGTAAATTAAGTGTCTCAAGATTATGTGGAACAAATCTTAATGTCAAGGGATTTGTAATGTATTGATAAATCAGCTGTTCAATGCCCACATATCTACGCACACAAGCGCATTGCGCGGGATCGCTCTCTTATCTCGGCTTTACGTGCGTCGTGACACGCGTCTGATAAACTTTGATTAATTAGCTAGCTAAAGTGACTTTATAGTGAAATAAACTGTACCATCATCCGTCCGACACTTCTCTCGCCCTTTGTAAGTATTATTTTACATTGGCGACGAGGCGGTTACGTAATAAATTCGAAAAGTTACGGTCGATCCACGTGAGTGCGTTAACAAGCACATCGAGAAGTCCTTTGACGCCAAATCAAAACTTTGAATTACAAAATTCAGAGACTGAAGAGCCAGTAATTGAGACAGTGCAAGACACGTACAAAGAAAGGGAACCTCAGAGCCCTCATGAAGAAATAGAAGTGCAAGGCCCTGATGAAGAAAATGAACAATTTCTTTGCTTTAAAGAGACTGAACAAACAGGTTTAGCGGCGTGCTCCAGTGAAAATGCTCAGAGTGTTAAGATGCATATGAACACTCAACCTGGGGTGACAGAACCGAGCTGCAATGTACAAAATCCTAGACGCAGACAAAATAAACATGTTCCCCCAATCAGGCTAAAAGATTACACACTAGAGATTGACTAAAAACACTTTCGCGTGTTGTACAGTGTGTTAGTGCCGTCTAAGCTAAATGCTTGTAAATTAAGTGTCTCAAGATTATGTGAAAAAAATCTTAATGTCGAGGGATTTGTAATGTATTGATAAATCAGCTGTTCAATGCCCACATATCTACGCGCACAAGCGCATTGCGCGGGATCGCTCTCTTATCTCGGCTTTACGTGCGTCGTGACACGCGTCTGATAAACTTTGATTAATTAGCTAGCTAAAGTGACTTTATAGTGAAATAAACCATCGTCCGTCCGAAACTTCTCTCGCCCTTTGTAAGTATTATTTTACACTATACTTTTGAATGCGCCTACTAAAGTTTATAAGCATCCATTTCTCAAGAGTGTTTTTTGCAGAAATAAAAAATAAAATAAAATAAATCACGTTTTTAGACCTAATTTGGGGGATGCTGAACCCCTTATGGGCGTCGAAAATGCTGAACAATAGTAGATTAAACAAACCAAAGCGAAATGAACCCGAGTTTTCATAGAGAGTAAAGTGGTTCTGCCAGATCTCCACCACAGAAATTCGTATTCTTCGATTTTTTCTAAAAATTTTGACGTTTTACACAATATTATCGGGTACGAGCTTATTTTAAATCGAACCCTTAAACGAGGGTACCGTAGTAGATCTCTTGTGTGTATAAAATAAATATAAAACAGTTTTAAAAACGTTACAAACTTTAATCAATACAAAATAAAACTCTGTTGCAATTTATAAATTGTTACAAGACTTTTCTTCTGACCTATAAAACAAACAAGACCCAAAATATTAAAATAAATACTTTAACTTACCAAAATAACAAACTGTAAAATATTCTTCAAATAGAAAAATCTTATGTATCTTTACTGATAAAAGAGGTTTTAGTTTAAATTCTACAAAACTTAGAATGTGACTACCGACTTGTCTCCTCAAAGTTTAGGTTTTTATTAACGGTAGGTTGGACCTTAGTAATTCATTATCCCCTCTTTGAAGAGCTTGGAGGAACCAATTCAGTGGCGTTTCTAATAATCCTAAATTTTTCTTTATATTCTAGCTAATGAACCAAACAAGTAAACCTAAACGAAAACAGAGATAAAATGACATTTTACAGACAACGCTTTCTAATCTCACAGTTTTTCCATAGACAATCACTTTGAAGGGAAGACCCTCTCTCTACTTAATGTATTCCCACGCTTAACCATTACAACTCCAACTCTTTACTTTTTAGTAGTTTTTCTTGCATCAACCACCAGTCAGGGGTAATTATTTGTTGTATCACAAATAGGCAAGCGGGAGCTAGAAACGGCCTATTTAAAATCTGACTAAACACCAAACCGTGCAGTGTCCTATCTTTAAAAATAAAATTGTGCTTTTTTACCTCATAGGAGTTTCAATTAAATGGCTCAGGGATAACTTAAATTTATTAGAAGATGCGAGTCAGTCAGCAGAATTGGCACAAAATGTGAAAGAAGACTTTGGAGAAGTTGTGTTTGTTCCAGCTTTTTCGGGGCTCTATGCCCCTTATTGGAGGAAGGATGCCAGAGGGTATGATATTTTTTGTTAGTAATATGCATGGCAGGGTTTTGGTGTGGTTAGGTTTTTAGCCCCCATACCATGGGTATGAAATGCTATTAATTGTAAAAATAATTTTTACACAAACAAAATACAGTATTGGACAAAATTATAGCAACAAATTATAAAATTATATTAAAAAGCAAATTAAGTACATATGCACATAGACTACAGATTGACTTTCGACGACTTATAAGAGCAAATGTTTTCTAGGTAGTATCATATAAGAACTCGTTTATATTTTCTCTTGTTTAGAAAATATTATTTTTTGAACAAAAATATAGCAACAAACATTTATCTCCTCATGTTTTTAAAACCTTATAGATATTTAGTTTCAGTTATTTATGTTAAAGTAGTAGGTTTTTTTTTATTTGTCAAACACACTGTGTTTATTGTATTACAATCTAGTCAGTAAGACTAATTAGCAATTTTGTTTTAACTTAATTTACTAGAAAAGTCAGATTTAAACTTAGGGTTCACTCAACAATTCTCCCTTTGTTTAGTCTGTAACTCACAATTGTGTTGTGTTTATAGCATTATTTTGTTTTATGTGTAATTCACTTAGTTTACTAGCTCAAACGGCTTCACTCTTTTTAGTCGTCGAACTAGGATAGTATTGTCTAAAAGCTGAATTGCTTCCACATTCACATGCCGATGGAGTCTATCTTCATGGCTTTTTGCGTACTTTTTTATAGTCTCTGCTACAGTTTCGATTTTTAGTGCAAGGTGCATTCACAATGTTTCTTAATACTTTATTTTGAAATCTCTGTACAACTAGAATGTTACTCTCTTTAGCACAACCCCATAGTTGAATACCATATGTCCATACTGGTTTCAGTATTTGTCTATAAAGCAGTAACTTATTATGAATTGTTAAATTGGACTTCCTTCCAATTAGCCAGTTCATTTTTCTATACCTTATCTCAAGTTCTTTTTTTTCTTAACATGTGCTTTCCAGCGCAATTTGGTATCAAGTGTCATACCTAGATATTTTGCCTGATTTGAATATGGTACGGGAATGTTGTTAATTGTAATTTGTATGTGATTTATATTTTTGTTTGTAAAATCAACATGAATTGATTTGGTTTCATTTAATTTTATTCGCCACTGTGGTCCAACTGTGAACTTGGGTGACTGCATCCTGAAGTTTTTCTATGCATTTTTCAATAGATTTTTCTACCGTCAATAAACCAGTATCATCGGCAAATGTTGCTAAGTGGCAATTTTCTGGCTTTGGGATATCACAAGTGAATAATAAGTATAGATATGGGCCTAGTACGCTACCCTGGGGCACGCCTGCTTGAATTTCTCTTAAATTTGAGTATGAGTCTTCCTGTTTTACTCTAAAATGTCTATCAGATATGTATGATTCCAAAATATCCGAATATTGTTTTGGCAGAAACCATTTTAGTTTAAAATTAAGGCCTTCATGCCACACTTTGTCAAATGCTTGTGCTACATCTAGAAAAACTGCAGAACAAACTTTTCCCTCTTCTAGTGCTTTCTCTATTATATTAGTAATTCTGTGTACTTGATCTATCGTGGAATGCTTGTCTCGAAAACCAAATTGATGAGACGGAATAATTTCTTGTCTTTCTATGATGGGTTTTATTCTTTTAAGCAATAATTTTTCATAGAGCTTGGATATAATTGGCAGCAAAGATATTGGCCTGTAAGATGACACGTCATGGAGTGGTTTTCCCGGTTTTGGAATCATGATAACTTCTGCAACTTTCCACAGTTTAGGTACATACCTAAGCCTAAAAGACGCATTAATTAGGTTGCATAGTTTTACGATAGCTTTTCTGGGGAGTTGTTTTATGACTACCCCGTTAATAAGATCATACCCTGGGGCTTTTTCTTGATTTCTGTTGGTGATGTAAGCTTAATATGATGTTCGATTTGATGGGGTTTATTTAAATGAAAGTGTTCATCTGGTGCTTCGTGGGGCTGAAATGTTTTTTCTAAATGACTTGCAAAAATATCTGCTTTTTCTTCGTCGCTCCTTGCCCACTGGTTGTTAGATTTTCGTATGGGTGGAATTTGGATAATTGGTCTTTTAAAATCTTTGGTTGCTTTCCAAAGGGAATAGTCGGTATTTTTATCATCTGTAAGTTCATTAAGAAAATGTTTAATAGATTCATTTTTTATTACTAGAATTTCTCGCCTAATGCGCTGCGTCATGTTGTTGAGATTTGTTTTGTCCCGAGGATCACGGCTTTGCTGCCACTTTCTTCTTAGTTTCCTTTTTTCCAATATAAGGTCTCTAATTTCCTTTGGATAGTTTTTTCCCTTAAAAATTCTCTTTGGTTTTGGACTGTTTTCCCAAGCTGCTTGTTGAATATTTGTAACAAAATATTCAACTTCTTTATCGATTTGTTCTGGCGTTTGCAATGGTACTGATAGGTTTATTTTTTCTGACAGACTTTGTTTAAAACTAATCCAGTCAGTCAGTTTATTAACTAGTGAGATATTTGCTTCTTTCTTTATTATGTTTTTACTAAGAGTTAGAATAATAGGTGAATGATCTGAGTGTAAATCAAAACTTTCTTCTATATCTACAAAACTTAAAGATATATTTTTTACTATAAAAAAATCAATTAGATCTGGAATTTTTCCTGGATCTGTTGGATAGTATGTGGGCTTACCAGTTGATATTGGCTCACATTGATATTCACTAATAGCTTGTAAAAGTACTTTTCCTTTAGAATTCGTCAGTCTAGATCCCCAGTAGGTATTTTTTGCATTAAAGTCACCTCCAATTTTAAAACGGTTTCCTAATTTTCTGAGAAAATTAAGATAAAGTAGTAGGTGGTATAGTAACTAATGAAAATTTTAAATATGGGTCGTGCAGAAGTAGTTACAATCGATATTAAAAATCAATTTATGAAAATGTACATCAGGGTATCAAATAAACCGAAACAGCTAAAAATGTATTATTACATTGATCTATAGTATGAAGAACACTAAAAAACTTTAAAGTTATCTGTTCTATGGCTGAGAATCACCTGACGTCAAAGAAAAGCATCTAAGAAACTTAATCGTCGTATAGTAATAAATGATTAACTCACTTACTAGTTTTACTTACTTTTTCTTTATTTAACTTCCATTTTTTATTGCTTTTTTTTCTTCCCGAAAAGAACCAAGAGAACAGCACTTTATTTGAGTCACCGAAAATACTTTTTTGTTCGCAGACAGGGTCCCCATATAATAAATGATTAACACATTTACTAGTTTCAAGTGAGATTTATTAATAATTCGCGATATGTAAAATATAAAGAATATTGTTTGGATAGTTTGTCAGTTCAGCACTATTTTATAATGATGGTTATGATAATATTAATAAGTAACTACAAGGCGATAAATACTCATACTACAGTATCAAAATAATGTGTAGAGATAACTTATTTATACCATCAACAAGGCTCTTTGCAGGATTAAAGGAAGGTTGTCACTATGACAAAAATTCCAGAACTGTAGAAATGTGTTTCGTTCAATTCATTCTGTTAAAAGATTATCCAGCCAATAAAACGCATTCTTCAGTGAAAAATGTACGTTTTCGTTTTAAATTTGTAGTTAATCATGCTCACTGGACTGCCAAAGATTGCATAAAACTCTTTTATGGCGACGAATTACAGTTTTCCTGGTTTGAAGTGTTGGTGTCGTCTCACATATCACATATTGTCACGAGGGGGTTTTATCGTGACGTAACACAGTTTAAGTTAGGTTTTATGGTTTTATTTAACAATACTTATAATTACTACTTACATCAAGTACATCTTGCTAACAAAATGCGTATCCTCTAGATACGCTCAACTTCTGACTACTAATTGTCTTCAGTGTTAACTTGTACGTCTGGGACGTTACGTTCTCAGCTTTTAACTAACTGCTGAACTATTTTGGGAATGCTTTTATTAAAAACCGTTTGCCATTGATAGGATATCGAGATGTGTTTTGTTTCCTGTATAAAATCATCGATGACCGGTCAATCGCTTATGGTTTTTATTCTGTATACAGTTTATTACAAGTTTTAATACAAATTGGACTATATACAGAAGTTCATTTCCTTAGATTGTTTAGGGTTAATGCACACCTCGAAACAGGTTAAACTTTGATTCGTTGCTAAAAATGAGTTTTATACATTCTTTGGCTGTCCAGTGAGCATGATTTTCAACAAGTTTTTTGGCTGGATAATGATTTAACAGGTCGAGTTGCACTTGACCGCTTCTTACAGTTCTGGAATTGTTGTCACAGTGCCAACCTTATAAATGACTTGACAAAAGTTGTTGTTAAGATTCTTGGCCATCCAATGTTTCTCAGTAGCAGAACAGATCCTCAAACTTTTAAATTCTTTATAGTTCTCGATACTGTAGATCGATCTAATAATAAATTCTTGTCTCTTTCGGTTTGCTTAATACTCTGTTTTTATATTTTCATAAATCGATTTTTAATCTCGATTGCAACTGCTTTTCGGCGACTCATATTTAAAATTTTTATTAATTACTATACCACCATTGCGTTTAACATAAATAACTAAAACTAAATATCCAAGGCTTTGAAAACATGAGGAGAAAAAGGGATCTATTGCAAACAAAAAAATGTATTAACAGTTTTTTTGTAAAACGAAGCCGAATTTTGTGAAAACATGAAAAAAGCCTCTTAACTATATATATTGCCAAATAGTAACTTTTTAGGATAATATGCGGTTTGACTGAAGAAACCAAGCCTGCCAACTTAATAAAAGCGGCTTTAGAAGCCGTATGCTATCAGGTTAGAGACGTTTTGAGTGCGATGGCGTTGGACTGTGGATATCCGTTGAAAAAGCTACTCGTTGATGGAGGAATGACAGCCAACGACTATTTGATGCAAATGCAGGCCGATTATTGCGGAATACCCACAGGTTGTTATCAGGGCGCTTATTCTGTAAATTCTGTAAAGTTTTTGTTTTGAAAAAAATTATTGGTTCAGTTTGCTTTGGCTCGGTTCGGTTAGATTTGATTAGGTTTCGTTAGGTTAGGTTTTTGAAACTTTCTATTTTCATGTGGTTAGAAATCAAGTGAAAATCACCCTGTTCATCTATTATAATACATGAGGTAAATAATATTGGTAGATATGCGCATGCGGAAGTCAGGGAGCCAAAGTGAACTTGGTAGGGCTAGCGTCTTGTTGTTTTCTACAACATTAAAAAGAACTTACAACAGAATAGTTACCCCGACAAATTAATAAACTACCTAGCAAATTCTCAGAGTAATAATCCGTTGGGTGTTAAAAAAATTCCATTTTTCAGTGGTTTCAAAAAACATAAGACGCACAGCCAGATACTATAATATTAAAATTTGTAACTAAAATGAAACCAGAAAATCCCTTGCCGAACCGCGTTGGTGTGGTAAATCATATGTATGAGAAATGAAACGCCTTCTTCAGGTTAGAGTAAATGAACATAAAAAAGTACCCAATTAGAGAATATTGAAAACTTAGCGGATCATACTTGATCAAGTGATCAGAAGATTTAAGGGTCTGACGCTAAAGTTTTGCATAAGGAGTCGCTTATTAAAACTGCATTTATAATACAGAACAAAGAAGTTTTTAGTGAATCAAACACAGGCATACGAAACATGTGGAAATCCTTCTTATGGAAAACAAGGATCTCAGAATTAATGTTAAGACCCTTGTTGTCCATAAGGAGTCGTTTCCATATGTTGATATGTCCGTGCTTGGTTGACTAAAAACGGCGGGATGTCACATCTGACTGCATACCATGTACTATAAGTAGTAGCCTGCAGACTGAATTGCTTAGTTTAAACTAAACTAGAAAACGGTTGGACATATTTACTAATCGATGCGTCGTGTTTAAAATAAATAAAGACAATACAAGTCCAAAATTTTTTTGCTACTCAATCATTGTCTACAAGTTTCAAACAAAAATATTTTTTCAAAGGTTAGTTTTTAGCGCCCTAGGTAATAACTAACATTTTTTTTAGTTAGACCAACTATGTCAGAAACGACAGCTCTTGGAGCGGCGATCGCAGCCGGCAATGCAAAGGGAATAGAAGTTTGGGACATAAGCAAAATACAGGCCACTCCGCATGATACTTTCATACCTTTCATTTCCGAGAATGGTAAGTCAACAACAATCAACTACAATAGTTAGTTGACAATGTTCTTAACTTTTCTCTTAGACCCCGTAGCCTGATGACGTCATCAAAGCAAAAACGGTATGCATTTAGAAAAATCAAAATATCTTCATTAACTTCGGGTGGAAACATTGAGTTGTATAACGCCCTGAAAGGGCGTTAGAGACGGAAAGACAAGGCATTTTTTATTGACCCTTTCCAATTTGGTTTCTATGGGCCGGTATTTCTGTTACAATAAAAACAGAGATAGACATTATTGAACATGTGAAACGGACAAAGATAGGGTGATTTTGCATGCTAATAATACCCTAGATAATATATGGGTACTTTTATCTCTTTCACACTGACGGCATAAGTGCGACAGAAAAGCAGCGGGCTACCTTTAATCCACCTGCCGTATTTTGAGTGATTCTACCTGCTAGTCGGTTTATACAGGGAAAACTGATAGACAATGTTGTCTAAGTACGGAATTGAATTTTTTTGAATTTTGTGCGGAAATATTACAAAAAGAAATCTTAAAACGTTTAAAAACAAGTTTAGAAGTAACTATTTGAGTTCAAACATGGTCCGAAATTGTTTTTTGTGCAAAAGAAGAAAAAAAATCGATAAAAAAACAACATTTCATGGGTAAGTTGTCTTGACGTATAGTTTTTGCTAAAACACGAGAAAGTTCAGTAGCGTCACGATAGATATTTTTTTCTGCGACCGTGCGATTTTACCCTCACACATTTTGATTCAGAAAGTGTCACTTCCCCGCACTTATAAGATTATTTTTTAATAATAATTTGTCCTGAAATGGGTTCTGGTACGTTTTACCACCCTACTCAAAACTTATGACAAGGTTTTTTTGCATTGCATGAAAATGAACAAAAAGTATTTGATTTTCTTAAAAATGATTTTTTTTTAAATGCTTACATACCGATTTTTATCCAGTTGTTTTTGTTTTTTCAAACCAAACTTTTGACATGTCACGGTCGAGTTTCATACATCTTGATGAATTGTTACACACACTAATTTATGTTTTTATAAATTTCGATAAATTTATTGTTTTTTGCGGACTTTACAGTAATTTTAAGTTAAATTTTGGTCTTTCATCGCGAAAGTATATATTTATTATTATATGACGCCACCGCGACCGGTCTACAGGCCGGTATCATATGTGTATGTCCTTCTAATGTCATTTGACTATCATGCTGTCTTACTTAATAAGGTCACTTAGTTTAATTAATAATTTTGTCCTACATAATATAAAAGAAGAATAGAAACCAACATAAAATTTGTAACACTTCGATTACCGATTTTCTTTGATTTTCTTAATTAGGGTGCCCAGAATGCGGAAAAAAAGATTTTGAAAAATTTCCCTAAAAAAATTTGAAGACCAAACACTCATGCGCCACTCAATGTTTATGGTCGCATACACTAATCCTAACTCGATTTCCGACGATTATGGACAATGGTTACCCCCTGGACATAAACCTAACAACTTTTACTATATTTATTAACAACTAGGTTGGGTTAGGTTGGGTAAGGTTGGGTTAGGTTGGGTTAGGTTGGGTTAGGTTGGGTAAGGTTGGGTTAGGTTGGGTTAGGTTGGGTAAGGTTGTGTTAGGTTGGGTTAGGTTGGGTTAGGTTGGGTTAGGTGGGTTAGGTTGGTTCAGTTTGATTATGTTCGGTTAGGTTCCGCTAGGACTGTTTAGGTTAGGTTTAGCTACATTCGGTTAGGTTCGGTTTAGTTTAACCAAATCGAACCGAACCAAACCGAATCTAACGGTTCGGTTTGGTTTGGTCTGATTGGTTCGACTCGGTTCGGTTTGGTTCGGGTAGGTTTGGTTCAGTTTGATTATGTTTGGTTAGGTTCGGCTAGGTTTAATTTGTTTTGGTTAGGTTCAGCCAGATTCGGTCTGGTTCGGTTCGGTTCGTTTTGAATCGGTTCGGTTAGGTTCAGTTTTGTTCGGCTAGGTTTGGTTCAGTTTGATTATGTTTGGTTAGGTTTCGCTAGGTTCAGTTTGTTTCGGTTAGGTTTAGCTACATTCAGTTAGGTACGGTTTAGTTTAACCAAATCGGGTGGAAACATTGAGTTGTAGAACGCCCTGAAAGGGCGTTAGAGACGGAAAGACAAGGCATTTTTTATTCACCCTTTCCAATTTGGTTTCTATGGGCCGGTATTTCTGTTACAATAAAAACAGAGATAGACATTATTGAACATGTGAAACGGACAAAGATAGGGTGATTTTGCATGCTAATAATACCCTAGATAATATATGGGTACTTTTATCTCTTTCACACTGACGGCATAAGTGCGACAGAAAAGCAGCGGGCTACCTTTAATCCACCTGCCGTATTTTGAGTGATTCTACCTGCTAGTCGGTTTATACAGGGAAAACTGATAGACAATGTTGTCTAAGTACGGAATTGAATTTTTTTGAATTTTGTGCGGGAATATTACAAAAAGAAATCTTAAAACGTTTAAAAACAAGTTTAGAAGTAACTATTTGAGTTCAAACATGGTCCGAAATTGTTTTTTGTGCAAAAGAAGAAAAAAAATCGATAAAAAAACAACATTTCATGGGTAAGTTGTCTTGACGTATAGTTTTTGCTAAAACACGAGAAAGTTCAGTAGCGTCACGATAGATATTTTTTTCTGCGACCGTGCGATTTTACCCTCACACATTTTGATTCAGAAAGTGTCACTTCCCCGCACTTATAAGATTATTTTTTAATAATAATTTGTCCTGAAATGGGTTCTGGTACGTTTTACCACCCTACTCAAAACTTATGACAAGGTTTTTTTGCATTGCATGAAAATGAACAAAAAGTATTTGATTTTCTTAAAAATGATTTTTTTTTTAAATGCTTACATACCGATTTTTATCCAGTTGTTTTTGTTTTTTCAAACCAAACTTTTGACATGTCACGGTCGAGTTTCATACATCTTGATGAATTGTTACACACACTAATTTATGTTTTTATAAATTTCGATAAATTTATTGTTTTTTGCGGACTTTACAGTAATTTTAAGTTAAATTTTGGTCTTTCATCGCGAAAGTATATATTTATTATTATATGACGCCACCGCGACCGGTCTACAGGCCGGTATCATATGTGTATGTCCTTCTAATGTCATTTGACCATCATGCTGTCTTACTTAATAAGGTCACTTAGTTTAATTAATAATTTTGTCCTACATAATATAAAAGAAGAATAGAAACCAACATAAAATTTGTAACACTTCGATTACCGATTTTCTTTGATTTTCTTAATTAGGGTGCCCAGAATGCGGAAAAAAAGATTTTGAAAAATTTCCCTAAAAAAATTTGAAGACCAAACACTCATGCGCCACTCAATGTTTATGGTCGCATACACTAATCCTAACTCGATTTCCGACGATTATGGACAATGGTTACCCCCTGGACATAAACCTAACAACTTTTACTATATTTATTAACAACTAGGTTGGGTTAGGTTGGGTAAGGTTGGGTTAGGTTGGGTTAGGTTGGGTTAGGTTGGGTTAGGTTGGGTAAGGTTGGGTTAGGTTGGGTTAGGTTGGGTTAGGTTGGGTTAGGTTGGGTAAGGTTGTGTTAGGTTGGGTTAGGTTGGGTTAGGTTGGGTTAGGTGGGTTAGGTTGGTTCAGTTTGATTATGTTCGGTTAGGTTCCGCTAGGACTGTTTAGGTTAGGTTTAGCTACATTCGGTTAGGTTCGGTTTAGTTTAACCAAATCGAACCGAACCAAACCGAATCTAACGGTTCGGTTTGGTTTGGTCTGATTGGTTCGACTCGGTTCGGTTTGGTTCGGGTAGGTTTGGTTCAGTTTGATTATGTTTGGTTAGGTTCGGCTAGGTTTAATTTGTTTTGGTTAGGTTCAGCCAGATTCGGTCTGGTTCGGTTCGGTTCGTTTCGAATCGGTTCGGTTAGGTTCAGTTTTGTTCGGCTAGGTTTGGTTCAGTTTGATTATGTTTGGTTAGGTTTCGCTAGGTTCAGTTTGTTTCGGTTAGGTTTAGCTACATTCAGTTAGGTACGGTTTAGTTTAACCAAATCGGGTGGAAACATTGAGTTGTAGAACGCCCTGAAAGGGCGTTAGAGACGGAAAGACAAGGCATTTTTTATTGACCCTTTCCAATTTGGTTTCTATGGGCCGGTATTTCTGTTACAATAAAAACAGAGATAGACATTATTGAACATGTGAAACGGACAAAGATAGGGTGATTTTGCATGCTAATAATACCCTAGATAATATATGGGTACTTTTATCTCTTTCACACTGACGGCATAAGTGCGACAGAAAAGCAGCGGGCTACCTTTAATCCACCTGCCGTATTTTGAGTGATTCTACCTGCTAGTCGGTTTATACAGGGAAAACTGATAGACAATGTTGTCTAAGTACGGAATTGAATTTTTTTGAATTTTGTGCGGGAATATTACAAAAAGAAATCTTAAAACGTTTAAAAACAAGTTTAGAAGTAACTATTTGAGTTCAAACATGGTCCGAAATTGTTTTTTGTGCAAAAGAAGAAAAAAAATCGATAAAAAAACAACATTTCATGGGTAAGTTGTCTTGACGTATAGTTTTTGCTAAAACACGAGAAAGTTCAGTAGCGTCACGATAGATATTTTTTTCTGCGACCGTGCGATTTTACCCTCACACATTTTGATTCAGAAAGTGTCACTTCCCCGCACTTATAAGATTATTTTTTAATAATAATTTGTCCTGAAATGGGTTCTGGTACGTTTTACCACCCTACTCAAAACTTATGACAAGGTTTTTTTGCATTGCATGAAAATGAACAAAAAGTATTTGATTTTCTTAAAAATGATTTTTTTTTAAATGCTTACATACCGATTTTTATCCAGTTGTTTTTGTTTTTTCAAACCAAACTTTTGACATGTCACGGTCGAGTTTCATACATCTTGATGAATTGTTACACACACTAATTTATGTTTTTATAAATTTCGATAAATTTATTGTATTTTGCGGACTTTACAGTAATTTTAAGTTAAATTTTGGTCTTTCATCGTGAAAGTATATATTTATTATTATATGACGCCACCGCGACCGGTCTACAGGCCGGTATCATATGTGTATGTCCTTCTAATGTCATTTGACCATCATGCTGTCTTACTTAATAAGGTCACTTAGTTTAATTAATAATTTTGTCCTACATAATATAAAAGAAGAATAGAAACCAACATAAAATTTGTAACACTTCGATTACCGATTTTCTTTGATTTTCTTAATTAGGGTGCCCAGAATGCGGAAAAAAAGATTTTGAAAAATTTCCCTAAAAAAATTTGAAGACCAAACACTCACGCGCCACTCAATGTTTATGGTCTCATACACTAATCCTAACTCGATTTCCGACGATTATGGACAATGGTTACCCCCTGGACATAAACCTAACAACTTTTACTATATTTATTAACAACTAGGTTGGGTTAGGTTGGGTTAGGTTAGGTAAGGTTGGGTTAGGTTGGGTTAGGTTGGGTTAGGTTGGGTTAGGTTGGGTTAGGTTGGGTTAGGTTGGGTTAGGTTGGGTAAGGTTGGGTAAGGTTGGGTAAGGTTGGGTTAGGTTGGGTTAGGTTGGGTAAGGTTGGGTTAGGTTGGGTTAGGTTGGGTTAGGTTGGGTTAGGTGGGTTAGGTTGGT
Organism: Aspidapion aeneum; assembly: GCA_963576565.1. Classification (NCBI taxonomy): domain Eukaryota; kingdom Metazoa; phylum Arthropoda; class Insecta; order Coleoptera; family Brentidae; genus Aspidapion; species Aspidapion aeneum. The sequence continues at coordinate 114,509,229 of OY755043.1, forward strand.
TCAGTTTGATTATGTTCGGTTAGGTTCCGCTAGGACTGTTTAGGTTAGGTTTAGCTACATTCGGTTAGGTTCGGTTTAGTTTAACCAAATCGAACCGAACCAAACCGAATCTAACGGTTCGGTTTGGTTTGGTCTGATTGGTTCGACTCGGTTCGGTTTGGTTCGGGTAGGTTTGGTTCAGTTTGATTATGTTTGGTTAGGTTCGGCTAGGTTTAATTTGTTTTGGTTAGGTTCAGCCAGATTCGGTCTGGTTCGGTTCGTTTCGAATCGGTTCGGTTAGGTTCAGTTTTGTTCGGCTAGGTTTGGTTCAGTTTGATTATGTTTGGTTAGGTTTCGCTAGGTTCAGTTTGTTTCGGTTAGGTTTAGCTACATTCAGTTAGGTACGGTTTAGTTTAACCAAATCGAACCGAACCAAACCGAACCGTTAGATTCGGTTTGATTTGGTTCATTTCGATACGAATCGATTCAGTTTGGTTTTGTTTGGTTAGACCTTCGATAAATTTAAAAAAAGTAAATAATTATTAATTTTTAGTGTTTTAAGGAATAAAAATTGATATAATGTTCAATTAAACTAATTTTTAATTGTAAAAATGTAGGAATCATAATTTTCTTGATTTTGTTTTGAATTTCATGCTTCTTTAAAAATTGTGCATTTTCATAAAATGACCAAAAAAACTGACCCGATTTCGATCAGTGACCTTAGTTATTTCAAGTTTTTGTTAACAGCTGATAGACGTCAGGGACCGTTTTGTTTCAGTTTGAAATGAGAAAATGCTTCTTTTGTAGCAATTTGTATGGGTTTTAATGGGGTTTTAGGAATTTTTCAATTTCAATTTTTTTAACAAAATATACGATTTTCCGCAATTTTTTTTTAGAAATCATTATAAAATGGTCTAAAATTATCATTTTTCAAAAAACTTCGTGGTTTTAAGAAAAGTGGTAAAACGTACCAGACCCCTGAAATGTGTTGCAGTCTAGGACAACTGGGCGCCACCAACTGGGCGGCGGGCCAACGGGGCGGCAGCCCAACTGGGCGCCAGGCCAACTGGACGCCGAGCCAACTGGGCGGCGGACTAAAATATTTTTTCTTGATAAAATGTGCAGATGAAAAACAAAATAGATATATTATTATTTATGCAAAAACATCTTTAAAAAATCATTTACGTAATATTCTTGAAATTTGGTTTTGTTAGAGTTAAATCCATTAAGTCGAGTGTTGAAATTTTGGTAGGTCTAGAGTTCTGGTAACCTGACAACATAAAATTTACGTTTTTGATTACAAGAATGGCGAATCCAAAATGGAGGATTTTTTTATTTTTAAACCGATTTGTCTCAAACTTGAAAGTTTGAAGTGTTTGGGATCACTTAATACAGTTTTACCCTCAAACTTAAAAAAATTAAAATGGCGGATCCAAAATGGCGGACTTTCTTATTTATGCATCGATATGTATCGAATATGGAACTTGGCGGTGTTTCAAGTCGCAGAACACTACACCTACCAAATTTCAACACTCGACTTAATAGATGTTGAAATTTTTGTATAAATAACATATTTATTTTGTTTTTTATCTGCACATTTTATCGAAAAAAAAATAGTCCGGCGCTGAGTTGGCTCGGCGCCCATTAGGCCCGGCGTGGCGCCCTGTTGGCGGCGCCGAGTTGGCCCGGCGCCCAGTTGTCCCATTCCGAATTAAAATTTTTAGTTCCGAAATTTCATCTGACTCGAGCATAACTTGTAGTCCACCCAAGAAGAGAAGAGTTGAAGAAGACCCTTGTTCAAAGAAAGAAAATATTTTACCTGGAAGGTACAACATTTGTAAAGTTCTAAGATGAAAACAATAATTTTAATACATCCACTGCACTTAGCATGCTTAGAAATTCTTTTTACTCTTTTTTTTTACTGAAGAGAATTTTGTAAACACAGTATACACAAGTAAGTATTCATGAATTATTTATTATTCAAACAGAAAATTGTTGATAAAAAAATTCTAGTGGAATTCAAAATTTTTATTTTGCGCCGCCACTGCCCTTTTTTATCCAAGACAAGCAAATAGAATATTTTTGCGATGTTGCATGTGTCCGGACTTACCAAACCGAAATTCTATTTTCATCCCTATCTTGCTCATTAAATTCTTACTTGTATTTGGTCAATTGCGATAAAAGCTTGATATAATGGCAATTTAGGCCCATGCCGGGTCTACCCGTAGGGTATAGAAGTCAATGGGTGGAAACATTGAATAATATAATAAATCGTTAAAAATACCTTGAAAAATGCAACAAACAACAATGAACTATTTTTTTCTTGGATGGATAAACCTCCCCCCCCCCCCGGTAAAAACGGCATGTATTAAGAAAAATACAAAATATGTCCATTACGGGTGGTTGTAATACATCGTTGGAAGGCTCTCAAAAAATGCTACAAATCATGTTCTAACAATTTTTGCAAAATTGCCACCTGTAAGGGAGATATTTCCATTTTATATTGAACAATGATGACGTCAACAGGGGAGGGGACTCTAGTCCAAGAAAACTTTTTATGGGAACTTATTTGTAGAATTTTTTGAGACCTTTTGAACGATGTATCAAAACATCCAGTTAGGCCACCCGAAATGGAGATTATTTTGTATTTTTCTTAAAATTTACCATTAGGGTAATAGCTAAAGTGACCATGAAGATTCTGCTTAGAAAGAGAAAGACTAATTTAGCAGGTGTTTAGATAAAAATAAAAACATAAGGATATACCCCGATCTCAGTAAAACCCGACTGTCCGTGAACTAAAAGTTAAAGAAGAGGGGCAACATTAAAGGAGAAATTATAGGCAGGTAGACAAGAGCTGACTAGGGATATCAGGGGAGATCCAACGAGGTCGCGTTACGGGATTGAGATTGTCTTTTGTTTTAAATCTGCAAAACGCGAGAAGGAGGTAAGAATTGCGTTTTTATAAACCTTGCTAATTTCTTTCTCGGGCATTATGCCGCCGTTAAAATTTAATATCGAAGAAAAGGTTCAAATGTTAAAATGGTATTTTTCAGGAAACTCCGCTCGGGATGTAATAAATTTGGTTAGTGCTAAGTATGGGGACCGTGATATTCCTTGCAAAACTATCATTTTGAATATAATTAACCATTTTGATAAATTTGGGTGCGTTAAGCTCTGCAGAAAATGTAGCGACAATGAAGAGTTAGATGAGGGTCCAAGACCCATATCGGAACAAAGGCAACAACAAGAAACTGCCGTTTATGCTGCGGCTGATGTACTCCTTGTTCAAGTTCAGCCATTGCTTAAGAGATACCTTATGATATTCCTGCCAGAAAATCCCAGGAACTGTTTCCTAAGGACAATATTTTAAAGATTGAATTTTGTTACAACAGTTGTGTAAAAAATCAATCTTATTCGTAGAATATGGGCATTCCTCTTCGAAAATCTCCAAGTAACTGAATCATAGACCACAACCAAACTAGGCAATTAAATATCTTTATCGCTACCAAAAACAATGCAATAAAATTCATTCGATGCGGCTTATGGAAGTCGGCTCATGACTCCAGATGAATGAAGAGGGGAAGTTGTTTCTGTTTTTATCTAAACATCTGCTAAATTAGTTTTTCTCTTTCTAAGCAGAATCTATATAGTCACTATTTCTATATTGTGACGTAACACAGTTTGAGTTAGGTTTTATGGTTTTATTTAACAATACTTATAATGACTACTTACATTAAATACATCTTGCTAACAAAATGCGTATCCTCTAGATACGCTTGTCTTCTGACTACTACTTGTCTTCAGTGTTAACTTGTACGTCTGGGACGTTACGTTCTCAGCTTACAACTAACTGCTAAACTCTTTTGGAGATGCGTTTATTAAAAACCGTTTGCCATGGATAGGATATCGAGATGTGTTTTTTTTTCTGTATAAACATCAGCGATGACCGGTCAATCGCTTATGGTTTTTATTCTGTATACAGTTTATTACACGTTTTAATACAAATTAGACTATATACAAAAGTTCATTTCCTTAGATTGTTTAGGGTTAATGTGCACTCCTATGGCACTCTAAGTTTATTTAATTATTCGTTACAGTTCGAGACATGAAATATACAAGATGGAAAATGGCAATACAAAGAAGTTTAAATTGGGAACTTACAAATACATCTGAAGACGATGAAGTTCATCGTAAGTGTTCTTTTTTTTCTTATCTCCTTTTAAATTTGACAGGCTTAAAAATTTTAAATCGTCCCTAATTAGACCAGATCCTTTAACACGTTGGCAACGCCATATGAGGCGCTGAGAACTAGAGCGAACCATCCGAGAAAATTCAAATTATCAGACCAAGGCGAGTTTCCGATACTTTATATTACATTTTTCAAAGCCACAGTGGACCATCTGGGTTGCAAGCATCCTATGACAGACGGTGCACTAAATAGGTTGGTCTAGAGACCCTGTATGTATGACATATTTTAAAAATATGTCATACATACAGGGACTCTAGGTTGGTCCAGCAAAAATAATAAAAAATGTGTATTTTTTAAAACTATTTTATCTCCGTTTAAGTCAGTCACTTGATGGTCCGCTCTGGTTCTTAACGCCTCATATATTACATGTGGTACACGGTGCAATATTGCATTTTATACAGGGTGTTTCCTAAACATTGGTCAAAAATTCGTGGTGTGATTCCTGGCGTATTTTCATGAAAAAAGTTCCTAGAAACATTTGTCGAAAAATGGTTCCCTGAAGACTGTTTTTCCTCAATACTGCCGTCAGAAGCAAAAAGACAGTAAGGATATTTGATATTTCACAGTCAAACAATCTCAGATAATATATTTTGAATAGAGTGTTACCTTAGAATTTGAGCTATTAAATGCACTTACTGTGTTTTTGCTTCTGACGGCAGAATATTTCGAAGAACGACCATTTAACGAACTTTGACCGATTATATCTCAAAATCTGTACATAGAAAAACTTAACTTTTTTTTAGTCACCATTCCTACTATAACATACTAAAATTATAGCTAATTCCATCGAGACAAAAATTCCCATACAACCTGCGTAAACGGCTGCGGTGTTCTTTAATTTTTACCATAACCTTGCAATAATTAAGGGTTAGTTTTCTCTTTTAGTATTTTAGTTCTTATCTATTTTATTTTAATGCAGATCTTCGACATTTGTTTGAAGAAAAGGATTTAACAGGTAGATACATAATATGTATTTAAAATGCCTAAAATACTCATTAACTTAACTACTCATACTATATAACTAACCAAACCATAATTTTGTATGTTCTTATACTAAAAACCTGCATCTTTAACTCACAATAAGCAGACACTAGTTTTTTTTAGGCTACATGAATCACGCGTGCTTTAATCATTGCTAACAGCAAGCTATTAGCTGTTAGTCCTCAGATGAACCATATGCAAAGCTCGGATTCATCTCCCTGTTCATTTTACCGGGAACAAGAAAGATTGTAGATATGTAATCCGAGCTTATCATAAAGGTACTGCCCTAGGAATACAGCTGATCGCCATGTGCTAGACGTTAGAACCTAAAACGCATGACAACACCAATTATAACTTTAGTAATAGATTTCAATTTTACATACGATGTTTAAAGCTAATTACAAACGTCAAACTTTTTAAATCAATAATTGATTTCTGTACGTTCTATTCACGGTAAATTATAGCAACTCGAACCAAAATCCATTGTTGCCGCGCAGCACGTCAAGTCTCTGCAAAATAGTGAAATTAGTATGCAGCTAATGTTACATGCTGCTTCCGTGATAAGTGTTGGAGCTTTTCTGAACCTACCAAGCGATACGCGATAAGTGTCCAATGAATTTATGAGCATGAAGTTAGCGAAGCACCCATCGCAAATCGAATCGCGACTAGGTGGATAATTTGCCGTTAGTTAGTCGTGAAGTTGTGGAAAAATTAATTTTGTCGCTCTTATTTTTGACCGTTTTTTTCGGTGCTTCGCTAACTTCACATGAAGTTGACGAAGCACCCTTGTCAAAAATGGCTTTAGATATGACCTATCGAAACCGAATATAGTGGATAATTTGCCGCTTATTAGTCGTTAATTAGTTGTGCAAAAATTAATTTTGTCGCTCTTATTTTTGACCTTTTTTTTTCGGTGCTTCTCTAACTTTATATGAAGTTAGCGAAGCACCCTCGCAAAAATGGCGTTAGACATGATGTATCGAAATCGAATATGGTGGATAATTTGCCGCCAAGTAGTCGTTAATTAGTTGTGGAAAAATTATATGAATTTAGCGAAGCACCCTTAAAAAACGGTCAAAAATAAGAGCGACAAAATTAATTTTTCCACAACTAATTCACGACTAATTAGCGGCAAATTATCCACCATATTCGGTTTCAATAGGTCATGTCTAACGCCATTTTTGACAGAGGTGCTTCGCTAACTAACTTCATATGAAGTTGACGAAGCACCCAAAAAAACCGTCAAAAATAAGAGCGACAAAATTAATTTTTCCACAACTAATTCACGACTAATTAACGGCAAATTATCCACCTAGTCGCGATTCGATTTGCGATGGGTGCTTCGCTAACTTCATGCTCATAAGGAATTTACATATCGACTTGAATCTTTGCACAAAGATATGCTTGAGTATCCTTATAAAGCTTCGTAAAATGGGGCCACACAGGTCCCAAGTCATTACTTAAAAACTAGCAACTCGATTGAAACCAAATTTTAAACGATTAACGGCCAAAACTTTTGGTCGGTAACTGTCTGATGAGTTTTTAGGATTAGTTTTTGAGTTTTGATGATTTTTCGAAAATTATGCAAAATTTCAAAATATAATTTGCAAAATTTCAAAATATACTGGATCAAGCAAAATGTTTACCTTTTTATTTTTTTTAAATCACTGAACGCCTATTTTCTTCAAAAAAAGTCAAAAAATATATATAAATATTTTTTTAAAGGTTGATCACTCTTGTGTTAGTCCTTTTTAAGTTTGAAGCCAAAATATTTCAAAATTTGGAAAAAAATGCAAACGAAAAAACCGTTCAAATGAAAATTCATAATGCCGTTTTTAATATATCTAAAAAATCTTTAATACTATTTGAATAGAACCCCGAGAGTCCGTGAGTGATTTTTAAGGATCACGCCTGTATTTTTTTGTTGGACTTTCGTATTCCTAAATATAACTTATTCAAAAGTTAAATATAGAGCTCTTAATTTACTATGTGTACTATCACCAATTTAAGATACGTTTTCCATAAATTATATTATAATTAGCTTTGCTTACTAACTTTTTATTATTTTAGGAGATGAAAGCCGATTATCTTCAATCCCTGGAAGTCTGTTTATTTTGGGAAGTCTCGTTCTTGTTGTCTTTGCGGATTATTTAAAAAGGAAAGCTTTTTAATTTGTTAAGAATGCATTTTTATTACCTTATAGCCCAATAATTTCAGATTTTTTACGCCATCCTATTATTGTTACATCGAAGTTAATCTAAAATCATTGGACTATCTTATTTTGTTATTGAGTTGTAAAGACTTAAACCTGTGTAAAGCCGTCCAAAGCGTTAACCCCGCATCTATTTTTATGGATATGCAGTGACGTGTTTGTTTGTTATATGCACTATGTGTTCTTGTTTATTACATTGCTGATATTTTTACATCACTGTATATCCGAAAACATTCTACTATACGTTGATATTTATTTCTAGTAAACAAAGTTTAAATTTTGATACTCTTGCAAAACCGTTTATAAGTTAGGGTCCATAGTGCAGCAGGTGATAGAAGAGGTTATTTCTGATTAAAAAAAAATTATATAACATGGGGGTCATCTCATTTGTTTTTAGGATATACCGGGTGGGCCAAAACAACCGGAATTTTTGTTGCATATTATACGGTTGCCTTGCCAATCTGCATTTATTTTCTGATAAATTTATTACTACTGAACCGATTTTAATTAAATAAAAAGTTTATCGCCATCTTACAATTTAGGATGGCGGACATAATTATACTTGATTCTTCAAAATGTCGTGTTCTTTCCTGTTGTCCGAAAATGTTTTAGTTTTTTTTTTAATTTATAGAAAAGCACTACTTTTCCTTCACACAGCGACGTACAAATTAGTAAAATCGGTGTAGTGGTTCTCAAAAATCTATTTTTTTCTACGATTGCATTGCCAATTTTTTCTGCATTCATTTCCTTATAAATTCGTTATTACTAAACCGATTTTAGTGAAATAAAAAAAAACGTGGTGAGAATTGATTGCTCCTTAAAGATTGTAATCGAAATTTTCCACCATCTTAGAATTTTAGATGTCGGACAGAATCATACTTAATTCTTCAAATCGCGTGTTTATTCTTATTTTGCGAAAATGTTTTAGTTTTTTTTTAATTTATAGAAAAACACTACTTTTCTCCCGCATAAAGGGGTAAAAATTAATAAAATCGGTGTAGTAGTTCTCGCAGAATCTGATTTTGTTTTAACCATTGTTTTACAAATTATACGATTGCATTGCCAATCCTGTCTGCCTTTATTTCTTTATAAATTCATTATTACTGAACCGATTTTAGTGAAATAAAAAACATCATGGTGCAAACTTTAAAGGTCAATCAGTTTGCACCATAATGTTTTTTATTTCACTAAAAGCGGCTGAGTAATAATAAATTTATAAAGAACTGAATGCACACAGGATTGGCAATGCAATCGTATAATTTGTAAAACAATGTTAAAACAAAATCAGATTTTGTGAGAACCACTTAACTGATTTATTACTTTGTACCTTGTTAGCGGAAGAAAAGTAGTGCTTTTCTATACATTAAAAAAAAACTAAAATATTTTCGGAAAATAAGAATAAACGTGCCTCTTTGAAGGGTCAAGTATGATTCTGTCCGACATCTTAACTTTTAAGATGGCGGCAAATTTCGATCATAATTAATAAAAAATATTATAAAAAAAATTGAAATAACAAATGCACAAAAAAAATGCTTTGAACTAGAAGATATTGTTGAACATAAGATAAGTTCAATATTATAATTTCTACAAAAATTATCTCATAAAATAGATCGTATAAATTATTTTAACGTTTTTCTGCCCCTTCAATTTGTTTGTATTTGCGGGCTTTAGGCTTAGGACGGGTGAATCGGTTTTTTAAATTTTTTATTGTTTTTATTTTGGCGAGTATTTTTTAATGTATTGCCCTTTAAAATGGCTGTGGAAACTTTTGTTAGTGTGTTTACATAAATTATATTAAAGTTAAACTTACTTAACTTTTTTTCTTAAAGAAATCTGTCTACCTCTGTTCTCGCTAACTAAAGGTATGTTCGGTATTTAAATCCGATCAATCCAACTGCTCAAAATTCGTTCGGTAATTCCAAACAGTGGTAGGGGATAGTCAGAGCATATTATTTTAAAAGGGTTTCCGTTTTCGGTCTAGAAGCAAATCATATTACTTTTTGGCAACAGACCATTTTCCCCTAATTTGACCCTGCTGAATCCGAATATCTCTGTTGCCAACTCGAAAAATCGACAGGGACGGAATAATTTCTTTAAATTAAGAACACCACTGGAGCGGTAAATATAAAATAACTTCCACTTTGTTATACATCGTTTGAAAGGAAATTTTATTGGCTATGACGAAGTATAGAACACATTTTTTGATAAAGAGTTTGGTTTTTAAGAAAATTGAATAAAACGTATGAAAAACATGTTTTTTTTTTAATGATTTGTTGAAATCCCCCCCATTGACGGACGTCGCTGGAGAGTTTGCTATAAGTCAAACCCCACCGAGTTTCACATTTTTAAAAAGAGAATTTCCTTGTCTACAAAAAAGTGTAGAACAAGTTTTTTTATGTCAAGCTTAGTTTTTGAGAAAATTAGATAAAACGTGTAACAAAAATGGTTTATTTTCTGTTTTTTCAAAATTAATTTAATTTACCCCTGAAGTTTTATTTATAAAACCGATTTAATCATGTTATACGTCATTTTGAAGGAAATTTTATTGAGTATACCAAAATGTAATACATGGTTTTCTGTAGATATTAGCTTTTAAAAAAATTTCATAAATCTTGAAAAAAACATAGGTATATTTTCAACTTTTTTTAATTACTTCAATTAACGGACGCCGCTGGAGAGCTTGTTATTAGTCTAACTTTATTAAGTTATATCATGTTAAAAAGGGAATTTCATTGTCTACAATAAAGTATATTATACATTTTTCTCTTAGAAGCTTAGTTTTTAAGAAAATTTGAAAAAACCTCAAACTTTCAGATTTTGGGTGGTCTGGGGGGGTTTTGGAGGTTTTTGCAGCCATTTAAAAAAAATAATATGTTATTATTTTTTAATTATACAAATATATATTTTGAATGTACACCTGTGACAATTTGGGCTTTCCAGCGGCAATTTAAAATTCCGCCGCCATTTTGGCCGCCATCTTGAATATCTCAGCCCCTGTCAATATTTCGAGTTGCAACAGGGATATTCGGATTCAGCGGGGTCAAAATAGGGGGAATGGCCCATTTGCCAAAAAGTAATATAATATGCTTCTAGAAAGTGGATTTTCCCGAATCTTGCCTGAACTAGGAGGTAAATCTGAATCGTTAATCCAGATCGATCGGAGCCAAATCTGCGCGCTCTGATTTTCAGACGGATCTTTCAGATTAATCTGTTTGTTTGAGGATATGTTTATTAATTTTTTTGTTTTTATCATAAAAAACTGCCATTTTTTTTTTAAATAAAGAACTTGGTACTATTTGAACAAGAAAGTGGAAAAACCTATAGCATACAGGTATCTGACGAGAACTATGCTGAAGTTGTGGGTAATAACAGTAGAGAATTATTGAAATACAGCCAGGCTATAATTGTGCCAGGCACTATTTTGTCACATTCACATTGAAAACTGACAGTTAATCCTTCAAAATTGACATACCAAAGTCGAATTTAAAACTTTCGTCGTTTATTTTCAATTAATAAAAGAAGGCACTATTTATTCCGGTTCATATGGTAAACAAAGGCCGTGTGTTGAAAGATCACAGCTGATATTACAATGTGAAGGTGTCAAAATTATGCCTGGCACTATTATAGCCTGGCTTTATTTCAATAATTATCTAATAACAGCTCTATCTGTCCGTTGGGTAATTACAATTTGCTCCGACCAATCTGCGATTAGCTGATCAAAAATCCGTCAGCTCTGCGATTTGATCAGATGCAAATACCGAACCTATCTTAATTATCTACCCAACTGTCATCTTGACTCTGACATTGACATATTGTTTGTAGGTTATTTTGGGGTCAAACAACTTTTTTTTTTAAGGAAAATCCCAATTTATTCTTTCTGACATTAAAAGACATCAAAATTATTTTTCCAAAAATATATGTATGTCGTTGGTCTAATTAAAAAAAAATTAAATAAAATAATTGAGTTTTATTTAAAAAAAAGTAGGTTGACCTCAAACTGACCTTCAAATGATACGTCAATGTTTTAAAGTAACAATTTGGTTACCAATTATAATTCCGTAAAGTTTTCCTTGAAACATCTTTGAACATAACTTTAATGAATTCATATGACATCAATCTGAAAACTATGAAATGCCATAACTTAAAAATACAGTCGAACCTCTCTAACTCGAACCTCTATAACTCGAACCCCTCTATAACTCGAACCTTTTAAGCGGTCCCTGCACTTTTTACATGTATTTTAACCTATGTAACTCGAGTTTCTATAACTCGAACTCTCCATAACTCGAACTGTTTTGGTGGTCCCTTCAGGTTCGAGTTATAGAGGTTCGACTGTAATACTGAAGGTTAATAAAACATTTTCTACAATGTGAACATAATAATTCCTCCCTGATAAATGACGTCGCACAAATTACATGGGCGTTGGGCTTCGGTGAAATGCTTTTACTCACATATGTTATTGATGAGATCCTCCCATACAACGTTTACATGGGACAAATGGGTTCGGTTCGCTTGGGTTTTACACCCTCAAGGATCCCGGGAAAGAAGTCAGGTAAGTTTTTTTTTGAGACCGAGGGGGAATTCGCTACCCCAAAAAACGTACAGTGATTTCCATTTTTAAAGGTATTCCCAACGATTCTCAGCTGATTAACAGTGATTCCCAGGTTACTGCCAGTGATTGCCAGCGATTCCCATGTGATTTCCAGTGATTCCCAGGTGATTCCTATGGGATTCGCAGAAAAATGTACAGTGATTACCACTCGCTTTGGTTTACGAAAAGTCAGGAAAACGCGGTAAATGTTCAGGAAAACTCTGGACAAGTTCAGGAACAGTCTAGAAATGTTCATAAAAAAATTGGAACATTTTAGGAAAAGTCTATAAATGTTTAGGAAAACCCTTAAAGACTCGGGAAATGTTCAGGAAGACTATGCTAAAGTTTAGAAAAAGTCTGGGAATGTTTAGAAAAAGTCTAGAAAATTCATAAAATGTTCTGGAAAACCCTGGAAATATTTAGAATAAGTATGGAAAACTTGGGAAATGTTCAGGAAATCTTCAGGAAAAATCTTGAAAAACTCGGAAAATATTCTGAAAACCTCTGGAAATGTTCAGGAAAAATCTGGAAATGTTCAGGAAAAGTATGAAAAATACTAGAAATTTTTTAGAAAAGTCCAGAAAGTTCTACCCTGTAAAAAATTGGAAAAATTCTGGAAATGATAGGAAATGTTAAGGAAAATTATAGAATATTCATAAAAAGTTCAGAAAATTTATGGAAAAGTCTGAAAGTGTCCTAAAAAAGTCTGAAATTGTTAAGAAAAAGTGAAAACTTTCACGAAATATGTCCAGGAAAAGTCTGGTAACCTCTGGAAATGTTTAGGAAATGTATGGAAAAGTTTTGAAATATGCTGGAAAAGTTTAAAGGATTTCACGAAAGGCAGAAAATAATCAGGAAAATTCTGAAAATGTTTATGAATACGACCATGAAGATAAGTTTATTTCACAACTTTTTTTTATGACTAACAAAAATCTAAAAAATATATAATAATGTTGACATTAGCATTAGATTAAAATAAAACTTATTTTATGTTTATTTCTAAGTTGGCCATTAAAAGTATTGTCTGTTTATTTTTCCCACAAGTCTGCTGACGGATACCTACATTAAATTGAATTTTGGCATGAAATGGTCGAAAATTATATTTTTCTCTTTATTTTATCTTCTAATTAAGTTTGTTTAATGTATAATACAGGGTGTTCTCAAAGTTGAGTCATTTATTTTAATAGGTTGTAGAACTCGCAAAAATAAGTAATTGTACCAAAAATCATTTCAGAAGTAATTAACAATTCAAAAAAGGTAAAATTTAAAAACTGTAACACCTGACTTTTTGATATTCTCGACCACTGCGTTCATCAATGTTTTGTTTACTGGTGATACTGGGTATGGGTAATTTTTTTGTACAATACAAATTACTCATCATTTATTCATTCATTGTACGATTTTCAGTGAGAATTTCGATTTGTCCAGTTGTAAGTAATTCGCTTAATTGCATCATATTTTTGTTTTTGGGCATTTTGTGCTATGAAAATGATACACGTATATGATGAACTAGTGGACATACTATTAACCCAAAAAACAAAAATATCACGCACTTTAGCGAATTACAACTTGTCAAATCGAAATTCTCACTGAAAAATGAGCCATCCCAGTACCACCAGTAACCAAAACATTGATAACGCACTGGTCGAGAATATCAAAAAGTCAGGTCTTACAATTCTTAATAACTTCTTTATTCTGCAACTTTTATATAAATGATTTTTGGTAAAATTACTTATTTGTACGAGTTCTACAACCTGTTAAAATAAATGACTCAACTTTGAGAACACCCTGTATGTTCTCTATTACTTACCGTTCACAAAATATTTTAAGATTTAAGCACAAACACTGAAAACTACGCACAGCTAGATTCCCAGCGATTCCCAGGTGATTTCCATATGATTCCCATGTGATTCCCAGAAAAATGTACAGTGATTACCACCTGCGAATTCCCCCTTGGTTTAGGAAAAGTCGGGAAAATGCTGTAAATGTTTTGAAAACCCTGAAAATCTTTAGGAAAACTCTGGACAAGTTCAGGAACAGTCTAGAAATGTTCATGAAAAAATTGGAACATTTTAGGAAAAGTCTATAAATGTTTAGGAAAAGCCTCAAAGACTCGGTAAATGTTCAGGAAGACTATGCTAAAGTTTAGAAAAAGTCTGGGAATGTTTAGAAAAAGTCTAGAAAATTCATAAAATGTTCAGGAAAACCCTGGAAATATTTAGAATAAGTATCGAAAACTTGGGAAATGTTCAAGAAATCTTCAGGAAAAATCTTGAAAAACTCAGAAAATATTCTGAAAAGCTCTGGAAATGTTCAGGAAAAATCTGGAAATGTTCAGGAAAAGTATGAAAAATACTAAATTTGTGCTATGAAAATGACACACGTATATGAGGAACCAGTGGACATACTATTAACCCAAAAAACAAAAATATCACGGACTTTAGCGAATTACAACTTGTCAAATCGAAATTCTCACTGAAAAATGAGCCATCCCAGTATCACCAGTAACTAAAACATTGATAACGCACTGGTCGAGAATATCAAAAAGTCAGGTCTTACAATTGTTAATTAACTTCTTTATTCTGCAACTTTTATATAAATGATTTTTGGTAAAATTACTTATCTGTACGAGTTCTACAACCTGTTAAAATAAATGACTCAACTTTGAGAACACCCTGTATGTTCTATTACTTACCGTTCACAAAATATTTTAAGATTTAAGCACAAACACTGAAAACTACGCACAGCTAGATTCCCAGCGATTCCCAGGTGATTTCCATATGATTCCCATGTGATTCCCAGAAAAATGTACAGTGATTACCACCTGCGAATTCCCCCTTGGTTTAGGAAAAGTCGGGAAAATGCTGTAAATGTTTTGAAAACCCTGAAAATCTTTAGGAAAACTCTGGACAAGTTCAGGAACAGTCTAGAAATGTTCATGAAAAAATTGGAACATTTTAGGAAAAGTCTATAAATGTTTAGGAAAAGCCTCAAAGACTCGGTAAATGTTCAGGAAGACTATGCTAAAGTTTAGAAAAAGTCTGGGAATGTTTAGAAAAAGTCTAGAAAATTCATAAAATGTTCAGGAAAACCCTGGAAATATTTAGAATAAGTATCGAAAACTTGGGAAATGTTCAAGAAATCTTCAGGAAAAATCTTGAAAAACTCAGAAAATATTCTGAAAAGCTCTGGAAATGTTCAGGAAAAATCTGGAAATGTTCAGGAAAAGTATGAAAAATACTAAATTTGTGCTATGAAAATGACACACGTATATGAGGAACCAGTGGACATACTATTAACCCAAAAAACAAAAATATCACGGACTTTAGCGAATTACAACTTGTCAAATCGAAATTCTCACTGAAAAATGAGCCATCCCAGTATCACCAGTAACTAAAACATTGATAACGCACTGGTCGAGAATATCAAAAAGTCAGGTCTTACAATTGTTAATTAACTTCTTTATTCTGCAACTTTTATATAAATGATTTTTGGTAAAATTACTTATCTGTACGAGTTCTACAACCTGTTAAAATAAATGACTCAACTTTGAGAACACCCTGTATGTTCTATTACTTACCGTTCACAAAATATTTTAAGATTTAAGCACAAACACTGAAAACTACGCACAGCTAGATTCCCGGGTGATTTCCATATGATTCCTATGTGATTCCCAGAAAAATGTACAGTGATTACCACCTGCGAATTCCCCTTCGAAAAAGACCCCTTAGTCGAGCTATATGAGTTGTGTTAAGTTTGGTAAGCCAGGTCTAGAAATTTTCGTTTCTTGAGTCCGTGAGCAGTCAATAGTTGGCATTAGCATTAGATACAAGGATTTTTACTAAAAACTTTATAAAAAATGCTTTTTGAAAAACATTTGATTTTTTCTTCTAGTGAGTTCCCCTATTATTTCAATATAAAAAGTAGGATATTTCCACAATACCATGCACATAAAAAATATTCTGCCAATGTATGGGCACTTAAGCTCACACTAGGTACTATAGTTATAGTGTACGTGTGAGCTAATATAACTAAAAACTGAAATATATTTTATTCAATTCCAGACTCAATTACCATTCGTTTGATACCACACAAGCCATGTTATGATTAAATTCTAATTTTTAAAATTTACCCCCACCTTTTTTTTTAACTAAAATGTATTTTGTTTAACTCCAGACTCAATTACCTTTCGTTTGATATCACACACGCCATATTTCCACTTAAACTCTAATTTTTAAAATTTATCACAACCCTTTTTTTTAAATAAACTAAAATGTATTTTGTTTAACTCCAGACTCAATTACCTTTCGTTTGATATCACACACGTCATATTCTTACATAAACTCTAATTTTTGAAATCTTCCCCCACCCTTTTATTTGGCTTGTGTTTAGTGGATTTTGTTAATTTTTAAATGGGACCATCTCGACCCAAAACCCAGCCTAGGTACCAAATTTCGTTAAAATCGGGCAAGCGATTTTTGAGTTATGCGTCAGACAGACAGACGGACAGACGACGCAACAAAAAAGTTTCAAAATCATCTAAAACGCAAAGATATATAAAAAAATTTGAAATCGGAGCAACTTTTTTTTTCTCGAAGAAATTAGGATCACCATAGCTCACACTACTATAGTATAGTAGTAGTGTGAGCTAAAATTGTGTTGCAAATATTGGGATTTTAAGTACGTTTATAGGAATAAAAAACTCAATTTCATAACAAATAATCCTAAATGTTTAATTGTAAAACAAAACTTCTTAGGGGCAAAATTCCTATCCTATATTGCTATAGGATTACTAGCTGTGCTGTGCCCGTTTTAATTCAAGCCAATTTACCAACAATATTTCTACCTATAAATAAATAATATTAATAAATCTTACTTCTTTGTCTGCAGTTAATATATAAAATCCTCATTTAATCTAAAAAATCGTTAACTTTTTCTTGTCACTTCTAATCTGTTGTTCATTTTTTATTGACATCATTTTTCCCTCCATTTTTCTTATCTGTTCCTGCTCTAATCCGATTTTTTGCATGATTTTTTTGTAGGGTTCTCCGTCAGGTTCTTTTATGTGCCTTGTCAGCGCTATTTTTAAAGTTTCAATATTTTTTTCACATTTTTTCATATCTTCGTGAATCACAAAATTTTGCACATTTAGTTCTCTTTCAGTGTTTGTTTTTAAATCTTCCTTGAATTTTCTTTTGTCATGCTTTTCCTCAATTTCTCCCAATTTTGAGGTATTCAAATTCATGTTTATAAAATTGAAAAGGTCTTTTTTTGGTTCACTGTTTTTGTACATTTTTTCACTTCGCTTTTCTGCCTTTTTTTGTAATCTGTAACAAAAGATGTATTTATTTGAAACAAAAAAACCAAATAAAAAAACTAAAATTTATATTTATTTATACTTATAAATAAAATTTGCTGACCGCTTTAATTTAATATTTAATACCAACTATCAACTCAGCTTTGACAAGCTGTTCAAAGTGACGATGGAAAGACCTAGTACAGCAGCATCTGACACATCAATAAAAAACATTTTAATATTTTATGTATCTGTTCCCTAAATGATGACTGTCTGGTCAGACAACTTTCTTAATAAGTAAAATTAAGGTTTACCTAAAACTTATCTATGTGAATAATGAATAAAAATAGAACCATCTAATAATATACCTTTTCATCTTTTTCTCAGCACTAAACAAATCCTGATCTCCTCCATGTTTTTCTCGAAGCTTCATACAATAATCTAGGGACTTGCCAGGTGGTAAAATAACAGCAGTCACAGGGTCTATCCTTCCTAAGGCATCTTTTCCCAGTCCTGTTCCCACAATATATCCCATTTTTTGCATCAGCCTCGAACCAATGCCCTAAAACAGACAAAATATTAGATAAGGTAGAGTCACATACAGGGACTCTAAGATAAGGTAGACAGGGACAGATTTTTAATTAATTTATTTACAAACCAATACTTTTTGATGTTAATTTTAAGCGCACTATTTAAGTTACTTTCAGTACCTACTTTAATTTAAAAGTAAACTTTTTGTGCCCTAGCGTACTGTTTTTATTACACTAAAATATAAATTCTGTTTTTTGGCTTTTGCCATCCAGGGCTTTTAACAAGTTTGTGCTACAAAAAAGGTAAAAAGGGACTAAATATCTACAATCTTACAAGCACTTTTTATCTTTTCAGGTCTATTCGCGGCCTAATTTTTCCAATAAAAAATGTGACACTGAATATTTTTACCCAATAGAAAATAATGGAAAAATAACTGATTCTTTTGCGAGCTTCTCATGGTTAATACTGATTACTATGCCTGTCCCTTTCTATTCTATATTAGAAAATACTTCCCCTTAATCACTGTAGCAGCAGTAACCAGTAGTTACCTTAATAAGCCCGTAAAAGAACATCTATTGACTTACTTTTGTATGTTTTTCCCAATTTCCTAAAGCTTCACTTCCAGGAGTATTTAAAAGGCTCATATTTATAATCTCTTCTTTGTTTTGTTCTTCTGTATCTTCATCTTCGTTCTCTGAACAACTGTTTTCACTTAAATCACTGGAGTTTTCTATGTTATTACTATTCTCTAATGGCAAAATATTCTTAAATACAATATCTTCCGTTTGGTTCGACTTGTTTTCAAATGACACAACACATTTGTCTTTGGAAATATGTTTTATTTTTGCTCTCGTCCACAAATTATTCTTTTGTTTAGCTAATACTGTACTTCCTATAGATAAATTTTCAAATTTTGGCTCTACATATTCTTCCAAACTGGAAAACAATTTTGTTTCTCCATGTGAAAATTTACACTTTTCCCCAAATGTACAATCTTTGTCGGCATTAAAAAAATATGGACAAGGCAGCATTTCTTTGTGAGTTGGGTTTAAAAACAATACCTCAACCTCAAAATCTTCATCTAATGGAATGTCTTCATCTGGGACTGCAGATACCATGCAGTTGTGGTATACAGTCTGTCCAAAATGATGTGAGTGTGGCGCCCTAAACATTTTGCCTTCAATCTCTTTATAGTTTTTAGTCCCTTGTGGACTTTTTGAGGTGGTAGAAGGATGCTCTATGGCACCCTCTTGTGCCATTTCTGCCATGAACATGGCATATTCATCTTGAAATTGCTCTTTTTCTGTATCTTGTGTTTCAGGATTTTCTTCATTATGACTTAGTGAAATAAGTTCCTCGATATTTTGTTTTAAACATAAAAGTTCGCCCCTTTCTGGGCCTTCTGGGGTAGAGTCTAGGACTGTATTAATCTGAGCAAGCTAAAAACCATTTAACATACATTTTTGAAGCAGGATAAAATGTTCTGAAAGTTGAGCAGATACATACTTAATGGAGTCAAACAATTTCAAATTAACTAGATAATATTGTTTTGAATATCTCTGACTCCGCTTAGGATAGGGTTTTATAGCTTGTTTGCAAGGTATTACAGGTATGTGACAAAAATAAAAAACATATCAAAATTCGTTGACGTTTTAGCAAGATCCGCGCCAACTATCAGGATGGATAAATCATGGGTTCATGTTAAAAAATGTTAAAATAAAAATAGATAGAAAAATACGTAAAAAAATTATCATTTTTGATACACAAAACAGACATTTTAGAGATAAGGTAAAATTTACTTTCTACTTTGGCTTTACCCATCTCAAAGAAAAATAGGGATGCCAACTTTGAATTTAGGTTTGCAGGACATTTGATCCAAAATTAGGACATCCACAAATTGTTATAAAAAATAAAACATAATTTTTAATTTTTTAAAATTATCAATTTAAAAAAAAACTTCCTAATTTTTCTAAGACATTACATATTTATTAGGTACCTACTTATTTACTAATAACTACTTATCTAATAAAAATTATAAAAATATAGTCCATGGATTTGTTGATAAATACCATGGACAGATCATCAGTTTTTGCAAATAACATTAAAATATTTCACTTATGGTTATGATATAGAAATTTTCATGATGCTTGTCCATATACTAAGACAAAAATATGCGTTGGGAGACACTCGATTATAGTTACTTTTCTTACCACCCAAATTAATTCACCATTATGTGACCCGATCTTAACAAGTCAAACATTACCAGCGCATTTTACGTTGAAAAATATGAAAAAAAGTCTAAAGAAGATAGGTCGAAAAATGTTTTGTTAGGAAAATACTCTGCCAATATATGGGCCCCTAAGCTCACACTAGGTATCTACTATAGTTATAGCGTACGTGTGAGCTGATCAGCGGCGTAGCGTGCCCGAAAGGGCGGGGGGGGCGACAGCTGCAAAGGGCGCCTCTAAAAACTGATGAAAAATCTGGCGACCAAAAAAAAAAAAAAAAAGGTCATCATGTGTGAGGGAGCGGCCGATAGGTCACAAGGGCGCCTCTCACAAATCTTGCGACCAAAAAAAAAAAAGGTCTTCATGTCGTTAGTTTCCTTTGGCGCCCACTCAATTGCCCGTTGCCGGTCCGACTTAATAAAGCTGAGGGCGCTTCGGCCACCAATGGGGCGCCACTACCTTCGGGGCGGGGGGGGCGACGAACCCCCCGCGCCCCCCCCACGCTACGCCGCTGGAGCTGATATAACTAAAAACTAAAATAAATTTTATTCAACCCAAGACAAAATTACCTTTCGTTTGATACCACACAAGCCATGTTTTGACTTAAACTCAAATTTTTGAAATCTACCCCCACCCTTAAAAAAACAAAAACTAAAATATATTTTGTTTAACTTCGGACTCAATTACCTTTCGTTTGATATCACACACGCCATATTTTTACGTAAAGTGTAATTTTTGAAATCTACCTCCACCCTTAAAAAAAACTAAAATATATTTTGTTTAACTCCAAACTCAATTACCTTTCGTTTGATATCACACACGCCAAATTTTCACATAAACTCTAATTTTTAAAATCTACCCCCACCCTTTTATTTGGCTTGTGTTCGGTGGATTTGGTTCATTTTTAAATGGGACCATCTCGACCCAAGACCCAGCCTAGGTACCAAATTTCATTGAAATCGGGTAAGCGGTTTTTGAGTTATGCGCGTTGGTCGTTACAGACATACAGACAGACAGACATACAGACAGACAGACGGCGCAACAAAAAAGTTTCAATATCATCTGAAACGCAAAAATATATAAAAAATTTTGAAATCGGAGCAACTTTTTTTTTCTCGAAAAAATTAGGATCACCATAGCTCACACTACTATAGTATAGTATATGTGTGAGCTAATACAGTGTGTTAAAGTTTAAAAAAAAAAACTAAAAAAATTATTATCTAGAAAACTACTTGGGACAATAAAGCTAAATTTGGTGCAGAATGAAGGTTAATTTAGCTGTATAGTTTTCTTCATAAAGCAACAATTTTGGGTTGCCAGGGGCGTGCGCACGTTCGGTGACTGTCAGATTTTTGAAGAAAAAATGATGCGCCAATGGATTTTTTCTTGCTTTCAAATTATTTTTGAAATCACAGTCTAAGATGCGTCGTTTTTCACTAAAAAATAAAAATTGTTTTATCTCTACATAAAGATTTTACCAACAAAAGTTTAAAAAAAAACAGCGTTTTGTTAATAAAAAGTCAAAGATAGTCAATAAATTTCAAAAAAGGTGATAAGTAAAGTTAGTTAGTTAGTTAGTTACTTATCACCTATTTTAAAATTTATTGACTATCTTTAACTTTTTATTAACAAAACGCTGGATTTTTTAACTTTTATTGGTAAAACCTTTATGTAGAGATAAAACAATTTTTATTTTTTAGTTAGAAACGACGCATCGTAGAAAAAAAAGTAAAAAGACAGTTTTTAACTGAAATTAGACTGTGATTTCAAAAATTTGAAAGCAAAAAAAAATCCTTTGGCGTATCATTTTTTCTTCAAAAATCTGACAGTCACCACCCGTGCGCACGCCCCTGGCAAACCAAAATTGTTGCTTTATAAAGAAAAGTATACAGCTAAATTAACCTTTATTCTGTACCAAATTTAGCTTTATTGTCCCAAGTAGTTTTCTAGATAATAATTTTTTTCGTTTTTTTAAAGAAAACTTTAACACACGGTATTTCCTAACAAAACATTTTTCGACCTATGTTGTATAGACTTTTTTTTCATACTTTTCAACGTACAATACGCTGGAGAAGTTTGGCTTGTTAAGATCGGGTCACCCTGTATGTATGATTTAAAAAATGTGAAATACAGTGTAACCTCCTATAAGCAGACACTCACGGTTTCGTTGATTTTGTCCGCTTATTGGAGGTGTCCGCTTATGAGAGAGAACTGCGAAATTTTAATATGGGACTGTCCATAAATTATGTAACGTTCTAAGGGGGAGGGGTTTTGGCCTTCGGTTGCACTCAATGTTTTTTTAATGTGTCTTTTATTGAAAATGCGTTACAAGGAGAAGAGGGGGGGGTCAAAATTCCTGAATTTTTGCGTTTTGGACATTTTGCTAAAAATCAGGACAGTCCTGAGCAGGGTTGCCAGATTTTTTAAATTAAAAAGCGGGACACAAATTAAGTAAACGCCTAAACACAAAAATTTAAAGGGTCGCGGAAATTTGTTCGAACGGAAAATTGTTCAAAAACATTTTCTTCGAAAGTCATTTTGTTCGAACGGAAATTCATTCGAAAACATTTTGTTCAAACGGAAATTTGTTCGAAAACAGTTTCTTCGAACGGAAATTTGTTCGAAAACGTTTTCTTCGAACGGAAATTCGTTCGAAAACATTTTCTTCATTAAAAAAAACTTTCCTGACTTCTTTTGCGGGATCCTAGCGGGTTTAGTTCGGTTTGGTTTTACAACCTCTAGGATGCCGGTTCGGTTCGGTTTGGTTTCACACCCTCTAGGATTCCGCGAAAGAAGTCAGGAAAGTTTTTTTTTTGAAAAAATATGTTAGAAAGAGACCCCTTAGTCAACAGTTGCTGTTTTGAATGAACAAAATTTTTTCGAACAAATTTCCGTTTGAAGAAAACGTTTTTGAACAAATTCCCGTTCGAACAAAATTTTTTCGAACAAAATGTTTTTGAACAAATTTTCGTTCGAACGAAATGTTTTCGAACAAATTTTCGTTCGAACAAAATGTTTTCGAACAAATTTCCGTTCGAACAAAATGTTTTCGAACAAATTTCCGTTTGAACAAAATGTTTTTGAATAGATTTCCGTTCGAAAAAAAAATGTTTTTGAACCAATTTCCGTTCGAAGAAACTGTTTTCGAACAGATTTCCGTTTGAAGAAACTGTTTTCGAACAAATTTCCATTCGAAGAAAATGTTTTTGAACTATTGCTTTCAAAAAAATGGTTTTCAAACAAAGTTCCGCGACCCAAATTTAAAATAGATACTAAAAATTTACATCGCTTCTAACATAAAGCTGAAGTGTTTTAGGAACTAGATGGTGTGTTTATTTATTTACGATTCCAAATTCAAAATTCCATTTTCTTCATTATATTTCGATGATTAAAATGCCATGCATAATAAAATGTATGATCTGTGATTTCTTTTAAAGTGATTTGTGAATTTATTTAAAATATACAAATATGAACACATAAGATAAGTATGTACAGATAAGAAATATCCGCCCTAAAGTAACTTAAACGAAAAGTAAAACATTTAAACAACAAATTTAAATTCTTATAAAAGTCAGGTAAAAAACTACAACAGGAAATAAAAAAAAAGCCGGAAAATCGGGACAATATGCATAAAATGTACGGTGCTGGATTTAGTAGCATTTTTTTAAATTTTTTTTAATGGTTTTGTTTTGTAATGATGTTGAATTATCTGGAAGCAAGTTATAGTAAGTTAAGCCGGCAAAGTAAGCCAATTTTCTAATAAAATTATGATTAAATTTGGGCTGCACTAGCTTTTTGTGTTTCTTGTGCTATAGGTATGCACATCTGTAAATTTTTATTATTATTATTATTTTTTTAATTCGTTTACATTTTCATGGACACAATTTGAAAGTTTAAATAGATATATATCACAAGCGGTTAAAATTTGTTTTTCTTTAAATATGTTTCTGCACCTTCTTATTTTACCTATCTGTTTTGCTTTGCTTGTTTTTTTTATAATTGCAGGTCCTACCCATTTCCTACTTATTTTTTGCTAGAAATTACCTAGTATTTTAAAAATGTGAACTTATTTTTATTAGTTTTACTTAATTATAATTTTAGACAAAATATGTTTTAGTTATAAGATTGATGCTTTGTCAATAAGATTTTTTTTTCTTTGACAATAAAGCTTTTTCTGACTCTGACTCTGAAAAAGCGGGACTTTAATGAGATTAAAAAAAAAAGCGGGCCCGACCAACAAAAAGCGGGACCACTCAGCCATAGGAGAGACGTCTGGCAACCCTGGTCCTGAGAAATCAGGACGGGTTAGCAACCCTAAGCGAAAAGCACATTTAAAATAATCCACAAGAATCCTATGAAAAGCTGCCAGTGGTTCCTGCAATTTGTTCATTCCCAGTTAATTTTCTTATTAGCCTATAGTTTTTTGTTTTGAAAATAGTCAAAATTTTAGATCTGTCAGCCTTTAAAACTGTTGCCATTCAAAATAGGATCAGGCTTGAGAATTTAAGGGGGCTGTGGATGAGCATATGTAAGTAATTTTAAATATCCATCATAGAGTTCAGATCTGAGGGGGGTTTTACTGCGCGCAATATATGTACAAATTTTGGTAAGTATTGTGCAATTATCTGGCAGTGGTTGGCAATAGCAATTCAATAGTGTGGAAATAGTCTGCAATAACTGTGCAATTCTGCAAATATCCAAAATAGCTTGCAATAACTGTGCAATAGATCAGAATATAGGGTTATTGCACAATATAATATAATTTACAAAATTCAGGTCAGTAAAATCCCCCTTCTTTAAATCATTATTGAAATACTAACTAAACAGACCACCAAAGTAAAGTGAGCCTTATTAAGACAAACAATTGTGACCAACCAACCAGGCTCCAGATACCAATCTGCACTTTAAGTTGCTGCCCTTTTTAGGCAGTATTTGAATGCTACCTTACAAAGCAGACAAAAAAGAGATGTACCTAGATATCAAAATAAAAAAAATATAGGGGGGGTAGGTAGTTAAAATTTTACATATTTTTACACAACACAGCCTTCAACTTACCTGTTGTTTATATGGCTGTAAATCCATGGTTATTCAAAAGATTACCTTACATTACACGATTTACTTAAAAAAGTTTTATGAGAATTTATAACAATAACAATATATCAATAATAACAAAAAACAGCTGATTCAACTCTCCTCTCATTCAAGGACTGTACACAGAGAACAGGACGGTCCACTTCCATAAGCCCCATATATTCCAAATTTCGCTACGTCACAAAATCCTCAAGGTGTCGAGCCATCCTTCTATGAACCTACTCATCCTTCTCAAAAGACCCTTGATCTGTTTGATAGGGTGGTCTTTCCTTTTCTATTCACATTAAATGAAAAAGGACAACCGAACTTTGATTTTTTGGCGAATCCAAAGTGAGGTTAATTTTTCCGTGCATTTCGCATTTTTATTTATTTTAAGGGAAAAAATTTGTGGAATCTTGGTTTTGTATTGTTATTTTCGATATTTTAAACAATTTTCGGAATCGCAAAATCCTAGGAGCATCCTGTGCGGTTTGTGGATGTAAATCCAACTATTCGAACTTAGAAGTTCTACGTTTATGAGTTTTTTTAAATTTCCACCTTCCAATGACTGTTCCCAAGACTATTTTGCAAGAGTGGCTAAGGCGTTGTGGAAAAGACAATATGGATCCCACGAAAGCATTTCTACAGAACAGTTTTCGAAATTCCTTTTCAAGATAAATTGCTAGGTAAATATCATTTTTAACATTTTTTTAAATCTATTTAGGGGTTCGGTTCGGTCTTTAATTATGTAAGGTTAAAATTCAGGATCTTTTGCCGCCCTTCTCCTGTCGTAACGCATTTTCAAGAAAAATATAAAAAAATCATTCAGTGTATAGTCCTTGCCATAGGCAGTTACACTTTTGTGACTTTGACATAAACATACCTATTTCCGAGCCTATTTCCAAGCATATTTCCTAACCACAAATATATTAAAAATTAAATATGTTGTGTAGGTATACCTTATGTTGTGTTAAGCCTAAATCATTTAGTTGTAATCTGCAGAGTTTTTTAAGTGCTGGGTGGAAAAAAAAATATGCCACTTTAGTCAAACTCAGTATGTAGGTATGTGGGCACAATAGATCCATATGTGGTCACAGTGCATGGAGGTCCAGAAGGGCCTGCCACCACTTTCGAATACATACATACCTTATGTTGACAAAGAAATAGGTTAAAAATGTCACAAAAGTGTAACCACCTATGGCCAAGACTATGACACAAAGGTAACCCTCCCCCCCCCCAGAGATTACTTAATGTAACACTAAGCTGCATGTGAATTTATTTAGGCCTGTGTGTTCATCTATGAACAAGGCGTGATCAGCTGAACCAAATTTGTTCACCATCCTACAGGACTTTAATTAATTCTTGATCCTGTAGTGTCCTATGGAGTCCTGTCGACCTACTGTGGGCAGCTGATCACCCCTTGTCTATGAAGAAACCTCTACAACCACAAAAATTAGACATTAAACATACTTTTTATTATTTTTTTCTGTAAATGTGCAATTTAATTGTTTTTCTGTTTTGTACTAATTTGACTCCAATAATAGTGAAGTTATCAATAGTGTCAACTTAATTTGGGACACCTACTGTAATTTTGACAAAAATGTCATAACAAAATAATACTTGGACAATTTCTAAAACCTCATGTTTTTTTGTGAATTCCATATGTACTAGAGTACAAAATTTACACTGTAGAAACTACCTTTTTTTTAAAAAAGTTCCTTATATATGTTTTTTTATTACAGGCTTATGTACTTCCAAAACAATACTAAGGAATACATCTGTGCCAAGTCAAAACCTATCAGTGAAACCAATAGAAGTTGATCCTGAAGAGCCAACTGCAGGTACAAGCATCGAAATCAAGGAACATTTGCTGGTTGATGTTGGTACAAAAGAAAACTACTTAGTTAAAGTCTGATTTTTTTTTGTTTTGTGCAAATTGATAGAGTTATTGTTG
The DNA here is from genome assembly GCA_963576565.1 of Aspidapion aeneum. Lineage (NCBI taxonomy): Eukaryota > Metazoa > Arthropoda > Insecta > Coleoptera > Brentidae > Aspidapion > Aspidapion aeneum. Next base: position 114,536,320 of record OY755043.1, read on the forward strand.
AATTTTTTGTATCGGAGTCTGCTATTGTACGAAAATGAGTATTCAGTTGGTTTGCGACTGTTAGTGTGTGTCTTTAATAGTTTCAGAATCTATTCTAAGTTTAATTTAGTTGTTTTCTTTGCCTCCCCAATAATTTATTTATAATGTTCTAAGTTTTTGTTTTGTCAATTTTATCAATTTTAGTTTTTGCACAATGGAGATTTTGCTTTAGCACAGTTTTTTGAAAGATATATTTATATTTTTTATATATATTATTAAAATGTAATATATTATTATATTTTTTTCAATTCTTTAGAAGCTAATGTCACTTAATAAAAACAAAATGATGCTGAGAAGTAAAAAGGTCTTGCAGTTGGGTAAAAAATACTAGGACATTTCTTAGAAAGGTAAAATACCTACATGTCCTAGATTTTTTGCCCCCATGGTTCATTCTTCTTACATTTCATTTATCAAATTCAGGATTTGTTATCCTGATGTTTATGGTAACAAATTCCTTATTGCTTCTAATCAATAACCCCTCTTAATATTGTATACAGGTTTGTTATTTTTTTGCTATTATGAGTGATATAACAAAAAAATTCTAAAAATGTATACAGATGCCTAAAGACTTTATCTACTTAGATAATTTCTAGTATTATAAATCAATAAATATAATAAATTTGGTCGAAATTAAAATAGGAAAATAACTTTTATTTAATCATTTTATTTTTTATCTTTAAATATGTAAACATGTATCCTGAGATGATATCTTTGGGGGCACTAACATATACCTCATAAAATCAAACCTATATGTAACATTTAGATGAAGCAATAGGTTAAAATACTGATAACTACAAATTGCTTCAACAGGACAAAAAGTGAGATTTTAATTACTAAAATAATAAGGGACAAAAAGCTAGTACTGCTGCTAGTTAGGTGAAGTTGAGCAATATACACACCTCAGTAGGTACACATGTTATTACCTTTTAAACATAGCAATGTTGTAGAACACTCTACATCAGTTGAAAGAAAAAACTGTATAATGTATTGACAAAACTGAACATTTTTGCCAACAATATCTCGTTTTTACCAAAGACAGTCAGTTTATGGTCCTTGGTTTTTTCTATTCAACTGATGTGCCATGTTCTACCACAAGCCGCTACTGACAGAAAGTGAATATTTCTTAAGTGCAAAAAATACCTCTGGGCCTGTTGCTGATCAATAGCAAAAACTTTGTACAGGGACTTAATAAACCATATTTTTGTTGACCCTGTTAGTCCTTAAAGGTTGTGCCAGGTCCTGATTCTTATCTGTCCTGAGTGGTCATTAAAAGTGTCGAGATTTGTATAGGTCCTTACATATTGATGAGCCCCTCACTTTAGGTGGTACTACTAGGTCATAAGTGGAATGAAATGTATGCATTGTTCTACAGGAATTAGCAACAAATTTTTGGTCCTGTAGTGGATTGCAGGGTGCATGTATACTGCTTAAGCTAGAATGCCACTATCTACCTATAAAATTTTCCTAGTTTTGATTAAAAAAACCTGAAAAATAATATACAAATGCTACTTTCTGATAATGGTAAGTTATTTGCTTCTTAAAAACCATAAAAGCTTAAGAAGATTTGCTAATAGAAATTGATAAGTAGAATAATGTAGTGATTAAGACAGCAAAAAGCCAGGCAATATAGTGTCCTGCACAGTCCTGTAAATGAATTTTGTACACCTACTATGGGCAGCTGATCACCCCTCATTCTAGGCTTAGGTATTCTAATGGGGAGTAAAATACTATTCACAAAATATTCTAGATGATATTCCAATTATTAACATGTTTTTTTAAGCAAATGCTGATGAATGACAATGAAAAAATTTATTTGATTTTATGGATGATTGAGGGGTTCTGTAAACTATTTTCTGCAGAAGATACACCTAGGATATTTTTACATAAAATTGTATATTATTATTATCTTTCTACATTACAGCGAGACATGGTTTAAAAAAAACGTTTTAAAATTAGTTTTTGTTTATATTTTACGAAAAAGTGAGGTTATGTCGTTGAGTATTTTGTGACGTATTAAAAACCGTCTGACAGATTTCGCGAAGTGGACCATCCTGTTCTCTGTGTACAGTCCTTGCCTCTCATCAACGATGTTGAATTTGTTGCTCTATGCCTCTCATTCACAGAAGCATTATTTAAGGGGCCTGAATTACTAAGGGCATCCAGCCATGCACATAGACCGCATAAATTACACCCGTTTGCACCATGTTGTTTTAGGTGAAACTTAGCACATTGATCATTTTCACCGATTGGACGGCCATTTTACTTTGCACCGTACACTTAAGCCGGATTTAAACAGCGATTAGCCGATCCCCCGATGTTGCGGCCTTAAGCGGGTGACTGCGTAACCAAAAAGGTTATAATTATCTTGGTGAATTATAATAAAGATTGAATACCTTATCGTCGGTCGGTATACAAGCAAATCCACAAAGTAATTTTTTTTAGTTTTTGAGATATTTGCATATTAATAAAGAAAAATAATAAGTCTTTATCTTAGTAAAACCAGCCGTGATCAAGCCTGGCCGTTAAAACCAAATTTAAAAAATACATTAAATAACAGACTTGACAAAATAAAAAAAATAAAAAAAATTGTGTATGCTTAAGACCACACAGCAGAAGTGTAACCTTCAACAAGGCGAAATTAATAATACTGGCCTTCATCTGCATCATCATATCTCTCGCTGAATATTCCTCTCACAGTTAGTCGACTCGAGCCGACTTCACCCGAATGAGCGTTACATACCCGAGCCTGACAGCTCACGGCAAATCACTACCCACAAAAACTGCTAAACGCGCCTAAAGAAGTTTACACTTCAAAAAAATAACTGAATTTAAAAAAAAAGAAAAACTTTTTTTACATACTATACGTTCTTTAACACGCAATCATTTAAAATTCAGGAGTTTCTCACTCAAACCAATGTCTCAAAATGTTGTTTCTAATTTCAGACTTTCTTAAAATGCGATTTTCTCAAAACTAACTTTTTTGACTTAGTGGATTTTGCCAGTATACCGACGATATATAACTCGTTTATCAACGACGATCAATATACAGGCTGTTTTTTTTAAAATAATAGAGTCTTTTTCGGGCATTTATCATAAAAAAACAACAATTTTTTGTGACTAAGCGGCCATAGAAAGATTTTGTTTCTCTTGTATTTTTCCGTGGGAAGCTTGAAAGCTGTACACCCACGGGGGTCCAAGATCTAATGGACACCTATTGAAGGAAAAAGTTGGACGTCTCGGCCTAATAAAACTATTACGAGAATTCAGCCTGATACTTATACCTACCTTAAAAATAGATCGGTGTACTGTGGACTATCTGCAATCTACCATTTCTAAAGACCACTTGACATGGAGCAATACACTTGCAGTTGCAGGCAAGATTAGTATCCCTGAATGAGATATTTGTTTGTTTATACAATAGATGTCATATCAGGCACCCTAATCTTGTATGCAACTGCAAGTCTATTGCTCCATGTTAAACGGCCTTAAAGCTTTACATAGGTCACTTTTTGTCAACTTTGAAAGCAACTTCACTACTCAAATCAATATAAACCAAAAAAGAATAAATAGGGTGTTCCATAATTATTGCGACAAAATGATATGGGTTGTAGAGGGCATCAAAATAAGCAATTTTGTCTTATAAACCCCTGTTCGGAAATATGCCGTTTGAACACTATACCGCACTCCTGTTCCCAACCAACAAAAGCTACTGAAAAGAGTGATGGCCGCGCCCTCACATGTTCAGGATATACCGGGGGTATGCCACAGAGTTCGTCGATCATTGAACAATCGTGCCCAGCTGTGTATTGAGCAAGGTGGAGGACACTTTAAGCAATTACTGTAGGTAAGCTGTCGTTCCAAGAAACTGATCTTTTTTTTTTGCTGGAGCCTAAAAGGCATATTTCCGAACAGGGATTTTAAAGACAAAATTGTTCATTTTGATGCACTCTACAACCCCTATCATTTTGTCGCAATAATTATGGAACATCCTGTATATATTTATTCTTATTGCCCCATTACGATGTTCCCTAGTAACCCTGCACGATGGTCAAAACGAAGGAGTAATAAGAAACATTTCCATTCTAAGCATTTTGTATATGACAAGCAAAATTTGTGACCACAAACTTTAGTATTAAAACTGCCGATAAAGTGTTCCGTTCAGACAAAAATTATTCCACATGTTCCCCTAATTAGCAAACGTCTTTCTTTCTCTCTCTTTCTCTGTCTCGATTTGAATGGCCTTTCGCACCAAACGACAAATAACCGCGCACAGTCGGCATGGACAAAAACCGGTTCGAAACCTCTTTTGACTTTTTAACAAATATTGTTAAAGTTATCTTTTAAATATATAGGCTGGATCGCGTAAGGGTTTTGAAATAACGCTTTTATGGGAAAAGTATGTAATATAAAGGGGAACTATATTATAAAATAATTAAAATTTCCTGAAGGTGGCACCGCAGTTATATCGGAATAAAAATATTATATTTTTTAGACAAAAATCTAATTTTAAGGGTTGTGAAATAACACTTTCTTGCGCAAAGTTTTGCAAATTTTTAAAAAATCTTTTCTGCATATTTACGAAGAGACTTATTAAATGCACCGCGCGTTTAAAACCACATTGCGATAAGTGAAAAGGTTCTAGACAAAATAATGTATCAAAAAATTACTAAAAAATAGGTAATCTAGGCACGTTTTTTAAGGGGTTGAGGTTTATTTTTTTATTGAGGATTTAATTACACGCTAAGGAATTCCGTTCTTTGTTGATTGTCAAAAGTTTTATAAAAAAATATTAAATACTTTTTCCATAAATGTGTTATTTCAAAAATATTACACGCTCGCATTATAATGCCATACGCAGATCTTCCCCTTAATCGCGATTAATTGTTTAATTCAAGAAATTTGCTTACGGCCCACATAGCACAAAAATCACATCAACGTTAAATTAACGATAACAAAAATACCAAAGTTATTTTTTACTAGAAAACAACCTCATACCACGGATCACCTAAGGTGATCCGTGCTCATACCATGTAATATTTGTTTTGTTAAATCTAGATGTTCTTTTTGCTAAAGTTTCTGGTGCTGTGCATATAACGTCTTTTTTCCCCTTGTTATTTTCATGTGCCAAATTCACACTTGAAAAGTTCTCCACATGTTCTAAAACACCACCAGATTAAGACTTCTCAAACCTACTAACTTTCTGCGTCTTTTTTTGTCACGTTCCTTGTAATAACATTTTTCTAACTTAAAAGTGACACGAAAGGAAATTATACAAGTTTACTAGTTTGAGACTACAACACTTCAAGACAATTTTAAAGATGGCGCTTAAGGCAAGATAAAATATCTATATATGGATTATGTTTTTTTTAAAACCTAAACAAGATTTTTTAACAGAGTATACACTTTCACATTTTTATGCAACGAAAAATCACATTAGATTCACGCCTTTTCTACACGAATTTTAAAACGCGACTTTCATGGCTTTTCTTCCGTATATTTTTGAGATGTTACTAGGGTCACTGCATCACGAAGGATGTTTCCAGGATGCAGTGACCCTAGATTTTACTAGCAGCAGCGCCACCTATTGTCGGCATTTTTCACTTTGACGAAATCTATCAGGGAGTTCTCTAGCCTCCTTAGAAAAAGAAGTCAATGTCATTTAGGCAGTCAACATAGTCCTCAAATTATATTTTTGATTTTACAACATTTTGCTTTATACACTTGGCTTTCTTTGTCACTCCTGCAGCTTTACTTTTAGTGGCCGCTACTTTTGTTGCGTACATTTTAGCTCAAAAGCCTAGTTTCCACTCTGATTCAAAAAACGTATCACGTGACGGGATATAGATTTGCACCGGTTTTAAAAGTAACGTCACCTGATGCGTTTCTTGAATCAGGGTGGGCACGCATAGGTGGAAACTGGGTATAAGAACTTAAGATAAAAAATTTTAAATGGCGGATAAAAAATGGCGGACTTTCCCATTTATGTACCAATATGCATCCAATTCGGAACTTTGGGGTGTTTTAGGTCGCTTTAAAAAAATAAAATGGCGGAACCACAAAGGCGCACTTTCCTATTTATAAACTGATTTTCCTAAAACTTGAAACATGGCGACGCTTAAGGTAACTCAATATAATTTTTGACTTAAATTTAAAAACATGAAAATGGCGGATCCAAAATGGCAAATTTTCCCATTTATGAACCGATATGCATCAAAATCGGAACTTTGGGGTGTTTCAGGTCGCTGAATATGATTTCTAACTTTAACTTAAAAAAAAGTCAAAATGGCGGATCCACAACGGCGTACCTTTTTATTTATTAACCGATTTGCCTCAAACTTGAAACATCGCGGCGCTTAAGGTAACTCAATACAATTTTTAACTAAAATTTAAAAAAATTAAAATGGCGGATTTTCTCATTTATCAACTGATATGCATCAAACTTGGAACTTTGAGGTCTTTCAGGTTGCTGATTATTATTTTTAACTTAAACTAAAAAAAATCAAAATGACGGATCCAAAATAATGGATTTTCCCCTGGGATGTTTCAGATCGCTGATTATGATTTTTAACTTGAACTTAAAAATAAATGGATTCATGATGGATCTGATACCTTCCTAGCTAGCCGATTAGCACACTTCAAGTGACGCTATGATAAAATCAGCCTTAAAAACAGTTTTTTTGTGAATACTTCGTAAACTAAAGCTCCCACGAAGTTTTTGGTTATAACACAAATTATTAAGCAAAATGTGGTCTACTATATTCCGAAATGAAAGGTTCTCACTGATTTGGAAATGTTTATTTAAACTTGGCTATAATAATTAACTCTTCCCATTAGCCATTTGTAATTTGCCATTTGCCATTTGCAATTTGCCACTGGCCATTGGTGCCATTGGCCATTTGTCATTTGCCATTAACCATTGGTCATTGGGCATTTACCATTTGAAATTTGCCCTTTGCCATTTGCCATTTCACTTTCACTTTCACTTTTCATTTTCCATTTTCATTTTTATTTTCCATTTTCTGTTTTCCATTTTCCGTTTTCAATTTTCCATTTTCCGTTTTCAATTTTCAATTTTCAATTTTCAATTTTCAATTTTCAATTTTCAATTTTCAATTTTCAATTTTCAATTTTCAATTTTCAATTTTCAATTTTCAATTTTCAATTTTCAATTTTCAATTTTCATTTTTCATTTTTCATTTTTCATTTTTCATTTTTCATTTTTCATTTTTCATTTTTCATTTTTCATTTTTCATTTTTCATTTTTCATTTTTCATTTTTCATTTTTCATTTTTCATTTTTCATTTTTCATTTTTCATTTTTCATTTTTCATTTTTCATTTTTCATTTTTCATTTTTCATTTTTCATTTTTCATTTTTCATTTTTCATTTTTCATTTTTCATTTTTCATTTTTCATTTTTCATTTTTCATTTTTCATTTTTCATTTTTCATTTTTCATTTTTCATTTTTCATTTTTCATTTTTCATTTTTCATTTTTCATTTTTCATTTTTCATTTTTCATTTTTCATTTTTCAGTTTTCATTTTTCATTTTTCATTTTTCATTTTTCATTTTTCATTTTTCATTTTTCATTTTTCATTTTTCATTTTTCATTTTTCATTTTTCATTTTTCATTTTTCATTTTTCATTTTTCATTTTTCATTTTTCATTTTTCATTTTTCATTTTTCATTTTTCATTTTTCATTTTTCATTTTTCATTTTTCATTTTTCATTTTTCATTTTTCATTTTTCATTTTTCATTTTTCATTTTTCATTTTTCATTTTTTATTTTTCATTTTTTATTTTTCATTTTTTATTTTTCATTTTTCATTTTTCATTTTTCATTTTTCATTTTTCATTTTTCATTTTTCATTTTTCATTTTTTATTTTCATTTCGGTGTTCGACAGTGTAACTTTGTATTGTAATGGATTTATAAAAAACTAAGTTTTTAAGGCTGATATAACGTGGGGTTGACTTGGAGTGTGCCCATAGGCAAGGTAACCGTGGACTTGGCTCACTTAGGTTATCAGTGGCGGCTCGTGACAGTAAAGTTTGTGAGTTCTGCCGATAGGGTATAAAAAATGCTATTAGCTCACACATATACTATACTATAGTGTGATCCTAATTTTTTCGAGAAAAAAAAAGTTGCTCCGATTTCAAAAATTTTTATATATCTTTGCGTTTCAGATGATTTTGAAACTTTTTTGTTGCGCCGTCTGTCTGTCTGTCTGTCTGTCTGTATGTCTGTCTGTCTGTCTGTCTGTCTGTCTGTCTGTATGTCTGTAACGACCAACGCGCATAACTCAAAAACCGCTTGACCGATTTTAATGAAATTTGGTACCTAGGCTGGGTCTTGGGTCGAGATGGTCCCGTTTAAAAATGAACAAAATCCACCGAACAGAAACCAAATAAAAGGGTGGGGGTAGATTTCAAAAATTAGAGTTTATGTGAAAATATGGCGTGTGTGATATCAAACGAAAGGTAATTGAGTCTGCAGTTAAACAAAATACATTTTAACTTATTTAAAAAAAAAAGGGTGGGGGTATATTTTAAAAATTAGAGTTTAAGTGAAAATATGGCGTGTGTGATATCAAACGAAAGGTAATTGAGTCCGGAGTTTAATAAAATACATTTTAGTTTTTTGTTTTTTTTAAGGGTGGGGGTAGATTTCAAAAATTTGAGTTTAAGTCAAAACATGGCTTGTGTGGTATCAAACAAAAGGTAATTTAGTCTGGAGTTAAATAAAATATATTTCAGTTTTTAGTTATATTAGCTCACACGTACACTATAACTATAGTACCTAGTGTGAGCTTAGGGGCCCATATATTGGCAGAGTATTTTTTTACAGTCTCCAGATCACGTGTCTATTATAAAAAGTAAAAAATTGCCAAGTTTCGTTTGGCAAAAATTACAAAGCCTAGGAAAAAATAGGGTTTTTACAAAAGATTTAAATCACATTCACTACCTTAACATAATATGTACTCACCAATGTTTTGCCTGCACGTATTTTCTAGACATCTGAGAACTGAAGAAAGAATAAATGCGCCCGCAAACACGCAACTCTGAGCCCGCCCTCCCGGAATTGTACTGGAACTGCAAGTTTTGCAGCTCTATTTTTGCCTAGATTTCGCTATCTAAACCCATGAGCGAGTGCGGTGCGGGGCGAAGGAAGGAGTTCCTAGCCGAGCACAGATCTCGTTAGCCGCCCAGCTACGTTGTGTTGCAATTTAGCAGCGCAACAATGCCAATAACTTCATTTGACCGACTGTGAAATGCGGCCTTCGGCGACGGCGCGCGGCTTCATACTCAACACACGTACGCGATTTGAAGGCCTACTATACCAACACCGGACCGAACATATACTGCTATTCCAATAATTTTAGAAATAAAATAATTATATTAGAAAAATAGCAGCGGCTGAAAAATAGTCAAATAATGTGATAATTTTGGGGGTTCTGCAGCTCTGCAGCCCTTATGCACTAGCCGCCCCTGTAGGTTATACATCGTTTAAAAGATAATTTAATTTTCTACAATAAAGCTAATTAAACAATTTCTGTAAAATGCTTAGCTTTTGAGAAAATGACATAAAACTGAATAATTTCGGTTTATTTTGTATATACTATGGAAATACATAGGAAACGGGTGTACTGCTAATACTTCACGGTTAGTATCTCAGCAAAAGTACTACCCAGAGAACTTAGTGATGTCTCGTTTTAAGGCTATTAGTTGTTCTTTATTTTATGTTATTACAGATTTTCTCAAAAATAAGCAGTTTTGAAGTTATAGGCCATTAAAAATCAAAATTGAACAAAATCCAAAATTGCGGCGAAATATTTCGCCATAACTGAAACACCATTCGTCTGACAAATAAACATGCAAAAGTGTTTTTGTAGGAAATTTTTTGTCTTCAACTTTTGTTTAAAACTTTTTTTCTAAAACGTACAGTAACCAAGTAATTTTAAAAATACCCTTTTTATGCACACTAAATCCAAGATGGCGGGGGGAGCCGGCCGCCCCCAAGGTCGAAATCTCAAGTTTATTTTTGCAAGCTAAAATTCTATAATGACTGTACTATTTAGCCACCCCCAAAAATAGTGTTCTTGTGCGCCCAGAAGTCGGGGTAGTTACACATTTACAACAATTCAAATCTTAAAGTAAAGGCCGTCATCACAGCTGTTTTCGAATCGCCCTTAGTCAAATAACCAATTTTTGCTTGTATTTATTAGCTCACACATATACTATACTATAGTAGTGTGAGCTATGGTGATCCTAATTTTTTCGAGAAAAAAAAAGTTGCTCCGATTTCAAAAATTTTTATATATCTTTGCGTTTCAGATGATTTTGAAACTTTTTTGTTGCGCCGTCTGTCTGTCTGTCTGTCTGTATGTCTGTCTGTCTGTCTGTCTGTCTGTCTGTCTGTCTGTCTGTATGTCTGTAACGACCAACGCGCATAACTCAAAAACCGCTTGACCGATTTTAATGAAATTTGGTACCTAGGCTGGGTCTTGGGTCGAGATGGTCCCGTTTAAAAATGAACACCGAACAGAAACCAAATAAAAGGGTGGGGGTAGATTTCAAAAATTAGAGTTTATGTGAAAATATGGCGTGTGTGATATCAAACGAAAGGTAATTGAGTCTGCAGTTAAACAAAATACATTTTAACTTATTTAAAAAAAAAGGGTGGGGGTATATTTTAAAAATTAGAGTTTAAGTGAAAATATGGCGTGTGTGATATCAAACGAAAGGTAATTGAGTCCGGAGTTTAATAAAATACATTTTAGTTTTTTGTTTTTTTTAAGGGTGGGGGTAGATTTCAAAAATTTGAGTTTAAGTCAAAACATGGCTTGTGTGGTATCAAACAAAAGGTAATTTAGTCTGGAGTTAAATAAAATATATTTCAGTTTTTAGTTATATTAGCTCACACGTACACTATAACTATAGTACCTAGTGTGAGCTTAGGGGCCCATATATTGGCAGAGTATTTTTTTTAGCTTTACACTTTAAAAACTTACCATTTTAAAAATAGCTAAAAATACAAACATGTTGCATTTGTGTTTCTCTATGTATGTAATAAAAAACATAAAAATAAATTAAAATCCTGAAAAATCACTATTATGTGTATTTTTTTAACCGAACATTCAAACGGACTACAGACCAATGCTAATTTTTTCCGCAATTATGTGTATTTTTTTAACCGAACATTTAAATGGAATACAGACCGAAGAGAAATTTTTCATGATTGAATTTAACCCAGGAATGCGAATAAATTATATGTGTTGAACGACGCGCCACGAAATCCGGCCGGTATTGGGATTCTTATCCAAGCTCTTCTGAAAACGGCAGCGGCCATTTATTAAGACCCCGACTGTACCAATAGAAGTAAACTAAAACTTTATAAAAAAATTGAAACTCGTCCATTACCTTTTTGAATATAATATAAGTGTTGAGCAAATTCTTCCTCCGCTCCTTCAGTTTCTCCCTGAATCCGTTTAGTCTCCGTTTTAAGCAGATCGACCCTTTGTTAGAGCTTCTCAACACAGGTTCGTTTAACTCGCAGGATTTAGATGGCTCATTCTATTTTCTGTGTTTCCTGAGTGGTGTACCATTTTGTGGTTATTGTTTGATATAGCAACTGGTCTCTCGATGTTGATGAAACTGCTATTGGAACTGCTATTGGAATCGATGGTAATGGAGGGCTTGCTTTTCTTTTTTCGTTATATTTTCTATTAGCTACTCAAACTATATGTACTTTATTTTGTCGCTGTAGCTCCGCTTGTAGCTCTGACTATGGCTCCGACTGTGGCATCTGCCGTGTTTAAAAATCACCCGTCATATCTCTCAGCAAATTGTCGATGTCTTGCCTGGTAAAATCACCATCTAAATTAGTGCTTTCCTGGTCTGAATCCATTTTAGAGCTTATTTAAAGAGCCGGCAAATAAAAAGTCGAAGAATCTAAAGATTAAAAGGTACGCTTGTTTGCAGTAAGGCAATATTCATCAATGTCAATAAATCTCCAAAAGTGGTTTCACCATAAAATTCAAACAAAAAAAATTATGCTTAAGGTCAGACAAGGTCAAATTTTTTAGGTCGTATTGCAGATCATGCAATATTTTTATCCATAAGATTTTTCAAGGTCAGATGAGTTCAATGTCATACAAAGGCAAACTTTTTAGATCCCAGTGTAAATCACACAAAATTTTTATGATCAAGGTCAGACAAGGTCAAGGTCAGACAAGGCAAAATTTGGTGGGTGTGCTTTCGGGCTGTTCGGCCGTCGTCGTTGGAAATTCGTTCTCGACGTTTCGCCATCTCGAGTGGATGGCATCTTCAGGAGATGTTGACTGTTTGTCGGCTTCTCGAAGACTGGTCGGAACCCGCCCCCCCCCCAGCCAAAATTTTTTAAACCATTGTTAACATATTTAATGAATAAAAAAATAAAATAAAATAAAATACGGCATCATGGGGTCCCGGGCATTCCCCAAGACTCTCAGACCCCCCAAAGGCATACTCCTGGGTGCGCCACTGACACTATACAAAAACAGCTGCTACTCTCAAACCATGATATGGGTGATTAACGTAACAAAATTTACAACGACGCAATGCAACGAAAAAGTTAATTGTCACATGCTCGTATGATGCTCACTGAAAAAGGCGATTCTTTATGCAGGGTCCAATTCGCATAGGTCCGGCATATTAGATGTTTAGTCGCTGTGCCCTTTTTGTATAAAATTTGTGGGTTTGTTATTAGAATTTTTTTTTAGGTTTACTTATTTTCTAGTTACATTAGCGTCGCCCTGTATATTACAATTTGCTGCATACCAATGTATCATTTTTTGTTTCTTTTCTCCAATAAAAACTAATCAGTGCAAAATAAAACATCGGTCGTATCACACCCACACAAATGTACAGCGCAAACGATATGGAAGCTTTCTTTTTCTTTTTTATTTTTAAGTGTAAATTATCCTTCTCCACACCTTTTCTTAACATGCTATTGGATTAATGGAATTTTGAGAAGGACGACCGTCAAGTTGCTGAGAAGAAACACAATCGTAAGTTTTCCTATTAACCTATGCAAAATACATCCCACTTTCTCTCCTGAGAATCTACCTCCAACATTCAATTTCAAGATGGCGGCAAATTTCAATGGTAAAAGCAATCGAGCTTCACCATATAATTATTTTTATTTTATTGAAATCAATGAATTTATGAGGATATGAATATTATAGTTGGCAAGGCAAATGTGTAATCTGTAAAATGGTTGAAACAAAAATTAATATTTTAATAAAGACCAGTAAGGGCTGCTCAAGGACTGTACACCTGTGTACAGTCCTTAGCGGCTGCTACAGGGAGGGCAGGGCAGTGCCCTCCCAAAACTAGACAAAAAACACTATTTTTAATTGATTTATTTAAAAAAAAGTCTTCCCTTACAGACAATCTAGTTCTTTTTTTTAGCCTGTGTTTAACAAAAGGCGATTAATTGTGTAAACTTTTTTCGCGTAAATAATTACAAGCCGGCAGCACTGCGCGGGACAAGGTTTCAATTTCACCCGTTTTTCAGCGGTGTATGGGTGGTTGTTCTCGCGCGGGGGCGGGCGGAATGTTTGTTTTCGTTGACGTAGTAGCCATATTCATCGTGCCAAAACGTTCGTTGCCCTTCCTTCGTGTTGCCGGTTCTATCCTTAGTGAAGACGTATGAGTCTGTTTTGACTTGGGGTAGGTCAGTAGTTAACAGCCTTGCCGGTCGTGTGTACATTGTTTGTTTTTGTTATTGTGTGTTTTCAAAATGAAAATAAATATCTTCGATTATATAATTAACTGTGCAATTTTAAATACGTTGACATATGAACTTCAATTACAAATAAAATCTTTAGGGCTACAAAGACCGAACCTAAAGATTAACCAAAATTTTAGTGCAAGTAATGCAGAGGCGTGTTCCAAAAAAACTTCTAATAAAAAATTATACGATGCTGAAAACTGGTTGTGCGGTTGTGAAAAACGAAATGCTTTTCTTTGCTTTATTTGTCTTTTTGTGGCTGGCAAAGGAAATGTGTGATTACGAGCACTTTTTTAAAACTTTCCACTAAAGACTGCAAGACAGACCTTCTCCATGAACTTTTGATTCTGTACGCCACCTTTGATATCAAGCCGCAATTTGATATTGGTCTTTAAAGTGCAATTACCTTTACCATGATGCTTTCTATTTTATTGAAATAGGTTTAGTAAAAATTAATTTATGAAGAAATTAATGTGAAAGAAAAATAATATTTTGGTAATGAATAAACCGATTTTAATAATTTGATGATTTAATGATTGAGAGATTTTCCATGAATTTTAAAAAGTTTTTCGAAATATCAGAATAAACGAGCCCTTTTTAAGGCTTTGATTGTGAATTTATGAGCCATGGATTTACTGTCTAAAACTTCATGTGTTGTTGAATCCTTATGGGTAATTACAGATACCTTTTAATTTAAATTTCGACTTTTGGACTTGCTTGATGCTCATATGCTTTTCTAGCAGTGGCGGCTGGTGACGTTATATTTGGGGGGGGGGGCAGAAATTTATATTGCATGGAAAATAAGATAAAAAAACTTACCCAAACAATTTTATTTTAGCATTTTACAAACAAGCAGCTACTTGATGTAGTTTATTTGTTTATAGATAAAGTGTATTCGCCCTTCTTCTACAGGCGCAAAGTGCTTGGTTTAGCACTAGTTTTAGACTCATCATGGCCCCGTAGAGCAGCTTCAAAAATCCCACAGAATTATAAACAGTCTTTTAACCTACAAAGTATATGTCTATTTTTTGCCACATTTTCATTATGTTCGGTAATGTTTTGTGTATAGGCACTATTCAATTGGCACCTAATATCAGTCTTGCCTAGCATAGAAAATTCTATGTGGTTATTTAAATAAGTAGCACTTACTTTGTCTCTTTAACTTTTCACTAAAGTGCTAGGGATCACACATTTCTTTTGCCACCCACGCAGGATCACTTCGTGGATTATTCATAATATGACAAATAAAGCAAAAAAAAGCATTTCGTTTTTCACAAGCGCACAACCAGTTTTCAGCATCGTATAATTTTTTATTAGTTGCACTAAAATTTTGGTTAATTTTTAGGGTTTTTAGGTTCGTTCTATGTGGCCCTTAAGATTTTATTTGTAATCGAAATTCATATGTCAACGTATTTAAATTTGCACACTTAATTATGTAATCAACGGTATTTATTTTCATTTTATAAACACATGATAACAAAAACAATGACACGTTACCAGCAATGCTTTTTACTAATAACATAGCCAAATACTCTGCCAATATATGGGCCCCTAAGCTCACACTAGGTACTATAGTTATAGTGTACGTGCGAGCTAATAAAACTAAAAACTGAAATATATCTTAATCAACTCCAGACTAAATTACCTTTTGTGTGATACCACACAAGCCATGTATTGACTTTAACTCAAATTTTTGAAATCTACCCCCACGTTTAAAAAAACAAAAACTAAAATGTATTTTGTTTAACTCCGGACTCAATGACCTTTCGTTTGATATCACACTCGCCAAATTTTTACGTAAATTCTAATTTTTGAAATCTACCCCCACCCTTTTTGAAGAAAAAAAACTAAAATGTATTTTGTTTAACTCCATACTCAATTACCTTTCGTTTGATATCACACACGCCATATTTTCACATAAACTCTAATTTTTGAAATCTTCCCCCACCCTTTTATTTGGCTTGTGTTCGGTGGATTTTGTTCATTTTGTGGGGATGGGACCATCTCGACCCAAGACCCAGCCTAGTTACCAAATTTCATTGAAATCGGCCAAGCGGTTTTTGAGTTATGCGCGTTGGTCGTTACAGACAGACATACATACAGACAGACATACAGACAGACATACAGACAGACATACAGACAGACAGACAGACAGACAGACAGACAGACAGACAGACAGACAGACAGACAGACAGACAGACAGACAGACAGACAGACAGACAGACAGACAGACAGACAGACAGACAGACAGACAGACAGACAGACAGACAGACAGACAGACAGACAGACAGACAGACAGACAGACAGACAGACAGACAGACAGACAGACAGACAGACAGACAGACAGACAGACAGACAGACAGACAGACAGACAGACAGACAGACAGACAGACAGACAGACAGACAGACAGACAGACAGACAGACAGACAGACAGACAGACAGACAGACAGACAGACAGACAGACAGACAGACAGACAGACAGACAGACAGACAGACAGACAGACAGACAGACAGACAGACAGACAGACAGACAGACAGACAGACAGACAGACAGACAGACAGACAGACAGACAGACAGACAGACAGACAGACAGACAGACAGACAGACAGACAGACAGACAGACAGACAGACAGACAGACAGACAGACAGACAGACAGACAGACAGACAGACAGACAGACAGACAGACAGACAGACAGACAGACAGACAGACAGACAGACAGACAGACAGACAGACAGACAGACAGACAGACAGACAGACAGACAGACAGACAGACAGACAGACAGACAGACAGACAGACAGACAGACAGACAGACAGACAGACAGACAGACAGACAGACAGACAGACAGACAGACAGACAGACAGACAGACAGACAGACAGACAGACAGACAGACAGACAGACAGACAGACAGACAGACAGACAGACAGACAGACAGACAGACAGACAGACAGACAGACAGACAGACAGACAGACAGACAGACAGACAGACAGACAGACAGACAGACAGACAGACAGACAGACAGACAGACAGACAGACAGACAGACAGACAGACAGACAGACAGACAGACAGACAGACAGACAGACAGACAGACAGACAGACAGACAGACAGACAGACAGACAGACAGACAGACAGACAGACAGACAGACAGACAGACAGACAGACAGACAGACAGACAGACAGACAGACAGACAGACAGACAGACAGACAGACAGACAGACAGACAGACAGACAGACAGACAGACAGACAGACAGACAGACAGACAGACAGACAGACAGACAGACAGACAGACAGACAGACAGACAGACAGACAGACAGACAGACAGACAGACAGACAGACAGACAGACAGACAGACAGACAGACAGACAGACAGACAGACAGACAGACAGACAGACAGACAGACAGACAGACAGACAGACAGACAGACAGACAGACAGACAGACAGACAGACAGACAGACAGACAGACAGACAGACAGACAGACAGACAGACAGACAGACAGACAGACAGACAGACAGACAGACAGACAGACAGACAGACAGACAGACAGACAGACAGACAGACAGACAGACAGACAGACAGACAGACAGACAGACAGACAGACAGACAGACAGACAGACAGACAGACAGACAGACAGACAGACAGACAGACAGACAGACAGACAGACAGACAGACAGACAGACAGACAGACAGACAGACAGACAGACAGACAGACAGACAGACAGACAGACAGACAGACAGACAGACAGACAGACAGACAGACAGACAGACAGACAGACAGACAGACAGACAGACAGACAGACAGACAGACAGACAGACAGACAGACAGACAGACAGACAGACAGACAGACAGACAGACAGACAGACAGACAGACAGACAGACAGACAGACAGACAGACAGACAGACAGACAGACAGACAGACAGACAGACAGACAGACAGACAGACAGACAGACAGACAGACAGACAGACAGACAGACAGACAGACAGACAGACAGACAGACAGACAGACAGACAGACAGACAGACAGACAGACAGACAGACAGACAGACAGACAGACAGACAGACAGACAGACAGACAGACAGACAGACAGACAGACAGACAGACAGACAGACAGACAGACAGACAGACAGACAGACAGACAGACAGACAGACAGACAGACAGACAGACAGACAGACAGACAGACAGACAGACAGACAGACAGACAGACAGACAGACAGACAGACAGACAGACAGACAGACAGACAGACAGACAGACAGACAGACAGACAGACAGACAGACAGACAGACAGACAGACAGACAGACAGACAGACAGACAGACAGACAGACAGACAGACAGACAGACAGACAGACAGACAGACAGACAGACAGACAGACAGACAGACAGACAGACAGACAGACAGACAGACAGACAGACAGACAGACAGACAGACAGACAGACAGACAGACAGACAGACAGACAGACAGACAGACAGACAGACAGACAGACAGACAGACAGACAGACAGACAGACAGACAGACAGACAGACAGACAGACAGACAGACAGACAGACAGACAGACAGACAGACAGACAGACAGACAGACAGACAGACAGACAGACAGACAGACAGACAGACAGACAGACAGACAGACAGACAGACAGACAGACAGACAGACAGACAGACAGACAGACAGACAGACAGACAGACAGACAGACAGACAGACAGACAGACAGACAGACAGACAGACAGACAGACAGACAGACAGACAGACAGACAGACAGACAGACAGACAGACAGACAGACAGACAGACAGACAGACAGACAGACAGACAGACAGACAGACAGACAGACAGACAGACAGACAGACAGACAGACAGACAGACAGACAGACAGACAGACAGACAGACAGACAGACAGACAGACAGACAGACAGACAGACAGACAGACAGACAGACAGACAGACAGACAGACAGACAGACAGACAGACAGACAGACAGACAGACAGACAGACAGACAGACAGACAGACAGACAGACAGACAGACAGACAGACAGACAGACAGACAGACAGACAGACAGACAGACAGACAGACAGACAGACAGACAGACAGACAGACAGACAGACAGACAGACAGACAGACAGACAGACAGACAGACAGACAGACAGACAGACAGACAGACAGACAGACAGACAGACAGACAGACAGACAGACAGACAGACAGACAGACAGACAGACAGACAGACAGACAGACAGACAGACAGACAGACAGACAGACAGACAGACAGACAGACAGACAGACAGACAGACAGACAGACAGACAGACAGACAGACAGACAGACAGACAGACAGACAGACAGACAGACAGACAGACAGACAGACAGACAGACAGACAGACAGACGGCGCGACAAAAAAGTTTCAAAATCATCTGAAACGCAAAGATATATAAAATTTTTTGAAATCGGAGCAACTTTTTTTTTCTCTAAAAAATTAGGATCACCATAGCTCACACTACTATAGTATAGTATATGTGTGAGCTAAAATGTTAATCTCAAAAATTTCTTAAGAAGGATCAGCTGCGATTTAGGCGAGCAGTGATTTTTAATGACGGGTCTATTATTAGGAACCAAAAAAAAAATTTTGGTGGCCTTCTGAAAAAAACCTCAATTTTATAAGGTCGCACTGTGCATATTATAAGCTTGATAGTTTTTCTAGGATTTGTTGAGTTTGTATTTGTCTCAAAGCATGCGTTTCTTGTTAATTTCTTTGAATTGGAGTTGACTGACTAGTCCATGGCTTTTGCTGGTTCGTTTTTATTAACTTCAATGGAGTGTATTAATGGGAATATAAGAGGGTGGCGATGAATCGCACCAAAGAGGGGATAATGGGGTACTCTAGTTAATTAGGTTAAATTCCACCAGGCGTTTTATTATTAGTATTTAATTATATTAGTTTTTTTAATTTTTGCTGCAAGAACCTTCAAAAACCCCTCAGACCCCTCAAAACCCGAAATTTTTTAGGTCTAGGTTCATAATTTTTTAAAGAGCATAAATGAGCTATCGCACTGTACATTTTTTGAATGAGGTCAAAGTTGCTTTATAAAGAAGCTATCCGAAGTAAATTTATTTGATGGCTTTGAAAATGTACCATTTTCGCAACTTCACATATGATAAATATCTTCATTAAATAATCATAATAAAACGATTAGCTCTACTAACCTAGGTGAACCAAAAGAAAAATATCGAAGCTCAGAAGAAACACGCAGGGGTGTCCGTCGATGCGTCGCGGCGGAAAGCTTCTGCAGCAGAGTGTGCCGTATTTTGAGCGAGTTAGGAATTTCTACCGTTTCAGTCGCGTTCGTGCGCCTCTTTTAGTTCGTTCAGCAGGAGTGACCGTTAAAGCGCCCTTCCTGAATTTCAGAGGTTTATACATCGCACTTTACGCGGCAAATAGTTTTTCGGAAAGGAAACTTTGCAACTTTTTCGCCTCGCGTGAAGTTTCGCTTGAGAATTTCAAACAGTTTGATCTAGAAAACGACGATTTTCTTGGATCCCTTTCTCGACTATTTTCCAGGAAAGTTTGTAAAAAAAAACTTTGTGCAGTTCAAAGAAGAAAAAACAATGTCAATAGATACTTCCTTGAACTAACTTGAAAAGAAGGAAACATAGTTTTGTTTTCTCTTCGTGGTGTTTAGGTAATTAGAAGAAAGATATTGTGGTACTTTAAAATTAAATGTTTTAATTAAACAAACTAAAAATATTTGTGGGTGATGGAGGAAATGTGTGCAAACAAAATGGCGACGATGCTTCTTCTTAGGATTATTCTAGGAGTGATGCTTATTAAAGGTAAGGATGAATATTACAATTATTAGGGAGTTTTTGGTCAGTAATTGTATACGTCAACTTCGTTATAGTTGTGGTTACCTTTGTGGTTATTTACGATAAGTTTTTGTCGCAAAAAACCTACATTTTGACGTGCCAAACTTTAACGTCAAACGAGCTGTCATTTCGTGTTTAACCTTAAAAATTTTGTTTTTTGTTTGATCTAGATACAACGATTTACTATGATCCCCTTCTCGACTATTTTCCGTAAAAGTTTGTTAAAAAATACTTTTTGCAATTTAAAGAAGAAAAAACAATGTCAATAGATACTTACTTAAACTAACAGAAGAACATATAAACGTTTTTATGTTTTCTTTTCGTCATGTTTAGTTATAACTATAAAGAGATTCTGGTATTTTAAAATTAAATGTTATAATGTTCAATTAAATTGACAAACTGAAAAGGTTTGTGCGTGATGGAAGTAATGTGTAAAGAAAATATGGTGACGATGCTTTTTCAAAGGATTATTCTAGGAGTGATGCTTATTAAAGGTCAGGAAAAATAGTACAATTATTAGGGAGTCTTTGGTCAGTAACTGTAAATGTCAATTTAGTTATAGTTGTGGTTATCTTTGTGGTTAATAAAGATAAGTTTTAAAGACTTTTTGGACTCGCCAAATTTTATCTGTAGACGCACTGTCATTTCGTGTTTATTTAACCTTAAAATTTTAGTTCTTTTTGTTTGATGAAATTTTCTTAAATCCCTTTCTTTACCATTTTCTAGGAAAGTTTTTTCAATAAAACTCTGTGAAATTTAAAGAGAAAAAAACAGTGTCCTTAAACTAACTTGAACAAAGCAAAACATATATAGTTCTGTTTTCTCTTCGTAGTGTTTAGGTAATTAGAAGAATAATATTGTGGTACCTACTTTAAAATTAACTGTTTTAATTAAACAAACTAACAATATTTGTGGGTGATGGAGCTAATGCGTGCAAATAGAATGGTGACGATGCTTCTTCTTAGGATTAGAGTGATGTTTATTAAAAGTAAGGATAACTAGTACAACTATTAGGGAGTTTTTGGTCAGCAACTCTAAACGTCAATTTCGTTATAGTTCTGGTTACCTTTGTGGCTATTTACAAAAGTTTTTGTCGCAAAAAACAGACTTTTTGGAAGTTAACTTTAACGTTAGATGAGCTGTCATTTCGTATTTAACCTCAAACTTTTGTTGTATTTTTTTTGATCTAGATACAACGATTTACTGTGATCTCTTTTCGACTATTTTCCGGAAAAGCTTGATAAATAAACTTTGTGCAGTTTAAAGAATAAAAAAAATGTCAATAGATACTTCCTTAAACTAACTTAAGCAGAAGAAAACATAGTTCTGTTTTCTCTTCGTGGTGTTTAGGTAATTAGAAGAAAGATATTGTGGTACTTTAAAATTGAATGTTTTAATAAAACGAACAAACTAAAAAGATTTGTGGGTGATGGGGGAGGTAATGTCTGCAAACAAAATGGTGACGATGCTTCTTCTTAGGATTATTCTCGGAGTGATGCTTATTAAATATAGTATAATTATTAGGGAGTTTTTGGTCAGTAACTGTAATCGTCAATTTCGTTATAGTTGTGGTTACCTTGGTGGTTACCTATGTGGTTATTTACGATAAGTTTTTGGTGCAAAAAATTGACTTTTTGGACGTGCCAAACTTTAAGGGTAAACGAGCTGTCATTTCGTGTTTAACGTCAAAAATGTTTGTTGTTTTTTGTTTGATCTAGATGCAACGATTTACTATGGTCCCTTTCTCGACTATTTTCCAGGAAAGTTTGATATAAAAACTTTGAGCAATTTAAAGAAGAAAAAACAATGTCAATAGATAATTCCTTAAACTAACTTGAACAGAAGAAAACAAACATATTTCTGTTTTCTCTTCGTCATGTTTAGTTATTAGTATAAATAGATTCTAATATTTTAAAATTAAATGTTTTAATGTTCAATTAAATAGACAAACTGAAAAGGTTTGTGGGTGACGGAAGTAATGTGTGCAAAGAAAATTGTGAAGATGCTTCTTAGGATTATTCTAGGTTTGATGCTTATTAAAGGTAAGGAAAAATGGTACAATTATTAGGGAGGTTTTGGTCAGTCACTGTAAATTTTACTTTAGTTATGGTTGTGGTTACCATTGTGGTTAATAAGGATAAGTTTTTGTTGCGAAAAACAGACTTTTTCGACTCGAAAAAGTTTATCGTTAAATATACTGCCATTTTGTGTTTATCTGACCTTAAAATTTTAGTTATTTTTTGTTTGATCTAAAATTTTGTTAGATCCCTCATTTTCCAGGAAAGTTAAAAAAAAAACATTTTGTGCACTTTAAAGAAAAGAATGCAATATCAATAGATACTTCCTTAAACTAACCTGCATGAGGAGAAGAAAACATAAACATAATCGTTGTCGTGTTTAGGTATTAGCATAAAATGATTGAGTTATTTTAAAATTAAATGTTTTTAAAAAAATTAGAAAACTGAAAAGGTTTGTTGTTGATGGAAGTATTGTGTTCTAACAAAATGACGACGATGCTTTAATTTAGGAATATTCTACGAGTGATACTTATTAGGTAAGTAGGTACATAGTACAATTATTATATCGTTATAATTTTGGTTTATAACGATAATTCTTTGTCGACTTTTTGGACGCGTTATACGTTAAACAACATCTCAGCAAATCCCAGCGGTCCCTCCGACTAACTCAATAATGGACCACATACAAACTAGGCAAATAAACATCTTTATCCCTACCAAAAAAACTGCAATAAAATTCATTCCACGCGGTTTATGGAAGGCGGAGCATGAGTTGCGAAGCGGAATTCGTCATGACTAGTATAGCTTTTACGCATACGGTATACCATTAGGGTAATAGCTATAGTGACCATGAAGATTCTTCTTAGAAGGAGTAAAGCTAATTTAGCAGATGTTTAGATAAAAATGGAAACATAATGGTGTATGTAAAAGAGAGTAGGGAACACCACCCAACAAACAATTAAAGTTGTAACGACGAAACCCCAACTAGAAAGAATTTCTTAAAAGTATCCGCAACGTACTCCCGCTAGCCAGGTATCTACTACGTCGTAGAGGCTGTTTTTTTTTCCGTAATGGCATAAAAGTTGCGATGTAATTGCAAATAATATAATCGTTTCTTTTTGGTAGAATTGTTACACAATATGGTGGACACAACAGTAAACAGACTCGCTTAGTTTTTTTGTTTGGTTATGGTTATAATATGTACTATGTTATTCAAAAGTGTGAGAATTAAAGAGCAGAGGATCAAAATTCGAGTGCGACGCAAAGTTTTTTGTATAACATGCATTATATATATTGCAAAAAACCGGTGCGCCCGTAAAATTGAGCCGTTTTCTGGTAGCTGATGGAATTTTTGTGTTGTGATTTTGGAGGTTATGTTTTCATAATCGACAGTTAACTCCAACAAATGGTGCTTAAGAAGAGCATTTTTGGTAAGCTTTAACTAATTTGTTTCTAAAATAGTATAGCTCTTTAATATGAGCTCATAAAACGACAACAAAAATATTAAATTTTCTTTCTTACATAAAAACATGGCGTCCCAAACTATATTCCCTGATAGTCGAAAAGGTTACTTGAAAGTGAGCCTAAGTTACGGCAACGTGTCACTTACGACTTTTATGTCGGCATTCCTTTTTAGTTCTCGATAACACACTCGAATTTCTACTCCTTCGTTGCAGAAACGTATTATTAACTAGCTTTCGCCACTAGAAAACGTCTACAGAGTGATAAGAACCACGCGATAAGTGTAACTACTACCCTCAAGTTATTGGGGTGTCGCCACTTGTCATTTGCCGTTTCTGTCAACAACAACAACACTGCTTATAGGTTATGTACGAGCGTGAATTTGTGGTAGGTTTTAAAACAAAAACAAGATAATTAAATTCCATTAGAACAATAAATGAAGTGCCAATAAAAAGAGTTTTTTAAAAATGTAACACAGCACAAATTTAAGTTTATTCAGTTCAAACCAAGCTTTAACAACAGCACAAATTTGAAGAAAACCAAAAAGAATTATTGACCCAAGCTCAACACATAAAATGAATCACAGTGAGACACGACACGTCAGCACAAGAGGCATAGATAAACGAATTCGGTTTAGTCCGCACAAGAGGGTTACGATGGCAATAAAGTGGTGCCACAAACCACGAACGACCGTAAAGACAGTGAATAGAACAGCAACAAGTAGCGTAAAAGATTAAGGATGGAGATTAAGCATGGACCAGGGAATTCTTAAAATCCGGGTGCGGTACTCGATACTTTGGATCAATATTTTGCATTTTGATTGTTTTGCAAAATGGTCAAGCAATGAGCTCGAAAAAATGGACTGCTCAAGGTAGTTAAAAAAATATTTGCAAAACTATTCCTAATATTCCCATATTATAAAAGGAGCCACAAAAAGTAGGGTTAAGAATGTGTGCGACAAAGATGCGACTTCAAAAAGTCTACGTTTTCAAAGTAGAAACAGGAAGGAGAGATTACTTTAAAAGATCGACATTAAAAAAAAGTCAAAGTAGTTGCGGCTTTAAAGTTGATCCACAAAGTTATTTTGTCTACATTGTTACATCAGATGTTACTATGATGACACAAACTTTTGTGGTAAAAATTAAAGTTATAATGTAGTTGTCGGATACACTTGTTTGGGACTCCAATGAAGCTTAACTTTCTAGTGGTAATTAAGTAGGATATAAAAGTCAGGGCGACTACAAAATAACGACTAAAAAGAAAGTAAAACTTTAGCAACGTCCTATTGTGGTAGAGAAGACTATCAGGATCGACTATCATGAAACAATCCTAAGAAGTAGTTTAGAGGGTCGTTTTTACGAAACATCTACTATCCTGATACTAAATAGTAGTTAGAACTAAAAAGTAACAAATTTTGGTTGGGATCACCACATTTCTACTATAAGAAAGTAGCAAAGCCTTTAGAACATGTAGCCGCTACTATAAATGTTAGTTGGGCACAGGAGAAATTATAGTTAGACAAGAGCTGACTAGGGATATCAGGGGAGATCCAACAAGGTCCCATGTTAATAAATTTGAGTGCGTTAAGCTCTGCAGAAAATGTGGCGACAATGAAGAGGTGGATGAGGGTCCAAGTTCCATGTGGGAATAAGGAAACATGTGCCAGAATTTCTATAGCCACTCAAAAGAAAATTCGGGGTGCTGCGTATTATTTTTGCCCAAAATTCGTTAAAAAACATCAATTTTTTTGGTGGCGTAAAACCAAGAACGCATCGTTTTGTATCATATGTTTACTATTTTTAGGGTCTCAAACCCTAGTTTTTTAAAGAAACTTACCCAAATTACATCATGAAATGAGTCAAAATTTATCAAAAATTCTGCTGAATTAATTTAAATAATAACTTAACTTACACTTAGTTTGCGATAGATCCATGGAGAGTTTTTAGATAGCTATTTACAAAAAAAGTTAAAAAAATAAACATTATTTTTATCACAAATAGTTTTATTAAATTTACGACAACGCGATTTTTGTCCACTTTCACGATTGTTTTTCAATTTTTAAATCAGGACCGGCCTAATTCTTTAATTTTTAGTTTTTTTTCTAGCGAAAAACGACTTAAAGAATTATTTAAGAAGCTAATTTTATTCATTTTCACTTAAAAAATAGAACAATCTGCATAGTATACGGATACCTTTTTTATTGCGTAATTTAGAGAGCGTAAATTAAAGGAGACATGCTCCACGCACAAGAACAAGACGACTAAGTGCACACTAACTGGCTCGCGGGCCTGGCACAAATTTAAGGTGGTACTGGTAAAAAAATTTCTTCGACGGCGCCAGCAGACAAGCGGCACACATTCCACTCCCAACTTACTCTGCGTTTCAACGGCAGGCAGCGGGCCAGCGATTATCGATTCGGAGTGTGGGCCACTGCATTGCATAGGGTTTACAATATTTTATATAAATTAAAAAGAAATGCATAAAATAACAAACATATTAAAATGTTTTAAAAACAAAAAACGTGTTTTTCTAGAAAAATAAGGTGGTGAATTGGCTCCCCCGTGGCTGTACCCCACGAGCTACCACTACGGCTATGTATACGTGCCTTAATTTCCTTTCTTATCGTTTAATGGGCAATTTTGGCAGAAAGTCAATAGGCTTTTAGTCCAGAAAGGAGAATGGCCATTATATTTCCATTCCATTCCATGAAATATTAAGTATTTTTCAGTCACTTATCAAATCTTTATTTCAGTGTCGAGGACTATTTTCATTTTCTTTGTTTAAATTGTCTAGATTTTAAAATTGTCAAATTCGTATACATACAGTGTGTCCACGGATTGAGTTACGAATCGCTCCTGCTTAGTCTTAGACCAATATGGGCAGAAAATGAGCCCAATCAATTATATATATTAAAAAAATTAATCAAATCAATTAATCTACAGGGTGGTTTAGTAGGTTGATTTGATAAAAAGTGTTAAGAGTAAAGTACCTTTGTTTTAAGAGATATCAGAAAAGGTTATTAAGAAAAGTTGTTTAGAATTAAAAGCTACGACTGATTCTCCTTTTCAGAAAAATCAGTTTAAAATCGTCTAAACAAAATTTTCATAATCGACTTATAAAATCAGAGTTGGCTGATTTTTTTGAAAATTGAGAATCAGTCGTAACTTTTAATTCTAAACAACTTTTCTTAATAACCTTTTCTGATAAATATCAAAACAAAGGTACTTTACTCATAACACTTTTTATCAAATCAGTCTACTAAACCACCCTGTAGATTAATTGATTTGATTAATTTTTTAAATATCTTTCATGTATCAAATCAAGCAGGAGTAATTTCCAGAAAATCAGAATCTAAATTGAACATTTTTTGTCATTTATAAAACCTTACATCATCAAATCAGCCTACCAAACCACCGAAATTGACCTGGCTCATTTTTTTAACATCTTAGTTTAAGACCAAGCAGGAAAAAGTCCCAGAAAATCACAATCTAAATCGAAATTTTTTTATCATTTATACCTTACCGGCACCCAATCTGTGAACACACTGTATATATACATATTAAACCAAGGTATAAAAGTAGCACTTCTTATCCGGAAGTAAAAGGTTTGTAGAATTCGTTAAGATATGTGCTATTGTTCGCATCTTTTACTTTTTTTATTTTTTTCTTGAGTTTTTAGGTTTTTATGTTTTTTTTAGGGTTTTTACTTTTAAACTTTGATCTGTCACTTTTTAGCCCGATTTTTATTTTTTATCCTTTATCTGTCAATATTTATCACTTAATTTTACTTTTTATCAATGACTTATTCATTTTTATCTCGGGGAAAACAGCAGCAAAAAGGAGTTTTTTTTTGTTTCCCTTATATTTTTCCGTGGGCAGCCTGAAAGCTCAACCCCACGGGGGTCCAAGATCTAATGGACACCTAATAAGTGTTGACAGTTAACCGTTTCGTCCTTATGGGACTCCTCAGAACACTGCTGGCCGATGTGACAAATCTTGCGAAGCCAATCAGACGGTTTTGTCTCTAATCAAATGTAATTAGTGAGCGAACTATAGCAAGAGGCGCCATCTACCGAGATACGAGAGAAACAAAAAACTAAAAGCAGGCGAAAACACTGCTATACAATGTCGATCAATGAAAAGATCGAATGCAAATAATAGAAAACAACTATAGTCCGTGACCTACGACAGCTCTTTGTCTTTCAGGCCGGATCAACACAGATTGCATTTTTTTTTACCCGTCTTCAAGACAGTGAGCGTCAATCAACGGAATTTTTAAGCCAAATAATACTAACAAACGTGGAATTTCGTACCCGTGAATTTAAAAAATCAAACAAGTTTCGTGGCTAATCGGGCAAAAAGGAGTTCTTTTTTGTTTCCCTTATATTTTTCCGTGGGCAGCCTGAAAGCTCAACCCCACGGGGGTCCAAGATCTAATGGACACCTAATAAGTGTTGACAGTTAACCGTTTCGTCCTTATGGGACTCCAATTTTATCCCTAAAATGCGGGATAAAAACAGCGCTTTTGAATTAGATACTAATATTTAAAAAAGTTATTCTTGGGTCTATTTTAAGAAAACATTTTTTTTATATATTATTTTTGAGATTCCGACTTTTTGCTAACGTACAGTTTTCTTATTAAAAATCAATTTTATTCATTTTTATCTTGCTATATAATCTTACGAGAAAAGACAACTTATTTAAAATACCGAGGACCATTGCTGCAGGAACGCCGCTGGTTGAAATAAAAAAAAACATATTGTCTCTATCTATCTGTCTATCTATTTAGCCTTCTTCAATCCATCTTTGAACATACATAGGTCTCCCCCAATATCTTTCACTCTTCTCTGCCTGTCGCCGTGTTCATCCATCCAGTTCCCGCGTGTTTCTTCAAATCATCCGCTCATCTCATTTGGGGTCTTCCCCTACTTATTTTATTTTCCCAAGGTCTCCAGTTTACAATACATTTGTTCTATCGATCGTCTTTCTGTCTGATATTATGACGGGTAAATGTCCATTTTAATTAATTAATCCCTTACTTTTGTTTTATTTTGTATCCATTCATTCCTTTTTCTATCTGTTAACTTCACATGTAGTCATCTTACAGGCCAATATCTTTGCTGCCAATTATATCCAAGCTCTATGAAAAATTATTGCTTAAAAGAATAAAACCCATCATAGAAAGACAAGAAATTATTCCATCTCATCAATTTGGTTTTCGAGACAAGCATTCCACGATAGATCAAGTACACAGAATTACTAATATAATAGAAAAAGCACTAGAAGAGGGAAAAGTTTGTTCTGCAGTTTTTCTAGATGTTGCACAAGCATTTGACAAAGTGTGGCATGAAGGCCTTAATTTTAAACTAAAACGGTTTCTGCCAAAACAATATTCGGATATTTTGGAATCGTACATATCTGATAGACATTTTAGAGTAAAACAGGAAGACTCATACTCAAATTTAAGAGAAATTCAAGCAGGCGTGTCCCAGGGTAGCGTACTAGGCCCCGATCTATACTTATTATTCACTTGCGATATCCCAAAGCCAGAAAATTGTCACTTAGCAACATTTGCCGATGATACTGGTTTATTGACGGTAGAAAAATCTATTGACAAATGCATACAAAAACTTTAGGATGCAGTTACCCAAGTTCACAGTTGGACCACAAAGTGGCGAATAAAATTAAATGAAACCAAATCAATTCATGTTGATTTTACAAACAAAAATATAAATCACATACAAATAACAATTAACAACATTCACGTACCATATTCGAATCAGGCAAAATATCTAGGTATGACACTTGATGCCAAATTGCGCTGGAAAGCACATGTTAAGAAAAAAAAAGAAGAACTTGAGATAAGGTATAGAAAAATGAACTGGCTAATTGGAAGGAAGTCCAATTTAACAATTCATAATAAGTTACTGCTTTATAGACAAATACTGAAACCATTATGGACATATGGTATTCAACTATGGGGTTGTGCTAAAGAGAGTAACATTCTAGTTGTACAGAGATTTCAAAATAAAGTATTAAGAAACATTGTGAATGCACCTTGGTACGTTCGAAATAGTGACCTTCATCGAGATCTAAAAATCGAAACTGTAGCAGAGACTATAAAAAAGTACGCAAAAAGCCATGAAGATAGACTCCATCGGCATGTGAATGTGGAAGCAATTCAGCTTCTAGACAATACTATGCTAGTTCGACGACTGAAAAGAGTGAAGCCGTTTGAGCTAGTAAACTAAGTGAATTACACATAAAACAATTGTGAGTTACAGACTAAACAAAGCGGGGAGAACTGTTGAGTGAACCCTAAGTTTAAATCTGACTTTTCAAGTAAATTAAGTTAAAAACAAAATTGCTAATTAGTCTTACTGACTAGATTGTAATAAAAAAAAACACAGTGTGTTTGACAAATAAAAAAAAAACTTCACATGTAGCATTTGTCTTTCCATTGATCTTTGGGCTTTTGTTACCTTATCCATGTTTGATTTTGTAAGTGTCCAGGTCTGGGATCCATAAGTAAATACAGGAAGGATACATTGGTTATACACTTTCGTTTTGAGGTACTGAGGGTATTTTTTATTTCCTAATATGTAGGTAGCTTAATTTACCAAATGCTGCCCAGGCCAATCTTACTCCTCTCTTGATTTCAGCTGTTTGGTTTTCTTTTTTTAGTTTAATAATTTGTCCCAGGTTATTATATTCCTTTACTTGTTCAATTTTCTTTAGGTTTATTCTTACCGTAATATCTTCATCTGTGTTTGTAATGTTATACGTCAAAAAATGCCTCTTAACAAATAAAAATTGTCATCAGATTTCACAAAAATATCTGGAGAAGTATATTACAGGTACTAATAAAAAAGTGGATTTCTTAACAATCTTTAACACCCTGTATCTTAACAAAATGCATATTTAGAATAAACCAATGTTCACATTAAGTTTATTCTCAAAATGGACTTAAGAATCACCTCATTAAATAAGCATTATGTTATTCATTAACACCCTGTATAATGCAAGTAAATATTTTGACTTAACCGGAATTTGGTATTCGCAAAGTACCTATTTATTATTTTAGGAAGATAAATATAGGTCTGAGCCACGTTAGCCCCCACCCTTTCCCCTACTGTGACTCACGGCCCCCTTGCCCCTAGAGCCACTGTGGTTGAAGCTACTGTGACTCACGGTTCGTAAAGAAACGGTTGTCTGGTAACTCCCGGCCAATCAAAACTCAGCAGCGTATGACGTGGCAGTTAGCCTGTTCCACGATTAATAAAGAGAGACATATACATCGCACTATGAGAGAAACAAAGATAGATCTATGTAAAAGTCGGAAAAATACAAAAATGTATTAAAAAATTAAATAAATATTCAACATTTTTGATAAAAATTCGAATAAATATATAAAGAAATTTTTTGACCGAACTCTTTCGCAGCCCTTCATTTCTATTGACAAAAAATGTATTTGTTAGTCTTTGTTGTAGAAAAAAAAATAAGATTAATGTTTTTGAAAAAAAAAAGAAAAAGAATCAAAGAAAAATAAACTAAAAATAAATGAACCATGACGTACACTTTTTTAGCTTTTTATCCACACGATATACATGCGCTATATAAACCTATAATCAGAAACAATTTTTAACATATCCTCACCCTAATTCTGACACGTAGACACCAACTCAACAAAATTTTACAGGAATAAGTGAAGTAAGAACCAAATTACATAGGGTAAGCATTATGCGACT
This sequence comes from Aspidapion aeneum, assembly GCA_963576565.1. Taxonomy (NCBI): domain Eukaryota; kingdom Metazoa; phylum Arthropoda; class Insecta; order Coleoptera; family Brentidae; genus Aspidapion; species Aspidapion aeneum. Next base: position 114,568,222 of record OY755043.1, read on the forward strand.
TATTAGAAATCGCGAGAATGACCGTTTCATATTTTTTTTTTGGTTGCGGGATTTAGCAGCATATAGCTATGTATAATTACTAACCTTTGACGCAAAAATATGAATTTTCATTTTTTTGTGGGTTACGACGTATCAGAATTAGGGTATCGATATATAAAGCCCATACAAAATTTTGGTTTAGACATTAAATAAAAAAAATTATAAAACCCGCTTGGCTGGCTGCATAGCACAAATAATTCTCTCTAAATAAATAATGTTAAAAAAAATATATTTTTTGAGCGTTTAAGGGCCGGTTTATCAATGGAGGGTTACCCCTCGAGTTAGAGATAGCCCTGGGTTAAAGTTGTCAAAAGTGTTTATCCATCCAAGGTTAAATGCAAACTCGAGGGTTAACCCTAGGTTAACTTGACCCGCGCTCGAACGGCAGGGTAGCGTATTTAGCTCTGGGTTAACGTCAAAATTTCCAATTATTTTGAAGTGTTTTGTTTTTTTTTTGGTTGATTTTTCTCAAAAGCATAACATTCGTGTACTACAATTTTAGTGTTAAATAGGATACTCCGAAAATTTTAAAACACCAGCGGTGATTCTTTTTATGGTGTGAGGCTGAGATGACGGAATTCTCCACAGACATGGAGATTTTTGCCGTGGGAGCAGTCTACCAAGCAAGCCAAAAATAAATATTCCTTTTTCTATGAGCAAGATCATGTTTAATAGAAAAGCACCCAATAAATATCCCACCTGCCAACTAGAGCTATACCTAATATGTGTAGGTACCGAGTCACAATATAGACCCACTGGCGGTCGCAGCGGAAGGGCTGCAAGGCCCACTCACATATGTCTTCCTCAATATGTGTACCAGTTTTATTATAATTACTAATTTATGTATATAATTTTAAAACTTTTAATATATATTTAAAAATGCAAAATAAAAAGTGAATCTGTATTTTACACACAGAGTTTTTTAAATTTTTATTTGGCGGCCCCTAAAAATGACTATTAAGTTCTTTTGTTATACAACAGCATTTTAGGAATCAGAAATAATCAACAATTAAGTTTATATATATAGTACGTAACATCAAAATAAAATACTTAAATTATTGCAACATGCTAGAGCACTTTTATATTTCAAAAAATATGCTACAGAATAAATAATATATCACATCAAGGTTTTTAAACACGTTTTGGTTACCCAGGAAGCCTCTGCTTGCTCTGCACAGGGGGGTGTCATTCATTCCGGGATAACATGTTGATGTGTCAGAAACTAGTACCATTATTTCTTGTTGATGTGCCTTATTGATATTTCTTTATTAAAATGTTGAAGTTTGTTTGGTTTCCTTGTAAAGACATGACCTGTAACAAAAATAAAATAGATGTATTAGTTTAAAAATAAACTTAAAAAATGCAGAATTATGAAAGACATTAATCCATTTGCTTTTAACTTATTTTATCTCTTAAATTATCTAGCTTTAATAGGTAGATAGGTACCTATAGATGCATTTTTATTTTAGACTATAGTTAGTAGTTAAGTACAACAGAAATAATTTACAAAGTTGAAACTACATGCTAATTTTAATGTAGCTAAATTATTTTCATCATACATATAGTAGATACTTACTGGCTAGAGTACAATAACTGAAGAAACTGAATAAGTTTTTTCCAAATAATACTTTTTAACAAAACACCCGAAACCAACAATACAAAAAAACATATGATTATAACCACAAAATGTCAAAAATTCCACAGACTATTAAATATGAAGGGAAAACTTAGATGGTCGATTGTTACCAGCATTGCCAACCTGCGAGTTTCGGAGCTCTGGGTTAAAATCGCGTGGATAAACACTTTTCTCTTTAACTCGAGGGTTACCCCAAGGTCAGAGTTGGCCCAGGGCTAGCTAACACGAAGAGATACCCCGCCATTGATAAACCGGCCCTCAGTGTTAAACAGCGTATATATACGGGTGGCGATTTTAGATGAAATGCTGCTTCTAGCGGGTTAATAATTGGCTTTTTAGAAATAAGTAAAAACATGTCAGCAAAAATTTTTGGTCAGACCTTTGGAAAAGGGTTTACTCACACAACTTTTTTTTCAGACGGGATGATACCTCATTTGAAAGCTTATGAAAAAGTTTAAACAACGGTTTAGTTGTATAGCGTTCTTTTTCTTTTTTCATAAGCGTTCGAATGAGGTACTGCAAGTTGGGCGATCCCCTCTGGAAAAAAGAGTTGTAGGTTATCAGTAGACCTCTTTCCCGGGGTCCGACCAATTTTTTTTTGTGGCAGGAAGAAAGCCCGTTAATAAACAAATAAACCCTCTAACTCCGGCAGTCAATTTAAAGTCGCCAACCTGTATAGTCTAAGGTCACTTTATCACGAAGTACATTGCCATATTGTATAATTTTTAATTCACAATTTATATGCTTATTTATTATCTTCTTTATCCAATTTTAGGAAGGAAGGAGATATAGAAAGTTTAAACGTTGATTAAATACCTAACTTAGATTATTCGATCAACCTTTAAGCAATAAAAATGGCTTGGAGCCATCGTTTACTTTTGGTTGTAGTTTAAAAGAATAACGAGTAAAAAATAAGTACACAAGATAAAAAAAAATTTGTTAGTCTTTATTAAATGTATAGCAACTCTAACCGTTTTCAAGTGTAAACTAAACAACCTAGTCTATAGGCTACTAATACTACTTGGTGTGCAGTCAGGTGTGACGGCCCGCCTCCTTTTTTTAATCCTAAGACGCCTGTTTTCCTTAAGGAGTGGTTTTCATATGTTTGGTATGTCCGTGCTTGGTTGACTGATCTTTATTCTACATTATAAACGCAGCTTCAATAAACTTTCGTTTTCGCCAATGCGCCTCCTTATGCAAAACTTTAGCTTCTGAGTACTGAATCCTGTGATCATTTGACCATGCATGATCGACTAAACCGAATTTTTCAATATCCCCTAATTGGGTACTTTTTTTATTTACTCTAACCTGAAGAGGGCGTTTCGTTTCACCTACTAAGTCCTTTTTTAATGTTGTTGATTTCTGTGGTTAATTCTTCATTATTACTACAAATATTTACGGCTCTTAAATACAAACTTCTTATTACTCCTTGTTTTGTAGCAACAGAATGATTCGACTTAAAATTAAGGTACTGTCCCGCGTGTGTAGGTTTCCTATATACAGTTTGAATGTTTCTGTCTAATCGTTTGGCAAGAACATCCAAAAAGGTAAGGCCGAATTGTTGGTCTAATACCGTTCAGATGGTATAGAAAATTCTGTAGCTCGTCATCTCTTTTAATAAATGTGTCATCCATGTATCGTAGCCAGAGTTTTGGTTTGACTCTTGCTGTCTTGATCGCATGGTCCTCGAACCACTCCATGTGGATGTTTTCTACCACCATTGGAAGTCCGAAATTTTGTTTCCATTCAATCATTGTGTACAAGTTTCAAACAAAGAACACCAGAACTGTTTTTAAAACAATTTCTAAGCCAAAATAAAACCAAAATATAAAAAAATTCTCGCAAAATGTCCTAACCCGCTATGAAATACAATGCAACTGCTGATTCCTTGGCTGTCAAGGTGTTTATACTTTTACACTAGTTGACTACAGAATTTGACCAGTCATGTGTATTTAACAAATGGCTTAAGGCAACCAGTGACGTAGATCAGGATTATAGTTGGCCAGTCAGATTCAATGACCTTTCAAATTCTGTAGATAACCTGTGTAAAAGTAAAAGGCCTTGGCTAACTGTTACGTTGCAATGACGTAACGGCCGCCATGACATCCCAGTTAGCAGGCAACCGGTTCTTTACGAACCGTGACTGTGACTATCCTCGTTCTTCCACTCAAGAATATTACCCCTAAGCCTTACATTTACTTCGCTAGTTGTCATAAAAATCATAAAATATTCATGGCCCTATTTTCAAAACATTAGGGCGTCGGCAAAAGTCTTAACTTTTTACACTCCTAATTTTTTTGCGATAAACGGCGAAACACACTCTTAAAATATGCCATCGGGGTCTCTGCAGACATTAAAATATACTTTATAAGAAACGAGGGGAACAATGTAGAAAGGAAGCTAAAAAATTTGAATGTAAAACTCAAACCTAAAAGTGCTTTATAATTTTGTACTTAAAAAGTTGTGTTGAAAATTTCTTTTTAAACGACTTGCCAAGTGTTTTGTAAGTAAAGCGATGTATTAAACATCTTGTGTAACTTTCGAAGAACAAGTCTAATAAATAATAGTCAACAAAACTTATTTTAATTTTAACTCGGCTAGCTGCCGTGCGTATAAAGAAGAACTTGTGCTACTATTTTTCAAGTTTTAATATTTTTAATTAATATTGCAATCTATTCAAGTTAATTTAAAGTAAGATTTTTAACAATCCTTAATCCTTTCAAAAATAAAATTTTAAAAATTACTTAAAGTCGAATTTTACCAATATTCAATATTATGTAGTGGCGTATATAGAAAAAAAGTTTCGGGGTGGGCCCGAGACAGTTTTAGGGGGGGCCCTAGACCCCATGAGTTCGTGTTATTTTATGTTTGTACTCATGAAATATGTAGAAAATATCTAAAAAAATCGGGGTGGGGGGGCCCTCAGGCCTCCCCTTATATACGCCACTGATATTATGTGTGCTATTAGGTGACTTTTTACAGTGGCGGCTGCTACAGGGAGGGCAACGGGGCAGTGCAGCGTAAAGAATGACAAGCCGGCAGCACCGCGCGGTACAAGAATTCAATTTCCCCCGTTTTTCAGCGGTGTATGGCTGTTCTCGCGCGTGAGTAATGTTTGTTTTAGGTGACGTCGGCCATGTTCATCGTGCGAAAACGTTCGTTGGCCTTTCTACGTGTTGCCTTAGGGAAGACGAATAGGTTTGTTTCAATTTGGGGTAGGTTAGTAGTTAAAAGCCTTGCCGGTCGCGGGCCCATTGTTTGTCTTTGTTTGTTTTCAAAATGGAAATAAATACCGTGGATTTTGTAATTAACTGTGCAAATTTAAATACGTTGACATATGAACTTCAATTTCAAATAAAATCTTTAGGGCCACAGAGACCGGACCTAAAAATCCTAAAAATTAACCAACATAGTAATAAAAAATTATACGATGCTGAAAACTAGTTTTGTGGTTGTGAAAAACGAAATGCTTTTATTGCTTTATTTGTCTTATTATAAACAATCCACGAAGTGATCATGCACATTAGTGAAAAGTTGAAGACACAAAGTAAGTGCTACTTAATTAAATAACCACATAGAATTTTCTATGCTAGGCAAAACTGATATTAGGTGCCAATTGAATAGTGCCTCTAGGCAAAACATTACCGAACATAATGTAACTGTAACTGGTGCTAATCCGAGCACACAAAATGTTTGATGTATATGTCAATTTTATTTACTTTTTAAAGTACCCCGTTCCACCTCTGGTTCCCTTATCTACTACTTTGTAGCCATTAAAAAAACACATGAGCTCAAAGCCAAAAGGGCAGGACCCCCTGTATGTTATGATCTAGCAATACTAAAACACAGACAGAAACTCCACAGGTGGTTATTTAGTTTCATTGAGCATTTAAAGCCATTTGGAAGCAAGCGGAAAGCATTAAAGCTCTGAATTATTTCGTTCTTACAATGTAGCTGAGACTTTTTTAATGTGTAGGAGATTTTAGTACTTAGCTTAGTTTTTGCCAGAACTCTCTTGCTAAAAACGGCAATTAAGATAATACGCCTTGTTTCATTTCGCTTTGTGCTCTAGAACATAAAAGTTTTTTTTCATTTTTAGACCACGCGAGCTTTTTGTAGTATTTTAAAAAAATATTTCGACAAACAAAACTTTTTATCGAGCACTTACTCTTGGCTTTTTTATATAGGTAATTATGCTTAACTGATTTATAACAACAGGTAATTGTTTCACACCTTTCAAGAAGAAATATTGCTTGCGGGTGGGAGTTCCTAGCTTCCTCTTACGTTGGATATGGTCTTACTTATCTGAAAGAAAGCAGGCTGTAGCTGTCAATGGTTTCAGATCAGATCCTTTTATTGTTCCCTCAGGAGTACCTCAGGGTAGTCCTCTTGGACCACTTTTTTTCATCATATATATCAATGATATCAAAGACTGTTTTAAGCATTGCAAATTTTTGGTGTACGCCGATGATGTAAAGGGATACAAAAAAATTCTCAGTCAAGAGGACTGTTTGAGGGTTCAAGAGGATTTGGATCGGTTGGAGGTTTATTGTGACTGAAAAGATATGTCTCTTAATTTGGGGAAATGCGTTACAATATCTTATACCAGAAACACAAATCCGATAAAGCATGTGTATTTTATAAGGAATCATAACTTGTAGTCCGTCTCTGAGGTGCGAGACTTGGGGGTTATTCCAAACTGCAATTTAACTCGCACATTGATAATGTTTTAAACAAATCCAATCGAATGCTCGGATTTATTAAACGCGTATATAATGTTTTTTGTGATGTTAGACCTATTCTTAATGTTTATTACGCATATGTCTTTAGTCAGCTCTCTTTTGCATCGGTCGTGTGGGACCCATGTTATGACGTTTATGCAAAAAGATTAGAATCTGTCCAACACAAATTTTTAAGATATATTGGCTACAAAACTAGAATACCTATAATTGATAGAGACTACAGGTTCATTATGCAACAATACAAAATCATTTCACTCAAGGACCGTAGAACAATGTCCAATCTTTTGATGATTTTTAAAATAATGAAGGGTCTGGCATCGTGTCCAGAGCTTTACCAGAAAATACAGTTTAGACCACAAAACAATATGAACATAAGAAACCGTGAGCTGTTTGAAATACCTTTTCGTAGAACTAACTCTGGACAAAATACTTCCCTTTGTAGAATGTTGAAATGTTATAATCAATATTGTAATACAATTGAATACTTCGATATGTCACTCCCTAATTTTAAAGCTAGGATCAAAACAATGTTTTTAAGTAATAACATAATGTGACTTTCTCAAACACAAATGTTTCTTTTTTCTCTTTTAGCTTGTAGTTAGTGTTTAGGATTTTGCTTTTTTCTTGCTTGTAATTAGTGTTTAATTTTTTTCCCACTGTTAACCCCTAATTGAAAATAAATAAATAAACAAATACCTATGATTTTTTTTGCGACATATCAGGTGGGCCAAAAAAAACCGGACAATTTTTTTTTCATTATAACTTTTGAACTATTCAATTGATTTTAATGTGGCAAACTGCACTTGGTAGAGAATTAATCAGGGTTTTGAATAAATAATTTTTTTGTCCGCCATCTTAGAATCCAAGATGGCCGACAAAATTAAATTGTACCCTTTAAAGATGCTCGTTTATTCTTATGTTGTGAACATGTTTTAATTATTTTTGTAAATTAGTAAAAATGCTGCGTTCTCGCCACACACAACAAGGTACGAATCAGCAAAATCGGTTCAGTGGTTCTAAAAAATATTAATGTTTCAATCATAGTTTTTCCAATCAACAATCAATTCTCACCATAATTTCTTTAATTTCACTAAGTTCGATTTAGTAATAATGAGTTTGTAAGAAAATTATTGCAGACAGGATTGGCAATGCAATCGTATAATCTTTAAAACAAAGTGTGAATCAAAAATAGTTTTTTTGAAAACCGTTACACCGATTTTACTAATTTGTACCTCGTTGGGCGAAGGAAAAGGCTTTTCTATAAATTAAAAATTTTTTGAAGAATCAAGTATGATTCTCTCCGCCATCTGTAATTTTAAGAAATGGATCTCAATGACTAGCACCAATTGAGTTTAGTTTATTTATCGCAGTATTTTTAACTTTTATGCTTTATTATTTTGTTTATTTATTTATTTTTTAATAAATAAAAATTTATTATTGTTGATATTATTATAGTTTTAATTTCAAGTTTCATGGAATTTTGAATAACTTAAATAGCACCTAATAGGAAAAAACTTCTTTGATCGAAATATATTGGATTAGTGTTCCAAGATCCTATACTCTACATATTTGACAGACTGCATGTGATCGCTACTCTACAATACCAGTTTATTTTTAATCCAATTTTAGATTGAAAACACACGTGCTTTAATTTATGAACTTTCTTGCAAGTCCGGATGCAGATAGTCTTTAAATAAACTTCAATATAGGCACCTTTATTGAGCAGACATGATTTTGTTTTATTCCAGATTGCTTTCATAAATTATTTATGATCAATTTTATCATTAGTGATAATTTTTTTTGGCTTAAACAAGTAATTGAGAAAAGGAGTGCTAGAAATATAGAGACTCATTTTACCTTTGTGGATCTACAAAATGAGTTAGAACAAACTAATATGAATCATACATATATAAAAGCGATAAAAGAACTTTACAAAGGGTTAAAATCTAAAATTAAAATTGGAAATCGACTTTCAAGAGAATTCCAGGTAACGAAAATAAATAAATAATTGTAGCTAATGATAAAGAAGAATACCAAAAGTGGGGGTTAACAGTGAACGTGGACAAGACACAGACACATTATGTATTGGAAACGAATCAATTGAGTTAAAGCTAGACAATGGACAAACAATATCTCCATGCAATGAGTATGTATAATTGGGTGTAACATTTAATAAGACAGGAACAGACTGTAAAGAACTGGAAAAAAGAATAGTAAAAGCAAAAAAGGTCATTGGTTGTCTTAACAGTATTTTATGGAGCAAAGAGATAAAAAAGAATGTGAAATTTAACATATATGAAACAATGGTGAAAAGCACGCTGTTGAAAATAGAAAGTTTCGAAATGGATGCAATAAGAAGATCAATGAGAATATCTAGAACAGATCATGATACGTTCGATTTTTTGTAATTAAACATTCTAGTTGTAAATATTAATTTTTATTAAGAAATTTTAAATATTTGGTCCACTGTATATTATCCGGATTTTGAGCCTGAAATGAGTCTATCTTTTTCTACCGGCCGTCAAGGTTATTGAATGAGCATAGGTCATTGTCAAAATTTAAAGGTCAGTGTGGTTTTATAGCACCGAGGAAGCGTGTGATATTCGTAAGGATCTCCATTAATTTGGATTCACACTCTTTTCCTCCAGTTGAGGCATTTATCCTTTGGTTTTAGTTGTTTGGTTACTCAGATATTTGCCGAAGAGCTTAAAATTAGTTTGTTAGTGCTATTGGCCAGTGATACAACGTCTCTATTAGTTTTGTGGATACTGACTATAGAGACGTTTTGGTACGAGTTCTGGTTTTGGTACGAGTTCTGGTTTTGGTCTGGTTATGGTTCTGGATACGCTTATGAATAATATGAGAGACGATCTGGTTGAGGTTATGAACATGGACTCCTAAGCCCCTCCTGATTTGGAATCTAGAGTAAGATGGTATTTCTTAAGCTTGATCTATTGAGCGTTAATGGTTGAAGCTGTCCAGTTACGAAAGGACACTTGTAGATAATTCTTGTATTTATAAAGCAACTCTCCCGAAGCTGATAAATGGAACCTCCAGTGTGGCTGCCAGTCATCCTTTGCTGCTATGATAAGTACCCCATAGGGGCGTGATTATAGAAACAATCGCGTTTAGTTTATCCTTACTAAGTGGCTAAATACTTTACTGACTAGGATCATCTAGGTCTATGTTTATTATTATTAACATGATAGTTAGGCTACTGTGTAGTCAGGAATAAAGCTGACCCGCGTCTATAAGCGAGTCTAGAAAGCGTCACTTTATCCCTGGTAGGTACCGCTCTCGAGAGTTCTATTATTTAGAACTAGGTTTACTTAATTATGGTATTAGTTTAGTTATTTAATCATTCTGAACCATTCAAAATTTAACCGTTACTTAAAATAATGTAATACGAATTTATTAATTGATTTTCATTAAAATGTAGTTATCTAAATTCAGGATACTTTATTTCAATTTACACATTGACACCATCTGAAGCGTGCTTTTGGCAAATATAATTATGGAATCCTTAGTGGTTAGGACAATTCCTATAAATCTGGCAACTATCAGTTTGGTTTGAGGTTACGTGGTTAAATAAAACCACTTGGCGCCCTAAAATTGACATCTTATATTAAAATTTGGGAAAGTTGATTCCAAAACTAACCCATGACCGACTCCGACTAGAGACTGGTTCGAGCCCCGTAACCTAACTTTTAAAAAGTTACGTAACAATCATATAAAAATTGAGATCATAAAAGAAAGAATGGGGAGCGAGGGAAGCATAACAGATGACATCACTAAAAGACAACTAATATGGTACGGCCATGTACATCGGATGAACGACGAAAGATTACCAAAGCAGGTCCTAGAATGGCAACCATTAAGGCGCTGAAAAAGAGGGCGTCCTAAACTGGAATGGCAACAGTCAATCCAAAGATCAATGAGTCAAAAAAACCTAACGGAAGATGATTGTCAGGATCGAAGGGGGTGGAGAATAGGCGTTGGACAATGTAGAAAAACGTTCTATACCGACATAGAGTAGTATCAATTTTATCAACAAAGAATTTTGCAAAGTGATGTTCGATTTTTTATATTGATTAATATTGTTTTTATGTTATAACAAAACTTATCAAAGAACTCTAGGTGATACACTAAATGTTATTCCTTAAATTCTACTGCTAACCACAAGTTATCAGCTTCATCAGTGTAAAATATAAATAACTACGTAAAACAGAATAATACTTCTAATGTATCACACCATTATAAGGTATCCACTTGGTTTTATTAAACAAAGTTTTATCTGGATTAGGCCTTCCCACAGATTTCATTTGAACTTTTTCGGCTTAAGCATTATGGAATTAAGGATGGAATGGAATATGGAAAAAGTTTTTTTTACACTAGGTCTTCCATCCTTTCGGATAAATGCCCAGTGTTCCACGAATTCAATTCAAATGTGTTCGTGACAAACTAAAGTAATTAAAAAACGCATACAACAGCCAATGGCAATGCCGGGAATCGAACCCGGATCGATCGCATGGCAAGCGGCGACTTGACCCGCTATACCACGGAGACCCATGAAATATAATAAATAAAAATTAAGTAATACAAACAACAGTGAGGGATAAAGAAACGGAAAGGAAAGCGCATGACCATCCTTACCTTGGCTGCAGTAAACCCAAATACGTTCTAGCATAAATACATGTTCAAAGAATCGAAAATTGAAGCCCTCATAGCTGGCTTTGAAAACAATAGCAAATTTAAATTCGCGGATGAGAATTTTCAAGTGCGCATGCGTGAGTTTTGTCATGTAAACACACAGCTGCTATGTGAGTGGAGGCCATCTTGAAATTTTGCCGTGTTTTGTATTTGTCGTGTAAAATTATGTTTTTTTTCTGTGAAAAATGGGAAATATTTCACGTAAAAAGTGCGGTTTGTGGAAAAATGTCCGGAAGAAGTAAGGGAGTGCCATTCCATAGGTAACTACGTGTTTTTTTCTTTATAATTTGTTGATAAAGTTAAGAGTGGTTTATAGATGCCATTAAACAGTCTTCATGGTGTCCAAAATAAATCTGCACAATTAGTTTTAGAAAAACTACAAAATTAAACCAAAATTTGATAGATTTTCACCCAATCAACTAGTTTTTAGAAAAAAATGATAGACATAACCCTAAATATTTGATAATTGTCAAATAATGTAGTGACGTAAGGGAGTATGTTCCAAAACCACCAAAACTAACGCATGCGCAGTAACCGATATCCTGTCTAGCCGAAAAAGGAACATTAAGAATTAAATAGGGGTTCTGGCTTCAAGAATTGCGTGTGAGAATGCATGAGTATGCCCCATATTTATGCTATAACGTATTTGAGTAAACCGAAGACTAACACGATGATGTACTAATCCGTTTATTAAAACAACCAGGCACACGTAGCACAACCGGTAGTGAAGTATATCTATTTAAATTTAATTAAAAATTATATATGTAAATAATATTAACATTTTTTATTTATATAAGTTGGTTTCCCCTGGAAATTGGCTATTGCCCTATCGCCATCATAGGCACCCCACATCCCATATAGCACAATCACGTGTTTAACACGTAAAAAAGGCGTGAGAAAAAAAACGTTGATTTTAAAAGCTGGTTGAAAGAAACGTTTAATTCATATATGAAAACAAGCTTAATAGGTCATTCATTAACGTTATAAAAAATAACGTTGCTAAAAACTGCGTTGTAATAACGCCATTATCAAATTAAAACAGCAATGTTTTACGTTATTTTCAAGTGATTTTTTTCAACGGTAAAATCACATTTGATTCACGCCTTCTCTACACGAATTTTAAAACACAACTTGCATGGCTTTTCCTTAGAAAAAGCTTCAATTTCATTGGGCTTTTCTACCGAATATTAATGAGATTTGACTAGCAGCAGCGCCACCTATTGTCGAGATTTTTCACTTTGACGAAATCTATCAAGCAGTGCTTGTGCCTTTAAACTCCAAAAACCTGTTAAGGAACTGATCCCTGATCCTTCACGATTACGACGCATCTGTTATTAACCTGATAAAGACACATTAATATTCAGTGAAAGTGTTTACTGTTAAAAAATCTTGTTTCGCTTTTAAAAATAACATAATGTACATAGATAGATACATAGATATTTTACCTTGCCTTAAGCGCCATCTTTAAAATTGTCTTAAAGTGTTGTAGTCTTAAACTAGAACTTTTATAACTTCCTTTCGCATCTCTTTTAAATTAAAAAAATTGTATTAGAAAAACGTGACCAAAAAAGACGCCGAAAGTTAGTAAGTTTGAGAAGTCTTAATCTAGTGGCGTTTTAGAACATGTTGTGGAGGACTTTTCAAGTGTGAATTTGGTATATGAAAATAACGAGAGTAAAAAACACGTTATATACACAGCACCAGATACTTCAGCAAAAAGTACAGTTCTATAGCTTGATTTCCCTTTGTTTTTAAGTTATCTTTAAGCATGTAGATTTAACAAAATAAATACTACATGATATGAGGTTGTTTTCAAGTAAATTTTTTTTTAATTTTTGTTCACGTTAATTTAACGTTGATGTGATTTTTGTGCTATGTGGGATAGCACAAAAATCATCAATCAACATTAACTTAACGGGAACAAAAATAATAAAGTTATTTTTTACTAGAAAACAACCTTATACCATGTAATATTTGTTTTGTTAAATCTACATGCTTAAAGATAACTTAAAAACAAGGAGGAATCATGCTATAAAAATCTATTTTTTGCTGAAGTTTCTGGTGCTGCGTATAAAATGTCTTTTTTATTTTCGTTATTTTCATGTGCCAAATTCACACTTGAAACGGCCTCCACAACGTGTTCTAAAATGCCCCTAGATTAACAGACTTCTCAAATCTAATAACTTTTTGGGTAGAATTTTGCCACGTTTTATCTTTATATATGTTTTACATCAAAAACCTATTCTAAAAGCCCTCTAGATAAAGATTTGTTAAAAGTAATAACTTTTTGCATCTTTTTTTGTCACGTTTTTTTTTAAATAACTTTTTGTAAAATAAAAGTGACGCGAAAGGAAGTTCTAAAAGTTCACTAGGTTAAGAAGACAACACTTCAAGACAATTTTAAAAGATGGCGCTCAAGGTAAGACAAAATTTCTATACACACATTATGTTTGATTTAAAAGCTAAATAATATTTTTCAGCAGTGAAAGTTTCACACAATATTAATGTGTCTTTATCAGGTTAATAACTGATGCGTCGTGATCGTGAAGGATCAGGGATCAGTTCATTAACTAGTTTTGGAGTTTAGAGGCCAAGGTATTCCCGGATAGATTTCGTCAAAGTGAAAAATGTTGCCAATAGGTGGCGCTGCTTCTAGAAAAATCTCAAAAGTATTTGGTAGAAAAGCCAAGCAAGTCGCGTTTTAAAATTTGTGTAGAAAAGGCGCGAACCTAATGTGATTTTGACGTCCTTTAAATGCTTGCTAAACCAACATGGATATTTGCAGCACAGACCAAAATTCGCAACGCTCACAATTTTGATTTTTTGCGCTTGCTATTGAATTTCTTTGCGAGCTTTCGGTCAAGAATTTGCTGGGAAAATTTGTTTGTGGGAGCTCATATACCTAATAATCTATTACACTGATTATACGGTATAAAAATGTAAAGCGATCATAGCTTGTTCTGGGTAGCTATTCTGGGTCTTGAACGATGTGATAGTTCCCATCACATGCTTTGGCCAATGGTAAGCTTTAAATAAGCTCTGAGCCCTTATGTGCTATGCGAAAAGACCTGCATTGCGCAGGCTTCTCCTACGATCCGACCGAGAAACGTTCAGTCGGTACGATGCAGGAGAACAGATTTCATTTCAAACGCTTAAAATTCACTAAATCTGAAGAGCGGGCGGCAATGCCATTGGTCGAGACAAGTCATGTTGCACAACACGCGACTGCTCAGAGTTTACTATTGGTCAAAGCGTGTGATGTGGATAGCTACCCTGGACGCTTATTCTTTACGGCCCGTAAAATGAGGTGAGCGAAATGGTCACTTTCACGGGTGCACTTAATTTCACCACCTTTTTCCGCTGCGAAATAAGGCGACGGGGAAATAAATCAACGTTATTGTGGCGAACCTCACCTTTGATTGTCAGTTTTGTCCCTATGAGTTTTGAGGTCCTTACTAATAATTTTTTATCTATTTTCATAAAAAATTAATCATCAATTAAAAATACGATTATAAGTAAGTACCGCAAAAACTCCAGTGGATTAATTTTTCAGTATTTATTGACCCGTAGAAAAAAATGTGGAAGTTAAATTCAATTGCGAAATTGAGAATTTTAGTCACCTCATCTTACGGTCCATCAAGAATAAGCGTCCTGAAACAATGAAAAACTTCAACCTTTGGATTATTTTTGAAAGGGCGCATGTACAGCTCATTTCATAATTTTTGAGACAATTTTTTTTTGTTGGTCGACGTTATTGTTATGACAACCAGCTGATAACTGTCAAAAATGTTGAAATGAACTATATGTACAACTCATTCGAAATGGTTTATGGGGGAGGGAGCCAGCGAGCTTTTAGAAAGTGGGCCCTACCCGGCCCTACCCGACATTCGCCTAGTTATCTGGTGGACCAAGTTAATACAAATTTGTAAATTTTATAGATTCAAAATCGACCCATTTCGGAACTGAAGCACAATACATTATCAAAATATTTGTTTAGGTATCCTATCTCCACAACATTTTTAGGAAAAGGCATATATTTTTTTGGTAAATTGAACAAAAATAATAACAAATATTGCCTTAACCAGGGCTATCAAAATGGACGGGCCACGGTCTACAACTTTGGTGACGTCACAGCGAAGGCTGAATTTCTTTTTGATGGTCAATTCACGTCGCAGCTGATTTAAAATATTAAAGTTGAAATGACGGTTCATGAATATTTAATTTTTTTTTTTTCTTCTATATTTGTGGATAGCAATTTTTTTTAATGTATCGTTATTCTTAATTTTCCAGAGCCGCATTATTAGCTCACACAAAACTTTAATTTAAAGTACAAGCGAATGTGTTCGTTGCTGCGTGGAAAGTAATCGGCTCACCTACACCTATTTGTTTGTACTTTTAAAACTTAATATATTTATTAACATGGGTTTACACAAATAACAACATCAAAAAAATTTTTTGAGTGTAATTTGGTTTTAAAGATTGACACTGGTTTTTGGATTACAAATAAACATTTTTGTAACAAATTATTAAGAAATCGAAAAAGTTTTCCAATACAAACAAATACAATGACAAAGTTAAATCTAACTGGCACAACAAAAATCGCTTTAACAATGCTTGTTTGTAGGCTGGGCCCGTACAGAATCCGTGGCGGGGAACGCTAACAATTTTTTTCGGTTAATAGTTAATAAGGTGACCAACCGCTCGTTCGGTTTTGCTGAAGCAGCGCAGCTACGATTTTAAATTTTTTGTCCTGTTTTAGATTCTTGGATTTTATTATATTTAGTCTGGAAAAAAGAGATTAAGCAGCACCTTACCTGCAAATTTTTGATAGCACCGACCCAGTGTCTTGTGTCAGTCCTCTAGGGTACAAGGAAGTATTATTATTTGCTTTATTAGTGGTTTAAATTAATGCATATATGCCTGTATTTATAAGCTATTAGGTATATGGGAAGGCTTTAATTGAGGTCTAAGTTTATTTACTTTGTGTCGCTTTGTTTATTTACAAAATCCTATTCTCAAACAACGGCAAAGAAAAAAGGAAAGTTCCCATTATATCCTAAATGATTTCTTTGCCGAGTAAACACTACTTGTGTTTCTTGACTAGACAGTTTCACAAATATTTAGGGAAACTTCACACGGCGCGTTATTATAAAATAAATGGAAAAGTAAGGAAAATTGGCCGTGAAAAGTCACGAACCAGGCTCTCGGGAGTCTCGTTTTCAATTTATTTTTTTATAAGCTATTTGAGTTGTAGGGAGAGTGAGGTTATTTTGGACACGTTTTAGTTTTTTATGTAATATTTCGTTATTTCGTTAAAAATATTAGTTATCTGGAACCACAGTGAACCAAAACTCTGATAGCATAAGGGTCATTCATATCTTACCTATAAAATAATGATCATATGTATTTATATTTTTTATACAACTGTCTTGTAAAAGGGGGTTTTGCGCACGGAGAACACGATCTGAAAATGACATTTTGCGCACGCTGTGTGCAAAACGTTTTGCACACGCTTATGTCATTTTTGCGCACGCCTATGCCATTTCTGCATACGGGTCTCCCATCATTGTGCTTTTTGTTGTTGTCACCCATCAATATAAGTTGGCTTAGATCCGTAGCAACCGTCACTGCTCGTATGTTTTGTTGATTAGATATGTCAAAAAATTGTTGAATTTTTAAAGTTTTGTTGTAAAAATGTCGGAAATAAAAACAAGTTAAATTAAAATTTGATTTTTCTTTCTTTATTAGCAGTCGTATAAAAAATATTGTAAAAAACTCGTTTGAAAACCTATTTGCATACTCCTCGACTTGTACCAAACTGTCTCGATCGTGTGCAAAGAGTCGTTTTCAAACCTTGTTTAAATAACTATTCTACAATGTAATTAAAAATTATGTTTTTTTTAACAAGTTACAAGTGTCCAATCTCTCTTCGTTTTTAGGGACACATTGGACACTGCCTGGACAGTTATTATAAAGTAACTTTTGACAGAATCATAGCAAAAATTATTATTTTAAAAAGTGTTTTTAAAAATACAAATTAAAACAAGTGAGCTACAAAACTAAAAATAATTTGAACATTGGATCAGAATTGCGTTATGTAAGGAAAAACTCGCTATGGGTATTTATTAGTACGTTCTTGGAATTTGGTCTCCAAAATAAATACAATTAAAAGTTTTTTTAGATAAAAAAAACACCCAATTGCTAAATTTGTGAAAGGTATAGCTACAACCATTACTAAT
Organism: Aspidapion aeneum; assembly: GCA_963576565.1. Classification (NCBI taxonomy): domain Eukaryota; kingdom Metazoa; phylum Arthropoda; class Insecta; order Coleoptera; family Brentidae; genus Aspidapion; species Aspidapion aeneum. The sequence goes on from OY755043.1 coordinate 114,585,588, forward strand.
AAGGAGGATGGGGAGAAGAGAGGGGGATAAAACTAGTAAAATGATGATAAAAAAGTCTTAAAGCGTGTGCAGAAGGAATTTTTGAAATCGCTCTATATTTGTAAAAGGTATAGCTACAACTATAACTAATAAGGATGGCAGGGAGGGGAGTGGAAGTGGCAGGGGAGGAGAGGTGAAGTAGTAAAATGGAAAAAAAATCTGAAAGCGTATGCAGAAAGAATTTTTGAAATCGCTCTATATTTGATAACATTATGCGAATATGGTTTTTGAATAGGGTGGGGGGAATAAAATTACAGGGGGGAAGATTAGTGGGAGCAGGGAGGACTACAAATGAACTACAGCAAATTAGAGGACATTTGGAATGGGTAATCAAAGGAATTTCAATAAAATCGCCTGAAATGGCCGTGGGTGGCCATTAAAAATACTCTGCCAATTTATGGGCACCTAAGCTCACACGATTAAGGTATAATGTAATTTTTACCCATTTTGGTCCGCGAAAATAACCCCCTATTCGCCACCCGGGTACCACACAAGTAATATTTTAACCAGAACTATAATTTTCGAAAGCTACCCCACCCTTTTTTTCGTCATGATTTAACGTCACTACGGACGAAACACCGGTGTCTACGGTTTACCCTGTCCCCCTTTTAAGGAACTGCCCGCAAACCTGTTTTTGTTAAGTCTTGACTATTTCTTCGCTATATCCCTGTTATTTTATTGTATATTTCTGGGCTAGGATATTTACTGAGACGATTACATCTCTGCCGTGCAAAGCAAAAACCTAGTAAGTCAAAAACTAGTGTTTTGGGAAATAGAGTTTGAAGTTTATTTAACTACATACTAACTATAGTTTATTTAACTACATACTAACTACATAACTACCATGTTAAAAAGACTGGCTGGCGCCGTTTTCTACTGCGATTTCAATAATATAAAAATCTCATTTTCGAGTAAGTAGAGTTACTAGGTTTTTGCTTTGTCAAATCATGTCTGCGCTTTATGGGTGATTGTGATTAAAGCTCAGTGGCGGATCCACGATTTCCAGGGGGGAGGGGCCAAGGAGGAGCAAAAACCAAAATATTTCTTGATTTGCGTATGTTTTTAATAATTCTTAGGTGTGAAATTTGAATCTACAGGTGACAAAATGCGCCGCAGGCGAAAATGTTTGAAATACTCAGTGTTTTTTAGAAAAAAAATGAAAAAATTGATATTTGGAGTAAATTTTGTTCAGACTCGCGGTTGATTTATTGGCATTTTCTTTCCTTCAACCAAAAAAAGTTTTATGTTAGGGAGAGGGAGGGTAATAATAATAATTAATTATGATATTTTCTAAATTGCACTACAGATTTCCGCAAAATTTCAGTGAAATATTCTCAGTCACAATCCTGATGTTCCACCAAACTTTTGTAATGATGCAAGATGATTAAAAGGTTAAAATCTTCAAGATTTAGTCTTCCTTATTTTAAATTCAAATTACTCGCCAGGTACTGCATGCCAACTCCTATATTTGACATGTATTTGACTTTGTCTTCTGTGTTTGTCATGGCATTTGTTTATTTATTTGTATTGTAAAACTTTTTTGATTTTTTAATGATTTTTTCCATAAAGTTCATTTAGAATTCAAAAATACCAGCGTTAACCTTTTTAAAACAAAATTACGCTACCAAAAAATAACTTTTTGATGTTGTAATTTTTGTAAGCAGATGTAATAAATGCCGAGTGTCGAATATAAACAAATAGATGTAGATAATTCGATTACCTTCCCGGAAGAAACGAACACATTCGCTCCTGCTATAAATTTAATTTTTGTGTAAGCTAATGAAGCGGCTATGAAAAATTAAGGATTACTGTACATTAAAACAAAATTGTTCTGCGAGAATATAGTAAAAACAATCTCAAAACCGACTTTATTTAAAAAAAAAATCAAATATTCATGAACCATTATTCCAACTTCAATATTTTAAAGACAATCAGCAATGTCGTGACGTGACCATCAAAAAAAAATCAGCCCCTGATATGACGTTAACAAAGTGTAGCAGGGCTATCAAAATGGACGGGCCACGATCCTCCACTTTGTTGACGTCACTTCCGGGGCTGATTTTGTTTTTGATGGTCACGTTACGACACAGCTGATTGTCTTTAAAATATAAGTTGAAATGACGGTTCATGGATATTTGATTTTTCTTTAAATAAAGCCGTTTTTGAGATTGTTTTTACTTTATTCTGGCAGAACAATTTTTTTTAAATGTATAGTAAGCCCTAATTTTTCATAGCCGCTTCATTAGCTCACTCAAAAATTAAGTTTAAAGCAGAAGCGAATGTGACAATCACATATGACAAAGTCAAATACATGTCAAATATAACAGTTGACATGTGGTACATGGCGGGTAATTTGAATTCAAAATAAGGAATGCTAAATCTTGAAGATTTTAACCTTTTAATTATGTTGCTTCCTTACAAACCTTTGGTGAAATATCGGGATGGTGTCTGAGAATATTTCACTGAAATTTTGCGGAAATCTGTAGTGCCATTTTGAAAATATCATAAAAAAACTTCTGACCTCCCATAAGACCCAATGTAAAATTCAGCTCCGGGAGAACAGCTGATTTTTTCAGGGTCGTGGCCTCTATTTTTGTCTTGGCCTTGAGTGGAGCATCGTGGCCCGTCCATTTTGATAGCCCTGGTTATTCTTATATTAACCAGATCGTAACTGTCAAAAACTTATTTCAAAAATTATGAATTTGAATGTAGGTAACAACGTGTAAATTTTTAAATATTTTAGACTAAAAGATAAACATATTTCGTTTTCCCTGACAAGCAAAGCACTTTTTATACAAGAATTTTTTTTACTTTTACCAACCACCGCGTAGCTTGTATTTATTTAACAAAACCAAAATAAAATTGTCTTTGTTTACTTTGCTGGAACAAACTATGAAAAAAAAGACAAAAATAAAGGTTTTTAACCCGTATTTACCCAACAAAGCGGAACTATACATGCAAACCATGCAGCATGTTTTTACACATACTAATGCCTGGTTTTTTAGATTAACTGTTTCTTTTTTAACTCCACGCCCCATACATAATGATTAATGCGATGTTCTGTATGGCCTAGTTATAATATGGACAATTTTATTACTTTAAAAATTGTTTGTGTGCATTATGAGGTTCAGTTGTTGCTATATTGGTGGAGACCAGTGTTGCCACCCTCAGCGGCGTAGTGACGGCAGGGCGACCGGGGCACCTGCCCCGGGCGCCAAAGTCAGGGGGCGCCGAAAGGCGCCTCTTACATTGATTTTAAAACATGTTCGTAATGGGGGGGGGGGGGGCGCCATACTTTAACCTTGCCCCAGGCGCATGAAACCCTCACTACGCCGCTGCCACCCTCGACCCTGAGGTCTTCGGTAGAAGGCTTCGAGAAAAATCGGTAGGTTTCGGTAGATTTTTTAATCATCTTAGCAAGCAGTGCTGGAGAACTATCGATAGCTTGGATTGATTTAGTAGGTAATAGTTATTTACTTAACTAGTGCGGAAAGTGATACTTTTACGCACGCGACGGCAGTTGCCCGAACGACGCTTTGCGGAGTTCGGGCACGCCGTCAAGGGCGGAAAAGGCACTTTCCGCAAGAGTTAGGTACAAAATTTTTCCTAGTTGCATAAAAAGCTTGGTTTTACATTTTAATATATTTGGTATTTTTTACAATAAAACAGCAAAAAACAAATTCTGTTTTCACTTTTAATTTAATTGAGTTTATAAATGGGTCAATAAGTCTAATTAGGCCTCATTTTTAATTTAATTGAGTTTATAAATGGGTCAATAAGTCTAATTAGGCCTAAAATTCAAGGCGTGCGGAAAGTTCAACTTTCCGCACGTAAATGCGTGCGTAAAAGTGCACTTTTACGCACGCAAGTAGGAAAATTGTATTTCTACGATTTGTTTTTACTGACAAATACCAACATTAAGAATTAAATAAAAAAAATAGGTACATATTAGGTAGATAATATTATAAAAAAAACCTCAGGATTTATAATAGCGTGATCTTTAATGCCGCTTGCGGCTGCCGGCTGAGTATATCGTAAAATCCAAGAGATGGCGCCATACATACACTTAAAAACAATGGCTTGAAATAAAAATTGATCTTACATAAAAAGAATATTTTATTTATGGTGGCGATTACAAGGCGTATAAAAAAAACAAGTTTTTATCGAAAAAAAATCGGTAGAAAACTTACCATAGTTTTCTACCGATTTTTTTTCGTAAAGTAAAAGGCTAAATCGGTAGATCTACCGAAAAATCGGTATAGGTGGCAACGCTGGTGGAGACAATAAAGCATCGAGGGATTGGCAGGCCTGGCTCGTGCATTAAAGTCGTGAATGCTCGTCCTAACTAAAACTTAAACCTGCCGAATGTCGAACACAAAGACGAAGCTAAGTGTTTTCTTAAATTTGTTGCTTCTTTGGTGTCAGATTATATCAGTGGCATATAAAAGGGCAGGGGGGCTCGACCCCCCCCCCCCCCCGAACTCAAGATCTTTAATATATTTTCCACAAATTTATAAATACAAATATAAAACAGCATAAAATACGACCTCATGGAGTCTCGGCCCTACCCTGAACTGCCTCGAGCCCACCCCGAAACTTTTTTCTATTTACGCCACTGATTATGTTCCATTTCTGTAGAATGTGTTTTGAACAGAACATTCTGGATCGCAGTTTTACACGATTTTGAAAGAAAAAACACTTAAAAAGCATTTTTTCAGCCAAACCTAAAACGTGGAAAAAAAAACTAGAAAAAAAGAGTTTGCATTGGCAACGGGCCATGTCCGTCTCTTACTAACCGTTACTAATACAAGGATTTTTGGCACTCTAATGGTTTGTTTAGGAACAGTGTATAATTGCAAGTGATTTTTAGGAGCTCACACACACGTGCCATTAGGGACTTATTGCAATAGAGGCAGTAATTTTGCCAGATTTTGCCGGGCACTATTCTGAGAGTTTCGCGTAATAAGAACAGTTGTCTTCTTTGAAAATTGACCTGTGTGTATCATAAGGGCTGGAATAAATAGTGGCGCCATTATTAATGGAAAACAATCGACTAGATTTGGTATGTAAATTTTGAAAGATCAACTCTCAGTTTTCAGTGGAAACTGTTAGAATAGTGCCTGGCACTATTACTGCCTGGCTTTATTACAATAAGTCCCTATTGCCTTGCACGGATTTTAGGCGAATGTCATGCCAGTTTAAATGTGCCCAATGTCATTTGTCAAAACAAAAGTTAAATAATGTGAGCGCAACAATGCAAAATTTGGCCAACACACAAGCAAAATTAATAAAATAGGTCGGAAAATTTAAACTTTCATTTATGAACATTGGGTAATAATCTATTACGGTTATTTGAAATTGACATTTGCAGCCAACCAAAACTTAAATCGTTTCACATTTGTATTTTGCTTATGTTTTAAATATTTGTGATTATTTTTAATAATATTTGGGTTTAAAACCTATTTTCCTACACGGTAAAAGAATTGTCTTAGATCAAAGCAAATTGCTTTGAAGTAAAATAATTTGTGCTTTCCTATTCACCAAGAGAATATTTTCTTGATATAGCACAAAAAACGCCTTGCCTTTTATTTTAATGTAAAACAGAAATTGTTTTATTCTAAATTGGAACTGAATTAATCTAAGGCACCGTTTTCTCTGGAAGACAATTTGCTTTGTTACAAAATGGAGTATACTGAATCAAAACAATTAAAGAAGAAAAATAAAGTCTCATGTCAAGATTAAACGCTGCGTTGAACTAAAAAGAAATATTTTAATTCAAAACAAATTGTTTTAAGACAAAACAATTTATTTTTCACTTTCGCTAGAAAATAAATATTTTAAGGTTAGTGTAACTGAGGAACGAAATTTGGAGCGTGCAAAAACTATACGCGATTTAATCACGGATAATAGCACATTGACGGATTGGATTTGACCAAAGTAAAAGCGGCAAATTAAAAATGGCCGTCGTCCCGGCCTTTTTAACTATTGATATTTCGTTCTCTGGTCTGAAAATGTCAAGGGCTTGTCAACCGCTGTTTTTATTTATTTGTTTTTTTGCCAGTTTTTTTAATTAAATTTGGGATGAAATTTAACTGTTAAAAACTGTTTATTACTTTTTACATTAGAGTAAGAAAAGTCCGATAATTTCTTTATTTTTCAACAAAAATACAACAAAAACAACAACTGACAGCCTCCGTCATTTTTACAAGGCCGTGATAAAATCAAAGTATAAATAGATTTGGTTAGGCTGCCTACCAGTACCCAACTATTTTCACCACGTTTTCAATGATAATGGCAAACGCATGAGGTACCCACTCTTTCTATTTTGGTTGGTTATGAAATCCAATCTCTAGCTGTTCTAATATCTCTGGTTTTAATCAACAAGAACAAAAATATTTTTTCCTGAAAACAATTTCCAATTAGTTCGTGTTTTACGAATATTTATTACGTTTTTACTAGACCATAAAAAATATACAGTAGTCAAGAATTAAAATAAAAATCGGATTAGAATCTGTGTTATTCTTTTAAAAAATATATCTTAATAAATGGGATTACTAACAACTAGGGTTGACATATTTAGATATATTAATATATCCAAATAATTCAATATACAGGGACTCCACTAACAACTTGGTATACATTTCACATCGTTTCGACACCACGGATTATTGAATTTGACCAAAGTTTTTTTTCGCTTGACATTTTTGTTCTCTGGTTAAGAAATATTAAGTGCTTGCCAGCAGCTGTTTTTGTTTATTTGTTTTTGCTAGTTTTTTTTTTAAATTAAACTTGGAATAAACTCAAAATCTAACTCTTAGAAACTGCTGAGGTTCGTTTCGGTTCTCTTTCCATTAAAGTAGAGAAAGCCCGAGAATTTCTTTATTTTTGAAAAAAAAACATAACAAAAATAATAACAACTGACAGTCTCCGCCATTTTGACATGAGCGCTATAAAGGTTGGTGAGGCTGCCTAACACGTTGCCTACGAATTTCTTTCTATTTTAGCCAAATTTATAGCTTTTTTAGTGATATAATGTCAAACGCACTTTTTTAATTTTAATCGGTTGCGAAATCAGTAGGGGCACGCCCAATGATGCAGGTGAAGCGTTGCAGCACCTCTTTTTTTCAGACTAAATATAATAACACGGATCACCCAACAAATGATCCTTGATAATAATCTAAGATTCTAAGACAGGCCATAAAAATAAAAAATTGGAGCCGCGGCGCGCCCCGTAAGCAAAACCGAACGAGCTTTATTACCTATTAAACGTTAAAAAACCGTGAGCGTTCCCCGCCGCGGATTCTCTGCTGTCGAATTCTATGGCGACATGTCCCTCTCTCTTTCTAAATTTTGCAATTAACAGGCAAATGTCGAAATTTACTGCGAGAGAATGCGAGCCCAGAGTACAGACAAGCATTGTTAAAGCGATTTCTAATTTTCGTTCGCCTGTGTTTACTCGATATGCTGCGGGGTAAAGGCGTCCGTGGGTTGACAATGTCGCATGCTGTGGCAGGACAAATAATCAGGTGTTGAGCCTACATACTTTATTGAAATAGTGTCTGTTTACCGACGTATTGTTTACATTTGATTCTAATTCGGTTTTTATTTTATTAAGTTGTTATATAAATGGATGCTTCAAAATTTAAAACGTATTTGGAAAATTTTCCCACGCAAGCACTAATAATTTGAAGGAAATATACTCAGACATATTTAGAGGGTTTCCAAGGTTAAAAAATTAATTGCATAAAGATAACTAACTAACCAAACTATAACGAAGTTGACTGACTGACCCAAGACACTAGTGGTGTGCAAATACTATCTACTCGATACTTTAATATCTGATACATGGGCGGATTCGAAGTAATCGAGTCCTTCGACGCCAAATACTCGTTACTCGAATCCCGAATTGAACCGAAGCCGCAGTGTTACTTTCGTATCAATCGTATCGGCATCGGCCGTATGAGTAACAAGTTTGGAGTACTTTGAATCATTTGGACCGATATTAAGGAAGTTTATTATTTATATTATTGGATGTCTTAATAGTATTTTATGGAGCAGAGAGTTAAAAAGACTGTAAAATTTAACATATATTAAACAATGGTGAAAAGCACACTGTTGTATGGAATAGAGACTTGTCGCGTAACAGAAAAATACAAAACAAAAATGGAAAGTGTCGAAATGGATGCAATAAGAAGATCAATGAGAATATCTAGAATAGATCACATAAGAAATGAGATCATAAAAGAAAGAATGGGAATCGAGGGAAGCATAACGGATGACATCACCAAAAGGCAACTGATATGGTACGGCCATGTACAACGGATGAACGACGAAAGATTACCAAAGCAGGTCCTAGAATGGCAACCAATAGGGCGCAGGAAAAGAGGGCGTCCTAAACTAGAATGGCAACAGTCAATACAAAGATCAATGAGTCAAAAAAATCTGACAAAAGATGATTGTCAGGATCGAAGGAAGTGGAGAATAGGTGTCGGACAACGTAGAAAAACGTTCTAAACCGACATAGTAGTAGTAGTTAAGGAAGTTTATACACAGTTGTGCTGATTATTGACCGTTCTATGCACAAGCGTTTTGGTAGAGCGCAGCTTTTCGCGTCTCAAACTTATCTGTGAAGAACCATATCAGAGGAGGTACTGACAAATTTATCAACATTTTTGATCGAAAAAAAACTATTAAATTAATTAATTGTTTCACAGCCATTTTACGATGGCATTCTAAACAGGTTCGCAAATTTAAAGGATATACGAATTCGCCCCACATACACGCAGTAAAATTTAAATTAAATTGCAATTGCATCATCGTGAATCTACTATCTACCCGGTTTAGTTGATTTTAATGAATTAAGGTAAGTTGTTTATAGAATAGGTTATTAACATGGTATTTTATTTTTATGTTTTATATGTGTTTATAAAAAATGGAGGGAGGGAAATCCAATCTCTTGCTTTTCTATAATCTCTGACACATATTTTGTGACAAAACATCAGCTAGCAGCTTTATCTTTTGGGACGTACACAATAGCTGGAGGTCCGCGAGAGTTGAATGTAAGCGAACTTTTTTTAAGCAAGAAAAGGGAAGGAAGTTTTTTAGTCGAAAACGGGGGGTTAGAGACCGAGTAAAAGTTCTTTTGTGACGACGCGGAGTTGTTCGTCAAACGAATACGACCGTAAAAGAATGGCTTGACATTTATTTTTATAACGTTCTTTATACAAAAAGAAAAGTTTTTGAAACCCATCCTTTTGAGAGGGAGTTTTTATATCATCCATAATACAGCATAGTAAAAATGTCTATAGACAATATCAAGGGTCACGAACGTACGCAGAATGCAACTTAGGAAGGGGCAAATGCAAAAAGTGAAAAATAAAATATGTGGGTGAATATATGGAAAGTGACGGATTTTGACGTGACCTACACAAAAACATGTTCAAACATTTTTTTTAAAATAAAACTAATTTTATTTTTATAGTTCTATTAAATAACTAACAAGCAAGTTTATTTTTGGAAGATTATAAAAAATATTTTCTTTAGATAACAGAGGTTTTATGTAACAATCGTCAGTAACCTGGAGTGTCACCATTAGAATTTTACTATATCTTAATTAAATTATGTTCTTATAATCATTTATAGGAGTAATTTCTTAGTAAACATTAAAAAAACTACCTTTAGTTATTTAAATAGTAAAAACCAGAATTGTTTTAAAGTTACTTGTTTTTAAATATTAAAATTTCAACTTTGTCACCAAAAATTGCATTAGTTACCTGTGCCTTCAGATTTTTTATCCATTTGGCATTGTTGGATCATTCCCTTCAGTTGCTAAGTGAAAAATAGCTCTGTGAGCGGTTTAATTCGATGTCACACGTCTAAGACAGTGGGTGTGTCCTTTAACCGATCCATACTCGCGTGTGTAACCTTCAGTTTGATCAGTAACCTGGTAAGTTTCTAAAAGGTAGAACAACAAATAAACAATTTAAAAAATGGTGAAACATAACTACAATAGGATACACTTTTTGAGTTTTCTTGTTTATTAGACTCAATTTTAGTACTATTAATAATATCTGACCAAACGTGACAAACTAGTCAGTTACCTGTGCGTCAGTTACCTGTTAGAATACTTACAGGTTACTGACATGCTCTACAAGTAACTGATTCGGTTTTACAAGCTTTTATTTAGCTTCACATGTTCTGTCTTACTATCTAACTAACTATCTATCAATCATGACAATACAACATTAAGAAAAAAATATCCTCCCCTATACCCATCCCTTCTATAGAAAAATGTGTTTTTGACACAATTCCCGTTATCCGATTTGGATGAAATTTGGTATACATATAGTGATCCGATGACAATACAATATTAGGAAAAAAATATCCTCCCACTCCTACCCCCACCCCCTTTCATACAAAAATACGTTTTTGACACACTCCCATTATCCGATTTGGATGAAATTTGGTATTCACATAGTGGTCCGATGACAATACAACATTAAGACAAAAATATCCTCTCACCCCTTTCCCCACCCCCTTCCATAGAAAATGCGTTTTTGACACCCTTTCCATTATCCGATTTGGATGAAATTCGGTATACATATAGTGGTCCAATGACAATACAACATTGACAAAAAATATCCTCCCACTCCTACCCCCACCCCCTTCTATAGAAAAATGCGTTTTTGACACACTTCCCATTATCCGATTTGGATGAAGTTTGGATACATGTAGTCGTCCGATGACAATACAACAATAATAAAAAAATGTCCAATCCAACCCTAACCCACACCCCTTTCCATAAAAAAATGGGTTTGTGACTTTTATATACAAATTTTAGCATTTTTTTAAATTAATGCATTTTCATATAACATTTTTTTAAATAATTTTGTTTCTTCTTATAATCAGTTACCTGTACTGCAAAAGCTTTTTATTTTGAAAGAAAAAGTAAAAAATATACTTATTTTTAAAAGAAATCAAATATTAAAGGTTAGTTCTATATTTTCTCCCAACATTTGTGAAGTTTATTAGTGGTTATCAGTTACCTGTGAAGTGCATCAGTAACCTGATATGCTAAAATTAAAAACTGGCCAAAAAACAGAAAATATTTTAAAATTTGAACGTTTTTCCATGGCAACATGTTATTTGGTACTTTGGTCATATTTTCATTGGTTTTTTTATTTGTATATCAAGTTTCATGTATGTCCACAATTTTTGCTCCAAATCTGTTACTTTTCAGATATCTACCCATGTATCTATTGATTTAAAGAAAAGAAACGAGAAAACGAACATATACATCAGTTTTCTAAATCTTAACCTTATAAAAAAAACCGTCTGGAATCTTCAGTAAATCTGCTAAAACTTCTTCTACTTGTTTATTATTTTCTTACACTAATTTCCAATGTACACCAGTGGCGGATCCAGGGGGGGGCAGAGGAGCCCGACCCCGCCTCCCTGACATAGAACTTATTTTTTAAGTTTGGCAGCATCACTTATTTAAAATTTGTCACAAGTTCTACTTAATTTTTAAAAAAATTTCGCCTGTGGTGCCAAAAATCTCCTTGAGATACTAAATTTTACACCTCAGATCTATCAAAAATCGCTAATAACAAATATGTGATGTTTGCTGCATGCATGCCCAAACTGCTCAATCTATCCTTTAAAAAGATTTACGGTACTACATGGCAATGCTGGCAAAATATCTAGAGCAGTTTTTGTCGATGAAAAAAAAATAAAAAACGTCAATTAAAAGATTTATAAATAAAGTAAAGAACGTTAAAAAGTTGCAAAAATAATATCATATAGTAATTATTTGATGGTAGCACAGCAACTCATAAAATTTACTTCAACATTAAAAGTCAAAAGCGTGGAATTGACATAATCATTTTATTTGTCATTTTTGTGAATGTCTCACTCTCAATTATTTTTTTGAAAATGTGGTAAGAATCAAAATCCCAATAGTTAAACGGCGAAAATATTTTTATGGAAAATGCGATAAGAATATTTACTCAAAAATGCCAACAATGTCTTACACATAATAGCAATCAGTTTGGACATTTATATCATTAAAGAAAGATTAGTTCTTATTTTTAGTAATTCGATATTTTTTTTGTATTTGTCCTAGACTTTTTTTCAAACAAATCTTTAAATTAACGTAAAACCGTTTTAATTTGCCAAGTATCAAAACGGTTAAACTAAAAATCGTTTAACTAGCAATTTTGAATTTATATTTGTTAAAAATTTCCAGATCCAGACTAAATTTTTTTTTAAAACATTAAATATTATATTTTTTAACCCTAAATCAAAAAAATATTAAAGTGTTATTATTTTAAGATAATAATAGCATGAAGCGGAAGTGATAAAAAAAACCCAGGTCCGTATTTAATTTTTTTATGATAAATACCATATCTCAAAAACCAAACAATATTTTTAAAAATTGACAACGTCATTATTTTGCTCTGAAAAAGTTGCCATTAAAAGGTTCTCACAGTATGAAAATATCTTGCGAAATAAACGAGATACAAGGAACTATTAAAAATGCAATTTTTTCAAAAACGAAAACGAAACGAAGTATAAGCGAAACCAAGGGGTATAGCAAAAATCTGATTACATAATTTTTAAGGGCTCAAAAAAAGAGCATGGTAAGGTGCAATTAGAAAAACGATATCTTTAATAACAACCGGGTTTCCCATTTAATCCCATCGAAAATGTGACATGCTGTACAGGGAATGGATAAGACAGAACACTAAAAAGTCGTCGTCGAAGAAGGCATCAAGAATATTTGAATAAGAAGTGGCGAAGAATCGTACCAGACAGGGTAGAATGAGGGCTCTGGTTAATCAGGCTGAAAGCCACCAGGGGTTGTAATTCTACTTGAAGAAGAAGAAGAAGAATAAGATAGGAGTCCAGGGTATCTATTCTGGGTCTTGAACGATGTGACCATCTACATCACACGCTTCGACCAATCGCAAAGTCTTTGCGGTCGCGTGTTATGCGAAATGACTTGTCTCGACCAATGGCATAGTCGCCCGCTCTTTAGAGTTAGTGAATTTTACGCGTTTGAAGTAAAGATTTTCTCCTGCCCCGGTACCGACTGATCGATTCTCGCTCGGATCGTAGGAAACGCTTGCGCAATGGAGGTCTTTTCGCATAACACGTGACGGTCGGAGCTAATTTAAAGCTTGCTATTGGTCTAAGCGTGTGATGTGGATGGTTACATCGTTCAGGATTCAGAATAGATATACAGTTATTTACGATTCTAGCAGCCTTCAAAATTGTGGCTAGAAAAAGTTTTTAGTTCTATAAGGTTTAAGGTCACAGGATGGGCAATATATTCCATCAGTTAATAAAAAAAAACAATTATCAAAAAAGCCAATTTTACTTAACAAAATAGGTTAGTAATCCATGTAAAAAAACCTTTTTAATTATTTTTTGTTAGTAATCAAAAAATTATGTTTCATACCCAAAGGGGCAAAATGAAATTGGAAAAAAAAATTAAACATCTCTCTAGCTTTCCTACTTCCGTTTCCTCAGTTTCCATTTAAAAACCAGTTTGACGTTAACAATAAATACACCAAACCAATTCTAGTCTCGTTTTTAAAATCTTGGCGACATTTTATTTTTCCCGTTCTGCTTTAAAAAGTCATGTTTTCCTTCCGGTGCAAAAGAGCGGAAAAGTCGCCGGAAAAATGATTAATGTGATGAAAACGTGATGAAAACAACCCGTGAGGTGGAAAGAAATATGGGGGTGGGCGATATAATATATTATCAAATTGCTCTCCTTTCATATTTAAAAACGGGTGAACTAGATGTCTAACTTTAATTTTTCGTTAAACAGATGTCGATAGGCTAAAAACCACCTCTTTTTGTTTGTCCAAATCAGTAACCCCTGCATTTTGTCCTTTGAGATATCTGAAAAAAACCTTCGAAATTCTTCTACTACAATATTAGTAAAGTTTTAGCACTTTTGTGCTCTTTTTTAGACATATTTTTGACAAGCAAACCAGTTCAGATAATATTTTTCTTTCTGAAGAAAACACTTTAATTTTACTCTTTGTTTGAAACTCGTAGACAATGATTATGTAGAAATATAATTTCGGACTTCCATTGTCTTTATTTATTTTAAACATGACGTTTCGGTTAGTAAGTATCTCTAACCGTTATCAAGTGTAAACTAAACAATCTAGTCTCTAGGCTACTACTTATACTACTTGGTGTGCAGTCAGGTGTGACGGCCCGCCCCCTTTTTATTCCTAAGAAGCCTGTTTTCCTTAAGGAGTGGTTTACATATGTGAAACGAAACGCCCTCTTCAGGTCAGAGTAAATGAACATCTAAAAAGTACCCAATTAGGGGATATTGAAAAATCCGGTTTAGCGGATCATGCATGGTCAAATGATCACAGGATTCAGTGGTCAGAAGCTAAAGTTTTGCATAAGGAGTCGCATTGGCGAAAACGAAAGTTTATTGAAGCTGCGTTCATAATGCAGAACAAAGAAATTTTCAGTCAACCAAGCACGGACATACCAAACATATGGAAACCCCTCCATAAGGAATACAGGCTTCTTAGGATTAAAAAGGAGGCGGGCCGTCACACCTGACTGCACACCAAGTAGTATAAGTAGTAGCTTAGAGACTAGATTGTTTACTTTACACTTGATAACGGTTAGAAATACTTAGTAACCGAAACGTCGTGTTTAAAATAAATAAAGACAATGGAAGTCCGAAATTATATTTCTACTTTATTTTTAGTTTTAATACTTAAGTTTGTTATCAAATGTTAGACTTTCTATGTATTATTTTAAGTGTTGCTTGTCATAAACAAGTAGTTCAGAACGGAAATGTTTCTTATTATTCTTTCATTTTGACTATCGTGGGCTAATAAAAAACATCGTAATGGGGCAATAAAAATATATTCTGTAAATGATTACGAACAGGCTAAATTTTCGTACACAGCTTTATTTTTCCTAGACTGCTAAGTTTCTCCCCAGCAAATATACTTGAAAGTGATTCCTACCAGAGTGCGCAGGCGTAGACATGCTTCGTGCATTGGACTGACTAAACCAAGCATATGATTTGTAGAACAATATTGCCCTTAACTTTTAAACACTACAGAAGAAAAATTGCCAGTTACTAATTCTTTAATAGAACTTTTTTAATCTCGTAATTTATAATTTTAAGATAATTTGAGAGTTAATACCTGTTTTTTTTTTCTGTTGCCTAAAAAATTTGTTTAAAAGTAAATGGTCAGTCAGTCCGAAGCTCAAAAAATTACTGCGCCCGCAATTAGTTAGAAATTACTTTTAAGAATTTTCGCAGAGAAAAAAGTAGGCCATCTCGGCCGAATAAAACTATGTACGAGAATTTAGCCTGTTATTCATCACTTAAAAAATATACCGGTGTACAGCATGTCCCATTTTCGGTGGGATAAATGGGAAACTCGGTTATTATTAAAGATAGTGATTTTCTGATTGCACCTTACCGTGCTCTTTTTGAGCCCTTAAAAATTGTGTAATCAGATTTCTGCTAGACCCCGTAGCTTCACCAATAAAGGGAGTTTAAAAAAAAATGCATTTTTAATAATGCTTTATATCTCGCTTATTTTGCCAGATATTTTTATTCTGTAAAAACTTTTTTAAAATGACAAAATACACCTAAAATAGTATTTATAGAAAATTGAGTTTTTTTTTAAATGAAATTGTAGTTTACTTACCTGGTTATTCTCCACTGTTTAAAAGCATACCCGAGAGGCAAGGGAGACTCTAGGCTCCCTTATTTCCTAGAGTGGCGCCCGAGATAAAATTTCGATCGATTCTATCCCTGGAAATCCCAGGATTGAATCGACCGAAACCCTGGGACGTCAAAAGTAGAGGAAAATTCGTCAGATGACGAAACCCTCTTACAAATTTGGCAACTTTTTTAGAAGAAAATAATGACGTTATTAATTTTTAAAAATATTGTTTAGTTTTTGAGATATAGTATTTATCATAAAAAAATTAAATACGGACCTGAATTTTTTTTATTAGTATTTTGATTAGTTCGTGCTATTATTATCATAAAATAATAAAATTGAAATTTATTTTAAGGTAGGAAATTTCCAACATAAATATAAATTAAAGATTGATTTAACAAAAATTTTGAACTTAACAAGAGGACAGGAACACTATAATTTAAGAAAAAATAAATCGATCTCTGACGGATCTAATACCTTCCTAGCTAGCCTATTAGCACACTTCAAGTGAAGCCATAATATATCAGCCCTGAATACAGTTTTTTGTAAATATCTCAGAAACTAAAGCTTCTACAAAGTTTTTTGTTTAAATGCGGTCTACTATATTCCGAAAATCGTATATTGATGCGATGCACCGTTAAAAAATTAGCATTTTTAAAAAATTTTAATTGTCAAAAAACTGTCATGCCTTAATGGATTGTTAGAGTGTTGAACACTATTATACCTGAAAATTTTATGAAAATCAGTTTAACGGTTTAGGAGCTATCGTGTTACGGACAGACATATACAGACACAGACATCACGACAATATTGCTAGAATAGGTCAAAATACATCCAAATAACACCTTTTCGGCGTTTTCTCAAAAAAAAATTTCCTAGTAAATTTTACCTTCCTAGCCATTGCTGCGCGGGCTAGGCAGGTAATAAGTTAAGTCCCCTATACATAAAGTTTATAAAATAACGATGTTTTGAGGGGGAAAGAGGGTAATTCTTATCGAGTATCTTTTGGTATTTTTTATGTCAACGTATTACATAGAGGAGCATAGTGCAAAATTTTTAATTGCTAGCTGGAATTGCAATATTTCTACGTTAAATCCACGGCTTATAAGGGATGCTTGTAGTTAAATTAGATTTGCTGTATTTTACGAGATATGGGGGTTTTAATTGAGGTAGGTTTTGTTAAATCTGACAAAAGAAAAATTATCAAACAAGTTTCGTGGCTAATCGGGTGGGTAGCTTGAAAGCTTAACCTCACGGGAGTCCAAGATCTAATGGACACCTAATAAGTGTACGAAGTTAATTATACGGTTTTGTCTCTAATCCTATGTAAACAGTGGGAAAAACTCTTTCAAGAAGTGCCATCTACCGAGATACGAGAGAAACTAGAACAAGAGCAGGAGAAAATAAACTGCTATACACATAGATCAATGAAAAGATCGATTGCAAAAGAAAGAAACAAACCATTCGTGACCAACGACAGCTCTTCTGTCTTTTAGGCCAGATCAACGTTTGATTTTTAAACTCACGGGTTCTAAATTTCACGTTTGTTAGTATTATTTGGTTTAAAAATTCCGCTCATTGACGTTCGCGTGTCTGATGGCGGGTAGAAACGTTAATCAGCGTTGATCTCGCCTGAAAGACAGAAGAGCTGTCGTAGGTCACGGATGGTGTGTTTCGTTTTCTTTGCAATCGATCTTTTCATTAATCGGTATCTTGTTCTAGTTTCTCTCGTATATCGGTAGATGGCGCTTCTTGCGAGAGTTTTCCCACTATTTACATAGGATTAGAGACAAAACCGTCTAATTAACTTCCCGAGGTTGTCACATTGATCAAGCAGTGTACTGTGGAGTCCCATAAGGACGAAACAGTTATGATGATGTGTATGATTCATATATGAGTGGGCCTTGCAGCCCTTCCACTGCGACCACTAGTGGGTCTATTGTGGCTCACTTTTGAGTGGTTTCTCACCACTGTATGCCTAATCCTCCAAAAAGGTTAGCTATCAGTTTGGGTGAGACACTGTTCAGATCTTCTGAGTCAATCTGAGATTTACCGAAAGTGTTTTGACGTAAACATGGAATAGCCGGACATTCGCACAGTACATGTCTAACTGTTTCATCATCCTCCATACAGAGTCTACATTTGGTCTCTTCTGTTATTCCCATTCTGTGCATGGGTACTCTTAGTCGGCAGTGACCCGTAAAAAGTCCAGTCACTATACGGATCTCCTGTCTGGTAAGTCCAATGATATTTCTGGCTCTCTTCTGACAAGGTCCTTTAATGAACTCTTTAGAGTCAGCCAGTTCTGGTATATTCATCCAGTATTGTTGGAAGCTGTCCTCTATCCATCCCAATATGGTTAATGTAGCAGCATTGTATGATATGCCCAGGGCTGGTTCGGGGCCGAAAAATTCGGCAGATGCCGCTTCCCTCGCTGCCTGGTCCGCGGCCTCATTTCCCTCGTGCCCAGAATGCCCTGGTATTCACATTAATGACACCTTATTAGCGCTACCAAGCGTATTCAGCGACTCTCTGCAGTTCCTCACGGTTCTCGATGAGACCGTGTAGGAATCAAGCGCGAAACAGTTAACTGTCAACACTTATTAGGTATCCATTAGATCTTGGACCCCCGTGAGGTTAAGCTTTCAAGCTACCCAAGGAAAAATATGAGAGAAACAAAAATTTCTTTTTACCCGATTAGCCACGAAATTTGTTTGATGTTTAAATTCACGGGTACTAAATTTCACGTTTGAAAGAAAAATTATTTTGAATAGATTTAAATAGAAGTTTTATTTTGACCTCTACCTAATTTTTAGAGGAAATTGAATCTTTTGCCTACTCGTTAAAAAATCTTGCACAAAAAACCATTGGTATAATTTGGTATAGGTGTAACATACCAACGAACGTTCCCCGTCAAAACATAAAAGCAGGAACCATGGATAGCTGAGCACCACATCGATCGACCGACCGTGCCGTACAACATACTCTCCTACTATACTACTTATATGGCTGTACTACAATAGACACGCAAAATGTCTTAAACGAAGAAAGTTATAATTGTATATATTATTAGGGACTTATTGAAACAAAACCTGACTTTATTTTAAAGTCGACTTTATTCTAACAGACTTACAAAGAAAACTGACAACTGACCTCTCAAAATTGACATACCAAAGTCAAATTTAAAAATAAAGTCACTAACTTTCATTTAATACATACAGACACTAATAAATCCGGTTCTTAAATACACAAAGGCCGAATTTTGAAAGAAAGCAGCTGCTTCTTGTATATAAATCTGTCACAATACGGTCGATTTTAAATTAAGGTCAGGTTTTATTCCAATAAGTGTCTATTATTTGTAGATAAATATTATTTAGCTATATCAAGGCGCTAATACTAAGATATATCATAACAAAAACATTTCATGTAAAAGAAGCCAAGTGCGCAAAAATGGTATTCCCGTAAAAAAAATTGAGTTAAAAGGAAAGCCAAGTTCTCCAATACAAATTTCAAAATGAAATGTTGTTACTAGTTTGGAAATGTTTTCCTAAACTGTGCTATTACAGCCAAACTGTTTATGTTCAATTTAGTAATGTGCTTAAGAGTAGAGATGGGCCAACCTGCGATTTTGGTGGAGCAGTGACAAGACGTGACTGCTCCAGTCGCGTCACGGTGACAAATAGCAGTGATTTTTTGGAGCAGTTTAACCAATACACACCTTTAGCGAAATCGCAATCTAGAAAATTGTTCCCTATTCTGCACTGTGCTGGCGCGTAGACGCGGCGTGACAGACGGAGCGGGCGGGCAAACAGTCACTGTAACTGCTAGGGGTACTCGCGATCGCGACTTTACGCTGCGACGGACGCCGCGCGCCGGTGCTGTGGTGACGTGGGGGTTCGGTCGGGGCATCAGTGCCAGACTGTGACAAAATGTCACTGCTATTTTGTTCAGACTGGAGCAGATCGTGACTGCGACAGACGAGTCACAGTGACAAAGTCACAGTTCGTGAAAACGCAACCCACCTCTACTTAAGAGTTATTTGCAGCCGTAATAGCCAAGTTTAGAAAAAAATTTCCAAACTGGTAAGAATTTTTCATTTTGAAATTTGTATTGGAGAACTTGGCTTTACTTTTATCTCAATTATTTTTATGGAATTTCATTTTCGCGTTCTTGGCTTTTTTTACATAAAATGTTTTTGTTCTGATTTCACTCATTTTTTAAAGGATTTGGATAATTTTGTCGGTATACTGGCAAAATCCACCAAGTCAAAAAAGTTAGATTTGAGAAAATTTTCATTTTAAGAAGTTCTGAAATTAGGAACAACATTTTGAGACATTGGTTTGAGTGAGAAACTCCTGAATTTTACATGATTAATGTCTTCGATATTAGAAAACGTATGTAAACATGTAAAAAAAAGTTATTTTTTTAAATTTAGTTACTTTTTATAGACTTTGTGAAGCCTGTGATTTAATGTATTTTTTAAATTAGGTTTTAACGGCCAGGCTTGATCCTGGCTGGTTTTATTAAGATAAAGACTTAATATATTTTTTCTAATATGCAAATATCTCAAAATCTAAAAATAATTAATTAGTGGAATTTGCTTGTATACCGACTATATTTAAAGTAGTAAAATATGCGGAATATTGTTGAAAACTTTTGCAATGCCTTATTAAAAATTTTGAGGTTTTTTAATTTCTTCCTGTGGTTTTATCATAGTTCAGCTCTCTAGCGTTCTTGGAACTGGGCAATGTTACTTTTACATAAATTTACATGTAGAGGGGTGAAAGGTAAATGAAAATTTTGATGTTTTTAAATTTTTTCCTATAGTTGTATCATAGTTTCTATCAGTCTTTGAAAGCTCAGCTCTCTAGCGTTTTGGAACTGGACAATGTTACTTTTACATAGTTTTACATTTTTAGGCGAGGGAAGTTAATTAAAATTTTACGGTTTTTAAATTTTTTTCTATAGTTTTGTTATAGTTCCTATCAGTCTGCCAAAGCTCAGCTCTAGCCATGTATAGGGAAGGGAGTAAATTAGAATTTTGAGTTTTTTTTTCCAAGGGTTTGTTCATAATTCGAAATTTCAGCTATGTAGCATGACTGGAAGTACAGTAGAATGTTGATGATCTATACCTGAGTGGGTGAGTGACAATTTCGACGTTTTTTTAAACTACTTTACTACTTTATGGAAGTCAATGAAACTAGGAGGGCTTCTTAACTCTATGAAGATCTACGACTGTGCAAAGTTTGAGTTTCGTAGCTCTTTCCGAAGTAGATTTTTGGATAGGTCAAATATGGGCTGAAATGTGTCAAGAAAATATGGTACAGCAATTTACTCAAACTTGGCGGGGCACAGCCGTGTGTCCAGATTAAAATCCTAATGGAGAAAACCATTTGTTTTTTGAGATATTTGAAAAAAATACAATAATTATTACTAGTAAGAAAATATGCGGAAATTCCACCTAAAACTAGATTTTCTTTGAAAAGTCAACTTTTATGTACAAAAGTATACTTTTGAAGAGAGTGGAACTTTCGAGTACGAAGAATACATTAAATATAATAATACTAAAAGAACAAAACGATTTGACTCGTGCTAAGTAAACATAGCTTCTATTGTTCTTAATCCTGAGATATTGTTTTAATTCATTTTTTTTTGCTAGCAGACAGTTTAATCATTGCATAATTTTAAATACAACTTAACGACCGATTTACCATATACACACTACAGTTTGCTGACGACTAAGTAATTGTAGCTAAGGATAAAGAAGACATGGAGTATATGATGGGAAAGTTAATGGAAGAATACCAAAAGTTGGGATTAGCAGTGAACGTGGACAAGACACAGTACTTTACTATTGGAAATGAATCCAGTGATTTAGAACTAGACAATGGACAAGTAATATCTCCATGCAATGAATATTTAAACGTGGGTGTCACATTTGATAAGACAGGAACAGACTGTAAAGAACTGGAAAAAATAATAGTAAAAGCAAAAAAGGTTTTTGGATGTCTGTTACAGTATTTTATGGAGCAGAAAGATAAAAAAGAATGTAAAATTTAACATATGAAACAATGGTGAAAAGCTCGCTGTAGTATGGCATAGAGACTTGTCGCGTAACAGAAAAATACAAAACAAAAATGGATGTAATAAGAAGATCAATGAGAATATCTAGAACATATCACATAAGAAATGAGATCATAAAAGAAAAAATGGGCATCGAGGGAAGCATAACGGACGACATCACTAAAAGGCAACTGATATGGTACGGCCATATACAACGGATGAATGACGAAAGATTACCAAAGCAGGTCCTAGAATGGCAACCAATAGGGCGCAGAAAAAGAGGGCGTCCTAAGTTAGAATGGCAACAGTCAATCCAAATATCAATGAGTCAAAAAAATCTGACAGAAGATGATTGTCAGGATCGAAGGAGGTGGAGAATAGGCGTTGGACAACGTAGAAAAACGTTCTAAACTGACATGATAATAAAAAATCATTTTAAAGCGGTATGTTAACTTGACTTTTTTACATCCCTTATCAAAAAAGAAAAAATATCAAAAAAATTTAAATTGTGCGAATTTGTTGGTTTGATCTGCCTTATTAAACGAACTCCAACGAATGGGGTCGTTCGCATTTTTTTTGTTTGATTTGGACGGTTTAGCGAAGGACAACGAAGGTTTGTCTCTAGTATGAAGAATAGATATACAGATATACTACAAAACTGGAACGGCTGTCGAATCCTTTACAAATGTCAATAAAAAAGTTTTTTAAAATATACAAAAACCACAAAATTTTACGATAAGGTGTTTCAACTGGTTTGATTTAATGTAAATGACATTCATAATCAGGTTTTTCAGTTTTATATTAGTTCTTAAAATTCCAATTAAAAAATAAATATACTGGTCACCAGGGACCCTTCTACCTTATTGTTTTTTAACGATTTTAACGCATTATGGACGAAAATTGAGTGTGCACGGTAAAAAAATTGTTTAAGATCAAAACAAATTGCTTTGAAGTAAAATAATTTGTGCTTTCCTATTTACCAAGAGAATATTTTCTTAATATAGGACAAAAAATGTCTTGCCTCTTTATTTTAATGTAAAACAGAAATTGTTTAAACTTATATGAAGACAATTTGCTTTGTTACAAAATGGAGTATACTGAGACAAAACAATTAAAGAAAGAAAAATAAAGTTTCATTTTATTGCGTTGAACTAAAAATAAATATTTTAATTCAAAACAAATTGTTTTATTCAAGTATAAAAGGCAACTTCATAAGGGTATAGTCAACCACGGACACCGGTGTTTCGAAAAAAGGCATTTCCATCCTCAGCGTGGCTTGCCTGACACAAAGTAGAACAATCTGACTTCAAGATACAAGGTAAATCAAAAAGAATGAAAAAACGAAAACGTCCACCGGTCTATAAGGAAGAAAGACTTTTCGTCACAGTTCAACCAGACCATGCTGTCACCGTCTCCACGGTATCGGTTTGTAACCGAAAACAATGAGTTAATCAATCATTGTTTTCAATCAATTTATTCAAGAAAAGAACGTGTTTTCATTCTAGACAAAATTTTTTCAGCATTCAAATTGTGGCAGCCCTAAAATTGCCCATTTGTTTGATCAAGGCCAACACAAAAATAGAGGCCACGACCCTGAAAAAATCAGCTGTTCTCCCGGGGCTGAATTTTACATTGGGTCTTATGGGAGGTCAGACGTTTTTTTATGATATTTTCAAAATGGCACTACAGATTTCCGCAAAATTTCACTGAAATTTTCTCAGACACCATCCCGATATTCCACCAAAGGTTTGTAAGGAAGCAACATGATTAAAAGGTTAAAATCTTCAAGATTTAGCATTTCTTATTTTTAATTCAAATTACCCGCCATGTACCACATGCCAACTGTTATATTTGACATGCATTTGACTTTGTCATATGTGATTGTCACATTCGCTTCTCCTTTAAACTTAATTTTTGTGTGAGCTAATGAAGCGGCTATGAAAAATTAGGGCTTACTATACATTTAAAAAAAATTGTTCTGCCAGAATAAAGTAAAAACAATCTCAAAAACGGCTTTATTTAAAAAAAAATCAAATATCCATGAACCGTCATTCCAACTTCAACATTTTAAAGACAATCAGCTGTGTCGTAACATGACCATAAAAAAAAACAGCCCCGGATGTGACGTCAACAAAGTGGAGGATCGTGGCCCGTCCATCTTGATAGCCCTGGTTTGATTTGCCTTCAACGGCGACTGCGGCAAGTATTCCTGACTAACCTGTCCAAAAGCTCAGGGGCCGTTACTGAATAACAGCACTTTCTCTATGAAATCCCCCGCCTCCAGAAAGAAAAGCTATCCATGTGTCTGGACACTATAGCTTTCTATGAATTTTTAACGAACTATTCTCTGTCACGGAAGAAAAACATCGTTTTAATAGGCCTGTTTATTTAAACAATGGATTTAATTGACCTTTGTCGCTTCTTGTTGATGTATTTTCTTTGTAGTCGATTGGACGAGTGGGGAAAGGGGGCATAATGGGATATGGGGGTAAAACGGGATACCTCAGGTTTAGGTAAACTGCGCAAGAAAACCCCTGATTTATAGGTTGCCGTTCGTTAAAGTTAGGCAAAGTTCGGCCTTGCCGTTCGCAAAAGTTGGAGATAATTCACCTTTATTTTTCGCCCTTAGAGATTTCTAGTCGGCCACGTACTTCACACTTAGTTAGTTTATTATTTTATTTTCCTATTATTTTTTTCTTTATGACAAAAGCTAAGTCAGTAAAGACTCCATTTTAAACAAAAAAACTATGAAAAAACAATTTTGTTGGGTTATTATTACCGAACGGTTGCCAACGGAAAACGGCAGCCTATAAATGCTAAAATCCGTGTACGAACTGTGAACCGTGAACGTAACCGTGAACGGCAACTTATAATGCAGGGGTTCGGTTCGGTTCGGTTCGGTTCGGTTCGGTTCGGTTCGGTTATCAGATGTTTTATCTACATGACTGGTTCAACTCTCTGCAATATGATTGGTGCTGTTCGGTTGAGGTTAAGTCGGTTTTTGCTCAACATGTGATGTTGTGCGCTGTTTATTATAAAAAAGTACGCATTTTGTGACGGTAAGTATATTTTTTACAGATTTTTTTAAGGCAAATTTTGCAAAGTCAACTTTTTACAAAAATAAAATAAAAGTGTGATAGTGTTTTAATCGTTTAAACTGAAAATGAAAACATAAAGATAACATATTTGGGCAACCCTATTCCAAATGACGAACGCAATGGTGATCATTTAATACGAGAAATAAGCCTATAAAATTAAGTATCCCATTTCGCCCCCATTTCCCCTAATAAAAATGGATCGCTATATAAACAATCAGGCCAAATAAAAAGACCCAACTTTGTGGGTGGCGCATAAATATAGATTCAATTGAACATGACTGAATTGCGGTTCAATTGTTTGAACAAATTCCCATTTCGCCTCTTTTTGATTCAGCCAACTCCAAATCAGTGGCCAAATTAAAAGGGGGCCCAGTCTGTCTTCTATTATTTTGTGTTTTGAAATGTTTCGTTTATTTATTAAAACTTTATCAACGATTAGAAATCTAAGTAAATGAATTAAATGGGACTCCATAGTTTATTATAAAGGACAAATAATAATTGTCTAAAATCATAAAGGAAAATGGCATAACAGTCCTATGTTAAAAACGGAATTATTGATAACCGGACATTATCAAAAACGTCATTCTTTAAAATAAGACAAGAGCAAAATCGAAGTTCTGTATAGTCATTATCAAAACCGGACAAAATCATAAAAATGGGTCATGCCTAGCTTGTGACGTTCACCTAAACAGAGCGGTATCTACATAGTTATGGCTATAGCACATACGAAATTTTCATTAAGCAATCCATCATCCTTAAAAAAGGTCAAGTGTTGGACTCTAGGTTACGATTTATTTGCAATTAATTGACCAAGAGGTTTGGTTAGGTTCGGTTTGGTTCGGTTTGGTTAACACCGATTTGGACCTCTTAAAAGAAGGACAGGTTCAGGGAAAAAAAAACATTTTAATTTTTTTATGTATTTTTGGGTTCAATAGTAACAATATTATTTGTTCCCAATTTAAATTTGCCTCCAAACCATGATACCGATTTGTATGAGAGGAAAAGGGACGGAACCAGTATACATGAAAAGAAAGGAGAGAGTTGTTCATGCTAGGCCCTTTTTAATTTTATCCGGTTTTGATAAAAGACGTTATACTAAACCACGATTTTGATCTTGTTTTGTTTTGATGAATTACGTTTTTGTATATTGTCCGGTTATTAATAATTTCATTTTTGTCATTGGGATAGGGATTCAATTAAATGTCGGCATCGGCATAAGGTAATATTTTTACTTTAGTAATCATTAGTTTTTTCTTTAAATTTGTATGTTTTTTATCGAATTAAAAAAATAATTTTTGTAAAGTGAGACATTCGATACAAATTGTATAAAAAGTGCTTATTTTCTAGTCGTCAGCTTTGTTAAAAGCGGCAGTAGCATTATTATAGCATGCGGAAGTGAGGTATGGCCATAAAAAGAAAAAAAAAACATTAAAATCCCTCGAAGCTACAGAAATAGATTTTTGGAGATGAGCTGCCGGAAAATCAAAGCTAAATAGAGTACGAAATGAAAGATAATGAACCTTTTTTACGACAATGCTACTGTGACTCGCTTAAAAGTGGTAGGTATCGTATAAAATCAGGGGCGCAATTAGGAGGGATAGTTGGTGGAACAGCTCAAAATTAGACCCCCTTAAATGTAACGAGCATAATGTCAGGGGCGAACTGACCAAGTTAGTTAGCACTATTACTGCCTGGCTTTATTGCAATAATTTGTTTAGTTGGTACATGACCAGTCGGTTGCCTTAGTGGTGGAGGCTACTAATTGACAACAAAACCATTTTAATTTCTTACCTTACTTTACGGAACTATGAATCCAGCTTTAGAATTTTTCTGTTTATTTTTTTATTAAAGTAAGTGATATTTTAAAGTTATTTGAAAGAATATTTTATGTTTAATCTGGAGCATTTGTATCCTGTTGTTGAATAGTACAAAACATGCAAATCATCAAAAAATGTTAAGAAAGTTACTTTTTTTTTGCTAAAAATGCTACCGAAATGAAAAAAAACTCAAAATTCTAGCACTACAATAAGTGAAAGAAATGTCAACTTAAGTGGAACTATGACAGAACTTGCAAATCCTTAACTCAAACTAAGTAGAACTTAGGGCTTAAGTGCTAGGTGAGAAAGTGGACCTTAGTGACAGTTGCTGCTCTCCAAGACGAGAATTCGCCTCGGCATAACAGAACAGAGGCTAAAGTAGGAAGCTACATTTTATATCGAATTGCAGTGGGACGAAACGGTTATGAACCACATGGTTAATTATAATGAAAAGGATTTCATTATTTCAGCGACGTAATCGTCTTTGTCAAAGACAATGCGTCTCGCACCTTGAGGTGCGGTGATGATGGGTTTTACTTTATAGTCCGAGATATGCCATCAAATTTCATACTCGACTGAGTTAATAGTAGCTGCGTTTGAAAATTAAACCCGAGGATTCCCTGCTGCAAAAATTCATTCGTTTATTCTTTTCAATATAAACGGGGTACGATCTTTTATTTTATTGACCTCATAGCCAGATCCAGGATTTCTAGAGGAAAGGGGAAATGAGGTAGCAAAAAGCAAAACATTCTCTAAAAATCAGAAAAGTTTCATGGCTAATCGGGCAAATAAAGCTTTGAAACCATTCAGGAGCCATTAACAGAAAATCACAATCTAAATTGATTTTTGTTTGTCATTTGTACTTACCTGCACTTAGAGTCCCTGTATGTTGACATATTTGGATATATTAATGTATCCAAATATGTCAACATACAGGGACTCTTCCTACACTCAATCCGTGGTCACACTGTATGTATCTAGCCATGACTTGGTTACCTCAGGACTCTTAAAAAATCTTTTAAGTCACAAAATTTTTTGTAGATGGATTTAATAGTATAAAAAATCCAGATGAACAAAATACCTTATTTGGTTTTATAACGGTTGCGTCGACGATCCTATTCCTCAGTAAGAGTAAGGATGCTTAGAGGCAAGGGTCATCTAACGGTTACCATAACCACAACGTAAACAGTTTATAGGTTTTATAACAGGATTATAAATAGGTTGCTGCCACTCTTATACGATTCTTCATATAAGGGTTCCAAGAACGTTCTCGTCACCTTGCTATAAATACAGTCAAACCTCTATAACTCGAACCTGAAGGGACAACCAAAATAGTTCGAGTTATGGAGAGTTCGAGTTATAGAAACTCGAGTTACATGGGTTAAAATACATGTAAAAAGCGCAGGGACCGCTTAAAAGGTTCGAGTTATAGAGAGGTTCGAGTTATAGAGGTTCGAGTTAGAGAGGTTCGACTGTATTTAGGTTTTGTAATTTGGTAGCCGAAAACTTCTAGCAACACCTTATGAAACATGAAATGTTACTTGGGTCCCCTGTTCTTCTTTTGAGAGGTCAAAATTGGTTAATTGGTCAATTAATTGCAAACGAATCCTAAGGGTCCAACACGCCCCGCCTTGCTTAATGACAATGCCGTATCTGCTATAGCCATCTCTATATCGATAAGGCGTTTCCGTTAAGCATGGCAGTAAATAGTTGTAGCTCTTCGTTCGGTAAACAACACAGAGTAGGCTTGCCTTCTTATGATATTTTCCTTTTTAATTTTGTTCAGTTTTGATAAAAGACGTTATATAAAACTTTGATTTTGCTCGTGTCTTGGTGATGAGTTACGTTACGTTAACTTCGCAAGATTTGTCACTTGACCAGCAGTGTTCTGAGGAGTCCCATAAGGACGAAACGGTTAACTGTCAACACTTATTAGGTGTCCATTAGATCTTGGACCCCCGTGAGGTTAAGCTTTCAAGCTACCCACGGAAAAATATAAGGGAAACAAAAAACTCCTTTTTGCCCGATTAGCCATTAAACTTGTTTGATTTTTAAATTCACGGGTACGAAATTTCACGTTTGTTAGTATTATTTGGCTTAAAAATTCCGTTGATTGACGCTCACTGTCTTGATGACGGGTAAAAATGCAAAATGCGTTGATCCGGCCTGAAAAGACAAAGAGCTGTCGTAGGTCACGGACTATAGTTGTTTTCTTTTATTTGCATTCGATCTTTTCATTGATCGATATTGTATAGCAGTGTTTTCCCTGCTTTTGTTTGTTGTTTCTCTCGTATCTCGGTAGATGGCGCCTCTTGCTATAGTTCGCTCACTAATTACATTTAATTAGAGACAAAACCATCTGATTAACTTCGCAAGATTTGTCACTTGACCAGCAGTGTTCTGAGGAGTCCCATAAGGACGAAACGGTTAACTGTCAACACTTATTAGGTGTCCATTAGATCTTGGACCCCCGTGAGGTTAAGCTTTCAAGCTACCCACGGAAAAATATAAGGGAAACAAAAAACTCCTTTTTTGCCCGATTAGCCATTAAACTTGTTTGGTTTTTGACAATGTCCGGTTATTAATAATTCCGTTTAATAAACTATAGGGGGCCGTCTACCGACATTCCGCCACCCAACCGAACTAAGGTAACTGATGATGAGTGTTACGATCCTCAACTCATTATCAGTTACCTTAAACCGAACTATTTAAAATATTTAAATTTTCTGCTTGAATAGGCTAAAAAACTTTTTGTCAGAAGTTTTTTCTCGGGTAAACTCTTTGCGTGCGAAACAAAATTAATTAAAATTTAAATGACTCGAGCTTCATTAACAAAGTGACTCCGAAAGCACGAAATTTTGAAGCAAAAACGCTTTCGACAAGCCCTCTCGCCGTGATACAAAAACGAGACATAAAAGAGTCCGTTTTCTCTGGGAGATCTTTTGACTGTAAAAATAGCAACAAAATTTTTTTGTTTTAGTCGTAATTTTCTTTGATAGAAAATAACACCTTTTAAGTGATAACATTTTTAAAAAGAATACTTCTTTTTCGTTTACTCTTTTGAATTTACTGTGCATACCGCCAAGCCAACAATCACTTCCTCGTAAAATGTGGCACTATAAATCGGCAAAATGGAATGACCTTAAACAGTTTTACCTGGATTTTCCATGGCAGGAGGTTTGCTTTAAAACAGCTGATCCCACTATTTGCTGTAATGAAATAACAAAAGTAATCTTATCTGGAATGGATGCATATATACTACATACAATAAAACGCAGAGCTAATGCAAAACCTTGGTTCAACAGCCAGTGTCAAACGGCTGTACAGAAAAAACACAGAGCATATAACCTTTGGAAACGACAACAAACCGCTCAAAACCACACAGAATTTATAGAAGCCAGAAATAGTTGCAAAATTACTATTGACGCCGCCAAAGAAACATACAATCAAAGAATAAAAAACAGGTTGCTGAATTGTCCAAGTAGTTCTAGGTCCTTTTGGTCTCTTGCAAAAGCCGTTGGATCAAACTTCACCAAGTCATCCATACCTCCACTTACAGATAAAAATACTCACTTAGCCACAACATCAGAGGAAAAAGCCAATATGCTGGCCAAAATCTTTTCCTCCAACTCAAACCTAACAGTGCCAAATGGAAAAACTCCACCGTTCATTGAAAGGGTTTCCCACAGTATGCCAGAGGTACCCTTTTGTCACAGAGAAATACGAAAATCCCTTAAAAAGTTGGATACAAACAAAGCAATGGGTCCAGATGGCATTCCCGCGATAGTACTCAAAAATTGTGCTAGCGAACTCACCCCAACTTTCGCAAAATTATTCAATTTATCTTATAGGCAAGGAGTATATCCATCATCATGGAAGTCTGCCGCAGTACAACCCATTCCAAAGAAAGGAAAAAAGACAGATCCGTTAAACTATAGACCAATTGCTCTACTTCCGGTGATATCAAAAGTAATGGAAAGAGTTGTGAACAATCACCTAACCAAGTACTTGGAAAAATACAAAATTATCAACGACAAGCAATACGGATTTCGAAAATATAGGTCAACTGGCGATTTACTTACATACGTCACTCACTTATGGCAAAAAGCGATTGAGTTGCGAGGTGAAACAAGAACAATTGCCTTAGATATATCTAAAGCATTCGATAAAGTCTGGCATGAAAATCTGCTCAACAAGCTCAAAGCAACGGGATTGCCGCCGAGACTTTGCACTTGGTTTGAAAGTTACCTTAAGAATAGATCCATTTATGTTGCACTGGATGGCCGGAACTCCAACTCTTACCAAATAAATGCTGGTGTGCCACAGGGAGCAATCCTTTCGCCAACACTTTTTCTGATTTACATAAATGACCTCATAGATAAAACAGTAAATCCACTTTATTGCTTTGCAGATGATGGCAATGTAGTCTCCTCAGTCATACCACCCACTCAGTGTCTATCCGCACGTGAATTCCATCATCTTAGACTAACTCAAATATCGCAGATAAATAACGACCTGGAGATAATAGAGGACTGGGGCAACAAAAACCTTGTACAGTTCAACGCGCAGAAAACCCAAGCAGCCCTGTTTTCAAAAAAGACCAGCACCGGTGAGCCAAACATCATGCTATCTGGAAGTGCTGTCACATTGCAGAGCCAGTTGAACATCTTAGGAGTCACTGCAGAGACCAACATGTCTTGGCACAGTCACGTGGCAGATATAGCTAAAAGGGCGTCCCAAAAGCTTGGGGTGCTATTTCGTACAAGACATCTGTATACACCAAGCCAACTGCTGACACT
Organism: Aspidapion aeneum; assembly: GCA_963576565.1. Taxonomy (NCBI): domain Eukaryota; kingdom Metazoa; phylum Arthropoda; class Insecta; order Coleoptera; family Brentidae; genus Aspidapion; species Aspidapion aeneum. Next base: position 114,617,132 of record OY755043.1, read on the forward strand.
ATACAAAGCCCAGATTCGACCAACTATGGAGTACTGCTCACATATATGGAGTGCGGCACCCAAACATACCTTAATGCTTTTGAACACCGTGCAAAAGCGAGCTATCAAGCTGATCAATGACCCCGCACTTACCCGTAGCTTGGATAGTCTCGAACATCGAAGAACTGTGGGCGATCTCTCTCTCTTCTACAGGTATTATCACGGAAAATGCTCTAAAGAGTTGGCACGTATGATCCCCCCGGGAGTAGCACCTACTAGGCGAACACGTCAAACAGACGGTAACCATCAATTTACTGTCAAAATAGAGGCACCAAGAACCTCATTATATCAGAATTCATATCTCTGGAGAACAGCATCGCTGTGGAATAAACTCCCTGCGACAGTTTTCCCTGCAGGTTACAACCTGAACCGTTTCAAAACCAACACACACCAACATTTCCGCGCACTTGCCGCTTGTCGAGCGTGATAGGGATCTCCTTGCGAGTGCGCATACCCGTAAAAAAAAAACTGTTGCCAATCGCTTTTTACTTCAAATATAAATTTAAAAAAATCTACACTTTCGTTTTGAGGTACTGACAATATTTTTTATTTCTTAATATGTAGCTTAATTTACCGAATGCTGCCCAGGCCAATCTTACTCGTCTTTTGATTTCAGCTGTTTGGTTTTCCGGGTATTCCTCTACTTGTTCTATTTTCATTTGGTTTATTTTGACCGTAATATCCTCATCTGTGTTTGTTATGACTTTAGTTTTAGTGTAGTTCATACTTAAGCCTCTATTTTTAGCTGCTATATCCAGTTCTTTCAGCATTTTTATCAGTTCTTCTTTCTTGTCTGTTATTAAGGCAATATCATCAGCATATCTTAGGTTGTTCAAGAATTGTCCGTTTACTTTGATGCCTATTTCTTCCCAATCCAAGCCTTTAAAAACATCTTCTAAGGCCTGAAGAAATTATTTAGGGGATATTGTGTCATGCTGTGTAACACCTCTTATTATGCGGATTGGCTTGGTTCCTTCATGGATTCTGATTAATGTTGCTGCTTCGCTATATATATTGGTTATTAAGTCTGTATGTCTGTGATCTATTCGCCTATTAATTAAAGATTCATTTACTACCCAGTGCTTAATGCTATCGAAAGCTTTTTCGAAGTCTATAAACGCAATATATAGTGGAATGTTATATTCGTTGGCTTGTTCTATTAGGATTTTCATGGCTAATAAGTGGTCAACTGTACTGAAATCTTTTCTAAAGCCTGCTTGTTCCTTTGATTGATATCCTTCAAATTTTTTTGTCAGTCTATCTGTTAATATTTTCGTGAAAAGCTTATAAATTATATTGAGGAGTGTTATAGGTCGATAGTTTTTAAGGTCTATTCCATCGCCTTTCTTGTGTAGAATAATGGTTATGATTCTTTCAAGTTGTTTGGGATTATTTTTTATTTTAGTATTTTATTCAGGCGAATATGGAGGGTATTAACTAAAGCTTTACCACCGTACTTGAGCATTTCTGCCGTTACTCCGTCTTTTCCATGTGATTTGTTATTTTTCATTTTCTTTAATGCTCTCTTTATTTCCGCTTTGCTTATTTCAGGTTGTAGCTCTGAGTTTATCTTATTTTTGTTTGGAGTTTCTTCTTCTGTATAGAATAGTTGTGTGATATTTATGATATCCTCTTTAACGTTAGTTTCTATGCCGTTAGTATCCTTTATTTTAATTATTTCATATCTACCTAGAGTCGGCTTTAGACATTTCATATTTTTATTATTTTCTATACCTCTCTTAACTTTAATTTCTTGGTTCTTTCTTTTATTTTCTTTTTTAATTTTTCTTATAGTTTTATTTATTTCTGTGTATTCTATAGATGTTCTTTTTCCTTCTCTCTCGAGGGTCCGCTTTTTTTCCATCAGTCTCTTTATTTCTTCTGATACACAATTTTTCCTCTTTTTATATTTCTGTGCGATATTTTTTCCTGTTTTGGTCATAGCTCTCTTGTCAGCATATCATTTATTTCATCTATATTTTTAATAACTATACAAAAATAAATCACTGGGAGCAAGATCAGGCGATCTTCCTGGCTATAAGATGGTTCCTCGTGTGCTTATTAATCGTGTAAATTGGGCGAAAAGATTCCTATGTTCCCAGCTTGTATCGTGGTTTTCCTTCTTTCTGTGTTTCAAGCTTCCAAAACCAGAGCCATTAGAATCCTAATCTTTAATTTGAGCGCTTATATCGCAGGAATAAAATTTAAATATCTGAAGATTCGATTGAAACACTGCGCTTGCACACTTTTTATACCTTTTTGGATGAGAGACAACAGCATGACCGTACTTTTTGCGTTGTATTTTGGCATACGGCTTCTTTTCTGTGTAGTTTAAAAAATAAATAGAAAACCTAAAAATAATTGACGCGTTTTTATCGTCCAGCTCAAGATCGAAGACAAGCCAGAATCTGAGGGCACGGCAGCTCCCGGCCAAGTTCGCGCAACTGCTGTACGATCTTTTCTTGAAACATTTCAGACCATATTTGACCTATCTAAAAATCTACTTCGGAATGAGCTGCGAAACTCAAACTTTGCACAGTTATAGGTCTTCATAGAGTTTCTTGGACTTTCATAAAGTAGTAAAGTAGTTACGAAATTTCAAAAAACGTCAAAATAGCCACTCACTCACTCATATATAGATCATCAAAAAAACTCTACGAAAAAATCAAAAAACTCCAAAATTCTAATTTACTTCTCTCCCCCATACATATAAAATTATATAAAACTAACATTGCCCACTACAAGAAACGCTAGAGAGCTGAGCTTTGGAAGGCTGATAGGAACTATGATAAAATCATGAGAAAAAATTAAATAACTTCAATATTTTAAAAAGGGGCATTGCGAAAGTTTTGAACAATATTTTACTACTTCAATATTTAAATTTTATCTAAATCCTTTAAAAAAGGAGTGAAATCATAACAAAAACATTTCATGTAAAAAAAAGCCAAGTACGAGAAAATGATATTCCGTAAAAAGAATTAAGATAAAACTAAAGCCAAACTCCTCAATACAAATTTTAAAATGAAAGGTTCTTACAAGTTTGGAAATGTTTTTTTAAACTTGGCTATTAGAATTGACATAATTTTTTTTAATAAGTTGTTTATTTATCTTTAATTAAATTTGGCAATATTTATTCCCGTTCTTCTATAGTAAACAAAGGCCACATATTGAAACATCAGCTGTCATCTTCCAATTTAAATACAGTCGAACCTCTCTAACTCGAACCTCTATAACTTGAACCTCTCTATAATTCGAACCTTTTAAGAGGTCCCTGCACTTTTGATATGTATTTCAACCCCTTTAACTCAAATTTCTATAACTCGAACTCTCCATAACTCGAACTGTTTTCGTTGTCCCTTTAAGTTCGAGTTATAGAGGTTCGACTGTAGTTAAAATACTGCCTGCGACTATTACTGACTGGCTTTATTCCAATAAGTCCCTATTTTTAGGTTCTTTCTGAGAAGTGACGCAACATTAGCAGTAATGCCGCTGTTTTTAGGATAGCGGATCATTTATTTTTATTTATCAAGGGTTTTGTACTGTGCCTTACAAAAATGTTTGCAATAAAATGTTAAGAGTTTTGTATCGGCAATAGAGCCCCGTCAGATCCGATTTGAAAATCCTCTAAACTGCGCTTTTCTTACTTGTACAAGGCAGCGTTTTAGCTCAACGGGTTCTAATCAAGTACACTCACCACATACATAACTAGAAATAAAAAGTATATACCGTAACAAGTTTACATCTAGGGGTTTAAATTTCCATAAGAGGATAAAAAACAGATAGAGTACAGCATTTATTAAGAAGAGACCGCGATACTGCCGACTCCCGCAAAAAGCTTTGCAGCGTTGTCAGAGGTAACCTTGATAAATTACTACAGGCGCACGCGGTCGCACTCGTCAAAGGGCGGACAATGTGAAACATTTTTTTAGGGCGAGAATTTTTATTTTTTTTTTCAAATTAGCTCATCGACCACGACGGTTCATTAGCGCACGATAATAAGATAATCTTGGTATTTTATATACATTGTAATAACTTACAGTCTTTTAAAAAGGCAAGCAAACTGTTTGTACTTTCAATTTTTTTGTTTAGTAAAACATTGATGTTTCCAGATAGTTTATGTTTGTGTCTTTCGTTTATATACGCTAAGCAATCGATTAATATATGCTTTATTGTAATAATTTCTCGACACTGTGCACATTCGGGGGGGTTTATTTTTTTGAAAATGTGTTCGTGTGTTAATTCTGTATGACATATCCTAAGTCGAGATAGATAAACTTGCACTTTTTGCGAATTGGTCAAGAACGACCATGGTTTCGTTGATTCTTTAATTTCCCGCAACTTAGAGTTTGACATGTTCCAATGATCTTGCCAGATGTTTAGCACTTTGAATTTAATAAATGTTTTAAAATCACTGCACACTATTTGATTGATAGAAGGAGCGTCACCATCAGTTATTGCCAGTTTCGCCTGTTGGTCTGCCATTTCATTGCCTACGATACCGACATTTGATGCGATCCAAATAAGTATGACCCCTAATGACAGTTCTTGTATCTCAAAAAGTATATCTTTAATCATTTGGACTACAGGGTGTTTTGGGTAGAGTGACCCGACTGACTGAATTGAACTTAGAGAGTCAGACTGTTGTTAACAATATACTTTAACGCCTCATAGATCGCATACAGTTCTGCTGTGTACACACTGGTATATTTTGTCAGCTGGAATTTAAGAATTTCGGTATCTTTTATAATAACTGCTGCTCCAACACCCTCCAAGCTTTTCGATGCTTCTGTATGTAATGTATGTAACTAGTAAGAACCTTTCTTTTTGAAATTTGTATTGGAGAACTTGGCTTTACTTTTATCTCAATTTTTTTTACGGAATGCCATTTTCGCGAACTTGGCTTTTTTTTACATAAAATGTTTTTGTTATGATTTCACTTCTTTTTTAAAGGAATTGGATAATACTTAATTTTTCAAGTAGTAAAATATACGGAATATTGTTCAAAACTTTTGCAATGCCTTACTTAAATTTTTGAGGTTTTTTAATTTTTTTCCATGGTTTTATCGTAGTTCCTATCAGCCTTTCAAAGCTCAGCTCTCTAGCGTTTCTGAAAGTGCACAATGTTACTTTTACATAACTTTACATGTATAGGGGAGGGAAATAAATTAAAATTGTCATGTTTTTAAATTTTGTCCTATAGTTTTATCATAGTTCCTATCAGTCTTCCAATGCTCAGCTCTCTAGCGTTTTTGGAAGTGGGTAATGTTACTTTTACATAATGGGTAATGTTACTTTTACATAACTTTACATTTATAGGGGAGGAGAGTAAATGAAAAAATTTGACTTTTAAATTTTTTCCCATGGTTTTATCATAATTTCCATCAGCATTCCAATGCTCAGCTCTCTAGCGTTTCTGGAAGTGGGCAATGTTACTTTCACATTACTTTACATTTATAGGGGAAGGAAGTAAATCAGAATTTTGGGGCGTTTAAATTTTTTTTTATAACTTTATCATAGTTACAAATGCATAAGTTCTATTGTACCAAAATTATTTAACTTAATACCTAGTGAAATTAAAAAAGTACAACAATTAAGAAAATATAAGTTCTTAATAAAAAACTGGATATACAAGATCAATATAGAAATTGAAAATTTGTTTCACTAAAACCAACATTTTAATTATGTATACTTTTTTTCACAAAATGTGTGAATTTCAAAATAGTGTCTTAAAAAACCCGATAGTGTCTCTTCAAACCCGATAGTGACAACTTAACTCGATAATGACAAGTTAACCCGATAGTGACCAGCTAACCCAATAGTGACAATTTAATCCAATCAGTTAAAAATAAAACTCTAGATTATTATTTAAAATCAAATGACTTTTACGCAACAAGTGGGTAATACCACTTCTTCTGTTTTTGTTTATTTTCACTTGTTTTTCTATTTCCAATTCTTTTAATTCAATTTAGTTAAGTTAAGTTGCTGTACCTTGAAAGATTGAAAATAAACATTTATTTATTTATTTACTATCGGTCTTCCAAAGCTCAGCTCTCTAGCATGTCTGGAATTAGGCAATGTTACTTTTACTTAACTTTACATTTATAGAGGAGGGAAGTAAATTAGAATTTTAGGGTCTTTTAATTTTTTCCTATAGTTTTATCATAGTTCCTATCAGTCTGCCAAAGCTCAACTCTCTAGCATTTCTGGAAGTGGGCGATGCTACTTTTACATAACTTTAAATGTATAGGGAAGGGGAGTAAATTAAAATTTTGCGGTTTTTAGATTTTTTCCACGGGTTTGGTTATAATTTCTATCAGTCTGCCAAATTTCAGCTTTGTAGCATATCTGGAAGTACAGTAGAATATTGATGATCTATACATGAGTGAGTGAGTGGCAATTTCGACGTTTTTTGAAATTTCGTTACTACTTTACTACTTTATGGAATTCCATGAAACTTAGAGGGGTTGTTAACTCAATGGAGACCTACGACTGTGCAAAGTTTGAGATTCGTAGCTCATTCCGAAGTAGAGTTTTAGGTAGGTCAAATATCGGCTGAAATGTTTCAAGAAAAGATGGTTACGGCGCGCGAACTTGGCGAGGCACTGCCGTGCTCTCAGATTTCGGCAACGGCCAAATCAATTTCCACAGGATTCAAACAGATCTTTTCTGTAAATCTTAGATTTTACACAAAAAAATTATTTTGCTCAAAATCTCGATTATTTCTCATTGAATTGCAGTCGCTCCATTAACATCGATAGCGTATTTCGAGAGTTATAACAAAACACATTTAGTCCAGTTTTTTTGGACCACCCGGTTTATTAGCATTAGATTGGCGTGCCTATTTCCACGGTCTTGTCAATTTTAGGTAGTTGTGGGGTAGGTGTATTCCTCCTTTCAGCTCATCGAGCTTTAGCGTTATTGCGATTCCCTATTTAAGCTTTTAATAGCCGAAGGTGCTTAAGGGGCTTTAAGGAAACGACTCCTTCTGTAGCTTTGTTAAACTTTTTCGAAAGCTTAACTTTATTTAGTTTACAAACAGATTATATAAGTTTTTTAAATAATAATCTCTCAAGTTTTACCTCAACTTGCCTTGGAGGCATGCAAAAGGAGGTAAGGATAGGGAAATCCAAAGGAAATCCAAAATTATTTGATCTGCCTACTTACAAGAACAAAAGGTCACTATATCACGAATTAGATGGAACTTCGTCATATAGTGACCTTAATAAAAACTGCGTATAATCTAGTAATGTAGGTTATCATATTTTGTACCTCAGAGCAAAAAAATATTAAGACCAAAATTTCCTTTTCACGGATTTTTTATTCAACTAGATTAATGCTTTGGGCTTCTTCTACTCATCTAGCAAATTAAATTAATGTTTTTTGCCCTAAGCTACAGATTTAGACGACGTGTCTATTTGAGACAAGTACTATTCAGAACTGCTATTCGGAATATTTCCCCAAAATTGACACATTTTGAAAGTAACTCTCAAAAAGTGCGAGTTAAGAGCTTCTCCTCAATAAACAGATCGAATTTTGGATGTCTGAGAGCAACTCTCTCATGTTCCTATCCATCTTGGATTGCAACAGTGCTCTCAGAAGGCATTGCGATTGCAAAAGCGGACGCAACTTTTGAAATAATTATTTTATAGTTATTTACCTAAGTGCGGAAAAAGGTTATTTATCGCATAATTTGGTAGTTGCACGACCGACGCGAAGCAGAGTTCAAGACAGCTGTTTAGTTTTTTCCTACAAGCATACACTTTTTGGACCAAAAATATAACGTGACTCGAATAAAATAATATACTTGTTGTATGCTTAACCACGTGAATCTACTCTCAGAAACCATTTTATAGACACGTAGCCTTATAATTTGGAGCATGTACCGTACCAACGTACAATTGTTATTTACACATTTAATTAATAAAACAATTTATCAAGTTATATGTAATAAGTAAATTGTTTAACCAACTTTCTATCTAACCACCGAACTGTGAAGTTTACGGAAGTAATTTAAAAATCAAATTTACCTATTCGCGTGCGGTAAAGTGCACTTTATGTTTGACAGTCATTAGGACAAAACTCCGTAACCCCTGTACACGTTTTGTCACAAATCGTTTCTTTTTAACTTCCGACGCTTTTGAATTAACAAGGACGGAAGGTGCGTCCCTCTCTAAACAAAGCTAGAGTAAAGAGGACAAATATTCATTTTGACTTAAATAAATATGGCTTTGATAAATTTGTCGCATCACCCCACTAAGCACAAAATCGTAAAAAACGTTAAATAAATATTGAAAAAAAAATGTTTTTTTTCTTGCACAAATTTGTGTTAAAATTAAGTCAACTTTTGACATTAAAAAAACGTGTAGAAAATCCTAACAAAAATTTCATGTAAAAGCATTACCAAAAATATATTTTCTAATAACGTTAAGAGACCAATATTTAAAAAACCATAATTTTATTAACATTAAAAATAATACCATTAATATATGGTTATTTTTATAATGTTTTTCCTAGATCTCATTTCTAACGTTGAATTTAAGATATATGAAGTTAATAAATGTTTTGTTTTTTAAACATTCAAAAAAAATTATACTATAGAGGGCGCTGCCGCAGAGTTCCACTACCAGAACGGGCCATCGCCATTTTTAGTTGCGTTTCGCTGCGACTTCATACGAGTCGTTAGCAGATACGCTTGGTGCAATTTTCGTTAAAATTTTTACCTTTTGTAGAAACAAACATGGTAAATTAAAAGCACAGTTATTAATAATGATAGTGAATACATATTTGGATAGGAATATACACCAGTTGTGTGGAAAAGGTGGTATAGTTAAAGAACAACAAATTTGTATGCAGTGATTTAAATGAAGCATCACAAAATTAGGTAAGAAAAGTAAACAACAGTAAAAAAAAATGTTTTTTATGGTATGAACCGAACCATACCTAACGTTATAGGTAATCAGACAGGGAATGCGACAATTCACCGCGGACGATAAGCCGCCGGACCTTAAGCCGCGTATTCATTTAAGGCAGAATCGCAAGCCTCGCAGTGGGACCAAACGAATGCTTTGTTTGCATTCATGCTAAAGTGAATACGCGCCTTGAAATTGTTCGCCTTGTATTCACTTGAGCATGAATTGTTTGGCCTCGTAGCGAGGCACTTACTACAAAATTATTGTTAATAGAATTTAAAATTTTATTTTCAGAAGCTACGGATCCGAATTTCCTTTACTGAGTGTCAAGTTTACGGAAACCTCAACAGACTGTTGCTGCCCTGCGTTTCCAAAATAGAAGAATTTATTATCTTTAGAGATATTTGAAAAAAATATATTTTTTCATTGTTAAAAAAAAATATTTTTCAATGTTAGATAAACATTTCTATTCCACTGTTAAAAATCAATATTTTTTTAACTTAGAGTTTAAACCAATCAACGGCAAGCTAAGAATACCTAGAAAGCAGAGCGGCTATGGCTGAGACAAGAAAATCGACAGACAACATTCTTTAGTTGGTTTCTTTTCGCTTCACACCACTTTTTAAGGGAGTTTTTTTTCAACTGGGGAAATGTTAAATTTGTCAATAATTTTAACTTTGTATAAAACTGTTAACTTTGTTATTCATGAATATTTTGGTCTTTACTTTTAAGAGTTTATTTTAATTTTAAAGCTTTTGATTAATACTTTTTCCAGTGTTTTAAAATATTATTGCTATCTTTTTTTCTGATCACATACCAACTTTTCGTTGCCCAAAAATCGGCATTTTTAATCAATATAACATCTCAAACCTAAACAGTAAGTAAAGAGTTGACTGAATAAGTTTACCATTCAATTAACGTTTAAAATGTTGATAAATAAAAATATTTACAACAAACATACAATAGGTTTCTAAAACCTAAAAGTTTAAAGAGTGTAAATATTGAAATACAAAAGTTTAATAGTAGTAAAATTTGATATTTGATTAATAAATATAAGAAGTGAAAATGTGTTTCAAGAAGAAAATTGAAAAGGTGTGTATGATTTTCCTACATTGTTTATATAATTGACAAAAACGTTTATAGCATATTCTTTCTCCAAGAACCGCCAAATTCCCTTTCGAGGCCGTAACAAATAATAAATTTAATAATTTTATCAGTCATTTAAAGTGTTGCACAAATTGGTAACTGGCAACGTTTAAGCCTTGGCCACTTGGTTTGATAGTACCCCTGTCAAACGAGTCACCTGACATTGGTTTAAATTGCTGCATGTGCTTTGCTAGCAAAAAATGTAAATAGAATAGCACAAGGTGAAAGAAGAAAAATCTTGGGTTAACCAACCCTAACCTTAATCTGGAGGAATCCTGGCCAAAGTCATTCAAACTAAAATTTCGCATTTGTTGCCCAAGGGTTTTAGCAAAGAAAAACCACAAAACAAACACATAAATTTAGTAATTTTGGGTTAGGCTAATCTTCTTTAGTTCACCGCAGAGACAGTTTGGAAGGGGGCCAGACCTCATGAGGTCCTATTTTATGCTATTTTTGTATTCATGAAATATATGAAAAATAACTAAAAAATCTTAGCTTCGGGGGGCACGGGCCTATCCCCCGTAAAGTTCATTTAAAATCCAAAAATCCAGTGTTAATCTTTATAAAACGAAATAAAACTACAAAAAATTTTTTTTTCATGTTGTAATTTTTGTAAACACATGTAGATAACTATAGTAGGTTAAAAATTTGCCCAATATAAACAAATAGGTGTAGTAATGAACACATTCGCTTCTGCTTTGAATTTAATTTTTGTGTGAGGTAATGAAGCGGCTCTGAAAAATTTAGGATAACTATTCATTTACAAAAATTGTTTTACAAGAACATAGTAAAAACAATCTTAGAAACGGCTTTATCTAAAAAAAAATCAAATATTGATGAACCGTCATTCCAACTTCAATATTTTAAAGACAATCAGCTGTGGCGTGACGTGAACATCAAAAATAAATTCAGCCTTTGTTGTGACGTCAACAAAGTTGTAGATCGTGTCCCGTCCGTTTTGCTAGCCCTGATTTAACTAAAGCGTGTAAGTTGATTTTCGAAACCTTTTCAGAAGTTTGTTGGTTTTATTAGTCTCTTCCACTAATGGCAACGAAAAGTAATGACATAATTGGAAGGACCAAAAAGAAAATAATTACCTACAGCAAACGTTTACCGTTTTAAATTAATGGAATCCTTATCCAACGAGTTATATTTCTCTATATTGGTAAAATCTGTATGCCTAACACGCTTAACCCCCATATTTTCGGGTTAAATCCCCCTAAAATGCCAACATATCGCTTACACCGTAACCCTTTCACAAACCAATCGTAATTTTCTAATCCGGGCAAATACATATAGGCATTACACTATATAGCCACGTACACCTTAAATATATCTGTACTGCTACAGCGTATTAAAACCATTAATGGAAAATAACTGCTACAAGCGTTCCGCCATAGTGGATTTAATAGAACCCAAACGTATGGCTTGGATTAAAAAAGTAGACGTTTCTAATAAAATTTGAAAGGGACTGCTTTCAAATGAAGTATACAATTTGTCAATGCGTTAATTTGAAGTGGTGAAAATTGAAGTCAATTTTTATTTTTGATTTAAATTTATAGGAAAATTCTTTAGTTTTTGGGACTTTTGGAAGTAAAGCCATTACCTTGAATTGACGTAGCCGCTTACTTTGCATTTTTTTAGACAAATTAAAAGGTATTTATCGTAAGTTAACTGATAGCTGGTGTTTTTAAGCTTAGCAGGAAGATGGTGCTCATATCGCGGCACCCATTATCAGTAGCCTGGATTTATCCGTTCATTTGAAATCCAACATGCCGGCACGCTTGTAGCAAGTGTTTTTAGAGGCCCTTATCCAGTACAGATATATTTTAGACGTATGTGTATATAGCCAAGAACGTAAACAGACAGGACTACCCAATCTACTAAAAGTGCTCGCCGGATTTACGCGAATAATCTGAAAAACTCGCGTTATTTGTGACGTCACCTGTAGTCTTCGACACTTTGTGTAAAATGGATTATCTCAGTATTTCATACAGTTTATATAGCTATCTTTATACCGCGTAAAGGACTTTTAAATAAATTAACTAAATAATGAATGGCAAATATTATTTACAAGAGAACATTTAGCTCCCACATATACTATACTATAGTAGTGTGAGCTATGGTGATTTCAAAAAAAAAGTTGCTCCGATTTCAAAAATTTTTATATATCTCTGCGTTTCAGATGATTTTGGAACTTTTTTGTTGCGCCGTCTGTCTGTCTGTCTGTCTGTCTGTATGTCTGTCTGTCTGTCTGTCTGTATGTCTGTCTGTAACAACCAACGCGCATAACTCAAAAACCGCTTGGCCGATTTTAATGAAATTTGGTACCTAGGCTGGGTCTTGGGTCGAGATGATCCCATTTAAAAATGAACAAAATCCACCGAACACAAACCAAATAAAAGGGTGGGGGTAGATTTCAATAATTAGAGTTTATGTGAAAATATGGCGTGTGTGATATCAAACGAAAGGTAATTGAGTCTGGAGTTAAACAAAATACATTTTAATTTATTTAAAAAAAGGGTGGGGGTATATTTCAAAAATTAGAGTTTAATTGAAAATGTGGCGTGTGTGATATCAAACGAAAGGTAATTGCGTCCGGAGTTTAACAAAATACATTATAGTTTTTGTTTTTTTTAAGGGTGGGGGTAGATTTCAAAAATTTAAGTTTAAGTCAAAACATGGCTTGTGTGGTATCAAACAAAAGGTAATTTAGTCTGGAGTTGAATAAAATATATTTCAGTTTTTAGTTATATTAGCTCACACGTACACTATAACTATAGTATCTAGTGTGAGCTTAGGGGCCCATATATTGGCAGAGTATTTTTTGTTGTAATATATATCCAGATGTTTTTAAACTTATTTTCTTACAGCGCCTATTTCTAGAAATTTTGGTTAGATTTTTTAAGGTTTTGTAAGAAATATAAAATACATACAAACAATTATATTTTTATTTACAGAGGTTTTTTACCTATCTATTTATAGAGGAAATTGTCACATTTGTAATCAATCCATTTATTTTTAATATTTTTTAAATATTGAAGGGCGTCCATGTGAGGTTGTATTGAAAACAGGATAAAAAGAAAGCAAATACAAAAGTGGTATATGGTATATCATACTGATGATGCTTTAATGCGAAACCGAACTACCTGAAACACAACTAGTGAGGGGACAAAAAGACCCTTTTAAACACTTCTGTATTTTTTTTTATTTTGATTTTAATATTTGTTACTATAACTAAAACGTGTAGAGATTAAACGAAAGATGCTAATTTAGAAAGTCCACGTTTCCAAAGCAGAGATAGGAAGTAGTCCCTACTTTGAAGGATTGACCCAAACGAAAAGGCAAAGAAGCTGAAGCTTTCAAGTTCATGATAAAATCAACTTAAGAAATTTTAAGTTATAGGTTAGTTGTCCGATACACCCGTTTGCGATTTCAATTAAGCCAAACTTTTAACTGGTAGCAAAATTCAGCGCCACCACGATTTAACGACTAAAAAGAAAGTAGTAGTAGAGAAGACTATCAAGAAACAATCCAAAAAAAAAGTAGTTTAGAGGGTAATTTTTACGAAACCTCTACTTTTGCGTGATACTAGTATCTAGATAGTAAACACCACTACCGAGTACCGATTTTTTGTTTCGCTTACCACATTTCTACCATAATAAAGTAGCAAAGCCTTTGTGTATCCACTACTATACATGTCAGCTGGGACGATGTATCTTGCTCGTTTACATCCAAATAGTTTTCTGGGAGGGTTTTAGATTTTAATGGCTAGGAAACTTAACTTTTCCAATTAGGATCTAGATTGGCTTTTCCAAATTAATATAGTAATGGACCGACACATACTAATCACTTAACGGTTTTAACAACGTAATGTTATATTTCTGGCCCTTTAAATTTATTGCTATACTTCATGACAAGCATAAAACGATCGTCGTTTTATTATGTTAAGATAAAGTTTGATTGAGTTAAGGGCTGTAGGCAAATGCCTTAATTTATAATTTATCAGAGCTACTAAATATATACTGTAGTGGGGTGAATAAGCTAAAAATTATTCCAAAATACTTAAGGACTGCCAACCAATGCACTCTTTTGGACTTAGATAGTACATAGGAAGACGAGTCTAAAACGCTTGTGACACAAATTTTTCAGGACCTCTAGCGGTGGTTATGACATCATTAATATGGCAGCCAAATTTTAGTGACATGATTCTACATTTTCAAATAAATGTCGGGTTTGCGATCTGATATTAAGCTATATTTGGAAATCCATGCAAAACTATTCCTATTTTATCAAAGGCGGCTTTTGGATGGTCACCATAACATTAGCTCCAAATGTGCTCCAAATCGAAGAAAACAAAAATTTTTAACAACTTTAAAATAATTTTTCAGAGACTTTTTAAATAATGTGATAGTCCTACACAATTTTAATTTGTTTGTCAATTTTTTGTTCGTCCCATGTATTTTATTTTTTTATCTCTTGTGAGAGAACATTGTTTGTCTTAGGAAGTTTCAACTGTTTTTATTAGTTAGTAGGTAAGTTTGAATTTTTCACTTTATACTGAATAATTTCTTGATTGTGATTTATTTTTCTACAGTCCTTGATGATGGCCAATAAGCCGAAACTAGTCGAGGAAAATTAAAAATTAGTAGAGGAAGACAGAGATTTTCTTTTTCATAATCTTTTGAGGTAAAAGTCATAGATTCTACACAAATATTTTTGGCGCACGTTTTTTTTTTATCTCAGTATGTATATAAAATATTTCTATTACCCCTATATGTTTACAATAGTTGATAAAATTTCCCTTTTAAAATGGATGCTGGTTTGTAGCTTACCAAATGGTATCAGGCGTACCGTTGAAGTCCGGCCTTACAAACGTACCGTCTGCATCTGTATATTTATCATACAAAAGGCTATAATAATGCCAATAAAAAGAGAAAAATTAATTTATCTCATTGCATGAAATAAAAACGAAACAGTGCTAAGCAAGCAAAAATTGGCATTGTTTTGTCACTTACACGCCTACTGCACACACATGCTAGAATACAAAGTTAATAATTTTCGAAAAAAAACTCCCTTAAGAACTCTATTATCAAATATCAAAATAAAATAAGGAAAAGAAAAATAAAGAAAAAGGCAGTAACTAGTTAAAAAACTAAAATGCGTTGTTTTGGTAGCAAATAATCTTAAATTTTATAATTTTTGAGAGGTCAAATTCAACCAAAAAAGAAGTAATTTACTCTATTTGTTATAAATATTCGATAAAAGATTTACTGTTCTCTGGAAAAACTAAACCTTTGGTAGTTAAAGTCGATTTTCCACAAATTTGCCAATTTGTAGATACCTCCTTTCTCTATAGTGGGTTGAACTAATTTTAAGCAAGCAAAGCAAACGCATACGAATATGAAAAAGACGCGAACAAACCACGCGATGCCTCCTTGTTCTGTCTCTGTCATTCTTGCAGCGTCATCAGCATATCCGTGGTGCCGGGGAAAAAGAAGGTAAGTCCATTTTTGTGGGCTATGGGCCAAACGATATATGTATTTTAGTCGGAATATTTAAATATCATCAGTATCAGTATTAAACCTGATACTACTCGCTCGGTGAGCAGGCTACTGTTTTTCAAGCAGAAGTCTACGCCATAATAATGGCGGCAACCCTAGAAGAGGTTCGGAACAGCGAAGAGGAGCTTATATATATATGCTCCGACAGTCAAGCCACCCTGAAAGCGCTAAACGTACTCAAGATTGCTGACGGCTTGGTGGAAGAATGCGCAGAGGCGCTGGAGACCCTAAGCGATGGCAAACGGGTGACGCTGGTTTGGGTTCCGGGACATACGGTGGTACCAGGCAACGAGAAGGCGGACGAACTCTGAACTGAACATTCTTAATAATCCACTTAACTCCTGTTTCTCCGGCACCATGGATATATCTTAGGCAATCTCTAAAATAAAAATTATTTAAAAAAATGCTTGTTATGTATATTTTTGTTGCATATGTCATGGGTTGAGTTATTAAAATATGATGATATGAAAAAAAGTTACAGACCACTGACTTTTATGAGCACAGTTTCTTTGTTCGTCTTTTCATATGCTCAAAATAGTATCAAAGTGGGAAGAATATACTTAAATCAAATCAAAATTGAATGTTGATCCTTATTTATGCCGAAACAAAGAACAAAGGAGGATAAAGCAAAATATAAGCAAATCAACTTTTTAACGGCTCAAAGGAAACAGCAATAACGGTCCTTCACAATGCCTGTAATTTTTCTGGTAATTGAACATTTAGAGGCGAGAATTTTTCGTTACGGTTTCAGCTCTGGAATTTATAATGGACTTTGTTTGAGCCTTTGGACAGTGGCGTTTTCTCCGTAGGAAAATAAAAGCACGCGCACCCCTCTACAGAATTTAAACAAATATTATGAGTCTCTGTGGTATAGCGGCTTACAATGCCGCTTCCAGGGGCGTGCCTAACTTTTTTGTTGCCTGAGGCAAAGGGAAATATTGCTAGCCTTTATTAAAAAATAAACATCTCCTGCAATCTTTTTTTCTGCACCCTGGGAACTAGAATTCGTTTTATGCATTTTAGAGATAAAGTGTACATTTAGTTCATCTATTGAGGTACCAAAATAATACCTTTTGGAGAATAAAAGGAGCCGCAAAAGACCAGCAACTATAAATTACACGAAACTTCGGATGGAAACGTTTTCGCCCTGGGATTAAATGTACCCAGTCTTTAGGTTTTAAATATTCTTGTTCAGCATCATATTGGCTGGTACGATTTTGTTTTTAATCGAACCTGTAAACGAGGGTAGTAGATCTCTTGTGTGTATAAAATAAATATGTTTACTTTACGTTCTAGCTAATAAGCTAAACAAGAAATCCTAAACGAAAACAAAGACAAAAAGACATTTTATCGACAGCATTTTCTTATCTCACAGTTTTTCCATAGCCAATAACTTTGAAGGGACAACCCTCTCTCTACTTGATGTATCACCACGCTTAACCATTACAAACTCTCACTCTTTACTTTTCAGTGGTTTTTCATGCATCAACCACCTGTTGTGTGAGAGGTGCCACCTAGACGTTTTGTTTTGCGTTTTGCATTTTTCCAAGCTGGTTTCCTACAGTGGCACAGTCAAGGATAATTTGCATTCCAGACAATATAATAAATAATACATTTTTGAATATTTCTAATACTTTCCCACGCACCCATCAACTTAGAGGCGCAACTAGCCAAGCTGTTTCGGGGAAACTTGAGCCCTGGGCTAAATACGTCGAAAATGCGAGAAATACTACTACAGAAGAGGCTGCGGGATGGATTAACACACCCCAAGATAAAGGAAATAATTGCAGTATAAAAAACAACTAGAAAAAAAATTACAATTTTAGAAAAATGTATAATTTTTTAAAGGAAATCGCGTTGTGCAAATTTTTTGTTTATAAGACAAAGACCATAGCACCGCAGGCGAAAATTTCTAAACAATTAAGTTCTTTTCATCAAAAATTGCGTCATATAAGAAAATGTCTGCAATATAAAAAACTACTGGAAAATTCAAACCAGTTAATTGTGCGGCAGGCAAAAATTTAAATAATTTTCGGAAAAAACTGCGTAGTAAGGAAGATGTTGCAAATACGGCAAAATTTTTAAAAATGAATGGATCCATGTCCGATCTGATACCTTCCTAGCTAGCATATTAGCATATATCTCAGAAACTAAATCTCTTACGAAGTTTTTTAGTTATAACACAAATTATTGAGCAAAATGTAGTCTAATATATTCCGAAAACCGCATATTGATAAGATGCTCCCTTCAAAACTTAGCATTTTTAGAATTCTTTAGCATTCAAGGATTTTGACCAAAATCTTATTAGCCCGTTAGAGTCTCGAACACTATTTTACCCGAAAATTTTATGAAAATCGGTTTAGCGGTTTAGAAGCTATCGTGTTAATAATATACACGCATACACAAACACACACACACACACACAAACACACACACACACACACACACACACACACGCAAGCAAATATCACGACGATATTGCTAAGACAGGTCAAAATACAGTCGAACCTCTATAACTCGAATTCAAAGGGACAACCAAAATAGTTCGAGTTATGGAGAAATTCGAGTTAAAGAGGTTAAAATACATATAAAAAGTGCAGGGACCACTTAAAAGGTATGAGGTATAGAGAGGTTGGTTCGAGTTAGAGAGGTTCGACTGTACACCCAAATAAAACATTTTCGGCATAATCGCAAAAAAAAAATTCGTCGAAAATAATACCTTCTTCAGCCATTGGTACGCGGGCTAGGAAGGTAAAAATTCGAGGCAAATTGTCACCGTAGCAAATCGGACCGCGGCAAATTGTTCCCGCGGTCACTCGGCCGGCAGCAAATAGGCTGTTTTGATTTGTCCCCTACCCAGATATGCCTATTTTATAACATATGGGATCTACTAGCAGGTCACAAAAACACTAAAACCTAAAAATGCAAAGTTACTTGTCTGGAAGTTTTTGGACCCTGGACTTTTTTTTCTGGAAACTCATCTATCAGTTTTCACACCTCAGTTTCTCTTGCACCACATAATTTATCTTAACTTTTTACTCGCAGATAATTTTATTTTTCAGAGAGCGGTAACATTTTAAAAATGTGAAAATTTGGTTGCGCTCTGAAGGTTGTCTCACCCTTTGGCGCGCCCCTGCCCCTAGCAGTACGAGCGATCTGGAATTTGATTCTCGGCCTTGCCATGGAATATTGTATGCGTTTTCTAAATACTTTACTTTGTAACCATTATTTTTGAATTGTAGGTAGGAACAATAGAATGGAAGTGCCAGTAAAAAAATATTAAAAATGTTTACCTTGTATTAAATTATATTTTCAGTGGCGGCTAGTTTATGAGAGGACTACTGTTAAAAAACACTAAATGTATATAAAATTTAACAAAGTAAGTTTTGTTAAATTTTATATATCGGTTTAAAAAATGAACCTCCTTTGATCCTGACAAGCATCGTTTGTTTTTTTTAAAATTTATTACAGATACAGGCACTAAAATACACAAAAAAAGTAGGTACATATAGAACACACTTATCACAGTTATTGTTTGGTTCGGAGTCTGCAGCACTAAACCATACGGAAGTGACCTTCATGTTCTATTGGGGCAGTAGCCATCTGGCAACCGCACACGAGATCCAACACTTATCACTGATCAAACAAGTTTCATGGCTAATCGGGCAAAAAGGAGTTTTTTGTTTCCCTTATATTTTTCCGTGGGTAGCTTGAAAGCTTAACCTCACGGGGGTCCAAGATCTAATGGACACCTAATAAGTGTTGACAGTTAACCGTTTCGTCCTTATGGGACTCCTCAGAACACTGCTGGTCAAGTGACAAATCTTGCGAAGTTAATCAGAGGGTTTTGTCTCTAATTAAATGTAATTAGTGAGCGAACTATAGCAAGAGGCGCCATCTACCGAGATACGAGAGAAACAAAAAACCAAAAGCAGGGAAAAACACTGCTATTCAATATCGATCAATGAAAATATCGAATGCAAATAATTTTTTTTTATTTGTTTGATTTTTAAATTCACGGGTACGAAATTTCACGTTACTTATCACTAATCCTCACGAAGTTTCTTTTCTAATATCTTCTTAAATGCCTTTAATATGATATTATCAATGTCAATATTTGAGGGATACTGATTAAAGAGGTTGCATAAACTATGTATAGGAGAACTCTTAAAAAGGTTAGTCCTTGGATAAACTAAGTAAAACACACTTTTAGTTCTAGAATTCAATCTGTTAACGAAAAAAGGGAGCTGATTCAATATTTCCGGACAATTAATATCAATTTTCAGAATTTTAGACATTGTATAGAGGCATATTTTAACACGACGCTTATCCAAGCACAGTCTATTAAACACTTGAAGCAAAAAAAAAGCATTTTCACTGCCACGTTGGGGGTAAATACCAAACTTTCTATTAAACATACATTTTCAAAATCTTTGTTGTACTCCTTCAATCGCACTTATTCAAATTTGATACTGTGGAGACCATATTACACTACCATATTATATTATTGGCAACTCTATACTATCAAAATGTTTGAGACTAACATCAGTACTAAAATACTTTGTATTCCGAATTATAAGTCCACATACTTTTTGAGCGCTCTTTATTTTTAATAATATGTGTTTTGAGAATGACATATCCCTCTGACAGTTCACACGCCGCTAAATATCTATACTATCTAGTGAATATTTAAAATCAATAGTATTTTTATTACGGGTAAAAGATATACAA
Source organism: Aspidapion aeneum (assembly GCA_963576565.1). Classification (NCBI taxonomy): domain Eukaryota; kingdom Metazoa; phylum Arthropoda; class Insecta; order Coleoptera; family Brentidae; genus Aspidapion; species Aspidapion aeneum. The sequence goes on from OY755043.1 coordinate 114,637,521, forward strand.
GAACCTTTCTCCAAATTTAAGTTAAAGCGATTATCAGTCAGTATCTGCAATCTTATGGACATCATTTTGAAGTATTTTACAATCATCTAAACAGACAATTCTAAAAAATAATTTATAATCATCAGCAAATGCCAATGATTGCATATTTTTTATTCTTGTTAGAATTTTGTTGAGGATCTTCTGACGAACTTGCATAAATTTCAGATTTGCAGCCTTTAATTTTGACATATTGATATCTTTTGCCTTTGTTGCTGCCTAGATATGATATCATTAATTTAATTCAAAATGACGAGACATCCATATTTCTAAGACCATCTTTTATGATACTATGCCTAATTTTGTCAAAAGCTTTTTCTAGGTCAGTAAAAATAACATTAATTTGTGCCTTTTCATTTATCGCTTCATGAATATATTGCGCAAAGTTAGCCAGATTGGTCAAAGTAGATTTTTTTGGTAGAAACCCATGTTGATATGGAGAAATTTTTGCCGATACTTCATCGTATAGTTGGTTATTGGTTGCCATTCTAAGTAATCTTTCGTCATTCATCCGTTGTACATGGCCGTACCATATCAGTTGTCTTTTAGTGATGTCATCCGTTATGCTTCCCTCGATTCCCATTCTTTCTGGTGGTCTGTTCTAGATATTCTCATTGATCTTCTTATTGCATCCATTTCGACACTTTCCATTTCTGTTTTTTATTTTTCTGTTACACGACAAGTTTCTATTACGTACAAAAGCGTGCTTTTCACCATTGTTTCATAAGCTTTATTTTTTACTTATAACAAAACTTATCAAATCATTATAGGTGATCCAATACATCCTCAGTGTCAAATAATAGACGAGGAAAGCAAAACAATGTTGCCAGTGTGTTAGATCTACATATCCACTATAGTTTTTATTATTAACTTGCCTAAAGAACCGCTTTGTATATGAACCATAAAGAAAGTTTCTTTATACTATAATTTTTTTTTGCAAACAAAAGTTTTGTAAAATATATTTTTTAAAATAATTTGTATATCATTTTTTGTCGTATTTTAAAAAATGCGTGTTACAAACACCAGCGAGAAATAAAGGAATATATTCTAAACCCAGTGAGTATTGTAATAGGGACATTTTAGGTTAGTTAAAATAACAGAAAATTTGACAGCTGCTACCGTTATTGTTACTAAGAATAATGGTAACATTCAGGGCAAAAAAGATAGATTTTGGAAGACTAAAGATAAGCATAACACAAACGTTAATTTAGTAGCTTCACACTTCTTTAACTTTTTGTTTATTTATATTTGGTTTTTATTTTTATTAGAATTATGGCTTTTTACAAACCAAACCAACGAATTTTAGTAAAACATTCGATTGCATTAAAAAAACAATATAAAACTAACCTTAAAAAAGAATGGTAACATTAAAGGACGGCCACCGTAAGTAACAGGCGCCGTTACCGTAAATAAAAAAAAAGATCGAGATGCTTTTTTTTTACGGGTATGCGCACTCGCAAGTAGATCCCTATCACGCTCGAGAAGCGGCAAGTGCGCGGAAATGTTGGTGTGTTGGTTTTGAAACGGTTCAGGTTGTAACCTGCAGGGAAAACTGTCGCAGGGAGTTTATTCCACAGAGATGCTGTTCTCCAGAGATATGAATTCTGATATAATGAGGTTCTTGGTGCCTCTATTTTGACAATAAATTGATGGTTACCGTCTGTTTGACGTGTTCGTCTAGTAGGTGCTACTCCCGGGGGGATCATACTTGCCAACTCTTCAGAGCATTTTCCGTGATAATACCTGTAGAAGAGAGATAGATCGCCCAGAGTTCTTCGATGTTTAAGACTATCCAAGCTATGGGTAAGTGCGGCGTCATTGATTAGCTTGATAGCTCGTTTTTGCACGGTGTTCAAAAGCATTAAGGTATGTTTGGGTGCCGCACTCCATATATGTGAGCAGTACTCCATAGTTGGTCAAGGGCGGATCCAGAGGTGCTTCTCGGGGGGGGGGGGCACTTTGGGTGACATTCTCTGTTGGTAAAAAACGGTATATATTTCTTTAAGCAGCATTTTATTGAACTAGTCAGTGGTTGTAATTTCGATGATAATAACAATAGACACTTTTATGCGCCGCAGGCAAAAATTTTGAATTTTTATAAGCAAAAACCTTGGCAAAAACATTACTTTTTACTCATTTTTAGTATATTCAAAAAGTTCTCGGGGGGGGGGCAAGTGCCCCTGGTGCCCCCCCCCTGTATCCGCCACCGTAGTTGGTCGAATCTGGGCTTTGTAGAGTGTCAGCAGTTGGCTTGGTGTATACAGATGTCCTGTACGAAATAGCACCCCAAGCTTTTGGGACGCCCTTTTAGCTATATCTGCCACGTGACTGTGCCAAGACATGTTGGTCTCGGCAGTGACTCCCAAGATGTTCAGCTGGCTCTGCAATGTGACAGCACTTCCAGATAGCATGATGTTTGGCTCACCGGTGCTGGTCTTTTTTAAAAACAGGGCTGCTTGGGTTTTCTGCGCGTTGAACTGTACAAGGTTTTTGTTGCCCCAGTCCTCTATTATCTCCAGGTCGTTATTTATCTGCGATATTTGAGTTAGTCTAAGGTAATGGAATTCACGTGCGAAGTGACATGTGGGTGGTATGACTGAGGAGACTACATTGCCATCATCTGCAAAGCAATAAAGTGGATTTACTGTTTTATCTATAAGGTCATTTATGTAAATCAGAAAAAGTCTTGGCGAAAGGATTGCTCCCTGTGGCACACCAGCATTTATTTGGTAAGAGTTGGAGTTCCGGCCATCCAGTGCAACATAAATGGATCTATCCTTAAGGTAACTTTCAAACCAAGTGCAAAGTTTCGGCGACAATCCCATTGCTTTGAGCTTGTTGAGCAGATTTTCATGCCAGACTTTATCGAATGCTTTAGATATATCTAAGGCAATTGTTCTTGTTTCACCCCGCAACTCAATCGCTTTTTGCCATAAGTGAGTTGATCTATATTTTCGAAATCCATATTGCTTGTCGTTGATAATTTTGTACTTTTCCAAGTACTTGGTTAGGTGATTGTTCACAACTCTTTCCATTACTTTTGATATCACCGGAAGTAGAGCAATTGGTCTATAGTTTAACGGATCTGTCTTTTTTCCTTCCTTTGGAATGGGTTGTACTGCGGCAGACTACCATGATGATGGATATACTCCTTGCCTATAAGATAAATTAAATAATTTTGCGAAAGATGGGGTGAGTTCGGTAGCACAATTTTTGAGTACTATCGCGGGAATGCCATCTGGACACATTGCTTTGTTTGTATCCAACTTTTTAAGGAATTTTCGTATTTCTCTGTGACAAAAGGGTACCTCTGGCAAACTGTGGGAAACCCTTTCAATGAACGGTGGAGTTTTTCCATTTGGCACTGTTAGGTTTGAGTTGGAGGAAAAGATTTATTTTTAGCATATTGACATTTTCTTCTGGTATTGTGGCTAAGTGAGTATTTTTATCTGTAAGTGGTGGTATGGATGACTTGGTGAAGTTTGATCCAACAGCTTTTGCAAGAGACGAAAAGGAACTAGACCTGCTAATGCGCAGACTCAGTAATAACAATAAATGTAACAAAGTGTAAAATACGCGACCCAAAATGTCCCTATTCTTTCTTTTATTTTTGCTTTAAGGCATACTTTAGCATTTATTTTAAATATTTATATAAAATGGCTTTTTTCAGCAGCTTGATAGTGTAAACGAGTTTATAAGCGATGATGGCTTTAGCAGCGTCACAGAACGAGAAATCGACACTAAAAGATCAATTCGAAGATTAAGATTAAGCTAAAACTCTAAGTATAATAGCCGAACAGTTAAATGGTGCCCAAAAGTTTTGCCAATTTTGTATAGACCGGAAAAAAGTAATGCGTAAACTAAAGTAGAAAAATATGCTACCAGTGTTTGTACAAACCGTGCAAAACTTACATCTATAAGAAGAGAAAATTTAGATCATCCGTAGTAAATTAATTAAGATATAAAATAGCAAAGCTTTTGCAAAATTAAAAAACAGTAGTATAAATGTGATAGCAATGACAATAAAAAATAAATTACCTACTTGAAAGCTTTCCAAGGATGGCGGTGTGGTCATAAACTGATAGAGTCACGAATCAAGAACTGATGTAGAAAAAATAAAAACTTAGATAGGTACCCTTGGTCACGTAATAAGAGTCCCTAAAAACACACTACGAGATAATAATATTAGAATGCAGGGGAAATTAGATGCAACAAAGCCTAGAAAAAAGTGATAGGAGGAAACATTTAAAGGCAACAAAGCAAAGAAAACGGTGGAATATCAAGACTTGACAATCTAGAATACTCAGCAGCATGACGGTGCGGCGCCGCACGATGATACCATGTGTTAATCTAGAGGCATTTAAATAATTATATTTTTTAGGGAATTAAAAAAAAAAAATATTACAACTTAATGGTCGAAAATCTGGAAAATATAAATTTATCAAGAAAAACTTTAGAAAAAAAATTGTAATCCAAGAAAAAGATAAGCGAAGTCCGATAAAAATATTTCTAGTCTTTTTTATTTTTGAACAGACGTACTTTTACTGTTTTGTCATTTCACATTAATGTCTATTTAAATAGTTTGTGGTGCAGTGGTGAAGTTTAATAATTAAGGTAACATATGCATAGTAAATTATTATTTAATTCTTATATGGTTGTATATGGTTGTCAAATAATTATGAAAATAATTACTATGGTTTCTAGTAAAGGACACTTAAAAAACTTTTGCCTTTTTTGCCTAATAGTCCGTGGACTTAGTTACAAATATTTCACTTCCAGTTACCAATTTGAAATTTTGCACCATGCTTATTCATAAAAATACGTTTTAAGACATAGATACATAGATATTTTTAAAAAATACTTAATATAAAAAAAAATATATGTCATTGTTTTAAAATAATCCCCCTAGATCATAAAAAGGACACAATGTGTGCCTGCGAGTCAACTGTTTAGAGCAGCAACGAACAAGCTTTGAATAGGGTATTTGACAAATTTTATAAAAGATTTTAGAATGATACATAGATACCTAATTTGCTACGCAAAATTATTAAAATAGTATATTTTATCATGACTACATTTAAAATGAAGTTTTTTAATTTCCGATTTGAATTTGCCGCTAAAACGCTCATTTCTAGCATGGCGTTGCAATGACGTCACAGCGCAGTAAACTCGCTCGATACACGGCATTCAAGTATTTATTTGTTTTTGGTATGTGTTTATACTGTTTTTTATGTAAAAAAATGTCCCATAAGTGGTATATAATGCCTCAGTGTTCGAATACTAGCATAAAAAACTATTTATTCATATGCCTAAAGTAGTAAAAGAACGGAAAAAGTGGCTAGAACTTGCTCGAAGAGACCCAAGGGCCTAATAATACATTTTCACTTTAAATTTTAATTAATTTAATTAATTAATTAATTTGTGAAGATCACTTTGATGTGAGTATAACTAAATTGTTTCTAATAATTTTTCTCACGTTGTCTATAATATATATATATAACTATCTCGTAAATGACGATGAAATTTTTGAGGTTATGTTTATTACAAGGGGTGAACAACTATAATAGGCAGAAAGGTGTAGAAATTTTTAGGCGGTGCTAGGCAGTTATTAGGCAGGACTAGGGATTACCTCTAAATGCAGGATTAGGAAGTGCACATGCAGGCTAAATGTAGGACTAAGCAGTGCATATGCAAGACTAGGCAGTGCATAGGCAGGACTAGGCAGTACCTACGCAGGACTGTGCATTGTAACCTTTTTGATTGTTTCTTAATGCCTAAAATAATAGTGATTGGGTATTTAATTGAATCTATTGTAAGTGGCATATTAAACAAAAAAGCAAAACATAACCTAACCTCAAAATCTAAATGAGTAAAAAAACTTTCAGTTATATACAAAACAACCCATCGAATACTTACATCAACATTTTAACGTTTCTAAATTCTGAAGAACATAAATCACTGTTGTTGGCAAAGAAGCTTGACACCATTAAGGAATTAAGCATCGGCAAGTTGGAGCTATCGGCTTTGGAGAATCCGTTTTCCACTGTAAACGTTTTTTATAAGCAAAACACAAAATAAAATCTAATTTAGGACGATAATTCGCACTTTAAACCAAAGCAAACATTACCATCCATAAGAAAATAACACAGAAAATAGGTTCGTTCGAGGCGTTTACTGTTTTGTGACGTCACTCGCAGCTGATTGATAGACCGCCTGGTTTGCATCACGTGGCTAATTGTTTCAATTAAAGGAACTATGAATTTGAGAAAAAATTAACTTACATGGGGAAAATCAATATGGAAGTTTAAAATATAAATAAGGGCAAATTATTTTTGGTCACATTTTTAAACTATCAAGGTACACTCGCCCACTTTTTGAATGTCATTTTATTTTTTCTACATTTGTAGAATACAAAATAAACAGTGCGTTGTATAGTCACACCGCATGGTTCTAAATAAATATCAGGATTTAATAAACAATTTTCTTTATCAAGTTTTAAAGCCCGCTCATGTTCCGGGCCATATTTTCCGAAAAAATATAATCAAGTTTTTTTTTAAACCTTGCCCTCATTTTTTTCCTTTTTACAAAAAATTGTCTATTGTTGCGTTTATTTCTTGAAAAACTACTTTAATTTTCTCAAATTTTCATCATGTCTGCAAATTGGTTTACACCACTCGACTTTTTCCCAATGTATTTGAATTTTACTACATTTATGTCTGCCCCGCAACTATTTTAAATTTTCCAGTGAGTGTTTTATATTGCAATATTTTTTTACTTTGGCGCGATTTTTGCCGAGAAGAACCTAATTTGTATAAATCCATCGCAGAGCCCTTCCTGTAGTAGTATTTTTCGCATTCTCTAGGTTAAGCCCAGAGCTAGAGCTCCTCCAAAATGACCTGGCTAGTTGCACCCCTGAGTTGACGGGTGAGGGGGAAAGTATTAGAAATATTTTAAAAAAATTAGAAATGATTCCTAGGGAGCAGAAGAAAACGATTGTCCGATGAGGGTCAGCAGTTTTTCCCTTTGCCCGAGGCAATCAAAAAGTGAGGCATGCCCCTGTAGGCAACTTTAAGGTGACATAAAAAAGTGGGTGTGTACTTGTTACCTACTTACTATGATGTAAAGTGAAACCTCTTCTTCCGGACACCTCTATTAAGCGGACACTCCCTTTAGGAGGACAAATTTGTTGGAACCATGCTTTTACCTATTTCTTTACATGTAAAATTCACTCTTATAATCGGACACTTTAATAACCGAACGTGGACAATTTTTTTTGGTTAAAAACTTATGTAACTTCCCTTAGCCGGACGCGAACCTCTGACAACGGGACGGACCGTTGCACGACATGGGCATAATTATTATGTAGTATGTTGGCAACAACGCAATATGCAGCCGAGGAATTACCTCTTTCGTTTTAGTGCGGAGACTAAATACTTCTGTCGTATTTACAACATAATTTATTCTTGGTAAAAAACTTCTTAGTTTACGTAAAAAAATGGAAGTTTCTAGTTTCGGAGAAGCAACATCCATCAGCACGAAAGATCGCTAAACAATTTAATATCGGAAAAACTCAAGCAGTGGCAATTGTTTATAAATAAATATAAAAATTTCGCAGTTCTCTCTTATAAGCGGACACCTCTAATAAGCGGACAAAATCGATGAAACCGTGAGTGTCCGCCTATAGGAGGTTTCACTGTATTAAGATTAAGTAGTATAGAAAAATTGTAAATGTGACATCATAGGCTTGCTTGTTTATATTTTCCAATGTTCCTACGATTTCAAACTCAAATTCCATTACAATTTCAACCTTTCACCCCAGTGACAGAGTTGGTTTAGTGTCTAAGACAGCTTTCTCCATGGCGTCTAATTGCTTTTAATACGAGCATGAGCTATTCTCAAGTATGTTTTAATTAAACATGCACATGCTATTACTGTCTTAGGTTTGCATGAATGTGATGTAATGCAAATAAATAAAAAAAGTGAAAATTAAATTACATACCTAGTAACAGATTCTGATCTATTAATTCACAGTGCTCCGGTATATTTTTAGGTGATTTCGTACAGGGTTTTCCCGTATATTTTTACACATCAAATAAAACGTTTATTTAAATAGATATCAAAATATGATAAAAACAAAGGTTTCATAATTTTTTACAAAAGTCAAAATTTGACAGGTCAATGGTTTTTTTTATTGAATACCCTATATAATATTTTAGATTTTTATAGAGCTTTTCTTCCTGATTTTGTTGGGGTTATTTCGTTTATCAGTTTTGGAGATACATGCGTTTGAAGTGTTAAAAACTTAAGTTGATACTCTTTAAAAACATCCAGGCAGTCATGAAAAAGACAATCGCAGTGACACAAAAAGTGATGCTGTTGCTTTTGTAAGGTATATAATTTATTAACATTGACCATCCGTGGTGATTCTGCGCAGTAATGTGTGGCGCCGCAAGCCAGTAAAAACAAAAAATAATGCAATTTTTTTAGAAAAAAATAAATATCTAATAATTCATTGGTAATTTTCTACATAGCCTCCTGATTTTAGCTCACACATATACTATTTTTTCAAGAAAAAAAGTTGCTCCATTTCAAAAAATTTTATATATCTTTGAGTTTCAGATGATTTTGAAACATTTTTGTTGCGCCGTCTGTCTGTCTGTCTGTATGTCTGTCTATCTGTCTGTATGTATATCTGTAACGACCAACACGCATAACTCAAAAACCGCTCGCTCGATTGAAATGAAATTTAGTACCTAGGCTGGGCTTCTTCTCAAATAAAAGGGTGGGGGTAGATATCAAAATTAGAGTTTATGTGAAAATATGGCGTGCGTGATATCAAACGAAGGGTAATTGAGTCTGGAGTTAATCAAAATATATTTTAATTTTTTTGTTTAAAAGGGTGGGAGTAGATTTCAAAAATTAAAAGTTTACGTGAAAATTTGGCATGTGTGACATCAAACGAAAGATAATTGAGTCCGGAGTTAAACAAAATACATTTTAGTTCTTGTTTTTTTCAAGGGGGTAGATTTCACAAATTTGAGTTTAATTTAAAACATGGCTTGTGTGGTATCAAACGAAAGGTAATTTAGTCTAGAGTTGAATAAAATATATTTCAGTTTTTAGTTAAATTAGCTCACACGTACACTATAACCATAGTACTTAGTGTAAGCTTAGGGGCCCATATATTGAGTATTTTTAGAAACAATTTTGGTTTTGTTAATAAAAAAAGGACAGTTCAACAGTAAGTCACTTCTAACTTGCTTTCACCCAGGGCAGCTATTCTGGGTCTTGAATGATGTAACCATCCACATCACACGCTTTGACCAATAGCAAACTCTGAACGGTCGAGTGTTTTGCGAAATGACTTGTCTTGGCTAATGGCATAGTCGCGCGCTCTTCAGAGTTAGTGAATTTTACGCGTTTGGAGTGAAATCTGTTCTCCTGCTCCTTACCAGCTGAACGTTCCGCGGTCGGATCGTAAAAGAAGCTTGCGCAATGGAGGATAGCACGTGTTGGCGCCGACCTAATTTAAAGCTAGCCATTGGCTAAAGCATGTGATGGGAACTATCACATCATTCAAGGCCCAGAATACCCACCCAGGTGACATGTGACATAGGATGTGGCGGCTCGTAGGGTAGTGCTACGGAGTCATAACACTACCTTATTTTTCAACAAAAACACGTTAATATGTTTGTTATTTTATGCATTTCCTTATAATTTATATCAAATATCAATGGCATGTGTGCCGCTTGTCTGCTGGCGCCGTCGAACAGAGAAAGATTTTTACCAATGACCAATGAGCGAAAGAGTTGGACAATTTTTACATTGTTAATGAAAATAATCAACTTTTTGTGCCAGGCACACCAGCCAGTTAGTTGTTCTTGTTACGCAATAAAAAGATATCCATATACTCTGCATATGGTTCTATTTTTTAAGTGAAATTTAATAAAATTAGCGTCTTAAAAACTCTGTTATTGGTTTTTTGCTCGAGGAAAAACTAAAAATTAAAGAATTAGGCCGGTCACAACCTTATTTAAAAATTGAAAAACAAACGTGGAAGTGGACAAAAATCGGGTTGTCGTAAATTTAATAAAACTATTTAAGATAAAAATAATATTTATTTAAACTAAGGGTAAGTTAGGTTATTATTTAAATTAATTCAGCAGAATTTTTGATAAATTTTGACTCATTTCATGGTGTAATTTGGGTAGGTCTGGGTTAGTTTCTATAAAAAAACTAGGGTTAGAAACCCTAAAAATAGTAAACATATAATACAAAACTATGCGTTCTTGGTTTTGCACCACTAAAAAAATTGATCGAGGCATGGTTTTTACGAATTTTGGGCAAAACTTTGACGCAGCACCCCGATTTTTTTTTGAGAGGCTATGAAAATTCTGGCACAACCATGTTGAATGGGCATTTGTGTCACAGAACAGCAAGAATACGGACACCTGGCACAAGGCATCTTAAACTCATTTTGAAAAGTATATTTAAATTTTTTTTGTCAAAAGCGTTTAAATAAAACACCATGTTTCATTCGTTTTCTACATTAATGGAAGAGCGCCCAATTAAACTCTCCACACATTTTGTTGAAACTCTTTTTTAAGTGCCATAAAAAGAAATTCACGTTATTCCACCCGCACACCCTTGCACAATCCTACAAAACCTCATAAAGTGTGCTTACGACTTAATTTAATAGAGTTCCACAGGCTAACGTTACATTACTTTGATGTTGGCTGTAATAAGCTGTCTTTTTGTAGTAGCGCAAAAAGTAAATCTCTTTAAATTAATTACTCCATATAAGGGGAAAAAGTTCCATGGTCACGAAACACTCCAGAGAACAAAAGAAGAAGTGTAAAAAAATACTTTTTTTACTTAATGTAATAATTTTATTTTTGTATGTTCAGTATAGAGTGCTTTCTCAGTGTTTTCTTCACGGCTGTTAGTGCTTATATGGTCGAATTGTTTTTTGCAGTTTTACAATAATAACTGAATTTCTTAAGACAAGGATATACACGGTGTCCCAAATAAAAGCAACTACATGGGTATTTCGGAAACCGTAAGAGATACGAGTTTGTTTAAACAAGAAAAAAGTTGCGCTATTCTAAGCCCAATCAGGTGCTGTATCAATATTAAAGATATCTACAGGGGTTACGAAAATATCGAGCAAAAACTAAAAATTGTGTTTTTTGAAAAATTGAAATATCGCCGCCATCTTGCAAACAAATTTAATGAAATTTTTTAATTTTGTATAAGCAACTACGGCCAATCGAATGACGTTAATAAATTTTTTCTAGGCCTTCTAGCTTTTTTGAAATAATAGCCAACTTTGTTATTTCTTATAACCGCCATATTGAATTTATACGTCAATAAATAGAGCAATAAAAGAGCTTTTGAACCATGTATAATAGCCTATCTTTGAATGACGGAAAATGTGAATTTAACAGTTTTTCACTTGGTTGGCTGTGACACAAAGGCCGTAGTTGCGTTTGTTGACATACCTACGTAACTATCTGTCAAAAATTTGTCATTTATTTGATTTATTTGTAGAGTTTTAAAGTTTCTAAATTACTTAAGATTTTTCTAAAGTAACATTATCAATCAAATTTAACATGGAAAGGTTTCCAAATTGAGAGGAAGTAGATATATATGAATGTTATAGTTTGTGTAATAAGAATGCTGGAAGAGCTCGAGATATGTACACCTAATTTAAAAAAATCTGATACGAGTTGTCAAAAATTTGATTGCGTTTCAATGTTATTCTATCAAAGTCATGTCAATACTGTATCAGATTTTTTTGAAATTCGCTATACTTTCAGAGATATCCAGAAAGACGACAACCAGGTTTGTCAGTCTTCAGAATACTTAGAAATAATTTAATTGAATATGGTTGCTTTAAAAAACAAAATCGTAATAGACAACCTGATGAAAATATTGAAGCTCTGGTGTTACAAAGTGTCGTGAACTGGAGAATAATGTTAAAGTACCTTCACAAAGAATTCTTAAAAAATTTAATTATCATCCATATGTAATACATATTAGTCAAGCACTCCGAGATGCTGACTTAGAAAGAAGAACCTTGTTTTGCAATTGGTTCATACAAAAATCACAAGAAAACCCTCAATATCCGATTAAGGTTCTATGGTCCGATAAAAGCAGGTTTACAAACTGCGGGGTGTTTAACAAAAAATCTATGTTGTATTGCAAATCCTGTCTGTATTCATTTTTTTTTATAAAATCGCTGTTACTAAACCGATTTTCGTGAAGTAAAAAAAATCATGGTTAGGATTGATTGCTATTTAAGGATTATATTCGAAATTTGTCGCCATTTTAGAATTGAAGATGTCGGATAGAATTCTACTTGATTCTTCAAAATGGCGTGTTTATTCTTATTTTCCGAAAATGTTTAAGTTTTTTAAAATATTATTTAGCAGTATTTTTAGGTAATAAGTAGTAGTATAAATTTTAAAAAAAACCAAACCATTTTCGGAAAATAAGAATAAACACACCATTTTGAAGAATTAAATTCTAAGATAATGGCAAATTTCGATTATAATCTTTAAAGAGGAATCAATTCTGACCATGATTTTTTTTATTTCACTAAAATCGATTCAGTAATAATGAATTTATAAGAAAATGAATGCAGACAGGATTGGCAATTCAATCGTATAATCTGTAAAACAATTGCTGAAACAAAAATAGATTATCTAAGAACCACCACACTGATTTAACTAATTTGTACTTCGTTATGTGGGGGAAAAGTAGAATTTTTTATGAATTAAAACAAAACTAAAACATTCTCGGAAAATAAGAGTAAATACTCGATTTTAAAGAATCATGTATGATTCTGCCCGCCATCTTAAACTATTAGAAGGTGATAAACTTTGATCATGATCTATAAAAAGCAATCTATTCTTTCAGAACGTTTTTTATTTTATTAAAATCGGTTCGGTAGTAATTAATTTATAACAAAATAAATGCAGAAATTGGCAAAGTAATCGAATAAAATGCAAAATAATGTTTGAAACAAAAATATTTGTTTTTAAAACCACTGAACCGATTTTGCTCATTCGTACCTTGTTGTGCGTGGCAAGAAAGCTTTTTTAATAATTTTATTTTTTCTGTTAACTGCTTTTTATTAAAAGTTTCCCTTCCAAAAGGTACCTATTTTAAAATACAAACAGTGCCTTTCGTACAAAAACATAAAGTAAATATTTTCATGCAAAACTCTGTGTTTTTGCTAGAGTTGTGAAAGTGGAGAATCGTGTTGGAAAATTTGGAATCGGAACGCGACACAAACTGAGTCTCAATTTGGAGAGTTGCGCAAGCTGGCGAGATGCATCAAATTATGTCAACAAAACTTAGGCGGAAATTAAAGACTCAAAAATAAAATATGCAAAAAATACCTACTTAATAGACCAGGAAAGACAAAAAAGGAAAACAAAATAGTAGGAGCATTTAAACTATTATATTGGAAATGAAAGAATATATATTGCAGCGAACAGGAAAAATGAATTAGACTCGATCCGAGTTACTACCGAGAAAAATCGAAATAACCGGTTTTTTCTTTTTATTTTTTTATTTCACATTTTTCTTTTTTTTTCACTAGATTTGTTGAAAACCTACATTTATGACATTAATACATTTTAATTTTTATTTACATTTTATTTTGATTTTAAACCTAAAAAGCAGTCATTTTCACCTGAAAATTTTTCTGTGGATATATTTTTTTAAACAGGAATCAACAAGGCGGTCTTCAGATGCCATTTTGTCACATGATGTAGGCTTTAAAGCATACAAATTATTTTATTGAAATTCCTTTGATTACCCATTTCAAATGTTCTCTAATTTGCTGTAGTTACTTTGTAGTCCTCCCTGCTCCCACTCATCTCCCCTCCTGTCATTCATTTCAGATTTTGTTTCCAACATCATTTTACTAGTTTCCAACTTCCTCTCCCTCCCTTCTCCCCAGCCTCCTTATTAGTAATAGTTGTAGCTATACCTTTCACAAATTTAGAGCGATTTCAAAACGCTTTAAGATTTTTTTCAACACCATTTTACTGTCTCCCTCCTCCGTCTCTGCTCCCCCACCTATACTGAATGGAAGGTAACACTGTTCGCGTCCGTACAAAATCTACATGTACTTTTTGGGTAAAGCTAAATGAATTGTAAATGCATAGTGCTTTTTATAAGGCTGAATAAGAATTAAACCTAATAGTTGGAAATAAATAAAAATACTCTGCCAATATATGGGCCCCTAAGCTCACACTAGGTACTATAGTTATAGTGTACGTGTGACCTAATATAACTAAAAACTGAAATATATTTTATTCAACTCCACACTAAATTACCTTTTGTTTGATACCCACACAAGCCATGTTTTGACTTAAACTCAAATTTTTGAAATCCACCCCCACCCTTAAAAAAACAAAAACTAAAATGTATTTTGTTAAACTCCGGACTCAATTACCTTTCGTTTGATATCACACACGCCATATTTGCACTTAAACTCTAATTTTTGAAATATACCCCCACCCTTTTTTTAAAATAAATTAAAATGTATTTTGTTTAACTCCAGACTCAATTACCTTTCGTTTGATATCACACACGCCATATTTTCACATAAACTCTAATTTTTGAAATCTATCCTCACCCTTTTTTTGGTTTGTGTTCGGTGGATTTTGTTCATTTTTAAATGGGACCATCTCAACGCAAGACCCAGCCTAGGTACCAAATTTCATTGAAATCGGCCAAGCCGTTTTTGAGTTATGCGCGTTGGTCGTTACAGACATACAGACAGACATACGACAGACAGACAGACAGACAGACGGCGCAACAAGAAAGTTTCAAAATCATCTGAAACGCAAAGATGTATAAAAAAATTTGAAATCGGAGCAACTTTTTTTTCTCGAAAAAATTAGGATCACCATAGCTCACACTACTATAGTATAGTATATATGTGAGCTAAAATAATAAAAAAAAACACCCAACGTCTAAAGGGGCCTACAGACACGCGAACATTTCTAGAGATTAGTACGCGTGTACAAGTTTGCGCATACTAATCTCTTCGTGTGTAGACAATATCCGCCTAAAATATCTCTCGAAGATTAGTTCGAGCGCACGATGTACGCGTGCAAATCTCTCGGTGTCTAGGCAAAACGCATTGATAATATGGTGTTTATGTTTAGAACGTTTAATTTTGTCTTCGTGTGTGTAGGCAATTCCACCAAACGTACATGTATGCAGAGATTAGTTCGCGCGTACTAATCTCAAGAAATGCTCGCGTGTCTGTAGGCCCCTTAAAACTACAGCGGCGTAGCGTGGGGGGGGGCGCGGGGGGTTCGTCGCCCCCCCCGCCCCGAGGGTAGTGGCGCCCCATTGGTGGTCGAAGCGCCCCCAGCTTTTTGAAGTCGGGCCGGCAACGGCCAGTTGAGTGGGCGCCAAAGGAAACTAACGACATGATGACCTTTTTTTTTTTTTTTTTTTTTTTTGGGTCGCAAGATTTGTGAGAGGCGCCCTTGTGACCTGTCGGCCACCCCCTCACACATGATGACCTTTTTTTTGTTTTTGTTTTTTTTTTGGTCGCAAGATTTGTGAGAGGCTCCCTTGTGACCTGTCGGCCGCCCCCTCACACATGATGACCTTTTTTTTTTTTGGTCGCAAGATTTTTTTTCAGTTTTCAGAGGCGCCTTTTTGAGCGGTCGCCCCCCACGCCCTTTCGGGCACGCTACGCCGCTGTGTAACTACTACTAGTCGCAGTTGAGTAGTAGTAGTAGTAGTGTGGGGTATGCTCTAGGCCTGGCGACTAGGCACATGAAGCGCCCTTTTCGCCATCGCAGTTGAGTACAAAATTACCTAATAACCTGATTCATGAAAATACAAAACTGTATAATTTCGTAAGTGCGCTTTGGGCATCAAAACTAAAAGTTGAAGCATGTCGTACATTATAGGTATACCTATAAATTTTGTACTCAACTGCGACTAGTAGTTATAAGTAAATTTACCAGTTGGGTGTTTTTTAATTAATTTTTTTTAAAATTTTTTTTTTAATAATTATGATGTTAAAAAAAAAAAAAAAAAAAAAAAAAACATCACCAAGGAAATATAAAAAATTGAAAAAAAAAACTAAAAATGGCACAGGCGAGATGGATATTCATTTAATTATGATTTGCGGACCTGTCGCCGCAAACACAAGCCGTGCAACCCAAAACCGTGCAAGACCAAAACCGCACAAGACCAAAACCGCTAAGAAAAATACCGCGCAACCCAAAACCGCGCAAGCCCAAAGCCGAGCAATATACCAAATTGCCAATTCGTTTTGTAATAGTTATAAAATTCTATCACGGTTTAAAAAAGAATATTTTTTTGGAAATTTATATCGGTTTAAAAAAAATACGATACACGACCAGAAACTACTAGCAGCTACTCAAAAGGTCCACTGAGTTCCGGGACTTGGGTGTAACTTTCCAAGAAAATCTCTCCTTCAATTCCCACATATCGAATATGGTTTCTGAATCATATAAATGCTTTGGCTTCGTCCTCAGAAATTGCAGAGACTTTGCACAATCAAAAACAATCATATTACTTTTCAATTCATTTGTACGATCAAAGCTTGAGTACGCCTCAATTATTTGGTCGCCTTCTTATTTAGTGAATATAGATTTAATTGAGCGAGTACAAAGAAAGCTGCTTAAATATCTCTGTTTCAAAGAGGACGAGTTCTATCCCGCACAAGGTTTTCCTTTAGAAAATCCTCTAAATCGCTTTAATGTCGAATCTCTTCAACTCAGAAGAACCAAATCGCAGTTAGTATTTTTATACAAGGCATTAAATAACCTTATCGACTGCAAATTTTTCGTTGAATCCATCTCACTGCAAGTACCTCGATTGGCCGGCAGGAGCAATCGTACGTTTGCACTACCCCAAGCTAGAACAAACATCTTACAACACTCGCCATTATACCGAATTTGTGAATCCTACAACAGAAATCAAACTCGGTTTGATGTATTCAACAGCAGTGTAGCTTTGATTAAAAAAATGCGTAATCTAACTTTAAGCTAAAGTATTGTGTTTTTATTTTTTAGATTTTATTTTTTAGTATTTTTTTTAGTTTAAGTCTCTGTAACCCCATTCTGTAATTGGATGTAATCTGTTGAATGGTGTAAAATAAAAATAAAATAAAAAATAAATAAAATAAACTAACTTTACAGATTTTCCCAGGTTTTTAGGTCTCATTTTCTGGGATGACCTCTAAAGTACACGTTTCCGGTCTAGTAATGTAATTACCTATTCCGGTCTCTTAGTTCTTTCCCGGTCTCCAACAGGCACTGCCTGAACAGTGACACTTATCGTACAAAAAATTATACGGAAAGTGTTATTACTCCGGCAGGTTGTTTACAGCTGTTCTTAAACATTTCTATGTTTTATCTAATTTTATTTTCGGAATTTCGGCTTTCCGAATTTTCTCCCCCAAAAAAAACCACTCTCTGAAATGCCTAAAGCTAAAATTTACTAGATAAGTGCAACCCTTGTGCCAGGGTGAGCCAATTAGGGTTTTGCAGAACTCGGTAAATTGCAGGGTCTGAAATGCCTAATGGGCAAACTGCAAACTTTTCAAGTACCTACCTGCTAGGTCTTATAAGTTGAATAAACACGAAAATTTCGTAGTTTTTATTAAGTCTAATGGTCTAATAATAAATGAAATTTGGAACAATTGGGTTTAGATTAGGTGTTTTGGCTTGCAGTTGTAACAAAACGGGATTTGAATATAAATGGTATTTTTGCCATTTATAAGTTTTTAAGGGTCCATCTCACCGACTTTTTTTTCCGTTCCATAGCTTAAAGCTTTTTTTAATATAATCATAACATGACGTATTAGGGAACACTTTAGGCTAAGTAAGGGAAAAAAAGTCGGTGAGAAGGGCTATAAATATTTTTAATTAAATATTGTTTTTGACATCAACAAGCATTAATTATATGCAAGACTAGGTTAAGATTAAGTAAAATTTATGGCAACTCCGGCGACTTGTTTTTTGGCATATTTTCAGGTTCGCTGTATTTTAATAAAAGTTGTATTCGGCTAATATGTCCTTTGAGCCACTAACATCAAAATAATTCATATTTTAGAACTAGAAACAAATTAGCTAAACTATTTTCAACTTTTAAAAAACACACTGTGTAATTTTAACTTTATCGATTTTCTGAGTCTACGCATCTTTGAATTGCGGTGGTATTTTGTCTCTTTGTCTTTCTCGCCAATGCGAGAGAGCTTAAGTTTCAAACCACGACAACGGCAGGCCAAGAATGTCTTGGACAAGAAAACCGTTAAAGAAAGCTTAGATTTTAGACCAATCAGCTAGCGGCAAGCTAAGAACGCCTAGAGAGCAGGGTACTAAATCTTTCGAAAGTCGGGAGGGAAATCATTCTTGAGTTGCGCTTCGCTTGGTTCGTTACGCTTTCGTTCACACTTCTTAAGGGGGGTTTTATTTCAACTGGGGAAATTTATCAATTATTTTAACTTTGTATAAGCTATTATCTTTATTATTCATAATTATTTTAGTATTTTCTTTTGGAGTTTATTAATTTTAAAGCTATTAATTATTACTGTTTCCAGTGTTTTGAAATAATGTGTTTAACTGTTTTATGGTTTTTTAACAACAAAATACAAACCATTCGTTGCCCTAAAATCGGCATTTTTAATCAACAATATATCCCAAACCTAAACAGTAATATTAAGTAAATTAAACAGTTGATTGAATGGTTTCACCTGTTCAATCAACGTTTATAATGTTGATAAATATATATATTTACAACAAATATATAAAAGGTTTATAAAACCTAAAAGTTTAAGAGGTGTAAATATTTGAATACAAAAGCTTGATAGTAGTAAAAAGTTGATATTCAATTAATAAATATAAGAAGTGAAAGTGTGAAGCTACAAGAAGAAAATTGAAAAGGTATGTATGATTTTCCTACATTATTTTTACATTTGAGAAAAACGTTTATAGCCTACTTTTCCTCCAAGAATCGTCAAATTCCCTTTCGAGAACAAATAAGTAATAATATTTAATCTTTTTATAATTTATATAAGTTGTAGCCTAAGTTGGTAGCTCACAACATTTCAGCCTTGGCCACTTGAGATGACCACTATCATACTAGGCCCCTGTTACACAGTAGCAATGAAAAGATTGATCTTTCAGGCCAGATCAACGCTGATTAGCGTTTTTACCTGCCATCAGATACGTGAGCGTCAATCAGCGGAATTTATAAATCAAACAAGTTTCGTGGCTCGCGAAATTTAGTTCACGTTCATAGTTTTTGTCTTAAAAATTTAAGATATTTTCAAGTTTCGAACCTCAAAATAAAATTTTTAAAAAATTCTGAAAAAAAAATATTTAAATTTTCAAAAATTAAAAAAAAATCAAAACATAAAAAGAAAATACCTTTCAAATATTTTCAAAATAAAATTGAATTCCTATATTTATTGCAAACTTAAAAGTAAAGCTAAATAAACGCTTGTAATAAAATAAGGCTTATTTACGTTCGTCATATCCGAGAACGTTCCCGAAATGACCGTTCCCAAAATGACGTTTCCGCTATTATTATCTTTGATTTTTTTGTGCTATAATGTAAAACAAAATATTTTTGAGGTTGTGTTATAGACGCCTTGATTTTTTATTATAACAGTGACAAAAATTCTACAACAGCATTCCCCAAATGATCCTGAATTGATGTACGCTACTTAAATGTCAAAATAAAATTTGCTTACCGCTTTAATCTAATATTTAATACCAACAATCAACTTAGCGTTAACAACTTCTTCGAATAGAAAACATTTTAATATTTTGTATATCTGTTCACTAAATGATGAGTGTCGGGTCGGACAACTTTATTAATAAGTAAAATTAACGTTTACTTAAAATTTATTAAACCTAACTGATTCTAAATATAGTTTAAAATACAGATTGTTAAATTAATTGGTTTTAATATGTTTTGTGCCCATTTGAACTTCCCTTATTACGTTATGGACGCGTTCTCCAATGATTTTTGGGGTATAAAGAGAAATAAATTAAATTCGGGACGTATTTAATTTAAATGATTGTGAATTGTGGAGATGAGTTTTAAACTGTAATTAACTGTAAAGAAAATCCTCTCCAACTTAAATTCCCCACCACCATGATTTTGACTTAAACCTTGGCGGAATATCTAATGAAATAAATTTGAACTTTCATACCTCAGGTAAACCCCACACTAATTTAAGAACAAAACTAAACGTCAAGTTTATATTTAAGTAGGTATTTAGAAATAAAAAATTACGATACAACGTTCAAGCTGTACAGGGTGTTTCATTATATTTTTTCCCACCCTTTTAGACCATTAATAATTGATCTAGGAATATAAAAGAAATTGTGTTCGAATCCGCGAAATTTTTACTTTTAAATTGCATCTTGACTTTATTCCTGATGATTACCGTGTTTAACAGGCGCTCGAATTTATAGTTTTTGTAAATTGGAATATACTTTCCAAAAATACCCCATATGTCGCAGTAAATGATAAAAAAATAACATTACCACTTTTGTGTTAATTTCAGTGTCCTTATTTCGAACTATGTTAAACAGTGACAATGACAACTATTTTTTTTAAATGATGCTCAAAATGACAACCGGTAACGACAACAAAGTTGTGTCATTGTCACTGTTGATACATGGGGACTAACATAATTTGGAATAAGGATACTAAAATTAACACAAGAGCGGTACTGTTATAATTGCTAATATCTCGGAAACTATGGCTGTAAACTACGGTATATCGAGTATCTTTGAAAAATATGTTCCAAGCCTAATCTATTAGTTAAATAATATAAGGAGCATCCAATTTACAAAAACTATAAATTTGAGCGCCTGTCAGATATGGTAAGCATCAGGAATAAAGTCAAGATGCAGTTTAAAAGTAAAAATTTCGCGAATTCGAACACAATTTCTTAAATATTTCTATATCAATTATTAATGGTCTAAAAGGGTGGGAGAAATATAATAACGACACCCTGTATCTATTATTACTAACTAGACCTAGAGTCCCTGTATGTGACAGATATGTGAAAACTGCATCTTTAAATTAAGAATGAGCATGTCAAAATTTATAATTAAACAATTGAAAATCAATGTGAAGCTTCGCTTCTGTATTTGGATAAGTTTTCAAAAAACCTGCGGGATATTAATATAAAAAAGTGAGAAGGGATCCAACTAGAATAATAAAACTAAAGATGAAAGTCCTTTTTATGTAAATGATTTCTTAAGTAATAGGTATGTTCACAACAAATTATTATTATTTTCTAGTAATTTTTACTTATCTCTTTATGCTATAATTACTTATGATTTTTTTAAAATCTACACACATCGTCAAAAGTCTTGGCCCCCCTAGGTACTTGGAAAAATAGAGATAGTTAAATTTTCAAATGTGCTGCAGAATATTCTTTAATTCAATACTAAAATATATGATGCAGAACCTTTTTTATTACATTTCCATATAATGCAGTATTAAAAAATCAGTGTTCAGAAATTCTTAAATTCTAAAAAAATAAACTTAAAGAAAAAAACGGTAAAGGCTTAATTAAACATAACTCAGTATTCTGTGTGATCGCCTCTTCTTTTAATTAGTTGACCGACACATCTGGGCATCCCTCGAATCAAGTTATCAATAAAATCTACTGGTAAGTTGTTCCACTCTTCTTGAACAGCTGCAGTCAATTGTTGAAGTGTTGCAGGGCGATTCAGTCGATTGGATATTCTTCTAGCAACTCCATCCCACACGTGTTCAATGGTATTCATGTCGAAAGAGTTCGCTGGCCAGTTCATTCTTTGCGATTTGGTCTGGCATTATCATCTTGAAAAATGAAATTATCTCCAAATTCATTTCGCAAGGGCTGAATGATTGGTTCGATAATGTTTTCTGCGTATATGGTGCATGTCATTGTTGGTTGAATGAGGATAAGTGGAGTACGACGACCAAACATTATGCCGCCCCAAAACACCGTACCGCCCTGGTAGGGAATAACTTCTCGGGCAAAAGCCAACCGTTCTGCTCTTCCTGGACCTCTCCAGACCCTTTGCCGTCGACTGTCGCTCTGTAGGCCAAATCGCGACTCGTCCGAAAAAAGAACGTTGCGCCATTAAGGCAAAAGCCAATTTCTGTGCTCCTGGGCCCATTGACGACCGGCAGCTCTATGATGAGGTGAGAGCTTTGGCACTCTCAAAGGTCTTCTTGACATTAAATTTGAAGAATGTAATCTTCTTCTTAGGGTGCTTGTCGAAACAACTCTTTGGTACGTGCGCAAACAATTACTTCGGAGGGCTGTTGACGTTATTGTTCGGTTTCTCCGTGTAAAATTAACCATATAATGATCTTCCTTCTCTGATGTTACTCTGGATCTTCCACTAACTGGTCTTCGCGCAACGTTCCCAGTTTCCAGAAAAAGAAGGACAATGCGTCTCACTGAAGACCGTGGGATATTCAAACGACGTGCAATAAGATGGTTTGATAAACCCTCTTGATGTAAAGCCACTATTCTTGCTCGGATGAACGGAGAAATTAAGTGACCTGGCATTTTTCTCGAAATTTAATTGAAAATGCACTTGTCGTATCCGTCTTACTGACCTTATTAAGAATAATCTGCATAGTTCCCAAATAAGGCAGTTTTTTTCTCCGATAGTGTTTTTATATTTGCGATAAGATATCAAGGAATTTATCAAGAAAAAAATTGCCAGCGTACCTGAAACAATTTACAGGATGATCAGGGGGGGCCAATACTTTTGACGATGTGTGTATATTGAAGCAAATAATAGAAATATCGTCAAATATCCATATAAATGTTTTATTAGGATATTCCAAAAATTGGATAAAACAATGGATGCTGCACTAATAAATTGCCTAGAAATAAATGAAAACTACAGGGAGGAGTGTTATAGGAGTGTGTTTGCCCATAGTTAAAAAATATACGAAACTAGTTCTGGAAAAGCTTTTCCCGTAAACCGAGATTTATACCCGGGAGGCTTGGTGAAAAAGTATTTAAGAATTTTATCCAACGTGTGGTAAAAAAAGGTTTACAGAAGTTTCCGAGATTACGTAATATCTACTTGCTTAAAGGCTCAGAAATGCGGAAAGAAAAGTCGAAAAAAATAACATCGATAAGAAGCAATTTAAACGCAAATACCCGTGTACCTCTATTTAATATTTGTACTAATATTTGGGTTCGTCTCTTTCGCCAGTGGTAGTAAATATCTACATGGTGTGGTTCGAGGACCATGGGATCAACACAGCAAGAGTCAAACCAAACCTATGGCTACGATACATGGATGAAACATTTATTATATGGCCGGAAAATGATGGCGAACTACAGTCGAATTAAAAAATTCAACAACAATTCAATTTTTAATGAGCTTTTACTCGAACTATCCAACAATGTGTTTACAAAAGTTTTACACTTGTATTAAGCCACTTTAACTATGGAGATGTTATCTATGGGCCCTGTTTGGATCAAAATGACCAAAACAAAATTCAAAAAGTCCAGAAATTATGTCTACGATACATATATGGAATAAGGAAATATCAGCCTATTTCACACAAATTAAAACAGGCAAAATGGCTTAACATGGGAAAGGAGAAGGCTTCAAAAATCCCTAAATATCTATTAGACAGAATAAAATATAGAACCGATGTTCACAGTCTGAACCTTAGGTTTAGAGGATTGATAACCTCACCACCGCATCATACAACAATGTTCAAAAGAAGTTTTTCGTATAACGTCTACAGCCTGTACAATGACCTACCCGCTCAGTTTAAAACACAAACAATTGCAACTTTTAAAAAAAGAGTTAAAAGAATATATATATATATATATATATACTTTGTAGTTAAAAAAATTATAAACTTATCACTTATGCTGTAAACGTGAATACTTTTTTTCTGCTCTGACTGCTATTATAAATAAATAAATGTATTATTATTTTTTTTTTAATCAAATAATAAAAACAGCAATCCTTTGCATATTTTAATAATGTTTATCTAAAATTTGAAAATAACATCTTGCAATAAATTATTATCTGCGATCTTTTAAATGTAAAACCAAAACTAAAAAAATATTCTGTAACATACAATAAGATAGGTTCTGGACTAGATCAATTTATTGCCTTCTAGTCCCTTTTTGCAATAATTTAGAAAAAAATCCGGCACACAATGTATTGTAACATACTTGGTTATTGCAAATAAATTTATTATTATTATTATTACAGAATTTTCTACACCATCTGAACGGTATTTGACCAACAATCAAATGCGCCATGGAAATTGAAAAAGATTCGGCGTTACCTTTTTTGGATGTTCTTGTCACACGATTAGACAGAAACATTCAATCCACTGTATATAGGAAACCTACACACACTGGACAGTACCTGAATTTTAAGTCATCATTCTGTTGCTACAAAACAAGGAGTTATAAGAAGTTTGTATTTAAGAGCCGTAAATATTTATAGTAATATTGAAGAATTAACCACAGAAATTAACAACATTAAAAAGGACTTACAACAGAATGGTTATTCCGAGAAATTAATAAACTCAACGATTTGTAAAATTAAAAACAAACCAAATGTAGAAAATTATCAAAATAATAATCCGTTGAGTGTTATTGACATTCCATATGTTCAAGGGATTTCAGAAAACATAAGACGAATAACCAAGCACTATAATATAAAAACAGAATTTTCATCGGGAAATACGATAAAAAGTTTTGTAACTAAAACAAAACCAGAAAATTCCTCAACTAATAAGGAATGTATTTACCAAATCCCGTGTGCGTGTGGTAAATCACATGTAGGTGAAACGAAATGCAGGTTAGAGTAAATTAACATCTAAAAAGTACCCAATTAGGGCATATTGAAAGATCCGGTGTAGCAGATCATGCATGGTCAAATGATCACAGGATTTAGTGGTCAGAAGCTAAAGTTTTGCGTAAGGAGTCGCATTGGCGAAAACAAAAGTTTTTTGAAGCTGCGTTTATAATGCAGAATGAAGAAGTTTTCAGTCAACCAAGCACGGAAAACAGGCATCTTAGAATTAAAAAAGGGGGCGAGCCGTCACACCTGACTGCACACCAAGTAGTATAAGTAGTAGCCTAGAGACTACATTGTTTAGTTTATACTTGAAAACGGTTAGAGATACTTACTAACCGAAACGTCGTGTTTAAAATAATTAAAGACAATGGAAATCCGAAATTTTATTTCTATCTTCATCTGTGTTTGTTATGATTTTAGTTTTAGTGTAGTTCATACTCACGCCTATGTTTTTAGCTTCTGTATCGGGTTCTTCCAGCAATTTTATCAGT
Source organism: Aspidapion aeneum (assembly GCA_963576565.1). Lineage (NCBI taxonomy): Eukaryota > Metazoa > Arthropoda > Insecta > Coleoptera > Brentidae > Aspidapion > Aspidapion aeneum. The sequence continues at coordinate 114,662,932 of OY755043.1, forward strand.
TTTTCTTTTCTATATGTTATTAAGACGATATCATTAGCATATCTTAGGTGGTTCAAGTATTGTCCGTTTACTATGATGCCTATTTCTTCCCAATTTAAGTTTTTAAAAACATCTTCTAGGGTCTGGTTAAATAGTTAGGGGATAGTGTGTCACACTGGCTGACACCTCTTCTTATGCGGATCGGCATGGTTACTTCGTCGATTTTGATTGATGTTGTTGCTTCGCTATAAATATTGGCTATTAAATCTGTGATCTATTAAATAAAGATGCTTTTACTGCCCAGTGCTCAATGCTAACGAAAGCTTTTTCAAAGTCTATGATCGCAATATATAGTGGAATGTTGTATTCGTTCGCTCGTTCTATTAGGAGTTGCAGGGTTAATATGTGGTCGACTGTACTGAAAACTTTTGTAAAGCCTGCTTGTTCTTTTGATTGATATTCGTCAAATTTTGTTGTTAGTCTAGCTGTTAATATTTTCGTGAAAAGCTTAAAAGCAAGGAATAGCATCAGTCTAATAAGCGGGAGGTTCCTGGTTTAAATCTAGACTGAAGTAAAACGTTTTCGTTATTTTATTATCGCTAAAACTCACCTTTACAAAATAATTTATTTTGAGTTTTAAAAAAATTCAGTAATTTAATTTAATCATTTAATAAAAGGAACTTCGCCTTAAACACGCTCCTTCGTTAACTTTTTTTTTAAAACTCGTTGCTAATTTCAAACTTAAAAGTGGCAAGAACACTTGAAGCATAAATGATTTATATCCTAACTTTTTAATTGGAGCCAGATTCAAAAGAATCGTTTCTTTTCACTCTTTTTGAAATAATTTCGATATTTATTTTTCACAGCCTACTTAAATGAAGATAATTTTACTTTTGGACTCATTTAATTTTATTATTGTAAATTAGAAAGAACATTAATAACTTTACCAACTTAGATACTGTTTACACGGGGTGTAAACGGTATGACTCGCAATATTTCAAAGAGTGATTGAGGAGGTCAAAATGAGAAAAAAAGTTCAAACGAGGGCTGGAGCAAAACACTAGATAATTTTTGAATATTTTATTGTTTCTCGATTTATTTTCCATGAAAATGCGCTCAAATGAGTTGTTAAAGCTGTAATTCCACGCGTTTGTTGCTGCTGTCAAAATTGTATTTTTGAAGATGTCGACTGCTTCCCCTGGCGACTGAAATCTTGGACAACGCAATTCATTCTTAATTATCGAAAAAGTGTAGAAATCATTGGGACTTAGGTCGGGACTGTATGGAGGATGGTCCAACAATTCGACGTTTTGATGCGTTACAGCTCAATGGTTTTTTGTGCTTAGTGTGAACTTGCATTTTCTTGGAAGATGATTTCTCGTTCGGGGTTCGTTTTTCGAAGCTTAGTGATGACAGCAAACAAATGGTGATGTAGCAATCGGCAGTAACAGCTCTTTGATCTGTCAGAGGATTTGTTGCTACATGGCCTGCGTTTGAGACAAATGTCGCGATCATACACTTCGAGGACGGATGACTTGCCTTTTCTTCATCTTGGAACACCTAAATAGAAGTCTGACATTTATTTTCGGGTTCATATGAGTAAATACGAATCATTACCACTGACAATGACGTACACGTTTTTCGAATTTTCTGCACAAAAGCAGTCTGGAGTTTTCTGACACCAACTGACCCTAGCCTCTTTCAGTTCTTCAGTTAACAGATGCGGAATACAGCGGCAAACTAATTTTCTTACCCCTAATTCTCTATACCAATGAGAAACTGTCGACTGATGTGAAATTAACTTGGCAAGGCATTCGTGTTGAAATAATTTTTTTCGAATGTTGCAACTTACATTTGCTTTTAGGTTTGAGTTAAATATCTTAAAAACTACGAGAGCTAACAAAAATGAAAAAAAAAATAATTAAATTCAACAGCCTGTAAATTGGCAACAAAGCGTTTGTGGAACTATGTGTATTTAAACTTAGTCTTAAAATAAGCCAAATAATCACCCCTTCTCATTTTTGCGCGGTTCTAACAAACATTAACATAATCGAAGGTGTCAACTTGACAGGCATCAGATAATTCTGGCAAGGCTTTGAATCTTTTAAATAAGAGCCAGATGGTATTTTAGATTTTTGTTATGATACAGCCTATCATCTCATAAACTTTTAGAACTAAGAAAATAAAGGCACTCATTTGATCTCGTTTTTCACTGGTCAGAAATACTTCCCATCCTTAGAGATTAGCCAGAATATTTTTTTTAGTATACCCTTGACTAGTATAACTAGTTTTATTACTAAGAAAATAAGTGCCTCATAATCATAACTCATTCATATAAAATATTTTGCGTAGAATTGAACTATTCTATCGATGTTTACTGACCAAGAAAATAAGTTTCCAAAATCTTCTAAGCCTCTTCTATTGTTTGAGCTCTTCCGCGTTTTCTTGGAATTGCATTCGGTGCAAATTTTTGACAGCACCGAGTCGGTGTTTCATCAGTGTACTATCACTGCTGCACTTATTTTCTCAATGGGCTACGCTATTAGCAAATGATTATATTTTCTCCTTTATTATAAAATTTAATGAAACGACAGGCCTAAAACTCATTGAGATCAGATTATTTTTTGTGGTTTCCGAAATAACATAAAGATTTACTGTATAATACTTGTGTATGCGGTATAGGTACAGACAATAATAACAATAATTATTCGTATGCGAGTTCAGCATACCGCGAATAACTACATTAATTACTAAGGTATTGTGTCCCTTGTGGCGTATTGGAGTAATTACTAATCAGGATGACACGGCATCATACTTGCTATATGGAGAGTGTAATACCTGTGTGGCAATTCATTAAGCGTTTAGCTATTGTACCTAGCTGTTTATAATATCTATTGGTATTATGCATATTTAGCTTCAAGGCCTCATTATTTTAGAACCTACCACATTTTGTAAAATAGTGTAAAATTATTTAATAAATTCAAAGAGGAAAGAGCATCAGGTTTAATCATCATATTTTAAAAATCATCTACTTTAAATACTGTATTAAGAACTGGTGCAAACACATCACTTCAGCGAAATGAAAAGAAAAGAAGTGATAAAAATACCGGTTAAGAAAATCGAGTTATTGGTCCAATCTTACCTCCTGTCAGCTTCCTCGTTGATCCAAGTCACAGCCAGATGGTAACTTCCATTGGGCACCAAAACACTTAATTTTTATCGGTAAAAGTTTGATGGAAAATTCGAGTTTTGAAACGTCGAATTTCTCGGCACACGTTTCGTCGAATTGACTTTTTAGCAGTGACGACGGTTTTGTAGTTCACACAATGGCCGTGGTTTTGACGTAGATGGCGCGCGGGTTAGAGGGGATCTTTCCAATAACAAATACGCGCCAATTTGAATTTGAAACGAAAGTTTAGAATATTTAAGCTAGGTTTTGAAAAATAGAAAAATAAAAAAAAACTTCTAGTAATAAAGTCTAGAAAGTGGACTTTAAATTGAAAAGGAAAAATAAAATAAAATATTTCTTATTTATTATTTACAAAAGGTGTGTCCGGAACAAAAACAATAACATTACAAGACCTAAGACACTAAAAATAAGATGACCTTAAATATAGCTCATTCACATCCATAGAATAGAAATCAATAGGCCACTTATACCGTATTCAATTGGGAAAATGAATGCGTCATTGATATAATTAATATTATAGTAATATATGAATATGTATTTTTATTTATTTTCGTGCTTTTTATAAAATAAGTACATATACATATTAGACATAAGTGGATATAAGGATAAGTTTACCCCAAGTAACCAAAAAGTTTTAAAAAGCATGGCTCGTGAAGAAGATCTATTTTATTTATTACCTTATATATCCTCCAAGCTTTATCTTTAGGTAGATTTTGCTGAAACCTTTAAAATATTCTAGTTTTGGTCCAAATTAAATAAAAATAAAAATAAATCTAAATTTCTAAGTCAGTTTTCAAAAAAAAAACGTCCATGTAAATGGATTATAGGACTAAATCAATACATCTTATATAACTTGTGTGAAACTGCATATAAAAATATTTTCCAAAACAAAATCGACGTGTCCGTTTCTCCAAATTCGCACGAAAAATACCCAAAAACACCTCTGTTACCTTTTAGTTGAAACACCCTGTATATATATATATATATACATACTCCGGAATATTTTTAAAGAGGTTGGATTTGCGGTATATAGAAAATTTTATTGCAGTGCTGATTCTGTTAGCCCAAGAGCTCTCTAGTTTATAGATTCGGTATGCCACTCTGGCACTCTTGAGCATTTTGAAATATTCAACATGGCACTTGAGTTGGGATAAAAAAATGTAAAAAATAATTATTATTGTTGAAAACATAAAAACAAAACTAGATGCAACCAATAGCTCATACGGTCCCAGTGAACACAGTAAAAGCCCTGACCCCTTTTCTCCAGAAACATTGTTAAAATGGCGCCGCCATCTTGGCTTTTTTACTACTTGTTTCCTTTAGTAGCGTTTTACTCAAAAAGTGCTTATTTTTTAAGATAATATGTACAAAGAAGGCTAAATAGATATTTTCAAGCTACCTAGGTACTAACTTTGCAGAGTACCCTAAAGTATCCTCAACATGCTGATTCCTAGCACATTTTATTTAAAATATACACACCAAATACTTTAAGTTTAATTTGAAATGAATTTTAAGGAAAAACGTCACCACTCCACAGATTTCTGATAGGTTGATACAAAGCATGGTTTGGATTAAAGAATGCTTAATTTATTTCTAAAAACAATCAACCCGACGCGTTTTGGCTTTACTAGCCATTTTCAAGGGTTATAAAAGTTTCTAAAACCAAAATTTTGGAAAACAAACAAACACTGATTATAATACCACCATTATTAGTTTAACGTATATCATCATCCTATAAGCAACAATTAATTTGTTTAAAATAACTGAAAATAATCTGAAAATCCTGGTCCCGTGCTTTTGATTAAATTTTCTCAAAGGTCGATGGTTCTTGTCTGATTTTGTGTCCTGCAGCAAGTATAAAATTGACCACGTTTTTATAAATCCTAATAGATCTTGTCTATAAAAAACTAATTCAAACATTTTTTCTATTACTATAAAAGACTTCTTTAAAATTGTCAAACGTTATCTTGTTAAATTTTTGATTGTCTTTTGTATATTTCCAAAAAATTCAAAAAACGAAACAATTTCGCGACAGTTTTCTATAACACGACTAGGCTACTGAAATTCCAAACATTATTTTGAAATATTTGTTGTGCTTTAGCCATAACTTTTTTTATTTTTTAAATAAGATGAATTAGCGAAAAGCTGCTAAGATACGTTTGTTAAAAATCTTTAGAAAACCACCCCGTATTAGGACAAAGATTTGGCCAAAAAATGGGATATTAGTGTTGTTGGGGGGTCTGACAACATAAGCCGAAGCTAATAACAAGGCCATCAAATGCCCCCCCCCCTGCTTTTTCGGAGTGGATACGCCTTTGCCTACACGTCAATGATTTCAGTATACAAAGAGTGCCTAATATCCATATTCTTGCATATCTTATTATAAGCGTTAAACAAACTAAAATTCGCTGAAACCTGATGCCTTTTTGCAAGAAAGCGCTTTCCGCTTTTTTAGTCGAGGCTGCATAAAAGCTAGGAAAGCTTTTAAAGCTCTACCACGATATTGCGGGTGTTTAACAATACTGGGTAAATAGTCCGCAAGAAAATTCATTTTCCACTACACAAAGGAAAGTGGTTTGCACAAAAGAACATTGACCGAGGCTTAAAATTATTATTATTTGAGATTTAAAGAAAGCGCTTCGGGTTGTATTTCTAATGAAAATTTACAAAAACAAATTTGGAAAAAATATTTAGGCTGAATTTATCTGGGGGCACGGCAGTGCGCCGCGAAATTCGCGCGGAAACTGCTGTACCATTTTTTCTTGAAACATTTCAGCCCATATTTGACCTGTCTAAAACTCTACTTCGAAATGAGCTACGAAACTCAAACACACACAATCGTAGATCTTTATAGAGTTAACAATTCCTCCAAGTTTCATGGATTTCCATAAAGTAGTAACGAAATTTCAAAAAACGTCGAAATTGCCACTCAATCACTTACTCATCTACTCACTCATGTATAGAGCGTCAAAATTCTACTGTACTTCCAGATATGCTACAAAGCTGAAATTTGGCACACTGATAGAATTTGTGACCAAACCCTTGGAAAAAATAAAAAAAAACTCAAAATTCTAATTTACTCCTTCCTCCCCCCCAAACATGTAAATTGATGTAAAAGTAACATTGCCCACTTCCAGAGGCGCTAGAGAGCTGAGTTCTGGCAGACTGATAGGAAATATGATAAAACCGCAGAAAAACGTAAAAACCCCAACATTTTAATTTGCTTCCCTCCCATATAAATGTAAAGTTATGTAAATGTAATATTGCCCACTTCCAGAAACGCTAAAGAACTGAGCTTTGGAAGGCCAATAGAAACTATGATAAAACTATAAAAGGAAATTAAAAAATCCCAAATTTTAATTAATTTCCCTCCCCTACAAATGTAAACTTATGTAAAAGTAACATTCTCCACTTCCAGAAACGCTAGAGAGCTGAACTTTGAAAGACTGATAGAAACTATGATAAAACTATAGGAAAAAATTTAAAAACACCAAAATTTTAATTTACTTTCCTCCCCTATAAATGTAATGTTATGTAAAATTAACATTGCCTACTTTCAGGAACACTAGAGAGCTAAGCTTTAGAAGGCTGATAGGAACTATGATAAAACTATAGAAAAATCTAATTTATTTTTTCTTTAATAAGGCATTACTTTATCATAACAAAAACATTTCATGTAAAAAAAAGCCATGTACGTGAAAGTGGTATTCCGTAAAAAGAATTGATATAAAAGTAAACCCAAGTTCTCCAAAACAAATTTCAAAATAAAAGGCTCTTACTAGTTTGGAAATGTTTTTCTAAACTTGGCTATTACGGCTGCCAATGACTCTTAGGCACAGTGCTAAATTAATAAAGAAGTTTGGCTTGAATAGCAAACTTAAAAAAAAAATTCCAAACTAGTAAGAATTAGAGGCCTTCGATACATTTGACAATTGTTGGTGCAATACATTAAGGGCCTTTAGTAACAACCTTTCATTTTGAAATTTGTATTGGAGAACTGGGCTTTACTTTTATCTGAATTCTTTTTACGGAATACCACTTTCGCATACTTGGCTTTTTTTTACATGAAATGTTTTTGTTATTATAAAAAATAAATCAATAAATTACTTAAATAATGATCCAACAGGGTGACAAATTTAACGAGAGGCCAAAAGCCAATAAGATGCTTTTCACTTTACCTAACCAAACCTTAACTATCATCAGTGACAGAGCCAGGAATTCCGGGGGAAGGGGCCAAAGTAGCAGTAAACATCAATGTACCTTCCTAACTTGCGCAGCAATGGCTTTATTTGGGTAAATTTTTACCTATCTTAGCAATATCGTCGTGATGTCCGTCTGTGTGTGTGTGTGTCTGTGTGTGTATGTTTGTCTGTAACACCATAGCTCCTAAACCACTGAACCGATTTTCATTAAATTATTAGGTAAAATATTGTTCGACTGCTGTGTGTGCTAATGACAGTTTTAAATGTTAACTTTTTAAAAGAGCAATCTTTAGTTTCTGAGATATTTAAAAACTGTATTTAAGGCTGCCTACTGGCTTCACTTGAAGTGCGCTAATAGGCGAGCTAGGAAGGTATAAGATCCGTCATAGATCAATTTATTTCTTTGTGGTTTTTGAAAGAATTAATTATTGCACTACAAGCGAAATTTAAAAAAAACCAAAGTAGATTTTTTGAGAAAATAAGTTTTATGTCGGGAACAGGGGGGGGACTCTAAACTTTAGTGCCCTGATATCTACAAAACATATATACATATATATATATATATACATATATATATATATATACAGGGTGTTTCAACTAAAAGGTAACAGAGGTGTTTTTGGGTATTTTTCGTGCGAATTTGGAGAAACGCTCGGATACGTCGATTTTGTTTGCAAGGGGGACACCTTTTGGCAATCTTGAAATTTTTGTAGGACGAACCCCCTGCGAGGGGTATACTTTACCCCTATATTTTGAATAGGTAAAGTAGGTTTAGTGATACCGAGAGGCTTAATTCTAGATGATTGTTCATTGATGGGAATAACAACTGCCAAGTCCTTATTATCAGATACGTCAATATCGACGTCTTCTAACAAATTCAGGAGAGCCTCTTCATCTTCTCTAGGGTGTAAATACATATTTTGTTTAAAAACTTATACTCTGCCAATCTATGGGCACCTAAGCTCACACTAGGTACTATAGTTATAGTGTGAGCTAATATAATCAAAAACTGAAATATATTTTATTCAACTCCAGACTCAATTACCTTTCGTTTGATATCACACAAGCCATGTTTTGACTTAAACTCAAATTTTTTTAATCTACCCCCCACCCTTTTGAAAAAAACTAAAATGTATTTTGTTTAACTCCAGACTCAATTACCTTTCGTTTGATATCACACACGCCATATGTTCACTTAAACTCTAATTTTTGACATCTACCCCACCCTTTTTTAAAAAATAAACTAAAATTCATTTTTTTTAACTCCAGACTTAATTACCTTTCGTTTGATATCACACACGCCATATTTTCACATAAACTCTAATTTTTGGAATCTACCCCCACCCTTTTATTTGGCTTGCGTTCGGTGGATTTTGTTCATTTTTAAATGGGACCATCACGGCCCAAGACCCAATTTAGGTACCAAATTTCATTAAAATCGGACAAGCGGTTTTTGAGTTATGCGGGTTGGTCGTTACAGACAGACATACAGACAGACAGACATACAGACAGACAGACATACAGACAGACAGACAGACAGACAGACAGCAAAACAAAAAAGTTTCAAAATCATCTGAAACGCAAAGATATATAAAAATTTTTGAAATCGGAGCAACTTTTTTTTTCTCGAAAAAATTAGGATCACCATAGCTCACACTACTTATAGTAGTAGTGTGAGCTAAAATAAAAATGGTAAGAACAGTTTCTTTGTCCTGGTTAAGAACCGCTGTCCATTTAAATAGACATATTTCAAAAGCTACAAAAAAAACAAAAAACAATAAAATATCGTAAAAAAAATTATACCACATATTTGTAGTGAACCAGTCTAATTTATTTAATAGAAATTTTAACAAAAAAAATAAAATATCCCCTCTACTTACCATTCAATTTATCAGATCTACATGCGTGTCTTTTTGTGTGATGTTTATAACCTAAATGACCGGTTAGACCTGGAAAAAATGGAAGGTTTTTAATCCCCACCACTTGGTCTTCATCTCTATTGTAATGGATCGAAAGATTTGCTTTCACAGATTTTAATAATTAGACAAAAAAAAAATAAAAACTAAATGTCCATTTAGATGAACGTCAGGTCTCAAAAGGATATATACGTCTTAAGCCTAAATTTCCCTTCTATATTTTTAGATTTACTTCCTTCAAGTTTAATATCAAGTTTAAAAGTTCATATTCTTCAAAAACGGTTTTAAAGTAAAATTTTTAATATCCAATATATATGAGATAAACACATATAGTGTCGTTTAAAAATATACCAGCTTGATAAAATTTTATGAAAATCTGATGCCTTACCAACTACCGAAGAACTAGTGGAGCATTTGAAAATATCAATCCAGTTTATTTTTCACATAAAGTTTTGTAAGGTACTTTTCCCAATTTTCGTCACCTTAAGCTTCTTAAAAATTAATTTCTTATTCTAAAATTAAATAAAGCATAAAAAAATATTATATCATATACATATTTTTTATAGTCTTACTTTGTCACTTGAGAAACTTCAAATTTGCTTACATGTATTTTTTTTTAATAATAATTATATAAGTATTTGTATGTGCCTCTAAATACGTCATAGTACTGTCCCACTTTTCGTCAACCCATGTCCTCCTATTCTTCATATCTTATTTGGAAACATTAAAATACACACTAGTACATAATTATACTTAATAAGAAAAAAACCTTTAAATATTTTATTTAAAAAACGATATAAGTTGTAATAATTATACCCTTTAGTTATTGTGCAAAATATAACGAGTATTAGGAATAAATGTTAAAGGCAGCACCTTTTAAAAAAAATACGAAAAGTAGGTTAAAATAAAAAAATTGTCCGGAACTCCGTCACCCCTGTTCTTTTTTGGGAAAATGAAAGAACATTCTACTACTACTATGTCGGTTTAGAACGTTTTCCTACGTTGTCCGATGCCTATTCTCCACCTACTTCGATCCTGATAATCAGCTGTCAGATTTTTTTGACTCATTGATCTTTGAATTGGTTGCCATTCTAGAACCTGCTTTCGTAATCTTTCGTCGCTCATCCGTTGTACATGACCGTACCATATCAGTTGTCTTTTAGTGATGTCATCCGTTATGCTTCCCTCGATTTCCATTCTTTCTTTTATGGTTTCATTTCTTATGTGATGTGTTCTAGATATTCTCATTGATTTTCTTATTGCATCCATTTCGACACTTTCATTTTTGTTTTGTATTTTTCTGTTACGCGACAAGTCTCTATTCCATACAACAGCGTGCTTTTCACCATTGTTTCATATATGTTAAATTTTACATTCTTTTTTATCTCTCTATATCAATAACCTTTTTTGCTTTTACTATTCTTTTTTCCAGTTCTTTACAGTCTATACCTGTCTTATCAAATGTGACACCCAAGTATACATACTCATTGCATGGAGATTACTTGTCCATTGTCTAGTTCTAACTCACTGGATTCGTTTTCAATACATAAGTACTGTGTCTTGTCCACGTTCACTGTTAATCCCCACTTTTGGTATTATTTCATTAACTTTCTTATCATATACTCCATGTCTTTTTTATCATTAGCTACAATTACTTGGTCGTCAGCAAACTGTAGTGTGTATATGGTAAATCGGTCGTTAAGTTGTATTCCCATGCCATGCACTTTACGTTTTTTAGAGCCACTGTGTTACCAGGAATTATTTTGAAAGTCGATTTCCAATTTTAATTTTAGATTTTGACCCTTTGTATAGTTCTTTTATCGCTTTTATGTAAGTATGATTAATATTAGTCCGCTCTAACACTGTCCATAATTTTTCTACTGGAATGATATCATATGCTTTTTGTAGGTCCACATGTTACATGCATTTCTGGCGCTTCTTTTCTCAATTACTTGTTTAAGACAAAAAAAAATCACTACAAGATCTGCCTGCACGAAACCCACTTTGCTCTTCTTGTTCTTGTTGATGAAAAACATTCTCTATTAGATCTCTAAGAATCCTACCGTACAATCTACTTAGAGTACTGGTTACTGAAATTCCTCTGTAATTGTTGCAATTCTGCTTGTTTCCTATGTTATGTATTGAGGATATCAATGCAATTTTCCAATCATTAGGTACTGGATGTCCGTTTATGCATTGATTGATAATATATGTGAGATTTTCGAGTAGTTTCTCTGATCCATATTTGAGCATTTCACCATATATTCCTCCAGGTCCGTTAGCTTTTAATACTATTATTTATCATGTCTTTTTCGATGATTACTTCCTCTCCATGTTCTTCTATGTCTCTCCTCGGAGAGGCTGCCGGATATTCGGGTCTCGTCTCCTGCAGCAGTCCCGTGTAGCGTTCTGTCCATTGTTCTGGTTTGATGATCTGGATGTTTACTTTTTCTTTTGTTGGGTTTTTTACTGTAAAAATGAATTTCCATACTTCAGAACTCTGCCTACCACCTACGTGTGTATTTATATCGTGGAATTTGCGCTCAAACATATAATTTTTAGCTCACACATATACTATACTATAGTAGTGTGAGCTATGGTGATCCTAATTTTTTCGAGAAAAAAAAAGTTGCTCCGATTTCAAAAATTTTTATATATCTTTGCGTTTCAGATGATTTTGAAACTTTTTTGTCGCGCCGTCTGTCTGTCTGTCTGTCTGTCTGTATGTCTGTCTGTCTGTCTGTATGTCTGTCTGTAACGACCAACGCGCATAACTCAAAAACCGCTTGGCCGATTTTAATGAAATTTGGTACCTAGGCTGGATCTTGGGTCGAGATGGTCCCATTTAAAAATGAACAAAATCCACCGAACACAAGCCAAATAAAAGGGTGGGGAAAGATTTCAAAAATTAGAGTTTATGTGAAAATATGGCGTGTGTGATATCAAACGAAAGGTAATTGAGTATAGAGTTAAAAAAAAATACATTTTAATTTTTTTTCTTCAAAAAGGGTGGGGGTAGATTTCAAAAATTAGACTTTATGTGAAAATATGGCGTGTGTGATATCAAACGAAAGGTAATTGAGTATGGAGTTAAAAAAAATACATTTTAATTTTTTTTTCTTCAAAAAGGGTGGGGGTAGATTTCAAAAATTAGAGTTTACGTGAAAATATGGCGTGTGTGATATCAAACGAAAGGTAATTGAGTCCGGAGTTAAACATAATACAGTTTAGTTTTTGTTTTTTTATGGGTGGGGGTAGATTTCAAAAATTTGAGTTTAAGTCAAAACATGGCTTGTGTGGTATCAAACAAGAGGTAATTTAGTCTGGAGTTGAATAAGATATATTTCAGGTTTTAGTTTTATTAGCTCGCACGTACTCTATAACTATAGTACCTAGTGTGAGCTTAGGGGCCCATATATTGGCAGAGTATTTTTTATGCGTATCAAATTTCTTAGCTGTCTTCTGGTTTTCCTGTAGATTTCTAAGTCTCTTTCCTCTTTAGTACTGAGCCATTTCAAGTATGTGCGTTTTTTCTCTTTGACCATTTCCTGTATTTTCTCCGTCCACCACATCTTCTTGTTACAATACCTTATAATTAATACATTTACATAAAAATTCTTTTACGCTAGCAATTGTCGATGTTTTGAAACGATCCGAACTTTCGTCACCATTTATCTCAAACTCCGTTAACTCATTTTTGCGTTCTATTTTTAAAAAATCTGTCAGAAAAAGAACTTGACGAATAAAGGGCATTAGAAACCTCGACTTTTTTGAAATCTGTCGCAATTTATTTTTTTAGAAAAAAAGCATTACAAAAGATTTAGGACTTAACTTTTAAAAACCGAACTTTGGCCCACTTTTCTTTAAGTTTAACATAATGTGTGACAAGTAAAATTTCTTGTTAAAAACTCCGTTACCCCCGTTTTTTAAAACCTACAAAAAAATTTTAAGAAAAATTAATTTTTAATTTGCGTTTTAGTTTGTGTTGATATTAAGTTTTCTTTTCAAATATTGACTTTATAAAGAAGTTAAAAAATATCTAGACAGTGCAGCTCTTTTACCTTATAAGAAAACACCTACAATGTTGTTCAGTGCCGAGCCGTGAATGAAATAAATTTCGCAGCAATGTTGCTTTTTGTTCTTAATTTTATGAAATAAGATTCTTTATAACAAGTAAAATTAAAGGAAGAAAAATCATAAAAATATTTTTCTTCGGCCGGTTCTGTACGCAAAGACTATACATTCATTTTCGGAAAACTTCTACCTATGCATGTGTGTGGTGTCTCAATAAAAGAACGAGAAATTCTCAGGGTATTAACTCGACCAAGCTATTCAACTGATTTTTATAATTCTTCTTCCCCACTGTCGTCAAAGGTGAAATCCGGGTTTAAGTCTCTGCCGAAGAGAAACATTTTTGTGATTTTTCTTTCTTTAATTTTACCTGTTGTTTATGGTTTTAAGTCCTTTATATTGGCAAAACAAAATCAAACCTGACGAAATATATATATTAAGTGCTTTTTTGACGCGTTTAAAAAAATCTTTTTGTGTGTACTTTTACGCAAAAATATCTGGCAACAACCAACCAAAGAATTTTCTAACCTTAGAAAATCTTATAAATCCCTCTACAGCTCATTTTATGGTGGAGGATACCATATTTCCAAAAACCGTCATAAAAATAGGTTTAACAGTTTTGAAGATAACGTGGTTCGGTTTCGGTTCCACAGCCACAGACACAGAGACTAGGCACATTTGGGAAAATATAAGCAGTCGCGCACCCAGGAATATGTTTGGAGGGGGCGAGGCCTTTTTATTCATGGGACGAGCCAGGCTCTGAGCCCCCTCCCCCCTGGGTGCACCCATGATATGAGCTTCGTATAAGTGATGTTATGTCATTTTTTTTTTACGAATACTTTTTTAAACATTGTTTTACGAGATTGCAAAGGAAAAATTGCCTAAACTTTTAAGTAATAAGGACAGAATTATAATTTGAACACTGAACGTACGATCCCTAAGTACAAAATCGTCCTTTAGTCTTTGTCCCCTTGGACTTAAGGGATTTTTCGGTAAAGCTCTTTTGGGAATTGAATCGGAAATTGTCGTCGTTTGCTTGTATGTGTAAGGGCCCTAAGGAAATTCTCTAAGAAGGTGGTAAGGGCTTTGCTTGATAGAGAGATTGTGATATAAATTTTTAAGGATACTACCTCGACTGGTGGTATTTACTAAAAAGTTTTTCAGCTTTCTTTTTTTTAAGTTTCAATATGTTTAATTGATTTTTATATTTTGCATATAGGAACATAGAGGGCGACATTGATCGAATGTCGTTACGTAAACTTAACGTTTGTCGTTACCTAACCTAAATTCAAAACGTCAGTTCAATACATATAGTTTTAAAGCTACATTGAATTTTTTAAGTTAAGAAATCAGTCGAAAAATGGAATTAAACCGAGATCATTTTTAGACTATAATTTTTTACAACTTTCGAAGAAAATTATCTCAACAAAAATACCTTGCCTAGTTGATTTCTATCTTCGGTAATGAAGCACCACATCAGTCGTCAGTTTCTCGTTAGTATGGAGAATTCAAGCGTGGACGGCTTAGCTTTTGCGAGGATCCAAGGCCAGGTGCACCAAAAACGGATGTAAGCCAGGAAAACATCGATGCTGTGCGCAAGCTCATCACGGAAGATCGACGTGTGACATATGGCGAGATTAAGGCTTCATTGCGGATTTCAACGGCCTCAATTCAAAAACTTTTGCATGAAGTTTACTGAAGAACAGAAAGAAGCTGGGTCAATTGGTGTCCGAAATCTATAGACCGTTTTGAGGCAGGAAACTCAAAAAACGTGTACAGCCTTGTCAGTGGCGATGAATCGTGAATTTACTCATATGAACACAAAAATAAACGTCAGTCGTCTGTTTGGGTGTTCTAAGATGAAGAAAAGCCAACAAAAGTCATCCGTTATCGAAGTGTATCCAAAAAGATCTACATTTGTCTTAAAATCAGGTCATGTAGCAACGATTCCTCTGGAAGATCAAAGGCCTGTTACTGCCGATTGGTACATCACTATTTGTTTGCCGAAAGTCATCGCTGAGCTTCGAAAAACGAATCCCGTACGACGATTCATCCTCCACCCGCACAAAACAAAAATAAACGATTGGATTTTTAACGCAACAAAAAGTCGAATTGTTGGACCATCCTCCATACAGTCAAAAGATTTCATTCGCCCGAGGAAGCAATCGACGCTTTCAAGAATGCAATTTTGATAGTACCAACAAACCAGTAGAATTACAGCTTTGGCAACTATTTTGAGTGCATGCAAATGTGTAATTTCACGGAGAATACTTTGAGATACAATAAAGTCTTTAAAAGTTATCTACTGTTTTATTCCAGCTGGATATCTATCTATCTATCTTCTATCTATTTAGCCTTCTTCGGTCCATCTTTGGACATAGGCCTCCCCCAATTTTTTCGACTCTTCCCTGTCTGTCGCTGTGTTCATCCATCTAGTTCCCGCATGATTTTTCAAATCGTCCGTCTTCCCCTGCTTCTTTTATTTTCCCAAGGTCTCCAGTTTACAATACATTTGTTCCATCGATCGTCTTTCTGTCTAATATTATAACGGGCAAATTTCCATTTTAATTTTGCTACTTCTCCTCTGACATTCCTTACTTTGCAAAGGATATGCAAAACTTAAAAAAGAGTAACTCTTATTTACCTGATAGTATTCTTATATACCTGTCAGTGCGAAAGTGATAATTTTACCGCGCCACGCGGCAGTTGAACAAATGGTGCGGAATGTCAATATTTTGACAGTGCGGACATTTTGGGTCGCTTATCTGACACTTGTTGACAGTGTTATTGGTTATACTCAGGCGGCCCATTAGCAAGTTATTGCTCCTTTATAGCTATTTACAATAACAACAAGGGCTTCCTTTAACGTTATGGTTATTGTTATCCTACAAACCATTTTTTAAATAGATTTAAAGGTTTACATTAGGGTTAGTTTTGTATTGTTTTCATTTTGAAAGCAGAAATTTTTTTGCTAACATTTACTATTCTGTGTTGTGAAAAGCCAGAAATCTAATACATATTATAAAAAATTTTAATAAACAAAAAGTTGTGATTATGTTAAACTACCATACAGTGGCGTAGCGTGAGGGGGGGGCTGGGTGTTGGTCGCCCGCCCCCCCGCCACGAGGGTACTGGCGCCCCATGGTTGGCCTAAGCGGCCGGTAACGGCAAATTGAGAGGGCGGTAACGCTGGAAAGTAAAGACACCTTCTTTTTTTTTTTTGGTCGCAAGATTTTTGAGGGGCGCATTTTTTATCTCTCGACCCCCCCCCCGCCCCTTCAGCCACGCTACGCCGCTGCTACCATATTATTTTTCGTGTACCGAAAGCTCTCCTAATTTGCCCCGAAAGTTGCCTTATGTAGAATATCGATATAACAACTGTCAAATTTCTTGTTCTTCCGAAAAACGCCCTGATATCAATTATCCCTGAGATATTTTAGATTAATATTTTGCTTTCCGATATTTCTCAGTAGGTATCAATATATTGTCATGTATATCATTCAGACATGCTATTCCGGAACTTGGTTGGTTGACCTGATGTTAAGGTATTAGAACGTCAACCTAGAAAGTATGTGGTGCAAACGATTTAAGTTTAAGATTAAGACCCGCTTATAATGACATGCTTCTATAAAACCAATCAATAACTGATAGTCGGGGTTCAGTTCAGTGAGTACGCTAAGTCAGTTCAAAATAGTTAAGTATAGCGAATAGCTAGAAGAAGTAAACTGATTTTTTTTGACAGCAGAACCTAACCTACACGTTAATATTATTAGAAAACTGGGCCAGGCAATAGACTGATTAGTGTGTAAGTATATTTGTACTTACTATTTATTAAGCCCTTGGACTATTTCACGATCCTCTATTTATTAGTGCGCAACACGTGCACGAATATTCACGACACCCAACCATCTGATATTTAAAAAGTACATCACTTGCACAGCGGAAAAAGTTACGTAATATCAATAAATTTTAAATACATTTTCTGCCAAAAGTTTATTATATTATTATTGGTTTACATACAATCAATGAATATTAGCTGAAAATTAATGTAATTTTTTTTTTTTGAGTTCGTCTTTTCGACAATTGCCAAAAACTCAATACGAGTCTTTGTAAGCTTTTTCAGCTTATGAAGGATAAGGTAACTGATAATAAGTGGTCCTGCGCAGCACTCATTATCAGTTTCCTTAATGAATCTCTTTTAAATGTACGGGTAGATTGCCTTTTTTCACAACCATAGTCCATGTGTCAGAAAAATCTCGGGGCATTCAAAAAATAATTTCGAGTCATTTTATTTAAAGAAGATTTTTCCCTATTATCGCTCTTCACTGAATAAAGTTTAAATACCGTGCACGCTCACGACTAGTCGCTCACATTGAAGTTAGTAATAAACCACGCATTGTTTCAATTGAGACATTGCACTCTGTCCACGTACGTCTTAATTATATCTGTACAGCTAAAGCGTATTAAAACTATTAAGGGAAAATGATTGGTGCCAAGGCTAACAAACAATACAGGCCACGAGCCTGAAAAAATCAGCTGTTATCATGGGCTGATTTTTACATTGGGTCTTATGGGATAATAAAGATTTATTTGTGATATTTTCAAAATGGTACTACCGATTTTCACGCAATTTCAGTGATATATTTCCAGACACTATCCTCATATTCCACCAAACTCTTGTAAAGACAAAAGATGATTAAAAGGTTATAATCTACAAGATTATGCATTCCTTATTTTAAATTCAAATTTCCCGCCAACTGCTAGATTTGACATGGATTTGACTTTGTGAGAGCATTTGTTTTTTTGTTTGTATTGTAAAACTTTTTCGATTTGTTTAATGATTTTATACAATAAAGTTCATTTAAAATGTAAATAATTATAAAGTTTTAAAAGAGTGCCGAATATAAACAAATCGGTGTAGGTGAGCCGATTACTTGCCACGCAGAAACGAACACCTTCATTTATATGCATTAAGTTTAATTTTTGTGGGAGCTTAAGAAGCGGCTCTAAAAAATTAAGGATTTCTATATATACAATCTGAAAACTGGATTTATTTAAAAAAAATCAAATATTCATGAACCGTCATTCCAACTTCAATATTTTTAAGACAATCAACTATAGCGTGACGTGACCATTAAAAAGAAATTCAGCCTTCGCTGTGACGTCAACAAAGTTGTAGATCGAGGCCCGTCTATTTTGATAGCCCTGCTGCAACAAGCGTGCCGCCATATTGGATTGAATTGAACCTGAACGTATGGCTTGGATTAAGAAAGCAAACTCTTTCAATAAAATTTGAAAGGGACTGATTTTAAATGACGGTGACAATTTGTCAATGCAGTGATTTAACGTTGTCAAAATTGGAGTTAATTTTTATTTTTTAATTGAATTTAAAAGTTTGTTGGATTATGAAACTTTGGGAAGATAAAGATTATATCTTGAGTTGATGTTGCTGCTTACGGCTTGTTTTTAAACAAACAAAAATGTATTTATCCGATGGTAACTGATAATGGATGTCTTTAGGCTTAAAAAAGAGATGGCGCTGGGAGCGTGGCACCCATCAGGACTCTGAATTTATCCAAGTCATACGTTTGGGTTCATTTGCAAAAATAATTGTTTTATCAGTTATTTTTAGAGGCCCTTTCCCAGTACATATATATATTTAGGACATACGTGATCCTCTGTCACAAATTTTACAACTATCAGTATTTGAGGCGTTTTGCTCATATCAGTCCACCAATGAATTTTCTTAAAAAAGAGTGGGAGAGATAGTTTCCCAGTTACTTTTTTCATTGCTAGGGAAATTTAATTGGACTATAACTGGCATCTCTCGGGTGATAACTTTAGCCGATAGTTCCGCCAATTAAGCCTCAATAGAAAATACTTTAACTAATTTAATTTTTATTTTTTTCAGGTAATTAATTTAGGCGAAGTAAATGCAGACCAGGTAAGTACGACTTGAAAAGAAAATTCAATTGCACCAGCCATACACCCCGCGTGATAATAAATTCAAGGACACCTATCCAGGATTTAATCCTTTGGAATTCTCTAGTATTTGTTTTTTTGCGCTCTAAATATCAAAACGCACTCTGCCGATATTTTAACGTAACATATCGGGGATTTTTCGTTGAATATTGTATCAAAAATATCATTTTTGTAAAACGAAAATTTTTGTTTGTTGTTTCGGTTTTCATATTAAAATCAACCCTGTTATTGGCGGTTATTACTAACAAAACGCGTATTGTTTTGGTTAAAATATCATTACATATACGAAAATATCCCGTTTTTATTATGATATTTACCCAAAAACAAAATGCCAAAATTTAATTTTAATTCTTTGTTGTCAACGCATTAAATTCTATGCTTAGTAAGTTTATGATCACAGCAGGTGCGGATCTACAGGGGGGGAAAGAGAAAATCCCATACATCACAGCAAACATTATTTATTTTTAACACACTCAATACACCTCACTTTGCTGTGCGCGGCGAAGACAATTTTTTTATCGAATTTATATAAAGATAAGCAAATTTTTGAAACATAAACATAAAGGAAACTCTTGGATTTAAAGTATCGGTAATTTGCGTTTGTGATCTTCCCGATTCCTATTTTATTACAATCACTTAGGAAACAATTTATTTATGAGGAAATATATGCAAATAGAAATGACTAGGCAATCATATATCCTATTAAAAAATGTTCCAAAAAAAATTCATATTTCGGGAATGATCAAACCGATGATAATGTTCAAACTTCGTTGTACGCGGCAGAAACGGGGCTTTTCCACAAATAAAATTTGAAAATGTTTCAAACCTACAAAATGACACAAACACACCATTCCACGGTTTTAAAAACTCTGCAGATCATTAAATTAGGCTTCCAGTTACGGACCCATGCTAAGTATGTCGCATGACGCTTCATTGGTCAGCTACATGATTTTAGGGTTAACGAGGAGTCAAACAGATTTTGAAATGGGTTATTTACCGCTAAAATGCTTAGATAGAGTAGGAATAGACACAGTATCAATATCGTCATGTTTGTTGCTCTTATCTATATCTCGAAAACGACTTACTTTAGCGCATGTTAACAAGAGTACCTTTTTGGCTTAAAAAATTCAGGAAAATATTTTCTTAACAAAAAAAGTTAAAAGTTAGACTAAGAAAAAAGTTATGGTCATTTTAAACTATAAAAAGGGCATTGTAAAGCGCCCTCTAACGACCACAGTAAAAAGGTATCCATATTTAGGTTCCGCATCCCAAAAAACCCCCGAGTACCAATTTTTAAAGTAATGCGTTAAGAAATGTCGATAAATTTTAAGACAATCGATTTTTAATTTTTAAATTTGTCTTTATCTCTGAAACGGAGCTATTTCGGACTAAGTAAGTTGCTCTAAATCGACTTATTTTGACCTACGGAATATGTGCTAAGATTTTGTACAGACCTTTTAGAGACACCCTGTATATGTTTTATTACCCGACAAGTCGTTGATCTTCTCACGTAATGTTTTGATGATTCTTCAGGAGAGCGATTTTAAATAATTTGCGTTGTTTCATTTTTAATAAGTCCAGCAATTTACGACCATTAAAAATAATTACGAATATAAAAACGCACCCAAGATTGCTGACGGCTTGGTGGAAGAATGCGCAGAGGCGCTGGATACCCTAAGCGATGGCAAACGGGTGACGCTGGTTTGGGTTCCGGGACATACGGGGGTATCAGGCAACGAGAAGGCGGACGAACTCGCACGACTCGGGGCAGGAACCGCCTATGTAGGACCGGAGCCACTTTTGGGCGTGACAAAAAGACAAGTGCAAAGCGGACTCAACAAATGGGCCCAGGACGCGCTATTAAACTCCTGAGAAACAGGAACGGGTTGCAGACAGACCAGAGAATTCGTAGACCGTCCAAAAGCGACCAGAATTAGATGGATGCTGGGACGGACACGAAAAGACCTCGGACTGCTGATAGGTACTCTAACCGGACATAACCGGTTGAGGAAGCACATGACACCTATAGGAGTCGAGAATGACCCTACCTGCCCAGCCTGTGGACAGGAAGAAGAGACATCAAGACACCTCGTGGCAGAATGCGAGGCCTACGCAAGGATGAGACAACAGGCACTCGGAGCGCCAACTCTGAGCGAGGAAGAACTGCACATGCTCAAATGGGCAGACTTACTGGACTTTGTAAAGAGAACAGGAAGGCCCAATGAGTTACCCGACCATCAAAGGGAAGTGCAGAGAGTGGGTTAAGGGACAGACTTGGGGCATGGCAAAAAGGGCCTACTCTGGCCTACTTGTCAGACCTGCGGGTCAACCCCCCCCCACTACTACTACTATAACGAATAGCCGTAGTATATAATATTGAGATGCGCCTATTTGTGAGATGAAAATATGAGTCTTAAGCTGTCTACTTACGGTCTTAACTCAATTTTCAAATTTTATGAGACACGCCCTTACGTGAGAAGATCGACGAACTGTACATTCGGACAAATCCTGCAAAACCTTATTCGCAAAAGATCTGCAAATCTTCTTGTGTTCGCTTGGAATACCGAACGGAACCGAACCAAATGCCGACGTCTGCCTGCTCACCGCAAGCGGTTCGTAGGGTGCTCTACTTTGTACACGTCCAAATTAGTAAATATGGATACAGTATCTGTTACTGTACCGACTTGCTTACAAGTTCCGCTCACTAGCCAGTTAGGAGGCTTATCGTCAAAAATCGTGTCCCGTGCGATAGTTTTGGAAGATTGGTAATAGGTCACACAAAGAGCAAGAGAACGCCAATTAATACAGTCAAAAAATTAGCTTTATATCTTATACTAACAAAGATATTAATATTTTTAAAAATACAAAAAAAATTGTAGCTTTTTATTTAGCCGAAAAAAAACTGATGAAGGGAGTCTAAGACTATTTCTAATCTATTGCTTTTTGCCTCAAATTTGAGCAAGAGCCCCTGTGAGACGTCATAAATCCAAGATTGCGCTTTTTGCCATGTTTTTTCATAAACTTTTGCTTTTAACCTTTGGCACATCAAATTTAGAGAAAAATTATATGGGTTATAATTTGTGTGCAAAAGAGCGGCAATTTCTAACTTGGTTTATATCTAAAAATTTTAAAAAGATATTGTCGTTTTTTTAATTATTAAAAAAACTATAAAAATTCTAGATTGGGCTAGAAAGTTTTAGACTACCTTCGATCGATTAGCGACGGGTCACTAAATGTTAAATCACTGGGTGTTTGCCTCGAATTTAAGTAAAAGGGGCTTTGTGAAGTCATAAATTCAAGATGGCGGCATTGTTTTTATTTTTTTACAAACTTTGGCTTATAACTTTCGCTAAGATATATCTTTGTTAGTTTAGAAGATAGAAAGCGAACTTCTTTACTATATTCATTGCTGTTCTTTTGCAAACAAAAACCTTATTCACAGTTTTTCTGTAAAACTAATTTAGCAAAAGTTATCAGCCAAAGGTTGTAAACAATAATGAAAATGACACCATTTTGGATTTATGAAGTCATAAAGGCCCTCCTACTCAAATTTAAGGAAAACACCTGGCGACTTAACATTGATTTATGCTCTTTTCCTAGTTTCTCACGTATCTCGGTAGGTGGCGCTTCTTGCGAGGGTTTTCACACTATAGACGTAGGATGAGAGACAGAACGGTCTGGTTAACTTCGCAAGGGTGTCCCATTGACCAAGCAGTGTTCTGAGGAGTCCCATACGGACTGTCAACATTTATTAAGTGTCTATTAGACCTTGGACCCCTTGGTTAAGCTTTCGATCCACTCACGGAAAAATATAAGTGAAACAAAAACTTCTTTTTACCCGATTAGAAACGAAAACTTGTCTGATTTTTAAATTCCGTGGCAATAAATTTTTTCTCTTTTCTATCAGTTCTCAGTAGTGCTCGATATTATATATTTTATAGTGATGCATATTTTCTATAGAATAGGACTATAACAAGGCTCTTTCCTTAACAACTTGTATCGCATCGGATAGGTATTCATAAGACTTTCTAACATCTAAAACTTTTCCTAAATTGCAATCTCTTTGTGGCTACCAAGGATAAGCAAGACCGAAAATGTAGGAAAATAAAAATGCACGCTCGAGTGCTCGAAAAATTGTTATTTTTCTAGTCAATAGAGTTTTCTTTTCGAGGTTTAATGATGAAAAATATACCCTCGGTACTCTGATGCGTATCTTTTATTTTGCCGCTTAAATCTCGATACTTTTCAAATTGTTCGTTCAAGTAAAATAGATAGTGGCGAAAGTCTGACTGCAAGGAAAAGTAATATTTCATTTAAAATACTAAAACTTACAGATATAAAAATATTACCATCAATCACGAATTTTATAACCTCAAGATATAGTATTTCTCCAAACAAGTGCGGAAAGCGCAACTTTTCCAAACGCGGTTGCAGTTGGCCGTCAAGTGCGGAAAAGAAATTTTCCGCAAGAGTTAGCGCCGATTAACACACGCCTTCTTCTGAAGCGCGGTGCCGCAGCGTTACCGCAATTACTGTCCCAGCGCCGGTACATACACATGTTTTTTTGCCGCGCGGTACCGCTACGACACCGCGCTGCAGAAAAACGCGATGAACCAGCGCCACGGACCGCAATTGCGGTAACGCTGCTGCAACGCGCGAAGAAAAACGCGTGTGTGTACCGGCGCTTAGGAACATTATTTTTTATTCGAGCGTTCGTTATAAAATAATAAGAAAATGTTTCTTAACGAGCTGTTCCTTGCACCAGTTCGTGAAAAATAGATACTCTTCTTTATATCTTGCTTTAGATTTTGCAGGAACAAGGTCAAGGTCTCTTGCTGTATTTAGAATATATTCTGGAAGGTTTTCGTCAGAGTCAATCGAGTCCATTTTTATATCTTTTTAATTTGTATTATATGATCGTTGCCATGCGGATTTAAAACATTAAAACCTTGACATGGCCGGTTTTTAAAAACTATTTGATAGTATCAACAGTTAAGGACACAGGAAAATGTCATATTAAGGTACCGATTCTTAAGCTTTTATGAGCGTGTGTTAAATTAGTGCGGAAAAGTTCTTCAAATAGCAGAAACCTTCTAAAGTCAATGGCAACACCCTGTATTTTTTCTGTCAGAAAGAAAAACGCATTTTCTTTGATTTTAAGAAGCTTTTGTTTGTTATGATCGGGTTAAGCTGTTTTTCAGTTATTTAAGATAAACATTTACATTAAAGTATGGATTATCATTAGTGCACTTTAACAGTAATTTAGAACTAATATAACTCAAAAACCTACAAAACCTAAATAATTTTGAAATCAGGGCAAAAATGTCTTTAGTGTTGACTAGTAATATACAAGGTATTTCCCTTTTACTAAAGAAAGTTGCTATCAAAAACTGCTATAAGAAATTACTTCTGACACAGTCCAAAAGATGATATGGAAAAAATTACGCAGCTTTTGGGAATGACATGTTTGTTTAAGAGAACTGTTTTTTTAAAAAACAAAATATCGAATAAGCGCGTTTTTCCAATAAAATTTTATCGAATAATTTTATTTTTTTTAAAAAATTTTTATCTGGGGGCACGGAAGTGTCACTCCAAGTTCGCATACACTGCTGTACCACCTTTTCTTGGAACATTTCACCCCATAATTGAACTATATATAACTCTACTTCGGAATGAGCTACGAAGCTCAAACTTTGCTTGCTGTATTTGCGATCAGTTGACTAAGTTAGGGAGGTCAGAAAACATAGTTTATGAAATTAATTTTTCAAAAAGAAACGTCATTTGAAAAACACGTAATAATTAAATTATTTCCTACTCAGAAAATTACCGTATATGTTTCACTTTTTATTTATTTAGTTTGCATATGCAGTGCTAAAAGTAAGAAAAATAAAGTGCAAAATTATACAGCACTCGACTTGATATAAGCTTATTGCACACCACTATTTACAAAGACCTTAACATTTTTTAGACCGGGTTTAAGCATACAGTTTATGACTTAATACCGACTGGTTTAAGTGTATTTTTATAACACTCACAGGTCAAATAAATGTAAAGATTCGGTTCACCATAACGTGCAATATGATAGTAAGCATTTAACAGTGAAAAAATTTGTAACAAAATATCATTTTTTGGAAATTTAGTCCGTACAGTCGTATGATTCCCATTCAAAATATATTACCATCCTGAGGGGTGGTTTAAAGTTCGAAAAACAATAGAAATAATCCATGATTGATAAAAAACTTATATACAAAAATTTTTAAAGCTAAATAATACATAAACAACGTAAAACTATATCTGTAGATGCAGTACCATATTAAATATATATCAATATACACGTCTACCAAAACAATTATTGAACATCGGAATAATCATCTCTAACTTGTCTAAAAAATACAATAAGTGGGGACTAGAGGTTAATCTCAATAAGACAGAGTATATGTGTATCGGTGGAATGAAACAGGATCTAATCCTAAATACCGGGCAGCGAGTTCAGTCCTGTGATGAGTATAAATACTTAGGTCTAAAAATTACAGCTGACGGAATACTAGACAAACCTATAAAAGATCGAAACGTACAAGGAAGAAAAGCAATAACTTCATTAAGTGGAATAATTTGGGACCAAAGTTTATCAAAACATAACAAAAAGCTTATATATAACATCATTGTAAAAAGTATTATTACATACGGCTCAGAAGTACTGCCAATCAAGGATAGAACAGAAAAAATGCTTTCCGCTACGGAGATGGACTATTGGAGAAGAGTAGCAGGGAAATCAAAAAGAGAAAGAGTTACAAATCAAAGAATACGAGAAATTATGACAGTGGGTGAACGTACTTTAGTGGATGATATAAGAACAAAACAACTGATGTGGTACGGACATGTACACAGAATGAATGATGAAAGACTACCTAAACAAATACTACAATGGAAAGCAACTGGCCGAAGAAAACGAGGACGGCCAAGGAGAAGCTGGAGAGAAGGAATAGACAGTGAAATAAGAATAAGAAGCCTAGATGATAATTTATGGGCAAAGAGAAACGAGTGGAGATTGGGTATCGGAAGACGTATGAAACCGATAAATATATATAAATATATATATAACTTGTCTAAACAATTAACATGTAAAATATAGCGGACAGCTGACACTGACTTACACCGTTTTCATTGGACATTTCCTAGTGATGTGTTTTAATTATTATTAAGGTCACTCATCGTCATGCATGCTCATCGATTAGTGTCCTTAATTAATATTAATATTAATAATACCATGTTTAAACCGAAATATTTCTATATTTAGGAAAATTAGTACCCTCAAATTATACCATTTCCCCAGCTCGCCCATAGACTAAATATATTTACTTAAAGCAGTAAAATTTCAAACAATATAAAATTGGTCCATAAAACTTGAATAATAATATATTGTCAATATATTTTGCTAAATACAGCGTTAGATAAAGTTTTAAGAGCATTGCGGCTTATAGAATTTACCCTGAAGCAAGCGAATCCACAGATTTATAATCTGGGGCGGAATTATGATAATAATAAATTATGTGCATGGCACAAATATACATAAATCAGTGGCGTATCCAGAAATAAATCCGGGGGGGAGCTTAAGCGCTGATCGGTATGCAGAGATGGATCTTGGGGGGGGGGTGCGGGTTTTGAGCGGAGATCGATACCTTTTAATCTGGATTTTTGGGGAAAATTCATGTTTTAGGGGTTAATATTCAATGGATTTGGGAGGGAGGAGAGCTTCAGCCACTAAGCCCAACCTCCACTGCGTATGCCGCTATATAATTAATCTATTTTTACCTTCCTAGCATTTAGATAACGCCGAACTTTATTTTTATTTAGAACCTACGGCATCATTTTTAAAAAGTTTATAAAGCTACGAGAAATGCATGACATTTAGAGTGGAGAATGCTAACATGACGTCGAGTGTTGTATACTTTTAAACCATATTTTTCTTATTTTTAGCACTGCATATGCAAGCTAAATAAATAAAAGGTGTGACGAAACTTTTCTGGGTTGAAAATATTTTTATTATTCAAACGTTAGAGTGTGGTTCTGTTTATTATATTATTCATAGAAAAGTTCTCTTGACAGTTGCTTTCAAGTATTTGCCAATTTTAGAGCACTATGTAATGGTGCTCTCCTGAAAGTTCATGAAAGTGCTTAACGACTTCTGCTATAGCACTATCACAATTCGAAATCGATTAAAAGTTCGAGAATTGCTTTCCGCCATCAAATTAAATTTGTCCAGCAGTAAGCAATTTTCTATGCTGTCTGCTAATCAAAGCTGTCCAACAGTAACTTTCTAAAATGTGTTCATTTATAAAAACAACTTCGTTGAACAGTTCGCTCACACATACCTTGCTTGGAGTTGCTAATATTGTCCACCCCCACCCTAGGTACGTACAGGGTGTCTCATTATATTTTTTCCCACCCTTTTAGACCATTAATAATTGGAATATACAAGAAATTGTGTTCGAATTCGCGAAATTTTTATTTTTAAATTGTATCTTGACTTTATTCCTGACGCTTACCTTATTTGACAGGCGCTCAAATTTATAGTTTTTGTAAATTGGATGCTCCTTATATTATATAATTAATAGATTAGGCTTGGAACATATTTTCCAAAAATACCTGATATGTCGTAGTTTACAGCCATAGTTTCTGAGATATTAGCAATTAT
Source organism: Aspidapion aeneum (assembly GCA_963576565.1). Classification (NCBI taxonomy): domain Eukaryota; kingdom Metazoa; phylum Arthropoda; class Insecta; order Coleoptera; family Brentidae; genus Aspidapion; species Aspidapion aeneum. Next base: position 114,690,967 of record OY755043.1, read on the forward strand.
AACAGTACGGCTTTTGTGTTAATTTTAGTATGCTTATTCCAAATTATGTTAGTCCCCATGTATTAACAGTGACTTTGTTGTCGTTACCGGTTGTCATTTTGAGCGTCATTTAAAAAAAAATAGTTTTCATTGTCCCTGTTTATACATGCGGACTAACATAGTTCAAAATAAGGTCACTGAAATTAACACAAGTAATGTTATTTTTTTATCATTTAAAAATTTATCGCTAATATTTCAGAAACTATTTATCAAAACTGCGACATATGGGGTATTTTTGGAAAGTATATTCCAAGCCTAATCTATTAACGCTAAGCATCAGGAATAAAGTCAAGATGCAATTTAAAAGTAAAAATTTTGCGAATTCGAACACAATTTCTTTTATATTCCTATATCAATTATTAATGGTCTAAAATGGTGGGAAAAAATACAATGAGACACCCTGTATATAATTGTTATAAGGGGAACGGAAATACCTTCATTACGGGTACCAAAAGTGGATGTTGTGATACATTGTTGAAATGCTCTTAAAAATAATGCTGTTACAACTTTTTCCTTAGACCTCTGTCTCTTTGTTTTTATAAAACAAAAAATAATAATTAGAAGTATTTTAGGCGTAGGACAAATGGAATCATGTAGGCAGGTATTTATTAATTTAAAAATTCTCTCTTTCTATTCGCAGTACATATTCGAACTGTCAAAGTATATTTTTTTAAATCAACAAAAATTAGTCAAAGGTGAGGACATTCACAATTACAATACGAGATCTAAATCAAAAGCTAGGGTTCCATTTTACAAGTCTAATTAAGAAAAAATCTGCCATTATTTATGGGCAATAAAGTTTATTCATGTTTGCCAGTACAAATCAGAGATGCACCTAATATTAACATATTTAAGAATAGATTGATTCATATGTGAGTGGGCCTTGCAGCCCTTCCACTGCGACCACCAGTGGGTCTATTGTGGCTAAAAAGAATAGATTAAAATTGTTCTTATTAGAACGGCCATTTTACTCATTGGAAGAATATTTTAACCAAGATAAAAAATAGTGTTTAGTACTGTTTAGTTATTTTTATCACGTGTTGTTGTGTATATGTGTGATTTTAATTAATTTAATCAAATTTTATTATTTACTGTGTTTTTATAATTTGCGTTTTATGCGTACATGAAAATTTTAAAATTTAAAGTCACGTAATATTTTTAGAGTTGCGCTAAGAAGTTTATATATAAATATGTATGCATTTATGTATTTAAATAGTATTTTGATTTTAAAAAATTCAATCATATTTTAATTTATGTAGTAAATCGTTTAAAATTTTATGTATTTATACTCCTATATTTGATTTTAGACAAATAATCTATTTAGATTTGCGCTAAGAATTTTCATTTTAATATGTTGTATTGTATTTTGACAAACATACCTATTTTGTTTTCAAAAAATTATTAATAATGACGTATTCCATACAGTTGTAAAATTGTCAAAGGAAATAAAAGCTATATTTATTTATTTATTTATTTAACCCAAGCCCTGATGGTAACATTAGTATGCAAACCGTATGCATTTAGAAAAACTGAAATATCGTTATCAAGACATAAAATAATAAAACCTTTCCTACGCTAATTTTTTAAGTGTAAAGTAGAGAGCCTTTGAAAAGTAGCGGAGATAAGTAAATATTTAAATTTAATTTATTGTAAAAAAGTCTATCTTTTGGGATGCCTTGATTTTAACAAGTTGCCATGACAGTTACCTTAATTTTTCAAATAGAAGAAAATTTGAAAAACATTGCACCGCAGACAAAGATTTTTGAGAAATTAAGTAGGCTGGTAGTTTTTCAAAAAAACTAGCAGCGGAAAATTTTGTTGTAGAATATAACAAAATATTTTAGAAATACTTTTTGGAAAAAAATGCCACCGCAGAAAAAGTTTTAATAAAAAATATCCTAGTGGATTGAAAAAATAGCGCCGCAAAATATTTATTGACATCGCGAAAAAAATGTCGCAGTTAAACATTTTAGAAAAATTAAATTAAAAAAAAAAAACGACAAAAAAATTAAAATTATAAAAAAAAGGTGCCCCAGGTCAAAACATGAAAAAATTGGTACACAATGCAAAAGTTTTGGTTTGTTTCAAAATTTTAAGGTTGCAATTGGGCAATTCGCCCCCGATAAATTATGCTAATTTCTTTGGTAGTCTAATTTTAAATATTCCTTTTATCGCCCAATGACACATGGCGCCCTAGGCAGGTGCTGCCTATGCCTAGCTACGGCACTGCCACAAGGAAATTAAAAACAAAATATAGATAAGCCCTGCCAGATTGCGCCTAGGTATCGCACCTTTATGAATTTTTTAAGACTTGTTGAAAGAAATTATTTAAAACCTGTCAATTAAAGCGTCCTAAAATTCAGGTATTTATTAAGCCCCTAAACAACAAACTCAAATAAAGTGTCGAAAATTGTATTTTCTTTCCAAAATCATTTTTGGTAAAAAATTATCATCCCGAATCTCCCTCGAGTATAAATTCTTTCACGATATTGAATTTTTTAACAAAATGTCCCTCGGCAAAGGCCCAGTGGCGGCTCGTGACTTTTGAAATAGGTGACTCAGGATATCTAAACCCCCATTTTTTATAGACACATATAAAAAAACTTAAATATAATAATATGCTAATAATGTAAATAACCATTCTTTAAAGAACCTTAAATTCAGTAAAATCAGTAATTTTAAATATCCCCCCGTGTCGTCCTAGGCAGGTGCTGCCTACGCCTAGCTATGGCACTGCCACTAGAGTACAAGGAAATTGAAAACAAAATATAGATAAGCTTTGCCAAATTGCACCTTTATGAATTTTTTAAGAATTGTTGCAATTAACGCGTTCTAAAATTCAGGTGATACCAACGATTATACACTAGACAGGATTGCTCAGTTTGCCGAATCTGTCTGCAATCGATGTTCAAGGTCAAACTCGCTGTTACGTCACCACTTGTGCTGGGCAGAAAGCGCGCCTATCGGTGTATTGGATTTTATATGCTTTTAGAGCTATTTTCTTTATGCAAATTAAATTTTACGCAAAATTGAGGCATTGTACATTTAAAAATATTGTATTTACAGGCATGATAATTGATTATATATTTGAAATATCTGTTAAATAAATTAAATTTAAATACTTAAAGTGGAAAAAATAAAACTACAAATAATAATGTTGTAGTACCTATACAGGGTATCCCATAACTTAGGGGCCATAGGTCAACAGGTGATAGAGGAGGTTATGTTTGATAAAAAACTTTTTTGATAATAACTTTTTCAAAAAACGCAATAAAAATATGAAATTGGGTAAAGTCGTGTATCAGAACAAGAGCAATAAATTGAAATAAAACTTATTTTGAAAAACATTAATCTGTCAATTCAAAAAAAAACTATTTTTTTGGTATAACTTTTATAAATGCCATATTAAACGCAAAGTTTTTTTTTATATTTTTTGTTAATAAAAACAAGCCTTTAGCGACACATAATAATAAATAAAATATTATTGATATTTTTTAAAAGAATAAGTAAGCAAAAATTAATTTTAAAAAAAGATAATTTTTTATACATTTTTGGAGGTAATTTTGACAGCCTGTATCTTCTTAACTTGTAATTTTATTAAAACAAGGAGTATCACATTTTTGAATCACAATTATAGCTGAGTATTCAGCTGTCTGTGATAGACTTTCTTTTTTTTTACAAAACCCTTTTCCCCCACTCCTCTAACATTAAAAATCCTATATCTTAAAAACAGATGTGTGTAGACCCCATGTTATATAAACTTTTTTTTTCGGAAATAACCTCCTCGCTATCACCTGCTGCACTATGGCCCCCAAGTTATGGGACACCCTGTATAATTTGTCCATTTGTTTTAAAAGTATGTAAAGAAATTATTTTGCGATAATAATTAAAAACGGAAATATAGGTAGACGAAAAATTTATTGATTTATTTAAAAAACGAAAAGCACAAATCTTGTTCTAAACAAATAGACAAAAAACAAAGAGAAAAAATGCACATAATGTATAGTTTAATTATTACAACCGCTTTTTAAAGCATGTTAAGAAATTATTAATTAGATAATTAAAAAACGGGAATATAGAACATAAAAAAAGTATTTATTATTACATTTTTACAAGAAAACAGAAAAGTACAGATACATACAATAAATTAAAAATATTAATATAAATAATAATATTTAATTTAGAAAAAAATTTCTTTTCAATTTACAATCTTTTGTAATTTTCTTGATAGATATTATTAAACAAGAAGCCCATTTGCTGAGAAAATCGCGGTCATTTTTTTTTACCCTGTCCTCGCTGTCCTGAATCGAATTTTTACACACTCTTAACAAACCAAACTTGAAAATGTTTATTTATATGTCTTTTCTTTGTAGCACTGCACTGAAACAATCCAAAAAACATAAACTATTCAGCGAAATATCAACAAAACTCTCTTGAAAATACGAATAACATCGTATACAATGAACGTAAACGAATGATTTAGCACAAGTGGTGACGTTACGCCGCTCTCCTCACCCCGCACAATTTGTTAACATAGGTTAAATGGAACTAAGCAGTCCTTTATGTCTATAGTCCTTGGGGTGATACCATTAATTTATTAAGCCACTAAACATTAAACCAAAATGAAATGTCGAAAATTGTATTTTCTTTCTAAAATAATTTTTGGTAAAAAATTATCATACCGAATCTCAGTATCGAATTTTTTAACAAAATGTCCCTAGGCAAAGGCCTAGTGGTGGCTCATGACTTTCGAAACAGGTGACTCAGGATCTCTCTACCCCCATTTTTTACACACACATAATCAATATAACAATATGCTAATAATGTAAATAACTATTCTATAAAGACCTTACCTAAATTCAGTAAAATCAGCGAAATCAGGTAGGTAGTAGGTCACGATGGTATAATTGCATTTTTATTTGTCCTTTTTTAAAATGTCGAATTAGACTGTGTCTTTAACCTTAGCCGGTTTGTTTACGTTTAATATAGGAAACGACTTTTGAAAAAGTATTTTTTGTCATCGGCGATCCACCACGAAAACGATTTTTCCAGTTAAACACACACTGCATCGTATACAGGGATTATTATGCAAAATAATTAAAATAAAAACCTAATGCATACAATACGCCGACAAACAGATTACCAAGAAACACAGGCGACCTAACCCAGCCGTTTAATATGATCGGACACTGTTTCAATAATGGAGGCAAGTTCAACACCTGAGTCTTTGGTCTGCAAAAGCATGCGACGTTGTCATGACAACCAATAGACACCTTCATCCCGCGGCATATCAAGTAGACACAGGCGAATGAAAAACAAAAATTTCTTTATCATGCTTGTCTATATGCTGAGTCCGCATTCTCTCGATATGTTTTGTTGCCTCCTAATTAAGTACAGAATTCCCGGCGGGGGACGCGCACGGTTTTTTATTGGTTAATAGGAATAAGGTGACCAACCGCTCATTCGGTTTTGCAGACGCGGCTCGGCAAGGCTTCGATCTTTAATTTTTTCGTTCTGTCTTGGATTCTTGGGATATTATATTTAGTCTGGAAAAGAAAGGTTTTTTTCGCAAAAAAATTTGAGCTCCATGGAGATTATACCCAAGCTGCATTTTTCCTACTAACTACTACATTTTACACCAAGTTTGACGTTAATTTAAGTACACTATTTAGTAATATCTGTCTCCGTCGCGACGTCAAAATTAGCCTCAAAACCGAGGCAACCCTGACCGAAGCTGCAAATTGACAGTTGGTCTCTCCTCAGTAAACACCATATTTCTTTTTCAGATACCCACATCATCATTTTATCTCCTTCCATTTTATGGTTATGCTCGGGCTGAATGAAGCCTAATGAGGCCGAAACGCGTCTCCGAGCTACCTTTACCTCTGAGGACTTGCCCGTGAAACTTTTTTATTAAGACTTTTTACCTCGTGAACTTCCTTCAAATTTAAAAAAATTCAGGGCTCAGGCTGTTTTCTGGGAGCAGATTATATCTGTCTCCGTCACGACATCAAAATTAGCCTCAAAACCGAGGCAACCCTGACCGAAGCTGCAAATTGACAGTTGGTCTCTCCTCAGTAAACACCATATTTCTTTTTCAGATACCCACATCATCATTTTATCTCCTTCCATTTTATGGTTATGCTCGGGCTGAATGAAGCCTAATGAGGCCGAAACGCGTCTCCGAGCTACCTTTACCTCTGAGGACTTGCCCGTGAAACTTTTTTATTAAGACTTTTTACCTCGTGAACTTCCTTCAAATTTAAAAAAATTCAGGGCTCAGGCTGTTTTCTGGGAGCAGATTATATCTGTCTCCGTCACGACATCAAAATTAGCCTCAAAACCGAGGCAACCCTGACCGAAGCTGCAAATTGACAGTTGGTCTTTCCTCAGTAAGCACCATATTTCATATTTCTTTTTCAGATACCCACATCATCATTTCATCTCCTTCCATTTTATGGTTATGCTCAGGCTGAATGAAGCCTAATGAGGCCGAAACGCGTCCCCGAGCTACCTTTACTCTGAGGACTTGCCCGTGAAACTTTTTACCTCGTGAACTTCCTTCAAATTTAAAACAATATTTAGTCATAGTAAGACTGACTTCCCCAGACGACTAGTTACCATAGACGGTCACCCGGTTGTCTGAGACGCCGGTAATTTTTAGGATGATTCTTAGTCAAACAGTGACGTTGCGTTAAGGTCTTCGGGCAACTATAGTAAAATCTGCACTTTAATTCAGCGACCTTTCGACCGCAATCAGTAACTTATTTCTGACCGTTAATAAAACGTTCACTTTTTAGTCGGCCAAGTCAATATTTTCGTTAAATGTGCAACCCAAGTACCTATATGTTTATATCAATACTTTAGACATCTTACGCTATTTTCCTTTCTACATGATTTTGCCATTTATGCATTTGAAACTTAAACAAATGAAAAAACATTTTTTTGAGCTTTTAAAATGGCCATTATGATGAATTTTTAACGCTCGATCGATTCTGTTTTTTTACAAAAAATTTCATTTTATCGAAAAACATAACGGAATGGATCCGTGTGTTTTTTAGGACCAAGTCTATATATAATTATCAATATAGTTGACAGCGTTCTTGTTTTCCACCCCCAAGAATAAATTTTTTCAAATATATTTCAAGTTGTTTTTGTTAGCGGTGCTCCATTCTTTGTTGTTATTTGTTAGTATTCGAATTAGTTTTCGCAAAGTGTCCATTTTATACTAAAGTATAGAATACGATTGATGCTATACCTTGATTTTAAGTAACGACTATTTTGTAAACAAAAAAGAACCTTTAGTGGACCTCTTAGTTGATTTCAAGTTAAACCATTAACGTTAAAACAACGACCAACTAAGGCCCATGGTTAAATGGATAACGTTGTATAAACCCTAAAATGACCATGTTGGTGCATAATGGAGTCGTGACAACCTTGAGGCATGAGTCGCCCGTGTAACCATAGTTAGTAGCCTGACGAATTTAGGTACGTCGGAAAAACGTTAAATTGCTGCCTGGGTGAGGTTATATTATTAGTCATATACGCAATAATAATATTTGTTGGCCAATTATAAGGAATCCCAAAAAAGTTAGCACCCGTAAATATGCGCATACAGTAAAAAGCGCACAAAACATAAATATATATTTATGGGTTGAGTAGTTGCTTTTATGCATTTTGGTAATTAAAACTTAGTTACAATAACGATAACTAGAATTTAAAAAAATCTGAGGGTTTAATAAGGATGAGGGATGGGTGTTTACCGACCACCCACACTCCAAACGTACCTTGTTAAGGTCACTCATCGTCAAGCAAGCTTTACAGGTAGCAAAGCCTAGAGTCCCTGTATGTTGACATATTTGGATAATATATCCAAATATGTCAACATACAGGGACTATAGCAAAGCCTAACTCTGATTTTCTATTTTTTGGTTATAATTTTGGACATGTTTGGTATACTGTGCATGTTTTCCTCTGTTTCGCATTGGCGGTCGTTGTTATTTTAACAATATGGTTTTAACACAGTCTAAAGGTCTATTTAATTCTAATTACATAAATATATAGTTTAGGTACCTTCATACTGTGTAAAACAACATCTTCAAAATAAAACAGAACCGCCAATGCGAAACCGAGGAAAACATGTAAAAAATAAGAACCGAAAAATAGAAAGGCTGACGTTAGCTTCGCTTCCTATAAAGCTTGCCTTTACGATGAGTGTCCTTATACCTTGAGCAGTAAGAACGGGCGCGCAATGTTGCCAAATTTCGCTCAAATTAGTAGTCTTTGGTGAAAGCGCGGGCTACCTAGTATCATTTTCAAATGGACCCACTGTACTTTATTTTGAAAAGCACACGAAGGAAAACTGGTGAGCTTTAATTAGGTTATAACTTTTGTCAACAGCCTTGGGACCAAGCAACGACATAAAACCACCTTAAAAAATCAAGCAAAGATTGCCTTATAAAAAAGCCACCAAAATTGGTTTTTAATTAAATTTTCTTTTAGCGCTGTTCCTCTGGTACAAAAAATAGTAAGATTACAAAATAAAGTTGCAGAGAATGATTTGAAAAGTTTGAACGTTACCAAGTAAACATGTTATATTTATATCAAGCGAGTAAATTACTTTTTAAAAAGCTTAAAAATTTCTGCACAGTTTCGCAACATGTTTATATTAAAGCAACATGCCTTTAGTATATTTAAAAACTTTAATGCGACTTTGCTGAACTTAAAAAGAAGTTTTAAAAATTCCGTCGAGTAATAAGGTAAGAATATCGAGTCTGAAACCATAAATTTAAGCCGATACATAATTAATTTTTAATAAATTTTAAATAAACTTTGTTGAGTACTTGGTATTTATAGAACCGATATTTAGGCCTTTGATAAATAAATAGGTACCCTCTAGATAATTAAAAAACAATTTTTATATTCTGGTTGCAAAGCATTAATTTTTTTTTCTGTAGTAAAAAATTGATTACTTGCTAGTTTTCAAGGGTTAGAACTGAGGATTTATAAAATTGTTTAAAGGATCCAAGTTTTCTTCTGATTATTGACAGTACGTGCAACAGACAGCGACAGAAGATAAGATCAACTCACCGAGAAAAACTGAAGAAACTACAGACACGTACTCAAGACCACGCACCACTTTCTAGAAGCATTTTATATTACTTTTTGGTAAATGGGCAATTCCCCCTATTTTGACCCCGCTGAATCCGAATAGCCCTGTTGCCAACTCGAAATATTGACAGGTGCTGAGATATTCAAGATGGCGGCCAAAATGGCGGTGGAATTTTAAATTGCCGCTGGAAAGCCCAAATTGTCACAGGTGTACATTCAAAATATATATTTGTATAATTAAAAAATAATAACATATTAGACCCTCAAAATCTGAAAGTTTGAGCTTTTTTCAAATTTTCTTAAAAACTAAGCTTCTAAAAGAAAAAAATATTATGTACTTTATTGTAGACAATAAAATTCCCTTTTCAATATGGTATAACTTCATAAAGTTAGGCTAATAACAAGCTCTAAAGCGGCGTCCGTTAATTAAAGTAATTAAAAAAAGTTGAAGAAATACCTATGTTTTTTCCAAGATTTATTTAATTTTTTAAAAAACTAATATCTACAGAAAACCACGTATTACACCTTGGTATACTCAATAAAATTTCCTTCACAATGACGTATAACGTGATTAAATCGGTTTTATAAATAAAACTTCAGGGGCATCCGTAAATTAAATTAATTTTGAAAAAACAGAAAATAAACCATTTTTGTTACACGTTTTATCTAATTTTCTCAAAAACTAAGCTCAACATAAAAAAAACTTGTTACACAATTTTTTATAGACAGAGAAATTCCCTTTTTAAAAATATGAAACTTGGTGGGGTTTAACTTATAGCAAACTCTCCAGCGACGTCCGTCAATGGGGGTGATTTCAACAAATCATTACAAAAAACATGTTTTTCATAAGTTTTATTCAATTTTCTTAAAAACCAAGCTCTTTATCAAAAAATATGTTCTAAACTTCGTCATAGCCAATAAAATTTCCTTTCAAACGATGTATAACAAAGTTGAAGTTATTTTATATTTACCGCTCCAGTGGTGTTCTTAATTTAAAGAAATTATTTAAGATCAATCCAAACGAATCAATTTTGTGTCTTATTAGCTTTTTGGTGGATAATAAAGAGCGGCGGATAAAAGGTCGAAAAAACAAAAGGTCAAAAAAATCAGGTCGAAAGTACAAAAGGTCGAAAATACAAAAGGTCGAAAGTACAAAAGGTCGAAAGTACAAAAGATCAAAAAACAAAAGGTCAAAGTACGGCCGCGGGTCCACATCGACTGGACAGGTCGATTCGACTTGATACGGTAAATTTGTATTTTTAATATTTTGTTTTGTCGATTTTTTTCGACCTTTTGTACTAATGGGAAGCTAAGTTAGCCGCCTACAGATGATTACCGTAGTGTGGCGCGGCGAAGCCAGTGGATCAGTGATTTTTAATACTGTGGGGCCTGTTCATAAATTGCATATAAGGAAAAAAATATCAAACTCTTCCTAACAGGTTGACAGGTTGGTTGTTGATCCCAATGAGTACCTAATTATGATTATGCCCCCCCCCCAAACCGTTGCATAAGATTCACCACTTTATTTTTAGTTCCATATGCTTAAAAAAATAACCAAAAACACCTGTGTCAAAGGGACTACTGTTACGTTCTGCACAAAAATATTGCTTAGGGGTGGCCATGGCCCCTATGCCCCCTCCCCTTATAACCACTGGTGTTTTTTTGCTTTAAAGAACTTATTTAGATAAATCAAAATATCTTATCTAATCAAAAAACAGTTTATTTTAATTTGGAAACATTTTATTTTAGTAGGTATAAATTACGAACCTTTTTGAAGTATTTATCATAACATTAACATCACTTTGTAATATATTATTTAAAAAGAAATTATCTTATCCTCAATAAAGAATAACGGCACATTTTTTTCTGAAAATCTTAGCTAGAAAAGATATTTAAATATGCAAGAGAAACTGATTATTTCAGTTATTTTTGAAAATAAGTTTATTTTAGTACGCCCCTGAAGCCTTAAATATGGCAACAACCTAACATTTTAATAAAGTTTTTAAAAGAAAATGTTATGTTCTACAATAAAGTATACTACATATTTTTTCCTAAAAAGTGTAGTTTTTGAGAAAAATTTGAAAAACCTATATTAAACATGTTTTTTCTAAATAACCCCAATTTACGTACGCCACTGAAGAGCTACTTGTTTTTCCTAACCTTATTGACCAATACATCGTTGGAAAGGCAATTTTATTCTCCACAAAAAACTGTTCTTTGCAATTTTTGATTAAAAGGTTAGTTTTCGAGAAAATTGCATAAAACTGAAAAAAACAGGTTTTTGGGGGTTTGGAGGGGATTTTCTCCGTCCCTGTCGATTTTTCGAGTTGGCAACAGAGATATTCGGATTCAGCGAGGTCAAATTAGGGGGAAATGGTCTGTTGCCAAAAAGTAAGATGATTTGCTTCTAGACCGAAAACGGAAAGCCTTTTAAAATAATATGCTCTGACTATATAGTCAATATCTCCAATAGGAATCTGAGCACCAACGAAGAATTAATAATCAGTAAGGGACTTAAGTTCGCCATTGCGCCGGCACAGACACTGGATATGATTGCGGCAATAGAGACCGTTGTCTACCTCAAACCGAAGCTGATGAGTTTAGCCATAAAGTAAAAACAATCTTGGACAGAAGGAAGCAACAAAAAGCAAACATCACTAGTCAAGAACAACAGGCAATCAAAAACCTGCAGAGTGACAAAAGATTTTACCTGCCGACAAAGGAAACGCGACGGTAATCATGGATGTCCAAACATACGACAAAAAGATCAAAGAAGTTCTGGAGAAACGAGATTACAAGCAACTACCAAAAGATCCAACCACAACCATAGAAGGACGCATCTACAGGACGTTTAAGAAATATGCTGAAAATATCCCGGACGTCGTTAGATCCCGCCTGACTCCACACCATAGTAAGGCACCACATTTTTATGAACTACCAAAGATCCATAAGAAGGATATACCACTGCGACCAATTACCAGCTTCAGCGACAACTTTCTTCAGGTTTTGTTTCACAAAATTTAACCATTACAGCATTTTAAAGCAGTCTCTTACTAAAAACTCGGAACATTTTGTTGAGGCTATAAAATGGATGGAATTAGATCCCGACGATACATTTATAAGTTTTGATGTAGAAAGTCTGTAACTCAACGAGCCAGTAAATAAGTCGCTCAGTATCATCAAAGACAAACTACAAATTGATGATACACTTCACGAGAGAACAACCCTATCGGGGAAGGGGATGACGAATTTATTGGACCGCTATCTCCGCCGCCACTGTATATAGGGAGCTACATACACTTACTTAAAACTTGATTTTTTAATAATAAAAATTGCAAGTTTGTATTATTTTTCATTTTAAGGAAACTCTTTTGATATGCTCGTATTTGTTTAAGACTCGACTGTTTAAATTTTCGATTTAATGACATTTTTATACTACTATGTATATGATTTTGTTTTTTTTTGTACAAAATCAAACATGGATAAGGAAACAAAGGCCCGAAGATCAATGGAAAGACAAATGTAACATGTAAAGCTTACAGATAGAAAAAGAAATAAATAGATAAGAAATAAAACAAAAGTAAGCATTATCAGAGGAGAAGTAGCAACATTAAAATGGACATTTGCCGGTCATGATATTAGATAGAAAGACGATCGATGGAACAAATGTATTGTAAACTGGAAACCTTGGAAAAATAAAAGAAGTAGGGAAAGACCAGAAATGAGATGGGCAGAGGATTTGATGAAGAATGCGGGAACTAGATAGATGAACACTACGATAGACAGAGAAGATTGGAGGATATTGGGGGAGGCCTATGTCCAAAGATGGATCGAAGAAGGCTAAATAGATAGATAGATGTAGATGTACGAGTATATAATTCCTCTAATATAATCGGTAAAAACCTGCAGAATTGTGTTATGAGCAAAGTCTCAAAAAAAATTTTTATGTGAGTTTTGCACATCTATGTGACAATATTTTTTGAAAAAAAGAATTAGGGTTTTCGGCGCATGCTGTTTGAAATTGGCTTTTTATGCAAAACTTCTTGTATTTGAGGGACCCTGTACAAAAATCAAAAGCAATTAAATATATTTTTCAATTCCTTAGAAAAAAAAAAATAAACAACAGATTTTACTCAAAATTTTGCTAATATTTAAAAATATATGATACATTCAAGAAAAATGTTAACACTTAAATACTCTGCCAATATATGGGCCCCTAAGCTCACACTAGGTACTATAGTTATAGTGTACGTGTGAGATAACTAAAAACTGAAATATATTTTATTTAACTCCAGACTAAATTACCTTTTGTTTGGTACCACACAAGCCATGTTTTGACTTAAACTCAAATTTTTGAAATCTACCCCCACCCTTAAAAAAAACAAAAACTATAATGTATTTTGTTAAACTCCGGACTCAATTACCTTTTGTTTGATATCACACACGCCATATTTTCACTTAAACTCTAATTTTTGAAATATACCCCCACCCTTTTATTTGGTTTGTGTTCAATGGATTTCGTTCATTTTTAAATGGGACCATCTCGACCCAAGACCCAGCCTAGGTACCAAATTTCTTTAGAATCGGTCAAGCGGTTTTTGAGTTATGCGCGTTGGTCGTTACAGACAGACATACAGACAGACAGACAGACAGACAGACATACAGACAGACAGACAGACAGACAGACGGCGCAACAAAAAAGTTTCAAAATCATCTGAAACGCAAAGATATATAAAAAATTTTGAAATCGGAGCAACTTTTTTTTTCTCGAAAAAATTAGGATCACCATAGCTCACACTACTATAGTATAGTATATGTATGAGCTAAAATATTTTACAAATCTTTAGTTCTAACCCTTTAAAAGTTACCATGAAAATTATTGAACTTGTATTCTAATTAAATAACTATAAAAACAATTAGTAAAATCAATGTTTTTGATAAAAAAAATCGGAAATCCAAATTTTAGATCCCTTGTATAAAAATACAGGATCAACTTAAAAATATTTAAAATACATTTTTGAGTGAAATGGATCAAGCAAAGTTTTTGCAAAGTCAGTTGAACAAAGGTTAAAGCCGACCATCGGCATATCCTTTAAAGAAAGTGACATGGGCGGCGGTAGATATACTCATGAAAATTATTTCATTTAATTATGGCGTAAATAAAACTTTCTATTCCTACACCTACTGAAACGACACTGATTTATTTTCTAACTCTGCATACTGCCGACTAAAGGGGTCCCGAAAGAAACACCTGAAAGCAATTAAAAGCTTGTCTCAAAAAAATCTGCCAATCAGGTGCCGTGTATCTACGTGGGCTGGGACGGTCTCAAAATAAATACTTTGTCGTCGGACCGCAAAGAGTCGCGCCTGTTCTCTGTCGGTAGGGTTGAAATTGTGCCGGCTATCCGCCTGTGCTGGGTCGGTCAGAAAACAAATACTTTGTGCCAGGACCGCCAAGAGCCGCGCCTTTTCTCTGTCGGTAGTGTTGAAATTATACCAGGAAGATTTTATATGAATTTATATAATTTTTGAAGGGCAGATTGAAGCAAAATTTCATGAAATCGATAGAACCCCGTATTAGGAGCATTTTAGGTGACTTTGGTTCATAAACTATACTACAAATACGCCAAAAATTTTAAAAAAATCCGTGATAAACGAGCAACGACTCTGTATGGTACTTACTTAAATTATTTGTGGCGAATCATCCCATTTCGCTCGAAAACTCGTTTATAAAATAACCAAAATAGATGCGTGGATAAAGGCATCAAATTCAAAATGTTAAGCCCTTAAACTGAACCAAATTTGTTTAAAATGCCTATACATTTTGCCTCAATCGAATTTTCAATATGAGCCATCAGGGCTACCAAATCCATTTATATTTCAAACAAAATTATTTTACATCCTTTACGGGATAATTAAATCGAATCTCATTTACAAAGTAGGTACTTTTTGGTAAACTTTTGAGCCCATAGCATACTTTTACAAATAGTTTCTTGTTCCCATAATCTTAATATCTTAAACGGGCCTAGTGTGTAATAGCTTCTTCGCTAAGGAGCTATGGAGCTACCACTCAATCGGACACCTACTGTAAACAATAGGGAGCGCGAGAACAACAGAGCGTAATTTCAGCTGACGCAGTGAGGTGGGGGAACGACCCTTAATGGGTATGAAAAGGAGAGAAAAGGAGCTAAAGTTATTTTTGAAAAATGACTTACCTCGATGGTGTTTTCTTTAAAAGGAAGGGTACCATGGAAATGGAGTAATCCTATGATGATGTCTTCTTTCGGCGTTGTTAACATTTTTTTAGTTTTTATATGGTTTATGGTTTTAACCGCACTAATATATCTTTAATGCCCTGTTATGTTTTTGCGCGCGCGCGGCTTAACGATTTTGAATTTTTGTTTAATTATGTTTAGTTTAACACTAATTAATTTGGCGAGGGCCGTAGATTGATGCTACAGGGCGGCTATGATCAACCCTTTTTCAGTATGCGTTTGGCAGGGACAAACGATTAAAGCACACTATCTTATAATTTTTCGTTGTTTTCCTTTCTCGCTTCTTGACTCCACGCATATAGGTAGGTACACTCGTATTTTTAAATGGGTCAGTTTAAAGGAAATAGGAAAACGGAATATCAGGTGTGATAAACAAGGACACATCGAGATTGGTGTGTATTGGAAATGCTCCAGTTTTAATTTTAATATTTTAAAATCAAATAAGCAAAAAACATATCTGGTTTTCTTATCCCAAGGTACCGAGTGTTATTTATTTTTAACACCGGGTTAAAATCAAATTTCAAAAAAAATAAATAAAATAAAATAAAAATGCTTTGTAGTTCAAAAACTTAACTATGGGCGTGGAAACGAACCAATATCATCTTCAAAATCTATCCACCATTTTCGTGGCCACCCTCTTACCAGGGTTGGATGGGACAGGCGGGCAACCGGGCAAATGCCCGATGGGCCGGTACAATTTAGGGCCGATTGGGCCGTAGGTCCGATGTACCTATTCCAAATTATTAATATTTATTTTTGTATATTTGACAAACAAACTAATTAAAATTTAAATTAAAAAAATCTGTTTGTAGTAACTTCAGGCCTGCGTTACTCGTTTGATTGTTACAGTTACTTTTATATTAAAATAAGTATAATGTATCAAGGAGATAATGTGATAATGGCACTAACTTATTAATATCTTTTTAGATTACCAATATCCAGAAGAAAAAAATCGGGAGATTAAAAAAATGTAATAAAAATTATGTCCACTTTTTTTCTTATTTGTGTTGCTGTTGTCAAATCTCTTTTGACACACTTTCTCGACTATTTTGGTGGGGACTGATCCCTCTGATCTCCCCCTTCGGTACGGCCTTGCCAATATCTCATATCTTAGTTGCAAAAGATCATTTTTGGTGCTAAAATACATAAAAAATCTAAGAAATCGATTAACCGATTGAAAAATTGGTATTGGGTCTAATTCAAATTAAGGGGATCATAGATAAAATTGCAGCATCAAATTCATTATTAAAAAAGTCGTTACCATATGAAAAATTAGCATACCTGCTCTACATACCAGTTAAACGGGCGCAAGTGACAAAAGTATGGTTCGGAAAAAAACGACTTCAAAGTTTTAATTCATAAGGCAGTACTACAGTTACTGCTATTTGTTTTTTGTTTAAGTTTTTTTTAATTTTATTATATAGGACATGATGGAAAATCCGTCGAGACAAAAACCTAAATTCGAAAAAAAATTACTTACAGCCTTTTAACTAACGGGGGCAATGCTGTTGTATGTTGAAATTGTGTACTTTTTTTTTATTTTTTGAATTTTCATTTTGTGAAAAAATTAGATATTAATTATGTTAATATAAAACTTTACAAAAATATCTACAGCAGTATCACAGACATTAATAAAAAAGGAGATTTTCCAAAAATCTTTAAACACCTTGTATCTTACAAGTTAGGATGTTTAAGACATGCTTACATATATTTATATGAAGTTTTTTTCTCAAAATCCAAATTACATCCTTTAAAATTAGCATGTTATTTAATAACAAAACCTCCATAATATCAAAAACAAAAATAACACAATACGGCTTCGTTTTCTTTGCTGTAAAATTTTTCTGCAGAAACGAGGGCCGAATAAAAAAAAATTGCCAGGGCCGGTTTGTTTGAGCCCATCCAACCCTGCCTCTTACTCTCCTTCTTGATAGCTATTCTGGGTCTTGAACGACATGACCATCCACATCACACGCTTTGACCAATAGCAAACTCTGGGCGGTCGCGTATTGTGTAAAATGACTTGTCTCGACCAATGGCATAGTCGCCCGTTCTTCAGAGTTAGTGAATTTTACTGGTTTAGAGCGAAATCTGTTCTCCTGCCCCGTACCAACTAAACGTTTCTAGTCCGATCGTAAGAGAAGCTTGCTCAATGGAGGTCTTTTTGCATAGCACGTGATGGCTTGGAGCTAATTTAAAGCTTGCCATTGGCGAAAGCATGTGATGGGAACTATCACATCGTTCAAGACCCAGAATACCTGCCGTTGTAGGTCCAGTTCATTATTTTTCTCGGTGTTCTTGTCTTATCCATTCTCGATATATGTCTCAACCGAGCTAATCTTCTACTTCAAATGAATCACACGATGTTTGCTTCTTCTATTAATAGTCAGGGGCCATAGCGTCTTTCGTGGGCTTTTTAATAAAGATTTTTTCTGTTCTAATCGATTATTATTGATGATCCTATCAACACTGCCTGACCTGTTAACAGAGCCAAAATTATCTCAGTCAAAAAGTAAGGTTACGGTATCAAAAAAGCTTGAAAATTCTGAACGGTTTCTGCTAGAGTAATGAAACTTGACACGCACATCGGCCTTCACATACTTAATATTCATCTGTCACAAAAATTATATATTTTGCCTCTAGGGGGCGCAAGGGGGCAAAATGTGTTTTTGAATTATGCCTATTGTCTTTGCTACTAATTGCTAAACTATTGCACCTGCATAACTATGTCTGAACAAATTGGTAGCTCATACAACCAAAGGTGTGGTATATAAAAATAAACGGATCCATGAGGGGTCTGATACCTTCCTAGTTCGTCTATTAGCACACTTCAAGTGAACTCCATGATATATCAGCCTTGAAAATAGTTTTTTGAAAATATCTGAGAAACGAAAACTTCTACGAAGTTTATTATTGAGAAAAATGTACTATATTCCGAAAACCACATACGATATGCGATATTCCGTTAAAAAGCATTTTTATTTGCTAGTACGGCTGCAAATGACTGTTTGACACAGTGCTAAATTGAACACAAAGAAATTTGGCTGTAATAGCAAAGTTTAAAAAAACATTTTTCCAAACTGAAAGGTTTTTTTATTTTGAAATTTTTATTGGAGAACTTGGCTTAACTTTTATCTCAATTCTTTTTACGGAATACCATGTTGGCGTACGTAGCTTTTTTTACATGAAATACTTTTGTTATGATACTCTTTTCTTTACCGATTTTCTCAAATTCGAACCGCAAAAATAGGGTGACGGGTTCTAGACATTAGGCTGACGAAAGTTGGGACATCGAAATTTGTTGGCATAAAAATTATTGTTTTTTTTTGTTAATATAAATCATAAGGTCTGTAGCCTCATGAACCTCACTTTTCAATGTGTATTTAGTAAAATTTCTGGTTTAAATGAAGATTATCGTGATTTTTTTTTAATTTTTCGCTAAAAAATACAGGTGACGGACTTCTGGACAATTTTTTTTACTTTCCACATGTGGTAATATTGCTCGGGGTTTTTAATGCCCTAAATTGATACCCCAGTCTTTATGGCGTAAATATTTTAAAAAATTTATGTTTTCTTTATTTTTTTATAAAATAATATTAATATTAAAACATTAGTAAGCACAAATCATTATCTCACGGGTACGAACAGTATCGAGATGTTAATAAGTTTTCTTTTAAATGTTTGCCATATTAGTTGTAGAGTGGCCATAGACTAGCTGGATCCGCTCAGCTTTCGCTGCAGTTTTTTGTGTTTTCTGCCTCTTAAATATCATAAAATTTCGGACTTCTATTGTATTTATTTATTTTAAACACGAAGTTTCGGTTAGTAAGTATCTATACCTGTTTTCAAGTGTAAACTAAGTTTAGTTCACACTTGAAAATGGTTAAAGATACTTAGTAACCGAAACGTCGCGTTTAAAATAAATAAATACAGTGGAAATCCGAAATTTTATTTTTACTGAATCATTGTCTACGAGTTTCAAACATAAAGTATATTTGTATTACTTTAGTTTATATTTCGTTTTTGTTTTAAATAAAGAATTATTATTTTTTTATCTTTTATTGGTTATTAAGTAAGTATGTGTATTATCAAAATAAACTTATGACAAAAAGTGGGACATGGATTGACGAGAAGTGGGACAATTTGTTTGGTTTTTATAAAAATTTATGTTATCTAAAAAATTTTACATTTAAGCAAATTAGAATGAGTCTTCTATGAACTACGAAGTAATAATATAAAATATTTATATCATTTAAAAGCCTACGCATTCTTTTAACTATTTAATTTTAATATGATAAATTAATTTTATAGGTGCTTAAGGTGCTAATGCTATTTTTCGTCCAAATCCGTCGTGTACTTTGTGAGATATTTACTTTAGCAAGATTTAGATAAAAAAATTGCTTTATAAACTTGATTTTTTAGGTATAAGCTAAATTGTTCGTTAATTTTTATAATAAAAACCTTGTTGAATTAAACAGAATTCTGGTTAAAATATTATTTATAAAAAACATTTTTTGAAGATCGGTTAGGAAATTAGACAGTAATGATCAAGATGTATAAAAACGGTAAATGGTTAAATTTACTTTAACCGATTTGGACGTGAAATAACTTTTCGCGCTAGGCAAAGAGCCTAACCAAAAATTTCATTGTCCGCCATCCTGAATGTCAATTTAAAATATGGCAGTAGTGACTTTTTGTTTTCCTGAAAACAAGATTTTTTAAACTTTTTTTTAAACTAAATTTTGTTATGTGGCAAAAAAAGTATTAAGTATAAAAAAAGTCACTAACTTTGCTTAAAAAAACAATTCTACAACTTATAAATAGGAGCGTGGGATGCAATTTTTAAAAAATGTAGTTTTTTCAATAAGTATTTTTTCTCAATATTTTAAGTTCTCTTTTAGGGGTACAAAGTTGCAAACGAAGTATAGAAATGTCTTAACCTCCAGACTTCACTGCCTAAATTCCACTCCACTCCACTTTTTGTTCGTATTGATTATGCTATCATAGAGAGCTTTACTGTGCAAAACTTTTTGCACAAAATCCAGAACAAAACTAAAAAGTCTGTAAAAGTCACTTAGCGAAACTTGTTGTTCTTTACGTAAGATTTTCAATTCACATTCAAGTCGAGTCTCCAGAGAAATTAAGTTCGATAATAAAGTTTTATATTAGTTTTCCACTACAAACGCAGCCATAGTTTGCCGTGCGGTAAAGGAAAGTATTTCACAAAATACATAGAGGCATAAGAAAAAACCAGCATAACTTTTTTTATGTTAAGTGAATAACGAAAAAAAGAAGATTTTCTTGGCCTAAACGTTTATTTTAAGAAATTACATAATACCTAAATAAAAGTACTTTCCTTGTGGGTTCCTAGATCCTCTTATCTTTCGCGGTTGTAGTCCCTTGCAAACTACCTTCGCCTAGATTTTAAAAAATTAAATAAATCATAACAAAAACATTTCATGTCAAAAAAGGCCAAGTATGCGAAAATGATATTCCGTAAAAAGAATTGAGATAAAAGTAAAGCCAAGTTTCCAATACAAATTTTATAAATGAAAGGCTCTTACTAATTTGGAAATGCTTTTTTTAAAGATGGCGGTTTAACACATGAAAATGTACTTAATTAACAGCAAAAACAACAAGAACAAGCACAATTAAAAATTAATTTTTACAACAAATCTAAAAAGTTAACAATTCAGGAAAATAAAATGTTTTTAACCTCTTTTCAAAATATATTGTAGCTACAATTAAATAAGTCAATGTTATTATTTTCTTGCATTAGAGAATTTGCAGTTTTACACATTCGATTTATAGGAATATTAGTGTCATAATAATTATTTCTATGAAATGTTAGGCTAAATAGATCTTAATTTCTTGAATTCCTAGGTGAAATGTGAAAGCTAACCTCTAAATGAAGCTCTGACTTAAACCGTTCAGAATGAATTTTTTTTTTATATTTTACCTTTTTAGCATTTTTGTGTCTATTAACAAGTCGGGAAGTATTGGTTCCCATCAATTAGTAATTGGCTAAGACAGGTGTCATAAAATATTTATCAAAACACAGAAGAAAGACGCTATGGGCTTGTAGGGTAAACTGCCCAATTGTCGTCCAGTTAGTGGAAAGTTCAACTTTAGAGCCCGAAATCTCGAATATTTCACATCATTTGGTATTATGAGCGGCTAATTTCCATTATTTAATGATTTAAGAATTCAAAAATAATTAATTTAAATTTTTTTGCTTTAATCTAACAGTTCCAGACAATTAAAATGAAAAAAATGTCGTTTTGCCCAGTTTCCGTCCACGGCCTTCCCCCTTCCGTCCAAAAATTTCTAGTTTTTCGACCGGACGAAAACTAGGTTTTGGTGGTTCGAACAACTGGTTTGTTGGCGGTCGAAAACTGGTATTATTCGACCATTTTAGGACGAAAAATAGGAATTAATCGACCACACGCCAAATAAACTGGTCGAAAATTGGGGTTTTTTGGTCGAAATTCACAAGAAAAATCTTGACGAGGAGATTTAGGAGCAATATTCCCGCGAAGTTCGTTAAGCATATATATGCGCATTTGCAATGTTAAATGCTTTTTTTGACTGGCCTATTATGGTGCCGGTGGTATTCAAATAATAATTAAATAAAGCATAATTTGTAATATTCTGTATTTTAGCTAAATTAATAAACCAACTCATCATTTCTTCTCTTTATTTAAAAATCGGTTTTGTGTTTACATTTTTCTACATTATAAAATTGCCTTTCCCCTGCAGCAAAATACTCTAATTTATGTTTTGCAAGAGAATACTTGATTACGTAATCACCCGGCGGACTCTCAGTGTGCCAGAGAGGCCCTTTTCTCTGTACCTACGTTCTCTGTGCCTGGGCTGCAGATAATTTGCTCTATTTGCCTTAATTTAATATGCTCTCGCGTGTAATCAGCTCTGTAAAATGTTAGCTCTATTTCATAATAATATTTTTTCAGTAGATCTCTAATTTGCAGGAACTTTAATAACAAAGCACATTTTGAACTAATAATATGGAAAAACGAAAAACGCAAAATATCGTTCATTTGCGATAAAAAAGTTGTTTCACCTCCTTCTACATTGGTAAACAGTTAGTTGCCGCCTACCTACACAGCAGGTGGTTGATGCGAGAAAAACTACTGAAAAGTGAAGAGTGGGAGTTGTAATTGTTAAGCGTGGGGATACATCAAGTAGAGAGAGGGTTTTCCCTTCAAAGTGTTGTCTATAAAATGTCATTTTTTCTCTGTTTTTGTTTGGGTTTACTTGTTTAGCTCATTAGCTAGAATGTAAAGTAAATTTTAGGATTATCAGCAGTGCCACTGACTTGGTTGCTACAAGCTCTTCAAAGAGTGCATAATGGATTACTTAGGTCCAACCTACTGTTAATAAAAATCCAAACTTTAAGGAGACAAGTCGGTAGTCATATAAGTTTTGTTGAACTGAAACCTAAACCTCTAAAATAATTGTTAGTAAAGAAACACAAGTTTTTATTTTAATATTTTGGGTCTTGTTTGTTTTATAGATCATAAGAAAAGTCTTATGTTTCTTTCCTGACAATTATTTTAGAGGTTTTAGTTTCAAGTTCAACAAAACTTAGAATGTGACTACCGACTTGTCTCCTCAAAGTTTGGATTTTTATTAACGGTAGGTTGGACCTAAGTAATCCATTATCACCTCTTTGAAGAACTTGGGGAACCAAGTCAGTGGCGTTTCTGATAATCCTAAAATTTATTTTACATTCTAGCTAATGAGCTAAACAAGTAAATCTAAACAAAAACAGAGATAAAATGACATTTTATAGACAAAACCCTTTCTAATCTCACAGTTTCTCCATAGCTAATCACTTTGAAGGGAAAACCCTCTCTCTACTTGATGTATCCCCACGCTTAACCATTACAAGTCCCACTCTTCACTTTTCAGTAGTTTTTCTCGCATCAACCACCTGATGTGTAGGTAGTCGGCAAACAACTGTTTACCAATATAGAGGGAGGTGGAACCACTTTCTTATCTCAATAGAACCATATTTTTCATTTTTCTTTTTTCCAAGATGGTTTCTTACAGTGGCACAGTCAGGGGTAATTTGCATTCCTGACAATATAGTTTAAACACAATCACCAATATTTACTAAGATCTTTAAACTTAGTAGTTAGACCAAGGTCTAGTACTAAAGTCTATAACTTAATGCCGACTGGTCTAAGTGTATTTTTTTATTACTTACAGGACAAATTACTGCAAAGGTTTGGTTTACGCCAACGTGCAATGACACAATAAGCATTTCTTAGTGAGTTTTCACTTACAAACATTCAAATTCAATTTAAAAATAAAGAAAAATCACATAAAGAGTTTGGAACGAAATGTCATTTTTTGGTCCGCATAGTTGTAGGATTCTCATTAAAAATAGTCTCAAATTGTAGTACCACCCTGGAGGGGTGGTTTAAAGTTAAAGAAATAATCCATGATTGAAAAAAAAACTTAATACAAAAATTTTCGAAGCTAAATAACCTTAAAACTATATCAGTAGATGCATTACCGTATTAAATACGTATCAATATTTAAATATTGTAAAAAGCACAAGATATATTAGAATCCGTTTCCTATTATACATCCACCAAAACAACTGAACATCGGTTTAATTATCGCTAACTTGTCTAAATAATTAACATGTAAATTATAGCGAACAGCTGACACTGACTTACACCATTTTTATTGGGCATCTTCTAGTGACGTTTGGAGGTTTAAATGTGGCTACCATTTTTAAACCAAAATATTACATTATTTTTATTTATTTTTAAGTTTTGTGTGGATATAATGACTTTGTAACAATGAAAAAAGTGTGGCCTACATTGTAAAGTCTTTATGGACTATTATACAAATATTAAACAATATTACATTCAAGGCAAAAAAATAAGTTAAAACTTTAACCAAAATCTAGATCGAGTTTTAAGGACTTTGGTACTTTAGCATTTAAGCCCTTCCTAAATACTAATGAATATATTTTAAATATTAATTTTTGTGGATACGTCACAAAACAGGAACAACAAAATATACGGTATACATTAATTTTCAATCGATGAACGAAACAAAATTTATTTATTGTTCAAAACAGTAATACAATGAAAAGTTTAGAATTTTTACATTGTGTCAATGGATCTCGTTCATCATCTAAAAAACAATAAAAGCAATGAACAAATTCATTGATAATAAGTACCTTTTTCGTTCTCTGTTCAATCTCTATTATGAGCATTTGTTATAGAAGAAGAACATAGCTCCGGCAGTTCCAAGCGGAGAAAAGGGTAAATACCCACCTCATCAGAACCCGAAAAAATATTTAAGGCTTAAAGGTTGGTAGCTATTACTGACAAATTTGAAGGGAGTATTTGGATTTCTCCAGGGTGAAGGTCAATCATATTGCAATCAAAAAGAATACCTTTTCCTTCACAAACAACATTTTATTGTTAAAAATCTATAACCTTGACAGCTGTTTCGGACCAAAGTGGATTTTCAGGGGGTAACCTATAGTTCTTATTTAAAATTTGTTCCTAAGATTTACATTGTATAACAAATAGTAGTTACAATTATTAACAAGTAGATGCCCAAAATGACTCATGACTCCGTCATATTTTCACAAAACTTATATTTCTTAAAATTATACTATTCTATAACTAAAATTTTCTAGTCCATATTAAAATCTTTGTAAAAAGACGCGGACAAAACACAAGAGTTTAAAATAAATTTAAAATAAATTATCACAACATAACAAGGCTATTTGTTTGTCTAAATTATATTTTTCTGAATTTTTATCAGATTTTTGGAAATAAATACACAACAGGTAAAAAAAATTATTATGTGCGTTTAGGACCACAAGGCAGAAGTGTAAACTTCAACAAGGCGAAATTAATAATATTGGCCCATAACATATTCTGCAAAGCGGACCGAACCGAACTCTTCTGTGTGCTGGCCTTCATCTGCATTATCATATCGCTCGCTGAATGTTTCTCACAGTTAGTCGACTCGAGCCGATTTCACCCGAATGACCGTTACATAGCTGAGCCTGACGGCTCAGTCCAATTCAGTACCCACAAAAACTGCTAAACGCGCCTAAAGAAGTTTACACTTAAAAAAAGCGCCCCATGAAAAAAAAGGCATGAAATATCGCGAGACAAGCAGATATGAAAGAAGTGCACAAGTACAACTTACACTAAACTTATAACATCGGCACACAAAATAAAAAAATAATTTTCAATATTTGGCCAGCTTCCCTTACTATATGTATGAGTTTCGGACTGTTGAATTCGAATATGAAGTACGTTCGTTGGAAAAACTTGATTAAATTATTGTAATTTTACGTGGTAAATGAAGCAAAAATGGTACATTTTCAAAGCCAGAAATTAAATTATTTACAATAAATTAGATAAAACTAAAATCAGTTTTAAAAAAATCGAAGTTATTTGATTACTACGCAGAACTACTTTATAAGGCAACGTCGATATCAAATAACAAAAACTTAATAATACTAGTTTAATATAAGCATATACCGCGTGAACAAGTCCGCATCTAGGAGGTTTAATATCCATAAGAGGATAAAAATAGATAGGGTTTAACGTATATTAATAAGAGACCGCAATACACCCGATTCTCGTCGCAAGCGTTTCAGCGTTGCCAAAGGTAACCTCGATACATAACTACAGCCGCAAGTTGTCGCAGTCGTCCAGGGGCGGACAACTTGAACCATTTTTCACGGCGATAATTATTACATGACATAAACAAAAAATAGAGTATTGAAGACGTGAAAATTTAATTTTTTAATTTTATTAAATGTGAGTTCTAGGTCCTAAAACATTGAAATCGGCGAATAAAATAAATTGTTTTTTGAATACACGAAAAATCAAGAACCCCTCAAATAATTTTAACCCAATATGATACAGAAGTCTTTTGTTTTCATTAGATTTAGGTTCAGAAGAAAGGGTTTAACCCATTTAAACTGTCATGTATAATTTTACTTGTATCGATTTTTTTCAGAAAATTTTTGCCTGTGGCTCATATCGCTCTTTGACAAAAAGTGCAGCATTGTTCTAGAATGATAAAAAATTTCTAAGTGTCTGTTTAACGTAGAAAGATTTTTGCTACCTGCAGCGTATTATTCCAGTTTCAAACTTCTTTCTGTAAGTTTTCAGTTATCAAAAAATTTGTTTTGTATCTATTTTCACCTACTTTTAAGGCTTCGTATCACCTCTGCTACCCCCGCCCCTAATAGCGTCTCACAATCTCTTGCCTCCCCTACCCACTCTGCATCACCCTGGTCCACCCTAATAGCGTCTCACACTTTTTTGCGTCCCTCACCCACTCTGCGTCACCATGGTCCACTATTACCATTTTATGTTTGGACTAAAAATGCATTAAAAAAACTAAAATTAAATAATAGGTATCTTACCTGTAGATTGGTAAGTTATCTTTTAAAAAAAATTGACTGTAGTGAATGTGAAACAAAAAAATTCTGCTTGTTTTTAAAAGTAAGTGAATTATTTACTTTTGCGAACAAGCAGAATTTTAATGTACTTTTCTGGTTGTGTATCACCCCATTTAATGAATGCACTTATAAAAACTGACTCAATTGACCTTTCTCGAAGTAGCGGCTTATAACGATATTTTCGCTAAACCGGCAACATTGGATGGCCACGCTATACGCTTCACTTTGCTGTGAGACAATTCAGCTACTCATACACGCATTTAAGTCCAATAGATCATAAATTGAATAATATGAATTATTTAACACTATTAACTCAAGTCAATGATTAGCTTAGAGGTATTAAGGTGGATTAAATACAGGTCAAATACACGATATCAGAGAACATATAACAAAACATGGTTTCGCAAAGATAAGAAAGTTGTTCCGCCCCCTTTCGCAATGGTAAACGTTTAGGTTCCGCCTACCACACAGTAGGTGGTTGATGCGAGAAAAACAACTGCAAAGTTTAGAGTGGGAGTTGTGATAGTTAAGCAAGAGGAAACCTCAAGTAGATAGAGGGTTTTCCATTCAACGTCATTGGCCATGGAAAAAATGTAAGGTAAGAAATTGTTGTTTATAAAATGTCATTTTATCTCTGTTTTCTTTTAGGTTTGCTTGTTTAGCCCATTAGCTAAATGTAAAGTAAACTTTAGCATTATCAGCAACGCCACTGACTTGGTTACTTCAAGATCTTCAAAGAGGGGATAATGATAATGACAGACTCAATTGACCTTTCTCGAAGTAGCGGCTTATAACGATATTTTCGCTAAACCGGCAACATTGGATGGCCACGCTATACGCTTCACTTTGCTGTGAGACAATTCAGCTACTCATACACGCATTTAAGTCCAATAGATCATAAATTGAATAATATGAATTATTTAACACTATTAACTCAAGTCAATGATTAGCTTACAGGTATTAAGGTGGATTAAATACAGGTCAAATACACGATATCAGAGAACATATAACAAAACATGGTTTCGCAAAGATAAGAAATGTTCCGCCCCCTTTCACAATGGTAAACGTTTAGGTTCCGCCTACCACACAGTAGGTGGTTGATGCGAGAAAAACAACTGCAAAGTTTAGAGTGGGAGTTGTGATAGTTAAGCAAGAGGAAACCTCAAGTAGATAGAGGGTTTTCTATTCAACGTCATTGGCCATGGAAAAAATGTAAGGTAAGAAATTGTTGTTTATAAAATGTCATTTTATCTCTGTTTTCTTTTAGGTTTGCTTGTTTAGCCCATTAGCTAAATGTAAAGTAAACTTTAGCATTATCAGCAACGCCACTGACTTGGTTACTTCAAGATCTTCAAAGAGGGGATAATGATAATGACAGACTCAATTGACCTTTCTCGAAGTAGCGGCTTATAACGATATTTTCGCTAAACCGGCAACATTGGTTCTGTTCTCCAATGTAATCCTTATGGCACATACAAAATTCCTATCCATAGATATAAGGATGGTCACGCTATACGCTTCACTTTGCTGTGAGACAATTCAGCTACTCATACATGCATTTAAGTCCAATAGATCATAAATTGAATAATATGAATTAATAAACACTATTAACTCAAGTCAATGATTAGCTTACAGGTATTAAGGTGGATTAAATACAGGTCAAATACACGATATCAGAGAATATATAACAAAATATGGTTTCGCAAAGATAAGAAAGTTGTTCCGCCCCCTTTCGCAATGGTAAACGTTTAGGTTCCGCCTACCACACAGTAGGTGGTTGATGCGAGAAAAACAACTGAAAAGTTTAGAGTGGGAGTTGTAATAGTTAAGCAAGAGGAAACCTCAAGTAGATAGAGGGTTTTCCATTCAACGTCATTGGCCATGGAAAAAGTGTGAGGTAAGAAATTATTGTTTATAAAATGTCATTTTATCTCTGTTTTCTTTTAGGTTTGCTTGTTTAGCCCATAAGCTAAATGTAAAGTAAACTTTAGCATTATCAGCAACGCCACTGACTTGGTTACTTCAAGCTCTTCAAAGAGGGGATTAATGGATCACATAGAACCAGTCTATCCTCAATAAAAACAGAAACTTTAAGGAGACAAGTCAGTAGTCACATTCTAAGTTTTGTTAAACTTATAAGATTTTTTTATTTGAAGAATATTTTGCAGTGTGTTATTTGGTAAGTTAAAGTTATTATTACTAACTAATAGAAGAGTGCAATAAGTGGGGACTAGAGGTTAATCTCAATAAGACAGAGTATATGTGTATCGGTGGAATGTAACAGGATCTAATCTTAAATACCGGGCAGCGAATTCAGTCCTGCGATGAGTATAAAAGTTATATGACCCTATCGGTTACATATTACCATCATATTACAAAGGTGTACGAACTTTATGCTGACAGAGACATTATTCCCTACTTACGGATTTATTAATAATAGTTTTACATGTGTTATAATAATTAGTTAGAATCTAGATTTAAGACCGATTAGATGTTTTAAGTTTTAAATAATAAAAGTTGTTTTTTAAAAACGGTTTCGGCTAAACCTGTCTTTTAAGTGGCGCAGTCGGTAGGATTGCCCAAACGTGAGATTAAATAATATAATCAACGGTTCGTTTTAACGATTTATTGGCAATCGAACAAATAAATAACTAAAAAGACTGATCAATTTGTGCGTGCAGTGCGTAACAGATCTTAATCTAACGAAAAGATCTACTAAAGAACATAGTAATCGGCTCGTGATTTTCGAAAGCATATCGGAAATTATGGATTTTTGATTAATTTTGCGTGCAGTGCGTGCTAGATCTAAGACTGTCCAGTTAGGTGAACTGAAGTAGCCTAACGAAAAAGATCTACTAAAGGACATAGTTGATTAATTCGTGTTTTTCGAGAGGATATCGAGGAATTTGGATTACTAATGTCATCGCTGGAAGTCTTAATGGTTTTGCTGTAAGTAATATCTCATGTCATTTAGAGATTCCGTAAAAACTGATTATTCTGATCTCTCAGATTCTGATTCTGACTCACAAAGCGAAGAACATCGCGCACCAAGCCCAAAATTGAACAATACTTTTGAACAAAATCAAAATTCAAAGCTTGATCAATTTTTAGCGGACTTGATAGGAAACGTAGCTTTAGATTTAGATAATAGTGTACTCGATAATTCTATAAATTTGGAAATAAATAAAAAAATGGCTCTTCCGCAATTAAAATCGGAATACTTAGGCATGATTCCTGAGTTCCATGGAGAACCAGAATTATTACCCAGATTCATAGAAATATCTCAAAAACTAATCACCAAATTTTACAACACAGAAGACGTTAATGATTTTCAAAATGAATATTTGATGTCAAGCATCTTAGGTAAAATTAAAGGTGAAGCGGCAATTAATATTGCTTCCTGTAACATTACGAAGTTTAGCGATTTAAAAGACGCCCTTGTCAGCACTTATGGGGATAAACGCGATCTTTGCACCCTTATAATCGAGGGTACAGAAATGAAACAAGGCAATGAATCAGCTTTCGATTTTTATAATAAAATTCAACATCAACTAAATTATCAAACTTCTTATCTCTTGACTCACGGAGGCCAAGAAGAAAAAATGATTTTGGGTAAATTTTGCAGAGCGTTAGCTTTAAGAATTTTATTACGCGGATTAAAAGAACCGGTTGGCTCTCTAATGCGAACTAAAAATCCGAAAGACATGAATGAAGCCCTTAAAATGCTTACAAACGATTTTCAAATCGACAGTAACCAAAAACACCAACACTTTAAAACCCCACAAAAACCAAATGCGCATTTTATTAAACCAAAAGGTAACAGCCCTTTGGCATTAACGAGTTTCCCTCAATCTAATTATTCTAACAATCTCCCTTCTACTTCGAATTACAGACCACCACAGCTGACTTATAGACCGGAGCAAAATAAACCGATTTTTAACAGAAATCCGAATCAAACAAACGCCTTTAATCAATCAAACGCATTCAATCAATCAAACGCCTTTAATCAATCAAACGCCTTTAATCAATCAAACGCTTTTAAACCCAATTTACCAAAGCCAACACCAATGAGCGGAGTCTCTACAATAAAATCTTTCCAAAACCGAAATACCCCTTACAGCCCTTTTCAAAATTACCACCAATTCAATCAACAACCTAATTATCGATCAAACTACAAAATCGAAGAAATAAACAACATTGAAAATCAATCACAAACTCAACCCACAATCGAATACCCCATTGAGGATAATAACCAGTACCAGTACGATGACGAGACTGACTATACACAAGACGAAGCTGAATCGAGCGAGTTTTTTCAGGAACCAGCCTTGAACCACCAAAATTTCATTTGATGAACCTAACGAATAGCGAAAACAAATTACCTTTTGTAATTTTTCCAGAATATAATCTAAAAATACTTATAGACACCGGAAGTACAAGATCTTTTGTAAGGCCCACAATAGCACAAAAATATTTTCAAAAATCCCTAATTGAAGACCCATTTCAAATCTCAACAGCGCATGGCAATTCAATAGAACAATACAGTACGCAAATACCCTGTTCAAAAATTTTTCATTCAGACCTAGACCCTTTAAAATTTTACGTTTTTGATTTTCATAATTATTTTGACTGTTTATTAGGAATTGAGAAT
The DNA here is from genome assembly GCA_963576565.1 of Aspidapion aeneum. Classification (NCBI taxonomy): domain Eukaryota; kingdom Metazoa; phylum Arthropoda; class Insecta; order Coleoptera; family Brentidae; genus Aspidapion; species Aspidapion aeneum. Next base: position 114,722,522 of record OY755043.1, read on the forward strand.
TTGTCTTTACTGAAAGCCAACATCAATCTTCAAAAAAATTCCTTAATCACCCCTAACGCAGAAATAAAACTGAAATTTCATAGCACTACCAAAAATACAAATATTTTAGTACTGGCACCAATGACTGAGCAAGTTATTAAAATTAATGTAAAAAATATTGAAAATGGTGAAGCCATAATTCCCCAAACAAAATTCGCAGAATTAGAAATTCCTGAATGCCTGACCACGGTCAGTAACTTCGAGGCAATCTGCACAATGATGAACCCTACTGAAAAATATCTAAAAATAAAAATTTTTGAACCCTTGAACGTCATTGACCCTGACTGTTATGAACTTAAACAACGACCTACCCCAAACCTAAATTATTTAAACATTGAGAAGTATAAATTTGATATTTCAAAGATTAGAACTGAACACATGAACAATGAAGAACAAAAAGCTATTACCGGTTTGATCAAAGAATATTCCGATATTTTTCATGTCACTGGGAATCAATTAACCTTTACCAATCAGATCAAACACTCAATTAAGACCTCGGATGAAATACCGATCTATACCAAATCCTATAGGTACCCAGAAATACATAAGAAGGAAGTCAAATCTCAAATCGACGAAATGCTGGAGCAAAATATTATAAGACCTAGTTATTCGCCTTGGTCTGCACCTATTTGGGTAGTACCCAAAAAACAAGACGCATCTGGTAAAGAGAAGTGGAGGATCGTGATCGATTTTCGCAGATTAAATGAGAAAACAATTGGAGACCGTTATCCAATTCCAAATATCAACGACTTGCTTGATAAATAAAGAACGCCCCAGCCACTTTCCAAAGAGTGATGGACAACATCCTCAGAGGCCTTAATAACGAAATATGCGTGGGATTTTTTGATGATGTCTTAGTATTTAGTGTTAGTTTAGATGAGCATATAAAACGCCTAAAACAAGTGTTTGACAGATTTCCACAAGCAAACTTTAAAATACAGCTTGATAAGTCCGAATTTTTGCGTAAAGAAGTCGCCTTCTTAGGGCACATAGTGACGCCAGATGGCGTTAAGCCAAACCCAGACAAGATTAAGGCTATTACGGCCTATCCAATACCCACTACACAGCGTCAAATTAAACAATTTTTAGGTCTTTTAGGGTATTACCGAAAATTTATTCCTGATTTTGCTAAAATTACTAAACCAATGACCGCATATCTAAAAAAGGATGCAAAAATAGATGCGAAAAATCCCGCCTACACAAAATCATTCGAAACATGCAAACATATCCTGACCAATGAACCAATCTTGCAGTACCCAAATTTTAACGAAACTTTTAACCTTACGACCGACGCAAGCAATTTCGCAATAGGTTGTGTACTTTCTCAAGGTAAAATTGGCTCTGACCTCCCAATAGCGTATGGCTCAAGAACTCTTTGCCAATCTGAAATCAATTATTCAACAATTGAGAAAGAACTATTGGCGATTGTTTGGGCTGTTAAATACTTTAGGCCCTATCTCTTTGGTCGAAAATTTAAAATTATTACTGACCATAAACCTTTAGAATGGCTAATCTCACTTAAAGAACCAAATTCCCGATTAGTTCGATGGAGTCTGAAATTAGCTGAGTACGATTTTGAAATTGTATACAAAAAAGGAACTCTTAATAAAAACGCCGACGCCCTCTCGCGCGTCGAAATAAACACAAATGTAACTAAAGACGTGGACCCCCTCGATGCACTAACGAAATTGCGCAACTTTGTAGAAAATTTAAACCAGAGCATTGAGAATGATAATAATGCAGAAAATCAATCAGTAGTCGCAGAACCAGGTGACCTTGACGACCAAAATAACGCAGAAGAAGACACCAATCAAACAATTCATTCCAATCAAGAGGATCCCATCATTGGAATACCCATCGCTGATTGCCCAGTGAACTACGGCAAGAATCAAATATTTATCTCCGAAGTAAATTTTGAACCCGCTTAACCCGCTATAGTAAAATTATTCAAAATAAAACAAAGATTTATTGTTCAATTTTCAAAAAATAATTTCGAAAAAGATGTAGTACAATTTTTAAAAGAATATATAGTCCCAAAAGTAAAGTATCATCTTTACTTTGAAGACCCTGTATACGAAAAATTTAGTACCGTGTTACAAAGGTATTTTAAAAACTCACAAATTCAAATGATTAAATGCACAAAAAAATTAATAGACGTTCTAGACGACGACGAAATTCAACAAGTAATTCAAAATCACCACGAAGGTAAAACTAATCATCGAGGGACTGAAGAAACAGAAAAACGCATAAAAGAGCAATATTACTGGCCAAATCAAGAACGAATTATCCGAAATTACATAAATGAATGTGAAATCTGTCAGCTTACAAAATACGAAAGAAAACCTATACAAGTAAAAATGAACGTTACTCCTACCCCGACCAAACCATTTCAAATTTTGCACGCAGACACACTAACTTTGGAAAATTCTAAATTTCTAACAATAGTAGACCCATTCTCAAAGTACGCTCAGGCTTATAAAATCGAGTCATCACAAGGGTTAGAGATTGCCAGCAAACTCATGCAATATTTCTCTCACCATTGCATCCCTGAACAAATGACCTTTGATAATGGTGGCGAATTTAAGAATTCTGTAGTACGAGAATTATTAGAACTTCATAAGATTAATGTTCACTTTATATGCTCTCAGCATCCTGACTCTAACGGTACAGTTGAACGATTTCACTCCACCTTAATCGAACACATTAGATTATTAAATAACCAAAGATTTAAAAACGACCCCATAGAAAGCAAAGTAATTTACAGCATTTTGGCATATAATAACACTATCCACTCAGTCACTAACTTAAAACCTTATGAAGTAATCACCTATCAAAATGAATCTCCTTTTAATCTCGAAATTGATAAACAACTAATAAATAATTTTGTCGAAAATCATCGCGAAAAAATGAAAATATTATATCAAAAAATTAATCATGACATCCAACAAAGAAAACAACAAACTATAAACAAAGTTAACCAATCCCGAGAAGAGCTGCCTGAAATTCCTGAAACAATTTACGTACAAAATAAACAAAAACAACAGAAAACAAAAAACAAATATAAAAAGGAAAAAATTGTCTCGGTGGATCCTGAACTAAAAACGGCAAAAATAGACACAACAAACCCTAACACGTCCGAAAAGATACATCTTTCAAACATTAAAAGACCTCGAAAGAAAAATAAAGTTAAAAATCTTTTAGGTTCTTCGCACCCAGTTCAAGAGGAACAGGAGTAACCAACATTACTCAAAACTTAGGCGTCCTACCCGTAAACCTTGGACCTGCGAAACTCCAAAGGTCAGAACATACCTTCGTTCACTATTATGATTTAGGACCCCTACTACAACAATACGAAAACATAATTTCACAACATCAAACGCTGAAACAGACGTACACTAATAACACACCTTTAGAACGCGATATAAATAACTTTGAAAAAATTTCAAATTTTTATAATCAATCAATAATAGAAAAAATTGAAAATATAATCATATTTCAGTCAAAAAGATCTAAACGAGGGCTCATAAATGGCTTAGGATCAATAGTTAAGGGACTAACAGGAAACCTAGACGCCAACGATGGTTCAAAAATCTACAATATTTTAGACCAGTTGCGACGTAATGAGAAAAGTACCCAAAATCAACTATTCTTACAATACTCGGTAAATCAAAAATTAATTGACCGATTTAATAAAACTGTTAAAAGTATTCAACATAACCAAATTCTGTTAAAAACAAAAATTTTACAATTGCATTCTTTGATACGACATAGTGCTGGCTTGGATAACGTTATTTTAACCAAAAGCGTTTATAACGAACTTATCCTTTTATACAATGCGATATTAAGCATCTTTCAAGATATTGAAAACTCTCTAACATTTTGCAAACTAAACGTAATGCATCCGAGTATTATTAAGGTAAATGATTTACTCACAGAGCTAAAAAGAATATCGGAAATCTATAGGGATCAATTCCCATTTGATTTACAAGTTGATAACATAAATCTTATAGAATCTTTCATAAAAATTAATTGTCTTGTAGATGATAAGAAAATTTTGTACTTCCTATCAATTCCAATTGATACTAAGGATCAATTTAATTTGTTTCGATTAATATCGATTCCTTCAAAAATTGAATCAGATTTTTTACAATCCTTCCTAGTAATCAATACTTGCTAAAATCAAAATTAAACGACCAAATTATTCCTTTAAATGACATGTGTATTGCCCAAGGCAAATCATTCCATTGCCCTAGACATCTGCAAAGCAATCAAAGGGCGTTATGCGAAAAAAATATCCTCTCTTACGAAAACACCAGCACGTGCCAAATAACTAAATTAAACATTTTGGAAAACCACCTAGAAATCATTTCACAGTTAAATCAGTACTTAGCAGTTTTTCCTTCAACAGAAAGCCTTCAATTTATTTGCGACGAACAAACTATAACTCAAGAACTCACTGGCATATTCCTAGTGAACAAGACACCATGTAAATTACTTTATAGAGGAAAAGAAATATATTTTGAAGAGAAAACAATGGCAAGTCCATCGATAATAAACTTACCAAAATTAGAAGTGCAAAACCAAAAATTTCCAAAATTTCGCATAGATCTTAAGAAACTAGAATTTGAAAAATCTATTATCAACCCCATGGTTCCGATATTTGAAGAAAATACAGCCCCTAACCTATTAGTACCAAGTGGTTGGACAATCTGCCTTTACATCATCCTTCTCGCAACACTATTGTATTTTGGACATAAGTACTTTCAAAGGAGAAAGAGCAAGCAGTTGCGATCCACACACTCTATGCAACCTACTGAATTAGAAAAGCTGAAAACCACCCTCCCAGGGGAGGCTTCCTTCTAAGGGTGGAGGAGTTATATGACCCTATCGGTTACATATTACCATCATATTACAAAGGTGTACGAACTTTATGCTGACAGAGACATTATTCCCTACTTACGGATTTATTAATAATAGTTTTACATGTGTTATAATAATTAGTTAGAATCTAGATTTAAGACCGATTAGATGTTTTAAGTTTTAAATAATAAAAGTTGTTTTTTAAAAACGGTTTCGGCTAAACCTGTCTTTTAAGTTAAATACTTAGGTCTAAAAATTACAGCTGACGGAACACTAGACAAAGCTATAAAAGATCGTAACGTACAAGGAAGAAAAGCAATAACTTTATTAAATGGAATAATTTAGGACCAAAGTATATCAAAACATAACTTATTATATAACACCATTGTAAAGTGTTATTACATACGGCTCAGAAGTATGGCCAATCAAGGATAGAACAGAGAAAGATGCTTTCCGCTACGGAGATGGACTATTGGAGAAGAGCAGCAGGGAAATCAAAAAGAGAAAAAGTTACAAATCAAAGAATAACAGAAATTATGACAGTGGGTGAACGTACTTTAGTGGATGATATAAGAACAAAACAACTGGTGTGGTACGGACATATACAAAGAATGAATGATGAAAGACTACCTAAACAAATACTACAATGGAAATCAACGGGCCGAAGAAAACGAGGACGGCCAAGGAGAGCTGGCGAGAAGGAATAGACAGTGAAATAAGAATAAGAGGCCTAGATGATGAATTATGGGCAAACAGAAACGAGTGGAGATTGGGTATCGGAAGACGTAGAACGTTGTGAAACCGATAAATATATATATATATATATATATATATATATATATATATATATATATACGTTATTATTTTAATATTTTGGATCTTGTTTCCTTTATAGGTCATAAGAAATGTCTTGTAACAATTTTTAAATTGTAACAGAGTTTCATTTTATATTCAGTAAAATTTGTAACGTTTTAAAAACTTTTATATTTATTTTATACACACAAGAGATCTACTACGGTGCCTGCGTTTCAGGGTTTGATTTAAAACAAAATCATACTCAACAAGTTGGTGAAGGTTCTTATTTTGGTAAGTTAAATCATACCCGACTTTTGCCTTTGGATGAAGGATTTTTTTAGTGTAGCTACTTTGCCTGTGTGTCAAGGCCTATTCACTTTACTTCGTGTGGGTATGGTTATTTAATACTTTTTTGCTGGTGTATTCTAGATATACTGCACATAAAATTCCGGCGCCGGCGGAGCAAAAAGAATTACCGTTTTACAATGTTTTTATACTTGGCAGGTAAACAGAATACTTAAATAGTTTTTTAGTTTAAACGGAAAATTAAAAATAAATTTTTTAAAATATTGCTTTTATTTTTGCCTTTACGTTTGTTTTTACCTGGGCTTTTTGTTATTTAAAAATAATATTAAAACGTAAATGATTTGGTAACAATAATTAAAAATTTATTTCTCTATTTTTGACAAATCGAATGTTTTAGACTCTTTTAGATGCATACTCAAAATATACAAATACTGTATGCTCTCAGTCATATAATTCGTCTAGCACCCTTAGCGTGTAAGACTCATATAACGATTCGGGTCGCAGGCGCTCAAACTTTTCTTTAAGACCTAAATACATAAATAAAATAATATTATTTGAATTTTAAAAAGCGCAATTTTTTGATTTGATTGTTGTTATTATTACAAAATAAAAATATAGCTGAAAGAAGAAAAAACTCTCAAGCTTTTTTAACAGATTCCTTATCAAAAGTTAGAAAGCAATTTTCATCAACGTTTCGATAAATGGCTTTTTACCTTCTTTAGGCACGGATCTAATATCTCTTTTTGCTGAAAAAGCTAAAAATCACTGAAATATATGTTTGATATTTTAAATTCTATTTCTGCTGGCAACTATGATTTTTTTTTTGCTTTTTTTTATAATATTATACCCACTCAGTAAATTCTGCAGGTTTTAATATTTTCATGACACAGTTAAATAATCAAAAGTATTAGAGAATTATTGAAATAAAGCCAGGCTATAATAGAGCCAGGCACAATTTTGACACCTTCACATTGTAATATCAGCTGTGATCTTTCAACACACGGGCTTTGTTTACTATATGAACCGGAATAAATAGTGCCTTCTTTATTAATTGAAAATAAACGACGAAAGTTTTAAATTCGATTTCGGTGTGTCAATTTTGAAGGATTAACTGCCAGTTTTTGAATGGGTCAAAATAGTGCCTGACAGAATTATAGCCTGGCTTTCTTTCAATAATTCTCTATTAACTGTAGCAAATAAAATCGACGACTTAATTTTTACATACAGGACACTGACATTTACTTTTTCTTTGCATAGAATAAATGAACTTAAAATATTGCATTGACATATCGCTATCAATAACACTTTACTGCCAAACAAAATTTGGACACTTGTATATCCTGGTTTTTCGGAAAATAAATCTAAGGGCACTTAGTATTTTATATCTTACTTGTCGGAACCTATACAATGGATTCAGGTCTGTAGAATATCAATTAACGTTAGGCATACCACAAGGATCACACTTGAGTCCTTTGTTTTTTTGGGTTGTTTTAAAATGATTCAGTTTTGGTAATTGACAGGGCATACCAGCAACGCTGGTGCAAAGTAAACGGACTCTTACTTAGTGTGTCAAAATGTAATGCAGGCATGACATTTACTTGTAAAATTATTATTATAACGGCCTACTACCATATTGATAAAAACTTCTATCATGATGCGATTAAATCTCTGATCTAGAAACTAAATTCGATACAGCACTAAGTTTCAGTAAGCACATCAACATATTATGTGCCCAAGCATCTAAAATGCACGGTTTCATCTTTAGGAACTGCCGTAGTTTTATCAACGTTGAAGCAATAAAATTGCTATTTTTTTCGTTTGTTTATTCCAAACTTGGATACTGTTTGCCAATTTGGTTCCTGATCTATGACTTATATAATCAAGATATAGAGAAAGTGCAAAGACGCTTTTTAAAATCTGTCATGGAAAGAAGTTAATCAATATCCTGAAAGAGGCAGAGAAAATGGAATCTTATTAGCAAGGTTTGGGATAGAAAGCTTTTTATAAAGACGTGTATTTATTGCTATATCTTTCTAACAAGATTTTGCATTTAAAAATTGATTATATCGATCTACTTGCTAAACTAAACATAAACATAACAGAACGTTTAGGTTAGATAGAGCTAGAACAAACCTTCTTACCAGATCACCTGTATATATTATAATTTTAATGGCTTTTCATGAATATGTTTTTGAAAGTAGTATACTAAGAATACCTATGAAAGCCTATTTCTAATGGATTCCATTTTATAAGCAATTAAGATCATATAATATAATTGTTGTAATTAAGATTAAAGTTTAAGTTAGGTTTTTAAGTTTTTGTTTCTCTATTTTAAGTAATTTTTTACTTCCTAGCCCGCGCAGCAATGGCTAGAAAAGGTATTGTTTTCGACGAAAATTTTTTTTTTGAGAGCCGGAAATGTGTTATTTGGGTGTATTTTGACTTATCCTAGCAATATCGTCGTGATGTCTGTCTGTGTGTGTGTATGCGTGTGTTTCATTTTTTTTCTGTCCGTAACACGATAGCTCCTAAACCGCTTAACCGATTTTCATAAAAATGTCAGGTTTTATAGTGTTCTCCAGAGTTGATTACATTTTGGTCAAAATCCATTAATGCTAATGACAGTTTTTTAACAAATAAAAAATTAAAAAAATCCTAACTTTTTAATGGAGCATGCATCGCATCAATATGCGCTTTTCGGAATATAGTGTACCACATTTTTTTAAATAAATTGTGTTATTACAAAAAACTTTATAGGAGCTTTAGATTTTTGATTTACAAAAGGACGATTATCATAGCTTCATTTGTAGTGTACTAATAGGCTAGATAGGAAGGTATAACATCCGTTATAAATCCATTTATTTTCCTTTTATATTGCCCTGTAAAGGATCTTGAACTGTTGGAAAATAAAGGCTTTATTTATTTATTTATTTATAAACATAAAAAAGTCATCTTTTTTTACATTGTTGAAACATATACACACTTGTGTATACAATTAGATCGAGAAAGGTTCTATTTATTATAACTCTTGTATGTTCTCACTTAAAATAAGTTCGTTACATTTTTGCCAAAGAATCTTATGTATGTAATGTCTGGCATGGTGGTGACGAGTTACTTCGTTTATAATTCATTGGGAAACACTGGAATCATACATTACTGAAACTTATTAAAGATAATTTTTCCTTTAAAAAAATGTTCTCTCATAGAAATCGGTGCCTTTGCTGCAGAGATGTAAGTATATCTTTTTCAAAAAAGAAACGTATATATCTCGGTTGTGAATGTTAAATATTTGACAATGTTTGAAAGCTTGTTTTCGTATCCATTCGCTTTAGGGAACTTAAATTACGTAACTCAACAATTCAGGATTTTTGAACCCTTTCCCCCCCTCGTAACGTTTAAGAAAAAACACATTAAAAAAACATTGAGTGTACCGCAAGGCCAACCCCCCCCCTCCCCCCTAGAGCGTTACGTAATTTAAGGACAGGCCCTTATGTCACGTTTTTATTAAATAAATAGAAATTAGAACCTGACTTCTGTTAGCTAAAACAATTCGAGCATTCGAGAAAGAAAAACCAATTACCGAAACGCTGGTTGATGAAAATTACTTTCTGGCTAACAATAAAGAATCTGTTCAAAAGGCTTGTGACTTCTTTTTCTATCCAAATTATATCAACTGGGTGTGAAATTCTATATAAAAAAACACTAATGGCAGAACGGAGATCAAGAAATAAGTGCCATGACGTATCTAATACCTTTCTATCCCATGAGCACAACAACAGCCTCAAAAATCAGTTTTTTGTAAAAAATTATTAAAAATACATTTTCTACTATAATTTAAAATCCACATATTGATGCAATGCTCAGTTGTATAGTCATTAGCATTAATGGATTTTGGTCAATTCGCTTTGTGTGTCGAACAATATTTTTTTTATCTCATAAAAATTGGTTCAGCGGTTCCGAAGCTACCGTGGGCCAGACAGATAGGTACACATATACTTAAATAACACATTTCGGCGTTATCTTAATTGTTTTTTTATCGAAAACAATTCCTTCTTTAGCCCTTGCTACGCGGGCTATGATGGTAAAAATTAAATGAAAAATTAAACATAAAAATAAAAAATAGAAATAAATAAAAATGGGAAACAAAAATAAAATAAAATCAAAAAGAAGATTCGAATAATAAAAAAAAAATTAAATAAAAAAAAACACCCAAGTGCTAAATTTACTTGTAAGTACTAGTCGCAGTTGAGTACAAAATTGATAGGTATACCTATAATGTACGACATGCTTCAAGTTTTAGTTATGATGCCCAAAGCGCACTTACGAAATTATACAGTTTTGTATTTTCATAAATCATGTTATTGGGTAATTTTGTACCCAACTGCGACTAGTAGTTACGAGTAAATTTAGCAGTTGGGTGTTTTTTTTATCTAAAATTTTTTTTATTTCCAACTTTTAGGTTTAATCCTTATTCAGCCTTATAAAAATCACTATGCATTTACAATTCATTTAGCTTTACCCAAATAGTACGTGTAGATTTTCCACGCACGCAAACAGTGTTATCTTCCATTGAATGAAGGTAGGGGAGGAGAGAGGGAGGAGGGAACTAGTAAAATGGTGTCAAAAAAATCGTAAAGCGTGTGCCGAAAGAATTTTTGACATCGCTCTACATTTGTGAAAGGTATAGCTACAACTATTACTAATAAGGTGAGTGAGGAAAAGAGAGGGAGAGGAAGAAAACTAGTAAAATGATGTTGGAAAAAATAATAAGAAATAAAGTGGAGAGCGAATATAAAGACATGGGGGCAGAAGAACAAGCTGGTTTCAGGGCGGGTAGATCGACTTTAGATCATCTCTTTTGTATAACCCAAGTTATTGAAAAGAAAATGGCATACGGACAAGAGCTGCATCTGCTTTACGTCGATTTGCAGAAGGCATATGATAGTATACCACTAAATCTACTTTGGAAAGCGTTGGAAAACACAAACATAAGCGTACAACTAATTAAGGCCATCAAAGAGTTATACCGCAATAGTAAGGCAAAAGTTAAAATGAAAGCAAAACTAACCAAAGGCTTTCAAGTAAATAAAGGTATTAAACAAGGTTGTTGTATCTCGCCTACGCTCTTCAAGATATACTTGGAACAAGTCCTTAAAGCGTGGAAGAGAAAATGCCAAAACATGGGAATTCCGTTGGACGAAACCACCTTGTATACTTTATGTTTCGCCGCTGATCAGATAGTAGTGGCTCAGGATTATGACGACGTCGAATATATGACACGAAAACTAGTAGAAGAGTACAGTAAGTGGGGAGGAGAGAGAGAGAGCGAATTCATTCCTGTGATGAGTATAAACACTTAGGTCTAAAAATTACAGCTGACGGAACACTAGAGAAAGCTATAAAAGATCGAAACGTACAAGGAAGAAAAGCAATAACTTTATTAATTGGAATAATTTGAAACCAAAGTATATCAAAACTTAACAAAAAGCTTATATATAACACCATTGTAAAAAGTATTCTTACATACGGCTCAGAAGTATGGCCAATCAAGGATTGAACAGAAAAAATGCTTTACGCTACAGAGATGGACTATTGGAGAAGAGCAGCAGGGAAAGCAAAAAGAGAAAGAGTTACAAATCAAAGAATAAGAGAAATTATGACAGTGGGTGAACGTACTTTAGTGGATGATATAAGAACAAGACAACTAGTGTGGTACGGACATGTACAAAGAATGAATGATGAAAGACTACCTAAACAAATACTATAATGGAAACCAACTGGCCGAAGAAAACGAGGACGGCCAAGGAGAAGCTGGAGAGAAGGAATAGACAGTGAAATAAGAATAAGAGGCCTAGATGATGAATTATGGGCAAACAGAAACGAGTGGATATTGGGTATCGGAAGACGTAGAACGTTGTGAAACCGATAAATATATATGTTGGAAAAAAAGTCTTAAAACGTGTGCAGAAACAATTTTTGAAATCGCTCTATATTTGTGAAAAGTATAGCTACAACTATTACTAGTAAGGAGGGAGGAAAGAAGAAAGGGAGGGGGAGACTAGTAAAATGATGTTGGAAAAAAGTCTTCAAGCGTGTGCAGAAAGAACTTTTGATATCGCTTTATATTTGTGAAAGTTATAGCTATAACTATTACTAATAAGGATGGCGAGGATGAGAGGGAGAGGCGGGGAGTTCGGTGGGGGGGAACTAGTAAAATGGTGTTGGAAAAAAAATCTGAAAGCGTATGCAGAGAGAATTTTTGAATATTTGATAAAATTATGCGAATATGGTTTTTGAATAGGGTGGGGGAGATAAGTGGGAGCAGGGAGACCTACAAAGTAACTACAGCAAAAAAGGACATTTGCAATGGGTAATCAGAGGAATTTCAATAAAATCGTCTGAAATGTTAATAATTTTTTGCCTTAAAGCCTACATCATGTGACAAAATGGCGTCTGAAGAGCGACATGTCGATTCCTGTTTAAAAAAATATAGCCTATAACACCTTCGGGATCAGTAGCAATTCTAAGACACCTTTTTGTCAAAATCGGTTCAGCCGTTTAGCCTCTAACGTGACACGAACATACTTACTTACAACAATCGAAAAACATTACCATTGCTACAGAATTACTTTTCAAAGGTAAATTATGAAAGCGTTTATCTTAATTTGATTAAGATTTTGTTTGCCACAAAATATACAAGAACGCTTATTTGACACTTTGTTGAGATTAAAAAATTACTGCATCTGTGCAGTAACTAAATGTCATTCCGTATTAGTAAATAACCACAACCACTGGCGTAAATAATCGCGTTCGTTGTGGTTGTGATTATTTTTATATATTAAAGGAATTTTTAAGGTTTAGTCAAAGAATATATAAATTACTTTTCGGGCTAGTTTTTAGGGTGGTGGTCTCATTAGGCTTTATTGTTAAATTAAATTATAAAATAATAAAATAAAGATAATGAAAACTGAAGAAGAAAAATTAAAAATTGAAGTTAAGTTCCGTGGTATGGTCGTCGGCTTCACATGCAGAAGGTACCAGGTTCGAGTTTCGAACATAGCTCAAAAATAAAAAGAATAATATTGCTTTGTCGTTCACTTCCTTTTTAGCATTCAACAGTCGTCATCGAAATGGTGTGCGATGCACATGCACACAAAAATATAAGTTGGCCTTTTAGATCAAGAAGCATTGTAGTTCAGTAATCGACAACCAAGGAACCAGGACTAGTATCCCAGGAGCCTCCTATAGTTGAAACGAGGATGGTGAGTCAACTCACGACGACCATGACTGTTGCGCTGAAAACGAAAGAATTCTTTCGTCTATAACCAAGTTGTGCTGGGACGATAGCGAAGTTTGATAGATGCAAGTCTAGCATGTAGCAGGTCCACCTTTTGGACAAAGTATAAAAGCGTGGATCTGCTATGAATACTTGCTACGCAGTATAGAGATATCTGCCCTCGACAAAGAGATATCAGGGAAACTTAAGGTCTTTTAGAGAAAGAAAACTTGCATCCTAAGGGGCACGTGCATCAGTTTTGTATCTCGTGTACAGACCAATCGGGGTTTGCAAAAATGGCCCGCAATGTGCCTAGTCACTAAACAAAAATAGTGTCCCCAGTGCTAGTACTACTAATACTACGATAGATACAGAATAAGTCTTATACAGTGTACTCCGGTTATAAAGCACCCTCAAGGCATCAGAAAATGTGTACTTAATAAGCGGACATACGTTATAAAAAAAAACAATTAAAAAGTTATGTTAGAACGTACATTTTTTATTAGGAACAAAATTGTTGTTTTTGACAAGTTCTTTTGCTTACCAACTTCCGCTTTACTGATGCCTCTCTCAAAACTTTTAATAATCTCTATATTTTCTTTTACAGTTTTAGATTTGCGCCAGCAATTCTCGATTTTAACCAAAAACACACAAAATCGTACTAGACCATTTTCCCATATAAGAATAAAGTCGAAACTGACGGCCTGTCGCCTGCAACTCGCGTTCAAATGAGAAAACCGCGGATCAAATATTGAAAAATCCCCGCATTTTTCGGGGAATTACCGGTAATATTCCGGTTTTAACATACAGTCGTACGTTACAACCGGAATATTATAACGGAATTAGTCAAAATATGGTACGTTATAACCGAAGTAGGAGATATAAAAGGTACGTAATATCCGGTAAAAAAAGAAGAGTATTTTGGCCGAACCAACGAAATATGTACGTTATACCCGGAGTACACTGTATTTGGCTATTTCCTAAAGCAAAATTGGGAACCTGTTAACAAAAGTCATGGTTACTTGTACAATGACACGATCCGTACAAAATTTGTACAACGAAGAGTCCTCGTTTCCTGATTTGTTAAAAGAAAAGACCAAATCAAAGGCATATTTTTTGTGAATATTTTTTTCTCATTGGTGTGTTATGTGCGTAACCTAAGCCTTCACATCATTAGGACGAGTAAAAAGAAATACACCATTAAGCGGCTTAGGCATTACAATGATGTTGTAATAGTCTGAAAAATAATTGGCAAAATCGGGCCTTACATGAATTTAACGTATGTTGTAGGTATATAGAGATTATTATCTCTAATTTTGGTCTTCTAAGGGGTTTAATTGCAGAATCCGAAAAATGTTGTTCTGGCACGTTTGAGCATTATATTTTTCGAGTTTATCATAAAGGAAAAATTAAAAATCGTCTAAGATGATGAAGGAAAAGGCATAACAGTCATATGTTAAAAAAGAAATTGTTAATAACCGGACATTATGAAAAACGTCATTCTTCAAAACAAGACAAGAGCAAAATCGAAGTTCTGTATAACATCTTTTATCAAAAATCAAAAAGGGGTCGGGCCTAGCTTTTGACGTTCACCTAAAGAAGAGCGGTTCTGCTATTTCTTATCAATTGAAGCGTCCTTCATTGCAATTTCTTTACTGTAAAGCCTAACGAAAACACCGTATCTATATAGATAGAGATTGCTATAGCACATACGGTATTTTCATTAAGCAAGCAAGGCGTACGTCTTATGTTTAAACTATTTTTGGGCAATAAGTGCAAAAGTACAGATGCGATATAGATTTGGGAATTTTAAAAAAGGAGAAATCCGAATTAGCATTATTTTCTTTGTTCAATTATTTTGACGTATGTCAAAATATATAATTCCTGATTTTAGGCAATATGTGCCAACATGTGTATATCGGTTTGGGGATTCTTAAGACTGGATGACGTCGAGGGTCTTTCTCTTATTAGAAGAGGAATAGGAAAAAAGTGTACATTCAAAAGTCGTACGGTTACTATTACTAATAAGGATGGCGGGGAGGAGTGAGGGAGAGGTAGGGGGGCACTAGTAAAATGGTGGTGAAAGAAAAATATGAAAGCGTCTGCAGAAAGAATTTTTGAAATCGCTCTTTATTTGATAAAATTATGCGAATATGGTTTTTGAATAGGGTAGGGGGAATGACAGGAGGGGAGATGGGTAAGAGCAGGGAATCGCCTGAAATTTTAAAAAATTTGTATGCCTTAAAACCTACATCATGTGACAAAATGGCGTCTGAAGACCGCCATGTTGATTCCTGTTTAATAAAATATAGCTCATAGCACCTTCGGGATCAGTAGCAATTCAACGACGCCTTTGTTCATCAAAATCGGTTCAGCTGTTTAGCCTCTAGCGTGACACAAACATACATACAACAATCGAAAAACATTACCCTTCATTTTGCCGTGCTGCAGTTGGGTAATAAAAACAGTTGCAATATTGGACGTACCTCATCCAAATGTAAAAGTAATTAGACGTAAGTTGAAACTTGGATGCCTTATCATCCAAAACCCCAAAATCGGTACATCGCCATCTATTAGCCGTAGCTTCCAACCTACTCGATTGATCCCCAAATATTACTTTGCGTTTTTTAAGTCAGGATTAATAGGGCTACAATATATTTAAATTAAAACGAAGTTGACCGAGACCTAGGTTCAATGTAATTAACATACCACTTTTTGACGCATAATAGGTAATCGATTTTTGTTGTTTAAGTTTAACTAACGATCAATAACGCATTTTTTACCCCATCAAACACAGTCTGCACGCTCCAAAAACTTTTCTTATCAAAAATAAATTTTCCCGTTGTGAATGAAAATCTATTTCCAATCTTGTCCAGTTTTGAAGACAAATGCTTTTCCTGCAGTTTTACCGAAATAAAACTAATAAAAATCCTGTAAAAATATCTGAAAATGCGTTCAGCGTAAAATCTGTCTGTTGATATTCGGTAAAGGAACACAAACAGAAGTTATTTCAGGGTCGCTAAAATTCGTTCGAAAATACATTGTTCGAAAACTATTTGTCTTACAGCAATACTTCAAAAAATATTTGTTCGAACATAAATTTATTCGAAAACATTTTATTCAAATGGAAATTTGTTCGAAAACATTTCATGACTTTTGTTAACATTTCTTAAAAGGTAATTAAATCGATTTTTTTTTGCGGAAATTTTTTGAATGTCTCACTCTCTGTGTCCTGCTTTTAAGAGGTCGAAATCGGTGTTAACCTAACCTTCCAAATCCAATAATGTCACCTGACCTTTTTTTACCAAAAAATGTCCTTAATATACAGGTTGGGGCATTTTCGTTGGTTTTATAGGGTACAGGCTAAACGGTAAGAGATACAAAAAAACTGACATACGTGTCCCATCCTCTTTTTTAGTGTCTTTTTTAATGGCGCAATCAAATCTACGCTAACTATATTGCTTTAGCAGATATAGGGTGATTCTCAAAAATTGGCGATTTTTATGATCTTTTATTACTCGGTTATTTATGGAGAAACTTGAAATGCAAAAGTTTTATGATTTTCTACATAGAATCCAGTGGCGTAACCAGAAAAATTTAAAATGTTTTAGTTTTCAAGATATTATCAAAAGTAACATTTTGTTAAATAGAATACCCAGTATGTAAGCATCTCAGATAATTGCATTTTTTCTTGTGATTACAATGATATATAACACTTAATACTTTTCTTTGTCCTAAATAGGTAAAATACGGAAAAATATTTTTTTCTTGTAGTTGGCTATGAATTGATTCAATCTTTTAGCTCACACATATACTATACTATAGTAGTGTGAACCTAATTTTTTCGAGAAAAAAAATAAAATTTTTTATATATCTTTGCTTTTCAGATGATTTTGAAACTTTTTTGTTGCGCCGTCTGTCTGTCTGTCTGTCTGTCTGTATGTCTGTCTGTCTCTCTGTCTGTCTGTATGTCCGTCTGTAACGACCAACGCGCATAACTCAAAAACCGCTTGGCCGATTTTAATAAAATTTGGTACCTAGGCTGGGTCTTGGGTCGAGATGGTCCCATTTAAAAATGAACAAAATCCAACGAACACAAACTAAATAAAAGGGTGGGGGTAGATTTCAAAAATTAGAGTTTATGTGAAAATATGGCGTGTGTGATATCAAACGAAAGGTAATTGAGTCTGGAGTTAAAAAAAATACATTTTAATTTATTTAAAAAAAAGGGTGGGGGTATATTTAAAAAATTAGAGTTTAAGTGAAAATATGGCGTGTGTGATATCAAACGAAAGGTAATTGAGTCCGGAGTTTAACAAAATACATTATAGTTTTTGTTTTTTTTTAAGGGTGGGGGTAGATTTCAAAAATTTGAGTTTAATTCAAAACATGGCTTGTGTGGTATCAAACAAAAGGTAATTTAGTCTGGAGTTGAATAAAATATATTTCAGTTTTTAGGTATATTAGCTCACACGTACACTATATCTACCTATAGTACCTAGTGTGAGCTTAGGGGCCCATATATTGGCAGAGTATTTTATTTTATAATAGGTATATTCAGAACCTACTTAACGAAAATATTAAGATATTACTAAACTATAACAACAACAACATAAATTTGTAATAAGAACTGAATAGTTATTATAAAAATTAGTTACAAAAGGTGCTCAAACTGTCTCCCATCCTGCTCAATGCATTTTTCTACTCGACTTGTAACCGAACGAGTGGCGTTATAGATGCCAATATTTGGTACTCTCTCAATGCAAATAATAAAATTTTCCCAAAGTTCCTCTACATTGTTACTTCGTGTTTTGTAAATTTCATTTTTGATAAATCCCCAAAAATAAAAGTCGAGGGGGTTCAGGTCGGGAGAACGCGGGGGCCATCGGTTAGGCCCATATGTACCAATCCTATTTTCATTAAAATTGGCAGTTAGCAAGTTCCTTATCATATGGCTATTATGTGGTGGAGCACCGTCTTGTTGAAAATAAATATTATTTATTTCACCTAATGGAATGTTATCCAACTCTATTATTACATATTCTTCCAAAAATTTGTCTGTATCCTTCTGCATTCAAGTTTTCATGAAAAAGCCTGTAGTTAAACACTCTATTTCGATACAGCGCTACCCATGCATGGAATCCAAACCGTCCTTGTTGTACCCTGGCCACCGTCTGATGAGGATTTATGTTTGACCAATATCGATTATTATGTCGATTAAACATTTCTTCGCTAGATATATAAGCTTCGTCGGTCCATATTATATTTTGAAAAAAATTGGGATTCTGATTAATCTGTTGCAAATACCAATTGTAAAATTCTAAACGCCGTTGTTCTTCTCCAGGATGTAAATTATGATCCTTTCTTATTTTATAAGGTTTACACTTATGCTTTTTCAATATTCTTAAAACTCTACGTTTACTTATACCAATATCATTCTCAATATTACGACTAGATACCGTCAGATCAGCAGCACAAGCCAACGTGTTTATTTCATCCGTTTCTCTATTTTCTTTATTGTAAATTTTATTTCTTGGTTTTCCAAATGATCCATACTCACTAAAATTGTGATATATAGTCTTTGAATCATCCTTTTGTTAGGCTGACGTCATTCCGGATAACGGTCAAAATATAGTGTAAGTGCTGCATCTCTATTTTTATTAGATTCAATATAGTACTCAAACATGTTTAAATTTCATAGTTTTGATAAAGATTCATCTTAGAAAAGTAATAACAACAAAGCAAAAACAATAATTAATTGACGTTTGACTTTGTGACAAGTTAAAAAAGGAAAACAAAAGTTCATCCCATCCATAGCCAACTACAAAAAAAATATTTTTTTGTATTTTACCTATTTAGGACAAAGAAAAGTATTGAGTGTTATATATCGCTGTAATTGCAGGAAAAAGTTCAATTTTTTGAGGTACTTACATACAGGGTGTTCCGTTTAAAAAATGTTACTTTTGATAATATCTTGTAAAATAAAATATTTAAAATTTTTCTGGGTACGCCACTGAATTATACGTATAAAATTATCATTTGTATTTGAAGAATTTTTCCATCTCCATAAATAAACGAGTAATAAAAGATAATAAAAATCGGAAATTTTTGAGAATCACCCTGTATCTCCTAAACCAATCTAGTTAGCCTAGATTTGATGACGCCATTAAAAAAGACACTAAAAAAGAGGAGGGGACACGTATGTCAGTTTTTTTTAAACCTATAAAACCAACGAAAATGCCCCACCCTGTACAAGTTAGGATACGTTTGCGATAAATTGATAAAGGCTAGGTTAATACCGATTTTAACCTTCTAAAAGGAGGACAGGGGAAATAGTTTTACAAAAATATAATTCGAAAAAAAATGAGGTTTGAAGGCAATGCTTTCGAACAAATTTCTGCTTAAAAAATTACATCGCGTTCGAAGAAAGTATATTCGAACAAGTTTCCATAAAAAAAAAAGTTTTCGAACACAATTCCGAGAGGAAGAGGTTTTCGAACAAATTTCCTTCCGACGAAAATATTTTCGAACAAATTCAAGGTCTTTTTAAATGCAAGATCGATCGCTATTATGACGAAAATGTCGGTTTTATATAAATTTAGATTTTCCATTTTTTTTAATACGAAAAAACATTTTCGTTTTAAACCACAACCTACTTTTTTAAGACCTACCGGTTAAAGTCGGGTTCTAGTTCCAGTCTGAATTTAACAGCTTGCAAAATTTATAAATATTTTCGTTACCAGAACTTTTTTAGTTAAAAATCGATAACCGACGCGATTTTTATAAATTTATTGGTCTGCAGGTTTTTATACTGTGATATCTTCCTAAGAAAGATCTGGAAAAATTTTCTATCTGATTGACCGCAAAATTTATTTTGGCATATCGACATTCTTTAAAATTCTAAAAGTATTTCAAGTGCAAAAAGGTAATAGACGACAGGAAAAAGTACCCTGACAATTGGTGGACACCTATCCAGGTAAAAATTGGGTAAACTTGCAATAGAAAATTAATAGGTTAAAAAAGAAGGAAATTTTCCTTCATTTTCCCAAAATGAGGATAAAAACCAAGGTAATTTGAAAGGAGAAATTAGGTAATTAGCACAGATTGTCATACGTGTCTAATAAATTACCTAGATGCCACTTTGACTTTGACCAAGGTTTGACAATATTTCTGTGTTTAGACAAGTTTTCAACTTCATTTTAACCATGGTTTAAAATAACTCAAAACGCCTTCTAGAGTAATTAAAAAAAAAGAGGAACCCAATAATAATAGTTGCTGGGTGTTTAACCAATTGTGAAAAAAATATTATTGTAAATATATTAGGGTAATATAAAAATTCTATATAGGTGCTCCGAAAATATTTTTGTAGAATCCATGACTTTTACCTCCAAAGTTTATGTTATCATAGTAACATCTGATGTAATAATCTGGAGAAAATACATTTTTAAGACAACTTGAAAGCCTTAACTTCTTTACCTTTTCGTTTAGGTCAATGTTTCAAAGTAGGGACTATTTCCTATTTCTACTACAAAAACTAGCATCTTGGTTGCGCGCATTCTTAACCCTATTTTCTAAGCCTCCTTTGATAAAATAGGAATTGTTTTGCATGGATTTCCAAACATAGGTTAATATCAGATCGCAAACCCGAATTTTATATGAAAATGTAGAATCATGTTACTAAGATTTGGCTGCAATATTTGTGGCGTCATCACCCCCGCTAAAAGTCCTGAAAAATTTGTGTCCCAAGCTTTTTAGAGTCGTCTACCCATATACTATCTAAGTTCAAAAGAGTGCATTGTTTGCCAGTCCTGAAGTATTTTGGTATAATTTTTAGCTTATTTACTCCACTAAGGTATAAATATAGTAGCTCTGATAAATAATATATTAAGGCATTTGCCTACAGCCCTCAACTCAATCAAACTTTATCCTAACATAATAAAACGACGATCATTTTATGCTTGTCATAAAGTATAGCAGTAAATTTAAAGGGCCAAAAATATAACATTACGTTGTTAAAATTATTAAGCGATTAGTATGGGTCGGTCCATTAGTATATTAATTTGGAAAAGCCAATCTAGACCCTAATTGGAAAAGTTAAGTTTCCTAGCCATTAAATTCCAAAACCCTCCCAGAAGACTATTTAGATGTAAACGAGCAAGAGACATCATCCCACCTAACATGTATAGTAGTCGCTACACTAAGGTTTTGCTACTTTGTTATGGTAAAATGTGGTGATCCAAACAAAAAAAAGTACTTTTTATTTCTCTTTACTATCTAGTATCATGCAAAAGTAGAGGTTTCGTAAAAATGACCCTCTAAACTACTTCGTAACATTGTTTTTTGATAGTTTTCTCTACTACGATAGGATGTTGCAAAAGTTTAGTTTCTTTTTAGTCGTTAATTTGTAGTCGCCCTGACTTTTATGTGTTACTTAATTACTACTTAAAAGTTCGGCTTAATTGAAGTCGCAAACCGATGTATCCGATAACTACCGTATAACTTTAAATTTTAGCACAAATGTTTATGTTATCAGAGTAACATCTCATATAATAATGTGGAGAAAATAACTTTTTAAGACAACTTGAAAGCCTCAACTTCTTTGCCCTTTCGTTTAGGTCAATCCTTCAAAGTAGGGACTTTTTCCTATTTCTACTTTGGAAACATAGACTTTCAACCATATATATGACGTCATCACCACCGCTAGAGGTTCTGAAAAATTTGTGTCCCAAGCTTTTTAGAGTCGTCTACCCATGTAATATCTAAGTCCAAAATAGTGCATAGGTTGCCATTCCTAAAATATGTGGGTATAATTTTTAGCTTATTCACCCCACTAGGGTATAGATGTAGTAGCTGTGATAAATGATAAATTAAGGCATTTGCCTACAGCCCTCAACTCAATCAAACTTTATCTTAACATAATAAAACGACGATCGTTTTATGCTTGTCATGAAGTATAGCATTAAACTTACAGGGCCAGAAATATAACATTACGTTGTTAAAACCGTTAAGTGATTAGTATGTGTCGGCCCATTACTATATTAATTTAGAAAAGCCAATCTAGACCTTAATTGGAAAAGTTAGGTAGGTTTCCTAGCCATTAAATTCCAAAACCCTCCCAGAAGACTATTTAGATGTAAACGAGCAAGAGAAATCGTTCCAGCTAACATGTAGAATAGTGACTACACTAAGGCCTTGCTGCTTTGTTATGACATAAATGTGGTGAGCCAAATAAAAAATCGGTACTTTTTAGTTGTCTTTATTATCTAGTATTACACATAAGTAAAGGTTACGTAAAAATGACCATCTAAACTACTTCTTAGGATTGTTTCTTGATAGTCTTCTATACTACGATAGGACGTTTCAAAATTAAATTTTTTTTAGGCGTTAATTCGTGTTCGCCCTGACTTTTACTACCGTGTATGTTTGGCTTAATTGAAGTCGCAAATGGGTATATCCGACAACTAACCTATAACTTTAAAATTTTTCAAGTTTATTTTATCATAGTAACATCTAATGTAATAATGTGGAAAAAATAACTTTTTAAGATAACTTGAATGCTTCAGCTTCTTTGCCTTTTCGTTTGGGTCACTCCTTCAAAGTAGGGACTACTTCCTATTTCTACTTTGGAAACGTGAACTTTTTAAACTAGCATCTTGGTTGCATCTTAAAACCCTACTTTCTAAAGCTCCTTGTATAAAATATTAATTGTTTGAATAGATTTCCAAACCGATCTAAATCGTTTCAATCTCTATATGTTTTATTTATAGTAATAAATATTAAAATCAGAATAAAAAAAAACAGAAGTGTTCAAATTTTTGTCCCCATAATATTTATGTTTCAGGCAGATTGGTTTCCCATTAAAGCATCATCAATACGATATACCATATACCACATCTGTATTTTTTTTCTTTTTATCATGCTTTAAATACAACCTAATATGGAAGAAATGGACTATTAACGAATCTCAAACCTTCCTAGCCCATTAGCACACTCCAAGTGTTGTAAACCATTTTACCTGAAAATTTCACGAAAATCGGTTTAGCGGTTAGGAGCTATCGTGGTCTGGACAGACATACATACACACACACGGACATCATGATTTTGCTAAGTAAGGTCAAATAACACATTTTCGGCGTTATCTCAAAAAAATTTCATCGAAAACAATACTCTCTCTAGCCATTGCTGCGCGGGCTAGGAAGGTAAAAATATTATGTATTTATGAGCAATATAACAATTTAAAAAAATAATACAATACTATTTACTTGACTTTCTACGTTCTTTTAGCTCCTCGACTTAAACTTCCTAAACAGGGACTATACTTAATGAATTTCTAATGAAATAAAGCACAATAATTATTTTGGATTTTAATACAATACCTGAATTAGTTTTTGTAATACAATACATGCATTAGTTTTTATAGCGTATGCTTCTGGGTAAGTGCCGCCTCCGAAATCTGATACTTTCCTAGCCCATTAGCACGCTCCTTGTTATATAGTTTTTTGTAAATATATCAGAAACGAAAGATGAAATTTTTGGTTGGGACAAAGAGTTCTACTAAACTAACATTACCTAATTAATATTTATATAAAAAATGTAGTTGGTAGGATTTTTGTCATTTGAGCTCCCCTTGGTGTCAGTATACCAGATAACCTCATTCTGGGTGCAAGATACATATTTCGATTCTTATAAACTTCTTTTTTAGGTACAGGTCATCATTACAGAAAACATCGGTTTTGTCCGTGTTTATGTAAATTATTATAAAAGAGAAGATTATTCCTAATTAGAGACGGACATACCAAAGATACACGGATAAGCGCGGTTGCGATTGATATTTACATCGATGCCGAAGATACTTTCCTTTCAGTCAATCTTTCGGGTTTCAGTGTTTTTTGAGGTTTCAAAGAAGTGAATTTGGAAAAGTTGTATTACTAAATATTTTACAATGTATAGAAGCAAGGATAGTTAGTGATTCTATATCTGTAGATGAAAAGTGATGGATTATGTGTATTTCTTCAAATAGCAAGTTTAGTGCTCATTTTATAAACCAAAAAAGGTATGTCTGGGGGAATATCATCACTTGTTTAAAGACCTTCGAGATCAGATTTCATGATCATATGAGAATGAGTCTAGATACATAACTCAAACGTCTCAAAGCCTTTACACAATGCGAAACCATAAAGAACTAAAAATTAAATACGTGCCACGTTCTGTACTCACTGGAGAATGTGATTGCAGAGTACCAGTAAACGTGCAAGTTTACCTCGCGGCCACAGCTCGATCTCCATATAAAATCAAACTATTTTCTGTCGCGACCGCCAACTTGTGTCCGTACCCTAAGATCCCCGAGGTTTAAAGTCTATATATAGTTCTCAAGGTCATATGTTCTTGGAAAAAAGGCAGAGGAGTCAGTTCTTTCAGCATTATAATTGGGTGATGGCCTGATTTTCCTAGGGGCCTCCGTCATCGCACTACTAGCGATTCCTAGTTGGGCAAGCCGCTGAACTGTTTCAAGTTAAGATGACCCTTTTCTTAACTGCTGACTACCATAATATGAAGATTCCATAAAAAGTAACATATTTAAGGGACTTATGTCCTTAGAATCATAACAAAATTTTCTAAGGTTCATGTAAAAATTTTGAATTTTTGGGTAGGAAAAATTGACCCCCCCAAAACTTTTTTCTAAATTCGCCACTGCCATAAGTCAATATCAGTTTTACAACCACCGCATATATTCAATGAAGAGACTTTTGTTAAAGCCCCAGGTTGACCAATTATGCACGAAGTATCCGGGGCATTAATTTTAGGTATTATTCAATGATTTTTTCAAAAATAATCTATATTGTCAGGATAGAAAGGGCGAGTTCGTAAAGGCATCGATGAGCTCATCGATGACAACAATCAAGTTTTTAAATTAATCAGTGCCATTCGTTGAAATCCATCGGGTTCGTAAATTATCTGATGAATTTCACCAAGACCCTGAGAGTCGGTGAGCAATCTTCGATGAATGTCAATTACGTCAAAATCAGCTGTTTTTTGTGTTTTTTTTCGGCTGTGTAATTTTATATCTTTTTTGTTGTTTTTTTTGTTAAATGCTCCACAGTGTGGTAAACAAAGTTTCGATGGTCATCTTAAAAGATATAAATAGTGACTCAAGACTCGGATGATGAAGATCTGGCGTTAATTTCAATTCAATTTCTTTATTTATATACGAGTTAAAATTTTTATAAAATCATTTACATTTTACAAACTTATTATTAATTTATTCTAAAGAGCAGAAGAACTTAATCTCGAGAGCCCTTTACCATTATTATTTTATGCTAAGTTTATATGCTAATATGAATTTTTAAAATAAATGAGTTTTAGTTATTTTAAATTAAAGTAAATTTTTCAAGTAAAATTCCTCATCCTAATCCTAACCTAATCTATACAAATGCACAAAAGCCTACCTTAACAAAAGCTTAAAAAAAACTTTATAACATTAAAACACTTATAAAATATGAAAAAACAAATCCTGTTTTTTATTTTGTTTTTAAAATTTTGATGTCATCAGACCGTGGCATGCCAGGATTCAGGGTTACGTTGAAAATGTTGTTTCCATGTATTACTGCAGAGAATCTTTTAGAAAATAAATCAAAATCGAAAAAACCAAGGTTCAGATATCTGATTCATCGCGTTCTTTTTTATTTTCTGGTGTTCATCGGACTCACCGAATGAAAATGTCAAATGAACGTCAAACGTCATATGTCAAAAAACCGATGTAATCGGTGAGCAAAATTAGATTACTTTACAAACTCGCCCAAAATAATGTCCTTTTTTTTCGTCACGAGGTGGTTTTGTCGTGACGTAACACAGTTTAAGTTAGGTTTTATTTAACAATACTTATAATTATTACTTAAATTAAATACATCGTGTTTACAAAATGCGTATCTTCTAGATACGCTCGACTTCTGACTATTGTCCTTGTCTTAACTGTTAACTACGTGTGAGACGTTACGTTCTCAGCTTACAACTAACTGCTAAACTCTTCTGGAGATGCTTCTATGACAAACCGTTTGCCATAGATAGGATATCGAGATGTGTTTTGTTTCCTGTATAAACATCAGCGATGACCGTTCAATCGCTTATTGTTTATAATTTCGTATACAGTTTATTATACGTTTTAATACAAATTGAACTATATACAGAAGTTCATTTCCTTAGATTGTT
Source organism: Aspidapion aeneum (assembly GCA_963576565.1). NCBI lineage: Eukaryota > Metazoa > Arthropoda > Insecta > Coleoptera > Brentidae > Aspidapion > Aspidapion aeneum. Next base: position 114,749,004 of record OY755043.1, read on the forward strand.
TAGGGTTTATGTGCACTTGCTTATAAAAGTAACTTGTGTCATTTAGTTAATAGGACATTATCTTCTATCCTGTAAACGTACACAACCCCCTCGTGCCAATATGTTGCATAAAAATATAGATTACTTGTGTCATACGGTCAGAATAGCTTAATTTTTATTGTTATCCATGAACGTCCTCAATTTTCTTTAAATATTTTTCTCTGTTTTGCCTTTAAAAAACTTGAATGAACCTAAATTACTTTTTCTAAAAGTTTTAAGATTTTTAATTTTAACGGCATCCTGTTAATTACATACCATTTTAATCCTTTTTTTCTATTTTGTATCTAATTCTTTTTCTATAAAAACACTTCTCAACCCGCCAACGACTATATTTTTTCAATTTAACTTATTTAAATTGCCGGATTTAAAACTTTCAGACGTTGAGTAATGTTTCGGTAGCTACTCGTTTAAACTAAAATTTCGAAATATATGCACTTAAAGAATATCTGACTCTAGTTTATATTTCATACCAGTAGTTAGTTTTTAAAACCTTTTCATTTCATTTTTGATCAAATCAAACTTTACTTAACAGTATAAGTATGATATTGCTCCCTTCTTCAGCCCCAGAGAATATAAAAAGAGGGGTTTTGAAGTCCTTATCTGTATGTTTGCGTATCTGTTTGTATGTCTGAAGAATTCTTTACACAATAGCCTTTGATCTTTGGATTCGTATGTTTTTAGTTTTTGAACGCAGTTTGGGTCCTTAAAATCTCCACTTATGCCACATTTTTAATTTGATTTGAGCTTTCCGTAAGTTGAACTTTTTTAATTAGATTTATTTCATTTTATTTGTTTGCTGTATAAACTCAGCATTACACTTGACAAAAATGTATGTCTGTTTAGATCCTGTAACTCTAACTAAAACAGTTATGGCCATTTCGCTGAGGATGACAGAGCAGGTTTTCTATTTTAAAATGATGTTTTAAAACGTAATTTTGGTTCACCATCGATCCAGCACACCATACCAGCAGATTATATTATGCTACAAGAGAGCGCACCAGTCAACATCTCACCAGCATTATGGAAGACGTTTTAACACATAAGATAAATTAAACAGTAAATTAAGAACAACTTTGAGACTTTGCTCGGTGTTTAAAAAAAAAAGTCATAAAGGCGTCACTTCCGTCTTCTTTTGTCCGAAGTATTACGTCATTTTGGTGGGTCTTTTGAACCTTATAAAGAGATTTTATTCTAATAAATTGAGAACTTTGGGATGTCTAATCCTAGCAATGTCGTCATGATGTCTGTGAGTGTCCGCTTATAGGAGGTTTCACTGTACATGTCGGCTCATAAATAAAAATTTCTGCCAATTTAATTTGATTCAAATTTAATTTAATTATCAAATTCGGCGGCCGTATACACCCCAAAGTACCAAATTTTAATACACATCGGTTCATAAATTAATAAATCTGCCAGTTTGAATTTTCTTGTAATAAAAAATATTAAATTGTTACCGGAACTCTAAACACCTGTCAAAATTGCCAACTGAAACTACGGCGGCCGGTGGCGATTTTTCACGGCGGCGTCGAGTTGGCCCGGCGATAAGTCTTGTCGACAACGAGCTGGGCCGACGGCGAATCCAGTCGGCGACGACAGGAGTTGACTCAGGGGCAAATTAGCTGTGGTGAGTAGGCGGCCGCGAATTTTCTAATGCCCCCCTTAAATAAAATTCCTAGATCCGCTCCTGATAAAGACGTCATTTAAACTTATAAATAATAAAGTAAAGGGAAAATATAATACTTTTAATGAGTTTTCAACATTAAAGAAATAATAAGATATTTCGATGAAAGCGATAAATTTTAAGTTGGCGATAAATCTAGGTTTCCTAACAAAACTTTAAAGCTTTGCTTGGTGGAATAATTATTCAGATTGGCAAATTTCTGCTAAACTTTTCGTATATTCACATCTGGACGAGTTCTAAAACCTCGAGTCCCTTGAGGCGGAATAATGATAAATTTTGCGACCCTTAAAATGCTTAAAATATTATTCGAATTTTGATCCACTCGATTTATCATAATTTTACGAATAAATAAATAATAATAAAGGCCGATTCTCACCTAAGCGTTTTTCGCATCGGCCCGTGACTAACATGGGGTCTAAACATTATCTGCGATCGTAAAACACCCTTAACAGCATCAAAAACGCGGGGAGTTAGTTGCCCGATTCAATGATGCATACTCAAAAAGTTATGTTGATAATGTTCACCTCGCAGCCCACGAGAAAGACCGGCCCGGGCGCGGAAATATCACGTGACCGTAGGAGTCCCACAAAAAAACGCCTCACGGCCCGCTGTCATTAGAAAACATGTGTGTGTTCAGTTTTGGTATGTTTGTTTACGTCGATTTTTTTTTAATTCGGGCACGAATTTTATGTGAATTTTATTAAAGTTATTAAAATAACGCAGCCCACGAAAAAGACTGTAGTGGGCTGCGTTAAAATAATTAATGGCTAATGAGTAAATTATAAAGAAAATACCTATAAGATAAACAATGCAGCGAACGTGTAATTAGTGTTGTTCCTTGTCGGTCCAACTATAAAACTGAAACCAAATATGTTGCAAACGGGAAAGAAGTGGTACTAACGATATAATGTACCTAATATATGTACCTGAAGATATTAGAGTGCAAATTTTGTATAATTTTTTATTTTATAGATTCAGTTCTTTTATCCATAATAAACACATATATCAGCAAAATATTTTTTTCAATTTTTGCCTATAAAAGAACAAAAATTTTTTGTTAATTTATTTAAATTGTATAAAAAAATATAAAATATATTAAGCAATACAATAAGAATCATGGGACTCCTAAGATCACGTGACCGCCGACTTGCTTATAACGCGCCATGGCCGGTCTTTATCGTTGGCTGCGGTTGACCTATTACGAAGCATAGGCGAGAGGGTCCGCTCTGTACTATGTTGCCTGTTCTACGTGTTACTATGGAATTATAGGATGTAAATATTATCTAAAGTAGAAATACAATTTCGGATTTCCATTGTCTTTATTTTGTTTAAGGACGACGTTTCGGTTAGTAACTCTAACCGTTTTCAAGTGTAAACTGATTGATAACAGCTTAGCGCCGGTACACATACGCGTTTTTATGCTGCGCGTTGCCGCAGCGGTAACGCAATTGCGGTCGGTGAGCGCCGGCACACACACGCGTTTTTCTGAAGAATGCACTCAAGACGAACACGCATTGCCGCGCAACTGTGTGAATCGCGTCATTTATTTCATAGTATTACGGACTGCAACGCGTATGTGTACCGGTGCTTACACTTGAAAACGGTTAGAGATACTTTCTTAGGTTATGGCTTGCTCATAATCATTCTAGCCTTTGTCTGGGTTGTCTATCATTATTGCATCATCATCAGACTAGCTCATAGAATAAAAGAAGTAAATAGATCATGTAGTACCTCCATCTAGCTATTTTTCTAGGAATATGTAACCTTGTACTTTAATGAGTTGTTCCTTTAAACATATTAGTTACGTGAGTAGTGAGTTTCATCAAAGTGTCGTGGTACTTAAATTTTTTTTTGCAAATCATTACAAAATAAGATATTTAGTTACATATTAGTTATATATTATGTTTATTTTTATAATAAATAATAAATGTATCATACCTATTTTTTATATTTCAGAAACATGTTTTGTATTAAAAATGAAGGCGTCTGTGCGTTTTTGAAATAAATTCTTTAATAACCAATTTATTAAACTTTGGAATTTCTTGAATCATTATTTTCTCAATAGATAGCATTGCGAGGTCAGTTAATGTATTATTCTCACCCATTCTGTATTAATTGCTAGATAGTGTTCAAGTCTTTCGTAAATTGCTTTTGCAGTTTATTGATACTGTATGATGAAATATGATCAAATTTTAATATTTTTTTAAGTAAGATTTGGGAGTGCATGTGCACATGTGAACTTATGAAGGAACCGCTGCATGTGGAAAGAAAATCACAAACAAAGTGTTTCAAGACGTATACTATTGTATATTCTTCTTTAACAGATTGGTATTCATACCCTTTACACCCTATATAGATCCCTAATTATATCCTTTTGTTTATTGAGAGCATTTTCTGAGCAAACTACTTCAAGCAAAGTCGAAGGGCTCAAGAGACTAACTTTGACCGACCCTTGAATTACAATTAATCTGCGGTTTTTCCCACCCACCTCTCTTACGTTGCGTTGGGAGTATTATAGTCTTTAATTAAAAGTTCGGAAAAAGATTGCTAGTTCAGCAACTATCAAAGCACATAAACTCTGTTTTTATTACTTGATTAATACGCCAACGCAAAAATGGGTAATACAAGTTTGAGTCCTTAATCCATATGTGGCTGTCTACAGTGTACTTTACGCTAATGTCACGATCAGCTGTTTAATGGCGGCTGGAGTGAAGCAAACACATCTTGTGTTAGTACGAATTTTCCTTTTTTAACTTGTGTTACTCACACACTGCAACTTTTTCATCTCGTTCTTTTTTAAAATCTCTTGACAATACGGCCTTTTGGCGTGGTTTTTAAAACCACACTATAGTTGAGGATGTATATAAGTGGCACCGCGTCATAGCTATGGTAAACCAAGTTTTGAGGCAAAATCTATGTAAAGAAGCCTCAAAAAATTATTGGTTCACTTTGTACCTGCAGTATGCCGCTTTATATGTCTATTATAAAACACCGAGACCTTTTAAAGGAGATATAAAATAGGTACTTACCTAATAAATAAAGATCCGAAACATAAAAGAGAATCCAAAATTATATTAAAATGTGCGCAAATATTGAGTTAGTTGCAAAAACGGTAATTTGTTTTGTAAAAAGTCGGTCCCAATTTGTTTGACATTAAAACAGTCAAAACAACAACAAATAGAAAACGTCATAGCCCGGCTAAATCAATATATTCGTAACAACCAGACAAGAGTATATATGTTCCTTTCTAATAAAATCATTTAGAAGAAGACATAAATAAAAGCAAGTAAAATAGTAAGCTAATGACTAATTAGTGCAGTGCCTCGTTTTGGGAATCAATACCAAGAAAAAAATTACAGGAAGTGCGGGCCACTGTATGTACTCCTCTACTCCCTTCCCGCCCATCACGGTTTTGATGACGCGGTGCCTTTTTAATACAATATCAAGTATAGTTGACGAAACTTGCCGTAAATGGCGCGGATGGCGTCTTAGGCATAGGGTCACAGCATCCTGGAAGCCTGGCGTAGCCGTCAAGATGCACTGACCCTACTCAGGCACGCTTTCGATTTCCACATTTTGGCGTAGCTTTTGGTATGATTTACTCTCAGGTGCTGGTGGTAGATGGCGCCACGCATTATGTCGCGCTTCCATTCCAATGTAGAAGTACCACGTATGGGGATTTGGCTTGGGTTATAACATATACGTAATATTCCAATACTCCCTGTTACTTATTTACACAATGGTTGGCGTTTGATGCAAACATTCAGAAATAAAGCTACGAAAAATGCACAGATACCAAATTTACATAGAGAGAATTTTTGTCAACTGTGAGCCGATGATTTGACATGACGAATACACGAATAAAATAATATGCATGTGTAAAGTATAAACAATCAGGACATTTCAACTTAATGCTCGCAAAAAGGATAGACTTAGTGTCCATTGATATTGCTATTTCAAATATGTCTGCATTCTGCATCGTAAGGTACCGTAGGTATTGCAATAATACGTACTATATGAAAATAATATGCATATGTCTTTGAAAGCAACCGATCAGGTCTTTTTTGCTTAAAGACCCCAAGGCCCTCATGTTTGCGTCATGAATGGGCAGTTACCGTGGGTATTGGAATATTATGTATATGGGTTATAATTAAGCTTACTTATGGTATGCTGATGGATGAACAGGGTGACAGACAGGGAAGAGTGGAAGATATTGGGGGCGGCCTATGTCCAAAGATGGATCGAAGAAGGCTAAATAGATAGATAGATGGTGTGCTGTTCTCCACTGACGATGCGAAACACAGAGAAACGTACGTTTGGATGCTACCTTAAGTATGTTAAACTATTAAAATATTACACGAAAAAAATCCCTCTACATTCTTTTTCCACCTAGCACATATGAGTTAAACCGTTGTTTGATAGAAGATTCCATCATACAGCGGCACCAGCGCAACCAAGATTTTGTCTGGGGGGGGGGAAGGGGGCGAGATCCCATGATGTAGTATTTAGTAACCTTTCATTTTGAAATTTGTATTAGAGAACTTAGCTTTACTTTATCTCAATTCTTTTTACGGAATACCATTTTGGCGTACCTGGGTTTTTTTACATGAAATGTTTTTGTTATGATTTCACTCCTTTTTTAAAGGATTTGGATAATATTTAAGTTTTAAAGTAGTAAAATATGCGGAATATTGTTCAAAACTTTTGCAATTCCTTATTAAAAATTTCGAGGTTTTTTAATTTTTTTCCTAAGGTTTTATCATAGTTCCTATCAGCCTTCTAAAGCTCAGCCCTCTAGCGTTCCTAGAAGTGGGCAATCCTATTTTACCTAATTTTACATTTATAGGGGAGAAAAGTAAATTAAAATTTATGGGTTTTTAAATTTTTTCCTATAGTTTTATCATAGTTCCTATCAGTCTTCCAAAGCTCAGCTCTCTAGCGTCTCTGGAAGTGGGCAGTGTTACTTTTGTATAACTTTACATTTATAAAGGAGGGAAGTTAATAAAAATTTTGGGGCTTTTTAATTTTTTTCTATAGTTTTATCATATTTCCTCAGTCTGCCAGAGCTCAGCTCTCTAACGCTTCTGGAAGTGGGCTTTTACATAACTTTACATGTGTATAGGGGAGGCGAGTAAAATAGAATTTTAGGGTTTTTGATTTTTTCCAAAGGTTTGATCATAGTTTCTATTAATCTGCTAAATTTCAGATTTTTAGCATGTCTGGAAATACTGCAGAATTTTGATGATCTACTATAGTGAGTGAGTGGCAATTTCGACGTTTTTTGTCATTTCGTAACTACTTTACTATGTACTTTATGGAAGCCCGTGAAACTTGGAGGTGTTAGCTCTATGAAAACCTACGACTGTGCATAGTTTGAGTTTCGTAGCTCATTCCGAAGTAGAGTTTTTCGTAAAAAACTCAGTTACTGGATTTTGTGTTTTCGGCAGTATTTTCCACGAAAAGTTTTCAACTCCCGTAAAAAGTTTTATATAGGACCGAAAAGCATGCTAATAGAATTTTTGTTTTTGAGTTCGGTCATCAAAAATTGATTTGAACCTAATGGGAGGGCAATTTGGTGTGTGTTAATGAATAAACTTTTTTGTAGCTGCGCCCTTTAAATTGTTTAATGAGTATTCATATACTCATTGTTTTTATTTAAAGATTTTGGATTGCATAAATTTATTGGAAAATTAACAAAAAATTTTAAGCTATAATAATTAGAAACATTGATCCATCCCGCGTGATAAGAAGAACAATAACAGAGCCAAGCCTATAAAGTAGAATTTACGCTGATTTTGATGACAGAAATCCCTTTACGCAAATGTCAAAGTCATGCACGTAATGCTACAATCGTAATGAATTCTTGAACCAAGTGGCACTTTGCCACACGTTAATACAGACAAATTTTAGTGGGATAGTTCATAATGGAATAAGGCGCTGACTAGTAACGTAGTTTTAAATTTGGACCCCGACTTACTCATTTGCATCTCTTTTTAATGCACAGCTAATTTTTTATTGCTGTCCAACTCATAGCGCTGGACAGTGGGCTCTCGGACCTGATTTTTTACCAAAATTAGAAAAGGTTTTGTAACAACATTTTGTTTTCAAATGCGAAAAAAGTAATTATGGATCAAAATGGCGGTTCCAAAATGGCGAAGTTTCTTATTTATGAGGTTTAGAACTATGCAATGTTAATAGTTGCTAATTATGATGTTTTAATTAAACTTAAAAAACTTATTTAGCAATATGTAGCAAGTTTGGAACTCTGGAGTGTCTAAAGTTGCTAATTATTATTATAATTATAAACTCAAACTTAAAAAAAATACATGGCGGATCCAAAAGAGCAGAGTTTTCTATTAATTAACCGATATGTATTAAAATTGGAACTTTGAGGTATTAAAGTCACCGCCGGTTCTACGGGGGGAGGGGTACTGAGGGTAAGTACCTCCCCAGAGTTCGGAAAAAATATATTAGGTATAAAGGCTGGTAGCTGCTACAGGCAAGCTAAAGGCTAAGAAAAATATTTTTGTTGGCTTTATTAGACTCTCGGTGGTAAGCGCATAGGAAAAAACGCAGAAGAAATTTGCAAAAAGGAAAAAAGCGCATACGAAAAAAGTCGCACGCGAAAATAAACGGACAGAAGTCATCTATACATTTGACGAGACCTACCTAATATGTAGCTATCCATATGTTTTTCAGTGAGCTATCTAAGTGTTGTCAACAAATAAACATTTTACATTTTACTAAATAAGACTAGAGACCCTGTATGTATGACATATTTTAAAGAAATATCAAAATATGTCATACATACAGGGTCTCTAGATATGACGTAACTCAATAAAAAAAAATCAGAGACCATTTGACCACTGCGCAAAACTACTTTATAAATCCACATTTACACCATTCATCATTTTTTACACATTTTCATAACTGCAATTTTTTGCAATTTTCAGAGTTTTGCGCTTATTAGTATGCGCGAAAAATTACAATGTTTTTTATTTAATGTTCTCGAAGTTTTATGGTGTGCGGTCAAAGTGTACCCCGCATTCGGATTCAGGGCACCAAAGAACTTATATAGATAGGTAGGTCTGATCAAAGGTACAATTTTTAACTTCATGTGCCGGTGTAAGCTTTCATAGATTTTCAAAATGTTAAGTTTTTAAAACACAAATATGTTCAATTTTTTTTTTCAAATTTCAAAATTTTATGAAATTTTAATATAAATACTCTCGTCTTTTTTGTGGCGAAATGGTCTAATATCCTATACTTTTTTACACGGAACAATAGAATTCTAGAAGCTTAACTTTATTTCATTGTGCACTGTTTTACTATGTGCGCTAGTTTCCATGTGGGCTTTTTCAGTGTGCGCTTTTTCAGACTGCGCTTTTATTCACGTGCGCTTTTTGACGTATGCGCTCTTTTCCTATGAGGATCTTTCCTCCGTGCTTTTGTCATATGAGCTTTTTTTCTGTACCCTAATTTAAAGTCGCAGCTTGAACCCCCCCCAGAATTTGGCTCCAGAACCGCCCTTGATTAAAGTCGATAATTAAGATTTCTGACCCAAACCTAAAAAAAAAATATCCCTTGCTGTGTTTAACGTCGCTGATTATAGTTTTTGATTCCAACAAATAAAAACTAGCATGGCGGACCTAAAATCTCTATCCAATAGACTATCCTATTTATGAACCGATTTGTTTCAAACTTGATACTTCAAGGTAAATAGAGAGTATTTTCTTGATTTAGCCCAAAAAATTTCTTGTCTTTTTATTTTAATGTGAGACAGAAATTGTTTTATTATAAATTGGAACTGAATTAATCTAAGGCACTTTCTCCACTGGCCTTACTGAACTCTTTGAATCTCTTATCACTAATCGTAAACAGTTTATTGAAATTCGAGGTATAAAGTCAAAGGAGATTAATGCTTCTTCCGGTGTTCCTGAAGGATCAGTCCTGGGGCCACTTCTGTTTAATCTGTTTATTGATGGAGTAAGCAAATGCCTTAAAACAACGAAACTTAAAAAATATGCTGACGACATAAAATTAGAAGCACGCATTAACTCAATCGAAGACTGCCTGAATCTTCAGAAGGACCTAACCTCTCTTAGCATATGGTGTAATGAACATAAACTACTTTTAAACATTGCAAAATGTCAAGTAATGACTTTCACCCTAAAAACTAAACCGATCGCTTTGGACTATTCTATAAATGGAAAAGTACTAAATAGACCTGAGTTTGTTCGGGATCTTGGAATTACCTTCGACTCTAAGCTAACCTTTAATAAGCACATAGATACTATTACAGCTGAAACCACCAGAACATACGGATTTTTAGTAAGAGAAACTTTGAAGACCTTGAAACCATAAAACTGTTATATTATACTTTTATTAGATCAAGATTAGAATATGCCTCCGTAGTATGGTCACCACAACTACTTACTCAGAAAGAATCGCTAGAAAAGATCCAAAGACGTGTACTTAAGCTTTTGTATTTTAAATCAACCGGTAATTATCCTCCTCAAGGTCACCCCCACACTGACCTTATGCAACTGTTTAATATTCAGCTACTCGACACACGTAGGCAGTCGGCCTCTCAAACGTTTCTATATAAAATTCTCCATAACCAAATTGATAGCATAAATATTTTAGAGAGAATAAACTTTTCTATTCCACGGCTAAACTCCAGACAATCACCAGTTTTTTATCTTCCTACTCCTCGAGTCAATGAAATGCAATTCTCGCCAATCTATACAATTTGCGACACTCATAATAAATATATGCAGGGTATCGATATCTTTAATTGCAGTATATCTGCAGTCAAACAAGTATTTAGACGTTAGAGTTCCTACTTTTTATTTAAGAGTATATCTATCTTTTTGTACTTATTTTTCTTATATTATTTATAGTTATTGTAAACATTTTTTTTTGTAAACTTCCTGCCCTGTAATTGGGTATTACCTGTTGGGCAGTGTAAATAAATAAATAAATAAATAAATAAAATAAGGCACCAGTTTCTCTGGAAACAAAATATTATTTATATGAAGACAATTTGCTTTGCTACAAAATGGAGTATACTGAAACAAAACAATTAAAGAAGAAAAATACAGTCTCTTTTCAAGATTAAACGATGCATTGAACTAAAAAGAAATATTTTAATTCAAAACAAATTATTTTAAGGTAAAACAATTTATTCAAGAAAAAAATGTATTTTCATTCTAGACAAAAAATTTTGCCGTGTTGGAGGGGGGAGGTCGTTTAAGGTTAAATTGCACTCACCGTGTAATGCGTACTTGGAAAATCTAGAAAATAATACCGACGCAAATTTGACTTTGTAGCGGATAAGAACCTGCAAGTTTAATGACTGTATTAACAAATAAGGATGATTTGAATATTCCGCTTAAATTTCATAAAAATCGATAGAGCAGTTTTAAAAATATCGTTAAAAAAAGTAAAAACCGTAATCTGTTTATAAAAACCCATCTGAAAATCGCTCCGAGAATTCAGCTGTTTTTTTTTCAAGATTGAGGCCCAGAAAAACTAGCTTACACCAAAGAAAATATATCAACAAGAAGCGACAAAACCCGAATGACAGTAATGCAGTACTATTACACTCAAAGAAAAAAATTTGCAATTTTTGTTTTACACAAAAAAAAAATTAAAAACTTTACTGGCAAAAATATTGTCAGGAATCCGTTTAATTTACTTTGTTTGAATGGTAACCTTATTTGTTTATTTGTATAATGGAACCACGTCCTATAAATATATTTGTTATCCCTTTCAACTGGTCTAGCATGATCTATGAGCTCCAGGATGTAACGAGTTTTAAAAGAGAATAAGGTTTGTACCGGTATTTATAATGTGCATCTTCAGCTCGTCACCGGCACGAGCTGCGGCTGACTGCAAAACATTTTATCCAACTAATCCATTTCTCTAGTGTCTAGTGGAAATTTTCTTTATGTTGGCATAAAAGAATTGCATGTAGGTGTGTAATAGACCTGAATGTGCCTCTTATTTTTGAAGTTCTCTGGAAAAAAAATGGCGATTGCCCCCGCCTGAGACCAACGAATGTATTTCTATATTAATTAGAATTTATTTTATTTACACAATGTTGCTGAAAATTTTCCATTTTTAAAAGGCACGAAAAAAGAACATAGGGACCGGAAAATCTATTTTACGGTCCCTTTTTTAAAAATGATCCAAAATATAAAGTGACATTTTAAAATTAAGCATGAATTTATTGAAATATAGTCAATATGGGTTTTTTGATATTTATAAATATAATAGCTTTTGAGTAAGTACTTTAATATCTACATGTAGAGTAGCATGTTTGTAGTATTTCATCTCGTTTTAAAAAAATTATTATTTACATGTTGTTGTTGTGTTGTGCTGTTTTATACCGGTTTAAAAAAAATACGTACGATATACGACCGCAAACTATCTTTACAGATCTAGTAACGTAAATAGCTATTAATTGTAATATATCCCAATTGTGATTGGGTTTGTTCCTGTTTCTAAAACAATAAAAACATATAACGGAGATTCAAAATGTTTAATAAAAATCTCTACCTTAACAAAATTTGTTTTATTGTCAATCCCTTTTTTTTCCTTTTTCTCATAATTTTTAAATGTAAAATGGCCGAAAAGAATCTTTAAACAATATAATATTACTTAGATTTTTATAAATATTACAAGAATTATTGCTTATTTTTTAGTTATTATTTTTTTCTATTTCATTCCGTAACCGATTTTTCTCGATAAAAATATGAAGTCATTTTTGCAAAAAATCAAATAAAAAGTTAAAAAGGGTCGATTTTCTATGACCACAGTTATATGATTTTATAGGTGTAATGTCCCTCTTAGTTTGATTTTTTTCTTCGTGTAATAAAAATGCACCACAAACCACAGTTACACAAAATTTTTCTCAGTGTAATATAACTGCAATAGTGTCATTTGGTCAAAGCGTGACGTCACATATTTGTTTCCCATATGAACAATGCTTTGAGTGACAGTATTTCGCTTCTTGTTGATATATCTTCTTTGCTTACACTACGCTAGTTTTTCTATGATTAAACATTTAGCTAGTTTTATTTTTGTTGGCTTTAATTGGCGTGGTTTCCGCATAATAAATGAATTCTTGTTTATTTTCTTGAAGTTTTTTTTTCCAGGCGATGACATACTAGGTAATAACAAAAAACAAATAAATGATAGCTATGAAATTATCTAAATCCAGATGGTAAGTGATTCCAGTCACGAAACAATGTCATTTAGAAGAAGCAAATAGGTATTTACCGATCTTATATGCATAGCTATAAAGTGAGCTTGAAAAATATGACATTTTTGTTTGATTTATATATATTGGTAATGTCGAAAAATAATGAATGTCGTTTTCCTAGTTTGTTAGTGTAGGCAGCTAGGAGGGGGTATAGGTTGCCCTACCTATATAAACTGTAAAGACACTTAGAAAAATTATCCAACATAAAAATAAAATCCTTTGTTGTGTTTTTCATAAGGCAACTGAACTGGAAGTGACTGAAAGTGAACTGAAAGTGAACCGAAATTTACTGTAAGGTAACTGGAAGTGACTAAAAGTGGACCGAAAATGACCAAAATCATTGCTCAAAAAAAGAGACTGAGAGTACTGGAAATCAAACTAACTTCATCAAAGGTGTCTGAAAGCGAATCAAAAGTTACTGAAAGTTCACCGGAAGTTAACAACAGTTACCAAAAGTTAACAAAAATTAACCGAAAAAAGGAAATAATCAGTAAATAGAAATGGAAAAATCACGCCCATTCCATTAGTTTTTAGATATTTTATAAAATGCGGTTAATATTTAACGTAATCATAACTTTCAAATCATAGCACCCATTAAGCTACAGTTTCTTAATTTGGATAGAAAATACATTCCAAATACCAATCTCGTTACGATTTTTCTCACTTTTCTAAGCCTTAAAGTGCGTATACACCATTGAGTTGTATAAGGCCCTGAAAGGGCCTTAGAGACCGAAAGACAAGGCATTCTTTGTTGACCCTATCTAATTTGGTTTCTATGTGCAGGTATTTCTTATGGCTCTGCTACAGAATAGCCCCTACAAAATAGCGCTGCTTCAAAATAGCGCTGCCACAAAATAGCGCTGCTACAAAATAGCGCTGCTACAAAATGGCGCTTACAAAATAGCGTGCATCAAAATAGCGCCTTACAAAATAGCGCTGCTACAGAATAGCGCCTTACAAAATAGCGCTGCTACAAAATGGCGCTGCCACAAAATAGCGCTGCTAGAAAATAGCGCTGATACAAAATAGTGCCTTACAAAATAGCGCTGCTACAAAATAGCGCGCATCAGAATAGCGCTGCTACAAAATAGCGCGCATCAAAAACGCGCTCAAAAAGCATCATTAAAAACAACAACTGTTTGACTAAGGGATCTCTTTCTAACATATTTTTAAAAAAAAAAAACTTCCCGGTCTTCTTTCGCGGGATCCTAGCGGGTGTGAAACAAAACTGAACCGAACCGAACTGAACCGAATCAAAGTATCGGTTTAGTTCGGTTTGGTTTCACAACCTCTAGGATGCCGGTTCGATTCGGTTTGGTTTCACACCCTCTAGGATCCCAGGAAAAAGTCAGGGAAGTTTTTTTTTTGAAAATATATGTTAGAATGAGGTTACCGGGAGAATAGCGCGCATCAAAAACGCGCTCAAAAAGCATCATTAAAAACAGCAACTGTTTGACTAAGGAATCTCTTTCTAACATATTTAAAAAAAAAACTTCCCTGACTTCTTTCGCGGGATCCTAGCGGGTGTGAAACAAAACTGAACCGAACTGAACCGAATCGAAGTATCGGTTTAGTTCGGTTTGGTTTCACAACCTCTAGGATGCCGGTTCGGTTCGGTTTGGTTTCACACCCTCTAGGATCCCGGGAAAAAGTCAGGCAAGTTTTTTAAAAAAATATATGTTAGAATGAGGTTACCGGGAGTGGTAAGTTATAAGACGCTATTTTGAAGCAGCGCAATTTTGATGCGCGCTATTTTGTAGCAGCGCTATTTTGAAACGCGCTATTTTGATGCGCGCGATTTTGTAGCAGCGCTATTTTGTAAGGCGCTATCTTGTAGCAGCGCTATTTTGATGCGCGCTATTTTGTAGCAGCGCTATTTTGTTGGCGCTATTTTGATGCACGCTATTTTGTAGCAGCGCTATTTTATAGCAGCGCTATTTTGTGGCAGCGCCATTTTGAAGCAGCGCTATTTTGTAAGGCGCTATTCTGTAGCAGAGCCATTTCTTATACAATAAAAAAATAGAAAGAAATTATTGAAGTTGTGAAATGGAAAAAAATAGACTGATTCCTGCATGCTAATAACACCCTAGATAATATATGGATACTTTTATCTCTTTCACACTGTCAGTATAACTGCGAAAGAAAAGCAGCTGGCTAATTTTAATCCACCTACCGTATTTTAAGTGATTTAACCCGCTTGTCGTTTTTTACAGGAAAAACTGGTGTTCTGTGATGGCAATGTTGTCTAACTACGGAAAGGAATTTTTTTGAATTTTGTGCGCAAATTTTGCAAATAGAAATCTTAAAAACGTTTAAGAACAAGTTTAAAAGTAACTATTTGAGTTCAACCATGGTGCGAAATTGTTTTTTGTGCAAAAGAAGAAAAAAATCTATGAGAAAACAACATTCCATCAGTAAGTCGTCTTGACGGATAGTTTTTGGTAAAAAACGAGAAAGTAGAAAAAGAAAATATAGTTACAAAGCGGACGTAGCGGCCAGCTATGACGTCAACAATGTGGAAAGTCCTGGCCCTTTCGTTGTGCTAGTTCTGGTTATTTGTATTCATACGTACATATTTTATCACTGCGTTTCCAGATGACATGACATTTTAACCGAGAATCTCAATCAGTCCGTTTTCCTCTATATGACCATAACACCTCCAAACCACAAATCACTTACGTGCCTATTGAATTAATCAAGTATCATATCAATAAAGCCAGGCCTGTGTATATTCAAGTGTTTTGCGTTTACAAATTAGAGGGATATATTGATATTTCGCATGCTATATTTAATGTCAACAACGTGAACCTCTGAAAGACTGACGCCACATCAATATTTGAGAAGATAATTTGTTAACAAATTTATGGTTTAGTTTAGTAGTGGATTGGGCAGGGTTACTGGGCTTTTCCCAACGCCTGGGCTCTGCACTGAAAAACCGATATTTCGCCGTAAAAAAAATGAATATTTTGGAATGAGGTTAACTAGAAAAACTTGTACTTGATAAAATAGTTTTTGATTTCTCAAACGAAGCCCTTTATTCTCTTGACTTTGTAACATCTTGTACCAGAAATCTGCCCTGTTCTTCATATGAACCGGGACAAGATATCTTTACAAATCAAACCGAAGCCTCCTAGAAGAGTCTCTGTATCCGAAAGGGAAGTATGGAAGGAATGGAAGTGTGTTCCTTGCACCCAGAATGGGGTAGCCTGGTATACCGACGGCTCCAAAATGGAGGAGAGGTCTGGAGCTGGAATATACTGCAGAACAACAGGACTGAAATTTCATTTTGCCCTGGGCAAGTATGTCACTGTTTTTCAGGCAGAGGTATACGCCATTCTGATGTGTGGTTATAAAAACCTAGAAATGTCTCTCTCAGGAAAAGACATTTACATATGCTCAGAGAGTAGAGCTACACTGTCTGCCATCAAATCGGCCAGAGTAAGCTCTGCACTTGTAGCTGAGTGTAGGGATATACTAAAAACCCTGGCAGGAAACAACAAGGTTGATCTCCTCTGGGTTGGAGGACATCAGGGCATTCTTGGAAACGGGGAGGCCAACTTGCTAAAATGGGGTCATCAGCTTATCCAGAGGGTCTTGCCATTATAACCCTAAAATGTGACTTGAAAAGGCGCTCTCAGACGCTCTGGGAACACACGGACGGAATGAGGCAGGCCAAGCCCCTTATCGAAGAGGTGAGCGCCTCGAAAGAGAGGTCTTTTTCTTTCCTTTTTTTTCTCACACTAGGGAGAAAAGATATGAGACTGGCCACAGGGCTCTTGACAGGACACAGTCGCCGTAATAAACACCTTAGCATTCTGGGAATCGTTGAAGACTAGGAGTGTCGTTGGTGTATGGAAGACGAAGAATCCCCTTTACATATCCTAACCGAGTGCCATGCACTCGCCGCGATAAGAATGTCGCTTTTGGGAAGTTGTGTGCTTAGCCCTGACGATGTCAGAAAGTCTCAACCCAGAAGAATCTGCTCCTTTGCCAAAGCGGCGGGTTTTCAGGGCTGATACAATGGATAGTGGGGTATAACGGGCCCAGCAAGGTGGCCTAAGTGCATGGCACTTTTCCCGCCCACATAACATTCATTCATTCAACACCTTGTACCAAAAGGCCAACTCTTATACTAAGAGATCAAGTCTTACAGTAAAAAGAACTTGCTCTTTGATGACGCCGCGCCGCAAAATATAAAAAATTCATATGGCCGTATTTAAACAAAAACAAAGGCGTTTGAGTTTATTTTAATTTCATAATTTTTTGATATTAAAATCAAGTTGAAATAAATATCTCATTGTAAAGAAAATGAAAAGCTGCTTCGGTGTCTCGTGATTCATTTTTTTTCAAAACGTCCAAACAAATACACTAAATTGTTTTTTAAAACGATTAAAAATATAGAATATTAACTGACTTAAAGCTGGAAAATAAAGCACAAAAAAGTAAAAACGTAATTGATGTTTTGCAGCAACCCTTTTCATAAGTGGAAATTTCTCGAATAAATCCCGACTCTGGAAAATCGGATTGTTGTGTTTGTTGCGATGTAATTGCGTTTTCTAATAGTAAGCCTTTTTCCTAATACAAAAAGTTTGCGGACGCTTTACTCTCAAAAGATCTTTGTTTCCCAGAGAGCTTTGAGGAAAATGTGTGCACAACAAAATGTATTATGGCTATGTCGACAGTGCCGCAATGATAGAAAATAATTGCTACAGATATTTCAAAGAGTAATCAATTAAGATAAAAGATCTTAGTATTTGTTACCTTTTCTAGAAATACACAACTCATAGGCAGATCTAAGGGAGGCCTGTTTGTTTTTTATCAAATAATATAAATTGACGAAAATGTTAAAAATATATCAATAGAATCCTTAATTTTATTAGGATGCCCGTTT
The DNA here is from genome assembly GCA_963576565.1 of Aspidapion aeneum. Classification (NCBI taxonomy): domain Eukaryota; kingdom Metazoa; phylum Arthropoda; class Insecta; order Coleoptera; family Brentidae; genus Aspidapion; species Aspidapion aeneum. Next base: position 114,766,884 of record OY755043.1, read on the forward strand.
TCTAAAACAAAAATAACTGAAACTTTAAATTCAAAAATATTCTTGACCGGTTTTCAAAAGATCTTGAATATCTAAGTTTTCATACAAGTTTTTACCTTTTAAAACTCTTTCTCAATTCCAAGACTATATACTCAGATATGCTCCTTGCTGGATAAGTTTCGATAAACTTTCTAGTTATAACTCAGTTTTAAAACTAAGTCTACAACAAATAACAAATTGCAGTTTTGAAAATCTATCGTGGCAACAAACAACACTTCCTGTATAATTAGGCGGCCTAAATTATGTTTGTCAGCTTTTTAGGATCATGAAAAATGTACAAGCTTTGATTAAAACCATTCTTCCACAATCTATGTTAAATACTTCAGACAAAGATTATGATTTCGCTTTAAAATCCTGGACTGATTTGTGCAAATTTAACGAAATTCCTAACAACAAAAAAATCATAACGGTTTTGATTTGAGTTTGTGTCGAACTTCTTATGAAAATCTTCTTCTGGATTGTCAAGAGTCGAGAGACACAGCGCGCTTCCTAGCTCTTTAGAACTATGAAAGTAATGCATGGCTAAAAGCTCTTCCTTCAGTATCTCTGGGGAATGCTCTTGAAGACCCTGTTTTTACGTTTCCATTGCTTTAAGACTTGGTCTTCCTGTAAGTGAGCAACATGTCAGTATTTGCAGTGAAAAAGCTGACAAATATGGCCTTCACGGGCTAAACGAAATAAAACAAATCATCAAGAGTGGTTTAAACTCAGCTGAAATTCCAGCTATGCTAGAACCAACTGAAATTTGTAGAAACGACGTGAAGCTGATTGACGGAGTTTCTTTGTTTCGTTGGATGGCAGGGAGAGGTTTAGTCTGAGACGCCACGTGCAGACACACCTTAGCTGATAGCTACATTGCAAAAACATCTAAATAATCAGGTGTGGCTGCACAAATTGGCGAAACAGAAAAAAATAGAAGGTATGGGGAGCTGGAGGATCGCTATATTTTTCTTCCTTTTAGCGTGAAAAACTTTTTGGATGAATTAAGTTTGAGAGTTGAATCCAGAAACTTTGAAGCCTTCTTCATTCAAAGGATCAGCTTAGCAATCCAGATAGGAAATGCCATTTCTGTGTTGGAAACCTTTCGTAATTTTGCGGATACTGGTCTGGAGGAGATTGTCGCTTTTTATTTTGGTTTGATTGTTTGTTTATTTATATTTATCTATTTCTATTTTTTAAAATTTTTTGTTTCTGGTATTTGATTTTTATACAATGTTATTAGTTTATTTTATTGATAATATTTTCTTAATTTTATTTTAACATTAAAATCAGAGTGAAAATATATAAACTGAGCTTTTCGCTAAATAATTGAAAAGACTAAAAATATCGATATAAATATAATCTAGAAAATATCAAATCTAATAAGAAATGCTACTGTTATGGGGTGCTGCTGTTGAACTGCCGGGAGCTGCCGATGAACTGCTGGGAGCTGCTGACGAAGAACTGTTGTCTTTCATTTTTTCCTGAACACAGGTGGTTACCCCTGTTGCGATTTCTCCAGCTCTTAGAATGAGAGCAGCTACAAAATAATATGCATGAATAGTTTATCGAAATAGGTATAAATTCATAAGAAAATATACAGTATTGTATTGAATAAGATTCTGATAATAAAGAATGTAATTTTTGGGTGCATATTGACAAAAAACTTGTCATATACATATGTACTAAACGTCTTAACTTTTGATGATTTTTAAATAATCTCATATTTTATTATAACTGATATAGGGCTGCCTTTATATATTAAATATTAGAAAATGCCTCTTATTAAATATCTAGAAAGTGTGACCCAAATTTCACAAAAACACCTAGAAAATAGATTTTTTAAAAACATTTTAATACCCTTTATATTAAAACTCAAGACGATTACGATATATAATGTTCATATGAATTTTTTTTCGAACCAACAATGGAACCAACATTTACCTTCTTTAAATTTAGCAGCTATAATAAGTAAAAATAATTCAGTTTTGTGATTTACTGTAGTCAGCTATTTTCTTTTTAGTAAAACATTAAAATGCTTAATAAAAATAAATCTTGAAATTCTTTAAAATATTGGCTTCAAAAACTTAATTTGTACATACTGAGGACTCTTATCTTAAAACAAGCTTGTTCTATGATTAGTGTCCTTAATTCATACAGATTTTGATAGAGTTAAACTACTAAATCAAATATTCGATTTAAAATACCTTTTGCTCCAAAATCACAGGCAACGAATTTAGGGATTGCCTCCAAAACAAATTGATTTGCTTTAGCTACATCTTGGGCTATTTGGAGTGGCAAAGCAACTATTTTGCTGGTAATGTTTAGAGTTACACCACCCAAACAAATAGCCATACTGAAGATTCCGCCATCTTCGCACTTACGAATTTGGTTTCCTGTAATAAATAATATTGTAATGAATCCAATTTTGTTGGTATTAGCTGGAAAATTGGGTTATTTAATAGAGTGATCATTTATCCAAAATGGAACATTTTATTATTTAGTATTTAGTATTAGTATGCGCAATCTCAAAAATTTTCGAAATCATAATATTTGACAGACTTTTTGCAGAAGTGTCAAATAAAATATCTTTCAGACAGCATGGCTTCTTACCCAAAAGATCTACCTTTACAAATCTAACAATTTTCTCTCAATACGTACATGAGGCTTTAAACAAAAAGAGTCAAGTTGATGTTATTTATACGGATTTGGAAAAGGCTTTTGACAAAGTATGTCACAGCACTATTTTAGATGGACTAACTGGAATGGATGTTTCTCCATACCTAACTAATTTAATACAATCGTATTTGGGAACTAGCACAAGCAAAAGATATCAGTTCGTGGAATTAAAAGGAAGCAGGTATTTATATAAGTTCTTCTGGTGTGCCCCAAGGGTCAAATCTCGGACCACTTTTTTTTATTATTGCCTTCAACAAAATTATTTCTAAGGTAAAAAATATGGAATCATTGGCATTTGCCGATGATTTTAAATTATTTGTTGAAGTTTTCTCATTGGAGGACTGTGAAACACTTCAAACTGAATTTCAGGAGACAACTCTATATTGCGAGGAAAATGGTTTTAACTTAAATTTGGGTAAATGCTTTTGTTTGTCTTTTAGTCGTAACAAAAACTTAATTGAATTTGATTATACAATAAATAATGAGAGCCTAGAGCGTGTATCTGAACAAAAAGACCTAGGTGTAACCTTCGATGCTAATCTTTCATTCTCATCACATATTATTTCTAAAATTAGGAGTGCCCAGAAAGTTGCTGGGTTTATTTGTAGAAATACTAAAAGTTTTAACATTGACGTAACCATATACTTATTTCACAGTCTGGTATTGCCGTTATTAGAATATGGAAGTGTTATCTGTTCCCCCCAATATGACATTTGGATTGGTATGATTGAGGGAGTTCAACGAAAATTTTTAAAAGCCATGCACTTTAGAAAGTTTGGGATTTATCCACAATGAGGTTGTGACAACAAGATCTTATTAAAAATATTTGACAGATTATCACTAAACCAAAGAAGAACTAAAATTTTTCTAACAACAATGTATAGAAAACTCAAAGCGGATGTTGACTGTCCTAATATAGTTGAACAACTTCCTTTTGGCATCATCAAAATCAATGAATCAATTCAAGGTCGAAAAATATGTTTTATTTAGCTTATCCACGAACAAATCTATTTAAAAGCTCTCCTATCTACAATTTATGCAACTTATTTAACAAGTATGCATCAGATGTTGATATTGACAATGATAGCTATAAGAAATTTAAAAAAATTATAGATCTAAAAGTGCGCAGCAGTTAATTAATAAGTAATTATGTAATTTGATTTGTTTTTTATCATGTGTAATGTAAGTGACGTATTGTATAAAATCTATTTTTTAATGTAAGAAAGTATCTGTAATTGGCTTTTTGCTGTAGATACTGTTGAAATAAATAAATAAATAAAATAAATAAAATAAAATTATGTTCATATATTTATTTTACATTTGTATAATTATGTAGATACGATATTTTAAATTATTGTAATTACCTCATTTATTGTAAATACGATATATTAAACAGTGTAATGACGCACATTGAATTTTGCTTAATAAGAATTTATTGTATATATAAACAGACGTTTGGTAGTTAATAAAACAGATTTAAACTGATTGTTGTTTCTCACTGTTATGCCCAAGTCTATTTTCGGCCTAGCATACCTGCCAGCAGAGTGTGAGACTGCGTTCTGGCAATATTCTTAACTTTATAGTATAGCAAGTGCACCGTGTGGTTACTATATAGTTTACTTAGATCTATAGCAAGTGCTTCGTCTGGTTATAAGTATTTTACTCAAAACCCGTAGCAAGTGCCTAGCCTGGTTGCGAGTTCTTATTTCTGACTTACAGCAAGTGCACTAGTCTCCTTCTGCCTTATTGCAAGTGCCGTCTGGTATTGCAAGTCCCGTCTGGTAAAAAGGCTCCTTTCTCTCCTCTACTCTAACAATCAAGAGTCTTAAGTAAAATAGATAGCGATCTGCAGTTTTCACTTGACCTTGGTCATCCACCACCCGTAAGGGCCTTATATTTTTTCCCTAATTATTATATTTTGGTCTGATTTTGCCGTTGTTTGGACAAACAAATACTGTATAAACTGTGACCAACATTATCTGCGGCGCTAAAAGCAGTTCATGTTTTACTAAAACAGGAAATCAGATTGTTCCTGCACTTATTAGTTCCTCCAATAAGGATTGCCATTAAAAAAGTTAGACCGCCACTTGAATTACATTAAACTATTTTGATGCTGTCAAAAATTTGCCCCAGTGCAGCTTTAATAGAATATTAGTGTATTTCATTGGGAAAATGAGTGCAGCGCTAGAGCAGAACTGTTTCAGTGCTTTTATTCCATTGACATGCACTTTTTCGCTTTTCATATTCCATTGAGAAACTTTTGAATACAGGTTTGCACTAAGTGCTACTTATTTGCCACCGGCTCTGAGTACTGGTACCGCACCAAAAACTTTATCATGTTATTTAGTTTTAAATGCGAAAATGAGTTTTGAGAATTTTTTTTTAATTCACTTTACTGCTGAGTAGCAGCAGCGATGAAGATTAAATAAATCAAGTTTTAACATCTACGTTTTCAAGGAAAATTTTAACCAAACCTCATAGTTGAATGTACTACAAACATAACTCATGCGTAGGTTAAATAATTTTGCGATAAGCCCAATTAGGGGTCAGGGATGCAGCTTTACACTATGAAAAGTACACGTCGCTTACCAACGTAAATCCATTCTAATAATTCCTGCTTTAACTGATAAAAGTTTATTATTGGAAATTAGTTGGTTTGGCTTAAAATCATCAATCAAGTAAAGGCAGGATTAATCAGTTCACAAAAATATGCTTAATTTTTATTTGTACGCATATTTTCTAACTGAAACAATAATTCATAATTTAAAAAACTTAGTTAACAGAATCAAATTTCAAAAATTTAAGTTTATATTCAGATTCATCACCGGTAGGAGCAATAGTACAGGCATCAGAAGGACCGGCTATTAGGTCATCAAAAGGAACAGACGTACTGGCGTCAGAAGCAGTGTTGCTAGATGTACGATAATTATCGATTTTGTACTATAATATACCGAATGTACGATGAACGATAGTAGCTATGCGATAATGGCCTTTTGTACGATAATTTATAAATTATAACTAAAAATCCTATTGCAAAATATGTAATGATGAAATCTTACAATATTTTTAAGGTCCCTGACAAACCTTAATATATGCCGTTATAAACATTTTGAACAGCACTGGAATACTTGACATTAAGGAGAGTTTACACATGCATGGATTTGCTGGCGCCAATAAAAACTGGCGCGCCAGTAAGTTAAATTTGCAAGTGGAAACACCGACTTGCACACAAGTTATTTTTTTGCATGCATGTATCAAAAAAGTCTGCAGCTGACTGAATTTGCTGGCGCCAGTGGTGACGCATGCGCGCAGAAAAGGAAAATTTTCATGTGTAAACAAGTGCTTGCACGTCGGCTCGCCAGTTTTAAGTTCATTATTTTACATTATTTTTTTATTTTCATTGTGTTTGAGCTTAAAAATTTTGTTTATTTTTGTTTTTATAGCGTAATATGGCTAAAAAAGTGGTCAGCAGAACTGACCATACAGTTTCTTGAAGGATATGAATGTTTTCCTTGTTTATGGGATGTACACAGTAGTTCGTATAAAAACAAAGATAGTCGATGTAATGCTTCCCAAAAAATTAGTAAAATAATGACTATTGAAGGCTTTGAAGTTGCAGAAGTAAAAGCAAAAATATGATCCATAAGAAACACATATGCTTTGGAATTGACAAAAATTAAAAAAAGCCAACGTTCCGGAGCCGGTGCAAATGAAGTATACACCCCAAAAGTACCATGGTTTAAAGTAGCAGACCGAGTTTTAAAGAATGTTTAAATAAGAGAAACTCTAGAAGAATATCAAAATGTTGCTTTGTCATTCGAAGATGGTTTTTATAGCTCGCAGGATCTTCTGCTGCAAGTTCTCCTAAAAGTTTTTCGGAAGCACCCAAAGTAGATCGACTAGCAATCCATGCTTTAACCCATTTAGATACGGCCTTTTCGTTGTTCCTTTTCCTGAATCTCTTTTATTTTTTTTTTCAATTCAAGTTTAGCGACTATTTTGCAGGCTTCCGAGAGTTCAGCCGACATATCGCGTATCGTGTTCACTTTAAAAATGAAACTGGCGTGCCAGTCTTTTTAATTTTCGCACAATAGTGTAAACCTTTACTGGCGTGCCAATTGAACTGGCGCGAACACTGGCGCCACTAAATTCATGCATATGTAAACCCACTATTACTCATACCGATCGAGTCAGGGGATTTACACCAAGTTGCGGGGTTCACCGAATTTGGTTTAATATTGTTTTGCTCCTTGCATTTTGTATTAGTTTTCACGTGTTAAAGGACATTTATTTACAACTCAAGTTTTGTTTAGATTTTAATAGTAATCTGTATTAAAACTGAAACATGTCGGATTCTGATTTGAAACGTGAGAGATGACTATATGTAGAATAATCATTTTATAAAAATAATACATCGTTTTTGTTCAATATAAAGATATGTAAGTCAATTTTAAATTAATTTTTAACCCCATTTTCGAAAATTTAGTAAGCAGGAATGTTTGTTTTTAAATATCGATATTTTGTACGATAACGTACGATAATTTTAAACGGCTCATGCAATAATTCTCTTTGTGGCGTGTAGCAACACTGGTCAGAAGAGTGAGAACTAGTGACATCGCTAATACAAATACTAACATTGCTAGCGATTGAACCAGCTTGAAAAAACCGGGTCGCGGTTCGTTTGTCGCAAACACGTTTATCGAAAACATCTTTATCCAAGACATTTTGATCGAAAATCTTAATTTCGAATGACATTTTGATCGAAAATCTTAATTTCGAATGACATTTTAATCGAAAATCTTAATTTCGAATGGCACTTTTATCGAATAACAATTTAATCAAAAATCATATATTTTTTTAAAACATACTCTCCTGACCTCTTTCCCGGGATCCTAGAGAATGTGAAACCTAACCGTTGTCAATCGATCGCCAACGTAACCGAACCGTGTCAATGTAGAATAGGGCTTCATTGACACGGTTACGGCAGCGTTCGGGCTACAACCGAATCGCAATCATGGACGTCGTTTACAAATATGCGGGCCGCATAACGCGGGCCGCCGGCATATTTGGATAACTTTCAGATATTTTAAAAATGTTTTCGATTAAAAAGTCATTCGGAAAAGTTGTATTCGATAAAAAAGTTTTCGATTAAAGCATTATTCGATAAAAATGTCATTCGAAATTAAGATTTTCGATCAAAATGTCTTCGATAAAGATATTTTCGATAAACGTGTTTTCGACAAACGAACCGCGACCACAGTGTATACAGGGTGGGCCAAAAAAAAAACCGGACATTATTTGTTCTATATAACTTTTGAACTATACAATCGACTTTAATGGGACAAACTGCACTGCACTGCACGCAGATAATTAATCAGAGTTTTAACTAGATGTATTTTTTGTCCGCCATTTCACAATCCAAAATGACGGACGAAATCAAATTTCCCTTCAACGATGCTCGTTTATTTTTGTGTTGTTTTAATTACTGAAAAGGCCGCATTCTTGCCACGCATAACAAGGTGCGGATGAAGAAAATCGGTTCAGTGGGTCTAAAAGAATATTTTTGTTTTAGCCATTGGTTTGCATATTATATGATTGTCTTGCCAATCTTGTCTACATTTGTTTCCTTATAAATCCATTACTACTGAACCGATTTCAATGAAATAAAAATCGTCCTGGTGAGAATTGATTGTTTGTAAAATGGCGTATTAATTCTTATTTTCCGAAAATGTTTTCGTTTTTTTAAATTTATAATAAAAGCACTACATTTCCCCCACACAAGGAGGTACAAATTAGTAAAAACGGTGGGATGGTTTTCAAAAAAATTCATGTTTGTTTCAACCATTGTTTTACAGATTATACGATTGCATTGCCAATCCTGTCTGTATTCATTTCCAATTTTCAATTCGTTATTACTTAACCGATTTTAGTGAAATTAAAAGAATTGAGTAAGAAATGATTGCTCTTTAAAGCTTGTAATCGAAATTTGCCGCTATTTTAAAATTTAAATTGTCGGACAGAATCACACTTCTTGATTCTTCAAAATGGCGCGTTTATTCTTATTTTCAGAAAATGTTTTAGTTTTTTTTTAATTTGTAAAAAAACACTATTTTTCTTCCACATAAAGAGGTACAAATTAATAAGATCCGTGTAGTGGTTCTCACAAAATCTGATTTTGTTTTAACCAATGTTTTTCAAATTATACCATTGTATTGCCAATACTGTCTGCATTCATTTCTATATAAATGCATTATTACTGAACCGATTTTAGCGAAACAAAAATCATCATGGTGCAAACTTTAAAGATAAATCTTGAACTGACTGCAGACAGGATTGGCAATGCAATCGTATAATTTGTAAAACAAAATCAATGTACCTTGTTAACCGGAAGAAAGATAGTGCTTTTTAATATATTAAAAAAAAAAACATTTTCGGAAAATAAGAATAAACGTGCCTCTTTGAAGGGTCAAGTATGATTATGTCCGACATACTAACTTTTAAGATGGAGGCAAACTTCGAATGTAATCTTTAATAACAATCAATTCTTACCATGTTTTTTTTTATTTCAGTAAAATCGGTTTAGTAGTAATGAGTTTATACAAAAATGAATGCAGACAGGATTTGCAATGCAATCGTATAATCTGTAAAACAATGGCTGAAACAAAAATAGATTTTTTGAGAACCACAACGATTTTACTAATTTCTACATTCTTGTATGGGGTAAAGAGAGTGCTTTCCTATAAATTAAAAAAAAACTAAAACATTTTCAAAAAATAACAATAAACACGCCATTTTAAAGAAACAATTATGTCCGCCATCTTAAATTTTAAGATAACGATAAATTTTGATTGATATTTTTTATTTCATCAAAATTGGTTTAGCAGTAATGAATTTATTAGGAAATATATGCAGACATGATTGGTAAGGCAATCATATAATATTCAAAACAATGGTTGAAACAAAAATATATTTTTTAGAATAACCAAGACGATTTTCTTGATTTATATCCTCTTGTGTGTGAAAAGAATGCAGCAATTTTACTTATTTAAAAAAATAAATAAAGCATGTTCGCAATACAAGAATCAACGAGCATCTTTGAAGGGTACAAGTTAATTTCGCCTGCCATCTTGGATTTGAAGATACCGGACAAAAAATACACTCAGTATATTCTAAGCGCAGTTTGCCTCGTTAAAATCGATGATATAGTTCAAAAGTTATAATAAAAAAAAATGTCAAGTTTCTTTTGGCCCACCCGGTATGTTCCATAGTCACAAGCAACGAAGCTTGCGATAACATGATTGTTGCAATATATATGTCAGTCTGAACGACATCTCCAGAGATTGGAATCCCCTGCAATTTTAAGGGATAGTTCAGCTATTTCAATTGTAATATTGGCAGTTGCTTTGGAAGAAGGTTTTTAGATAAGAGCAGAGGAAATATTTAATTTTTGTAACTAAAATTTTAGTACTTAAAATTAACAAATATTACTTCTTGGTTCAGAAATTTAAATAAAAAGGTAAGAATCACAGGAGAATGAAAATGAGAATTCCGCGTAAGTGATTTAATTTGCAGAGAAACGTTTTCGGCGATTGTGTAGCCATGAAGAACCGAACCGAACCGCACCACTTTTTCAGATGTAAAAAACAATCCCTTTCCTGAACATCATCAATTAATAAGTTAAAATATTCACATATGACAACAGTAATTGATGAAACATTAGTATCAAATCACAGAACGCAACAAATTTTAAAAAGTAGGGGATGAAATGTAAAAACGTTTTTATTTTAAAGTAAATTTTATTATAATATAAAATATTTTTTACATTTTATCAACTATTTTTTAAAATTTGTTGCGTTCTATGATTTGTTACTAATGTTTCGTCAATTAATTTAGACATCCCAGGGTTTGTATATAACTCTAACAAAGTAGTACTAAAAGTGGTTACACAATCGACGAAAACATGTCACTGCTAAACAGAATACTCATTTTTATTATCCTATTTTAGTAGCGTGTACGAAGTGACTAAAAAAATAACAACAAAATGAATTGTAAAAACTACCATTCTTTAAAATTTAGTTTTGTTACAGTGGTGAAACTTCGTCCCTTGGATATTTAATAGAAGTCACGGACCTAAGTTCTGATAGGAGGTTGAAAATTATTATTAGACACAGCTGTCTTGAGCATGGCGAACTAGCTTGATGTATCTGGAAAAGTATTAGCACATAGATGGAGTACTCTCCATTTTTTCAGTATATAATAGCAACAAACCAAATTTTACAATAGAATAAACCAGGTTGATTTCCGGTGACCTATAAAATGTATTATTTTATACTTTATATAAGACAATAAAGCTAGATTTGATTTGATTTGATTTGATTTGATTTTGTATCTATGATCTTGAACAAGCTACGTTTAAGTTTACAATATCCAATCCATACCTATCACATAATAAAATTTGAAACATATGTAAGTGCGAAAAACCTTTTTTTTTGTATGAATTCCTTTACTAAATTCCAGAAGTTAATTGGTTGAAATTATATTTTTTTTTTGGTTTGGCTGAAAATAAACTAACGACGTGACTTATCAGTTAACAAAAACATGCTTAATTTTTATTTGTATACACACATTTTCTAACTGAAACCATAATTCAACATTTAAAAATGCTTATTTAAGGAAATCAAATTTCAAAAATTTGAGTTCATATTCAGATTCATCACCCGGAGCAGCTGTAGATTCGGACTCAGTTCCAGTAGCAGTGGTAGGGTCATCAGAAGCGGCAGCTGTAGAGGTATCAGAAGGAGCGGCTGTTGTGGCATCAGAAGGAGCGGTAGTGGCATCGGAGCTATCAGAAGCTTTAGTGGCATCGGAGCTATCAGAAGCTGTAGTGGCATCGGAGGCACCAGAAGCTGTAGTGGCATCGGAGCTACCAGAAGCTGTAGTTATATCAGTACTGTTACCGCTTGGTGTGGTAGTGGTGTTGCCAGCTTTGCTCATTTTGTCGCTAATGCAACTAGTAACATTACCAGCGATTGAACCAGCCTGGAAAACCACAGCGGTGTGAGCTCCAAAGTCACAAGCAGCGAAGCTTGGGATGATGGTAGCGATATATTTGCCAGCTTGAACGACATCTCCTGCAATTTTAACTGGCAATTCGGCGATTTCAATTGTAATGTTGGCAGTTACTTTGCCAAGGCAGAGGGCCAAGTGAATGAATCCGCCACTTTCGCAGTCATGAATTTTATTTCCTATAACGAAAAAATATATTTGTCAAAATAATAAAGTATAACGAAATACATTAACACAATTAAACCCAAACGTAATAATTATAATATTAAACAAATAATAATAATTAATAATTGTTTGCTTACACTACACCACTATTGAATTTTAAGAAGTAACTGGAAGGCAAACGGCAATGCATCATTAGCTTTACAGCCTTCCAAGGCAAAAATTTGAATGTTTTTTTAGAGTAAAAAAAATACTTGCATCCTTTTCCTTTTTATTTTAACCTGTCAAGTATTTCGTGTGTATTTGATATAGAAATAACGTACGTCAAAAATGACGTTTTTTTATCGTGCCTGATAGTATTTCTTACCAGTGATATGTCAGTATGTTTTTATTTATTTGACAAAAATTTTAAAACTAAACTTGTGTAGCATGTAAAAATAAATGTTTTACTCCAGAAATGTCCGTGCTTTGATTGTCTAACAATCTTTGAACGTCATAAATAGTAAAACTTCAAATGAATATGTTACTCGGTATTTGGAATTAGAAAAGTATATGTAGCATTTTCTATCTCTAGAAAAAATATCGCCTTTTGCCTCACATCGCCTTCGTTTAAAGTTCTATCCAGTTTAGTATATAGAAACCACTGTACACCTTTAACTTTTATTTAAAAACAAAACACATGATTCACTGTTTTACACAACATTGTAATCCCCACAAAAGTACGATACACCCAAAAATAAAACACACAATGTTCAACAACAACATTTTAAATTCACAAAAAAAAAACTTAATAAGAAGTCTAAAACACCACTTTTGGGATTTTTTGGGAGATTAAGGATCCATCTCACCGACTTTTTTTTCGTTCCTTAGCTTAAAGCGTTTCTTAATATAATGATAATATGACGTAATAAGGAACACCTAAGCCTAAGTAAAGAAAAAAATTGTCGGTGCGATGGGCTATAAAAAATATAGGATATGTGTGAGTTAACCTTACAATGGGGTTAAATTACAATTGAGTCAAACTAAAAGCACCAATAAAAAAATTGGTTCGCCACACGGTCGGTCGCTACAAGCTTCAGCTACACTTGCAAATAAATTTCCCTGCAAATCAACTGCAAGTTGTGTAAACAGCAGTAATATAGCAAAATTGCTAGAAGTTGTATTGGCTAACTAGCTAGAGCTTGTCGTGTACTCTGTACTTTTCAGCCAGCCAAGGCCAACAAAAAAATACAGGCCATGACCCTGAAAAAATCAGCTGTTCTCGGGGGGCTGACTTTTAGATTGGGTCTCATGGGAAGTCAGAAGTTTTTTTATGATATTTTCAAAATGGCCCTACAGATTTCCACGAAATTTCAGTGAAATATTCTTAGACACCATCCCGATATTCCACCAAACTTTTGTAAGGATGCAAAATGGTTAAAGGGTTAAAATCTTCAAAATTTAGCATTCCTTATTTTGAATTCAAATTACCCGCTATGTGCCGCATGCCAACTGTTATATTTGACATGCATTTGACTTTGTCATCTGTGTTTGTCATGCCATTTGTTTATTTGTTTGTATTGTAAAACATTTTCGATTTTTTAATGATTTTTTACAATAAAGTTTATTTAGAATCTAAAAATATCAGCGTTAATCTTTTTAAAACAAAATTACACTACAAAGAAATCATTTTCTGATGTTGTAATTTTTCTAAACACATGTTGATAACTATATTAAGTTTTAAAAGTCTGCCGAGTGCCAAAAATAATTAAATAGATGTAAGTAATCCGATTACTTTTCACGCAGAAACGAACACATTTGCTTCTACTTTAAATTTAATTTTTGTGTGAGCTATTGAAGCGGCTCATTAAAAATAAATTGTTCGGCAAAAATATAGTAAAAACAATCTCAAAACCGGCTTAAAAAAAAATCAAATATTCATGAATCGTCATTCCAACTTCAATATTTTAAATACAATCAGTCGTGTAGTGACAAGACCATAAAAAAAAATCAGCCCCCGATGTGATAGCCTTGAGCCAGCTTGCAAACACATAAGATTGAGTTTAAATTATAGTAGGTAATAATAGTTTTGCAAGTCAGTGTAAAGTTTTCTGCAAGTGATTAGAGACTTTTTTGTAATTTTTGCAAAAATTTGGATGGCTAAGTTAAATATTTTTTATTGGATCTCGTCATAAGAGTTAAGACTTTCTCTAAAACATTAAAAAATCAAGCAAAATATATCCAAAATTATTCCCAGTTTTGACATTTTCCCATAAAAAAACACAACAAATTGTTAAATTATAAATGTTACTAACCTATATCCATGACAACCTTGATAGTGTTTTGAACATCATCAATAAATCCATTGATAACATCATTGGCATCGTTCACTTTGTTAGCAACGCAAGACGTGACGTTTCTTAGAAGTTGAGCTGGCAGGTCCGTAATTTCGGAAATGCTGTTACCAGTACATTCAGCAACGTTGACACCTAATTAAAAATATAAATTTAAAGCACCTGAAATCTGCTACTACTACGTTTTTTTTTTGCTTTTTCTCCCCAAGATCCGAGATTTTTTACACGCAAAGAAATTAAAATCTAAGTAAAAGAAATTTCCAAATAAGTATTTATTTTCAAATGGTAGTAACTCCAGCATTGTTCTATGTAAAATTTATGTCAGCACTTAAAGTGAGTGAACAGTTTCATCCCATACAACAGGTCTTCAACTTTTCCATAAAATTAAATTTAATCTATCTTATCCTTTTTCAACAGCACTGCGTATTCTATAATATCATTGCGACAAATGTGACGTGACCTTAATTAATCGATGAATCAAATTATCATTCATGATTAAAAGAAGCCTGTGGTGGTCTCTTACTATTTCCTTATTAAAAACGGCTGAGACGCAATCCATACTATACTTATCGACACCGGTAGTGTGACCGATCCATCACCGTACCGTCACAGACACATTATATATTCTTACATTGCAAGCAATGGACGCATTCTCACTAAACCGTCACGGCACCGAAAAGGGTGTACTGTGAACAGGTGCATTGATTCCAATGTAAGGATATTTTAAGGGACGGTAAATTGACGGTCCCCGTACGTATAGTATAAATCGTGCTTTATACACTCATAGTCAGATGTCAAACGTCAATGCTGTCAATTGTTTTATTCAACCGAAGCCTCCTTAAATTAAAATGCATGATCCTTCTATAAATTGGAACATTTTCCCAATACTGCCTCGTGTTATTACTGCCTGGCTTTATTGCAATAAATCCCTATTGTTTTGTCAGCTATTTTTCTAAGTTACAAGATTGCCAACATCACTGAAAATATTTTCGCTTTATAATTTTTTTATCAAATTCTAGACATGTCAGCATTCGAGAGTGATATTAAGAGGCTTGTTAGTTTAGGGGGCTGAATAAACTATGGACAATTTTTAGAATATATAGATGAAAACGAAATTTTAGTTGCCCAACAATCAGGATTTAGAAAAATACTCTGCCAATATATGGGCCCCTAAGCTCACACTAGGTACTATAGTTATGTGAGCTAATATAACTAAAAACTGAAATATATTTTATTCAACTCCACACTAAATTACCTTTTGTTTGATACCACACAAGCCATGTTTTGACTTAAACTCAAATTTTTGAAATCCACCCCCACCCTTAAAAAAAACAAAAACTAAAATGTATTTTGTTGAACTCCGGACTTAATTACCTTTTGTTTGATATCACACACGCCATATTTTCACTTAAACTCTAATTTTTGAAATATACCCCCACCCTTTTTTTTAAATAAATTAAAATGTATTTTGTTTAACTCCAGACTCAATTACCTTTCGTTTGATATCACACACGCCATATTTTCACATAAACTCTAAGTTTTGAAATCTATCCCCACCCTTTTATTTGGTTTGTGTTCGGTGGATTTTGTTCATTTTTAAATGGGACCATCTCGACGCAAGACCCAGCCCAGGTACCAAATTTCATTAAAATCGGCCAAGCGGTTTTTGAGTTATGCGCGTTGGTCGTTACAGACAGACATACAGACACACAGACAGACAGACAGACATACAGACAGACAGACAGACAGACAGACAGACGGCGCAACAAAAAAGTTTCAAAATCATCTGAAACGCAAAGATATATAAAAATTTTTGAAATCGGAGCAACTTTTTTTTTCTCGAAAAAATTAGGATCACCATAGCTCACACTACTATAGTATAGTATATGTGTGATCTAAAATATTCAACAGAAACTGCCGTTCAGTATGTAGTGAAAAATTGGATGAGGTGTTATAAAACAAATGAAATAATTATTGGGATATTCTTAATTTTAAAGGACCTTTGAAAAAATTGACAGAGAGAGACTTATGCAAAAACTTTGTAAATATGGATTACGAGGAAAAGTTTTGGAATGGTTTAAAAATTATTTGATTAACAGAAAACAACTTACTAAAATAATAAACACACTATCATCAAAAAAAGAAATCAAAATTGGGGTACCTCAGGAAAGTAAACTGGGGTCAATATTATTTATTTTTTACATAAACGATTTACCATTTTAAAATATTGTTTAATTCAGATATTTGCGCATGATACGTTAATTTAAAGGAAATTCTTTGGAAGATATTATTCGTTTATCAAATTCTGACTTAAAATTAGTTTTAAATTGGTTAAATACAAACAAATTCAAGTCAAATGTTAATAAAACGAAATGTATGACAATGAATTTGAAAAGTAATCTATTAAATTTGGGAATTAAAATAAACAATGAAAAATTGGAAATTGTGAATTCCTTCAAATATCTAGAAATTATAGTAGACTCAAAATTAAAGTTTAATTTATTCTACGATAATATCATCTCGAAAATAGCAGCAAAAATTGGATTGGAAAAATAAGAAATTATTTATCATTTTTCTTAAAAAAATGTCTACAACACAATAATTTTGCCATATTTTTTGTTTTCCTCAACTATTTTATATTCAGCTAATGAAGACATTCTGGAAATATTACAAATTTTACAAAATCGTGCAATTAGAAGAATTTTAGAAGCAGATAAATAAATCAAAATAAAAACAATGTTAAAGAAATTAAACTGGCTAAATGTAAAAAATTTAATATTTTATAATTTTTGTATTTTTATTTATAAAATTAATAATAATTTACTACCAGAGTTATTAAAACCATTTATAAAACAAAATTATAATTATCATACTTACAATACCCGAACTAAGAAAGATTTTTATTTAAGCACTACATCAAAACTAGTTGTTCAAAAATCAATATTTTCAAAAGGCCTAAACCAAATTTTAAAAAAATATTTATTTACAATTCAATTTATATGAAGGTATTAAATTTGATTAATATAGTGTTAGTTTATATATATATTTATTTATTTGTTTTGTAAATTTGAATATCAAGTGTAATTTTAAGTTAATTTAAGAAAACATAATAGCAAAATTGCTAAATAAAAGCTTAAAACAAAAAAAAAACAAAAATAACATACCTGCTTTAGCGGCTTGAGCAACGGCATTTTCAATTTGTTTAACGAAAGGTCCAATGGCTGCGACCAGTGTTGCATTTAAATCTTTTTCAAATTCTGCTGCGGCTGATCCTATTTCAGACAAAAATCCTTTTAACGTATTGACTGCGGTGTTGATAGCACCTTCGATAGTTTCTTGAAATTTCTTAAAAAGTTTTTCGGCTTCTTCGACAATGCCTTGTAGTTGAGCATCATAAAGTTCAGCGTCAAGGTTCTTGGCCTGCAAAACATACCAATCTTATTTTTGTCTCCTAAAAAACTAGCAACATTTCCAAACTAGTAAGAACCTTTTATTTTGAAATTTGTATTGGAGAACTTGACTTTAATTTAACTCAATTCTTTTTACAGAATACCATTTTCGCGTACTTGGCTTTTCTTACATGAAATGTTTTTGTTATGACTTCACTACTTTTTTAAAAGGATTTGCATAATATTTAGGTTTTAAAATAGGAAAATATGCGGAATATTGTTCAAAAACTTTTTTAATTTTTTTCTATGGTTTTATCATAGTTCCTATCAGCCTTCTCTCTAGCATTTCGTGAAGTGGGTGAAGTTTTTAATTTTTTTTCATTCTTCTTATCGGCCTTCGCCTTGATTTCACTACTTTTTTAAAAGGATTTGCATAATATTTAGGTTTTAAAATAGGAAAATATGCGGAATATTGTTCAAAACTTTTTTAATTTTTTTCTATGGTTTTATCATAGCTCCTATCAGCCTTCTCTCTAGCGTTTCGTGAAGTGGGTGAAGTTTTTAATTTTTTTTCATTCTTCTTATCGGCCTTCGAAGTCTCAGCTCTCTAGCATTTTTGAAGTGAGCAATGTTATCTTTACACAAATTTGCATTTACAGGGGAGAGAACTAAATTAGAATTTTGGGGTTTTTTGATTTTTTCCAAGAATTTGGTCATATTTTCTATCAGTTTGCTAAATTTCAGCTTTCTAGCATGTCTGGAAGTACAGGAGAATTTTGATGATCTATACATGAGTGAGTGAGTGAGTAAGTGGCAATTTTGAGGTTTTTTTAAAATTTCGTAACTACTTTACTACTTTATGGAAATTTGAAGTGGTTTGTTAACTCTATAGAAATCTACGACTGTGCAAAGTTTCAGTTTCGTAGCTCATTCCGAGGTTGAGTTTTCTACAAGTGTCATCGCAAGTAGGCATAGTTTGTATGTACTTGAAGCATGGCAAAATTTAAGTTTTTAAAAACTGTGAAATATTTAAAAAATATATATATTTAGTATTTTAAAAATATTTTAAATTCTTTGATAATTTAAAAAATTTAAGAAAATTTTTAGAATTTTTAAAATATTTTATAAATTAAATTCTCTTGATAAATTACAAACATGTTTTAGAATGCTGCTGCAAATCTGTTATCAGCTTAAGTATTTAGTTGACTGTTTAATGAAGTGTTTTCTCTAAAATCTAGCAATGCATAATTGCAACGAATATAACTATAAATTTTACTATTTTTTTACAGCAATAACTTTAGAATATATCATTAGAAGTCGATAGCCTACAAAACCAAATCATTTTTTTTTAAATATCTTAATTTGGAACCTTTTTTAAATAGTAGTTTACCTTTTTTTAAAGTCTTAAATTACATTAATCTGAAGTCTATACATATGATTTTTAAAAAACGTTTAGCTTACAATAGTTAATATTTAAATTCTAGAACAACAAAAACGCTACTGGCCTTATTCTTGGAAAAATCAGATTTCTGAGGGTAACTAAATTATATATTTTAATTAAACTTTTATAAAAATTAAACTTTATTAACGGATTGAAATGTGAGTTGGAGTCTTTTTTTTTAAATTGAAAAAATAGTCCATTTCTCAAAGTGGAGTTTGCAAATTACAAAGAAAAACTGAATGTACTATAAACTATAAAGGTACTGCTTGCGGTGACACCTGACTAATATGTAGATGGATCTAAATTTAATAGTTAACAAAGCCAAAACTTAAGAAAATTGCAAAGCATTTGTTAAAGATATTTCTATGGTATGAATTTTGTTTTGTCAGCTACATAATTTACCAAAAAAAAAGCAAAGAAAAACTGAATATCTTCTCCACTAAAGTCTTTATTGTTTCGGGTTTTATTTAGGACATGTTTCGAGTCTAAAAAGACCCATCTTCAGCTAAAACAAGTTAAACAAGTTGCTTCGGATGTAGTTACACTTCTTTGTTTAACTTGTTTCAGCTGATGGTGGGTCTCTTTAGACTCGAAACATCTCCTAAATAAAACCCGAAACAATAAAGACTTTAGTGGAGAAGATATTCAGTTTTTCTTTGCTTTTTTTTTTGGTAAATTATGTAGCTGACAAAACAAAATTCATACCATAGAAATATCTTTAACAAATGCTTTGCAATTTTCTTAAGTTTAGGCTTTGTTAACTATTAAATTTAGATCCATCTACATATTAGTCAGGTGTCACCGCAAGCAGTACCTTTATAGTTTGTAGGTACCTAATTTACATAACCATAACAAAGTTTAAGTTTTGGTGAAATATCAAATGTATTTAAAATTTGAAAAATATTTGAAATTCTTGATAATTTTTATAATTTAAGAATTTGTTTTATAAAATTAAAAATCCTTAACAATTATTAAATATATTTAAAATTTCGAATATTTTATTAATAAATCTAATAAAATGCTGCTGCAAGTCTGTTATCAACATAAGTGTTTAGTTGACTGTTTTGTAGTTTTACAGAGATTTCAAAATAAAGTATTAAGAAACATTGTGAATGCACCTTGGTACGGTCGAAATAGTGACCTTCATCGAGATCTAAAAATCGAAACTGTAGCAGAGACTATAAACAAGTACGCAAAAAGCCATGAAGATAGACTCCATCGGCATGTGAATGTGGAAGCAACTCAGCTTCTAGACAATACTATGCTAGTTCGAAGATTAAAAAGAGTGAAGCCGTTTGAGCTAGTAAGCTAAGTGAATTATATAAAACAAAATAATGCTATAAACACAACACAATTGTGAGTTACAGACTAAACAAAGCGAGGAGAACTGTTGAGTGAACCCTAAGTTTAAATGTGACTTTTCTTGCAAATTAAGTGAAAAACAAAATTGCTAATTAGTCTTACTGACTAGATTGTAATACAATAAACAGTGTATTTGACAAATAAAAAAAAAATAAAAAAAGTTGACTGTTTAGTTAATTGTTTTATCTAAAATTTGGCAATGCGTAATTGCAACGAATAAATATAAAACATTTCCATTTAAAAAGTATAAATGAATTAATTTTACAATTTTTTTACAGCCCTAAGATTACCATAAAACATTAGAAGTCGATAACCTACAAAAAAAAATCAAAATTTTTTTTTGTGGAAATATCTTAATATGGAATTTAAGCAGTTTCTGCGAAATAGTGGTTTACCTTTTAAAATCTTAAATTACATTATTTTGAAGTCTAGACATATGATTTTTTAAAAAACGTTTAACTGACAATAATTTATATATTGTTTCAAGATCAACAAAAAATATACCTCAATCTTGGAAAAATAAGATTTCTGAAGGTAACTGTATTATGGATTTGTACTAAACTTTTATAAAAATTAAAGTTTATTAAGGGTTTGAAATGTAAGTTGGGGTTAATATATTTTTTTGGTTTAATTTTGAAGCTGAAAAAATGAAATGCATACAATAGAAATATCTTTAAAAATGCTTTCCAATTTTCCTAAGTTTGGGGGTTCTTAACTATTAAAGTCAGATCCACCTACATATAAGTCAAGTGTCATCGCAAGTAGTACCTTATTAGTTTATAGGTACTTGGTTTACATAAGCATAACAAAATGTAAATATCAAAAAAAAAAAAAAATAAGTTGATTTAGAATTTTTAAAATATTTGAAATTTTTCATAATTTTAAAAATTGAAAAAAGTTTTTAGAATTTTTAAAATACTTTAGAAATTAAATTCTCTTGACAATTTACAAACTTATTTTAGAATTTCCAATATTTCATCAATAATCTGATAAAATGCTGCTGTAAATCTGTTATCAGCACAAGTGTTTAGCTAACTGTTTCGTAAAGTGTTTTCTCTAAAATCTAGAAATGCGTAATTGCAACGAATGAATGTAAAACATTATCATTTAAAAAGTATAAATGAATTAATTTTACTATATTTTTACAGCAATAGCATTAGCATACACTATTAGAAGTCGGTAACCTACAACAAAAAATTTTCAGTCTTAGTTTCTGCGAAATAGTAGTGTTTACCTTTTAAAGTCTTAAATTACATTATTTTAAAACCTGTCAAAAAAGCCAAGGACGCGAAAATGATATTTCGTAAAAAGAATTGGGATAAAAGTAAAATCAAGTTCTCCAATATAAATTTTAAAATAAAAGGTTAACCAGTTTATACTTGATAACGGTTAGAGATACTTACTAACCGAAACGTCGTGTTTTAAAATAAATAAAGACAATGGAAGTCCGAAATTTTATTTCTACACAATCATTGTCTACCAGTTTCAAACAAAGAAAAGGTTCCTACCAGTTTGGAAATGTTTTTTTTAAAACTATGCTATTACAGCCAAACTTTTTTATGTTCAATGTAGCCCTGTATTCGTAAGCCGTAATAGCCAAGTACAGTGGCGGATCCAGGATTTCCGGCGGGGAGGGGCCAAAGTGGTAGCAAATATCAAAATATTTTTTATTAGCGGTTTTTCATAGATTTGAAGTATGAAATTAAGTATCTAAAGGATATTTATGGCGCCCCAAGCGAAATTTTTTAAAAAATTATGTAGAATTTGTGCCAAATTTTAAATAAGTAATTCTGATAAACTAAAAATAACCTATATGTCTGGGAGGGGGGGGCGGGCCCATCTGGCCCCCCCCCTGGATCCGCCACTGGCCAAGTATATAGAAAAACATTTCCAAACTAGTAAGAACCTTTTATTTTGAAATTGGAGAACTTGGCTTTCCTTTTATCTCAATTCTTTTTACGGAATACTATTTTCGCATACTTGGCTTTTTTTACACGAAATGTTTTTGTTATGATTTCACTCCTTTTTTAAAGGATTGGGATAATATTTAAGTTTTAAAAAAGTAAAATATGCGGAATATTGTTCAAAACTTTTGCAATGTCTTATTCTATGGATTTATTATAGTTCCTAGCAGCCTTCTTAAACTCAGATCTTTAGCTTTCCTGGAAGTGGGCAATCTTACTTTTACATAAGTTTACATTTATAGGGGAGAGAAGTAGTTTAAAACTTTGGTATTAAATTTTTTTTTCTATAGTTTTAACATAGTTCATATTGGCTTTTCAAAGGTCAGTTCTCTAGCGTTTCTGGAAGTTGGCAATGTTACTTTTACAAAACTTTACATTTATAGAGGAGGGAATCAAATTAAAATTTTGTGGTTTTTAAGTATTTTCTTATAGTTTTATCATATTTGCTATCAGTCTGCCGAAGCTCAGCTCTAGCGTTTCTGGAAGTGGACAATGTCTTTTTTACATAGCTTTACAGGTATAGGGGACGGGAGTAAATTAGTATTTTGGGGTTTTTTGATTTTTTCCAAGAGATATCTATCAGCCTGTCAAATTAATATCGACGTTTTTTGAAATTTCGTAAATATTTTACTACCTTATGAAAGACCATAAAACTTAAAGGGGTTGTTAACTCTATGAAGATCTAGGCCTCTGCAACGTTTGAGTTTTATAACTTATTTCGAAGTAGAGTTTTAGATAGGTCAAATATGGGCTGACATGTTTCAGGAAAAGATGGTGGATGCAGTTTACGCGAACTTGGCGGGTCACTGCCGTGCAGATAATGATTCAAGGTTAACAAAAAATCAGATTTCTTAGGGTAACTGCATTATGGATTTGTACTAAACTTTTATAAACATTAAAGTTTATTAAGGAATTGAAATGTGAGTTGGGTATAATATATTTTTTTTGGTTAAATTTTGCAGCTGAAAAAAGCAAAATACATAGTATAGAAATGTATTTAATATATGCTTTGCAATTTTTTTATGTTTGGCTCTCTTAACTATTAAAGTTAGATCCATCTACATATTAGTCGTGTCATCGCAAGTAGTACCTTAATAGTTTGTAGGTACATAAATTATATATGCATAAATAAATTTAAGTTTTTAAAAACTTTGTGAAATATTAAATATATTTAGAATTTGGAAAATATTTGAACATTTTGATAATTTTTGGAATTTAAAAATTTTTTTGCAATTTTAAAAATGATTTAAAAACTAAAAATTCTTGACAATTTATAAACATATTTTATATTTTCGAATATTTCATCAATAATCTGATAAAATGCTGCGGTAAATCTGTTATCAGCTTAAGTGCTTCGTTGATTGTTTAGTTAAGTGTTTTCTCTAAAATCTAGCAATGCGTAAATGCAACGTAAATATAAAGCATTTTCATTTATAAAGTATAAATTAATTAATTTTACTATTTTTTGCAGCAATAATTTTAGCATAAATATTTAGAAGTTGATAACCTACAAAAAAAACTTTGTGAAATATAAAAAAAAATTAATATATTTAGAATTTTAAAAATATTTGAAATTCTTAATAATTAAAAATTTACGAAATTTTTTATAATTTTTAAAATATTTTAAAAATTTTAAATATTACAATTTTACATTTTTTAGAATTTTGAATATTTCTGAAAATTTTAAAAAATTGTTAGTCCTTCTTGTGGGGGCAATGTTAATTTGACCAACTAACCCAACCTGCCCTCCCTATACCACTAATAGTTTAGTATTAAATTTTTGTTTTTTCTTTTTTTAGGTAACTACCACTTCAAAGTTTCATGCCTCATTATATCCGTTTGGCTATGGTAAGATATCTTAGTAACCCTTAATTCGGCAGATAAAAAAAAACACTTTAACTTTTTTTTTTACTTTTTACTTTTCCGAGAAAAAAAAAACATATTTTCTTGCCAAGTTGGCCCTGGACCCAGTTAGTCCTGCGCGCAGCTGGCCGCGGTCAGTTTTTATCATTCCGCTGGGTAACGCCATAGATATTGCTAATGAAAAACAAATATAACCAGAATATTTTGAACCTCACCTGACTGGCCACTAGAAGCCCCATGCACAAAACAAAAAAAGTTTTTCCGGAAATCATTCTGATGTCTTTTTCCTATGGTGAAGTACGTTGCAACTATATTTTAAATCGCAGATTTTGCTTTTATATCTAATACTACTTAAAAAATGCATTTAAAAAAAATTAATTGAATCGTAGTCAGACTATCATTTCAGCAATATGTGATAAGATCTTTAGTTGAGTTTATTAAACTAATTTTAAAGTGACTTAAATTATAGGGGTTGGTCGGGTACAAACAGGTAGGTCGTTAACTGTACACTGTACTGTACTGTACCTTTTCTGAAGCCTGCTTGCTCTTTTGAATGATATCCGTCAACATTTGTTGTTAGTCTATCTGTTAATATATTTGTGAAAAGTTTATAAATTACATTGAGGTGTGTTATAGGTCTATGGTTCTGTAGGTCTGCTCTATCGCCTGTCTTGTGTAGAATAATTGTTATGGATTATTTCCAACTGTTTGGGATTATTTTCTCTTTTAGTATTTTATTCAAGAGAATATAAAAGGTATTAACTACAGCTTGTACTTAAGTATTCCTGCCGTTACTCCTTATTTTCCAGGTAATTTGTTATTTTTCATTTACTTTTATGCTTTCCTTATTTCCGCTTTGCTTATTTCAGATTGTAGCTCTGAGTTTTTTCATGGTTTCTCGCGATGGTTCCCTTTTTGTCTGGTATTATTCTATATAGAATAGTTGTGTGATACTTACTTTATTGTTAGTTTCTATGCCGTTTATATCCTTTATTTTAACTATTTCATATCAACCTACAGTCGGCCCTAGACATCGTATTTCTGTTATTTTTTCTCAACTTTTATTTCTTGGCTCTTTCTCTTATCAATTTTCTTATTGTTTTATTTATTTCTGTGTATTCTATAAAAGTTTTTTTTCTTTTTTCCCTGGGGTCCGCCTTTTTTCCATCAATTTCTTTATTTCTTCTGGTTACAATTTTCTTTCTTATTATCTTTTTGTGCGATATATTTTCCTACTTTGGTCTCTGATTAGCAATTTTCTTTCTTATTATCTTTTTGTGCGATATGTTTTCCTACTTTGGTCTCTTATCAGCGTATCATTTATTTCAAATAGATTTTTATTTTCCCTTCTTTGTATAAGTATAGCTTTATTTTGTGTAAGTTTATTCATGTCAAGTTGCTCATTGTTATTATTAATTTTTCTTTAGATTTCGAAATTGCTATCAATGCAGATATTGATACACGCTATGGTTTTTTTGGAAATTTTACAAACTATAGTTAAATAAAAAGTTGATTAGTTGCTGCATTTAAATATTTTGTTCCAATTTCAATTTTTAGTTTTTAAAACTATTCCACGCTACTAAAGTTGGAAGTACGCGGATCATATTGTGTTTACAGCAGATAGGAAAGATCTTTGACCAAAACTGTAATCTATTTATTCTATTTAGCATTCTTCGATCCATCTTTGGACATAGGCCTCCCACAATATATTCTACCCTTCTCTGTCTGTCGTTGTGTTCATCCATCTAGTTTCCGCATGTTTCTTTAAATCATTCGCCCATTGCATTTGGGGTTCTTCCTTTACTTCTTTTATTTTCCCAAGGTCTCCAATTTACAAAAGATTTGTTTGATCGATTGTCTTTCTACCTCATATTATTACCTGTAAATTTCCATTTTAATTTTGCCACTCCTCCTCTGACATCCCTTACTTTTGTTTTGTTTCTTATATTTTTATTTCCTTTTGCCATCTTTTAGCTTTACATTAAACATTTGTCTTTCCAACGATCTTTGGGCTTTTGTTACCCTATTCAATGGTTGACTTGTTAAGTGTATAGGTCTGGGATCTATACGTAAGTACACCACACAGTGGTTATAAACTTAGTTTTGAGGTACTGAGGATAATTTTTATTTTTTAATATATAGCCTAATTTAGCGATTGCTCTTGATTGCTTGGTTTTCTTTTTTTTTCTTGGTCTGATCGTAATATCTTTATCTGTATTTGTTATGATTTTAGTTTTAGTCTAGTTCTTAATCAAGCCTATATCTTTAGCTGCTGTATCCAGTTCTTCCAGCATTTTTCTCAGTTCTTCTTTCTTATCTGTTATTAAAACAATATCGTCAGCATATCTTAGGTGTTTCAAATATTGTCCGCTTACTGTAATGAACGTTAATAGGTGCTTAACTGTACTGAAACCTTTTCTGAAGCCTGCTTGTTCTTTTGAATGATATCCGTCAACTTGTATTGTTATTCTATCTGTTAATATATTTGTGAAAAGTTTATAAATTACATTGAGGTGTGTTATAGGTCTATGGTTCTTTAGGTCTGCTCTATCGTCTTTCTTGTGTAGAATAATGGTTTTGGAATATTTCTAACTGTTTGGAATTATTTTCTCTTTTATTATTTTATTTAGAAGAATATAGAAGGTATTAACTACAGCTTGTACTTAAGTATTTCTGCCGTTACACCGTCTTTTCCAGGTAATTTGTTATTTTTCATTTTCTTTTATGCTTTCTTTATTTCCGCTTTGCTTATTTCAGATTGTAGCTCTGAGTTATTTCTTGGTTTCTCGCGATGGTTCACTTTTTGTTTGGTATTATTCTATATAGAATTGTTGTGTGAAACTTACGATATTCTGTTTATTGTTAGTTTCTATGCCGTTCATATCCTTTATTTTAACTATTTCATATCAAACTAAAGTCGGCCTTAGACATATCATATTTCTTTTATGTTTTATAACTCTCTCAACTTTTATTTCTTGGCTCTTTCTTTTATCAATTTTTTTATTGTTTTATTTATTTCGGTATATTCTATCAAAGTTTTTTCTTTTTTCTCTAGGGTCCGCCGTTTTTCCATCAATTTCTTTATTTCTTCTGATATATAATTTTCTTTCTTATTGTCTTTTTGTGCGATATATTTTCCTACTTTGGTCATAGCTCTTATCAGCGTATCATTTATTTCATCTAGATTTTTATTTTCCCATCTTCGGTTTTGGGTTAGCCCTTCTTTGTATAAGTATAGCTTTATTTTGTGTAAGTTTATTCATGTCAATTTGCTCATTGTTATTAATTTATTTTTCTTTAGATTTCGAAATTGCTATCAATGAAGATTTTTGTTCTGACCATCTGCTATAAAGATTCTGACTGCCTGCTATAAAGGTGTTTAGGACTGTAACATCTGCAACGATGTTTTTCTCAGTGGTCAATATGTAATCAATTTCGTTTTTCGTTCCACTTTCGTTGCGGTTTCTTTCTATAGAACGAATTCATTGCATCAAGGTCTTTTTCTTCTAGGTAATTCATTAAGGTTGTGCTCCTGTCATTCCTTTCGCCATATCCAAAATCCTCTATTTTAGTTCCGTCTTTCCTATTTTGGCTCTGAAATCTCCCATTACTAGTGTAAGATGGGTTTTGTGTCCTGCCATAACTTTTAAGATGTCTTCAAAGAATTGTATAAATTTAAGTGATGTTCTTTTATTCTTGAGTGTAAGCTAGGCAACATGATCGGAGATTCCTTTATTAGTATGGACGTGTTTAATTATGAGTTTATTTATTATGAATGCTTCTCCGAAGTTGGTCCTAGTATTTTAATTTATTATCAATAAATAAAAATAGGCGCCGTTTTAAGTTTTCTAATAGGTAGATGCGACCACTTAAAAATAATAAAAAATTTCTATTCATAGAAGATGACATTATGATGTTTAAAATAGATTAGATATTAAATAAGTTTTAATTTTGTTAAAGTTTGGAAATTTTTAGTACTTTTATCTTTAACAACGACGTCGCAAAAATACTTTTTTTTGTTGAATGATCTAATTTGTTATCAAAGTTCAACGGCTAGGACAGTACGCATTAATTATTTTTCTATTATTCTAACCTAAAAGCATTTTTTGTCTATTATTTTTAATACAAAAACTATCAATTTACAGGTTTCTTCCAAAAACTTTTCAATCTCAAAAAGGGATCAGAAAGAAAACAAGAAATTGAAAATCTCTTTCTGGCCCCTTTTGTAGTTAAGTGTTTTAATTTACTTATTTTGATAGTTTTAACCATTTTAAAATAAACGGTAAGGCAATCAAATGAAACTGAACTTAATAACCTGTTGTTCCTCTAATAAGCTGAGAAAAAACTACGTGCTAAATACGGATCTCCATAGGGTAATGGGACTCGTCCTTTCAGATACTAAAATACAAGGAAAGGTCCCAAATTTAAAATTAGCACCGCAATGTAATTTTTAGTATTTTGTTTTTCAAAAAAAACGTCGCAAGAATACTTTTTTGTTGAAAGATCTAATTTGTGATAAAAGGTTCCAGGGCAGTATCAATTTATTATTTTTCTATTCTTTTCCTAACCGTGGTTTTTTGCTTTTGTAAAAAAAAGGCAGCAAAAAAAGCATTTTCTGTCCATAATTTTTAATACGGTAACTATTAATTTATAGGTTTCTTCCAAAAACTTTCCAATCTCATATAAGGATCAAAATGGAAACAGAAATTAAAAATTAATCTCTTTCTGGCCCGCTTTGTAATAAAGTTGACTTTCTTGAACGTGTTTAAATTTCCTTATTTTGATAGTTTAAATATTTTTAAAGAACGGTAAGGAAATCAAATGAAACCTAGGAAATATGTTTAAGTATAGGACATAACCTATTGTTTCTCTAATAAGTTGAGAAAAAACTACGTGTGATTTACAACCAGAAATTGCGTTAAATGCGGCTCTACATAGGGTCACATGACTCGTCCTTTTAAGGACAAAAATACAAGAAAGGATTTTAAAATTCGCACCGCAATGTCATTTTTGGTATTTTGTTTTTTAACTTCTCAACATTAAATACAAACCATTCGTTGCTCTAAAATCGGCATTCTTATTCAATATAATATTCCAAACCTACAGATATAATTAGTAAATTAAACAGTTCATTAAACAACTTTATTCAATCAACGTTTAAAATGTTGATAAATAAATATATTTTTAACAAACATACAAAAGGTATGTTTCTAAAGCCTATAAATATTAGAACACAAAAGTATAACCCATTACACCCCTCAAGCACCCTCTACCAGCCTAATTTTTTCATAATACTAGGGACTTATTGCAATAAGGCCAGCCATCAATTGTGCCGGGCACTATATTGACAGTTTTCCATTGAAAACTGACAGTTGATCTTTCAAAATTGACATACCAAAGTCGAATTTATAAATCCAGTCGTTTATTTTCCATTAATAATAGCGTCACTATTAATTCCGGCTCTTATAATACACAAAGGCCTAATTTTGAAAGAAGACAGCTGTTCTTATAATGCGAAACTGTCAATATAGTGCCCGGCACAATTAATGCCTGGCCTTATTGCAATAAGTCCCCAATGTATTATTATCGGACCTACATTACTGTGGCAAACTTCACTAAAATCGGTTTACGGGAAGTACGTCAAAAATTAATTGTACGATTTGATGACTCTGTGTAGTTAGATAAAGTCATTTAATTTAAAAGAAAATTTTCTGTTAATGATCTTTTTGTAGCCTTGGTGTTGTGAGTTAAGGAATCTCGCTTGATACAGTGGCGGGTTCGATCCCCTTTGGTTTGCCGAGGATTCCTGGGGAGTGATAAATGTGATATTGTCCCAGGGTCCGTAAATAAACCGGTTGTCTGGTAACTCCCAGCCAATAAGAACTTGGCAGCCTATGATCCGGCAATTTTCCTGCTCCACGATCAATAAAGAGCGACTTATACATAACATTATGAGAAAAATAAAGATAGACGCCGTAAAAATAAAAAATCTATTAAAAAATTAAATAATTAAAAAATTTATGATAAAAATTGCAACAGTTTTATAAATATCAGATTCAGGGCACGATTATAAATACTTTTCCTAAGTTAATTCGAGTCTCTCGTTCATATAAATTTAACTTTTTATCTCCGAACACTAAAGCAAACTAGCCACATATTATTGATTTTTTAGGAAGTAATTAAATGAGTTTTTTTTTGACAAATTTTATCAAAAAAATTAAAGAAAAGGAAATTGAAATTACTAAAAGTTAATCGCAGTAAGGAAACATTCACAAATAACATAACGCAAAGATTCAGGATTTTTGATCCCCTATTCTTCATCTAAAAAATTATAATAAAAATACATTGACTGTAACGCTAATATTCCTTCCCTTCTGCTTGAGCATTATACAGGGTGTTTCAAATTAAGTGTCCACCATTGTTAACTTTTTTAATATTAAAGATAGAAAAAAGTTTAAATTGGCAAACTAGTAGAATTTTTGATGCTATTTAAGATGCTTAAATCAAAAAAAATCGAACATCGAGTTTTCGAGTTTTTTCAAAAAGTTAGCAATGGTGGACATTTCACTTGGAACGCCCAGTATATACTTTAAGAATGGTCCTCATCAGTTTTTTTTAAAATTATATTGCAAGTAAGAAAAAACTATACACATCTAATTATAGAATAGTTACAAAATAATTTTCTTTATTTTTTTATATAATTATATATGTAATTGATTTTGCTTTTTTGTATTTATAAATTTGATCATCACTCTTTGTTTTACAAATGAATTTACCAATTTATGGAATAAAAACCATTTTAAATATAATTTTTGTAGATCGCTTCATCAAATTTGTTTTAAATTTAAAATTTTATGAACCATTTGTCAATTTTGTTAACATTTTCTTTTCCATGATTTTCTTATGTATAGCAACCAAGTTCAGGGAAATATAAACTAAACCATCTTTTTCACGCATATTTTTTGGAGATGTTGATACAGAAGAAGAAGTAGATGAACTATCACTAAATTTATTTTAGTTAGTCTTTAATACACTTATAGCAAGCACGGAACAGGTATAAACACTACTTACAAGACGATAAGGCTCAAAATGTAGAAAATATCCTGGCAAAAGACGAAATTACGCTATAAACAGCGTATGACTGCTGATTCCTAGGAAAACTGTGACGTAGCTCTGACGTCACGGCCGTCATGACACCGAGTTACCAGACAACCGGTTTATTTACGGACCGTAATATTGTCCTACCCCGGATGAGGTCGGATATCTCGTGAAGGCGGACTTTGTACTCCTTCAGTCGGTAGGCCATTCTAAGGGACAAAAGAACCGGATAAAAAGACACCCGGTCTGGGGTTCCAAAGGGGGCCAATGACCCGTGCAACTAGGCGTTCCGAAATGGCGGCCTTAGTGTCGGCGAAATAGTCACGGTTACCAACCAAGAAAAAAAAGGATCTTTTTTTTTGGTCATTAACTTTTTTCAATGCTGATGGCTAATTTCAAAACTTTTACCTAAAAATCTGCGCCGAAAAAGGAGTAAAAGTATATAAATAAATAAGGAAAGCCAAACTGGAAAATCACCCACTTTTTCGCATTTACTAAGGGTGTTCAAAAGTTTTGTTTAGAGCTTAAAACATTCTATTCATACAAGCTTATAAAGAGCTAAACTTCTATTTTCCCGTACAAACCTTTTACGTAAGTAATATTATTCAGCTTATAATAGCATGCATGTTTGAATTCAATTTTCCTGCATTGGAATAAAAGCAAAAGTACTTGAACCATATTTATATTATAATGAGATAGAAATTCCACTTGTAGAACGTTGAAAATGGAACAAAACCGTGTCAAGATATGACGCAGGGGCGGGTTGCTGCATACGTAGTAAAACAATATTGTCAAGATGATTAAAATATAGTTTTGAAAACAAGTATGTACTAACGCACTAAAAATTTAAAATAAAATTTGTTTTTCTGATAATAATTATTCTATGCCCCGTACTAAACTTTACGTTTGTAGTATTTTTAGCTCACACCCCGCTAACTCGACATAAAACGTCGCGAAGGCGGAAAAAATGCAATATGCATTGACCCGACCTGAGGGACAAATTATATCACGTTCATGGGTACTGTTTTTCGTTTTATCTGCCTGCGTTTTGTTTTTATTCTCGTAGTTTCTTTTGTATTTGTGGATGTCGCCACTAATGTGAAAGCATACGGTATCGCAGGCATTAATTTTTAATTTTTCTTACCAAAAACGTAAGATGAGATTCATATACCGTCTCTGTAGCTTTATAAAAGTGTAACATTGACGATTCAGTTTTCTGAAGAGTCCCTTAAGGACGAAACAGTTAACTGTCAACACTTAAAAGGTGTCCATTAGATCCTGGACCCCCGTTAGCCACAAAAATTGTTGTTTTCTTCATTCACGGGTACTAAACTTTACGTTTATAATAATTATTATATGGCCAACGGATTATATATACGGATAAAGGTGCCGATGTTGTTGGTGATAGAATACAGTTTCAATTCCTCTACATCATCGAAACGTTCGATCTTAGTAATTTCTAGCCTGTTGGTGGGTGTGCTTTCGGGCTGTTCGGCCGTCCTCGTTGAAAATTCGTTCTCGACGTTTCGCCATCTCGAGTGGATGGCATCTTCAGGAGATGTTGTCTGTTTGTCGGCTTCTCGGAGACTGGTGGTTAGTCTATCGCGGGCTCTGGTGGGCGGGGCGTATTTCAGAGCTGGTCGATGATTGGTGACTTTCCCGAGATTCAGTTTTGTTGTTGTAAGTAAGCCGTTTAGTGTTTTTAAGAACCGGTACCCATGTTCTGTTAATTTTAAGAGTTTCTTCAGATCTGTTGAAAAACAGAGCCAACTGTCGACTCGGACACACGGAAAAATCCGCAGTTGCAGACCACACACTAAACAATGAAGACCACCGAATTAAATTCGAAGACACACAGGTTCTCTGCTCCTCCTCTTCATACTATCCAAGACTCTACAGAGAAGCAATCGAAATTCATAAACACCAGCAGAACTTCAACAGATCTGAAGAAACTCTTAAAATTAACAGAACATGGGTACCGGTTCTTAAAAATGGTTCGCTTACAACAACAAAACTGAATCTCGGGGAAGTGACCAATCACCGACCAGCTCTGAAATACGCCCCGCCCACCAGAGCGTATTTAACCTACGCCCGCGACAGACTAACCAGCAGTCTTCGAGAAGCCGAAAAACAGTCAATATTTCCTCAAGATGCCATCCACTCGAGATGGCGAAACGTCGAGAACGAATTTTCAACGACGACGGCCGAACAGCCGGAAAGCACACCCACCATTGGACGATGGTCGCGAAAGCCTTTCACAATTTGTTCTAGCCTGTTGTTATGTAATCTATCAATGACTGACCGCTGATAGAAAAGTATTTTTTCCAGTTTTTCAAAATTTTTAAATAAAGAGTAAAAAGTTGAGTGACAGAATACATCCCTGTTTAACCCCTCCAGGTAGTTGGAAGTCTGGAGAAGTCCATTATATTATTTTGACAGTGCTCTGCATGCACAAACTTATCGAGTTTCGTGTTTTTTCATTTTACTGGACTTCAATCAATACCGCAAAAATAAAATGAAAAATCAATTAAATAAAATTAAGATGATATAAACCTTAGATTAATAAACAAACACTGTTAGTCTGAGATATAAACTAAATGAAAAAGCGAAATTTGGATGTTAATACGTGCTGTTTTTTAGTTTTGCATATACAGCTGGAATAAAACAATAGATAACTTTTAAAGCAAACTTTTAAAGTCGAGTGACAGTATATATATCCCTGTTTAATTCCTCTAGGTAGTTGGAAGTCTCAAGAAGTCGATTATTGTATTTTGACAGTGCTCTATATACAGAAACTTACCGAATTTAATGTTTTTACAGTTTGCAACACTTTATCAATACCGCAAAACTATTAAATAAATTTAAGATGATAAATAGATACACACTGTGTACATTAATTTTCAGCCGATGAGCAAAAATTGATTGATTCATGGTACATAAACATTATTGGTTCAGACAAAAAAGTTTTGTGGCTAAGCTGTTTTAGAAAAATTTTGTTTCTTTTGTATTTTCCATGGGCAGCTCGAAAACTGTTCACCCACGGGGGTCCAAGATCTAATGGACACCTATCAAGTGTTGATAGTTAACTGTTTCGTCCTCAAGGGACTTTTCAGAACACTGCATGGTCAATGTGACACTTTTGTAAAACAGATACGGTATATGAATCTCGTCCTACGATGTTGGTAAGAGAAATCACATAAGTGGCGACATCTACAAATACAAAAGAAACTACCAGAGTAAAAATAAAAGCAGGCAAATGAAATGAAAAACAGCACTAATTATATCAAGTCAGCGGAGCGTGAGCCAAAAATACTACAAAAGTGAAGTTGTATTTTTCCGTGGGCAGCTCGAAATCTGCATACCCACGGGGGTCCAAGATCTAATGGACACCTATCAAGTGTCGACAGTTTCTTCCTTAAGGGATTCTT
Source organism: Aspidapion aeneum (assembly GCA_963576565.1). Classification (NCBI taxonomy): domain Eukaryota; kingdom Metazoa; phylum Arthropoda; class Insecta; order Coleoptera; family Brentidae; genus Aspidapion; species Aspidapion aeneum. The sequence goes on from OY755043.1 coordinate 114,801,687, forward strand.
TGGAGCACAGTTATCCTAAGTCCAGGATCAATAATATGAAAGGAATCTCTAGAGGTAAAGTCAAAGATTTTCGGGCTGTTCTTAAAACAGGGACATTGGGTAGCGTTCAAACATCCATGTTTTTGTCTTACTTTAAATATTATCAGTACGACATTGTCAGACCCAAAATGGAAGAGCGAAAAATAAATGGGATAGACGATAAAATTTTAAACGAGAGATGGATATCCTGTTGTAGTATGGAATTAGGGGCCACCTTTAAATTACGTGACGCAAAAAACTCACTTTCCTTTCTCTTTATCTTATCTCTTTTAGTGTAAAAAGTATAACGTATCCTCTACGAGCGTTAAGCTTCGTACAGACCTAAGGATTTTGGCGAATAACGAACAGAGCAAGGAACTGAAGAGAAAACAGAGCAGCGAAGGATTTTTTTTATTTCGACTATCAGAACAACGAACGAAACGTTTGTATATATATATATATATATATATATATATATATATATACATATATATATACATATATATATTTATCGGTTTCACAACGTTCTACGTCTTCCGATACCCAATCTCCACTCGTTTCTATTTGCCCATAATTCATCATCTAGGCCTTCTCTACAGCTTCTCCTTGGCCGTCCTCATTTTCTTCGGTCAGTTGGTTTCCATTGTAGTATTTGTTTAGGTAGTCTTTCATCATTCATTCTTTGTACATGTCCGTACCACACCAGTTGTTTTGTTCTTATATCATACACTAAAGTACGTTCACCCACTGTCATAATTTCTCTTATTCTTTGATTTGTAACTCTTTCTCTTTTTGATTTCCCTGCTGCTCTTCTCCAATAGTCCACCTCCGTAGCGGAAAGCATTTTTTCTGTTCTATCCTTGATTGGCCATACTTCTGAGCCGTATGTAATAATACTTTTTACAATGGTGTTATATATAGGCTTTTTGTTATGTTTTGATATACTCTGGTCCCAAATTATTCCATTTAATAAAGTTATTGCTTTTCTTCCTTGTACGTTTCGATCTTCTATAGCTTTGTCTAGTGTTCCGTCAGCTGTAATTTTTAGACCTAAGTATTTATACTCATCGCAGGACTGAATTCGCTGCCCGGTATTTAAGATTAGATCCCGTTTCATTCAACCGATACACATATACTCTCTTCTCTCTCTTATTGAGATTAACCTCTAGTCCCCACTTATTGTGCTCTTCTATTAGTTTTCGTGTCATATATTCGAGGTCGTCATAATCCTGAGCCACTACTATCTGATCATCGACGAAACATAAAATATACAAGGTGGTTTCGTCCAACGGAATTCCCATGTTTTGGCATTTTCTCTTTCATATTTTAAGGACTTGTTCCAAGTATATCTTGAAGAGCGTAGGCGAGATACAGCAACCTTGTTTAAGACCTTTATTTACTTGAAAGCCTTTAATTAGTTTTGCTTTTACTTTAACTTTTGCCTTACTATTGCGGTATAACTCTTTGATGGCCTTAATTAGTTGTACACTTATATTTGTGTTTTCCAACGCTTTCCAAAGTATATTTAGTGGTATACTATCATATGCCTTCTGCAAATCGACGTAAAGCAGATGCAGCTCTTGTCCGTATGCCATTTTCTTTTCAATAACTTGGGTTATACCAAAAGAGATGATCTGAAGTCGATCTACCGGCCCTGAAACCAGCTTGTTCTTCGAAAGGTTTGTGATGTTCCATTAAATGTTGTTAGTTTTCTTCATTCAAAATTCAAATGTCAAACCAGAAATATGAAAGTGCGCAGCCGAATTTCATTAGGGTCACTGCATCCTGGAAGCCTGACTCAGGCTGTCAGGATACAGTGACCCTAAATTTCAAGGGACACCATGGGATCTGTGAGTCGTCCATTGTGTGGTTATCTTTCCCTAAATTCTTCTCGGATAGACAGACAATGGACAATAATTTTGTTTCTAAATTTTCACAATAGTAGATTGGTTCGTCAAAGTTATCTAAAGGTACAGATTAGTTGCACTTACAATTTTTTTACACTAAAAGTTAATTGTTTTAATGTTCGTTTTCATGGGGCATGTATAGGTGCCATTATTGAATATTTACACATAAATAGTACACTTAAATCCACGCTTACACTTTAATATAAAATACAAAAATAAATAATAAAAAAATAAAATTTGGCTTAGATATCTGAATAATTTAAAAACAAAGGAAAATAATAAAACTAGAAAAAAAATATTATTTTGTGGTCATTAATTGAAAAAGGTTTACATAAATAATTGAAACATGCCCTTTTAAAAGTTTTGAAAGACTTTTTATGGAATTAGGTAGTTTGTTGTATAGCTTAATAGCTTAATAGCGGCGTATACAGGGCTTTTCTCAGTAATTGTTAATCTGTGCTTTGGGTGTATATACAAGCTATCTTTATGCCCTGTATTACAGGTTTTATTTGTTATGTATTCTGAGAATAAATTAGGATTTTTACCTAAAAACAATATACACTCTAAGATGTAGATTCCTGGAACAGTCAAGTAAATATTTTCCCTAAATTTATTTCTACATGATTCCGTTGCTCTTAGTCCGAATATTATTCCGAGGGCTCGATTTTGCATTATAAAAACGTCTCCAATATGGCTGCTTTGTACCCAGAAAAGTATGCCATATTTTATGTTTGAATAAAACATAACATAATAAACAGATCTTAATGAATTTCGATTTTTAAAAAATTTACCAAGGACTCTAAGTGCATAGCTTGCAATTCCTAATTTTTCGCATAATTCTTTAATGTGAGTATGAAAGTTAAGATCTTTGTCAAATGTCACCCCTAAAATTTTTGTACTATTTTCAAAATTTAATTTATCACCTTCAAAATTTAAATCTTCTGGTATTGGTAGGTTAATATTAGTAATAACTACTGTCTTGGTCTTCTCAGTATTTAAGACAAGCTGGTTTTTAACACAACAATCCTTCACATCATCTAGAACTTCAAAATATTTTTCATGTGTATTTTCACCTTTATAGATTGGAATAACCACATTTGCATAATCTGCGTAGTTTGCGATAGAGTTTGGATCTTTGGTAACGTCCTTTAGGTCCTTTAGATATATTATGAGTAGTCGTGGGCCAAGTATACTACCTTATGGTATTCCTGTCGTAACGAAATTGGTTTCTGAGACAAAGTTAGAGAGAGCTTTGATGTGTGATTGTTACTTATTGTAGGCCTTTTAGTTAAGTATGATCGAAATAAGTTCCAACTTTGATCTCTTACCCCTCTTAAGATTCCAACTTCGCCAGAAGTATATTGTGGTTTACGGTATCAAACGCTTTTGATAAATCTAAGAAAAGTCCATAAGCTGCTCCTTTTGATTCGAGAGTTGATATTATTTTTTTATTAGGTTCTAAGAGAGCAAATTCTGTGAACTTTTTTGGAAAAAATTTGAAAATCGTTAAATAAGAGTTTGTTGATATAGACTAGTCACAATAAAAAAGAAAAAATCTTATAATTTTTCCCTTAATCCAAGACTGAGAAGGAAAAAATACTTGAATTTTTAGCCAATAAAAATATTAAAGGATTAATCTAAACACAATCGGTTTTTCTAAATCTAAAATAAAGAAATATTTCATTGACACGAATCTTTTCATTTTATCTAATTATACTAGCGTAGCCTAGTCTACTAAAATCAATCAATAGTTCGTCCGGTTATATAGTAGGGAGTCAATACACAAGGTTTGAAAGAGTTGTTTTATTTTTGTGAGGCGCATGGTTTTATATTTTTTGGTGATGGCGTTTAGATTATCTTTTTAAAATTGTTATTCACTAAACACGCAAAACAGAGGGCTTTATCTACGTTTAGTCCTTTTAAGAAAAATTCAGCGAAAGAACATTTAAGTGATTCATCGTTTCAGTGTTAAAGGAATGGACTATGGGCTGCCAGTAGTTACGTATTTACACCTAAAAATACCCACGGTACCTTACAATAGCAATTAGCAGCAATTAGCAATATTAATGGGCATAAGTCTATCCTTTTTACAGTCCATAAGATAAAATATCCTGATTGGTTATACTTTTACAAATGTATAATATTTTATTCGTGTATTCGCCATGCCAAATCATCAGCGCACACTTGACAAAAATGTTGCCTATGTACATTTGTCGGAGATGCATTTTTCGATTCGTTATTTTTGAATGATTGCATCGAATGCCACTCATTGTGTAAATCGGTAACCGGGAGTATTGGAATATTACGTATGTGGAAAAAATTATAACGGATGGGAATGCAGCGAACAATTCGCGGAATGGCTGGGACTTACGAACCTGTTTGCAAACGCGTTGGTGACTCTGTCCAAACTGGTATTTTGTTTGCCATTAGTTTCGTTGCTCTGTTTATCGATCGTTGAAATGTTCAGGTCTGTACGAAGCTTTACGTATTTTGTATGATGTTAAATAAATGTTTACTAAGACACAGCAAAACAGCATCATTCTTTTTTCAGTTTTAAATTCAGTCTGAACCAAAACGCCGACTTTAAAAAAAAATAGATGTCCAAAAGGTAGATACTTTTAGCTTTAGAGTCCCATAATTTTTAAGCCGGATTCCCTGTTCTGTATTTCGTTGATAAAAGTAAAATGACCAACATAAAATCCTTAGGTATATATTTAATACCGGCTTTTCTTCACATTTTATCTTTTTAAACATCATAGAGACGCCTCGAAACTTAATTACAAAACACAAATCTTAAAGTTTTAGAGTCCCCAGACTTGGCCTTACATTCCACATCATATTAAATCCCTGGCTGAGATTTACTGAGTGTTAAAGTTGTGGAGACGTAATCTGTAAACTTTCCTAAATAAATCTTTCGAATATATATATAGTGTCTCCTATTTTTAAATTTAAAAGAACTTTAGATAAGTTGGTTCTTTTAGATATTATAAAGCTAGATATAGAATCGGACGACTATAAGCGGTATCGCAAAAAAGCGGCTGTAATTTAGCGGCCCTTTTTCCAACAAGTGGTACGCCGAACGCTCTGGAGAAATACATTTCCATTTACAAATATATAGATTCGCATTTCTTACAGCGAAACTCGCAGTCAAATTTCGGCCGCTTCTTCGCAGTATTGCTTTATTGAACAAAAAAATTATTTTAGGTGAAACATTATTAAGACTTGTATTTCTAAGCATAATTCATAAACCTTTCACACTTGTATTTAAAGATGTAATAGTACAAGACCAGTTTGGGTGAACTGCTGGGGGCCTTGGAGGATGGCGGAAAGGTGTATGCTTTTTATACTGACGTATTTAATGCCTTCGACAGGGTAAATCATGATTTTCTATTTAATTGAAATATGCTTCGGTAGTGTGGAACCCTAGATAAAATGCGCCCATGTTTCTTAAACCATATAATAGAAAAATTATGGAGTTAATTGGTTTCACAGAAGATCACAAGCGAATGCATTTGCACAGTTGACTTTTTTGTTGATTTGACTAGGTTTCTTACGGCACCGGCATTAATAGATTGTGATTTTACAATTTAGTATATTTGTATTTAGTTTAGGATATGTTTATTAAATGTTCTTTTTATTATGGTTTTGTTTAGTGTAACTTGAAATATTTCCTAAACATGTTTAGAGAAATGGCATAGACAAAATGGCGGTTCTTCCATAAGTGCACATGTGCACGTGCACTTATGGACACACCTTAATTTTACTTGGAAAAAATATTAAAATATGATTATTCTATAATTTAATTAATAATTTCATCATAAAGTATCAATAAACTCCAAAAGGAATTTACTAAAGACTTGAATACTTTCTAGAAATTAATACCCGGTATGTATGTATTTGTATTCATGTTTAAACCAAAATACGGTGGATGGCGGATGCGCTATGATCTCTACATAGTTACTACGAATATAATTCATTGTTTAACTGAAACCGAATTTTATGCATCGTAGATGTTACATCGCATTCTAATTACGAAATATACAAAGAGAGGACGACATTTCTCTATAGAATGTTACAGTACGTAGAATCCTTTGGTTGTGCTCTTATACAGAAATTAGTTTCAATGCCTCCCGCACCCCCGTGATGCCCCACGCGTCCACGGTTAGCGTTGCCTGTTACAGCACCTTACGTACACTTTTAATTAATGCTATTAGACAACTTGACGTTATCGGTCGGGCGGTTTGTTTTGATTTCGACGATTTCGTAGTTACGAAAATGGCGGACGCTTCTAATTCTGATAGCATTAGCGTGCAATATTTAAGGACAATTAAATTTTCTTCTTTACCACAATGAGTGAGAATAGATTAACTTAAATTAATTAAAACAAGTTTCGTTGCTAATCGGGTAAAAAGGAGTTTGTGTTTCTCTCATATTTTTCCGTGGTTAGCTTGAAAGCTTCTCCTCAAGTGTCGGATTGACCAAGCAGTGTTCTAAGGAGTCCCATAAGGACGAAACAATTAACTCTCAACACTTATTAGGTGTCCATTAGATCTTGGACCCCGTGAGGTTAAGCTTTGAAGCTACCCACGGAAAAATATGAGAGAAACAAAAACTCCTTTTTACCCAATTAGCCATGAAACTTGTTTGATTTATAAATATAATAATAATAGGTAACTGATATCTAACTTAATATCTAATTCTTTAATTATTTGCTCTAAATTATATGATATGATGGCCCACTTGATGGCCCAAAATTTTTCGCCTGCGCCGCAATTTTTTTTTGTGTGTGTTACATGTAAACTGGATCATTCAAAAAGGTTGCTAACCTCTGGAGAAACACATCAGCTAAATTTATACAGGGCCTCTATCGCGTCTAGGAGAATAAGTTTTCCAGTTCGGTTGACAGGCGAAGGACACAAGAAACGTGCGTATGAATACATTTTCGAAAATATTTTCTATACTTTGTTTACAACCTTCACATTTTATTATTGGAGGAAATACTAAAATGTTTTGTTTTTGGAAATATATTATAGCGTCTACTTTAAAGAAGAAATGGAGACTACAAAAAAAATTACAAGTTTATTATAGGTACAGTCAAGCCTTTAGAACTCGAACTTGAAAGATATAGTTAGATAGTTACTCAAAACTCAGGTGATAAAGATTCTATGGGATTCCCTATCCTAAAAATCGCTAAATGACGTTTTTTAGAATCTCAAATCAAGGTGTGGCTTTTTCGTATCTTTATGGCCCCACCATACTGTAACTCGGTGCTTTTGTTAATAAAATGTATAGTATGGGAGATAAGAATTTTCAAAGTATGGCAATTTTAGTCCTATGGGATTCCCTATCTTAAAAATCGCTAAATGACGTTTTTACGAATCTGAACTCAAGGTGTGGCTGTTTCGCATCTTTATGGGCCCACCATACTGTAACTCGGTGCTTTTGTTAATAAAATGTATAGTTTGGGAGATTTAAATTTTCAAAGTTTGGCAATTTCGGTCCTATGGGATTCCCTATCTTAAAAATCGCTAAATGACGTTTTTTCGAATCTGAACTCAAGGTGTGGCTTTTTCTCATCTTTATGGCCCCACCATACTGTAACTCTGTGCTTTTGTTAATAAAATGTATAGTTTGGGAGATATACATTTTCAAAGTTTGGCAATTTCGGTCCTATGGGATTCCCTATCATAAAAATCGCTAAATGACGTTTTTTAGAATTTCAACTCAAGGTGTGGCTTTTCGCATCTTTATGGCTCCACCATAATGTAACTCGGTGCTTTTGTTAATAAAATGTATAGTTTGGGAGATATGAATTTTCAAAATTTGGTCATTTTGGTCCCATGGGATTCCATATCCTAAAAATCGCTAAATGACGTTTTTCCGAATCTCAACTCAAGATGTGGTTTTTTCGCATCTCGATGACCCACCATATTGTAACTCGGTGCTTTTGTTATTAAGATGTATAATTTCTGAGATATGAATTTTCATAGTTTGGCAATTTTGGTCCCATCGGATTCCCTATCCTAAAAATCACTAAATGACGTTTTTCCGAATCTCACCTCAAGGTGAGGCTTTTTCGCATCTCTATGGCCCCACCATATGGTAACTCGGTGCTTTTGTTAATAAAATGTATAGTTTGAGGGATATGAATTTTCAAAATTTGGCAATTTCGGTCCTATGGGATTCCCTATCTTAAAAATCGCTAAATTACGTTTTTTAGAATCTCAACTCAAGCTGTGGCTTTTTCGCATCTTTATGGCTTCATCATACTGTAACTCGGTGCTTTTTTTAATAAAATCTATAGTTTGGGAGATATGAATTTTCAAAGTTTGGCAATTTTGGTCCTATGGGATTCCGTATCCTAAAAATCGCTAAATGACGTTTTTTAGAATCTCAACTCAAGCTGTGGCTTTTTCGTATCTTTATGGTCCCACCATACTGTAACTCGGTGCTTTTGTTAATAAAATGTATAGTTTGGGAAATATGAATTTTCGAAATTTGGTCATTTTGGTCCCATGGGATTCCATATCCTAAAAATCGCTAAATGACGTTTTTTCGAATCTCAACTCAAGGTGTGGCTTTTTCGCATCTTTATGGCCCCACCATACTGTAACTCGGTGCTTTTGTTAATAAAATGTATAGTTTGGGAGATATGAATTTTCAAAGTTTGGCAATTTTGGTCCTATGGGATTCCCTATCCTAAAAATCGCTAAATTACGTTTTTTAGAATCTCAACTCAAGCTGTGGCTTTTTCGCATCTTTATGGCTTCATCATACTGTAACTCGGTGCTTTTTTTAATAAAATCTATAGTTTGGGAGATATGAATTTTCGAAATTTGGTCATTTTGGTCCCATGGGATTCCATATCCTAAAAATCGCTAAATGACGTTTTTCCGAATCTCAACTCAAGGTGTGGTTTTTTCGCATCTCGATGACCCCACCATACTGTAACTCGGTGCTTTTGTTATTAAGACGTATAATTTCCGAGATATGAATTTTCATAGTTTGGCAATTTTGGTCCCATCGGATTGTCTATCCTAAAAATCACTAAATTACGTTTTTCTGAATCTCACTTCAAGGTGAGGCTTTTTCGCATCTTGATGGCCCCACCATACTGTAACTCGGTGCTTTTGTTAATAAAATGTATAGTTTGAGAGATATGAATTTTCAAAATTTGGTCATTTAGGTCCCATGGGATTCCATAACCTAAAAATCGCTAAATGACGTTTTTCCGAATCTCAACTCAAGGTGTAGTTTTTTCGCATCTCGATGACCCCAGTATAATGTAACTCGGTGCTTTTGTTAATAAAATGTATAGTTTGGGAGATATAAATTTTCATAGTTTGGCAATTTTGGTCCCATCGGATTGCCTATCCTAAAAATCACGAAATGACGTTTTTCCGAATCTCACCTCTAGGTGAGGCTTTTTTGCATCTTTATGGCCCCACCATCCGGTAACTCGGTGCTTTTGTTAATAAAATGTATTGTTTGGGAGATATGAATTTACAAAGTTTGGTAATTTTGGTCCTATGGGATTCCCTATCCTAAAAATCGCTAAATGACGTTTTTCAGAATCTGAACTCAAGGTGTGGCCTTTTCGCATCGCTATGGCCCCACCATACTGTAACTCGGTGCTTTTGTAAATAAAATGTATAGTTTTGGAGATATAAATTTTCAAAGTTTGGCAATTTTGGTCCTATGGGCAGTAGCAGATCCAGGGGCACGGGGGCCCGGGCACCCCCCCCTTCCTGACATTAGTGACATTACATTTTTTTTAGCTCGACGGAAAAAATTCCGCAATTTTTAACAAAATTTACGCACAACATAACTTATTAAAAAGTATTCTAAAAATTTGCGCCTGCATAGCATTTCCTATGCCTTTCAATTTTTATTTTAGACCTAAGACAACATGGAAAAGATATATTCTGATTTTTGCTTCCTCCTTGGCCCCCCCCCCCCTCGAAATCCTGGATCCGCCACTGTAAAGATTTGAAGTTAATTGTGATATCACCAGAGTGTGGCATTCCAGGACTGAAGGTTATATTGAAACAGTTACCATTTCTAAGGAAATAAATAAAATCGAAAAAAGCGGAATTATAAGAAATCTGCATTCTTTTATATTTTTCGGTGAGCATGAGTCTTGCCATCTATAATCTTTGGTCTGGCCGAACGAAAATCTCAGATGAGCGTAATACATAATATGCCATATGTTAAAAATCAATGTAGGCGCACAAATTGTGAAAGGCTTTCGCGGCCATCGTCCAATGGTGGGTGTGCTTTCGGGCTGTTCGGCCGTCGTCGTTGGAAGTTCGTTCTCGACGTTTCGCCTTCTCGAGTGGATGGCATCTTCAGGAGATGTTGACTGTTTGTCGGCTTCTCGAAGACTGGTTGTTACGGGTCAGACGACCCACACTTCCTTCTTACAAATTTTTCATAGAAGAAATAAGTTTTGTTTACCTATTTGTGTTTTTCCAAAACCTGATATAATCTTACCTGAAAATATTCTGGTCTGATCAACGCTAAATTGTAAAGCAGCCAAAACACCCTGTGTATTTAAGACATCTAAGCCTCCTAGGATGGGACTTTCTTCTATTTATGGAAATAAATAGGCATTCTTAAGGTACAATAAACGGAGACACTGGAAAGTAAGTCTTAGTCCTTTATTTTGTAAAAATACCTAAGGTTTACATTTTACCGAACTAGGTAAACAAACCCAAAAATATCCCTTTTCACGAAAGTCTTAAATCACTTTGTCAGAAAATCATTGGACATTGATTCACCTTTTGACCTCATTTCAGCCCTCACTTCCCCTCAAGAACTCTAAAAATGTTCATATATTTCACTTAATTTTTATTAAAATTTTGTAAACAAACACAAATATCTGTCAAGGTCAAGGTGAAACCTAGGGAATTTTGGTGCCAGGCCATGTGAATTTTAAAACTGACAGATCTTTTAACCTCTTTTTGAGTTTTTCCTTGGTAGGAAATCAAAAACAGGAAAGCATTTTTGCTGATTATACCTAAGAGAATTTTCTTTAAGTTGATTTATAGTGGCGACTTTAATGTTTATAAAGTCCACAGGCTGATTTGTCATATTCTGTTATTTCTAAAGAATATATTCTCTTAAAATCTCAACACCCCGAGCTGAATACTCGGTGCAACACTAAGGCCAAACTTCAACCGGTAAGTCCAATGCTTTTATAACTTTAATTTCACTTAACCATATTTGCACTGGTTTCTTTTAGCATGTAGCAATATTATTTAATATTTCACTGATCACTTTATTTCACCGCTTTAATGCATGGCTATTTTTCTCGCTTGTAGAGGCCTTCTTTTCTCAGACAAGTGGAGTGATTTTGCCCAGCAGTACTGCATGTAAGGAAATCTAACTTCTTGAGTGATTTCTGGAGGTTCATTTGCAACTGGTCAGGCCGATGGACATAGGATGCAGCTAAGTAGTGACTGAAACAAACAGTACAAATAAAGACACCATTGAATAAGCCTATATTATTCTTAAACAGCCAGGATAAATTGTATTTATCCTTATTATTACTTACCTAGTTCATTTATTTGGAACTGTATCCTTGCACCAATGTGAATGTCTATGAGTGGGTGTGAATCAAGGGACTAAACTACGGCCTTAACAACAAATAATTCTAATTACACTGTAAACTGTGGTGCACCCCAGGTATTAAAATTTATTTTTACCATTATGAATAGACACTATGAACTCCTATTTTAGGACCTTTTTTTTTTCAGCCCTAATAATGTAAATAAATAAGGTTTGGTTACAAAAACACAAGGTGGTTTTTATTCTGCTTGAACTGTGCCAAATTATAAATATAACCCTAACTGTCCTGGATGCACAGCATCAATACAAACAAAGAAATTAGATCAAACTAGAGTAGACTTACCATGGGACCGATCCTTACGGGTTGTCCACAAACATTTACATCCACTCCCTGTGAGCTTATATTATTTTTGTTGTCTAGGGGTGCTTGGCCTTTACAAGTTAACAAATAAGTACCCCGATGGTACTTCACTGGATGGTATTCTACATAGATTTAGTCGTTTGTGCGATTGACCGCCCAGGGCGGTATCATGGTGGTTAGTCTGTCGCGGGCGCAGGTTTTATACGCTATGGTGAGCGCCGACAAACAGTCAATATCTCATGAAGTTGCCATCCACTCGAGATGGCGAAACGTCGAAGACGAATTTCCAACGACGACGGCCGAACAGCCCGAAAGCACACCCACCAATGTAGGCGCAATTCATACTCTACATACCGGCACCGTGACATCACCGTACCGTCACCGCACCGTCACCAGTAAGTATACACACTAAATTAGATTACTTTACTAACATCCATAGCTCTGGTATGGATCTGTGGTATTAGCTCTGAGTTGATTATAAATTAGACCTATATTAATAATATTATAATATACCCAAGAAAATATCGTGTTTAGGTTTATCGTGTTGTCGCCTATGGTGTAAAAAAGTACTAGGTGTTTATTTTAATTTCAGTTACAGAAATAGGTATTAAATAAAACTAGCACGCGTAAAAAAAATTAAACTGCAAAAATGTACAGTTTATGCAGTGGCGGCTGGTGACGTCATAAATTGGGGAGGCAGAGATTTAAAATGCACGAAAAATTAGATAAAAAAACTTACCGAAACAATTTTATTTTAGTATTTTCCAAACAGGCAGCTTACTGGTGTAGTATTTAGTTTATTTGTTTATAAATAAAGTCCATTCGCCTTTTTTTATGGCCCCGTAGAGCAACCTCAAAAATCCCACATAATTTAAAGTCTATTAACCTACCAAGTATATGTCTATTTTTGTCACATTTTCATTATGTTCCGTAATGTTTTCCCAATAGGCACTATTCAATTGGCACCTAATATCAGTCTTGCCTAGTATAGAAAATTCTATGTGGTTATTTAAATAAGTAGCACTTACTTTGTGTCTTTTTAACTTTTTATTTCACTAAAGTGCTTGATATCACACATTCACTTTGTCACCCACGCAGGTTCACTTCGTGGATTGTTTATTACAAGACAAATAAAGCAAAAATAAACATTTATTTTTTCACAACCGCACAGTTTTCAGCATCGTATAATTTTCTATTAAATTTTCTATTATAAATTGGAACACCCCTTGGCATTAGTTGCACTAAAATTTTGGTTAATTTTTAGGTCCGGTCTATGTGGCCCTAAAGATTTTATTTGTGATCGGAGTTCATATGCTAACGTATTTAAATTTGCACCGTTAATTATGAAATCGACGGTATTTATTTCAATTTTATAAACGAACGATAACAAAAACGAACAATAACACGCGATCAAAACAAAGTCATACGTCTTCACTAAGGATAGAACCGGCTTCGTAGCAAGGGCAACGGCCGACTTTAACTAAAACAAACGTTCCTCCCGCCCCCGCTCGGGAACATCCAACCATACCCCGCTGAAAAACGGGTGAAATTGAAACTTTGCCACGCGCGGCGCTGCCGGCTTTTAATTATTTACGCTAAAAAATTTTTATTAATAAGAAGAACTAGACAATCATGTCGTAAAGGAAGATTTAACTTTTTTTCAATAAATCAATTAAAAATACTGCTTCTGGTCTAGTTTTGGAAGGGCACTGCCCCGTTGCCCCCCCTGTAGCAGCCGCCACTGCAGTTATGTTGTTTTTGATAGCGTGCAGTAAAAAAATTAAAATATTTGGTTCCTCCAAAACATTTACGCAAGGGGAATGAAAAAAAAAATGCACGCGTGCTTGTGTGTGCAAAAATCGATAAAATGTTTTAAGATATTTTTAATACAAGCAGTAAAACAATTTGGTGATTAACTTCAGAGACCATTGTTCCGTGAACAAGAAGCAACTAAAAAAAATAATTTTAAGGAAATATTAAAATTAAAGAAAGTCAAATATATTACTAATAGACTAAACGGGCGGGTATCTCTTAACACAGTGCGAAAATTGTTAAGCTAAGATATAATTAATTAATACCCTAAGAGTTTCTCGTTCTTGTATTGAGACACCGCACACATGCATAGATGAAAGTTTTCCGAAAATTTATGTATGGTCTTCGGTGGTTCAATGTTAAGCGCGTTTGCGTACAGAGCAAGAGATTCCGGGTTCAAGTCCCGGCCGAAGACGGAAAACTTTTTTCTTATTTTTCTTTCTTTAATTTCACTTGTTGTTTATAGATTCTGGTTCTTACATTATTTGCAATTTGGCATTTGAGGATTTTAAACAGTTGCTGGAACATAAGAATAAAGGAGCCTTTTTGAACGGTGAAGTTTGATTCTCTTTGCCATATTGGAATTTAAAATAATGGACAAAAAAATTACTTTATTTAAAAGCTTGTTCAGTTTAATGCAAAGTGCAATTTAATCCATTAGAATCGATTTTGTAGTTTGGAAGTTATAATAAATAAATTGGTAAAAAAAATTTTTTAGGTCACAAGCTTTAATAAAATGCACTAAAAATTTAAAAATAATTTTCTGACATTCTAATATTATCATAATAATAAAAGCGATGGCCGACTGATGGCAATTTTGACGATGTTAGCACGATAAGATATCCGTATCAATTAAATATCACTATTTGCAAGAATCAATCTAGCAGAAAAATGCAGAGGTACCAAACCCACCCAACCCGACCCAAGATACTCCAGCATTTCTCTGACATAGGTATGGCAATGGCATAACATTGCGGCACATCAAACATATTTTTGATAACCTGCTATGTTGAATATTCTTTAAGTGTTTAGATCACAAATTTAGATTAACTTATGCTTTGATTTGCGGCCATCGCTTTTATTATTATGATAATATTAGAATGTCAGAAAATTATTTTTTAATTTTTAGTGCATTTTATAAAAGCTTGTGACTTAAAAAAAAATTTTTGCCAATTTATTTTCTACTTTTTAGTCTCAGCTATTTACTCTATTAAATGAAAATATTTGTTCAATAACAGAACAGAAGAGTTTATTCTAGATTATAATGAAATCGCTGATCGTGAGTTGTTTGGAAACTCATTGTTCTATTGGGGGAAGGAGAGGGTGGGGTTGGAGGTAGAAATATATTTTTTGTTTGGGCTGTATTGCCATCGGACCTTTATGCATATACCAAATTTTATAAGTCATTTGAAGTGAAGTGTGTCAAAAACGCATTTTTTATGGATGGGGTGGGGGGTAGGGGTGGGAGGACATTTTTTTTTAATGTTGTATTGTCATCGGACCACTATGTGAATACCAAATTTCATCCAAATCGGATAATGGTGTGTCAAAAATTAATTTTTCTATGAAAGGGGGTGGGGGTAGGGGTGGGAGGATATTTTTTTCTTAATATTGTATTGTCATCGGATCACTATATGTATACCAAATTTCATCCAAATCGGATAACGGGATGTGTTTCAAAAACAAATTTTTCTATGGAAGGGGGTGGGGGTAGGGGTGGGAGGATATTTTTTCTTATTATTGTTTTATCATCGGACCACTATGTGTATACCAAATTTTATCCAAATCGGATGACGGGAAGTGTGTCAAAAATACATTTTTCTATAGAAGGGGAGGGGGTAGGGGTGGCAGGATATTTTTTTCTTAATGTTGTATTGTCATGGGACCACTATGTGTGTACCAAATTTCATCCAAATCGGATAATGGAAAGTGTGTCAAAAACGCTTCACAAAATTTGATAGTTAGATAGTTAGATAGTTAGTTAGACAGAACATCTGAAGCTAAATAAAAGCTTGTAATAAAAACATTTTGTCTGGTTTTTCTTGTCCACCCGATATTTATATTTTTAACTTTATTTACAGCAGCATTCCTGTGGTCTGGATAGCGTGCTGATGCGATGCGGGTTGAAAGTTTCTATTAAAATGTAATAAGGGTCTAAAATGCAGCGTTTACGTTCCGCATTTGAGGTCATTTTATACCTTGGCTGGGAAATTGAATTAAGGCATGGAGTTGATCTCAATCTAAATATGATTATGGTATTTTCTGCGGCGGAAAGCTGCCGAGCCAAGGTTATGGCTTATATCCGTGCTTTCAGCTTAGTCGACTCTAGGATTTTCATATGGCGAATAAATGCGAACGAACGCAAACAAATCAATTCGTTTGAATACAGTGAAACCTCCTATAAGCGGACACTCACGGTTTCGTCGTCGCAAAATCAAAATACTTTTCTTTTTAGCATTTTTATCAATGATATTCAAGATGTCATTGATGTTCTTATTTTGATGTTTGCTGATGATCTAAAAATATTTGTTTCCATTTCCAGCTTACATGATTGTCTCAGACTACAACAAAATCTTCAAAACATCAGTGAGTGGTGCGAAAACAATAATCTTCATCTTAACATTGATAAGTGCCACATAGTTTCAATCACAAGGAAAAATAATCCTATTACTTTTAACTACAACATTAATAATACAATTCTTTCTAGACAATTATCCATTCAAGATTTGGGGGTCTTATTTGATTCTGAACTATCCTTTTCTGATCATATCTACAATATTTCTCAAAATGCTTCTAAAATGTATGGCTTTATACTTCGCTGCTCTCATGAATTTCAAAATGTGGAAACATTAAAAACACTGTTCTTCGCATACGTTCGGCCTAAACTAGAATACGCATCAGCTATATTGATACCTTGGAAAGATACAAAGACGCTTTCTAAAATATCTTTATTTTAAAATTCATGGTTCTTATCCTCCGCTAGGATATCCTCATGACCAACTTTTAAATGAATTTAACGTGTCATCACTGGAAGCAAGGCGTACGTACTATCAGCAACTAATACTATATAAGGTATTAAATAATAAAATTGACTGTTCATGCCTCCTGGAACTTTTTAATTTTGCGGTTCCTCGATCAAATACTCGACGCTTTCAATCTTTCTACTTACCAACACCTAGGACAAATTGTCTTAAATTCTCTCCTCAACATGCCATGTGTAAATATTATAATAATATTACCACTGAGTACATTGGTATGCTTGAATGTGCTTTTAAAAAGATCATACCTCATTAATATTAATATTACTTACCGAATTAGTTATGCTTTTTAAATGTTTAAATTATTTTTTTGTTTTTTTTTCTTGTTACTCAATGACTGCATGTTTTAGATTTGTTTTCTCTTTTTTTTGTTAGGTAGTGGTTAGGTTAGGTTAGGTTATTTCTAACTTTTTTGTTGTTTTATATCTATTATTTTGCATTGTAATTTCAAACATTGTAATTTCAAACATTGTATAACTGTAAATTTTTCCACCAAATAATTGGGCTTTAGCCTGTTGGGTGTGTATGCAAATAAATAAATAAATAAATACGTTGTTTCCTCACACACCGTACCTCACCATATGTTTTTCAATGAACTATAATACAGGGCTTAAGTACAGTCAAACCCACAGCTCATCAGCTCACAACTCAACAGTACTGTTCAAATTTTACAACAGGACCAGAGAGGACATGACAGGACCCAATATTCACTATTGTATTACTACTGCTTTTGTAACAATATTCACTCAATTATGTATCTAAAGTTTATGCAAATAAATATGTAATCTACTCTACAATAGAACATAACAGGACACATCAGGACTCAAATGTTTTTAAGAGAGTGAACTTTTTGGTTTTTTTTTGTGGTCATCAAAGTCAAGAAAGTTCAACTTTTTTTTGTCATCTATTTTTTGATGTCATAAAAAAGTTTTTTTTTGGTAATAAGCTCAGAACAGTTCTGTAGAAGTTTCACAACAGGACTTGTAATAGGACTCGACAGGACCTAAGCTCTTTTGGATGCTGTATAAATTTTATGGTGTACAATAAGTTATAGGACACCACTGGACACTATACAGGACGCTACACTACACTACAGGACCAAGAATTTCTTTAAGAGTTCTGTAGGATGGTGTACAAATTTAATTCTGCTAATTTTTCTTTCTTCTCTAGATCTTTTTTTTAATCATTTTTAAAATTTTTCAACTGTTTTCAAATCAATAATTCATTCAGGAGGGACCCAGTCAGGATCATTGCCTGTATTCTAGTTTTGAAAGTTGCTTGCCTAGAATAGTAAAAAAGTCATAGTGAAATATTTCTTACAGTTTAACACAACTCTATGTTACCCATCTGCAAAAGGTCCACTCGAGCACAACAAAACGTCCTAATAGAAAATGTTGCCAAAATGGCAGTTACATATTTATCCAAAACAAACCTGACAAAAAACTTTCGAATATTTTAATTCATGCTCTGTTAAATCAGCTCTTAGAGCACTTATCCACTTTCTTTTCCCTTTTTTGAGCTGATACCTAGTTGTTCACTTATTGGAGTTGTCCGTTTAAGAGAGTTTCCGTTTAAGAGAGGGAAAAATATATTGTAAATACGCCAAAAGTATTTGCAGAGTGCGTTGTGGCCAACATACTACCTAATATTTATGCGCATGTCGTGCAGCGCTCCGTCCCGTTGTCAGAGGTTCGCGTCCGGTTAAAAGAGGTTTTAGAATTTTTTAACAAAAAAAAATTGTCCGCGTCCGGTTATTAGAGTGTCTAGATATAGGCAAAAGCTTGATTCCAACAAATTTGTTCGCACAAAAGGAGTGTCCGCATAAAGAAAATAATTTTTCTGGTGCGGAATGCTGAAACACAAGTTATAGGTTATATCCGTGCTTTTAGCTTAGTCGACTCTAGGATTTTCATATGGCCAATAAATGCGAACGAACGCAAACAAATCAATTCGTTTGAATATTGTCTAAGTACAGACTGATCTAAATTGAGAAGTTTTGGGGGACTTAAAGTAATTTTTCTGGTGCGGAAAATAGTGTTGCCTCCGAGATGAGAGCCAAGAGTATTGTTGCCGCCGAGACGAGAGAATTTTGCCTCTCGTCTCGTCTCGCCTTTTCTCGACGAGACGAGAGACTTTTTCTCTCGAATGAAAGCTCGAGACGAGACCCTCTCCTCGAGAGATTTTTGTTTCTCTCGTTCTCTCGACCAAAAAAGGTTGGTTTTATAAATTTTTACGATTTACCATCTGTTCGTATTGACCTATTATAGTTAGAGTTAAGCTGATATTTATATACTGTTTTTTTAAAAATAATATGTATGCGAAAATTGTCATATATTCCTTCCTTGACAACATGTATGCTCTGATACATTCATTATTTATGTTATTAATGCGTTATATCTGAAAATGCTGTAAATATTTTTAAAATAAAAAGGAACAAAAATTTAAAAATGCAGGATGTTTCTATTAAAAAAAGATCCCTCCTATCAAAATTTGATATTTACAAAAGGGTTTAATATTTTGGCCAGCAAGTTCTTTAAAGAAAACTAAGACATAAAACGTATTACTCATCTTTTAGTAGTTATTCAAAAAACTCTTAGGTTGGTTGATAAAAATGTCCCCTGTAGATAAAACTCCTATATTAGCACATCCATGGGACTTAAGAGCAGGTACAAGGGCCTTGCTGTTAAGGAGTACAATGTTAAAATCGGAGAACGTAACTTATTACCTTTAAATAAACAGTTTTATGTAAGTGTATGGCGAAAGGTAATTGAGCTAAACGTGTTTATTAATTTATTTTGTGATTATTATTGGCATAATGCCCAAAAAATAAAACAAATTATCATCCTATGTAAGTTGACGGGAAGGGATATAGGGACGAATTTTAATTATTTTTTACATCACATTAATCTTAAGCAAAAAAAAACACACATATATATTATGAACCGAAACAATGTGATACATTTATATTTTATAGTAAATTTATTTTAATCTGGTCATGAGATTAACTTCAAATGAGTTATTTTTACAGTTTTTATTTAAATTTAATTTACATAGGGAATTTTGCGAGGCAATTTGTTTGTTTATCTCTATTCAATATAACAGTTGTCTGTCTTAGCGATTTTCATTAAGTAAAAATCCAAGGAGTTTCTTAAGCAAAAGTGCAAAAATATGTGTTCTAATTATTATGGAAGAGAGAAATATAGGTGAGCCTTTACATTCATAAAAAAAAAATTACATAAACATATCACAAATTTATTGAGGCCTAATTTTTTAAAAGCTGAATTTTAAATATAATTATTTTCTTTGTGAGCCATTTATTTAAAATTTTAAAAAATGTACAAAAATGTACTTTTTTAATTATTTTTATATAATACTGAATAAGCACTTCACTTTTTAAAAATGTGGTTTAGATGCACCGCATATGTCCGCGAAAATAAAGAAAATATTTTTTAGGCGAACCGCGGATGCTTAAAACATTAATGCGTTTGAAGTGTGGCAATCAAACTATTATTTAGTATTAATAATTCGATTTATATTATTTAAATATTTCCAAATATAAATAATGGATCTAAATTAAAACCAATTTAAAAGTAATTAATTAATTAATATTTTAATAAAGACTTAAAACAAAATAGAAAAAAGACCTATAGTAGATTTTAAAAAAAATGCAATGACGTAAAAATTTTAGCAATGTAATAAACTTTGACACATAAGAATGTAAACAATGTCAGTGAATATAATAAACAAAAATGCCAGAAAATGACGTCACTGCATTTCCATAAAATTTCCACTATAGCTCTAGTAACGGATCCAGGGCGAGAGCGAGGGGGCGGTTCCCTCTTTTTGATATAAAGCTTATTTACATTTTGAATATTTTATTGAAAAAAAAAGTATAAAAAGCGCTTATACGTCCTCCTTCGTAGCTCAAAAATAACTTAAGATACGGTTTTCAAATTTTAACTTGTCTTGAAATATAAATGCCATTTGATTTCATCCTGGCCTTGTCAAAATGGCGAAAAGTATCAGTTGTTGTTATTTTTGTTGTATTTTTATTGAGAAAATCGGATTTTACTTACTCTAATGGAAAAAATAAAGTTTTGCGACCCTGAAAAATTTTTGACAGCTGCTATTTGATTTAATATAAAAACGGGCAAAATATCTTAAAAACTAAGTAAAAAAAAACGACGGCTGAAAATCACTTGATATTTCTAAATCAAGGAATGGAAAGGCCAATTTGAAACAGTAGCGGGATTTCGGGGTCATTTTAGATTTGTCACTTTAGTCAAATTTAATTCGCTAATGTTATATAATTCGTTGTTTAACCCCCGAAAGTGCAAAAACCAACTAATTTTTCGAGGCGGATTTATTGTAACATATGTATGTCTAGTTACCAGTGGCGGCTGGTGACTTTATAAACTGGGGGGGGAGCAGAAATTTATATTGCACGAAAAAGGAGATAAAAACTCTTATAAACAATTTTATTTTAACATTTTACAAACAAGCAGCTATTTGGTGTAGTTTTTAGTTTATTTGTTTATAGATAAAGTCTACTCGCCCTTTTTTTACCTGCGCAAAGTTCTCGGATTAGCACCAGTTTTAGACTAATCATGGCCCTGTAGAGCAACCTCAAAAATCCCACAGAATTTCAAACAGTCTATTAACCTACGAAATATATGTCTATTTTTTTGCCACATTTTTATTTTGTTCAGTAATGTTTTGCCTATAGGCACTATTCAATTGGCACCTAATATCAGTCTTCCCAGGCAGGGAAGCGTGGCAGAGAGACGAAATGATGTTTGAGGAGAGCGGTTTAGTTTGCTACACTGATGGATCCAAACTATCAGAGAGGCAAACCACAGGAGCGAGAGTATACGTAGAAAAACTAGAAGTTCAGAAGAGCTACTCGCTCGGTGAGCAGGCTACTGTTTTTCAAGCAGAAATCTACGCCTTAGACGGCGGCAACCCTAGAAGAGGTTCGGAACAGTGAAGAGGAGCTTATATATATATATGCTCTGACAGTCAAGCCACCCTGAAGGCGCTAAACGCACCCAAGATTGCTGACGGCTTGGTGGAAGAATGCGCAGAGGCGCTGGAGTTCCTAAGCGATGGCAAACGGGTGACGCTGGTTTGGGTTCCGGGACATACGGGGGTACCAGGCAACGAGAAGGCGGACGAACTCGCACGACTCGGGGCAGGAACCGCCTATGTAGGACCGGAGCCACTTTTGGGCGTGACAAAAAGACAAGTGCAAAGCGGACTCAACAAATGGGCCCAGGACGCGCTATTAAACTCCTGGGAAACAGGAACGGGTTGCAGACAGACCAGAGAATTCGTAGACCGTCCAAAAGCGACAAGAATTAGATGGATGCTGGGACGGACACGAAAAGACCTCGGACTGCTGATAGGTACTCTAACCGGACATAACCGGTTGAGGAAGCACATGACACGTATAGGAGCCGAGAATGACCCTACCTGCCCAGCCTGTGGACAGGAAGAAGAGACATCAAGACACCTCGTGGCAGAATGCGAGGCCTACGCAAGGATGAGACAACAGGCACTCGGAGCGCCAACTCTGAGCGAGGAAGAACTGCACATGCTCAAATGGGCAGACTTACTGGACTTTGTAAAGAGAACAGGAAGGCCCAATGAGTTACCCGACCATCAAAGGGAAGTGCAGAGAGTGGGTTAAGGGACAGACTTGGGGCATGGCAAAAAGGGCCTACTCTGGCCTACTTGTCAGACCTGCGGGTCAACCCCCCCCCCACTACTACTACTACTACTAATATCAGTCTTGCCTAGCATACAAAATTCTATGTGGTTATTTAAATAAGCGCACTTACTTTGTGTCTTTAACTTTTCACTAAAGTGCTTGATATCACACATTCTCTTTGCCACCCACGCAGGATCACTTCGTGGATTCTTGATAATAAGACAAATAAAGCAAAAAAAAAGCATTTCGTTTTTCACAACCACACAACCAGTTTTCCGCATCGTATAATTTTTTATTACTTGCACTAAAATTTTGGTTAATTTTTAGGATTTTTAGGTCCGGTCTATATGGCCCTAAAGATTTTATTTGTAATCGAAGTTCATATGTCAACGTATTTAAATTTGCACAGTTAATTATTTAATCGACGGTATTTATTTCCATTCTGAAAACAAAAAAAAACAAAAACAATGGACACGCGACCGGCAAGGCTTTTAACTACTGACCCTAACGTACCCCAAATCAAAACGAACTTATACGTCGTCACTAAGGATAGAACCGACATCACGCAGGAAGGGCAACGAATGGTTTGGCACGATGCAGTGGCGTATATGGAAAAAAGTTTCGGGTGGGGCCGAGACCTCATGAGGCTGTATTTTATGCTATTTTATGTTTGTATTCATGAAATATGTGGAAAATATCTAAAAATCTTAGCTTCTGGGGGGGGGGGGGGGCGTTCACCCCAGGCTCGCCCCTTATATACGCCACTGGCACGATGAATATGGGTGAAATTGAAATTTTGTCCCGTGCGGTGCTGCCGGCTTGTAATTATTTCCGCTAAAAAAGTTTACCCAGTTAAGCACAGACTAAAAAAAAGAACTAGACATGTCGTAAGGAAAGATCTAACTTTTTTTAAATACATTAATTAAAACTACTGGTTATTGTCTAGTTTTGGGAAGGCACTGCCCCGTTGCCCCCCTGCAGCAGCCACCACTGCTAGTTACTACCATTTTCCTTCCTTCGGCTCGGCTGGGTGGCGGAACAAAGATCGAAAGGCAAAAGATCGAAAATACAAAAGATCGAAAAACAAAAGATCGAAAGACAAAAGATCGAAAATACAGAAGATCGAAAAACAAAAGATCGAAAAGGCAAAAGATCGAAAATACAAAAGATCGAAAAACAAAAGAACGAAAATACAGAAGATCGAAAGTACAAAAGATCGAAAGACAAAAGATCAAAAGGCAAAAGATCGAAAAACAAAATATCAGAAGACACAAGATTTTTGAATCATATTTAAAAAAAAAAAACTTTCCTGATTTTTTTCCCGGGATCCTAGAGGGTGTGTAACTAAACCGAACCGTACCAAACCGAACCGAACCGAACCGAACCGAACCGAACCGAACCAAAACGAATCGGTTCGGTTTGGTTCGGTTTGGTTTTACACCCTGTAGGATCCCGGCAAACATTTCAGGAAAGCTTTTTTTTTTGAAAATATATGTTAGAAGATACCCCATAGTCGAACCGGTTCGGTTCGGTTCGGTTGAGTTACACACCCTCTAGGACCCCGGAAAAGAAATCAGGAAAGTTTTGTTTTTAAACTATGTAATAGCAATATTTTGAAACGCGCTATTTTCGATCTTTTGAACTTTCGATCTTTTGTACTTTCGATCTTTTGTCTTTCGATCTTTTGTTTTTCGATCTTTTGTATTTTCGATCTTTTCAATTTTCGATCTTTTGTTTTTCGATCTTTTGTACTTTCGATCTTTTGTGGTTTCGATCTTTTTTGGTTTCGATCTTTTGTCTTTTCGACCTTTTGTATTTCGATCTTTTATCTTTTCGATCTTCTGTATTCGATCTTTTGTCTTTCGATCCTTGTTCCGCCACCCGGCTCGGCTGTAGTTATCTACCACCGTGTATGGTAAATAATTGCTTTTAGCAACAACACTTTCGCACTCGGCTCATAGTTAAACAATTATGTTTTGGGAATTTAAACAGAGCTATGGAAAATAAAACATGTTGGTATTTTAACTACAGCAGCAGCTAACTGAAAAGTTGTAACTTTCGCGACGAGAAGAGAAAATATCACAACTGTCACGACAACTTCTCTCCAAAACAATATTAAACGCAAACAAGTGACAGCTTCGCTAATTTCATGTGACCCCGTTAATTTAGCTAGAGGGTCTTTCGCTTCACAAAACGCCAACGAAAAAAATATAGGCCTTGATCCTCTGTGTTCTCAAGGCACCTATTTTTACTTGTGTGTATATTATTTCTGTCCGTAACACAATAGCTCCTAAACCGCTAATCCGATTTTCATAAAATTTTCAGGTAAAATAGTGTTCGACACTATTACGAGCTGATTAGATTTTGGTCAAAATCCATTAATGCTAATGACAGTTTTTTGTCAATTAAAAACTTTACAAATTGATTACTTTTTAACAGAGTCTCATATCAATAAATATAGTAGACAATATTTTGCCCAATAATTCGTGTTATAACTAGGGTATCCAAGTCCCGGGACCAAATATGTTTTCGGGACTTCGGGACCAAATGTCAGGTCCCGGGACTAGTCCCAGGACTGGTCCCGAAACTAAAATAAAAGTAATTAAATTAATTTAACACAGAACAGAACACAGGTTTATGGATATTGGTAAATGGTTAACACAAAAACATTCAACTAAAGGGTTAAATTAAGAAAACTACTTACTACTGTGGTGGTTAGTAGTTAAAAATTCAACTATCTCTTTTTATTATAAAGTATACATAATATATTATCACTGGTTGTTTTTGATGTTCGATCATCATGTAATGATGTAAAAAAGTAGTTAGAATTAACAAATATAACTATAAGAAGAAAAAAGCTAGTACCTACTTTTACACAGAAAAAAAAGAGTTTTAACTTCCTTTTCACTTACTTACTGCATAGTCCCTGGTGATTAATTAAAAGAGAGCCTTGAGTCAAATGGATTAAAATATTGTTCTTAATTCTTATATTTGCCAAATTTAATAATGTTTGTATATACAGGCTGTCCCATAACTTAGGGGCCATAGGCCAACAAGTGATAGAGGAGGTCATGTCTGATCAAAAACTTGTTGTTTTTTTAACTTTTTTGATAATAACTTTTAAAAAAACGCAGTAAAAATATGAAATTGCGTAGTCTTGTATTAGAACAAAAGCAGTAAATTGAAATTAATTTAAAAAAATTAATTTGAAAAAAGTTAGTCAATTTTTTTAGAAAAGACTATTTTTTTGGTATAAACTTTTATGAATGCCATATTAAATGCAATGTTTTTTAAATATTTTTTGTTAATAAAAACAAGTCTCTAGCGAGACATAATAATGAAATATTATTGATATTTTTTAAAAGAGAAAGCAAAAATTAATTTAAAAAAAATTATGATTTTTTATACATTTTCGAGGTTATTTTGACAGCCCGTACCTCCCCCACTTGTAATATTCTCAAAAAAGGAGTACCACATTTTTTAATCACAATTAGCTGAGTATTCAGATTTTTTTTGTATAACCCGTTTTCACCCACTCCTCTTTAAAAATCCTATATCTTAAAAACAGATGAATGTTGACCCCATATTATATAAACTTTTTTCTTGGAAATAACGTCCTCTATCACCTGCTGCACTATGGCGCCTAAGTTATAGGACACCCTGTATAATAATCACTTAATTATAAATAATATATTTTCATTTTTATTTTATTTGGTAAATAAAAATTAAATAGATTTTTTTATGGAAATCAAAAGTATTTTGTTGATAAAACTGAATAAGTCATATTTTTTAACATTTGCAAGTGTAAAAAAACACAGACTCATACCAAATATTTTCTAAAAAAACTAATTTCTAGAGTTTAATAAGCTAATGAATGGATTTTGGTAAAATAAATCAATGAGTGCTTTTTATTTCGAGGCAAGAGTTTTGCTGATAAAATATAACAAAAAATCTATATTATAAGTATAGGCTGTCCCATTTTTATCATTTGGGTGGTTTCGGGAACTTAGAGAAGATTGAAGAAAAAACGACTACACCTTAGTGTGTTTTAATTTGAAGAGAATAATGATGGTAAACATCGCATAAAAATACTATAAACATAGAAACCGAAAACACCCAAAAGTGTCGAAAATGCACCCTGTACACTAGGGGATCAAATAGACTCTTTAAATCCTCAAGGTCTGAGTATATAATTCGGAGTTTTTGACTTTTTTTAACAGAACAAATCTACTTACTGTAAAAAATTTACTAAGAGCAATGTATTACCAAGGTGAAAGAGTAAAAAGCTAAAAAAACACCTTTGACAATTTGAAATAAAAAGAAACACTTTTACCTGTGTATTAAATTTTAGGGATTAAAGTAACACTTTTCTATATCCAGAAAAAATAATATAAAGTAGATTTCTTATCTTTAGGGAAAAATAATAAAAATCAAAACTACGGATATTACCAGCTGTAAATAAGTTATTGATTTCTAATATTATAAATCAAAAAAATTAATTCTGTTAAAAGAGTCATTTAAATAGAATGGCTGTCAAAGCTGTACCGGTAATATTTTACACTTATTTAAATTTTATAATTTTGGGTGCAATAATTTTATAGGAAAATGTATATAATATATTTATTTTATTTTCAACAAAATCTGCACGCCCATGGTTTTTCATCGATTTCTCTTTTATACCTCTTACAGTGTTGCCTGCGAGGATTCGGCGAAATTTTCTGAGATTTCATGCATGATGAATGAATTTGCGTATTATATAATGGGTATGCGTCTTCTAGGGTTCCTTCAATTTCTTTGGGTTAACATAAAAACAAATTGACAAACGTAGCAAATCAAAAGGTAAGTATAGGGAAACATTACTCTTGTCCAAAGTGAGATTTAAGTGCCACGAGTGCATTTAAGGACTCATTGTTTAATCTTAAACGAAGCTTCTTACAAACACCGCCGGCCACTGAGAAGCTCTCTCCGATTGGACGCAGGTAAGTGGTATAGTCAGTAAATGCTCGTAGCATATTGTCATCGACAACCGCCATCCTCAAAAAAGACCATTTCTCGTTTTATTATTTTTGAAAATCGATCTGGTTTTGCACTTGATGACGTTTGTATGATTGCTCTTGTACCTACTTTTCAATAAATCCGTCTAACTTTTTTGCGATCCTTTCACGTTCATGCAATAGACGGCGCTGCGTCACGCTTATTATGCATGTGTCTGGTATAAATTAGCGGTTTCGGGACCACGTTGAGGTCCCGGGACCTTTACTGAGTCCCGGGACCACTTTTTTTAGGAAAAGTGCCGGGACCGTCCCGGGACCAGGTCCCGGTACTGGATACCCTAGTTATAAAGAAAATCGATTTTGCTGTCGCTCAATCACCCTTCTATATTTAAATAAATCCAATACCCTTTAGAAATGAGGGAATTACTAAATGATTTTCAACATTTAGGGGGTGGCGGGGAAAAAAACATAAATTATTAAACATTATATTCCGATTATTATTTTTGATCTCCAATATGTTACTTTTCAACCCGATTTTTTACTGTTTATTTTTTATCCGTCACCTTTTATCCTGGTGATAAAAAGTAATACTTTTATCCCTAAAATGTGGGGAAAAAAATTAATTTTTCATATTTAAAGTGTTTAAAATAATTATAAATATAAGATGTGTGTCACAAAGTCCTTTTTATTCCTTAAGTGCAAAATATGTTGTATATTATTTACCTTTAGTTTTTGCCCTTTTTTTTTAGGTAAAAAGTTACTCACTATTAAAGGGAGAGCTAAGGTTTATACGGTATGTTTGGCAAGTTTTGACTTTTTTTCAAGTTTTTAAAATTTTAGAGTCTTTAGGTTTTAACTCTCACTTTTTATTCCGATTATTACTTTTCATCTCTGATGTGATACTTTTCATTCCTATTTTTTTCACTTTTCTACTTGGTGATAAAAAGTGAAACTTTTATCCCCAAAGTATGGGATAAAAAGTGTATTTTTCATACCTAAAGTGCAAAAAACAATAATAAACTTATTATTCTTGTAGTATTTATGATGGATAATTATGATGGATAATTATGAAGGGCAAACTGGCTAAAATTTAAGGGCAAAAAATCAAAACAGAAGTCTAAGACCTAAGCTTAAGAAATGTTTTATTTTATGGCAATAAGTTGATTTTGCAGTGCAACCTCCGTAATTTGAACCCAGTTATAGCGATCATTGGTAATCTGATAATTCAAATGTAAGTAAACAAATAAATTTAAAAGAATTATAACAAAAAAATTCAAACAATTGTATAATTTTCTGGTTTATTTTATTAAAAAAAGTTTTATTTTTTATGTTTAATATACCAATCATTCCCTTGAATGAATGAATGTATGATTGTACGGTAGTGGCGGTTAGCACCCTTAGGATTTAACCTGGCACCTAGGCCGCCTTTCTGGGCCAGTTGTGCACCACGTGTTCGACTAATAATTTAAATACTATCGAGTATATAAAACCCAGTAGACTTCAAATTATATTTCAGGCCAGAAACTTAGTCATCATGATATATGATATATGAGATGAGCGGACGATTTGAAGAAACATGCGGGAGCTAGGTGGATAAACACGGCGACAGACAGGGAAGGGTGAAATATATTAGGGGAGGCCTATATCCAAAGATGGATCAAAGAAGGCTAAATAGATGGATAGATGGTTGTAGCCTTAGACCACTAATGGGTCATAAACCTTTTGACATAATCAACAGGGTACAGAGAGCCACAATGTATCCGCACTAGCTGCTATCTCCAAATAGGCACTCCATATACCCTGTCCCATGTGGTGATTTCTTGAATAGCGAGACCAGCAAATCCATTTAGAAAATCACCAGATTAACCCATCCCCTTTAACATAGATGTTATGTGGTGTGATCCCAAAAGTTACCAGTTTTTATTTTTTTTTTCTTTTGCCAGACTACCCATTTACCCATGAGTCAAGGCCCTTTGAGTCGTCTCTTACGGCAGGCCTAGGGGCTATAGTCCAAATTATACGCATTTGTAATGACGTCATTTTTGTTTATCTTTGTTTAGTATATTATAAACAGCAGTGACAATAAACTTTTAAAAAAAAGTAGTGTCTATGATTAATTCATTTTTTAAATAGGTAGGTAATTGGTTATGTGAAGTATCCGTCACTATCAATCAAAAACATGAGTTTGTCAACTTGTCGGAAATTGTTTTAAAAAGTTGTAAAATGCCGAGAAACAAATATAATAGGTATAATGAACAATCGCAGCTGATAATTTTAAATATATTGGCTTTTTTCAACTGAAAAGGGAACAAGTCCGAAATGGAATGGCACTTCAATTTGAGAATGTGATACTGCGAGTCGTAGAGCCCAACAACGATAGTAAGTATAAAAAAAAATCTACGCCATACGTTTTTTTCTCACCTGGTGACGTCATTACAAATGCGTATAATTTAGAATATACCTTGGTGCTATTCTTATCTCCGGATATCATACGGAGCAATCATTCCCTTAAAATTAAAATTTATCACCTGTAAGTGTTCTTAATTTATTCTGTTTTTTAATGCCAATATAAAGGTGTTGATGATTAATTTGCAAAATGTTATCAGCACTTAAGATTTATAAAAAAAAATGACCAAAATAAACGTTTCTTATTAAAACTCTTTGCTAAAATTTTCTTTACAAGTATATCTGCGATTTTATGATGGTTAATTATTGTCTCACTCCGATAGCTCAAAAAATTGGATTACCTAGTGGACTGTATTTAAACAAGTCCTCCGCTTTCATTTGAAGGGTATACGAACGCACGCGAAATCGTACCTTTCTGAAGTGAAATTTAATTAGGACATAAAAATAATATTGGTATATGATGATTATTTAAGAGCGAAATAATAGAAAAATATTCATGCGATCTTATAGGAGAGGGACTTACCGGTGATGTCTTGATCTCTTTCAACTGGTGCACCAGATTCGCCAGAATTCTTCTATAGCGGTCCAGCACTCCCGAGTTCCAATGTTTGGAGTTTTAGAGGAATTTAATAGTTTTTAGAGTTCATCATTTTTTATAAAAGCGTTGATCGTTCAAAATATTCCGATCGAGAACGTGTGTGAATGGCGCCAGACTTTTTAGGTTCTGTCCTGTCTCTGCGACGTGTTTCTTCGCCCTCTATAGGAAAATCGCATCACTTCTGATAAAAAGAATTTAAGAATTCTAATTTTACTAAAAAGAATAAAAACGCGATTTAAATTAAAATATGCAGAGGGCGGTAGTAATATGAGGATTGAATTAAAATTAGAATTATATTATTAAATGGGTTTGGAATTTAAATATTAAACTATGCCAAATTGATAGTTTATAGCTAGTTTGTAAGCCTTAAACTTAACTTAACCTATTGAGTAAAACTACAACCCAATTATAACCAATTGTAACCGAAAATATGAGTTTTAAAAATAAAAATAAATTGTTCTGAAAAAATAATAAAAATTAGATTAAAAGAAAAAGAGGTTTTTTGCGAAACCGAAACAATTATGAAAGCCGAAATGACTAAAATTTAAAAGCAAAAAATCAAAACTAAAATCCAACCAAGTTTATGAAATGTTTAAAAAATAAATGTTATTGTTTTTTGTTAATAATTTGATTTTACAGGGTTAGAATTAGAGATTGTTATGTGGAAGACATAAATGTCTTACAGAAGTGGATGTTAAAAATGGGACTTTTAATTCTGAACTTTTATATAAAAAAAGTAAAATTTTTGACTTTTGAACAACTCTATTTTGGTACTCTTGTAATAGCCATAAACATGAAAAAAATTATACTTGAAGCGGTTACACACCAACACAACACGCGTTTCCGAAATGATTGTGTAGTGATCCCTTTAAATAACAAAACAATTATTCAGCGATCATTTCTTTTTCCAAAATTTTAATGTGTTACCTGCTTTTTTAAATGAAATAGCTTATCAGAAAAACTTTTAAATAAAACTAAAAGATAGGGTACTTAGCGTAGGTAGTAATTAAGAAAAAACTTTGTGTTATTTATGCTGTGATTAAATTTAAATTGAAAAAGAAAAGTGTGAGTAGGAGAAAGTGCTGTAAAAAATTTGAGAAAGAAAGAAAAAGATAATCGCGATTTGTGACAATAAAATTACGATTTTTGAATATAGAACTCCGATTTGTGACTGTAAAACTCTGATTTTTGACCAAATAACAATAAAAATTTTAAATGTGCAATGTAAACAAAAAGCACTCACAATCAATTCTTTATTGCTTCAGTGCTAAATAGTTTATTTATCATAATATTTATTAATAAGTATTGTAAAAGCTCTTTGTTTTCTTTTTTGATAAAAAACTTATTAATATTCAAGCGATCATTGACACACTAATAATCCAATAAACGTAAACAATTAAGTTTAAAATATATATAAAAAAAATATATATATAAAATATATTTGAGTTTCTTATATTAAAAAAGTTTTACTTTTCATGTTCAATACACCAAATTTTGCCTTAAAATTAAAATTGGAAGTCTGGGTACATCTTATAATTTTATCACCTGTAAATTCCTTAAATTTATTATCTTTTTTTAACGAAAATATTTTGAAAGATCAGCACTCAAGATGTAATTATTTTCTTTACAAAGGGGTCTCCGTTTCTTATTAAACATTTTTAAAGGAATTTTCATTTTATTTAGACGTACTGCCTCACGTTTGTAATTTCTATAAACAAAAATCAACGATGAGCCTAAAATAAATTCAGATATCTTGCGAACTCCTTACATAAAGAAAGTAATTTTTATTTTATTTAAAATATATTTAAAACAACTATTAAATAATGTATCACATGATGTAGCTGTTGCAAAAAACAAATTTGAAATAAAAATTAAAATTTGAATTTGTAATTTGTAAAAATCATGACTGTAAAAAAATTATTTTAAGGAACTTTTAAGAAAGTCATATAACTCTATTCTAATTAAGCAGTTCTCGGAATATCTGGATTTATTTAATTTAAATTTTAAATCGAAATTGTAATTTTTTGATTTTCAAAAATAAAATACCAATCAAATATTTTTAAAATTTGGGATGCTTTATCCTTTTGAACGATATAATGAATGTACCAAAAATCATTATCTTAAAGGTCTGCTAGATCTCTTTCTTTTTTCATCAATTTTATACGAATTGACCGACTGGGAAAAAAATCCAGACATCTAGGAAGTCTTTTGACTCCGGATTCGAATTCAGCGTCAAAAATACATGGAAAAATCATGGTCTTACGGATCTCTTAATTTTTTGTGTGACTGTGTAATTTTTCCCGTTTGAAATAGTATAACGTCTTTGGTAGTTGCTTGACGACTATGACATCACAAAAATAAAGGATGGCGGCCTGTTTGTTTAGATAGCTTTGCATTGCGTTTTCAGACCTCAAACTAAATTTCGGCAGACTAATCGTAAAGCAAAGCGAAGAACATATTAGACAGTAAACATTATACGGATTTTAACACAAAGTTACAAACTTTGTCTGTATGACTGATTGGCTCTGTTGTTTTGGCGCCAACTTTTTTGCAGTGAGCGCTTCCTCTGGAGCTTGATTCTCATAGTTGTGAGAAATGATGCATCACATCGTGTGAAATTCCTCGCGCCGGCAAATACCAAGCACCAGTCACGCGCTGTTTACAGAGAGTGAATTTTGAACCATTTTTACAAATTTGCAGTTAAATTTCTTTTTCTGCCCCGAAGCATTTAAACATACCTGCATGAAAGAGGTATTTTCGCGTGACAATCCAGAGATGACTTAAAGTCGGCCTGTTTGTTTATTTATTTATTCTCAAATATCAACAGCCCATGGCCAATTACAGATAGAGTAAAATATCACATTGTGACACAAATTTCCAGCCACTATAAATAAAACTTTAAGAAGTCTTGTGACCCGTTTATTCTCATCTTCCAGCCAAGAGGTCTCTAATTGCCCTGAAATCATTTAATTATAACGTCTATCTTCAAAAATTGTTGCTTTATGGCTACCATGACGATTATTAATTAAATAGTTTAAAACAGTGATGCATATTGAGTAAAGAATAATGAATAAAGAATAAAAGAATAAAGAAAAGTTTGTTTAGATAGCTTTGCGTTGCGTTTTCAGACCTCAAACTAAATTTCGGCAGACTAATCGTAAAACAAAGCGATTATACAGTAAACATTATATGGATTTTAGCACAAAGTTGCAAACTTTGTGTGTATGACTTATTTGCTTTGTTGTTTTGGCGCCGGCTGTTTCGTACTGAGCGTTCGCCCTGGGGCTCGATTCTCATAGTCGTGAGAAATGATGCATCATATCGTGTGAAATTCCTCGTCTCTACCAACACCAAGCACGGAAACAGTCAGGCGCTGTTTAAAGAGAGTGAATTTTGAACCATTTTTACAAATTTGCAGTGAAATTTATTTTTCTGTCCCGAAGCATTTAAACGTACCTACGTGGTAAGGGCTTTTCCGCATGACGACTCAGAGATGACTTAAAGATTACTATTGCACAAGGTCAAAGTGAATCATCACATGGTAGACGGCCGAAAATCAGTAGCCTGTTATATATAGAGAAATATATTCTTCAATTAAACAAACGTGTTTTTTTTATTAAATGAACCGAAAATATCCTCTCAGGAAAAATGTTATATTTACTTCAAATTAAATTATAATATTTATAGTTAAGTTTATTAATTTAATACAAATTGACCCATTGGCAATCAGACATCTAGGAACTCTTCTAACTCCAGATTCGAATTCAGCGTCAAAAAATGTCACAAAATCAGTAGCCTATTATATATACAGAAATATATTCTTCAGTTAAACAAACGTGTCTTGTTTTATTAAATGAACTGAAAATATCCTCTCCGGAAAAATGTTATATTTACCTCAAATTAAATTATAATATTTACACTTAAGTTTATTAATTGAATACAATTTGACCCACTGGAAAAATATTCCAGACATCTAGGAACTTTTTAACTCCAGATATAAATTCAGCTTCAAATAATACCTGGAAAAATCATGGTCTCTACAGATCTCAGCATGTTTTCTCTTTTTGGGTTGTGTTATTTTTCTCGTTTAAAATAGTATAACGTATTCGGGAGTTGCTTGACGACTATGACATCACAAAAATAAAGGATGACGGCCTGTTTGTTTAGATAGCTTTGCGTTGCGTTTTCAGACCTCAAACTAAATTTCTGCAGACTAATCGTAAAGCCAAGCGAAGAACAGATTATACAGTAAACATTATATGGATTTTAGTACAAAGTTACAAACTTTGTCTGTATGACTTATTGGCTCTGTTGTTTTGACGCCGGCTTTTTCGCACTGACCGCTCGCTCTGGAGCTTGATTCTCATAGTCTTGAGAAGTGATCCATCACATCGTATTAAATTGCTCGTCTCGACTAATAACAAGCACGGAAACAGTCACGCGCTATTTAAAGAGAGTGAATTCTAAACCATTTTTACTAATTGGCAGAGAAATTTCTTTTTCTACCCGGAAGCATTCAAACGTACCTGCGTGATTGAGGTCGTTCCGCGGGAATATCCAGAGATGACTCAATGCTTACTATTGCCCAAAGCCAAAGTGAATCATTACACCGTCTACGGCCCAGAATCAGTAACCTGTTACACATAGAGAAATATATTCTTCAGCATGGCAAAAAGGGCCTACTCTGACCTACTTGTCAGACCTGCGGGTCAACCCCCCCACTACTACTACTACTACTTCTTCAGTCAAACAAACGTGTTTTGTTTAATTAAACGAACTGAATATATTCGCTTAGAAAAAATGTGATATTGTTAGATTTATTATTTTAGATTGAAACGTTGTTCAGAGAGAAAAATATGTTTTGGGCGGTGCTTTGAAATATTTTTCGCTGTTTTAGATCCGGATTCCGGCTGGTATTGGGCCAGTAAAGTAATACATCGTGACGTCTTATCTTCATGAAGTTTTTCGTCATTCCTTCGTGTGCAGCGAAACAGGTGAAAAGTGGATATTTGTTTATTTAGCGCTCAGGAAAAAGTACAGATGGTTCAATGGTATATCAGGAGAAATAGCTGTTAAGATGTGGCAAATTAATTTGTTATCATATTTGAAGAAAGGGATATTCCACGTCGTAGCACGGTCCAAAAAACAGTGACCCATTCACAAGTAACAGGATGTGTCAATTTTTGCCTGAAATGCAGTCTGTTTGTGAAATGGGAGAGGAAATGGATCGGCGCGAAACTATGATTTATGCCGCAGCAAAAGCTTTGCCTTCTTGTTCCAGAAAAGCAATTGTCAATGATTTCGGCAATAATATTTCACCCTTAACCGTACGAAACATTTTAAAAGGACATGGGTACCGGAGTTTTGAAGTAAAGAAAATGCAATAAATTCTTTGAGATGATCAGTTTCGAAGAAAGGAGTTTTGTACCATGTTTTTACCATGAAAATTTTATTAAAAATATTTGTTTTACAGACCAAAGTTCGTTTTCATTTCATGGCCGTCACAATCCTTCCGCTGTTCGTTACTGGTCACGGAAAAATAAACATTTGCATACTGCTGAACGGACCCAGTATTCTCAAAAACTTGATGTCTGGACTGGGGTTTTGGGTGACAATATAATTGGTTATTTTTTCATCAATGGTAATTTACCAGGTAGAAATTATTTAGCTCTGTTTCAGGAATATATCATTCCTGCGATTCGACAAAATGTTGATTTTACCGAAATTTGGCTTATGAAAGATGGTTGCCCAGCTCATGAGGCTTTGCCTGTGAGAGTGTTTTTAAATGAAACGTTTCCAAGGCGGCTTATTACAAGCAGGCAAGGTACTATCAGCTGGTCTCCGAGATCAATGATTTTTTTTTATGGGGCTTTGCAAAAAACCAAATTTATTCGCATGGCTATTTAAGAGCTACTACTTTATATGAACTTCGGGTAAAAATAATCACCACTCTAGAATCAGTGATACCTGAAATGTTAAGTAATCCAAACTGAATTTTATAACAGGCTCGGATACTGTTTAGCACAGAGCGATGGTATTTTGAGAATTTAATTCGTTAGGTATTTCTTAAATATATAGGGACTTATTGCAATAAGGCCAGGTAATAATAGTGTCGGGCACTATTCTGACAGTTCTCCATTGAAAACCGACGGATGATCTTTCAAAATTGACATACGAAGGTCCAATTTATAAATCCAGTCATTTATTTTCCATTAATAGTGGCGGCACTCTTAATTCCGGCTCTTATAATACACAAACGTTTAATTATGAGAGAAGGCAGCTGTTCTTATAATGCGAACCTGTCAATATAGTGCCCGGCACAATTAGTGCCTGGCATTATTGTAATAAGTCCCTAATATGAAATAATTTGCTTTTAAAAGAGACTCCTCTTATTTGTTTCGCTGGTAAAGCAGTACACTTTAGTAAATTAGTAAATATTATAAAAACCAATTTGAAAAAAAAGGATTATATGTTATGTAGTTATCATTATATTATATCATATATTATTGCGTGTGTGATATCAAACGCAAGGTAATTGAGTCTGGAAATGAACAATATACCTTTTGTTTTTTTTAAAGGGTGCGGGTAGATTCTAAAAATAGGAGTTTAAGTCAAAACGTGGCTTGTGTGGTATTAAACAAATGGTAATTGAGTCTGGAGTTGAATAAAATATATTTCAGGTTTTAGTTATGTAAGCTCACACGTACCTAGTGTGAGCTTAGGTGCCCATATTTTTACAGAGTATTTTATTTAATAAACAAATCATTTGTCAAGAAAAACAATGTTTAGGCGTAGTATTCCATTATTAAAGCTAACATTTTTTTATAAATCAATTTAACAACATGAATTTTTCGAGCTACGCGACTAGGATTTCTGTATTTATAAATAATAAATTTTTCAATAAAAAATGTATAATGTATATTTTCCGTTTACATTTGTCGAAATAAATAATTTAAACAAATACCAGTAGATAGTCAATAAATTGGAAAAATATATTAAAAATTGCGTACCGAAATAAATAAAATTGTTCGAATAGTGAGTTTTAATTGACAAATAAAAAGTTGTTGAAAAATGAAAAACGAATAAAATTGTACCATTTAACAAAAATTTATAAAATAACATTTACTGCGGTAAACAGAATGGTTTCATTTGGATCCTAAGGGGTGCCAGTGTTCCGGTCTAAGGGAAACATTTTTAGTATTTAGGAAGATGACAGACAGTGGGAAGGAAGAATAGGATATTTGACAAATTTTATTAAAGAGTTTAGAATGATACATAGATCCCTAATTTGCTACGCAAAATTATTAAGATAGTATATTTTATCATAACTACATTTAAAATCAAGTTTACTAATTTGCTACTAAAACGCTCATTTCTAGCATAGCATTGCAATGACGTCACAGCGCAGTAAACTCGTGGATAGATACATGGCATTCAAGTGTTTATTTGTTTTTAGTCTGTGTTTTTACTGTTTTTTATTTAAAAAAATGTCCTTTAAGTATGTGTACTGCCTCAGTGTTCGAATGCTAGCATAAAAACACCTGAAAAACTATTTATTCATGTGCCTACAGCAGTAAAAGAACGAAAAAAGTGACTAGAACTTGCTCGAAGAGACTTTACATTTGTGAAGATCACTTTGATGTGAGTATAACTAAATTCTTTTAATTAATTTTTCTCACGTTGTCTATAATACATATAACTATTTCGAAAATGACGATGAAATTTTTGAGGTTATGTTTATTACAAGGGGTGAACAACTATAATAGGCAGAAAGGTGTACAAATTTTTAGGCGGTGCTAGGCAGTTATTAGGCAGGACTAGGGAGTACCTCTAATGCTTAAAATAATAATGATTGGGTATTTAATTGAATCTATTGTAAGTGGCATATTAAACAAAAAAGCAAAACATATAACCTAACCTCAAAATCTAAATGAGTAAAAGTAGGTGAAGAATATCGTAAAAAAACTTTGAGTTATATACAAAAACACTCATCGAATACAACATTTTAATGTTTCTAAATTCCGCAGAACAAAAATCGCTGTTGTTGGCAAAGAAGCCTGCCACCATAAAGGAATTAAGCATTGGCAAGTTGAAGCTATCGGCTTTGGAGAATCCGTTTTCCATTGAAAATGTTTTTTATAAGCAAAACACAAAACAAAATCTAATTTAGAACGATTATTCGCACTTTTAACCAAAGCAGACATTATCATCCATAAGAAAATAACACGGAAAATAGGTTCGTTCGAGGCGTTTACTGTTTTGTGACGTTACTCGCAGCTATTTGGTAGACCGCCTGTTTTGAATCATGTGGCTAATTGTTTTAATTCAATGAACTTATTTAATTAAAAGAACTATAAATTTGAGAAAAAATTAAACAAAAAATTTGTTTTTAGCCATCAAGGTAGAATAAAGGGGAGCCGCTCCAAGCATTTGTATAATACGACAGAAAATGGGAGCCCTAGGCGTGGCTTAGAGTCGTACCAATATGTCTGCTTAACAGGGCTGCACTCAATACATTTGTTTATATTTCTTTTTAATAGAAGATGACAGCTTCTTCTCTACAAGGGATATCGAGAAGGGTACTACTTAGGTTTGTGAAAAATTGATGTTTATTGATTTAGGGATAAAAATTATGAATTTATGATAAGATAAATTTTTACTTTTAATAAAAAATTATGTTTATAAAAATACCAATAATATTAACTCATTAATAGTCACTTTCCTAATCAAAATGTGCCGTATAAAATTTTATTTTGCCGCGGTAATATTTGGTTTTGAAAAGTAACGGCGACTTCTATCATTGTAAATCATTATAAAATCGATACTCCGGGACCATGGCGTTTTTTGTGGGCTTTTTGATGAAGATTTTACAAACCTTGTTTGAGTTGATTACTAATGATCCCACCAACACTGCCTGACCTGTTAACAGACCCAAAATTATCTTAATCAAAAAGTAAGGTTAGGTGCCAATTTTTTTTTTAATTCTGAACCAGTGGCGTGTGGTATAGGGGGCCAGGGGAGAGGCGAACGATTTGATTTCATAAATTAGTAGTTCATACAATTACCCACAGGTCGGCTATGTATAAAAAATTTCGAAGCTGTTTCGAGGCCACGAAAAATTTTTGTAATTTACAATCAAAAAACTTAATTGACTTATACACTGCGCTGTCAGCGAATTTGCACCAAACGGTTGCGATTGACTGCTTCCTAATTTTACATGGCCCCCGGTTCCTAGGGGCCGTAAGTGGCTCATATCCTGTTTTGACCCACCGCACATAGTTTCTAATCCTCTAATTTAGTGAGACCTAGTTGTGCAAGTGCAGTAGCTTGAAAAATAAATGGGATAGTCTAAAAATATATTGTACCCCTGACATCCCCTAGGGGCCATTAAGATTAAGATAATTTTTTATCACAGATAATGGATCAATACCCAAAGTCCAATATAAATTGCCACAAAAATTAGTTTTTTTAAATTTAATTTGATAAAATTGCTTGAACTTTAAAATGTATCATCTATGTGCCTCTAAATATGAAAATGTTTATATTTTGTGATATGTGCCGGACCCAATAAAATATCTTGAATAAGTGATTTTCTAATTTTTCGGTGGGTTTAAGATAAGATATTGACTCCTTAGAGCCCCTAGGATCCGGGGGAAAGTATAAAGTATACAAAATTACCGTAAGATGCAAAACTGACATAGGGCAGAGTATGTCAACTAACCTTTTTTTAATTTAAATTAAAAAAAAATTGCCTCTGCCTAGGTGGCCTCGATTTTTCTTATATGGCAAACCTGTGGGTAATTGTATGGCCTACCAATTTGATAAGACATAGTTGTGAAGGTGCAATAGTTTAGAAGATATAAGGCATAATCTTAAAACACATTTTGCCCCCTTTCGCACCCTAGGGGCAAAATATATAATTTTTTTTGACAGTCAAAAAGCTAGTGCGTGAAGGCCAATGTGCCTGCCAAATTTCATTACTATAACTTAAACCGTTTAGAAATTAAAAAATATTTTGACACTCTAAACTTGCTTTTTGACTAAGACAATTTTGGGTCTGTCAACTGGTCAGTTGATGGAATTATTAATATTCGATTAAAACTGGTGTTGTAAAATCTTCATCAAAACGCCCACGAAGGCCAAATTTTCACGCTAGGGCCCGAACTACGATGTGGTTATTAAAAAGCAGTGTGCAGCACACTGGAAATAATTTCTTCTTGATTGTATGACATCAAACTGTTCTAGGCCTGAAAAAGTGCTATTTTCGATAGTTGTTAAATAAACTCTTATTATGCAGATAATATCGTTGTTTGATGGAGAGTACTCTCCATCAAACAACCATAATATAAAATTTTTGACAGAAATTAATATGAGAGGGTTATTAAAAAAACTGAATGTATAAAGTCACTGGGATGTTTTGTCAAAACTTTCTTCACAAAAATGCTTGGAACAAAGCACACTATTTTTTGTAGGCTGCCAGCTTCCCCTGCTTACGAACTTCAACCATGCTTCACGACGAGATACATCTTTAGGAAATCTGAAAAAGTCAAATAAATAACATTCATTTATCTATTCTTTGTTCTAGAGATATCGAAATACAAAAGTTTTATGTTTTTGTTTGAGTTATAAAGTATTTTAATCGCAATTTTCGCAAAAGTGGCGTTTTTGAGCGCTCAGACATACGTCTAGGGGCTGATTCTGATCCGCCAGCCTTGTGTTTCTTGGTTGGGTATCTTTAGAGCAGTGGTTCCCAAATCAGGGGGCGCCGACCAATATTAGGGGGGGGGAAGGCACGGGAGTCCTGATGTAATTTATTAGTTTTAATAAAATTTGTTTTATTGTAGTAAAAATACAGTTTGTTTCTATATTCGTGGACAGGCCGGCGCAACCAATTCGTTAATTCAAAAAGGGGGGGGCAGCGCCAAAGAAAAAAGTTTGGTTATAGAGCTTTAGTTAAGCTAGAGAACTATTTTTCAAAATTTTTGTTCCATAAAAACACAAGTACGGTTCTGTTTATTGTTTATACTCACCTATGAAATGTTATTCCTTTTGATATCTTCTAATCTACACTGCTTCTGCTACCATAGCAACGTAAAGCACAAAACACAATGTTCGTTTTCAAAAAAACTAGCAAAAATGCCACTCGAATCTTTAAGAAAACGCAATTTAAATGAAAATAAAGCTCGATCGATCTGATCGATCGCGATGACAGAACTGTCTAAACAATATGGCCGAAGGGGGTACTTGTAAATTACATCATGTCAGCTCCCTTTATTCTACCTCGATGTTTTTAGCATTCCCAAGACCTAAAGAGATATCTAAAAATAAATATATATTTATTTATTACTGTCAAACACCATATTATAGGGAGCAGTTGGATGCCTTGGCGATTTAATACCCTGAGAGTTTCTGGTTCTTGTATTGAGACACCGCACACCTGCATAGATGAAAGTTTTCCGAAAAATGTATGTATGGTCTTCGTTGGTTCAATGTTAAAAGCGTTTGCGTACAGAGCGAGTTTGAGTCCCGGCCGAAGACAGAAAACTTTTTTCTTATTTTTTTTTTCTTTAATTTGACTTGTCGTGTATAGTTTAAGGTTCTTGACCTGCGTGTTAGCTAAAAATGTAAAAAATCACTTTGTGTACAAGCGACTGCAAAAATTAAACTAAAATAGCTTATTGACTATAGACTTTCCAAAGCTTAAAAGAGTCGCTTATTTTTGGCTATAAAATTTTTTATAACGTTGGTGTTGCTCCGCGTACAAGCGATAGAACACGCAACTCAAAAGTAATAAAACTACTCTTAATTTTCGAGTGACTTTTTACGATAGCAAGTTATGTTTCATACCTTCCCACTTAAAGATTCGATCTAACTTTCAACGAATTTAAAACTAAAACTCGCAATACAACAGTGGCGTATTTAGAAAAAAAGTTTAGGGGTGGTCTCACTGTTTTCAAGCGTGGATCTGGGTCAAAATCTAGGGGGGGGGGGTAATAGTCCACGAAAAAATTATTTTTAATATATTTTTTTTTCTAGAGGGGGGTAATTCTCCTGTTTTCCCTTTATTTATGAGGAATCAGTGCATATTTTATTTTCTAGGGGGGAGGGTAATTACCCCGTTACCCCCCTCAAATCCGCGCTTGACTGTTTCCTGAATAAAATTTCAAGATCTAAGGCCCCCCTCCCCCTTCCAAATACGCCACTAAATACAGGGTGTACAGGAGGTCAAAATATAATAAATGGATCCATGACGGATCTAACACCTTCCTAGCTAGCCTATTATCACACTTCAAGTGAAGCTATGATAATATATTAGCCTTGAAAATAGTTTTTTGTAAATGAACCGAACCGAACCGAACCGAACCGAACCGAACCGAACCGAACCGAACCGAACCGAACCGAACCGAACCGAACCGAACCGAACCGAACCGAACCGAACCGAACCGAACCGAACCGAACCGAACCGAACCGAACCGAACCGAACCGAACCGAACCGAACCGAACCGAACCGAACCGAACCGAACCGAACCGAACCGAACCGAACCGAACCGAACCGAACCGAACCGAACCGAACCGAACCGAACCGAACCGAACTGAACCGAACCGAACCGAACCGAACCGAATCCAACCGAACCCAACCGAACCGAACCTAACCGAACCGAACCGAACCGAACCGAACCGAACCAAGGCTCCTACAAAGTTTTTGGTTATAACATGAATTATTGGGCAAAATATAGCCTACTATATTCCGAAACAGTGTATTGACACGATGCTCCGTTAAAAAGTTAGCATTTTTTTAAGTTTTTAATTGTCAAAAAACTGTCATTAGCATTATGCAAATTTAATCAGCTCTTAAGAGTGTCGAACACTATTTTACCTAAAATTCTTATGAAAATCGGTTCAGCGGTTTAGGAGCTATCGTGTTACGGACAGAAATGATATACACACATAGACACACATTACGGCGATATTGCTAGGATAGGTCAAAATACATCCAAATAACACATTTTTTGCTTTATCTCAAAAAAAAATTTTCGTGAAAAATGGTACTTCTGTAGCCATTGCTATAGTCCAAATTATACGCCTTTGTAATGACGTCATATTTGTTTATCTTTATTTAGTATATTATAAACAGCGGTGACAATAAACTTAAAAAAAAAGTAGTGTCTATGATTAATTAATTTTTTAAATAGGTAGATAATTGGTTATATGAAGTATCCGACACTGTCAAACAAAAAACATTGATTGGCAAAAATATCTACGCCATACGTTTTTTTCTCACCTGGTGACGTCATTACA
Source organism: Aspidapion aeneum (assembly GCA_963576565.1). NCBI lineage: Eukaryota > Metazoa > Arthropoda > Insecta > Coleoptera > Brentidae > Aspidapion > Aspidapion aeneum. Next base: position 114,845,400 of record OY755043.1, read on the forward strand.
AATGCGTATAATTAATACCCTGTTTCGCATCACGTGATGGACCATGGATTTGCACCGGTTTTAAATGCACCTGATGCGTTTTTTAAATCGGGGTGGGCACAGTGGCGTAGCGTGGAGGGGCGCGGGGGGTTTGTCGCCTCCCCCCGCCCCGAGGGTACTGGCGCCCCAAGCTTTATTAAGTACCAGGGCCGGTAACGGCAAAGTGAGATGGCGTCAAAGAAAACTAAAGACATGATGACCTTTTTTTTTTTTTTGTTTGGTCGCAAAATTTTTGATGGCCGCCCTTTTTAGCTGTTGCCCCCCCCCCCCCCCGCCCCTTCAGGGACGCTACGCCGCTGGGTGGGCATGCATTGGTGGAAACGGGGTATTAGACTATACGCAGGCTAGGAAGGTAAAAAAAGTTTGTAAAACATGGGAGTCAAAACTCTTTTGTTTATTAGCTAAAAAAACAGCAAAACATTAAATTTGGTCGGGCCATCACAATAGGAACAAAATAATTAGATATGAAAATCATTTCGGAAAAAATTAAGCGGGCAAATTTTTTTCAAGAAAAACTGTTTTTTTATTAAACTTTTATACACCCTATATAATGTATTAAAACAACGTCACAACTCTTTAATGGTTTGTGTTTTTTCCTACAACACAAACAATAATGTTTTTCCTCTGTATTTTTTCCGTTGCTTTATCGCACAAATAACACTTCTTTTCAAACCTCTTTGTGGCTTTTATAAGGTTTTCTTTCTTTTATACGATAATAATCCTCAGTCATTAAGAAACAACATTTCGGACTTACATTGTCTTTTTAAATACGACACGGCGATTTGCGGATAAAAGCGCGCTGTTAAAACCGCACCGAACAAAAGCGCGCGTATTAAAACTGCACTCAAATCGCAACAGACCCTAACTATGCCGAAATATAACCGCGTCTCATGGTATAACAATGTATCATGACTGCGTCTGACCTAAATACAGTGGCGCACCCAGGAATATGTCTTGGGGGGGGGGGGCGAGACCTCTTGGGGGGGGCACGAAGCTTCATGATTTCTTGTGTTTTTTTCTGAAATAGGTCGAAAATATGTAATAAAATCTAAGTTTTGGGGGGGGGGCCCGGCCCCCCCCCCCTGGGTGCGCCCATGACTAAATACAACGGACTATAAAAGTTGGACCGGGGAGCATTTATAGAAATATAAGTTACGTTATAACCCCTCACGGTGGATAGAATAGACCGATGTTCTGATTTTATATATATATATATATATATATATATAATGTATATTTTCACGTTACTGGTGGTCCAGCTGCTTTTTGTAAACAAAAGTTAGATATGATATGAACAACTAATATTTTTTGAATTTTTTGAAAACTAAGGCAATTTTCTTACTATTTTTTAGTATATTCTTATAAAATAATATTTTTCAGACATACCAGTCGTTACTTTTTTAGCCCGCTTCATTTCACTTTACACAAAAATTAAAATTCGAAGAAAATACTGTGTTCGTTTCAGCTTCAAAAATAATCCGCTGACCTACGTCTTTGTTTACTTCCAAGTCCTTGGTTCACCTTTGATACTAAACGATCACATTCAATTTGACTTGTAGTTTAAGTTTTGTGTAATAAAAAATAAAGCGGGCTAAAAAAATAACGACAATACGTCTAGAAAATTACATTTTATAAGGATGTACAGAAAACTGTAGGAAAATTGCCTTAGTTTTCAAAATATTCAATAAATACTAGTTGCTCCGTTGTTCATATCATATCTAACTTTTGTTAACAAAAATCAGCTGGACCACCAGTGACGTAAAAAATTCGACATATATATATATATAAGATCCGAACACCGGTCTATTTTATCCACCGTGATGACCCCTTAGTCGAACTATTTATTTTAGGTTAGGATGTTTTGGGTCTACTTTCCCACCTAGCACTTAAGTCCTAAGTTTCACCTAGTTTTACTTAAGTACTTCCACTTAGTGTAAGTGCTAGAATTTTGTGTCACTTAAGTGTAAGTTTTCAGTTTTTTTTTAATTTCGTTAGCATTTTTAGCAAAAAAAAGTAACATTTTTTGGTGATTTAGATACATGTGCTGCCATATAACAAAAGGAGACAAATGCCCCCATATTAAATCAAAAACCTTGTTTTATATTTCTTCAAAATATCATTTACTTTAATAAAATGAAAAACTAAAACATGCTAAAGCTGGATTCACAATTCCGTAAGGTAGGGAAATAAAAGTGGTTTACTGCTCATATAATTCGTACTGTCAACTATGAACATCAGCATGTTTAAATATAGTTTATTTTTCCTTGTGTCTTACTTCTTAGGTGTTAATGCTTACTTTACATATCTATAAATCCAGCTTTAGATATTTTGTAAATAAAAAACATTGTGGCTGCTTTAAGTTCTGGCTTAGTCAAGTCAACAGTCCAGTTTATTTGTGTTTATTTTGTAAAAAGGTGATATAAATAAAGGAAAGCTAAAATTTTCAATTACTTTTATCAACTAGAGATAACAAATATTTTTAAAAATGAGTAAAATAATCAAGTGCTTTAAAAAATATATGTATAAATAAAAACTAAACCAAATTACTGCGTAACATTACAAGCTGTTACTTTGTTGCCAAGGCAAGTAAGTTTTTGTTTTAATCATGGATGAACATAAATACAAAGAAAAGATGCCGTTTGTGTTTAAATGAAAATGACCGCCATTTTAAACATTTAATAGTTTCATGTAAAAAAAATCTAAATTAAAACAAAATTGTTTTTTATTTTGTAATTATTTGATATTGAGATAAGGCAAGTAGGCTTTGATTAAAATTATTATGACATTGACCTCACATGATGTTTATTTTTTCATGGACTTACATTTTAGTTCTCTAAACGAAAATTCCTAAATATCTTGAAAACTGCGTAACGAACTGTCATTTATGACATATCGTTAAACAGAAAATTTGACGTAGATTTTGAAACAAAAACAAAAAGTGAGTAATTCCGTAAGAAAATTTGAACTTTTTGTAATATCTCAAAAACTGAAAGTGAAAGATAAAATTTACTTTCACAGTTGGATTTTCCTTAAAAAAAACCTGTAAAAAAGCTTCTTACACCAAAATGAAATTTTCATAAATAAAAAATAAAGCTATAGGCCACCTCCATAAATGCAGACTTTTCAAAATCCCTTTATAGCTAAAAATCTACGAGGTTTATCAAGAAGCGGTTTTGATATTTGAAGACGCGTCGAAAATCGAGCCCAGGACATGTCCACTCGTTTTTGTGTATCTCGGCTAGAAATACCTAAAACCAGCAAAAAACATCGAATTTGGCCCACCCTGTACATAGTACGAACACTAGGTACGTACATTTTACGTTCATTTTAGAGATGCGCTCCCGAACATCAACGGATTTTGCTAATAGATGGCGTACACTAGTTAACATTTAACGGCATTGTTGGAGATTACTTAAATACTAAATCAGGCAAAACAAACTTTAAACCTATAGAGACTTCGAGCCTTGAGGTAAAACTGGACAATCCACTCTAAATTAGGAATGTTCAGGAAGCCGGAATGGTTTAAAATTGTACCTAGTCGTAGTAGCAGTTTATTATAATTTGATTTCCTATGTATGTACAATGTACGTCTATGGTATGTACATTTTAAGTACTGTATTACTGTATACGTATCATGTACGTCTAGAGTACGTACATTTTATGTTTAATTGGACGTACCATGTACGTACCTAGTACGTCCAATGTACGTAAATAGTACGTACTTTAGTACGTCAATAGTACGTACAAAGCGAAGGAAAATAATGGCTAAAGTAACGTCCCTACGACGTACATATGTGGACGTAAGTCCAAAAATGAACGTACTATGTACTTACATAAGTCGCAGAGTTACGTACTATGTACGTACTATGTACGTACTTGTGCTGTCTGGTTACACACACAGACACACACACACACACAAACACAGACAGACATCTCGACAATAATATTGCTAGGATAAGTCAAAATACACCCAATAAAATATTTTCGGCGTTGTCTGAAAAAAAAATTTCTTCGAAAATAATACGTTCTCTAGCCATTGCTGCGCGGGCTAGGAAGGGATAAATAGTCGCTATGTTTTTAAAATCCTATTTTCTACATTGCTATTCTCTTTCAGAATAGCTCCTGTGTGTAACTATTGCTACTCTGGCCGCAAAAAGAAGCTTTTGTGTAATACAGCCAGATCTAAAACAAGATAAGTTTAGCCTAGAAAAGTTTGTTAAAATTCTCAACTTTTGCTCAAAAAGTTTAGAGTAAAATTGCCGAACGACAGAATATTGATAATGGAAGAGATTTCAACAATGACTAAAAAGAAATCTTGTAAACTTTGGTATCACTTTGAATAAAACTTTGGTTAAGGGCAATTTTGTTAACAAGCTGTAATTCTACAGTAAGTTCACGTAAGTTGAAATCAATTCTATTCAATTCTTCTGTGGATTGTTTTTAGATAGCTCAGACACGTGTCGATTTTTGTTTTAGCTGAAGATTTTTGATAGTAAATTTAAATATTTAGACATCGAATAAATAACTGTTATTTATTTATTTATTCGATGATTCAGGATAGCCAGAAAATAGCTGATGACAATCAACTTAATTTTATTTATTAGCTTACACTACTACTATACTATAGTAGTGTGAGCTATGGTGATCCTAATTTTTTCGAGAAAAAAAAAGTTGCTCCGATTTCAAAAATTTTTATATATCTTTGCGTTTCAGATAATTTTTAAACTTTTTTGTTGCGCCGTCTGTCTGTCTGTCTGTCTGTCTGTCTGTAATGACCAACGCGCATAACTCAAAAACCACTTGCCCGATTTTAATGAATGAACAAAATCCACCGAACACAAGCGAAATAAAAGGGTGGGGGTATATTTCAAAAATTAGAGTTTATGTAAAAATATGGCGTGTGTGATATCAAACAAAAGGTAATTGCGTCTGGAGTTATATAAAATACATTTTACTTTAAAAAAAAAGGGTGGGGGTAAATTAAAAAAATTAGTGTTTATGTGGAAATATGGCGTGTGTGATATCAAACGAAATGCAATTGAGTCTGGAGTTAAAAAAAATACATTTTAGTTTAAAAAAAAAGGTGGGGGTAGATTTGAAAAATTAAAGTTTAAGTCAAAACATGGCTTGTGTGGTATCAAACGAAAGGTAATTGAGTCTGGAGTTCAATAAAATATATTTCAGTTTTTAGTGATATTAGCTCACACGTACACTATAACTATAGTACCCAGTGTGAGCTTAGGTGCCCATAGATTGGCAGAGTATTTTTTCTGTTGCTCTGTTAAAAATTTTTAATATAATTATTTTAATGTTTAGTCCAAAAACAAACTCAACTTAACTTTAAATTTATTGTGATAGAAAAAAAGGCAAGAATAAAATGGAAAATAATTAAGTTTTTTAATTTTGTTTTTTTTTTGGAAAACTACTATTTAGGTCTAGGTATTTATTAGAATTAACTAAATTATGGTGCCAAATTTTTATCCATTGCGTTATCTCATGGAAATCTGAATTTATTTTAGTAAGTACATGTTCCAGCCAAATTTGCATTTTTTTTTCAAAAATTAATGTAAAAATATAGTTATCAGAAAAGGTTAAAATTTTCTGGAAGTAATGTATACAAAAGCTCATTACAATCAAAAAGATGGTCCGCTAAACCTAATTTTTACATTTAACAATTATTCGCTCCTATTGCAATGCTTATTGTTCATTTCAGGGCTTGAAAAAGTATTAGTTTTCAACACGAAACGTCGCCATAAGTTCAATGGTTGTTTTTTCTTCGGCTTTGGAACGAAATAGCGACTATTAAAATAGCGGTATCGAAATAGCGACAATCAAAATAGCGATGTAATGAAAAGGCGACTATCAAAATAGCGATGTAACAAAATAGCGATGTAACAAAATAGCGATTGTAACGAAATAGCGATGTAACAAAAAAGCGATGTAACAAAATAGCGACTATCAAAATAGCGATGCAACAAAATAGCGACTATCAAAATAGCGATGTAACAAAATAGCGACTATCAAAACAGCGATGTAACAAAATAGCGACTATCAAAATAGCGATATTTCGGTTCCGTTTTGGCATATGGCTCGACTAAAGGGTTTCTTTCTAAGAAATGTTTAAAAAAAAAACTTTCCTGACTTCTTTCGCGGGATCCTAAAGGGTGTGAATCCGAACCGAACCGAACCGAACCGAACCGACGCAAACTGAACCGAACCGAACCGAACCAGCATATTTAAAAAAAAAACTCTCCAGACTTCTTTTCCGGAATCCTAGAGAGTATTTGAACCGAATTTGGTTCAGATCGGTTCGGTTCGGTTCGGTACGGATTCACACCCTCTAGGATCCCGGAAAAGAATCAGGAAAGTTTTTTTTAATAAGCTGGTATAGTCAAAATAGGATATAATAGCGCATTTCGGTTCTTTTCGGTTTGGATTGATTTGATTCGATTCGGTTTGGTTTGATTCGGTATTTTGATACATCGCCATTTTCATACATCGCTATTTTGATACATCGCTATTTTGATACATCGCTATTTTGATACATCGCTATTTTGATTGTCGCTATTTTGATTGTCGCTATTTTGATATATCGCTATTTTGATTGTCGCTATTTTGATACATCGCTATTTTGATATGTCGCTGTTTTGTTACAAACGCTATTTTGATACATCGCTATTTTGATAGTCGCTCTTTCATTACATCGCTATTTTGATAGTCGCTATTTTGTAAATCGCTATTTCGTTCCAGAGCCTTTTTCTTCAAATCCCCAAACCCAGAAAACATAATTCATTACAAACTCAATATACCGGTGGGCCAAAAAAAAACGCACAATTTTTTTTTTCTTATAACTTTTGAACTATGCAATCGATTTTAATGGAATAAACTGAAGTTGGCAGAGAATTAATCAGAGTTTTGACTAAATATATTTTTTTGTCCGCCATTTTAAAATCCAAGAAGACGAAATTAAAATGTACCCTTCAAAGATGCTCGTTTATTCTTGTGTTGCGAACATGTTTTAATAATTTTTTTAAATTAGTAAAAAAGCTACATTCTTGCCACGTACAACAAGGTACAAGTCAGCAAAATCGGTTCAGTGGTTCTAAAAACATATTTTTGTTTCAACCATTGTTTTGCATATTATACAACTGTTTTGCCAATCATGTCTGCATTTATTTCCATATAAATTCATTACTACTAAACCGATTTTAATAAAATAAAAAAAAAATAGAATTGATTGCTTTTTACAGATCATGATCAAAGTTTATCGCCATCTTAGAATTTATATGGCGGACAGAATCATACTTGATTTTTCAAAATAGCGTGTTTATTCTTATTTTCGGAAAATGCTCTAGTTTTTTTTTTTTAATTTATAGAAAGCACTACTTTTCCCCCCTACAATGAGGTGGAAATTAGTAAAATCGGTGTGGTGGATCTCAAAAAATTAATTTTTTTTTCAACCATTGTTTTTCAGATTATACGCTTGCATTGTCTGCATTAATTTCCTGATAAATTCGTTATTACTAAATTGATTTTAGTGAAATAAAAAAAAACATGATGAGAATTGATTGTTTTTTAACGACAACTATTAAAATCGGATCAGTAATAATGAATTTATATATATTATATAAGAGGATTGGCAAAAAAACCATATAATTTGTCAAACATTCGTTAAAACAAAATCAGATTTTGTGAGAACCACTAATCCGATTTTATTGGTGTGTATCTCGTTATGCAGGAGAAAAGTAGTATTTTTTTATAAATTAAAAAAAAACTAAAACATTTTCGGAAAATAAGAATAAACGTACCTTGTTGAAGGCTCAAGTATGATTCTGTTCGCCATCTTAACTTTTAAGATGGCGTCAAATCTCGATATTAATATTTAAAGAGCAATTAATCCTCACCATGGTTTTTTTTTTATTTCACTAAGATCGGTTCAGAAATAATGAGTTTATAAGGAAATAAATGCGGACAGTATTAGCAATGCAATCGTATAATCTGTAAAACAATGGCTGAAACAAAAATAGATTTTTTGAGAACCACTTCACCAACCTTTAAAAGGCAATCAATTCCCACCAGGATATTTTTTATTTCATCAAAATCGGTTTAGTATTAATAAAGTTATAAGGAAATAAATGCAGAATCTTTGAAGGGTATATTTTAATTTCGTCCGCCATCTTGGATTTTGAGATGGCGAAAAAAAAATATATTTAATCAAAACTTTGATTAATTCTCTGCCAAGTGCAGTTTGTTTCATTAAAATCGATTGTATAGTTCAAAAGTTATAACAAAAAAAAATTGCCCGGTTTTTTTTGGCCCAGCCGGTATAGTGGAATGTTTTATTCGATGGCTTGTTCTATTAGGATTTTTATGGTTAATAGGTGGTCAACTGTACTGAAACCTTTTCTGATGCCTGACTGTTCTTTCGATTGATATCTGTCGAATTTTGTTGTTAATCTATCTGTTGGTATTTTCGTGAAAAGCTTATAAATTACATTGAACAGTGTTGTGTTTGTTTAATAATCTAAGGTTATATAGGTCGATAGTTTCTAAGGTCTGCTCTATTGCCTTTCTTTTGTAGAATAATGGTTATGGATCTTTCCCGTTGTTTCTACCGCACTTAAGCATTTCTGCCGTTACTCCGTCTTTTCCAGGTAGTTCGTTATTTTTCATTTTCTTTAATGCTTTCTTTATTTCTGCTTTGCTTATTTCAGGTTGTAGCTTTGAGTTTATGTTCTTTGCTCTTGTTTTAGAGTTTCTTCATGATTTCTAGCGATGATTCCCTTTTTGTTTGGTATAATTCTGTATAGAATAGTTGTGTGATATTTATAATATCCTCTTTAAAGTTAGCTTAAGCTTACCTAGAGTTAGCCTAAGATATTTCATATTTCTGTTATTTTCTATAACTCTGTCAATTTTTCTTGGCTTTTTCTTTTATCTTCTTTTATCATTGTTCCTATATATTTTTTATTTTTGTATATTCTATCGTTGTTCTTTTTCCTTTTTTCTCCAGGTTCCGCCTTTTTCCATTAGTTTCTTTATTTATTCTGATATTGAATTTTCTCTTTTTATATTTTACTGAATAACATGATTATTTTTCGGTAAATAAATCAAACAAATAACATGAATGTTACTGAGGGAATAAGCTTGTGCCTTTAATATACCTTAATCTATGCTTAAAATTAGGTTTGGCAGACCCTTTCAATTTAAATCATTTCTGATAACTATTTTTAACAAACACACAAACATGTCCTAAAATAAATTCAGATTTACATAAGACAATGAAGTTCATACATTTGTGATGTGCCCCCCTGGCACGTTTTGCATGATTACCTATGCAAAAATGCATAGATAAAACCTTGGCACCATAATTTAGTCAATTCTATTAAATACCTAGATTTAAATAGTAGTTTGCCAAAAAGAAACGCAAAATTAAAAAAAACTTTTTCCATTTTATTCTTGCATTTTTCTCCATCACAATAAATGTAAAGTTAAATTGAGTTTTTGAACCAGGGCCCTGTGGGCCCTCTTAAGCTGTTGGCCCTATGCAAGTGACCAGAAAAAACATTTTCAAACTAGTAAAAACCTTTAATTTTGAAATTTGTATTAGAAAACTTGAATGTAATTTTGAATCTCAATTCTTTTTACGGAATACCATTTTCACATACTTGGCTTTCTTGTACATAAAATGTTTTTGTTACGATTTGACTCCTTTTTTTGCAATTGTTAGATTTTGATACTATTTTTTATTTATTTTTTATACCTACCTTTCCATATATTGTACATAACTTCATTAATGCCTGATTTCCTAATAAATACCTACATGCTTTTACGAGAAAAAGTGAAGGATGGGGGGGGATTCGGATTTTTTTTTAAATGAACTTATAATATATAATTTCTGTTAGTTTGCGAAGTCCCAGCTTTTTATCATCTCTGGAAGTAATAATAGTTTTAAATAACTTAACATGTATTGGGGAGCGAAGTAAATTAAAATTTTGTGGTTTTTTATTTTTTTCCCATAGTTTTATCATATGGCCTATCAACCTTCTAAAGCTCAGCTCTCTAGCGTTTCTGGTAGTGGCCAATGTAAATTGTACATGACTTTAGATTTATAGGGGAGGGAAGTAATTGAAAATTTTGGTGTTTTTTAATAGTTTCCTATAGTTTTATCATATTTATATTCAGTCTGCCAAAGCTCAGCTTTCTAACGTTTCTTGAAGTGGGCAATGTTAATTTTACATAATTTTACATGTATAAAGGAGGGGAGTAAATTAAAATTTTGGGGTTTTTTGATTTTTACCAAGGATTTGGTCATAATTTCTTTCAGTCTGCTAAATTTCAGCTTTATAGTATAGTACAGTAGAATTTTGATGATCTATACACGAGTGAGTGAGTGACGTAACTGCTTTACTTTATATATATTTATCGGCTTCACAACGTTCTACGTCTTCCGATAATCAATCTCCACTCGTTTCTGTTTGCCCATAATTCATCATCTAGGCCTCTTATTCTTATTTCACTGTCTATTCCTTCTCTCAAGCTTCTCCTTGGCCGTCCTCGTTTTCTTCGGCCAGCTGGTTTCCATTGTAGTATTTATTTGGGTAGTCTTTCATCATTCATTCTTTGTACATGTCCGTACCACACCAGTTGTTTTGTTCTTATATCATCCACTAAAGTACGTTCACCCACTGTCATAATTTCTCTTGTTCTATGATTTGTAACTCTTTCTCTTTTTGATTTCCCTGCTGCTCTTCTCCAATAGTCCATCTCCGTAGCGGAATGCATTTTTTCTGTTCTATCCTTGATTGGCCATACTTCTGAGCCGTATGTAATAATACTTTCTACAATGGTGTTATATATAAGCTTTTTGTTATGTTTTCATATACTTTGGTCCCAAATTATTCCATTTAATAAAGTTATTGCTTTTCTTCCTTGTACGTTTCGATCTTTTATAGCTTTGTCTAGTGTTCCGTCAGGTGTAATTTTTAGACCTAAGTGTTCATATTCATCACAGGACTGAATTCGCTCCCCGGTATTTAAGATTAGATCCTGTTTCATTCCACCGATACACATATACTCTGTCTTATTGAGATTAACCTTTAGTCCCCACTTATTGTACTCTTCTATTAGTTTTCGTGTCATATATTGGAGGTCGTCATAATCCTGAGCCACTACTCTCTGATCATCGGCGAAACATAAACTATACAAGGTGGTTTCGTCCAACGGAATTTCCATGTTTTGGCATTTTCTCTTCCATACTTTAAGGACTTGTTTCAAGTATATCTTGAAGAGCGTAGGCGAGATACAGCAACCTTGTTTAAGACCTTTATTTACTTGAAAGCCTTTGGTTAGTTTTGCTTTTATTTTATCTTTAGCCTTACTATTGCGGTATAACATTTTGATGGCCTTAATTAATTGTACGCTTATGTTTGTGTTTTTCAACGCTTTCCAAAGTAGATTTAGTGGTATACTATCATTTCTGCAAATCGACTTAAAGCAGATGCTTTACTACTTTATGGAATACCATATAACTTGAAGGGATTATTTACACTATACAGGTCCACGACTGCGCAAAGTTTGAGTTTTGTAGCTCATTCCGAAGTAGGGTTTTCAAGTAATGTTTCAAGAAAAATTGGTACAGCAGTTTGCGCGAACTTTGCGGGGCACTGCGATGCCCCCAGATTATAGCTGGCTTCTCACAATGACTACATAATAGTCAATACTTTAAACTAATCGAAAAAAATAGGTTTTCTTGCCACTATTTTTTTTCTTTTTGAATACTTATGTAGGTACTTATTGTTACGGTATAAATTAATATGTTGTACAAAAAGCAAGCAGAAAAAGCTTTCATATAAATTGCTTTTGCGGTTGTGCATTTTGATACAAAAACTATTTTTTTTATGATTCTTTTTTAGATAGCAGTGCGTTTATAATTGAATACAATTTTACAACAAAGGGCTTTTCAAACGAATAAAATGCTTTTAACAGTGATGTAAATATTTTTTGAATACTATTCTAGTCACTGATTTTAAGCCAAGTAGTATTTACAAAACTCAAGTAAAACGAAAATTGTTTATGTTGTACGTTGTATGTACAGGATGTACAAAAGTTTTAAATAACCCAGTAAACACAAAACGAACATTTATCTTCCTAACACACTCCTAAAGAATGTAAATTGCAGGTCACGTTCTTATCATGTTCCCAAAAAAAGTAAATTTTTTCACGTTCGTTTTTTTCAAGGTATATTCCCATCGAGTTTTTGTCATAATAAGAAGAGCAGGTTAATTCTTGTCACGTTCTTATCACGTTTTGAAAATAATGTGACAATAAGGTATATTTCTGTTATGTTCCTAAAGGAATGTGAATGGAATGTATGTTCTTAACACGTTCTTATTATGTTCCTAAAAGAACGTGAAATAAGGTATATTCTTGTAACGTTCTTAGCGTGTTCTGAAAATAATGTAAAAAATGTTATCTACTTACTTGTCACGTTTTAAAAAGAATGCGAATGGAAAGAATATTGTTGTCACGTTCTTGTCTTGTTTTTTTTTGAAAGAAGAATTTGAATAGAAGGTATATTATTGTCATGTTCCTAGAATATTGTGAATGTACGGTATATTCGTTTCCTGTTCTTAAAAGAATGTGAATAGAAGGCATATTCTTGTCACATGTCAAGTACCTTCCCTTAATATTTCTAACATTTCTCCCACAAGAATTCTTATTATTAATACAATTGGGCCCATACAACGGCCTCCGAGGCCTAGGCCTTGTAGGGGTCCGTGGTGCTATCGTTGTGATGCATTTAAGAAATTCATTAATTTCAACTGTTTTAAAAATATGATAATTATATTCCTTCCATATTGTTATCAAGTTGTCTATCTATCTTCACAGCATGTGCCAAAAATATGACAATCATTTTGATATCACATAGAGAATGCAACATGCTAAAAACATTAAAGGCTTGTGATAAGAACATTCTTTGTCACATCTGAATGACCAGGCGCGGATCTACGGAAGGGAAAAAAGGGGAAATTTGCCTCCCCCCAAATCTCAAACTATATTTAGTTTTTACACACAGAATACACCTCCTGGTTACTGTGCAAAATAGTTTTATGCAATATTTATGATAATATTTCCCTCCCCCCAATAAAGTTCCTAGATCCGCCCCCGATAAGACATAATAACATCTGGGTGTAGGCGCTTCTTTACACATTCTATTTACTAATATGGCATGTGATTGTGTTTAAAGGTTAATACAATTTTTTCAATTAACTGAATTATTTAATGTTATCAAGTTAAGTGTCATTCCAAATATTAAACTTTAATAGAAAGTTTCTTAACTCTATGTAGGTATTTTAATTTATATCAGGGCTATCAAAACGGACGGGCCACGATCCTCCACTTAGTTGACGTCACAGTGGGAGCTGATTTTTTTTGATGGTCACGTCACGACACAGCTGATTGCCTTAATTAGTTCAAAATAAGGAATGCTAAATCTTGAAGATTTTAACCTTTTAATCATCTTGTATCCTTACAAAAGTTTGGTTGAATATCGGGATGGGGTCTGAGAATATTTCACTGAAATTTCGCGGACATTTGTAGTGCCATTTTGAAAATATCATAAAAAAACTTCTGACCTCCCATAAGACCCAATGTAAAAGTCAGCCCCCCGAGAACAGCTGATTTTTTCAAAGTCGGGGCGTGTGTTTTTTTGTTGGCTTTGTTTATATTTTATATCTATTGTTTCATTCTGATTTAAAAAATACACTTATAGTTATTTCTATGATATCGTAAACATAATAGTTTGAGGCATGTAGATTTAAATTTTCCAATCCCGATACCGCGCGAGCCGGAATGTAAAAATTTTAATGAATAGTTATTCAATCCGCCGTCGAATAAGCAAATGTAAAAACTTGACTTCGTTTAAAAAAAAAAAACGAGAGTTCGGTATATGTAAAAACATGACTTCGTTTAAAAAAAAAACGAGAGTTCGGTTGCTATTTTACTAATTACTACAAAAGCTATACTTTCTGCAAAAAACACATTGCTCATTTCGTCACTGAAAAAAAAAGCGACAAGATAGTGTACCTATAATGTACGACATGCTTTAATTTTTAGTTTTGATGCCCAAAGCGCACAGACTTTTGTAACGTCAGAAATAATTTTTTTTTAATCTTTTTTTTATTAGAGTATTGATTAATCCTTTGCTCACCAAAAACAATGCACACTATTTTTCCATGATCTTTAATAATTTAAAAAGCTTAAAAAAATACAAAAAGTCAAAAGGATTATTTTATCCCACAGGTAGGGGTAAAATGATCCCCCACAAAAACTTAACTACATCAAATGAAATGAACATTTACTAAATGAGATTATATAAACTTTTACACTCAATTATAAACTAATTCTCTTTTTGATTTTGCTTAACGGACACTCGGAGCACAAGTCGCATATAAACATTTCTTCATCTTCTTCGACACCTGCGCATTGGTCGTGTGCCCACCCCAAGGCATCACCTTCCGCTCTAGCTGATTGAAGGTATTCCTCAGAACAGTATAAACACACTGTATTATTTTCCTTCTCATCTTCTGTGTCTGAGGAAGTAGACACAATATCCTTTTAAATTTTTTTATTTTGCTGACAATTTTTCTTCTTTTCAGATTTTTTTTCGCTCTTTATTCTGCTATTTTGTCTGGATCAATGTTTTCTTCCTCGAGAGAGTTTTTATATGGTGTGCTTGTCAGTACAATACTATTGATGGACCTTCTTTTTGTAGTGTTTTGTTTTCCTTCTAGCTTTGGAAGTGGATGGCATGTTTGAGGTGAATCTAAGAAGGATGAGTCATTTAGTTTTTGTGACGTTCTTGAATCGTCTAGAGAGCTAGGTCCTGGCGTTGGTTCAGCAAAAGCGTTGTTTGCATCGTCTGGAGAACGGCCCTGGCGTTGGTTCAGCAGGAGCGTTGTCAGGCACCTCACTTGCCTCACTGGCGTTTTGAATGAGTAATGGGATGTGGAAGTCAGCAGGTTGTTGATCAGTGTGCACTTAGTCGGTAACCTCAGCAGCTAGGTATAAAATCCACTTCTGAGAAGACGTTCGGATCATACGGAAAAATGCCGGTTTTGCAAAATCCGTTGATTCCATTTTTGAGATTGCAAGCTTTAAGGTAGCCTTCACAAAAAATCTTGTTTATTTGTAATACTGTGACAGTTCTTCCAGGATGCTGATTACGCCGTTTTTCTAATGCCTGATCCATATAAATACTAAGTGGGCCCATTACTGCGACGTTCAATGGTTGCATCTTATGCATGCAGTGAGGTAGCAGACACAATCTAGTTACAAAATTGTCTCTTGCTTTTTTTATGACATCGAGATTTTTCGTATGAGATAAATGGCCATCTAATACAAGTAAAGCAGGATCTTCTTTGGTAGGCTTTACAAAGGACAGGAAGTGATCGAATTTCTGTTCAAAAACATCAAGTCGCATCCATCCAGTGTCATTACAAGTAAAAACTGTGCCAGGAGTAGCACCATCTGTTAATTCGACCCTCATTCTTTTTCTGTTAAAACTCAGCATGGGAGGTACGAAGCTGCCTGCAGCTGAAATACAAATAACTGCTGTCATAGAAACTCCACGCTCTGCTGAAATTACTCGTGCTACTTGCCTTTTGGCTAAGATTTTTGAGTTTCGTAAAGGGACTGTTGAGAGAGACGTCTGGTCCACATTGAAGATCCGGTGAGGAGCAAAATTTAATTTTGACTGTGTGTCTCTAAGCAAATTAAAAAAATTTGTCATAGCTGGCTTGTTAAATGCTATAGCTCTGGCAGCCAATGTAGCTTCAGGACATCTTAAAGATATTTTTGGATGCTTTTTTCCAAAGCCAGATAGCCAATCCTTACCACCAGCTTGCTCCTTGTGGAAATAGATGCTTAATTTTATTTTTTTCCGCTAATTGGTACGCAAAGTGCCGTAGCTCTCTACTTGTCAAGCCATACATTCTGGACTCAAAATCTGAAATATGTGAAACTGTTTCGAGCTCTTCCTCTTGCTCTTGCGAAAATACTAGACAATATCTGCCCATTAATTTTTTGTCAGTCTTCGATATCTTATTTTTGTTTAAAAAACGACGTTTCAGGGACATTCGTGCAACGTTGAACATTCTTGCGACCTGAACTGTACTTTTAACACATAACCTAAAATACTACTTCTATAAAACAACTGATATAAAAGAACTATCTATGATTAAATTTGGTTATATCAGGATATTATAAATTACACCTAGAAGATTTAAGAAAACTCTACATTTATTAAAAACATTCACAGCAAGATATACCTTACCTTAGATCAAAAGAACAAAAAAACTTTCTTTACTCATCAAAGTACGGAATGCAACTAACACGTGTTTTAAAGCATCAGCGATCACTAGATTTCTCGCGTAGCACTGTTTTTAGTGTTCGGTTGATAGATGGAGCTGCTAGGTTCGCTAGAAATCGGGGTATTATTTGAACCCGCGGGGATCATTTCGCCCCACTCTCCCCTATACAGTTTTGTATTTTCATGAATCAGGTTATTAATTAATTTTGTACCCAACTGCGACTAGAAGGCACAAGTTAGATTTATATTTATGTATTCGACTGACCGCTAAAGATTGTAGTTATGGCTAACATGAGACCTGTCTACTCCTTGATTTTTACATCAATGGTCCGTATGTTATAATATCAGAGAGGCGTCCGCACTGATGGATATCATCTGGCTAAAAATCCAATTTAAATTCACATATCTCGGTTAAGGCTTATCATCGACTGACTTCTGGTTTTTTATTTTTACACTAATTTTAAGTGGAATTGGACAAGTTGTAAATTCACCAATGAGCTCATAGATGACAAAACTTAATCGGGTGAAAGTCGTAATGCGCATGCGATCTCAACTAATTTCTGCTAGGATTAATAAATATCCTAGCGTAGAGCAAATGTTTTTTTTAAACGGCCAAATTAAAAAAATGTCGTCAAGAAATAAAAATTGGAATGAATCAAAATTAAAGAAGTTATCAGTGTTGTTAAAGCCCAAACTTTACCAACTAACAAAAAGTCTGCAATAGCTAGTTGCTCTTTTTAGTTGAGAAGCAGTTTCATGAGAATGTTCTTTTTTTTGCAATCGTCCGAAACACTTCTATTTTGTGCCGTAGAAAAATAATGAATGACAATTTAGTCTTCCGCAAGTGTTAATACAGTTAAATTCCTATTATTTAAAATAAAATTTAAAGTGCTGATTTTTTAAAGAAACGTGAAAGTATAAGCCAAAAAAACATTTAAGGAAATTAATAATATTGGGAACATTTGTGAATTTTTTTTTCTATTTAAACCAGTTTTTTAAATCTGGTTACCAAATATGCGTATTTGACTTCTTGATATCTATTAAATCCGATAAAATATAGAGATATTTATAAGAACGTTTTGAAACTTGGCACGATTATAGGGTTGATGGTCCTTAATATTCCAGTGGGTTTACTTTAAATAATTTGTTTTCTAATGGCTGTAGAAGAAAACGTTTGAAATAAAAATTGAAGCCAGCAAAATTTTCCACAAAAATGATAAATCATGTTTTTTTGGCAGGCTAGTTTTTGAGCTATTTTATCAAACATTTTGCCACTTAACTTAAACATTGCTCACTTTTAAAATAACTGTAATAACGTAAAATAAAGACCGATAAATGGTCTACAAGTTATAGTTTTTACAAAGTCTCCTGAACAACACCTAATACGGGGTTCTATCGATTTCATGAAATTTTGCTTCATTCTGCCCTTCAAACATTATCCTAATTCATATAAAATCATCCTGGTATAATTTCAACCCTCCCGACAGAGAAGAGGCGCAGCTCTTTGCGGTCCGACCACAAAGTATTTGTTTTCCGATCGACCGAGCCCAGGTGGATAGACGGTACCTAATTGGCAGATTTTTTTGAGATGCGCTTTTAATTCCTTTCGGGTGGGCTTTTCGGGACCCCTTTAGTCGGCAGTATGCAGTGTTAGAAAATAAATCAGTGTCGTTGCTGTAGGTGAAGGAATAGAAAGTTTTATTATCTATTTTTATATCTTTAGTTTACGCCATAATTAAATGAAATAATTTTCATGAGTATATCTACCGCCACCCATGTCACTTTCTATAAAAGATATGCCGATGTTCGGCTTTTATCTTTGTTAAACTGACTGCAAGAACTATACCGAAGTAGAACACTTGCTAAAATACAAACCCTAAAGTGTTAGAGAGATCCTCATTTCCTATGTAGTTCCAAAATATATGCAAAACTAACCGAAATAATTAGATTTTATCTAATTTTCTCAAAAAGTAAGCATTTCATCGAAAAATGTATAATAAACTTTATTATAGAGAATTAAATTATCTCTTTATTGGTGTATCACCTATCTGCTTACGAGTAATGGTTAGCATTCTATTGGTGACCCAATATTGGAGATATTTATAAAGATCCCAAAAGAAAATACGTGTTTTTGTAAGTTTTCGTCAATTTTCTGAAAAAGCAATTTAGAGAAAAATGTCAACAACAATTTTTGGTTGGAAATAAAATTTTCTTTTAAAAATTTAATTAGAAAGTCGTGTTATAGACTAACACTTCAGGAAAGTCTTTACATAGAAGTTATTTTTTAAAATCTTAAAAAAAACTTCTCTTATTCGCTTTATTTAACTTTTCTCTATGGTACAATATATATAATGGCGTCCGTATGTCGAGGTAATTTTTTTAATATTTTTTTTTTCATCAAAAAAACGAAGCTTTTCAAAAAATAAACATTATACACTGTGTTATAGTAGTCGACGTTAAGTGAGTTACACATGTTACATATTTTGAAAACCGGAGACAATTTCATGGTATAGTCAAAGAAGATAGTATAGTCCTTGCCATACGCAGTTACACTTTTGTGACTTTGACATGAAATTAACATATTTTCTAAACCCAAATATTTGAAAAATTTAATACGTCATGTTGGTATAAAATTAAAGGCAATACTGTCATTGTCTGACAAGATGCTGACTGTATTTTGAAAGAAAAAACGAATAGATAAAAACAACTCAAAGACATGCCGTTTTTTAGAATTTTTTTTGTTACTGTCATTATGCACATGATAAACAAAGAGGTTGGAAATGTCACAAAAGTGTAACAAGGACTATATTAGTCCTTGCATTAGGAAGTAGTAGTAGTAGTAGTGTGGGGTAGGCTCTAGGCCTGGCGACTAGGCACATGAAGCGCCCTTTTCGCCAACCCCCGGGCATCTCCCCTACTGCGTCCTTCTCTCGCTAAGGAATCTGCCCGTCTTCTTTACAAAGGCCAGAATATCGGGCCACCTCAGATTCAGAAGGTGCTCCGTCTCAAAGGCTTCCTCTTCGAATACCTCTCTTCTTGCCTCCTTGTATGCTTCACATGATGAGAGAAAATGTGCCGAGGTCTCATCCTCGGCCCAACATCGCTCGCACGTCGCGTCCTCCTTCACTCTCATCTTTGCCAGGTGTCCTTGAAGGACGCAGTGTCCGGTCAGGACTCCCACTATGGCTCCCACCTCTCTTCGTGTTCTACGGAGCAGCCTTGCATTGGGAAGATAAAACCTACTAATTTGACGGGTTGAAGTACGAGGAACTATAAATGACATACCACTTAACATTTCAGGGCAGTCTATTTTATTATGCAAAATTTTGTGGATAATAATTAAAAATGCGTTATTTCCGGAGTTATGTTGCCTTCTCTCTAATGAATGAATATTAAATTTTCTCAAAAGTTTAACCTGTGGAAAGCCTGGTCTAGAATTTACATGATCAGATTTTAGGTGCAAGTATTTTAAAAATTTTATTTGAATGTTCTCAAGGTTTTCTTTGTGAACAGCATATATCGGGCACTAAATAATTCCAGCATACTCTAAATGAGATCTTCTAAGAGTGTTATAGTGTTTTAACAGCTTGCACAATACTGAACGCCTGAGTGCAGCTCACCAAAAACCCATATATTTTAAAAGCCTTGTTAGCAGTCGATTCGATATGATCACCAAAAGTCAATTTGCTGACACCTAGATCTTTAAAATTAGATTGCCTGTCTAAAATAACATTATTGATTTGGTAGTTATAGTGAATAACATTTTTTGTTTTAGTATTATAGGTCATAACTTGACACTTATTAATATTTAAATCTAGGCGATTACTTACACACCACCCATGTCACTCCTGTAAATGATATTGTAGCAATCTTTGACAGTCTATATACTTTATGGGAAACCAAGTCTTAAAGTCATCACAATAAAGTAAGAAGCTTTTGCTTATAATCAGGTTTCTTCCAATGTCATTTATAAATAAATCGAAAAAGAGAGGCACTAAAACAGAGCCTTGCGGTACTCCTGAGCTTACTGGACAAATAACCGACCTATGACCACCCAACTCAAGGTACTGTTTTCTATCTTCAAGGTATAATGTGAATAGTTAAAAAGTACTGATTATCGAAACCGAAAAACTTAAGTTTGTTTATAAGAATCGCATGGTCAAGCCGGTCAAATGCTTGTGAAAAATCTGTATATAACGCTGGCCCCTGATTGTCTATAGCTTCAGCAATATGTTGTGTGATCACTAACAGATTAGTGACCGTGGAGCGATTTTTTACAAAGTCATGTTGATTTAGAATAAGCTGACCAGACACCAGGGAGAAGTTAACGTTGTATGTAGCTATTTCAAAGACTTTAGCAAACTTGTTCATAATGGACATCGGTCTATAATTTGTGACATCAGCCTTTTCGCCCTTTTTAAAAACTGGACAAACTCTGGAAGTCTTTAACCTGTAGGAAACCTTTTACATTGTAAGCATAAATTAAACAAAAGTATCAGAGGTTTAATAAGTACGCGATAACAGTCAGCAATAAAAAATTAACGACCACCAACCCAGGTTTTAAAACTTTCGGACCATTTGCAACCTCAAATGTATTATGGCTCAATGTGTCATGTCCTCCCTCAATCGGTTAAGTTCTTAAATTAAATATATATTTATTTTTACCTTTAATAAAAGAGTGCGTAAAGGAGCGGTAAAGAAACAAAGGTACACATAAAAAAACGCAGAAAAAAAGAATACCTGCAGTACAATAGCGCACTGGTTTAAAAAAGAGCGCATTATAAAAAAATTATAAAAAAATATAACATACTTCTGCATTATTTCCGCAACGTACAAACAAGATTATTTTTATAGTTAACTTATTTATGTTTGTTTTAAAAACTCGAAACAAGCATTTTCATTTAGCGTGGAAAACTGAGTTATAAATTATTCTGCAATTTAATAAACAGGACACCCGCCTTGAGGGAAAGCTTTATTTAAATACTTTAGCCAACTTTACCTAAGTAGACCAGAAGAATATTGTGTAAATAATTTTAAATGTTTGAATAAATTCCAAATTTCTAAAAATCTTTCAAAATTTTAAAAATATCTAAACTTTTCAGAATCTTAAAAAGTTTTAAAATTTATTGATAAATTTATAAAAGTTTTTTAGAAATTTGGAAAATATTTATATTTCTAAAAATCTTTTAGAAAATGTATTTATTTTCAAATTTCTAAAAATAAATCAATATCTAATTTTACCACTACCATACCTAGTCAACAAAACCAAATCTTGAAGAAATTAGCTTATGATTTATTAAAAATATTTCTTTCTTGCATGTTCACTTCTGTATATTATTTGTCAGAAATAAAGATATCGTTACCCTGAATTCAAAAATATATAGGGTGTTGACATTTGGATAGGTCGTTTTTAAGTTATATTAGTTTAATATTTTTAATCAAGTGAACTATTAATAAAAATTAAATGAACTATTCATAACAATTAAGTGTTAAAAAAAACTAAACAAAACTCTTAAGTAGCGCCGCGGATCCTGCTACTTTTTAGAACTATTTTTTACAAACTATTTTTTATTAACTACCTATATATTCTCTACATATCCACCATCATTCCTGATACAATTTCTAATATTTTGTCTTATTTTATGAAAAATGGTGTTTGAAGTAAAATGTGGACGATCTCTATTCATTGCGATTATTTCTTCTTGAATTCTTTGTCTTAAATTATTGATATTTTGAGGTCTGTCATAATAAACTCTATTTTGAAGAAATCCCCACAGACAAATATCTAAAGGGTTAAGATCCGGTCTATTAGCCGGCCAGTGAGCTGTGCCACGCCTGCCTATCCAACAATCATACCTGTCATTTAGGTAATCAGTGACTTGAACGGTATTATGGGGTGGTGCCCCATCTTGATGCCAGATAAGATTATTGTATTGGCGAACTGGAAGGCCTTCTAAGTAGTTTTCAACATTATTTTGAAGAAGATCTAAATATTTATTGCCCGTTAGATACCCTTCAATAATAAATGGTCCGATCACTTGGTTGACTAGCATGCCACACCACACATGAACTGATCTACGTCCCTGTATTTTGACTGGTTCAATTTTGTGTGGATTTTCAGTTGCCCAATAATGTTTATTTTTTCGGTTAAACATCTCTGCCGTCGTAAAACTTGCTTCATCGGTAAACACAATTTTTGATAAAAATTCAGGATCTTCTGCTATATGCTGCTGTATTTCTTGGCAGTATTGTAATCGTTGAATTTTATGTCCTTCGTTTAAGTTTTGAACTGGCATAAATTTGTATGGGTGATATTTATAATGTTTTAAAGTGCTTTGAATCTTGTAGGTGGTTTTTTCAGATTGTCGGGCAACAACTGAAATTGATTTTTCGAGATTTTCACAAAAAAATTTTTAATTAATTTTGTTTTTTATTACAACGCAAAAAGTATAGCTACTTTCAAATGAGAGTAAAATATTCATATCTTCCGGTTCATTTCGAATCACGGTTCTTTTTTTTCGACTAAGATTTTTCGTCTCATTAAACTTCCGGATAACGCGTTTAATGGTATCAGTTGATGGTACCCGCCGTCCAGGATTATTTTGATGATATTGCTGCCGAACTGCTGCTAAATTATTGTTGTTTGAATAAAAGAAACGAACCACTTGAAGCTTTTCTTCCTCCGAATACCCCATTTTTTAAACCAAGTATTTTTTGTCATTGTCAAATTGACGTTGAAGTAAGACCTAAGCAACTTAATCATTGTTATAGTGCATTTTATTAAAAATGTTAAGCTAATATAACTTAAAAACGACCTATCCAAATGTCAACACCCTATATATTTTTGAAATCAGGGTAACGATACCTTTATTTCTGATAAATAATATACAGGGTGTTCCCTGTAACTTAAGAAAGTTGCTATTAAAAGTTAACATAAGGAATGACATCTGACACTTCTGACATAGTCCAAAAGATAATACGGAAAAAATTATGAAACTTTTGTATTTAAACTTTTTTTTCTATCACCTCCCTAAACCCCTGATAAAGGCCACACAAATATAATCAATGACCCTGTACATGTAAAGGCTAGCGTGTTTGCCAGAAAATTTGAAGATCACGTGAACGCGTTTTAAATGGAACTGCAAGGAACAATGGATTTAAATATTATTGTTGACTTCTAGTCTTAGACTGCGCCATACTGATGCCTTAAACACCGCATCCTCTTTGACACCTTTAACTATGACCTTAATACCTCCACGATTAAACTTGCTTGGGTTTTGGTCCCGTGAGCAAATACCGTCTGTCACCCAGAAAATTTACGATTTAATAAAGTTAATTAGGCCTGTCTGGCATGTGAAATTAAAGTAGCAATAAGATAACCTTAAGGCTGCAACTAAAAGGCTTCAGTTGACAGTAGTTAAATGAGTAACCACGCAAAAAATACACGAGAGTAAGAAAGAATCAAATTATTTTATTAGAACATTGCAAATATACGAGTTTTATATCAAGGCAAGAAACAATGAAATTATCCTTACTAATGCTATGCCCATAAATGGATTTGTAGAGCTTTTATTAAAAGGCCTGTTGACTCCTGGTCTAAGACTGCGCCATACTGATGCCTTAAACACCGCATCCTCTTTGCCACCTTTAACTATGACCTTAATACCTCCACGATTAAACTTGCTTGGGGTTTTGGTCCCGTGAGCAAATACCGTCTGTCACCCAGAAAATTTACGATTAAATAAAGTTAATTAGGACTGTCTGGCGAGCGAAAGTAAAGTAGTAATATGGAAATCTTAAGGTTCCAACTAAGAGGCTTAGGTTTGTAGTTAAATGAGTATTATTATAAAAAATACACGAGAGTAAGAAATAATCGAAGAATTTTATTAAAACCTTTCTAGACAATTGCGGATATATGCGGAAAGGAAATTTGTGATTTAAAGCGACTGGAAAACAAGCACTTTTTGTGATCGGTCTCAACAAAGGCCTGGAAAGGAACCGAAAGACCAGAAAATCAATTTTTAAGATTAAAGAAGTAATCCATATTGCTAAATGGAGGTTCAAGCAATGAGTAAATGTCCCATATAGAGGCAACCGGCGAGCCTTGCAACATTGAGGGGCAGATGGCGCTGAAATAAATTCGTCTAGTACGCAACTACTATTAATGCACATGCAACTAAATCGTACTAGTGGTCTCTGAATATTGCGTACTACAAGAATTTATTTCAGCGCCATCTGCCCCTCAATGTTGCAAGGCTCACCGGTTGCCACTCTATATGAGTCATATACTTATTGGCTCAAGTCAAGAAAATTGAAAACTCTGGAAATCCATAATTTTAAGATTTTTCATGGATTGCCATTCTAAACTAAATGTTTCTGTATTTTAATGAACTCTGACCATTGTTTTATATTTTGTCCTGTGATATAATATAGGTGTAACATTAGGTAAAGCTACGTTTACATTTGGAGAGTTTACTGGCGGAAAGTACTGGCAGCCACTAAACTTGCCATATGTAAACTACAAGAAAGTTACCTTGCTACTCTCCCGCAAGTACAGCTACGTTTATATTTAGAGAGTTTACTGGCGGAAAGTACTGGCATCCACTAAACTTGCTATCTATAAACTACAAGAAAGTGCACTTGCTACTCCCCCGCAAGTACTTTCCAAAAGTTGACGGGCCGGCTAGTTTAGTGGCTGCCAGTACTTTCCGCCAGTACTCTCCAAATGTAAACACATGTGAGCAAGCGTTCTGTAAGAAAGTGTCCATGTTTTTTGCAATGAATAAGTGGGATGGAAATCAGATAATTTTCTCTTTAAACATATATCAAAAATATGAAATTTTGTGGAATATCAAGTTCATCATCAACCTAAGTGGGATGGAAATCAGATAATTTCCTTTTTAAAGATATATAAAAAAATATGAAAGTTTGTGGAATATCAAGTTCATTATCAACCTCTGGTAATAAAAAGTGAAATAGTACATTTCGGTAGTCTGTATAAATACTGCAGGGAAGCAAAACTATCACCAGTGGCCAGATAGCGTTATTTTGGGAGAAGTAGGACTGCTCATACACGTTTCCGATTTGGTCAGTTTATGTTAACCTAGTCTTAACATTTCTTTAAGTTTTTGGTATGATAATCTCTTTGATATCTCCTTTAAGAGTCGGTCTGATTCAAGTACTTCTGCGTCTGATCCAATCTCTAACCCAAACTCGGTTTTTTCTAGTTTTCTTGCGTTCTAACTTATTTATTAAATTATTGGCAATTTCACACACAACAAATTTAACAGCAGCACGCACTACCGCCATTTTGTTTTTAACTGCTTGGCAAGTAAACTTGAAAACGTGTAAACACAAAACAATGAACAATTTTAGTGGTTGCCAGTACTTTCCGCCAGTAAATTCTCCAACAATGCAAATTTAGTGGCTGCCAGTACTTTCCGCCAGTAAACTCTCCAAATGTAAACGTAGCTTAAGATAGATGTCAAGTTTTTTAACTTGTTAGGTAGGTTACTAGTACTCTTTACCGTATTTTACTTGTAGATCACTGATGATGGCCGTATAAGCCGAAACTAATATGACCTGAATAAATTTAGTGGAGGACGACTGAGAATATTAAATTTTCTTAAATCAATTTTTGTTAAATTAACCGAGGGGATCATGACTTAAAAATTATATTTATTTTGATAAATTTGACATGTCTATACAATAATCTAAAATATAAAGTAATCAAAAAAAAATTAATAAAAAAACCACCCAACTGCTAAATTTACTTGTAAGTACTAGTCGCAGTTGAGTAGTAGTAAAAATCTGAAAGCGTATGCAGATTTTTGAAATCGCTCTATATTTGATAAAATTATGCGAATATGGTTTTTGCATAGGGTGGGGGGAATGACAGGAGGGGAGCAGGTGGGACTACAAAGTAACTGCAGCAAATTAGAGGACATTTGCAATGGGTAATCAAACGAATTTCAATTAAATCGCCTGAAATTTAGATAATTTGTATGACTTTAAGCCTATAACATGTGACAAAATGGCGTCTGAATACTTCCATGTTGATTCCTGTTTAAAAAAATTACACCTTTTTTGTCAAAATCGGTTCAGCCGTTTAGCCTCTAGCGTGACACAAACATACATATTTACTTATACAACAATTGAAAAACATTAACTTTCCTTTCGCCGTGCTGTCGTGGGTAAAAATATTGAATATTGGCTCTAACTTCAAAAATATTTAATTATAACCTAACCTATTGTTTCCCTATAGTTCTAACTTTTCTCCTTTGAGTAAGGATATTAAATATTTAGGTGCATGTCGAGTACATGTGTGGTATTTTATGCCATGTCGGTTAAAACGTTAATATTAAATCTATAGCCGAGAGGTAAAGGATGGTATGTCCATAAAACAAAAAGTTGAGTAATATGTGAATAAGATTAATTCTTAAATCAGTTTTAATTTTGTTCACCTCACCCAAGCATCATTTTAAATCTAAAAAATACAGGACTTACGGTTTTTGTCTTCAATAATAAATCGGACCTGCTGATTTTAAATATCCATAACTCGAACTGGCCAAATGTGGAGCTACGACTGTTTACCTCTAGGCAATAGAAATATTTTTGTGGTATTTTATGTCGTTTAAAAAAATACGTACGAAACACGACCGGAAACTAACTTTACAGTTAAGTTCACGTTTCCGGTCTAGTAACATAAATTATTTAACTAGTATAATAAATAAAAGTTCCAGAATCTATTCTTTAACCTCATTAAAAATACGAGTATAATTAAGACGAGACGAAAATCTGTCACGTCTTTATATCCATCTCTAACCACAAAAGCACAAAATTCGCTTTTAAACGAATAATCTGTCAAACCCATCAAAATTAGTAACGGTATAAGGATCCGCTAAAACCGGGGATAAAATCCTGATGAAATATTCTTTAAAAATTATATCGGCACGTTCGCCATCAATAACATGTAGGCACTCAAACAAGCTTTCCATGTCAGCGCATTTTTCGTTAATTACGCTCCAATTAAAAACGAAAAATTACATCGTCCGGCACTAATCAAATGATAACATCACTGCGAAAAATCTCTGCAAACAGGATACAGGATGGCCAGTTCAAACCAGTCCACCTGTTTTAGATTCAGCTGCTCAAAAGAGTTCTATCGAGGGACATTGTTTCCATTTTTATACTCATACTTTTCATTCAAACTAGGTTAAATTTCAAAAATTTTCAACGCAATGTGGATTTTAAACATTACAAAACAACCATGCCTTAAATTAAGAGTTTACGGGAGCGGTTGAAGGTTTTGTGCTTATTACTTGTAATCCAAAAGACTGCTTCCAAATATTTCTTTAATTACGTTATGAAAAATTAAGTGCTGTAATCATTTTACATCACATATACGGGGACCCAAAAAAATTGTTTATTTTGCTGTTGTCACAGCATAGCTGATTCAACAGCTGACAAAATTCTTATCCTGAACTGCGCGACCCATCATTTTTTCACAAAATTTCATCCTTAAAATATTGTCCTCAGGAAATAACTCCCAAGATTATAGGCTTTGTTTTCATGTCTTTTTATGATGTTTCGAATGGTTCTGGGAGGAATATCATCAGTCATCTCTTAGCAATGGCTGAACTTGAACAAGGAACGAGTGCTTAGCACAAACGGCAGTTTCTCGCTATTGCTTTTGTTCCGACATGGCTTTTGGACCCTCATATGCCTCTTCATTGTCACTACTTTTTATGCAGAGCTTAATGCACCCAAATTTATCAAAATGGTTAATTATATTCAAAATGGTAGTTTTGCAAGAAATATCACGGTCCTCATACTTAGCAATAAACAAATTTATTAATTTTGGAGCGCAGCTTTCCGC
Source organism: Aspidapion aeneum (assembly GCA_963576565.1). NCBI lineage: Eukaryota > Metazoa > Arthropoda > Insecta > Coleoptera > Brentidae > Aspidapion > Aspidapion aeneum. The sequence continues at coordinate 114,873,689 of OY755043.1, forward strand.
AATATACCATTTTACCATTTGAACCCGGTCTTCGATAATAAATTTTATGGCCGGTATAATGAGAGAGAAATTAGCAAGTTTTATAAAAGAGCAATTCTTACCTCCTTCTCGCTTCGCAGATTTAAAAGAAAAGACAATCTCGATCCCGTAACGCGACATCATTAGATCTCGTTTGATATCCCTAGTCAGCTCTTGTCTACCTGCCTATAATTTCTCCTTTGGTGTTCCTTCTATTCTTTAACTTTTAGTTCACGGACCGTCGCATTTTGCTGAGATCAGGGTACACCCTTATGTTTCTATTTTTATCTAAACACCTGCTACATTAGGTTTTCTCTTTTTAAGCAAAATCTTCATACTTTGAGGGTCATGTAGCGCCTAGTTTTTTTTGTGGCTGGTTTAGTCAGTTTGGCGTCTCATTAAAATGAAACTGACGAAAATTCAGGCTGTTATTTAGCAAAATAGACCGGTGAACTCTTGACTGAACCCCTAGATTTCAAGGCTCCGGTTCAAAACAGCGATATTTAAAACAGCACTCTCATTTGAGCCACAGTCAAAACAGCGACATATTAAAACTGCTTGAATATAAACAGCGATATATCAAAACAGCAACAAGGCAAAATGACGATAGTTCAAAAAAGAAACATTTACAACATCTTAAAATAGCGACTTTTAAAAGAGATAGCCAGCTGCATTAAACTGGTTGGTTAGGTTAGTAGTATCATAACACATCACACACATTTCATGCCAAGTACGCGAAAGTGGTATTCCGTAAAAACAATTGAGCTAAAAGTAATGCCAAGTTCTCCAATACAAATTTCAAAATGAAAAATTCTTACTAGTTTGAAATGTATTTTTTTAACTTTGCTATTACAGCCAAACTTCTAAGAGTCATTTACAGACGTAATAGCCAATTTTCAACATTTTCAAACTAGTAAGAACCTTTCATTTTGACATTTGTTTTGAAGAACTTGGCTTTACCTTTATCTCAATTTTTTTACGGAATACCATTCTCGTGTACTTGGTTTTTTTTTACATAAAATGTTTTATTTTAAGATTTCAATCCTTTTTAAAGGATTTGGATAATATTTAAGTTTTAAAGTAGTAAAATATGCGGAATATTTTTCAAAACTTTTGCAATGCCTTATTAAAAATGTTGAGGTTTTTTAATTTTCTCCTATAGTTTTATCATAGTTTCTATCAGATTTCCAATATAAAGGTCAGCTCTCTAGCGTTTCTGAAAGTGGGCGACGTTACTTTTACATAACTTTACATTTAGAGGTGAGGAAAGCAAATTAAAGTTCTGGTGTTTTTAAATTTTTTCCAATAGTTTTATCATAGTTCCTATCAGTCTTCCAAAGCTCAGCTCTCTAGCGTTTCTGGAGTGGGCAATGTAACTTTTACATAACTTCACATGTATAGGAGAGGAAAGCAAATTAAAATTATGGGATTTTTAAAAATTTCCAATAGTTTTACACAGTTTTGAAATTACATTCATATTGACAATCATATCAGTCTGTTAAAGCTTAGCTCTCTAGGGTTTTCGGAAGTGGGCAATGTTACTTTTACATAACTTTACATACATACCATATAGGGAAAGAAATTAAATTAGAATTTTGGGGTCTTTTGATTTTTTTCATGGGTTTCGTCATAAGTCAGTCTGTCAAATTTCAGCTTTGTAGCATGTCTGGAACTACAGTAGAATTTTGATGATCTATACATGAGTGAGTGAATGGCAATTTCGACGTTTTTTGAAATTTCGTAACTACTTAACTACTTTATGGAAGTCCATGAAACTTGGAGGGGTTGTTAACTCTATGAAGATTTAAAACGAAGTTTGAGTTTCGTAGTTCATTCCGAAGTAGAGTTTTAAATAGGTCAAATATGGGCTGAAATGTTCCAAGAAAAGATGGTACAGCAGTTTATGCGAACATGGTGGGGCACTGCCGTGCTTCCAGCTAGATAGCTCTACTCTTCTTGAACCAGGTAAGGTGTATCGAACTAACCAGGTTAGATTATCTATACTAACTGAGCTATTACTACTAACTTAACCAAATTTAATTTTTTTAAAAATGAATTGTCGCTGTTTTTATTTTTGCTGCTCTAAATGTCGCTGTTTTATTATTTCTTTCTTTTAAAAGTGGGTGTTTTAATATGTCGCTATTTCTGTTGTCGCTCTTCTGAATATAGCTGTTTTGATATATTTCTTTTGAATGTCGCTGTTTTGATTTGTCGCTGTCTTAAGAATTACCGCTATACCAGATTTAGTTTAAAAAAATATATTTGGCGCTGTTTTTAATCTCGCTGGTTTATATGTCGCTGTTTTGATATGTCGTTATTTTTGTTGTCGCTCTTTTAAATATAGTTTTTTGATATCTTTCTTTTGAATGTCGCTGTTTTGTATTCTCGCTTTTTAAAACTGGAGCCAGATCCAATATTAGGAATCCTGTATTATGTGCATAAAAATTGGCTTGCAGAAAAACCATTTAGAAATTAACAAGTGCCTGCAAACGGTCGAACGAATCTATTCGAACGTCGACGGTCAGCAATATAGCGCAATTTTTCCGATTTTAAAATTGAAAAATGTTCAAAAGCTTTATTGGTTTTGTTTGCAGGGTTTGCTGATCCCGTAAATAGATTGAATGAAAAAGATGTTGACGCAAACATTCGCAAAAAAACTTTCTCTAATAAAAACATATCCATCGTAAAAAGAAAGATCCAAAAAAACTACCATTAATTAATGAAGAAAATGCTTTGTGGTATTTATACATTTGATGAATAGGTTAAAAACTACTTATAAGACGACAAGACCCAAAATGTACAAAATTTCCTGGCAAAAGACGAAATTACGCTATAAACAGCGTTTGACTGCTGATTCCTAGAAAAACTGTGAAGTAGCTCTGACGTCACGGCCGTCAAGACACTGAGTTACCAGACAACCGGTTTATTTACGGACCGTATAGAAGTTCAACCTTACAGACCTTTCTTATGCAAAACCAATATGGCTGCTGCTATTTAAGCACTGATTGGTTGAAAGCCAATGCTACGCGTTATGAGGCCTATGCAAGTTTGTGTGTGATGGACTTTACAATGAAAACGGGGTGGAAGCGCAACGATTATACACTAGACAGGATTGCTCAGTTTGCCGAGTCTGTCTGCAATCGATGTTCAAGGTCAAACTCGCTGTTACGTCACCACTTGTGCTAAGCAGAAAGCGCGCCTATCGTTATATGGGATTTTATGTGCTTTTAGAGCTATTTTCTTTATGCAAATTAAATTTTATGCAAAATTGAGGCGTTGTACATTTAAAAATATTGTCTTTACAGGGATGATAAATGATTTTATATTTGAAATATCTGTTAAATCAAGTAAATTTAAATACTTAAATTGAAAAAAGAAGCTACACATAATGTCGTAGTACCTATACAGGGTGTCCCATAACTTAGGGGCCATAGGCCAACAGGTGATAGAGGAGGTCATGTCTGATAAAAAAGTTCCTATAATGCATGGGTCAAAACTCTTTCTTTGTAGAGATAGAGAGCATCAAAGTTGGAAATTTATTAAACTTTTTTGATAATAACTTTTTTAAAAAACGCGGTAAAAACATAAAATTGGGTAAAGTCGTGTATCAAAATAATTTTTAGAAAAAATTATTTTTTTGGTATAAACTTTTATAAATGCCATATTAAACGTTTCTTTAATATTTTTTGTTAATAAAAACAAGCCCTTAGACACATAATAATAAATAAAATATTAATATTAAAATTATTAAAAAATTAATTTAAAAAAAAATATATTTTTTATAAATTTTTGGAGGTAATTTTGACTGTATCTTCTTAACTTGCAATTTTATTAAAAAAAGGAGTATTACATTTTTTTAGTCACAATAAGCTGAGTATTCAGCTGTCTGTGATAGATTTTCTTTTTTTTGCAAAACCCTTTTTTCCCCACTCCTCATTAACATTAAAAATCCTATATCTTAAAAACAGAAGTGTGACCCCATGTTATATAAACTTTTTTTTCGGAAATAACCTCCTCTATCACCTGCTGCACTATAACCCCCAAGTTATGGGACACCCTGTATAATTTGTCCAATTGTTTTAACATACTTTTAAAATAAATTATTTCGCGATAATAATTAAAAACGAAAATATAGGTAGACGAAAAATTTATTGATTTATTTAAAAAAGGAAAAACACAAATATTGTTCTTAACAAATAGACAAAAAACAAAGAGAAAAAAAATTCACACAATGTATAGTTTAATTATTACAACCGCTTTTTAAAGCATGTTAAGAGATTATTAATTAGATAATTAAAAAACGGGAATATAGAACATAAAAAAAGTATTTATTATTACATTTTTACAAAAAAACCGAAAAGTACAGATATACATACAATAAATTAAAAATATTAATATAAATAATAATATTTAATTTAGAAAAATAGTCCTTTTCAATTCACAATCATTTGTAATTTTCTTGATAGATATTATTAAACAAGAAGCCCATTTGCTGAGAAAATCGTGGCCATTTTTTTTTACCCTGTAAACAAACGTTCTTCTCTGTCCTGAATCGAATTTTTACACACTGTTAACAAACCAAACGTAAAAATGTTTATTTAAATTTCTTTTCTTAGTAGCACTGCTCTGAAACAATCCAAAAAACACAAATTATTCAGCGAAATATCAACAAAACTCTCTTGAAAATACGAATAACATCATATACAATGAACGTAAACAAAGGATTTAGCACAAGTGGTGACGTCACGCCGCTCTCCTCACCCCGCACAATTTGTTAACACAGGTTAAATGGAACTAAGCAGTACTTTATGTCTATAGTCCTTGGTGGAAGCGGAGGAGGTCATACAGCTGTTTTAATTCAAAGAAAGGCGCAATTATTCTGCGGCCAGTCCACAGAATATCGCGTTTCGGTCCGCTTGCCAATATATTATGTGTCAGTCTAATTAATATAACAGGATATAACGGTAGTTTTTTACCTTATTCATATTAGGGACTTATTGAAATAAAATCTGACCTTATTTTAAAATCGACCCTATGGTGACAGATTTACATATAAAAAGCAGTTCTCTTTCAAAATTCGGCCTTTGTGTATTTAAAAACCGGATTTATTAGTGTCGGTATTTATTAAATGAAAGTTAGCGTCTGTATTATTAAACTTGGCTTTGGTATGTCAATTTTGAAAGGTCAGCTGTTAGTTTTCGGTGCAAATGTGTCAGAATAAAGTTGACTCTAAAATAAAGTCAGGTTTTATTCCAAAGGGTCTCTATTGTTTTGCTTCTTTAGTCCTGTTATGATTTACCGCATATTTTTATTATCGATCTTGAAAATGAATTGCGTCAATAATATTATTAAAAACAATTTTTCCAGTCTTTTTTTGGAAGATGAAATCAAAATTAAAGAACTGGGTAGGCCCTTAGTGGATCTAAACCTAACTCATGTTAGTCAAAGAAGGACACAAAATAGAAGTTTCACACTTCATTTTTCTAGAGACATCTATAAGAAAAAGAACTGGATTTGCAGGTGTGATTTAACCAACCTGTTGTAATGTTTTCCGTGTGTGTTGTTTTATAATGCGGCATCAAGAACTGACCCTAATTGGGCATAAACGGGTGTGAACGATTTGCATCATGTTCCTGAAAAAATAAGAAAATATAAATCTTCCAGCACAAAGTATAGCTCCATACTTTAAAGACCTTGAAATTTTACATTCCTGTCGTACAAATTTCGAGACCTAAAAAAATAAGTCAAAAGTTTTTTTTCAGCCCAGTTTTGGACCTATAGGGGAAAATTCAAAAATCCGTAATTCTAAAAATCTGCGATATCTTTGTTATTTGAGCAGATATTTCAATGTTGTTAAAACTTCTCTACAGACAGTCAGGGTTGCCAGATTTTTCAAATTTAAAAGTGAGACAAATTAAGTTAATGCGTAAATACAAAAATTTTTAATATATACTAAAACTTTATATTGATTCTAACATAAAGGTGGAGTGTTTTCGGAACCGGATGGTGTGATACTTTATTTACGTTTCCAAAAATACATTCAATAATATATTTAACTAATATCACTATTTAAATTTAGTGAGATTTTTTTTAATTGAAGAGGTAAAAAACTTTTAAATTAAGTTGTGTTTCCATTTTCTTCATTATATCCGCCCTAAAATGAGAAAGTAACTTAAACGAAAAAATAAAAGATTCCTCTTCGATTGTTTTTTTATACATAAAAATATAAGAATACAGACAGGTAAAAAAGTAGGACAGAAATGAAAAAAAAAGCGAGAAAATCGGGACAATTTGCATAAAAAGCGGGACTTTAATGGGATTAAAAAAAAAGCGGGACCGAGCTACAAAAAGCGGTACCGTCCCCCTCAGGCGCGGCTAGTGCAAAAGGGCTGCAGAGCTGCAGAACCCCCAAAATTTTCACATTATTTGAGTATTTTTCAACCGCTGCTATTTTTCTAATATAATTATTTTATTTCTAAAATTATTGGAATAGCAGTATATTTTCGGTCCGGTGTTGGTATAGTAGGCCTTCAAATCGCGTACGTGTGTTGAGTATGACGCCGCTCGCCGTCGCCGAAGGCCGCATTTCACAGTCGGTCAAATGAAGTTATTGGCATTGTTGCACTGCTAAATTGCACCACAACGTAACTGGGCGGCTAACGAGATCTGTGCTCGGCTAGGAACCCCTTCCTTCACCTCGCACCGTACTTGCTCAAAGGTTTAGATAGCGAAATCTAGACAAAAATAGAGCTGCAAAACTTGCAGTTCCAGTACAATTCCGGGCGGGCGGGCTCAGCGTTGCGCGTTTGCGGGCGCATTTATTTATTTAGAATTATTTATGTTATGGTCGTGTTTGTTGTTTGTCGAAATCGAAGAATTGACTTGATTTTTAAAACATAATATAATAATTACTTTTTAATTATGTTAAAATTAAAATTGAAAAAATATATTAGTGAGTTAAATGTGAAGTTAAATTTAAATACATTTAAGTATACAAACTTATTCGAGTACTGCCCAAAAGTGTACGAGTACGTGTTCTCAGATGTCTAGAAAATACGTGCAGGCAAAACATATTATGCTAAGGTAGTGAATGTGAATTAAATCTTTTGTAAAAACGCTATTTTTTCCTAGGCATTGTAATTTTTGGCAAACCAAACTTTTATATTATATTTTAATTTTTATAATAGACACGTGAACTGGACACTGTAAAAAAATAGCATTTTTTATACCCTATCGTCAGAACTCACAAACTTTACTGTCACGAGCCGCCACTGGTCGCCCTACGGCGGGACGTCTGGCAAACCTGCAGACAGTTGATCCTGTTAAGAAAATGACGTCAAATTTTTGATCCGTCGTCAAATTCGAGATTTCAGAAAAAAAAATTAAGAAAAAAAATATGGATCTGGCAAATGCGAATGCAAAAAATTGAAAAAAAAATCCAGGTCCGTATTTAACTTTTTAATTTTTCTTCTAAAATCTCGTATCCGACTCGTCGGACCACTTGACAACGTCGTGTTATTGACAAGATCAACTGTCTGTAAAAAAGTTTTAACAAAATTGAAATATCTACAAAAATAACAAAGATATTATGACAGATTTTTAGAGTTACGGATTTTTGAATTTTCCCTCGTAGCTCTAAAAAACTTTTGAGTTATTTTTTAGGTCGCAAATTTTAAAGACAGTAATGTAAATTCCTAAGGTTCGGTTCGGTTCGGTTCGGTTCGGTTCGGTTCGGTTCGGTTCGGTTCGGTTCGGTTCGGTTCGGTTCGGTTCGGTTCGGTTCGGTTGGGTTCGGTTCGGTTCGGTTCGGTTCGGTTCGGTTCGGTTCGGTTCGGTTCGGTTCGGTTCGGTTCGGTTCGGTTCGGTTCGGTTCGGTTCGGTTCTCTATCTATGTTATAAAATAATTGAGTTTCCTATTCAATACGATCAAAAATGAAACACCCTATACCTACCTACTTGCGAGCCAAAATTTTGCAACTTCAAAACAATTTAATTATTCCGCTTTTAAATTTAAAGCATCAGCCTTAATAAACTGTTCCAAATTCATAAACTACCTCAGCTAGCAGTTTCAGATCCACATAAACAACATACCGGGTTTTCAAACTTTTGAAAATATAGTCATAACTTTATTATGCGGGAAATTTTTCCTGGAATCTGCTAATAAAAGCTTTGTTCTACTCTACTCTTGTTATGAGGATGATTATGTTTGCTATGGAATTTAAATATCACATCGCAAAATACTGACATTTTTTAAATTCTAAAGGAAGCAATCTATAAATTTATTTTTTTAACTAAATTAAAAAAATACGCAAAACGATCTTTGGGAAATCTCATTTTATGTTTTTTTTTTAATTCAAATGAACTGTACATAAACCATGAAAGCGAGTCGATTGCGTCAAGATGCAAACCTAAGGCAGAGCAACGTCAACAAAAAATACAGGCCACGACCCTGAAAAAATCAGCTGTTGTTGTGGGCTGAATTTTACATCGGGTCTTATTTATTTATTGAATTAAAGTCTTACAAAACACCAAGTTTTACAAAAGGTAATTACAATATAAGACTAGAGGTAGCAAAATTGTAACAAACTCGTAAAATATAAATTTTATCACATTTTAAAACACATACTTACACATAACAATACACAATTACAGACAGACCTACAGTAAAAAAAAATATACAACTACAGCTACAGCTTTCAGTGGCAAACCATGATGTTTTTTCACCAGGTATCAACTACAACATTAGCTTTTTGATTTCTTTAACCATGGGCGCACCCAGGGGGGGGGGGGGTGGTGCCCGGGCCTCCCCAAGCCTATGATTTTTGTATATATTTTCCACATATTTCATGAATAAACACAGAAAATAGCATGAAATACAACATTATGAGGCCTCGGGCCCCCCCCCCCAAGACATATTCCTAGGTGCGTTACTGCTTTAACGGTAGTGTTAAAGAAGTCAATCACCCTATCTTTATATAAATTATTACAATATTGCAACATTTGGTTTAGAGGACTATCTAAAGAAGACCTAACACTAAATAATTTATCTTTCCTATATCTAAGATTCACTTTAGGAACATGAAAATTGATATCATTTATTATTGCACATATATGGTATTTAACATTATTTAAAAAATTATAAATAAAGACTACAGACTGGTATTTTCTTCTATCACAGAGTTTTTGATACTTATGTGTCTAACATCCTTTGATAAGAAACCAGATAGGGGTAGGAATTATTATCTTTAAGGTACATAAATCGGAGAAATTTCTTTTGAATGGGTTCAATTCACTCCCTATGACATTGAGCCATAGGAGACCATATTACCGATGCATATTCCAAATGAGGTCTAACTAGTGCATTATAGAGCTTTGTAATTATGCTTAAGTGCTTAAAATTTTTGGAGTTGCGGACAATAAACCCTTATGGGCGAATAGAGGTCTATGTGTGATATTTTCAAATTTGCACTGCAGATTTTCGCGAAATTTCAAAGAGATATACCCAGACACTATCTCGATATTCCACTAAACTTTTGTAAGGATAAAAGGTGACTAAAAGCTTAAAATCTTCAAGATTTAGCATTCCTTATTTTAAATTCAAATTGCCCGCCATGTACCGCATGCCAACTGTTATATTTGACATGTGTGTTACTTTGTCATCTCACGTCACATTCGCTTCTGCGTTAAATTTAATTTTAGTGAGAGCTAATGAAGCGGCTCTGGAAAATTAAGGTTTACTATACACTAAAAAAAAATGTTCTGCAAGAATATAGTTAAAACAATCTCAAAACTGGCTTTATTACAAAAATAAACAAATATTCATGAACCGTCATTCCAACTTTAACATTTTAAAGATAATCAGCTGTGTCGTGAAGTGACCATTCAAAAAAAATCAGCCCTCGAGGTGACGTCAACAAAGTGGAAGATCGTGGCCCGTCAATTTTGATAGCGCTGATTTATCAACTGTCATGCGTCATTCCAACTGCAATATTTTAAAGACAATCAGCTGTGGCGTAATGTGACCATCAAAAATAAATTCAGCCTTCGCTGTGACGTCAACAAAGTTGTAGATCGTGGCCCGTCCGTTTTGATAGCCCTGTGCAGAGTCATATAGTTTGGTTATAGACATTACAAAAATAAATTTAAATGTAAATTTGTAAACGTCGCATTTGACATGTCGTAGGTTTTGACTATTTACGGGTACATTTTTTAAGCGGGCTTTAGTTTGACTCCCGTAAAAAAAGATATGAAAGTGTATCCTTAAAACTCGATTTTAAAAAATGGATGAAATTTTAATGCTCATCATCCTTGTCTACAAATATTACTTTGCTTTGGTGTAAATTATTTTTTTGGGCTCACTCGCTGGCACCATTTATGTAAGGAAATAAACACATTTTCCCCATCTTGCGCCAGGCGGTCACTAGTCTAGCGTCGGCCCTGCTTATAACTTTTGCAAAATTAGTTTTACAAAAAAATAATTTTTTTGTTTAAAATAGAATAGCAATTAAGATTGTCAAGAAAATAGCTTTATATCCTAAAGACTAACAAAGAAACGATTTTTTTTTATTTAAAAATATTTTTTTTTTACCAAAAACAAACAAATGGGTACCATTAGATTGCGACTTAACACTAAATTTAAATTTTTAAGATACTATATAACGTTGATATTTTGTATAAAATATAAAATATTTTATTTCTATTTTTTAAATTAGTTTTAAAACTGCTTTATACAAGGTGTCCCATAACTTAGGAGCCATAGGCCAACAGGTGATAGAAGAGATCATGTGTGATTAAAAAGTTATCATCATGCATGGGTCAAAACTCTTTCTTTGTTGAGATACAGAGCATTAAAGTTGGCAATTTTTTAAACTTTTTTGATAACTTTTTAAAAAAACGCAGTAAAAATATGAAATTGGGTAAAGTGTATTAGAACAAGGGCAATAAATTGAAATAAAAATTTGTTTGAAAAAAATTGGTCGGTCATTTTTTTTTTAGAAAAAACTATTTTTAAATGCCATATTAAACGCAATGTTTTTTTTTATATTTTTTGTTAATATAGACAAATCTCTAGCGGGACATAATAATAAAATAATATTGATATTTGTTCGGATTTCATCCTCAATTTATTAGCTAAATAAGTTAGAATTTTTTTGTTTATTTTATTTCGTTTTATTATTTAAATTATAACTATAAAATTACGCCTAATAATATAAGAAACCTTTATTTCCCGCGCCGCGACTTTTATTTAAATTTCTCGTGTATCCAATGAAAGGACTAGAGCGAGCACAGGAAGAGCCCTCTGGTGGCGAAAAAATGCAACGTAAAAACGGCGCAAGAAAGTGCGCATGAAACTAGGACTTGAGAAAAGAATGTCAAGCTAAACGCGCGGAGTGAAAATAAAACTTCAACATTCTAAGAAAAACTCCGTCTAAAAAGTGCCAAAACGTTCTCTAAACCCAACCCGCAGTTTGTTCGACTCAGCATATGGACATTACAAGACTGGTAAGTGTGAGCTCTGTCCTCGCTATTTTTTTTCTATAATTAAAACGTTACGCAAATCTAAAATTGATACTTATCAGTTGGTAGTGGACCTATATGCTAGTTCATATTGGTCCTTCGCAGCCATAGATGCTCAAAATTTCTTTAAAAAAAAAAAAATAAATAAATAAAGGTTTCTGCTAATTAAAAGCATTTTCTTTTACCCTAATTAAAATTATAGTACTATCTTTGTCCCACACATTGCTATAAATTTTTATTTAATTTTTATATTTTCGCCCAAATAAATTCAAGGCCGCGCTCGACGCCGGACAAAAAACATTTTTTGTGGGGAATTCCGAGTTGCAATTTTTTGTGGTATATTCCTATTTCTTAAGGTGTTTCCCAAGGAATTTGTAAACAAACAATCTAAGCTGGGGATTCCGTTTTTGTTTTGATATTTATAAACACTTTTTTATAGGGTGTTTCCCGAACGCTTTTATATACGTTTGTATTGGGTGTTTTAAAAATTAAAAGTCGCTTTTCTAGTTACCTATTTAAGCCGTTAAAATGGCTAACGTAGGAAAAATCAAACAGCATAAAGTCTTACGGACAATGGCCTGTAACCAAATGATAGAACTAAAAGCTCTTGCTGATCGTATTGGTGAAAATGAGCACACAAAAAGGCAGTTTAAGTCCATGTGCATTCATTACGATCAAATTGAATCAGATTTTCGCAAAAATCATCAAAGCCTTTTAACTTTACTCGCGCTTTCAGAGGCTGATGAAGTCTTAACCGAGGAAGAATCAGTACGCACACAGTTTCAATTTAATGCTTCTTATGTACGCGCTATTTTCGAAAATTTGGATGAAAGCCAAACGGGGTCAGAACCTCAAGGGGCGTCTTCTGCATCTCAGAGAAAATCATGCAATGTCAGACTCCTTAAGATTGAGATTCCGACCTTTTCAGGTGATCCAAAAACTTTTAGATATTTTCGAGACGTTTTTAAATCTCTTGTACACGAAAATTCTGATCTCGAAAATATTGAAAAATTTAACCACCTGCTTTCAGCCCTCTCAGGGCCACCTAAAGACCTGGTTCAGTGTTCTCCTTTGGAAGCTGACCTATACTCAAACGCTTACCAATCATTAATGGATCGCTATGACGTCCCCAGACTTATAGCATTCGCGCATCTTAAAGCCATTGAAAACGCTCCTTACGTAACCAATTGTAAAGACGCAAAGTCACTTCGCACTCTAATTGATACTTTTTCTGAAAATCTATCTGCGCTAAAAAGCATGAAGTTTCCTGTAAATGAGTGGGACTTCCTTCTATTTTATATGTTATCTAAGCACTTAGATGATGATACTATAACTCGTTTTGAATTCGAAGAAAATAAAAACAGCAAAATTATCCCCAAATTTGATTCTCTAAAGATATTTGTTCTTAATCAATGCAACGCCCTAGACGCCATAGAGTTTTCTACATCAGTCAATTCGAAATCAAATTATTATTCTAACCCGCAATATAGAAAATCCAAACCGCCTGCGCAAGCAGTTCATAATTTCAGTCCAAAACCGCGATCAAATTCTTTCTTTACCGCACCAAGTGCCTCTCGCTCGACTCAAAATAACAATTTTGTTCAGAATCCATGCCCTTGCTGTGGTCATTCTGATCACACAATCTATAGATGCCAAGAATTTCATAATAAGTCTCCTCAAGATAGATTTAATTTTGTACCGCTTAAGGGTTGGTGTACCAACTGTTTGAGTCAAGGTCATCGCTATAAGGGGTGCAACTCTACCCATTTATGTCGTTTCTGCAACGATAAACACCACAGTCTTTTACATCATGACCGCACTAATCAAAATATTGATCACTCTTCGCACTCGCAATCTAGTCCGCCGCAAGCCACACCGCCAAACCAAACCACTCAGCAACCCCCATTTTGTGGAGTAAGTTCTATTCCTACCAACAACACCCTCTTATCAACCGCTATAGCTGAAATTTCTGACAAATATGGTAATTATCATAAAGTAAGGCTTCTTTTAGACAGTGGCTCTCAGCTAACATACATTTCTGAAAATTGTGTTAATAGACTCGGATTAAAAAGGTTCGATTGTTCTATGTCTATTTATGGCTTAGGACAAATGAGTCAACACACATCAAAAGGAGGTGTTTCATGCACTCTTAAACCTGTGGCAAAAGATAACCCTACTTTTTCGATAGACGCCATTGTAATGGCTGATCTTTGCCCAATGTTACCGATCGCTTCTTTTCAAAAAACTTCTTGGCCGCATATTTCTCAGCTCAAGTTATCAGATTTAAATTGGCATAAAACATCACCTATTGACCTACTCATAGGTGCGAATCTTTACCCCTATATTCTCCAACAGGGTCGTTTGTCAGGCCAACCTCACGAACCTGTAGCTTTAGAAACTTCATTTGGCTGGGTTCTCTCGGGAAACATTGTGCCGTCCATAAAAAATGTTAGCTTTTCATATTTTACGCACTCTCAAAGTGACCCCTTGTCACTAGAAAGAACTATGCAAAAGTTCTGGGAGCTAGAAGAGTTGCCAAGTATCTCTTGTCTCTCTCCCGATGAAAAATTGTCTGAAGAAATATTCTCTAAAACGCATATTCGCACCGAATCTGGCCGTTACCAGGTTTCCTTACCATTTAAGAATAAGTCAGAACCGCAATTTCAAAGAGATGAATCCCGAGTTCCCGCACTTCGTCGATATTTCATGCTAGAAAAAAGATTTTTATCAAATCCAGATATCTACAAAAAATATATTGACTTAATTCAAGAATATATAGACTTGGATTATATCGAGGAAGTACCTAGTAATTCAAACCCCTCTACTTCTTACATAATTCCCCATCATTGCGTAACAAAGGGGGACTCTATACGCATAGTTTATGATGCTTCAATGAAAACTACTATTCAACATACATCCCTAAATGATACCTTATTAGTAGGTCAAAAACTCCAACATGACCTCGTAAAAATCTTATTAAATTTCCGTCTCTATCCTGTGGTTTTTACATGTGATATCAAAGGCATGTTTAATCAAATTCTAATCACACCACCTCATAGGGACTTTCAGCGCATATTATGGCGTTTTTCGCCAAACGAGCCACTAAAGGAATACCGCTGGAAAAGAATGATCTTCGGTCTGTCTAGTTCGCCATTTATTGCTAATAGAGTGATTGTTCAATTGGCTGAGGATGAAAAATCTAACTACCCCCGAGCATATGAAGTTCTAAAATCCTCAATTTATATTGACGACTGTGTCACAGGCTGTTTTTCACTTTCTGAAGCTAAGCTGGTCCGTGACGACCTTATAAATTGTCTAAAAACAGGTGGGTTTGACTTAAGAAAATTTAGCAGCAATAAATTATCTTTTTTGTCTGATCTTCCCGAGTCGCATATTCAATCAGGTTCTCTTAATTTTGACGATGATTCTGCTACAATAAAAATTCTGGGCCTTCGATGGCAACCATCTAGTGATGTTTTTCACTATTCTATTCAAACCTCAGATAATAACTTGACTTGCACAAAAAGGGCAATATTAAGCCTTGTCGCACGCATTTTTGATCCAATAGGATTTCTCGCTCCTGTTACTTTATTCGCAAAACTGATTATCCAAACTCTCTGGATGGAGGGTTTAGACTGGGACTCTATCCCCTCTGCTGAAACAGTAGAACGCTGGACAAAATTCAAAGAACAATTACCCGCTTTATCACAAATTGAAATTCCCCGCCAAATGACGCTTATCAGCACAAAAACTCAGTGCGATCTAATAGGTTTTTGTGACGCTTCACAGCGTGCAATTTCTTGCGTTACATATCTCCGATTTTTTGATAAAATTACAGGCATGTTTCAGACATTTTTTGTAATGGGCAAAAGCAAAGTAGCTCCTATTAAAAAACAGTTATCTATATATACCCAGGTTAGAGCTCGAAGCCGCATTGATGGTGACCCAACTTATTTCTTATGTCACTGAACTTTTTAAAGACAAGCTTCAAATTGAAAATATATATGTTTTTTCTGATTCAACCATTACCTTATATTGGATAAAAAGTCCTCCCTATAAATTTAAAACATTTGTTGCAAATCGAGTCTCCCGAATTCAAGAAATTCTCCCTCCTTCCATTTTTTATCATGTAGTATCAGAATCGAATCCCGCCGACTGTGCTTCGAGATCCCTTCTTCCGAATGAAATTTTAAACTGCAGTTTGTGGTTTAAGGGACCCCAATGGTTAAAAGGGTCTAAAGACGACTGGCCAAAATCTATAGATATTAAATTAGATAAGGAGCTAATCTCCTGTGAAGAAAAAAACTATCTCTCCTTCGCCGCCTTTGCGGAAGACCCTAATTGCTTCGAAAATTTAATAAACAAATTTTCTTCACTGACAAAAATTTTAAGAATCGTTACTTATATACTACGTTTTATCAAACTTTTACGCCGTAAGAAAAATCCATCAGACTCTAACTTACCTAAAATTTTTACTCTTCAAGAGTTAGATAATTCTTTGTTCATGCTCATAAAATTTATTCAACACAAATCGTTTTCTGAAGATATTGCAAATCTTACCGCTAAAAAGCTGCCTGTTAAAAATCTTCGAAAACTAGGTGCTTTTCTGGATGAAAATGGTATCCTTCGCGTCGGCGGGCGCCTAGTCAATTCAAAATTACATTATGACCAAAAACATCCCGCTATTTTGCCGCGAGATCATCGCCTAACTACTCTTGTTATTGAATATTACCACAAGGTCTATCTGCATCCAGGAAAACACACCCTCCATTTTCTTCTTTTACAGCGTTTCTGGATTTTGTCTGCGCGACGCGCAATAAACTCAGTAGTTGCAAACTGCAGAAATTGTTGGATTCTTAAACCCAGGCCCTATGAGCCTGGTCCCATGGGTAACTTACCTACTCTTCGCGTATCTCAAATCAAACCTTTCAGTGTCGTGGGTATAGACTACGCAGGCTTTTTTACGACAGCTCTATCAAAAACCCGCAATCCCAAGACTTCAAAGTCTTATGTCTGCATTTTTAAATGTTTTGCAACCACTGCAACTCACCTAGAAATAGTCTCGGATCTTACTTGTGAAGCTTTCTTGGCAGCACTACGAAGATTCACTTCGCGTTGTGGTAAAATTTGCAAAATATTCTCCGATAATGCAACTTGCTTTACGGCTGCGGAAAAACAGCTGCGAGATATGTTCAAAACCTCAGTCGAATCCCAACATATCGAATGGCATTTCCAGCCACCTTCTGCACCCCATTTTTCAGGCTTGGCAGAAGCAGGGGTAAAATCTTTTAAGACCCATCTCCATAGGATTATCGGCGAACAAATTTTAACATTTGAGGAGCTTTATACTGTCATTGTGCAGATTGAGGCTCTTCTGAACAGTAGACCGCTTTGTCAAGTCTCTACAGACCCTCACGACTTTTCAGTGCTTACGCCTGGGCACTTCTTGACCCTCGAACCTCTTTCTGCTTTACCCGATCATGATTTAACGCATCTTAAATTAAACCGCTTAGATAGGTGGCAGATGTTGCAGCGAATGCACCAGGACTTTTGGTCAAGGTGGAAAAACGAGTACCTGAACACATTACAACAAAAGGGCAAGTGGTTAGAACCTTCCTCTCCTTTACCCGAAGTTGGAACTCTAGTGCTAATTAAAGCAGATAATATTCGACCTTCTAACTGGCCATTAGGCCGAATTTCCGCGTTACATCCTGGCAAGGATAACATTTGTCGTGTAGCGACTGTGGTAACTAGTCTAGGGACTTTTAAGAGACCCCTAGTAAAATTATGCCCGCTACCCTTTGCAAAATCTGAATGAAAGAAATTACTTTCTTTGGGGGTGGAGCATGTTCGGATTTCATCCTCAATTTATTAGCTAAATAAGTTAGAATTTTTTTGTTTATTTTATTTCGTTTTATTATTTAAATTATAACTATAAAATTACGCCTAATAATATAAGAAACCTTTATTTCCCGCGCCGCGACTTTTATTTAAATTTCTCGTGTATCCAATGAAAGGACTAGAGCGAGCACAGGAAGAGCCCTCTGGTGGCGAAAAAATGCAACGTAAAAACGGCGCAAGAAAGTGCGCATGAAACTAGGACTTGAGAAAAGAATGTCAAGCTAACCGCGCGCGGAGTGAAAATAAAACTTCAACATTCTAAGAAAAACTCCGTCTAAAAAGTGCCAAAACGTTCTCTAAACCCAACCCGCAGTTTGTTCGACTCAGCATATGGACATTACAAGACTGGTAAGTGTGAGCTCTGTCCTCGCTATTTTTTTTCTATAATTAAAACGTTACGCAAATCTAAAATTGATACTTATCAGTTGGTAGTGGACCTATATGCTAGTTCAATATTTTTTAAAAGAATAAGTAAGCAAAAATTAACTTTTTCAAAAAATTAATATTTTTATAAATTTTTGAAGGTTATTTTGACAGCCTGTATCTCCTCAACTTGTAATTTTATCAAAAAAAAAAAAACTATATTTTTAAATCACAATTAGCTGATTATTCAGCTGGCTGTGACAGATTTTCTTTTTTTTGTAAAACCGTTTTCCCCCCACTCCTATAATTTAAAAATCCTAGATCCTAAAAACAAATGTGTGTTGACCCCCTTGTTATATAAACTTTTTTCTCGGAAATAACCTTGACCCCCATGTTATATAAACTTTTTTCTCGGAAATAACCTCCTCTATCACCTGCTGCACTATGGCCCCTAAGTTATGGGACACCCTGTATATCAGGACATGGTTTTCACCTTAAAACTTCTTTTAAAAACTAAGGTTCGCAACTAAGTTAATTACTTTCTATATTTCCTACATATTATATAACTGTGTAAATTTAATTTTATTGAAAAAAGAAATAGATACAGCAAATATTTTAAGATACGAAATATACTATCGTTTAAACTAACAAGAAGCAATAAATATTCTTGAAGATACAAGATATTTTGCGAAATTCAACTGTACCGTAAACAGATCTACATAATATATACTATACTTACAAAAGTAAGTTCATAAAGAACGTAAAGTTTATAAGATTTTCCAGGAAAGTTTGCTCTGTAGAAGAAAAACTTTAGCGAGTTTTCTCTAAACGGTTTCCACATTTAATTGGTCGCAAACTTTCGAGTTCTGCTAGCACACAAAACCAACAACTGGAAACATGTAAACTAACGAATTGGGTGAGTTTAAAATTTAACAGAAGAAAAAGTTTACATCAGCTTATTTTGATACACAGGCAGGGTTCTAGAAGTGACACGCTGACTCTACAGTAGTCTTTATGTACAGTATTACCAAATAGAAGATTTACCTTTTTTTTTACTAGTCAGTAGCCAACGTTTTTTTTGTTTTACATAAGAAGCTGAGTTTGCTACTTCGAATTTGCGCAAGTTTTTACAGATTTTTAGTCTAACCTTTAGCAGCTTAGCTTATTTTCTAAGCAAACAAACCTTTGTTTTTCCTTCGGTTTATTAGCCCTATGTTCACCGTTTGTCCTGCAAGAACTAATATCTATAGGGTAAATCAAAAAAAACGAAAAAATAGGTGAAACCTATTTTTTATTTAACGAGTGAAACGACAGCGAAGCAAGGAAACTAACTCCATGGCGGGACGAAAACGTCCACCGGTCTATAAGGAAGAAGGACATTTCGTCACAGTTCAAACAGACCATGCTATCACCATTTCCACGGTGTCGCACAGAGAGGCAAAATCGAGAAAACATGCGATTTAGTGCAGAACTCATTTATCTAATATGGGAGATATTTTTACTGAAAACTATTTATTAATAATCGCTTTACCATAGCAAGTTAGCTTCGGATAGTCAAACGTCAAACAAATGAATAAAACACCTTGTCAAAGTTAGCGTGTTTTGAAAGCTGACGTTGCCTAGTTGTTTTAAGAAAACAAATGAATCAACTTTGCCACAATTTTAAAGTTTGGTTAAAATAATTTTAATTATGTCAGATAATCACTATTGTAAGTAGATTATTCTCGTATAAAAAAAATGCAAAATTTTTTGTTGTTTTTCTTTAAGGGGGCAAACTTCGTCCGAAAACTTTTGACAACACTGATATCGCGTTTTTTAGCCAAATCTTTGTTCTAATAGAAATAGAAAACGAGAAAGCGGAACGCCTTGAAATTTTGAGGGGTAGTTTTTTAAAGCATTTTTAACAAACGTATCTTAGCAGTTTTTCGCGAAATCATTTTATTTAAAAAATAAAAAAAAAGTTATGGCTAAAACACAACAAATATTTTAAAACAATGTTTGGCATTTCAGCAGCCTAGTTATATTATAGAAAACTGTAGCGAAATTGTTTCGATTTTTGTATTTTTTTGGAAATGTACAAAAGAAAATCAAAAATCTAACAAGATACGTTTGATGATTTAAAAAAAATCTTGCATATGAACGAAAATAATGTTTCAACTAGTTTTTTATAGAAGAGATCTATTAGCATTTACAAAAGCGTGCTCAATTTTACATTTGCTGCAGGACACCAAATCAGACAAGAACCATCAACCTCCTGACTGAAGCGCGACCCCCATATATCGGGGGCAAGTCAATTTGATTGAGAAAATTTAACGTGACCCGGATTTTCACAAAATTTTCAGATATTTTGAAAAAATAAAATGTTGTTTAATATATGTTAATATAAGTTAAATGATTATAGTATATTTTTCTTTATTTACAAAACGTTTTTTTAAGGGCTGGGACCATAGCGTAACAAACAAAATCACGGGATTACGAACCAATTTATAAGATAGTTTATGATAATTAGTATATTGCTCAGCTAACAGAAGCTTGTGTTAACTTCGCTGAGTTGAAAATAAAGCTATTTTCATTTATTTATTTAGTACATAACAAGAGAAGAAAGTGACAAATTTTACACGAGCGCTTTTTTACTATGAACACTGTTGAACTATACTAATTTTTGTAAAAATTGGTGTTTAATTTTGCGTTAATCAAATGAAAAACATGTGCGAAAAAGTATTGTGACAGTTAAACACTTTCCATACATGTGCCGAAGTACTGAGTGTACTTGTCACACATGTGCGAAAAAATTTCTGCAGACGGATGAAATTTAATGTTTTCTGAGGATGCACATCGTGTAAAATCCAACATTTTCATATGTGGTCGCAGAAAATAGTAATTTACCTAACCAGTGCGGAAGACGCACACACATTCGTTAAGTATGTAGGTAAAATATTTTTTCTACGAAGTTGTGGAAACAAAAATAAAGTACTACAATAAAAACAACTCATTTATTATATTTAATTTACAATGATTGCCGAAAACTTTACTTATTATCTTGTGCAGCATCTGTGGATCAGGAGATTTTCGTTTTCATATTCTGGATCAATGATATCTGAAGGTCTTTAAATATATTTTGCTCTGGATCTATTTGAAGGCAAGCTCATAGTAACATTAGGTGTTCCATCCTATTGTGGCTGTCTTCTTCGGGATTATAGGTATTTTCTATTACAGTAAATAAACAGTTTTTTTTTCCATTTTTTATTTACAAGATAAAATGTCATCCCCTGGTTTTTGAAAAAAAAATAGGCTTTGTTGTTTACTCTATACTTTTATTTTTTCTGTTGCTATTGGAAAACTAGCCGCCCACTTGTGTTTTTAGGTAAAAATTAACGTCAGTGTCAAACTCAAAATGTGTTGTTTTTTTGTCATCCCTAAAATTTTAGTAAGGCCCACAATTTAGAAACCAAATAGGTGTCCCTAGGACTCTAATAGGTAGTGCCACCTATTGACTGATATTTAAAAATTTTGCCTTGTTGTCTTTTGCATAAAAAATTGGCTGAATCGAATTTGTCGCCTTAAACGGCCATTTTTGTAAAATCTTTAAAAAATTTATTATTTTCTTTAATTTTAAAAATATACGTGGACACAAAGTAACTTGTCGCCCGCTGTTGCGGGCGAGTTTTCACATGTCATTTTTTATTGAACCTTCCTTTTTAAAATGATGCCACATTTAGCTGCTAGTTTTTGCTAATAAGGCCGGAATTAATTTTTAACTATTAACATTTTTCTCCAAACTTAGCGAAATATGTGTTTAAATTGTAGTATAGATATTTAAAATATAACGTACTAAATACATATACATCTACACATAGTATTATTATACTCATTATATATTAAGGAATAAAAGTCACAACTTATACCGAGGCAAAAAGTTTGTAGCCTGAGCTTAGCGAGGTATATAATTGGCCAATAGCTAACAAGACACTAATTACGAATTATGGGAGATATTTTTTAAACTTTTGGATTTTTCTGCCCTAAAATTAAATTATAATTATAATTATGTAGTTTTCAGCTACTTTACTAAAAACATAATGTCTGATAGAGCCTTTTATTTTGAATTTTAAGTATAAAAAGTGACAGTTTTATCCCTAAAATAAGGATTAAAGAGGGCCCTGTTCTTATAATATACATCTACCAAGGGATAAAAGTGACACTTTTTAATTCACGGTAAAAAATTTTTAGCACGAGCGTAGCGAAAGCTAAAATTTGTTAAAGGATAAAAATACTCTTTTATAACGAGGTTTATACGTTAAGACCGATCTTTTTTTTATCTTATTATTTGATTTATTAATATAGTTAAATTTTTTGTTCTGTTTAGTATAATATATAAACATGATTATTTATAAACAAAGAAAGCTTCCAGTGGCGTATATAGAAAAATGTCTCGGGGTGGGCCCGAGACCCCATGAGGCCGTATTTTATGCTGTTTTATGTTTGTATTCATGAAATATGTAGAAAATATCTAGAAAAATCTTAGCTTCGGGGGCTGCCCCGGCCCCCCTTATATACACCACTGAAAGCTTCTGTCAAGTCGTTTTAAAAATGGCGAAAGTCAGACAGAAGAAAAGTGTGTAAAAATTTAATGTCGGTTCTGTAATGTTTTTTTTGGGGGGGTTTAGGTGTTTTCATTTTTCAGGGGGACGATTAGTTATTGGGGAGGGGGCAAACTTGGCCTTTCCATTTCTGTAGGGTCGACAACATAATATAACATTTTGTAAACATTGCCGTCGTACATAGCATTTTAGGAAATATTTTGAAGCCTATTCGACCACTTATACCTCGAATAACAGCTCGGGGTCAATTTTTTTTATTTTGGATCACTAAGTAATTAATTTTAGACATTCCTGACTACAAAGGAATACATCCATTGCACTGTGGGACTTTACCGCACCTTTTTGTGCTTCTGCCCCACTGTGTGTCGGTTTGAAACCGAAGACAATGAGTTAATAAAATATATAAAGGCAACTTCAAGATATCACTAATTAGGGTTTTTGTTTAAAACAAAATTTTGTGAAAAACAGAAAAAAATAGGTTTGACAGTCTATATATTTTGACAGATTTGACGCAGGCAATTGACAGATATGTCAAAACGTTAGTTATGATATTTTTTTGAAACTTGGAACACACTTTCAAGTTCAAAGACTTAAGTACTAACTAGAAGTTAATACCCGGTATGTATGTGTTTGTATTCGTGTTCAAACCAGGATGCGGTGGATGGTGCGCGCTAAGCTTTACTGGACCCAAATTCTGTGCATTGTAGATGTTATGTCGCGTTCTTATTACGATATATAAAAAGAGAGGACGACATGTCCATATAGAGAGTACACATAATCTGGGCCTTAATTCAGTTTTGCTCTTGTGCAGAAATTGCGAGGATCGATCCCGTCCGCACCCTGTGATGCAACCCGCGTCAACGGTTAAGACCTTCATACACAGACACATCCGTAGCATAGTGCATAGCATGGCATAGTATAGCATGACGCTTCTTACGGAAATCCCATCACACACAAATCCACATAAGGGCTTCAGTATGGTGCACAAGCATATTTCGCTCCTTTTCTATCAATAAAGAAGGAAATAAAAACATTATCATGACCTAATTGTTTTTGTTTATATTTTTATGTTGTTTTAAAATGGACGAACTTCTTGTATTGACAACAGTTTCGTTGGTGGGTCTCATATATTTAAAAAATGGCCGTCAGTTATTATTTTTCTAGGTGTTTTCTACATGACATGATGACCTGTGATACGAAGCAGTAATTCTATTAAAACCTTCGTAGAAAGTTTAATCTTAGTTTTCTTATGCAAATCCAATATGGCCGCGGCTATTTGATGTCTGATTGGTTGGTAGCCCTATGTTACGCGTTCTGAAGGCCTAGGCAAGTTTGTGTGTGATCAGCTTTACCGTTCGCTATTAAAGCACCTCATGTGCACTTTAAACTAGTGCACTGGGAAAACTTGGCGTTATCGGTCTGGCCGTATTGTTTTGATTTTGACGATTTCGTAGTTATGAGAATGGCGGAAGTTTCTCATTCTGATAGTATGAGCGTGCAATATTTAAATTATTGTTCGGGTGTGCACCCCCAAAGTTTCACACACACACCACTGCTATAATAGTGTTTAAAAAAAAACACATTTCTTCATAACTCTTACATATTACCAATCAGGGATTAATAATGTGACTTTAGTCCAAGTGCAGAAAATATATTTTTTTAAATGTCAAAATTTTTTTTATTTAAAGTAAATTACATTGTCATATTGGAAGAGAAGCGCGGCCCAGCTCCCTATACTCACCCTTGGTGAGAAACTCAATATAAAAGCTTTTCGAAAACTAATTTAAAACAGATAAAAAAGTGATTTAAATAAATTGCCACTTGTCAGATTTCCTTCAATCCATTTGATTGATTTGGGACGAACTTCAACTGGATCATCCATCAATAAAAAAGCTGAAAAACCTATTATTTTTCACTTGGGAAAATTAGCTCATCGAAATTCGTTCGCCAATTATCAAATGGATATAACAAAATAAAAAAAAACATACGCTGAGTAAGCTATTAATATTATAGCAAGCATCTGCTTTTGTTTTTTGCCTTCCTAGCCCGCATTGTAATCTATTCGTATTGTTTTTGATTAAAAAACAAATGAGTAGGCACAGCTTAAATGGTATTTTAAAAAATCCACGATTTTGACTAAACTTTAGTATGTTGTAGACCTCGATCTTCTGACTCAAAGTTATACCGAGCTCAAAACCATCCTATGGTTTCTAAGACACAGTGGCGGGTATGGGATTCTCCAAAATACGAATCGAATCCAAGTCTTTTGTAAAACTTAAACTTTTATACAAAAAAACTGATAAAAATAATTGACTCTTATAGTTGATGCTAGATGTCACGAAAGAATTTTTGTGTACAGCTGGTAGTCAAAAAGTATAATATTTTATTAAAAAAAAACGGACATTTACTAGAAAAATTGACATTACACCAAACACATACATATACCTCACATTGTAGATTTTTTAAAATCATTTGTGCGCTGCCTAATAAGTACCATCCAGTGATCAAAAGCGAAATGCGTCAAAAATCGCAGGAACCTGACCATCTACAGAATTTCATTGAAGAAACGCCTTAATCAGAACACATCACGAGACCCACTTTCCCCATTCAAAATATAGGGGTAAAGTATGGGTGTCAAGCTAGTATGCTAATGGGCTAGAGAGGTATCAGATCCGTCATGGATCCATTTATTCATTTTGTGGACTATAATAAATGAAAAAAAAGCTATCGACATATAACACTCCTCAATGTAATTTGTAAGCTTTTCACGAAAATATTAACAGATAGACTAACAACAAAATTTGACGGATATTAATCAAAGGAACAAGCAGATTTTAGAAAATGTTTCCATACAGTTGACCACTTATTAACCATGAAAATCCTAATAGAACGAGCCATTGCCATGCGTTTATAGACTTCGAAAAAGCTTTCGATAGCATTGAGCACTGGGCAGTAAAAGCATCTTTAATTAAAAGCCGAATAAATCACAGATATACAGACTTAATATCCAATATATATATATAGCGAAGCAACAACACCAATTAAAATACACGAAGGAACCAAGCCAATCCACATAAGAAGAGGTGTGAGACAGGGTGACACAATATTTCCTAAGCTATTTAACCAGACCCTAGAAGATGTTCTTAAAAGCTTAGATTGAATAGAAATAGGCATTAAAGTAAACGGACAATTCTTGAACCACCTAAGAAATGCTGATGATATCGCCTTAATAACAGAGAAGAAAGAAGAACTGATAAAAATGCTGGAAGAACTGGATACAGAAGCTAAAAATATAGGCTTAAGTATGAACTACACCAAAACTAAAATCATTACAAACACAGATGAAGATATTACGGTCAGAATAAACCAAAAGAAAATCGAACAAGTAGAGGAATATATTATATACCTGGGACAAATTATTAAACTGAAAAAAGAAAACCAAACAGCTGAAATCAAGAGACGAGTAAGATTGGCCTACATATTAAGAAATAAAAAATATCCTCAGTACTTCAAAACGAAAGTGTGTAATCAATATATCCTTCTTTCACTTACCTATGGATCTCAGACCTGGACACTTACAAAATCAAACATGGATAAGGTAACGAAAGCCCAAAGGTCAATGGGAAGACAAATGTTACATGTAAAGCTGACAGCTAGAAAAAGGAATGAATCGATAATAACTAAACCAATAGTAAGGGATGTCAGAGGAGAAATAGCAAAATTAAAATGGAAATTTGCCGGTCATAATATTAGATAGAAAGACGATCGATGGAACAAATGTATTGTTAACTGGAGACCTTGGGGAAACAAAAGAAGTAGGGGAAGATCCCAAATGAGATGTGCGGACGATTTGAAAAAACACGCGGGATGTAGATGGATGAACACGGCGACAGACTGAGAAGAGTGGAAGTTATTGGGGGAAGCCTATGTCCAAAGATGGATTGGAGCAGGCTAAATAGATAGATAGATAGATAGAATAAACGAAAATACTATAAGTATATAAACCAACAAAAAAACGTAATTAAAACAACCATTTGCGCAAACAAAAAGTCACAATGCAGAGCGTATAATTAATAATTTAAGCTAAAAGCTTCCAAAAAATTCGGTGGCTCCAATGTCGAAGCCAAATAAATAGAGGCGTCCACAGGAATTATTTTGGCATTTACCAAAAGTGCTGACGGACCAAACGAATCTCTGCACATTAACGACAAAAAATAACACACAGACTATAAAAAACTGACAACAAATCTATACTTTCATTATTTTTCCTACGAGCGTGCGAAAAAGTAACTTTTCCGCACGATTTTTCGTTTGGAAAGCTGTACTTTAACGCACGATTTTTTCCGCACGTCCAAAATGCAAGAATCCTCCTGTTCACAATCGTTTCCAAATGAAAACCCGTCCTCCTACACACAAGTTTCATTTTCAAGAAGTGCTGCTGTACCGATGCTACCAGAAGCACCGAAGGAAGAATCCTATAATATGTTAGCCCGGAACGCGTTCAGATTGAAACACCCGGTGTGCGTCAGGTAAAGGGCGTTACCCCGGCCGGTGTGTGACGGTGCGTGGTCGGATCGATTCTATATATATAAATATATATATATATATATATATATATATATATATATATATTAATAAAGGGTACGTAGCCACCTCAAAACAAAGTATATAAACTAGGATGTCACCTCATATATAACGTTGTTACCTCACTTTTTTGAGGTGACAACGTTTTTCAATAAAAATGTCAGGAATGATTCCTGACACACTCAGCAACCTGTGTGCAAAATTTTCTTCTGAGGTCACAAAATGGTATATATAGCTACTTTTTGGCCGTGTAGTTCACGTATCTACCGGTGGCGCTAGCGTGGCTTTTACTGAAACTAAACGGTCTACTAAGTCACTTCGGTGGTATAAAACGCGTTTTGAGTATTAAAACCGCGTCGTCGATAGATAGAATAAACGAAAATACTATAAGTATATAAACCAACAAAAAAACGTAATTAAAACAACCATTTGCGCAAACAAAAAGTCACAATGCAGAGTGTATAATTAATAATTTAAGCTAAAAGCTTCCAAAAAATTCGGTGGCTCCAATGTCGAAGCCAAATAAATAGAGGCGTCCACAGGAATTATTTTGGCATTTACCAAAAGTGCTGACGGACCAAACGAATCTCTGCACATTAACGACAAAAAATAACACACAGACTATAAAAAACTGACAACAAATCAATACTTTCATTATGTTTCATACGAGCGTGCGGAAAAGTAATTTTCCCGCACGATTTTTCGTTTGGAAAGCTGTACTTTACCGCACGATTTTTTTCCGCACGTTTAAAATGCAAGAATCCTCCTGTTCACAATCGTTTCCAAATGAAAACCCGTTCTCCTACACACAAGTTTCATTTTCAAGAAGTGTTGCTGTACCGATGCTACCAGAAGCACCGAAGAAAGAATCCTGTAATATGTTAGCCCGGAACGCGTTCAGATTGAAACACCCGGTGTGCGTCAGGTAAAGGGCGTTACCCCGGCCGGTGTGTGACGGTGCGTGGTCGGATCGATTCTATATATAAATATATATATATATATATATATATATAAAGATATATATATATATATATATATATATATATATTGATAAAGGGTACGTAGCCACCTCAAAACAAAGTATATAAACTACGATGTCACCTCATATATAACGTTGTTACCTCACTTTTTTGAGGTGACAACGTTTTTCAATAAAAATTTCATGAATGATTCCTGACACACTCAGCAACCTGTGTGCAAAATTTTGTTCTGAGGTCACAAAATGGTATATATAGCTACTTTTTGGCCGTGTAGTTCACGTATCTACCGGTGGCGCTAACGTGGCTTTTACTGAAACTAAACGGTCTACTAAGTCACTTCGGTGGTATAAAACGCGTTTCGAGTATTAAAACCGCGTCGTCGATAGATAGAATAAACGAAAATACTATAAGTATTTAAACCAACAAAAAAAACGTAATTAAAACAACCATTTGCGCAAACAAAAAGTCACAATGCAGAGCGTATAATTAATAATTTAAGCTAAAAGCTTCCAAAAAATTCGTTGGCTCCAATGTCGAAGCCAAATAAATAGAGGCGTCCACAGGAATTATTTTGGCATTTACCAAAAGTGCTGACGGACCAAACGAATCTCTGCACATTAACGACAAAAAATAACACATAGACTATAAAAAACTGACAACAAATCTATACTTTTATTATGTTTCATACGAGCGTGCGGAAAAGTAATTTTCCCGCACGATTTTTCGTTTGGAAAGATGTACTTTACCGCACGATATTTTTCCGCACGTCCAAAATGCACAATCGTTTCCAAATGAAAACTTGTTCTCCTACACACAAGTTTCATTTTCAAGAAGTGCTGCTATACCGATGCTACCAGAAGCACCGAAGGAAGAATCCTGTATAGTAATATGTTAGCCCGGAATGCGTTCAGATTGAACACCCGGTGTGCGTCGGGTAAAGGGCGTTACCCCGGCCGGTGTGTGACAGTGCGTGGTCGGATCGATTCTTCATTCTGAATGATTTTCATCTTGCATCAATTGATAACTGTCATATGTAATGCATTATATTTCCAAAGTGATTTCTTTTCATGTGCTTTTTTAAAAATGACCGAACGTTTTTGTTGAACCATTCTAGTGTTTTCGTCCAACACCAAATTCATACAAAATGAAGTTATGAGAATGACTACTAATTTGGTTATTCATTTCTACCTAGTGAGCACGGTGGATAGAAGAATACAAAAATCAGCTGGACCACCAGTGACGTGAAAAATTCGACATATATATATATATATATATATATATATATATAAGATCCGAACACCGGTCTATTCTATCCACCGTGTCTAGTAAGTACCTAGAAAAAACTGTTAGGTTAATAGTTATTTACCTAACAAGTTCGGAAAGTAATACTTTACCGTAGGCGACGGTAGTTGGTTGAACAACGCGGAGCGGAGTTCGGTCAAGCCGTCAAGGGCGGTAAAGACACTTTCCGCATGTGTTAGGTACAATATTTTACCTATAAGTACCTTTTTTTTCAAAAAATTGAATGTAATTTATAAATAAACATGTCAGATTAGATGGAATTGAAATGTAAACAAATATTGAGGCTGTCTTATTGATGCGTTCCTAGGGTTTCAAAGTGGTGCGCGTGCGGTAAAGCAATTTTTTTTACGATTGTCTTGTAAAAGGGGGTTTTGCGCACGGAGAACACGATCTGAAAATGGCATTTTGCGCAGGCTATGTGCAAAACGTTTTGCACACGCTTATGTCATTTTTGCGCACGCCTATGTCATTTCTGCATAAGGGTCTCCCGTCATTGTGATTTTTGTTGTTGTCACCCATCAATATAAGTTGGCTTAGTTCCGTAGCAACCGTCACTGCTCGTATGCTTTGTTGATTAGATACGTCAAAAAATTGTTGAATTTTTAAAGTTTTGTATTTTACCGCACAATGTGCGGTAAATAGTTATTTAAACAACAAGGTTTGAAAACGACTCTTTGCACACGATCGAGACAGTCGAGGGAGTGTGCAAAGAGGTTTTCAAACGAGTTTTTTACAATATTTTTTATACGACTGCTAATAAAGAATGAAAAATCAAATTTTAATTTAACTTGTTTTTATTTCCGACATTTTTACAACAAAATTTTAAAAATTCAACAATTTTTTGACGTATCTAATCAACAAAACATACGAGCAGTGACGGTTGCTACGGAACTAAGCCAACTTATATTGATGGGTGACAACAACAAAAATCACAATGACGGGAGACCCGTATGCAGAAATGACATAGGCGTGCGCAAAAATGACATAAGCGCGTGCAAAACGTTTTGCACACAGCCTGCGCAAAATTCAATTTTCAGATCGTGTTTTCCGTGCGCAAAACCCCTTTTACAAGACAGTCGTATAAAAAGTAATTACACGCACACCACTTAGAAACCTTAGCAACGCGTCAATAAGACAGCTTCAATATTTGTTTACATTTCAATGCCATCTAATTTGACATGGTTATTTATAAATTACATTCAATTTTGTGAAAAGAAAAGATACTCATAGGTAAAATATTGTATCTAACACATGCGGAAAGTGTCTTTACCGCCCTTGACGCACTTGTTAGGTAAATAACTAACTATTGAATATCACTCATATTCTTTTAATCAAATTTATTCTTAGGTCTTCAGGCTTGATTCAAAATGTATACTCAATACCGCAAATAGCTCTCAGTCAGCGTGTTTTCGAAAATTGGGACGGTTTAGCCAAGCGAAGACCCGGCAAAATAATAATTTTCGACTTGAATTGCCCCCATAATACAGGAAATACGTTGGCAGACTGCCTTGCAGGCAATATATAATAATTTTGGGGCAAATTTGAAGTCGAATAGTGTATTTCACGGATTCTTTGCTGTCTGACAACTTGAAAAATGTCTGCCGTATTTTACAAAACGATTTGGTTTACTGCTGATAATTTTATATTTTTCGCTACGCTAATTTTTATTTATTTTTCTATTTGCGTGCCACATTTTAATTTTTTTGCATTATTTCGCGCCGTGTCTAAAAATTCAATGAAAAACTTGTTTTTCTTTTACTTGTTTATAATCCTGTAGAGAACCGCGAGGGGGTTTTCGAATTTTTTTTTTAATAAATGGATATTATTTAAATTATTCAGTTACTATTTAGTCCTTAACCACCCCCACACCCACCCGAACCCCGTTCGAATTAAATACCTGGGTACGCCACTGTATATATTACAGCTAAAAGCTTTGTCTTGTTGTTTGTTGCGAATCCTCGTAAAACCGTATTTAAGACGGCTTAAATTTTAAATTTTGTTATTACTTTTATAAAAATAAAACTACAATTTTTTTGATACCAATATTTCTATTTTAATCACGTTTGTCAAAAATGCAAACATAATTTTTAATATATTTTTTTTTTAGGTATGCTGTAGTAATGAGAACATTGAGAACCCCAAACCACAGATACGAATAAACAAAAAACGTAAGAAATTAGTTTTATTATAGAACAATTTTATTTTATTTTATATTAATTTATTTTTTACAAAATACGTGTACTACTTGTAATACTTTATTTGACTTGTTGAACAAAGCAATTTTGTTTTTCTTACATTGTACCGCGCGTGCCACATAATACTATATAGTGTTGTAATCTATAATACTGCCGTCCTAAATAAGACCCACCTATCTGCAAAAAAATCAAAAATGAGTTAGGACCGAAAATGGCTTTAAATAGATAATAATTTGTAGCTTTTTTTTGTTTAATTACTTAGATATTGCTATTAGAAACCCATAAAGATTTACCAACAAAAAAAATATATTACTATGTAACTCTTGGCAAGCATTTAAACTTTAAACTCGCTTTTCTCGAAATAAGTGAAAACGTAGATAGGTGGGTTTTACTAAGGACGGCAGAATAGGCTTGATGACTGATAAAGAGAGAAGCAAAACCTCAAATTTAACTTTGCGAAGCTGTCTCTGATTTCCCGGGTTGCTTGGATTAATTCCAGGACATAATCAATATAAACAAAGTTATATTTTCTGATAGTAATTTATTACCTAGCTTTTACCTCACAATGTCCATATCCATCAAAAAAGGCCTTAACAGTCTGTTAACGCAAACTAACAGTTAGCTTTCTTTTGGTATCCACCATTACTTTTTAACAGTCAGTTTTAAAGCAACTGCCCGAACCACAAAAAATTGTACGGAGCAGCTGGGAACGTCGAATAAGGTCACTGGGCTACATCGTGCGGCGCCACCCATGGACTGGATATCGAATTAAAAAATTGTTTTGGTCTTTTTTTTGAACAGGTGATCATTTTATAGGTTGGAAATCGTTTTTGGTTATCGTGATTTGTAATTTTTGTGATATACAATTTAAAAAAACGGTTTTTATTCCGCGATGATCATGTCGGATCAACATTTTCGGTTGAATAATTTTAGAAGTATTTTGCGCAGACGCGTTTCACGTTAGTGTTGCTCCCAGTGCCGCACAGAGGGTTGGTTGAACAAACTAGGTTGCAATTTTCCCTGTATGTTGACATATTTGCCAATTATGTCAACATACAGGGACTCTAGCAATTGCCAAAAGTAAAAACTTCAATATTTATATGAAAATATTATAGAAGACATCCTGTGCATATGACAAAAAAAATACGTAGGGTATAGAAGTCAATGAAAATAACGAACTTGTTTTATAATATCAATTGTTGTTTCTCTAAAGAGTTAGAAATGACATGAACCGAAAAAATAGGAGAATCGCAATACCTTTTGACCGAAAAAAAAAACAATTTTAAATAACAATTAGAAAAATTATATACAGTCAT
Source organism: Aspidapion aeneum (assembly GCA_963576565.1). Lineage (NCBI taxonomy): Eukaryota > Metazoa > Arthropoda > Insecta > Coleoptera > Brentidae > Aspidapion > Aspidapion aeneum. The sequence goes on from OY755043.1 coordinate 114,906,463, forward strand.
TTTGTTTGTTGTTGGCCAATTTAAGCTACCAAAATGTATATTTTATTAGCTTGGTAGAGAAAATCTTAATGAGTATAGTTTTTGCAAAGTCACCTGAAATGCTCCTAATACGGGGTTCTATCGATTTCATGAAATTTTGCTTCAATCTGCCCTTCAAAAGTTATCCAAATTCATATAAAATCTTCCTGGTATAATTTCAACCCTACCGACAGAGAAAAGGCGCGACTCTTAGTATTTGTTTTCTGACCTACCCAGCACAGGTGGCTAGACGGCATTTGATTGGCAGATTTTTTTGAGATGCGCTTTTAATTGCTTTCAGGTGTTCTTTGCGGGACTCCTTCAGTCGGCAGTATGCAGAATTAGAAAATAAATCAGTGTCGTTTCTGTAGGTATAGGAATAGAAAGTTTTATTATCTATTTTTATTTCTTTAGTTTACGCAATAATTAAATGAAATAATTTTCATGAGTATATCTACCGCCGCCCATGTCACTTTCTTTAAACGATATGCCGATGGTCGGCTTTAACCTTTGTTCAACTGACTGCAAAAACTATACCTGAAGGTATCAAAAAGAAAACAATGGTTTTAAACAAAGCGCTTTACAGTTATTCCAGAAATAATTGTTTTTTGCAACTTCTTGCGAAAAAAACTTTTTTATAGGATTTTGTAACATAAATAAGTACTCGTATAATGTTTCTTATAGGAAAATGAAAACAAATCTTTAGATTGCTTTTTTAATTTATTTGTTTTGTATTAATTTTAGTAGCGTAATGAAATGAAAAAGGAACTGTTTCGAAATATAAGCTTCTATTAGCTCAATGCAATTTCGCAGGCCCTTAAGAATTAATTCTATTTATAGTGGAAAAGGTTATTTTTGGTATCTTTTAATACATCTCAATATATTTTTACGATAAATAGATTTTAAAATTGTAGGAATATAGATGTCTAGGGTTATTCGCCAAATTTTGACATGCAAATATTTCCGTCATTTTTAAAGATTAAAACAAGTCGTAATTATACTTTTGCCTCAGGCTGTTAGAAAAGAAAAGTATTTACGACTGCTAAACTAATTTTGATAAAATTTCATTTCAAAAATTTTGAGCTGTAAAAAAGTATCTAAAATATTAAAAAGCTCTCAAAAACTATCTAACCAGCTACATTGGTTTGTAGGAAACTTTGATGGAAAACAATGACAAGTTTCCAAACTAGCAGATATATAACCATTTTTTACCTATAAATTGACAACAAAAACATATATTTATATAGTTTTTGCAAAGTCACTTGAATAACTCCTAATACGGGGTTCTATCGATTTCATAAAATTTTGCTTCATTCTGCCCTTCAAAAGTTATCCAAATTCATATAAAATCTTCCTGGTATAATTTCAACCCTACCGACAGAGAAAAGGCGCGGCTCTATGCGGTCCGATGACAAAGTATTTGTTTTCCGACCGACCGAGGCCAGGTGGATGAACGGCACCTGATTGGCAGATTTTTTTGAGATGCGCTGTTAATTGCTTTCAGGTGTTCGTTTCGGGACCTCTTTAGTCGGCAGTATGCAGAGTTAGAAAATAAATCAGTGTCGTTTCTGTAGGTGTAGGAATAGAAAGTTTTATTATCTATTTTTATTTCTTTAGTTTACGCCATAATTAAATAAAATAATTTTCATGAGTATCTACCGCCACCCATGTCACTTTCTTTAAAGGTTATGCCGATGGTCGGCTTTTAGCTTTGTTTAACTGACTTTGCAAAAACTATACCTAGTAACCTACACACCATTTTGCCCCTTTTTTTTTTAAATTTATTTGCTACCTTCACTGAAAGTTGTATTTTATGTTGTTTTGGCAAAATATGGGCGCAACGTTCGAATAGAAGAGTGAACAGCGATCACTAGGTCGCTGTAATTCTTAAATTATAAATTGAATTATTATAAATGTATTTGTTATTACAGCTTTTTATTTTATAATTAATAATTTTAATTTTGGTTATTATTTTAAAAATAAAACTTGTCTTAAAAAAATATTGATTCTAAATTTTACACCCGCTTGTTTTGCCACATATAGGTACCCCATTTTACCCCGTAGGCGGGGCAAAATCGGGCAAAGTCAACTTTTTACATAAATAAAAATAAAAGTATAGTCAAAATATACGCATTTGTAATGACGTCACCAGGTGAGAAAAAAACCTATGGCGTAGATATTTTTGTCAATCAATGTTTTTTGATTGACAGTGACGGATACTTCACATAACCAATTACCTACCTATTTAAATCATAGACACTACTTTTTTTTAAAAGTTTATTATCACCGCTGTTTATAATATACTAAACAAAGATAAACAAAAATGACGTCATTACAAATGGGTATAATTTGATTATATGATGGAGTTCTTAATTGCTTAAACTGAAAATTAAAACATAAAGATAACATATCTTGCCAATTTAATTCCAAATGACAAACGCAATGATGATCATTTAATAGGCGAAATATTGCCCCTTTTTCCCCTATGTTATACCTACCAAATATGGGGAACAATAGAATAAGACTTTATCACGACTGTGTCTTACTACGATAGCTCCTTGCCCGATTTTCGTAACTTTTTGGGGAAAATATTGCTTTATCTTCTAATAAGCTAGAAAATGGTTTTTAAAAAGTCAGAAAAGGAACCAAAATTATAACTTTTGAACGTTTTGGAGTTGCTTATAATAAGTTATTTTGTTTTAATATTTTTTATTTAATTATTCGATTTGGTTGGCCTCCGCATCGACGCTAACTAGCCACAGTCTGTAACTCATTTTTAACTTTGATTTCTGAATTTGGATAATCACAACACATTCACATTCATACCACATATAGACCGCCACAGTAGGCTATTTTTGTTTTCTCATGGAGGATTATTTTGCTGATGTTCTTTGTCTTTATCGTGCTAGCGCCATCTACTCTCCTAACACGGGACCACCGGCTTAACGTGACTTCCGAACCATGGCCTTGTATTCATGAGGGACTTACTGGAATAAAACCTGACATTATTTTAGAGTCGACTTTATTTTGACACATTTACACAGAAAACTAACAGCTGACCTCTCAAAATTGACATATCAAATCCAAATTTAATAATAAAAACGCTAACTTTCATTTAATAAATACCGACACTAATAAATCCGGTTTTTAAACACACAAAGGCCGAATTTTGAAGCAGAACAGCGTTTTTTAAATTTGTAATTCTGTCACCATGGGGTTGATGTTTAAATAAGGTCAGGTTCTATTCCAATAAATGTCTAGTATCAACTTTGCCTACTTCGTTGATGCTCAAACTTTGCCCAAGGCAGGCTTCACCCCTACTTCCGGTAAATCTGTATTCACAAACGGCAGGTATGGGAATCGAACTGCACAACCTCTGATTGGAAAGTAAATGCACGCCCACTGAGCCAATCATGGCCACTTTTAATATTTTTGTTTTTATTTGTTTATTGTTAAGTGAGGTTAGGTTTGCTGTGAGCTCTCTTTTTCTTACCGTTTTTTATTATAAACCTAAATATTCGCGATTATAGGCGAAACATTTTATATTAGATTTTGCAAGACTGCATAGCTCCTGCTTATCCATACTAAGTAAACGTAAATTGCCTTTGTAATTTTAGTCAGTGCACGGTGTAATGTCTTTGCTAAACTAATATTTTAGCCGAAGAATGTTCTTTCGACCCACAATTTCAGACTTCTATACAGGTTGTATTACCTGATTTGACGTGACATCAGCAAAACAATACTTACCTATCTTTCTCAATAGATAGTTTTTGGTCATGCCAAAACTGCCGACGATTAACGCTATTTGACACTGTTGTCATTTGAACGTCACATTCTTACGCTTCCGTGGAACGCCGCAAACTCACGGACGCATAACATAAGAATTTTGATGTACGTAGAACGTGCGCAATTGTGTTTTAGCGAGCCTCTATTACATACCGCGCCATTTCCGATTGGCTGGCGCTAGCTGCACAGGTTCATTCAGAGGACTGCAGTGTTAAGCGGAACCCATTTATTTTACATAGGGGAAGATGGGGCAAAAAGAAACAGGGGTAATAGGAAATATTTTTTGTCTGAGATATCTGAAAAAAAAATCACTCGCACCTGTCTATTATTGTGTGTGTGACGACTAACAGGCTGAATTTCGTACATAGCTTTATTTGGCCGAGACGCCTAATTTTTTTCCTTGCGAAAATACTTGCCAACTTTCTTCCCACAATCACATGCTTGCAGTGGCGTAGAGTGGGGGGGCGCGGGGGGTTTATCGCCCTCCTTCGCCCCGAGGGTACAGGCGCCTCATGGGTGGCAAATTGAAAGTAAAAACCTTTTTTTTTGTCGCAAGATTATTAAGGGGCGCCCTTTTTAGCTGTCGGCCGTCGCCCCCCCCCTTCAGGCACGCTACTGCGCTGCATGCTTGGTTTAGTCAGTCCGAAACCCAGAAGCTTGCTGCGCCCCAGCATTCTGTTCGGAATCACTTCCAACAATTTTCGCAGAGGCAAAAGTTAGACGTGTCGGCCAAATACGAGAACTCAGCCTTTAAGTCATCACTTAAATAAATGGATCTATAACGGATCTGATACCTTTCTAGCTAGCCTAGTAGCATACTTTGAGAAAACTCCATGATATCTCAGCCCCGTGAAAACAGTGTTTTTTAAATATCTCAGAAACAAAAGATCCTACAAAGTTTTTGCTTAGAACACAAATTATTGAGAAAAATGTGACCTACTATATTCCGAGAAGTGCATATTGATGCCGTGCTCAGTAAAAATGTTAGCATTTTTAAAAACATATAATTCTCAAGTAATTGTCATTAGCTTTAATGGTTAGATCAAAATCTATTCAGCCCATCAGATTGTCAAACACTATTTACCTGAAAATTTCATGTAAATCGACTCAGCAGTTAGGAGCTATCATGTTACAGACAGACATACACACACACAGACAGAAACTAAAATAAACTCTAAAAGTAAAGATCAAAATAGTTAGGAATAACAAAAAGAATAATATTATACCAAGTTAAAATAATTGACAACATTTAGCATTTCCCCAGTTGAAAAAAACCTATTCGTAAATCAAATGAAGTGAAGCCTACGAAAACCAACTAAAGAATGCTCTCTAACGATTTTCTATTCTCAGCAAAAACAACTTTGTGGTAGGCACTCATAGCTTGCCGTTGATTGGTCTGAAATCTAAGCCTAAAGCATTTTGGCAAGAAAAAGATAGACTGTACTTTAAGCGCTCCAGACAAAGAAATAAAATGCCAGCGTAAGCCAGAGATACGTGGAAAACCGTTATAATTTAAAATTATACAGTGTGTTTTTTAAAAATTGGAAATAGTTTGATAAATTTGTTTCGTTACAAAATATAAATTATTGTGATGTTAGTAGCTCAAAGGACAGATTAGCCGGATATGCCCAAAAACAAGTCGCTGGTGGTGCCATAAATTTTACTTATTCCTAACCTAGTCTTGCATATAATTAATTGTTGATGTCAAAAACAATATTTAATCAAAAATAATTAAAAACTTATAAAAGGCAAAAATACAATTTGTATTCAAATCCCGTTTTGATACAAAGCTAACCCTGGCCAGAGAACATATAACATCTAAAGAACCTCCGCCAAATCGCTCAATCGCGAGCCCAGTTAAACTTTGCCAGAAGAAGAGGGCTCTGCGATCGTTACTTTGCAAGTTACAGTGGCGTAGGCATGCAAGGCTCCTGTTCAGATACACTATTAAGGTGACCATGTTTTAAACGTTTTTATTAACTTCACAGAGCCTGGCGATGTCTGTCATCAAATCTAGCGATTTATTTTTGACACACTTCCCGTGAACCGATTTTAATGAAATTTAGCAAAGTAGTGTAGGTCCGATGACGATACAATACTATGAAAACAGATGGGTGGTAGAAGGTGGTTAAGGGGTGTAAAAGGGATAAATCCATAACTTTGAAACCAAATCAGATATGACCATGCGGTTTTCAGATTTATGATTTGGTGTAATGATAATACAATTTTATTTAAAAATATCGGAAATACGGAAGTAGGTGAGGGGTGTAAGGGAGGGCAATTCAGAACTTTGAAACCAAAGCAGATACAAACATGCGGTTTTCAGATGTATGATTTGATCGGGTGACAATACAATTTTATGAACAAAAATCGGAAGTAGGGGGGGTAAGGGGTAAGGGCTGTAAAGGGGGTAAATTTAGAACTTTGTAAAAATACAAATAGAAACATGCCGTTTTCAGATTTATGATTGGTTCTGGTGACAATATAATTTTATGATAAAAAAAACGGCGGTAGGGGTACGTCAGGGCTGTAAAGGGGGTAAATTCATAACTAGTAATCAAAACAGACACGAATATACGATTTTCAGATTTATGATTTGATCTAGTGACAATCCAATTTTATGCAAAAAAAAACGGAATTAAGGGGTTGGTGAGAAGTGCAAAAGGGGTAAATTCTGACCTTTGATATTTAAATAAATACGAACATGCGGTTTTCAGATTTATGTTTTGTTCTGCTGACAATACTATTTTATGAAAAAAACGGAGGTATCGCATGATAAACTAAGGATTGAGGAATGGGATTGTATAAAATTGTCAGAAAAGAAACCTTGTAATCATGACGCACTACTAGAAATGGAAAAGCTGTGAAAGCCATAATTATACATCTTGCATACTTCTGTTTTTTTCATTAAAAATTTTTTTAAAAATAATATAAATCTATATTTTTAGTTAAACGATTTTTTTCGAAAATTGTACTAAAAAGTAAAAAATACCTTAGAAGATTTCTGTTGGCACATTATATATTTTTAAGTTCAATACAAAGTCGGGGTAAATTATTAAAGATATTGACACCCATCAATTCTACGTTCGGGATAAAAATGTGGCGCGTATACATCTCAATTTGATCTTTAATAATCGCGCCACCATTTTAAAAATATCTAATGTACCAGTAACGCTATTGGTACATCTAGACAGTAGTAATCTAGCAAATTATTTTTATTTTTTTTGTGACATTGTATAATAAAATCGTTTAACTAAAAAAAATATATATATATATTTATTTTATTGCAAAAAATCATGGCATTTTACTGAATCTCACCACATTAAGTTTAGACCGAACAAAATAAAGTTTTTTACTCGGAGGAGGTTTTTAGAGGAAAGATAAAATAAAAACTGTCATGCTGTACATATTAATTACTACACTAAACCTACGTCCTTAAACTCTAACATACCTACTTATATAGCGTGCGTCTCACATAAAAGTAACTATAGGGGGTCTTGTTAACTAGGAGGAAATTAGCGTCATTCCAAGGCCAGTGAAATGCTCTGTTTTTCTTATTAATTATTGATTTAAAAATTTCCAACTGCGGTGGCAAAAATATTCAAAACTAACCAAAATGTTAACAATTGATACTATTTTTACCGAAGATTTTAATTTTTTTTATAATTTTCGCTTGCGGCATCAAGTTTTTCAGTTTTTACCAAAATGTTTTTTCGCGGCGCCATGTGTTATAAAATTTTCGCTACACCATTTCTTTGCAATTTTTTTTTATAAGGGCGAAACAATTAACTCTCAACACTTAATAGATCCACCAGATGTTGGACCCTCGTTAGACTAAGCTTTCGAGCTACTTGCTAACTTTTTTACTTTAAAAGGCATTGAAACATCAAATATATGCCCAGGCGATGCCCTCGAAGTCCACTAACTTTGGTGAATAACATTTTTGAGAACCCAAAAAAAGCTCCGGTCATTTTAAAGAATTTTTGACGACCTACCCAGCAATGGATCGGAAAAGCCCAGGCAACTCCCGCAAGGCCCGGGAAATGCCCAGACAAGGCCCCCGCAATGCCCCGGAAGTGCCCCTATATGTACGCCAAATTATAAGACGACGTTTCGTCGCGTCTTCGACAAGATAGACGCTATACTAGGCTGACAACGAAGTAGCCCGAATGGTCACCCTAACTTTCTCAAGCCAATAAAATTATATGAAGAGCGGGCGTGTGTTGCGAAACAATGCATGTCTCGCGAGTTGACACGGGATCATTGCGTGAACAGTTTACTCAAGAGAAAGGGTAATAAAATAGAAATACAGTGGTGGCCAAAATAATAAGAATGCCCTAAAACTGAATAAAGATCTGATCCTGCTCTAACTATAAAAAAAACTAGAATTATATTTAAATATTCAATCTATTTCTCATTTCACAAGCTAGGGCAATTTTTCGCACCAAATGTTGTAGTGCCTTTCCGTCACGTTAAAAAAAAAAAGATAGTGTAGTTTTAGGCGACCAGTACTATTCGAAAGAGGGGTAAAATATTTCTATATGTGTTTTTTTTCATGGGGTTAGTTGGATAACTCTATAAAGCATTGGAAATTGTCACAGAAATATTAGCTTCTACTTTTGTCTTAAGATAATTCAGTTGTAAAAAAAGGTGAGCCTTATACCCCTCATTTACCTTACATCACTGTAATATTCTATTAATTTTTTAAGATTTAACTCAAAAAACTATCAAAGTTAACAAAGTACATAACTTAAAATGTATACCTAGCTTATTTGATTAAAAGTTAAATATTACTTACTTACATTTTCATAAACCCTGTTTTCCTATTTATTAGTTAAAAAAATAACGTTTTTCATTTGAAATAAATTTAGAAAAAAAAACTTTTTGAAAACAAGCTTTTATAAAATGGACTAAAAAGCATAAAATAATATTTTGAGTGTTCTGATATCATAATAATAAAAGCAATGTTTTTTTTCTTAATTTATTTTTTAATTTTTAGATTTGTCTAAGTCTATGCATTTCAGCTTGCGCATCGATATTGCAGGGAGTCTTTCCTGTCAATTTTAAAATATCTGTCTTCGATGAGAAGGCCGTCCAACAAAGGCGACATATGCTAAAACTGTCGTTATTATTATGATCATTATACTGTTACGGGTTCACAACGACAAATTAAAACTCGCAATTGTTGAAAACGATACGTCAATTTATTTCGACAAATTATGTACAAAAACACGCACTTAAACTTAGTAATAGCTTGCTAATAATTCACTACTATAATCGGTCTATTAACTTCGTGTTAATCTCACGACCACTACAGCACGTTATCTGTGACTGACTCCTGGTGCGCGACCCCGGCCCTATATATAGGATCGTCCATCTCTCTCGAACTTTCCGGCAGCCTTCGACGTCCGGAAAGTTCCCGCACTACCGCGACCGCAAGCCACAGACAACGCAACTAAAATCTAGACTAAGAATACAACCTTAAGATAAATCGACCTAATACTACACTAAACCTAAATAAATTCCAATTATAAAATTTAAATAACTTAAATTTGTAACACTATCCTCCTCTTCAGGTTTGATCGTCTCGATCAACATTTCCCAGGTAAGGTTTTAGTCTGTCTAGATGAACAACTTTCATCTTGGAATTCTCTTAACAACTTTATAAGGCCCTTCCCATGGTGATGTCAACTTAGGTGATCTTCCTTTCTTGCGTTGAGGATTGTATAGCCAGACTTGATCATTCTCTTTGAACCCTGAAGAGTTTGCTTTCAGGTCATATCTCGCTTTCATGCGGTCACTGGCTATTTCTATTCGCTCTCTAACCACTTCATGGATATCGTGCAGCTTTTGCCTTAAACGTTCGACATAGTCATTAACCTCTAAGTATGCTTCTTCAGGTGAACCAAACATGATATCACATGGTAAACGCAGTTCTCTACCAAACAGGATACTAGATGGAGTAGCTCCTGTCGTATTGTGAATGGCAGTTCTATAGGCCATCAAAAACAATGGAATATATTGGTCCCAATCTGTTTGGTGCTCATCAACAACTTTGCAAAGATGCTCCTCTATTGTTTTATTAAATCTTTCAACCATGCCATCTGACTGCGGATACAAAGCAGTAGTCCGTGTTTTATGTATTCCTAAAAGGTCACAGAGATTCTGGAAGAGCTTTGATTCAAAGTTTCTTTCTTGATCTGAATGTAGTTCCAAAGGAATGCCAAATCGGCTGAAAACATCATTTACCAGAACTTCTGCAACTGTAGCGGCCTCTTGGTTAGGCAAAGCAAAAACTTCTGGCCATTTGCTAAAATAATCCATGACAACAAGGATGTATTTGTTGCCCTTTTTAGTTTCTGGAAATGGTCCGGCCACATCAATAGCAATGCGTTCGAATGGCAGACCTACGTTATATTGTTTCATTTGACCTCTGGACCTTGTTTTGGGACCTTGGCTGGCTGCACAAGTCGAACATCGGCGGCACCAGTTTTTCACATCTTGAAAGTAATTGACCCAATAAAATCGGTTTCGAATTTTGTCCATGGTTTTATTTATGCCTAGGTGCGCGCCTGATTTTCCACCATGGCATTCGGCCATTATATTGTCTACCATGCTCCTAGGAACCACTACTTGATTAATCACAGTAAGGCCATCGGCACTTTCCCAGGCACGTTTAAGTATGTTTTCTTCTACTATCAGTGAATCCCATTGTGCCCACAGTGATTTGAATATCACCCCTTGGTTTGCGATATCTTGCCATGATGGTCGTGGCTTGTTCTCTTCTTTCAATCGCAAGATAGGTCCTACATCTTTGTCGTTAAGTTGTAGGGTTCTAATCGAAGCCGACATCCATTCTTCATCTGGTTCTAACTTTATCTGGCGCACGTAGGTAATTCCTTCTTTCTGGTCAATTTTCCTGCAATGTTTACAATCCTCGGGGCAAGGTATTCTGGACAATGCATCTGCATTATTATGCACCCTTCCTGCTCGGTGCTTAATTTGATAATGGTATTGTTGTAGCTTTTCTATCCATCTCGCGACTTGCCCCTCAGGTTGTTTCATTTTCATGAGCCACTGTAACGCAGCATGATCCGTTCTAATCAGAAACTCTTGTCCGTAGAGATATTTGTGAAAGTGATCTACGGATTTAACTATGGCTAGGAGCTCCTTTCTAGTAACACAATAATTTCTCTCTGGTTTGGATAGCTTCTTGCTGAAAAATTCGATGACCCGTTCTTCTCCATCTTGTACTTGGGAGAGTACTGCTCCTATGCCATCGTTGCTCGCATCAGTATCTAATATGAATTTTCCTTTTGGAATGGGATATGCAAGAATCGGACTAGAACATAATGCTGCTTTTAGTCTTCTAAATGCTTTGTCACATTCGGTATTCCATTTGTAAGAAGCTTTATCTTCTGTAAGTCTATGTAACGGAGACGCTATTTTGGCGAATCCTTCTACAAATCGTCTGTAGTATGTACACAGACCCAAAAATCTTCTCAATTCATGTTTGTCACGAGGTTGAGGCCATTATTTTATTGCTTGTAGCTTCTTTTCGTCGGTATGGATGCCTTCTCGGGAAACGACGTGACCCAGGAACTCAACTTTTTCTTGGAACAGAAAACATTTCTTTGAGTTTAATTTAAGATTTTCGTTCCTGATTCTTGAGAATACTTCTCGTAAATTATCTAGATGTTCTTGAAATGATTTCCCCATTACTATGACATCATCCAAATAGACTAGGCAGGTTTTCCAAGTAAGGCCTCGTAGAACGACTTCCATTAGTCTTTCAAATGTAGCTGGGGCATTGCACAGGCCAAATAGCATCACATTAAACTGATAAAGTCCACTTCCAGCAGAGAATGCAGTCTTCTCTTTATCTCTTTTAGTTTTTGAATAAAACAATATCGAACTTCTTCGAATATTCTGGAAAAATCACTTACTGTTTTTCTGTCCAATTGTCCTATCCGGTGGTACTATGTAAGGGTAGTCTTTGCACTATTTATTTCTTTTAGTTCCACTTCTGACACCAATTTGTTACGGGTTCACAACGACAAATTAAAACTCGCAATTGTTGAAAACGATACGTCAATTTATTTCGACAAATTATGTACAAAAACACGCACTTAAACTTAGTAATAGCTTGCTAATAATTCACTACTATAATCGGTCTATTAACTTCGTGTTAATCTCACGACCACTACAGCACGTTATCTGTGACTGACTCCTGGTGCGCGACCCCGGCCCTATATATAGGATCGTCCATCTCTCTCGAACTTTCCGGCAGCCTTCGACGTCCGGAAAGTTCCCGCACTACCGCGACCGCAAGCCACAGACAACGCAACTAAAACCTAGACTAAGAATACAACCTTAAGATAAATCGACCTAATACTACACTAAACCTAAATCAATTCCAATTATAAAATTTAAATAACTTAAATTTGTAACAATACGCAAGGATTAATTAATTTTGTTCGAGATCGAACAAACTAAAGCCTTACCTCTTCTACGCCCCCCCCCCTTTTTAGTGAGAGAGCATGTGAATTTTGAAATCAATCAGGTACCTACGTGAAAGTCAGTTGAAAGTAATCAGCAAAATCAGTTCAGTGGTTTATAAAAAAAAAATTGTTTCAACCATTGTTTTGCATATTATACGATTGCCTTGCCAATCAAGTCTGTATTTATTTCCTTATAAATTCATTACTACTAAACCGATTTTAATGAAATAAAAAACATCCTAATGATTTTTTATTTCACTAAGATCGGTTCAGTAATAATGAGTTTTTAAGGAAATGAATGCAGGCAGGATTAGCAATGCAATCGTATAATCTGTTAAACAATGACTGAAATAAAAATAGATTTTTTGAGAACTATCAAACCGATTTTACCAGATTGTACTACTTTGTGCGAGCCAAAAGTAGTGCTTTTCCATAGATTAAAAAAAAACTAAAACATTGTCAGAAAACAAGAATTAACACGCCATCTTAAAGAATCAAGTATGATTCTGTCCGCCATCTTAAATTTTAGAATGGCTGTAAATTTTGATCATATAGTCTTTAAAAGGCAATCAATTTTGACCATTAATGAATTTATAAGGAAATAAATGCAGACATGATTGGCAATCGTATAATATTCAAAACAATGGTTGAAACAAAAATATATTTTTTTAGAACCAACGAACCGATTTTGTTAATTCGTACCTTGTTGTGCGTGGCAAGAATGCAGTTTTTTTATAGATTTAAAAAAAATAATTAAAACGTGTTCGCAACACAAGAATAAACGAGAATCTTTGAAGGGTACAATTTAATTTCATCCGCCATCTTGCATTTTGAGATGGCGGACAAAAAAATATATTTATTTAAATCTCTGATTAATTCTCTGGCAAGTGCAGTTTGTCCCATTAAAATCGATGGTATAATTCAAATGTTATAATGAAAAAAAAATTCCGGTTTTTTTTGGCCCACCCAGTAGTTTAAAAAACAAGTTTAAGACCTAGAATGTTTGTTGCAATCGCTCCTATCGTCTGTTTCATAAGGGCGTAAAACGTTTTTAGCTCCTTTAAAATTTAGGAAATAGCCTTAACGCCTTTCTGTCTGTCTGTTTAAACCGTGGATATAAATTTTTTAGTAAATTTTTGTCTCCCAGCAAATATTAACATAACCATATAAAATATGCGACATTTCTCAAATTTTCATAAAAATCCAAAAAATGGTTATAAAACTATGACCTTTTAAAAATTTAAATTTTACTTTTTCTGTTAATTTGCAATTGCATCCGCTCTGGGTTTATTTTCACGGATCACCCAAATATTATAAAACAGAAAATTAAATCGACCTGGGTAGGTACGTATTTATTAATCAGTCTACATACCTACTTCAAATATTACGCGTTTCGCTTGACCTTCGACCGGCCGCATTCGCGTTGACGACAGCCGACGTTAACACCCGATTCAATTTTTGTTTTGCACGCGCGCCTATGGTTTATCGTGCAAGACTCGATCGGCGCGGCTTACCTACTTCTTTATAAATTAAATTCGAGGAAGATATGTACGATATTCACGTTATAACAAGGGCTCGAGATTTTCTACATGCGTTGTCCTTCTTGTCCAGTTATTTCTTCGATGCCCTGGCTAATACTGGTATAACCAAAACTTAACTGCAGGCTCAATGTTGTTTTGCTTTTAGCTTGGCGCTAGCCGAAATTGGGCCATAATAGCTTTCCCGCATGCATAGATCGAACAAACTTGGTGAGATCTCGCAGCGGGAGAGAATAGTTTGTTATGCTATGCTGTGGGCTTTACGGCAACAAGCGGCCTGCAAAAAGGATAGCATTCTATATTAATAATAATCATCTTGACACAGGCCTATCAAAATGGACGGGCCACGATCCTCCATTTTGTTGACGTCACATCGAAGGCTGATTTTTTTTGATGGTCACGTCTCGGCACAGCTGATTGTCTTTAAAATATTGAAGTTGGAATGACGGTTTATGAATATTTGATTTTTTTTTAAATGAGGCCATTTTGAGATTGTTTACTATATTCTTGCAGAACATTTTTTTAGAAGCTCTTCATTATCTCACAAAAATTAAATTCATAGCAGAAGCGAATGTGTTCGTTTCTGCGTGGAAAGTAATCGGATTACTACATTTGTTTATATTCGGCACTCGGCAGACTTTTAAAATTAAATATACCTATTTACATGCCTTTACAAAAGTAACAATATCAAAAAATGATTTTTTTTGTAGTGTCATTTTCTTTTAAAAGATTAGCGCTGTTATTTTTGGATTCTAAATAAACTTTATTGTAAAAAATAATTAAAAAAATTGAAAAAGATTTACAATACCAACAAATTAACAAAGGCCATGACAAACACAGATGACAAACTCAAATACATGTCATATATAACAGTTGGCATGCGGTACATGGCGGGTAATTTAAATTCAAAATAAGGAATGCTACATCTTGAAGATTTTAACCTTTTAATCACCTTGCATCCTTACAAAAGTTTGGTGGAATATAGGGATGGTGTCTAAGAATATTTCATTTAAATCTTGTGGAAACCTGTATAGTCCTTGCAATACCCCAAGTCCCTTTGCTATCCTTTTTTATTTTTCTCCTATAAAGAAGACAGAAAATAGCATCGAAAATCGTTGTTGGCCCCAGATTGCAGTTGGCAGTTGCAAGCCTGTCTGTCTATCAAGGTTTAAATTGCCAATAAAAGTCAACTTTCAAAACAAAAAATTTTTGGCAAGTAGTCAAAATAGGAAAAAAAAATTGCGACAAAGATAAAATGTTTATACGAAAATTCCACGCTTTTTTCGATCTTCGGTCCCATCCGTAATAACTACAAAGCAAAATTTTAAGAAACAGTATAGGTAATGACAAAAATATGAAGACTTTGTGATGCCATTCAAAACTTCTTTAGAAAACTAAAAAGTTTGTTAAACTATTGTTTAAAAAGATAAAACGCATTGTTAAAATTACATAATGCATTGCGAAAAACTAATTTTGGAAGACTGAGAAAATGATACAGCTATTGATGTCGCTCCTCTCGTCATAACTGACAATGGCAGTTTATGAGATGAAGTTTTTTGGATGATGAAAATAAATTATTTTTGCATAGTTTGTTTTTTAGTTAGATTTTAGATTTTCAATTTTTTGGTTGGTTTCTAATCCTATGAGCTGTTCTACTGCAACATTTTAAACTTAGTCATTAGTAATAGCCTCAATATAGCTATTTTTAGTTTAAATATTGTGTCTGAAATATATTTTTTAATTCACTCAGAAAGAGTCTGTAAAATACTGTTTTTGTTGAAATTCCCAAAGCCTTTCCACTTAAATCAGTTGAGAACTTTATAATACTTTTTAAAAGATCTATGTGTCGACCATAAAAAATGTTTATTTATATTTATTAAAAATTATAATAAAATACTGTTTTAATTTACCCTAAACAAAAAATATAAATGCGCATATACTTATTGTAACAAAGAAATTAGTATGTACTACATTAATATAAGTCAAGAGTTTATTTGTGGAAACTACAAATAATATTAATTTAACTTTTAAGTCTTTATCTTTAGGTAATAATATTAAAAACTTCTGTTTACAAAAACTATAATATAAATAGGGCCTAATCTTATTTGAATCATAATTTTTACCAAAACAAATTGCAAAGCTTAGCTTAACTCTAGCTCTAAATACATTGTAAAAAATAACATTTTTGAAAAAATTAAATAATCATTAATTTATCGTTTGTTCATGGTTTGTAGCTCTACGGTCAGTTGCAATGAAAATCTTCCAATGTAGAAACTTTGGCGGATGGGCACCCCAATTGATCATAAATTTTTCACTACATAAAATCATTTTGGGACAGAACCTTTTCTCAAAAAACTATTCCAAATCGGAATCAGAATTTAAATAAAAAATAAGCGATAATCTTTCAAAGTCAGAAATTTCAAAACAATGGCAGTTTAAACACCGATCCACCACCCTTATTATAAAGGGTGGTGACCGAATATATTAACATTAAGGTAACTGATAATTCGTTTCGCAGCATCCATTATCAGTTACCTTAGGAACCTGTGGTTTAAAACTGAATTAAGAATACACGTGCGTTTTGTTACCAGAATTACGGGGTGATTAAACAAAAGGACTAGCCTTATTGCAAAGACTATAGTGCCATTTTGAAAATATAAATATATAATGTAAAATTCAGCCCCCAAAAACAGCTGATTTTTTCAGGGTCGTGGCTTGTATTTTTGTGTTAGCCTTGCTTAACATAGCAAATAAATATGTGAAACATGTGCTTCAAACTGTCATATACTCCTTTATGGTAAATTCTAAAAGCCGGGCATTAAAACAAATATGGATCACGGATGAAATATAATAAAAAACTGGGTAAATTAAAAATAAATAACTAAAAACAGGATTGCTGAAGAAAACTCTATAAGGGAATATTTTAAGAGATCGCAGAACTAGATCGAAAATATGACAGCTTTAATTTACATAAAACACTAAATGCAAGTTAACAGAAAACAAAGGATAAAAGCAGCCAACTATGAGGCACATATTACTACCGCGATATACAGGGTGTCTATAAAACGTCTGTACAAAACCTTACCACATATTCCTGAGGTCAAAATAAGTCGATATAAAGCAACTTACCTTAGTCCGAAATTGCTCCGTTTCAGAGATACAGGGTGGTAAATTTAAAAATTAAAAATCGATTGTCTTAAAATTTATGAACATTTCTCAACGCATTACTTTAAAAATTGGTACTCGGGGGTTTTCTGGGATGCGAAACCTAAATATGGATACCTTTTTACTGTGGCCGTTAGGGGGCGCTTCACAATACTTTTAACTTTTTTTGTTAAGAAAATATTTTCCTGAATATTTTTAAGCCAATAAGGTGCTCTTGTTAACATGCGTTAAAGTAAGTCGTTTTCGAGATATTTCCGTTTTTAGTGTTTGATGCCACAATGGAATTCTGAACTGTTCACTGTTTTACACAGGCAAATGTCATAGTAACGACCATTTTTCTACTAACTATTGTTCTGAGAGCTTTATTCAAGTTTATTGCTTTTCGGCAATTTCGCTCATGAAATTTTTTAATTTAAAAATTTAATTTTTAAATTCACCACCCTGTATCTTTGAAACGGAGCAATTTTGGACTAAGGTAATTTGCATTAAATTGACTTATTTTGACTTCAGGAATAAGTGCTAAGATTTTGTACAGACCTTTTAGAGACACCCTGTATATCAGGTTAAATAATTATCCTAACATGACCTGGTTAGGTTAATATATAAAAAAAACTTACCTTACCACATCATTTAAAAAAAAAAAATAAAACGTTGTTTTCAGCTTTTTTGGACTTTTATTTTAAATTACTAATTCAACAGCCAACGTTTCGACGCCTTCCCATTTAAAATGCGATATATTTTACAAAATTTCTGTCAGCCGTGATGAGTAGCTACTCATTACTAACTCATCACGCGTCAAGTCAGACTGCAATGAGTCGGAACACAATGAAACGGACGGCTGTGAACCGTACCGGGCAGTGGCGTATACAGGGGGGGAGGGGGGGTTAAAACAATATACAACAAACATAAAATAGCGCAAAATACGGCCTCATGAGGTGCCCCCCCCCCTCGAAACTGACTCGCCTCCCCCCCCCCCCCCCCCCCGAAACTTTTTTCTATATACGCCACTGGTACCGGGGTAAATTGTCTTCTCCCCTGAAATTTCGCGATTATCAAAAACTCACCCAATCCGCAAATTTCCTGCACAAGCATTTCAATATCAGCTTGCTCGATAAATATTTTTAAGTTGGGTTTTCTACTTACGAATTGCTCTGTATTTCAGTGTTCTCTTCCTGTACCAGTAATAACTTGAACTTGCTTTTAGTAGTAATTGTTGTTGTTTGGCTTTGTTTCCAAACATCGCATCGTGTGGAAAGGGACCAAACTCAAAGTAGATTAACACTGACCTGCCTTTCTGAGATATCCTTTTCTCTGGAGGCTTTTGTATAATAGCCCTGCATTAATAGTACAATAAATTTAAATTCATGTTTGTTTCTCCTTAAACATTATAGAAAATATGATTGCAACAAGAAGCCAAGTAGGCGAAAATGGTATTTTGTTAAAATAATTGAGATAAAAGTATAGTATGAAAGTTCTCCAATACAAATTTCAAAATGAAGGGTTCCTACTAGTTTGAAAATATTTTTTTAAACTTCACTATTTTACACGACAAACGCAAAACACCGCAAAATGTAACAAAACAACAAATATGGCGTCCACCCACACAGTCTACTTGACAAACCACATGTATGCGCATTAGAAATTTTGCGTCTGCAATTTTAAATTTGCCATTGTTTCCAAAGCAAGCTATGAATTCTTTACTTTTCGATTTTTCAAACCAGTATTTATGATCTAATGTATTTGGGTGAATATCTGGAAAGTGACGGATTTTGATGTGACCTACAAAAAACATGTTAAAACATTTTTTTTTTTATAAAACTAATTTTATTTTTATAGTTCTATTAAATAACTAACAAGCAAGTTCATTTTTGGAAGATTATAAAAAATATTTTCTTTAGATAACAGAGGTTTTATGTAACAATTGTCACTAACCTGTAGTGTCAGCATTAGAATTTTACTATATTTTAATTAAATTATGTTCTTATAATTATTTATTGGAGTAATTTCTTAGTAAACATTAAAAAACAACCTTTACTTATATAAATAGTCAAAACCAGAATTGTTTTAAAGTTACTTGTTTTTAAATATTCAAATTTCAACTTTGTCACCAAAAATTGCATCAGTTACCTGTGCCTTCAGATTTTTTATCTATTTGGCATCATTGGATCATTCTTGACCTTCAGTTGCTAAGTGAAAAAGAGGTCTGTGATTCGGAAAACGCGCGAACGGTTTAATTCGATGTCACATGTCTAAGACAGTGGGTGTGTCCTTTAACCGATCCATACTCGTGTGTGTAACCTTCAGTTTGATCAGTAACCTGGTAAGTTTTTAAAAGGTAGAACAACAAAAAAACAATTTAAAAAATGGTAAAGCATAATTACAATAGCATACACTTTTTGAGTTTTCTTTTTTATTAGACTCAATTTTAGTAGTATTAATAATATCTGACAAAACGTGACAAAATCGTCAGTTACCTGTGCATCAGTTACCTGTTAGAATACTTACAGGTTACTGATCTGCTCTACAAGTAACTGACTCGTTTTTTACAAGCTTTTATTTAGCTTCACATGTTCTGTCTAACTATCTAACTAACTATCAAATCTTGTGAAGCGTTTTTGACACACTTCCCATTATTCGATTTGGATGAAACATGACAATACAACATTAAGAAAAAAATATCCTCCCACCCCTATACCCACCCCTTCTATAGAAACATGTGTTTTTGACACACTTCCTCTTATCTGATTTGGATAAAGTTTGGTATACACATAGTGGTCCGATGATAATACAACAATAAGAAAAAAATATCATCCCACCCCTACCCCCACCCCCTTCCCTAGAAAAATTTGTTTTTGATTTGACACACTTTCCGTTATCCGATTTGGATGAAATTTGGTATACATATAGTGATCCTATGACAATACAATATTAAGAAAAAATATCCTCCCACTCCTACCCCCACCCCCTTTCATAGAAAAATGCGTTTTTGACACACTTCCCATTATCCGATTTGGATGAAATTTGGTATTCACATAGTGGTCCGATGACAATGCAACATTAAGAAAAAAATATCCTCCCACCTCTACCCCCACCCCCTTCCATAGAAAATGCGTTTTTGACTCGCTTCCCATTATCCGATTTGGATGAAATTTGGTATTGTCTGGTATATATATAATACCAGACAAAGAATGGGATGAGCATTTTAAAAAACTTTTAACTGAAGATAGAGCAGAATTCAAGGAAGACGAAAGATACAATATCATTAGAACGATGGGATCTCCAGTACCCCTCACAATATCTGAGGTCAAAAACGTGTGCAAAACCTTAAAAAGCGGTAAATCTGCCGGACCCGGAAATATCCCAGCTGAACTTATTAAATATGGCACTGAAGAATTGTTTTGTGGATTACGGAATCTTTTCCAAAGATATTTAAATGGAGCTGTAGTACCAACTGAGTGGAAAACGTCATATATATCCACAATACACAAAAAAGGAAGGAAAGATATATGTGACAATTATAGAGGTATATCTGTAACTAGTACGCTAAGCAGAATATATGGCAAAATAAGAAGAAATAAAGTGGAGAGCGAATATAAAGATATGGAGGCAGAAGAACAAGCTGGTTTCAGGGCGGGTAGATCGACTTCAGATCATCTCTTTTGTATAACCCAAGTTATTGAAAAGAAAATGGCATACGGACAAGAGCTCCATCCAAACATAAGCGTACAACTAATTAAGGCCATCAAAGAGTTATACCGCAATAGTAAGGCAAAAGTTAAAATAAAAGCAAAACTAACCAAAGGCTTTCAAGTAAATAAAGGTCTTAAACAAGGTTGCTGTATCTCGCCTACGCTCTTCAAGATATATTTGGAACAGGTCCTTAAAGTCTGGAAGAGAAAATGGCAAAACATGGGAATTCCGTTGAATGAAACCACCTTGTATACTTTATGTTTCGCCGATGATCAGATAGTGGTGGCTCAGGATTATGACGACCTCGAATATATGACACGAAAACTAATAGAAGAGTACAATAAGTGGGGACTAGAGGTTAATATCAATAAGACAGAGTATATGTGTATTGGTGGAACAAAACAGGATCTAATCTTAAATACTGGGCAGCGAATTCAGTCCTGTGATGAGTATAAATACTTGGGTCTAAAAATTACAGCTGACGGAACACTAGACAAAGCTATAAAAGATAGAAACGTACAAGGAAGAAAAGCAATAACTTTATTAAATGGAATAATTTGGGACCAAAGTATATCAAAACATAACAAAAAGCTTATATATAACACCATTGTAAAAAGTATTATTACATACGGCTCAGAAGTATGGCCAATCAAAGATAGAACAGAAAAAATGCTTTCCGCTACGGAGATGGACTATTGGAGAAGAGCAACAGGGAAGTCAAAAAGAGAAAGAGTTACCAATCAAGGAATAAGAGAAATTATGACAGTGGGTGAACGTACTCTAGTGGATGATATAAGAACAAAACAACTGGTGTGGTACGGACATGTACAAAGAATGGATGATGGAAGACTACCTAAACAAATATTACAATGGAAACCAACTGGCCGAAGAAAACGAGGAAGACCAAGGAGAAGCTGGAGAGAAGGAATAGATAGTGAAATAAGAATAAGAGGCCTAGATGATGAATTATGGGCAAACAGAAACGAGTAGAGATTGGGTATCGGAAGACGTAGAACGTTGTGAAACCGATAAATATATATATATATATATATATATATATATATGAAATTTGGTATACATATAGTGGTCCGATGACAATACAACATTGAAAAAAATATCCTCCTACTCCTACCCCCACCCCCTTCTATGGAAAAATGCGTTTTTGACACACTTCCCATTATCCGATTTGGATGAAATTTGGTATACATATAGTGGTCCGATGACAATACAGCATTGAAAAAATATCCTCCCACTCCTACCCCCACCCCCTTCAATGGAAAAATGCGTTTTTGACACACTTCCCATTATCCGATTTGGATGAAATTTGGTATACATATAGTGGCCCGATGACAATACAACAATAACAAAAAAATGTCTTCCCACCCCTACTCCCCACCCCCTTCCATATAAAAATGCGTTTGTGTCTTTTATATTTTTTAGAATAATTTTGTTTGTTCTTATAATCAGTTACCTGTTATAGTTTTTAGTTACCTGTACTGCAAAAGCTATTAATTTGATAGAAAAAATAAAAAAATATATTTATTTTTAAAACAAATCAAATATTAAAGGTTAGTTCTATATTTTATCCCAACATTTGTGAAGTTTATTAGTGGTTATCAGTTACCTGTGAATTGCATCAGTAACCTGATATGCTAAAATTAAAAAATGGTCAAAAAAACAGAAAATATTTTAAAATTTGAATTTTTTTCCATGGCAACATGGTATTTGGTACTTTGGTCATATTTTCATTGATTTTTTTTATCTGTATATCAAGTTTCATGTATGTCCACAATTTTTGCTCCAAATCTGTCACTTTCCAGATATCTACCCATTTGTATTTAACCAATAAGATAATGTCAAAAAAAGAACACCTAATGATAAAAAATCCACACAAATAGACATAAACCGCGTGTATTTTTAGATTAAAAAAAAAACAAGGTTGTCGGTCATATTAAATAGACACGGTAATATTTCATAAAATTCGAGCGCATTTAAAAGTGTAATTAGAGGGTCACAAAAGCATTTTAAAAACAAAATGCGAAAAAAAAAAGAAATATTTTGTACATACATTTTTGTAAAAATCAACTGGTATCGAGTATCGAATTATTAACTTTATATTAAAAACGGTTAGCTACAATTCTAGTCCACAGATTAATATTCATCTGCTGATGAGCCTAATTCTTTACATGGCTTTATTTTGCCGAGACGCAAAACTTCTTCCATTGCGAACATTTTTGAAAGTGATTCCTAACAAAGTGGGAGCTTCGGAATATCTAAACCAAGCATCCGATTTTGGGATAAAGTTGTCCTAACAGAGTGCGCGGGCGCAGAAATCTTTCGAGCTTCAGACTTAGTAAGCTAAGCATGCGATTTTGGAGACAATGTTGCCATTTACTTTTAACAATATTTTTTACGCCACAGAAAAAAATTTGCCGGTCAAACTATAAATCTTTACGGTTACTTTGTTTATCTTATAAATTGCGAGATAACAAAAAGTAGATAACAGTTAAGAGTTCGAAATCGATTTTTTTTTCTGTGGTTTAAAAAAGGTTTTTAGCTTTCTAAGTCTGTAGCTCAAAATTTTCGGCGTCCGCGCACTCTGTTAGGACAATTTTATTACAAAATCGGATGCTTGGTTTAGATACTCCGAAACTATCTAACCAAGCATCCGATTTTGGGATAAAGTTGTCCTAACAGAGTGCGCGGACGCCGAAAACTTTTGAGCTTCAGACTTAGTAAGCTAAGCATGCGATTTTGGAGACAACGTTGCCATTTAGTTTTAAAAACATTCTTTTACGCCACCGAAAAATAACTGCCGGTCAAACTGTACATCTTTACGGTTACTTTTATCATCTCACAAATTCCGAGATAAAAAAAGTAGATAACAGTTAAAAGTTAGAAATCGGATTTCCTTTTCTGTGGTTTAAAAATGTTTTTGAAAGTAAATGTCAACATTGTCTCCGAAATCGCGAAGCTTACTAAGTCTGAAGCTCAAAAGTTTTCGGCATCTGCGTACTCTGTTAGGACAATTTTATCCCAAATTCGGAGGCTTGGTTTAGATACTCCGAAGCTATCTAACCAAGCAACCGACTTTAAGATAAAGTTGTCCTAACAGAGTGCGCGGAGGCCGAAAACTTTTGAGCTTTAGACTTAGTAAGCTAAGCATGCGATTTTCGAGACAATGTTGCCATTTACTTTTAAGAACATTTTTTAAGCCACAGAAAAAAATGTGCCGGTGAAACTATAAATCTTTACGGTTACTTTGTTTATCTTATAAATTACGAGATAACAAAAAGTAGAAGAGTTCGAAATCGGATTTCCTTTTCTGTGGTTTAAAAAATGTTTTTAAAAGTAAATGGCAACAAGTCTGAAGTTCAAAAGTTTTTGGCGTCCGCGCACTTTGTTAAGACAAGTTTATCCCAAAATGACAAATATGAAATTCTAATAAAATTTTTATTTTATTAATCCATGTTAAATATGAAAGTTTGAAGGCAATTATCTCAAAAACTAATGGATGGATTTTTTAAATTTATTACACGGTTGTAAGGCTATTCAAAAAGCCTTCAAAACAAGCTATTACTAGACCCACTTTCCCCATTCAAAATATAAGGGTAAAGTATACCCCTCGAAGGGGGTTCGTGTTACAAAAATTTCAAGATAGCCAAAAAGTGTCCCCCTCGCAAATAAAATCAAAGTGTCAAAGCATTTCTCCAAATTCGCCCTCTAAATACACAAAAAGGGCTGTGTTTCGATGTTCGTAAAACACTCTGTATACGGGGTGGTCCAGGTTAAGGTATATTAATTTTAATAGGTGAGAGTGGAGTTTCATAATAAAACTTTTTTAAAAAACGTTACCTAACAAAGATACAGGGTGTCAAACTTTTAGGAAAAAATGGTTTCTTCATAACTTTTAAACAATTTCATCGATTTCCACTAAATTTCGTACACAGATATCCCGTCTAAGTAACGATTGTATTCGTATTCCCATTTTAACCTCCCAATCTTTGGCTAAATGTTTTATAAATAAAATTCTTTTTTATTATTCCTTGTTTAATTAAGCAAAAAAAGCGCTTTTACAAAACTTTGATTTTTGGCTTAGTTTTTAAGATATTTATATAAATTTAAAGTGATGTAAAAAGGTTAAAAATCAAGCCATTACTAAATGAAATAAACAAGATCGATTTCCACTAAATTTTGTACACAGACTAACGTAGTAAATCTCAAAGTAATGAATAAATTTATTTGAAAAAATTGACCAGTGGCGTAAATATATGGGGGTAGGCAACCCATTGTACCCTCCCAACATAAAATTATTTTTTTTATTTCTGTTTTAATTTAGCAACAAAAATCTTCTAAAAACTAACAAATAGATAGATTTATTTCTAGAGTAAGTTTTCAAAATGAAATGCACCAACTTCAATGCATTTTTGAAGTCTTTTAGCCACCGAATTAGTTACAGTTAAGACTTGGTGACGACTTTCGTTAAGCTGACCGGACGCCTCTTCAACACGTTCTACTAGTTCTTCGCGTATTTTTACTGTCGTTTAATAAACAATATTTTTTAGGTATCCCCACACATAAAAGTCTAACGGCGTAATCTGGGCCTCTTCGTGCTTACTTATCAGTTAAATATCTCAAAAACTAAGCCAAAAATCAAAATTTTGCAAAAGCACTTTTTTTGCTAAATTAAACAAGGAATAAAAAACAAGAATTTTATTTTTAAAACATTCAGTGGCTCTAAAGATTGAGCGGGTAAAATGGGGTGCCTAACCCCAATATCTACGCCACTGGAGAATTTTAGAATACGAATACAATCGTTACTTATAGATGTACCACGGTAGTCTGTGTACGAAATTTAGTGGAAATTGATGTAACGGTATAAAAGTTATAACGGAAAAACCATTTTTTTCCAAAATTTTGACACCCTGTATCTTTGTTAGAAAACGTTTTTTTAAAAAGTTTTCTTATGAAACTCTACTTATTGTTTGACGTCCTATCACCTATTAAAATTAATGTACTTTAACCTGGTCCACCCTGTAAAAGCTTAATTTATTTTAAGAAAAGAAACTCAGAGAAGGCTCTATTACCGACAACGCCGTATCGCCTCAAACGGTATTATTCTTTGTATAAAGGCATCGACCTCAAAAGCTTTTATTTCATTATTACATACCACCGAAAACATGGCTGCTCACTAACAAACCGACCAGTGTTCCCAGCAAAGCGATGTTCTTTTGTTGCCATTCATTACTATTATACAAGCTTAATCTGGATTTTACAAGGGATTTTACAAAGTGATTCACACAAAAATTTGCACGCAAAGGAGTTTTCCGCATTAAATAAAAGCGAATGAAAACAATAATTTAGGTAGGAAAGAACCTTGAAAGAACAAAAGAACTAGTTTTCTTTATGTTGCTGATATGTTGCTCCGATAAACTCTAATCATAACAAAAATATTTCATGTAAAAAAAAGCCAAGTACACTGATAAAACAAATCATTGGGGCAAATGCATAATGCATTTGATATATGCCAAATGCCTAAGATTTGAAACTGATGACAGCATGGTTTTGAGTACAAAACATAAGTCATTTAGATAAGAGAATAGCTCTTCTTTCAAAGAATTGTCTAAAAATTTTTTCTAAACCCATGGTTTTCTCAGTTCAAAATCAGCAGTCATTTGGCATATATCAAATGCATTATGCATTTGCCCCAAGGATTTGTTTTTTCAGTGTACCCGAAAATGGCATTCCGTAAAAAGAATTAAGATAAAAGTAAAGCCAAGTTCTCCAATACAAATTTCAAAATGAAAGGTCCTTACTAGTTTGGAAATGTCTTTTTAATCTTTGCTATTACAGCCAAACTTCTTTATGTTCAATTTAGCACTGTGTCGAAGAGTCACTTACAGCCATAATAGCCAAGTTTAGAAAAACATTTCCAATCTAGTAAGAACCTTTCATTTTGAAATTTTTATTGAGCTTGGCTTTACTTTTATCTCAATTCTTTTTACAGAATGCCATTTTCGCGTACTTGGCTTTTTTTTACATAAAATGTTTTTGTTATGATTTCACTTCTTTTTTAAAAGAATTGAATAATATTAAATTTTTAAAGTAGTAAAATATGCGGAATATTATCCAAAACTTTTGCAATGCCTTACTTAAAATTTTGAGGTTTTAAAATTTTTTCCCATGGTTTTTCCTGTAGTTTTATCATAGTTCCTTCCAATGCTCAGCTCTCTAGCGTTTCTGGAAGTGGGTAATGTTACTTTAACATAACTTTACTTTTATAGGGGAGGAGAGTAAATAAAATATTTGGTGGTTTTAAAATTTTTCTCATTGTTTTATCATAGTTTCTATCAGCCTTCTAAAGCTCAGCTCTCTAGCGTTTCTATAAGTGGGCAATATTATTTTTACATATACATTTATAGGAGAGGGAAGTAAATTAAAATTTTTTCCTACAGTTTTATCAAAGTTTTATTTAGTCTTAAAAAGCTCAGCTTTATAGCGTTCCTGGAAGTGGGCAGTGCTACTTTTACATAACTACATTTATAGGGGAGGGAAGTAAATTAGAATTTTGGGGTGTTTTAATTTTTTTCTATGGTTTTATTATAGTTCCTATCAGTCTGCCAAACCTCAGCTCATTAGCATTTCTGGAAGTGGGCAATGTTACTTTTATATAACTTTACATGTATAGGGTAGGGGAGTACATTCGAATTTTGGGTTTTTTCCATTTTTTCCAGGGGTTTGCTCAAAATTTCTATCAGTTAGCCAAATTGCAGATTTGTAGCATGTCTGGAAGGAAACTAGAATTTTGATGATCTTATACATGAGTGAGTGAGTCAGTGAGTGAGTGGCAATTCCAAGGTTTTTTGAAATTTTGTAACTACTTTACTACTTTGTGGAAGTCCATGAAACTTAGAAGGGTTTTGAACTCTATGAAGATCTACGAGTGTGTAAAGTAGCTCATTCTCAAGTAGAATTTTATATAGGTCAAATGTGGGCTGAATGTTTCAAGAAAAGATGGTACGGCGCGGCCGCGCGAGCTTGGCGAGGTACTGCTGTGTCCTCAGATAAGGATGAAACTGTTACTGAACTTGAATTTGTTCATTTTTTCCTGGAGACCTGGAGCATGTAAGAATAATAATAAAAGACATGACCATGTTATACGCAGGTCTTTTACACGACTTTTTCTAATGAGTCCAAAACTTTTATAATCTTCTGACGTTAGTATCTGGAAATTCCTTAAAAATCAAGTAATAGCCTGGTTGAAAAGAACACCACACTCGTTTACTCAGGCCTTATAGGAAATTTTTGTCTCGGTCGAATTGGCTATAATTTTAGTATGTTAGTAGTAGTAGTAGTATATTTTTATTACAAAGTATTTATACATATGTGTACCTGAGTCGTCAAATTCATTTAGGAAGCTACTTAAAAATATTAACATTTATCACCAACATAAAATAAAGTATATAAAAATAAAATAAAGTAAAATCAAATGTATCACAATGTACACAAAGTAGATAAATAACACAAAATTAGTAAATGACACTAGTTTCACAAATATTTAAGCACAAAAGATACACAAAATCATAAAAAATATACAAAAGTTTGGATTTTTGTTTAAAAGTTTATCT
Source organism: Aspidapion aeneum (assembly GCA_963576565.1). Classification (NCBI taxonomy): domain Eukaryota; kingdom Metazoa; phylum Arthropoda; class Insecta; order Coleoptera; family Brentidae; genus Aspidapion; species Aspidapion aeneum. The sequence goes on from OY755043.1 coordinate 114,934,789, forward strand.
AAAATTAAAGAAATCTTTTATTGTGTACGGTTCAATTTTACAAATATGGGCAAAACAAGCTTTTTTAAACCGTTTTATACTATCTATATCTTTAATTTTGTCTGGCAAAGAGTTATAAAATTTTAAACAGGTATAGAAAGGAGCTTTTTCTGTTACGGCTAGCCTGTGCTTTGGAAGGTTATAATTGTTCTTTTGATGTTTAGTAGGATAATTATGGTTAGGTTTTAAGTGTTCAAACTTTTCGGTATTTTTGCGTAGGTAAATTACACATTGATAGATGTAAATTCCTGTTACTGTAAGTAGGTTATTTTGTTTAAAAAGCCCTCTGCAACTCTCTCGGTGTTTTCGAGACCACATTATCCGCAAGACCCTCTTTTGCTGCACAAAGACGCTCTCAATTCGACTACTGCTGCCCCAAAGCAGTATACCATAATTTAACCGTGAGTAAAACAATCCGTAATAAATAGACATTAATATTTTTTTATCATTGATATGTTTGGAAATCACACGGATTGCATAGGTCCCTTTGCTTAGTTTGCCACAGAGTACCTTAATGTGTTCATGGTAGTTCAGTAAAGAGTCGACTGTGACTCCCAGGAGCTCCACCGTCTGTGAGACCTGTATGTTTTGATTTTGAAACTGTATTGATTCGCTAATATCTACGTTCAAGTTATTAAAAGCTGTTATAGTAGGGTATGTAGCTAAAAAAAGTAAAGTTAAGTTTTTCTATGTACAGTTTTTGAGATATAAACGGTAAAAATTCGTTAAATGGTCGTTTTTGTGTATGTTCTAATAATAATAACTCCTACATCTTGACCGAAAAAAATTAATTGATCATAAAAATTCTGAATAAAGAATTAATCAGATTTTTGACCAAATATATCTTTTTGTTCGCCGTCTCAAAATCCAAGATGGCGGACGAAATTAAAATATGCCCTTCAAAGATGCTTGTTTATTCTTGTGTTTCGAACATGTTTTAATTATTTTTAGTTTGGTGGTTCTAAAAATCATGTCTGCATTTATTTCCTTCTAAATTCATTACTACTAAACCGATGTTGATGAAGTAAAAAACATTGATTTCTTTTTAAAGAGCATGATCAAAATTTATCGCTATCTTAAAATTTAATTGTGTAGATGGCGGACAGAATTATACTTGATTCTTCAAAATGACGTGTTTATTCTTATTTCCAGAATATATTTTAGTTTTTTTTTTAATTTATGTAAAAACAACTACTCTTCCCTGACACAACGACATACGAATTTGCAAAATCGGTGAGGTGGTTCTCAAAAAATCTATTTTTGTTTCAACTATTGTTTTACCGATTGTACGTGGTGAGAATTGATTGCTTTTTAAAGATAGTTTCGACATCTTGGAATTTAAGATGTCGAAACTATCACTACTTGATTCTTTAAAATGGTGTGTGTATTCTTATTTTGCGACAATGTAGGATGTCTTTATTTTATCACAATCGGTTCAGTAATAATGAATTTATAAGGAAATAAGTGCAGACATGATTAGCAAGACAATCGTGTAATGTTCAAATTCAAAACAATGGTTGAAACAAAAATATTTTTTTTTAGAACCACCAAACCGATTTTGCCGATTCGTACCTTGTTGTTGTATTTTTTTATGATCTAAATAAATAATTAAAACCTGTTCGCAACACAAGAATAAACGAGCATATTTGAAGGGTACAATTTAATTTCGTCCACCATATTGGATTTTAAGATGGCGGACAAAAATATATATTTAGTCAAAACTCTGATTAATCCTCTGCCAAGTGTAGTTTGATCCATTAAAATCGATGGTATAGTTCAAAAGTTATAATGAAAAAAAAATTGTCCGGTTTTTTTTGACCCACCCGGTCTATCTATCTATCTATCTATTCTTATTTATCCACACGGTATTATTTTAAAACACTGACTTGACTTACTGACTACTTTCTTTTTCACTTGTTTGAGATGCGTGCATGCCCTTGACACTAATTTGTTAGTTTTTGTAATGAACCTTCTTTAATATTTTTATAAATTATGTTTGAGCTCCGGAGTTACCTAAGCTCCGTTAAACGGCAGCCATAGGATATTTTAAGAAGTTAATTTCAAAGTTAATTAAGAAGGAACCAGTTGGATATCAAATTTGTTATGATTACGAAGGCCAAATCCCTCGTATTTTGCAAGTTTTGGTGAAATAAAACCGACTCATTTTCACACCACAAAGGGTGCAGAGTCGCGCGTTGGCTCCTTTAATTAAATTACTTATTGCTCTGTTGCAGGAATAATAGAGATTCTGGAAGCAAAACGTAAATAAAAAAGAAGTAACAGGGGAGCGGCGGGTAATCAAGAACAGTGGGTAATGGGAACACGCATTTTTCACCGCTAGTGACATCTTTGGAAATACATGTTTACTTTAGAATACTGACCATGTGCGGAATTGTTTACAGAGCGCAAGCAATTTGGCCTCATTCGAAATTCAAGCGAACTTAGACTCTAACCGAGCTATTAAGGTGAAATGAAGTGAATTTTAAGATGGCTGATGGTTTTTTACGGTTTTTAGCGAAACCAGACCTCCTATCGAAAAAAGTCAAATACAAAAGTTATAGGTAATACAAAGGTCTACTACTCTTGTTTCAATTTTTTACCTAACTACGATAAAACAGATTTTGTAATTTTTGATTTTTATCTTTCATAATTTATTTAAGATTTTCACGAAATTTAGTGAAAAAACACCTCGGCTGGATAGGTCAATTCGACTTGATAAAGTTTATTGGTATTTTCAATGTTTTGGGTTTTCGATCTTTGGTATTTTTGACCTTTTGTACTTTCGACCTTGTGTATATTCGACATTTTTTGTTTTCGAACCTTTGTATTTTCGATCTTTTGTATTATCGATCTTACGTTTTCGAACTTTTCTATTTTCGCCTTCTATCCGCCGGCCTTTTTTTTTGGTTACTATTTTTTATTGTTCCTTATTACCCGACCCGAGTGTCGGGTAATTGGGAAATTGTTACTTTTTTGCTAAATCTTAATTTAAGGTGCAGAATTTATAATTTCAGTTTTATTTATCTTTACCTAGGTGGGTATAGATTTTGCAAAGTCAGTTGAACAAAGGTTAAAGCCGACCATCGGCATATCCTTTAAAGAAAGTGACATGGGCGGCGGTAGATATACTCATGAAAATTATTTCATTTAATTACGGCGTAAACTAAAGAAATAAAAATAGATAATAAAACTTTCTATTCCTACACCTACAGAAACGACACTGATTTATTTTCTAACTCAGCGTACTGCCGACTAAAAGGGTCCCGAGAAGCACACCCGAAAGCAAGTAAAAGCGCATCTCAAAAAAATCTGCTAATCAGATTTCGTCTATCCACCTGTGCCGGGCCGGTGAGAAAACAAATACTTTGTGCTCGGACCGCAAAGTGCAGCGCCTTTTCTCTGTCGGTAGGGTTGAAATTATACCAGGAAGATTTTATATGAATTTGGATAACTTTTGAAGGGCAGATTGAAGCAAAATTTCATGAAATCGATAGAACCCCGTATTAGGAGCATCAAATCAAACTTTGTGTTGACTAAGTTGTAGATTTTAGTTTTCAGTTTTTCCTAATAATTACCCTCGTCTCCCATAGGCCAGCTAAGCCATATTAGGTTGCAAGCTGGATATTTGAGTAATTAGTCCTTAACATATCTGGTTCACCTCCCCACATATTTTTCGCCGAAATCCCCTTTTTTCTGGTGAATTTCTTATATGACTTAAAGTCACTGTATAACTTCGTTATATAGTGACCTTAATATGATTGGGCTACAAAAGTATATACAAAATACAGTGGCGCACCCAGGAATATGTCTTGGGCGGGGCCCGAGACCTTTGAGGGGGGGATGATGGTGTATTTCATGCTATTTTATCATTTCATTCATAAAATATGTGGAAAATATCTAAAAAAAACCTTAGGCTTGGAGAGCCCGGGCCCCCCCACCCCCAGTGGGTTCGCCCATGTAAAATAAGCGTTCACTATTGGTAAATTATTCTTTTTTTACCTTTCTAGTCCGTATTTTAGCAATATCGTCGTGACGTCTGTCCGTGTGTGTGTGTGTGTGTATTTGCGTGTGTGTGTTTATGCATGTCCATAACACAATAGCTCCAAAACCGCTGAACCGATTTCCATAAAATTTTGGTCAATATCCAATGCTAATTGCAGTTTTTTACAGTTTAAAAATTGAAAATATCGCGTCAATATGCGGTTTTCGGAATATAGTTGTACGCGTTGTTTACAATAATTTATGTTATTACTAAAAATTTTGGAGGAGATTTTGTTTCTGAGATATTTACAAAAACTGTTTTCAAAGGTTATACCGGGTGGGCCAAAAAAAACCGGCCAATTTTTTTTTTCAATATAGCTTTTTAACTATACATTCGATTTTAGTGGGACAAGCTGCACTTGATAGATAATTAATCAGTTTTTTCACTTAATATATTTTTTTTCCGCCATCTCAAAATCCAAGATTGCGAAATTAAAATGTACCCTTTAAAGATGCTCGTTTATTCTTGTGTTGCGAACAAGTTTTAATTATTTTTTTTAATTCGTAAAAAAGCTGCATTCTTGCCACGTACAAGAAGGTATGAACTGGCAAAATCGGTTTAGTGGTTCTAAAAAAATATATTTTTGTTTCAACCATTGTTTTGCATATTATACGATTGCCTTGCCAATCATGTCTGCATTTATTTCTTTATAATTTCATTACTACCAAATCGATTTTGATGAAATAAAAACATCCTAGTGAGAATTGATTGCTTTTTAAAGATCATTATCAAAATTTATCGCCGTCCTAAAATTCAATATGGCAGACAGAATAATTCTTGATTCTTCAAAATGGCGCGTTTATTCTTATTTTCCGAAAAGGTTTTAGCTTTTTTTTGATTTATAGAAAATCGCTAGTTTTCCCTTATACAACAACGTACAAATTAGTAAAATCGGCGTGGTGGTTCTCAAATAATCTCTTTTTGTTTTAACCATTGTTTTACAAATTCTACGATTGCATTGCCAATTCTGTCTGCATTCATTTCCTTATAAATTCGTTACTAAATCGATTTTACTGAAATAAAAAAAATCGTGGTGAGAATTAATTGCTCTTTAAAGATTATTATCGAAATTTTCCGCTGTCTTGGAATTTACGATGTCGGACAGAATCATACTTGATTTTTCAAAATGTCGTATTTATTATTATTTTGCGAAAATGTTTTAGTTTTTTTTATTAAAGAAAAACACTACTTTTCTCCCGCATAAAGAGGTACAAATTAAAAGAAAAGATCTTGGATTTTCAGATGGCGCACAAAAATATATATTGAGTCAAAACTCTGATTAATACTCTGTCAAGTGCAGTTTGTCTAATTAAAATCGATGGCTGCCCCTTAATTTAAAAATAAACATCTCTTGAAATCCTTTTTTCTGCACCTTAGGAACTAGAATTTGTCTGTGCACACATAGATATTAGCAACCGCATAAATCCACTAAGTAACACGGGTAAAATTAAAGTAGAGCTACACTCGGAGTAAAACATTTTCGCTTTGGGATTAAATGTGCCCAGATTTTCAATGTACGATTCTTGTCTGATATGCAATGATTTTTCTATATTTTTTTAAAAATTTTTATTTTTCTACTTACTAATCAACAACGGTGAATAACTGGCCAGGCCATTTCCGGAGAGTTTTGAGCCACATAGTTCGAGGCCTAAGACGGACATTAAGGGGCTTGTCTGCATTTTCGCGTACCATGACGAAATTTGGCACAGAGGTAGCAGACACCTAGAGATGCCATTTTTGAAGTGGTGCTCCGATGGAACCCAGTACAGGGCCAAGATACAGGGGCGTATTTAAATACCAAGACCAAGCCTAAGTTAATAAAATTTGATAACTTGGTGTAGTGTAGTAAAAGTAAAAGTGAAATCAAATTTCTATAATTTTTAATTTTTAACATAATCTGCCAATTCTTGGGTACCAAAGCATACACTTTTAATAAAATTACATAATTGCATCTTGATTGATGGTTGATTGGTTCTCACAAGTGATAATTAAGTAGATATTTGAGAAATAATGATAATGCACATAATAAAAATATTTTTTAGGCAATTAAAATTACTGTATTTCATTAATAACTTTTTGCTTAAGAAGAAAAAGTCATAAGACAGCTTTTATTTTTATACAAACTTCTTTATGGATTGCTGGTACTGTATACTATGTGTATCTTTTACAAATTATTTTTTTACTATAACTCACCTACGCGTCGTTTAATTTTGTTCTTGGTTCACCAAATTAGTTTGCGAAAAAATATTAAAATGTTGTCTAATTAAACGATCTTGTAGTTTTGATAATAACAAAGGTCACAATAATACCGACTTTAATTTGAATACCCTAAATGTTTTCTCTAATTAGCAGCTACATAGGTGATTAATACTTTTTAATGTATATTTTCTAGTTTAATAAGGGCTGGGAATAACGTTTTACGTATTTAAAAAAAAATTATATTGACAAAAAACACCCTGTATTTTCATACAATTATAAAGCTAAGTAAAACAATGTACACCGTGTAAAAAAGACATTCTTCTAGTTATAATCGGTAGAAAAATTCAGAAGGTGTCTTAAACTGCATAACTGGTATAACCAAAAGTTTGAAATTACTACTTTATACGTGATTTTTTTAATATCACCTTGTATCTTTCAACATATTAAAAAATGACACTAACTTAAATTTTTGTGTCATATCCTGTAATAAGCCGACAACAATTCAATAAAAAAAATACTACTACACAAGGGGTTGTAAGGTGGCTTAACAAATCCTAAGAAAAATTCTATTAAAATTTAAATAGCTGTAAAAAAAGTACTACTCAAAAATTGCGACGCAGGCGAAAATTTTCAAAAAAATAATCATTTATTGGCAAAAATAGCGTCACAGAAGAAAATGTTTGCAATATAAAAAAAACTATTGAAAAATTAAAAACAGTTGCGCGGAAGGCAAACACGTTGTAGTTGACGAAAATCATGGCACCGCAGGCGAAAATTGGAGAAAAAAAGGAAGGTATCAGATCCGACATGGATCCATTTATTTTACATAAATCTACTTTTTATGTGACCCAGATATTGTGTTTCAAATTTATCGGATAAGTTTTGAAACACCCTGTGTGCCTCGCAAACGACAGCAGCCAGAAGTTGATTAAAAATTAATTTTTAATAAAAATAAAGCTACCTTAAAACTCATAACGACTAGGTCTTATGGATTTTTTTTATATTCTTCTTGCTAATTACACATTTACGATTTTTTACTATTTTCTTTTATTTCATTTTCTTTTCAGTTGGTTCGAACTGAAATTATGTCAATTAGGTTTATCATGAGGGGATATAGTCCAGTCATTATAGAATTTTAGCTTGCAAAAGGTGGTGTAGTCCCGATTTTGTTGACATTGAAGTCCTAAAAACGAATTTGAGTTTTGGATTTTGAAGGGGGAGGGGTTGGCCCCCCTTGCCATCTGGGATTAATTGAGCACAAAAAGAAGGTTTCTTAAATTACTTAGTTACTGCACGTTTTGGAAAAAAGTCTTTAACAAAAGTTGAGGACAATAAACTTTCCTATAAAAACGCGTTTATATGTTTTCTTGTTAGACAAATGGTTTTCGAGTTATGACGCTAAACATTTCGCCGCCATTTTGGATTTTGACCAAATACCTGAATAATTTCGGTTTATTTTGCATAATGAACCCAGAGAACTCAGTGATATCTCATTTTATAGGCTATTAGTTGGTTTTTATTTTTTGTTATTACAAAGTTTCTCAAAAATAGGCAATTTTAAAGTTAAAGGCCACTAAATCAAAAAGAAAATTAGACCCATAACTCGAAAACCATTCGTCTGACAATAAAACGTACAATAGCGTTTTTTAACGAAATTTTATTGTCTTCTTTAGTCTATAAAAGGACCAAGTAATTTAAAAAATACTTTTTGAGGGCACTAAATCCAAAATGAAGGGGAAAGCCGCCCCCTTATCCCAAAATAGAAAACTAAAATTTTTATTTTGGACTCCAATGTAAACATTATGTGTCAAAATGGCGAATACACCACATTATGCAAGCTAGGGGTTTTTTTTCGCTCTAATGACTGGCCTAATAGATATTTTAGAATTTTAAATATACGCTATTTATACTAGTACCTAGGTGTCATTTACAATAATTTTTTCCCATTTTTGGTATAATTATGTCCTAATTTATTTAGCAATACTATAGTATTTTATAACGTTTCTATAAGGCTTTTTAAAAAAAATTGTGTAGATGACTGCGAGTTATTTCATTTATATTTTACAAGGTCCACTGTAATAAAAATGAACGACAACTTTTTTTAAATAAATTTCTTTAAGACAACATTAAAATATAATGTTATAGTTGAGGGCCTGAGCCGGAAATTTAGGGGCTTTTCTGCATTTTCGCGTACCGTGACGAAATTTGGCATAGAGGTAGCAGACACCTTGGAATGCCATTGTAGAAGTGGTGCTCCGATGGAACCCAGTGCAGGGCCAAGATACAGGGGCGTACTTGAGGTGGGAAAGGAAAAATTGATAAATTAAATATAAAACTAGTTTCACGTACAATTTTTCTTTTTTTAAGCTTATAGCTATGTAGCTTAATTATTGAAAAAAAAAATCTTTAAAAATTAAAGGTTCGGAAAAAGGTAATGATGTAGCGCTTATTACAAGCCAACAGGCCGATAAATGGTTTATAAAGAAGAATATAGTGATTGCAATAAGATGTTTATTTGACATATCTAGAGTTATTTGAATTTTCAGCAATAAATTAAAAAATTTGTTCCTCTTTCACACTCTGTACAAAATTTTTTATTAAAGAAAATTAAAGCTATACTAGTATTGTTGTAACGTGCTGACTTTGAGTTTTCTATAGTGATTTGTAACGTCGTCATAAAAAAATTACTTAAATTGATCGTAAAAATGTAACTTATTTTTAAAAACCCTGTATTTTTAACAGTTCAACAAAATTTTCATTTTCTTTTTATAAAATATATATATATATATATATATATATATATATATATATATATATATATATATATATATAAACAAAGTATCTTTTATAAAATAAAAAAATATAAACAGAAAAAAAATTAGATACTTGGGAGTTGTGGTTGATCAATATAGTGGAGTGAGCACACTAAACTATTATGTGAAAGAATTAGATAGCTTTTTTATAGATTTTATCAAATCAGGGACAACTTACATTATAAATTGTTAAAAATTGTTTATGACTCGTTGGTGGAATCAATTCTTAGGTATTGTATAGTTGTTTGGGGTGGTCCTTACCAAAATTCTCTGGAAAATTTAGCTGTAAGTCAAAATACATCAATAAAAATATTGTTAAAAAAAATAGACTTTTTTCGACAACACAACTGTATTGAAATTTAAAACTTTTAAATATACGCATACCCAAACAAATAAATAATTTAATTCAAAGATTTATTATTTATTATGGTCCAGTATTTTTTAACATCCTTCCAAACAGAATTAAACTTTTAAGAAAGAACTTTTTTAAAGGGTTAAAATCTTTATTTTACAAAATCATCATTTATTTGTTAAAATACTTAATGTATAACAATAGTGAAAATAAAACATTAGCAACTAAAATTATTAAATTTGAAAAAAAATGGATTAACAATTAAATTTAAAAAAAAATTAAAATAATTGGTAAAAAACTACATTTTTTGAAATCTAAAGTTTGTTTTGGATTCACTAATAGTTTTTATATACAAAAGAAAGGCTCTGTAATGTTTATTGTTATTTCTGATCTCCGTCGCGTACACCAGTGTGTTGATATTACATTTCGTGAACAATTGTTAAAAGACGTGTAAAGGCAAGCTGTAGCATTGTGCTAATATAGTTTAGGTAGACTTCTTTTTTCGAAAGTGCATAATTTTTTGGAATAATTTTAACATATTTTTTTTATTTTAAGTTTGGTAATCCAATTATAGATATAAAGTTACCAGTTGGGTACAAATTCGGAATGTATTGATTTGCAAACTAGAATACTTATGCATTGTTTACTATTATATTACCTATAAAGAATATTATTTGAATAAAAATAAAAAAAAATTGGTACATATTTTTTGGAAATATCGTTACGTCCAAGCAATCCACATACCTTTCCATCTTTTTAGATATTTTTAATTTACAATTATTAATTAGAACCCCCCCTGTACTCCGACCCTGTATATGTCACACCAGTCCAGCAATACTTGTTTTAAAGAGAAACGATTTGTCAATACTTACATTAAATTTTAACCGCCTGGAATTTTTTTTTTCTACTTAACACCCACATCATAAATTTAAAAAATATATAAATTTTTTTTATTTCTTGGAAGAAAATAGCTTTACATTTAAATTTTATACAGAATTTTAATTAGATAGATACATTTAAAAATAAAACACCCTGTATCTTTGCTCTGCACTGGGTTCGGGATAAGCACCACTTCGTAAAATAATACGATAGTGTTATGTTATAATTGTGCCAAGTTTCAATACGGTACGCAAAAATAAAGACAAAAGTGGCTTAGGCTCCTAACTATTACCCCCTTTTGAGAATTTGCTTAAAAACCTACTTTTTTTATCATTAAAATACGACGATGGGATGAAAAGTTTCCAGCCTAACATAGAACACAACACCATAGTGACTAAATAATAATTTATTTTTCTACATAGTCCCCTTGTAGGATAATACATTTGGCCCAACGATGTTCAACTGATTTGAAGGAAAAATTTTTTCCAGCAAGAAATTTTGTTAGGTTTGGAAACACATAAAAGTCTGACGGGGCTAGATCTGGTGAATAAGGTGGATGATTTAATAGTTGAAAGCCTAGCTGATGGATTTTAGCTATTACAAGAGCAGACTTGTGGCAAGGTGCATTGTACTGATGAAACAAAATTTTATTTTTTGTCAAACCAGGGCGTTTTTCGCTTATGTTCTGCTTGAGCTGGTCCAGTAACTCGCTGTAGTACTTTGAATTTATTGTTCTTCTTTTTCGAGATAATCTATGAGGATTATCCCTTCAGCGTCCCAAAAGACCGTTGCCATGACTTTTCCAGCAAACGGTACTGCCTTTGCCTTCTTTGGAACTGGTTCGTCCTTTGTCCTCCATTGTTTGGACTTTTGCTTAGTTTCAGGGGTATAATGATGGACCCATGTTTCATCAACCGTAATAAATCTACGCAAAAAGTCCCTTGAATCACGTCTAAACAGTGTCAAATTCTCCTCTGAAATGGTTAGACGCACGAGCTTTTGATCTGGAGTGAGCAAACGCGGCATCCATCGGGCGGATGGCTTTCTCATACCTAAAACTTCACATAAAATATTGTGAAATCGCTCGTTTGATATGCTCACAGCCTCAGCTACCTCTTCTTGTCTTAATCTGCGATCTTTTAGAATTAGTTTGTGAATGGTTTGCAGCAGAAGTTGCCGTTTTTGGCTTTATTTTGAAATCTCTGTACAACTAGAATGTTACTCTCTTTAGCACAACCCCATAGTTGAATACCATATGTCCATACTGGTTTCAGTATTTGTCTATAAAGTAGTAACTTATTATGAATTGTTAAATTGGACTTCCTTCCAATTAGCCAGTTCATTTTTCTATACCTTATCTCAAGTTCTTCTTTTTTTTTCTTAACATGTGATTTCCAGCGCAATTTGGCATCAAGTGTCATACCTAGATATTTTGCCTGATTTGAATATGGTAAGGGAATGTTGTTAATTGTAATTTGTATGTGATTTATATTTTTGTTTGTAAAATCAACATGAATTGATTTGGTTTCATTTAATTTTATTCGCCACTTTGTGGTCCAACTGTGAACTTGGGTGACTGCATCCTGAAGTTTTTCTATGCATTTTTCAATAGATTTTTCTACCGTCAATAAACCAGTATCATCGGCAAATGTGGCTAAGTGGCAATTTTCTGGCTTTGGGATATCACAAGTGAATAATAAGTATAGATATGGGCCTAGTACGCTACCCTGGGGCACGCCTGCTTGAATTTCTCTTAAATTTGAGTATGAGTCTTCCTGTTTTACTCTAAAATGTCTATCAGATATGTATAATTCCAAAATATCCGAATATTGTTTTGGCAGAAACCGTTTTAGTTTAAAATTAAGGCCTTCATGCCACTTTTTGTCAAATGCTTGTGCTACATCTAGAAAAACTGCAGAACAAACTTTGCCCTCTTCTAGTGCTTTTTCTATTATATTAGTAATTCTGTGTACTTGATCTATCGTGAAATGCTTGTCTCGAAAACCAAATTGATGAGACGGAATAATTTCTTGTCTTTCTATGATGGGTTTTATTCTTTTAAGCAATAATTTTTCATAGAGCTTGACTTGAAACTAATTGACGTACTCACTTTAAACTTCGAGCGTATACTGATCACAAGCAAGGCTACACAAATACGTTGGAACAGCAAAGCAAATCGGGTCTGCTATAGGCTAGGCCGAAAACTTTTCATCCCATCCTCGTATAATTGAAAAATCTTAAATTAGTTTTAATCATCATAAAATGTTCTTTTTTGTCCTCAATGATCCTTTAATAACGGGATAGCGTTAAGTGAATTTGAACTCTCGTATTAGCTTGCTGGGCTTAAGAGTCTTACGAAGGTTTTTGAATGCTGAAAATGAGTCTTTTTAGACTCGTAGTATGACCTAAATAAAACCTGAAACAATAAAGACTTTACAAGGGAAGACGTAGAAATTTTCGCGTAAAATCTCCCTAGTGCTTTAATTATTTCCGGAAGTTTTTCTGAAGCAAAACATTTTTCATTTTCTATAAAAATTTTTTTTACAAAATCGCACCGACTTTTAAAATTCCCTTTCTTAACTATAGATTGCTTTAATTTTAAGCATGCCTTATTTTTAAATTTGTTGCACCGAGCAAAAATCTCCTCTTCTTTGTTAAGCCACCTTGTGACCCAATCAGGCAACGCCGCTGTTTCAACCAACATAATTTTTAAACTATAAAAAAACAACAAGAACACCCAGTACGTCCCAAAATAGTTTTGCCAAAACCCATCAATTTCCTGTGTCAAGTCGCCTTTAAAAATTTATTTACGAAAATGACAGGTCTTGAATTTTTGGAAGAATATTTGGAAGATAATGAAATCGAGATGGTGCTACTCGATTTTTTGGAATTTGGGTGTCCTTGTCGCCTTGTTGGTACAGTCACGTATTTTTTCCCGGGCTGGTTTACGGTTCCCCATCCAGCCCAGGACAAAATCCGCGCCCGGCTGAAAAATGTACTGCTCCTAAGGCACAGGCCAATAAGGCACCTGCCCATAAGGCTCCTGTCCATAAGACAGCGGCCCATACACCCCTGGATATAACCAAAGTATTAAAAATTATAATGAAATTAGGGTAAAATGTAAAGGCAGAAAGGAAAATCGTCTTGTTTCTTCATGCACTGCAGTTTCATTTAAATGCAAGTGTTTTCTTACACTGGTCAGTCCTATCCTACCCTTACCGCTGTACCCACCAGGCTGTGAACAACAGTTAACCCAAAAATCGGACGAAAATACTGTAATAAAAATTAGATTCAACTTTAAATTATTTTTCTTCCTTACAAATCTTTTTGTAATCGATACATAGGTATATTTTTTCACAAAAATATTGTGCCAAAAGAACCAAAATCTAGCCGTTATCTTGTGCAGTAAAGTTTCTCAAAATCATTTTTATTTATTAAAAAAAAACATGTTTTTTACTTTATTTACTTAAAAAAGACAAAATTCACTTTAATCAAAACACTGCTCATTTGTAGGTATTGTCAGTTGATCTTATCTTTAAGCAGCTCTTAAGGAATAGTAAAGTCACAAAAAAAGCTGACTTAATTTTAACAACACCAAGGAAAGAATAAATCTGCCTTTAAGTTCGGTGCAACGAAATTTTACGAAATAAGGTATTATTTAGGCTAAGAAACGGAAAAAAAGTCGGTGCGATGGGCCCTTAGACACTCAGTTAACCATAGGAGAAGTCTCCTTATTGTTGTATTTATTTGTCAAAATTTTTTTATCTTTTTTGCAAAAATCAAATACCCGTATCTGCGGCTAATTTCTGCTGTATGTATTTTATGTGGCGTTTTCTCTAGAATAGTAAACTATTTGATCATTATGAAAATTTCTTAATAATATAAATCTCACATCAGGACTATTGTGTCAAGAAGCAGCTTAATTTTATGCAACTCATTATCAAATGCAAGTCTATAGCACCAGGAAGCTTGGCTCAGGTGCATACAGGCATACTTCTCCCTCAAGACGAATATGTGAACCTACGCCTGGCTGGCTCCATTTATACGTGTCCCGGGTTTGTCATTTGTTACACGCCAGTCATTTGTTACCTCCTATGGTAATTGATAAATTACGGAAGTTTCTATAGTCGCGGCTGCACGCTGGAATGATGAAAATGTCGACGCGACTGACATATTTTCACGTTTCGTTGCTTATCGAACGTCTTGGCTTTGATAAAAGGATATAGATTAACATCACATAGGTGCCATATACGAAAAAGCTATACTGGCCATGGGAAACAACCAGAGTTTTCTGTTACGGTAGGCCAAATACCACACGCGACGCTTAAGAAGGAGCTCTGTGTATGGCATATAATAAGCGTGTAAGGGTTTTGAAATAACACTTTTAAGGGAAAAATATTTAATATTTTTTTGACAAAACTTTTGACGATTACACGGTAAAAAAAATGTCTTGGATCAAAGCAAATTGCTTTAAAGTAAAATAATTTGTGCTTTCCTATTCACCAAGAGAATATTTTCTTGATATAGCACAAAAAATGTCTTGTTTTTTATTTTAATGTGAAACAGAAATTGTTTTATTATAAGTTGGAACTGAATTATTCTAAAGCACCGTTTTGGAAATGGAGTATACTGAATCAAAACAATTAAAGAAGAAAAATAAAATTTCATTTCAAGATTGAACGCTGCGTTGAACTAAAAAGAAATATTTTAATTTTAAAAAAAATAGTTTTAAGGTAAAACAGTTTGTTTAAGAAAAGAACGTGTTTTCATTGTAGACAATTTGAATCCTTAGTAAAAAAAATAAAACTCAACCCCCAAAAAAGTAGATTATCTAATTTTTAGTCATTTTTTACCTTTCTAGTCCTCCAAGCAATGGCTAGAGAAGGTATTATTTTCGACGAAAAATTTTTTTTTGAGATAACACCAAATATGTTTTACTTGGATGTATTTTGACCTATCCTAGCCATATCGTCGTGTGTGTGTGTGTGTCTGTGTGTCTATTATTTCTATTCGTAACACGATAGCACCTAAACCGCTGAACCGATTTTCTAAAATTTTCAGGTTCGACTCTCTTACGAGCTGATTAGATTTTGGTCAAAATCCTAATGACTAAAACTTTTTAATGGAGCATCGTATCAACACACCGTTTTCAGAATATGGTAGAGTATAGTTTGCTCAATAATTCTTTCGCTATGGCTAGTACCTATAGCCTATATAGTATTATGTTTGACGTATATATTTCTCACAAATGTATGAGGAACAAAAACAACAACTGGCTAAAAAAATATATTCTACTGTCTCGGCTGGAAAGAGGGCTGGTGCATAAGCGATACTGTCGTAGACTTCCCAAAAACAATAAAATCTAAAACAAACTACAATAATAAAAGAAAACTGCGGAAGTAAATTTGACTTGTAAAATAACCAGTCGACTCACGCTATCGCTTTTAATAATTTTTTATCTGGACCACGCACACCCGCGGCACTCCTCTACCCCCGTTTTAATCAACACGATCTAAAATAAAGCCCCGATTTTCCGTACAAATTTCGCTGCATTTAGCCCAGCGCGGTGTCGATTAAGTTGTGGACTAATACCAAAGATAAGTTGCTGCACTCGTCAAAAATCAGTGGAAATATTAGGTTCGTTCCATCATCGCGTGCGACAGTGCGACGAAAAATCATTTTTGCGTTTCAGGTCGACGTTGTACTGTTACCGGACAGTCATTTTTCCGTTCCAGCAGGCCACTTAAACCGGTTTCGGACTCCTCCAATTTACAAGGATCGAAGACAGGCGTATTAGAAATGTTTGCCTCTCACTCTTTTTTTGTCTGTGTAAGACATGTACCTATGTAAATGTACCTATGTAAATTCTCATCCACTTCGTGACAACAAATTTCTAGTTTACATCAGCTGAGATAAAAATATACCATAAATTTACATTAAAATTTCATTTGTCTGATAAAATTACAAAAAAACAGTGAATAACCAAAAAAAATTAAATTTTGGCATTTAAGGAAAAATAAACTGAATTTTTAGAACCAATTTTAAAATGTCGGCCGAATGTCGGGAAAGCTACGTAAATATACAAATATTTTTTAAATTTTCAAAAGAAATTGTGCTACATCTACAGCATCCCAATACCCACTTTGCCTTCGATCTACCTTTACGCGACCCGGTGAAACCCACGGTAGATAGAATAGACCGATGTTCGGATCTTATAAATATATGTCGAATTTTCACGACAATGCTGTTGAATGAACCAGTTGATTTTTGTAAACAAAAGTTAGATATGATATAAACAACTAATATTTTTTTAATTTTTTATTTTCCTACTATTTTTTAGTATTGTAACAAAACGGGATTTGAATATAAATGGTATTTTTACCATTTATAAGTTTTTAAAGATTTTTAATTAAATATTGTTTTGACATCAACAAGCATTAATTATATGCAAGACTAGGTTAAGATTAAGTAAAATTTATGGCAACTCGGCGACTTGTTTTTGGGCATATTTTCAGGTTCGTTGTATTTTAATAAAAGTTGTATTCGGCTAATATGTCCTTTGAGCCACTAACATCAAAATAATTCATATTTTGTAACTGGAAACAAATTAGCTAAACTATTTTCAACTTTTAAGAAACACACTGTAAGATTTAAACTTCACCGAATTTCTAAATCCACGCATTTTTGAATTGCGGTGGTATTTTGTCTCTTTGTCTTTCTCGCCAATGCGAGAGAGCTTAAGATTCAGACCACGGCAACCAAGAGTGTCTGTAGAGAAGAGTGGTGGAAGAAATCCGTTAAAGAAAGCTTAGATTTAGACCAATCAGCTAGCGGCAAACTGAGAATGTCTAGAGGGCGGGGTACTGAAACTTTCGAAAGTCGGATTTTACTTTACTCTTTAGTTTGCCTTTGCTTGTATCGTTACGCTTCCGTTCACACTTCTTAAGGGGGGTTTTATTTCAACTGGGGAAATTTATCAATTATTTTAACTTTGTATAAGCTATTATCTTTATTATTCATAATTATTTTAGTCTTTTCTTTTAAAGTTTATTGATTTTAAAGTCATTAATTATTACTGTTTCCAGTGTTTTGAAATAATGTGTTTAACTGTTTTATGGTTTTTTTAACAACAAAATACAAACCATTCATTGCCCTAAAATCGGCATTTTTGATTAATAACATCCCAAACCTAAACAGTAATATTAAGTAAATTAAACAGTTGATTGAATAGTTTTACTCATTCAATCAACGTTTAAGATGTTGATAAACATATATATTTACAACAAATATATAAAAGGTTTATAAAACCTAAAAGTTTAAGAAGTGTAAATATTTGAATACATAAGTTTAATAGTAGTAAAAAGTCGATATTCAACTAATAAATATAAGAAGTGAAAGTGTGAAGCTACAAGAAGAAAATTAAAAAGGTTTGTATGATTATCCTACATTAGTTATACATTTGAGAAAAACGTTTATAGCATACTTTTCCTCCAAGAACCGTCAAATTCCCTTTCGAGATTGTGTAAATTTAATAACATATAGTAACATTTAATCTTTTCATAATTTATATAAGTTGTAGCCTAAGTTGGTAGCTTACAACATTTAAGCCTTGGCCACTTGAGGTGACAGAACCACTGTCACACACAGGCCCCTGTTACAGTATATTCTTACAAAATAATATTTTTCAGACGTACCAGTGGTCATTCTTTTTAGCCCGCTTCATTTCTCTTTACACAAAAATTAAAATTCGAAGAAAATAATGTGTTCAGCTTCAAAAATAATCCGCTGACCTACATCTTTGTTTACTTCCCAAGTCCTCGGTTCACCTTTGATACTAAACGATCACATTCAGTTTGACTTGTAGTTTAAGTTTTGTGTAATAAAAAATAAAACGGGCTAAAAAGAAATAAGGACAATAAGTCTAGAAAATTATATTTTATAAAGATGTACTAGAAAACAGTAGGAAAATTGCCTTAGTTTTAAAAAAATTCAAAAACTATTAATAGCTCCGTTGTTCATATCGTGTCTAACTTTTGTTTACATAAATCAGCTGGACCACCAGTAATGTGAAAAATTCGACATATATATATATATATATATATATATATATATATAAGATCCGAACACCGGTCTATTCTATCCACCGTGGGCGAAACCTACCCTTTCTTTTAATCGCGTGACTTTCTTTTGAACTCTCTTGCATATGATCACATGACTGAAGTAAATCGATCACTACAACGACAGCATTCCTTTTTAGGACAGTTACTTGGTTGTTCTATCAAACCAAAACCGTTTTAAAACAGTCCTCGTACTGCATTGCGCGCGCATTGGTATTTTTCGGACGGTTTTCGGACTGCCGGACGGTATGATGGAACACTGCTAAAGAGATCAAACGCGTGCCGACGCGCGATGTAGGCTGTCACTGGTCCTAACTGAAAAAGAGGTGTGCGATTCGGCGTTTGATGTCGGCCGCCGGCTCGAAGATCCACCAGCCAGAAACTCGCTGCAAAACAGCCCAAATGGCACAAAAATCACATCAATTAAATTAACGCCAACAAAAATAATAAGAGTATTTTTTACTAGAAAACAACCTCATATCATGTAATATTTGTTTTTTTTAATCTACATGCCTATAGATAACTGAAAAACAAGGCGGAATCAAGATATAAAAATGTGGTTTTTGCTAAAGTTTCTGGTGCTGTATATAAAACGTCTTTTTTACCCTCGTTATTTTCATGTATCAAATTCACACTTGAAAAGTCCTCCACAATAAGTTCTAAAATGCCACTAGATAAGACGTTTTTATGTCAAAGTTTGTTGGGTTTTTTTAAGTTGTTTTAGTGTACCTACGTTTTACAATTTCTTTTTACCTGAAGGTATTGTTTTCGACGAATTTTTTTTTTTTCAGATATCGCCAAAATGTGTTATTTGGGTGTATTTTGACCTATACTAGCAATATCGTCATGATGTCTGTCTGTGTGTGTGTATGTGTGGGTGTGTGTGCGAACCGCTTAACCGATTTTCATAAAATTTGTAGGTAAAATAGTGTTCGACACTCTAACGAGCTAATTAGATTTTGGTGAAACTCCATTAATGCTAATGATAGTTTTTTGAAATTAAAACTTATTAAAAATGCTAACTTTTTAACGGAGCATTGCAACAATATGCGGTTTTCGGAATATAGTAGACCACATTTTGCTCAATAATTCAAGTTATAACCGAAAACTTCGTAGGAGCTTTAGTTTCCGAAATATTTACAAAAAACTGTTTTAAGGCTGATTATCATAGCTTTACTTAAAATGTGCCAATAGCTAGGAAGGTATCAGATCCGTCATGGATCCATTTATTTTTATCATGTATTATTTATTTTTTTTATGCAACTTTTTAATGATTTTCTTTTAGGACGAAAAACTTTGTAAGCTATTGGCGAATAAATGATTGAATTAAATTGAATAGAATTGAGTTATGCAAAATATAAACAAAAAACTGCCGTACGTTTGTGAACATATGGGTATCTATCTATCTATCTATTTAGCCTTCTTCGATCCATCTTTGGACATAGGCCTCGATCAGTATCTTCCAGTCTTCCCTGTCTGTGGCCGTGTTCGTTCTTCATTTTTCTTCAAATCGTCTGCCCACCTAATTTGGTATCTTCCCATACTTCTTCTACTTTCCCGAGATCTCCAGTTTACAGTACATTTGTTCCATCGATCGTGTTTCTGTCTTATATTATGACCGGCAAATTTCCATTTTAATTTTGCTCCTCTGACATCCATTACTTTTGTTTTATTTCTTATCCAATCATACCTTTGTCTATCTGTTAGCTTTGTCTTTGGTTTCCATTGATCTTTGGGCTTATGTTACCTTTTCCATGTTTTATTTTGTAAGTGTCCAGGTCTGGGATCCATAGGTATGTACACGAAGGATATATTGATTATACACTTTCGTTTTTAGGTACTAAGGATATTTTTTATTTTTTAATATGTAGCTTAATTTACTGAATGCTGCCCGGGCCATTCAAACTCGTTTATTGATTTCAGCTGTTTGGTTTTCTTTTTTTTTTAGTTTATTAATTTGTCTCCTCTACTTGTTCTATTTTCTCTTGGTTTATTGTGATCGTGATATCTCTGCGTTTGTAATGATTTTGAAATATGGGTTAAAATTCTGTTTATTTCTGACTTCAGATAATTAAAATTGTTCACAGAAAAAGTGCTGTTTTGTTGTTCCTTCCCTTACTATAAAATTCATTTATGCTTTAGGCGCTTTTTTGCATTAGATATCATTTTACCTACAGTTCAGGCCCACAGGTTTGAGTCAAAACTCCATTGTATTATACAGTTACATATTTTATATGTATGTATCTTTCTAAAGCAGTCGCCTTAAAATAAAAATACATTTATATCTAGAAATCCTTATATACTCGAAAAATTGAGTTTCAAGTTAATACTAACCTGAAATAATTTATTATTCACCTTAGTCTATTATTTAAAGGGTTACAAAGATGAATGTTCAATTTTTTATTGATGAGAGGATTTCTAGAAATACATATATTTATAACTTAACGCCGCTGTTTTAGAAAGATACCTATATCTAACTTATAAATTATACAGGGTGTCCCAGATAAAAGCAACTACATAGGGATTTCGGAAACGGTAAGAGATGCGAGTTTGTTTAAATGAGAAAAAAGTTGCGCTATTCTAAGCCCAATTAGGTGCTGTATCAATATTAAAGATATATACAGGGGTTAGTAAAATATCGAGCAAAAACTAAAGATTGTGTTTTTTGAAAAATTGAAATATCCCGTCTTCTTGCAAACCAATTTAACGAAATTTGGTAGCTTTGTATAAGCAAATATGGCCAATCAAATGACGTTAACAAATTTTTTCTAGACCTAATTTTTTTGAAACCATATCCAACTTTGTTATTTCTTATGACCGCCATATTGAATGTATACGTTAATAAATACAGCATTAAAAGAGCCTATCTTTGAATGACGGAAATAGTGAATTTATTTAAAAAACTGTTTTTCACTTGGTTGGCTGTGAAAGAAAGCCAGTAGTTGCGTTTGTTGTCATACCTACGTAACTATCTGTCAAAACCTTGTCATTTATTTGATTTATCTGTTGGAGTTTTAAAGTTTTTAAGTTACTGAAGATTTTTTTGAGTCACATTATCAATCAAATTTAACATAGAAACGTTTCCAAATTGGAAGAGCTCCAGATATGTACTTTCAGAAATATCTAGAAAGGCGACAATCAGGTTTGTCAATCTTCAAAATACTCAGAAATAATTTAATTGAATATGGTCCCTTTAAAAATCAAAATCGTAATCGACGACCTGATAAAAATATT
Organism: Aspidapion aeneum; assembly: GCA_963576565.1. Taxonomy (NCBI): domain Eukaryota; kingdom Metazoa; phylum Arthropoda; class Insecta; order Coleoptera; family Brentidae; genus Aspidapion; species Aspidapion aeneum. Next base: position 114,956,464 of record OY755043.1, read on the forward strand.
GAAGCTCTGGTTTTACAAAGTGTCGTTGACAATCCTTGCATCTCCCTTCGTGAATTGGAAAATAATGTTGAAGTACCCAAATCAACTGCACAAAGAAGTCTTAAAAAATTTTAGTATCATCCATATGCAGCACTTATTAGTCAAGCACTCCGAGATGGTGACTAAGAGAGAATAACCTTGTTTTGCAATTGGTTCTTACAAAAATCGCAAGAAAGCCCTCAATTTCCGCTTAAGGTTCTGTGGTCCGACGAGAGCAGGTTTACAAACTGCGGGGTGTTTAACTGACATAACTACGTGTACTGGGCCGATGAAAATTCGTTCTTAAATCGTTAGGTGCACCATCAAGTTAGGTGAGGTTTGAACGTATGGCTAGGAGTCATAAACGGACACATACTATTTAACATTTTTGATAATAATTTGATGGCACCTCTCTAGAAATTCTACAAAATTACGTTGGCCAAATTTTAGAAAATTTGCCTCTTCAAAATATAGCAAACATGTGGTTCCAGCAAGATGGAGCATCTCCACATAATGCAAGAATCATAACCGACTATTTGAATCAGTAATATGGAAATAAATGGATCGGAAATCGAGGTCCAGTTGCCTCGCCTGCACGTTCGCCGGACCTTACGCCTCTTGATGAAGCATTGTTTTTAAAAAAGCTAACATCTTTTGAGTTATTAACAAAAAACTGTCAAAAATCACGTTTATGCGGTGAGGGGGTGGTTCCCCCTCGTAAAATGTTCGGGGGAGTCTCGTGTCTATACACACCAAGTGTGTTGCATTAAACGCAGTATATCGCTCAAATATCAGATGTAGGGCCTCAATTAATAGTTAGCCAAAATCTTTTTTAACTTCTTTTTGATAGGTACGTCAAATGAGATTACATTTTTTTTAAGGTTGAATGCAGGTAATTCAATTAAGTTAAGTTCTCTATTCCTAAAAATAAGTCGATATTTTTAAAGTCTCAATTTAAAATTACCTTTTGATAATAGAACTAAACTTTTTACCCAGCAGCCGTAAAGTGGGATTTCATTCGTCCTGCTAAATTCACATTCATTTTAACTTTTTCCAATTATCAAATACTTAACTGATGGCGCGATTCGTCAATTATTTGGAACATTTAACATTCCAGAAAAGCAATTTTAACTTTGTTAGGAAACTAAGGGAATTCTTAAATCAAAATCTGTTCCACATAATTGGTAATCCTAGCAGTTGTCAATTTATACTAGAGTAGCTAAGTTCATTTTTATGTATTCTATAATTTTTTTGTCTCTCTTTGTATAAATGACAATAAGATATCCACGACCAAGGTTAATGGGGGTGTTTCAAGTAAAAATTAAGAAAAATTAATATTATTTACATAATATTTCAGCCCATATTTGACCTATCTAAAACTCTACTTCGGAATGAGCTACGAATTTCAAACTTTGCACAGTCGTAGATCTTCATAGAGTTAACAACCCCTCGGAGGTTCATGGACTTCCATAAAGTAGTAAAGCAGTTACGAAACGTCGAAATCACCACTCACTGACTCACTCACTCACTCACTCACTCACTCATGTATAGATCATCAAAATTCCACTGTACTTCCAGATATGCTACAAAACTGAAATTTGGCAAACTGATAGAAATTAGAACCAATCCCTTGAAAAAATAATAATAATAATAATAATAAATTGTCTTTATTGAAAAAAATGCCCTGTAAAATATTGCTGGAAATTTAATAAGTAGTTAGTAAATAAAAAAAAAGCACTTTTCAAAGGGCGAAGTCTAGCTGACAGTCCAGCTACTCAACATTAACAAACCCAACAATCAAAAAACCCCAAAACTCCAATTAACTCTTCTTTCCTATACATGTAAATTTATGTAAAAGGAACATTGCCCACTTCCAGACACACTAGAGAGCTGAGCTTTGGAAGGCCGATAGTAACTATGATAGAGGTATAGAAAAAAATTTAAACACCCCAAAATTCCAATTTACTTCCCTACCCTATACATGTAAAGTTATGTAAAAGTAACACTGTCCACTTCCAGAAACGCTAGAGAGCTGAGCTTTTTAAGACTGAAAGACATTATGATAAAACTATAGGAAAAAATTTAAAAGCACCAACAATTTAATTTATTTCCCTCTTCTATAAATATTAATTTATATAAAGGTAACATTGCCCACTTCTAGAAACGCTAGAAAGTTGAGTTTTGGAAGGCTGATAGAAACTATGATAAAACGATGGGAAAAAATTAAAAAATCCCAAAATTTTCATTTGCTCTCCTCCCATATAAATGTAAATTTATGTAAAAGTAACATTACCCACTTCCAGAAACGCTAGAGAGCTGAGCATTGGAAGACTGATAGGAACTATGATAACAATATAGGAAAAAATGTAAAAACACTTCCCTCCCCTATACATATAAAGTTATGTAAATGTAACATTGTCTACTTTCAGAAACGCTAGAGAGCTGAGCTTTGGAACGCTGATAGGAAGTATGATAAAACGATTGGAAAAAATTAAAAAACCTCAAAATTTTAAGTATTGCATTGCAAAAGATTTTAACAATATTCTGCATATTTTACTACTTTAAAAATTAAATATTATCCAATTCCTTTAAAAAAGAAGTGAAATCATACAAAAACATTTCATGTAAAAAAAGCCAAGTAGGCGAAAGTGGCATTCCGTAAAAATAATTGAGATAAAAGTAAAGCCAAGTTCTCCAATACAAATTTTAAAATGAAAGGTTCTTACTAGGGTGAAAATGTTTTTCTAAACTTGGCTATTACGGCTGTAAATGACTCTTCATAGTTCTAATCATAACAAAAACATTTCATGTAAAACCAAGCCAAGTACGCGAAAATGGTATTCCGTCAAAAGAATTGAGATAAAAGTAAAGCCAAGTTCTCCAATACAAATTTCAAAATGAAAGGTTCTTACTAGTTTGGAAATATTTTTTTAAACTTTGCTATTACAGCCAAACTTCTTTATGTTCAATTTACCACTGTGCCTAAGAGTCATTTACAGCCGTAATAGCCAAGTTTAGAAAAATGTTTCCAAACTTTTTCCTATAGTTTTATCATAGTTCCTATCAGTCTGCCAAAGGTCAACTCTCTAGCATTTCTGGAAGTGGGCGATGCTACTTTTACATAACTTTAAATGTATAGGGGAGGGGAGTAAATTAAAATTTTGGGGTTTTTTGATTTTTTCCAAGTGTTTGGTCATAATTTCTATCAGTCTGCCAAATTTCAGTTTTGTAGCATCTCTGGAAGTACAGTAGAATATTGTTGATCTATACATGAGTGAGTGAGTGGCAATTTCGACGTTTTTTCAAATTTCGTAACTACTTTAGAACTTTATGGAATTCGATGAAATTTGGAGGGGTTGTTAACTCCATGGAGATCTACGACTGTGCAAATTTTGAGATTCGTAGCTCATTCGGAAGTAGAGTTTTAGGTAGGCCAAATATCGGCTGAAATGTTTCAAGAAAAGATGGTAACGGCGCGCGAACTTGGCGAGGCACTTCCGTGCCCGTGGAGTTTTGGCTGTAATAGCAAAGTTTAAAAAAACATTTCCAAACTAGTAAGAACTTGGCTTTACTTTTATCTCAATTCTTTTTACGAAATGCCATTTTCGCATACTTGGCTTTTTTTTACATGAAATGTTTTTGTTATGATATAAAGTGACCGGAAACATTTTCCTACAAATTGTTTGCTTCCAAGAAATTCGCAGATGAATAAATGATTTATCAGAACTACGAATATTTGACCTGCTACTCTTCACTTAGAATCTAAGACAAGACAAAAAAGAGAAACAAAATCTTTCTATACCCGTTTAGCCACGATAAGTTTTTAGTTAAATATAAAAAACTGTATTTAAATAAACAATTCAGTTTAATTCAATTCAATCTTTACAAAAATTACGATTTTCTGGCACCTAAATAATGCTTCCACTGGCGCTGAAGGCTCCATATCATAATTTTTGAGATAACTTTTTAACAGTTATCAGCTGTTTACCATAACCAGGGCCACGGTGGATAGAATAGCCCGGTGTTCGAATTTTTCATGTCACTGGTGGTCCAGCTGATTTTTGTAAACAAAAGTAAGATATGATATGAACAACGGAACAACTAATATTTTTTGAATTTTTTGAAAACTAAGGCAATTTTCCTATTGTTTTCTAGTATATTCTTATAAAATACAATTTTCTAGACGTATTGTCGTTATTTTCTTTTAGCCGGCTTTATTTTTTATTACACAAAACTTAAACTACAAGTCAAACTGTATGTGATCGTTTAGTATCAAAGGTGAACCGAGGACTTGTGAAGTAAATAAAGATGTAGGTCAGCGAATTATTTTTAAGCTGAAATTATTTTTTTCGAATTTTAATTTTTGTGTAAAGCGAAATTAAGCGGGCTAAAAAAAATAACGACTGGTATGTCTGAAAAATATTGTTTTATAAGAATATACTAAAAAATAGTAGGAAAATTGCCTTAGTTTTCAAAAAAGAAAATATTTGTTGTTCATATCATATCTAACTTTTGTTTACAAAAATCAGCTGGACCACCAGTGACGTGAAAATTCGACATATTATATTTATAAGATCCGAACACCGGTCTATTCTATCCACCGTGAACCAGGACTATCAAAACGGACGGGCCACGATCCTTCACTTTGTTCACGTCACATCCGGGGCTGATTTTTTTATGGTTACGTCACGACCCAGCTGATTGTCTTTAAAATATTGAAGTTGGAATGACGGTTTATGAATATATGATTTATTTTTAAATAAAGCCGATTTTGAGATTGTTTTTACTATATTCTTGCAGAACAATTTTTTTTTAATGTATAGTAATCCTTAATTTTTCAAAGCCGTTTCATTTGCTCACACAGGGCTATCAAAATGGACGGGCCACGATCCTCCACTTTGTTGACGTCTCATCCGGGGCTGATTTTTTTCTGATGGTCACGTTACGACACAGCTGATTGTCTTTAAAATATTGAAGTTGGAATGACGGTTCATGGATATATGATTTATTTTTAAATAAAGCCGTTTTTGAGATTGTCTTTACTTTATTCTGGCAGAACAATTTTTTTTTATGTATAGTGAACCCTAATTTTTCATAGCCGCTTCATTAGCTCACACAAAAATTAAGTTTAAAGCAGAAGCAAATGTGACAATCACATATGACAAAGTCAAATACATGTCAAATATAACAGTTGGCATGTGGTACATGGCGGGTAATTTGAATTCAAAATAAGGAATGCTAAATCTTGAAGATTTTACCTTTTTGTCATCTTGCATCCTTACAAACCTTTGGTGGAATAACGGGATGGTGTCTGAGAATATTTCACTGAAATTTTGCGGAAATCTGTAGTGCATTTTGAAAATATCATAAAAAAACGTCTGACCTCCCATAAAACCCAATGTAAAATTCAGCCCCGGGAGAACAGCTGATTTTTTCAGGGTCGTGGCCTCTATTTTTTTGTTGGCCTTGGCTCACACAGAAATTTAATTTAAGCAGAAGCGAATGTGTCAAGCACAAATGACAAAGTCAAATACATGTCAAATATAACAGTTGGCATGCCGTACATGGCGGGTAATTTGAATTCAAAATAAGAAATGCTAAATCTTGAGGATTTTAACATTTCAATCATCTTGCATCCTTACAAAAGTTTGGTACAATATCGGGATGGTGTCTGAGAATATTTCATTAAAATTTGAAGGAAATCTGTAGTGCCATTTTGAAAATATCCTAAAAAACGTTTGACCTTCCATAAGACCCAATGTAAAAATCAGCCCCCAGAGAACAGCTGATTTTTTCAGGTTTCATAATGATATGAACTGTGTGTTCTGCGTCCCGAATTTTATCCATCCTTTCAATTGTGCTCATGATTCGATGATCTTTTTACTATCATCCTTTAAAAAGGACCAGGCACACCTCTTATGGTATTTCTGCAATCCGTCAAACTTCATAAAATTTTGGTATGTTCTGAAGTCGATTTACCTGCCCTGTAACCAGCTTGTTCTTCTGCCTCCATGTCTTTATATTCGCTCTTTTTACTATCATTCTTATTATAAGTTTATAGCTATTTTCAAAAGCTTATTAGAATAATGACAAAAGCCACTTAATGCCCGAATTGTGGCATCCCCCGAGTCATACACAAGATTCATGATCTTTTTACTATATATATATATATATATATATATATATATATATATATATATATATATATATATATATATATATATATATATATATTTATCGGTTTCACAACGTTCTACGTCTTCCGATACCCAATCTCCACTCGTTTTCTTCGGCCAGTTGGTTTCCATTGTAGTATTTGTTTAGGTAGTCTTTCATCATTAATTTTGTGTACATGTCCTTAACATTCCAGTTGCTTTGTTCTTATATCATCCACTAAAGTACGTTCCCCCACTGTCATAATTTCTCTTATTCTTTGATTTGTAACTCTTTCTCTTTTTGATTTCCCTGCTATTCTTCTCCAATAGTCCATCTCCGTAGCGGAAAGCATTTTTTCTGTTCTATCCTTGATTGGCCATACTTCTGAGCCGTATGTAATAATACTTTCTTCAATGGTGTTATATATAAGCTTTTTGTTATGTTTTGATATGATTTTGTTTATAGCTTTATCTAGTGTTCCGTCAGCTGTAATTTTTAGACCTAATTATTTATACTCATCACAGGACTGAATTCGCTGCCCGGTATTTAAGATTAGATCCTGTTTCCTTCCACCGATACACATATACTCTGTTTTATTGAGATTAACCTCTAGTCCCCACTTATTGTACTCTTCTATTAGTTTTCGTGTCAGCGAAACATAAAGTATACAAGGTGATTTCGTCCAACGGAATTCCCATGTTTTGGCATTTTCTCTTCCATACATTAAGGACTTGTTCTAAGTATATCTTTAAGAGCGTAGGCAAGATACAGCAACCTTGTTTAAGACCTTTATTTACTTGAAAGCCTTTGGTTAGTTTTGCTTTTATTTTAACTTTTGCCTCACTATTGCGGTATAGCTCTTTGATGGCCTTAATTAGTTGTACGCTTAGGTTTGTGTTTTCCAACGCTTTCCAAAGTAGATTTAGTGGTATACTATCATATGCCTTCTGCAAATCGACGTAAAGCAGATGCAGCTCTTGTCCGTATGCCATTTTCTTTTCAATAACTTGGGTTATACAAAAGAGATGTTCTGAAGTCGATTTACCTGCCCTGTAACCAGCTTGTTATTCTGCCTCCATGTCTTTATATTCGCTCTTTTTACTATCATTCTTATTATAAGTTTATAGCTATTTTCAAGGCTTATTAGAATAACGACAAAAGCCACTTAATTCGTGTCGTTCACTTCGTGTCTTTTCACAACTGTGATGGCGTGTCTAAAACGGCGGTGAACAAACTACATGCTATGTATTTTCCATTATATTTTCTCCTTGCATTTTCCATAATGTCCTTTTTGCTGCTATTTCGGATCGCAGCGATATTCCTTTTTACACTTCCATAATAAAAACTGGCTATTAGATATGTAAAATAGGTAAACACAACAAAAGCATATTTTGTATAAGGATAGTAACGTACCTACACAAAAGATTTTATTCGTGAAATATTTATTTTGGAAAAATTACTAAAGTTATAAATATTCTTTTTTGTATAAGAAATAAAATTAATGAATTTGTTGGCCTAATTTTATATATTACCTTAAAGTAATAAAATATTTTATTACTCTAAGCATATTACATATTATTACTATTATTATATAGCTACAGCAATATTTAATAAAGGGTGTGCTAAGTCTTAAAAACTGAGTACTAGATTGTGAGTGAAAGTTTGACTCATTTTTACCCTTAATGCAAAATGATTTAAAGATTAAGAGTCATACTCAAATTTAAGCGAAATTCAAGCAGGATTGATTCAGGTTAGGATACTAGGCCCGGAATGGGACAACTGGGCGCCTGGCCAACTGGGTACCGGGTCAACTTAGCGCCGAATTAAAATATTTTTTTTTTTGGATAAAATATCCAGATGAAAAACAAAATAGATATTACTTATATGCAACAATATCTCTAAAAAATCCTTTATGTAATTTTCTTGAAATTTGGTTATGTTCAGTACAGTTAAATACATTAAGTCGACTGTTGAAATTTGAAAGGTGTAGAGTTCTGGTACCTTGGTAACATAAAATTTACTTTTTTGATTATGAGAATGACGGATCCAAAATGGCGGATTTCTTTATTTTTAAACCGATTTGTCTCAGACTTGAAAGTTTGCAGTACTTGAAATCACTTAATACAGTTTTATCCTCAAACTTAAATAAATTAAACGGAGTCAAAATGGCCGTTTTTCTTATTTATGCACCGATATGTATCAAATATAGAACTTGGCGGTGTTTCAAGTCGCTGATTATGATTTTTGACTCAAACTCATAAAAAATTCAAAATGGTGGATTTCTTTATTTTTAAACGAAATATTGCTACCACTACGCTACGGACAGCGACAAAAGAAAGAACATTTTAGTGATTCATCGTTTCTCAGTTTTAAATGAATAGACTATAGGCTGCCAGTAGTGACTTTTGTTAAACAAAATATAAATGGACGCCCAAGAAGTTTCATCGTTAGCGCAAGGACAAACGCCCGGCGCCAACAAGAATTTTCTTTGATCTGTAGGTACTCCAGTCAACACGACAATGAAAAAAAAATAGCAAATAGACCCCTCCACACTAAAGTGTTTATTACTAATGTAGCGTGCAACCTACATTTAAAAAGCCAGTACTTTACAAATCATTTAATTCAAATTAGAACGATTCATTACTGGAAAGTGAAAATGTAACTTATTAATTTTTGAAAACTTTTTATTTTAAATGCTTCAACCAAACATTTAAAACTATTTCCAGTGGCATCGCGTGCCCGTAAATAGTGGAGGGGCGTATAACTTTTGAATTAAAGAAAATTTTACATTTTACAAACAAAGATCTTATTGTGTGAAACCAACAGAAGCAACTACTCCGAGGGAAAATACCCCGGCATTGAATTATACTGATAGTTTGATGCTTTCGTTGGGAACTTGTTAAAACTGTTTGGTTTTCACTATCTCCAACGTCGATCACAAGGACACGAATGATACCCGTCTGGAACACGTCCTGACAATCAGGAACAAGTGATCCATGCCAATCCACGACCGGTTTCGACCTTTTGGGCTATCCTCAGGTGAATGTAGGCGATAGCTCTGTGTAGAGCATAAGTTCTGTGAAACCAACAGAAACAATTACTCCGAGGGAAAATACCACTACCGGCATTGAATTATACTAACGGTTTGATGCTTTCGTTGAAAACTTGTTAAAACAGGTTTTTACTATCTCGAACGTCGATCACAAGGTTACGAATGATCCCCGTCTGGAACACGTCCTGACAATCATGCCATGGATCATTTGTTCCTGATTGTCAGGACGTGTTCCAGACGGGGATCATTCGTATCCTTGTGATCGACGTTGGAGATAGTGAAAACCAAACAGTTTTAAAGATCTTATTTGTTTTGAAAGAATATTATAAGGTTTGAAAAAAGTGGAAGGCGCCCTAGCGCCTTCTGACCGCTTTGCACGCCGCCCTTGATTATTACCCCGTGAATTAAAACATATCAAAAATATTATCATATAAAAAAAAATGTTTTATAAAATAAAAATTTTGAACTACAATTTAATACAAAACTTTTTACACAATTTCCAACATATTTTTTTACTTAGCTTGAGCTAATGTGACCTTGTTATTTATTTTAGAAGCGACATGCATTTAAGTTTAGAAATTGTTTTTAGGGTTATTAGTAATTCGAAATAATTGACACACTAATGTTTATAGGCAATTACCTACCTATATGATTATTAAACTTTTGCTCAGAGTAAAAGAATAGTTAGCTTCACCCACGCTACATTGTCCCTACCCTATCTAACCTAACTGGGCCATGGCAAATTGCATGGTTTGGTTTAGTTCGGTTCGGTTCGGTTTGGTTCGGTTTGATTCGGTTTGATTCGGTTTGGTTCGGTTTAGTTTGGGTTGCTTCAGATTAGGTGGTTGGTTAGAGCAAGGGAGATATCAAATTACTAACTTTTTGTAGTCCCCCATGTAGGTAAAATAAAGCACGTTAGAGTATATGTGAAGGTAGGTATGTCATTCATAACAAATTCTTTTACTAAAATAAAAATGTAGAACTTTGATTATCTTTATTTATTTTTTAAACGCGACGTTTCGGTTAGTAACTATCCTCAACCGTTTTCAAGTAACCTACGCAATCCAGTCTATAGGCTACTACTTATACTTATATGCGCACCCAGGGGGGGCCCAGGCCCCGCCAAACCTAAAATTTTTTAGGTATTTTCCACACATTTTATGAATAAAACGATAAAATAGCACAAAATACGACATCATGAGACCTCGGTTCGCTCCCAGAGCTCTTGGACCCCCCTCCAAGAAAAAATCCTAGGTGCATCACTGTATACTACTTGGTGTGCAGTCAGGTGTGACTTGTTCCTGATTGTCAGGACGTGTTCCAGACGGGGATCATTCGTATCCTTGTGATCGACGTTGGAGATAGTGAAAACCAAACAGTTTTAAAGATCTTATTTGTTTTGAAAGAATATTATAAGGTTTGAAAAAAGTGGGAGGCGCCCTGGCGCCTTCTGACCGCCTTACACGCTGCCGTTGATTATTACCCTGTAAATTAAAACATAACAAAAATGTTATCATATAAAAAAAAAATGTTTTATATAATAAAAATTTTGAACTACAATTTAATACAAAACTTTTTACACAATTTCCAACATATTTTTTTACTTAGCTTGAGCTAATGTGACCTTGTTATTTATTTTAGAAGCGACATGCATTTAAGTTTAGAAATTGTTTTTAGGGTTATTAGTAATTCGAAATAATTGATACACTAATGTTTATAGGCAATTAATTACCTACCTATATGATTATTAAACTTTTGCTCAGAGTAAAAGAATAGTTACCTTCACCCACGCTACATTGTCCCTACCCTATCTAACCTAACTGGGCCATAGCAAATTGCATGGTTTGGTTTAGTTCGATTCGGTTCGGTTCGGTTCGGTTCGGTTCGGTTTGGTTCGGTTCGGTTCGGTTCGGTTCGGTTCGGTTCGGTTCGGTTCGGTTCGGTTCGGTTCGGTTCGGTTCGGTTCGGTTCGGTTCGGTTCGGTTCGGTTCGGTTCGGTTCGGTTCGGTTCGGTTCCGTTCCGTTCCGTTCGGTTCGATTCGGTTTGGTTCGGTTTGATTCGGTTCGGTTCAGTTTAGATTGGGTTGCTTCAGATTAGGTGGTTGGTTAAAGCAAGGGAAATATCAAATTAGTAACTTTTTGTAGTCACCCATTTAGGTAAAATAAAGCACGTCAGAGTATATGTGAAGGTAGGTATGTCATTCATAACAGATTCTTTTACTAAAATAAAAATGTCGGACTTTGATTATCTTTATTTATTTTTTAAACGCCATGTTTCGGTTAGTAAGTATCTCCAACCGTGTTCAAGTAACCTACGCAATCCAGTCTATAGGCTACAACTTATACTTATATGCGCACCCAGGGGGGGGGGCCAGGCCCCGCCAAACCTAAGATTTTTTAGGTATTTTCCACACATTTTATAAATAAAACGATAAAATAGCACAAAATACGATATCATGAGGCCTCGGTTTGCTCCCAGAGCTCTTGGACCCCCCCAAGACAAAATCCTAGGTGCACCACTGTATACTACTTGGTGTGCAGTCAGGTGTGACGTCCCACCCCCTTTTTACAAGCTTTTATTTAGCTTCAGATGTTTTGTCTAACTATCTATCAAATCTTATGAAGCGTTTTTGACACACTTCCCGTTATCTGACGTGGATAAAATTTGGTATACACATAGTGGTCCGATGATAATACAATAAGAAAAAGTATCCTCCCAACCCTACCCCCACCCCCTTCCATAGAAAAATTTGTTTTTGACACACTTCCCGTTATCCGATTTGGATGAAATTTAGTATTCACATAGTGGTCCAATGACAATACAACATTTTAAAAATATCCTCCCACCCCTACCCCCACTCCCTTCCATAGAAACTGTGTTTTTGACACCCTTCCCATTATCCGATTTGGATGAAATTTGGTATACATATAGTGGTCCGATGACAATACAACATTGAAAAAAAAAATTCTACCACTCCTACCCCCACCCCCATCTATAGAAAAATGCGTTTTTGACACACTTCCCATTATACGATTAGGATGAAAATTGGGATACATATAGGGGTCCGATGACAATACAACAATAATGAAAAAATGTCCTCCCACCCTTCCATAAAAAATGCGTTTTTGACACACTTCACTTCAAATGACTTTTATAAAATTTGGTATATGCATAAAGGTCCGATGGCAATACAGCCCAAACAAAAAATATATTTCTACCTCTACCCCCACCCTCTCCTTCCGCCAATAGAAAAATGAGTTTCCAAACAACTCACGATCAACGATTTCATTATAATCTAGAATAAACTCTTCTGTTCTGTTATTGAACAAATATTTTCATTTATTAGAGTAGATAGCTGAGACTAAAAAGTAGAAAATAAATTGGTAAAAAAATTTTTTAAGTCACAAGCTTTTATAAAATGCACTCAAAATTAAAAAATAATTTTCTAACATTCTAATATTATCATAATAATAAAAGCGATGGCCGCAAATCAAAGCATAAGTTAATCTAAATTTGTGATCCAAACACTTAAAGAATATTCAACATAGCAGGTCATCAAAGATATGTTTGATGTGCCGCAATGTTATGCCATTGCCATACCTATGTCAGAGAAATGCTGGGGTATCTTGGGTCGGGTTGGGTGAGTTTGGTACCTCTTCATTTTTCTGCTAGATTGATTCTTGCAAATAGTGATATTTAATTGATACGGATATCTGATCGTGCTAACATCGTCAAAATTTTCATCAGTCGGCCGTCGCTTTTATTATTATGATAATATTAGAATGTTAGAAAATTATTTTTTAATTTTTAGTGCATTTTATAAAAGCTTATGACTTAAAAAAAAATTTACCAATTTATATAGGAAGTGGTTACCATATATTTGATCCGTGCTTGATTGACTTTACTATTCATTTAATTAAAATTTAGAAAAAATGTCATACAGCGGTATAATAAAATTTAATTTTAGCTATATGATTAATATAATCCTAATGCGAACTAATTTCAACCCTATTCTGGACTTTACAGTCCTTACCTAGTAAATGCTACTGAGAATATTTAAAAAAGTTTCTAGGACATTATCTGGTTGACTATAAAACGTAAGCTCGTTTTGACTTTAACTAGTTTAAAACTTTTTTCGCGTTTGGCTTTAAAGTTTTTATAGCAAGTGTTTTACACGGTCTTTGGGTGATCAATCTTCGTTAGAAATGTTTTTTCTTGCCTTTCTTATAGAAAATAAAGAAAATACTGAATATTTCTATACTTACTTTTGATTCCCAACAAGGATAATACTATCGATTTGCTATCTAAAGAGCAGATTCGATACTTCCTGTGTTAATTTGGAATCCTTTGGATTTGTTTCTATACCTCACAGAACAGGGTCGATTTATCTTTAATTATTTTTATTTTTGAAACCAGGACAAAGAAATCTTTAGTTTTGACAAATAATATACAGGGTGTTCCCTTTAAGTTGCTGTCAGAATTTGACAGAAAGACATTTGTGAATTCTAATAGGGTCCAAAAGATAATATCGAAAAAAAATATGCAACTTTTGCATTTGAAACTTATTTCTATTACCTTCATTAACCCCACAAAAGGGCCACACAAATATACTCGCGGCTACAGACTAAAATGCACTCTGGCTCTTTCGAGTTTGTTTCACACCCGCTAGGATCCCGCGAAAGAAGTCAGGGAAGTTTTTTTTTTGAAAAAATATGTTAGAAAGACACCCTATTTCGTTACTAGCGCTATTTTGAACTAAATTTGACCGAACTAACGACACGACAAATATTTTTAATACTAATTTTTAAAACTCGAAAGGACTTCAAACACTTCCACCATCGAAGAAATTTATTTATTCCATGCTCCAGGCTATTTAAACAAAAACAAAACAATTAAAACATAACCTCGAAATCGAAGGAGCCAGAGTGCATTTTAGTCTGTAGCCGCGAGTCACAAATATAATCAATGACCGTGTACAACCTTCAAACATTTACATTTATTTTTTTAGGTATTTGTCGTGCAGTGACTCATTTAACAAAAAATATGTATAAAAATAATTTTTTCATAAAATAATGTGGTTTAATTTGTTTTAACTCGTACACACTAACAAAAAAGTATCAAATAGTCGACGATCTTCATTTAAGCCTGTTTTTGTTTAATTTTTCTACGACAAATATTACCAAAGTAATGAAAAGGTTTACTTATAAAAAATCAACCTATACAAAAACATGTTTTTGAAAGGTTCTTGTATTTGCTAACAGAAATTCTACGAAGTTTTTAAAAATCAAATAAAACAAGGGTCGGTTCGGTTCGTTTATAAACATCAAACAACTTTTGTAACATCATCAAAACCAAAAGTGACAGATTTAACTCAGTTTGACAGTTGAAATCTTTATAAAGATCTATAAGAAATAAGTTAGATACCCTCAAATAAAATATTTATAAATAAAAAAGTTATAGCAGTTATTCAAAATTATCTTGTTATTAGAAAAGACTTGCATAAAAACGGAAGTGAGCGTTAGCTTTATAAAAACTTTTTTTAGTTTTACTGAAAATAAGTTATTTTGTGATGGAGTTTGTCTGTCTAAGACATGATAACTCAAAAACCGATAAACCTATTTTATCAAAATTTGGCACCAAAATTTACTGGTACCCGTGGATCAGCCCGCTAAATTTTTAAGAAAGTGGGGGGCTGGAGAGGGTAGTAGGGGGGCCCTAATATTTTAAAAAATTATAATTTGAGAACCATAGCTGCTCGCAAAATAAGGTTTTAACAGTTAAAGATTAAGAATTATATTTTCAAAAATATTGTCATAAAGTTAATGTTCGTCAGAGTCACAGTTATTGAGATTTCAAAAAGTTTTATACATCATACCTATCTTAACAAGCAAATCAGATAGCAAAACGCAATTTTGAAATTTATATTGAGAAGTAGATTTTCTACAAAATTTGTCATATTGTCAAAATTTAGCAGATAGAATTTAAAAAAAAAGAAAATTGTATACAGAGTGCCTCAGATAAAATTAACTACATAGGGATTTCGGAAACGGTAAGAGACATAATTCTAATGAATTGTAGATTTTGATTTTTTTAAACTTTTTTAAATTCATTAAACAATAAAATTTTATTTACCATGGAACTGGAACCTTAAATTTCTTAGATTTGACTATAAAAAGACATAACTCCAATTTACAATTTTCCATTTATAGAAAGCCTACTCAAACAGATGTGATGTGATGATTCCAATCACTTCTTTTCACACAAAATAGCTTCATTTAACGCTTTAATTCATCGCCTTTTTACCATTTCATTACTTCCTTTACAATTTGAAAAGGAAAAAAACATTATTTTTCAGATTGCAATTAATAATGGCTATCAAATTTTTTAATAAATAGACTTATTAAGAAAAAGTATAATTCTTTACTAAAAAATCTATTGACTGATCCATTAGATATTTCCATTCCTCTATACCAACCACCTAAATATGTAAAATTAACGTATCTGGGCAGCATCTCTTTGAAAGTGGGAAATGTTTTAAATTCTTTAAATTGCAATATTAAGATTGCTTACAAATCCTTTTTAAATATTAAAAGCCTTTTTTCGAGAATAAAAGACCCAACTCCAACCATAGAAAAAAGCGGAGTCTACTTACTCTCTTGCGATAACTGCCCCGCTAAATATGTGGGACAAACGGGCCGTAGTTTTAAGGTTAGGGTACGTGAACATTTGAACTCGCAGAAGTCCCCAAACGATAAAAGATCCGCTTTTGGCATGCATTTGAGGGAAACGGGACATTCTTTTAATATAGAGAATAATTTTAGAATATTACATGATACCCAAAAAGGCAGAAAATTGAATTTTTTGGAAAATTTTGAGATTGCTAAACTCGAAATTGATCAATCGTCAGTTAGTTTAAATGAAACCACTACTAACGCCCACTTCAAAGAGGTAGCTAAAGTTTTAAACAATTTCAAGTAAGATTTTCTTGTCTGCTTTTATTTATTGATTTTGTCAATTTTAAATTGTTTCTGTTCATTTATTACATTATTTATTTTATGTTAGATGTCGCTTTGTACTTGTTTCGGATATCTGGGTTTTGTTTATATTATTTATTATTTATTATTTTAACCTATATCTTCTTTGTCAATTAATTGTATTTTATAAAAATTACGTGTTTATGTCCGTTTGACTGATTTTTAATCTGTATGTTGTTTTAGACTATTTTAAATGTTTTTTAATTTTTTATTTTTGTGTATTCCAGTTTTCCATTTGTTTCAAAGATGATTCTTAACTGTCTGTAAGTATTTTTTAGCATATCTTATTTTAAATATTATAATTTAATTATATTTTTTCATTATTCTTACAGACCAGACCACTTGTTTTTTTAAAAACCGAAACGCGTCGTGGTTAGACAATAAAATATTTGTGAAATAAGCAGGACTTTTCGTTTCTTCTCCTTTAACAATGGTTTAACAAGACATAATTTTGCCTAAATGAAAAAAAAAGCCGCTGCTAAATATATCTAGAGGGGTTTCAAAATATTGAACAAAAAATAAAAGTTGTGTTTTTTAAAAAATTTAAATATTTCAGCTATCTCGTAAACAAATTTCATAAAATTTGTCAGTTTTTTTTAGCAACTCCGTCCAATCGAATCACGTGAATGATTTTTTTCTAAGGGTTCTAGGTTATTTGTAATCATAACCAACTTTATTTTTTCTTTTGGCCGCCATGTTGGAAAATATACCTATATACATAATTTGATAAAATAATGCAAATTTTTTGATTTATCTCTAAAGACTTTTATTTTTTAAATTTACTTTTCTTACCTTTGGCTAAAAAATAATGAAAGTTATTAAAATTTACCTCTTGTTAATGTTAATTAAAGCTAACAACTGAAATGTTATTTTTGATTAAACTCAAAACAAGATCAAAAACTAAAAACCGATGACAAAGGGTTAAAATAAATTAAAGTAAATTTTTATATTTTCATTAAAATTATATTTAAATATTTAAAAAGTAGTCCATATGACTTCAGCTATGGCTTAAATCTCGCACAGGTATTAATCGTACCAACTATATATCTTGAAGCTCCCTCAGCGTTCTTATGGAACAAAAATAAACATTCATATAAGTTCAATCATTTCCAGTTTGTAAATTTTTCCACATTAAGTTTAATTGGCGTGTAACTCAATAAATATCAAAATTACTTAAAATACTTTAAAACTCTTAACAAACAAATCAAATAATTCCTAAATATTTGACAGTTACGCAGGTATTACAAAAAAAAAAGTTTTTTTAATAAATTTACTTTTTTTATCACCTAAACATAGGCTTGTTATGCACGATTGAAAAGCTATTTTTATCCTCTATTTAATGAAGTATAAATAGAATATGGCCGCTATAAAAAAAACAAACTTGTTTCAGGCTTAACTGTCACCTTGTTTTAATTCATTTAAACTGAAAGGCGTATAGGGCTTATCCGAGAAAAAAATCAGAGTTAAACATATTAGAAAGGCGTAAGTACCATTTGAAAAGGCGTAAGCGCCAGCTGAAGAAATAGAAAAAGGTGTAAACGCCAAAATCTAAAATATCTTTGAATTAAATAAACTCTTCGAAATTTTAAGATTACAGTTCAAACCAGAAATTATTACAGAAATTTTTCTTATAAAAATCACTATTGTAAACCATTTCTTACAAGATTAAAACGTTTTTTGCTCCTCCTGTAAAATTCTTTCTGTCGTGACACCGTGGATATATTAGTCTAGAAAACAGTTTTTTGTAAATATCTCAGAAACTAAAGGTCCTACGAAGTTTTTGGTTATAACGTAAATTATTGAGCAAAATATATTCTACTATATTCCGAAAACAGTTTATTGATACGATCCTCCGTTAAAAACTTTGGATTTTTTAAAATTTTTAATTGTCAAAAAACTGTCATTAATGGATTTTGACCAAAATCTAATCAGCTCGTAGGAGTGTCTATAACACTATTTTACCTGAAAATTTTATGCGAATGACAGTTCTTTGACAGATTAAAAATTGAAAATATGCTAACTTCTTAACGGAGCATAGCATTTACGAAAAACTTCGTAGAAGCATCTACTTCTAGGTTCACTTCGAGTGTGCTAATGGGCTAGGATGATATCAGATCCATCAAGGATCCATTTATTTAAATTATGCCACATAATTAAAAATATAAAATTATTCTCTAGGTAACACAATTTTCCAACTTTCAACCAACTAAATACTGTTTCTCTTGACACCCTCTACATCATAATCCATTAGAATTTAATAATGAAATTTTCATTTCATGCTGTTTAATGTTACTTTTCAAAAAGTTTTTAACACTACATTTCATTTATTTTTAATTACAGAATTACCACTGAAAATGCATTTATGTAGAGGGTGTCCTGCTTATTTTGTTCTTTTAGGTAGCGCAATAATTATTGATTATACGAAAAAAGAAGCTAGAAATATTTACTCGCCTTAATCAATTTATGGATATTCCCAGACCTAAAAGTATGTATAAAAGTCAATCTTTTTCTTACGATCTTTTGTCTTCTCGATCTTTTGTCTGTAGTTTTGATCTTTGGTTTTTTGATCTTAAGCTGCGTTCGGACATAGGCCTGCATAAACTAGGATCAAGTATATAAACAAATATGAGCGCAAGTTCACTCAGGGCTATCAAAATGGACGGGCCACGATCCTCCACTTTGTTGACGTCACATCCGGGGCTGATTTTTTTTTGATGGTCACGTTACGACACAGCTGATTGTCTTTAAAATATTGAAGTTGGAATGACGGTTCATGGATATTTGATTTTTTTTTAAAATAAAGCCGTTTTTGAGATTGTTTTTACTTTATTCTGACAGAACAATTTTTTTTAAATGTATAATTAGCCCTAATTTTTCATAGCCGCTTCATAAGCTCACAAAAATTAAGTTAAAGCAGAAGCGAATGTGACAATCACATATGACAAAGTCAAATACATGTCAAATATAACAGTTGGCATGTCGTACATGGCGGGTAATTTGAATTCAAAATAGGGAATGCTAAATCTTGAAGATTTTAACCTTTTAATCATGTTGCTTCCTTACAAACCTTTGGTGGAATATCGGGATGGTGTCTGAGCATATTTCACTGAAATTTTGCGGAAATCTGTAGTGCCATTTTGAAAATATCATGAAAAAACATCTGACCTCCCATAAGACCCAATGTAAAATTCAGCCCCGGGAGAACAGCTGATTTTTTCAGGGTCGTGGCCTCTATTTTTGTGTTGGCCTTGGTTCACTTTGTGCGTTTCTGTGGCCATTGCTTTAATGCTCATCTAGCAAGGGATCACTGGATGATCAGCAGGTCATCTACGGAAAAAAAGATGTCTTTAAGATGTCACTCTTTGATGCTATTTTGACGTGTAATTTTTGACGTCCCATGAAATTAGTCGGTCTTTACGCATACACCACACTTCGTTCCAAGGAAGTGTATTAAACTATGGATGTCAATATGTCATCGACATTATAAGAAACGATGAACATACGTAAATAAATTTAAATATTATATGAATAAAATTAAACACCGAGCCTTCGCTTACAGTAGATACAGTAGATACACTCAATAAAGAAGGGATTTGCCGGAATAATTTTTTGTTACATAGTATACTACTGTACTTTTTCTAAGTGAGAATTTATTCCAGGTCCTAGTTGATTTCAGTGTAAAGAAATTTTTAATTTCTTCTGATGCCTTTTTGAGTTTTTAAAGAAAGATGTCACTGCAATTCTATATTAAATGTTATAAATCCGTCATATTACTGACGTGCAAATAATACATTATTTTCTGTGGATCTCTAGAACGTCATAAAGACGCCAGTTCCGAGACCCCATCCGCCATAAGTCACGTTTAAAATACGTCAATTTAGTACCGAAGTGTGTTTACGGCCAACTAGATCACCTGAAAAAGCTTACTAAAGCCGATTTGCACTGTCGATATCTATTAAAAGCTAAATTGTCTCTGTAAATCGGCTGGTGGGTAGGCCGCTTAAGCTAGTAATTTGCAGGTCAAATCTACAGGATTTAATTTGAGTGTGTGTAGAATCTGCTGAGTTAATTTGATGTATGGCAATAAAAAAATACTCTGCCAATATATGGGCCCCTAAGCTCACACTAGGTACTATAGTTATAGTGTACGTGTGAGCTAATATAACTAAAAACTGAAATATATTTTATTCAACTCCAGACTAAATTACCTTTTGTTTGATATCACACAAGCCATGTTTTGACTTAAACTCTAATTTTTAAAATATACCCCCACCCTTTTTTTTTAAATAAATTAAAATGTATTTTGTTTAACTGCAGACTCAATTACCTTTCGTTTAATATCACACACGCCATATTTTCACATAAACTCTAATTTTTTAAATCTACCCCCACCCTTTTATTTGGTTTGTGTCCGGTGGATTTTGTTCATTTTTAAATGGGACCATCTCGACCCAAGACCCAGCCTAGGTACCAAATTTCATTAAAATCGGCCAAGCGGTTTTTGAGTTATGCGCGTTGGTCGTTACAGACAGACATACAGACACACAGACAGACAGACAGACAGACATACAGACAGACAGACAGACAGACAGACAGACAGACAGACAGACAGACAGACAGACAGACAGACAGACAGACAGACAGACAGACAGACAGACGGCGCAACAAAAAAGTTTCAAAATCATCTGAAACGCAAAGATATATAAAAATTTTTGAAATCGGAGCAACTTTTTTTTTCTCGAAAAAATTAGGATCACCATAGCTCACACTACTATAGTATAGTATATGTGTGAGCTAATATAAAGAACACAAACCAAGGTCAATAAAAAAATACAGGCCACGACCCTGAAAAAATCAGCTGTTATCATGGGCTGATTTTTACATTGGATATATGAATATTTTCAAAATGGCAAAAGGTCGAAAGTACAAAAGGTCGAAAGTACAAAAGGTCGAAAAATAAAAGATTAAAACCTAATCAAGTCGAATTGCCCTGCCCAGCTGAGGTGGTCCAGAGGTCGAGGATAGTTCATAGTTAGCCCGGTTAGGTTACAAACCCAACCTGATCAGGTAAGGTTTGTTTACTAAAATAAAACTAACCTGATCTCGTCAGGAAATTTTTTTTTGATATACTAACCTAACCGGGTCAGGTTGGGATAGTAATCTAACCTATCTTCGGCAACGGGTCCACCTGGACTGGACAGGTCAATTCGACTTGATACTTGTACTTTCGATCTTTTGTACTTTCGACCTTTTGTACTTTCGACCTTTTGTACTTTCGACCTTTTGTTTTTCGATCTTTTGTACTTTCGATCTTTGTACTTTCGACCTTTTGTACTTTCGACCTTTTGTACTTTCGACTTTTTGTAATTTCGACCTTTTGTTTTTTGACCTTTTGTACTCTCGACCTTTTGTACTTTCGACCTTTTGTATTTTCAACCTTATTTTTTCGACCTTTTGTACTTTCGACTTTTTATCCGCCGCCCGTTTATTTGTGTGTATTGTAAAACTTTTCTTAATGATTTTGGACAATAAAATTCATTTAAAATCAATAAATAACTAGTGATAATTTTTTTAAAACAAAATCACACTACAATTTTTTTTTGCTGTTGTAGCTTGTGAAATTATACGTAAACAACGATATATTAGGCTTTAAAGGTGTGCCGAGTATAAACAAATAGGTGTAGGTGAGCCGATTACTTTTCATGAAGAAACGAACACATTCGCTTCTGCTTTAAATTTAGTTTTTGTGTGAGATAATAAAGCTTCTCTGATACATTAAGGAAACTATACATTAAACAAACAAGTTTTCAAGAATAAAGTAAATAGAATCTCAAAACTGGGCTTTAATAAAAAAAATCAAATATTCATGAACCGTTATTCCAACTTCAACATTTTAAAGTCAGCTGTGGCGTGACGATACCATCAAAAAGAAATTCAGCCTTCGCTGTGACGTCACCAAAGTTGTAGATCGTGGCCCGTTCGTTTTGATAGCCCTGGTCAAACCTGCGCTGTGAATCTGTGGAGATTGTTAAGGAGAAAGCACTAGTACGTTGTAAGATCAGATTTCTTGACAGAGCACCACGTGTCAAACGTCTAAACTGTAAGTTGAAAAAACCAGTGCTCGACATATTCGGCCAATTTTTGCTATACTATCAGAAAAATTGAGACAAAATTGTCATTAATGAATTATCCTCTAACAAAAATTTTCATTTTCTAAAGATAGCTCATGCATGCTCAAATGTAAAGGCAGCTTTATGCATTCAATTTTTGTTTTGCCATCCGAGGTTGATTACTTTTGCGCTACGCAGTACTAACCTACAAAACAAATCTAATTTTTAAAATAATACAAAAATTTAATTTGCCCTGACATAGACAAATGGCCTACAGAAAATTCCCGTTTAAATAATAGATCTCCCTCAAGAGATAACTACCTGCGTTAAACGAATTACTTTATTCCTGGCCGGAATGAAGGAAAAATCGTTGACTTTGTATGATCAATTCAGTTTATTTTAGGACCTTTTTTAAAAATTAATGGTTTGGCTAATATGAGTTACGGTCCCTAAAATAGACCAGGCTTAGGATCTTAAAAATGTATGTCATAATTTTACGTCAATGCTGATCAGCTGATTCTCGTAAACAAAATTGGAAAATTGCCTTGATTTTCAGAAAATTCCAAATATATTTATTGTTCATTAAAGAGATATCCTACTTAAATCCTGTTTACAAAAATCAGCTGGACTACCAGTGACGTGAAAATTATGACATAATATATAAGATCCATGAGTAACCGCCAAGGTGGTGATTCTCATACGAGTCGTTAAATACCGAGATGAATTCCAAGACGTGCGCAAGCGTTGATCTGTCACTTCTGCCAACCAATCAACTGAGAGATATTTTAGTATGGTTTTATACAGCAAAACTTTAATAATTTCCAGTTCTTTTTAATGAAAATTCGTCGTTTTTGTGCTGTGAAAATGCGGGTGACGTGCAAGTTGTGTGACAAATTATTATTAAACATGGCATACAAAAACAAAGGTATCCTATGCAGAAAGTGTTTTTATGTTTAGATGCCTAGAATGTAAATGCTCCTTCCCAAAAAACTTGATCTGTGTGATGATTTGAAATGCACAATCAAGAAATACTTGAAGAAACATTGGAGTTGAGAGTCAATACTCCCATGGCAAAACAAAATAAACTTGAAATGCATAAGATCATATAGAAGAAATACTGCATATACCTCAAAAAATATTAATCGCAGCACGTAGATATTGTATATTTTTGAAATCAGAAAGAAAAGACGAATCTTAAAATGCAAAAATATACAGGGTGTTCCCTCTCAAAAAATCGACTTCATTGTCACACCCTGTACAGGGTGTCCCAAATTCGTTGTTTTTTTGTGGTGTCGGATATTTCTAGGGGAGATAGAAAAAAACTGACCCCCATTTGCGTACGCTCAAATTTCAAGAGAAGCCTAAAGGTGAAAACCACATTTAGATATAGCAAGCCGTTTTTAAGCTACGGAGTGTTTTGTCTGCATTTTGGAGGGGGTCTATAACTTTTTTGTTTATGAAAAGTTTGTTTTTGTGTAAATAGCTTTCTTATAGATCTTTTCTTGAAGAATTGACAGATGTAAACGGTTTTTATGTATCTCTTTTGGTTTTTAAAATATTGCATAAAGTTGTTATTTTTCTTACAGAATTACTCTTTTTTTATTCGATTTTTAAAATCAGCTTAAAAATATCCTTTAAAATGATGTATCACACTCAATATTTATTTTTTTATTGTTTTCTTATTTTTATTTTTGAATCACCTCTTTATTATTTTTTATTTTTATAATATTAAAATATTTTAAACCCATTAAGCAAACTAAAATATGTGGTAAAAATTAAAAAAAATACAAAAATATAAAGAAATAAAGGGATCCTCCCATAAAGAAAAATTAATTTTATGTGATATCTCAAAAACTAAACGTGACAAATGAATTTTAATTTAACAGTTGAATTCCTCTTAGAAAACTGTCTTAAGAATGTTTTCACAGAAATAAAAAATATTAATAAATAAACAAGTTATAGACCCCTTCCCAAAATGCAGACTTTTTAAAAACACCCCGTAGTTTAAAAACGGCTTGCTATATCAAAATGCGATTTTCACCTTTAAGCTTCTTTTAAAATTTGAATGTCGCAAAGGGGGATCAGTTTTTTTAGCCCCTCTAGAAATACCCGAAACCCCCCAAAACATCGAATTTGGGTCACTATGTACATGGTGACGAATACAAAAAAATTATGTTTGCTTTTAAAGTTGTCATAATTAACCAAAAAAATCTCAATTTATTTTTAATGATAAAGTTGCTGAGTGCTCCGGTTATAAAAAACCACCCGGTACCGACATAAAATCATACCTAAAAATTAGAATTGACCATTATTTTATACCTTGAATTTTTTATTATACGTTAAGCTCTTCGATCTCGCACCAATCACGGTATTCGCGCCAATAATTTAAATGAGACATTTTGACGTTAATTTTGGCGCATGCTCCTTTGGTGGAATTCATCTCGGTATTTAACGACTCGTATTCTCATAGTCGTGGGGGCTGCGGCTGTGGAGAGGGTCAGCTCTTCAGAAACGGCAACAGTGCATCAGGCGTTAGCATGGGTTGCAAGGATTTCCAAGAGATGGCGCCACTTGCCAAGCATTTCTTCGTTACTTTTCTGTGAAAAATAACTTCATATACTTGTAAGTAATCGAAATTTGTAACCGTATCTGCAGTAGATACCTACCGGTCTAATGTAACTTTACCGATACATATATACTCCTTCAACGTTTTGGAAAAAAAATTTTAATAATAATAATGTTTTGTAAAAAATTTAATTTTTTCGTTTTCTTTTTAAATTTCTTCCTCTTTTTGGGAGGTCGAAATCGGTGTTAGCCTAACCGTCAAATGATCGCAAGCGAATCCTATCCTGTCCAGACACGCTCCGGTTAAGCTACGTTTGCGATCAACTGCCCACGGTTAGGTTATACTTACTATGTGTTACACCGATTTTGACGCCCCAAATCAAGGACAGGGAAGATATAATTTCAAAAATCTCGGCTAAATAGATTTATTGTTTAAATCTTATAATTTCATACTAACACGTAGAACTGGCAACAAACAAAAGAGCCGACCCTCTTCACAGCCCTACGTGTCCTGAGAGATGCGAAATGCCTCGTATCAATACTAACCACCAAAATAGTCACGCAGTGTTAAGCGCAGATTTGAGGGGGGGGATAATGTGGTAACTATCGCCCCTAGAAACAAAAATAAACACTTTTTGTAAATAATTTAAGAGGCAAACAGGAGAATTACCCACCTCTAGAAAAAGTTTTATTACAAATAATATTTTCGTCTTTTATTACCCCCATTAGATTATGAACTAAAACCGCGCTTGCGCACTGCTCAAAGAGAGTGAATTTGGAACCATTTTGCGAAGAAATAGAATGTTCCTTAGGTTTTGTTGTCTTCAGTTTTTGTTAAAAACGTTTTTCTACAACCTTCAAAAACCAATTTATTTAAAAAAAAACTGAATTTGGTCGGCACCAGCCGACAATTCTTGAGATCGCAAAGTGAAATATTAAAAACTATCAACCCTATAATCGTGCCAAGTTTCAAAACTTTGGGACCTTTTGAACTAAAACGGCTTTTTTATGTCTCTAATGTTTGGGCAATAAAACTGAAAATAAATGGATCCATGACGCATCTGATACTTTCCTAGCTAGCCTATTAGCACACTTCAAGTGAAGCCATGATATATCAGGCTTGAAAACAGTTTTTTGTTAATATCTGAGAAACTAAAGCTCTTGCGAAGTTTTGGATTATAACACAAAATTATTAGGCAAAATGTAGTCTACTATATTTCGAAAACTGTATATTGATACAGACCTCCGTTAAAAAGTTAGCATTTTTTAAATTAATTTGTCAGAACTGTCATTAGCTTTAATAGATTTTAACCAAAATCTACACAGCTCGTTAGAGTGTCGAACAATATTTTACCTGAAAATGAAATCGGTTTAGTGGTTTAGGGGATATCGTGTTAGGGACAGAAGTAATATACACACACATATTCAAACACCTACGAGCAATTCCACGCCAAGTCATCCAATTTACAAAAAACGTGTTGCCCTGACATTTAACTTTTTCTTTAGTCATGTTTACTAAATGAAACAGCTTATGCAACAATTTTAGATTTTTAAATCCAATTAGTCTGTTACACAAGCATTTGAAAAGTCTAAAAACGGGCAAAATGGGACTTTAAAGAAAAAACATTATGCTTATAGTAAACAGCACCTAAAAAAAATGAATCTATAACTTTAAAAACATGCATAAAAGTAGTTTTCAAAAAAAATGTGAGGTTTAGCAAAATCTTTTACACTGGCTGATTAGAGCAATTTAGAGAACATCCAAAAAAACGCAGAAATTTCCGAAGTTTACATATTTTTTTGGGGTATTAATGTAATGTTTTCTTAAATTTTTTGATACAGTGTTGGGAAGCTATACTCAAGGACTATATCTTCCTTGTATAAAACATATTTAAAAAGTAGACGTTACCATGGAGTTCCATGAAGAAGTTCAGAATGTCTGGGAAATCCTTCAACTTCAGCATCAAAAATGACCCTGTCTATCGGGGTGCTGGTGATAATCAAGTAGGGTAAATTTTTCACTGTATCCTATACTTTTAAAAACAAGAAAAAAAAATCTAGGTCTGTAATCCTTAAGGTCACTACATGTTCTTTTGTTATTTTAATATTTTTAGTGATGTTAAATTGCATCACAATTTACAGGCGTGGATCTACGGGGGGGATGCCTCCCCCAAATCTGAAACTTTACTTAGTTTTGACAGACAGAATACACCTCCTGGTCACTACTACGCAAAAATAGTTTTGTAAAATATTTATTATGATATTTTCCCCCCAAATAAAGTTTCTAGATCCGCCCCTGCAAATTAGGGTTTATCAGAAGTTAAAGTTTATTCATATGAGCACAGTTCACTAAATTATGATCTAAACTCTCTTCATAAGGTCACTACACAAATTTTTTTAAAAGTTTATTTACTTTTTAAGTGTCTTATTTAAAAAATCGGAAAAGAAGTTGAGTTCTATAATTTCAGAAACCGAACATTAAATTTTTTTTTCTAAATTTACATCAAATTTAGCATCTATAGTTAAATCATCCAGAGGAGTGAAAGAATGGTGTCCCAGTTGTTGTTCGTTCGTTTCACAGTACCTCCAACCATATCACATGGACTTTTACCATGCGTTAGTTTAGTGGTTAGTTTTTTTTAATGCCCAGTGGCGTATGCAGTAATTTTTCAAGGGGGTTGGGAGAGGGGGCTTGAATAAAAGCAACGTCCTGGAAAACCATTTATTTCTTCTTTCAGAAAAATTCAACCTTTAGCACATCTTCAAGTTATTTAATGCCTTTGGAAGGATTAGGCCTCCAACCCCCCCCCCATTCTGCGTACGCCACTGTTAAACCTGAATCATTTCATTTACTAAAGAAAAAACTATTTAACGTCCGTGTCTCACCAAAAATTTATTCTTAAAACTAAAAAAAAAATTCCGACAGTGTAAGAAGATGGGACTTGAACCCACAAACTAGGTGTCACATAAAACAGTATGTGGCTATAAATAAGATCCCCTGACGATAATTTTTATATACATTTTTGTTGTTTTTGCGACTGAATAAAAAAATTAGATTTTTTACACTTTAACCAAATAGCTTAAAAGTTGATGTTAAGATGACAGACCCAGATTTTTTTATTTTAAAACAAGGTACAAGTGAAGTTTCAATAAACAGATAGACATGCTAATTTTTTCAGTCAAAAGTTGCCAATTCTGAAGTTTTTGCGATTTTTCCAATTTTTAAAGATTTCGTTTGTTGAAACCAATAGACCTAGATATTTTTTTTTTGCCTTGTATGATAGTCAAGCCACTGAGCTTTAAAGTGCGTATAGACTTTTTTGATGGACCATATTCCGCACCGGTGTAAATAATTAAAAATCGAGAAATTCATAAAATTTTCTATTTTTTTAAAACTATTTTTGTCATGTCAAAAAAGTGAGGTTAATTTTTTTTTCTATATAGGATCATCCAACCAATATTATAGATTTCTTCAGTCAAATTTGTTCTTACATTAGATTTAATACAATAGAAATAAAAAAAATTAAGGCCACAACTGATTTTCTTCTTTTTTTTACTTTTAAAGTGGCCTGTAAAATACAGGAGGCGACACTAAAAATTAAAATTTATTAATTTGGTATTCCTAATACATGTTATCAAAATTTGGATTTTTTTCGTGAGATAGCAGCTTCCCCCGTTGGATGATTTGGCGTGGAATTACTCCTACATACACACACACACAGACAAATATCATAACGATATTGCTAAGATAGCTCAAAACACAGTGAAACCTCCTATAAGCGGACACTCATGGTTTCCTGGATTTTGTACACTTATTGGAGGTGTCCGCTTATGAGAGAGAACTGCGAGAATCTAATATCTATTTATTAACAATTTCCGCTGCTTGAGTTTTTCCGATATTAAATTTTTCAGCGATCTTTCGTGCTAATAGATGTTCCTTCTCCGAAACGTTAACAACTTGCAATTTTTCACGTAAACTAAGAAGTTTTTTACTAGGCGCTATTTCAAAGAGATGTATTACTACCCAATTGAAAAATAAAAATAAAACACAATAGTCCCGCCGAATAAAATATGTTGTAAATACGACGGAAGTATTTAGTCTCCGCATTAAAAGGGAAAGAGGTAGTCCCCGGCTACAGAGTGCGTTGTTGCCAACATACTACATAATATTTATGACTATGTCGTGCAGCGCTTTGCCCCGTTGTCAGAGGTTCGCGTCCGGTTAAGGGAGGTTTCAGAATTTTTTAACAAAAAAAAAGTGTGTCCGGTTATTGGAGTGAATTTTACATGTGAAGAAATAGGGAAAAGCTTGGTTCTAACAAATGTGTCCGCCTAAAGGGAGTGTCCGCTTAGTAGAGGCTTCACTGTACACCCAAATAACAAATTTTCAGCGTTATCTCAAAAAAAAATTCTTTGAAAATAATACCTTCTCTACCCATTGCTACCGCATCCTTTTGCTGCAATATTTAATATTTTTAGAAAATATAATTTTTCTCTACCTATAATTTCATTTCATCTATAAGTTTTCTCTATTGGCTCTCTCCTTAGATGTTGAACTTTTGAACATACAAGCCGAACGAGAGCATTAAATATTTCTTTAATCAAGTAGAACTTCTTAAATCCTGGGGAGCTTCCAATTTTCCCTTGGAAGTGGTAGTTTTTCATGTTCCTCGATAGAATTTTCTATTATATCGATAAGTTATTGCTCAGAAAAGTAAGGAAAATTCTATTTTTCCTGCGCTTAATTCGGGCAAAGGTAAATCTTGAGAGCAAACGCTCTTAAGTTAATTAGTCTATGAGATTCTGAATGAGAACGTAATTAAGATGCTAGTGAACGGGATTTAAAAAATATTTTTTAACGGCCATTTTAGATCTATTTTTTAAAGTGTTTTATTTTTTATTAAAATTGCAGTGGCGGTTCTACGTGTGGAGGAGGTAAAAGGTGTAATTACCCCTCCCCAGAACCCGAAAAAATATGTAAAGGGCTCAAAAAAATTATATTTTTGTTGACTTGCTTTATCAGAAAAGCACTCAAGGAAAAAGTCGCCTGTAGAAAGAAGTGCACACGAAAAAAAGCGCAAAGAGGTGTCCAAAATTTCGCATAAATTGCAAAAAACTTGATCAAAATATTGCAATTTACACGGTGAAGTTGCAAAAATGGTACATTTTCAAAGCCATCAAATAAATTTACTTCGAAGAGCTTCTTTATAAAGACTCATTCAAAAAACTTTCAAAATTTTTTTCAGCGGTTTTCGCATTTTTTTGTATCTGCGCGAAAAATTGCAACTTTTTTATATTGTAAGGACCCCGGATAAGTAAGTTTGATCAAATATACAGATCACTTTTTTATTTTATGTGTCGGTTTAAATATACCTACGACCTTAGGGTAAGAAAAAATATATTACTCTAGGCCTACGACCTATGAATAATACTAGTCCAACTTATGCTCTTGAATAATTATAAACCTAGACGTGAATCATAAGAGGTTTTAAACAAAATTTATTTATAGTTACGAACATTTCCAAAAATGTTCAAGAATATTAAAATAGTTCACAAATAATAAAGATCTTTAAAGTTTTTATAAATTCCAAGACAAAAATTTCATATAATTTCAAAATATTTTTTTTTTCAAAACTTACATATATACCGGGTGTCGGAGAACCTAAGAGCCGTAGTGCAGTAGGTGATAGAGGAGGTTATTTCTGACAAAAAAGTTTATATAACATGGGGTCAAGCAATACTCGTCTGTTTTAAGATATAGGATTTTCAATTTGAGAGGAGTGGGGAAAAAGGTTTTACAAAAAAAAGAAAATTTGTCACAGTTAAATGGATACTTAGCTATAGTAGTTAATTTTTGCTTACTTATTTAAAAAAATAATGATATTTTATTCATATGTCTACGTAGAGAATTATTAAAACTAAAAGAACAAAAGTTATCTCCACTTATTGCCCTTGTTCTCATAAACGACTTTTAAAATAGCCATTATCAAAAAAGTGTAAAAATCGCCAACTTTAATGCTTTGTATCTCGAAACAGTTGCCCTATGGCCCCTGAACTCACACGTTGTATACCACCCTATTTTTGTACGCAAAATTAAGAAGATCAATTAACCTGTAACAGTAGGTACAGTCAATGACTTTTTAATTGGCTGCGCGCTTGAAAATAAAAAATATTCCTATTTTAAATTAGCAAACCCCGTTTGAACCAAATCAAAAAAATACTGAACTTTACCTTTGTGTTTATACATATATATTTATCGGTTTCACAACGTTCTACGTCTTCCGATAGCCAATCTCCACTCGTTTCTGTTTGCCCATAATTCATCATCTAGGCCTCTTATTCTTATTTCACTGTCTATTCCTTCTGTCCAGCTTCTCCTTGGCCGTCTTCGTTTTCTTCGGCCAGTTGGGTTCCATTGTAGTATTTGTTTGGGTAGTCTTGCATCATTCATTCTTTGTACATATCCGTACCACACCCGTTGTTTTGTTCTTATATCATCCACTAAAGTACATTCACCCACTGTCATAATTTCTCTTATTCTTTGATGAATTCTTTCTCTTTTTGATTTCCCTGCTGTTCTTCTCCAATAGTCCATCTCCGTAGCGGAAAGCATTTTTTCTGTTCTATCCTTGATTGGCCATACTTCTGAGCCGTATGTAATAATACTTTTTACAATGGTGTTATATATAAGCTTTTTGTTATGTTTTGATATACTTTGGTCCCAAATTATTCCATTTAATAAAGTTATTGCTTTTCTTTCTTGTACGTTTCGATCTTTTATAGCTTTGTCTAGTGTTCCGTCAGCTGTAATGTTTAGACCTAAGTATTTATACTCATCACAGGACTGAATTCGCTGCCCGGTATTTAAGATTAGATCTTGTTTCATTCCACAGATACACATATACTCTGTCTTATTGAGATTAACCTCTAGTGCCCACTTATTGTACTCTTCTATTAGTTTTCGTGTCATATATTCGAGGTCGTCATAATCCTGAGCCACTACTACTGTCTTTATGCATACATATTATTTAAAAAAATCCAATATCTTTACATTATAACTTTTGACAAAAAAAAATATAATGGCAATTTAAAAAGTCCCTGACTGTACCATTCTAAATCTAAAGACTTATATTTATTTTACAATGATTTTGCAATACGTCAAAACTTTTCTTTGTTTATTCACGGTCACTTCTTCAGAATTACCCCCCCCCCCCTCCAGATTTTTGGTCCAGAACCGCTGTTGATTAATTGTATTAAGCTTTTTAGTTATACAGGTTGCCTCAAAATCGATGTTTTTTCAGGCATTTTTAGTCTAGATAAAAAAAAAATAAACATGGCAACCCGTTTTTAAAATACGGGGGTTCTTTGTGAAGTTTGCTTATTGGAAGGGAGCTAATTTTTTAATTTATACTTTTTTTTGTTTTGGTTGCTATTTTATAGCTTTTATATATGCAACTGTTAAATTAAGTTCTATCCGGCACTTTTAATTTTTAAGTTATTGCGAAAAGTTTTTTACTTGATTTTTTAATTTATCTTAATATTTTATAATTTAATTTTTTTATAAATTTTAACATTTTTATTTTTTATTTAAATATTTTTCACCCAGTCATCAAATTAAATTATAAAATAAAAATAAACAGGAGTAACTATTTGCCTCAAATAAATTGTTTTGTAATATTCCCTCTTTTGCTACTATGTAACATCGGACTAGAATCCGTAAAATTTGAAAAAAAATTTAAATTAATATTTAAAAAAAAATATTATTTTAGGCTTGTATATTTTTAAATACATAATAAAGCGAAATCAATATTCAAATAAATATATTTCATATTGATAAATTCTTTGCAAAAAGGGAATGTTCAGAAAAATTAAATTATTTACATTTCGGATAAAACTGAGAGTCCGTACGTCAACCCTAAAATGTTAATAGAGCAGATCGCAAAAAAATTAAACTAAACTTACCTAAATGTTTCAAGAAATTACACCGATTATTTTTACCTTCCTAGCCCGCGTAGCAATGGCTAGAGAAGGTATTATTTTCGGGTAGGGGACAATTCGCCGCGGCCGATTCGCCGCGGCCGATTTGCCGCGGGCCGATTTGCCGCGGGGACAATTCGCCGCCGACCGATTCGGGGCGGGGACAATTCGCCGCGAGATTTTTTCTTTTATGTTATTATCATTTTTTATTACAATCAGCGACCTAAAACACCCTAAAGTTCCGAATTTCATGCATATTGGTTCATAAATGGGAAAGTCCGCCATTTTTGACCCGTCATTTTGATTTTTTTTAATTTAAGTTAAAAATAATAATCAGCGACCTGAAAGATCGCAAACTTTCGAGTTTGATGCATATTAATTCATAAATGGGAAAATCCACCATTTTGGATCCGCCATTTTATTTATTTTTCAAAAAAAAAGTTATCAGACAAATAAAAAATATATTATATGAAGTCAAGCTAAATAATAAATGATAATATCATAAAACAATACTATACTTATTTTAAGAAAGCTCATGTATTTTAGCTCACACATATACTACACCATAGTAGTGTGAGTTATGGTGATCCTAATTTTTTCGAGAAAAAAAAAGTTGCTCCGATTTCAAAATTTTTTATATATCTTTGCGTTTCAGATGATTTTGAAACTTTTTTGTTGCGCCGTCTGTCTGTCTGTCTGTATGTCTGTCTATCTGTCTGTCTGTATGTCTGTAACGACCAACACGCATAACTCAAAAACGGCTTGGCCGATTTCAATGAAATTTGGTACCTAGGCTGGGTCTTGGGTCGAGATGGTCTCATTTAAAAATGAACAAAATCCACCAAACATAAACCAAAAAAAGGGTGGGGATAGATTTCAAAAATTAGAGTTTATGTGAAAATATGGCGTGTGTGATATCAAACGAAAGGTAATTGAGTCTGGAGTTAAACAAAATACATTTTAATTTATTTTAAAAAAAGGGTGGGGGTAAATTTTAAAAATTAGAATTTAAGTGAAATAATGGCGTGTGTGATATCAAACGAAAGGTAATTGAGTCCGGAGTTTAACAAAATACCTTTTAGTTTTTGTTTTTTTAAGGGTGGGGGTGGATTTCAAAAATTTGAGTTTAAGTCAAAACATGGCTTGTGTGGTATCAAACAAAAGGTAATTTAGTGTGGAGTTGAATAAAATATATTTCAGTTTTTAGTTATATTAGCTCACACGTACACTATAACTATAGTACCTAGTGTGAGATTAGGGGCCCATATATTGGCAGAGTATTTTAAAAGATGTAAGAATTCACCTCACGGACAATTTTAGACGTTAAAAATTAAGACCGGATATTCCCAAGACCTGTGGCGCATATTGCCAGGGAGGACGAAATCTCTGCTATATATTTCAAAAATGCAAACAGTGCATAATATACCATGGTTTTAGGTCACATCATCTTACGATAAAACATAAACACCAGGATTTACTAAGATCTTAAAACTTAGCAGAAGGAATTTGATAAGAGTCTAAGTACTAGGTCTATAGACTTGACCCCGACCGGTTTGAGTGTATTTTTTTAATACTTACAGGTCCAATAACTGCAAACAGTAGCGGCTGGTGACGTTATAAATTGGAGGGGGGGCAGACATTTATATTGCATGGAAAAGCAGATAAAAAAACTTTCCTCAACAATTTTATTTTAGCGCTTTACAAACAAGCAGCTACTTGGTGTAGTTTTTAGTTTATTTGTTTTTAAAAAAAGCCTATTCGCCCTTCTTTTACATGCGCAAATTGCTTGGATTAGCACCAGTTTCAGACTCATCATGGCCCCGTAGAGTAACCTCAAAAATCCCATAGAACTTTAAACAGTCTATTAACCTACTAAGTATATGTGTATTTTTTGCCACATTTTTATTATGTTCGATAATGTTTTGCCTATAGGCGCTATTCAATTGGCACCTAATATCAGTCTTGGTTAGCATAGAAAATTCTATGTGGTTATTTAAATGAATACCACTTACTTTGTGTCTTTTTAAGTTTTTACTAAAGTGCTTGATATCACACATTACCTTTGCACGCAGGATCACTTCGTGGATTGTTCATAACATGACAAATAAAGCAAAAAAAAAGCATTTCTTTTTTCACAACCGCATAACCAGTTTTTAGCATCGAATAATTTTTTATTAAATTTTCCATTATAAGTTTTTACGGAATACGGCATTACTTACACTAAAATTTTGGTTAATTTTTAGGTCCGGTCTATATGGCCCTAAAGATTTTATTTGTAATCGAACTTCATATGTCAACGTATTTAAACTTGCACAGTTAAATATGTAATCGACGATATTTATTTCCATTTTATAAACAAAAAATAACAAAAACAAATAATGACACGCGACCCGCAAGGCTTTTCATTACTGACAAACTTCACACGTCTTCACTAAGGATAGAACCGGCAACACCAGAAAGGGCAACGAACGTTTCCGCACAACGAATATGGCTGACGTCACCTAAAACACACATTCCTCCCGCTGCCGGCTTGTAATTATTTATGCTAAAAAAGTTCACCCATTTAATCGCTTGTTGTTAACCACAAATAATAAAAAGAACTAGACGGTCATGTCGTGAAGGAAGATTTAACTTTTTTAAAATAAATCAATAAAAAATACTGTTTGTTGTCTAGTTTTGGGAGAGCACCAAGGGCGGATTCAGAGGTGCTTCTCGGGGTGACACTTTAGGTGACTTCTCTGTTGGTAAAAAACGGCTACAAATTCAGGATAATTTATTAATAAAAGTGGTTGTAATTTCGATGATAATAACAATAAACACTTTCATGCGCCGCAAGCAAAAATTTTGAATTTTTATTAGGGAAAACCTTACTTTTTACTCATTTTTTGTATATTCAAACAATTCTCGGGGGGAACAAGTGCCCCTAGTGCCCCCCCCCTGGATCCGCCACTGGTGGGCACTGCCCCGTTGCCCCCTCTGTAGCAGCCGCCACTGACTGCAAAGATTAGGTTTTCACTAATGTGCAATGTGCTTACTATACTTCTCACAAAAATTAAAATTCACTTTAAAAATAAAGAAAAACCAAATAAAATTTTTGTATATGACTGGTTTCCCATTAAAAATAATATTACATTTTAGCTTGACCCCTGAGCGGTCGTTTAATGTTCGAAAAGCTACGGAAATAATCTATGACCGATAAAAAAATTAAATACAAAAATTTTAAAGCTAAATATTATACACGGTGTTTCTCTAACATCGAAACAGAGGAATTTTTGGGTATTTAGAGTGCGTATTTGGAGAAACGCTCGGACACGTCGATTTTGTTTGCAAAAGGGACCCTTTTTTGCTATCTTGAAATATCTTTACAACCGTGTAAAAATTTCGAACATTCATCGATTAGTTTTTGATGGCGATTTCGGCTTCACTGCTCTGAAATCACTCGCGGGTAGAGCGGTAACGTCAAGCCCGGTGCCCACCTACGACTTTATCGTGCGTGCCCGCGCACGCGTCACATGACTGTGATAACATTTCATATTGAGATCATGTGGCGCGTGAGCGGGCACCCACGAGAAAGTCGTAGGTGGGAATCAGGTGTCACGGAATCTCTCTCCGAGCACCCCGGGATTGATCTAATATCGAGCGGGATTGCTCGCCTTCGGAGCAAGGGCGAACATGATTTTTCAAACACCTGATCAAAATTTCGTGGGTTTTGTAACCTGAACAAATAAAAAATAAACCAACAATGGTTTATAATTTTTTTATTAAAATTTTTTTGTTGCATTGTAGTATATGTATGTAAATTTTCTAAATGCAAAACACGGAAAACACCTATAAAAACACACATATACCAAAGGTAGAAACAAATTAATCATATCTAAAAAATGGGGCTTTGTTTTTGTTTTGATCTGAAACGTTGCTCCGTCAAAAGAGATGGAGCAATTCAGAGCACCCGCTCGGAGATTTGCGGGCAATAGTCGAGCACGCAAATCTTTTTTAGGGGACTGCTCTTTTTAAAGTCGAACGCGTGCATCCGTTTCAGAGCAATTTTCGAGCACACTAGGGCAGTTTTCGAGCAAAAGCCGAAATCACTATAAGATATTTGCTTTCAAATTTTGAAATTTAACATGGAATGATAAAATAAAAATTAAATCCGAAAAATAATAAAAATCCTAATTAAATGTTTATTTTATTATTCCATGTTAAATTTGAAAGTGTGAAGGCAATTATCTCAAAAACTAATGGATATATTTTTGAAATTTTTACACGGTTGTAAGGACATTCAAAAGGCCTTTAAAACAAGCTATCGCTAGACATATTTTCCCTATTCCAAACATAGGAGTAAAGTATACCCCTCGAAAGGGGTTCGTGATAAAAAATTCAAGATAGCCAAAAAGTTTCCCCCTCGCAAGCAAAATCGACGTGTTCGAGCGTTTCTCCAAATTCGCACTCTAAATACTCGAAAAAACCTCTGTTTCGATGTTCGTGAAACACCGTGTATATCTAACTAAAAAAACTTATAATTATTTCTGTAGATGCATTATCGTATTAAAATTAAATTTAAATATTGTAAAAAGCGCAAAATATATCAGTATTCTTAACATGTAAAATATAGCGGAGAGCTGATTTTATTTGACATCTTACAGTGGCGTTTATAGGTTTAAATACGGTCAAGTAATAACATGAAGTGTGTTTTACAAATAAAAAAAAACTGAAACATTTTTGCAAAGTAAGAATAAACACGCCATTTTGAAAAATCAAATAGGATTCTATCCGCCATCTTAAATTTCAAGATGGCGAAAAATTTCGATAAGAATGTTTAAAGAGCAATCAATTCTCATTTCATTAAAATCGGTTCAGTAATAACGAATTAAAAAGGAAATGAAGGCAGACAGGATTGGCAATGCAATTGTAGAACAATCTGTAAAACAATGGTTAAAACAAAAATAAATTTTTTGAGAACCACCACACCGATTTTACTAATTTGTACGTCGTTTTATGAGGGAAAAATAGTGATTTCCTATAAACTAAAAAAAAATAAAATATTTTCGAAAAATAAGAATAAATACGACATTTTGAACAATCAAGTATAATTCTTTCCGCCATCTTAAATTTTAAGATGACGATAAATTGTGATCATGATCTTAAAAAGTAATCAATTCTTACCAGGATGTTTTTTATTTCATCCAAATCGGTTTAGTAGTAATGAATTTATAAGGAAATAAATGCAGACATGATTGGCAAGGCAATCGTATAATATGCAAAACAATGGTTGAAACAAAAATAATTTTTTTAGAACCACTGAACCGATTTTTCTGACTCATACCTTGCTGTGCGTGGCAAGAATGCAGCTTTTTCACTAATTTAAAAAAATAGTTAAAACATGTTCGCAACACAAGAATAAACGAGCAATTTTGAAGGGTACAATTAAATTTCGTCCGCCATCTTGAATTTTGAGATGGCGGATAATAAAATATATTTGGTAAAAACTCTGATTAATTTTCTATCAAGTGCAGTTTGTCCCATTAAAATCAATTGTATACTTCAAAAGATATAATAAAAAAAAATCCGTTTTTTTTTGGTCCACTCGGTAGGTCAAAACACACCCAAATAACTCATTTTCGCGTTATCTGAAAAAAAAATTTTTCGTCGAAAACAATGCATTCCATCCATTGCTGCGCGGGCTAGGCAGTGGCGACTCGTGATAGTATAGTTTTTGAGTTCTGCCGATAGGGTGTAAAAAATGCTATTTTTCTACAGTCTCCAGATCATGTGTCTATTATAAAAAGTAAAAAATTGCCAAGTTTGGTTTGGCAAAAATTACAATGCCTAGGAAAAAGTAGCGTTTTTACAAAAGATTTAATTCACATTCACTAACTTAGCATAATATGTACTCACCAATGTTTTGCCTGCACGTATTTTCTTTAGTTTTTCTTCATAAGTAAAGAGAGAGAATTTTTTTACATTAATTAAATTATCCACCACATTCATTGTGACACAATTATACAAAAACAAACAACAAACACGACCATAACCTCCCGCTTATAATAATAATAATAAATAATAATAAATACGTTTATTCAAATTTAAAAGTTTACAAGAATTCTTACAAAGATTTTCAGTTAAATTTAATTATTAATAATAAATAAATATTTAAATATTTACAAATAAATGCAAAAGAAGTCATAAAAGCATAGTCATGCTTGTTGACTTAAAACAAAATTATATCTAAGTAATTTAATTTAATTTAGTTTTTACCTAACATAGTTTAAGTTGATTAGCTCATTACATTTATTTCTGTTGTTCAAAATCCAGTTCCTTACAAGTTTTTTAAATAAAAATAATTTTTGAGTTGTTTGTATATTTGGAGGAAGAGCAATAAATATTCTTGGTCTAACAGAACGTTGAGACACAGTTTTTGATACAAAGCTAAATTCAAAACAATTATTTCTTCTCATTTCATAATTTCAACTTTTTGCCTCAGAATTATTCTACCTTTGTGAATATTTTTCGTTATTTCCAAGCAATAAAGTTGGCGTTTTGTAAATAAATAAATGCGCCCGTAAACACGCAACGCTGAGCTCGCCCGCCCGGAATTGTACTGGAACTGCAAGTTTTGCAGCTCTATTTTTGCCTAGATTTCGCTATCTAAACCCATGAGCAAGTGCGGTGCGGGGCGAAGGAAGGGGTTCCTAGCCGAGCACAGATCTCGTTAGCCGCCCAGCTACGTTGTGTTGCAATTTAGCAGCGCAACAACGCCAATAACTTCATTTGACCGACTGTGAAATGCGACCTTCGGCGACGGCGCGCGGCGTCATACTAAACACACGTACGCGATTTGAAGGCCTACTATACCAACACCGGACCGAAAATATACTGCTATTCCAATAATTTTAGAAATAAAATAATTATATTAGAAAAAAAGCAGCGGCTGAAAAATAGTCAAATAATGTGAAAATTTTGGGGGTTCAGCAGCTCTGCAGCCCTTATTCACTAGCCGCCTCTGGCTAGGATGGTAGAAAGAAAATAAGCAAATTGGCAAATGAGTTCAACTTTCAATCAAAATCTAAACTTTTAGATCTAAACTTTATTAAATATATTGGTGAAAGTTTTCTACATACCGAATAAAATCCGAGGATTTACTATCAACAAGGGTAAATATTTAAGATTTTCCCTAAAAACTTTCACATTAAAAGTAGCAAAAATTAATGATATATTTACATTTTACAAACGTAATAAGTAAAGCTAGTAAAAAAAGATCAACCTGAAATTCAAAATATAATATGTGTGTGTGTTATTCTCTTTACTCCTTTGGGAGGGGATAAAAGTAATTACACCTTTTAACATTTTCTTGCAATCAAGTGCGAAAAAGAAATTTTCCGCAAGAGATCGGAACACTATTTTTCCTTCGAGCGTGCGAGAAACAAAAAAAAAATAAAATAATAAGAAAAATCAGTTGAATTGGCTTGGCCAAGTTAATACCCTGACAATTTCTGGTTCTTGTATTGAGACACCACACATACATACATAGGTGGAAGTTTTTCGAAAATTTGTGTATGTTCCTTGGTGGCTAAATCAGAGAGCGTACAGAACGAGAAATTCCGGGTCCGAGTCCCGACCGAGGACAACTTTTTTCTGATTTTTGTTTCTTTAATTTCACTTGTTGTTTGAGAAAATGTTTAATAACGTGCTGTTCTTTGCACCAGTTCGTGAAAAATCGATATTTGTTTTGATACCTTGCTTTAGATTTTGCAGGAAGAAGATTTTCATCAGAGTCCATCGAGTCCTTTTTACAACTTTTTAGTTTGTATTGTATAGTCGTTGCCATACGGATTCAAAACATTAAAACCTTGATATGGCCGGTTTTTGAAAACTGTTTGATAGTTTGGACAGTTAAGGACACCGGAAAAAGTAATTTTAAGGTACTAATTCTTAAGTTTTTAAAAGTCTACGGAAAATAAGTGCGGAAAAGTACTTTTGCGCACTCAGTGCGGAAAAGCGGAATTTTCAAAACTAAAATACGAGCGGCAAAATGACACTTTCCACACGCTCGTAGAAAAATAATTTTTTAGAGAAAACAGACACCTAAAAAAATTGGTCTATTTTCTATTCAGTTTGTACTTTTATAAAAAATTATTTATTTTAAAGAAATATTATTAGCACTACCTACAAATATAATATTATTGGCGCTTGTCGGATTAATGGACCCGCTTTTTAATATTCTTCATCTGATCCAGAAATCTCTTGCAGAAACACGCTCTAAAAGTGCATCGTACAAGATTTAAAGCTCATGATTTAGATTTTTTTTAGGCCAGAAATACAAAAAACTTGAAGTAAAGTAAAGACTAACGTGCAGTTGGTATTTCCCCCCTCTTTTGGATTAATGTCCAGTGTTCCTACAATTCAATTGAAACCATCGAATAACATCTATGACCGAGATGGGTAAAAAATATCGGACAAATTTTTACCTTCCTAGCCTGAAGCAGTGGCTAGAGAAGGTATTATTTTCGAAAAAAAAATTTTTTTCAGATAACGCCAAAAATGTGTTATTTGGGTGTATTCTGACCTATTTTAGCAATATCGTCGTGAAGTTTGTCTGTCTGTGTGTATGTGTGTGTGTATATATTATTTCTGTCCGTAACATAATAGCTCCTAAACCGCTAAACCGATTTTCATAAAATTTTGTGGTAAAATGGTACTCGACACTCGTTTACTCGAGCTGATTAGATTTTGATCAAAATCAATTAAATCCAACATTTTAATGGAGCATCGTCTTAACATGCGGTTTTCGGAATATAGTAGACATTTTGCTCAATAATAACACTGGTCTGCAAAAAAACAAAAATTCTTGAGCCCTGGAATTATTTCCGCTGATTCTTATGTAAGACTACGCCCTGAATCCAAATATAGCTTGCGTTTTCTTCTACTACCAACCATTTTTGAGGGAGCAGCCCTTTTACCTATTTTTATCATTTTTCGATAATAATAATAATATTATCGACATAAATTTAAATTTTTAAGTATAAAGAGAGTTATTTTAGTTTCAAACAATAATAAATACATGGGAGCACCCAGGGCGGGGCCTTGGGGGCCCGGCCCCCCAAGCCTTAGATTTTTTTACATAATATTCCACATATTTCATAAAAAAAAATACAAAAAATAGCCTAACATTCGACATCATGAGGCTTCGGGCACCCCAAGATATATTCCTGGGTGCGCCACTGATAAATAGGAACTTTCTACCTTCACTTGGTGCTTTCTTTCCTTTTATACCCTGAGGTACAACCCTCTTGTTTCAAAAACCAGCAGTACTCCGCCAACATGCTTGCATTTCACTTCCCTGAAAACCTCTTTTCCAACTAAGCGATGTCCTGATGAAACCGTTACCCGTATTCATCCGAGACTGCTCCTAAATTTTCAGGAAAGAAGTCCAGATTTGAGTGAAGGAAGTGCACTTTAAGGGACATGTTACATCCCATGGCCTTGTACGCTAAGAGCAATTCCTCGAACTGAGCGACATAATCATCACTTTTATGGTTACCGAAAAAGTTCTTACACACCTTTTGGAATGCAAATTAAGCTTGTTTTTCTTTATGATTCAGGTGTTCAATAAACGTCGAATCTTGAAAAAGTTGTCTAATCTGGAGCCCCACAAAAACACCTTCCTTGATTTTAGCCTCACTAAGACGAGGGTATTTAGTATATATATATGAAATATGAATGCGTCGCCTGTTTTGTCCATTGCTTTTACAAACTGTTTGATCAATCTAAGTTTGATGTGCAAAGGCGGCAAGTAAATATTATCTTGTGGGACTAATAAGGATCTTTTTCGCAAAGGCCAGTTCCGTACAATGTAATGTTTGTCCCGTGCTCGGCTGTCTCATTCACAAAGAAAGCAACAATATTTTATTTTTTTATTATAGTTTCTGCATGAGCGTATACAAGGGGGAAGGGGCGGCTTGGGCGCCAAAGCCCCCCCCCCAAGAATCTAAAAATAGATTTTGTTAAAAGTATTTATTTTCCTACTTTTTAATATGTTAATAAATAAAAGTGGAAAAAATTTCCAAGGCCCTCCAAGGCGATTTTTTGTATACACTAGTGGTTTCTGTATATATATACTTTTATATACTAATATGTTGCTTTATACTTAAACGGAAAAATCGACAATGTCCATTTACTATTTATGCGGAACACCCCCCCTCCAAAATGGCTTACCGCGTTGCTACAAATATTAATGTTTGAGAACACTAAACTCTCCAGTCTCTCAGAAATAATGATGTTAAGGCCAAAAAAATCCATTACATCCCACCAAACAAATAAAAGCAGTAAAAATTGATAGGGGGTCTCCCCCGAAAATGGAGGGTGATGGGGAAAAACGGAGTTCATATTTAGATTCAGGAGGTCATTTTACATGAGAATCGGCAAAAATGGTGTCAGGGCCGATTTTCATGCAGACCAGTGTAATTTGTGTCATAACCAAAAACTTTGTAGAAGCTTTAGTTTCCTGTATATTTGCAAAAAACTATTTCTAAGGCTGATGTATTATAGCTTTACTTAAAGTGTGCTAATAGCTAGCTAGAAAGGTATCAGATCCGGCATGGATCCATTTATTTTTAATAATAATCATCAACTTGAATAGAGCAAACTGCATAGGCACGTAGCTAGAAAATTTATTTGTGGGGGTTTAGAATTTCAGAATAAAAACAAAGAATTGTCTTTTTATTAAAACAAAAAACGATTTTGTTTGGAATTTTATATTTTACTGATTTATTTAGCCTTTCGGAGGATTTTGGGGAGATTTGCCCCCCTGGACCACCCCCCATATGCCTAAAACTGCACTTGGCACCCTTCAAATAGGCTCGTTTATTCTTATGGCCGGAAAGTATTTTAGAATGTTTTTTGAATTAGTAAAAAAGCCCTATTTCGACAATACACAAAGGGGAATGAATCATTAAAATCG
Organism: Aspidapion aeneum; assembly: GCA_963576565.1. Taxonomy (NCBI): domain Eukaryota; kingdom Metazoa; phylum Arthropoda; class Insecta; order Coleoptera; family Brentidae; genus Aspidapion; species Aspidapion aeneum. The sequence continues at coordinate 115,000,334 of OY755043.1, forward strand.
GTTCCATGGTTTTCTTTAACCAATGTTTTACCAATTTAATGACGATCCAAGGCCAGGTGCAACAAAACCTGCTGTAACCCAGGAAAACATCGATGCTGTGCGCATGCTCATCACGGAAGATCGACATGTGATATATCGCGAGATTGAAACTTCACTAGATAGTTCAAAGACCTCAATTAAAAAAATATTGCAAAAAGAATTAGGGGTAAGAAAATTAGTTTCCCGCTGGATAGCGTATCTGTTAACCGAAGAACAGAAAGAAGCTAGAGTAAATTGGTGTCAGAAAACTCTTGCCCTTTTGAGACAGGAAACTCGAAAAACGTGTACAGCATTGTCAGTGGTAACGAATTGTGGATTTACTCATATGAACCAGAAAATAAACGTCAGTCGTCTGTTTAGGTGTTTCAGCATGAAGAAAAGCCAAAAGCCAAAAAGATGGTCGCGACATTTGTCGCAAAAGCAGGTCATGTAGCAATAATTCCTTTAAAAGATCAGGACTTACTGCTGATTAATACACCACAATTTTTGTTTGCTGAAAGTTAACGCTGAGCGTCGAAAAAGGAACCTTGAACGACAAATAGATGGAGATATAGAACAAAGAACAAAGCGCCAAATTTCAAGATCCGCTGTCTATTAGAGAAACGCACCTTTTTAGAAGGTCAATCGGGTTAAACTACGCCTAGCGCCATCTAAGTATATTGGAACTAAGTTGTGTATTTGTGCTAGTTCATGGGTTGTTTTCGAATAAAGACCCAAAACTTTGTTTTTATAAATGGTTCTTGGTTCTCTGTTCTATATCTCCATCCAAATCATCCTCCACCAAGACAATGCAAGTTTGCACAAAGCACAGAAAACCATTCAGTTTTTAACCCAACAAAACGTCGAATTGTTGGACCATCCTCCATACAGTCCCGACCTTTTTGTTTAATTTTATAATTTATACTCTTTAGTAATGCTATTCTACTTTATCCAACCTTATTTCACGTTTCTATAATAATGTTGTTTCAGTGTCTATGTTCTCGATAGTTGTGTTAAACACTATATCTAGCTAATTGAATTTTCACTCCGCAAGACGTAATTCTTTGCTAAGCAATTTCCATTCACCTGGGCTTCCATTTGCTTCTTTTAATGCACTCCCGACTGCCGTAATTCCTGTTTTGTCTTAGTCGCAGCAGGATCTTGCAGGAAAGTTTCCCATCCTCCGCGAGACAATATAAATAAGTATCTAACTGAAAGATTTATTTTAAAACTAGTAAAGACAACTTTCAAACTGTATTGTATTGTGGTTAAATATTTCATTTCGGAATAAAAGATATTTGTATTGTTTTAAGAGTGTCCGATATACTGCGTGTCCCAGATAAAATTAAAAAGATAGATTAGGATTTCGGAAACGGTAAAATATACAACTTCGATTTCTGGCTAGGTACTTGGTTGTTTGTGTTTGTTTGAGAGTACTTTAACCTTGCTAAAACTTTGCGAAACTGGGCGATTGATCCTAATTGGATGGCAAAGTCCCAGTATAAAAAAAAAATTGGAAAAAAAGTTGCGCTATTCCAAGCTTAATCCGATGCTGCTCTATCAAAATTAAAAATATCTACAGTAGTTTTTAAAATATCGAGCAAGTCACTCATAAGTAAGCTACAATATCTTCTGGTGGTCGCAGTAGAAGTATTACAAAGCCAACTAACATATGAATCAAACTTAATTATTTTCATCAGACCCAACATTCGGAACAATAACTGACCCACCCAATAAGTGATATTCGGTGATTGGTACATATCAAAAAGCATTCTTACTAATCCCAACTATGAATCAAGTTGCGTATACTATGGTTTATACATTCCGGATAATCAGGTTTCATGGATAAATGTGTCGAATACAAGGGAGGGAATTAAGTTTCTATTTCGCGTAGAGCGAGTGCGACAAAGCTTTTGTTATGTTAAACAGATATTTTGTTCACGTTGGGGCTTTTAGCTTAGCAGGCCGTAGCGCCGACTGCGAGCATTTGGACAACTCGGAAAAAGTTAAAATCTTGCGAGACTCAAAGTTTTCTGTCAAGTGGGGGGGGGGGATGAACAATACACCGGACAAAATGTTTTTCGTTATTATAACTCATAAGCTTTACCACTAGAATTATATTTTTCTTTACCTTCTGAAAACCAAATTTGACACTTCAAAGATGCTCGGTTATTCTTATGGTCCTGATTTTTTTTACTCTACAAAGTATAAATTATTTAAATCGATTTCAACGAAATAAAAAGCATCATATTGTCACGAGGGGGTTTTATCGCGACGTAACCCAGTTTAAGTTGGGGTTTATGCTTTTATTTAACAATACTTATAATTACTACTTACATTAAATACATCTTGCTCTCAAAATTCGTATCCCCTAGATACGCTTATCCTCTAGATACGCTCGACTTCTGACTACTACTTGTCTTCACTGTTAATTTGTACGTCTGGGACGTTATGTTCTCAGCTTACAACTAACTGCTAAAGTGTTTTTGAGATGCTTTTATTAAAAACCGTTTGCCATTGATAGGATATCGAGATGTGTTTTGTTTTCTGTAAATACATCATCGATGACCGGTCAATCGCTTATGGTTTTTATTCTGTATACAGTTTATTACACGTTTTAATACAAATTGAACTATATACAGAGGTTGATTGTTTAGGGTTAATGTGCACTTATATCAATTGCTCTTTAAAGATCACAATTAAAGAAATAAAGGAAGCGGACAGAATAAAGCTTGTCATCTTAAAGCGGCTGGTTTATTTCTACGTTTTAAAAAACTTTTCAAGTTTTTATAAATTCTTGAAAAGCTCTATCTCCGCTGCGCACAGCTAGGTATAAATCATTAAAATCGGTTAAGTGATTGGTTCTTTAAATAGATAAATATAAATAATTTTGCAACCATTGTTTTACATATTATAGGAATGCCTTGATAATATTTTCTGAATTCATTTATTTATTTATGAATTCATTATTACACAGATTTTAATTAAATAAAACGAAATAAATTAATTAGATTTGGCAGCGTTAGAGTTTAGCAAAATAAGTTAAAATGGGATATTACCGGCCCAGTTAAGGAAGTTTTCTATTTACCCGCTTAGATTAGTGTAGACGATTCATACTTTGTTCAAATTTATTATTTTATGCGGTAACTTAACACTTCTATACTGGCTTCTACTGTAACAGATACCAGCATCTCCAATTTTATCTTACCTTTACCACCGTTTGATAACTACCCCCAAACTTTACTTTATTTTTTCCATGCTTGTAATATCTACAAAAACTCGTATAGTAGCAAGGCAAAAATTTAATAAAAATTATTTTGAAAAAGACGATGGCAAAAATAATCAAGAAAATGTCCGGGTGCCCGGATTCTCGAGCGGCCCTGTAAACTTGGAGACTAATTTTTAAAAGCAAATTCGTCGAAGAGTATGTTTCGTGTATATATGAAAATTAGATAACGGGATAAAGGCTAAAAGTAGCTTATAAGCACAAATTTAATTTACAATGCTGTAGAAAAACAACGAGGGTACCTAAAAGCTAATTTATTTTATAATATTTTCGTTTTGTAAGTGGGTATTCTTGAGTCAAACTGGTAATAAATTCGATGTAGGAGGATCCACGCAGCAATATGGACCAAAACTCAATAGCGAATTTTTGGAACGATTAGAATTTTGACCACTTCAACAGCCGTAGTGGTATGATCAAAGGAATGTCCCATGTGGTTTTTCCTAAAGTATTCAAAAATCTGCCCCAGCTGTCCATTCAGGACCACCCAGCGAACGCTCACATGAAATCCCAAACGTTTACAAATCGACCTGTCTAGTTAGTGCACTTAGTCTGAATTTCCACCTATTTTTATTCTAAGGGTGTGTTTAGGTATAGTTTGTTTTTTATTTATTTTAGCGGTTACGTCATGACCTTTTTACATTAGTGTAAAAGATAAAATGCCAATAACGAACCGCCATTATAAAAGAAACCGACTATATGTATTTAATTAAAAACCTGGGCAGTCGAATTATAAAGTTAAAATTACAGACACGCTTCAACCATTGGTTTAAATCTGTCTTCAACACGTTGTACTATGCACTTTCTACCATTTGCGTTACGTACGTTAAGTTATAGAAATAACAGAAATATGAAATGTCTAAGGTTGACCCTAGGTAGATTTGAAATAATTAAAATAAAGGATATGAACGGCATAGAAAGTAACGTTAGAGAGGATATTATAATTATCACACAACTATTCTATACAAAATTAAACCAAACAAAAAGGAAATGAGAAAACATAAAGAAACTCCAAACAAAAATAAAGAACATAAACTCAGAGATACAACCTGAAGTAATCAAAGCAGAAATAAAGAGAGCATTAAAGAAAATGAAAAATAACAAATGAAAAGACGAAGTAGGGTGGTAAAGCCCGTCATTTTCTTCTGAATAAAATACTAAAATAATAAATAATCCCAAGCAACTCGGAAAAATCCATAACCATTTTTCTGCACAAGAAAGGCGGTAGAGCATCGACCCAAAACACTTCTCAATGTGCTAACAACAGAATTTGATGGATATCAATCAAGAACAAGCAGGCTTTGGAAAAAGTTTTAGTGCAGTTAGCTACGAAAATCCTAGAAGAACGAGCGAATACAACAAACCACTATATATACATTGCATTTATAGACTAGAAAAACTTTCGATAGCATTGAGCACTGGGCAGTAAAAGCATCTTTGATTAATAGCCAAATGGCCAGTATCTATAATGAAGCAACCACATCAATCAAAATCCAATAAGGAACCAAGCCAATACCATGAGAAGAGGTGATAGAGAGGGTGAAACAATATCTCCTGAACTATTTAGCCAGGCCCTGGAAGATATTTTCAAAAACTTAGGTTGGGAAGAAATAGGAAAGTAAGCGGACAATACTTGAACCACCCAAGTTATGCTGATGATATCGCCTTAACAACAGATAAGAAAGAAGAACTGATAAAAATGCTAAAAGAATTGAGTATTAAATACACTAAAACTAAAATGATAACAAACACAGATAATGATATCACGATTAGGATAAACCAAGAAAAAATAGAACTAGTAGAGGAATATATATACCTGGGACAAATTAATACACTAAAAAATGAAAACCGAACAGGTGAAATCAAGAGAAGAGTAAGTTTGGCTTGGGCAGCATTCGGTAAATTTAGCTACATATTAAAAAAATATATATATCCTCAGTACCTCAAAACGAAAGTGTATAACCAATGTATCCTTCCTGTATTTACCTATGGATCCCAGACCTGGACACTTATAAAATCAGACTTGGATAAAATAACAAAAGCCCAAAATTCAACGGAAACACAAATGTTACCTGTAAAGCTAACAGATAGAAATAGGAATAAATGGAAAAAAATAAAACAAAAGTTAGGAATATTAAAAAAGAAGTAGCAAAATTAAAATAAGAAATTGTCGGTCATAATATCAGACAGAAAGACGATCAATGGAACAAATGTATTGTAAACTGAAGATCTTCAGAAAATAAAAGTACAAGGGAAGACTTCGAATAAGATGGACAAACGATTAGTCCCTAGTAGATACAATACACCTTTGTTTTGTGAGGTGGGGTTAATTTACCGTCTGCTATTGGTCCAAATATTTTGGTTGTTTTCTATTCGTCCAAAAATTTTGAAGTTAGGTGACGTCATTTTTTTTTAATAGCGATTATTGGCAAAATCGGCGATAAACTAACCTATAATTGATAGGAAGGTTGTAATACGTTTGCGATCAATTGAAGGTAAGGTTAACACCGATGTAAAAAATCAACGTCACCTAGTCTCAAAATATTTGGACCTCTAGGGAACAGTCAAAATATTTCTACGAATAACAGAGGGTGCCAATAGGTTAAATTACCCGCTCCCGTGTCAAGTAAGCGCGGAGTAAATTATATGTTTAATATTAATTATTATTAATTAAGTCATTCGAAATCACCATACTTTCTAACAAAGTGCTTGTCTTTACATTAACCAATCCTGGGCTTAAACAATTTTTTGTATTATATTTAACAAGCCAGAGAGGCTATTCTTTCTTTTTTAACTGTAACATCTTTGATCTTTTTTCCCAGAATATTAAAAAAAGAATAAATGATTTTAATATTAAACACCAACAGCTTTAAAAAAGTTATCTTTTTCTTTTGTGACTAAAATTGAAGCTTTGTTCACGTGTAATAGCCCAAAACACGGAAAATTATTAAAAAAGTTTTTTCATTCTTCTCATTATATCCTTAAGGCATTTTTTATAAAGAAAGCGGTATTTTAAAAGCCAGTCACTTTTAAAAAGTTTTTAGAGAATTTTAACAAAAACTGTTTTGAATATTAACGCTGAATGACTGTTAATTTTTTCAAATAAGGATGCTCTAAGTGCCCCTAGCTTTAAACGACAAACCTGTCAAATAAACCTCCACTCTCCTCATTCAGTTATAAATTTTTTTTTTGAATATGGTCACATAATTAACGGGGCCATTTTTGGTGGCGCGAATACATTCTTTAATATAGTGCAGAAGCATAAGTCAGACTCCTAACCGCGGTAATCAATCTAACTATTGTTCCGCGGTTCGCGTAAATACATTGTTCAGTATGATACAAATACTACAGACTACACTACATCAGTGCGAAATCACCAAAGGCTAGAGCAAGTCATGCTACTGATTTAAAAATAGCAGAGCCCTTCGCTGTATCGCACTAAGAAATGAAATAATAAAATGTGCATATTAAAAATACATTATACGAGGTCTGATCAAATAATACGGTGATTAATTTTATTACCAACAAAAAAATAAGTTTACATGGAAATGAAATTAATCTCCTTTAAAGTGCTGTTCTTGACTAGATATATAGTTATCTCAACGTTGAATCTATGGCTAGAAACATTTTTGGAAGGCTTCTTTCGGAAAGGCGTTCAGCTGCTCTTTTGTGGTCATTTAAATGTCAGAAATGGTCTCAAAAACTTTTACTGTTATCACAGTGTTTGTTTTAAGGAAGAGACAGGAATGGCATGAATCTTGGTTCCCAGCCAAAAACTCGCGAATCAGAAGCGATGTGTGGCACGGCGCATTGTCGTGATGAAGAAGGAAGCCATTAGCCCATTTTTCTGGTCTCTTTCTTCGTATATCGTTTTGCAAACGTTGCAGTACGCCTTTGTAAAATTCGAAATTTATAGTTGGAACGAACACTTTTCGCACTATGCTCTCAATTTCAATTGACGTGCCTTTTTAGGGCGAGGGGAGTTAGTGGTTTTTTATTGGGAACTCTGCATTTTTGTCCACAGATCCAACTTTCATCTCTAGGTACAATTTCGGCCAAGAAGTCCGGATCTGCTTGAAGACGATCCTTTAATTCCATGCACACTGAAACACGATTTCCCTTCCGTTTGGCAGTTTAAAGCCTGGAAACAAATTTTCCACTCACTTTTTATCGGTTAAAATACTTTTGATAGACCCGTAAGATTTGTTAACTTCTTCTGCAAGCTCTCGAATAGTTATTCGTCTATTTGCGCGAACAATTTCTGCCACTTTCTGCACGTTTTCGTTTGTTTTTAAGGTCGATGGACGTCCCGACGGTTGCTCGCCTGCAACCGACTCATTTTCGTTTTTAAATCTCTCATACCACTTATAAACAATCTTTAGAGTTACCACATTATCGCCATACACCGATTTTAACATTTCATAAGCTTTTTTGGCACATTTTTGCAACCTAAAGCAAAACTTTTGTTGTTCGAAATCTATAATGCGTGAGAGACGTGACACGACCTCACTCTAGCGGCTCTGGAGAGTGACGAACAAGTCAGACTGTGTTCAAATCTGACACAGAATGCCAAACTCCTTATAAGGGAGGCGAAACGTGGTATTTGTCGGGACGACGGGAACTGGGAAGATGAGATGACTTTAGTCATCTGAAGCATTGATGTGTCCTACATCATACATTAGTAAAAGATCAATTAAATCTGGTTGAAGCAGCAAGAATTGCAGAAGTTCAAAAGAGAGGCAAATATAGAGAACTAACCGATAGATATATTTTTGTGCCTTTTTGTGTTGAGACCTTGGGTCCGTGGGGAGATGAAGCAAAAAAACTCATTAACAAGATTAGTATTAAAATAAAACACCGAAAAGTAAAAATTTTCGTCTCCCAACGGATAAGTTTGACTATCCAAAAAGGGAAACGCGACTTCTATACTCATAAGCATCACACCTGGGCTTGGTTTAAAAGAAATTTTTATTTATAATTTTTATTATTTATTTTATTATGTTTTGTTTACTTTTTATTACTGTATTACGCTGTTATTTTAAGTTATTTAATATAAACGAATAAATAAATAATAGTAATAAATGTTTTGTGTTTACGAACAGAAGACGAAACAAATCGTAAAAACAATGACTAAGGTTTTTTCAGTAAAAACGTATCTTTAGAGCTTATTTAAATACGATTAAGAATAGTTTAAAAATTACCTTTTATTACATAATATGGATGGCAACATGTTGCATGATCTCGAATTAATGTATTCCTTTGAGCCACTGAAGTTACGAAAATGATAAAAATCTAAATTTTAAATTCAAAATTAGCAAATCTCTGGCAGAAACGCGACCACGATACGGGGCGAAATTTCAATTAAATATTTAAATCTGTGGATTTAATTAAATTGGTATTACGAGTTTTGTCACAAAATAGCCTGATACTAATCAGAAAAGGCATTGCTGCTTTCGGTTTTGTAATTTTAAACAGCTTAAATCCATTTCCCAATTATCATTTTAGTCTCCTTAATCAATGATAAATATTATCGTGTCGTCCTAAAGTGCTCTATAAATTAATAATTAGCCAAGAGAAATTACGTCGGCCTATTTGTATAATATCCTAATCCACATAAACAAGAGCTTGAGCTGGCATGCTTTTGAAACAGTTTTATATAAAAAAACTTCTGTTTTCTTCTTTAAAACTGTAATCACAAGACGAAAAGCGTAATATTTCGTATTTCCTTTTTTAGTTTTAGATAACAATTTATATAATTTGATAATAAAATTGATTATAGAACTTAACTTGACTTCTATACAACAAATAATGAAATAAAAAGCAAAACTTTTGTGAATAACTTTCATTTGTAAAATACGGGAGAAAATGTTTATATTTATTTTTAATTTTGAAATAAAATAAATAGACCCCACCCTAGCTTGTTCCATCTGCAATATGCTGGAAAACGAGACTATTTACCACCTCCTATTTTCTTGTCCTATGCATAGACCCTATCGGACTGGCTTGTTTCTCAATGCAGTCACTTTCGTCCAAACATTGGACAATCTTGATGTTCAAACATCAAAACAGATTGCACATGCTATTATAGGAATAATCTAATTGGTGAATAGTGTAACAGGGGCCTTTGTATATGACAGTGGTACTGTCAAATAAAGTGGTCAAGGCTTAAATGTTGTTAGCTACCAAATTTGCAACAACTTAAAAATAGTAAATTAAAAGATTAAATATGATACTGATTGACTTATTTAACTCTCGAAAGGGAATTTGACGGTTCTTGAAGGAAGTGCGCTATAGGTGTTTTTCTCAATTAAATAATCAATGTAGGAAATATATACATACCTGTTCGATTGTTCTTCATCTTCTTTTTCTTCATACACTAGACCTTATCACTGCTTATGTACTAAACTTTATTTGACTCAATTATTTGATTATAATTTTTCTCTTTTTGAGATTGGTTGCAACCATTTTTATCTTAATATTTTACACTTTCTATTTACCTTTTTATAGGTATATTTTAAATAAATTATTATTTTATAAAATTCATTATGTAAAAATGTTTTTATAAACTAATTAATTCAGATGGTACCTGTTATAGTATGGTATTTAAGGTAAGAAAATTATAAAATTATAAACAAAATGTTTGGCAACAAGAAAGTATTATTTAAAAAAGTAATTTGATGGTTAATTAAAACAGTGATAAACTGGTATAAACGATAACGCAATTCAGAAATAAATGATGGTAAATAATTAATAAAATATGTAATAAAAGATAGAAATTGAGTTATACTAAGAATTAAATAAAAGATATTTATTCAAAGGAAAAGAATTTTCCCCTGAATAAATCTCCATTTTAAGAAAGAAGTTGACCCAAAAAAACCCAACTAAACTCTGTCCTCCGACCCGTAAAGAAATTTCTAGGTACTCTACCCCTAAGTCCCTTCCACTTCTCTTTGGTGCGATCAGAGACAGAAAACTATGATATAGAAAAGGATAGCACCAAAGTAAGCACGACAGGACTTTTAAATTCCTTCACAAGCGTTGGAACATGACTTTTTTGTTTATCCAGTTTCACAATTTAATTAAGTTGATATAAGATAAAGGCCCTAAGAACGAACTGGCCCTATACATTTAAAAACTAACCACAGTCAGAAAGCTCGCTTGAAAACTAACTGTTTTTATGTTGCCATTTTCTCAATAAATGTCTTAAAGTTAGTTACAATGCAAAACATACTAATTAATGCTTGTTAACTGAGAAAATGTTCCAATACGTATATAGAGTGCCAAATAACAAAATGTTAATAAGGCTTGCCAATGACAGTTGTTGTTTTTAAATATGACAAGTTAAGTTAAAACGAAGACCCTGGCAAAACGGGTATGGTATATTATGTATAACTATAATCTTAAATAATACTTATATGGTTGCTTTAACATATGTCTGAATAGAGCTTTTTAGGTCTAGACCAGCGATAACATAGACCGTCATAAATTAAAAATAATTACTTCCAGATATATTTTCTCTAGGTTTTTGGTTTCACTGAGAAAATAAATCAAGAAACCGTTAATATTTGAATTGCTTTTAAGAAATAAGTGGACAAATATATTAAAATAAATATTAAATAAATTAAAGCAAATCTGCAAAAACCGTATTGTTACAATAGAAAAGACCGGGCTCTTTTCTTTCCCCCCTATCCCAAATTCTTTCACTAGGTAGTCAACCTACCAAGCCTTACCAATTTATTTAATTTTTTATAGTTTTTTTTAACCTGCCATTCTTCATTACCAAATTCGCTTTTTGGTTTTTCATAGGCAAATATGTTTTAGGGTAAAATTAAATTAGTTTTACTAGATACGTAGGAATCCTTGTAATAAGATTATAATTCTTTGGATACAATAAAGAAAGTAAGTAAGTAAGTAATTTTAAAATAGTATATTATGTTCTCAAATAACAAATAACAAATTGCAAATAATGCAAGGACCTAAAACCATAAACAACAAATAAAATTAAAGAAAGAAAAATTATAAAAAGTTTGTATTCGGCCGGGACTCGAACCCGGAATCTCTAGCTCTGCACGCAAACGCTCTTACATTAAGCCACCAAAGACCATACATAAATTTTCGGAAAACTTCTACTCATGTATGTGTGTCTTAATACAAGAACGAGAAACTCTCAGGGTATTAACTCGACCAAGCCACTCAACTGACTTCTATAAATCTTCTTTTAAACTGTCAAAGGTATGAAAGGATACTTTACGTCTAATTTGAGTTTTAAAATTAAAATTTAAAGAAAATAATAAAACTTGTATTGTAACTAGATAATTATAAAAAAAAAATTAGTAAAACTAGTATGTTTGATAAAAAAACTGAAATCCACAGTTTTAATCCCCTGAATAAAAATACAGAATCAACTTAAAAATATTTAAAATACATTTTTGAGTTAAGGGTATGAAGTACTACAAAAATATCAAAATTATAAATAATCCGTGATATACTAGCAACAACTCTGTATGGTTTTGAAAAGAATAATCCTTATATTCTGTGGCCTATTTAAGTTTTTCCGGAGGAAAAATTTCAATATGGCATTTTACACCTTTGTGATTTTCAATTATTTCTCGCGATTTCTGGTAATTTAAAATAATGGAAATCGCAAAAAGTAAAATAGCAACTTAAAGCAGTGAAATGTAAAATAGCTTTTATTCATTTACATTCGGACTAAAAACTTTATATTGATTTTATTGAGTAAAAAACGGACGGAAGATTCTTGATGTTGATATTAGAGTGCTTTTGTTTGCGAAATTTGTAACTATAATTGTAGTTATCTTTATTGTGAGTCAGTCCCAGTAGCAACCTGTCACACTATTAGGTACATATTACAACGCCTGATAGACATTTTGTTGTTGTTGTAATCTAATTTTTGTTGTGTTTATTACTAAGGGTGCACATCATGCTATCTGGAAGTGCTGTCACATTGCAGAGCCAGTTGAACATCTTAGGAGTCACTGCAGAGACCAATATGTCTTGGCACAGTCACGTGACAGATATAGCTAAAAGGGCGTCCCAAAAGCTTGGGGTGCTATTTCGTACAAGACATCTGTATACACCAAGCCAACTGCGGACACTCTACAAAGCCCAGATTCGAACTATGGAGTACTACTCACGTATATGGAGTGCGGCATCCAAACATACTTTAATGCTTTTGAACACCGTGCAAAAACGAGCTATCAAGCAAATCAATGACACCGCACTTACCCGTAGCTTGGATAGTCTCGAACATCGAAGAACTGTGGGCGATCTATCTCTCTTCGACAGTTATTATCACGGAAAATGCTCTGAAGAGTTGGCACGTATGAACCCCCCGGGAGCAGCACCTACTAGGCGAACACGTCAAACAGACGGTAACCATCAATTTACTGTCAAAATAGAACCAAGAACTTCATTATATCAGAATTCATATCTCTGGAGAACAGCATCGCTGTGGAACGGACTCTCTGCAACAGTTTTCCCTGCAGGTTACAACCTAAACCGTTTCAAAACCAACATACACCAACATTTCCGCGCACTTGCCGCTTATCGAGCGTGATAGGGATCTCCTTCCGAGTGCGCATAACCGAAAAAAAAAACAACTTTACATTTATTTACCCTTATAGAATATCACCAAGTCCGTTGATTAGGGAGAAGTTGCGTTAGTGTTATTGTTATTTTGTACCGTTAACCATCAAATTATTTTAAACAAATCTATATCTTAGTTTTATTCAAATACGTTATAGCATAAATATATGTTCAAAGAATCGAAAAGTGAAGCGCTCATAGCTGGCTTTGGAAACAATGGCAAATTTAAATTCGCGGACGCGAATTTTCAAGTACGCATGCGTGTGTTTTGTCATGTAGAACAGCTGCTATGTGGGTGGAGGCCATCTTGCTGTTTTGCGGTGTTTTGCGTTTGTCGTGTAAAATTATGTTTTTTTTTTCTGTGAAAATTTGGAAATAATTCACGTAAAACATTTGCGGTTTGTGGGAAAATGTCCGGAAGAAGTAAGGGAGTGCCATTCCATAGGTAACTACTTTATTACGTATTTTTGTTTATAATTAGTTATTAAAGTTCAGAGTGGTTTATAGATGACATTAAACACTTCATGGTGTCCACAATAAATCTGTACAATTATTAGTTTTATAAAAACTACAATTTAATAAATTTTCACCCAATCAACTAGTTTTGAGAAACAAATAATAGACATAACTGGGGCTCCCTGGTGGTCCAGAAAGGAGAGTTGTCTGGAATTTAACGGTGTTAGGTGTGGACTGTAAAGTTAAGGGAATAAGGTCATAGGCTAAGCTGGTACAAGGGATTCTGAAATGGTCTAGTTTACCTTCTAGGTTAGTGTAGCAATAAACAAATGTATGTAAGGTAAAAATAATGCATTTTCACTTACCATTTTTATACAGGAAGTGGAACTCATGGGAGGACGCGCTGTTAAAACGTATTTTTTGCACCCCACATTCATGTGGTAGGAGAGTCGCTAACACGCGTGTATTCTGGTTCGAAGACGAAACGGTTCTCTGGTGCTGCAGCAGGTATCGCTACTGCGTTCGTTCTCCCACATGTCGCCCAGTGGCGTCGTTAATCCATAGGCGTAGGAGAAAAGGGATAAGTAGGAGGGAATGAGATTACGAAGGTCCATATTAAAGGAACTAGGAACCTTAGTAATTCAAAATGCATTTTATGTAAAGTAAATTAATTATAGCAAATTGTAATATTTGCCTTTAAAACCGCGGGAGTTTCAAATGCAAATAACCCAGTAATTTTAAGTACTTAATTAGTTAATTAATACTAAATAAACAAAAAATAGAAAATGCTCTAGTGAATCACCAAATAGCCTAATTCGAACCAATTTGGTAAATTATAGTAAAAAGAACATATTTACAAAAAGGAAGGCGGGACGAACCATTTCCCACCCCCCTGAGAATGCCCAGGGGCATTTCAGAGAGTTTAATTTGTAGGCAGGGCGCATAGTTTTACCAAAGGCCGTTTGTAGGTACCTTTAGTAGTCTTTACAATAGCAACCCGTGGAACATTATCAGAACCTTTAATAAGGTCTTCAATGCGGCCTAGGGGCCAATCCAATGGAGTGGAATTTTCATCTTTGATCAGTACCATAGTACCAATATCAATGGAAGCAAGAGGTTGGTGCCATTTGGCTCGCTGTTGCAAAGTGTGCAAATATTCGCGATGCCAGCGAATCCAAAAATCGCGGTGCATTCTTTGCAACAGTTGCCACCTGGACAGCCTGTTTAACGCAATATCGCAGTAGTTTGGATCGGGTATTGTACCTGGAGGCCTCAAATTTAAAAAATTATTAGGAGTCAAGACCGCCAGATCAGTAGGATCGGTGCTTAAGGCACATAAAGGACGTGAGTTCATTATGGCTTCAACTTGGGTTAAAACCGTATTTAATTCCTCATAGGTGAATATTTGATTTCCAACTACCCTGTGAAGATGAGTCTTTAAAGATTTAATGTTTGATTCCCAAATGCCTCCCATGTGGGGAGCAGCAGGTGGGTTAAAAGACCAAACTATACCTTCCCCCTTCACGCAATCAGAAAAAATCTGTCGCAAGTATTTTTCAGAGGCCACGAAGTTGGTCCCGCAGTCTGAAGAGATCTTTGAGCATAGTCCTCTTCTAGCTATGAAGCGGCGCAGAGCAGCCAGAAAGGCTTCTGATGTCATATCAGAGACTAACTCTAAATGCACGGCTTTAACAGCGCAACAGATAAATAAACAGACATATGCTTTCATGGTTTTTGCACCTCTGGTCCGACCAAGAGTAATCGTGAACGGACCACAAAAATCTATACCTACATTTTCGAACACCTTTGCTTCGGAAACTCTAAATTTCGGTAGGTTACCCATAGGGGGTTGAAGGGAGTTAGGTTTAGTTTTCCAGCAAGTATGGCAAGAACTTAAAACTTTTCTCACTACCTTTTTAGCAGACAATACCCAGAAGTTTTGCATTAGTAAAAAAGTTGTGGTCTGTATACCACAATGAAGATTGCTGCGATGCAAATCTAAAATCAGTAATTCAGTGAATTTTGCACTAGAAGGCAAAAGAATTGGAAATTTTTTATCGTATGATAAATTTGAATGGCATAAACGGCCTCCAACACGAAGCAAATCGTAGCTTTCATTATGCAAAAATGGACATAATTTTTGAAAAGCTTTTGGAAGCTGTTTCTTATCTTTTAGTAATTCAATTTCTTTTTGGAAAGAAAAAGATTGTACGCATTTCGAAATAAAAAGTAAGCTTTTGTAGTAATCCTGATTTGTAAGGTAATCAGTAGCAAAATTGTATGAGGGATTTTTAAACTTTTGTAACCCTCGCAAAAAGTAAGCAACTATTCTCTTAATTTTAAAAAGAGAACTGTATTTTTCAAACAAGTTGTTTACATAATATTCAACTGTTTGTTCGCAAGTAAAAACGTTAAAAATATTTTTTCGCTGTTCTTCCAAAACTGCATTCCCATCGTAAGTAACTGTCATAAAATCCCAAGTATTTGTAGGTTGGTTTAGAAAAGAAGGCCCTTCTAACCAAAAATAAAATCTTTGTAAATCAGAGGGATACATTTCCCTAGTACCGCAGTCAGCAGGATTTTGTTCAGTAGGAACATAATGCCAAAACTCAGGGCTAATTCTTCCTTGTATATAGGCAGTTCTATTCGAAACAAATGTTTTAAATTTGTGAGGAGATCCCTGAATCCAAGATAAGGTCACTGTGCTATCAGTAAAAGCAAGAATTTTATCAAATTTAATTTTTTCCGAGAACGTTTCTAGTAAAAAATCCATTAATTTAGCCAACAAAACAGCTCCTAAAAGCTCTAGTCTTGGTAAAGTTAGTTTACGACGCAACGGTGCGACTCTAGATTTACTACAAACAAAAAAAACTTTAATGTTTCCATCAGAATAAAAAATTCGAATATAAGCAACAGCACAATAGGCCCGTTCTGAACTATCGCAAAATCCTACTAGCTGGATTTGACTAGCATTAGGCAAAATTATTTGACGAGGAATTTTAACAGAATGCAAAAACTTTAATTCATTTTTAAATTTTTCCCATTTAAAAACAATTTCCGGACTGACAGGGTCGTCCCAGTTTAAGTCTTCTGCCCAGCAGTATTGAACAATTAATTTTAAAATAAAAACTATTGGCGCCAAAAAAGACAGAGGGTCGTAAATGCGGGCCAAATTACTTAAAATTGTTCTTTTAGTGCATGTTTGGAGAGAACAGTCGAAAGTATAAAAAAATTCATCAGTATGAGGGTTCCAATTTAAACCGAGAATTTTCAAAGTTGAATTTTCAGCATCTAAATCGAGAGAAAGAGCCTTCATCGAAATGTGTGACTCAGGAAGATCGGATAGTAACTCGGGACAATTGCTCGCCCATTTACGCAATTCGAATCCACCTCGGCTAAGTAGCTCGATTAATTGATTTTTCATCTCAGTGGCCTTAAAAAAGTCATCACTTCCCGAAATCACATCATCGACAAAAACTGCCTCCTCAATGATTTTTGAGGCAAGAGGAAGGTCCTCATGCTCTCTAGCAAGTTGCAGCAAAGTTCTGATAGCCAAAAAGGGGCTACAAGAGACCCCGAATAAAACTCTATTTATTTCGAAGTCTTGAATAGGCTGGTTAGGATCAAACCTCCAAACTATTCTTTGAAAATTAGTTTGACTAGGGTCAACTAAAATCATCCTGTACATTTGACGGATGTCGCAACAAAAGCAAAATTTATGCAAACGATAAAGTAATAAAATTTTTTGTAAGTCCCTTTGTAAAGGGGGCCCAGTATAAACAGCGTTGTTGAGCGAGATTTTGCCAGGGGCGTGCATGCTCGCATCAAAAACCACCCTCAGGGGGGTGCTAGTAGAATCTTTTTTAAACACCGCATGGTGTGCAATATAAAAATGATTTGAAATTTCGGTCGGCAAAGGTGCAGAAACCGGTTGCATATGATTATTATCTAAATAATCTTGTAAAACAGAGCTGTAGGCAGCATAAAAATCAGGGTTTTGTAGCAATTTCTTCTCAAGGGAGAAAAAACGACGTACGGCAATGGATCGAGTGTCGCCAAAATCTGGAGCAGTAACTTTAAATGGTAAAGATACAATATATCTCCCCTCCTCATTTTTTGAGGTAGTTTTCAAAAAATAATTTTCGCAAAACTCATCTTCGGGGTCAATGGCCTTGACATTAGGTATGTCATCTATTTGCCAAAATCGTTGTAGATTTTTATCTAAATTGACAAAAGAATCGTTCATTGACGTAGTAAAAAATGTTTTAATTTGATTTGTAGTTGAAGGTGAAAGTGAAAGATTGCCCATTATTCCCCAACCAAAAATAGTATTAATGCAGACGGGGTTGTTGGGTCCCGTAGACAAACGACCATCTAGCAAAATGTAAGGGTACACATCGCCGCCCAACAATAAATCAATTTTATCGCTTTTATTAAAGCCTGGGTCAGCTAGTTCTAAGTTGGCGAGAAAAGGAAAACTTTTAATCGAAAATGAGGAATGAGGTAAATCACTACAAATTTTATCGAGTATTATCGCATCAAAATTAAAAACAAAATTATTATCACGCAAAGAGGATATATTGCAATTAATTCCAGATTTTGCCGAAGTTGTCATTCGATCTAAGCTTTGTAGAGTCATGGCGATATTAAATTTAGGAAGGCCCAAACTATCAGCACATGACTTAGATATAAATGAAGATTGAGCACCAGAGTCACAGATGGCGCGCACTGTGTGCCAATTTTGAAAAACATCCTGTATTTGTATTAAAGCGGTACAGAGAAGTACTTCGCGATCATTTAAAGACATACCAGTAACAATGGTGTTAGTGGTTCTATTAAATTCGGTAGCCACGGGGCTCCTCGGGGGTTGCACTGCAGAAGTAGAGGGGCTACTCGCAGAAATAGGTGTAGAATTAATAGGAAAAAAATGTAAGAGACTGTGATGAAATTGGCCACAATGTAAACATCTTTTTTCTGATTTGCATTGCTGGGGTAAATTATGCTTTGAGGCCAAACAGTTGACACACGCTTTATGTTGTTTAACAATCTCAAAACGTTGCTGGGGAGTTTTCGCCAAAAAATTAGGACATCTGTATATTATATGATCGCCACTTTTACAGAGAAAACAAAAATTTTGAGGGTTTGGAGGATTATTTAAGCCACTTTGGCCATTTGGAGACTGGGAGGCATTTTTGGAGGCTCTCTGAGTATTAGCAAACAAAGCAGATCGATTTTGAAACTTTGCTTGATTTTTCTGACTTGAAATTGACAAATCTTTATTTTTTAAGTAATCTTGAGTTTGTTGTATTTGTTCCAACGCAATGCAATGGCTAGAAACAAAAGCACGAATTTTATCATAAGAGGGGATCTCATTGGAGCAATAATTTTGCTCAAATGCCTTGCGCGTGGTTGGGTCCAACCTATCCAAGAGCATTTGTGCCATAATATAATCCCAAAACTCCGTTTTAAAACCCATGACTTTTAAAGCACTTAAGTTTTTCGAAAAACAATCAAGCAAATTCCTCAAATTCGTAGCATTCTCTTTAGTAAGAGGAGAGAAGCCTTCAATTGCCTTCCAGTGAAGGTAAGCTTGTAATCGTTTATTTGTATA
Organism: Aspidapion aeneum; assembly: GCA_963576565.1. Classification (NCBI taxonomy): domain Eukaryota; kingdom Metazoa; phylum Arthropoda; class Insecta; order Coleoptera; family Brentidae; genus Aspidapion; species Aspidapion aeneum. The sequence continues at coordinate 115,019,308 of OY755043.1, forward strand.
CCTATCCACCAAGGTGTGGTAGGCATTTAAATAATTTTCAGCAAGGATAGGAATGTCAGAAATGACATCCAGGGCAGGGCCCTTTAAATTAGAAAAAAGCAAATTGAATTTTTCAAAGTTTCCCAGCGACCTATTATTGTGCACGGTAGCATTAAAGGCTTGCAAAAAGGTTGGAAACTCCTTAAATTCCCCTTGAAAAAGAGGTATTTTTATCCTAGGCAGTAAACCATGCTGGTCTGTGGAGGCACAGGGACTGCCCATGGGATTTATCGTACTGCTCAAAAGCCCTCCCTCTTCAAAGGGTAGTTCGAAAAGTTCGTAAAATATAGTGGAAATCTCGTCACAGCGTTTGCAAAAGTCCATAGACACTTTGTTTTCTACTACTACGCGATCCTCATCAGAGGCTACCAACGTCAACAAAGTATTATGGTGCTTTTCAAAATCTTTTTTGATTTTTGACAATGTGCGAAATTTGACTTTAAAGCCGCTGTGATAGGCAGGGTCATTTTTTGCGAGGGTCGCGGATTCAATGATCAAATTTAGCTGTGAAATCGCACTATAGCGCAAGGCTTTAGCCTTTAAAATTTTATCCGAACTAGACATGATTTAAAAAAAAAATCCAAAAAATAATTGACAAAAATTAGGTAAACTGAAAAAAAAAATCAAAATTTGGACACCCTGTATAAATATTAATGTCCTACGTTTAATTACAATAATCAAACTATAAGCGCACAAAAGTAAAGAAAATACCCGATGCAAACTAATGATAACAAAAAAACTTGTGTATAAGTTTTTTTATCTTCGCCTCGCGAATTCAAATAAGTAGGTACCTACTATGTATTAAATTTAAAAATAAATACCTACAAATCAAAAGCATTTAATTTGGTAAAACTATTTATCTGCCTTTACACGAAAACAAATTCTCAAGTTAAGAATTAAATTTCCTTCAAAATTTATTATGCACGCAAAAAATGGATACAATCATAGCCATTTGCAGACAGATATTATAATAGTAAATTAGAAATAGATATATTCATAGCAATTTTTACGCCAAAACGAATATAGTAAAGCATCCGCAATCGGATATAGTCATAGCAATTTGCAATAAGCAAAAATGAATATGGCAATTTGGAGATTTTTTTCGAGCAAATTGGATATAATTATAGCAATCCACAAATGTGAAGGCACAACGGCTAAAATAATAGCACTTTGCAGACACTATTTTAAACTATTTCCAGTGACAAACAAAAAAACACCCAAATTCTATACGGTTTTTTTTTTTTTACAAAAAAGAAACGAAAAAACTTGATTTATTCGAAACAAAAAAAAGCATAGTAGTTTACAGATTTTCTCTGTGTTTGGTTTTTCGCATGAAAAGGCTAAATTTATTGTTAAAAATATTTAATTTTTACACAAAAAAAATCGCAAAATGTATTTTAGAAACCTAGGGGTTTTCTAAAGTAGGCATGTAAGAAAAACAAGGGTTTTTCTTGCATTTGGTTTTACACAAAAAAAAATCGCAAAATGTATTTTAGAAACCTAGGGGTTTTCTAAAGTAGGCATGTAAGAAAAACAAGGGTTTTTCTTGCATTTGAAACCAGTAAAAAAGGCATTTAGGAAAAACAAGGGTTTTTCTTGCATTTGAAACCAGTAAAAAAAACTAACCCAAAAAGGCAAAAAAACGATTCCAGAAATCCGGGTCGCTAAGGATCAAAAATGGGGCTCCCTGGTGGTCCAGAAAGGAGAGTTGTCTGGAATTTAACGGTGTTAGGTGTGGACTGTAAAGTTAAGGGAATAAGGTCATAGGCTAAGCTGGTACAAGGGATTCTGAAATGGTCTAGTTTACCTTCTAGGTTAGTGTAGCAATAAACAAATGTATGTAAGGTAAAAATAATGCATTTTCACTTACCATTTTTATACAGGAAGTGGAACTCATGGGAGGACGCGCTGTTAAAACGTATTTTTTGCACCCCACATTCATGTGGTAGGAGAGTCGCTAACACGCGTGTATTCTGGTTCGAAGACGAAACGGTTCTCTGGTGCTGCAGCAGGTATCGCTACTGCGTTCGTTCTCCCACATGTCGCCCAGTGGCGTCGTTAATCCATAGGCGTAGGAGAAAAGGGATAAGTAGGAGGGAATGAGATTACGAAGGTCCATATTAAAGGAACTAGGAACCTTAGTAATTCAAAATGCATTTTATGTAAAGTAAATTAATTATAGCAAATTGTAATATTTGCCTTTAAAACCGCGGGAGTTTCAAATGCAAATAACCCAGTAATTTTAAGTACTTAATTAGTTAATTAATACTAAATAAACAAAAAATAGAAAATGCTCTAGTGAATCACCAAATAGCCTAATTCGAACCAATTTGGTAAATTATAGTAAAAAGAACATATTTACAAAAAGGAAGGCGGGACGAACCATAACCCTAAACATTTGACAGTGGTCAAATAATGTAGTAATGTATGTTCCAAAACCACCAAAACTGACGCATGCGCAGTAACCGAAATCTGTCTACCCGAAAAAGGAACATTAAGAATTAAATAGGGGTCCTGGCTTCAAGCATCGCGTGTGATGGTTTATTATTATTTGGTTTTAGTATTAGTTTATGATTAGGCTCTCCAATCTTCCGGTGATCAAGGAACTACTCAATAAATTCTTCCATCCTTTGTTTTATTCATAAACATATTATTAATTAATATAAAAAATATAGTATAGAAATAAAATCAACAAAGTAATGAGCGATTGAACTTGACAACTGATATGCAAGAACAAAAAATTACCCTGCTAACTGACTTTTAAAACATTACAAAAATTCTAAAGGGTTTTGTGGTTATCGTTAATTAAAAAAACTAAAAATCATCATAACGGCTGTCAAAGCGTTTTAAAATGTCTCTAGTAGGTTCTTTGCTATTGCAATTAAGCCAGGCGGTAATGTTGCGAGGTAGTATTTTGACAGCAAATTGTAGACTGAGTTGAGTCAAACTTGATACAACAAATTCAAATCTACAATAAATGGTTTATTTATCAGTTAATAAAGAAAGGCAGTATTTATTCCCGTTCTTATAATACACAGACGCGTAAGATTTAAATAACAGCTGCCATCTTATTATGTAAAACTGTCAAAATACTGCTTGGCATTATTCCTTTCTGGTTGTATTGCAATAAAACTCTATTATCTTATTTATTTATTTATTCAACAGTATCTACAGCAAAAAGCCAATTACAGATACTTCCTTATATTAAAAGGACATCTATTCCAAAAAATACCTCACCTACACTACACAATCATGATAAAAACCAAACAAATCAAATGACATAATTACTTAGAATACACTTTTTCTCGACTTAGAGGGTATTAATTAACTATTACGCACCTTTAAATCTATATTTTTTTAAAAATTCTTAAAGCTAATATATAAGTTGCCGATAGGAGAGCTTTTAAATAGACTAGTTCGTGGATAAGCTAAGTAAAACATGTTTTTCGACCTTGAATTGATTTGATTTATGGCAAAAGGAAGTATTTTAATTATATTAAGACAATCAACATTCCCTTTAAGAATTCTATACATTCTTGCAAAAAATATTAGTCCTTTTTAGGTTTAGGGACAACCTATTAAATATTTCTAATAAGATGTCGCTATCACAGCCTCTTTGTGAATAAAACGCAACTTTCTAAGGTGCATGGCTTTTAAAAATTTTCTTTAAACTCCCTCAATAATTCTATTCCAAATATCAAATTGGGCTGACGAGATAACACTTCCATATTCCATCTAGTATTGGCAATACTAGACTGTCAAATAAGTAAATGCTTACTTTAATGTTAAAACTTTTAGTATTTCTACAAAAAACCCAGCAACTTTTTGGGCACTCTCAGTTTTGGAAATAATATATGATGAAAATTAAAGACTAGCATCGAAGGTTGCACCCAGGTCTTTTTGTTCAGATACACGCTCTAGGTTCTCATTATTTATTGTATATTCAAATTCAATTAAGTTTTTGTTACGACTAAATGACTAATAAAAGTATTTACACAAATTTAAAGTTAAAACCATTTTCCTTGCAAAATAAGGCTTATTAATTATTGTTTTTTTGCAACATTTCGAATATTTTAATGCATGGGGGCCAACCCACAGCACTCATGTCTATGAGTGGCACGCCTGACCCGCCTGATTCACAAAATAAAATATGATTAATCAAAACCAACTTACACTAAACATATTAAAATAAAGCAAAAACTTATTGAGAACCTGTATTATGCAAAATTTATTAGGCCGCTAAAATATCATCAGAATTTTATAAACGTCTTGTGCAGCTTATTTGAAATTCGCGACTTCTAGAAAACCATTACCATTTCTTTCCAAAAAATCAAAGAATATTTCGCTAAACTTTTAATGGAGTTAATTTGCAACAATCAGTTTTAAAAGCCAAAGACAAAAAAAGTTATTTCAACCGTGGCAAGTATTTAAGAATATAATGGATTTTGTAAATGTTGTCAGTTTTAGATTTCTAAAAAATGCTCTTACAGGGATTGCTGGTTTTATATGAACGGAGATTTTTAATTATGAATATTATTCGATATATTATATAATAAATGGTTTCTACTTCTAAAATGGTTGAGGTTAGTTTAACTTAAATTGTCAGTTCGAAGAAGCCAAAATAAGAGTATAAGAGACTGTGTAAATATTTGATTCATAATTTTTTAAACACCGATGGCAGCTATAGGAATACCGATGGGTAGGTAGGTACCCAAATAACATTTTTCTTATTTATAGCAGAAGCTAAGAGGTTGCCAGCGCCTTTTCATAAAACCGTTAGTTCCAATGGTTAGTCGCTAGCACGTTCCCATTACCCTTAGATACCCGTTAAACCTCCTAAATGGGTCTTCCCAATTGGTGGTGGTAACCTGTGTCAAAGAAAATATATCAACATTAAACTCACTATAAAACCATAAGAAATAAACTCCGGCTAAAGGGCGACTAGCGGTTCCACCAGTATAGAACCTTTTAAAGCCTAAAGCTACTTTGTCAGGTTCTAAAGGCAACTCAGAAACGTCCTCTATCCTATTATAAAACTCGATTTGGAATTTTGTATCCTGACGATTCTGTTGAATACCATAATACCTTTAGAGTAAAGAATTTTTCCTGTTAAAGCTTTAGTGATATTTTAGATTCACAATGACTATATAAAATAATTTAGGTCAGAACATTGCCAAAATTATTTTAGCATCAAAATATACAAATTTTTTTTACGAGGAATTTGTCGTTTTGGTGATGATCACATTACCTGCCAGACTTATTTTACTGATAAAATCCTATCTGAAAAGCTCCCGAAATAAGCGCGCCAGCTCAAAAATGTTTTAGGTCGTTTTTTGATAAAAAAATAACAAATATTTAAAATATTTACATTATTTACACCATTCACCATTAAAAAAATTCTGTTTCGTTTACACAAACCAAAATTAAAGTAAAATTATTGTTAAAAAACACTGCTAAAACGACTAGATAAATATTTTACGCTATTATTGTTTTATAGTGGTCACTTGGTTTTATTTGTTACTGTATCGCAACAAGAATTTTTGAGAGCCCTTATGAAACAAATTTAAAAAAAAATCAACGTGGTCAACCTAACCTTACTTAAATGTTTTGTATTTGTTTTTTAAAGTATTGTATGTACAACAATCGAGAGACCCAGTGCAATGATATCCATTGTGCCCGCAGGTTGAGTGGAGGGCAACCATGGCCATCTAAACAGGCCTTATCTAGGCCTGTTTAGATAGTACCCAGGACGGAAACTCAACGCTTATTAATTTTTGTACTTTAAATAATTATTCTTCCAATAGGTAGGTACCAATCTGTGCCTAAATATATCTATTATTTTTACCAGAAGTGCTTGACTGCAGACTGAAGAAAATGAAAATGACTTCATTAAGCATGGTCTCAGATACTTCGCTACTTATATGCTCAGTCGATCAGGATTAGAACTGGAGCAACAAAATATTTTACTTGATTTTTACTCCAGGTTCTCAAGGTTTTGCTAGTATGAATATTGGAGAAATGAGGCAATGGGCCAACAGGCAAAGGATGCAACTCGAGGGGTTTTAAAAGGAATAAGATGATCATTGTCACATACTTTTAGGCCACCCTGTATACATAAATTTATCATATAAAATTTAAAAGGATAATGAAAATCGGTGTGTTTAATCATTAATAAATTTAGAAAAAAATACTTTTTAAAAACAAGCTTTTATAAAATGGACTAAAAAACATAAAATAATTTTTTGAGTGTTCTGATATCATAAGAATAAAAGCGATGGGCGTATTAAAAGAAATTTACCCGCTTTTTCCAAATTCATTATATTATAGCAGAGAAATGTAAGGGTAGACAATTTAACCCAACTCAACCCAACCCTAGTCAAGCTACCCGTACATTTTTTTTCTGATATGGATGAACATTATTACGCCTGCTTCATATTAGGCAGATCATCCGCGACCGGCAGTGTGTCGATTTATTTTGTCACATTGAAAAAGAAGAGTCGGCCCATCATCGGTTGTGGACGATCCACCTAATGCGCATGGAAAGGCATTTACCTAATATTAAATACGCCCATCGCTTTTATTGTTATGATATCAGAACACTCAAAAAATTATTTTATGTTTTTTAGTCCATTTTATAAAAGCTTGTTTTTAAAAAGTTTTTTTTTCTAAATTTATTTTTTAATTTTTAAATTTGTCTATGCATTTTAGCTAGCGCATCGATATTGCAGGGAGTCTTTCCTGTCAATTTTGAAATATCTAAGTCTTCGATGTCGAAATTCGACAAACTAAAATTTTACCCCGTACCGCCCTACACGTTAGTGGGGAAGGTAGGCAGTCAGTGATACCGCATTATTGGATTGTCATCGGAACTATGACGGTATGCGAAATTTGAAATCAATCGGATACGTGGAAGTCAGTTGAAAGTAATCAGAAAAACTTGACATTAAATCGTCCATTTTAAATCCGCCATATTGAATTTTTGTAATCTGCACAAAAATTCGTAATCCTCATCCTCAAAAACCCCCAGATACCAATTTTGGTGGAAATCCAATTAACTAAAATTTTACCCCTTCTCCGCCTTCCAGGTTGGGGGAGAGGTAGGCAGTCAGTGATACCACATTATTGGATTGTCATCGGAACTATAACAATATGTGAAATTTGAAGTCAATCGGATATATCCGCCATAGTGAATTTTTCTAATCGGATCAAAAATTCGTAATTCTCATCCTCAAAAACCCCCAGATACCAATTTTGGTTGAAATCGGACAAACTAAAGTTTTACCCCTCTCCACCCCCCACGTTAGGGGGGAGGTAGGTACCCGATGAAACCATATTATTGTATTGTCATCGGAACCAAGACGCTGTGCGAAATTTGAGGTGAATCGGATGTCTGGAAGTTCTTCAAAAATGAGTTGCAAGATTTGATTACATACATACATACCCACATACATGCATACAGGTGAAGTTAAATAAAAGCTTGTAAAAAAAAAGAACTCACCCACGGTGTCTTACTGTATGTTATCAGTCGGGAAGATAATTATAAAGATCTTGCTTCGTTAAAAAAACTTTGTCAAAATAAATAAAAAAAATAATCAGACACATAGCGCATATTTTGCATGATTTCTACTTTAGGTTTTCGTCAAGGTTTTGCTAGTATGGATATTGAGGAAATAAGGCTATGGGCCAACTGGCAAAAATGCAACTCGGGGGGATTTGAAAGAATTAAGATGATTATCGACACGTATTTTTAGGCCACCCTTTATACATAAATTTACCATAGAAAATCCAAAGGGATCAGTAAAAATCGGTGTGTTTGAGCATTAAAAAAGAACAAACTCGACGCTATCTTACTGTATTTTATCAGTCGGTAAGATAATTATAAAGATCTTTCTTCGTTAAAAAAAAAACTTTGTTTTAATTACAAAGTTTCTCGCTTTTCCACAAAGTACTATAATTATTCAGATACATTCTAACTGCGAATTTTTGCTGACTTTTAAGCGGAGTAAAGCAGGTTTCCGGCAAAGAGATAAGAATGGCATAATTTGCAAATATTTGGCCAGGCCCGTCAACATAGTTAGTTGCCTGAGTTTAGGATTAAGGTTTTATTCTGGAAATAGGCAAGCGAGAATACGAAATAAATACACTTGTTGCCTGCATATCTGCTTAAATTTAACCACAAAAATAAACAGTATGAGAAACCATATTTTAATTAACGATAAAGCCAAAATAAGAAAAAATCGTAGAACATGGAGCATACCGCCGGGATATATATATATATTTATTAGCCCTGCATTTTTTTCTTCTTAAGTGCCTACAAAAACATATGAATCTTAGTCCGTGGTACCTACGAGAAATCCACGATATATTTTGACTATAACTCAAGGCCAACACAAAAATAGAGGCCACGACCCTGAAAAAATCAGCTGTTCTCCCGGGGCTGAATTTTACATTGGGTCTTATGGGAGGTCAGATGTTTTTTTATGATATTTTCAAAATGGCACTACAGATTTCCGCCAAATTTCAGTAAAATATTCTCAGACACCATCCCGATATTCCACCAAAGGTTTGTATGGACGCAACATGATTAACAGGTTAAAATTTTCAAGATTTAGCATTCCTTATTTTGAATTCAAATTACCCGCCATGTACCACATGCCAACTGTTATATTTGACATATATTTGACTTTGTCATATGTGATTGGCACATTCGCTTCTGCTTTAAACTTAATTTTTGTGTGAGCTAATGAAGCGGCTATGAAAAATTAGGGCTTACTATACATTTTAAAAAAATTGTTCTGCTAGAATAAAGTAAAAGCAATCTCAAAAACGGCTTTATTTAAAAAAAATCAAATATCCATGAACCGTCATTCCAACTTCAATATTTTAAAGACAATCAGCTGTGTCGTAACGTGACCATCAAAAAAAAATCAGCCCCGGATGTGACGTCAACAAAGTGGAGGATCGTGGCCCGTCCATTTTGGTAGCCCTGTATAACTATGGATTTAAACAACCTGTCAAAAAGTATCCAGGGCCTCTATTAGTTAGTTACCCTTACGACATGACAAATACACTTTTTCAGTGACATAAACATAGACTACTACTAAATTTTTTCAAGCCAGTCCTCCACATTTCCTCTTGCTTTTAAGGTTTTACTGAGCTGAAGTCTCATGCCCTCAGGGCTTATCATGGCCATAATAAATTTTCTGTGTTGCTTCCTGTTAATAATATTTATGTATATAGAAATGCAAAATGTAATTATAATTTTTAACAAAAACATAGGTTTACAAGTCAGTGCGAGTATTGTTCTTTCTGGATTTGTCACCACTAACTGAAATTTGTTGAAGGGGTTGATAAGCAAATTCCTTGTTTTATAAGAAAACAGCTTACCTTATTCTTTGTATCATCTTCTTCCTTAACTGGTTTCATTCCAAATTTAAGTTTGGCAATGGCGTCAAAACATTTCCTCAAATGAGGTTGAACCGCGTGTAGGTTCCTCGTTTGAGCCAATATGTCAAAAAGATCGTCGTTTGGGAGAAAATAGAATCTATAATTAATTCAACCTATACTTTGGCATAGGACAAATTGGGTCGGCCAGCTATAGTTGATATTAAAGTGGTACCGCGTCATCAAAACGGTGATGGGCGGAAGAGAGTAGAGGTGTACACACAGTAGCACGCACTTGCCTTAATTTTTTTATTGATATTGATTCCCAATACGAGGCACTGCACTAATTAGTCATTAGCTTAATATTTGACTTGCTTTTTATTTATGTCTTTTTCTAAACGGTTTCATTTAAAAGGAACATACATACTCATATCTGGTTGTTACAAACATATTGATTTAGCCGGGCTTTGACGTTTTCGGTGCGTTGTGGTTTTGTCTGTTTTATGACCGAGCTTTTTAGCAAACAAATTACCTTTTTTACAACTATGTCAATATTTGCGGACATTTTAATATAAATTTGGATTCTCTTTTATGTTTCGTATCTTTGTTTATTAGGTAAGTACCTACCTAATTCATATCTACTTTAAAAGGTATCAGCGTTATATCATACACATATAGAGTGGCACACTGCATGTACAAAGTGAAACACTACTTTTTTAAGGAAAGTTGTGGCTTCTTTATGGCTTTTGCCACAAAATTTGGTCTACCATAGCATGACACGATGCCACTTATATACATCCGCAGATATAGGTGGCACTGATTCTAAAGGACCATTTCTGGGGCAACCTGCTTCGAAAATAAATTCAGATATATAATATGCAGAGGAAAAACATAAAACGCTTTAAATACACTCCGATCTCCATTCCAGGGTCCAACATTGTGAGGTTTAGTTAAGTTAGTTCATTCATTACCTTATTTTTTCTTAAAACATAGCTTAACTGATCTCTTGTTTGGGATCAAAATCTGTGGTAAACCTAACCGTGGTCAATTTTTCGCAAACATATTCTAACCAGTGTAGTGTAAAAAATGCTTTTTCAATTTATGAAAAAAAAAACAAAAAAAATGTTTTTTATTTTTTGAACTTATACTTTTTCATAAAGCACTTTTTCCAAATAGATCAAGTACACAGAATTACTAATATAATAGAAAAAGCACTAGAAGAGGGAAAAGTTTGTTCTGCAGTTTTTCTAGATGTAGCGCAAGCATTTGACAAAGTGTGGCATGAAGGCCTTACTTTTAAACTAAAACGGTTTCTGCCAAAACAATATTCGGATATTTTGGAATCATACATATCTAATAGACATTTTAGAGTAAAACAGGAAGACTCATACTCAAATTTAAGGGAAATTCAAGCAGGCGTGCCTCAGGGTGGCGTACTAGGCCCTTATCTATTCTTATTATTCACTTGCGATATTCCAAGGCCCGAAAATTGTCACTTAGCAACATTTGCCGAAGATACGGGTTTATTGACGGTAGAAAAATCTATAGAAAATGCATAGAAAAACTTCAGTCACCGAAGTACACAGTTGGACCACAAAGTGGCAAATAAAATTAAATGAAACCAAATCAATTCATGTTGATTTTACAAAGAAAAATATAGATCACATACAAATAACAATTAACAACATTCCCGTACCATACGTTCGAAATAGTGACCTTCATCGAGATCTAAAAATCGAAACTGTAGCAGAGACTATAAAAAAGTACGCAAAAAGACATGAAGATAGACTCCATCGGCATGTGAATGTGAAAGCAATTCAGCTTCTAGACAATACTATGCTAGTTCAAAGACTAAAAAGAGTAAAGCCGTTTGAGCTGGTAAACTAAGTGAATTACATAAAACAAAATAATGCTATAAACACAACACAATTGTGAGTTACAGACTAAACAAAGCGTGGAAAAGAAGTGTTGAGTGAACCCTAAGTTTAAATCTGACTTTTCTAGTAAATTAAGTTAAAACAAAATTGCTAATTAGTCTTACTGACTAGATTGTAATAATAAACACAGTGTGTTTGACAAATAAAAAAACGTTTTCCAAATAACAATTATTAATAAAAAAAAATAAAAATTTTTTAGATTTCTTTAAATATTTTTTCAAAATTATGTTTACTACACAAAATAAACAAAATTGCGATCGGCGCGGCGCATTGTCCCATTGCCAAAAAGGGTGCAGCAAAATTAAATCCTACGTGAGAAGGAAAATGCCTGTGATTTTGGGCACCCCATTTATCGACGACTAGCTTGATGTCCACGAGTATAAAGTGGCAAGTTGTCCACAGTCGATTCAGTCGACAAAGCCAATAAATAATGGAGATGAAACGAGAAGCGCTAAATTATTACACTACTTATGTGTGTACGAATTCAGGAATGTGTGAGAAATATTACTCCCTCAAAATCGTGTGAAAGTTAAACTGCGCATGCGATCTCACTTAATTTTCGCATCTTTATTAGCTCTGTGATACTGAGATACTCCTTCTCATTCTCACTTGTTTAAATAATTCACACACCGCTTTCACCATATTACACACATTGATATAAATATACCTAAAGCCCCAAATTTTCCTAAAATCAGTTTTTGCAAATCTCTCGAAAACATACTAATAACGTCTTTCTCTAATAAAAATCAAGAGAGAAAAAAAATATGCTAAACCGGTTGATCTATATTAAAAAATTAAGAACATCACCTAACCTAACATTTTTAAAAATATATGAAAAAAAAAATATTTTATTTTATATTTGTAATATTAAGCTTGATCCTTATCTGTTCAAAACACCATGCACTTAAATTTAGTTTTTGTTTTTTTTTAAGTAAACAACTTTAAGTCAAGAGTAGGACAATGGTCAATAACATCCAATGGGCTTTTGAAATCTTTTTTTATACATTTAAACAGTGTACGAAAAAAAAACTTTTAGGTGGTAATTGGAAATCGACTTTCAAAAGAATTCCTGGTAACAAAAGGCTCAAGACAGGGATGTTGTATGTCTCCAATTATTTTTAAAATGTTTATCGCAGTAGCTCTAAAAAACTGGAAACGTAAAGTATTCAATTCAATTCAATTCAATTCAATTTATTGTTTCTAAAAAAAATACATTTTTTCTATAACAAGAGGTTCCGAACAAACTAATGTCTACAAAAAATAAATGGAACAAGTTAAGAAAAACCTAAAAATTAAAAATAATAATAATAATAGCTTTCTAAATAACTATCTTAGTAAAAAACAAACCAGCAAGAAAAAAGTTTTATAAATGTTTACACTAAAGTATGTTGTAGATTGGAATTTGAATAAATGCATTGTAGTACTAATCTCCAAACATTAAGTAGTGCCGTGTCGTTAAAATGCCAATAAGAGTGTAAGCTAAAGACTTGGCGTCACGTGAACCCAGGCGGTCAGCAAAGTCGACAAAATGATTTAAATCTTGCCCGATAGCATCGATACATTGGGCACTCGAAAAGAACATGGAAAATTGATTCGTCTAATGCAGATTGCATACCGTGCAGTCTTCATTAGGGTTTATGCTGTAGGTTATGCCCTTTACGTTGAATTTCATAAAAAATTTGTTGCTGAGTCTCAACTGGGCTATGAGCCGAACTATGAAGAGCGGCAAATTAAGTGTAAGGTATTTAGCAGGATATGGAGAAAAAGTAAAGAACGTAAAGAAGTTAGTGTAACCTGAAGCCACGGCAATAAAACAATCTGATTCAAAAGCTTTTTTTCAGTAAGTATTTGTGGCTTAAGTCGTTTTAGCTCACATATGTTCATACCGTTCCATACTTCTTCGAAGCCAAGTTCAATAAATTCACTCCTCATCTGTAGTGCCCAGTTGAGTCTAGCGCTCATATTGGAGAGTTCTGATTGTCGCTTAAAGCAGATTTTAGGGTACCGATAATCCTCCATAGCCAGTAGTTTTAGCAGAAAATTAAAGCAAGATTTGAAGATTATGTAACCCAAGTGAATCGAACCAGTTTCGACTTTTATAAGGGCTGACGAGGTCGTTCTGGGGAGAAACAAGAGCCTTTTAAAAAAAGAACTCTGAACCCTCTCCAGCTAGAATTGAAGTTTTATAAAGCTTTATTATCGAGTTCCAGGAACACAACTTGGAAACATAAAGTACACGGCATGGTAATACTACTTAACGACTGATTTACCATATACACAATACAGGTGGCTGACGATCAAGATATGAAGTATATGTGGTAAACTGGGGGTTAATACAGAACGAAGTCACAGTACTTATGTATTGGAAACGAATCAAGTGAGTTAGAACTAGACAATGGACAAACAATATCTCCATGCAATGAGTATGTATACTTGGGTGTCATATTTGACAAGACAGGAACAGACTGTAAAGAACTGGAAAAAATAATTGAAAATGCAAAAAAGGTTATTAGATGTCCTGACAGTATTTTATTGGGCAGAAAGATAAAAAAGAATGTAAAATTTAACATATATGAAATAATGGTGAAAATCACGCTTTTGTATGGAATAGAGACTTGACGCGTAACAGAAAAATACAAAACAAAGAAAAGTGTGTGTCGAAAAGGATGCAATAAGAAGATCAATGAGATATCTAGAACAGAGATGGGAACAACTGATAGCGTACGGCGATGTACAACGGATGAACGACGAAAGATTACCAAGGCAGGTCCTAGAATAGCAACTAATAGGGCGCAGAAAAAGAGGGCGTCCTAAACTACAATAACAACAGTCAATCCAAAGATCAATGAGTAATAAAATGAGATTGAGAATAGGCGTCGGACAATGTAGAAAAACGTTCTTAACCAACATACTTAGTAATAGTAGTAGTTACCGCTCTGCATTGGCAATTTAAAATGGGTTTATTTTTATCATCCGTCTCAAAGACTATATACCCCACCAATCTAAGGCTTAATTTATTTAGGTTATATGAATCTGATATAAAAGTATCTTTTGCTAAAAATCCTACGCCCAATTTAATAAATATAAATATTGATTAGATGCCCGTATATCAACCATTTCCTCTTGAAATGAAAAGTTTTTTGTAAAGGGGAATTTATGTTCGAAAGAGAAAATTTATGTTTGCACGGAGTAAATAATTTGGGATTGTATACAGACAAAACTTTAAGGAAATTGGTATAAAAGGTACTTTTTAATAAATGTTGATGTTTTGAATAAATATTTCCTTAATGATGTATTCGTATGCGAAACAGTTATTTTTGGATACAGATACTTTGTTTCCATCGTCCGAAATTCCAGATAACACAGAAATATATTAAACATCTTAAGAAGAAATACCAAGGAAAGTAACTTTTGTTATAACAGGATCCTGCCTACCATTTGTGAGGTCATGCCATCCGTTTAAACATACCGGCAGCGGCTACTCGATTGGTGTGATTTTTTGTACAGTCAACAAAACAATACAATAAGTAAAAAAAGGGTCTAATAATTTATTTTTATGTAAAAAAATTACAAATTTAGAGATTTTTTTACTGAAATATGTAGAGATTTTGTACAGTCGATTATGTATAGTTTGAAATGCTTTTTAAAATAAAAGTGATGCTGTAACCAAAGAGGAAAAATTTGCTGGTTAAAACGCTTTTTAATTTTTTCTGAATGACGAAAATTAATGGTTAAGAGGGTGGGAAGAAATAAAATTTTTTATTTATTTTTATTATTTTTTTATTTATTAGAAAAAACTGCCTTACAAAATAAATTCCAATTACAAGGTCAGTTACTACCTAAACTTAAAAACTAATAACTTATAATAATGATAATTTAGTTAACTTTGCACTGACACATCGATATATCTTATACATAAAGTTATTCTTTAAATAACTAATTCTGATTGTAGAATAATATTGTTGAGGTTGTGTTGACTACAGTTAAATATATCTATTTCAAAAGATAAAAGGTTTGAATATTCGCAGATTTGATATAAAGGCGAATGTTTAAGGTTATTTGTTCTTGGTTTGTCAAGGTAAAATGTCTGATTTTGCCTAGAAAAAATTGAACGAGGAATCCTAAATTTTAATATTTCCAAAATTTGAATGTCATCTATAATATTATACATGACTTTATAGAGCAATCTTTGGCCCGAATACAGGCGACGCATCTCTAGGGAGTTTACTTTAAACCGAATTCGTAGATCGATTTGGGGTATGCCTTGAGGTGGGTATATACCTTAGGGGACCATAAAATAGACCCATATTCTAACTTAGATCGAACAAATGCAAAGTATAAAGTTTTTATGGCATTTATGTTTGAAAAATCCTGTGCACATCTAGTAATAAATCCGTACATTTTTGTTGCTTTTGAGATGGTCATATCTAGATGGTTTACAAAAGTAAGTTCCGAGTCAAATGCAATTCCTAGATCTTTAAATGTGTGGGGTCTTTCCAGTATTTCATTATTGATATGATAGTTGTGCGTAATCCTGTTTGTTTTTGTTGTATAGGTCATGACTTTACACTTGGATATATTTAGACGCAAATTGTTTTTAAATACCATTCGTATATTGAATTTAAGTCCCTTTGAAGCACCCCGCACTCCTCCGGTCCGTCCACTTTCTTATAAACTTTGAGATCATCCGCAAATTCTAAATGTTTACTTTCTAAATTGTATGAAAAAATTAAACACCCTGTACATAGGCTTAATTGTATTTTTACTGCACTATATTTATTTAATGTCGTAACAAACTTCGACTTTTTAAATAAAGTATTAAACCTTTTTAAATTTACGTTACAATTTTGTTGGCTGTACGAAAAAATCGTATATTATAATAGAGGTGTTGATTCTAGTTACTTTTGAATACTCGTTACTAGTCATTACTCGACTACTAAGTAATCATTTTATATATTCGTTACTATCGTTACTTTGATTACTGTAGCTGTATTCAAATCAATCATACAATTAGTGCAAAATTCTCGGACTGCCGTTAATTCGAAGATCATTTACTTGTAGGTAGGTATATTTTTGTTGTTGATATTATGGTAATATTCAACGGAAATTTTCAAAATGCGGGCTAAAATTAAAAAAATAAAGGCAGGAATTACGTAGGAACTGTTCTGTGTACAACTTTGTTTCAAAAATCTAATGCCTTACATACAAACAAATACATATTTAAAATATAAAAGTAAATAAAAATAGAGACAAAAATATCAATCTTAGACGAAAACTCAAAAAATATACAAAAGGGTTGGACAAAAACAACAAAAATAAAAAATACATCCTCAAGGGAACAAACTAACAAAGACAAAGAAGACAAAATATTGCGTCATCCGTCAACGGTATGGGTGAGCTAAGAGAAAAACGTACTTCGGGGAATCACATAATATTGAAAATAGCAAACAAACAACATTGCCAGATTGTCACGTCCTACTTTTTCTAATTGTTACCTTTTACAAATACAATTTAAATGCGTTAGTTACTTAAGTTATCATAGTTACTTCCTGATTTTGGATTAGCGACTTCCGAGTCATTACTGAATACTAAAATAATCGAAGGAATCAAAGTAACGAAAGTAATCATTTAATTTTCGGATCGCTATTTGTTACTCCGTTATTTGTTGAGTAACGGGTACACGAGTAACAAATAGTTACTTTTTCAAGACCTTTAGTATATTAAGGCTTTTATAATTTAACTTATTTTCATTAGGATTCTATAATAAAATTAAGGGTTAAAAAAATATATTTTTTGTTGTGGGTCTCATTTTTGCTAACTGTGCAAGAAATTAAAGGGCAAGATGCTGCTCTAAACTACCGAAGCACTTGCGAGAGTCATGCTTTCTTCTGTACCGCAGTAAAGAATGGAGTTGTTAAACAGGTTGTTCCATTGTTTACTGCGCAACAGTGATAATTGTAATGATCTTACTGTATCACATAAAAGAATGAATTTGCCAGGACGAGATGTAAAGTTTAGGTAACATACCTCCAAAATCTAAAATAACAAAGAAAAGCAAAGCTCGGTGAGCTAGCATGCTTTATAAAAAGCTATGACTGATTTAATTTAGTACTAAAGCTCCCAGTCTCTCACATTAATACAGAAGGGTTTACTCTCGTAATTATGTTCATACAATTTTTAATTCACAATAAATAAATAACTAAATAAAGCCTTTATTGTTAAACAGTTCACGATCCTTTACACAGTAATATAAAGAGAAAAAAAAACACTTAAAATAGAGAAAAAATATATTTTAACCTTTTAATACAATATGATCTAATTTTTTTATAAAATGGAACCCATTGGAAACAGTCTTCTATAAGTATATATAATAGAACTAATACTGCTTTCAAAAATATCGCATTTACGAGAAACCAAATTAAAATTATAACACATAATATAAACAGGAGATCGGGTAAGAAGGTTTTTTCTAGCTCTATCTGCCCTAAACGTTCTGTAACCTATGTCTATGCATGTTATAAGGTACATTAAAATTAAGTTGAGCAAGCAGATCAACACAATCAATTTTTGAATACAAAATATGTCAGGAAGATACAGCAACAAATAACCGTCTTGATAATAAAATTTCCATCACAAACATTCCATTTCTGTGCCTCTTTCAGGATATTGATTATCCTCTTTTCATGACAAATATTTTAAGAGCATCTTTTCACTTTCTCTATGTTTTGTTTGTATCCATTATAGATCGGGAACCAAATTAGCAAACAGTATTCAAGTTTGGAAAGAACAAATAAAAAAAAATAACAATAGTACTTTCACGCTGGTAAAACTACGGCAGTTCCTAACAATGAAACCGTACATTTTGGATGCTTGGGCATTTATTATGTTGATGTTATTACTGAAACTTGTGCTGTATCAAATGTAATTCCTAGATCAGGGATTGAATCACATCGTAATAGAAGCTCTTCACCAATATTGTAGTGAAATGGTATAATATTAATTTAACGAGTAAATCTCATGGTTTTACATTTTGACATATTAAGTGAATCTCTGTTTTCGTTGCACCAGCATTGCTGGCTATTGAGCCTCTCATGGGTAAGTAAGCAGTCTTGGAGCTTTTCATTACAGCGTAGCACAATGGACCGGAAGTTCAACGTGGTCTTCTGGTCATTCATCCTCCTTAACCTAAAGATCTGTATCGGGGGTACCCCAAAATTAAATTGTTATAAATAAAAAAGTTTTAGACTTGCCATATCAAAATCCGGTTCTTGACATTAAGCTTGATTTGATAATCCAGTCAAACCAGCCTTCTCCCCTAGAAACTCCTGAAACTCCCCACAAAAATCGGATTTGGGATACCCTGTACATGAGCCGTAAAGTTGATTTTGCGGATAAAAAGTCAGTAACGAATGGGTGGCAATAGCAAAAATCACCTAGAAAAATAGGATCAATTTAGATGCGAAACGTTAACGGAATAAGGAAATTGAATTGGAAATACACAAGTTTTTACGACAACGGAACGGTCACACGGAATAGCAATAGTCAGAAGTGTATGCAGGGTGCCACTTCTTTTACATATCTTGATTAATCACTTAACAGAAGTGGGTATCGTATTCACAGTCAGAAGAAGGTCTTTAAATGGTGGAAGAAAAAAAAAAAACGACACCTTTGGATTCCTTAAACCGTTGTCCGAGGTGCCGAGTTCAGTGGCAGGCTGGCTTTTTGACGCCGAGGGCGCGATCCCCTTAAAAAGCCCAATACCATGGGGCTCAAACAAATTCGAAAGGGGGGTTGAAGCTCAGATTTTGGAGGCCCGGGGCGTTATCGTATGAGCGTGAAACTTACACGGTTACTATACATAATTGCTGACCAATGAACTTGAAATAGTTATTTTTCTAGCAAGAGGAGGAACTCGATTCTTCAGCATGCAAATACTGACAGAACGATGCCTGGCGAGAGCTAAAAATAGTGTGAACAATGCAATTTTGCACGCCCTTAGGACAAATATTTAATTTCCCAGCTAACAATAACTAAACTAATTATGCTCGATACACATAATAAGTGAAAATATTAAAATAAGAATTAGCAAACTAAATAGAGCCTAATTCGGTAACAAATAATTGCCTTATCCCAAAATACTGGTGTGAAAACTTATTTAAATTCCGGTTAACAAAATCTATAAAAGATATAAAGGAAAATATTCCTTCAAAAGATTTATGGGTGGGGTGAGGATTAACTAATTATAGTATAAAGAGTACTAATAGTTATTTAAACAACAAGGTTTGAAAACGACTCTTTGCACACGATCGAGACAGTTTGGTTTGGGCTACAAGTCGAGGGAGTGTGCAAAGAGGTTTTCAAACGAGTTTTTTACAATATTTTTTATACGACTGCTAATAAAGAAAGAAAAATCAAATTTTAATTTAACTTGTTTTTATTTCCGACATTTTTACAACAAAACTTTAAAAATTCAACAATTTTTTGACGTATCTAATCAACAAAACATACGAGCAGTGACGGTTGCTACGGAACTAAGCCAACTTATATTGATGGGTGACAACAACAAAAATCACAATGACGAGAGACCCGTATGCAGAAATGACATAGGCGTGCGCAAAAATGACATAAGCGTGTGCAAAACGTTTTGCACACAGCGTGCGCAAAATGTTATTTTCGTGTTCTCCGTGCGCAAAACCCCCTTTTACAAGACAGTCGTATAAAAAATCATTAAAGATTCAATCTAAATATCGCAAAACTTGACAAGCAATCTAGAAAGAGACAGCTCCTAAGTGTAAAAAAATATTAAAGGTTCATGAATGATAAATACGTCAGACATACAGTGTAATGAAAGTTCAAGAGCACAAAAATTATAAAAAACGAAACTATAAATCTCGAAACGCAATAAGTAATCCAGAATGAGAAGGACCACAAATATTGAGAAAAGTTCAAGGTTTATGGAAGCAAGAATCTAAAATTTTGTATCGAGCAAAAAGTAATTAAAGAAAAAACTTAGCATCGGAAAACCCAGCAAATAATTTAGAAAAAGTTAGCTCACGAGTATTAAGAAGAAAGAGCGTTGCCGAGGAACAAAAATAAACATTGCAAAACCCAGCAAATTATCTAGAAAAAGTGGGTTAACGATTTTCAGGAAATATTGAAGGGCCATGGAAGTGAGATTTTCAAAGAACGGTACCATTGAAAATAGAAGATTGAGTAATAAATTATTGAAGATTCAATATTAATGTCCCAAATCCCATCGAAGTTGAAAGTTGCCGAATAAGAAATAATATCGAGCAAATAAATTAATACAGATTGAAACAAAACATCGCAAACCTTAAAAAAATTTCTAGAAAGCGACGGCCACGACTATTATGATATATTTAATGGTCATGGAAGTAAGAGTCTGAAAGAGCGTTGTCGAAGAAAAAAGTAGATTTAGCAAAAAAATATTTAAAATTTGAAACTAAACAACGCGAAACTAATTAAAAAAGAGAAGGCTTGGGAGTGTTGGAAAATAATCAAGGGTTATAAGGATTAGAATCTAAAAAAGCGTTGCCGATGAAAAAAAAGAGTGGGCAAAAAATAATTAAATATTAAAACTGTACGACGCGAAACCCAGCAAATAGTAGATAGATAGTAGTTAGGAAGTAAGAATCTTAAAGAGCGTTGTCGAAAAAAAATAAGATTGAGTAAAAAATAATTAAAGAACGAAACTAAATATTGCAACACCCAAAAAATAATTCAAAAAGAGTTCCCTCACGAAAGCTAAGAAATATTTACGGGTAATGGGACCGAGAATCTGAAATAGCGACGCCGGCCAAAAACAGATTTAGCAAAAAATAATAAAAGAAAAAGACTAATCATCGTAAAAACCAGCAAATAATCCAAAAAGAGACAGCTCAGGAATTTTATAAAACACTCAAGGGGTATGGGAGCGAAGAAAGAAGATTAAGCCGAACATTTTTCAAGATTAATCATAATTAAAAGACGGCTCATGAATTTTAGGAAATACTCCAGTCATTGGAGTGAGTATCTAAAAAACTGCTGAAGAAAAAAGAAGATTGACAAAAAATAATTAAATAATAAATCTGAACGTGACAAGAACAAGTAAATAATCTAGAAAGGGACGGCTAATGAGTTTTAGTAAATATTCAAGAGTCATGAAGCGAGAATCTAAAAGAAAGTTGCCGTAAAAGAAAAAAGATTAAGCAAAAAATAATTAAGAATTGAAACTAATATTGCAAAACCCTACAAGTAATCTAGAAAGAGACGACTCACGAGTGTTCAGAAATATTTAAGAATAATAAAAGCGAAAATCTGAAATAGCATTATCGAAAAAGAAAAATATTGAGCAAAGTAAATTCTAATAAAACTTCTGAACAAAAAACAAGATTTAACCGACTTCAAACTTATTCTGTTAAATATGTGGGAAAGAAATTCTGTTGTGTGAGCAGAATAATAAGTTTGGTAACAAATAGGATGGAGAAATTGGTTGTAGTGCCTTCCTCGGTATACATATATAAAAAACATTTATTTCATGTTTAAGCATATGCAAACGCTAAGGAAATTTGAACCAATTGCAATAATAAAGACAAAGACAAAGACAACTAATGTTTGAGATTTAAATTATTGATGAAAACTACAATTATATCTTTCACCTTTTTCAAATAACAATTTTTAACACTAGTTTGCTTAAATCTACAAGAAATCAGACAGAAAACAAAAATTTTAAATTTAAAATAAAAGGAAAAGTGACACTTTTGAATTTTCAAAAATCCTCTCCGTTTCCGTCGAATTGTCTGTCCGTCTGTCTGTCTGTCTGTCCGTCAGCTCAGTCCCTATTTTTCCAAGAAAGTTATAAGGGGAAAGTGTTCCACAGAGAGGCCAATTTAGCCATTTTGTTAATAATATTTTTAATAATAACAGAATAATATACAAGTAATATACGACTATGACGGTATATTATCTGAGGGCACGGCAGTGCCTCGCCAAGTTCGCGCGCCATACCATCTTTTCTTACAACATTTCAGCCGATATTTGACCTATCTAAAACTCTACTTCGGAATAAGCTACGAATCTCAAGCTTTGCACAGTCGTAGATCTTCATGAAGATAACAACCCCTCCAAGTTTCATGGAATTCCATAAAGTAGTAAAGTTCAAAAAACGTTGAAATTGGCACTCACTCACTCAATCATGTATAGATCATCAAAATTCTACTGTACTTCCAAACATGCTCTAAAGCTGAAATTTGGCACACTGATAGAAATTATGGCCAAACCCCTGGAAAAAATCAAAAAACCCCAAAATTCTAATTTACTCTCCTCCTCTATACAGGTTTTCGAGTTTTCTGTCTTAAATCAGTCTAGAGTTTGCACACACCAATTGCCCTAACTTCTTTCTGCTCTTTCGTTAACAGATGCGGTTCAATTTTCTTACCCTTAATACTTCATGCAAAATTTTTTGGATTGAGGTCTTTGAAATCCCCATTGAAGCCTCAATCTCGCGATATATCGATCTTCCGTGATCAGCATGTGCAGAGCATCGATGTTTTCCTAGCTGACAGCCGTTTTTGGTGCACCTGGCCCTGGATCGTCGCTAAGGCTAATCCGTCTACGCTTGAATTCTCTATGCCAATGAGAAACTGTAGAATGATGTGGTGCTTCATTACCGAAAATAGAAATCAACTTGACAAAGCATTCTTGTTGAGATAATTTTCTTCGAAATTTATAAAAAATTATAGTCCGAAGATCATGTTAACTTAAAAATTTCACTGTACCCATAAAACTATATGCATCGCACTGACGTCTTGAATTTAAGTTATGTAAAGATTGACGTTAACGCTAATATTTTGTGGTTATAGTAAAAATAGCATACGTAACTCGATAGAAATTGACATTCTTCGCTCGTGATTTTGTCTTGGGGGGGCCGAGACCCCATAATGTGGTATTTATGCTACTTTTTGCATTTATGCATGAAATGAATGTGGAAAATATCTAAAAAAATCTTAGCCTTGGGTGGCTAGGTGCGCCCTTGTTTTATATATAATTGTTTATTTGAGACAATTCCATGTAAAATGTGAAGTGACAAACCAAGCAACTAAAAAGGCCGTAATTAAGCAGTTGCGCCTTTTTTGCTAACGGGGACAGCGTAATCAAACATGAAAATGAACGTGTCTTTGCATTTTCCAAAAATAAAAACATTTTGAAATTTTAAATATGTATATTTTTTCAACACACGCGACTGTATATTAACACAATAATAAAAACTCATCTAAAAATAATTCTTTTAAAATCATAATTAAAAAAGACAAAGGAATGTCTGGAGGCGTCAAAAAAATTAATTAACGCTTAACAAAACATGCACAGCGCTTAAATTTCTACGCGTCAAAGCAAAAGCACTGCCGCGCTAAAAAATGCCACAATTTACTTTTCAAAATTTAAATGATGCTTTTTTTGGTAAAAAAGTGTTTTTAAAGCTTTTTTATTAGGCAAAGTGTATGTAGTGTGTTGCATAAAAATAAAGTAGGCATTAAAGGAACACAAAAAACAAAGGAAATCATAATATTTATTATTAAATTAAAAATAAATTTAGAAAAAAAAACTTTTTAAAAACAAGCTTTTATAAAATGGACTAAAGAGCATAAAATAATTTTTTGAGTGTTCTGATATCATAATAATAAAAGCAATAGGCATATTAAAGGAAATTTACCCGTTTCTGTTTTGGCCTTCTTAACTCGAAGTTTAGTGAAAATCCGAATCCATTATATTATAGCAGAGAAATGTAAAGGTAGACAATCGCATCGCTATTTTGGATGTGCTGGAGCGCCCTTCTCGTTCATTATCTTCAACTTCTTCACGACTCTCAAAAAAGCTTTCATGTCACATAAAAATAATTGCAAAAGACATACACTGCTCCCCGTAGACATCTTTTAGCATTTGAAAGCATTCAGTTGCCGTTTTTTGAGTTTTACTTTGAGCAATGTATTAGCTCAATTTTTTCGTTTGTCATATTTCGGGCAAATGAGTTAGGCACGATCCGGTTCAAACCACTGCGTAAGCCAAACTAGTAGAGGAAATGCGACAAGATTGCGCAGTATTAATATTCCGAAAACCGCATGTTGATGCTCCCTTAAAAACTTTGTATATTTTTAATTTTTAAATTGGCAAAAAACTGTTATTAGCATCAATAAATTTTGACCAAAATCTAATCAGCTCTTGAACGTATTGTACAATATTATACCTCAAAATTTCATGGAAATCGTTTCAACGGTGTAAGAGGTATCGTGTTACGAACAGGCATACACATACACACAAACACACACATGGACAGACTGCACGACAATATTGATAAAATAGGTTGAAACAGTGGTAGCTGCTACAGGGAGGGCAACGGTAGTGCCCTCCCAAAACTAGACAACGACCAGTATTTTTAATTTATTTATTTATAAAAAGACTTACAACATGTCTAGTTCTTTTTTTTAGTCTGTGGTTAACTGGGTAATCTTTTTTAGCGTAAATAATTACAAGCCGGCAGCACCACGCGGGACAAGATTTCAATTTCACCCGTTTTTCAGCGGTGTATGGGTAGCTGTTCTCGCGTGGGGGCGGGAGGAATGTCTGTTTTAGTTGACGTCGGCCATATTCATCGTGCCAAACCGTTCGTTGCCCCTCCTGTGTGTTGCCGGTTCTATCCTTAGTGAAGACGTATAAGTCTGTTTTGATTTGGGGTAAGTCAGGTTCAGTAGTTAAAAGCCTTGCCGGTCGAGTGTCCATTGTTTTTGTTTTTGTTTGTTTTGAAAATGAAAATAAATACCGTCAATTATATAAGTAAATGTGCAAATTTAAATACGTTAATAAATGAACTTCGATTACAAATAAAATCTTTAGGGCCCCATAGACCGGACCTAAAAATCCTAAAAATTAACCAAAATTTTAGTACTAGTAATAAAAAATTATACGATGCTGAAAACTGGTTGTGCCGTTGTGACAAACGAAATGCTTGTTTTTGCTTTATTTGTGTTATGCAAAATCCACGAAGTTACCCTGCGTGGGTGGCAAAGGGAATGTGTGATATCAAGCAGTGCTATTATTTGAATAACCACATTGAACTTTCTATGCTAGGCAAGACTGATATTAGGTGCCAATTGAATAGTGCCTATAGGTAAGACATTACCGAACATAATAAAAATGTGGCAAAAAATAGACATGTACTTAGTAGGTTAATAGAGTATTTAAAATTCTGTGGGATTTTTGAGGTTGCTCTACAGGGGCATGATTAGTCTGAAACTGGTGCTAATCCGAGCACTTTGCGCATGTAAAAGAAGGGCGAAGAGACTTTATCTATAAAAAAAACTAAAAACTACATGAAAATACAAAATTTTTTAGGTAAGTTTTTTATCTTCTTTTCCATGAAATATAAATTTCTGCCCCTCCAATTTATAATCACCAGCCGGTGGATCAAAATATACCCAAATATCACATTTTCGACGTTATCTCAAAATATGTTTTTTCTCAAAAAGAAGAGAATTTCCATTGCTGCGCAGGCTAGA
Source organism: Aspidapion aeneum (assembly GCA_963576565.1). Taxonomy (NCBI): domain Eukaryota; kingdom Metazoa; phylum Arthropoda; class Insecta; order Coleoptera; family Brentidae; genus Aspidapion; species Aspidapion aeneum. The sequence goes on from OY755043.1 coordinate 115,045,217, forward strand.
AAGGTAATATTTTTTTTACTTAAAATACATGTAGGTATACTATTTATAGTTCTTCAATAAAATATGAATACAAAAAAACACAGAACCTAGAAAAATATTTGCGTTTTTTAAACTTTTCTTAATAAATCGAATAAATAATACATTTTTTAATAAAAGGTAAGATTTTAATTTTTTTGCTGTGGGGAAGTAAAATAGAGGTATCTGCAAAAATTAAATTTTTCTAGTAGGAAGAAAAGAAAACAAAATAAAATAAATCAGCTTAGAAAACCGTTTTTCGTAAATATCTCAGAAACTAAAGCGAATTATTTGGACATAATACACATTATTGACCAAAATGTAATCTACTATTAGGTTAGAATTTTTTTATACGACTGTCTTGTAAAAGGGGGTTTTGCGCACGGAGAACACGATCTGAAAATGGCATTTTGCGCACGCTGTGTGTAAAACGTTTCACACACGCCTATTTCTGCATACGGGTCTCCCGTCATTGTGATTTTTGTTGTTGCCACCCATCAATATAAGTTGGCTTAGTTCCGTAGCAACCGTCACTGCTCGTATGTTTTGTTGATTAGATACGTCAAAAAATTGTTGAATTTTTAAAGTTTTGTTGTGAAAATGTCGGAAATAAAAACAAGTTAAATTAAAATTTGATTTTTCTTTCTTTATTAGCAGTCGTATAAACAATATTGTAAAAAACTCGTTTGAAAACCTTTTGCACACTCCCTCAACTTGTAGACCTCGCCTTCGGCTCGGTCTACCAAACTGTGTCGATCGTGTGCAAAGGGTCGTTTTCAAACCTTGTTGTTTAAATAACTATTAAATGTTTGAATTGTCAAAAAACTGTCATTAGCAATGATGGATTTTGCCCAAAATCTAACCAGCTTGTTAGATTGTCGAACACTATTTTACCAGAAAATTTTATGAAAATCGGTTCAGCGGTTTAGGAGGTATCGTATTACGGACAGAAATAATATACACACACACACACAGACAGACATCATGACTATATTGCTAAGATTGGTCAAAATACACCCAAATAACACATTTTCGGCGTTATGGCAAAAAAAAAATTTCATCGAAAATAATACCTTCGCCAACTATTGCTATGCGGGTCAGGAAGGTAAAAATTGGTTTAGAAATACTAAAAAATTAAACAACGACTGGCTATAGGTACACTTACTAGATCAGGATTGGGATATAAATATCTTTTAGCAAAACTAATAAGCAGGCACAAAAGTAAACCATTATATTTGTTTATTTATTTTTTGGCTTTTCCTCTGTCCTATATTTTTTTAATCCTTTAAAAATAATTTATTTTAATACGATTAAAACGTCAGAGCGCACATGCATTCATGTTTAATTTTTATTGTTTATCGGGATTATCGCAAATTGGATTCTGTTTTTAGGCTATTTGTAAAGTTTTATTTGAATTTTTAACTTTTTATTGCTCACTTGTATTTTCAAATATGCAAAAAAAATACTTTATAAATAGAAACAAAATTTCGGACTTCCATTGTCTTTATTTATTTTAAAAACGACGTTTCGGTTAGTAAGTATCTCTAGCCGTTTTCAAGTGTAAACTTAACAATCTAGTCTATAGGCTTCTACTTATAGTACTTGGTGTGCAGTCAGGTGTGACAGCCCGCCCCCTATTTATTCCTAGACGCTTGGTTTCCATATGTTTGGTATGACCGTGCTTGGTTCATTGAAAACTTCTTTATTCTGCATTATAAACGGAGCTTCAATATGCGACTCCTAATGCAATACTTTAGCTTCTGACCACTAAATCCTGAGATCATTTGACCGCTAAACCGGATTTTTCAACACCCCTAATTGGGTACTTTTTAGATGTTCATTTACTCTAACCGGAAGAGGGCGTTTCGTTTCACCTACATGTAATTTACCTCTCTCAAACGGGATTTGGTAAATGCATTCCTTATTATTTGAGGGATTTTCTGGTTTTGTTTTAGTTACGAAACTCCTTATCGTATTTCCTGATAAAAATCCGGTTTTTATATTATAGTGTTTGGCTATTCCTCTTATGTTTTCTGAAATCCCTTGAACATATGGAATCTTAATAACACCCAATGAATTATTATTATTTTTATGGGAATTTGCTACAAAAAATGTTACGCGGCTGGTACACTCGGGTATCACATGCCCGACCCAAGTTTACCTCCTAGCACCAGAGACAGATTGATACTAAACCCGTTTTTTTTAGTGGTCCGCGGTTAGAACAAGTGTTGCTTGAGAGTAGGTGGAGGGGCAAGCTTGAAGCGCTACGAATTCATAAGTTCTGTTGGTTTTTCTCAATCCCGGGTATGTTATACCCATGTGTACCAATGCCGGGTTAATCCCATGATCGGTTAAAAAGTAAGCATTTATTTATTTTTTGGACTGTCAAAACTGTCATTAACATGGACATTAATGGATTTTGACCAAAATTTAATCAGCTCGTTACAGTGTCGAACACTATTTTTCCTAATAATTGGTTTAGCAGTTCTCGGACTATCGTGTGCCGGAATTGCACACATACAAACAGACAGACGTTACGACGAGATTAGTAAAAAAGGTTCAAATATACCAAAATAACCGCAGCCCACGAGAAAGACCGGCCCGGGCGCGGAAATATCACGTGACCGTAGGAGGGTCACAAAAGAACGCTTCCCGGCCAGCTGTCATTATAAAACATGTGTGTTTTGAGTTTTGGTATGTTTGTTTACGTCGATTTTTTTTTAATTCGGGCATGAATTTTATGTGAATTTTATCAAGGTTATTAACAAAACGCAGCCCACGAAAAAGACAACAATGCCGCGAACGTGTAGTGTTGTTGGTTGTCGGTCCAACTATAAAACTGAAACCGAATATGTGTCAACTTTTAATTTGCCAGTGGATAAACAAATGCATAAAATTTGGTTGCGAAAAATTCCTAATGATTTAAGTATCTTAAAACGTCCACAAGTTTGCATCAAACATTTTCCTAACGAGCAAGTTATTTGGTTTGATAAGTGTGTTGTAAATGGAGAATGTTGAAAATGTTCCGAAATACCTAAGTAGACAACCTGTATCTACTGTTCGATTAGCTGATGTCGAGAGGCAACAACTTGAAACTGCAATACAAGAAAGTCTTCAAACCCTTTGAGCTCATAAGAAATCAAAAGTTTTATCAAATATTGAGGACATTTCAAAATTTTATTGTTCTAATACTAAAATAAACAAAAATTGGATTTTTACCCAAGAACTTGACACAGTCTGCCTGTGCCTGATGACATTTTTAAACAACAATCCATCACTGTTAGCATCTCTCGTTGTTGAGGGAAATCTGTCATTTTTTGTAAATGTTAACAATGTCTCCACACCAAAAAACAAACTGCCAAATAAAGTTTGAGTTTATTTTTGAACAGCACCAACACACTTGAAGAGCTAATGCAGTTTATTGAAATGAAAGTTGCAAACGGGAAAGAAGTGGTAAAAGATAAGATTGATCAAGTAATAAACATCCTTAGTGACATTTTCGATAGTAAGAGTGAAAAATGTGTTCAATTGTCATTTCTTATTGAACAATTATGTCTGTTAAAAAGGTCACCTGAGAATCGAAGATATTGTGGATACACTATAATGTTGGCTTCATCTTTGTTTATCCAGTCCTCCAGTGCAAACATGTCAATTTACAAAACTAAGGTAATATTACTTCTGCACCCTCGCAATATTAAAAAACTAATTTGTAAAATATCGTTAACAGATAGTAATCTCTCCGGTAGTGTGCAATATTTAAAAAGTAAGACACAGCTTTTAAAAGAACATGAGTTGGTAGTTAACTTACACATTGATGAAATATATATTAAACTTTGTGTTGGGTAATTTTTCAAAAAATTATTGACGACCAATACATTCAGTTTATTGAACGTGAAAACCATCTAACTTATTCACAAAATCACTTGTTTCTTTTAAATACATTATTGTGAAATGTTTTATATTAAAAAATTTTCTTTAGATAACTCTAGCGAGTATTTTTGTCGAAATAAACTATTGTCAAATCTTGAAAAAATTAGTTTAAGGGCATGTAAAGTTTTTTTAAATAATTTTATTAAAAACCATAATGATTTAGCGTCTGCTAATAAATCTTTGAATAAGAACACAGACAAAGATGATGACACTCAAAGAAAAATTAAAAAACTTAATGCTGTCCAATTTTAAAAGACTTTTATAGAATTGAATTTACTAACGATATTATGTACCTAATATACCTGAAGATATTAGAGTGCAAATTTTATATAATTTTTTATTTTATAGATTCAGTTCTTTTATTTATAATAAACACTAAATATTTTTTTAAATTTTTGCCTATATGAGAACAAAAAATGTTTGTCAATTTATTTAAATTGTGTAAAAACAGATAATATATTAAGGAATACAATAAGAATCCTGGAACTCCTAAGATCACGTGATCGCCGACTTGCTTATAACGGGCCATGACCGGTCTTTATCTTTGGCTGCGCAAAATAACATATTTTCAGCGTTTTCTAATTTGTGTTTTATCAAGAATAATACCTTTAGCCATTGCTGCGCAGGCTAGGAGGGTAAAACCTTTTTGTTAAAGAACGATTATAAAAGATAACCCTGTACAATGGTTAGGTTTTAAGTAAAAGACATTATTGTAGTATTTTACCGGTGTCACAACGCAAAAAGCTTTTTGCTAAATAAATATTTTCTTTTTAAAATGGAAAAGAAAATTTGTTTTCGTTTCCATTTTTATCCATCTGAGATCCCTGAAAATTATTAATAAGGCGAAACGGCAGAACAACAGGAATGTCAAGAATTTGCAGGAATAACAATAAACATGTTTTTTATGTACACCGTTCGTAAACAAAGAACTTAGGGTACATAGGGCGTTGCCATTACAGTTTACTTAACCATTAAGTGACGACGCACAAAGGGGTATTCGAAGCTAAAATGTGAACAAAATTCTGTACTTTGATTTTTGATACGGTTATTGCGTGAACAGTACAAGAACATAGTTTAATGGGTAGAAAAATCTGATTTTCAACGTATCGACTTACTTATCAGTATCCGTATCAATAAACATGGCATTTTAAAGTGTGTCTCTAAAAGGTCTGTTCAGGAACTCACCACAAATTCCTAAGGTCAAAATTAACCGATTTAAAGCAACTTACCTTTGTTCGAAATAAATCCGTTTCCAAGATACAGGGTGTTAAATTTAAAAAATAAAAATCGATTTTTTTAAATATTATTTAGAGTTTTTAACATATTACTTCCAAAATTGTTATCCGGTAATTTCTTGGGATGCCAAGGATGTATAGGCACAGTTTTTTACTGTGTCCGTTAGAGGGCGCTTCACATTGCACTTTTAATAAATATAAATTTATAATAATAAATATATTTTTTTATTAAGAAAATAAATTCCTAAACATTTTAAAAGCAAAAAAGGTTACAATTTGCTACAGTAAGCTGTAGACACCTAGAAAAAGAAGCGGGACCAAAGTCGTCAAAAAAATTGAGCTCTTAATAGATTACTTTTTCTATTAAAAAATATCCCTTTTAGAAAATTTGGATCACTAGCTATCGACATATAAGCGTTTTCTTTTCGCAAAAATAAACGCTTAGATCTCCGCAGCAAATTTACTGATTTTAATAAAAGTAACATTTGTTTATAGAAAAGTTAATCTTCAATAAGTTTTCGTAAAGAGGTTTTTACTTTGTTGACCACTTTTGTCTGGGTATTCCTTCTTCCCATACTCAACAAGTAAAACCTAAAACTAGATTATAACAGCAACAAAAAAATATACGTGTCGAAAATTTCCACGTAGGGTCCTATGCTGGCCTCGCTATATAACGTACTACTTTGATGCAAAAAAAAATATTATTTAGGGTTTTAAAAAAAATTAGACCAGCCAAAGGCCACAAAAGTGGCAAAATTTTATTATGATTTCTCAAAGAAGAACCTTTGGCCCTAATTTTAACCTAATTCAAAATGGAGAAATGTGAGGAATTCTATAAGAAATTGTTTCGGTTTTTCTAATTTTTTTTTGTAAAAAAAAGTTTTTTCAAGAGCCATCAGTAATTCCAGTAATTTTTTTTTCGATTGGCGAATTTGGTAGTGGGTACTTACCTTGGGCTTCATAATCCATGTTTCGAAATTTCAAAAATATTTAAATCTTATCTACAATTTTTTTTCTAAAAGTCACTGGATGCATATTTTTCACGTAGGGTATCACCACATGACTGAAATTATATTACAGTTCTATGCGCTTTCCAGCGAAAGCAAAAAACCAAAAAAGCAATACAAAAAAGTTATCAATAAGTAGCCTTATCATCTCCCTTTTTTTGTATTAAATTAAATCTGCAAAAAATTTAATATAAAAAACACGACTTTTAAGCAGGTTTTAATGCAAAATATCCGTAAGTGCGACGGACGTTGGAAAAAATAACATCGTACAGTTAATTTCAAAAAAATCTTGGAAAAACTTGTTTTTTATTTTAAATAGTACATCGGTACAATTTATATAAATGGTAAATTCTATACAGAAATATACCAAACAAAAAGGGAACCATCACAAGAGACCATGAAGAAATTCCAAACAAAAATAAAGAACATAAACTCAGAGCTACAACCTGAAATAAGCAAAGCGGAAATAAAGAGACAAATCACCTGAAAAAGACGGAGTAACGGCAGAAATGCTCAAGTATGGTGGTAAAGCTGTAGTTAATACCCTCCATATTCTCCTGACTAAAATACTAAAAGAAAAAATAATCCAAAACAACTGGAAAGAATCCATAACCATTATTCTACACAATAAAGACGATAGAGCAGACCTAAAAAACTATCGACCTATAACAATCCTCAATGTAATTTATAAGCTTTTCAGGAAAATATTAACAGATAGACTAACAACAAAATTTGAGGAAGGAACAAGCAGGTTTTAGAAAAGGTTTCAATACAGTTGACCACTTATTAACTATGAAAATCCTAATAGAGCGAGCTAACGAATATAACAATCCACTATATATTGCGTTTATAATTCGAAAAAGCTTTCGATAGCATTGAGCACTGGGCAGTATAAGCATCTTTAATCAATAGCCGAATAGATCACAGATATTCAGACTTAATAGCCAATATATATAGCGCAGCAACAACATCAATAAAGATCCACGAAGGAACCAAGCCAATCCGCATAAAAAGAGGTGTCAGAAGGGTGACACAATATCCTCTAAATTATTTAACCAGGCCCTAGAAGATGTTTTAAAAAGTTTAGATTGGGAAGAAATAGGCATCAAAGTAAACGGACAATTTTTGAACCACCGAAGATATACTGATGATATCGCCTTAATACTACTACTACTATGTCGGTTTAGAACGTTTTTCTACGTTGTCCGACGCCTATTCTCGACCTCCTTCTTCCAACAATCATCTTCTGTCAGATTCTTTTGACTCATTGATCTTTGGATTGACTGTTGCCATTCTAGTCTAGGACGTCCTCTTTTTCTGCGCCCTACTGGTTGCCACTCTAGGACCAGTTTTGGTAATCTTTCGTCGTTCATCCGTTGTACATGGCCGTACCATATCAATTGCCTCCCAACGATGTCATCCGTTATGCCTCCCTCGATTCCCATTCCCTCTTTTATGATCCCACTTCTCACGTGATCTAATCTAGATATTCTCATTCATCTTCTTATTGCATCAATTTCGACACCCTCCATTTTTGTCCCGTATTCCCCTGCCACGCGACAAGTCTCTATTCCACACAACAGCGTGCCCTCCACCATTGTGTCATATATGTCAAACTCCATATTCTTTCTTATCTCTCTGCTCCATAAAACACTGCCAAGACATCCAACAACCTTTCTTGCTTTTACTATTCTTTTTTCCAATTCTTTACAGTCTGTTCCTGTTGCATGGAGATATTGTTTGTCCATTGTTAGTTCTAACTCACTGGATTCGTTTCCAATACATAAGTACTGTGTCTTGTCCACGTTCACTGTTACTCCCCACTTTTGGTATTCTTCCGTTAACTTTCTCATCATATACTCCATGTCTTCTTTATCATTAGCTACAATTACTTGGTCGTCAGCAAACTGTAGTGTGTATATAGTAAATCGGTCGTTAAGTTGTATTCCCATGCCGTGCACTTTACGTTTCCAGTTTTTTAGAGCCACTGCGATATATATTTTAAAAAGAGTTGGAGAGATACAACATCCCTGTCTTAAGCCTTTTGTTAGCAGGAATTCTTTTGAAAGTCGATTTCCAATTTTAATTTTAGATTTTGACCCTTTGTATAGTTCTTTTATCGCTTTTATGTATGTATGATTGATATTAGTTTGTTCCAACACCATCCATAATTTTTCTACTGGAACGGTATCATATGCTTTTTGTAGGTCCACAAAGGTGACATGAGTCTCTATATTTCTGGCGCTTCTTTTCTCAATTACTTGTTTAAGACAAAAAACATTATCACTACAAGATCTGCCTGCACGAAACCCACTTTGCTCTTCTTCTTGTTCATCAAAATCATTCTCTGTTAGATCTCTAAGAATCCTGCCGTACAATCTACTTAGAGTGCTGGTGACTGAAATTCCTCTGTAATTGTTACAATCCAACTTGTTTCCTTTTTTATGTATTGATGATATAAATGCAATTTTCCAATCATTAGGTACTGGATGTCCGTTTATGCATTGATTGATAATATATGTGAGATTTTCGAGTAGTTTCTCTGATCCATATTTGAGCATTTCAGCATATATTTCCCCAGGTCCGCTAGCTTTTCCGGATTTAAGCTTTTTTATACTATTCTTTATCATTTCTTTTTCGATGATTACTTCCTCTCCATGTACTTCTATGTCTCTCCTCGGAGAGGCTGTTAGATATTCGGGTCTCGTCTCCTGCAGCAGTCCCTTGTAGTGTTCTGTCCATTGTTCTGGTTTGATGATCTGGATGTTTACTTTTTCTTTTGTTGGGTTTTTTACTGTAGAAATGAATTTCCATACTTCAGAGCTCTGCCTACCTCCTACGTGTGTATTTATATCGTGGCATTTGCGCTCAAACGTTTCATTTTTTTCTGTGCGTATCAAACTTCTTAGCTGTCTTCTGGTTTTCCTGTATATTTCTAGGTCTCTTTGATCTTTAGTATTGAGCCATTTCAAGTATGTGCGTTTTTTCTCTTTGACCATTTCCTGTATTTTCTCCGTCGACCACATCTTCCTGTTATTTCTATTATCTTGGTATCCAACAGCTTCGTTGCTTGCTTTACAAACATAATAAAAACCTTGAAGGAAGCAAGCGCCTTAATAACCGACAAGAAAGAAGAACTGATAAAAATACTGGAAGAACTGGATACAGCAGCCAAAATTTTGGCTTAAGTATGAACTATGTATGAAACAAATGTATTCAATACTGGAAACCTTGGGCAAATAAAAGAATTAGGGGAAGACCCCAAATGAGATGTGCGGACGATTTGAAGAAACACACGGGAACTAGATGGATGAACACGGCGAGAGATAGAGAAGAGTGTAAGATATTGGGGGAAGCCCATGTACAAAGATGGATTGAAAAAGGCTAAATAGATAGATAGATAGATAGACATATAAATTATATCGGGATGACATCAAAATTTTACAATACTGTTATAACGTTCAATAAGAGGACTGCTTATTTCCTTTTGCATGTTTATAAAATAATAAAATAAATAATTTTTACTAGGGCCTTTGTGGCCCCTTTTACATTGAGGCCCTGGGCACTGCCCCGGTTTGCCCAACGACGGCTACGCCGCTGAATCTCGGTACATATTCATATTTATTGTTAAAAAAATTAAACAAAAATGTTAAATGCAAAGAAGGCAAATTTTTTTTAAAATTGTGAATGGAACTTAGCTAGAGTAAGTCTGGCATGCCTATTGACCTTCAAGCAATGATTTTCTGGCTGACATATAAAATTACATTTAATAATACTTACAAAAAAAATTTCATGTAATACCTAGAGGGCGTAAGGAGGCATTTTTTTTTTACTATGCCTTTTATTTTCCACATATACGTGTACGAGGATTAATTTAAGGTTTGCATATACAGCTGAAATAAAACACTAGATAAGTTTTAGAGACATTGTTGTTTTTCGAAGTATTCTCTACGAAAATTAATGCATTTTTGCATGCACTTAAACCAGTTGTCAAAGCTGTAATTCCACTCGTTTGTTGGTACTGTCAAAATTAGATTCTTGAAGGCATCGACTGCTTCCTCTGGCGACTGAAATCTTTCACTACGCAGTTCCATTCTAGATTTTCGGAAAAGTATAGAAATCGTTGGGACTGCATGGTCTTTGTGGAGGATGATTCGTCGTTCGGGGTTTGTTTTTCGAAGCTCAGCGATGACTTTCGGCAAATAAATGGTGATGTACCAATCGGCAGTAACAGTCCTTTGATCATCCAGAAGAATTGTTGCTACATGTCCTGCCTTTGAGACAAATGTCGGGACTATCTTTTTGGATTCGAGAAAATATAACTTTTGTTGGATTTTCTTCATCTTGGAACACCCAACCAGAAGACTGACGTTTATTTTCAGATTCATATGAGTAAATCCACCATTCGTGATCACTGACAATGCTGTATAGTTTTTGCAAAGTCACTTGAATAACTCCTAATACGGTGTTCTATCGATTTCATGAAATTTTGCTTCATTCTGCCCTTCAAAAGTTATCCTAATTCATATGAAATCTTCCTGGTATAATTTCTGTAGGTGTAGGAATTGAAAGTTTTATTCTTTTTTTATTTCTTTAGTTTACGCCATAATTAAATGAAATAATTTTCATGAGTATATCTACCGCCGCCCATGTCACTTTCTTTAAAGGATATGCCGATGGTCGGCAACTGACTTTGCAAAAATTATACACGTTTTTTGAGTTTCCTACCTCAAAGCGGTCTAAATTTTTCTGACACCTTTTTTCTGTTCTTCGGTGAACAGCAGGCAACTAAATCCTATGTAAATAGTGACAAAACTCTCTCTCGTATCTCGGTAGATGGCGCGTCTTGCAAAAGTTTTCTCACTATTTACATAGGATTAAAGACAAAACTGTCAAATTAACTTCGCAAGAGTGTTCTGAGGAATCCAATAAGGACGAAACAGTTAACTGTCAACACAGGTTAAGCTGTCAAGCTACCCACTGAAAAATATGAGAAAAGCAAAAACTCCTTTTTTTACCCGATTAGCCACAAAACTTGTTTGATACTCCACATTGTTTGTTTTTTGATTTTGTATTTTTACACGTTTTAGGTTTGGATAATAAAATCCTTTGTCGTGATTTTTCTTTAAAAATTAGGTTTCTATTCTTAACAATTGCTATCTAGTGCTGATACTCTTCAAACCAGAGTAAAATTTGCTACAAAACTGCCGTTCAGAGAAATAATGCAGGAAGCAATTTCTTCTACATCTCCAAAGGCTTTTTTTATTTATATTTTAAGGTATAAGTAGTTAAAATGTCGTTTTTGGCAAAGATGGCATTATATCATATAACTTAAAATGAGATATTTAGTTAGATATTAGTTATCGATTATTATTGTTTTTATAAATAAATAATAAATATATCATACCTAGTTTTTATATTTCACAAACACGTTTTGTATTAAAAATAAAGCCGTCTGTCCTTTTTTGAAATAAATTATTTTTTAAACAATTCATTAAAATTTGGAGTTTCTTAAATTAGTTAATTTATTCTAACCCATTGTGGTAAACAAGAAAATTTAATTGTCTTTAATTATTGCACGATAATGCTGTCAGAATTAGAAACTTCCGCCATTCTCGTTACTACGAAATCGTCGAAATCAAAACAATACGACCCGACTGACAGCGCCAAACTGTCTCAGTGCACTTACCAGATTACAGAATTAGATTAGATACTTATCTTCTGTTTGAGGCATGCGCAGTTATCTGGTTTGAAACTTATCCTTTACTAAAGGATACCCACTGAACACAAAAACATTTTAATAACGTCAAAATAATGTATAAGTTAAAAACATAACGTTAGGTTGGATGTTATTTCTAACGTCATATTCATAGTGAAAAAGAAGCTTAATAACCCGTTTTCTGACGTTAGAAAAATAATCTTATGTATTTATAACGTTTTTTTAAAGTGTTTTTCGAACGTTAAAAAAATATTGATTTTTAACAGTGAAAAAGAAATGTTTTTGTAACATTGAAAAATAAATATTTTTTTAACAATGAAAAAATATATTTTTTTCAAATATCTCTAAAGATAAGGTAACATAAATAATGTAAATAAAATTTTTCTATTTTGGAAACGCAGGGCAGCAACAGTCCGTTGAGGTTTTCGTGAACTCGACACTCAGTAAAGGCAATTCGGCTCGTAGCTTCTGAAAATAAAATTTAAAATTCTATGTATACAATAATTTTGTAGTAAGTGCTCATGCTCAAGTGAATACAAGGCAAACAATTTCAAGGCGCGTATTCACTTTAGCATGAATGCAAACGAATCATTCGTTTGGTCCCGCTGCGAGGCTTGCGAAGTAGAAGTTTGCTAAACCTCGCCTATGTAACATTTATTTATCAATAAAGAAGAGATTGTTATTATATAATTCTGTCTCACATGAATACGCACGCGGCTTAAGGTACGGCGGCTAATCGTCCGCGGTGAATTGTCGCATTCCCTGTCTGATTACCTATAGGTATGCGATATTTCATGCAAAACCATTTTTTTTCTTTTGTTTACTTTTTCTTGCCTGATTTTGTAGTGCTTCATTTAGATCACTGCACAGACATTGTGTGTTCTTTAACTATACCATCTTTCCCACACAACTGGAGTAATATTCCAATCCAAATATGTATTCACTATCAATATTAATAATTGTGCTTTAAATTTGCCATGTTTGTTTCTGCAAAATGCAAATATCTTAACCAAAATTACAAAAAGCGTCTTTGCTACCGACTCGTATCAACTCGCAGCGAAACGCAACTAATGGCGGTTCGGTTCGGTTCGGTTCATGTTCAGGTAGTGGGACTGCTATACTATAGAAGGCGCTGCCATCGCGCCCTCTATAGTATATATTAGCTCACACATATACTATACTAGAGTAGTGTGAGCTATGGTGATCCTAATTTTTTCGAGAAAAAAAAAGTTGCTCCGATTTCAAAATTTTTTATATATCTTTGCGTCTGTCTGTCTGTCTGTCTGCCTGTATGTCTGTCTCTGTAACGACCAACGCGCATAACTTAAAAACCGCTTGGCCGATTTTAGTGAAATTTGGTACCTAGGCTGGGTCTTGGCTCGAGATGGTCCCATTTAAAAATGAACAAAATCCACTGAACACAAACCAAATAAAAGGGTGGAGATAGATTTTAAAAATTAGAGTTTATGTGAAAATATGGCGTGTGTGATATCAAACGAAAGGTAATTGAGTCCGGAGTTTAACAAAATACATTTTAGTTTTTGTTTTTTTAAGGGTGGGGGTAGATTTCAAAAATTTGAGTTTAAGTCAAAACATGGCTTGTGTGGTATCAAACAAAAGGTAATTTAGTCCGGAGTTGAATAAAATATATTTCAGTTTTTAGTTATATTAGCTCACACGTACACTATAACTATAGTACCTAGTGTGAGCTTAGGGGCCCATGTATTGGCAGAGTATTTTTTTAATGTTTAAAAAACAAACCATTTATTAGCTTCATATATCTTAAATTCAACGTTAGAAGTGAGATCTAGAAAAAACATTATAAAAATAACCATATATTGATGGTATTATTTTTAATGTTAGTGAAATTATGGTTTTTTTAATGCTGGTTTCTTAACGTTATTAAGAAATATATTTTTGGTAATGCTTTTACATGAAATTTTTGTTAGAATTTTCTACATTAATGTCAAAAGTTTACTTAATTTTAACACAAATTTGTGTTAGAAAAAAAACTTTTTTTTTCAACATTTATTTAACGTTTTTTACAATTTTGTGCTTAGTGGGTAGTGTTTGACCATACTTGTGTTCCAATAACGCAGGCTACTAGTTCCTTTATTTAGAGACAGTGTTGCCGCGCATATAACGTTATGTCAAAATTTAATGTAAATTTAAAATAGTTTTGATACCAGCCAATTATTTTAAGAGCTACCAATGCGGGGTAGTCCACATATTTAATTTTATGCCAGTTATTAAAAATTATTTTTTATAAAAACTGGTATGTATGTGGTGTTTGGCAACAGTGTTCACCAACTAACCAATAGTCATCAATGTTCTTTGAACTGCGTAAAAAAAATAAGAAGTACACAGTAAACACAGACCTAATCCTTTATTTTCCTGGCAGCTCTTTCAGTTTTTCCCTGGTTGTCTTTGGAACTTTTTAATTAATTTTGCCTACAGAAAAAAAAAAACAGGCTTTTGACAGATAAATAATGGATAAAGGATAAAAAATTGTGTCAAAATTCGGCTTCTAAATATCACGTGACATCTCTCATTTAATGTCGCATTTATAAAGGATAGGGTTAGCTAAAGGAGGGCGTGCAAAAAGTCGCTAATATCCTGGTTCGGTCCGCTCAATATGTTATGGCACTAATTTTTTAGTGCAGAAGGGCTAGCTAACAGCCAACGGTAACCGTGGACGCGGGTGGCATCTCCTCGATGCGGGCGGCACTGATCGCCGCAATTGATTCACAAGAACACGAATTGAAGTAAGGTCCAGATTCTGTGTGCTGCGAAAAGGGACATGCCGTCCTCTCTTTCTCTATTTCGTAATAAAAAATAGACATCTACGGTGCTCAGAATTTCGGTCCAGTTAAGCGTGGCAAACACGAATAAAAAACACATACAAACCAGCTATTAATTTCTAGTTAGTATTCAAGTCTTTGATGAATTTTTTTTGGGGTTTATTGATACTTTATAATGAGACTTTTAATTAAATAATTATTAAATTTTAATATTTTTTTAGGTAAAATTTGGGAGTGCACTTATGGAGGAACCGCTACTGAGAGTAAGAACATTTAAGTGTAGCAGAAGTAAAGAACTGGCAACATTTGACTAGTACAATATACCTTCTTTCTAGCTGTGCCGGCACCGGCGGTTTTGAAGTAGAGTGAAATACACACCAGTACATATGTTGATTTAGTTCAATGTTAAAAATCGTATTGTGTATATTGGCAAAAAGTTTAACTTACCCTTTGTTTTGTAAAAAAAACATACAGATTGGATTTGGTTCAATAAGTTCAATTTAATGTCTCCCCCGCGCGGGGATGTTGAAGATCTAGGGAACTGGAAGCGAATCCAAAAGTTGACTTCTTTCTCCATTAACGGATTTTTCGTAAGTGAGAAAAATGTGGAAGGTTTTCATAACCTCTAAAAATAAACAGCTGACATCTGTCTTTTAGAGCCATCGGCTTACAATCTGTCATATGTAAACTCCCAAACGGTTGAGGGACTGTTTACAAATTAGTCTTTTTGCCAATCTGATCATAACTCAGTCAAAAAAAACTTTAGAAATAAAATTATTCCAGAAATTAAACTATTGATTTAATAATAATAAGAATGGAAACTAAACACCCTTCATGCCGTTTGGAAAAACGTCTCATGTTCAAACTTTTAAAAATGAAAATTACGGAATGGAAGATAAAAGTTTTTTTTCCTTTCGACTGATGTACAATGTTACAAGCCAGCACGATGTTTTATATGAAATAACTTTGAATACTGGTATGTATATTAGTAGCTTTTTTATCTACTTCACCTAACCCGTCGCGGCTAAGGTAACTAATAATGAGTGGTCCTCAAAGCGCAGCACTCATCATCAGTTACCTTAGTGGTGGCTGTTTGACCCTCTTGTCTACACCACAGAAATAGAAAAATAAATAGAATGCTTATCAAACATTCTCAGACTCAACTCATTCAATTACACATGCATATAGTCTAAATTATACGCATTTGTAATAACGTCACCAGGTGAGTAAAAAACTTATGGCGTAGATATTTTTGCCAATCAATGTTTTTTGATTGACAGTGACGGGTACTTCACATAACCAATTACCTACCTATTTAAATCATACACACTACTTTTTTTAAAAAGTTTATTGTCACCGCTGTTTATAATATTGTTACAAATTTAAGTATTTAAATTTTATAGTTAGAATTTATTTAGGTTTAGTGTAGTATTAGGTTGACGTATTTTATGGTTGTATTCTTAATCTAGGTTTTAGTTGCGTTATCTGTGACAAACTGGTATGCGAAAGTCTAGAAAAGGGCTGGAATGATTGCGAATCGAACAAGGATGGAAGGGTTCTAGAATAGTAGGCAGCCCTCATATATAAGGCCGGACGTCGTGCATCAGTCAGTCAGTCACAGATAACATACTGAGTGGTCGTGAGATTAACACGAAGTTAATAGACCGATTATAGCAGTGAATTATTAGCAAGTTATTAGTGCGTGTTTTTTGTACATAATTTGTAGAAATAAATTGACGTATCGTTTTCAACAATTGCGAGTTTTAATTTGTCGTTGTGAACCCGTAACAATATACTAAACAAAGATAAACAAAAATGACGTCATTACAAATGCGTATAATTTGGACTATACTACATGAAGATCCCCGATAGGCAACTTTCTTTTCTCAAGGAGGATTTTATTTTGCCCATACCCTTTGTCGGGCACAGGGATCTTTATCATGCTAGCGCCATCTATGCTCTGAAGACAGGATCACCGGGTTAACGTGACCAGGGCTATCAAAACGGACGGGCCACGATCCTCCACTTGGTTGACGTCACATCCGGGGCTGATTTTTTTTTGATGGTCACATCACGACACAGCTGATTGTCTTTAAAATATTGAAGTTGGAATGACGGTTCATGAATATTTAATTTTTTTTATATAAAGCCGGTTTTGAGATTGTTTTTACTATATTCTTGCAGAACAATTATGTTTAAATGTATAGTAATCCTTAATTTTTCAGAGCCGTTTCATTAGCTCACACAAAAATTAAATTTAAAGCAGAAGCGAATGTGACAAACACAGATGACAAAGTCAAATACATGTCAAATATAACAGTTGGCATGCAGTACATGGCGGGTAATTTGAATTCAAAATAAGAAATGCTAAATTTTGAAGATTTTAAGCTTTTAATCATCTTACATCCTTACAAAAGTTTGCTAGAATATCGGGATGGTGTCTGAGAATATTTAACTGAAATTTCGCGGAAATCTGTAGTGCCATTTTGAAAATATCCTAAAAAAACGTCTGACCTCCCATAAGACCCAATGTAAAAGTCAGCCCCCAGAGAACAGCTGATTTTTTCAGGGTCGTGGCCTCTATTTTTATGTTGGCCTTGACGTGACTTCCTAACCTCGGCCTTGTATTGATCATCAACTTTTCGCACTTCGTTGATGCCCAAACCTCGCCCAAGACAGGCTTTACTCCTACTTTCGGTAAATCTGTATTCACAAACGGATAGTAGGTTCGAGTTTGTAAAACATCATATAGTGCCACTGGTCTAAGATAAAGATATTTAAAAAGCGACACTGCTTGTTTTCCACAGCGATCGGTAGTAGTGGTGGCTTATACTGCGGTTGTAAGGTCACTGCGTTCCGAAGCCTGTCGACGCCCCAAGCACAATTTTCCGACTAACTACTACATTCTACACCAAGTTGGACGTTAATTTGAGCACACTATTTAGTCATAGTAAGACTGACTTCCCCAGACGACTAGATACCATACGGGTTAACGTTGTCTGAGACGCCGGTAAGTTTTAGGATGTTTCTTAGTCAAACAGTGACGTTGCGTTAAGGTCTTGGGGCAACTGTAGTAACATCTGCATTATGATGAATTTTTAACACTCGATCGATTCTGCATGAAAATTTTGTTTGAGATATTCTGATTTTTTACAAAAAAGTTCATTTTATCGAAAAACACAACGACTCTGTGGCGCGTGTGTTTTTTAGGACCAAGTCTATATATAATTTTCGATAAACTTGACAGCGTTCTTGTTTTCCACCCCCAAGAATCAATTTTTTCAAATATAATTCAAGTTATTTTTGTTAGCGGTGCTCCATTCCTTGTTTTTATTTTTTGGTATTCGAATTAGTTTTCGCAAAGTGTCCATTTTATACTATAGTGTAGAATACGGTTGATGCTATACCTTTGGTTAAAGTAACGACTATTTTGTGAACAGAAAAAGAACCTTAAGTTGATTTCAATTCAAACCATTAACTTTAAAACAGCGACCAACTAAGGCCCATGGTTAAATGAATAACGTTGTATAAACCCTAAAATGATTGACCATATTGGTGCATAATGGAGTTGTAACAACGTTGAGGCATGAGTCGCCCGTGTAACCATAGTTAGTCGCCTGACGAATTTAAATACGTCGGCAAAACGTTAAATTGCTGCCTGGGGCGCGGCGGTTTTCGTGATGCAGTGACCCTATATGCTTGTTCACCATAACGACATCTAGAGGTAACAGCTTGTACTTTAAAACTGTAAAAAAATGGCGGCCAACGTTTTGTCGCCCCCAGTGCAGTTTGCGCAGTAGTCGAAGCGCTATCTATTTATCTTTATATATCTATATATATGAAAAATGTAATACTGTTGCAGATGCGGTGCGCAGCCAACGATAAAGACCGGCCATGGCGGGTTATAAGCAACTCGGCGGTCACGTGATCTTAGGAGTTCCAAGATTCTTACTGTATTGCTTAATATATTATCTGTTTTTACACAATTTAAATAAATTGATAAAACATTTTTGTTTTCATGTAGTCAAAAATTAAAAAAAATTTTGCTGATGTATGTGTTTATTATAGATAAAAGAACTGAATCTATAAAATAAAAAATTATACAAAATTTGCACTTTAATATCTTCAGGTATATTAGGTACATAATATCGTTAGTTACTTCAAATCTATACAAGTCTTTTTAAATTGGACATAACAAACCTAAGCTTTAAGTTTTTTAATTTGTCTTTGAGTGTCATCATCTTTGTCTGTTCTGTGAGATGGTTTTCACGTTCAATAAACTGAATGTATTGGTCATCAATAATTTTTTGAAAAATTACCCGGCACAAAGTTTAATATATATTTCATCAATGTGTAAGTTAACCACCAACTCATGTTCTTTTAAAAGCTGTATCTTACTTTTTAAATATTGCACACTACCGGAGAGATTACTATCTGTTAGCGATATTTTACAAATCAGTTTTTTTAATATTGCCAGGGTGCAAAAGATCTATTACCTTAGTTTTGTAAATTGACATGTATGCACTGGATGACTGGATAAACAAAGATGAGGCCAAGATTAAAGTGTATAAGAAATGACAATTGAACACATTTTTCACTCTCACTATCGAAAATGTCACTAAGGAGGTCTATTACTTGATCAATCTTATCTTTTACCACTTCTTTCCCGTTTGTAACTTTCATTTCAATAAACTGCTTAAGCTCTTCAAGTGTATCGGTGCTGTCCAAAAATAAAACTCCAACTTTTTTGGCAGTTTGTTTTTTGCTATGGACACATTGTTAACATTTACAAAAAATGACAGATTTCCCTCAACAACTAGAGATGCTAACAGTGATGGATTATTGTTCAAAAATGTCATCAGGCACAGGCAGACTGTGTCACGTTCTTGGGTAAAAATCCAATGTTATTTTAGTATTAGAACAATAACATTTTGAAATGTCCTCAATATTTAATAAAACTTTTGATTTCTTATGAGCTCAAAGTGTTTCAAGACTTTCTTGTATTGTAGTTTCCAGTTGTTGCCTCTCGATATCAGCTAATCGAACAGTAGATACAGGTTGCCTACTTAGGTATTTCGGAACATTTTCAATACTCTCCATTTACAGCGCACTTATCAAACCAAATAACCTGCTCGTTAGGAAAATGTTTCATGCAAACTTGTGGACGTTTTAAGATACCTAATTTTTACTTTAAATCTTATGCATTTGTTTATCCACTGGCAAATTAAAAGTTAACACATATTCGGTTTCAGTTTTATAGTTGGACCGACAACCAACAACACTACACGTTCGCGGCATTGTTGTCTTTGTAGTGGGCTGCGTTATTTTAAAAACTTTGATAAAATTCACATAAAATTCAGGCCCGAATTTAAAAAAAATCGACGTAAACAAACATACCAAAACTAAAAACACACATGTTTTATAATGACAGCTGGCCGGGAGGCGTTCTTTTGTGACCGTCCTACGGTCACGTGGTATTTCCGCGCCTGGGCCGGACTTTCTTGTGGGCTGCGATGCGCTGGCTTATACTGCATTTATAAGGTCACTGCGTTCCGAAGCTTCTCGACACAGGTTTCGTGACGTAGTGACCCTATATGCTTGTTCACCATAACGACCTCTAAGGGTAACAGCTTGTACTTTAAAACTGTGAAAAAATGGCGGCCAGCGTTTTGTGGACCCTAGTGACGGTTGCGCAGTAGTCGAAGCGCTATCTAGTTATTTTTATATATCTTTGGTGTACACATTAAAAATATAATACTGATGCAGATGCGTAATAAAAAATTCAGTAGCTGAAAGTTCCTAATAGCTAAACTAAAAGGAAATTCACGCCACCCGTTTCCGGAGGCGCCGGCGCACCTTCGCGTTGAATGAGTCGAGTTATAAACAGCCATTTGTTTCTTCCAATCCATTTGTTCGTTTCAGACGCCGCAGTTTTAGAGAAAATCAGAGCGGTTTTTGTTTGTCGAGTCACTGTAATCGATGATAGTTTGACATTCAGGTGCAAGAAATTTCATCTTTTTGCGTTCCTAGCCTGCGACGTTAATTGCTAAAATAGATCGGGGAGCTCGGGGTTATATTGTTGACTAATTTTTACAGGGTTAAAAAACGCATAATTATATAATGTTTTGGTATCATATTAGCAGAAATATCTTTGGAAATAAATAAAAACATTGTCCAAAAAATCGTGTGCTTGGTTTAGTCAATTCGAAGCTCAAAAAATGTCTGCACCTATTACTGTCCGACCAGAATAAAGAGAGGCGCACAAGAGATGGCTCAACTCAATCTATCTCCCTCTGTTTTCAGCACTTTGGTCTTACTGGGTGGTCTTTATTTTTAGCAAATTTACCATGAACAAAAATTTAATATTACAAGAAAAGACGGTACCCGTCCGATACGTGTAACGAAATCGACTTCAGCCCGTTCATTATTCACAACCTTTTATTGGGTTTCTATTGTTACCGGTGAGCTGAAATCGACCCCGGCCCGTCCACAATTCACATCATTTTATTGGGTTTCTAATGTTATCATACACATTCTACACAAATAAAAAGAAAGAGTAGCGTATCATTTATTCTTTTTCAATTTTTTAATAAATTAGTATTAGCTCACACATATACTATACTATAGTAGTGTGAGCTATGGTGATCCTAATTTTTTCGAGAAAAAAAAGTTGTTCCGATTTCAAAAATTTTTATATATTTTTACGTTTCAGATGATTTTGAAACTTTTTTGTTGCGCCGTCTGTCTGTCTGTCTGTATGTCTGTCTGTCTGTCTGTATGTCTGTCTGTAACGACCAACGCGCATAACTCAAAAACCGCTTCGCCGATTTCAATGAAATTTGGTACCTAGGCTGGGTCTTGGGTCGAGATGGTCCCACTTAAAAACGAACAAAATCCACCAAACACAAACCAAATAAAAGGGTGGGGATAGATTTCAAAAATTAGAATTTATGTGAAAATATGGCGTGTGTGATATCAAACGAAAGGTAATTGAGTCTGGAGTTAAACAAAATACATTTTAATTTATTTTAAAAAAGGGGTGGGAGTATATTTCAAAAATTAGAGTTTAAGTGAAAATATGGCGTGTGTGATATCAAACGAAAGGTAATTAAGTCCGGAGTTCAACAAAATACATTTTAGTTTTTGTTTTTTTTAAGGGTGGGGTGGATTCCAAATATTTGAGTTTAAGTCAAAACATGGCTTGTGTGGTATCAAACAAAAGGTAATTTAGTGTGGAGTTGAATAAAATATATTTCAGTTTTTAGTTATATTAGCTCACACGTACACTATAACTATAGTACCTAGTGTGAGCTTAGGGGCCCATAAATTGGCAGAGTATTTTTTTAGGTTTCTATATTCGTACGCACCTACCAAATGAAATAGGTAGGTACCTATATAATATAATAAGTATAAAAGTTTTGAAAAAATATTTATTTTTTAGAAAAATAAGGTATCGAGTTTTCCAGCAAAAGAATGCTTTGGATGTGTAAAATATAAAATTAATACCTGATAATGATGAATTTAAAAATTATAGCACGATACTGGACAGAGAAAGAATTGAAGCCATCTCTTTTTTGCCTTATTTTTTTCTAGCCAAACAATATTCTGTTAGGAATCACTCTCAAGAATTTTCGCAGAGGACAAAGTTAGGCGTAATAAATCTATGTACGAGAGTTAAACCTGTTACCCACTAAACACAAAAACATTTTAATAATGTTAAAATAATGTATAATTTAAAAACATAACGTTAGGTTGGATGTTAGTTCTAACGTCATATTCATAGTGAAAAAGAAGCTTAATAACTCGTTTTCGGACGTTAGAAAAATCTTCTTATGTTTTTATAACGTTTTTTTAAAGTGTTTTTCAAACGTTAAAAAAATATTGATTTTTAACAGTGGAAAAGAAATGTTTTTCTAACATTAAAAAATAAATGTTTTTTTAACAATGAAAAAATATATTTTTTCCAAATACAGTCGAACCTCTCTAACTCGAACCTCTATAACTCGAACCTCTCTATAACTCGAACCTTTTAAGTGGTCCCTGCACATTTTTCAATTTTTATATGTAATTTAACCTCTTTAACTCGAATTTCTATAACTCGAACCTCTCTATAACTCGAACCGTATTCCCAGTCCCGCCAACGTTAAGATTTCTCTAAGACGAACCTTTGAAATCAAATAAAGCTGAAATCCCTATATCACAATTAAGAACACTAATCATTGCTCGGATATTTTTCAAGTGAATGATAAGATGACTTTTGATTAATTTTTAAATGTAGACGAGGATTTAGTAACAACCGAAACTCTTACAGAAGATAAGATCTTGGAAAGTGTTGGCAAAACAGAGGATAATTTTGAGGAAAACTCTAACGATGAAGATGAGAATGAAGAAAATCCTAGACAAAGACCTTCCAACACTGAAGTTTTAAAAGCAATTGAAACCATTCAGCTCGGTTTTTCAATGGATGAGGCCACAACAAATAATGACTTGTCTCTTATCTTTGAAATACGAAAAAAAAATTGAGTCCAACTGCACAAAAAAAACATATTGTCA
This sequence comes from Aspidapion aeneum, assembly GCA_963576565.1. NCBI lineage: Eukaryota > Metazoa > Arthropoda > Insecta > Coleoptera > Brentidae > Aspidapion > Aspidapion aeneum. The sequence continues at coordinate 115,068,477 of OY755043.1, forward strand.
AAATGTAATACTTAACTAATTATTTTTCAAGTTTTTAAGTATGTACATATACATTTATTTTAAGTTAGTTTTGTACTTTTCAACAGTTTTAATGCAATAAAAACATTTATTGAAATATATGATTTTTTTTCTTTTACTCGAACTCTCCATAACTCGAACTGTTTTGGTTGTCCCTTGAAGTTCGAGTTATATAGGTTCGACTGTATCTCTAAAGATAAGGTAACATAAATAACGTAAATAAAATTCTTCTATTTTGGAAACACAGGGCAGCAACAGTCTGTTGAGGTTTTCGTGAACTCCACACTCAGTAAATGAAATTCGGATCCGTAGCTTCTGAAAATAAATATTAAAATTCTTTGTAAACAATAATTTTGTAGTAAGTGCCTCGCTACGAGGCCAAATCATTCATGCTCAAGTGAATACAAGGCAAACAATTTCAAGGCGCCTATTCAATTTAGCATGAATGCAAACGAAGCATTCGTTTGGTCCCACTGCGAGGCTTGCGAATTCTGCCTCAAATGAATACGCGGCTTAAGGTTCGGCGGCTAATGATTCGCGGTGAATTGTCGCATTCCCTGTCTGATTACCTATAACGTTAGGTATGCGATATTTCATACAAGACCATTTTTTTCTTTTGTTTACTTTCTTACCTTAGGTTGTGGTGCTTCATTTAGATCACTGCATACACATGTGTTGCTCTTTAACTATACCATCTTTCCCACACGACTGGAGTAATATTCCTATCCAAATATGTATTCACTATCATTATTAATAATTGTGCTTATAATTTGCCATGTTTGTTTCTACAAAAGGTAAATATTGTAACCAAAATTGCATAAAGCGTATCTGCTATCGACTCGTATGAACTCGCAGCGAAATGCAACTAAACATGGCGATGGTCCGTTCTGGTACTGGAACTATACGGCAGCGCCTTCTATAGTATCATTTATTAGCTTCATATATCCTAAATTCAACGTTAGAAATGAGATCTAGGAAAAATACTCTGCCAATATATGGGCCCCTAAGCTCACACTAGGTACTATAGTTATAGTGTACGTGTGAGCTAATATAACTAAAAACTGAAATATATTTTATTTAACTCCAGACTAAATTACCTTTTGTTTGATACCACACAAGCCATGTTTTGACTTAAACTCAAATTTTTGAAATCTACCCCCACCCTTAAAAAAACAAAAAACTAAAATGTATTTTGTTAAACTCCGGACTCAATTACCTTTCGTTTGATATCACACACGCCATATTTTCACTTAAACTTTAATTTTTAAAATATACCCCCACCCTTTTTTTTTAAATAAATTAAAATGTATTTTGTTTAACTGCAGACTCAATTACCTTTCGTTTGATATCACACACGCCATATTTTCACATAAACTCTAATTTTTGAAATCTACCCCCACCCTTTTATTTGGTTTCTGTTCGGTGGATTTTGTTCATTTTTAAATGGGACCATCTTGACCCAAGACCCAGCCTAGGTACCGAATTTCATTAAAATCGGCCAAGCGGTTTTTGAGTTATGCGCGTTGGTCGTTACAGACATACAGACAGACAGACAGACAGACAGACGGCGCAACAAAAAAGTTTCAAAATCATTTGAAACGCAAAGATATATAAAAATTTTTGAAATCGGAGCAACTTTTTTTTCTCGAAAAAATTAGGATCACCATAGCTCACACTACTATAGTATAGTATATGTGTGAGCTAAAACTATTTTTGGTAATGCTTTTACATGAAATTTTCGTTAGGATTTTCTACATGTTTTTTTAATGTCAAAAGTTGACTTAATATTAAAGTTTTTTTTTCAAGATTTATTTAACGTTTTTTACGATTTTGTGCTTAGTGGGTGTGGACTATTTGCGAGGGATGCCATTTAATATTTTTGCAACTTGCTATTTCTAAAGCTTTACAAGTTAGTTTTGTCAAATTTGAAGGCAACTTTACTACCTAAATCAGAACGCCACCAAAAATATATTTCTTATTGCCCCATTTCGATGATTTTTATTACCCCGTGATAGTCAAAACCAAGACGTAATATAAAACATTTCCGTTCTGAACTACTTGTTTATGACAAACAAAATTTAAAAATAATAATCCATAGAAGTACTTACATTTGCCACAAACTCAAGTATAAAAACTGCAAATAAAGTGTTTCCTTCAACAGCAAAACAAATATTACCTTATCTTCCCCTATTTAGCAAATGTATCTCTCTCTGTCTCGATTATAATGGTCCAGGGCTATCAAAATGGACGGGCCACGATCCTCCACTTTGTTGACGTCACATCCGGGGCTGATTTTTTTTTGATGGTCACGTTACGACACAGCTGATTGTCTTTAAAATATTGAAGTTGAAATGACGGTTCATGGATATTTGATTTTTTTTAAATAAAGCCGTTTTTGAGATTGTTTTTACTTTATTCTGGCAGATTTTTTTTTAAATGTATAGTAAGCCCTAATTTTTCATAGCCGCTTCAATAGCTCACACAAAAATTAAGTTTAAAGCAAAAGCGAATGTGACAATCACATATGACAAAGTCAAATACATGTCAAATATAACAGTTGGCATGTGATACATGGCGGGTAATTTGAATTCAAAATAAGGAATGCTAAATCTTGAAGATTTTAACCTTTTAATCATGTTGCTTCCTTACAAACCTTTGGTGGAATATCGGGATGGTGTCTGAGAATATTTCAGTGAAATTTTGCGGAAATCTGTAGGCCATTTTGAAAATATCATAAAAAAACGTCTGACCTCCCATAAGACCCAATGTAAAATTCAGCCCCGGGAGAACAGCTGATTTTTTCAGGGTCGTGGCCTCTATTTTTGTGTTGGCCTTGAATGGTCCTGCGCGCCATACGACAAATGGCAGCATTGTTGGCGTCGACAAAAACATGTACCAAAAAGGCTATTTCGAACTGTCAAATATTGCTAAAATTATCGTTGTGTGGCGAAGTTATCGGGCATAAATTTGACACGATTAAACACTTTCTATATCTATATCAGTAAATTAAGCATCTTTAATTAACAGACCTAATAGCCAATATATATAGCGAAGCAACAAAATCAATCAAAATCCACGAAGGAACCAAGCCAATCCGCATAAGAAGTGTTAGAAGGGTGACAGAATATCCCCTAAACTATTTAAGCAGGCCCTAGAAGAAGTTTTTAAAAACTTAGATTGGGAAGAAATAGGCATCAAAGTAAACGGACAATACTTAAACGACCTACGATATGCTGATGATATTGCCTTAATAACAGATAAGGAAGAAGAACTTATAAAAATACTGAAGCAATTGGATACAGTAGCTAAAAATATAGGCTTGAGTATGAACTGCACTAAAACTAAAGTCATAACAAACACAGATGAGGATATCACGATCAGAATAAACCAATTGAAATGAGAACAAGTAGAGGAATATATACACCTGGGACAAATTATCAAACTAAAAAAGGAAAACCAAACGGCTAAAATCAAGAGACGAGTAAGATTGGCCTGGGCAGCATTTGATGAATTAAGCTACATATTAAAAAATAAAAAATATCCTCAGTATCTTAAAACGAAAGTGTATAGCCAATGTAACCTTCCTGTACTTACCTATGGATCCCAGACCTGGACACTTACAAAATCAAACATCGATAATGTAACAAAAACCCAAAGATCAATGGAAAGACAAATATTACATGTTAAGCTAACAGATAGAAAAAGAAATGAATGGTTAAGAAATAAAACAAAAGTAAGGGATGTAAGAGGAGAAGTAGCAAAATTAAAATGGAAATTTGCATGTCATAATATCAGACAGAAAGACGATCGAAATAGTGGATAAAGTGCTTAAAAAGAGATTTGTCAGCAAAAACAATAAGACAAAAAATGGCAAAATACTCAAATTTTTATTGAAATTTTTTAATCTCTTTCCGATGTTTGTTTCTGGCAAAGAACATTACCCTTGTACTATATTTGCGTATCTTTTATAGGAATTTATTCGAAAGATATAAACATGCACAAAAAGCATCAAATGTAAACGTGCAGCACTTTAGCCAGAAGCATGAAATTAGCTAACTTTGTTTTACAGCTTTTCGAAATTGACCAAGTTTAAATGCATCATCGTTTCAAACTACGATGTTCTGCATACAACACCTGCCAGATTATGCAAATTTTGAACAAGAATTAATAATAATAATAAAGATTGCTGTTTTCTATTTTTATTAGCTTAAAGAAAAATGTTGCACACTTATTTTTCAAAATTATTTCTGTCCTTAACACGATAGCTCCTAAACTGCAAAATCGATGTTCATGAGATTTTCACGAAAAAAACTGTTTAATACTGCAACAAGCTGATTAGATTTTGGTCAAAATCCATTAACGATAATGACAGTTTTTTGACAGTTTAATAATTGAAAATATGCTAACTTTCTAACCGAGCATCGCATCAATATTCGGATTTCGGAATATAGTAGAACACATTTTTTTCAATAATTTGTGTCATAAACAAAAACTTTCGTTTCTGAGATATTTACAAGTAACGGTTTTTCAGGTTGATATAGCGTGGTGTGCTAATAGGCTAGGAAAGTATCAGATCCGTCATGGAACCATTTATTTATCAGAGGGCTTGGCAGTGACTGGCCAAGTTCGCGGCGTAAACTGCTGTACCATCTTTTCTTGAAACATTTCGGCATATATTTGACCTATCTAAACCTCTACTTCAGAATGAGGAACGGAACTCAAACTTTGCACAGTCGTAGATCTACATAGAGTTACCAACTCCTTCAAGTTTCATGGAGTTCCATAAAGTAGTAAAGTAGTTACGAAATTTCAAAAAACGTCGAAATTGCGACTTACTCACTCACTCACTCATGTAGAGATCATTAAAATTCTACTGTATTTGCAAGCATGCTACAAAGCTGAAATTTGGCAGACTAAAAGAAATTATGACCAAACCCTTAGCAAAAATCAAAAAACCACAAAATTCTCCCTATACATGTAAATTTATGTAAAAGCAATATTTCTCACAGAAGCGCTAAAGAGCTGAACTTTGGCAGAATGATAGGAAATATGATAAGACTATGGGAACAAGTTAAAAAACCCATACAATTTAATTTGCTTTCCTCCCCTATAAATGTAAAGTTATGTAAAAGTAACATTGCCCACTTCCAGAAGGTCGATAGTAACCATGATAAGACTATAGAAAAAAATTAAAAAACCCCAATATTTTAATTAACTTCCCTCTCCTATAAATGCAAAGTTATGTAAAAGTAACATTGCCCATTTCCAGAAACGCTAGAGAGCTGAGCTTTGGAAGACTGATTGGAACTATTCCAGGAACGCTAGAGTTTCGAAAGATTGATAGGAACTATGATAAAACCATAAGAAAAAATTAAAAAACCTCAAAATTATTAATAAGGCATTGCAAAAGTTTTGGACAATATTTCGCTTATTTTACTCCTTTAATACTTAAATGTTATCCAAATCCTTTAAAAAAGGTGTGAAATCATAACAAAAACATTTTATGTATAAAAAGCTAAGTACGCGAAAATGGTATTCCGTAAAAAGAATTGAGATAAAAGTAAAGCCAAGTTGTAAAGTTGAAAAAAATTTTTCCAAACTAGCAAGAACCCTTCATTTTGAAATTTATATTGAAGAACTTGGCTTTTCTTTTATCTCAATTTCTTTTACGGAATACCACTTTCGCGTACTTGGCTTTTTTTACATGAAATGTTTTTGTTATGATAATAAATGCATCATCCATGTGTCCTAGCTATTAAAATTAACTTTAAATTAAAGTGGCACTGGTACCAATTTCAGTTTTCTCTTTTTGATGAATCTATTTTTTACTGCTTTTATGCAACCATATTAATTTAATTTTATTGTTATTTTTTTTTCCTACTCAAAATATTATAATTTTTATATTTACTTTTTATCAGTAGCTAAAAAAATTAGCACATTAAATATTAATGTTTGCCTCGCCTTCCTGTTTAATACAAATTTTAATTTATTGCAGGTCGTTGCTTTTAAGACAAAGGAAGACAAGTCTTTAGCAAAATAACTGATAATTTGTTTTAATTAAAATTGTTAATTATGAAAAGTATTTTACGTAGGGGTCAAAAGCACAAGAAAAATATGTTTTAAGGAGTCTGTTTAATTTAAAACATTTTCAAATTAAAATTGCGAACGAAATCAGAAACCAAAAGCTTGCCACAAAAGTTGTGGATGCTGTTAAAAAGATTAAATGCAAAAGATCAAAAGTATCACAGCCAATGGGAAAACAAAACTAGACTGTATCCATATAAGTAATATTCCAATACTTCCTGTTACCTATTTACACAATGGTTGGCGTTTGATGCAACCATTCAGAAATAAAGGTACGAAAAATGCACAGAAACCAAATTTACATAGATAGAGTTTTTGTTAACTGTACGCCGATGATTTGAGGTAACGAATACAAGAATAAAATAATATTCATGCGTAAAAGTATAACCAATCTGGACATTTTATCTTAAGGACCGCATAAAGGATAGACTTATACCCATTGATATTGCTATTTCAAATATGTTTGCATTCTGCATCGTAAGGTACCGTAGGTATTGCAATAATACGCACTATATGGAAATAATATGCATATGTCTTTGAAAGCAACCAATCAGGTCTTTTTTGCTTAAAGACCCCAAGGCCCTCATGTTCGGGCAGTTACCGTGGGTATTGGAATATTATGTATATGACTGTATCCAAGTTATTGCATAATGGATTTTTTACGATTTTCAGCCGCACTAGATCTTGTATACAATGTAATAAAAACGTCCAAAACTTTTTTATAAATTAGCTTTTTACATAACCTAAAACTTTTCGAGAAAAAACGAAAAAAAATTGTATTTTTTTTGATAAAATGTGGTGAAAACTCCTATTTGTGTCCTCCAAACTAAAATTTTATTAAATTAAAATATTGCTTTTTACATTTTATTTTAATTTAAAACCTATACACAAAAACATTTTAATAATGTCAAAATAATGCTTAATTTAAAAACATTAACGTCAAACGTTAAAAAAACATTGAGAAATAAATGTTTTTTTAACAATGAAAAAATATATATTTTTTCAATATCTCCAAAGATAAAGTAACATAAATAACGTAAATTCTTCTATATAACGTAGGTATGCGATATTCCATACAAAACAATTTTTTTACTTTTGTTTACTTTTCTTACCTAATTTTGTGATGCATCATTTAAATAATTGCATACATATTTGTTATTCTTTAACTATACCATCTTTTTCACACAACTGGTGTATATTCGTTTCCAAATATGTATTCAATATCATTATTAATAATTGTGCATTTATTTGCGATGTTTGTTTCTACAAAAGGTAAATATTTTAACCAAAATTGCACAAAGCGTATCTGCTACCAACTCGTATAAACTCGCAGTGAAAAGCAACTAAAAATGGCGATGGCCCGTTCTGGTAGTGGAACTAGGGTCCCTGCATCCTAAGTGGAACTATGCGGCAGCGCCCTCTATAGTATAATTTTTGTTAATGTTTAAAAAACAAAACATTTATTAGCTTCATACATCTTAAATTCAACGGTAGAAATAAGATCTAGGAAAAACATTATAAAAATAACCATATATTGATGGTATTATTTTTATTGTTAATAAAATTATGGTTTTTTAAATATTGGTTTTTTAACGTTATTAAGAAATATATTTTTGGTAATGCTTTTACATGAAATTTTCGTTAGGATTTTCAACATGTTTTTTTAATGTCAAAAGTTGACTTAATTTTAATACAAATTTGTGCTAGAAAAAAAACATTTTATTTTTAACATTTATTTAACGTTTTTTAATTTTGTGCTTAGTGGGCATGTTCACCCAAAAATGCCCAAATTTTGAAAGCAGTTTAATATGTTTTCTGCGACTGCCATATTTAGGAAAAAATACTTTTATTTTATCGCTTTAATTACTACAATCGCGATAGCATACTGATACATGCACCTGCAATGAATTTAGCGTTCGTATTACAAAGCTGCATTGTAACTGAATAAGCCATGTTCAAAATTACCACTAATAAAAATTCAAATAGGTTTAAAGCAACACAAAGCCAAAATTGGCTACTGTTCCGCTAACTTCAAAGGGTTGAGCTTTATTGATGAAAACGCGTTTCTTTGCGCCAATCAAAATATCTACTTCAACCGAGATTCAAAGCTTTTTATGGTGCAAGCCATAAAAGTCTCGCGCATGGTGTATTGAAATATGCAAAAGAGTAACTAATTAATAAACAATAAAAAACGAAAAAGTAATCAAACATAATCTTTGATTAAATATTATTTTATCAACGCTATAATTCTATAGATCTGCGTGCAACCTCCAGTTTATTTAGGCCTGTTAGTCCCCAGTACAGCGTGTCCCATTTTCGATGGGATTAAATGGGAAACTCGTTTATTATTAAAGATATCGATTTTCTGATTGCACCTTACCGTGCTCTTTTTTGGAGCCCTTTAAAATGGTGTAATCAGATTTTTGCTATACTCCGTGGTTTCGCAGGATTTTACAGAATAAAAATATCTTGCAAAATAAGCGAGATACAAGGAATTAATTAAAATGCAATTTTTTCAAAAACTCCCTGTATTAGCGAAACCACGGAGTATAGCAAAAATCTGATTACACCATTTTAAAGGGCTCCAAAAAAGAGCACGGTAAGGTGCAATCAGAAAATCGATATCTTTAATAATAACCGAGTTTCCCATTTAATCCCATCGAAAATGGGACACGCTGTACACTGCGAACCGGTCTATTTTTACCCAACTGCAGCACGGCGAAAGGAAGGTTAATGTTTTTCGATTGTTGTATGTACAAGGTGTCCCAAAAGTCTACCTAAATGAACCTTCTGAACTATTGAAAATAATTCCATAATTGGCAGTGATCGATGGTATCAAGAGACCTGTTTTATGAAGTGCTGAGTGTAAAACACCCAGGTAGCAAGGTCACGTTTTTTAAACGTCAAAAACAGGTCATTTTTAGACGTCATTTTTAGACGTTTTAAAGACGTCAGCAATATGACGTATTTGGGACCAAATCAGAACATCAGACACACACAGACACAAACCTTTTTATGACTTTTTTTAAACTCGTCTGAATATATGAATTATTCCCAGCAGTTGAGAACACTGTAGGAAACTTAGACACAGAAGGTGACTCTTCTGTGACTTAGACCTGGAAGTACTGGAACAGGTACAGCGGTGTTTGTCTGTGAGGTACAGATCAAAATAGACCTATACCTAGACTTACACATCTCTACCTTGAAGCGAAAGAAGCCTCGAAGTTTGTCTTGATTTAATATTTAATTTATTTTACATACGTATATTCCGTATAAATCCGGTCAAGTACTGACTGGGGCACCATCTATGTAAATATGAGTGTATGTCCGTTGGACAAAGTGTGCAGTGTGGGTAGTGACCAATATATGACTACGAAAAGACGTCAAGGAACTGACGCCCTAAAGACAACATTTTTTGGTAGATGACTTGCTGGTCATCCAAATGACCACTTTTCGATGAAAAAAAGACGTCATTTGATGACCCCTTGCTACCTGGGCAGGTCTTTTAATGTTATCGATCACTGTCAAATTGGTATAGAAGATATTTGGGTGGACTCGGACTTTTGGGACACCCTGTATGTAAATATGTATGTTTGTGTCACGCTAGAGGCTAAAACTACCCATTGCAATTGTCCTCTAATTTATTGGAGTTACTTTGTGGTCCTCCCTGCTGCCACATATCTCCCCTCCTGTCATTCCCGCACCCTATTCAAAAACCATATTCGCATAATTTTATCAAATATAAAGCGATTTCAAAAATTCTTTCTGCATACGCTTTTAGACTTTTTTTCAACACCATTTTACTAGTCCCCCGCCTCTCCCTCTCTCCTCCCCACCATCCTTATTAGTAATAGTTATAGCTATAACTTTCACAAATATAAAGCGATTTTAAAAGTTTTTTCTGCACACGCTTGAAGACTTTGTTGCCAACATCATTTTACTAGTTTCCCCCTTCCTCTCCCTTTCTTCTCCCCACCCTCCTTATTGTTAATAGTTGTAGCTATATCTTTCACAAATTAAGAGCGTTGTCAAAAATTCTTTCGTCATACGCTTTAAGATTTTTTTTGGCACCATTTTACTAGTTCCCTCCTCCCTTTCTCCTCCCTTTCTCCTCCCCCACCTTCACTCAATAGAAGGTAACACTGTTCGCGTCGGTAGAAAATCTACACGTAATTTTTGGGTAAAGCTAAATGAATTGTAAATGCATAGTGCTTTTAATAAGGCTGAATAAGAATTAAACCTAAAAAATAGACATTTCATCTCCTTCCATTTTATGGTTATGCTCGGGCTGAATGAAGCCTAATGAGGCAGAAACGCGTCCCCGTAGCTACCTTTACCTCTGAGGTCTTGCCCGTGAAACTTTTTGTTAAGACTTTATACCTCGTGAACTTCCTTCAAATTTAAAAAAATCCAGGGCTCAGGCTTTTTTCTGAGAGCAGATTATATCTGTCTCCGTCGCGACGTCAAAATTAGCCTCAAAACCGAGGCATCCCTGACCGAAGCTGCAAATTGACAGTTGGTCTCTCCTCAGTAAACACCATATTTCATATTTATTTTTCAGTTACCCACATCATCATTTCATCTCCTTCCATTTTATGGTTATGCTCGGGCTGAATGAAGCCCAATGAGGCAGAAACGCGTCCCCGTAGCTACCTTTACCTCTGAGGTCTTGCCCGTGAAACTTTTTGTTAAGACTTTATGCCTCGTCAACTTCCTTCAAATTTAAAAATAAAAAATAAATAAAAAAACACCCAACTGCTAAATTTACTTGTAACTACTAGTCGCAGTGGGGTACAGTATGTAATAAAAGAGCGGCTATCAAAATAGCGTTTGTAATAAAACAGCAACATATCAAAACAGCGACAACTAAAATAGTGATGTATCAAAATAGCGACAATCAAAAAAGCGTTGTATCAAAATAGCGATGTATCAATATAGCGATGTATCAAAATACCGGTTTTGACATAAGTAGAGTTTGACTATGAGGTTTCTTTCTTTCTAACATATTTTCTCAAAAAAAAAACTTCCCCAGCCTTTTTTTGCGGGATCCTAGAGAATGTGAATCTGAACCGAACCAAAACAAACCGAACTGAATTCGGTTCGGTTCAGTTCGGTTCGGTTCGGACTGACATCCTCTAGGATCCCGGGAAAGAAGTCAGGAAATTTTTTTTTTTTAAATATACTGGTTCACTTCAGTTCGGTTCGGTACCCAGGAAAGAAGTCAGGGAAGTTTTCTTTTTAAATATGTTAAAAATAAACCACATAGTCGAACTATACTTCTGCCGCCCCATACGACATCAAGGGGTGTCGAGCCCCCCCAAGACAAACTCCTGGGTGCGCTACTATATCTATGTTATAATAATTATTTTTTGAGATAGGTACATACATTAAAATTGCTTCGCTAAACCCAGATTTTGCACAAGGTTTTAAAATGAAAGTAAACTTTATCCAGTGGTGGTCCTTCAAAAATGGTTAAAGCAAAGCATAATAATAGCCCAGTAATAATAGGAATAGGGTATTTGAAAGTAGTAAAAAATAAATATATATTCTTGGGAATGCTAAAAATAAACTTTTTTGTTTAATTTTTTCTCAAATTCATAGTCCTTTTAATTAAATAAATCCATTGAATTAAAACAATTAGCCACGTGATTCAAAACAGGCGGTCTACCAATCAGCTGCGAGTGACGTCACAAAACAGTAAACGCCTCGAACGAACCTATTTTCTGTGTTATTTTCTTATGGATGGTAATGTTTGCTTTGGTTTAAAGTGCGAATTATCGTCCTAAATTAGATTTTTATTTAACAGATTCTCCAAAGCCGATAGCTCCAACTTGCCAATGCTGAAATTCTTTATAGTGGCAGGCTTCTTTGCCAACAACAGTGATTTTTGTTCTGCGGAATTTAGAAACGTTAAAATTTTGATGTTAGTATTCGATGAGTTGTTTTGTATGTAACTTATACGATATTCTTCGCCTACTTTAACTCATTTAGATTTTGAGGTTAGGTTATATGTTTTGCTTTTTTGTTTAATATGCCACTTACAATAGATTCAATTAAATACCCAATCATTAATATTTTAACCCTTAAGAAAAATCAAAAATTGCAGGACAGGTAGGCAAAAAGTATACAACAACCAGCAATACTTGAAGTACTGCATAGGTTACACTGCATAGTCCTTTGTAGGTACTGCCTAGTCCTGCCTATGCACTGCCTAGTCTTGCATATGCACTGCTCAGTCCTACATTTAGCCTGCATGTGCACTGCCTAAAAATTTTTACACCTTTCTGCCTATTATAGTTATTCACCCCTTGTAACAAACATAACCTCAAAAATTTTATCGCCATTTACGAAATAGTTATATATATTATAGACAACGTGAGAAAAATTAATAGAAACAATTTAGTTAGACTCACTCCTCGAGCAAGTTCTAGCCACTTTCTCCGTCCTTTTACTGCTGTAGGCACATAAATAAATAGTTTTTCAGGTGTTTTTATGCTAGTATTCGAATTTTTTTACATAAAAACAGTAAAAACACAGACCAAAAACAAATAAACACTTGAATGCTGTGTATCTGTCCGCGAGTTTACTGCGCTGTGACGTCATTGCAACGCCATGCTAGAAATGAGCGTTTTAGCGGCAAATTCAAATCGGGAATTAGAAAACTTGATTTTAAATGTACTCAAATATACTATTTTAATAATTTTGCGTAGCAAATTAAGGATCTATGTATCATTCTAAACTCTTTTCTAAAATTTGTCAAATACCCTATCTACGTGAAAAAAAATAGTTGCAAGCTGGATTTTTGTATAATTATTCCTTAGCATCTGGGCCATATCCCCACATGTTCTCCACCAAAATACTCCATGAGCTTTGCCAGATTTACACAACACGGTGTATAGCAGAGAGCTGTAATAACGATAGCTGGTTTACCGATGGATCTAAAATGCCAGGGTATTTTGGGCAAGAGAAAAATGAGGACGCAGACCAAGCAGCGAGGGAAGCGGCACCTGCCTGCCTGTCTTTCTACGAGTCACTGTCGGCTGAGAGTACCCATGCACAGAATGGGACTAACAGAAGAGACCGAATGTAGACTCTGTATGGACGATGACGAAACAATCAGACATGTACTGTGCGAATGTCCGGCTTTTGCACGTTTACGTCAGAACACTTTCGGTATACCTCAGATTGAGTCAGAAGATCTAAACAGTGTGTCACCCAAACTAATTACCAGCCTTTTTGGAGGATTAGGCATACAGTGGTAAAAAAACCAATCAAAAGTGAGCTACAAAACACCCACTTGTGGTCGTCGCAGTGGAGGGGCTGTAGGGGCCACTCATATATGAATCATCATCAATCATCATCACAAAATAAGTACCTACCTAGGTAAGTAATAGAAGAAGTACGTGCAGTGAGAAGCAGCATCGATTCACGACTTATTCCTGTCTATGTTCGCAGTAACTCGGACCGCATGGTATATTTATTGGTCATAAAATTTGACCTACTACTATTATGTTGGTTAAGAACGTTTTTCTACGTTAGCCGACGCCTATTTTCCACCACCTTCGATCCTAACAATCACCTTCTGTCAGATTTTTTAAACTTATTGATCTTTGGATTGATTGTTCCCATTCTAGTTTAGGAAACCTTTTTTTCTGCGCCCTATTGGTTGCCATTCTAGGACCTGCTTTGGTAATAATTCATCGTTCATCCGTTGTACATGGCCGTACCATATCAGTTGTCTTTTAGTGATGTCATCCGTTATGCTTCCCTCGATTCCCATTCTTTCTTTTATAATCTCATTTATTATATGATCTGTTCTAGATAGTTTATTTCGAGCCTTTCCATTTTTGTTTTCTATTTTGCTGTTACGCGACAAATCTCTATTCCATACAACAGCGTGCTTTTCACGATCGTTTCATATATGTTAAATTTTGCATTCTTTTTGATCTCTCTGCTCCATAAAATACTGTTGCTTTTACTATTCTTTTCTCCAGTTTTTACAGTCTCTCCCTGTCTTATCAAATGTGACTATCAAGTATATATACTCATGGCATGGAGAGATTCCTCAACTCACTTGATTCCTTTTCATAAGTACTGTGTCTTGTCCCCGCTCACTGTTAACCCCCACTTTTGGTATTCTTCCGTTAACTTTCTCATTATATACTCCATGTCTTCTGTGTCATTAACTACAATTACTTAGTCGTGAGCAAACTGTAGTGTGTATATGGTAAATCGGTCGTTAAGTTGTATTCTCATGCCATTTACTTTACTTTTTCAGTTTTTCAGAGTCACTGCGATATATATTTTAAAAAGAGTTGGAGAGATACAACATCCCCATCTCAAGCCTTTGGTTACCAGGAATTCGTTTGAAAGTCGATTTCCAATTTTAATATTGGATTTTGACCCCTTGTATAGTTCTTTAATCACTTATTTATGTATGACTGATATTAGTTTGCTCTAACACTGTCCATTATTTTTCTATTGGAATGGTATCATATGCTTTTTGTAGGTCCACAAAGGTAATATGAGCTTCTATATTTCTGGCACTCCTTTCGGTAATTATTTGTTTAACACCAAAAACATTATCACTACAAGATCTGCCTGCCTGCCTCCTCTTATTATTTTTTTTTGTGAAAATCCCCTAAATCTACTTCACCCGACAAGCCGCTACTGACTTTATCCTACTGGGAAAGTCTAAAAGCTTAAATCTGCAGATTAAATTTTACTTGTGCCCCTAAGCTATGCGCTAACAAATTTTGAGATTTGCTGAAAATTAATATTTAACACGGTATGTTGGGCTTTCACAAATCGGTAATGAGGAAATTTACGGGGAGAGCTGGGCAAAATGGAAACCGAAAGCTAAAGTTAAAGTAAATTTTTCAAGTGAAACTTTAAAAAATAATTGCTTTGCACAGTTATCTTATAGTGAAAGAATTTTTTGTAATAGTCACAAGATTTAAAATATTGAAAAGATAAAAAGTCATGAAAAGTTGGTGGATTAAGTCGCTCATAAACTTCTCGTCTTGATTTGTTGTGTTTCCTAAACGACATTTTTTTGTCCCGTTGTTAAAAAAATATATAGTAAATTCTAAAGCGAAATTAGTCCATGATTTTTGATGAAAAATTTTGATAACTTGAACTTCGGCATTTAAAAATTATTATTGGCAAATGCGATTAGACATTTCAACACACAAAACTGATTTCATGCTTGGATATGTTGATACTTACGTCCAATTTGAGTGCATCCCTTGACAGTGAGAACAAACAATTAAAAAATCAGTTGAGTTTCCGGGGGTATTCACTCAAATACCCTAAAAATAAGCCTTCCTGTACTGCGGCTTCAACAATGGGTAGGAGTTTCAAAAAATATATGTAAACATGTGTTTAGTACCTTAACTGGTAAGGCTTTGTAGTACATAGCCAGATGTTCTGGGTTCGGGTCCTAGCAGAACACAATAATTTTTTTAAATAATTTTTTGTTTGTTAATTTTACCCTGATTCTGGTTTGGGATTGTTTAAAACTTGCATTATTGCACTTTGATATTTAGTCAAGAGTATCAAGAGAAAATTTTGTATAAGAGACCCGGCCTACCTTCCTAGCAGAGTCATTTCTCCTCTGCTAGGAGAGGCCAGGTAGTGTCGTGATTGTTACCTAGGCTAGCCACTGTAACTGCACTGCAGCCATAACTGTGCACCCTCTTGATTCCTAGGCTAACCAATCCATTAATTTCGTTCCATGAACGAGTTTGAACAGGTCTTTAAAGGAAGTCCGCAGTCGCAATTGGGTCTAGTTCGACTTCCCCAAATATTAGGTACCTTTTGCGATAAAGTGTCTCGCAATGGCATGTTATATGTTCCACTGTTTCCGATTCCTGATTGCATAGTCTGCAGCTAAGGTCTTCCTGATTCAGGCCCATCCTATTTAGGTGAACTTTGACCGCCATATAGCCGGTAACGATTCCTATTATGGTTCTTACTTGCATCCTACTGTAACTGAGCATGTCTTTTGTAAGTTTGGCATCCAGGACTTTGATAAAGACACTGCTGTGTCTTAGTCCCTGTCCATCTAACCAGTGGCTTTTATGTTTTTCCCTTACCGAGAGTTTGACCTGTGACCTTATAGTACACTTTAGTATCCCCAGGGCTGGCTCTGGTCCAATATATTTTTCTGACGATACTTGTCTTGCTAGTTCGTCAGCTTTTCCATTGCCTTGAATTGAATACCTCTGTGTCCTGGCATCCATAATAGTTTTATTCTATTGCGTTTCGCCATACTCGGGAATAATCGCAGAAAATTTTTACTTACCTTTTACCCCGTTTCTCCCTAAATTACTAAAGAACGTTTCAAATCAAACATGAAACTTTTGAATAAATAAGTTTTAAGTCTTTACTAATAGCACGGGGAAAATAAATTAAGCTTTTAATTGATTTTAAGTAGATGCAATTTATTTTTTCAGTATATTAGCTAATTGCACGTGGAAAATAAATTGACCTTTTAATTTATTTGAAGTAGATGCAATGTTTTCATAAACATCAGACAAAAAGATGATCGATTTGTTTCTATTCTAAATTGGAGACCTTGAGAAAATAAAAGAAGAAGACCCCAAAAAAGGAGGCGGACGATTTGAAGAGACATGCGGGAACTAGATGGATGAAAACGGCGATAGGCCTACGTCCAAAGATGAATCGAAGTAGGCTAAATATATAGATAGATAGGCTTTAAGCAAATCACCTGTGTGCACATTTTTTTATAAAAACTCACAAGTTTTAACACTAATTCTATATTTAATAAAAATGGGTATTTATAATGGGATAAAAACTATTGGAATTTATTTTGGCAAAAACTAGTAAAATTGTATTTTATAAAGTTAAGTATCAAACAAGTTTCATGGCTAATCGGGCAAAAAGGAGTATTTTGTTTCCCTTATATTTTTCCGTGGGTAGCTTGAAAGCTTAACCTCACGGGGGTCCAAGATCTAATGGACACCTAATAAGTGTTGACAGTTAACCGTTTCGTCCTTATGGGACTCCTCAGAACACTGCTGGTCAAGTGACAAATCTTGCGAAGTTAATCAGACGGTTTTGTCTCTAATTAAACGTAATTAGTGAGCGAACTATAGCAAGAGGCGCCATCTACCGAGATACGAGAGAAACAAAAAACCAAAAGCAGCGAAACACTGCTATACAATGTCGATCAATGAAAAGATCGAATGCAAATAAAAGAAAACAACTATAGTCCGTGACCTACGACAGCTCTTTGTCTTTTCAGGCCGGATCAACGCATTTTGCATTTTTACCCGTCATCAAGACAGTGAACGTCAATCAACGGAATTTTTAAGCCAAACAATACTAACAAACGTGAAATTTCATACCCGTGAATTTAAAAATCAAACAAGTTTCGGGCAAAAAGGAGTATTTTGTTTCCCTTATATTTTTCCGTGGGTAGCTTGAAAGCTTAACCTCACGGGGGTCCAAGATCTAATGGACACCTAATAAGTGTTGACAGTTAACCGTTTCGTCCTTATGGGACTCCTCAGAACACTGCTGGTCAAGTGACAAATCTTGCGAAGTTAATCAGACGGTTTTGTCTCTAATTAAACGTAATTAGTGAGCGAACTATAGCAAGAGGCGCCATCTACCGAGATACGAGAGAAACAAAAAACCAAAAGCAGCGAAACACTGCTATACAATGTCGATCAATGAAAAGATCGAATGCAAATAAAAGAAAACAACTATAGTCCGTGACCTACGACAGCTCTTTGTCTTTTCAGGCCGGATCAACGCATTTTGCATTTTTACCCGTCATCAAGACAGTGAACGTCAATCAACGGAATTTTTAAGCCAAACAATACTAACAAACGTGAAATTTCATACCCGTGAATTTAAAAATCAAACAAGTTTCATGGCTAATCGGGCAAAAAGGAGTATTTTGTTTCCCTTATATTTTTCCGTGGGTAGCTTGAAAGCTTAACCTCACGGGGGTCCAAGATCTAATGGACACCTAATAAGTGTTGACAGTTAACCGTTTCGTCCTTATGGGACTCCTCAGAACACTGCTGGTCAAGTGACAAATCTTGCGAAGTTAATCAGACGGTTTTGTCTCTAATTAAACGTAATTAGTGAGCGAACTATAGCAAGAGGCGCCATCTACCGAGATACGAGAGAAACAAAAAACCAAAAGCAGCGAAACACTGCTATACAATGTCGATCAATGAAAAGATCGAATGCAAATAAAAGAAAACAACTATAGTCCGTGACCTACGACAGCTCTTTGTCTTTTCAGGCCGGATCAACGCATTTTGCATTTTTACCCGTCATCAAGACAGTGAACGTCAATCAACGGAATTTTTAAGCCAAACAATACTAACAAACGTGAAATTTCATACCCGTGAATTTAAAAATCAAACAAGTTTCATGGCTAATCGGGCAAAAAGGAGTATTTTGTTTCCCTTATAATTTTCCGTGGGTAGCTTGAAAGCTTAACCTCACGGGGGTCCAAGATCTAATGGACACCTAATAAGTGTTGACAGTTAACCGTTTCGTCCTTATGGGACTCCTCAGAACACTGCTGGTCAAGTGATAAATCTTGCGAAGTTAATCAGACGGTTTTGTCTCTAATTAAACGTAATTAGTGAGCGAACTATAGCAAGAGGCGCCATCTACCGAGATACGAGAGAAACAAAAAACCAAAAGCAGCGAAACACTGCTATACAATGTCGATCAATCTTTTTGCCCGATTAGCCATGAAACTTGTTTGATTTTTAAATTCACGGGTATGAAATTTCACGTTTGTTAGTAGTTAAGTATATTAAATTTTTTAATAGTGCCTAAGACCGTTTTTAGAATTAAAAAGTGCATTAAAAAATCTATTAATTAATGTAATCTTTTATTATGTCAATTTAAACAAATGGGTCATGATTATACTCGTTTCTATATAACTCAATATTGAGGATTAAACAAAAGAAAATTTTAAGGTTATTGGACTGTAAATGATGACCTTGAAAATATAAATTTATGCAAAAAACACGACCATTGACTTTTTTGGTTTAAAAAATGACAAATCAAGGTTATTGCAGCAGCAAGATGATATACGAGATGGAACAATTAAACTTTAAGACTGGCCCCCGTACCCCGTATTAACAGGTTTTAAATCTCCACGTATCAGGCGGTTGGAGTTATTCACCTTGCTATGCGTTCTACTACCGCGCGCAATCGTGTCGCCTTTCCTCTACTAGTTTGGCTTACGCGGTGGTTTGAAGCGGATCGTGCATAGCTCATTTGCCGGAATTATAACAAACGGAAAAATTGAGCAACGTATTAATTTAAAGTAAAACTCAAAAAAACGGCTACTGAATACTTTCAAATGCTAAAAGGTGTCTACGGAAAGCTGTGTATGTCTCGTGCAATGATCTTTATGTTTCATAAAAGCTTTTCGCGGTTCTTGAAGAAGTTAAAGATGATGAACGAGAAGAGCGCTCCAGCACATCCATAACAGCGATGCTCATTGTTTTTTTTCGATATTAGGGGTTGTTCGTGCAACTTTAATTTTAAATTCAAATTTTGCGCCAAATTCCCGTATTCGGAAAACCCACAAAATTTCAATTTGATTGGCACAAGCAAACCGCCAGCGCCATCTACAAAAAATGAATCTGCGCAAAAAGGCGTAACCAAAAAAAGGATTCGTCTGTCGTATTCTGTCGAGATCACCACGCAGCATGGTGATAAATTCTATTAACCAAAAAATCCAATAAAATTCTTAGAAAATCAAACTAAACCATTACACACACAAGTGATTCTAGTGTGGATCGACTGCAACGACTGGGCCAGCGAGAGGAGCTCCTCTGGACGACGGAAACAGCTGAAAAGGTGAGTGCCAATCCTCTATATTCTCTTTGTGTGGCTCGGAAAGATTAATATTTTTACATCGTCCTTTTAAGGATATTTGCACCCAGATTTTATAAAACGACCAGTGCGCTTACAGTCCCGCCGCTCAACCTCAAACCTCAAAACACAACATTTTCTGGTCCCACGACCCAGATAGTTTTTTAAAATTTGTTTGCTAAAAATATTAGATCTTTTCGTCTCGCCATTTTGGCTCGTTTGTTGCCGTGTCCGGTTTAGAAAGGAGGTTCCGTCCCCCCTTGCGTGGCTTAACGGTTGCTCCACCCACATTTCATTGCAGCAGAAATTGGCACTTCGTACGTCGTTTGTTTTGATTCAAAAATCGAAATTTGTTTAAATAATAGTTATTTGTTTAAATAATATGTTATAGTTATTCAAAACAACAAAAGTGCTTGTGAGTTAAATGCTTTATTCTTATTTAACAGGTAAACAAACACATCTAGTAGAATTAGTATTTACCTGTAAATAATAAGAGAAGCGGTAGTAGGTACAAGTTGTTTTGCGTGCATTTATTTGGGAGAAAAATCGCGACCTAGGATAACAGCTGTGATAAGTTTTTGCATTTATTCGAGAAATCGATAATAAAATATATGCTGTCGGACTCTTTTGGACTGATTAAAGTCAATAGGGGTCAAGTGTTAGTTTTATTCCTTTTAAATATTTTTTATTTTTTTAATTAACAATATGTCGTTAAAAAAGCTTGAGAATCAACGCAAAGTTTCAATATCTCGTAATACGGAAACGTATAACTTGGGAACAAAAGCTAAATCAGATAGTTCTTCCTTGCCAATTTTTAAGGCGTTTTACGAATCGTTAGATGATCACTATGAACAATTTAAAAACATTCATAATGACATCATAGGTCTCTTGAAAGACGACGACGATGATGAATTCGAAGTACAAGACAAAATTAGGAAAGATACAGATCTATTCTACCACCAAGCTAAAGTTCTTTTTTCGAGTTTATGTTCCGATTCAGTTCATTCAAATTTTACCCCCGCAACTTCACACTATTCACGTAGCGATGATCTGGGCCCTTTAAAGGTACCTTGCTTTAATGGAAACGTAAAAAAGTGGCCAACCTTTTACGATGTTTATTCTTGTTTGGTTCACGAAAACTCTAATTATTCCGATATAAGGAAATTTCAACATTTGCTAACCTTCCTTGAGGGCGAACCACTTAATATTTTAAGTTCTATAAAATTAACGGCAAGCAATTACGCAATCGCCTGGAAGGTATTAACAGATCGCTATCAAAATAAAAGACTTTTAGCCAGTACCTACTGGAACTCAATCTACTATGCAAATTCTTTAAAGGGAAACCAGTCAGCAAAGGATCTTAGAGTCTTGGTAGATACCTTTTCCGAGAATATTGCGGCGCTCGAAAATCTTGAATTTCCAGTAACGTCGTGGTGTTTTTGTTTATTTTCAATTTTATTATCAAAAATCGATCAAACCACAAGAACCGCTTTCGAATTAAAGTATAGTACTACCGAGATTCCAACATATCAAAATCTAATTCAGTTTCTTATTAACCAATGCCGTGCTCTTGAAACAGTACAGCTATCTCCCCAAAATACGCAAATGCAACCTTCGACTTCAAAACAGCAAAAACCAAATTATTCGAATTCTAGTAACCAAAAATATAATTCTTATTCAAATAATCAGTACAAATCAAGCCCTCCATCAAATTTTTTAGCGCATACGCACTCACAAGTATCAAATAAACAATCCAATATTCAATTTCGACAAAACCAACAACCCTATAAGTGCAAATTATGCAATAATTCTTTTCATCCACTCTCGCAGTGTGGTGTTTTTATTTCCAAATCTCCTTCAGATCGTTTTACTTATGTAAAACAACAATCGTTATGTATCAACTGTTTACGTTCAAATCATCAAGTAATTGACTGCAGTAGTACCTACAACTGCAGGGTATGTCGACATAGGCACCATAGTCTTATTCATCTATCGCAAACGACAGATTCAATCAGTCAGAATTCAAGTCAATCCTTTGTTAATTCAAGCCAAAATTCAAATCAAAATTCGAACTTAAATCAAAGTTTTAATTCAAATCAAGTGGCCGTGCCTAGCACAGGCACAAACTTATCATATCAGAATTCAAATTCAAGTCTTAGCCAACAGAACCCTAGTTTTGTTCAACCCAGTTCAAATTCAATTCAAATCAATTCGAATCCAAATACATCTACAAATCAATACTCTTCGTTATCCACCTTGACGCCCCGGACGACAGTGCTTCTAGCGACTATAAAATTAGAGGTACTGGATAGTCGGGGTAACTACCAACCTGTCCGAGCACTTCTGGACAGCGGTAGCCAAGCTAACCTGATAAGCGAAGCTTGTCTTAACAGGTTAGGCTTGCCAAGAAACAAAATTTCGATCCCTGTTCTGGGACTAAATCAATCTTCATCGGCCACTAACGGCATTTCTACTTGCACTATTCGAGCCCTAGGCCAACAAGAGCCTACCTTTTCTATTCAAGTCTTCGTTTTACCGAAACTCTGTTCGAATATGCCCTCAATACAGGTAGATTCATCCAATTGGAGTCATATTTCAAATCTAAAGCTTGCAGATAACCAATTTTACAACCCTGGTCCAATTGACTTACTCTTAGGTGCACAACTTTACACAGAAATCGTCCAATCAGGACGAATTCCAGGACCTCACGGCCAACCCTCCGCTTTTGAGACAGTTTTTGGATGGGTCTTGATGGGCCAAACTCAAAACATAAATATTTCACCTCAAGTCAATTCTTACTTTACTTCCTGTGAGCAGTCTCTCGACTTTAATATTCGCAGATTTTGGGAACTAGAATCAATTAAGTCAAAAACGTTTCTCGCACCCGAAGAAAAAAGATGTGAAGAGATTTTCCAAAAAACTACCACTAGAGATATTTCGGGCCGATTTACTGTAAATTTGCCTTTTCGTCACATTGACCCTCCTGACCTAGGAGACACATATTCAGTGGCCTATCGTCAATTTTTGTCTCTCGAATCTCGCTTAATAAAAAATTCAAATTTCTATAGTATGTACTCGGATTTTATGAGAGAATATCTCAAAAACGGGCACATGTCTTTAATTCCAAGATCCGAACCTAGACCTCAGTTATGTTCTTATTTACCACATCACGGAGTCCTTCGTCTTGACAAATCAACAACTAAACTCCGGGTGGTTTTTAACCCCTCGATTAAGGGTTCGAAAGGCCTAAGCATGAACGAAACTCTTTTAATAGGACCAAAATTACAAGCCGATATTTCCGAAATTCTATTAAAATTCAGATTTTATTCTATCGTATTTTTGACTGATATAAAACAGCACTTTTTACAAATTCAAATTAATCCAATTCATCGGGACTACCAAAGGCTACTTTGGCGATTTGATCCCAATGAACCCCTGCAGGAATACAGGCTTAATACAGTGACGTTTGGTGTTAGTTCAAGTCCCTATTTAGCTATCAGAACTCTTAGAGAACTAGCCATCCTGGAGGCTAAGAATTATCCTGAAGCATCCCAGGTCCTTTTGAATAACATTTTCATGGACGATATTTGCTGTGGAGCTAACTCTCTAGAAGGTGCTTTATCACTTCAAAAAGATCTCATAGCGTTGCTTAAATTGGGAAAATTTGAATTAAGAAAATGGGCATCAAATAATCCGAAACTTCTTTCACATTTGTCGCCCGCTGATTGTCAGATCCCTGTTACCTTTGAAGACGATTCTTCAACATCGATTAAGGTGTTGGGCCTTCAATGGCACCCTTCTACAGATACTTTTACCTATTCTTGTACCCCTTGTGAAAAACCTTGCACCAAAAGGAATATTTTATCGGCTATCGCTAAGATTTGGGATCCTATAGGTTTCTTATCGCCTGTTTCATTTTTAGCCAAAGTGATTATGCAAAAACTTTGGTTATGCAAAACTGATTGGGATGAAATACCCCCCGATCCAATCAAAACTCTTTGGAATCAATTCAATAATCAATTAACCACTCTTTCGAATCTTTGTATACCTAGACATATTTTTTCGAATAATATTCAACGATGTCAATTGCTAGGTTTCTGCGATGCATCCGAGCTAGGATACGCTTCTTGCGTATACGTTCGCGTCGAATTACCAAATAAAATTATCAAAACTGCTCTAGTCATGGGCAAGTCAAGGGTTGCTCCCTTACACACTATTTCAATCCCACGTTTGGAACTACTTGGAGCTACTCTATTAGCTGATTTACTCGAACTAGTTATTCGCACCTATTCATCATTACTCGTAATTGATGAAATTCTTGCGTTCTCGGACTCACAGGTCACGCTTCATTGGGTCACATCTTCACCTCACAAGTGGAAGACCTTTGTGGCAAACCGCGTGAGTCGTTTTCAAGAAACAATCCCCGAAGGCCCATGGTATCACATTACTTCACTCGAGAACCCTGCCGACTGCGCTAGCAGAGGGTTGTCGCCCAATAACTTAATAAATCACCCTCTTTGGTTTCACGGCCCTCCATGGATTACCTTGCCCACTACGGAGTGGCAAATTCAAAGGTTTATAAATGGGAGTTCTTTGGGAGTTCCAGACGAGGTTCTCAAAGAAGAAAAACCGGAAAATTCAGTGGTGCTGACGGCAGAAATTCAAAATCAAAACTTTTTTGATAGATTAATCGATAAAATATCCAATTTAAATACCATTCAAAAAATCATTTGTCATTTTCTAAGACTTATTCACAATCGAAAAACCTCAGTTGACCCTTTATCCGGCGTTTTTTCCGCTTTTGAACTACACAAGGCTCTACTTGTTTTAGTTAATAGGGTCCAAGAAGAGTGTTTTTCGGATATCATTCAAAAAATTCAAAATACTCAGCTATTACCTAAGCCGTTTCGCAAACTCGCGCCCTTTTTGGACGAATTGGGTTTCCTTAGAGTGGGCGGACGCTTACGGCATTCTCAACTCTCCTTTGAGGCAAAACATCCCTTATTATTGCCGAAATCTCATAGATTAACCCAATTGATCATTATTCAAACTCATAACGAAAATTTACATCCCGGAATAAACACAGTCCAATACTTAATTCGTCAAAAGTTTTGGATTATGTCATCACGTCGAGCTATTCAGAGGGTTTTATTGCAATGTATTCCCTGCTTTCGCTTAAAACCAAAACCTTATACTCCGTACATGTCGGATTTACCTTCT
This sequence comes from Aspidapion aeneum, assembly GCA_963576565.1. Classification (NCBI taxonomy): domain Eukaryota; kingdom Metazoa; phylum Arthropoda; class Insecta; order Coleoptera; family Brentidae; genus Aspidapion; species Aspidapion aeneum. The sequence continues at coordinate 115,093,680 of OY755043.1, forward strand.
TTTAGAACGTCACAATTAAAATGTTTTTCACACGTTTGCTTAGACTATGCAGGCCCAATCAAAACCTTTGTAGGTCAGAGACGTCGTGGAGCACAAGTTGGTAAATCATATATCGCAGTCTTTGTCGATACTTCTGTCAAAGCAATCCATATCGAGCTTGTTTCGGATTTAACCACAGAGGCGTGCATCGCTGCTTTACGACGCTTTGTCGCTAGACGTGGCACTTGTGTCCAAATCACAAGTGATAGAGGCTCAAACTTTGTTGGGGCTATTAAGGAGCTCCATAATCTTTCGAAATTAGCTTCTGAGAGCTTAAAAATCAAATGGTGTCTTAATAGTCCGGGAGCCCCCCACCTAAATGGTCTAGCAGAAGCAGGAGTCAAATCTATAAAAACACATTTGTATCGGGTCATCGGTGACCAGATACTAACCTTCGAAGAGCTCTATACTCTCCTCGCCCAAATAGAGGCATTACTCAATTCTCGACCCCTTTGTGAGCAAAGCTCTGACCCAAACGATCTTACGTCTTTGACTCCGGGTCATTTCCTCACAATGGAACCCCTTAATTCGTGTCCTGATCCTGACCTTTCTACCCTTAAAGTTAATACCCTTAAGCGTTGGCAACTTATCCAACGAATTCATGCCGATTTCTGGAAGCGTTGGAAACTCGAGTACTTAAATACTTTACAACAGCGTTCTAAGTGGTCGGACCCTTCGGTTGAAATCAAGCTAGATACGCTTGTATTAATTAAGGATGAAACTAGGCCGCCATTACACTGGTTGCTGGGTAGAATAGTATCTGTACATCCTGGTCGGGATAATCACATTCGAGTTGCTACTGTTAAAACACAACACGGACTTTTCACTCGTCCCGTGGTCAAGTTGTGCCCACTACCTTTAGATGCGCACTAAACTCCCAAGCAACTTCTTTTGTTTCGTGTGTCGTTATCTAGAATATATATATATATATTTTTTTTCATTTTTTTTTCTTTTTGATCTATAAACCTAAAACGGATTTTAATAACCTACCCTTTAAGGTTTTGAATTAACTTATATTTTTTTTTTTATATAGCCATTTGTTTATTCAATTAATCTCAATGTAAAACTTCGTTTTAAGTGGGCGGAAAATGTTCGTGCAACTTTAATTTTAAATTCAAATTTTGCGCCAAATTCCCGTATTCGGAAAACCCACACAATTTCAATTTGATTGGCACAAGCAAAACGCCAGCGCCATCTACAAAAAATGAATCTGCGCAAAAAGGCGTAACCAAAAAAAGGATTCGTCTGTCGTATTCTGTCGAGATCACCACGCAGCATGGTGATAAATTCTATTAACCAAAAAATCCAATAAAATTCTTAGAAAATCAAACTAAACCATTACACACACAAGTGATTCTAGTGTGGATCGACTGCAACGACTGGTCCAGCGAGAGGAGCTCCTCTGGACGACGGAAACAGCTGAAAAGGTGAGTGCCAATCCTCTATATTGTCTTTGTGTGGCTCGGAAAGATTAATATTTTTACATCGTCCTTTTAAGGATATTTGCACCCAGATTTTATAAAACGACCAGTGCGCTTACAGTCCCGCCGCTCAACCTCAAACCTCAAAACACAACAGGGGTGTTATTTTTATTGAATGGGCGCGTGAGGGCCAAACAGTGAACCAACATTCAGATTTGTAGTATATATGTAGCTAAGGCAACGGGTAAGAAAAAAACGTCCAGATTTGTGGAAGAACAACGCGTGAACAACCCGTCGTTAACCACCCACCATTGAGGTTGTTTTTTAAGTTCTTACAATGTTACAGGTCAACCAAAGAATTATTTATTTTTATTTATTCTTACTACAACACTTTAAAGTACCCAAACTTAAATAAATTTTATTTTTAAAAATATTTTAGATTCATTCAAGAAACATTTTTCTTTAAATCCATATAAGTATATTCATGACCCGATTGTTAAAGTTATCATTTTTATGATTTTTCGGCCGCCATTTTGAAAAAAATTATCCTGAAAACAAAGTGAAAGAAAGAAAATTGTATTTAATTAGTGTGCCAGATTTCATGCCTGTAAAGGGTGCCTCATTATATTTTTTCCCACTCTTTTAGACCATTAATAATTGATATAGGAATATACAAGAAATTGTGTTCGAATTCGCGAAATTTTAACTTTTAAATTGCATCTTGTCTTTATTCCTAATGCTTACCATATTTGACAGGCGCTCAAATTTATAGTTTTTGTAAATTGGATGCTCCTTATATTATTTAATTAATAGATTAGGTTTGGAACAGATATACCAATACCAATAATACCCGATATGCCGTAGTTTAGAGCCATAGTTTCTGAGATATTAACGATTATAACAGTACCGTTTTGTTAATTTTAGTATCCTTATTCCAAATAATGTTAGTCTTCATGTATCAACAGTGACAATGACACAACTATGTTGTTACCGGTTGTCGTTTTCAGCGTCATTTAGAAAAAATTGTTGTCATTGTCACTATTTATACATGGGGACTAACATAGTTCGAAATAAGGACACTAAAATTAACACAAAAGTGGTAATGTTATTTTTTTATCATTTAAAAATTTATCGCTAATATTTCAGAAACTATTTATCAAAAACTGCGACACATGGGGTATTTTTGGAAATTATATTCCAAGCCTAATCTATTAATTAAATAATATAAGGAGAATCCAATTTACAACGACTATAAATTTGAGCGCCTGTCAAATATGGTAAGCATCAAGAATAAAGTCGAGATGCAATTTAAAACTAAAAATTTTGCGAATTCGAACAAAATTTCTTTTATATTCTTACATCAATTATCAATTGTCTAAAAGGGTGGGAAAATATAATGAGACACCCTGTATATATAAAAACTGCTTTTTTTCTCCAAGCCTCTGCGATTTAAATTTTATTAAAAATTATTAAATGAACAGTACTTCTTAACATAAATAAAATTACTCAGTTCGTTTTGAATAGAGCTTCAACTCTATATCTATGCATTGCGGTACACCGAAAATACCGCATGCAGTGACCAATTTGGAGCAGGTTCAAATCTATCATAGCCTCAAGCCTCGGTATCTGTTTGAGTTAATGCCACAATTAGGACCAAATATATCGGAAAGGCTTATACGGTGTGTTTCGTAAGTAGAATAAAATCTCCGGTTCTTTAGAAAACTGTCATTTTTTAAGAAAAAAGCTTTATATTTTGTATATACAGGGTGTCCTAGATAAAAGTGACTATACAAGGTTTATATATATTATATAAAAAATACGTTATTTGATTAGCCGTGGCCGATAATAAAAAACTATTTTTATTAAATTTGTTTAGAAGATGGCGCCAACCAGTGGCCGGGGGGTGGGGGGGGAGGTGTGGTCGAGACCCCATGAGGCCGTGTTTTATGTTATTTTTACGAAAATATCTAAAAAAAACTTAGCTTCGGAGGGGTGGCCGGGCCCCCCAGACCCCCCTTATATACGTCACTGGCGTCTGAAAATCGTATTTTTTGATAACTTGCCTAATTATCTAAAATCGGATTGTCTAAGCCTTTTTTCTTAAAAATGTAGATGCAGTTTTCCCGAAAAATCGGTGGATCCAGACCATCCAGACTTTTGGTACATACTATTAAACGCTCTATGTAAAATAGTTAAACATCACTACATACTCTGTTTAACTGACATATTTGGGAATGTAAGGTATAGAATTATAGGCTTTACTACTCCTTGACGGAGTCTAGGCAGAGACCATGTATGCGTGACATATTTGAAGAAAATAAAGACGCGACAAAATTATTAAAGTCAAATTTATTTAAGTTAAAATCAAAGGAGAGTTATATATTCTAGCATTGTTTAGAGAGCATTAAGCGTCAGAAAATAAAAATAAACGATTTTTGAAAAATTATATAACGGGGGTAATGGACAAGCCTATTTTTTTATATGTTGCACGATGATTGATGTCACTTACCATTGATAATTATAATTATTTTAGTGAAACGCCAATGAAGTTGACAAAAATGCGAGTCTCAGTGAATTTGATGAGTTTGTCGCGTCTCTATTCCTTTAAAATATGTCATACAAATAGGGTCTCTAGCTTTAAAAAAAATCGGAGTTATATTAGATTGATGATATCAAAGTTTTCGGTGAGCGCAACCCACGTATTATTAAACATAAACGGATTGGATTTGACCAAAGCTTTCTTATTTTTTTATTTGGTAAACACACTGTGTTTATTGTATTACAATCTAGTCAGTAAGACTAATTAGCAAACTTAATTTACTAGAAAATATAGATTTAAACTTAGGGTTCACTCAATAGTTCCCCCCGCTTAGCTGTATCTGTAAGTCACAGTTGGGTTTATAGCATTATTTTTTTTATATATTTCATTTAGTTTACTGGCTCAGACCGCTTTACTCTTTTTAGTCTTCGAACTAGCATAGTATTGTCTAGAGGCTTAATTACTTCCACATTCGCATCTCGATGGACTTTATCTTCATGGCTTTTAGCGTACTTTTTTATAGTCTCTGCTACAGTTTTAATTTTTAGATCCCGATGAAGGTCACAATGTTTCTTAATACCTTATTTTGAATTATCTGTAAAACTAGAATGTTTCTCTTTAGTACAGCCGCATAGTTGAATATCATATGTCCATACTTTTTTTAATATTCGTCTATAAAACAGTAACTTATTATGAATTGTTAAATTCGACTTCCTTCCAATTATCCAGTTCATTTTCCTGTGCCTTATCTTAAGTCCTTTTTTCTTAACATCTGCTCTCCAGCGCAATTTGGGATCAAGTGTCATACCGAAATATTTTGCGATATGAATATGGTACTGAAATGTTGTTAATTGTGATTTGTATGTCATTTACATTTTTGCTTGTAAAATCAAGATTAATTGATTTGGTTTAATTTAATTTTGTTCGCCACTTTGTGGTCCAACTGTGAACTTCAGTGATTGCATCCTGAAGGTTCTCTATTGATTCTTTAATAGATTTTTCTACCGCCAATAAACCAGTATCATCGGCAAATGATGCTAGATGACAATTTTCTGATTTGGGATATCGCAAGGGAATATTAAGTATAAATAAAGTCGTAGTACGCTAACCTAGGGTATGCTAGAGTCCCTGTATGTTGACATATTTGGAATATCCAAATATGTCAACATACAGGGACTCTAGGGTATGCCTGCTTGAATTTCTCTTAAATTGGGGTATTAATTTTACTTTTACTCTGTCTATCAGATAAATATGATTCCAAAATATTAGAATATATTTTTGGCAGAACGTTTTAGTTTAAAATGAAGTCCTTTTTGCCATTCTTTGTCAAATTCTTGTGCTACACCTAAAAATACTGTAGAACAAACTTTGCGCTTTCTGTGTACTTAGGCTATCCTGGAATGTTTGTTTCGAAACCCAAATTCTTTCTCTTGTCTTTCTATACTTAGGCAATATTTTTCAGAGAACTTGGATATAATTGGCAGAAAAGATATTCGCCGATAAGATGACACGTCATGGAGTGACTTTCCCGGTTTTGGAATCATGATAAATCATGACGCCTAACTCGGTTGCATAGTTTTACGATAGCTTTTCTGGAAAATTCTTTTTTGACTTTTCCGTTAAGTAGAATCATAGCCTGCCTCTTTTTTCAAATTAATATCTTTAATTTTTGTTAATATTTGTTTTGGAGATGTAAGCAAGCTTAAAATGACTTTCCATTTGATGGTAATTTATTGGGCTGAAATGTATTTTTAAGATGGCTTGCTTGGTCGTTTGATTTTCGTATTGGCAGAATTTGGGTAATTGGTCTTTTAAAATCTTTGGTTACTTTTTCATTAAGAAAATTGTTAATAGATTTATTTGTTTTTACTAGGATTTCTCATCTTGTGCGCTACGTCATGTTGTTGAGATTTATTTTGTCGCGAGAATCACGGCTTTTCTGTTACTTTCTTTTAGTTTCCTGTTTTCTAATATAAGGTCTCTAAGTTCCTTTGGATAGTTCTTAGGAACTTTATTAATATTTGTTGTGATGTTTGCAATGGTACTGATGGGTTTATTTTTTCTGAGAGAGTTTGTTTAAAAATAATCCAGTCGGTCAGTTTATTAACTAGTAAAATATTTGCTTCTTTCTCTATTATGTTTTTACTAAGAGTTAATAGAACTGGAATTTTTCCTGGATCTGACGGATAGTATGTGTGCTTACCAGTTGATATTGGCTTACATTGATATACACTAATAGCTTGCAAAAGTTCTTCTCCTTTAGAATTAGTAAGTCTAGATCCCCAGTAGGTATTTTTTGCACTAAACTCACCTCCGACTATTTTATTTATTTATTTTATGGATTTACATGTAATTTAAAATTAGAAAGTTATAGCAATTTTAGTTGCCCACCTGAGGTTATGGGTAAATATAGCATCAAATGTGTCAAAAGCTTCTAGTCACAAATCTTCCAGGGTATCCATTATGTGGGATTGTTATAGAATAGCCAGATTGTTTTTTAAAGTCTTTATTTTCCCACAGCCTGTTTATTAAATTGCGGCGACCGGTTTCGGGATAGCTCCCATCCTCAGGCCAGACTACAATTAAGAAAACGTTTCTATTACAAATTTTGTCAAACATGTTCCATCAATATGATATAGCACTTTTTATAAAATTATCCTTAAGTATCCTATGAACAATGAGTACTATTTATAAAAAATGTAAAAATATAAAAGGAGAAAAAAGTTTAAAAAAAATTTAAAAATTAAAAAATAAAATGGAAAAACACAAAGGTCCGAAAATAATCTTGATTATATTTTAATAATCGCCCAATTCAAACCAAAAGAACCACATATTCAAGAAACAATCTATAAAAATACAAAAAATGACCACCTACCTTGCTTTAAATAACCGTCGAAAAAATTGTCCTGCGTGCACATCACCAAATTTCTTTTGTTTTCCATCAATACACCTACACTTACACAATATTATTATTATAGTAATTATCTATAAACAGCTCTTAATATTTGGTTTTACATAATTTTTTAGTTCTTTAAAATGGTGCACCGTTATCAACAAAAGGAAAACAATAAAAATGGCGATGAGCATCAGAGACATCTACCTGATAACAATTGAACTGCAAATTATGTTAAAGTAGAAGTTTAGTGTTCTAATATATAGTCGAAACGTCAGCAAAAAAGCTTTTTTCTATAAGCATGCGGAAAAGTCCACGTTTCCGCACGCATTTTAGTGTGGAAAGTGCCACTTTTCCGCACTAGTGCGGAAAAGTAAATTTGTTACGATTTTGAGGTGTTCTATAACATTTAGACCGTTCAAAATACATTTGTATCTTTCCTAGCACACGAAATATCCTAAAAATATTCAAATTGACTAAAATTCTGCTATATTTTCAATATTTTCGATAAAATAAAGCAGGGCTATCAAAATGGACGGGCCACGATCCTCCACTTTGTTGACGTCACATCCGGGGCTGATTTTTTTTTGATGGTCACGTTACGACACAGCTGATTGTCTTTAAAATATTGAAGTTGGAATGACGGTTCATGGATATTTGATTTTTTTTTAAATAAAGCCGTTTTTGAGATTGTTTTTACTTTATTCTGGCAGAACAATTTTTTTTAAATGTATAGTAAGCCCTAATTTTTCATAGCCGCTTCATTAGCTCACACAAAAATTAAGTTTAAAGCAGAAGCGAATGTGACAATCACATATGACAAAGTCAAATACATGTCAAATATAACAGTTGGCATGTGGTACATGGCGGGTAATTTGAATTCAAAATAAGGAATGCTAAATCTTGAAGATTTTAACCTTTTAATCATGTTGCTTCCTTACAAACCTTTGGTGAAATATCGGGATGGTGTCTGAGAATATTTCACTGAAATTTTGCGGAAATCTGCAGTGCCATTTTGAAAATATCATAAAAAAACTTCTGACCTCCCATAAGACCCAATGTAAAATTCAGCCCCGGGAGAACAGCTGATTTTTTCAGGGTCGTGGCCTCTATTTTTGTGTTGGCCTTGAATAAAGTTTTCAGTAAAATAGGTTCAAATTATAAGTTTTAAACCTCCCCGGTATAAATATCGTCATTGTCAATGTCAAACAACAATGAACACTAGTGGTTTTAGATTTGGCATCTTAAATCACCATAGCAACAAAGTACAAACAAACTGTCAAAACAAAGCCAATTTTGCAGATTTTCAATGGATTCTTCGGACGAAGATCTACCCCAGTCAGTTCTAGAAGCCGCTAGGATGTGAATAATAATAATTGATTTGATTAAAACGTTTTGAATATAAATAATTTTCTGATTAATTTTTAGTTTTTTCCTCACGCTTATAGAAAAAATAGTGTACCTAACTCGTGCGTAAAGTGTTTTTTCCGCACTTGATTGCTGGCCAAACTCCGCTATCGCGTCGTTTGGCCATCTGCAATCGCGTGCGGAAAAGAGGCACTTTCCGCACTAGTTAGGTAAACTACTATTGAATACGCTTAGTCCTAAACCTATGAACCTCTAGACCTGTATCTAATCATAACGACGATAATTAACTCTCATAATAAAAATAGTCATTAAAATCGATTTGAGTCTATTGCAAACAAACTAAGACTTGAGTGAACGTAGTTATGACCTCTAGCTACACATACAAGCTGCAGCTAATTCATGTGGGACTAGGCGCAAAATTAATTAGGGACATGCAGAATATTACCGTAAAACACGTTGTTGCGCAATGTTTTGGTGTAAACAGGCGTTTCGCTGAGTATACAACCTACTGCGAACTGAATAAATTAGTGGCTCGTTTACTCTTTAATCGCAAATCCCAGTAGACATAAAACGCAAAGAATTTTAATAAACGGGTGACGCAATGGTGACGGGCTCAATGTTAAGGAAGCTATTTAAAATGCAGGATAACCACAAAAAAATCCTCGGGCTTTTAAACGAAGTATTTTGAAAATGATTTCAAATATTATAATAAGCAATGATATTATTTTTATTATTAATATGGTTTTGACAATAAAAAGCGGCATAACACTGATGATTCCATTGCTTTTGATTTTTCACAGTTTTCTGTTTTAGGAATTTCTTTAAAAATAATGCACTAATGTGTTGTTTATAGTAGAAAGATTTTGGTCTAGTCAATTTTTAAAGTGTTTTTGTTTGATGTATTTATTGTTTCAGAATATAGGAAATTCCATTTATAGACTACGCGATTAGTTAGAAAGTTTTTTCTTCCAAGAAGAAGGGTTCTCTCTTTTTAAAATTTTTGGTGGTGTCCTCTGACGTTTAGGTTTTGCTTTTTTTGAAACATATCTTCTAGTTTTAGGTCTGTAGAGTTGTAGTTATTTAGGATCTTGTATGTTCTAATAAGGTTTCCCCTTTCCCTTCTTTCACTAAGTTCATAAGAAAAACAAATAAGAGACTGGTCTATTTTAAAAGCAAATTCTTTCATATTGATTTAAGAACTACCTAAGGATCTAAATTCTTAAAAATATCACCGCTCTGTGCTCAACAGTATCCCAGTCTGTTAAAAAAATCAGTTCGGACATTACTTATGCCGTATTCCATTGGGGAAATGAGTGCAGCACTGGTGGTTCACTGACACTGAAACGGTGCTCTCAAAAATTTGCGCCGAGTACAGTATACTATAGTACTCGTGTGGTATGCATAACCTAATCTGTGCAATAACCTCACATTTTTTGTTTTGTTATATATCGTCGTTGGTTCGATAAAAAGTGCTTTGTGTTCAAAATGAAATTTTACAGGAGACACAAAAGACTTCCTTTGACTATTATGAGCTGTACAAATCCTTTTTTATTCTTGCTTTAAGCAACGTTAAGATAAAATTTTTTTGCAAATAGTTTTTTATAGGATATCAATTATGAATAGGGCCAATTGATTATGCAAAAATCTCATATCAGACCAACCACGATATCCATTTTTATTTGTTTTAAAGTTAAGATAATAATAAAAATTCGTAATGTAAATAAATAATGATTTTATTTTAAAAAAGTCAATAAGAATATTTTAAAAATGCCCACCTCCTTGTTGAATGCAGGCTTGTGCTCGTATACCAACAGATAGAGTAGTTATCTGTATGTTTTTCAAAAAAACCTAAACAGAAGTGTACTTTATACTCCCAAAATTTGAACATAAGGATTCAAAACACAAATATAATTTTTTACAAGTTTCCTTCTACTAAACCTAACTTTCCTACCTTGCAGAATTTGGTTGAAAATATGTTCTTCAGTAACCATTTGATCGAATGCAGTATTAATACTTCAATAACATTTTCTTGAAAAAGAAAATTATACAAAAACATTTTCTTCAAAAAAAAAATTGTTTGAAAACATTTTCTTAAAATTTTGTTGTTCAAAAACATTTTCTTGAAAAGGACAATTATTCAAAAACATTTTCTTTAAAGAAAAAATTGTTTGAGAATATTTTCTTAAAATTTTTTGTTTAAAAACTTTTTCTTTGAAAGTAATTTTTTTTCATAACGAAAAATTGTTCAAAAAAGTTTTTGAAGAAAATATTTTTGAACAAATTTCCATTTAACAAGAACATAATCTAACCTTACAGCTAGGTCAGGGTGTTTTAACATACCATAAAAATGAAAACACGACATGTGCCTCAGCACTAATGGGGTTTCGTCCGTGTTCTATTTTTGGACAGAATTGAGACCCTTTGAACTTGTTTATAACGAATTTCTCATTGCTCAACTCGAGCCGAAAGTGTTTCTTGAACTAAAAAATATATTTTTATTATAATATTTTTACTTATAATCATAGCTGCCAGAAAACCCCAACTGCCGGAAAATTAGACCCAGGGCTCCATAGTCAACCAAATCCATGTAGATTTGTTGTTGAATCTGTAAACCATATTTTCAATAAAGTTTATGATTTGGGGTTTCCGCTTTTATTGTTTGCATTGCACAAAACTGTTCCTCTTCATCTTCATCGCTGCTACTACCTAGCAGCGAAGAAAATAATAAAAAATCGCTCACTACGACCCACGACAATAATAAGCGTTTAAAATTAATGGCGGGAAAAAGTTGTCGGTGCGGCACGAGCCCTCAGAGCCGGTGTCAAAAAAGCCGCACTCAGTGCAAAACTGAATTCATAAGTTCCTCAATGGAATACGAAAACTGAAAAAGTGCATGTCAATGGAATACTAACACCGAGCCAGTTGTGCACTAGTGCTGCACTCATTTCCCCAATGGAATACGGCATTAGTATTTCAGGTGTCAGGGATTGTAGAGTGGTGATTATTTTTGCCCGAAGTATTTCTGGTGTGAGGGATAGTAGTGTGGTGATTATTTTTGCCTGAAGTTCATCCAAAATGGTAGCTCTTAAATGGCCATGCGAATAAATTTAGCTTTTTGCATAGCCCCATAAAAAATTATTGGGTGCCAAATCTGGTGATCTCGGAGGCCAGCTTATAATAAGCCGCCTTGAAAACGTTTCATTTAAAAACACTCTCATAGGTAAAGTGTAATTAGCTGGGCAACCATCTTGCATAAACCAAGTTTGGTTAAAATCAACATGTGGCTCGTGTCGAATCGCATGAATGATATACTCCTGTAACAGAGCTAAATAATTTCTCCCTTGTAACTTACCATTGATGACAAAAGAACCAATGATATTGTCACTAGTAATACCACTAGAGGTTAAATTATTTCCGGGAATTTTTTCGAGCTAATGAATATTTTAAAAATTATCCGAAGACGACAACTTTTTTTTTCTCGAAAAAATTAGGATCACCATAGCTCACACTTCTATAGTATAGTATATGTGTGAGCTAAAATAAAGGATGGCCCAATAGATGCTTGAAAAGAGCAATTAAATGGTATCCTCATAATAAAGGAAAAATAGGCAATTACGTGGAACAAGAGAATAATAAAACCTAAGGCTGCTGATATATTATGAGGATGTTAGTCAGTTAATAGTAAACTAAAGCATTGTATCTATGCCATGTTTCAGGAGTTCTAAAGAAATTTTACGAGGTCACTTTCCAGTTTTTATTGCTTGACATATAAGTTTAACTTCATTGTTGCAAACTCTTAGCGTTAATCATGTTAATGGATTTGCTGATATATTTTATTCTTTGTTGTTTTTAGATTTCTGTGTTTTTGCTGCGTCCTAAATATAAATTTACTTTTGTGCAGTTCTTTTTTCAGCTTCTAGTATTTTTTGTTCTTTATTGTGGTACGCATTTTCCTTTGGGCGATATTTTAGCACTCATTAATGCATATGGGAGTTTTTTATTCAGCAAATTATTATTTAACGCTTTTAATGCTTTTGTAGTTAAAATTTGATTAAATCCGTACTTAGTTCTTTTATGGCAGCTTTCTTTGAAGCAAAAATACTTCCTCTTTAACTAGAAAAATACTAATAAATCATCACTTTCTATTATCTATACAAGCTGTTTTTTAAAGGTAATATGGTAACAGAGGCATTTTTGGGTATTTATCGTAGGCTTTTAGAAAAACTTTCGGACACGTCGATGTTGTTTGCGAGAAAGACACTTTTTGCTATTTTGACATTTCTCTAGCACGCACATCCTTCAAGGGGTAAATTTTACATTAGGATTTTAAATAGGAAAAGTGGGTCAAGTGCAGTGTTGCCAAAATGTTCCAAGATAATTCGTGAAAATTTTATGTTAAAAATATTGAGAAATCGCGAGATTTTAAAAAGTCCTAAAAAGAGATCAAAATAGAGAAGGAATAAATAAAAAATTATAAAAAGCAAAACGAAATTTATATTTATATGTATTACATAAAACCAAACATATTTCAAAAAGTTGAAAAACTGTAGAGATGATAATGTTTCATACCTAACATAGTTAATTAGAGTCGCAATCCCTCGAATCATCATTTTCATTTAAATATACTTCTTTAGTTCCTAGTTTTTTAATCGTATTAATACCATTGTAAAAATCACAGCATGTATCCATTTCCCATGGGCGCACCCAGGGGGGGGGCCCGGGGCCCTGGCCCCCCCAAACCTTAGATTTTTTAATATATTTTCTACATATTTGATGATAAAACATGAAAAATAGCTTAAAATTTGACATCAGGAGGCTTCGCCCCCCCCCAACCCCAAGCAGCGGCGTAGTTGCGAAAAGACATGATGACCTTTTTTTTTTTTTTGGTCGCAGGATTTTTGAGAGGCGCCCTTTTTAGCTTGTCGCCCCCCCCCCCAAGACACATTCCTGGGTGCGCCACTGCATTTCCATTTCTTGTCCCAGTCAGTTTTATATTTTGGTTGATAAGGGATTCGGATTCATATTCAGACAAACACCGCAATACGAACTAACTGCAAACAAAAGCACTTGTCTAATCAGTGAAACTATTTTGAAACAAATAACTACTGCCCGCGCGATCGCAATTCCGCGGAACTGATCCAGCAATGTTCGCGAAGTTCGGTACTTCCCTGAATTTCAATGCAATGAAAATAATCCAGTAGAGTAGCAGCGAGAGTCTGAACGCTTAACCTTAACCAGGGCTATCAAAACGAGCGGGCCACGATCCTCTACTTTGTTGACGTCACATCCTGGGCTGATTTTTTTTTGATGGTCACGTCACACGTCTTTGAAATATTGAAGTTGGAATGACGGTTCATAAATATTTAATTTTTTTAAAAATAAAGCCGGTTTTGGGATTGTTTTTACTATATTCTTGCAGAACAATTTTTTTTTAATGTATGGTAATCTTTAATATTTCAGAGCCGCTTTATTAGCTCACACAAGGCCAACACAAAAATAGAGGCCACGACCCTGAAAAAATCAGCTGTTCTCCCGGGGCTGAATTTTACATTGGGTCTTATGGGAGGTCAGACGTATTTTTATGATATTTTCAAAATGGCCCTACAGATTTCCACAAAATTTCACTGAAATATTCTCAGACACCATTCCGATATTCCACCAAAGGATTGTAAGGAAGCAACATGATTAAAAGGTTAAAATTTTCAAGATTTAGCATTCCTTATTTTGAATTCAAATTACCCGCCATGTACCGCATGCCAACTGTTATATTTGACATGTATTTGACTTTGTCATCTGTGATTGTCACATTCGCTTCTGCTTTAAACTTAATTTTTGTGTGAGCTATTGAAGCGGCTATAAAAAATTAGGGCTTACTATACATTAAAAAAAAATTGTTCTGCCAGAATAAAGTAAAAACAATCTCAAAAACGGCTTTATTTAAAAAAAATCAAATATCCATGAACCGTCATTTCAACTTCAATATTTTAAAGACAATCAGCTGTGTCGTAACGTGACCATCAAAAAAAAATCAGCCCCGGATGTGACGTCAACAAAGTGGAGGATCGTGGCCCCTCCATTTTGATAGCCCTGGCTCACACTAAAATTAAATTTAAAACAGAAGCAAATGTGACAAACACAGATGACAAAGTCAAATACATGTCAAATATAACAGTTGGCATACGGTACATAGCGGGTAATTTGAATTCAAAATAAGAAATGCTAAATTTTGAAGATTCTAACCTTTTAGTCATCTTGGATCCTTACAAAAGTTTGGTGGAATATGAGGATGGTGTCTGAGAATATTTTACTGAAATTTCGGTTCATTCTGTAGTGCTATTTTGAAAATATCATAAAAAAACGTCTGACCTCCTATAAGACCCAATGTCAGCTCCCGGAGAAAAGCTGATTTTTACGGGGTCGTGTTTTTTTGTCGGCCTTGCCCGCAGCCTTCGTAAACTAACGAGCCACGAACCAGAAGAAACGGCAACACAGCGCGGAGGCCAGTCATTTTCGTCCACGTGCGTCGCCCACCACGCTAGTTACTGGCCGTTTCCGCGCAGATAATGTTTTTTTTTAACTTTTAGTATATTTCAAATCGCGTTACCAAATAAAACAACTGTTCTGGTTTTAGTGAGATGTGTGGTGAACTTAAAATTTTATTACCTACTTAATAAAAGCTGTGTAAAAAAGACCTTTTATACACCGGTAATAAGTGAGGTTAGATGTTTGTTTTTGTTTGGAATTTTTGGTCTGTTTTTTCTTTTTAAATTTTAAACATGCCGTGAAAGTGTTGGGTACCTGGTTGCAAAAGTAACGATGCATTAATGAAGAGGGTCACGAAACAACCTTTAGCTTCCCAAAAGAAAATGACCTAAAAAATGCTTGGCTTCAGGCCATAAACAGAGAAGATTATGTTGTGACTGCATCTTCAGTGGTTTGTTGGAAACATTTTGACATAAGTGACGTTGGTAGAACCGAGATAATTAGGGATAAAGAGGGAGTACAAAAGGAGGTGCCACTAACATTCCCTAAGTTAAACAATGGGGCAATACCTCGGCTATTTGAATCTCAACCCGAGTATATGTCAAACCCCAAACCTCCAGTAAGAGAAAATCCTGACGACAACGAAAAAAATTGAAGAAAGGGAGGGTATGGAAATATATATAAATATATATTGCGTTTATAGACTTCGAAAAAGCATTGAGCACTGGGCAGTAAAAGATCTTTAATTAATAGCCGAATAGATCACAGATATACAGACTTAATAGCCAATATATATAGTGAAGCAACAACATTAATCAAAATCCACAGAGGAACCAAGCCAATCCGCATAAGAAGAGGTGTCAGCGTGACACAATATTCCCTAAATTATTTAACCAGGCCCTAGAAGATGTTTTTAAAAGCTTAGATTGGGAAGAAATAGGCATCAAAGTAAACGGACAATTCTGAACCACAAATATGTGCTGATAATATCAATCAATCTAAAAGAAAATAGAACAAGTAGAGGAATATATAGGACCCGGGACAAATTATTAAACTGAAAAAAGAAAAGCAAACAGCTGAAATCAAGAGACGAGTAAGATTGGCCTGGGCAGCATTCGGTAAATTAAGCAACATATTAAGAAATAAAAAATATCCTCAGTACCTCAAAACGGAAGTGTATAACCAATGTATCCTTCCTGTACTTACCTATGAATCCCAGACCTGGACACTTACAAAATCAAATATGGTAAAGCTAACAGGTAGAAAAGGAATGAATTGATAAGAAATAAAACAAAAGTAAGGGATGTCAGAGCAGAAGTAGCAAAATTAAAATGGAAATTTGCCGGTCATATTATCAGACAGAAAGACGATTGATGGAACAAATGTATTGTAAACTGGAGAACTTGGCCAAAGATGGATTGACGAAGGCTAAATAGAATAGATATAAAAAAAGGTAAGTTCATTTAAAGTTTAAATTAACATGGTACCACTTAAACTAGATTCATAGTTCTGTAAAGTAAGCAGTCAGACATAAGAAACTATCACACAAACATCCCGTTGTTCAAACTTGATAGTAATAACTTAGCAGTAAGAAAGGAATAATTTTTATTTCTTACTTCTCACTTCATACTGCTTACTTCACGGTACTATGAATCGAACTTTAGGGTTGTTCTCACAAATTGTTTAAAAGGAATTTCTCTTCTGTTTATTCTAGGTTTTGTTACATATTTTTTAACATGATTAATGGCCACTGATATTTATTTCCAAATGTTTTGTTTGTTTTAAAAATTAAATGTAACACGCCTAAACACAGTTTATTAGTTTTTACAAAAAAAAAATACAAAATCGCCAAACTACAATCAAAACAAATAGCAGATGTTTATATCTCCCATGTATATATCGGCCCACCAGCTGGCCAATTTGCGATGTTGCCTTTTCTGGTTCGTGGCTCGTTAGTTTACGAAGGCTGCGCCTTGCCTTAACCCGATATATTTGTGACGTTGGTTAGGAATAAAGAAATACATTTTGATTGGAAATTTTTTTATTAAAATTTGACGTAAAATACAAAAATCGTGAGAAACGCTGCGTAATTCGTGAAATCGTAAGATTAACATAAACCGATAAAATAAAAATTAAATCAGAATTTTATATTTTGCTAATTCAATTTTTATTTTGTCAGTCAATGTTAAATTAAAAATTTGAAAAGTTGAAAGAAAATAATGTCACGCTGTGCGGCCTTCAGGGCACCCGTCGCCTTCTAAGACCGTACTAGCTTATTTATTATGCTTCGGGATCGTTCCCTTTTGAGTAAAAGATTCAGGGACGATAAACGCTGTCTAGGAAAAACAGGATATTGGTGGGGGTTAATACTTGTTATAATGATTACTTTGGGTTCTGATTACACAGGTTGATAATACAGATATAATTTACTTTCTTTTAATCGTGTAACCGGCAATGCACTTTTTGTAGAAACTACACTTATTTGCGCTCAATTGACTCGGCTATCACCCTGTCGGCGCCCTTCGGATTCCCTGACCTATGCCACTTGAGGTGCTTAATTTACGAACTTCCCGAGTGCCACCACTTCCAAAAAGCCACCGTCACCTTCACTGTTCCGCTTCCACGTCCGTCGTTTTGCGTGACAGCCAACTTCCAAGTCCTCGCAAAAGTCCAGCATGGATTCGTTCTATTGGCCAATTCGCAAACACCGAAATGACTTTGATTTCTTCTGACTCAGCGCTAACCTATTTTAGCCTAGGAACCCAGGGCAATAAACCTATTTTGTTTGTGTAACTGTTCAGACTAAATTGCGTCAGCCAAAAATTGCACATGCAATTTATAACTTTGGAGGAATAGTTAATGCCTTTTTGGGATAATCGTCACAATATCTTAAAACTAATCGATATATTTTCGAAATATTTACAAGGTTGTAAAAATATTGTAGAGACCTTCAAAACAATGTATCGCTAGACCCATTTTCCCTATTTAAAATGTAAAGATATAACTTACTCCTCAAAGTAGGTGCCTGCTACAAAAATTTTATACTAGCCGAGTTTTTTTAAAAACGTACTACATATAACCAAAAAAGAATCTGTTATCTAAAAAACACTCTTTATACATTCGTACAAATCTAATTTTAATTTAAACTTTTTTGGCAGCAGGGCTTCATTATTTTATTTGCCGAATAAACTAAAAATTAATTAAATTTGATCTGTAAATGTATATTTTATACATACAATATAATGCTAAATCCAAACATTAATTAGTAGTGTAAAAAATGAAAACAATATCATGTATTATTATCAAATAATATTTTATAGAATGTTGGATTTAATTAATAATGTTAACAAATATTGCAAAACTGATTTTCGTAAATTTTGGATTTTGGGTATTATCTGTACAAAGTAACAAATAATTTGTTTTGTAAATTCTTCAAAATACTATTGTACAAATATAAGGGCGGGAGAATAGTATAACATTAATAAATTGGTAAAAAAAAATTAAGTCACAAGCTTCTATAAAATGCACTAAAAATTAAAAAATAATTTTCTAACATTCTAATATTATCATAATAATAAAAGCGATGGCCGCAAATCAAAGCATAAGTTAATCTAAATTTGTGATCTAAACACTTAAAGAATATTCAACATAGCAGGTCATCAGAGATATGTTTGATGTGCCGCAATGTTATGCCATTGCCATACCTAAGTCAGAGAAATGCTGGGGTATCTTGGGTCGGGTTGGGTGGGTTTGGTACCTCTGAATTTTTCGGCTAGATTGATTCTTGCAAATAGTGATATTTAATTGATACGGATATCTTATCGTGCTAACATCGTCAAAATTTCCATCAGTTGGCCATAGCTTTTATTATTATGATAATATTAGAATGTTAGAAAATTATTTTTTAATTTTTAGTGCATTTTATAAAAGCTTGCGACCGAGCTTGTGACTTAAAATTTTTTTTTTTACTAATTTATTTTCTACTTTTTAGTCTTAGCTATCTACTTTATTAAATGAAAATATTTATCCAATAGCCGAACAAAAGAGTTTATTCTAGATTATAATGAAATCGCTGATCGTGAGATGTTTGAAAACTCATTTTTCTATGGGGGGAAAAGAGAGGGTGGAGGTGGAGGTAGAAATATATTTTTTGTTTGGGCTGTATTGCCATCGGACCTTTATGCATATACCAAATTTTATAAAAGACATTTGAAGTGAAGTGTGTCAAAAACGCATTTCTTATGGAAGGGCCCCCACCCCCCAGGGTGGGAGAAATTTTTTTCATTATTTTTGTATTGTCATCCGACCAATGTATGTATACCAAATTTCATCCAAATCGGATAATGGGAAGTGTGTCAAAAACGCATTTTTTATAGACGGGGGTGGGGGTAGGTGTGGTAGGATTTTTTTTTCAATGTTGTATTGTCATCGGACCACTATGTGAATACCAAATTTCATCCAAATGGGATAATGGGAAGTGTGTCAAAAACTCATTTTTCTATGAAAGGGGGTGAGGGTAGGGGTGGTAGGATATTTTTTTCTTAATATTGTATTGTCATGGGATCACTATATGTATACCAAATTTCATCCAAATCGGATAACGAAAAGTGTGTCAAAAACAAATTTTTCTATAGAAGGGGGTGGGGGTAGGGGTGGGAGGATATTTTTTTCTTATTGTTGTATTATCATCGGACCACTATGTGTATACCAAATTCTATCCAAATCGGATAACGGGAAGTGTGTCAAAAACACATTTTTCTATAGAAGGGGTGGGGGTAGGGGTGGAAGGATATTTTTTTCTTAATGTTGTATTGTCATGAGACCACTAAGTGTGTACCAAATTTCATCCAAATCGGATAATCGGAAGTGTGTCAAAAACGCTTCACAAGATTTGATAGATAGTTAGTTAGATAGTTAGTTAGATAGTTAGTTAGATAGTTAGTTAGATAGTTAGTTAAATAGTTAGTTAGATAGTTAGTTAGATAGTTAGTTAGATAGTTAGTTAGATAGTTAGTTAGATAGTTAGATAGTTAGTTAGATAGTTAGTTAGATAGTTAGTTAGATAGTTAGTTAGATAGTTAGTTAGACAGAACATCTGAAGCTAAATAAAAGCTTGTAAAAACAAGATGACCACTAAAAAAATCGAACAGTTGAGTTGAACACTTTTTTGGTTCACAAGCTCTGAAAAGGATTTAAAAGCATTGGAGCAGCGCACAGTGTATCGTTTAATACAAGTTAGGGGGACAAAATTATTTTTACATATTTTATAACCAATTTTGGCGAAATATTAAAACGATATTTTTGTGCTGTATGAAATAATTAAAATAAAGGATATAAACGGCATAAAAAGTAAAGTTAAAGAGGATATCATAAATATCACAGAACTATTCTATACAGAATTATACCAAACAAATAGGGCACCATCGCTAGAAACCATGAAGAAACTCCAAACAAAAATAAAGAACATAGACTCAGATCTACGACCTGAAATAAGCAAAGCGAAAATTAAGAGAACATTAAAGAAAATGAAAAATAACAAATCACCAGGAAAAAACGGAGTAAAGGCAGAATGCTCAAGTATTTTCTATACAAAAGAGGCGATAGAGCAGACCTAAAAACCTGTCGATGTATAACACTCCTCAATATTAAGATTAAAATGGAAATTCGCCGGTCATAATATCAGATAGAAAAACGATTGATAAAACAAATTTATTGTAAACTTGAGACCTTGGGAAAGTAAAAGATGTAAAGTAGAAGATGTGGGGGAAGACTCCAAATAAGATGAGCGGACCATTTGAAGAAACATGCGGGAACAAGATGGAACACGTAGCCAGACAGAGAAGAGTGGAAGATAATGGGGGAGGCCTATGTCCAAAGATGGATCGAAGAAGGCTAAATAGATGGATAGATAGTTCTTTTTTTTTTGTTCTTTTATTGTTCTAAATCTTAAAGGTTTCCAAACGACGAAAAACTTTCAAAAACAAAATCTTTTCCTAGAACAATTTGGTTAATTTAAAAAATTCATCGGACTTTAGTTGCCTGATTTCCCCAAAGAATTCCGGGGTTTCCTTACGCAAAAAATTATTTTAACATTATAGAACTCGGAAATGGGAGGAGGTATTGACGTTAATTTATTAAAAGCAGTGAAGGAAGTTCTTTTGTTTCGACAAGAGCAATTTTTATTGTTTTAAATGTCTTAAATGAACGAAAATATTTTCCTAGAACTATTTGGTTAATTTAAAATTGTATCGGGCTTTATTTGCCTGATTTCCCCCAGGAACTCCAGGGGTTTCTTTACGAAAAAAATTGGTTTAGCATTATAGATCGTGGAAATGCAGCTTAGGCGATAGCGACCCTTTTGAGTGGGGCTGGCTTCGAAGACATTTTTTATTTCGTCTCAGTTTTCCTTTTGTTTACGTTTGTTTTTCTTTAAGTATATTTATTTTTTTCTAGGAAACACTCTTTATATCAAATCACTGCACCATCTGCAGTGCAGTTTTGGATCCTATTTCTGCCAGAGCATCTTTTAGTGATTTTTTACTGCGTATCCAAATTTCTTAAAAGGCCCGCCGCCGTTTTGTGTGCCCCCTCCCCCCGATTTAACCCAAGACTAGTTAAAAATTAGTCCTAAAAGTGTTTTTGGAGTATTATATGGTGTGTTTCTATATATAATCAAAATAAAAAAAAATACTCTGCCAATCTATGGGCACCTAAGCTCACACTAGGTACTATAGTTATAGTGTGAGCTAACATAATCAAAAACTGAAATATATTTTATTCAACTCCAGACTCAATTACCTTTCGTTTGATACCACACAAGCCATGTTTTGACTTAAACTCAATTTTTTTAAATCTACCCCCACCCTTTTAAAAAAAACTAAAATGTATTTTGTTTAACTCCAGACTCAATTACCTTTCGTTTGATATCACACACGCCATATTTTCACTTATACTCTAATTTTTGACATCTACCCCCCACCCTTTTTTTAAAAATAAACTAAAATTCATTTTTTTAAATTTCAGACTTAATTACCTTTCGTTTGATATCACACACGCCATATTTTCCCATAAACTCTAATTTTTGGAATCTACCCCCACCCTTTTATTTAGCTTGCGTTTGGTGGATTTTGTTCATTTTTAAATGAGACCATCACGGCCCAAGACCCAACTTAGGTACCAAATTTCATTAAAATCGGACAAGCGGTTTTTGAGTTGGGGGTTACAGACAGACATACAGACAGACATACAGACAGACAGACAGACAGACAGACAGACAGCAAAACAAAAAAGTTTCAAAATCATCTGAATCGCAAAGATATATAAAAATTTTTGAAATCGGAGCAACTTTTTTTTCTCGAAAAAATTAGGATCACCATAGCTCACACTACTTATATAGTAGTAGTGTGAGCTAAAAACTGTAATTAAACCCGGTACTCATATCTACTACTAAAATGTTTTATAACTTTTGAACTAAACCAATGTTAATGGAACAGACAGAACTTCGCAGAAAATTGATTACGCTTTTAAGCAGAAAGATTTTTTTGATATTATAAAATTTAAGGTGGCTGACAGAACCAATCTTGCCCTTTTCAAAGAGGCTTATTTATTCTTGTATTCCGGATGATTTTTAGAATTCGTAAAAACGCTGTGTTTCCGCCACCCTCATGCAACTAGTTACGAATCATTAAATTCGGTTTAGTGGTTCCCGAAAAATTAATCCTTACCAATTCTGTATACATTCATTTTCTCATAAATTCATTAATCTTTTATTCTATAAAATCTACAAAATCCGTTTAGTGGTTCTTTAAATAATAATTGTTATTCCAAGTGCTGCTTTAACTTCTGTCTGCAATAATTTCCTTATAAATTCACTGAACCGATTTCAATAAAAAAAAAGAAATATTGCTCTTTTGTTCAAAGAAATTTTCCGACATTTTTAAATCCAAGATGTTGGAAAAAAAGTCAAATTTGTCCTTCTTGGAAGGATCACTTCTTTGTATGTTGCGAGGATTTATTTTTTCATGATTAGTACTTCGTTGTGAGTGGTGGCTCTAGATCTTATAAAAGGGTCGAAAAATTTCTCGTAACATAAGAAACAACTATCCTTTATGGAGGGTCAAATTCGATTTAGTAAGCCATATTACATTTGGAGATGGCAAAGAATTTCGCAATGATGCTTTTTATTTTATTGTCGGTTTAGTAATAATGAATTGGTGAGGAAATGAATGCACATAGAAATGGCAAGGCAATCGTACAGTCTGTAAAACTTTTGTATGCTTCCGAAAAAAATCAAAAAATTTTCGAGAAATCTAAGAATAAACAGCCTTTTTAAAAAGTTTTTATGTCCGCCATTTTGGATTTTACAATCACGGCAAATTTTATTAGTAATCTTTTAAAAGCAATCAATCTGTTCCACTTTATATTTTATTAAAATCGGTTCGGCAAAAATTTATTTATGAGAAAATTAATACAGACAGGATTTAGAGGATAATCGTTACAACCTGCAAAAAAAAATAGTTGAAGCAAAAACTAATTTTTAGGGACCGAAATCGTTTTTAACGATTTGTATCTCGTTGTGCGTAACAAAGATAGAGAGAGGTTTTCTACAAACAAAAAAATATCCAAAATTTCCACACATTTCCAACATAAGAATAAACAAGCCTCTTTCAAGAGTCAAGATGGTGGACAAAAATATAGTGTTATAGTTGGAAAGTTATAACGAAAAAGATTTTGTCGGGTTTTTTTGCCCACCAGGTATATTTGAAAAGCGCTCACTTTTACAAATTGTTTTTTTTTCAGACCAATTTGATACCTTTAAATATCTTAAAATTCTTATCATAACATACAAACATACACAATAAATATTTATATTATATATTTGTTTGTTTTTTTTTGCCATAATATCAGGGTGTAATAATAGGTGATAGAAAAGATCAAAAGAAGGATTTTTTCTTATTATATTTTGCATCAAACTTTTTTGTTTTTTAGATAAAGGGTGCTAAACTTAACAGCTATTATTTTATTTTTTGTTATAACTTCCTTAAAAATCATAACAGAAAATCGACATCTAAAAATCTGTTCTTTTCTTCAACAAATTTTAAAAAATCGCTAAAATATAGTGCTATTTCAATTTCTTTTGTGTAAATTTAATAGCTCATAAAAATATTAATTCTTAAAAGAATTGAGAAATTTATACCTATTCCAAAGATTATTTGGCCACACTGTATCCTTAACCTATCTGTATTTTCTTGGAAAAAAGCAAGGTTGTTTATTTTGATATTTTAAAAATTCATCGTTTTTCCCTATTTTCCAAACTTAAAAAATGCTATAACTTGGCCAAAAGTTATTTGAACTTTTTGTCTGCTTTGGACTTTCCGCACTATCTCTTAAAGATTGATTCATAATTTTTTTTAAATGATATTTTATAAAAGGCGAAGGCCCAAAAGTGGGTATCCATTTCCTGTTTACTGGGTATCCAATCTGAAGGCCTGCGTATGCAAATGGATACACAATATCGTCTAAAAAAATGCCTTGAATTTTCTGGTGACAACACTGGTTTCGGTGTTACCAAACTTATACACTTACCCGGATTTGAGTGAGAAATTGTTGAACTTTCCTATAAATGATACAATTTCGCAAGCATACAAATAAAGCTTTTAATAAAATCCGTAAAAATTACAGTAACAAAAACGAAAACGTGAACTCCAGAAAATACGAAAACGATCAGCTGATTCACACATGACACGGTCGAGCTCAGTGGTGGGCTATGTGCGGAAAAACGAAGGTCTCAGATGGCGTTGCGGTGATGGGACAAACGTTCGAGTATTCAAGCCGGCAAATCCGGACAGTGCAATAAGCTTGGAGATTCCCTAATGAAAAAATTTTTCAATGGGCAACACTGGTTTTATCGGTTGTTTAATTGAATAAACCTCCTTAAACTTAGCATTACCACTTAAGAATTGGATACTTGCTTTAAATTGTCGTAAATTTGTCGTACAAAAAAAATAAATTGTCGCGCCACCCGTTTTGAGTTGTTGAGTTGAGTCTCAGCTTAGCACCACCACCCTAGAAAAAATAAAAATTTTCAAGAACTAATTTATGAAATAATTGTCGTAAATTTGTCCTGAAAACAAAAATTTTCCGGTTTTCCTGAAAAGGGGTGGTAATGCTAAATGAGTCTCAACTTAGCACTACCACCCCAAGAAAAATAAAAATTTTTTAAATCTAATCGATGCATCTTAGCCATTACCATCCCTTTCTAGGAAACCGGGTAGCGCGACAAATTTTTTACTTTCACTACAAATTTACGACAAATTTACGACAAGGTTACCACAATTCTCAAGTGGTAATGCTCAGTTTAAGGAGGTATTGAATACCAAAGTTGCAATAGTTTTTGCAAAAGAATACGATCATTACAGTGGAGAAAGTGGAGCATGGTACTGTATTTTCTGTTTAAAGAATTTGCTATGTGTAAACTAAAAAATATTATTTATACGAAAAAGAGCCATTTTCTTTTCAGTAAACCTTATCTTTTATTCGTGCAGTGCCAACAAAAAATACAGGCATCATAAGAAAAATAATTTTTGGAATTTTTTTCTTGAAAACTATCAAGTTTAATAAAACTAAAGAAGAAGAAGGAAGTTCTCAAATCGATTGATAATGGATCACTTTAAGTCGCAAAGTGTGTTTGCCTCAAAATTGAGCAAGAGCGCCTGTATGACATTGTGAACAAATCACAACGCCTGTAAAGTTGATATGGCAAAAGTTAAATGCAAAAGTTTGTCAAAAAACATGGAAAATATCGCAATCTTGGATATATTACGTCACACAGGCACTCTAATTAAAATTTAAGGCAATCGATTTCCTCAATTTTGTTTTGGATAATAAAAAGTTACATGCATTTTTAGTAATTTTTAAAAAATTAATATCTGTGTTAGTTTTTAAGATCTGAAGTGGTGGTGGTGTTCTATTCAAACTAATTTGGAAAAAGCTTTAAGCCAAAGTTTGTAAAAATCATGAACAAATCCGCCATCTTCGGTTTATGACGTTACACCGGCCCTCCTACTAATATTATTACTATTACTATTACCAATCGATCTAGGGTAGTTTGTCGTCGTCCGTAGTGTAGTGGTAGCAATATTTAGCAACTACGGAATTTTTTTTCTAGGCCTTCTAGTTTTGTTGAATCCATAGCCAACTTTGTTATTTCTTATGACCGCCATATTGGATTTATACTTCAATAAATAGAGCATAAAAGGAGCTTTTCAACCGTGTATAATAAGCCTATCTTTGGATGACGAAAAATGTGAATTTATTAAAAAAATAGTTTTCACTTAGTTGGCTGTGCAACAAATACTGTAGTTGTGTTTGTTGTCATACATACGTTACTACCTTTCAAAACTTTTCCATTGATTTGTTTGTTGTTAAAGTTTACATTTATTATTTAATTTAAAATAAAACTAAAAACCGATAACAAAGCATTGAGTTAAATAAGCAAATGTTCGAAAATTCCACCGTTGTTATTCATGCAAATCCTGCATCGATGAATTAGAAACATGCATGCATCTTTATCCATTTGTTGAGGAATTTCTTCTATGGCTTAAACAACGGCTGCCTCAAGTTGTTCTATCGTATTATGAGTAGTAGAATAAACTTTATCCTTTAAGTATCCTCATAGAGGCGTAATGTCCGGCGAACGTGCAGGCCAGGTATACATATCTATGTATGAATGATATATTTTGTGTAATAAGAATGCTGGAAGAGCTCGAGATATGTACTTTCAGAGATATCCAGAAAGACGACAACCAGGTACATACTTAGAAATAATTTAATTGTATATGATTCCTTTCAAAAACAAAATCGTAATCGACAACGTGATGAAAATATTGAAGCTCTGGTTTTACAAAGTGTCGTTGACAATCCTCGCATCTTCCTTCGTAGTATCATCCATATGGAACACATCTTAGTCAAGCACTCCGAGATGGTGACTTAGAAAGAAGAACCTTGTTTTGCAATTGGTTCATACAAAAATCGCAAGAAAACCCTCAACTTTCTCCCAATTTGGAAACCTTTCCATGTTAAATTTGATTGACAATGTGACTCAAAAAAAATCTTAAATAATTTAGAAACTTTAAAACTCCAACAGATAAATCAAATAAATGACATAGTTTTGACAGATAATTACGTAGGTATGACAACAAACGCAACTACGGCGTTTGTTTCAGAGCCAACCAAGTGAAAAATAATTTTTAAATAAATTCACATTTTCCGTCACTCAAAGATATACTTATTCGATTGGCCGTAGTTGTTTATACAAAACTACCAAATTTCATTAAATTTGTTTGCAAGATGGTGACGATATTTCAATTTTTCAAAAAACACAATTTTTAGTTTTTGCTCGATATTTTAGTAATCCCTGTAGATATTTTTAATATTGATACAGCATCTGATTCGGCGTAGAATAGTGCAACTTTTTTCTCATTTAAACAAACTGGTATCTCTTACCGTTTCCGAAATCCCCAAGTATTTGCATATGAAAAATTCCTAAAAATCTTTTAGGAAGAATTAAAATTTAAATATTTGTACAAATAATTTGGCCATATACCCTTTTGAAATCAATGTTTTTCATTTATGGTCGTGCTTATCCGACTGTCTAGGCATACGACCTATGACATTTGATTCCACTGCTGCAATCGGCTACCACTGTGTTCGCCATTTGCGGCCATGATCGCGATAGTATGCCGGGCCAAGGTTTATACAGTTAAAATATAAGTTGCTACACTTGAGCCGGCGGCCGACATCAAACGCCGAACCACACACCTGTTTTGCAGCGGATTACTGGCTGGTGGATCTTTGATTGGGCGCCGACATCAAATGCCGAATCGCACACCTGTTTTGCACTTACGACCAGCGACAGCCTACGTCGGCACGTGTTTAATCTCTATATTTCCAATGATTTTTAACAAGTGTAGTAACTTATTTTAATTGTGTAAACTTTGGCCAGGCCCTAAGCGCCGGTACCCACACGCGTTTTTCTGCAGCGCGGTACCTCAGCGTTACCGCAATTGCGGTCTGTGATACTATGAAATAAAAGACGCGATTCACACAGTTGAGCGGCAACGCACGTTCGTCTGGCGTGCATTCTTCAGAAAAACGCGTGTGTGTACCGGCGATCACGGACCGCAATTGCGTTACCGCTACGGCAATGCGCGGCAGAAAAACACGTGTGTGTACCGGCGCTAAGTTTACACAAATAAACAACAGAACAACAGCGATGACGTCACCAAAGTTTAGGCTATGGCCCATTCATTATGTTAGCCCTGATCCATGTTTCGTGTGTGTCATAAAGCCTAAGGATAAATCGAAATGATCCCTCCCAAGCCATTTTGATAAATCGTGCAATTTGATCTGATCCGAACGTGCATAGCGCAAATAGGTACAGGGTTTTCCCGTATATTTTTACATCCCACCCAGGGACTTTATTTGAATAGATCTAATAAATATAGTTGAGAGTGGCATCTAGTCAAAAATCGTGTCGCGTGGGATAGTTGTGGAAGATTTTTAAAACAACCCTACATCGATTGGCAATAGATCACACAATTTTGAGGCACCTGGTGTTTGCCTCCAATTTGAGTAGAAGGGCCTGTGTGACGTAATAAATCCATGATGGGATCTTTTTTCACAAACGTTTTAAACAATTAAGCTGGTGTAGAAATCGATATCCTAAAAACTAACAAATATATTTTTTTTGTTAAAATACTAAAAAATAGTGACTTTTTTATCAAACAAAAAAATTGAGAAAGTTTTAGACAACCCCAAATCGTTTGATTAGGGATCACTCAATTCACACAAAAGGTCGCCCATGTTTGCCTCAAATTTGTGTAAGAGCGCCTGTGTGACGTCATAAATCTAAGATTGTTATTTTTCCATGTTTTTTATAAACTTTTGCTTTTAACTTTATACATATTAACTTTACAGAAAAATTGTATAGGTTATGATTTATTTGTAATTGAATTGTCGGTTATTTAATATTAAAAAAAATATATAAAAATACCTACCAAAAAAAAATTTTTTCTGTAAAAAGTCAATTTGTTTCTATTACCGTCCTATCAAAAAAAGTCTTAATCTACTATTGACTTATTATCAAATGTTTTGTTTAATCATGAAAAATAATTAAATTCGCAGAAATAAGTTTGAGAACTTGTTGAACTTTTAATAAAAAGTAAACATGTGAGCATATTTTTAATGGTCATTTTTTTAAATTTTACACAGGGTGTCCTATAACCTAGGGGCCATAGTGCAGCAGGTGATAGAGGAGGTTATTTCCGACAAAAAAGTTTATATAACATGGGGGTCAACACACATCTGTTTTTAAGATATGGGATTTTTAAAGTTAGAGGAGTAGGGGGGAAAAGGGTTTTACAAAAAAATGAAAATCTATCACCACCAACTGAATACTCAGCTAATTATAATTCAAAAATGTAGTATTCCTTTTTTTGATAAAATTACAAGTTGAGAAGATACAGTCTGTCAAAGTAACCTCCAAAAATGTATAAAAAATAATTATTAAAAAAAAAACAATTTTTGCTTACTTATTTTTATAAAAAATATCAATAATATTTTATATGTCTCACTAAGAAAGAAGAATTATAAAACAACCTTTGATGCTCTGTATCTCGAAAAAGAAAGAGTTTTGACCCAAGCCTTATGGGAACTTTTTATCACACATGACCTCTTCTATCACTTGTTGGCTTATGGTCCCTAAGTTATGGGACACCCTGTATATTAATGGTCGGCTTCAAAAAGCTTATAACTGGCTTTATTTCTTCTTATTTCCATCTATTTTTAAAATATTTTCTGAAAATAATAAAATTCCGGCCTAATAAGCCATAAAAAGATCCAGTTACAAAATAATAATCTAAAACCGTCTTCTCTACAAAATATATTTTATTAGATGTTAAAAATACGTACAATGAACCTTATTGAATCAATTGAAATTAGAAACGTATCCAATCAGTATCAAATTAGTCAAATATACGAGTTATTGAAAAACTGATTTCTTAAAAAAAAACTTTTTGTTTACTCTAAAAACATTTTGTAATTGGGTATTTTTTTATATCTGTCAAGAAATTCGTAAAAAGATTTTTATACTTTATGAAAGGTTGTGATATTTAACAAATATATATTTTAAACAATATTAGCAATTTCTTGAAATTCCGGCTTAATCCGTGATTAGATCGACGTCCAAAATATTAATTACGGGCATATTTTATTTCTGCGTTTTTCACCATTTGTCTAAAAAATATATTAAATTAAATGATAAAAATACGTTCAATGGACTTTATTAAATCAATCTAAATCAAAAATATATCCAATAAGTCTCAAATCTACGAGTTATTGAAAAACTGCTTTCATTAGAAAAACTTTTCTTTCGCTCTATTTTTTTTTGTAAAAACTCTTTTTAATAATGTAAGAAAGCGCATTTTTCCTATATCTGTCAAGAAATTTGTGGGCCAGAAACAGTTTAGCATATTTTCAAAAGTATGTCGGGTAACAAATCAAAAATAAAGTTTTTTGGATTATCTTAAAAATAAAATAAAATAGTGATGTGAAAAATAATTGCGATTTTTCGCATTCCGGCCTATTTTATTTTTGCAATTTTCACTCAAAATGGTTGTATACATTTTAAGTTAAACAGACATTTATGAATCAAACTAATTTAAAAATATTTTTTATACGACTGACTTGTAAAAGGGGATTTTGCGCACGGAGAACACGATCTGAAAATTACATTTTGCGCACGCTGTGTGCAAAACGTTTTGCACACGCTTATGTCATTTTTGCGCACGCCTATGTCATTACTGCATACGAGTCTCCCGTCATTGTGATTTTTGTTGTTGTCACCCATCAATATAAGTTGGCTTAGTTCCGTAGCAACCGTCACTGCTCGTATGTTTTGTTGATTAGATACGTCAAAAAATTGTTGAATTTTTAAAGTTTTGTTGTAAAAATGTCGGAAATAAAAACAAATTAAATTAAAATTTGGTTTTTTCTTTCTTTATTAGCAGTCGTATAAAAAATATTGTAAAAAACTCGTTTGAAAACCTCTTTGCACACTCCCTCGACTTGTAGACCTCGCCTTCGGCTCGGTCTACCAAACTGTCTCGATCGTGTGCAAAGAGCCGTTTTCAAATCTTGTTGTTTAAATAACTATTATTATTGCTAAAAATCTCTTAAGGGATGAAGTAAAATACATTATTAAAAAAAGTGCAATTTTTTATAAAACTGCACCTGTTCCTGTCACTTGACATTTCTAGACTGGCTCCTTCTTTAACACAGAATTTTTTCGATGTGCGAAAAATAATCCTACATATACAAATTACATTTGCAAATGTTAAAAATTAAAACCTTTTTTTACTCATTTTGAAGATTTTCTAAATAACAAATAGTCATTTGATTTCTGTATACGGCAACACCAGACATATTTTAAATCTAGTTTTTATTCTTTGAGAGCTATTAGTAAAAAACTATCTTAGGTGGCATATGTTTTAAATAGCACAAACTATATATATTCTTGTCTGATACTCTATAACATAAATTTCGCTTTTTGCAAAGGAGTCTGGAAAAATCATCTTTTATGTGAAAGTAGAATACGACATTTTTCTTTTGAGGCAGCAAAAAGTAAATGTCGCATTTTCTTTTAAGATGATTTTATGGCTGACTAAAATGCTTTGATATGTTTCTTTCTGGATTCCGAGTGGCTTTTCTTTACTGGTTATTTTTCAGACTGGATTTAGCTTTGTTTTACATTTATGTGTATCTCTACTTTTTCTGTCCTATTATTTTAATAAATTTGAGAAAAACAAAGGCTGGTATACAAGTTGCTTACTCTGTTAGTACAACAAATTTAAGAAAAGGATATTTGGGTAAAAATAATGCCATTTTATTTTAAACTTGAACCTTTTCTGTACAAAATAAAATTTGCGTAAATTAGGTAATTGTTTTTACCCAACTGCAGCACGGCGAAAGGAGGCTAATGTTTTTCATTTGGTATATGTATGTATGTATGTATGTATGTATGTATGTGTTTGCCCGCAATTAGAAAAACGATAACGGCAGTGGACTGTATATATTTTATTCAATGAAAGCGCGAACAAACATAAATATATTGATATGAAATCACGAAATAATCAAAGGTCCATAGGTTAATTGCTGTTACCACACAACGGAAATCAGAAACAAAGCACTCACCAGTTTGCAGCCAATTTCTCCACGTTCCAGGGGCCCCTGTCTTGATCTAATGATGGCACCACGTAGCTGAAGGGCTGAAATTTCTAGTTCTATGCTTCAGTACACCAAAATCGAGCACTTTTAAGTGTAGAAATTTGTAATAGTTGGAGAAAGTAAATTAACACGCCATTTTCTCGAGGCGATAAAAAAGGATCTCCAACAACCGCGAAATTTAGCGGGAGCTAACATGTATGTATGTAAATATGTATGTATGTCACGCTAGAGATTAAACGGCAGAACTGATTTTGACAAAAAAGGTGTTGTTGAATTGATACTGATCCCGAATGAGCTACAGGCTATATTTTTTTTAACAGGAGTCAACATGGCGGTTTTCGGACACCATTTTTTCACATGATGTAGGCATTAAGGCATACAAATTACGTAAATTTTAGGCGATTTTAATGAAATTCTTTTGATACATTGCAAATTCGCATAATTTTATCAAATATAGGACGATTTTGAAATCTCTTTCTGCACATGCTTTAAGATTTTTTTTCAAGACCATTTTACTAGTTCCTTCCTCTCACTCCCTCTTTCCTCCCCGACCCCTTATTAGTTGTAGCTATAACTCTAACAAATATAGAGCGATTCCAAAAGTTCTTTCTGCACACGCTTTAAAAATTTTTTCAACACAAATTTACTAGCTTTTCTCTTCCTCTAGCCTCGCCCACCTTCACTCAGTGTTTGTAGAAACACACCTAACTACCTTTTGGGCATAGCTCAATGCTCACACCCCTTATTAGTAATAGTTGTAGTTATAACATTCACAAATATAGAGCGATTTCAAAAATTCTTTCTGCACAATCTTTAAAAAACATTTTAAAACCATTTTACTAGTTCCGCCTCTATCTCCCTATCCTATCTACCCTTTGGGAGTAGTTCAATGTTTGACACAAATGCATTTAGGTATTAATTAGGTACCTTGATTTAGTTAAATGAATGGCTGATTAAGAATTAAACCTAAAAGTTGGAAATTAAAAAAAAATATATAAAAAAATATTCAACTGCTAAATCTACTTGTACCTACTAGTCGCAGTTGGGTACAAAATTACCAAATAACCTGATTTATGAAAATACAAAACTGTATAATTTCGTAAGTGCGCTTTGGGCATCAAAACTAAAAGTTGAAGCATCTCGTGCAATATAGGTATACCTATCAATTTTGTACCCAACTGCAACTACTAGGTAAAAGTTACAAGTAGATTTAGGAGTTGGGTGTTTTTTTATATAAATTTGTGTTTTATTACACTGGTCGTTGAGAGGCAAATCCAAATCTCATTTTTTCAATTGCGCATACGCAACTTTTTCTCTTTTGTTTTAATCTAAACTGGATCCGTCTTTCTCCCTAACATAAAAATCGGTACCATGAAAGTTTGGCGGCAAATTTAAATCTCTGTTCTTCCTTTGATAGCTCGTAATCGGTGTTAACCAAACTTTTCATCAATTAGTCGCAAACGAATCCCAACCTACAAGGCAAAAACAGTTTATGTAAAAAAATGCTAAGTACGCGAAATTGGCATTCCGTTAAAAGAATTGAGATAAAAGTAAAGCCAAGTTCTCCAGTATAAATTTCAAAATGAAAGGTCCTTCCCAACTAACATTTATAGTAGCGGCTACATGTTCTAAAGGCTTTGCTACTTTCTTATAGTAGAAATGTAGTGATCCCAACCAAAATTTGTTACTTTTTAGTTCTAACTACTATTTAGGATCAGGAAATAGTAGATGTTTCGTAAAAACGACCCTCTAAACTACTTCTTAGAATTGTTTCTTGATAGTCGATTCTGATAGTCTTCTCTACCACAATAGGACGTTGCTAAAGTTTTACTTTCTTTTTAGTCGTTATTTCGTAGTCGCGCTGACTTTTATATCCTACTTAATTACCACTAGAAAGTTAAGCTTCATTGGAGTCCCAAACAAGTTTATCCGACAACTACATTATAACTTTAATTTTTACCACAAAAGTTTGTGTCATCATAGTAACATCTGATGTAACAATGTAGACAAAACAACTTTGTGGATCAACTTTAAAGCCGCAACTATTTTGACTTTTTTTTAATGTCGATCTTTTAAAGTAATCTCTCTTTCCTGTTTCTACTTTGAAAACGTAGACTTTTTGAAGTCGCATCTTTGTCGCACACATTCTTAACCCTACTTTTTGTGGCTCCTTTTATAATATGGGAATACTAGGAATAGTTTTGCAAATATTTTTTTAACTACCGTCCATTTTTTCGAGCTCATTGCTTGACCATTTTGCAAAACAATGAAAATGCAAAATATTGATCCAAAGTATCGAGTACCGCACCCGGATTTTAAGAATTCCCTGGTCCATGCTTAATCTCCATCCTTATTCTTTTACGCTACTTGTTGCTGTTCTATTCACTGTCTTTACGGTCGTTCGTGGTTTGTGCTGTGGCACCACCCTATCGCCATCGTAACCCTCTTGTGCGGACTAAACCGAATTCGTTTATCTATGCCTCATGTGCTCACGTGTCGTGTCTCACTGTGATTCATTTTATGTGTTGAGCTTGGGTCAATAATTCTTTTTGGTTTTGTTCAAATTTGTGCTGTTGTTAAAGCTTGGTTTGAAGTGAATAAACTTAAATTTGTGCTGTGTTACATTTTTAGAAAACTCTTTTTATTGGCACTTCATTTATTGTTCTAATGGAATTTGATTTATCTTGTTTTTGTTTTAAAACCTACCACAAATTCACGCTCGTACATAACCTATAAGCAGTGGTGTTGTTGTTGACAGAAACGGCAAATGACAAGTGGCGACACCCCAATAACTTGAGGGTAGTAGTTATACATATCGCGTGGTTCCTATCACACTGTAGACGTTTTCTAGTGGCGAAAGCTAGTTAATAATACGTTTCTGCAACGAAGGAGTAGAAATTCGAGTGTGTTATCTAGAACTAAAAAGGAATGCCGACATAAAAGTCGTAAGTGACACGTTGCCGTAACTTAGGCTCACTTTCAAGTAACCCTTTCGACTATCAGGGACGCCATGTTTTTATTTAAGAAAGAAAATTTAATATTTTTGTTGTCGTTTTATGAGCTCATATTAAAGAGCTATACTATTTTAGAAACAAATTAGTTGAAGCTTGCCAAAAATGCTCTTCTTAAGCACCATTTGTTGGAGTTAACTGTCGATTATGAAAACATAACCTCCAAAATCACAACATAAAAATTCCATCAGCTACCAGAAAACGGCTCAATTTTACGGGCGCACCGGTTTTTTGCAACATATATAATGCATGTTATACAAAAAACTTTGCGTCGCACTCGAATTTTGATCCTCTGCTCGTAAATTCTCACACTTTTGGATAACATAGTACATATTATAACCATAACCAAACAAAAAAACTAAGCGAGTCTGTTTACTGTTGTGTCCACCATATTGTGTAACAATTCTACCAAAAAGAAACGATTATATTATTTGCAACTACATCGCAACTTTTATGCCATTACGGAAAAAAACAGCCTCTACGACGTAGTAGATACCTGGCTACGACGTAGTAGTGTAGTTGTTACTACAGTGACTTTAAACACTTGGCCAAGTAGTTATAACCAGAAATTGGTTCCCCAATTAGGGAATTATAACGTCGCTGTATGGTATACTGAGACGTAGCGGGAGTACGTTGCGGTTACTTTTAAGAAATTCTTTCTAGTTGGGGTTTCGTCGTTACAACTTTAAATGTTTGTTGGGTTTCTAGTTTGGAAATGTTTTTCAATAAAGAAGTTTGGCTGTAATAGTAAAGTTTAAAAAAACATTTCTAAACTACTAAGAACCTTTCATTTTAAAACTTGTAATGGAGAACTTGGCCTTACTTTTATCTCAGTTCTTTTTACGGAATACCATTTTCGCGTACAGGTACGCGCAAGATTGTTTTTTTTAGGTCCGATGCACAAAGAAAGTTGTGCACTGTGGAAGTGATTCAAAGAAGTTTCCTGTTTTTGTAGTTTTACAAAACCTCACGATAAGAAATGAACCATTTTTACCTTCCTAGCCCGCGTAAGTATTATTTTCGACAAAAAACATTTTTTGAGAAAACGCAAAAAATGTGTTTTTTGGATGTATTTTGACCTATCCTAGTTTAAAATAGTGTTTGACACTCTTACGAGCTGATTAGATTTTGGTAAAAATCAATTAGTGAATGGTAATGACAGTTTTATAACAATTAAAAACTATAAAAAATGCTAACTTTTTAACGAAGCATCGTATTAATACACTGTTTTCGGAATATAGTAGACTGTATTTTGCTCAATAATTCATGTTCTTACCAAAAACTTCGTAAGATCTTTAGTTTCTGAGATATTTACAAAAAACTGTTTTCAAGGCTAATATATTATCATGACTTCACTTGAAGTGTGATAATAGGCTAGCTAGGAAGGTGTCAGATCCGTTATGGATCCATTTTTTAAAGATTAATACAACGATTACACAAGTAGTCTTTTTGGGAATGAGACAATTCGCCGCGACCGATTCACTGCCGGCAATTCGTCGCAGCCGATTCGCCGCAAGAATTTTTTAAAATTTTTATTTTCATGTTTATTGTCTAGAAGACACAACTTTTTTTTATATAATAGTTTTTGAATCAACTGCTTTTTAGAAAATTATTATTAAAAATAAAAATAAAAAATTTGTTTTTTTTATAAAAATAAAAATTTTTAAATACTACTTTTTAAAAAAGTTATTTATTTTTAATAATTTTTGAATTTTATTTTTATATTTTTTTTTTTTTGAAAAACTACTTATTGAAAAAGCATTTTTTTTCGAAAACACATTTTTTTTGTGGAGTTTTTTTGCAAAATGTTGGGCTAGACACCGGTTGAGATATGTTTGAAATCAATTGACCACGGTTTGGTTTAACACAGATTTTGATCTCCCAACAAGAGGAAAAATAAGTTACATAAGATTAAAATAAAAATTACACAAAAATGCTAGCGGCGAATCGGCTGGCTGCGAATTTTCACGGCGATTCGGCCCGCGGCAAACCAGCCGCGGCGAATATGCCCGCGACGAATTGCCTTCTGCTCTTTGTTATATTTTTCTTTATTAATAATTTTCCAAACTATGTACTAAAAAAACCAGAAATATGACAATACATGAATAATTATTATTTATTTATGGGACTGCCATCATACCCAGGGGTCTATTACAGCCGTTTAAGTATTTTATAGGTTTAATAGCTTAATTAATATCATAAATTACTAGACCTGGCTAATTAGCATCCAGATAATTTATAATGATGATATTTTCGTCTCTGTTTGTTAAGATTTTAGTTTTGGTGTAGTTCGTACTCAAGCCTGAATTTGTAACTGCTGTATCCAGTTCTTCCAGCTTTTTTTATCAGTTCTTCTTTCTTATCTGTTATTAAGGCGATATCATCAGCATATAGTAGGTGGTTCAATTATTATCCGCTTACTTTGATTCCTATTTCTTCCCAATCTAAGTATATAAAGACATCTTCTAGGGCCTGTTTAAATGGTTTAGGGGATATTTTATCACCCTGTCTAAAACCTCGTCTTATGCGAATTGGCCTCGTTCCTTCGTGGATTTTAATTGATGTTGTTGCTTCGCTATATATATATATTGGCCTTATGTTCGAAGATATTGGCTATTAAATCTGTGTATCTGAGATCTATTCGGCTATTAATTAAAGAATTTTTTTTCTGCCAAGTGCTCAAATCTATCGAAAACTTTTTCAAAGTCTATAAATGCAATATATAGTGGATTGTTGTATTTGTTGGCTCGTTTTATTAGAATTTTATTCTGTACTGAAACCTTTTCTGAAGCCTGGTTGTTCTTTTAATTGATATCCGTCAAATTATGTTATTAATGTAATTCTTGATATTTTTGTGAATAGCTTATAAATTGTTTCTAATAAGTTAAATCACAGAACTAACAAGGATAAGTTTACTTATTACACACACAAAATTCGCTGCGACAACTTTCTTTAATTTTAATTTTTATATTTCGTGTGTTGTAAACATATTTTTATTATATTTTTCTTAATTAGTAACTTTCCAACCTACTAAAAAACATGATCACTAAAGCTTGTATACATACGACCATGTTTTAGGCGGCAAAATGCTGTGTTGCCAAGTCGGAGTTTTAAATGTGTCAATACATAAATAATTATTATTTATTTATGGGACTGCCATCATACCCAGGGGTCTATTACGGCCGTTTCTCCCCTAAGTGTAAATATTTTATAGGTTTAATAGCTTAATTAATATCATAAATTACTAGACCTGGCTAATTATACTCGAGATAGTAAATCAATACCGCTAATATTGGCTGGCCTGAATTAGCCAAATAAGTTGCGAACGAAATTCTGTATAATTATCAATCACGGGAGTAACCCCAACATTGCATTACAGCAAAAACACGCAATATCCATTAACGATTGCCATTAGTGGGAATTTCCGACAAATTATCCAGTAATAAGAAATTTAAACAAATAAAAAGCGCACACAAAATTATTTTGAACTCTAAATTATGATGTGGAAATCCTGAAAATTTAAGAATTAATGTATCGGACCATTAGGTTTAAAAAAAGAAGGAAAATAATATAGATTATAACAAAAACATTTCATGTAAAAAAAAGACAAGTACGCAAAAATAGTATTCCGTAAAAAGAGTTGAGATAAAAGTAAAGCCAAGTTCTCCAATACAAATTTCAAAATGAAAAGTTTTTACTA
Organism: Aspidapion aeneum; assembly: GCA_963576565.1. Taxonomy (NCBI): domain Eukaryota; kingdom Metazoa; phylum Arthropoda; class Insecta; order Coleoptera; family Brentidae; genus Aspidapion; species Aspidapion aeneum. The sequence continues at coordinate 115,132,417 of OY755043.1, forward strand.
GTTTAGAAATGTTTTTTTTTTAACTTTGCTATTACAGCCAAACTTCTTTATGTTTAATTTAGCACTGTGCCTAAGAGTCATTTGCAGCCGTAATAGCCAAGTTAAGAAAAACCCACTCATAGAAAAACCATGACACATTTATTATATGGCCTGAAAATAATGAACTACAGAATTTTCTACACCATCTCAACGGTATTCGACCAACAATCAAATGCACCATGGAAATTAAATAGTATTCGGCCTTACCATTTTTGGCTCTTCTTGTCAAACGAATGAACAGAAACATTGAACCCACTGTATATAGGAAACCTACACACACCGGATACTACCTAAATTTTAAGTCTAATCATTCTGTTGCTACAAAACAAGGAATGATAAGAAGTTTGTATTTAAGAGCCGTAAATATTTGTAGTAATAATGAAGAATTAAAAACAGAAATTAACAACATTAAGAAGGACTTACAACAGAATATTTATTCTGAGAAATTAATAACCTCAACGATCTTGAAAATTTAAAACAAACCCACTACATTGGGTTTGTTTTAAAAACGCCTGTATTTTAGATATAAAACTTATAAATATAACAATAATTTAAAGTAAATAAAATAAAACAAAAGAAAATAAAATAAAAAATTATCCCACCATATCTTTCAGATCAAGCCCATCCGATGAATCTATGGTTCTCAAGACCGCAGCAGCGTTGTTTCTTTGAATCGCGGCTAATCCTTGTGAAGAATCAATGAAAATATTTATTTTTAATTTTAGTTTTTAAACACTTTACAAATTTTCTTGCTTCTGCACCCCAAGGGCCATGCGTTTCTACGGCGAATGGCAAAAAAATTAATCTGTTGGGGGTTATTACCATTTCATATGTTCAAGGGATTTCAGAAAACATAAGACGAATAGCCAAACACTATAATATAAAAACAGTATTTTCTTCGGGAAATACGATGAGGAGTTTTGTAACTAAACTAAATGCACATCTAAAAAGTACCCATTTAGTGGATATTTAAAAATCCAGTTAAGCTAAAGTTTTGCATAAGGAGTCGCATTGGCGAAAACGAAAGGTTATTGAAGCTGGGTTTATAACGAAAAAGAAGTTTTCAGTCAACCAAGTTCCAACATACCAAAGATATGGAAACTACTCCTTAAGAAAAACAAGGGTCTTTAGATTAAAAAAAGAGGGGCGGAGCGTCCCACCTGACTGCACACCAAGTAGTATAAGCAGTAGCCTGTAGACTGGATTGTTTAGTTTACACCTAATAACGGTTAGAGATACTTGCTAACCGAAACGTCGTGTTAAAATTAATAAAGACAATGGAAGTCCGAAATTTTGTTTACACCCGCTTGTGTCAATCATTTTAGCAGAAGGGGCAAGGACCAGAATAAACAGAAATGAAGATAACGCGTCACTTTGCCTTGCTCCTGAAGTTAAACAGGATGGATCTGAGAACTGGTTAGTTATCCTTACTACAGCTTTGGAATTATGAATAAAAAAAAAGCATAATGAGTTTTGTGGGGAATCCCAAAGCAGTTAAATCCTGCATCGTTTTCGATTAACGCTATCAAAAGCCTGTTTGAAATCTACATAAATACTATATATATTTAGGTTGTGTTCATAGGCTTCTTCCAGATTTTATCTAATCACAAATATTTGTTCTGAGGTATCTGTGTTTTATATAAAGCGTCTGACAATATCTTATGAATTACGTTTAGCAGTGTTATGCCTTGGTAGTTTTGGCAGATTAGCTTAGCGCCGGTACATACACGCGATTTCCGGCCACGCTGTTCCGCAGTGGTACCGTAATTGCGGTACCGCGCGGCAGAAAAAGGCGTGTGTGTACCGGCGCTTATATCCTATTTTTGTAACGTGACTGTATAATACCATATCATATCTCACGAATTTTCTCTTGTGCCTATATCTCCGTTATTAAGTCATGTATACTTCGCCATAAATTTTCACCCCCATTTTTTATAAGCTCAGGTATATTGTCAATTCCAGAAGCTTTTGAATTTTTTAGACATTAAAATGCCGTAACAACCTCTTTGTATAGGGTTGTATTTTAAGTTTTGCATATACAGCTGGAATAAAACAGTAAATAACTTTTAAAGACTTTATTGTTCCCTGGAGGAATTTTCCACGAAAACTAATGTTGTCAAAGCTGTAATTCCACGCGTTTGTCGGTACTGTCAAAATTGCATTCTTGAAGGAGTCGACTGCTTCCTCTGGCGATTAAAATCTTTGACCATGCAGAAAAAGTATAGAAATGGTTGGCTCAGGTCGGACTTGTATGGAGGATGGTCCAAAATTCGACGTTTTGTTGTATTAAAAATTCAATGGTTCTTTGTGCTTTGTGCAAACTTCTATGGTGTTGGTGGAGGATGGTTCATCGTTCGGGGTTCGTTTTTTGAAGCTCAGCGATGACTTTCAGCAAACAAATGATGATGTATCAATCGGCAGTAACAGTCCTGCCTCAAATCTTTCTAGAGTTTTCAGACACCAATAGCTTCTTTCTCTTCTTCGGTTAACACATGCGGTATCCAGCGGGAAACTAATTTTCTTACCTCTAATTTTTAACAGGAATCAATTTGGCAAGGCATTCTTGTTTATTTAATTATTTATTTATTTATTACAAAATCTACCCTATCATGATGAACTAATCAATCATCACAATTTACAAGAGTACTCTATAGATAACGGTTCTCCTGGATTCAAGAGAATAAAACTAAAACTATTATTCATTAAACATGGATTGATTAGTTGCGAAATGAATTAAGTGATAAAGCAAAAATATCAATATGTGCAAAACAATTATTATAATGTCTCTGCAATAAAGAAAATGGAGAATTGTTGCCTAAATTTGTGTTATATCTAACGGGGTAAAATAATGTAGGCGTTCAAGTCCTTACACCAGAGATATTGTTGAGATGTTTTCCTTCGAAAATTGTCAAAAGTTATAGCCCAATCGTCGTGTCTTAACAAATGCACTGTAGCAACTATATGTATCGCACTGACTTTAGACTGAATTTAGGTTAGGTGAAGATAGAGGTTAAGTTTCGGTAACGACATTCAATCAGTGTCTATGTTCCAATATGCAAGATAAAAAAAGACATCCCTCTTAATTTATTGATTCAATATTGGATTCTGCTGCATAGTACACTATAGGTTCTGCACTATCGTTGCTGTTTATTATCAGAAGATTATTAAAATATTCCTTCGTGTTTCCCACTCTAAATATATTGCCATATTTTATGGAATATTTTATATTTAAATTTATACCGTAGATATGAGAATCAGTAAGTAATAAAAATTACTTGGATTAAATTTCAACTTGTATTCGCAAAACATGTAACCTAAATTCACCCTTAGCATATTTATTTATACCAAAGCCTTTCATCTTAAAAGGTTTTATGAGGGCGAAATAAATTGGAATGAATTTGTAAACAGTCTGTATGCCTGACTTAAATCGTTAAAGAAAATGTTTGAAGCTGTACAGGGTGACTGGTTATATATTTTACTCATTTTACCTTCCCAGCTCGCGAAGCAATAGTTATATAACGCCGAAAATGTGTCTATTTTGACCTATCTTAGCAATATCTTCGTAATGTCTATCTGTGTGTGTGTGTGTGTGTGTGTAATTTTTTATATTATAGCGAAGGAAATACATTTATGTATTCAGCAGACTGGATATGTCGGACTCAAGTTGTTAACACCGACTCAAATCTCCGCTTTCCTCTAACCTATGATTCCCACGAAAACCGCCGTTAGGCATTACTTCATGGAGGGAGGATCTAGTTGCTGCTCTTTCTCCTGGTGGCTTAGGTGTTTTTCTTCCTTTTCTTCTAATTCGCGTTATTCGCTCTTCTTCTTTTTATGGAACGAAGGTTCTGTAAGGACATTCATGGCGAAAGTGTTGGTTGCGTCTCAAGCAGTCTTCGATGACAACATAGCTCTTACTAATGTCAGGTTGAATTATCTGGATCAGGATTATCTCCAGTTCATCGCGCTGTGGGCTAAAACGCGGGCACCCGAAGAAAACGTGCTCTGCATCTTCAGTGGTTCCAGCGCAGGACGGGCACTCCGGAGAATCATCGTGCTTAAAGTCCGACAGCCGTGACCTGATAGCATCTATGTTGAATAGTAGTTGACCTCGCCGTGACTCCGCGAAACGTTGATCTTTGGTATAAGACGATACGTCCACCTACCCAACTGCGACTAGTAGTTACAAGTAAATTTAGCAGTTGGGTGTTATGTGTGCCTTATAAAAAGCACTATGCATTTACCATTCATTTAGATTTACCCAAAAAGTACGTGTAGATTTTGTACGGACGCGAACAGTGTTACCTTCCATTGAGTGGAGGTGGGGGAAGAGAGAGGGATGCGACAGGGAGGAGGGAACTAGTAAAATGGCGGTGAAAAAAATCTTAAAGCGTGTGCAGAAAGAATTTTTGAAATCACTCTATATTTATGAAAGGTATGGCTACAAATACTACTAATAAGGAGGGTGGGGAGAAGAGAGAGGGAGGGAGAGGGAGGAAAAAACTAGTAAGCTGATGTTGGAAAAAAGTCTTAAAGCGTATGTAGAAAGAATTTTTAAAATCGCTCTATGTTTGTGAAATGTATAGCTACAACTATTACTAATAAGAAAGGTGGGGAGAAGAGAGCAAAAGGGGGGGGGGGACTAATAAAATGATGTTGAAAAAAGGTCTTAAAGCGTGTGCAGAAAAAACTTTTGACATCGCTTTATATTTGTGAAAGTTATAGCTATTACTAATATGGAGGACTGGGAGGAGTGAGGGAAAGACGGAGGGGGGGAACTAGTAAAATGGTGTTGAAAAAAATCTGAATGCGTATGCAAAAATAATTTTTGAAATCGCCCTATATTTGATAAAATTATGCGAATATGGTTTTAGAATAGGGTGGGAGGATGACAGGAGGGGAGATGGGTTAGAGCATAGAGGACTACAAAGTAACTACAGCAAATTAGAGGACATTTGCAATGGGTGATCAAAGGAATTTCATTAAAATCGCCTGAAATTTAGATAATTTGTATGCTTTAAAGCCTACATCATGTGATAAAATGGCGTCTAAAGATCGCCATGTTGATTCCTGTTTAAAAAAATATAGCCTATAGCACATTCGGAATCACCTTTTTTGTCAGAATCAGTGCAGCCGTTTATACATAATACATATCCCAATCGAAAAACATTACCCTTTCTTTAGCCGTGCTGCAATTGGTTAAAAAATTATGACTTTTTAACGGAGCGTCGTATCAATATGCGGCTTTCAGAATGAAGTAGAATATGTTTTGCGCAAGTATTTGTGTTATAACCAAAAGCTTTGTAAGAGCTTTGGTTTCTGAGATATTTGCAAAAAACTGTTTTCAAGGCTCATATATCATGGCTTCACTTGAAGTGTGCTAATAGGCTAGCTAGGAAGGTATCAGATTCGTCATGGATCCATTTATTTAAAATTGATTACACAAGTCTAAATGGACAAAGTTGCAGATTTTTTCGTCAATCATCAAAATATAATGCCAAAAGTGACATATCGCTTTTTGTGCCTTCTATAAGACGCTGCGTTATTTTAAAATTTTGAATTAAATTTTTTATTAATTTTATTGTAAATTGAATTTTCACTACGCATCGATAGAAAAAGGTAGACTACATCAACTTATTGTATAAAGTTAAAATCTCAAAATTTTTTAAACTGAGTGCGCCATATATCAACCGTTGTTAAATTTGTGACTTATATTTAAGGTTTTTTACAGGGAATCCCCCTGCATTTTACAGGAGCGGATCTAGAGGAGGGGAAAAGGAGAAAATTTGCCCGCCCCTCAAACTATATTTAGTTTTGACACATAATATTATAGTATTATGATATTTCCGCCCACCCCCAAATAAAGTTAAAAGATCGGCCCCTGCATTTAATCACATTTTCAAATTCGATTTTCTTGTTCTAATTTTAAAAATATCTTAGGTAGAGGGGGCGGCAAAAAATCTGCTTTAAGTACCAATTTGGCTCAACGCGGCCCTGCCGTTGTGAACTGGGAAGTGATCCAAACTGATAGTTTTAATCTGAAACAAGAAAACAAAAAAATCACACTAAGAAAAAAGCCTGTAAATTAAAAAAGAAAAATTAAAACATAAAAGTTCTCGTGGGAAACCTGGTATGGAAAGTTGTTTCTCTTGTATTTTTCACAGGTACTTTAATTTACGTTTGTAGCATTTTAGGTTTATAGCACCGACATATAACGTCGCGAACATGGTAAAAATGCAATAAGCATTGACCCGCCCTAAGAGGCAATTTATGTCACGGTGACTGTTACTGTTTTTCTTTTCATCGGCCTGCCATTTAGCCAAGCGCGGATCTGGGTCAAAATCTAGGGGGGTAATAGTGGACGAAAAAGTTATTTGTAATAAAAAAAATTCAAGGTGGGGGTCTATTTTCACTTTAATTATGAATACAAAGTGCTTATTTTTCTTAGGGGGGATAATTATCACGTTAGCCCCCTTAAATTCGCGCTTGCGTTTATTTCATTTCAGCTAGTTTCTTTTGTATTTGGTAGCAGGTGTTATTGACAGATTTATAAGCCATGTACAATAGCTTTCAAGCTTCCCACGGAAAAATACAAGAGAAACAAAACATTTCTATACCCGCTTAGCCACAATTTTCTTTTTTTTATTCACAAATACTAAAATATATGTTTCTGTACATTTATTTTGAATTTTTTAAGGGAGCTTAAAGACGCCAATAACAGGAATTTCTCTTTCAACAGATAAATCTTTCGCTAATTTTTCAATTAATTAGATAAGAGAAAAATCAAATGCGGAATTTTCTTAAAAGATTATTCTTGCATAAATTAAAAAAGGGACCCCTTACCAGAGTAGCTATAGAATACAGAATAATTACCAAAAACAAAGTAACAGCGTGTCCAATTTTCGATGGGATTAAATGGAATATTCGATAATTATTAACGATAGCGGTATATTTTACCTTATTATACTCTTTAAGTTCTTATAAATGGTGGTATCAGATTTTTGCCCCACCCTGTAGTTTTTATTTTACGGGGGCTTTTTAGAAAGATCGTAAGTTCAACAAACCTTTATATTTTGCTTATATTACAAAATATTTAAATTCTGTAAAAACATGTTTATGGCAAGATATTTTGAGCAAAAAAATGAACCTTTTAAATTTTTGACATAAAGTCAAATTAAATAAAAAAGTTTAATACTAACTGAAAATAAAATGCCATAAAAAAAATTAGTTTAAGTTGTTAATTATGCCAAACGTAAATTTTTTTGACATTTAAAAACTTACGTTTTGTTCTTTAATAAGAGTAAAAAATAACGTATGTCAAAAATAACGTATGTCAAAATTTTACCACGTTATTCTCTTTCTTAAAAAAAGTTGCCCAAAATGTTTTTTAAATTAAAATATCTTGCAAAATAAGATTTATAGGATTTTTGAAATATAAAACTGATATTATTTCAAATATTGTAATCTTAAAAATATGTCATGTCTCGCTTATTTTTCTGTAAAAATATTTCTGTAGTAAATTTTTTGAGAAAAAAACATATAATTTGGTTTTTAACATGCCCTAGAATTTAAAACAAAAAATAAGTTTTTAATTGTCAAAAAAGCAGAATATCAAAAATTTGATTAGTTGGCATTTAAATAATTTTTTATACGACTGTCTTGTAAAAGGGGGTTTTGCGCACGGAGAACACGATCTGAAAATGGCATTTTGCGCACGCTGTGTGCAAAACGTTTTGCACACGCTTATGTCATTTTTGCGCACGCCTTTGTCATTTCTGCATACGGGTCTCCCGTCATTGTGATTTTTGTCACCCATCAATATAAGTTGGCTTAGTTCCGTAGCAAACGTCACTGCTCGTATGTTTTGTTGATTAAATACGTCAAAAAATTGTTGAATTTTTAAAGTTTTGTTGTAAAAATGTCGGAACTAAAAATAAGTTAAATTAAAATTTGATTTTTCTTTCTTTATTAGCAGTCGTATAAAAAATATTGTAAAAAACTCGTTTGAAAACCTCTTTGCACACTCCCTCGACTTGTACCAAACTGTCTCGATCGTGTGCAAAGAGTCGTTTTCAAACCTTGTTGTTTAAATAACTATTACCTAAGAAAAAAAGTTGCCAAAAACTACAGTGTTTGTTAAAAATATGACAGCGTCCTTATTTTCCACAAAATAAGTTTTTATGATTCATGATAATATCTTTAGATAATTAAAATATCTTGTAACCTAAGCAGGGTATAAAAGTTTGTGGAATTTACAATATTTATAAGAATTTGTTTAAGGTTTATTAATACTCATTTACATCTCTAAACTGAATTGATTTTTAAAACTAATAACTAAGGAAATATTTAATGAAAAACACTAAAGACTAACAATTTTTTTTTGTTTTTTCACGGGTTTTGTATACGCTATTTTAAACTGTGCTAAATGTTCGTGCGATTTTAGCTTTAATATTTACATTTGGAAAATTTTGCATGCGTGATATTGGGCTGGTCGCCACAGACCAAAGAAGAACACTTCTGGAATCAGTGGCGTAGCCATCGTTGGGCAAACCGGACAGTGCCTGGAGCCCCGGCGTCAAAGAGGCCCCAACGACCCTAGTAAAAAAAAATATCGTTTTTAAGCCACAATAGATCCGTAACTTGGTTATGCGAGAGAAAATGGGTCTCTCGCCTCGACGATAAAACTCTTCTATCGCTCGAGAGACCCTTTCTTTCGTCTCGTCTCGTCTCGCCTCTCGTGTCTCGTGATTTTATTAGCTATAAAAAGTTTTTGAGACACCCTGTGTAAAACTGTTTTTGCAAGGTGAATGACGACGAGGTAGCAAACCAATTGAGGTATTAAATTGTAAATAAAAATGTAGGGATATTTTTACCACAGGTTATCTATGATCTCAGTGAAATCAACGATTACTGGTCATTGGGAGTTAATCTCAGGGCCGGATTAAAATAAATTTACTATTAAAAGGAATATTGTGAGGACATACTTAACGAAAACACAACAAAGATTGCGGGCAATTCCTCAATATTCCTTTTAATTTATCTCCGGGCTTGAGAGATTTACTGAGACTGATTATATCTGTCTCCGTAGTGACGTCAAATTTCGCCTCAAACCTGAGGCTACCCTGACTGATATTGCAATTCGGCAGTTGGTCTGTTTTCAGTAAATGTCCACATTTCATGTTTCCTTTTCAGACACCATCATCCCCATTAATCGTCCCTTAACACTTCTAACGCTCGTACCGAAGAGGTCCAAGAAGACCGAAACTAGTATGCGAGCTACTAATATCCCTTTTTGAGGAATTGCCCGCAATCTTTGTTGTTTTTTTTTAAATTTACTATAAAATATAAAGGTTTCACATCGTTTCTACGAAAAAATTTTTGTACGGCCAGAAAAAATAAAAACCTTAAAATAGTTTTGTACTGCTCTTAAAAATGGGTGCTAAAATAAAATTTAAATCTCGGTCGCGTAAAAAATTATGTTGTCCTCTATTGGGGACTATCGAAATAATGTGTGTTTCTTTGGTTATGATTAATCTGATGTAAACTATTAATTAAAATTGATTCCTACAGCTGTGTCAACTTAGATAAGATGACATTTTGTCGTATTTTTTGAGAATTATGCCAATAACAACCACAAAATATTATTCTGGAATTAAACACGTTTAGATAAATTTTCTTTCGATATCCGCTTACACAGAACTATTTGTTTGCAGGTGGTAAGTTACGGTCTCTGGTTTTAACATTATACTTAATTTTATTATTATACAATTATATTTAACTTCCAAGTAAGAGCGAAATTTGTTTTTCCAGTAAATATAATTTTTAACTCTTTAGCAGCAAGGCCTTTCTACCTGCTCTTAAGTCGTATGAAAGTGCTAATATAAGAGTTTTCTCTACATGGTTTTTCCGTACATTTGTACCAACCAACCTAATAGTTTTTTGAATAGATACTAAAAGATGAGTAATAAGTTTTATGTCTTATTTTTCTTTAAAGAATTTGCTGGAAAAATATCTAACCCTTTTGGTAAATGTCAAATTTTGATAGGAGGGATCTTTTTTTAATCGAAACACCCTACATTTTAAAATATTTGTACAGCATTTTCAGATATAACGCATTAATAACATAAATAATAAATTTATCAGAGCATACATGTTGTCAAGGAAGGAAGATGAATGAAGAATATTAATATTTCTGCATACCTTTTATTTAAAAAAAACTTACTTAATTATCAACTTAGCAGATAGTAAATCAGAAAAATGTATAAATCTATAAAACCAACCTGTTTTGCTCGAGATAACGACAGAAACGAGAATCTCTCGTAGAGAGAGAGAGTCTTTCTCTCGTCTCGTTTCGAGCTTTCATTCGAGAGGAAATATATCGAGGCGAGAATCTCTCGACTATCCCACCCCTCCGGATATCCGGGATCCGCCACTGTAAATGTATATTTTATATTCATAAGGTTTATAAAGAGAAAGGGCGTGTATGTATGGCCAGCTAATAATCTGTATTTTTGTTTTATCGATTGGAATCTAATGATGGTAAACAACATTTAATTTAGTGCGAGGTCACCTCAAACATAATTTACTATTGACAGCTTCGGAGCCCTAAAATAACATACCCTTAAGCCTTAAGGCAAAAGTCAAACTTCGGATGTCTCGTCGTCACACTCAAGTCCACATTCCTTAAGGAAATTAATTAGAAAGGGACTGTAATAATTGCTGAAGTGTCACTTGGGCATACCGCCGTGTTACGCAATATCTCAAGACCCGGCTTACGGAATTAAAATCCGACAGAATGCTTTTTAGTTAAGTAAATATGTAGGGTATTTAAAGAAAAAGCTGCAAAAAACATATATTTTTTTATATTTGGCATGACATTTAAATTTTTATTTGAGGATTCCCGACTTCATGGCTTCAGAATCCAGGATGGCCGCTGCCAAAATTAAGACAAAAGAAATTCCTGTTTAAATTGAAATAAACTTCAGTTTAATGGATTTACTTAAGTGGGACCTGCTTAATTTAAATCTTTAAAAAAATTTGACACCCGTCGCTTCAAAACAAAATGGCGGCTATATTTTGAAAAAGTACTTTTTTTTTCGATATTTCCTTTAAATTTTTCGCAACAAATATTTTTAATGCCCCCTATCAAAGGTATTAAGCCGCTCATTAAACCTACTGAAAAAAAAATTTGGTTCCCCATGACCCGACACAAAGATGGCGCTTAATAAGTCAAAAATAAAAGAGATATTTCCAAAAAAAATTCTGGATTTAATCAAGAGTAACCCAACTTTTGTAGGTATTTATAAAAAGTTAAAATTTGACATTTAACATTCAAGATGGCGGCCAAAGATTAGATAAAAAGTTCTGTTTTTGTTCTTGTTTGACAGAACTAGTGTTTCCGTCTAGTATATCAATTTATACCATATAAGGGTTGCTGCTTTCAAAATATAAAAACAACTGTTTTTTTTTGGTTTGAATTTTTCTTTTCTAAAAGATTTAATTTTATATTAGTCTAAGCTAGATTTAAATTATAATGTACAAAAAAAATCAATTTATTTACTTTTCAAAGATGGCGGCGGAAAAAGTAAAAAAGAGCATTTTTGTGTTTTTTTCGTAGTTTACCTAAAAAAGCCGCACAAAACAAGACATCTCGTAAAAAAAAACAGATGTTTTAAAAAATATTCAAAAGTCAACATATGTCACGTAACCGAGTGGTTGACCATATTTTACTTAATAGCTATCTCGGTTAATATGGATCTGACTGCAACGTTTAAATTAGCGTATAAGTAAAACCATTTTTTTCAAATCATCAGAATCGGATGTCGAAAATGACATAAGTCAAACACTTGCCAAATTCTTGACATATGGTTTGTTTTTTAAATAAAACACCCTGTATTTATATTTTGTAAACGATAGGGCTCCTTTTCTGTTTTTAAAAATGTTTAATATGTTGATATTTGGATCAGCCGTTTCTAAAATATTTAATGACACATGTCAATTTTGACATCAGATTCTGATGATTTGTTAAAAATCGCTCAACTTTGCTTATTTAAACGTTACTGTCAGAATAGTATTAACAGAGATAGCTATGGAGTAAAATAACGAGATATTTTGTTTTGTCTAGCCTTTTCCGTCAACCTCCGAAAAAATAAACCAAAATGCTTTTTGTTTATTTTTTCCGCCGCCATCTTTAAAAAGTAAATGAGTTTTATTTTTTTTTGTACATCATAATTTAAAACAAGGGTAATATAAAAGTACTTTTTTGGTGAAAAAATTTACAAAACTAAAAAATATTTTTTTTTAAAACGCGGCTATCTTGGATTATATTAGGCATATGTCATTTATTATGAAGTTTTGAAAATCAGCCACTTTTATTTAGTATAAATTGATATACTACTCGGCAAGACTAGTCCTGTCAAAAAAGGAATTAAAAAATACTTTTTTATCTAAACCTCGGCCGCCATATTGAATGTTAAATGTCAAATTGTAACTTCTTATTATTAGTTACAAAAGTGTTGATAAAATCCAGCATTTTTTATGGTAAAAATTAAATTTAGTCTTTTAGTTATGAAGGTCTCTTTTATTTTTGACATATTTGCATCGGCTGGGGAATCTATTTTTTTTAGTAATTTTAATAAGCTAGTTAATGGCTTTGATAGGAGGCATTAAAAATAAATATTGCACAAAAATTAAAGGAAATATTGGATAAAAAATATTTATTCGAAACATAGCCGTCATTTTGTTTTGAAGTGACAAGTGTCAAATTTTTTTACAGTTCTAAAAATAAATCCTTTAGAATTAATTTCATTTGGATTGGATTCTGAAGCCGGAAATTTGGGGATCCTGGAATAAAAATTTAGCATCGGGTCATAAGTATTACTATGCCAAATATAAAAAAATAAACCCCATTTGCAGCTATTTTTTACAAATATACTCTACTATTTTAGGTTTATTAAAAAATGTTAATTAAAAATTCTTGAAATTTTTATTTGCTACAGATAATTTGTTGTTCTAAAAACAAATTTTATCGATTTTAATATTTTCCTTTGCGGGCATTTTTAGATTAAAAAGCCAAAAGGGGGAAAGAGGGTTTAGCCAAGCATTACACTCAATGTTTTTGAGTGTGTTTTTATTGAAAATGTGTTACGAAAGGGGAGGATTTGTCAAAAATTCGAAGCTTTTGCGTTTCGAAATTTATAAATGTCTTCTTTACAAGACCTGAAAATGTAACTGTTGTTCCCGCAGAGTTTCACCTTTTTCTTTATACAAACAACTAAACTTGGCCAACACATGTAGGGTTTTTAAACAATTTTAACAGGTCACGACTTTTGAAATCGTTAGAAAATTCTGGGTCTAGAGGGCCCAATATAAAGTGTAAAATTGCAACACTTTTATAAAACAGAAAAACGCTACCATAATCTGGACCATTTATAAAACAAAAAAGACGCTACCATAATCTGGACCATGATGATGATAAATCAAAAATTCTAAAGAGTTTTTAAAAACAAAAACCACTTTCTGCTTTATGTTTGTATTTGTCACATTTTAAAAGCAGATTTATGAACAGATGTTTAATATTAAGTCCACTTTATATACAGGGTGTCCCAACTAAAAGGTTATAGAGGTGTTTTTGGGTATTTTTCGTGCGAATTTAAAGAAACGCTCGGAGACGTCGATTTTGTTTGCGAGGGAGACACTTTTTGGCTCACGAAATTTTTGTAGCACGCACCATCTTCGAGGGGCATACTTTACCCCTATATTTTGAAGGGAAAGTGGATCTAGTGATATTTTATTTTGAAGTTCTCTTGAGTATCTTTACCACCGTGTAAAAATTTGGAAAATTTATTGATTAGTTTTTGAGATATTTGCTTTTCTCAAAATAACCAAAAAGTGTCCCCCTCGCAAACAAAATCGACTTGTCCGAGCCTTTCTCCAAATTCGCACGAAAAATACCCAAAAACAACTCTGTTACCTTTTAGGGAAAGGGGGCAAAACCAGTTTTTCTAATTAAATTTAGAACAAAATCTAACTGTTTAAAACTGTTCACAGGATTTTAAAACTTTACTTTCTACATTAGAGTAGGCAAAGTACGAGAAACAAAAAAAGCACAACAAAAATATCAACAGCTGACAGCCTCCGCCTTTCCGACAAAGCTGCGATAAAATTAAAGTATTTTTATGTTTGGTCAGCTGCCTAAAAGGTTGCCTACGAGTGTGTGTTCTATTATCTTTGATCATAAAGGAAGTAGAAAAATTCTGTTCAACTTTAATTTTGTGACCAGTTTCTTAATGACAAAATTGGAACCGGGTGCACGGGTGACGATGAGAAGATATAATTGAATTAGTAGTGTTTAGGGTAAAATTTAATTTAAATAAAATAACACCTAATTAGAAATAGCAACTCACTTTTAAAAGCATACTCAAGGGTGTATCCAGAGGGGCAAGAAGGGATCTCTCTGCCTCCGTTAAAAAAAGGCCGCAATAACATAGGCAAACTCTTTGTTTGAAACTCGTAGACAATTATTTAGTAGAAACAAAATTTCGGACTTGTTTTTATTTATTTTAAACACGTTTTCAAGTGTAAACTGTTTACAGTTGCAAATGGTTGTTTAACAGGTTAGTTCTTTGACAGCATAACTATTAAATCGAATAGCCAAGGCTTAAATGTTGTAAGCTACCGATTTGTGCAACAACTTAAAAATGATCATTTAAAAAATTTATTATAATAATGATTAATTGATTTAATTCTCGAAAGGAAATGTTGCGATTCTTGGAGGAAGTACTGCTACAGGTGCTTTTCTCAATTATATAAACAATGTAGGAAAATCATACATACCTGTTCAAATTTTCTTTATCTTCTTGTGCTTGATACACTGAACTTTATTACTGCTTATATATGTATATACTAAAGTTTGATCAATTTTTTATTATCATTAAGAGATTGGTTGCAACCATAATTTTTTTATTTTGTTATATTTTCTAAATACCTTGTTTATAGGTATATTTTTAATTATAAGAAAATGTTTTTTATAAACTAATGAATTAAGTACTCATCAAATAACAAATTGAAAATAATGCAAGGACTAAAACTTTAAACAACAAGTGATATTAAAGAAAGAAAAATAAGAAATAAGTTTTCTGCTTCGGCCGGGGATCGAACCCGGGATCTCTGACTATCTAGGCAAACATTCTAACCACTGAACTACCGAAGCCATACATAAATTTTCGGAAAACTTCCATCTATGCAGGCTGCGGTGTCTCAATACAAGAACCAGAAATTCTCAGGGTATTAACTCGACAAAGTCATCCAACTGATCTCTTTAATTCTTCTTTCCCACTGTCAAAGTCCTTAAAGTATGGAAGAGAAAATGCCAAAACATGGGAATTCCGTTGGACGAAACCACCTTGTATACTTTATGTTTCGCCGATGATCAGATAGTAGTGGCTCAGGATTATGACGACCTCGAATATATGACACGAAAATTAATAGAAGGGTACAATAAGTGGAGACTAGAGGTTAATCTCAATAAGACAGAATATATGTGTATCGGTGGAATGAAACAGGATCTTATCTTAAATACCGGGCAGCGAATTCAGCCCTGTGATGAGTATAAATACGTAGGTCTTAAAATTACAGCTGAAGGAACACTAGACAAAGCTATAAAAGATCGAAACGTACAAGGAAGAAAAGCAATAACTTTATTAAATGGAATAATTTGGGACAAAAGTATATCAAAACATAACAAAAAGCTTATATATAACACCATTGTAAAAAGTATTATTACATACGGCTTAGAAGAATGGCCAATCAAGGATAGAACAGAAAAAATGCTTTCCGCTACGGAGATGGACTATTGGAGAAAAGCAGCAGGGAAATCAAAAAGAGAAAGTGTTACAAATCAAAAAATAAGAGAAATTATGACAGTGGGTGAACGTACTTTAGTGGATGATATAAGAACAAAACAACTAGTGTGATACGGACATGTACAAAGAATGAATGATGAAAGACTACCTAAACAAATACTACAATGGAAACCAACTGTCCGAAGAAAACGAGGACGGCCAAGGAGAAGCTGGAGAGAAGGAATAGACAGGGAAATAAGAATAAGAGGCCTAGATGATGAATTATGGGCAAACAGAAACGAGTGGAGATTGGGTATCGGAAGACGTAGAACGTTGTAAAACCGATAAATATATATATAACTACAGGGTAGGAAAAAAATTAAATTAAAAAAAAAATACTTTATTGAAAGGTATTTTTTAAAATGTTAGGTTAGGTTTTTTCTTAATTTTACATTATAGGAAAATTGATTTTGCGTATTTTTTCTTTTTTATTTTTTTAAAGTTATTAGTTTTCAAGAAAAACCGCAAAATACTGATTTTTAGGACTTTTGGGGCCTTACAACTAGCGAAGCTCAAGGGTGATTTAAGCGGAGAATATGTGGGGATGTGTCCCAGATTCTAACAAATAATTATACAAAAATCCAGCTTGCACCTATTTTTTTCAGGTTTTTTTTACCTAATATGACTGGGCTAAAATTGTTCAAAAATAATAGAAAAAATCACCAGAACATGGTAGCTTATAAATTGGGCTTTCCATGTCACCTTTTGCACTTAAAAATTTTGATTTTAATAAAAATTTATTTTTTTGGTTCCTCTAGTGATACCGATTACACCAAGATAAAAAATTTGAAAAAGTGTTGCGATTCCTTAAATCTACAGGGTGTTTTATCTTCTTAATTGGCCAAAACATATCTATTGTTTATGATTTTCCCTGAAAAAATACAAACTTTGCAAAAAAAAAATTACTCCTGTTTAGAAATAAGAACAAGAGGTTTTAAGAGAAATGACAAATAATCGTATAAGTGACCTTAGTAGAAGACAATAATTTAAAAAAATCGCCATTTTGAAAATGTGAACCTTTCGATTTTTTATATTTTTTTGAAAAAAGATGCTCCAATGTTTTGTCTATTGCTTTTAGAAATTTTAGAGTGGGTCGAGAAGTATACATCTCAAAAAGAAAAATTCTTGTGTAAGTTCGCGGTCGCTGGGTTGACATGGTTGACGCCTAACTAACTTATTAAAATAAAGATAACTAAAAGACAGTTTTTATAAATCGTTTTAAAGCATTTGTGCAATGATAATATTTGTTTAGTTTATATTCAGCTTTGTTTGCACTACTAAATAAAATACTCTGCCAATATACCCAACAAACATTTAAAGTTGTCACGACGAAACCCCAACTAGAAAGAATTTCTTAAAGATAACCGCAACGTATTCCCGCTACGTCTCAGTATACCATACAGCGACGTGTTAATTCCCTAAGTGGGGAACCAATTTCAGGTTATGACTACTAGGCCAAGTGTTTAAAGTCACTGTAGTAACAACTACACTACTACGTCGCAGCCAGGTATCTACTACGTCGTAGAGGCTGTTTTTTTTCCGTAATAGCATAAAAGTAGCGATGCAGTTGCAAATAATATAATCCTTTCTTTTTGGTAGAATTATTATAATACAATATGGAACACAAGAGTAAACAAACACGCTAAGTTTTTTAGTTTGGTTATGTCTGTAATATGTACTATGTTATCCAAAATTACGAGATTTAACGAGCAGAGGTAAAAATTCAACTGCCATGCAAATTTTTATGTGCAACATGCATTATGTTTATTGCAAAAAATAGGCGCGCCTGCAAAATTTAGCCGTTTTCTGGTAGCTGATGGAATATTTTCGTTGTGGTTTTTGAGGTTATGTTTTTATAATTGGCAGATAATCCGACCAAATGGTTTTTAATATGGATATTTGGTAAAGCTTTTATTAATTTGTGTACGAAAAACTATATCTCTGTAAAATGGGCTTCAAAACTAAAATAAGAAAAACAATTTTTCTGTCCTTCAAAAAAAAACATGGCGTACAAAAATTATTCCTTCATAGAGGGGAGAGCTACTTGAAAGTGAGCCTAAGTTACGGCTACGTACCACTTACTACTTTAGTGTCTCCATTCCCTTATAGTTCTAAATAGCACATTGAAATTTCTACCTCATCCATTACGGGAACGTGTTACCGACTTTTCGCGCAACTAAAAAATTCCTAGAAAGGATCAGCCACCGCGCGGGTAAGCAAATCACGACGTTCAAGTTATATGGCCGATCAGACCGTCAGCAACAGACGTCACTTGTCATTGACATTTAAGGAGGATCAACAACAAAAGTTTTAAACAAATTATTTTGTTTTACAATATTATCAACAAACTCAGGTAAAAAAACTTTAAAAATGATAGTGATAGATTAGTATTTATTAACAAAAATATAAGAAAACACATAGCTAATTTTTACGCTTTTACAATAAGGCCTAGTTTATGTTCTGATCATGGATGTATTCAAGGACTTATGGCCTCGTCTAACCTAGTTGAAAAGTTATTAATTGGAATCAAAACAAATAATTTTAACTATAAATTCTGAGTTATTTATCACACTGTTTTTTTTAAATTTTAGATCACTGCTTGTAGTAACCAGAAATGCTAAAGAAGTATTGCAATTGAACTAACTCTATGAGTTATGACTAGCTGCTAAAGGCCAATGAGGTCTCCTTATCACCATTGGGGTACATGATAGGGACTGCAACGAATGCTTAACCACCATGTATTCTTATAAATAGATCACCCGACAACATGTGTAATATGCAATGCCTTTATGATATCAACAAAGAAAACAATCATTCATTGCCCTACTGAACCAAGGATTTGCTGAGATGATCCAGACAAATTTTAAGTTGACTTCTTTACTGGTTGATTTCAGGTCAGCCTTTGTCATTCTCAATATATTTAGTATGGCTTTTAATGTTTTAATCAATTATTGTAATAAGTTATTATTTTAAATGAAATAAATAAAAGTTGTTTATGTAGTTTTTTATTTAAAAAATTATCTAGAGCCCACCCTGATTCAAAAAATGTATCACACAACAGGACATAGATTGACTTGTTTAAATGCAAGGTCACCAAATGAGATTTTTTAAGCAATGCGGGCACACATAGGTGGAAACTGAGTTTTAAACATGGAGGGGGGTTGTTTTTAAACCTATCTATCTGGTTGTAAAACCTTATTTTTTGCTCAGGTGTGTAATACCAAATGTTTCTTGTATTTTTTATGTAATTCTCGGGAAAAAGGGAGGAACATGCCACCCCCCCCTCTGGGACCTCCACTGACATGACCATTAAATAAAACAAAAGACATCAACTTTTTGGATGTACAGGGGTATTATATTCTAAAGTGCTGGCAGGCCCTAGTGGACCTCGATGCACCACGACCACATGTGGGTCTCTAGTGATTACAACAAAAAATGATTTAGGATTAACACATTGCCACATGTACAGGGGTATTCATTATAAATTTAACCCCCTCACTATCTTGTGGGGATAGTGGATCTCATGGGGATCGTGGGGGGTTACATTTATAATGGATGCCTGACACAGCTCAATGTGTAAGGAAAAAACTTATGATCTTTATTTTAATTTCAGAGTAGGTAGGTAGTACTAATAATAACATTTTGTCATTAAATTCAAACACTTTTTTGTTCTTTAGTTCAAACTAGGCCAGAGGTTTCTGTATACATATCTTCCTAAAATCTGTTTCACTGTATTCACATTTGTAGAGGTTTCCTCGTCTTTGAAAATGTGGATCCTGTAACAAAAAAAGGAAATTTTTATACATGGGGCTTCTGCGATATGTTTCAAGATATAGTATTTAAAATATTTGCCTACAGATATCATTATTCTGAATAATGAAAGCCAATAAAAAGGGCGTATTCCCCATGGTTCATAGCTCTCTCCCTTACCTATTTTCCTTTGGTATACATGCCTTCATCATTTCTCTATGTAGATTGTACTTGATTGCAGATTATTTGCACTGTAATAAACTTGAAGGCTTCGTTGTTTTGTGGCATCATTCATCAAAAAGCCATTTTAACAGAAGCACAGATTAAGTTGAATAAGATTAGTAAAAAACAGAAGACCAAACCCATTTTTTATTTGTTTATAAATCAAAACATTTTTTGAGGTCTGCCTATTATACTGACCCGAATTTTACTGACTTGGATATTACTGACCAACAACGATTTTTTATACTATTTCACGTCAAACTAAATTGTATAGGGTCGAAACAAATCATAACTAATAAATAAAAGCTCCTACCACTGCCATACAGTTACCTATTTATCTATTATTTAGTTACAGCTCAGGTTTATAGCAAAAATACCTTTAATTATTAGATTCTACACCAACTACTACCACCTTCGCTTAGCTTCTATTACAAAAAAACCAACTACTACCACCTTCGCTTAGATTCTACCCCTAAAAAACCAACTACTACCACCTTTGCTTAGCTTCTAACACCAACTTGTCCTAGCTTTCACCACAAAAAATTCAAGTACTTCCACCAACTTGTCCTAGCTTTCACCACAAAAAAATCAAGTACTTCCACCTTCCCTTAGGTTGTACTACGGTAGGTGGTAGTAGTTGATTTTTTGATGGTAGAAGCTAAGCCTAAGCGAGGGTGGTAGAAGCTAAGTGAAGGTGGTTTTTGGGATAAAACTGAGTTGTAGTTAAGTGATGGGTCAGTAGAGCTGTTTAGAAGTGGTACTTCACTAACACCTGTTAACTTAAAAGTTAATATTTGTTTTTACCACAAACTAGGCGGTTTTTTTATCGAAAATACGTTGGTCGTTAAAATGATGGTCAGTAAAATAGAAATTCCCTTTTGCTATGGCACTGTCTCTTTTCTTCTCAGTAAATTTACTCTGTGTCTCGCGCTCTCTCTTACACACACACATAAATCCGTACTGTCGTCTTGCCGTCGGTTGCTGCGTTTCCATGGCGTTTCAACCAGGTTTCAACTCAGTTTGTTTTATTATTTATTATTTATGATTTAATTAATTTGGCAATAACGATTCATTACGCATTATGTAATATATCATCTTTTTTTCTTTTGTAGGTAGGCAGTAGGTTAAGTTACAAATATTTACTTTTTTTCATTAAATTTTTCTCTATATAATTAGTGATGTTTGTAAAGTATCCAATAAATAAATAAATAAAAGTAAATTTTAAAAAGTTTTATAATATACCAAAACATATGTACAAATCATGGAGGTGGAGAATTTCAATTGGAGAAGATTTTTTTAGTTAAAGCTGTAGTAAATTACAGTTTTCAAATTATTGTCAGATTGTTATACTTCAAACTCATCTCCACATTTCAGAAACATTTTTAATAAAAACGTCCCTAATTTAATTTTGTTCTCTTTATACTCGAAAAATTACTTGGGGAACGCGTCCATAACTCAATAAGGATAGTTCAAATGGGCACAAAACATATTAAAATCAATTAAATTTTCCAATCTTTATTTCAAACTCTAATTAGAATCAGTAAGGTTTATGAGTTCCTACATGGTTTACAATAAATTTTCGGTAAACGTTAATTTTACTCATTAAGAAAGTTGTCCGACTAGAAAGTCATCATTTGGGGAACAGATACATAAAATATTAAAATGTTTTTTATTGAAAGTGTCAGAAGGTGTGGTACTAGGTCTTTCTATCGCATCGCAACTTCGAACAATTTGTCAACGCTGAATTGATTGTTGGTATTAAATATTACATTAAAGCAGTAAACAAATTTTAATTGAATATATAAGTACCGTACATCAATTCAGCGTAATTTGGGGAATGCTGTTGTACAATGTGTTTAGGTTAAAACGTTATATTTTTGTCAATGTTACAATAAAAAAGAAGGAGGACAAGGTATTAACGGGACGTCCTTTGTCCCATTTTTCGAACTTGGCACTAAATTTTAAACTTTTACCAATTTATCTCACATGAATTGTTTTATTTTAAGAAGTCAACTGCAACACAAAAATGATAAAACTATTTTTTAACATATGCTTGCGTACAAGTGCATATTACGGACATCATTATTAATGAGTGGCTCACAAACGTTCCTAAACTTTCCATATGTATTTTTATGTTTTTTTTTCTGCTTTGTCCCATATTTTTGCTTTTTTTAAAACTTTAGTCCCGTTTTGACATAAAACAGATCTGGCAACCCTACCTTAAAGCCTACCAATAAAAACTAAAAATTGATCTAGCATCTAACTTAACTAGGGTTGCCAAAGTTAGATATTTGTTTTTCGCGACAACAGAACCAAATTTTTGGGACATCTCTCTCTCTGGGTCTCTAGTACACGTATTGGTTCGGTTCTAATAATAGTGTTATTATGGCTTTATTCCAATAAGATTAAATCGAACTCAATTCGCATGAAAACGTAGCAATGAGAATCAGGGAGCATTTCGATCTATTTATACCACTTGTATTAGTTGCACTTAAGTCACAACTTAAAATTCTGCTTACAAGTCGTACTTTGCTAAGAATTTATTATAAACGATACTTGCTTTAATTGATTATAAATTATAACAAATTCGCAATAATTTAAGGAACCACAAAAAGTAAGGTTAACATTAGTCGCGACCAACAGGCGACTTTAAGATGTTTACGTTTTTAAAGTAGAAATAGGAAGTAGTCTCTACTTTGAAGGATTGACATAAAAACAAAATCAAAGTTTTTGTGACTTTTAGGTTGTCCTCAAAAGTAATTTTCTCCACATTATTACATCAGATATTACTAAGATGACCCAAACCTATGTAGTAAAATATAAAGTTATAAGGTAGTTATCGGATACACCCTACTACTTCAATTAAGCCCTACTTTGTAGTGGTAATTAAGTAACATATAAATGTCGGGGTGACTACGAATTAACGACTAAAAAGAAAGTAAAACTTTGGCAACGTGCTATTGTGGTAGAGCAGACTATCAGATTAGACTATCAAGAAACAATCCTATCAGGTAGTTTAAATGGTCATTTTTACGAAACTTCTACTTTTTCGTGATACTAAACAGTAGTCAGAACTAAAAAGTAACGAATTTTGGTTGAGATCACCACATTTCTACCATAAGAAAGTAGGAAAGCCTTTGGAGCATGTAGCCGCTACTATAATTGTTAGTTGGGTATGGGCCCCTAAGGTCACACTAGGTACTATAGTTATAGTGTACGTGTGAGCTAATATAACTAAAAACTGAAATATATTTTATTCAACTACACACTAAATTACCTTTTGTTTGATACCACACAAGCCATGTTTTGACTTAAACTCAAATTTTTGAAATCCACCCCATCCTTAAAAAAAACAAAAACTAAAATGTATTTTGTTGAACTCCGGACTTAATTACCTTTCGTTTGATATCAGACAGGCCATATTTTCACTTAAACTCTAATTTTTGAATTCTACCCCCAGCCTTTTTTTTTAATAAAATTAAAATGTATTTTGTTTAACTCCAGACTTAATTACCTTTCGTTTGATATCACACACGCCATATTTTCACACAAACTCAAATTTTTGAAATCTATCCCCACCCTTTTATTTGGTTTGTGTTCAGTCGATTTTGCTCATTTTCAAATGGGACCATCTCGACCCAAGACCCAGCCTAGGTACCAAATTTCATTGAAATCGGCCAAGCGGTTTTTGAGTTATGTGCGTTGGTCGTTACAGACAGACATACAGACATACAGACAGACAGACAGACAGACAGACATACAGACAGACAGACACACAGACATACAGACAGACAGACAAACAGACAGACAGACGGCGCAACAAAAAAGTTTCAAAATCATCTGAAAAGATATATAAAAAATTTTGAAATCGGAGCAACTTTTTTTTCTTCGAAAAAATTAGGATCACCATAGCTCACACTACTATAGTATAGTATATGTGTGAGCTAAAATCCAACTTAAGTAGCAACACCAACCCAAGTAAATAACCAGATGTCTTGGTAATAAAGTTTTATCCTTTTTGAGTCCTTTATGCTGTGATATCGGATCGTCCCTACACATATCTTTTATGTCCCTCGAAAACGTTTCGACCGCAAAATATTACGTTGTCCCTACCCATTCGATTTCTTATAAGATAAAAGTTTACTAAATGGGTCTCAAGATTTTGTAAAAGAAAACTAAATCGAATAAAGGGTGTCATAACAAAAACATTTCATGTAAAAAAAAGCCAAGTACGCGAAAATTGCATTCTGTAAAAAGAATTGAGATAAAAGTAAAGCCAAGTTTTCCAATACAAATTTCAAAATGAAAGGTTCTTACTAGTTTGGAAATGTTTTTTTAAACTTCGCTATTACAGCCAAACTTCTTTATGTTCAATTTAGCACTGGGCCTAAGAGTCATTTACAGTTGTAATAGCCAAGTTTAGAAAAATATTTCCAAACTAGTAAGAACCTTTCATTTTGAAATTTGTATTGGAAAACTTGGCTTTACTTTTATCTCAATTCTTTTTACGGAATGCAATTTTCGCGTACTTGGCTTTTTTTTACATGAAATGTTTTTGTTATGATTTCACTTCTTTTTTAAAGGAATTGGATAATACTTAATTTTTAAAGTAGTAAAATATGCGGAAATTTGTTCAAAACTTTTGCAATGCCTTACGTAAATTTTTAAGATTTTTTAATTTTTTTCCATGGTTTTATAGTAGTTCCTATCAGCCTTCCAAACTCAGCTCTCTAGCGTTTCTGAAAGTGCACAATGTTATTTTTACATAACTTTATATGTATAAGGGAGGGAAATAAATTAAAATTGTCGCGTTTTTAAATTTTGTCCTATAGCTTTATCATATTTCCTATCAGTCTTCCAATGCTCAGCTCTCTAGCGTTTCGGAAAGTGGGTAATGTTACTTTTACATAACTTTACATTTATAGGGGAGGAGAGTAAATGAAAATATTGGACTTTTTAAATTTTTTTATATGGTTTTATCATAATTTCTATCAGCATTCCAATGCTCAGCTCTCTAGCATTTCTGGAAGTGGGCAATGTTAGTTTTATATAACTTTACATTTATAGGAGAGGGAAGTAAATTGAAATGTTGGTGTTTTTAAATTTTTTTATATAGTTTTGTCATATTGTCTTTCAGTCTTAAAAAGTTCAGCTCTCTAGCGTTTCTGGAAGTGGGTAGTGTTACTTTTACATACCTTTACATTAATAGGGGAAGGAAGTAAATTAGAAATTTAGGGTGTTTTAATTTTTTTCTATAACTTTATCATAGTTACTATCGGTCTTTCAAAGCTCAGCTCTCTAGTATGTCTGGAAGTAGGCAATGTTACTTTTACTTAACTTTACATTTATAGGGGAGGGAAGTAAATTAGAATTTTGGAGTGTTTTTTTCCTATAGTTTTATCATAGTTCCTATCAGTCTGCCAAAGCTCAACTCTCTAGCATTTTTGGAAGTGGGCAATGCTACTTTTACATAACTTTAAATGTTTAGGGGAGGGGAGTAAATTAGAATTTTGTGGTTTTTTGATTTTTTCCATGGGTTTGGTCATAATTTTTATCAGTCTGCCAAATTTCAGCTTTGTAGCATGTCTGGAAGTACAGTAGATTATTGATGATCTATACATGAGTCTGTGAGTGAGTGGCAATTTCGACGTTTTTTGAAACTTTACTACTCTATGGAATTCTATGAAACTTGGAGGGGTTGTTAACTCCATGGAGATCTACGACTGTGCAAAGTTTGAGATTCGTAGCTCATTCCGAAGTAGAGTTTTAGGTAGGTCAAATATCGGCTGAAATGTTTCCAGAAAAGACGGTTACGGCGCGCGAACTTGGCGAGGCACTGCCATGCCCTCAGATAGTTTAGGCCCTACATCCGAGATTCAAGCGATATGCTGCGTTTAATGAAAGAAACAACACACTTGGTATGGATAGACATAAGACTCGCTCGAAACTTTTTCGAAAGGGAACTACCCCCCCCCCCCTCCCCAACCCTGCCAGAGGGTGATTTCCCCCCTTAAACGTGCTTTTTGATGATTTTTTTGCTAATAACTCGAAAAGTCAACTTTTCCAAAAATCTTCTGGAGATCATTTTTCAAGCGGATACAATTTCCCTTTTAACGATCTACCTGAGGACCTTCTGACGGTAGTGGTATACGTCCTATTAGAGTACGAAGAAAGGAGAAAATTTTGAAAATATTTTTTTCTGGTATTTTTTATCCTTTTTTTTTCTCAAAAATATATTTTTGGAATGGAACATTCATTTTTGTAACCCAGTGAAAAACTAATGAGATGGTTAGTAATAACTTAAAACTGATTTTTTCTAGATATCCTATTTTAAAGTGGGGGTAGGAGGCATCCCCCTTCTCACCCCCTCAAAAGTGCTCTCTTACAGTATTTTCCCAATTATTTGCAAACTTTTAACATGGAAATTTTCAGCGATACTCTGTAAAAATAGAAAAATAAATCTACAGTACTGATAAAAACACATTTACAGTATATCCTATGTAAACAAATTTACAGTGTAACCATTTACAGTGCAAGAAATCTATCCCGTAAAACTTTAAGATCACCCGCATTTCCCACGAAAGAATAATCTGGCTTGGCCTGATTTTATTATTTCGTTAGGTTAGGTCAGGTTAAGACGTAAGTAAGTAAAATCTTTATTTAATCCTTATTACCCAATTGGGTGTGGATCCTGATCCTGTGCTACGTATTTTTACGTAAGCATGAGATTTGAGCAAAAATCTGACAGAAAATGATTGTCAGGATCGAAGGAGGTGGAGAATAGGCGTCGGACAACGTAGAAAAACGTTCGAAACCGACTAAAAAAAAAAATGAGATTTGACAGTTACGCAAGCGCACTTCGTCACACCGTCGTCAAGGTCACGTTAGGAGCTTACGTATTTACGTTAGCTTACGGCAGGCTGCGGGCACCTTAACGTTACCAAAGAATAGAATTGGTTGATTGACCGATCGAAAAATGAGGCCTACCCACATAGCACAAAAATCACATCAACGTTAAATTAACGTGAACAAAAATAACAAAGTTTTTTTTTACTTGAAAACAACCTCATACCATGTAATATTTATTTTGTTAAATCTACATGCTTAAAGATAACTTAAAAACAAGGAGAAATCAAGCTATAAAAATCCACTTTTTGCTGAAGTTTTTGGTGCTGTGTATATAACGTGATTTTTACCCTCGTTATTTTCATGTACCAAATGCACACTTGAAAAGTCCTCCACAACATGTTCTAAAACGCCAGTAGATTAAGAATTCTAAAACCTACTAAGTTTCTGCGTCTTTTTTGGGCACGTTTTTTTAATAACATTTTTTTAACCTAAAAGAGACGCGAAATGAAGTTATAAAAGTTTACTAGTTTAAGACTACAACACTTCAAGACAATTTTAAAGATGGCGCTCAAGGCAAGACAAAATATGTATATATCTATCTATATAAATTATGTTTTTCTTAAAAGCTAAACAAGATTTTTTAACAGTAAACACTTTCACAGAGTATTAATATGTCTTTATCAGGTTAAATGACTGATGCGTCGTGATCCTAAAGGATCAGGGATCAGTTTCTTAACAGGTTTTTGGAGTTTAGAGGCCAAAGCCACTGCCTGATAGATTTCGTCAAAGTGAAAAATGCCGACAATAGGTGGCGCTGCTGCACTATATAAGTAAAATCTCCAAATTATGCGGTAGAAAAGCCATGCAAGTCGCGTTTTAAAATTCGTGTAGAAAAGGCGTGAATTTAATGTGATTTTAACGTAAAAATCACTTAAAACTAACGTAAAAACAGTGCTGTTTAAATTTGATAATGGCGTTATTACAACGCAGTTTTTAGCAACGTTATTTTTTATAACGTTAATGAATGACCTATTAAGCTTGTTTTCATATATGAAATAAACGTTTTTTTCTAGCAGCTTTTAAAATCAACGTTTTTTTTTTCTCACGCCTTTTTTGCGTGTTAAACACGTGATTGTGCTATGTGGGTAGACGATAATTTCCGCTGCCAGTACAAACGATTCTTTGCAAATATATTCCTACTGTAGTTGAAAAGACAAAAAACAAAATAGTAGCATCAAAAAAACACAGTGCCGAATTCCATATTATCTGCTAATAGTAGACTTGTTATGGTAACGTAAAAACATTCAACTTAAACTCAAATTTGGAACAAAACGTAGAGCGCTTAACGTGCAGTTTTACGTAAAAATACGTAGCACAACTTAAGCTATCTAATAAATAAGACCTTGGTGCAAAAACCGGCCAAGTTCACTTTTGGGTTAAATTACGTTTTTCCACTAGTCATATATGTTATATGAAAAATTCCTTCCCACACTTTGAACGTTCACAGACATTTAAGGAGCACACGTGCATTTATGCTGACTTGCTATTCCCAGCATATTTAACGTTCACAGACATTTGAGAAGCACACGTGCACAGTACTTTTGCTCTGTTAGAAATAAGTTAGTCTTAAGTCATTATTTATGGCAAACGGGTGACGCTGGTTTGGGTTCCGGGACATACGGGGGTACCAGGCAACGAGAAGGCGGACGAACTCGCACGACTCGGGGCAGGAACCGCCTATGTAGGACCGGAGCCACTTTTGGGCGTGACAAAAAGACAAGTGCAAAGCGGACTCAACAAATGGGCCCAGGACGCGCTATTAAACTCCTGGGAAACAGGAACGAG
The DNA here is from genome assembly GCA_963576565.1 of Aspidapion aeneum. Taxonomy (NCBI): domain Eukaryota; kingdom Metazoa; phylum Arthropoda; class Insecta; order Coleoptera; family Brentidae; genus Aspidapion; species Aspidapion aeneum. The sequence goes on from OY755043.1 coordinate 115,161,024, forward strand.
TTGCAGACAGACCAGAGAATTCGTAGACCGTCCAAAAGCGACCAGAATTAGATGGATGCTGGGACGGACACGAAAAGACCTCGGACTGCTGATAGGTACTCTAACCGGACATAACCGGTTGAGGAAGCACATGACACGTATAGGAGTCGAGAATGACCCTACCTGTCCAGCCTGTGGACAGGAAGAAGAGACATCAAGACACCTCGTGGCAGAATGCGAGGCCTACGCAAAGATAAGACAACAGGCACTCAGAGCGCCAACTCTGAGCGAGGAAGAACTGTACATGCTCAAATGGGCAGACTTACTGGACTTTGCAAAGAGAACAGGAAGGCCCAATGAGTTACCCGTCCATCAAAGGGAAGTGCAGAGAGTGGGTTAAGGGACAGACTTGGGGCATGGCAAAAAGGGCCTACTCTGGCCTACTTGTCAGACCTGCAGGTCAACCCCCCCACTACTACTACACTACTACTACTATTGCATACTATTATTATACTTAATTCTCAAAATTGTATTTTAAAATAAAAGAAGTTGTTTTTTTTTAGTTGTTTTTAAACTCTAAAGTATAACATATATTTTAACGCATCCTCGATCGGTTGGTGAAAAAATCGGACAAGTCTGAAGTATACTAATGATTTTAAATGTTCAAGGGACTGGGCTGACAGTACCCTTTGGGGCAAAAACCAATGTCATGTCCAATTTTCCGCTACTAAGCTTGGCACTACTTTATCCCTACCTACGACGAGGATGACCCAGGCGGATCCTTTGTCAATAAATGAGAAAAAGGGAAGATTTGAAGTTATTATTAGATAATACATATATATCAGAAACATACCAAGGTTACTACAATGAAATATTCGCGGAAGTTGGAGAAGAACCCGAACCACCAGTCGAGGCGGTAGAACTTCAAGAAGAACCTTTAGAAGACACCGCTCATGAATCAGACTCTTCGTTTATGTCGCTCTGTACTTCAATAATATTTTATTTAACAAATAAATATTGGTGTTTCAGGTTTGTGTATTTTTGTTTAAGTCTAAATTTTCAAAAATCACTTTTGGTGAGATTTTGACAAACTATCAATTTTATACTAAGCCATATAATAAATACCAATAATATCTATATTAGAACCAAAATTTGGGACATCAAATTTTATTTTCAAATTCAGAAAGATTTTTTTGATTTCCCACAAATTTGAAATTTAGGACTTTTTACACCAAACTACTTTAAAAAATAATTTGTAAAAATTCAAATTTAAATCAGTAATAATTATTGTAAATCGCCGAGAGACAATAAAAGTAGTCAAAATTGTTTAAAAAAATTTAGTACATTCATAACAAATACAGAAGAAGTAAAAATATAATTTCAAAATAAATCTTTTAAACTAAAATAAAAAACTCATCAACGGAACAATATGCCTTTGTTACTTAATATTCTTATTAGTTTTATCTTCAGGATTTTAGGAGCAAGATTTTTAAATTTTTGTCGTAATTTATTTCAAACTCTAACGATAGAGTTTTCAGCGCTTTTTTGTATATACAGTGTGTCCACGGATTGAGTGCTGGTAAGGTATAAATAACAAAAAAATTTCGATTTAGATTCTTCTTCTGATTTTCTGGGAATCGCTCCTGCTTGGTCTTAAACTAAAATGTTTTCAAAATGATTGATTTGATAAAAAGTGTTAAGAGTAAAGTGCCTTTGTTTTAAGAGATATCAGAAAAGGTTATAAAGAAAACTTGTTTAGAATTAAAAGTTACGGCTGATTCTCAATTTTCAGAAAAATCAGTTTAAAATCGTCTAAACAAAATTTTCATAATCGACTTATGAAATCAGAGTTGGCTGACTTTTGAATTTAAACAACTCTTCTTACTAACATTTTTTGATATCTTTTAAAACATAGTATTAGGTATTTTACTCTTTTTATCAAATCAGCCTACTACACCACTCTGTAGATTAATTGATTTGATTCATTTTCTTAACATCTTAGTTTCAGACCAAGCAGAAGCAATTTCCAGAAAATCAGAATCTAAATCGAAATTTTTTGTCATCTATACCTTACCGGAACTTAATCCGTGGACACACACTGTATGTATGTATGTGCTGTTTCAAATTTAACATCATTTTTATTGCTTGTATTGTATACATGTTTTTGTTCCAACCCCATAAACAGATCATGAGTGTAAATCATGAAACTCACACACTCCAATATATACAAAGAAAATATCGTTAGTATTTTATATTTAATAAATACTTCTTTACAACTACCTAACGGTGCTTTTTATTTGAAAAATAAAAAAGTTTTTGCAACTTTAAAGTTCCCTCAACTGAGTAACCCCAAAAAATAAATCCATGCCTGACCCTTTATTGAATATAGGTATAATGCTGACAGGAAAGCTGCTACACCGATATTATCTCGAACTAGTTTTCGGGCATACCAATATTGACACTTTTTGTTATTATAATTACATAACATACATAATTATATAACATTATAAGTTTCGACATGTGTTGTCCAGTTAAGATCTTTATCTATATTCAGTCCTACAACCAAAACCGAATACCAAATATCGTTCATCTTAATTTTTGTTTTGTTGTTCCTAAAATTAATTAGTTGCGTTTCATTAGTATTAGGTTGCAAGTTATTTTCTTTCAAATATTTACTTAATGACTCTATTGATTGGCGTGCTCGAGTACTACATAATTCAGGTGTATCCTCTTGCACAACAACAGTGACATCATCGCAAAATTGTGGAAGGATCTTCGATTATTGATTTAATGCCATTTGTGTATATTATATACATTAGTGGGCCTAAAACTGATCCCTGAGGTACTTCCTTTTAAATCGACTTTGGTGCAGACTTGGCCAATTCAGATATTTTTCAACAACTCTTCTTAAATATGATTTAAGCAACATTAGTTCTTTATCCCTTATGCCATAATTATTAAGTTTTTGTCAAAATATTTCATGGTCTTCGCTATCAAAGGCTTTTAACAAATCTAACATAAACTAACAGTTTTTTATTTGAATTTAAGCCATTTAACATTTTATTTAGTGCTTGATATACCGCCCTTATTGTCGACTTTCCATTTCTAAAACCGTTTTCAGTTTTACTTAATAATGACAGTGGAATCGAGATACAATTTTTTGACGATTTTAAGGCAAATATTGAAATCTCGTTATTACCAATTAGTAGAGTAAATTTGTAAAATAAAGCTGCAAAAAGGGTATATTTTTTATATTTGGCATAGTAGTACCTAACACCAAAAGCTAAATTTTCATTCGAGGATCCCCGATTTTCCGGCCTCAGAATACAAGATGGCGGCTGCCAAAGTTAAGAAAAAAAATGATTTCCTTGTTTTAAGAGAAATTAAATTAGTTTTGATAAATTTACTTTAAGTGGGATATACTCAATTTAAAAATGTAAAAAAATTACACCTGTCACTGCAAAACAAAATGGCGGCTATATTAAAAAAAAATCGTTTTTCTTGGATATTTTCTTTATTTTTTGTGCGATATTTATTTTTAATACCTCACATTAAAGCTACTGACCAGTTCTTTAAACCTGCCTTAATGAAATGATAAGTTTCCCAGCCGACACAAAGATGGCGCTTAATTTTTCAAAAATAAAAGAGACCTTTATAACTCGTAGACCAAATTAAATTTTGACAAAAAAAATTTTGGATTTTATCAGTAGTAAGCCAGATTTTGTAAAAATATATAAAAAGTTACAATTTGACATTTAACATTTTAAGATGGCGGCCGAAGTTTAAATAAAAAAGTATTTTTTTTGTTCTTGTTTGACACAACTAGTATTGCCGTTTAATATATTTATTTATACTAAATGGGGGTCGCCGATTGTAAATATCCAAGATGGCGGCGGTCAAAATATAAATACAACAGTATCTTTTTGGTTTAGTAATTTTTTTACCAAGATATGTAGTTTTATATTAATCTTAATTAGTTTTAAATTGTAGTGTACAAAAAAAATAGAATTTATTAATTTTTTAAAGATGGCGGCCGAAAAAGTAAAAAAAAACATTTTTGTGTATTTTTCGAAATTTAACAAAAAAAACTGAAAAAACCAAGACGTCTCGTTAAACAAAACACAGATGTTTTAAATATGTCAAAAAAGTTGACATATGTCACGTGCCGGGTGATTTGAATAAATTGACATATTTTACTTAATAGTTATCTCCGTTAATATTGATCTAACACTAACGTTTAAATTAGCAAAGTTAAATAATTTTTTCTAAATCATCAGATTCTGATGTCAAAAATGACATATGTCATACACTTGTCAAACTATTGACATATGGTTTATTTTTTTAAATAAAACACCCTGTATATAATGTTCTTAGTTGCTAGGGTTCCTTTTTCTGATTTCAAAAATATATAATATGTTGACATTTAGTTCAGCCGTTGTTGAAATATTTGCATTATTTAAAAAAATAAACCATATGTCGAAAGTTTGACAAGTGTTTGACATATGTCATTTTTTACATCAGATTCTGATGATTTAAAAAAAAATTATTTAACTTTGCTTATTTAAACGTTACTCTTAGATTAATATTAACGGAGATAGCTATTAAGTAAAATATGGTCAATTCAATCAAATCATCCGGTACGTGACATATGTCAACTTTTTTGACATTTTGTGTTTTGTTTACCGAGATGTCTTGTTTTTTTCAGTTTTTTTTGTTAAATTTCGAAAAAATAAACAAAAATTTTTTTTTTAACTTTTTTGACCGCCATCTTTAAAAAATAAATAAATTATATTATTTTTGTATATTATGACTTAAAACTAATTAAGACTAATATAAAACTACATATCTTGGTAAAGAAAATTACCAAACCAAGAAGATAATTTTGTTTGTAAAATTTGAACGCCGCCATCTTGATTAATAATAGACATGTGTCATTTATGATGAAATATTTAAAATCGGCGACCCCTATTTAGTATAAATCGATATAGTATACGGCAATACTAGTTCTGTCAAACAAGAACTTTTATCTGAACTTCGGCCGCCATCTTAAAGTGTTTAATGTCAAATTGTAAAATTTTTTAAATTTTTACAAAACTTGGTTTACTATTGATAAAATCCAAAAAAAAATTTTTTTAATTTAATTTGGTCCACAGGTTATATAGGTCTCTTTTATTTTTGACATAATATACGCCATCTTTGTGTCGGCTGAGAAACTAATAATTTTTTTCATTAGGTTTAAAGAGCTGGTCAGTGGCTTGAATATGAGGTATTAAAAATAAATATCGCGCATAAAATAAAGAAAATATCGAAGAAAAACGATTTTTTTAGAATATAGCCGCCATTTTGTTTTAAAGTGACAGGTATACCTTTTTTTTACATTTTTGTATTAAGTAGGCCCCACTTAAAGTAAGTTTATCAAAATTAATTTAATTTGTCTTAAAACAGGGAATTCATTTTTTTTTAACTTTGGCAGCCGCCATCTTGGATTCCGATGCCGGAAATCAGGGGATCCTCGATTGAAAATTTAGCTTTTGATGTTAGCTACTACGATGCCAATTATAAAAAATATACTTTTTTTGCAGCTTTTTATTGAAATACCCTACAAATTTACTCTACTAAATAGATTTTTGATTTTTTGAATTTTCAATTATAGATTTAAATTCGTCTGTAGTTGTTTTTATAAATTTGCATATATATTTTTAGTTTTTTCGGTTGGAATATTGGGTTTGTTTTGCTTCAGGTTAACTCACCCATGCCTACATTTAACCGGTTAGTTTGGTGCTCTCACTTTCCCACATTAAAACATGTGTATGATAATTAATAAATAAACGCGAGAAAGCGACTGTTTCTTATCTTTATATGTTAGGGTAACCTGACCTGATTGCATTATTGTGTAACTATGAGTAAGTAAGGAATAGATGAATTTCAGAAAGTTGAACAATGTTTCAGAATAAAATTAAATTAAGTTATGGGAGGCCTTTAGTAGCGAGAGTATCATTAAATGAAATACTCTGCCAATCTATGAGCACCTAAGCTCACACTGGGTACTATAGTTATAGTGGATCTACGTGAAAGCTAATATAACTAAAAACTGAAGTATGTTTTATTGAACTCCAGACTCAATTACCTTTCGTTTGATACCACACAAGCCATGTTTTGACTTATACTCTAATTTTTCAAATCTACCCCCACCCTTTTTTTTTAAACTAAAATGTATTTTGTTTAACTCCAGACTCAATTACCTTTCGTTTGATATCACACACGCCATATTTACACTTAAACACTAATTTTTGAAATTTACCCCCCCCCCCTTTTTTTAAATAAACTAAAATGTATTTTGTTTAACTCCAGACTCAATTACCTTTCGTTTGATATCACACACGCCATATTTCCACTTAAACACTAATTTTTGAAATTTACCCCCCCCCCTCCCCCCCTTTTTTTAAATAAACTGAAATGTATTTTGTTTAACTCCAGACTCAATTACCTTTCGTTTGATATCACACACGCCATATTTTTTCATAAACTCTAATTTTTGAAATCTACCCCCACCCTTTTATTTGGCTTGTGTTCGGTGGATTTTGTTCATTTTTAAATGGGACCATCTCGACCCAAAACCCAGCCTGGGTACCAAATTTCATTAAAATCGGGCAAGCGGTTTTTGAGTTATGCGCGTTGGTCGTTACAGACAGACATACAGACACACAGACAGACAGACAGACAGACAGACAGACAGACATACAGACAGACAGACAGACAGACAGACAGACAGACGGCGCAACAAAAAAGTTTCAAAATCATCTGAAACGCAAAGATATATAAAAAATTTTGAAATCGGAGCAACTTTTTTTTTCTCGAAAAAATTAGGATCACCATAGCTCACACTACTATAGTATAGTATATGTGTGAGCTAAAAGGAAGGAGACGACCATAGGATCACGAGACACTTAATAAAATAGCAGGAGGCGGCCCGTAGAGTCAAACGTTATATAAGAATAAAATATAGCCTCGAATAAATATGAAAAATTCAATTAATTTTTAAGTCAACTTCGGCCAAAGATTATTATAGACGACGCGCCGTTAACAAATTGGCCTATATTCCACCACGAATCGGAAACGTGAGCTGGTTAAAGTTCGTCGTAAAACCTTTACTGTACTGACGACTCGTCGTCGTCCTTGCAATAGAATCCTGCAAAGTATAATAAAAACCGCAACTTTAAAGAAATAGAGATGCGACATTCTTATCAAAGTCAGATTTATTTAATACTCTAGAATTGTTTAGAGAGAGATGGACCTGACTTCCTTGTTAATTCATAAGCGTCTAAAAATAAAAATAAACGACTTTTGACACAACATCCTACTTTGATGGGTCCTAAACAGTTTTACAACAGGCAGTGATCACAGGATGGTCAGAACAAAAACCAGCATTGATAGCAATTTCCAAATGAAAACAAAAACTAATAACAATGAACAACTTGACATGAATAAACTTACACAATATAAGCTATATACATAAAAGGCTAAAGGAACAGGTAACCCAAAACTTAAGGTGCGAAAATGAAAATAGAGATGAAATAAATGATACGATGGCTATATAAGAGCTATAACCAAACGGCGCTCTTTTCGCAAATCTCGATTTGTTCGTATATTATTATATTGATTAGATTTTTGTTTAATTTACTGTACTACTGTTAAATTTGTAGCATATTCTTGCTAAACAAAGTTTTAAAGTTAAAGTTAAGTTAATTAGCGAAACAGTCGTGGTCTTCGTGATTTTTGTTGGCGCCATCTTGGTACCAACTAAAGCAGATTATTAATCCTGGCTCCTAGACTAAACCTGCATATATTTCATAGACCTATAATAAGAATGGACTGAGCACGTCGCATAAAGCAATGCTGGCGATGTGATTCAAGAGTGAGATGGGGCTAGTGAGGGCAAAACACGAACAAAAACACATTATATTGTGTGGGAAAGACCTCTTTTTTGAATTATTACGAAGCTTTGATTTACATAAACGACTTTATTGGAAGTAGAAAAGTTTTTCCAATTGCTCTAGAATCTAGAAAGGTAAAGTTTAATACGAATTTAATTTAAAAACAATCCTAAACTCAATTTAAACTAGTCTTTTTTTTAACCACCTATAAGGTACCCACAAAGAACCAAAAGGTTCTATAAATAATGTACATATATATACCTTTTAAAAATATACAGCGATTTCAAAAATTCTTTCTTCACACGCTTTAAGACTTCTTTTTCAACATCATTTTAAAAGTTGAAGCATGTCGTACATTATAGGTATACCTATCAATTTTGTACTCAACTGCGACTAGTAGGTACAAGTAAATTTAGCAGTTAAGTGTTTTCTTTATTAATTTTTTTTATTACTCACTTAATACCATTTAGGGGACAAACCAGGCAAATTTATATTAAATTAACAAACTTGTCTTATTTTTACTCAATAATAAAAAAAGTTGAAAGAAAATAAACATCGAATCCATTTTACCCTTCAATCTTTTCCACTTGGAATCATTACATTAAATAGAACGGAAAAAGCAAGGCAACATTTTTTTTATTTTTTTGCAGCAAACTACGTGTTTCTGTTTCCTTAAAAGCAGGATTCCTCTTTTTCCCGCTTCGATCTTGAAAGAAATAACCCGGAAATTGTTCGTTGTTTATTTGGGGCATTGTCGGGTAATTTTTTGTTTTATTTTTTAAGTATACGAGTTTAATAGCATAGTTAGTAACAAGCAAATTAATCTGATTGGGTAAAAGTAATACCTAAGTACTTTAGGAGGAGGAAATATTGTGAAATAGGTACCTTTTCCGTACTTGTACGGTAGGATTCTTAGAGATCTAATAGAGAATGATGTTCATGAACAAGAAGTTTCGCGCCGGCAGATCTTGTAGTGATAAAGTTTTTTGTCTTAAACAAGTAATTGAGAAAAGGAGCGCCAGAAATACAGAGACTCATGTTACATTTGTGGACCTACAAAAAGCATATGATACCGTTCCAGCAAAAAAATTATGGACAGTGTTAGAGCAAACTAATATCAATCATACATACATAAAAGCGATAAAAGAACTATACAAAGGGTTAAATTCTAAAATTAAAATTGGAAATCGACTTTGAAAAGAATTCCTTGTAACAAAAGGCTTAAGACAGAGATGTTATATCTCTCTAACTCTTTTTAAAATATATATCGCAGTTGCTCTAAAAAACTGGAAACGTAAAGTGCACGGCATGGGAATACAACTTATCGACCGATTTACCATATACACACTACAGTTTGCTGACGACCAAGTAATTGTGGCTAATGATAAAAAAACATGGAGTATATGATGAGAAAGTTAACAGAAGAATACCAAAAGTTGGGATTAACAGTGAACGTGGACAAGACACAGTATTTATGTATTGGAAACGAATCCAGTGAGTTAGTACTAGAAAATGGACAAACAATATCTCCATGCAATGAGTATGTATACTTGGGTGTCACATTTGATAAGACAGGAACAGACTGTAAAGAATTGGAAAAAAGAATAATAAAAGCAAAAAAGTTATTGGATGTCTTAACAGTATTTTATGGAGCAGAGAGATAAAAAAGAATGTAAAATTTAACGTATATGAAACAATGGTCAAAAGCACGCTATTGTGTGGAATAGAGACTTGTCGCGTAACAGAAAAATACAAAACAAAAGGGGAAAGTGTCGAAATGGATGCAATAAGAAGATCAATAAGAATATCTAGAATAGATCACATAAGAAATGAGATCATAAAAGAAAGAATGGGAATCGAGGGAAGCATAACGGACGACACCACCAAAAGGCAACTGATATATGATTACCAAAACAGGTCCTAGAATGGCAACCAATAGGGCGCAGAAAAAGAGGGCGTCCTAAACTAGAATGGCAACAGTCAATCCAAAGATCAATGAGTCAAAAAAATCTGACAGAGGATGATTGTCAGGATCGAAGGTGGAGAATAGGCGTCGGACAACGTAGAAAAACGTTCTAAACCGTAGTAGTAGTAGGTACCTTTTCCTTTTTTTTATATTTGTACTGCGACTTTCCATCCAATCAGGATCAATCGCCCAGTTTCGCAAAGTTCGAGTAAGGTTAAAGCATTTTTTAAACAAACATTTCTACCACTACACCACGACGGCGACTTATAGATACCTTTTTCTTAAAATGTAGGCGATCTGCAGTTAGAGACCTTGGGTGATAAAGAAACCCTCCCAAAGCTTAGGAAGAATGGATTTGGTAGAATTCTTAAATATTTTCTATCTGTCTATATATCTATTTAGCCTTCTTCGATTCATCTTTGGACATAGGCTTCCCCCAATATCTTCCACTCTTCTCTGCCTGTCGTCGCCGTGTTCATCGATCTAGCTCCCATGTTTCTTAAAATCGTCCGCCCATCTCATGTGGGGTCTACCCTACTTCTATTAATTTTGAAGGTCTCCAGTTTACAATAGATTTATTCCATCGATCGTCTTTCTGTCTGATATTATGACCGGCAAATTTCCATTTTAATTTTGCTACTTTTCTCTGAAATCCCGTACTTTTGTTTTATTTTTATCCATTCATTCTTTTTTCTATCTGTTAGCTTTACATGTAACATATGACTTTCCATATGACTTTTTAGGCTTTTGTTACCTTATCCATGTTTGATTTTTTAATTGTTTAGGTCTGGGATCCATAGGTAAGTATAGGAAGGATACATTGGTTATACACTTTCGTTTCGAGGTACCTACTGAGGTTCTTTTTAATTTCTCAAATGCTGCCCAGGCCAATCTTCTCGTCTCTTGATTTCAGCCGTTTGGTTTTTTTTTAATTGTTTAATAATTTGTCCCAGGTATATATATTCCTCTACTTGTTCTATTTTCTCTTGGTTTATTCTGATGGTGATATCTTCATTTTTGTTTGATATCATTTTAGTTTTAGGGCAGTTCATACTCAAGCCTATATTTTTAGCTGCTGTATCCAGTTCTTCCAGCATTTTTATCAGTTCTTCTTTCTTATCTGTTATTTAGGTGATATTATTAGCCAGTTTCTTTCCAATCTAAGTTTTTAAAAACATCTTTTAGGGCCTGGTTTAATAAATATTTTCTATTATGTTATAAAATATAAAGAGGACCCTAACAAAAAATATCTCTCATCTTCCTGTAGCCTACAGTCTCTAAAATAAACAATAAATTTCCCCAAAAATCAATATTAAAATGTATCGATTTGCGCGGATTCCCCCCCCCCCAGGATTTATCTCTACGTATGAATCTGTGAACAAGCCCCCCAGGATTAATTTTTGCCTACGCCACTGTAAATATTGACCCTTTAACAGTTTGTGGAACTCAGTGGTGCTTGGGATAAAAATTATTAAATATCTTTGTTTAAAAAACAATGTTTCACAGAATAAACTAATAAAGTAAACCAAATGGTGATTTTATTTTGTATTTTCCTTTCCCAGAATTCAGAATATTTCTACAATTTACTCGAGTTTTTACAAATACTATAAATGCAAATGTGTTTTTTTTTTGTTTTAGAGATAATATTTAAACAAGCTAATATATTTTTATGATTAGAACTTGTCTAATCACAGTACTTATATTCATAAAAAAAATTATCAAACATATGTAATTTACTGGAATATGTTAAAAAAATAATTGTTTTTAACCATGAAGTTTTTAAACAAAACCAAAAAGTTATACTTATTGCGTTCTAAAAAACTTATTTCATTAAAATGCTTTTTTAAATGTGTCAAATAGTAAAATTTAAATCCGCTTTTGATTTAATACTTGCACATTAATTAGCTGACGCTTGAAGGGCTTTCAGCGCTTGTAATATGTCGAGAATTATCAAAAGCTTTTAGCTTATCACACGGAGTCTTTTTAAACACTTTATTCGCATACAATGATACTCGGTTCAAGATTTTATCGGCTATTGTTTTCATTTAAAACTTACAAAAAGACGCTACGAACTACATGAAAATTATATGTTATTATTAATTATGGAATTTTTTAAACATTTATCAACGAATATAATTAGTATTTTAAAAATGTAAAGGAAGTATGGAAGAGAAAATGCCAAAACATGGGAATTCCGTTGGACGAAACCACCTTGTATACTTTATGTTTCCCCGATGATCAGATAGTAGTGGCTCAGGATTATGACGACCTCGAATATATGACACGAAAACTAATAGAAGAGTACAATAAGTAGAGACTAGAGGTTAATCTCAATAAGACAGAGTATATGTGTATCGGTGGAATGAAACAGGATCTAATCTTAAATACCGGGCAGCGAATTCAGTCCTGTGATGAGTATAAATTCATAGATCTAAAAATTACAGCTGACGGAACACTAGGCAAAGCTATAAAAGATCGAAACATACAAGGAAGAAAAGCAATAACTTTATTAAATGGAATAATTTGGGACCAAAGTATATCAAAACATAACAAAAAGCTTATATATAACACCATTGTAAAAAGTATTATTACATACGGCTCAGAAGTATGGCCAATCAAGGATAGAACAGAAAAAATGCTTTCCGCTATTGGAGAAGTGCAGCAGGGACATCAAAAAGAGAAAGAGTTATAATTTAAAGAATAAGAGAAATTATGACAGTGGGTGAACGTACTTTAGTGGATGATATAAGAACAAAACAACTGGTGTGGTACGGAGATGTACAAAGAATGAATGATGAAAGCCTACCTAAACAAATAGTACAATGGAAACCAACTGGCCGAAGAAAACGAGGACGGCCAAGGAGAAGCTGGAGAGAAGGAATAGACAGTGAAATAAGAATAAGAGGCCTAGATGATGAATTATGGGCAAACAGAAACGAGCGGAGATTGGGTATCGGAAGACGTAGAACGTTGTGAAACCGATAAATATATATATATATATATATATATATATATATATATATATATATATATAATGTAAAGGATATACTTTACAGAATGTCCCAAAGTCGAAGTGTTTAAAAGGTGTTACAGGTGTTTCTAGAGAAGCTAGAATAAACTGACCCCCACTTTCGAAACTTGATTTTCTAGAGAAGGCTAAAGGTAAAAACCGTATCTTGATATGGCAACCCGTTTAAAGATACAGGGGTCTTTTAAAAGACAGCATTTCGGGAAGAGGCCTATAACTTTTTTATTTTAATTTTTGTGTAAATAGCTTTTTTATAGTGTTTTATTGGAAACACCGATTAACGACCGGAAATTATATTTTAAATTAAATTTTAATGTATTTTCAAATATTTTTGTCCACGATAATATATGGAACTAATTCTATTAAGGAACATTATTGCTGTATTGGATTATTGTGACATTTAATCGACTACATGGCAATGTGACGAGCAAAACAAAGTCATTAAATTTCCCGTTAAAATCTATTTCGGCTAAGCAAATTCATGCTTTCAATCCTCAGTGGTCCGAAAGTTAAAATAAATTACATTTTTGAAAAATCGTTGCTTGAAATGAACCCAAATTATTTTAGTTGATACACAAAATTTCCTGCTGCAGCAATGGAAGAAAAAAAAAGGTTTTAACTTGAACGCGAAGCTATCCATAACACGCAGTCGTTCTAAGGTAGTGTTGGGGTAGCTTCATTTTTATTGAAAATGAAATTTTCAATCAATATGTAAAAACTACATTAATCTAGCTGCTGTCGTTTTTGAGATATAGCTACAAAAGGAAACTCTCAAAAAATATATCTCCAAAACTGCGAGTTTGAAAAACTTTGACATTATAACATATTTTGGTAAAAATATAATTTCCAATGTAAATTAGAAATAAAATATAGTGTATAAAATATTTTAAAAACAAAATTTTCGTGGCTAAGCGAATATAAAAAGATTTTTTTTTCTTGTACTTTTCCATGGGCAGTTCGGGGGTCCAAGATCTAATGGAAACCTATTAAATGTTTGCAGTTAACTGTTTCGTCCTTAAGGGACTCTAAATCTTATCTTACGATATTGGTAAGAAAAATTAAAAATATTGCCTGCGATACCGTATGCTTTTCAAAGAAGTGGCGACATCTACCGAATATCAAAGAAACTATCAGAGTAAAAACAAAAGGCAGGAAGATGAAACGAAAAAGAGTACCCATGACCGTGACACAACTTGCGGGTCAATGCATGTTGCATTTTTACCGCCTTCGCGACGTTTTATGTCGAGTCAGCCGAGTTTAAGTCAAAAATACTACAAACTTAAAGTTTAGAGAATAAAAACAAACACTTTTTCGTGACCAAGCGGGTATAGAAAGATTTTGTTTTTCTTGAACTTTTCCTTGGGCATCTCGAAAGCTGTAAACCCACTGTTACCTGTTTCGTCCTTAAGGGACTCTTAAAAACATTTCATGGTCAATGTGACACCTTTGTAAAGGTAGAGAAACGGTATTTAAATGTCATCTTACGATATTGGTAGGAGAAATGAAAAAAATTGCCTGCGATGGATTGTTCATAATAAGACATTAAAGCAAATAAAAAGCATTTATTTTTTCACAACCGCACAACCAGTTTTCAGCATGGTATAATTTTTTATTAAATTTTTTAATATAAGTTTTCATGGAACACCCCTCGGCATTACTTACACTAAAATTTTGGTTAATTTTTAGGTCTGGTCTATGTGGCCCCAAAGATTATATTTGCAATCGTTCATAAGTCAAAGTATTTAAATTTGCAAGATTAATTATGTAATCGACGGTATTTATTTCCATTTTATAAACAAACGATAACGAAAACAAACAATGACACGCGACGAACAAATTAAAACAAATTCATACGTCTTCACTAAGGATAGAAGCGGCAACACTAGAAAGGGCAACGTACGTTTCGGCACGATGATGATGGCCGACTTAAACTAAACCAAACATTCCTCCAGCCCCCGCTCGAGAACATCCACCCATACCCCGCTGAAAAACGGGTAAAATTGAAACCTTGCCCTTCGCGGCGCTGCCGGCTTGTAACTATTTACCCTAAAAAACTAAAAAGTTCACCCAATTGATCGCTTGTTGTTAACCATAGATAATAAAAAGAACCAGACAATCATGACGTAAGGGAAGATTTAACTTTTTTTAAATAAATCAATTAAATATACTGTTTGTTGTTTAGTTTTGGGAGGGCACTGCCCCTTTGCCCTCCCTGTAGCAGACGCCACTGCATAATAGTGGTAGTAGTTGTGGCAGTAGCCCCTTCGTAGACTTGGCGCCGAACCGCCACTAATGTCTTGATCGAGTGTGTGTTATAGTATGTTAAACTTATAAAATTATTATTATCAATATTGTGTGTGTTCTAAAACTTCTCCGAAGTGACTTAATTTAATCTTAGGTTTAATTTTGCTTGCTTATATAACCAAAATTAATCAGTTTAGCAAAAGGCTTTGTCTATGTGCACTTGATATAATTACTGACAATAAAGCTACTTACAAAATTAAACATTAATTTTACCGCTTCTTGTTTGGGAATATTGTGTTAGATTTTAAATATAACTTTATCTATATATATAATATGGGTAGGCACGTTAATATCACATGAAGTTTATCTTAAAACTTAATCGTGAGGTAATATAGAAGGCCGTAGAGAACCATAAAGAAAACAGTATTCTTAACTACAAAACATCAAAGATTATAGTGCAATATCCGATGCAGTATCTGGTGGCACGGCAGTGCCCCGCCAAGTTCGCTTAAACTGCTCTACAGTCAGAGACTTTTTAAATTGCCGTTTTATTTTTCTTCTGTCAAAATTAATCATTAGATATAAAAATTTTTTTTTTAAATATGTATGTATACAGACAGCGGTAAGGTTCACAATTTTTTTCTATTGGTTCAAACTACTGTTCCGAATTTCAAATAGGAATATTTTTTATTTTCGAGGGCGACAATTTAAAAAGTCTCCGACTGTGCCACCCTTTCTTAAAACATTTCAGCCCATATTTGACTTATCTATAATTTTACTTCGAAATGAGCTGCGAAACTCAAACTGCTCAGTCATAGATCTTGATAGATTTATTAATCCCTCCAGGTTTCATTGACTTCCATAAAGTAGTAAAGTAGTTACGGAATTTTATAAAATATCGAATTTGCCACTCACTCACTCACTCATGAATATATCATCAAAATTCTACTGTATTACCAGACATGCTACAAAGCTGATTGATAAGGGTTAAATCATAACAAGAAATTATTGTGTGTTCTTAAGACCACACGGCAGAAGTGTAAACTTCAACAAGGCGAAATTAATAATATTGGCCCATAACATATCCTGCAAAGCGGACCGAACCGAACTCTTCTGTGTACTGGCCTGCATCATCATATCACTCGCTGAATGTTTCTCACAGTTAGTCGACTCGAGCCGATTTCACCCGAATGAGCGTTACATAGCCGAGCCTGACGGCTCAGTTCAATTCACTATCCACAAAAACTGCTAAACGCGCCTAAAGAAGTTTACACTTGGGTAAGTCCACATCAATTTAACCAATTTAAAAATATTTTTGAACTTTTAGTTTTTTCATGCTGGTGAGTTTTTGTGTAGTTATTCTCCGCCTAATAAAAAGTAAAAATACAAATTTTTAAAATTTTTGGTTGCATATTTTTTGAGATATGCGTTTCCAAAAATAAAAATATTGACCCATTTTTAGCCTGCATCGGTTTCTTTAAACTTCTATAATTTTTAAACCGTTTAAGATAATTAGTTGAAACTCGCTATCTGTAGAGAACAATTCACAAGCCAAACTTTGATGTGTTGATATAGCTTCATTTCCTAAAAAAAAAGGACAAAGGGTCTATGCGAAAATTATATTTTTGATAAAATTTCAAAAACGGATTTTTTGTTTTTCTTAATTTTTATAAATTTTTTTCTTAGACTATTTGTTTACATGTGTGCTAAATTTTACCTTGGGATGCTATTGGGATCATAGTTAAAAAAATTTATTTATATCTTGATGCATATATTGTTTGATATTTTTATTACAATAAAAATTAATATCTAAAGTGCACATATTGTTATGAGGCATCTTATTTATGTAGCATATATATTATAAAAACGTGGACACCATGAGCATCTGGTTTCGCTACGTTAACATTTAAATAAAGAAACAATTAATTAAAAAACGTACTTACATAATAACGGGCTCACAAGAATAATTGAGAACCTTTTCGCCCTTTCTTGCTGCAATGTTTTATATTGATAAAAATAGTTACATTATTTATCTCTTAAGCAGTGGTTGCGCGTGGAGTAAAACTTTAGGGGTGCACACCAAAAAATTATTGCAGCAACACCCAACAGATAACGCCAAGTTGTCTCAGTGCACTAATTTAAGCTACACCTTTCACAGCCAACGGCAACCGGTGGGTGGCATCACAAGGATGCGGGCGTTATCGATCGCCGCAATTAATTCACAAGAGCATGAACCGAAGTAAGACCCAGATTCTATGTACTGTAATATTCTATATTTGGTAATTAGAATGCGACATCAACGGTGCACAGAATTTGAATCCAGTTAAGCGGCGCGCCGGCGGTAGCCGACCTACGCATCCTCGTTTCAACTCAAATACAAACACATACATACCGAGTATTAATTCTTAGTTAGTATTCAAATCTTTGGTGAGTTTCTTTTGGGGTTTATTGATACTTTATTATGAAATTATTAATTTTACAATGGCCAGATTTTAATATTTTTTTAAGTAAAATTTGGGAGTGTACGTGCATATGTGCACTTATGGAGGAATCGCCACTGCTCTTAAAATAGTGGCAAAATCGGCCGTAAGTTAATTAAATATGAGAGTTGGCGTATTATTTTGACTGATGTATTTGTGTAAAAAACAAAAGTTGCGTAAACATGGCGTTTCGTAGCGTGTTTTCTTAGTTTGTTTGGGTTTGCGACGTATCCGTTTTGGAAATTAATTTGTCTTTACGTAGTTACCGAAATCGAAATGGTACATTGAAAATCGAAACAAAATTGGTTGGTATTTTCCACTTAATGTTGCAACCCCTATGATGACCAAAATCATCCCACGATAGTGAGAAATTCCAGAAATGTGACATAATGGATGTGTAATCTTAACTTAGGCGTCGAAATAAGTAAGTGAAATTGATTAAAAACTTTTGAAATAGTATAATTCCAATCACGGCTAATTTATAGGTAAAATATTAAAGTAGAGGAATTGTCAAATAGTTATATTTAAGGTAAAATAAAAGAATTTTGAACAACATCAATTTACAAAAATAAATTTTTAAATAGGAACCCACTGTCATCCTAAACTTGACCTACATGTAAATAAATAGTCTAGAAAACAAATATACAAAAATAGAACAAAATAAAAAATCCGTTTTAAAACTGCATCAAATATAAATTTTGTGGTGAGACCCCTGCATTTTTTTTGAAAGAAGGATGCCACTAGGCATACCATAATTAAGCTTGTAGACCTATAAGATTACACAGCAACTTTTTCCTCAATATGCCCAAGACTTTATGAATAACAAGGGTTTAAAGAAATCAAGTCAGTGCTAAAAAAAGACGATATTAAGCATTAAAAAAAATTAATAACTCAAAAACTAGACTGCTAAAAAACAAAAATTTTGCATTTTTACTTCTTTCTACTTAGTAAAGAATTTGACCAAAAATTATGAAAATCAAAAGTGACAAGGTCCAAACCATTGGTTGATTTTATATGGACTAACCCATTTCAAAAACATTTCATGTAAAACAAAGCCAAGTACTGGAAAATGCTATTCCGTAAAAATAATTGAGATAAAAGTATAGTCACGTTCTCCAATGTAAATTTCAAAAGTAAAGGTTATTACTAGGAAAGGTTTTTTTTAAATAAGAATTTGGCAGAAAACCCTATATCTTCTTGAGTTTACCAGCATTAAAGTCACTTTTTAAATCGTAAATATGCTTGAGAATTTATTTTAAAATTTGGAGTAATAAAAACATATATTTACTACAATAAAAATCCTAAATTTTATTGCGGTATGCTTAAGGATGCTGCGGAATATTTTGCTAAAAATTAATGTACTGTAATAAAGCTTGGGATTTAAAAATTGACGGACGACTGAGCCCCTTATAAAGCTCCTTTATACACATCAAACTTTCCAGTAAGGGATGCCCTTTGAAAGTTTTCGAAGTAAGTAGAATTTCTTTGCGGTAACGCACATAAAGCACATTCCTTTACGAAAACTTAGTTTAGAGGACAGGACACACACACTTAAAGCAACTAGATTTGTGGTTCTGAATAGTTCTGGAATTTGCAAAGGCAGTTATTTAACCTGTCTTTATCTGTTTTTAGGAAAACATAAACTTAAGTCGAACGGTGGATCAATATAATAATGTTGTTGTTGGTTTATTGTTTTTTTTTAAATCAAAGAGATTTTTTCCTTATACAACAAGTGAAATTAAAGAAAGAAAAATTAGAATAAATTTAGCAAAAAAACTTTTTGAAAACAAGCTTTTATTAAATGGACTAAAAAGCTTAAAATAATTTTTTAAGTGTTCTAATATCATAATAATAAAAGCGATAGGCATATTAAAGGAAATTTATTCGTTTTTGTTTTAGCCTTGTTAATTCGAAGTTTAGTGAAAATCCAAATTTTTATATTATAGCAAAAAAATGTAAGGGTAACAATTTAACCCAACCCAACCCAAGCCTACTCAAGCTACCCTTACACTTTTCTGATATGGATGGGCATTATTACGTCTGCTTCATATTAGGCAGATCATCGGCGACCGGCAGTGTGTCGATTTATTTTGTCACATTGAAAAAGAAGAGTCGGCCCATCATCGGTTGTGGACGATTCACTAAATGCGCATGGAAAAGCATTAACCTAATATTAAATACGCCCATCGCTTTTATTAATATGATATCAGAAAACTCAAAAAAATATTTGATGCTTATTAGTCCATTTTATAAAAGCTTGTTTTCAAAAAGTTTTTTTGCTAAATTTATTTTTTAATTTTTAGATTTGTCTAACTTCAGCTAGCACATCGATATTGGAGGGTTAGTTATTATTATGATCATTATACGCAAGGATTCATTAATTTTGGTCGAGATCGAACAAACTAAAGCCTTACCTCTTCTACGCCCCCCCCCCCTTTTTAGTGGGAGAGTATGTGAATTTTGAAATCAATTAGATACCTACGTGGAAGTCGGTTGAGTTATCAGAAAAACTCGTCACTAAATCGTCCATTTTGCTTCCGCCATATTAAATTTTTGTAATTTGATCAAAAATTCGTAATCCTCATCCTCAAAAACCCCCAGATACCAAATTTGGTGGAAATCCGACAAACTAAAATTTTACCCCCACTCCGTCCTCCACGTTAGGGGGGAGGTATGCAGACAGTGACACCACATTATTGGATTGTCATCGGAACCTTAACGGTGTGCGAAATTTGAAGTCAATCCGATACGTGGAAGTCAGTTGAAAGTATTCAGAAAAACTTGACATTAGATCGTCTATTTTAAATCCGCCATTTTGGATTTTTGTAATCTGATCAAAAATTCGTAATCCTCATCTTCAAAAACCCCCAGATACCAATTTTGGTGAAAATCCGACAAACTAAAATTTTAACCACACTCCGCCCTCCACGTTAGGGAGGAAGGTAGGCAGACAGTGGCACCACGTTATTGGATTGTCATCGGAACTGTAACGGTGTGCGAAATTTGAAGTCAATCGGATACGTGGAAGTCAGTTGAAAGTAATCAGAAAAACTTGACATTAAATCGTCTATTTGAAATCCGCCATATTGAATTTTTGTAATCTGATCAAAAATTCGTAATTCTCATCCTCAATAACCCCGAGATACTAATTTTGGTTGCAATCGGACGAACTAAAGTTTTACCCCCTCTCCACCCCCACGCTAGGGGTGTGGTAGGTACCCGATGAAACCATATTATTGTATTGTCATCGGAACTAAAATAAACCAACAACAACGCTAAAATTATATTGATCCACCGACCGTTAGACTAAAGTTTATGGTTTCATAAAAACAGATAAAGACAGACTAGAGGAATTAAATATGAAAATGCCATTAAATCTAGAATTTTTGCGTTTCACCATCTCTAGTAGGATAGCTTAGTAAGATATACAAGATGTACAAAAAATGTGGAAACACCGGCTTGTCGACATAATTGAAAATTTTGCAATAAACTTAAACTAAAACAAACGAACAGCGATGAAATTTTAAAGACCTGTCATTGCTGAGCCGTCAACTTTTATTATAAATAAGTCCATAGAAAATGGAGTTTATCCTGATATTCTTTAACAAACTGTAGTCAAGCCTCTATACAAGGCTGGAGATTCTAGGACTAATTTAGCGAAAGTTATGAGCCAAAGTTTATGAAAACTCATGAAGAAAGCAGCCAGCTTGGATTTATGACGCCACACAGGCTCTCTTACTCAAATTGGAGACAATACACCCGGTGACCTAAAATTGTGTGAACTATTACCAATCCATCTAGAGTAGAGTCCTTGTATGTTGACATATTTTATCCAAATATGTCAACATACAGGGACTATAATCTAGAACAGTTTTAAAACATCTTCCACATTTTTGACTCCACTATATCTTTAGCTTAATGCTTTGTCTATATTGTCATATCCTCTGTCCATTTTAATTGCACTCGATTTCGGTTCTCCAATATAGAGCGCAGCTGAATTTTCTTGTAATTACAACGGCCTTTCCGTGTTAATTTTGAGCCTCTTCTGGCCAGAGATGGCCTTTATTTTATCCCTAATTGAACTCCTATTGGAAGCCAATCTACTGCCAGATGGGGTATTGAAATTTAAATTGGTTTAACTATGTGCGTTATGAGCAGAAGCTTAAGCTTTATTTATAGGGCATACGAGGGTTGTATCTTTAAATCTCAAACAAGTTTCGTGGCTAATCGGGCAAAAAGGAGTTTTTTGTTTCCCTTATATTTTTCCGTGGGTAGCCTGAAAGCTTAACCTCACGGGGGTCCAAGATCTAATGGACACCTAATAAGTGTTGACAGTGAACCGTTTCGTCCTTATGGGACTCCTCAGAACACTGCTGGTCAATGTGACAAATCTTGCGAAGTTAATCAGACGGTTTTGTCTCTAATTAAATGTAATTAGTGAGCGAACTATAGCAAGAGGCGCCATCCACCGAGATACGAGAGAAACAAAAAACCAAAAGCAGGCAAAAACACTGCTATACAATATCGATCAATGAAAAGATCGAATGCAAATAAAAGAAAACAACTATAGTCCGTGACCTACGACAGCTCTTTGTCTTTCAGGCCGGATCAACACAGATTGCATTTTTACCCGTCTTCAAGACAGTGAGCGTCAATCAACGGAATTTTTAAGCCAAATAATATAACAAACGTTTGTTAATATGTCGCCCTCCCTTTAGCAGCCGCCACTGACCCAATATAATAAATTGTATATCTTAAGTCAACAAACCTATTTCTAAAAAGTAATTTATTCTTTCAACTAATTACTCGTTGTATTTAAATAACTTACTCTTTCTATTTAAAAAACTTCAAACGCAAACAACGAAATCGGATTGTAAATATCTAGTAAACAGTAGATAAGAGAAAGCATAAAAACGTTTTATGTTTCCGACTATAAAATTTCTTCATTAGCGAAAATTTCGCGCGATTTTAGAAGTTTACGACTCTGTTTTACCCAGGATTTTTCGCGATTTCAACCTCGCGATTGCTGGTTTTACATTTTTATTAGCTTACAATGTTACCAAATATTTTCCAAGCAAATAAACTGAAATTTGAGGAACTTTCAGTCTCCCTTGTTTGCACATTGGGGTCATTTTGTCCGTTTCCGTGTCGCAATAATAAAAGATTAAGATTTTGATGAGAAATAAGTTCTGGGATTTGGTATCTGTCACATTTTTAATATAGTTGCAAAGTTTTTCCTTCTTCTACCATAGTGACAAGTTTTTTGCCAGATAGCACAGGACTAATGGAAATCGAGTTTAAATCTAGTCTAGGTCCGAATCGTCTAGAATTTTAAGAGGACGCCCGTTTTACAA
Source organism: Aspidapion aeneum (assembly GCA_963576565.1). Classification (NCBI taxonomy): domain Eukaryota; kingdom Metazoa; phylum Arthropoda; class Insecta; order Coleoptera; family Brentidae; genus Aspidapion; species Aspidapion aeneum. The sequence goes on from OY755043.1 coordinate 115,184,009, forward strand.
ATGTCCAAAATCAGACAAAGTCATAAACCTCATTTAGACGTACAATAAATGTTTATTATAATTTAGCCAACTGGATGTTAGTTTTAGATAATACCTACATGAAGTTAGAGATTTACCCAGTCAATATCGACAAAACATAGTAAGCGCGCATGGATTTACGATTTTTAGCATCCTTGAAAGCTGTTTACCCCAAATTTGCCATCCGGAAATTCCTGTGCGATTCCCGTGGGACTCGAAAATCTTGCAATTTTTTACTTTTCTCAAAGAACCTAGCTTAACGAAGGATTTTTTGGGTATATATGTTCTTCGCTTTTGTAAGTCCAACCAACGTTTACAAGAAGTTGTATAATCAAAGATCCAACCTAAGTTCAGACTGTAGAGTTTTTTAGTTGACTTTATAAAAGAACAAAATATGCTTAAGGAAGTTTTTTATTAATCTAAAAAAATGCAGGATTTTCAAATTTCACGGAAGTAGTACCAGAGCTGTCACAAGTACATTATTAAAGTACTTCAAGTACACGTACCAAGTACATTAAGATTTGTAAAAGTACTTGAAGTACTGAGTACATTTTCTTCTCAAATGTATTTCAAGTACCAAGTACATTATAAAAGTACTTGATTTTCTTCAAGTCTTTTACATTTACAATAAAACTACTTCAGAAACTTTAAATATGTCAAAAAATTTTAAAAAATGCCAAAAATATTTAAAAAAATGTCAAAAATTTTAAAAACTTTAAAAGAAGTAAGAAATTTCAAAAAACGTCAAAAACTTTTAAAAATATCTAAGATGACAAAAAATGTAAAACTTGTCAAAAATGTTTTAACCTAAAAGGTTTTATTTTTTTGAATATTATTATATGTAAATATGTATTTTTTTATATTTTTTATTTTAGATTACGGCGCATCGACCACATAGGGTCATTAGCGCAAATTAACGTTTGTTTAACATGATGTAACCTTGTAATATGTATTTCTTATATACCTAAATTGCATTTAGTATAGTAGGTGGATCCCCAAAAATTGAGCTGCAAGTGTAATATCCCTGCACTACCGTACTACCGACACCCCTCAATAGATGGCATGACTGCTGTAGTAGTTTCTCACACTGAATTTGAATTTCACATTCCACGGAATAATGAAGTTTCGTGCAAATAATTAAGCCTATATGCATTATTCTTTGGATAAGTGTGTACCTAATTAATTAAGACGTACCTGTCAAGGTTGCTAAAATACCGGACTTCCCTGCAAAGTTGATAAAAAACCGGACAGGTGGCAACCCCAAATTATATTACCTATATCTACATTGTACTTCAAGAATATTCTATTGTACTTTTAATGTACTTGAAGTTCTTTGAATGTACTTGAAGTCCTTTCAATATACTTGAAGTACTTTGAATGTACTTAAAGTACTTTGACTGTACTTGAAGTACTTATAATTTTCTTGAAGTACTTAACTTGACAAAATCAAGTAAATTTCCCAGTACATTCTTAAAAGCACTTCAAGTACCGGATTGTAGATATACTTCAACAAAAACAATACTTGTAAGTACTTGAAGTACAATTTTAAATACTGTACTTGAAGTACCTGACAGCTCTGAGTAGTACAGTCTTGGGAATGAACTACTCTCAACATTTTAAAAAAATCGTAGTTACATGCGCATGTGCATTGTTGAATGCTTTTATTGGTTGGCCTAATTGCGTAAATTAGGATTCTAGACAGATGGTGCATCAACATTATTATCGACTTTTTAAGAGATGTGAACACCTAAAATAAATTTCCTAAATATTAACACAATACCATTTTCGAGGATTCGAGGCAGAGATCTTTTGGTATTCTGTAGTAAAAATGGTTGATTCACTCTAAATAAGGGATCCGACAGAATAGGTATTTTTTGTATTTAGTATGAACTGCACCAGTATGTTTTGTCATCCAATAATATAAAACTACTATACAAAATATTTATGTCCATTGGCTATGTCCCTTGATGTCTTGAAGTTTATTAAACACAAAAAAGATTTTCTTTAGATAGACGATTTTATAAACCGAAACAGACTTAAATTAAACGACTATAAGATTTCCAGTGGACGTAAGTTAATATGTAATGTCTATGCAGCTATGGACTAACAATAGATGTATAGAGTGTTCAAAGGTGGACCATCAATAGACGTCCATGCAATGTACGTTCTTGTGGTGTCTGGGTTGGTACCGGCCCGACCTATGACCTATGAAGCCAAAATGTTTCTTCAAAAAGAATTAAGATACAGATACAGTTTAGCCAAGTTCTCCAATACAAATTCAAAATGAAAGATTCTTACTAGTTTTCAATCCTTTTATTAAAGGATTTGGATAATATTTAAGTTGTAAAGTAATAAAATATGCGAAATATTGTTTAAAACTTTTGCAATGCCTTATTAAAAGTTATGAGATTTTTTAATTTTTTCCTAGGGAATGGTAGTAAATTAGAATTTAGGGTTTTTTTGATTTTCTAAGGGTTTGGTCACAATTTCTATCAGTCTGCCAAATTTCAGCTTTGTAGCATGTCTGGAAGTACAGTATAATTTTAATGATCTATACATGAGTAAGTCAGTGGCAATTTCGACGTTTTTTGAAATTTCGTTACTACTTTACTACTTTATGGAAGTAGATGAAACCAGGGGGGCTGTTAACTTTATTGAGTTTGGTAGCTTATTACAAAGTAGAGTTTTAAATAGGTCGAATAAGGGCTGAAATGTTACAAGAAAATATGGAACAGCAGTTTACGCGAACTTGGCAGGGCACTGCTGTGCCCCAGATTCTTAGTAGACTACCGCATTTCAAATGTTTATTACTATTTTCCTTTCTTCATTTACTCACAGTTTTAAACAGCAACAGTAGCATTTAACAAAAAAAATCCTAACATTTTCTTCCTAGAACAAAATTCATGTGGAAATTTAGATTTATACCCAGAAAATACAAAATGTACGGTTTATATTAATTTTCAGCCGATGAACGAAAAAACCATTAATTCAATGTATACAAACATTAACACCATAAACTTGTTCATTGATTCAGTTATTTTAACTTTGAATCAATGTATTTTGTTCATCGGCTAAAAATCAAACAGTTCATTGATATTACGTACATTTTTCGTTTTGTGTTTATCATACTTTACCACTTTAAGAACATACTTACCTAGATAAAAGTTTCAGGAACTTAGACTAGGTTGTCAGGCTATAAAACTCAAAGCACGAAATATTTTTCTATAATGTACAAAGTTTTCAAACTTGCGGCAAAATGTTTTAAATTGGTATATATAAAAAGTTAAAAATATCTCTCCAACAGGCGCACAAAATAATGAATATATAAATTTTTACTACAAAAATTATTAAATGATCCTCCTGAGAGTTACTGAGACTGAAATCGCATTGTCGGGTATGATTTTGTTTCAACTCGAACCCTTAAACAAAGGTACCGTAGTAGATCTCTTGTGTGTATAAAATAAATATAAAGCCCGGTCTAGACATAACATTTTACCTTACGTCTTGCCTGTCAGTCAAAAAGGTCAAGTATGACGGTTGAAAGACTAGCGTACACGCTTGATGGTTTTAACGTACGTTTTTAGATCAGTTTTTGATACAGCATGGAGGAAGCACTGCTTTTGTCAATAATGTTTTTTGTTTTAAATGTCTATGACTTAACCGTTTCAGTAGCTAAACATAGTCTTTTAACCAGTTTTTCAAAATGTTGTGCTGATTTAGTTTGGTAATATCCCCTCAAGATGTATGTTTCTGCTTACGAAACATGTCGGGACTATTTGGTTAAAACAAATTAAAAATTAGTAGAGGAAGACAATAACCTGTTTGATTTCCTAAAAAATTATCTTATCTAATGTCAGACGTTTCGTATACCAACTTCTAAGTTGCACTCGAAAAGAATTAAAATTGTATGCACTACTACAAGAAATGCCGCTAAAACTGACGTTTTACCGGAAACAAAGCCTCTACCGATCAGTTCAACAGGTCCGACTTTAGTCCTGTTCAGTTCAGGTAAAACGTACGTTTTATTGTCTACACGAAAGGTTTTACCTGATCCGTTTTACCTGATTAAGTAAAACGTCAGGCAAAACGTTATGTGTAGACCCCGCTTAAAACAGTTTTAAAAAGGTTCCAAACTGTAATGAATACAAAATAAACCTCTGTTGCAATTGACAAATTGTCACAATAATTTTCTGATGACCTATAAAAAAAAGACATAATATTAAAATCAAAACTTTAACTTAACAAAATAACAAACTGCAAAATATTATTCAACTAGAAAAATCTTACGTTTCTTTACTGACAATTAATTAGGAGCTTTTAGTTTAAGTTCAACAAAACTTAGAATGTGACTACCGACTTATCTCCTTAAAGTTTGGGTTTTTATTAAAGGTAGGTTGGACCTAAGTAATCCATTATCCCCTTTTTGAAGAGCTTGGAAGAACCAAGTCAGTGGCGTTGCTGATAATCCTAAAGTTTACTTTACCTTCTAGCTAATAAGCTGAACAACGAAAACAGAGATAAAATGACATTTTATTGACAACATTTTCTTATCTCACAGTTTTTCGATAGCCAATCACTGTGAAGCAAAAACCCTCTCTCTACTTGGGGTTACCTCTCGCTTAAATTTTCAGTAGATTTTCTCGCATCAACCACCTGCTGTTTGGTAGGAGGCACCTAGACGTTTACCATTGTGGAGAAAGGCCAAACCACTTTATTGTCTTTGCAAAACCATGTTTTGCGCTTTTCGTTTTTCTATACTGGTTTCGTACAGTGGTACAGTCAAGGGTAATCTGCATTCCTGACAAAAGCACTATCGAATTCGATATGAAGTTCGATTTTAAATTCAATCTAACAGCGAGCAGCTCCCTATTAGTCTCGTACTGTCTAATAGCTGATTGAAGTTGTCTGAAAATTACTCTATAAAATGTGCCCATTTGTGATAAATACTTTCAAGGGCAGTTCTCGCCAAACCACACCTACACTTACCGCCCAAGGACGCTGGTGAAGCGAATCTAAGAATCTAAGACAAGAACAAAAATATAAAACCTCAATATCTATTAACCGATAAAAAACCATAAGCATTCCCCACCGCAGATTCTGTACTCTCTTTCTGTATTTTGCAATTAGCAGGCAATAAAACATACCGAGAGAATGCGGGCCCAGCATACAGACAAGCTTGTTGAAGTCGGGTCCATTATTGAAATAGTGTCCGGTTACAGTAAATGGCTCGGTTAGGTCGCCTGGGTTTCTTACTAATCTGTGTGTCAGCGTATTGTTTACATTCGGTTCTGATTCGGTTTTTGTTTTAGTTATATAAATTTATACCTACATGCTTTTGCACAAAAAGAGGAGCGGAGGGAATTTGAAGTTCATTATTTTTTTAAAGAACTTGTCTATAATTTCTGTCAGTTTGTCAAATCCTTGCTCTCTATTATTTTTGGTAGTGGGCAATAATAGTTTTACATAACTTGATATATTATATAGGGAAAGGAAGTAAATTATAATTTTGGGGTTTTTTAATATTTTTGATAGCATTATTATAGTTTCTATCAGTCTGCCAAAGCTCAGTTCTCTAGGTTTCAAGGGCTATGAGTGTGCAAAGTTTGAATTTTGTAGCACATTCCGAAGTAGAGTCAAATAGGTCAAATATGAGCGAAAATATTTTAAGAAAAGGTGCTGCAGAAGTTTGCGCGAAGTTGGCGGGACACTACTGTACCCCCAGATCCCAGAAACCGTTAAAATCAACGTGCAGTCGCACATTTAAGCCACTTGTCGTGTAAGAGCATGGTGAAATGTAAAACAATGGAATTGCCCTTTATTTCTTATTAAAGTGAGGGAAGCAAATACTCGCGTGCAAACTTATTTCATCATATGACACGTAAAAATGGTTTTAAACGAAGAAAGCCAAGTAAGCCAGTACGATGGTTATGAAAACCTTATCTTGATGTGAAATTTTTATAGTAAAAGCAATGCGTGGCGCCAGCGAGAATTCAAAATAGACGGAATCAGACGTAATCAGTTAGCATAAAAGTTTGAGTTTCTATATGAATGATAGTTTTTTAGTATGTAGACACGTTGATTTAGTTTTACCACTCGAGTAGTGACGTGGAAGTTATCTTGAAAGAGCAATCGTTACGTATTTTATTTTTTTTAGAATCAAAATTAATACAGACAGACTGGGCAAGGCAATTTTATAATCTGTGAAATAACGGTTGAAACACAAATTTGGGGGCACGGCAGTGCCCCGCCAAGTTGGTGCAAACTGCTGTTCCGTCTTTTTTTGAATTCAGCCCATTTTAGGTAGGTAAACTGGTTGCTGGTTGGTGCAAACTGCTGTTCCGTCTTTTATTGAATTCAGCCCATTTTAGGTAGGTAAAATTACCTATCTAAAACTCTACTTAGTAATGAGCTACGAAACTCAAACTTTTGCACTATCGTAGATCTTTATAGAGTTAACAACCCCTCCAAGTTCCATAATGTAGTAAAGTAGTTACGAAATTACAAAAAACGTCGAATTTGAAAATCTCTCATTCACTCATGTATAGATCATCAAAATTTTACTGTACTGCCAGACATGCTAGAAAGCTGAAATTTGTCAGATAGATAGATATTATGACCAAACCCATGGAAAAAGTAAAAAACCCCAAAATTCTAATTTACTCCCCTCCAATATACATGTAAAAGTAACATTGCCCACTTCCATAAACGCTAAAGAGCTGAGATTTTGAAGACCGCCGATAGGAACTATGATAAAACTATAGAAAAAAAAAACAAAAAACCGTAACATTTTAATTACCTTCCCTCCTCTACAAATGGAAAATTATGTACAAGAAATATTGCCCACTTCCAGAAACGCTAGAGAGCTGAGAATTGAAAGACTGACAGAAACTATGATAAAAATTTAGAAAAAAATTTAAAAACATCAACATTTTAATTAATTTCTCATTCCTAGAAATGTAAAACTATGATAAAACATTAGAAAAAAATTTAAAAACCCCAAAATTTTAATAAACTTCCCTCCCCTAAAAATGTCAATTTATGTAAAAGTAACATTGCCGACTTCCAGAAACGCTAGAGAGCTGAGATTTAAAAGAATGATAGAAACTATGGTAAAACTATAGGAAAAAATTAAAAACAGCAAAATTTTTATTAATTTGCTGCCCCTGTAAATGTAAAGTTATGTAAAAGTAACGCTAGCGAGCTGAGCTTTAAAAGGATGATATGAACTATGATAAAACCTCAAAATTTTTAAGGCATTGCCAAAGTTTTGAACAATATTGCGAATATTTTACTACTTTAAAACTTAAATTTTATCCAAATCCTTTAAAAAAGAAGTGAAATCATAACAAAAACATTTCCTGTAAAAAAACCAAATACGCAAAAATGTATTCCGTAAAAAGAATTAAGATAAAAGTAAAGCCAAGTTCTCCAATATAAATTTCAAAATGAAAAGTTATTACTAGTTTGGAAATGTTTTTCTAAACTTGGCTATAAACAATATCTTTCTGTGGACTACAAAAGGACTACAAAAAACTTTAGTATTTTTTCTAAATTACCTAAAAAATTATTTCACATAACTGCCGTGCAAAGCAGAAACCTAGTAAGTCAAAAACTAGTGTTTTGGGAAATAGAGTTTGAAGTTTATTTGACTACATACTAACTATAGTTTATTTAACTACATACTAACTTCATAACTTCCTTGTTTTTCAAAATAGCCACATTCTAAAAAAACTGGCTGGCGCAGTTTTTAACGGCGATTTCAGTAATATAAAAATCTCATTTTCGAGTAAGTCGAGTTACTAGGTTTTTGCTTTGCACGGCAGATAAGTCGACCATACTCTACAATTTCGATAATAATAAAGATAATTTTATGTGTTGCAAAAAAACTGCATTTTTCGTTGGAAAAAACCTAATTTTTTATCAAACTGGGATGAGGGTAATTGACCCCATTCCCCAAACCCCCTTTTAAAAGCCATTTTTGCCATGCCACATTTGTGTATAATGCTATTAGAATATGGAATGAACTTCCAAGGGAAATACAAAAGCTTTCATTAAAGTCCTATTCTAAATACACAAAAGAAAAACTGTTGGAACAACAACAACTGCTTTAAAAGTTTTTAACTACTTTTGGGTTGACTTAAAAAATACTCTGCCAATATATGGGCCCCTAAGCTCACACTAGGTATCTACTATAGTTATAGCGTACGTGTGAGCTGATATAACTAAAAATTAAAATAAATTTTATTCAACCCCAGACTAAATTACCTTTCGTTTGACACCACACAAGCCATGTTTTGACTTAAACTCTAATTTTTAAAATCTACCCCCACCCTTTTATTTGGCTTGTGTTCGGTGGATTTTGTTCATTTTTAAATGGGACCATCTCGACCCAAGACCCAGCCTAGGTACCAAATTTCATTGAAATCGGGCAAGAGGTTTTTGAGTTACGCGCGTTGGTCGTTACAGACACACAGACAGACAGACATACAGACAGAGAGACAGACAGACGGCGCAACAAAAAAGTTTCAAAATCATCTGAAACGCAAAGATATATAAAAATTTTTGAAATCGGAGCAACTTTTTTTTTCTCGAAAAAATTAGGATCACCATAGCTCACAGTACTATAGTATAGTATATGTGTGAGCTAAAAATACTTGTATTTTTCTCCCTTGTTGATGACGATTAAGACTTTGCTGTTTCTGCTGCATGGGTCGGCCGGACTGGGATAAATATATTGAACTATTTGTAGAATTGTAAGTTTTTTAGTTCTAGTCTTTACTTAGGTAACTTTTGTTAAAATATATTATTTATTTAATTTATTTGGGTCATTTCGCATAAGCCTTTTAAGGGCTTAGTGTTAGCGGTTTCTATAATCGAGAGATGGTCCATTTTCGTCACATTGATTTTTTAATTTTTTTAGAAATATGTTCTTTTGTTATATTATTGGATTGACGAAATAAACGTTTTGAATTGAATTGAAAAAAAAAAAATGCCGGTGCTTATTTATTTATATTTTAAGCCGTAGGTAGGTAATCTAAATTGAAATAAAATTAAATAAAAAATATATATGCACTACCCTTAGCTCATTTAGTTTTTCGTTAAATAAAAGATGCTTTTTTTCTCAGCATCCTTATAAATATAAATTACGAAGCTGTCACCTATTTGCATTTGCGCTACAACAATGACCATTTTTATTTTTGCTTGTGGATGTAATATTTTTTATAACATTAACATATATTTGACCCTTAGCGAGCGAAGCAAATGTCTAATTAGTGATCTCGTTGTGATGTCTGTCTTATTCACTTCATCATTCGAAAACTCCCATAATTTTTCAATAAATCTAAATAGAATTTTTAAGGTTTTTCTTTTTTTATACTCATTTATATTGCAAAATGTTTTCTTTAGTATATAAAGAAAAAACAAAATGTACTGTTTTAGTGATGATTGGCTCCTAAATAATCTGCGCCTAAACGGTGAGTGTCCTCAACCAAACCAAAACGACATGCGCACAATCTACGCAAAAAAAGTGGGGTCAAGGCATTATTATTTTTTGTTGTTTTTTGTTGTTTACGGCTGTTATTGCCCACACCTTCGGCGCCGAAACAGTAGGCGTCTAAACACTCGTCGCAGAAAAGGGGGTGTCAAGGCATTAATATTTTCTTGTTGTTTACGGCGATCGCCCAAACGTTCAGCGCCCAAATGGTGGTCATACAAATGATCGGCGCTCAAATTGATAGCGACCAAAAGGTCTTCGCCTAAACGATAAGTTTTCAACCGCCGTCGCTGTAGAGGTGTAGTGGTAGCAATGTTTTTTCCCACACCGGCCCTGGCGGCGGCGTTGGTCCGGGTTCGATTCCTGGCTAGGTACTTGGTTGTTTGTATTTGTTTAGAAATGTTTTAACCTTGTTAGAACTTTGCGAAACTGGGATTGATCCTAATTGGATGAAAAGTCCCAGTATGAGTAAAAAAAAACGATAAGGTTTCAACCAGTAGGTTCTCAATCTATCGGCCGTGAGCCTCTCCTTAAAAAGTATTCCTATGCAGCACTTGGTATTGATGCAGTGCCGCGTGGCTATCACCACGCATGAAAATCTTATAGATAGCTATCCTTATATAAGCTATTTAGCTACATAGTTTTGGCGTCAAATGCTTCCGTCATGCCAAAAAACTGCTGAAAACAAAAAAATTTCTTTGACTTAAAAAAAAGTGCTGCTTTTTGTCGTGTTAATACAGCTATGTTGATGCGTCATACATCAGTCGATTGCGAATTTTACGTGTTATAAAATATGTTTTTCTTATCTGTGTTTTATATTACAAAAATATAGATCTTTCCTAAAGTCAACAATTATAGCTCTCCTGGACATCATTCTTTGGAAGGCAGTTTTAATCTCTACAAGATTGGTGTCTAGAATTTTTTTGAAAAAACTTATGGTTTTTGAGAAAAAATTGATGAATTAAAAAAATAACTTTACTTTTAAGTAACTACCCCTAATTCCACACCCCATAGGGGTATTATTTTTCGGATGACATACATATGCAATACATTAAATTAAAGGCCTTATCCTGTACTTTTGAAGGCGTCTACAAAATTCTATTAGCATTTATTACTCAGGGGTGTTTTATGCAGAAATTTTTAAAAAATTAAAAATTACGTTTTTAGATCTAACTTGGGGGTTGCTAACCCCCCTATGGAGGTTTTAATATATCCAAAAATGCTAAAAAGTAATGGATTAAAAAAAAACAAAAGTGAAACTAACCCGAGTTTTCATTTTTTAAAAAAACGCCACCCATCGCCCCATTGGAGGGAGTGCAGAGTTGTTCTGCACCATTTGTGAGATCTCCAACATGAAAATTCGTATTCTACGATTTTTTCTGAAAAATCACACAAATAGGCAAGCGGAAACTAAAAACATGATTAGAATCGGGCGAAGTAAAGAAACTATTTTCTTTGGTTAAGTTCCAATATCTCTGGACCAACGCTATTTGATGGACTCGAGGTGAAATAGGTATTAAAAAGACATGCTGACTGTTCTTCTGTTAAGTTACCATCGTCGGTCTGTAGAGAAATTTTAGACTGGAAATTATTTTTATTTTTTTTACTATTAATAATTTCCCACATTTTTTTGATTTATTTTGGGACTTATAAAATATTTTGTTTAAAGTCGAATACGATTTTTTTGAGAAGGGATATTTTCTTTTATTAACGTGGAAAGCGTAATAAGTCTGTTTTTGACATTGGTAATTTCTGGAGTAATCCAACGTCCGTCTATTCTTTTTCTATTTACTATTAGCTCACACATATACTATACTATAGTAGTGTGAGCTATGGTGATCCTAATTTTTTCGAGAAAAAAAAAGTTGCTCCGATTTCAAAATTTTTTATATATCTTTGCGTTTCAGATGATTTTGAAACTTTTTTGTTGCGCCGTCTGTCTGTCTGTCTGTCGGTCTGTCTGTATGTCTGTCTGTCTGTCTGTCTGTCTGTCTGTATGTCTGTAACGACCAACGCGCATAACTCAAAAACCGCTTGGCCGATTTTAATGAAATTTGGTACCTAGGCTGGGTCTTGGATCGAGATGGTCCCATTTAAAAATGAACAAAATCCACCAACAGAAACCAAATAAAAGGGTGGGGGCAGACTTCAAAAATTAGAGTTTATGTGAAAATATAGCGTGTGTGATATCAAACGAAAGGTAATTGAGTCTGCAGTTAAACAAAATACATTTTAACTTATTTAAAAAAAAGGGTGGGGGTATATTTTAAAAATTAGAGTTTAAGTGAAAATATGGCGTGTGTGATATCAAACGAAAGGTAATTGAGTCCGGAGTTTAATAAAATACATTTTAGTTTTTTGTTTTTTTTAAGGGTGAGGGTAGATTTCAAAAATTTGAGTTTAAGTCAAAACATGGCTTGTGTGGTATCAAACAAAAGGTAATTTAGTCTGGAGTTAAATAAAATATATTTCAGTTTTTAGTTATATTAGCTCACACGTACACTATAACTATAGTACCTAGTGTGAGCTTAGGGGCCCATATATTGGCAGAGTATTTTTCTAATGCTTCTCAAGGGCAAACATAGGTTAAAATAATAGGAAAATGTTTTGAAAAATAATAGAAAGCATCTAATATCTAAAAGGTGTCATTCCAAGTCTCACTTAATAGACAAAATTGAAATTGTTTATCATTTTCATGAGAAAAGTATATGTATACAAAGGCAAATATAGATTTATTAATTGATTTTTGATACTTTAGTTTAAGAATTTGTGCATAGTGATCAGAGAAGACACGTTTTAGTGGTTGCTGTGATTCTAGAGTTTATGATATATTTAATAATTAAAATGAAAATATTAAATCCTGAAACTTACCTCTTTTGAAAGTAAGAGTGTCTATATTAAAATCACTGCCCAGAATAACATGATAGTTATCTACAAATACATTACTAAGGGCCGGTTTATCAATGGCGGGGTATCTCTTCGTGTTAGCTAGCCCTGGGCCAACTCTGACCTTGGGGTAACCCTCGAGTTAAAGAGAAAAGTGTTTATCCACGCGATTTTAACCCAGATCGACCATCTAAATTTTCCCTTCCTATTTAATAGTCTGTGGAATTTTTGACATTTTGTGGTTATAATCATATGTTTTTTTGTATTGTTGGTTTTGTTAAAAAATATTATTTGGAAAAAACTTATTCAGTTTCTTCAGTTATTGTACTCTAGCCAGTAAGTATCTACTATATGTATGATGAAAATAATTTAGCTACATTAAAATTAGCATGTAGTTCCAACTTTGTAAATTATTTCTGTTGTACTTAACTACTAACTATAGTCTAAAATAAAAATGCATCTATAGGTACCTATCTACCTATTAAAGCTAGATAATTTAAGAGATAAAATAAGTTAAAAGCAAATGGATTAATGTCTTTCATAATTCTGCATTTTTTAAGTTTATTTTAAAACTAATACACCTATTTTATTTTTGTTACAGGTCATGTCTTTACAAGGAAACCAAATAAACTTCTACATTTTAATAAAGAAATATCAATAAGGCACATCAACAAGAAATAATGGTACTAGTTTCTGACACATCAACATGTTATCCCGGAATGACTGACACCCCCCTGTGCAGAGCAAGCAGAGGCTGCCTGGGTGACCAAAAAGTGTTTAAAAACCTTGATGTGATATATTACTTATTCTGTAGCATATTTTTTGAAATATAAAAGTGCTCTAGCATGTTGCAATAATTTAAGTATTTTATTTTGATGTTACGTACTATATATATATAAACTTAATTGTTGATCATTTATGATTCCTAAAATGCTGTTGTATAACAAAAGAACTTAATAGTCATTTTTCAGGGGCCGCCAAATAAAAATTTTAAAAACTCAGTGTGTAAAATATACATTCACTTTTTATTTTGCATTTTTAAATATATATTAAAAGTTTTAAAATTATATACATAAATTAGTAATTATAATAAAACTGGTACACATATTGAGGAAGACATATATGAGTGGGCCTTGCAGCCCTTCCGCTGCGACCGGGTCTATTTGTGACTCGGTACCTACACATATTAGGTATAGCTCTAGTTGGCAGGTGGGATATTTATTGGGTGCTTTTCTATTAAGCATGATCTTGCTCATAGAAAAAAGAATATTTATTTTTGGCTTGCTTGGTAGACTGCTCCCATGGCAAAAATCTCCATGTCTGTGGAGAATTCCGTCATCTCAGCCTCACACCATAAAAAGTATCACCGCTGGTGTTTTAAAATTTTCGGAGCATCCTATTTAACACTAAAATTGAAGTACACAAGTTAAATGTTATGCTTTTGAGAAAAATCAACCAAAAAAAAAAAAAAACACTTCAAAATAATTGGAAATTTTGACGTTAACCCAGAGCTAAATACGCTACCTTGCCGTTCGAGCGCGGGTCAAGTTAGCCTAGGGTTAACCCTCGAGTTTGCATTTAACCTTGGATGGATAAACACTTTTGACAACTTTAACCCATATCTCTAACTCGAGGGGTAACCCTCCATTGATAAACCAGCCCTAAGTAAATTATCAAGATTATAAAAAAAATCGTTAAAGTTTGAGCTTGGTGGTCTATAAATTACTATTAAAATAAGTTTTTTGTCAACAATGTTAACGGCACAACACTCAATGTTTCTAGGGCTATTATAATGCGATACATCAAAATGTTGACACTTAATTGTATTTTTTGAGTATATAGCTAAACCAGGGCTATCAAAACGGACGGGCCACGATCCTCCACTTTGTTGACGTCACATCGGGGGCTGATTTTGTTTTTGCTGGTCACGTAACGACACAGCTGATTGTCTTTAAAATATTAAAGTTGAAATGACGGTTCATAAATATTTGATTTTTTTTTAAATGAAGCCGGTTTTGAGATGGTTTTTACTATATTCTTGGAGAACAATTTTTGTTAAATGTAGAGTAATCCTTAATTTTTCAGAGTAGCTTTATTAGCTCACAGAAAATTTAATTTTAAAGCAGATGCGAATGTTTTCGTTTCTGCATAGAAAGTAATCGGATTACTTACATCTATTTGTTTATATTCGGAACTGGGCAGACTTTTAAAACTTAATATAGTTATTTACATGTGATTACAAAAATTACAGCATCAAAAAATTATTTTTTTGTAGTGTAATTTTGTTTTAAAAAGATTAACGCTGGTGTTTTTGGATTCAAGATGAACTTTACTGTAAAAAATCATTAAAAACTCGAAAAAGTTTTACAATACAAACAAATGAACAAATGTCATGACAAGCACAGATGACAAAGTCAAATACATGTCAAATATAACAGTTGGCATGCGGTACATGGCGGGTAATTTGAATTCAAAATAAGGAATGCTAAATGTCGAAGATTTTAACCTTTTAATCATCTTGCAAAGTTTGGTGGAATATCGGGATGGTGTCTGAGGATATCTCACTGAAACTCCGCGGAAATCTGTAGTGACATTTTGAAAATATCATAAAAAAACGTCTGACCTCCCATAAGACCCAATGTAAAAATCAGCCCCCCGAGAACAGCTGATTTTTTCAGGGTCGTGGCCTGTATTTTTTGTTGGCCTCCATGTTCCGCGGCACTGCGGCATTGAGAAGCACACAAATTATAACTGTCAATATTACTTTGGTTTAGTTGTTTGCTGCTCTGCCAGAGTTCGTTTAAGTTTTTCGGTTTTATTACCTATACTTTGTAGATTCTGATGACAAATAACAAGGTCGTTGTTTCTTACCGAAAATTCGATCATAACAAAAACATTTCATGAAAAAAAAGCCAAGTACGAGAAAATGGTATTGCCTAAAAAGAATTGAGATAAAAGTAAAGCAAAGTTCTCCAATACAAATTTCAAAATTAAAGGTTCTGACTAGTTTGGTAATGTTTTTTTTTTAACTTTGCTATTACAGTCAAATTTATTTAGGTTCAATTTAGCTCTGTGCCTAAGAGTCATTTGCAGCCGTAATAGCCCAACTAACATTTATAGTAGCGGCTACATGTTCTAAAGGCTTTGCTACTTTCTTATAGTAGAAATGTGGTGATCCCAACCAAAATTTGTTACTTTTTAGTTCTAACTACTATTTAGTATCAGGAAATAGTAAATGTTTCGTAAAAACGACCCTCTAAACTACTTCTTAGGATTGCTTCTTTATAGTCGATTCTGATAGTCTTCTCTACCACAATAGGACGTTGCTAAAGTTTTACTTTCTTTTTAGTCGTTATTTCGTAGTTGCCCTGACTTTTATATCCTACTTAATTACCACTAGAAAGTTAAGCTTCATTTGAGTCCCAAACAAGTGTATCCGACAACTACATTATAACTTTAATTTTTACCACAAAAGTTTGTGTCATCATAGCAACAATGTAGACAAAATAACTTTTTGGATCAACTTTAAAGCCGCAACTACTTTGACTTTTTTAAAAGTCGATCTTTTAAAGTAATCTCTCCTTCCTGTTTCTACTTTGAAAACGTAGACTTTTTGAAGTCGCATCTTGGTCGCACACATTCTTAACCCTACTTTTTGTGGCTCCTTTTATAATATGGGAATATTAGGAATAGTTTTGCAAATATTTTTTTACCTACCTTGAGCAGTCCATTTTTTTGAGCTCATTGCTTGACCATTTTGCAAAACAATCAAAATGCAAAATATTGATCCAAAGTATCGAGTACCGCATACGGATTTTAAGAATTCTCTGGTCCATGCTTAATCTCCATCCATAATTTTTTACGCTACTTGTTGCTGTTCTATTCTTGTACTGTCTTTACGGTCGTTCGTGGTTTGTGCTGTGGCACCACCCTATCGCCATCGTAACTCTCTTGTGCGGACTAAACCGAATTCGTTTATCTATGCCTCTTGTGCTGACGTGTCGTGTCTCACTGTGATTCATTTTATGTGTTGAGCTTGGGTATTTGTCTTTTTGGTTTTCTTCAAATTTGTGCTGTTGTTAAAGCTTGGTTTGAAGTGAATAAACCTAAATTTGTGCTGTGTTTTGTGCCAGGCTTTATTTCAATAGGTCCCTAATATCTAATTTATGCACGGCCCTTAAAATCACCTATGGGACATGCTAGACTTCATCTAGGAACTTTTGCGCTGTTTGCGGCTAATAAAAAAACAAGTTAGATATATCGTGGTTACATGCGGATTTGTCACGGATATTAGAACAATAACGGATTGGATTTGACCAAAGTAAAGCGGGCAAATCCAAAATGGCCGCGACCAAACCTAAAAAACCCAAGAAACGAAAGACGAAATGTCAAATGCTTGTCAACCGCTGTTTTTGTTTATTTTAAAAAAAAAAAAATTTAACAGTTTTTGCGAGTTTTCCTAATCGAATTTGGATAAATTGGAGAAATATCAGTTCAGTATTGTACCTATCGAGTTATATTAAAAGCCTGTAAGTATTGTTTTAAAGATGGACAGGAAGATTTATTGGTGTTTATCCTGGAACTTGGTTCAATGTTGGAAGGTCATACATAGAGCATTTTATTAGTTTATGCTGCCAACAAGTTTTACTTTTTCGTAGATGACTGCAGATAGCTTGATGGTCTTGCAGAATGATCTGTTTGGTACCAAGCTTAAGGCATTCAACTATATCTACCATGATGACAATGATACCATATACGTAGGAATATTATGTATATGAATGATACCTACAAGCTGGAGTGGCATGTATTAAAGTAACATTGGTGGTCCTTTCTGTCATACAATTAGTAGGTAGGTAGGTAATGAGTAAAAAGAAGATAAAAATTTTCAATTCACTATATAAGTGAAATAATAATAATAAGTGAAGTTTATATCATATATACCTACCTAAAATTGGCAAAATTTGCCTTAGTTTTGAATCATGTTGACCAATTTGTAGATACATTTACATTAAATTAGAAATATTAACGCTTTTAAAATCTTTTACATCAACTTGTTTTTAAATATATAACACCCAGGATTATTTTCATTGAATTTTTAGCATGGTTTAAAGGTTTACCAAACAAAATAAGGAAGAAAGATGACAAACAGAAGAAAGGTTGGTGTATGTTTATGTTGCCATTTAGGTAAGTTTTTTACAACTTTAAAATCTCTTACTTAATCTAAAATTATAATTGGACACTATGTATAAATAAATCTGTATTAGCTATTATCTGCCTCCTAATGCATTAAAGTGAAAACCCACACACCCCTCTTTGAGTTTTACATAATTTAAGAATGGTCGCTTAGTCAAAGCTCTCACTATTAGTTACATAACCACCCTAAGGTCCCTACAGACAGACATGGGTGAATTAAGACATGAATGTGCATGCATGAAGACATAATCAAAAATGTAAATGTGTTGATAAATTTTGAAATATCATTTTATTTCTGTGTTTAGGGTCTGTTCTTAAATTATGTAAAGCCCTAGAGGGGGGGGGTTGGCCTTGCGTTACACTCAATGTGTTTCTAATGTGTTTTTTCTTGAAAATGCATTACGAGGGGGGCTCAAAAGTCCTGAATTTATGTGTTACATAATTTCGTATGTACATTAATGTCTTAATTTATTTAAGTCCATCTAGGAGCCTCTAGAATCCTGGTGTAAAAAAACAAATATTAATTAAATAGCTGTTGAAATATTTAAAGATTTGTTTTTTTTTTAGTAGAATTTTAAGCTTTGCTAAACACCAAAAGCAATGCAGGCCTGCAAATGCTTAGGGACCTTATATTAGACAGAAAATGATATCTGTCACAATAGGTGACAATTGAATATACCTATTGGTAGGTTAAAAAGAGGTCTGTCCAAATTTATTCTGCAATTATGCAAGACTTTACAAAATGAGTCTTGAAGTCAGATAATGACTTTGTGTCTTTAAGTACACCTTCTTATCCAAATTATTTTGTTAAAAAAGGGGTTATCCATAAATTGGGAGAGGAAGTGTATCATGGGTGTGTTAGATTTGATTGAACCACAGATTGAACTTAAGTTTCTGCTGGGAATAATATCCTAGCAAAGTGAGATTTGTGCAGTTATCTGATTTTTACATATCCAGTTATGAATTTGTTAGCTTTCGATTGTTAAAACAATGATGCACTGTTGAAAAATTTACGAAAATTGTTTTTTTTAGCATAATTTTAAGCTTTGCCAAATACCATCAAAAGCCACACACGCCAGCAAATACTTACACAGAAAATGAACAAAAGGTGACAATTAAAGAAGTTGGTAGGTTAAAAATAGGTAACTGTCCAAATTATTTTGCAAAACTATAAAAAATAAGTCAATGACAAATAGTGACTTTTTGACTTTTACAATAATTGATTTGTTTTTTTTAGCATAATTTTTAAGCCTTGCAAAATACCTATCAAAACAAATGCAGGCCTGCAGCAAATACTTAGGTACAGACCTTATGAGAAAATAATAACTGGACAAAATATGTGACAATTAAAGATATAGGTAGGTTAAAAAGAGGTCATGTGTATTTTGTTGTGTTGTGTAACAAAAACAGAATTTTTACCTTTCTATCCTGCAAAGCACTGCTTAGGTCTGATTTATAGTTTGACTTTTATTTTTGCCCTTGGTATGTATTTCCCTCCTTTTCAAAATGAAAGACAGCAAAGAACTTTAGTATTTCTTTCTGATTTAAAAAAATAGTTTATGGTTTTATAGTCTTGTAGGTAATAAGCTAGGAAGGTGCCAGACCTGTCACATTTAGTTTTTTAGACAACAAATGTATCAATGCAATTTTTTTCGCTAGTGTTACATATTTTTAGGGGGTTCCTCTGAGATGTGTTTTGTGGTTTTAATGGGTAAGGTTAGGTTTAGGTTCTTGTTTTATCCTCAATAGTGTTGCAAAAGTTATGCATATGGGGTAAAGCTGAGAAAAAAAATAGGTTTTAGAAACAATCTATTTCTAGTATTATTCGTTTTGACAAAATCCTTCCTAACCTGCACAGCAATGGCTAGAAAAAGTATTGTTTTAGTTAGATGATTTTTTTTTAATAACGCCGAAAATCTATTATGTTACTGTATGTCAACCAATCTTAGCAATCTCGTCATGACATCTGTCCATGTGTGTATGTATGTCTGTATGATAGCTCCTAAAATGCTGAACCAATTTTCATGAACTTTTTAAATAAAATGGTGTACCATACTCTAGAGCTGTTTAGATTTCATTCAAAATCCCTTACCAAATGCTAATAACAATTTTTTGGCACAGTCAATTTTTTTTTCAACATACATTTTAACAGAGCATAACATAAATATGTGGGTTTTCATAATAATTTATGTTATAACCAAAAACTTTGTAGGAGTTCACTTGGAGTGTGCTAATGGACTAGGCATAGAACATTTCTAAAAACTCAACTGTATTTATTGCATGATGATACAAAATTATTCATTTTTAGGAAAATGTGCAAATTTTCTTCGGTCAGTAGCTGGGATATAAGATTCACCTAATCAGTTTCATTTATCAAGGTTTTGGTAGTGATGAATGTGAAAAAAGGCAAGAATTACAAAGATTAATAGTTTATATTTAAAAAAAATAATAAACACATATACAAAACTTTTTTATAATTATTTTAAAACATATATTTTTTTAAAGAGGCCTTAAGCAACCAATTTTGAAATTTTAACCATAAAAAAATACTGACGGCATAAAAGGCAATTAGATCATTTTTCTCAGGTACACTGAAAAAAAAACTTCAAATCAACCATAAAAAATTGGTTACTTCCATACTAACGATAAACAGATATTTTGTTAATATAGTGTAGTTTTACTTAATAAAATTCATAACTAGACTAACATAGTGCGCTTCCTAATTTAAAAAAAAAACTACTTCTTTGCTTTTTAACTAAAATTGTATTGTATATTGAACACTTTTTTCGTTGTTTCGCTAGCTATTGAAAATCTTAGTACCCAATCAAATTTCAATATATTACTGGATTTTATATTCCCAGCAAATATCTTTGCATCTATCAACTTTTGTTTGTCCATTTTTTTTTGTAAAAGTTAAAGCTGTACTCCAACTATTAGGGTCACATAATTTTTGACTTTTTGGAGTTTTGAAAGCTGTAGAAAAAACAAGAATAAAGGTCTAAAATTCGCTTTACTGATATGTCTCCAACTGGTGGGTGAATCACTTCTTTTGCTCTATTTTGTTTCTTTTATGTTTAAGAGATGTCGGTGATTGGGTGGTTAAATAAAATACAAAATTAGAATGCCACATTATAATGAGTCACAATTTAGTACATTTTTAATCACTAGTGCAATGGCGGACACAAGGGAGAATGTTATCTAGGAGCAAGAGGGAGACCAACACATTGGTACATTTGGCGATTTCAACTTTAAAAATATATAAACTCTGAAATATATTTTTTTGAAATACATATATTTTTAGCTTTTGTTTGCAATAAAAATTAAAATCGCGTATGTAGCCCTTTTGAAGAAATACTATAAAATGTCTTTTTTATGTAAATTAATGTTCAGTTTGCCTTATTAATGTTCTTAGAGTATGTTCTGGTTAAAATATCAATCCAACATTATACATATACATATATTTTAAAAAAAAGATAACCTAAGGTTTTAACAAATTTATATTAATTAAACATAACCTTTATTTTGAAGTTAATCTAACTATAACAAAAATTCAAAACTAAAAGAAAAAGATTTATAATTCTGGTGGTACTAAACAAAATATTCTTGTGACCATAAAATATAGATTACTAAAAAGCTATATATGTTGTGCCTTGTATGAATAAGCGCAGCGTATTAGTTTCTTCTTACAATCATCATAATTGTTCTTATTTGACTTAAACGTTTTGTCAAACATACCTAATGATTGATGGATCTGCTCAGAGGCCTATTCGAAAAAAAATCGTCATTGTCTGATACTGCTCTATAAATTCTGGTACGTGATATACTAGAGCATGAATTTTTGGCGTAGGAAGAATTTGACCTTGTGAAACGCAGAAAAAAGAGCCATATATTTGTTTCCTGTAAGAAAATAATCATAATTATAGCTTGAACGGTTTTATTTTTTCGAAATTTACCTTATCGTTTGAAGTTTTTATTTAAACAACTTTCAAGTGGTATGGTAAAAGACGAAAAAACGAAACAAGGAATATTTATAATTATTTTCTTACAGGAAACAAAAATGTGGCTGTTTTTTTGCGTTTTACAAGGTTAGCAGTTGTTTTGGACGAGTTGTAGATGCAAACTACAAAATATTCATTAAGCACTACAGTTCAATATAGAGCTGGACAAAGTCAAAATTCTTCCTACAGTGAAAATGCATGCTCTAGTATATCACATACCAGAATTTATAGAGCAGCATCAAACAGCAGGATTTTTTAGCAGATCCATCATTCATTCGATATGTTTGAAAAAACGTTTGAAAATTCGCTGAGTTTGTTCATACAATACACAACATATATACTCTTTTTATAGCTTTTAAGTAACCTATATTTTATTTTTACAAGGATATTTTATTTAACAGCACCAGAATAGACATTTTTCTTTTGGTTTTGCATTTTTTAATTAATATTTTTTTAATTTTCATCTTATCCTGTATAATATACCGGGTGGGCCAAAAAAACCGGACAAATTTTTTTTCATTATCACTTTTGAACTATGCAATCGATTTGAATGGGCAAACTGGACTTGGCAGAGAATTAATCAGTTTTGACTGAATGTATTTTTTTGTCCATCATCTCAAAATCCAAGATGGAGGACGAAACTAAAATGTACCCTTCAAAGATGATCGTTTATTCTCGTGTTGTGAACATGTTTTATTAATTTTTTTAAATCACAAGGTATGAATCAGCAAAATCGGTTCGGTGGTTCTAAAAAAATATATATTTTTTTAACCATTGTTTTGAACATTATAGGATTACCATGCCAATTATGTCTGCGCTTATTTCCCTATAAATTCATTACTACTAAATCGATTTTAATGAAATAAAAAACATCCTGGTGAGAATTGATTGCTTTTTAAAGATCATGATCAAAGTTTATCGCCATCTTTAAATTTAAGATGGCGGTCGGAATTATATTTGATTCTTCTAAATGGCGTGTTTATTCTTAGTTTCCGAATATGTTTTACTCTTTTTTTAATTTATAGAAAGGCACTGCTTTTCCCCCACACAACGAGGTGCAAGTTAGTAAAATCAGTGTGGTGGTTCTCAAAAAATCTATTTTTGTTTCAGCCATTGTTTTACAGATTATACGATTGCATTACCAATCCTGTCTGCATTGCATGCATAACGTAAAACATTTTTTGAAAATAAGAATAAACGTGCCTCTTTGAAGGGTCAAGTATGATTATTTCCGACCTCCTAACTTTCAAGGTTCAGTAATAATGAGTTTATAAAGAAATGAATGCGGACAGGATTGGCAATGCAATCGTATAATCTGTAAAACAGTGGCTGAAACAAAAAAAGATTTTTTGAGAACCACCGAACCGATTTGACTAATTTATACCTTGTTGTGCGGGGGAAGGGAAAAATAGTGCTTTTCTAGAAATTAAGAAAAACTAAAATATTTTCATAAAATAAGACTTAACACGCCATTTTGAAGAATCAATTATGATTCTGTCCACCATCTTAAATTTTAAGATGTTAATAAATTTTGATTATGATCTCTAAAAAGCAATCAATTCTCACAAGGATATTTTTTATTTAATCAAAATCGGTTCAGTAGTAATGAATTTATAAGGAAATAAATGCAGACATGATTGGCAAGGCAATCGTATAATATTCAAAACAATGGTTAACACAAAAATATATATTTTTTAAAACCACCGAACCGATTTTGCTGACTCATACCTTGTTGTGCGTGACAAGAATGCAGCTTTTTTAGTGATTTAAAAAAATTAATAAAACATGTTCGCAACACAAGAATAAACGATCATCTTTGAAGGGTACATTTTATTTCGTCTGCTATCTTGGATTTTAAAATGGCGGACAAAAAAAAAATTATTTAAAATCCTCTGTCAGCTGCAGTTTGTCCCATTAAAATCAATGGTATAGTTCAAAAGTTATAATGAAAAAAAAAATAGTCCGTTTTTTTTGGCCCACCCGGTTCATATTGGAGTGACATTTTTACCAGAAGATACTCTAAGAACATTAATAAGGCACATTGAGCATTAATTTACCTAAAAAAAGTAATTTTATATTATTTCTTGAAAACGGCTACATGCGCGATTTCAATTTTCAATGCAAATAAAAGCTAAACATATATGTATTTCCAAAAAAAATGTTTCAGAGTTTATATATTTTTAAAGTTGAAATCGCCAAATGTACCAACGTGCCAACAACTTCCTGTAAGTTAAGATTAAGTTTCAAAAGCATTTCTGTAGAAACTAATGAGTTGGAAGCGTATTTGTGTGAAACTTTATGTAACCTACATGTAACCCTAACTTTTCTTACTACAATATTAAGCAATTGTCCTTATTTTTAATAGAATAAGCAAACATTTATTTCCTGTAAAATACATTTGTCTACAGATATAAAATAAAATTGGTTATAGAATTATTATTCTTTTTATTTTTGCCACAAAAAAAAAACAGTTTTAAAGTTTCCGAAAATAATCAACTGATCGAGCTGCCCAATAAACATTTTCAACCATTTTCATTATTTTTAGGAAGCTACAAATTTGTTTAACGATTGTTTACAATAACTAAATTTACTTTTAAAAATTAAAGAGTCTCGCTTATAAGTTACTATACAGGGTGTTTCCTAATTGAATGTGAAATGATTTATTTTTGAAAACTTTACCACCCTGTATCTCAAAAGGTAAGACGTTTAGAACATATGTTTATATGAAGTTTTTTCTTAAAATGGGCCCAAAAATCACCCCCATAAATATTGACATTCAATTAGGAAACACCCTGTATATAACTCCATCCTCCCTTCTTAAGTGCTAAGCCCTCAGCCCTTGCCACCATTGCAAAAAAAATCTACAAAAGTTTGAAAACAATCTAGATTACTACCTTAATTTACTACATGGTATTCTTACATATAAACCTACAAAAAAATATATATATATATATTATATTTTCTTTTTTTTTATTAAAATTATTTATCACAGATTTGATTTATTAATAATTATTTCAAACTCGATTTATTTAGGAATTATTTTTAGGTCTAAAAACAAAAAACCTTTCTATCAGACATTGGGTTTTAAAATTTGATCTCCAGCAAAATATACTTTCCTACCACATATAAAATTTTTTCTACTGTTAATTTTTGAGTTTTGTTCAAGATTTTACATGCTGCTGAATGTTACAAGATCATTATTAAAAGACTGAAAAAAACTTAAAAAAAAAAGAAAAATAGTTCATTGCTAATTGTTTGGATGAAATTTGGAAAGTTAATTAATGTTTGTATATGTCTGTAACCCAAAAATATATATTTTTTAAGAATAAGAGTTTTATGACAAAATTTTTCTATGTAGGTAAAAATAAGTAACAATCTCCAAATTGTATCCAAACTAATAGCAATTAACTATTTTTTTACTATCAACTTATACTTCATTGAAAAATAGTTAAATTTAAGATTTTACCCCTTCCATTTTCCTTACTGGCTTTGGAGCTGATAGTCTGCTAATTTCTCTGGGAGTTTTTCTCTGGTTCTAGCACTGTGCAAAGTTTGAGTTTGCCATAGGACTAATTTGTCTTCTTTCACCAGGTGATGATAATGCAGTGGTAGAACCATTGGAACCTGCTGTAGGAAAGCTGTTAAAAGAGCCATTTTGACTATTAGTGTCACTTTCATATTGATAAAATTCTGGAAGGTCTTGTAGTGACTCTACTGCTCCAGAGCTATTAAAAGAATTGTTATTCGATTGTAAAATGGGAGATTGCTTGTTTTAGAGGTTGCTTAATATGAGGGGAAGTTGGTGCAGTAGCTTTGGTCTGGGTCACAGTTGTTTGTTGATTTTTATGTATGAGTAGTCTTCTTCTGGTTTCTCTGTTGGTTTTCACCAGATATTCTGTATGTGTGATATATTTTAAGGAAATAGAGACGCCACAAACTTATCAAACTCAAATTTATATGTGAAAATCAAAGAAGGAAAATATCAGTACTATATACTCTAGCATTGTTTAGAGAGACTCACCTCCGCCATTGCTAATTCATAAGCACAGGGAAATAAAAATAAACGATTTTTGACAAAAATATACCATGTGGCGGACAAATTGTTGATATGTTGCATGATTATAGATGTCATTCACCGATGACGACTTAAATTATTTTAGTGAAACGCCAATGAACTTGACAAGAAAATAACAACCAAAAAATATGAATTTCAGTGACTTTGATGGGTTTCTCGCTTCTCTATTTGTTTAAAATATGTCATACTACAGGGTCTCTTGTTTTTACCCGTTATTTCTTGATACTAGTCTGTGTTGCAAAGATATGTTGTTTTACCTATTATTTTTTTTATTGCAATTTAGCAAAAAACGATGTAATATAATGTATGTAGTGATACCTGACTGTTTCTTGGATCATCTAGAGCAGCTTTCATTTTGTTTTTAAAGTGCCCTACAGCTCTTCTCCTCAACTACAAGAAATTTACAATCCATTTAGTCTCTTTAATCTGTGGTGGGTCTTTTTGAGTTTTTTTGTGTGTTGCCTCCAAGTGGTTCAATGATTCTGGCCATTTAGTCTCTTTAATCTGTGCTGGGTCTTAAATCACAAAAATCTATGTGTATATGTCCCATGACCTTTTCTTTGATCTGTGGTGGATCTTTTTTGTGTGTTGCCTCCAGTGGTTCAATGATTCTGGCCATTTACTCTCTTTGATCTGTAGTGGGTCTTTTTGAGTTTTTTGTGTGTTGTTTTCAAGTGGTTCATCACATAACGGATCGAATCTAAACCCTGCTTTAGTATTGGGTTTACCTATAACAATAAGAAAATACAGGGTTTTACTAAATTAAACAACCTTATTTTAAGAGGTGAAACTATATATGATTTTTTAAGACAGAAATTGATAATAAAAGGTTTGCAGAAATATGTTTATAAGAACTTTTAATAAGAGGGTTATGCTGAAAATTTTAAGATGCTCTGATAATAGGTAATATTTTTTTTGGAAAAAAAATATAATTGAATGTAGTGGCGAATAATTAATCACCCAAAACTGTATAAAAATCTGATCCTACACTAACTATAGTTTTTTTTTTATTTTGGCGGTTAAATCATGACATATTTCCATTAGTTTAAATATTTATTTATTTATTTAGTAGTGAAAATGGTTTACATTTACAATTGATTAGTATTTCTTAAAAATTAATAATCATCATTTAAATAAAATGTTATAATGATTTTTGGTCAAAGGCAAACATTTCATACCAAGTTAAAAACAATTTTGAAATCTCCAAATATTTTTAAAACATTTTAATTAAAAAGACACTCACCAGGATTTTTGCTATTGTTTTTTTGAAGATGATGATGAACATGTAGCTATGATAGCTAATCCAGCTGTAAATACTGACCAGAACAACAGTGTTGCTTCCAAGTGGTTCACCACATAATGGATCAAATTTAAACCCCACATTAGTATTGGGTTCACCTATAACAATAAGAAAATACAGGGTGTGACATAATTAAATAACCATATTTTAACAGGTGAATCTGTATATAATTTTTGAAGACAGAAATTGGTACCTAACAAAAAGTTTGCGGAAATATGTTTATAAGAACTTATTAAATGAGGGTTATGATCTAATCCTACACTCACTATGAAAAAAGTAAATGTGTATTGAAAAAATACATATTTTTCAACTCACAAACTACAGCGAATTTTTTTGTACAATTTTATAATGCCCTTTTGTCACATTTAAAAAAAAGCTTACAAAATACTTTTTTGTGTAGTTTTAGGCAAAACTGGCCGACACCATTCGAAAGAAAGGTAAAAATTTTATAGCTCCTTACAATTTCGTATCTATTGGACAAAGAATGGTCAAGAAATAAATTTTGAAATTTAGCAATTTTAATTGTAAATAAAATTTTCAAGTGCAAAATTTTTACATCTTTTTCGAATGTTGAAAGTCAGTTTTGAAGCTTTTTTTAAATGTGACAAAAAGGTTCTATAAAATTATATGAAAGACATCTCTGACCTGTAGGTTCATTGCATATTGGCTGTGAAACAGAGTGAAGGTTTCAAATCTACTCTTTTGATAGTTACTGTATGATCAGATTTTCATACAGTTTTAGGTGGTTGCAATGAATACACAACTATAGAGTTGTGTATTCATTGGTGGTTGCTAAATTATTGGCCACTACTGTATAGTATTATATAATTATACAAGTGACTCTTTTTGATTGAAAGTATGTAGGCTATCTTACCTTTTGCTAGGTGTGGGTAGCAACTTTCAGGCTTTCAAAAAGTAAACTTGAGCTGGTGAGTCCTTGGTGTAGGCTGGGAAGTACTCTGATACTTTCGTTCTCACCTGCCAGGCCAATTGTGACCTGTAAATAATTTTTTTATTTAATTTTGCCTGATTTAAAGACTGTTAAAATGACAAGTTTGATATGCTAAGATGAAGTTTTCATTTACTGTCATCAGAAAATATCTGTTCCTTCAGGATAATTTCATATCAAATCAACCAGAGGTTTGGCAGACCATTTCACCGATTTTGAAAAAATTTGTTACACAGTATCTATATGGGTGGGATAAAAATTCCAAAATATTTTTTTTTCCGATCAGTTGTTTTTTTTAATTAATTTTCAAAAATCGAAAAATTTTGGTCCAACACAGCTTCACAAAAATTAACATATCTTGAGGACAACTTATCGCAGATTGATAAGATATCGTTGTAAAGGCAATTTAAATACCTTTCCAACGATGTGTCAAATGACCTATTATATTTCCATCCCTTTTTTTTGAATTTTGGAAAAAAAATTAATTTTTTTCAAAAAAGTCATTTTTGATTTTTTTGAAAAAAGGCATTTTTGATTTTTTTGAAAAAAATGTCTAAATGGAGACATTATGGGTTCATGGTCAAAAAAAACAAAAACCAAATAAAAGCAACAAAAATCTGAAGGAAGAAGTTATATTTTTAATATTAATTCGTTGTAGGTAAATTAAAGCTAAAATAAAAATACCCCTTTTTTTCATCCTCCCCCATCCTCAGAATCATGATTAAGTACTAAGGCCGGCAACTATACAGGAACCCAGAGGCAGAACTATACAGGACTATACAGGACATGTATAATCCTACAGGACCAAAAATTTATTAAAGTCCTGTAGGACAGTGTACAAATTTGGTTCAGCTGATCACCCCTCAGTTATTTGGGTGTATTTTGACTGGCTCACGATAGCTCCGAAACCGCTGAACCGATTTTCATGAGATTTTTATGGAAATTAGTGCTCGACACTGTAACGATCTGAAAAAAGTTTAGTCGAAATCCATTAATGTTAATGACAGTGTTTTTACAGTTAAGGAATTCAAAAAATTATAACTTTTTAACGCAGCATCGCATCAATATACGGTTTTCGGAATATAGTAGTAAGACATTTTTTCAATAATTTGTATGAATATAAAAAATTCCGTAGAAGCTTTGGTTTCTGAAATATTTACAAAAAATCTTTTTAGCTGGACCAATTCTCATGATACATACATAAATTAAACTATTTGTAAAAATTTTCATAATTTTCACTTTTTAATTAGATTATAACATTTATTTTTTTTCATACTGAACCCATGATTTCTCCATTTTAAAATGTGGCACATAGTTTCCTAAAGCATTGATAAACAAAATACATTTTTTTTTCAAAAAAGTCATAAAATTTTTTTAAAAAAATCAAAATTTCAAAATAAAAACAGATAAAAATATAATCGGTCATGTGACACATCTTTGGAAAGGTATTTCAACTACCTTTGCAACGAGCTACATCTTATAGACCTACGGTAAGTAGTTCTCAAGATATTCTAATTTTTGTAAAGCTGTGTTGGACCAAAATTGGTCAATTTTTCAATATTAAATAAATTTTAAAAAAACTACTGATCAGAAAAAAAAATTATTTGATATGAAATTACCCTTTAACTTAAAAAGATACAGACAGTCTACAGTTCACTGGTCTATTTTTTAAGTAATGAGTGGCAGGCTAAATTTCTAAATAAAAAAATAGCTTCATTTCACAAAAAATAGGTTGATGTATGATGGAGGAAAAAAATCCTAAAGCCTCAAAAAAAATAGTTGCAAGCCTGATTAAGTACACATTAATGGAAAAAGTTTGTGATTATCATTTGGCAAGTCTGAAATAAATCATGTTTATTTTTTGTGAACTTTTTCATTGACCAACTATATACAGGGAGTTTCAAAATTCATTAACATAGATTCTATACATTCTCTGAGTGATTCTAAGACAACATTTATATAAATATAGGTCCTCAAACCCCTTGTTTTGAGATACAGGTGTGATGTAAACATAGTATTTATTGAAATCGATTTAACCCATATATAAACAACAGCCACAAGGCCAATGTATAACCTAAAAATATATAATAAAGTCAGTCCCTAACTAACTCCCAA
Source organism: Aspidapion aeneum (assembly GCA_963576565.1). Classification (NCBI taxonomy): domain Eukaryota; kingdom Metazoa; phylum Arthropoda; class Insecta; order Coleoptera; family Brentidae; genus Aspidapion; species Aspidapion aeneum. The sequence goes on from OY755043.1 coordinate 115,214,036, forward strand.
AGAGACTCGTTATTTCCACCACCACAACCCATCATATTTGATAACAGGGTGTAATTTTTTTTGTAGTTTTTTGTCTATAGCTAGTCCAGTTTTTCAGATATTTAGCTCAAATTTGGCACATATATTTAGCTATAGGCACTCACTACACTATTAGACATGCCAAATAATAGTAAAAATCTACAGAGTGATTCTTTTTTAGGGGTCTTGTTGCCTTTTCCCCCTGATTTGTTTTTGTTGTAAGCTACTGGTAGATTTTAAAACAAGAAAGAAAATAGCTGTTTCATTTGCAATTTTTTTTGTTTTTTGCTATATATTTAACTGTTTTAGAAAAAATTGCTGTTGAACCAAACACTTCTAAGTATCAGAAAATAAAAAAAATGTTCCAGTATTATATGGGAACTATATCAAAACAAACAAATTAATTAAAACACATTTGGTTCATCTCAAAACTGCAGAAAATATTTAAAAAAAACTAAATTTTAACACCCTGTAGGTATCTCTGAAACTAAGTGTTTGTGGACCTATGCTTATATAAACTTTTTGTTTTGAAATCACTCAAGGAATTTAGCATTAAAATTATGTTATTGAATTTTGAAACACACTTCATGTTGCACCAGTGTGGCTGTCCCAAGGAAAAACACACTAATTGACATAAGGAAAAGATCATGGTATAAATTTTTCATTGTCCATGTACTCAATGCAAAATGTTTATTAAGGCATAGAGCAAGTAATTTTCAAACAAGTATGACATAGATATTTAGTAGGTATACTTGGTCTATCAAATCAAAATCAGAATCTTTATTAATGCATATAGCAGTTACAAATCAAATAGTAGGTACTAACAGTATTGTCACATCAAAAATTTTTTATAATAATGCCATTTTATAAATAAAATTACTAAAGTGCAGGTTATCATAATTCACACAATCAGAATATCACTTTTTATCACAACTTATAACTTATTTATTCATATATACCTATATATAGGACCCTTGAAAGTTAGTCTAGTAGGTAGATAGGTAGTTATTAGGTTAGATAATATAAATCTGTATCTTTTATTTGCTTGTACACTGTTGATACATTAAATAAATAAAATACAATTTCAATATCTCACTAGTTAATTTCTTTATAGCAAGAAATAACCATCCTCTCCCACTCTTCTTAAAAATTCCCTCTGCACTTTCTCTAAGCTCTCTTTATGACCACTATAAAAAACCTGCCAAACTGAAATGGAACACCAAACGAACAAGTGCACAGTATACATTGTTGAATCATAATGCCTCAATAAAAATTTTACATTTGTCATAAGACAATGGAAAGGTAATACCATGATTTTCTTGGGACAGTCCAGTGCACTTTATTAAATTATTGAAATGAAGGGGGTAACAACTGACCCAAAATTTGTACATATATTGCAAGTAATGCCGTGTAAATATTTGAATAATGCCAAGAAATTCACACATAAATTACTGTAATGCCATGCTAATATATATGGTTAATGCAAGGTAAACAGTTGTTTCCCCCTTGATCGAAACAGCCCTGACACAATTTTTAACAGCACCAAAACAGTGTTTGTCACTCACTTTCACAAAAGAATTTGGTATAAGTAATAAACTGTCTTACCAAGCCATATATTTTTGTTCCTGTAAATATGTAAACAAACCTACAAGTAGAATAATTCATTGTGAGGTACATCCTGTACCTTTATGATGTTTGGAGATAAAAGTTGGGTTTAAACATATCTCAAATTCCCAACTGCTTTACATTGGTTCCTAAAAATTTTAATGTAAGAAGACCACAGAAAATCACATCAACCCCAAATACATTTTACCTTTACTAATCACAGTGTCCGGTTGGATTCTGCTACAAAAATCCTTAACAAACACACAAAACTTATAGATTATAATTATATCTACTGTATTCATAAAATAGAAGTCTGTAAATATATCAAACACGGTTTTCTTTTCGACAAAAATTCAAAAAAGACCACAAAAACAAGACATCTTCCGCCATTTTGTGCGGGTTGATAAAATCAAAGTATAAACGAGTTTGGTTTGGGCTGCCGGCAGGCCATGACCCACAGAACACAGTGCCCAACTTTTAGTAGCCACTTGCTTTCGATATGTCAAACGCATGGCGTCCCCACTTTTTCTATTTTGGTTGGTTGTGAAATCCAATCCGTTATTGTTCTAATATCCGTGGGATTTGTAAGCGATCTAACAAGTCTCAGAGATTGTTTTTTTACTTATAGGGCTTATAATAATAAAAATTACTGAATATTGACAATGCCAAAATATCTTAAAACAATAAAAAATACTACATACGAATTGTGAGAGCAATGTGTAAATAAAAAAAGTAACAATAAGTTGATTTCATTGATGTGACTACGTTCTTTTAGTTCCTTGACCAATAGTTCCTAGAAATTCTAGAATAGGGATCATGCTCTCGACTGCAACAAAATTTTTAAAAAACTCTTTTTATTGGCACTTCATTTATTGTTCTAACGTAATTTAATTTATCTTGTTTTTGTTTTAAAACCTACCACAAATTCACGCTCGTACATAACCTATAAGCAGTGGTGCTGTTGTTGACAGAAACGGCAAATGACAAGTGGCGACACCCCAATAACTTGAGGGTAGTAGTTATACTTATCGCGTGGTTCCTGTCACTCTGTAGACGTTTTCTAGTGGCGAAAGCTAGTTAATAATACGTTTCTGCAACGAAGGAGTAGAAATTCGAGTGTATTATCTAGAACTAAAAAGAAATGCCGACATAAAAGTCGTAAGTGACACGTTGCCGTAACTTAGGCTCACTTTCAAGTAACCCTTTCGACTATCAGGGAATATAGTTTGGGACGCCATGTTTTTATGTAAGAAAGAAAATTTAATATTTTTGTTGTCATTTTATGAGCTCATATTAAAGAGCTCTATTATTTTATAAATAAATTAGTTGAAGCTTACCAAAAATGCTCTTCTTAAGCACCATTTGTTGGAGTTAACTGTCGATTATGAAAACATAACCTCCAAAATCACAACACAAAAATTCCATCAGCTACCAGAAAACGGCTCAATTTTACGGGCGCACCGGTTTTTTGCAATATATATAATGCATGTTATAAAAAAAACTTTGCGTCGCACTCGAATTTTGATCCTCTGCTCGTAAATTCTCACCCTTTTGGATAACATAGTACATATTATAATCATAACCAAACAAAAAAACTAAGCAAGTCTGTTTACTGTTGTGTCCACCATATTGTGTAACAATTCTACCAAAAAGAAACGATTATATTATTTGCAACTACATCGCAACTTTTATGCCATTACGGAAAAAAACCAGCCTCTACGACGTAGTAGATACCTGGCTACGACGTAGTAGTGTAGTTGTTACTACAGTGACTTTAAACACTTGGCCAAGTAGTTATAACTAGAAATTGGTTCCCCACTTAGGGAATTCTAACGTCGCTGTATGGTATACTGAGACGTAGCGGGAGTACGTTGCGGTTACTTTTAAGAAATTCTTTCTAGTTGGGGTTTCGTCGTTACAACTTTAAATGTTTGTTGGGAGCCAACAACAACATTTCCAAACTATTAAGAACCTTTCATTTTGGAATTTGTATTGGAGAACTTGGCTTTACTTTTATCTCAATTCTTTTTACGCAATACCATTTTCACGTACTTGGCTTTTTTTACATGAAATGTTTTTGTTATGATCAAATTTTCGGTTATGATTTCACTCCTTCTTTAAAGGATTCGGATAATATTTAAGTTTTAGAAAAGTAAACTATGCGAAATGTTGTTCAATTATTTTTTAATTTTTTTCTATGGTTTTATCATAGTTCATTCCTGGAAGTGAGCAATGTTACTTTTACATAACTTTACATTTATAGGAAGGGAAGAAAATTAAAATTTTGGGGTTTTTACATCTTGTCCTATAGTTTTATCATATTTTAACATTTCTGGAAGTGGGAAATGTTACTTTTATATAACTTTACATGTATAGTGGAGGAAAACAATTTTCTATAAAATTTTTGGGATAGGAGCTACACTTAAGCTAAGTATAAAAAATAGTATGACAAGCTAAGTATAGGAAATATCTCTGACAAAATTGACAACAATGAAATATTCAATTTTTAACAAAATTGTCAAAAAATTAAATATTCAATTTTTGACAAAAGTGTAAAAAAATTAAATATTCAATTTTTAACAATTTTGCCAGAGATATTTCCCATATTTGGAGATAAGTCATACTATTTTTTTATACTTAGCTTAAGTATACCTTTCACAAAAAAAGTTTCTCGAATTCATAACTTTTTTGCATTTTTGCAAATTGGAAAATTGGAAGGGTTCATATAGACATTTTTTCTTAGAATTGCTCACTGAACAATTCTATTGTTTGCTGACAAAGAAAATAAGTCCCAAAAAATTTCGCGGCCTCCCCTACTATAATAATAAACGTTTTCTTTACTTTATTACCTTTTCCAATTTTACACTTATATTATTTATTATTATTATTAATTTAAAAAGTTAAGGGCTAAAAATACGTCAGTTACATTAAAAAATTCCTTCCGCTAGCGCTGGCTCTGTGGCCACAGGATAAACATTTGCATTTGCATGGAAAAATATTTTTCTCATCCCGTTTACTGTTTCACACTAAACAGAAATATGCTTTTATGTGCATTTTTTGTTTTAAAATTCAAATGTTTAGATTTTTCTTGAAAAAACACATTTTCGAAAATCCAAAATCGCTGTTTTTATTTATTTAAACAAGATGATATATATTTATTTCATCACTTTACTTCTTTGGATATTTATCGATTGTCGTAAAAAACTAACTATCCTAGACTAATATTGATGCTTGTCGCCTGGACTCGGACTTTTGGGACACCCTGTATAATAGAATATGTATTTATTTATTACTATTTCTTTAAAGTAGTTAGTTATCACTAGAACTAATGTAGTGAGAAATCGTTTAAAAATAAGAGAAAATGGTATCTTGATGATGATTTAAAAAAATATATATTTTGCATTTCAGATGATTTTAAAAGTTTTTTGTCGCGCCGTCTGATTGTGTGTCTAATGTCTGTCTGTATATTTGTGTTTGTCTCTGTAGCGACCATCGCGTATCACACAAAAACTGTTTGCTCGATTTTAATGCAATTTGGTAAGTAGGTTTGTTTTTCGCTGTAGATGGTCCTATTTAAAAATTAATAAAAGTCACACTGTAGCTTATATGCCCATAATTTGGTATACAGAGTATTTTGTTAAATATATAAATGCGAAAACTTATTTAAAGGTAATAAATTTTCAATAAAAATTTTTTTGGTTTCCCAATTTTTATTATTTTTTACTGGAAGAGATAAAGTGAAAGTTTGGTTAAAAAATCCTGTATAAACGAGATAAAACTAAACGAAATTTGCCATTTTAAATCATCTCTGCAGATTTATCTAGCGCATATTTCTTTACGTCTTTAGGTTTGAAAACATGTAGAGTAAAATATTCTTTAACTTGGCAGACATGTTCAACGTTTTATGCTAATACAGCACTCAAAGGTTTTTACCAAGGCCAACAAAAAAGTGTAAACCCCAATCCTAGAAAAATTAATTGTTTGTACAAGGCACTCAAACACGTTAGAGCATAAATATGGGGCATACCCATTCATTCTCATACACGATACTTGAAGCCAGGACCCCTATTTAATTCTTAATGTTCCTTTTAACGGGTTGCAGACAGACCAGAGAATTCGTAGACCGTCCAAAAGCGACCAGAATTAGATGGATGCTGGGACGGACACGAAAAGACCTCGGACTGCTGATAGGTACTCTAACCGGACATAACCGGTTGAGGAAGCACATGACACGTATAGGAGTCGAGAATGACCCTACCTGCCCAGCCTGTGGACAGGAAGAAGAGACATCAAGACACCTCGTAGCAGAATGCGAGGCCTACGCAAGGATGAGACAACAGGCACTCGGAGCGCCAACTCTGAGCGAGGAAGAACTGCACATGCTCAAATGGGCAGACTTACTGGACTTTGTAAAGAGAACAGGAAGGCCCAATGAGTTACCCGACCATCAAAGTGAAGTGCAGAGAGTGGGTTAAGGGACAGACTTGAGGCATGGCAAAAAGGGCCTACTCTGGCCTACTTGTCAGACCTGCGGGTCAACCCCCCCCCCATTACTACTACTAATGTTCCTTTTTCGGGTAGACAGGATTTCGGTTACTGCGCATGCGTTAGTTTTGATCGTTTTCGAAACTCCGATACGTCACTAGATTATTCGACAATTGTCAAAAGTTTAGGGTTATGTCCATTATTTTATTCTAAAAACTACTTGATTGAGTGAAAATTTATTAAATTGTGGATTAAAATTGTAGTTTTTCTAAAAATAATTGTGCAGATTTTTTGTAGACACCATGAAGAGTGTTTAATGGCATTAATAAACCATTCTTAATTTTATTAACAAATTATGAAGAAAAATAGAAGTAGTTACCTAGGGAATGGAACTCCTTTAATTCTTCTGGACATTTTTACACATACCGCACATGTTTTTCGAGAATTATTTCCCATTTTTTACAGAAAAAAAACAGAATTTTACACGACAAACACAAAACATCGCAAAATGTAAATAAGAAACAAAGATGGCCTCCACCCACACGGCAGCTTTGTGTCTACATGACCAGTGCACTTAAAAATTCGCGTCCGCGAATTTAAATTTGTAATTGTTTCCAAAGCCAGCTATGAGGGCTTCAGTTTTCGATTCTTTGAACAAGTATTTATGCTATAACGTATTTGGTGGCACCATTACCAGTTGATAGGCCTTACATTTTCCCTTTTTTTGGTACCCTTAACCCACTCCATTTATATTAGGCAAATAAATATTGTAAAATTCTGTCATTTCAAAAAGCCGCACAAAAAACTGGTGCGTGCCACCCTTATCATAATAACCATTTTGGGATTTGCAGGAGTCTGTATACATCATTCTTTAAGTTAAGTTTCGAACATACCTTATACCATTTTATAAGTACCTAATTCCTTCTCGAAATATAACAAAGGCTTTCAAAAGATACCACCTGCATTCAATAAAGGGTCAAACTCATTTTAAAATTGTTAGCGGTTGTGTTTATATTACGGATTTTAATTCATGTCATTATTATAGTGACATTTTCATTATTATTGTGAATAATAACAATTATAAACCTGTATATTTAAGTTTGTTTTTATAAGTGAGGACCTAGTAAGTGATATTAATAATGGCGTTTTGGCGGCCATTTGAAACACCGCAAACAAATTTTTGGAGACCATTTGAGGACCAAGGAGGAGAAGAAGTACCATTAGAGTCTGCGATTTTATAGAAACCAAACCTTAACCCTAAAAAATAAATGGATCCATGACGGAACTGACACCTTTCTGGCTAGCCTATTATCAAACTTCAAGTGAAGCCATGATAATATATCAGCCTTGAAAACTGTTTTTTTTAAATATCTCAGAAACTAAAGCTCCTACGAAGTTTTTAGTAATAACACGAATTATTAAAGAAAATATAGCCACATTTTGAAAACAGTGCATTAAGACGATGCTCCATTAAAAAATTAGCTTTTTTTTTATTGTCAAAAAACTGTCATTCGCATTAATGGATTTTTACCAAAATCTAATAAGCTCGTAAGAGTTTCGAACACTATTTTACTTATATATATATATATATATATATATATATATATATAATATACACACACGCAGACAGACACCACGACGATATTGCTAGGATAGGTCAAAATACATAGAAATAACCCATTTTTGGCGTTATCTCAAATCTTCGAAAATAATAGCTTCTCTCTAGTCATTGCTACGCGGGCTAGGAAGGTAACAATATCCAAAGGGCAAGGCAAAACTTTTAAAAACACATTGTACGAGGAAAACTCAAGATATTATTTTTGATATGTATGCGCAACTCTCATTAGAAAATTACGGAGATCGTTCAAGAATATACGAACGTATTACACATATTACAGGGGCAAGCTACATAGTATATAGTGCCTATCTATTAAGGATTATTATACGCATTAAGCAGCAAGTTTTATTACCCGTTTTATTTTACTTGACTATATACTATAAACAGTTCCCAGTCCGGCCCATGTTCTCTGTTATTTGTTTAAGATTTCTTAATGGGTTTCACACTTCAAATTTTATTTTGGTTTTTTTGGCGGCTTTTTGAAATGAAAGCACTATAGTACCTTTCACTAACGTCAAACCTGACGGCAAATCTATTTCAGAAGGATACTAAACTCCATACCATAATTTTTGAGATAACTTTTTGACAGTTATCAGCTGTTTACCATAACAAATAGCAAGGCCAACACAAAAATAGAGGCCACGACCCTGAAAAAATCAGCTGTTCTCCCGGGGCTGAATTTTACATTGGGTCTTATGGGAGGTCAGACGTTTTTTTTATGATATTTTCAAAATGGCACTACAGATTTCCGCAAAATTTCAGTGAAATATTCTCAGACACCATCCCGATATTCCACCAAAGGTTTGTAAGGAAGCAACATGATAAAAAGGTTAAAATCTTCAAGATTTAGCATTCCTTATTTTGAATTCAAATTACCCGCCATGTACCACATGGCAACTGTTATATTTGACATGTATTTGACTTTGTCATATGTGATTGTCACATTCGCTTCTGCTTTAAACTTAATTTTTGTGTGAGCTAATGAAGCGGCTATGAAAAATTAGGACTTACTATACATTTTAAAAAAATTGTTCTGCCAGAATAAAGTAAAAACAATCTCAAAAACGGCTTTATTTAACAAAAAATCAAATATCCATGAACCGTCATTCCAACTTCAAAATTTTAAAGACAATCAGCTGTGTCGTAACGTGACCATCAAAAAAAAATCAGCCCCGGATGTGACGTCAACAAAGTGGAGGATCGTGGCCCGTCCATTTTGATAGCCCTGCAAATAGCATAGGCCAACGAAAAAACGTTGTCAAAAGTTGTCTCAAAAATAATGATATAGGGTTTAAATCGGAATATAAAATCCCGGATCAAAATTAAAGCGGCTCAATCACTAGCCAATTTACAGGGGCAATTTGGTGTTCCTGCATGTGATAGATGCCAGCGTTCGACGATATCTTTTACATACAGGGACTCTAAAGTATTACAAAGTATTTGTTTTCCGACCGACCGAGCACAGGTGGATACACGGCACCTGTTTGGCAGATTTTTTTGAGATGCGCTTTTAATTGCTTTCGGGTGTGCTTTTCGGGGCTCATTTAGTCGGCAGTATGCAGAGTTAAATAAATCAGTGTCGTTTCTGTAGGTGTAGGAATAGAAAGTTTTATTATCTATTTTTATTTCTTTAGTTTACGCCATAATTAAATGAAATAATTTTCATGATTATATCTACCGCCGCCCATGTCACTTTCTTTAAAGGATATGCCGATGGTCGGCTTTTATCTTTGTTCAACTGACTTTGCAAAAACTATACGTGAGAAGCTGATTTAATCAAAAATAAATGAAATCACAACGTACCTAAACAATCTAAAACCTAGCATTAATTTCTACTGAAGATAAAAGTTGGCATTTCTCTCATCTGCAATCGTCTGGCACGAAAAGGAAAATAGAAACGAACCGAACCGGCAAGAGGAACAATATTATTTTAATTGCAAAATCTTATAAATATTTAAAATACACTCTGGCAAAGTTAGGAATACAACTTTTCTTTTTTTAAGACCTACATTATATACGTTTGATTTCGGTAATCTCTATCTATTAAATCAAAAATTTGTAAAGTCGGCATACAGAGTGAATCATAGACGCATTGTGTCAAATAAACGCTTTTTTTTTAAATAATTTACTCTATACCATGTAAAAGTAACTACATTGAGTCTTATGGGCATTTCCGAAACGGTAAACCGAACAATTTTGTTAAATGGAAGAAAAACGGCGCTATTCCGAGCTCAATCAAATGTGTTAAAATTAAAAATAGATGGTTTCAAAATATGTAGAAAAAACTTTAAATTAATATTTTAAAAACAACTACGAGGGTGGATCAAATATAAACAAGCCTTTGTTTATAAACTAGTTATTTAGAAACATGACACAAAACAGAAATTTTTTCTACTTTTCTACACATCCCCCTTCTTGGTTAATACACTTTTCCCAACGGTTTGACAGTTTCTTAATACCGTTTTCATAAAAGGAAGCTGGGCAGGTATCTCACCAGTTGCGCACGAATGCATCCACCTCTTCATTGGTCTGAAATTGCTCGCCTCCCAGTGAATCTGTGCGTGGGCCAAACATATGAAAATCGCAAGGTGACAAATCTGGACTGTATGGAGGGTATTCCAGTACAGCGTGTCCCATTTTCGATGGGATTAAATGGGAAACTCGGTTATTATTAAAGATATCGATTTTCTGATTGCACCTTATCGTGCTCTTTTTTGGAGCCCTTAAAAATGGTGTAATCAGATTTTTGCTATACCCCATGGTTTCGCTAATACAGGGAGTTTTTGAAAAAATTGCATTTTAATTAATTCCTTGTATCTCGCTTATTTTGCAAGATATTTTTATTCTGGAAAAACCTTTCTATGGCAACTTTTTTAGAACAAAATAATGACGTTGTCAATTTTTAAAAATATTGTTTAGTTTTTGAGATATGGTATTTATCATAAAAAAATTAAATACGGACCTGGATTTTTTTTATTACTACTTTGATTAGTTCCATGCTATTATTACCTTAAAATGTTAAAACCTTAATATTTTTTTGATTTAAGGTTAAAAAAACTATTTAATATTTGAAAAAAAAATTATAGTCCGAACCTGGAAATTTCCAACGTAATTATAAATTAAAAATTGCAAGACACACTAGTTGAACGATTTTTAGTTTATCTGTTTTGAAATGATAATTAAAAGATTTATAAATAAAGTAAAAAACGTTAAAAAGTTACAAAAATAATATCATACTAATTATTTGATAACCGAACAGCAGGTCGTGAAATTTACAAAACAAAAGCGTGGAATTGACAGTGTCATTTTACTTGTCATTTTTGTGAATGGCTTACAATTATTTTAAACTGGCTAGAAATCGACCATATCCAGATTTTGAAAATTGTGATATGTTTGACTGCTTCATTCAAGCAACAAAATCCCAATATTTAAATGGCAGAAATATTTTTATGCAAAATGCGTTAAGAAAAATTACTCAAAAATGCCAACAATGTCTTACACATAATGGTAATCAGAAAAATTAGTTTTTTTTTTGTATTTTTCGTAGACTTTGTTTCAAATAAATCTGTAAATTACCGTAAAATCATTTTAATGTGCTAAGTATCAAAACAGTTAAACTAAAAATTGTTTAGCTAGTAAGTTTTAGTTTATATTTATGTTGGAAATATCCAGGTTCGGACTATGTTTTTTTAATATAAAATTTTTTTTTTTAACTTAAAACAAACATTTTTAAAATTTTTCTTATTTTATGATAATACTAGCATGAAACCAATCAAAATAGTAATAAAAAAAATCCAGGTCCGTATTTAATTTTTTTATGATAAATACCATATCTCAAAAACTAAACAATATTTTAAAAAATTGACAACGTCATTATTTTCTTCTAAAAAAGTTGCCACAAAAATGTTTTTACAGAATAAAAGTATCTCGCAAAATAAGCGAGATACAAGGGATTATTAAAAATACAATTTTTTCAAAAACTCCCGGTATTAGCGAAACTACGGGGTATAGCAAAAATCTGATTACCCCATTTTTAAGGGCTCAAAAAACAAGCACGGTAAGGTGCAATCAGAAAATCAATATCTTTAATAAAAACCAAGTTTCCCATTTAATCCTATCGAAAATGGGACACGCTGTACAGTCAGCTGCCGTATCAGGTCTAGCGTTGTCATGCAGGAGCAACACGTCTTGGATGTAGTGTGCTCTCCTCTTTTGGCGATAATCAAGCTATACCTGGTTGAGTAAGTTGCAGTAGTAAGCCGCGTTTATTGTTATTCGCTCGTGCAAAAAATCGACCAACAAAACTCCTCTCCAGTCCCAGAAAACGGTCGCTAAAACTTTGCCTGCAGAAATGATAGTACCCGGACGCGACGTGGGTGACTCACGATGTCGACACTCTCATGGCTGTCGTTAATTTCTTGGCACCAAGTTTTTACAGGTATCCACGAAAGCGTCTTATTTCCGAACTGTGTTCGCAATCTGCATCGAATTTCAGCAGGTTTCACGTTTTCGCGTATAAGAAATTTAATGATTATTCTTTGCGCAACACTGCTCTGTCCCTTCTTCTCGCTCATTGCGATTGCTCCTGGCTAAATGAGCATCGCGGCACCATCAGCCGCCTACATGCTGCTGAATATCCCTACTCCAAAATTATAACGGCCACGTGCATCTTGATATTTGATCTACCCTCGTATATATCTGATTAAGTTCGAAATACCACTGCCATTTTTTTTCTAACCAAAATTGTATGTCTTACCGTTTCCGAAATGCCCATAAGGCGTCATATAGTTACTTTTATCTAAAAACGCTGTATTTATTAGATTTAAAAATTCAAAAGAATATCAAACAAAAACAGTTTATTTTAACTTAACTTTCTACATTATTACCATTATACGATTACATAACTGGATAAACAACACACAGGTCCACATTTTTATAATTTAATTTAACTTTCAAAACTGGACACCAAATCGGGAATTTTGAATCCGACACATTAAATTATTTAATTTTGATTATAAATTCGTAGCCTTCATTCTCAAAAATTCATACTAACCCAAATGTAATCAGGTTGTCACCTTATAGGGTCTTATTTATTTTTCGCAGAATTGGCGTCAATTCGAAACAAAATTAGTAGAGAATTAGTAGAGAGCAAAATAATCAATTCTATTTATTATGTGCCAGAATAATTTGACTAACACCTCGCAGTTTATTTCGCTTTATCTTCAAAAAGGCATAAAAAGGCACTCCAATTTTTCTATATTTTATTGCCAAGGAATTTATAATAGCAGAAAATTGAGGCGTAACTCGTTGGAACATTTTTTTTCTTCTTACATCATTTTTTTACCTACTGACATGTACATTTTTTAATAGAAAAATACAGACTTATAGGATTTCTCTTTAAAATTCAAGGCGATAAATTATTACTTAAAACACTCGACAATTTTATCAAAAAGTTAGAAAAGAAAACTGAGATTTTGTGATTGCCAGGGCGATTTTTTGGTTTTCAAAGCCTACTATACTACATTAAAACTACTACTCAAAAAATAAAAACAAGAGTGGGTATATAGTCCCTGGTTATCTAGAAAGAGAAATTCGTCAAAAATCTATATTTTAATAATTATTTAAACAACAAGGTTTGAAAACTACTCTTTGCACACGATCGAGACAATATAAAACCTAGCAAGTCGAGGGAGTGTGCAAAGAGGTTTTCAAACGAGTTTTTTACAATATTTTTTTATACGACTGCTAATAAAGAAAAAAAAATCAAATTTTAATACAACAAAACTTTAAAAATTCAACAATTTTTTGACGTATCTAATCAACAAAACATACGAGCAGTGACGGTTGCTACGGAACTAAGCCAACTTATATTGATGGGTGACAACAACAAAAATGGCAATGACGGGAGACTCGTATGCAGAAATGACATAGGCGTGCGCAAAAATGATATAAGCGTGTGCAAAACGTTTTGCACACAGCGTGCGCAAAATGCCATTTTACAAGACAGTCGTATAAAAAAATAGTTGCAAAATCAAATATTGTTCCGCTAACTAGCATTTTTTCCATAAGAAAATGTGTGGGTCGCTATGACGGGTACTTTATGACTTTACAAAAGTGGCCCGTTTAAAAGCCCTGGTTTTGGATAAAGGGTAAATAATGTGACCTTAGTTTTAAAACTTAACATTTTGTTGCATCTCTGATTCTTTCTGCTACTATTTGAATTTTAATTCGTTAGCTTGCGAAGGGTTTGCGTTAAAGATAAGCAAATCCCTGCGAGGCACAAGCAAATAATGCAAAATACTTGTAATAAGTTTCTTACGTTGCAGTTGAGGGCAAATAAAAGTGGTTTGGTCGCATTTGCAAGTCATGTTATACAGGCGCGGATCTACGGGGGAGGAAGGAAGGGGAAATTCCGCCCCCAAATCAATAAATATATATATTTAGTTCTCACACACAGAATACACCTTCTAGTCATCTAAAAAAATTCGCCGCTCCCGACCCGCTGTGGCCGATTCGCCGCTGGTCCAACTCGCCGCCGACCCAATTCTCCGTCGGGCTAACTCGCAGCCGAGCCGATTAGACGCCAGGCGAACTTGCCGCAGAAACAACTCGCCGCCGCGCGCCGCCCTAGTTTATGTTTGCAATGTTGTTTATTAAACCATTTATTTTTGCTCTTGTTTAAAATCTTGCGACAGAGCTCTTTCAACTACTTTCCGATGTATTTGATAGGTGCATAGAGTTGGCGGTGACAATGCAACTTAATACAACACAAAAAATTCAAAATGGCGAATCCAAAATGGCGGAGTTTTTATTTGTAAACCGATTTGTCGCAAATTTTAAACTAAGTAATTCATACCTTTTTTGACTTAAACCTAAAAAAAAATCAAAATAGCACTTCCAAAATGGTGAATGTGTGCATTTGTTAATCGGTATATATCAAATTTTAAACGTCGGGTGTTGTAAACATGTAACTGCAGTTTAAGGTGACCAATTATAAATTTGAGATTAAACTTGAAATAAATCCAAAATAGCGGATCTAAAATGGCGGTTCGTTCATTCAAAAACCGATATTTAATTTTAAGTTCTGATTGTGATTTTTAAATTAAACCTAAAACGAATACGTACTACTCGTATATATGGAAATGTAGTGTTTAATGTCACTGATTATGATTTTTAAATTAAACTTTGCAAAAATTAAAATGGCGGATATAAAATGGCGGAATTTTTCATTTTTGAAGCCATATGTATTATTTTTACCTTCCTAACCCGCGTAGCAATGGATAGAGAAGGTATTATTTTCAAAGAAAAAATTATTTTTTGAGATGAAATGTGTTATTTGGATATATTTTGACCTATCCTAGCAATACCGTCGTGATGTCTGTCTGAGTGTGTGTATATTATTTCTGTCCGTATCACGATAGCTCCTAAACCGCTGAACCGATTTTCAAAAGTTTTCAGGTAAAATAGTGCTCGACACTCTTGTTTAAGCCTGATTTTATTTACCGGTTTTCTAAACTTGAAAAGTGGTATCATAAATAAATTAGTCCGGCCCATTGATTAGACAGCAAGTTTGGTAGTCAAGTCCGACCCTTACTCGAAAGCAAGACGGAGCGTTTACTGGGCCGCTGTGATATGGTGCACGTGTGCGGCGAAAAAGAAAACAGCTGATCAAGGGGACAAGCCAAAAACAGAGGGCAAAGACCGGTCGTTTTTCAAAAACATTGTCTTTTTTTGAGTTTTAAAGTAAATGGTTTTTTTGTAAAGTTACAGTCCTTAATAAAGTTAAAGTTTCTGCTGACCCTGAGTTATTTATTTTAATCGAAAGCAGTCAGTCAACATAATTTGTTCCTTCTTACCGCATGAAGTGGATAGTGGCCTCGATAAAGAGACATGTTTGAAAGGGATTAAGTTAAATAAAGTGCCGGTTTAAAAAAAACTGTTTAAAAACTGTTTTTTCGTTACGCTTCGTTCGTTAATAAGTTGCATGGGACTGCTTCAAAGTTGCAAGAACTTCCATGGTGTGATGCAATTTTTAAAAAAAGAAAATAGACAACAAAACTGTGAGTTTGTTCCATTCTTTTATTAACAATTCCTTGTTTCAAGCCTTGAAGATCTGTCTTTTTTTGGCAGGATAGGGTACTCCATTGCATGCTCTTGAATTTTAGTACAGATCAGATTGAACAAAAGGTGTCTATTTTTATAGATTTGGAAATAAAATCATTGTCAATTTTTTTATTTTATTTTCCGGTTTTCCAAAGAGTTTTCCATTATGTCACAGGACGAATTAAAAGCCCTTCGTAGAAAAAGGGGATCTGTAAAGACCAAATTCACTCTTTTTCAGAAATTTTTAAAAAAGTTATCCGATAAAAAAGCTTCACAAATTCAGTTTACTGAAAGTGACATAATTCAGCTTGAAGACCGAATAGAAAAATACAGTATTTTATTAACTGAGGAATTTGAGCCTTTACAGCTTCAGATTGAGGAGCTCGTGGAACAAGAATCAGATTTAGACGATGAGTTTTTAGAGCGAGAAACCTTTGAGGGTAATTTTCATGATATTATGGCTTCAGCTAAGATTTTACTCCGGGAAGTTAGGCCCATTGATCGAACCTCCATGATGGATGAAAGGGAGGGTTCAGAGCAAAGTTACAGGGGGGATAATTTATCATTTGAGGGAGTAAAATTACCTGATATCAAATTACCTACTTTTAATGGTAGTCATGATTCATGGCTTGATTTTCGCGATTTATATGTTTCATTGATAGACCAGAATCCTAAGTTGAAAAATATTCAAAAGTTTCATTACTTGAGGGCTTCTTTGGAGGGTCCTGCCTCACAGGTTATTAAATCTTTAGAATTTGTGGGGGAAAACTATGAAACAGCCTGGAGCCTGGTTAAGAAACGGTTTGAAAATAAAAAATTATTGGTTCATAACCACCTGGATGCATTATTTAGTCTAGGAAAGTTGGATAGAAACACTGTAAACTCCTCAAACTTAAGAAAATTGAGTGACAACATTTCAAAACACTTAAGAGCATTAGAGTCTTTGGGCATGTTGATTGTAAATTGGGATATTTTGATAATTCATCTCATAGTTAAGTGCCTAGATGATGGTTCAGTCGCGAAGTGGGAGGAATTTAGATATCAAGGTGAGATGCCAACATTAGACGATATGCATGTATTTTTGAAAAATAGAGCAGATTTGCTAGAGCGCTTAGAGATGAATAAATTAGAAAAAGGTTTTTCATCAGGTCAAAAATATAAGGGCAAAGTTTTGTTTACTTCTAGCGACGCCCCAGAAAATAAGGACACTGATATTCTGACAATGAAAAAATGTGAAATTTGCTCAGGTGATCATTTTGTGCATTTATGCAATAAATTTAAGTCTTTGTCAGTCTCAGAGCGTAATGACCAAGCAAAACGGTTAAAACTATGCGCAAAGTGCCTGCGCAGCGGTCATATTTTAAAATACTGCAAATTATATGGTAGTTGCAAAGTTAGCGGTTGTAATTCGCGAAAACATAACACTCTGCTGCACAGTGATACTGACTCCAATAAGCCCACTGACAAGGATAATAAGGTCACTGAAAACGTAAATAATAAGGGCACTGATAAAAAACCGGATGTGAAAAGCACTGTTTCAGCCATAGCTCGTCGATAACCTCTAATTGTGACTCTTTGCTGTCAACTGCGGTCGTTAATATTTTAGATAGTGAGGGCACCCCCTTTCCTGTGCGCGCTGTTTTGGATTCTGGATCGTCTTGTACTTATGTAACAGAGAGTCTGTGTGATAAATTAGGGATTCGAAAAAAGAGCATTGATTTTGTTGTTTTTGGCATAAACGGTATCCAGTCTAATGTAAATTATCGGTGTGACATTAATCTTTTATCGCGTTATAATAATTTTAAGACCAACGTACCTTGTTTAGTGACACAGAAAATTACAGAAAACTTGCCATGCGTTCCTGTTGATTTAAATAAATTTTCCATTCCTCAAGATTTAAAATTGGCTGATGAGTATTTTTATAGACCGGGACCCGTAGACATTCTTATTGGCGCGGACCTTTTTTGGAATTTATTATGCAATAAGCAAATTAGTCTGGGCTTAAATAACCCCGTCTTACAAGAAACTCAGCTGGGGTGGATCGTCGCAGGAAAGCTAAATGGATCTAGGCAGTTTAACAAAAGTTTTTGTAATTTAACACAGAGTGTTCAGAATTTTGATGTTCAAATTCAATTGGAAAAATTCTTTGAAATTGAAAATGTGCCTGAAAAAGGAAAGTGGTCTGCCGAAGAAATGGAATGTGAAAAACATTTTGTAGAAAACACAAAAAGACTACCAAGTGGTAGATTTCAGGTATCACTTCCTTTTAAAAAATCGGTAGAAAATTTAGGTGAATCCTTCGAACAGGCAAAAACTCGATTTTTATCTTTAGAAAGGAAACTTTCGAAAGATCCAAATTACAAAAAATTGTATTCTGAGTATATTGATAGTTACAAAGTATTAGGCCAAATGAGAAAGGTTTCTTTAGATTCAGAGCCTGCAAAAATTTGCTATTCCCTTCCACATCATGGTGTACTTCGTGAGCAGAGTACAAGCACTAAGCTGAGGGTGGTTTTTGATGGCAGTGCGAAAAGCTCAAGTGGAATGTCCTTGAACGACCTTCAAATGAAAGGACCAGTTATCCAGGACGATCTTTTGGCTATTTTGTTACGTTTTAGGCAGTATCCGTTGGTTATTTCGGCAGATATTGAAAAAATGTATCGCCAAGTCAATGTTACTGAAGAGCAGTACAATCTACAGCGTATTTTGTGGCGCGATAGTCCAGGAGATGACCTCTCAATTTACGAAATGACCACAGTAACCTTCGGAATGACAAGTTCGCCTTTTTTAGCCATTAGATGTTTGTCGGAATTAGCCCAAGAGTGTCGACAAGAAAAACCACATATCGCAGAAATAATTCAAAATGATTTTTATGTGGATGATGTGCTCAGTGGATTTAATGATTTAGAAACGGCAAAACAAAGTTGCATAGATTTAGCAAATGTCTTGGCGTCAGGATCCTTTCCATTAAGAAAATGGCGCTCGAATACTCCAGAATTACTAGATAGCTTAAAATTATCAGTTTGCGCAGATCAATCCGAAAAGTTATCATTAGGTGATAATGACGTCACAAAAACGCTCGGACTTGAATGGTCTAGCCATATGGATAAATTAAGTTACACCATAAATGTGTCACAGGTTGAAAAAGTCACGAAACGCACAATGTTGTCTTGCATAGCAAAGTTATTTGACCCTTTGGGACTTCTCAGTCCTTGTATTATTCTTGTAAAGGTTATGCTGCAACAACTGTGGAAACTAGATTTATCATGGGACTCTGAGATACCTTATAATTTACGGGATAATTGGAAACTATTCATTTCAGAATTAGAATGTTTAAATAACTTGAAGATTGAGCGTAATGTCATTTGTTTAAACCCAGTTCGAGTCGAGTTACATGCATTTTCTGATGCCAGTGACCTAGCTTTTGGCGCATGCGTGTATATTCGTTCTGAAAATGACAGAGGCGAAATATTTAGTAACTTGTTATGTTCCAAAACCAAAGTATGCCCGATCAAACCTCTAACGACACCAAGAGCTGAATTCTGTGCAGCTCACGTACTTGCAAAATTAGTAAATAAAGTTGTCACGTCACTGAGGGTTAATTTTGATCAATTTTATTACTACAGTGATTCAAAAATTATTT
The DNA here is from genome assembly GCA_963576565.1 of Aspidapion aeneum. Lineage (NCBI taxonomy): Eukaryota > Metazoa > Arthropoda > Insecta > Coleoptera > Brentidae > Aspidapion > Aspidapion aeneum. The sequence goes on from OY755043.1 coordinate 115,233,508, forward strand.
TAGGATGGATAAATACTTCGGCAAATTTGTTAAAACCTTTTGTGCGAAATAGAGTCGCGGAGATACAAGAGTTGACCGAACCTTCGGCTTGGCGTTATATACCTACGCAGGAAAATCCCGCTGATTTGCTTAGTAGGGGAGTCAATCCAAAAAATATTCTTGAGTCTAATTTATGGTGGCACGGGCCTGCGTGGTTCCTACAAAATGAAGAGCAGTGGCCATGTAATGTTGAAAATTTAATTAATTTGGATTTGCCAGAATTGAAATCAACTTCTCTGCTTCTTCAGTTTGACACAGCAAACTATAAAAACATGGAATTTAAATTTGAAAACTTTTCTAAACTTAATCGCTTGAAAAGAACAATGGCATTTATTTTGCGTTTTAAAAATAATTGTTTGTCAAAAACTGAACCTAAAAATAAAGGACCCTTGACATCTTGTGAATTGGATGACGCTCTTAACATTTTAATTAGGATTGCTCAATTTAACTCTTTTCCTGAAGAGTATAAATGTTTAATTAATTCACAAGATATTGACAGAAAATCAAAACTTCTTGGTTTAAATCCATTTTTGGATGAATTTGGCATAATACGTTTAGGAGGACGAATTAGACACTCTAATTTTCAATATAATAAAAAACACCCAATGATTTTATGTGCCAAAAACTACTTAACAAAATTGATTTTTAAAGAAGAGCATCTAAACTTAATGCATGCTGGACCTCAGCAAACCTTATACGGTGTTCGAGAAAACTTCTGGGTAATAGGTGGTAAAAACTTATCCAAGGCTGTGGTTCATAGTTGCGTGCGATGTTATAGATTTAAAACAAAAATAGTGCAACCTATGATGGGACCTTCCGAAGGAAAGATTCAGTGCTGGTTTTCCGTTTCAAGTGTCAGGTATTGATTATGCCGGACCATTTTGGACACTGAATAAAAAAGGTCGTGGTTCTTCAAAAGTAAAAACTTATGTATGCTTATTTGTCTGCTTTTCTACTAAAGCTATACATTTAGAAATGGTTTGTGATCTATCAACTGAATCGTTTTTATTAGCTTTAAAAAGGTTTATTAGCCGTAGAAGCAAACCAACTGATTTATTTTCAGATAATGGTTCTAACTTCCTAGGGGCTAATCGGGAGCTAAAAGAAGTCAAGGAATTTTTTGACAAAAATAATTCTAAAATTATTGACTTTGTTAATAATCAGGGGATCACGTGGCTTTTGGTCCCGCTTATGCTCCGCATTTTGGAGGACTCTGGGAGGCCGGGGTCAAACAGATGAAACATCATATGAAACGGGTTTTATTCACGTCACGTTGTACAGGTGTGGAATTCGGTACCCTGTTGTGTCAAATAGAGGCAATCCTTAACAGTCGTCCGTTATCTCCTCTATCAAATGACCCTTTAGACTCTCTTCCTTTGACACCTTCTCACTATCTCATTGGAAGACCAATATCAGCGACGTTAGAACATGATCTGTCACACATCAACGAAAATCGTCTGTCACGTTATCAAAAGCTTGCGTTATACCGCCAAAATCTATTGGCAAAAAGAATACATTTCCGAACTGCAACTGCGCACGAAGTGGAAAGAAAATCACGGAGCTTTACGTGTCGGCACGTTAGTGATAATAAAAGATGACAACCTTCCGCCGTTAAATTGGAGGTTAGGTCGTGTTATGAAAATTTTTCCTGGACAAGACAATATTGTTCGCGTGTGCGAAATAAAAACGTCGAACGGACTAATTAAAAGAGACTTTACCAAAATTTGTCCGTTACCCGAATCAAATTAGTGTTATTCATATTATAATAAAAGAAAAAGACAATAAGTTGATACGATAAACTTACTATTTAATTTTATGGTTTTGTGCTGTTGTTAAATGCAGTAGCTTTAAGGTCGGGGGCATGTTTAAGCCTGATTTTATTTACCGGTTTTCTAAACTTGAAAAGTGGTATCATAAATAAATTAGTCCGGCCCATTGATTAGACAGCAAGTTTGGTAGTCAAGTCCGACCCTTACTCGAAAGCAAGACGGAGCGTTTACTGGGCCGCTGTGATATGGTGCACGTGTGCGGCGAAAAAGAAAACAGCTGATCAAGGGGACAAGCCAAAAACAGAGGGCAAAGACCGGTCGTTTTTCAAAAACATTGTCTTTTTTTGAGTTTTAAAGTAAATGGTTTTTTTGTAAAGTTACAGTCCTTAATAAAGTTAAAGTTTCTGCTGACCCTGAGTTATTTATTTTAATCGAAAGCAGTCAGTCAACAACTCTTACGAGCTGATTACAATTTGGTCAATATCTATTAATGCTAATGACAGGTTTTTGATAATTAAAAACTTCCGAAAATGCTATGCTGTTTCCGGAATATCGTAAACCATATTTTGCTCAACAATTCGTGTTATAACCATAAACTTCGTAGGAGCTTTAGTTTCTGAGATATTTACAAAAACTGTGTTCAAGGCTAATATATTTTCATGGATTCACTTCAATTGTGATAATAGGCATACATACATACATAGAAAGGTGTCAGATCCGTCATGGATCCATTTACAGTCGAACCTCTCTAACTCGAACCTCTATAACTCGAACCTCTCTATAACTCGAACCTTTTAAGTAGTTCCTGCTCTTTTTATATGCATTTTAACCAGTTTAATTCGAATTTCTATAACTCGAACTCTCCATAACTCAAACTGTTTTGGTTGTCCCTTTGAGTTCGAGTTATAGAGGTTCGACTGTATTTAACTTTGCGGTTTTGTAAGATCGCTAATTATAATTTTTAAATTAAAATTTAAAAAAATGCTAATGCAAAATGGCGCATTTTTTCCTTTAGAAACTGTATTTATTAAATTGGGAACTTTGGGATGTCTTAAATTACTTATTGTTAGTGTTGAATTAAAAACGTAAATTTTAATACTTGTGAATAAAGAAACAGTTAACTGTCAACACTGAATAGGTGTCCATTAGATCTTGAATTTCATTGGTGTATAGCTTTGGAGCTACCCACGAGAAAATACAAGAGAAACAGAGCGTTTCTATACCCACTTAGCTTCGAAAATATTTATTAAATTTAGTATAGTTTTTGCAAAGTCAGTTGAGCAAAGATATAAGCCGACCATCGGCATATTCTTTATAGAAAGTGATATGGGCGGCGGTAGATATACTCATGAAAATGATTTCATTTAATTATGGCGTGAACTAAAGAAATAAAAATAGATAATAAAACTCTATTTCTTTCTAACTCTGCATACTGCCGACTAAAGCGGTCCCGAAAAGCACACCCGAAAGCAGTTAATAATAATAATTAATCAGGTGCCGTTTATATCCACCTGGACTCGGTCGGTCGGAAAACAAATACCTTGTGGTCGGACCGCAAAAAGCTGCGCCTCTTCTCTGTTGGTAGGGTTGAAATTATACCAGGAAGATTTTATATGAGTTTGGATAACTTTTGAAGGGCAGAATGAAGCAAAATTTAATGAAATCGATAAAACCCCGTATTAGGTTATTCAGGTGACTTTGCAAAAACTATACTTTGAAGTTTTAAAGATGATTATTACCTTCCTAGCCCACGCAGCAATGGCTAGAGGAGGTATTATTGTCGACGTAATTTTTTTTTTTGAGATAACGCCGAAAATGTGTTATTTGGGTGTATTTCGACCTATCCTAGCAATATCGTCGTAATGTCTGTCTGTCTGTGTGTGTGTATATTATTTCTGTCCGTAACACGATAGCTCCTAAACCATTGAACCGATTTTCATAAAATTTTCAGGTAGAATAGCGTTCAATATTCTTACTAGCTGATAAGGCTTTGGTCAAAAACTATTAATGATAATGCCAGTTTTCTGGCAATTAAAAAATCAAAAAAATGCCCACTTTTTAACTGAGCATGAGATATTTACAAAAAACTGTTTTCAAGGCTGATATGGCTTCACTTGAAGTGAGCTAATAGGCTAGATAGGAAGGTATAAGATCCGTCATGGAACCAGTTATTTTCGTAAAATTACAATAAGCAATTTCGCAAAGTAATTCACATTTTTTTTTCTGTGTGCAACTTTAATTTAGAGCTCTCGAGTTCATGATTTGCCTTCGAACTACCTTTAAACGAGACGCCGAAACCGACCCCTTCTTAAGGTCACGTGACTTTCAATTTAGTTCTTTTGCCTATGATAACATGACTGAAGTAAATCGATCACTACGCCAAAATCATTCGGTTTTCTGGACTAGTTATTTGGTCGTTCCATGTAACCAAAACAGTTTCAAAACAGTTTTCGTATTCTATTGCGCGCGCATTGGGATTTCTCGTCCAGTATAAAATGAGCAATGAATTTGCCTTCATGCCAAATTGTTAAAAATGCGCCAATTTAAGTAAAAATTTAGCTACATTATTTATGAATTAAGATGATGAAAAAACATAAGCTTCGCTTTTTTTTTATTTTAAGATTATCAATAAATATTAAACAAAAAGTTAACATTAATGTTAGTTTTTTATACTCCTCCTCTTTTATTTTGTCCAGTTTAGCTGAGGATGCGTTCCTTTACAGTGTCACTTTTCACTTTATAACAGCGTGAACGTGGAGTTTCATCCTGAAAAGAGTTACATTTCGAGTTGTGAAGGTTTTCGTGTGAACTATTGGTTAAATCTGACCCATAAAACAAGTAAATTACTGTTCTTTTTTGTGTTGCAACTGTTTTTTCGAATTCTTCAGTGTACTTAGAATTAAGAAGAATAAGAAAAAAATCTTTTGAATTTATTAGAGAATAATCACATTCCCAGTGGTTATTCAGCGTTTTATAACTCTGTTGTAAAAATAAATACAAAGTTTCTTCTTCATTTGTTTTCTTTTTTTATATTATTTACCATCCTGCGTGACATCCATCCAAAAGTGTCACAATATCGGGTTTTTGTCTTTTTTTTAACTAAAATCGACAAAAATCATTTTTTCTTTGAAACGTACTGCACCAATTACATTGAGTTAATAGGTTCCTGTTGATATAAAATAACATGTTAACTCGTAATTTGTCATGTTAGTGAAAAATGAATCTCCCTAATGAACTAAATTCTTTAACAGCGATTTTCTCAAAACAATGTTTTTTGAGTTGTGACTATTTTTTAGCGGGGGTGCGATTTGTTACGTCAATCGCCTTTCTGTCTGATATTATAACCGGCAAATTTCCATTTTAATTTTGCTACTTCTCCTTTAACATCACTTTCTTTTGTTTTATTTCTTATCCACTAATTTCTTTTTCTATCTGTTACATTTGTCTTTCCATTGATCTTTGGGCTTTTGTTACCTTATCCATGTTTGATTTTGTAAATTTCCAGGTCTGGGATCCATAGGTAAATACAGGAAGGATACATTGGTTATTCTCTTTCGTTTTCTGGTACTGAGGATATTTTTTATATTTTAATATGTAGCCTAATATATCGAATGTTGCCCAGGCCAATCTTACGCGTCTCTTGATTTCAGCTGTTTGGTTTTCATTTTTTATTTTAATAATTTGTCCCAGTTGAGAGACCCGAAGAATAATTTTTCTGTATGCGGCGCTGAAAACCATTATAGAAAGCTATTTATTGTATCTACATATATCAAGCTTAAACACAATTAACCAAAAAATACTAAATTAAAAACGACACGTAATAGTCAATAAATAAACTCATCCCTATAGATCATCTAATAGCAAACCCATCTAATTTTCAAACCAATCCATGCGTGGGCAAAATAATCGAGATTTATAGGATTTGCAGCCCAGTAAAACAATGCGAAACCAATCATACAGATGGCGACCGGCAATCCAGCCATACCAGAGAGGAAATAAGTATCAAATAGCAATTTAAATATATATCCAAGCTAAATTGACTGTGATGCAAATAATTGTAATATTTTGTTTAACAAGAATATTTTAATTTAATAATAATGGTCGGTACAGACTGTAGCTGCTTGGCCCTTGCTTTACACAGAGCTAAAACCAAAAAGAAGGTGGTAAAAATTAACCTTTAGAAATGCTGACGACCCTCGTGGAAAATGCCATTTTACGCACTTTCATGTTAGCAAATTAAAAAAACATGGCTTTTTTGGTCACCAAGGCAAAAAAATATTCACACCGGCACTGGTGTAAAATAAATAGTGTCAAGAAAATTAGTATCTCTAGAAAATAAAAAATTTGATAAGCCAATAATTTTTGTAATTGAAGATTAAGTTGAAGTGGAGGTTTCTTCCTTTACAAAGCGTAAGAGCGCAAAAACATATTCTTTGTTGTCTATGCGTAGGGTAAACCTTGCACCTACACCTACAAGAAATGTTGTGCCCAGGCTACCTACAAGTTATTAATGAATGCTAGTTGAAACACATACAATTTTATAAAAATCTTATAAACCTTGAAAAGCTCTACAGATCGTTAATTTATGTTTCCAGTTACGACCCCATGCCTTGCCCTAAACATCCCATGGTGCGTCATTGGTTAGCCAACCAAGAAACATTGGGGGTTACATCAGGAGCTTCCGAGCGTCTCCTAGAAGGCTGTACAAAAAGTGACCGAAAAACCCCTACAGAATCTTGAAGAGACGTCTTCAATTACGGTTGCACCTCAGATGCTACGTGGTCATTGTATTCCCATCTCGTGTAAGCTATAATCTATAAAGCACTCAAATGCAAGAAAATATAAACAAATGACAGCGGGCTCAACAACGTAACGTAACGCAATAAAGATTTAAATCAATTCTATTTTTTTATACTTTTGCCGCATTAAAATCAGAATTGACAACAAAATCTGAAAAGATTTCTTTCCAACAAAGGGCCTAAAGCAGGAATGCGGTCTCTCCCCTACGCTATTTAAAGTATTCCTAAAAAGGGTATAAAAAAAGTTGAAGCAAAGATGTAGAAACATGAGTATCCCACTTAATTACGATATTTTGTACTCTCTGAATTTTTCCGATGACCAAATAATAGTATGATGAATGAGCAACATAAACAAGATCCAATCTATAGGGGGGCACAGGAAGACCTAATACTGGAAGATGAAATAGTAGTTTACCTAACTAGTGCGGAAAGTGCCTCTTTTCCGCTCGCGATTGCAGATGGCCAAACGACGCGATAGCGGAGTTTGGCCAGCAATCAAGTGCGGAAAAGACACTTTACGCACGAGTTAGGTACATTATTTTTTCTATAGGCGTGAGGAAAAAACTAAAAATTAATCAGAAAATTATTTATATTCAAAACATTTTAATCAAATCAATTATTATTATTAACATTAATATTAAAGGTGCAGTTTGTAGCGTGCTGTAAGTTGATAGCAGAGGCAAGTGTTTTCTCAAATGAAGTGGCAGATTTGAAACTTGGGTTTTCGGAAACATCTGTTGCAACTGTGGTCATGCATTTGGGGCTGGATTGAGGCACTTTGGAAGGTTGTATGGTAGAAGAAAGTTGCTGACTAGTTGAAGGACCAGGGTGGCTGAACTTCAAAATTTTATTCGAAATATTTTTTTGGAATCCAGTTGAACTGTCAAGGTACCCTTCTGCGACACTTGAAGATTTCCATCCACCGAGTCGTTTGATATTGGTTATTTCTTCGCCTGAATCTGCCAACATTGTTGCGGCAGAACGTCGGAAGCTGTGGCCCGTGTATAATTCTGGATTTGAAAGCTTCAGATAGCATGCGATATCTGATGGCATTTTACCGAATGTATTAATTCCAATGCATTGTACCGTACATGCTCCTTTTTTGTAGTTTACGAAGAACCGTCTATGTGGGGTCTCTGGTTTCCTTAAGTTGACATATTTTCGGATCAATTGGAGAAGTTTTCCATTCTCGGCTTCTTCTGAAATAGCAAAACTTCTAAATGTATGGTTTTTTGAGTCAGGAATTTTTATAATGATCATATTTCCTTTTTCTTCAATGTCATCTAGGCACATTTTTGCTAGTTCTTCACGGCGACATGCGCCCGCCAAACCAAAAATCGTGGCAACTTTCATATGCAAATAAACTAGGTCAGGAGCTTCGCTTAAAAACTTGAAAATTTCTTCTTTTGTGAAGATTTTTGCCTTCTTGGGTCTGAATCCAACGTTTTGTTTTTTCAAGTACGCCATAACTTTAAAAAAATTGCTTAAGTCAACGTCTTTTCTGAGTTTTATTACACTTTGAGCATAGAATACCTCGACCAAAGGGTATTCGGTTTGCACGTTTTGGAAATTTCGGAGAAATATGCCAAAAAAACAGCTTCTTGAAGGGATTTGATGCCTTTAGCGTGGCACCATCTCTCAAACAAACTATATTCCTTCTCATACCTGTGACGAGATTTTGAAGGAAGCAGGTACAAATTAGCGATTCTAGCGGCTTCTAGAACTGACTGGGGTAGATCTTCGTCCGAAGAATCCATTGAAAATCTGATTTTTTTGATTGAAAAATTCAAAGACTTGTATCTGCAAAATTGGCTTTGTTTTGACAGTTTGTTTGTACTTTGTTGCTATGGTGATTTAAGATGCCAAATCTAAAACCACTAGTGTTCATTGTTGTTTGACATTGACAATGACGATATTTATACCGGGGAGGTTAAAAACTTATAATTTGAACCTATTTTACTGAAAACTTTATTTTATCGAAAATATTGAAAATATAGCAGAATTTTAGTCAATTTGAATATTTTTAGGATATTTCGTGTGGTAGGAAAGATACAAATGTATTTTGAACGGTCTAAATGTTATAGAACACCTCAAAATCGTAACAAATTTACTTTTCCGCACTAGTGCGGAAAAGTGGCACTTTCCACACTAAAATGCGTGCGGAAAAGTGGACTTTTCCGCACGCTTATAGAAAAAAATATTAAAAATGTTCACAACAATAATTACCTTGTAGTAAATATAACATAATATGAGGCAATTAAAGACAGCAACGTGCAAAGCAAAAAAGCTATTGGAGTGCTTAACCGTATACTGTGGCAAATGATAATCAGTTAATTAACAAACACCGAATTTACAACACAACAACTTAAGGACCAATCAGTCAAACCAGTGAAAGCTACCGGAGGAGTGCTGCCGGCAGATCAAGACTACAATGGGTGACGAATGAAAGGACATGCGACATAGATATTAGAAAAAAAGCGTTAAAATGCTAGTAGAGCTGATATCTAGTAGTAAAATATGATATTCTTAGAATAAGTTTTATGTTAAACATATCTAAATTATAAAGTATATATTGAAAACTCATAATAACAATCAAATCAGGTCATAACACATAATATACAGTATGTTTTCCAACACCCCCCCTTTATGTGATATTCCTGTTTGCCGAAATATTTTAAATATTTAACAAACTTTTTTCTAGGTAAGCCCTTAGTAATTGTGTCAGCAGTCATGTTATATGTTCCAATTGATTTCACTTCTATTCCTTGTGATTCTCTCTTTTCTCTTACAAAATGGTGTCCTGTATTTATATATTTTGTTCTTGGGTAAAATCCTGCGCTTTTACCAAGATCTACAGCTCCTTTATTATTACAATATATTGGATTTTTCAAATCTGATCCAACACAAATTTCGTGAATTAAATATCTCAAAAATATTGCTTCTTGTGTTGCATTGGAATGAGCAATGTATTCAGCCTCTGTTGTAGATAGAGCTACTGTTGGCTGTTTCTTTGAACTCCAGGTTACAGCAGCTCCACTCCGGAGAAAGACATGACCTGTGGTAGACTTTCCATCATCTAGATCTTCAGCCCAGTCGAAGTCACTGTACCCAAGCAATATATCTTTAGAATCCTTGGTAAATGTTAGTTTTAAACTACATGTACCCTTCAAATACCTCAGTACACTTTTTACTGCCAACCAATTAGGTTTCCTGGATTACTCTTGATAATACACCAATGGCATATGATATATCAGGTCTTGTGCATTGAGCTGCATACATTATACTACCAATTGCCTCAGAGCTGATATCTAGTAGTGAAATATGATATTCTTAGGATTATTTTTCTAGTAAGCACATCTGACTTGCAAAGTATATATTGACAAATCTTAGTAAACATTATTCAAATCAGGTATATCAGTTATAACACATCGTATACAGTATGTATTCCAACATCAAGTGGTATGGGCATGTCCAGCAAATCCTGCAGAAAAGCTTCCAGAACAAGGCCCCGAAAAGCTGGAAAGAGAGTATAAACAAACAAATAAGAGAAAGAGGCCTAGAGGCAGGCCAGTGGAACGATCAAGCCGAGTGGAGACTGGGTATTGCATGACCTTGTGAACCGATTTATATACCAAATACGAAAGAGCTATCCTGGCCATAGCCTGCTTAGAAAAAGAACAAATCATTTAGCAGGTGTTTAGATAATAATAGAAACATGGTTGGCGGGAGAACAAACAAGCTCTCGTTACGGCATCGACTGTGTATTTTCTTGTAAATCTGCATAGTAGGCAATGCAATAAAATTCATTCGATTTGATATGACAGGCGGAACAAGAACTGGGAGGGGATAAATAGAATACTTTACTGTTATTATGTAATATCAATAGTTTCGTTCCATCAAAGCGTGGGACTGTTATAGAAAGGTACGAAAAATCCTGTTTGCGTTCCAGGTCGACGTTGAACTGTTATGGGACAGTCAGTTTTCCGTTCCATCAAGCAACCTAAACTGGTTTCGGACTCCTCTGAAAGACAAGAATTGCAGACAGGCGCAGTAGAAGGCGCGGAAAAATTGTATGTAAAACACACACATTTCTAGTGTACATCACCTGAGAAAATAATATACCATAAAATTACATTAAACTTACATTTGTTTGAGAAAATTCAAAAAACAGTGAATAACCCAAAAAATTAAAATTTTTGTCAAAATAAATTGAGTTTCACAACCAATTTTAACACATGACAAAATGCCGGGGAAGCCACGTAAATATACAAATAATTTTTAAATTTCCAAAAAAAAATTTTGCAACATCTACAGCATCTGAAGATTTTTTTGCAAGAGCCTCTTAATTTTTATTACTACGGGACTGCGGATCGTATAGGTATACCACATGAAAAAAAGCTATACTGACCATAGGGTAGCCTGCTTAGAAAAAGAAAAACTAGTTTAGCAGGTGATTGGATAGGAATAGAAACATAACGGTTTAACCTGATCGCAGCAAATCCCGGTGACCTGTGAACTAAAAGTTAAAAGAAGAAGGATAACACCGGAAGTAAAATTTTACATCAGATTTGGCGGAAGAACAAACGACTTCGCTTTAAGGCATCGCCATTAAGGTCATTACTAAAGTACAAGCTACAAAATGTGATTTTCCTAACTTCTTAGAAGTATCACGATCTCTATTTCCTAAAAATGAATAAAATCGCAAAAACCTTGTGAATATTAAGGCTTTCTATAATATGCAGTAATTTCACAAATATTTTATAAAAATCAAATTAGAAAATACAAATAAATAAATATATAAATTTCACATAAAACTTGTGATATTAGAAAAAATAAATATATTTTCACAAGTTTCGCCCAAAAATATGTGCTAATGCAAGTTCGTTTTAATTTTTATAGTTTGTGAATACAGGGTGTAACTAAAATCTTTCATGTAAAGAAACTTCGTTGGAGCATCCCTTGTTGAGATACAGCCCCTTAAAGGGGATACATAAAATTTTCTACTACCAAAAAGACACTTAGCCGGTAATGAATTTGGTTTACCCCATGGTTGTAAGGGGTCGAAAACGCAACCCCTAAAATTTATTTCCAATGTAATTTTTTGTCTTATTATTTGTTTTCCATTTAAAAATGTATTTCCGATAGCCTGTTTCATTGTAAATAAAAAATATCTCTTGGATTTTTTGCCCAAAATAAACCACTTCGCAGCAAAAAATTATTTCACGAACAACTACAGAGATACATCGTCATAAATGTTATGTACCCCCTTTAAGGGGCGGTATCTTAACAAGGGATGCTCCAATAAAGTTTCTTTATATGAAAGATCCTATCTTTTTTTCGATGAGGAATCATCCCCTTAAATGTTTTACACTTATTTAGTTACACCCTGTATAAATTAAATTGATGTAATTTTATCTGCATTTTAAAGAACTAAAATTAAAAATATATTATGATAATCCTATGTAATTGTGTAATCCTTTCTGTGTGCAACTTTAATTTCGTGCTCTCGAATTCATACGTTGCCTTCGATTTATCTTTAATATCCAAGTACCTGCTAAATTTGTTTTTCTCTTTCTGAGTAGGCAGTAGGCTTCCATGGCCAGTATTGCTTTTGCCTGTGTGGTATATATTTTCTTGTAAAGTTTAACCTAGATTTTATCTTACATGTATAACCTATAGTCATAAAATACAATCTCATAGGGAGATGGATTTTCTTGACCCCACCCTATCTGGGCCACTACGCTTAAGGTTTCTTATTATGTAAATTAAAATTTTAATAAAATTCGAATCCTGGTGTTACCCAAATTCATCATTAATTTTGTTCTTACCTTAAGACCATTAATCTTCCTGCCGAATATCCAGTTCAACGGGTTTCCGGATTTAGACCTAGCTTAAGATTTTACTGAAAACCTATGTTTTTATTCCCGATTTTTTAACCCATGAGAAACCAGGCACTTTATTCTGTACAGAGTGTCCCATATTGCTTATTTTCCGGTCGGTAAAAAAAAATGTATTTTCCGGTTTTTGGGCTTCTGTCTGGTCCTTTGCTGAGATCGGAAAGTTACGAAAAAAGAATACGAAAAAAGTTTCATCATTTATTTTTTTACGAAGTTTAGGAATCTTTGGGTCAGAATGTCTGCGGTAAATATTAATAAATTATATACCCTAGAAGAACACCAGCATCACTTTTTGTGTCATTGCGATTGCCTTTTTCATGGGTGGCTTCGTATTTTAAACAGTATCAATTTAAATTTTTAACACATTGAAACGCATACATATATTATCTCCAAACTAATTCACGAAATAATCCTATACAGAACTGCTCATTCTACCAGGTAAATATAAAATTAATCTGCCATCCCAGGGTAGGTATTCTGAATCATGAACGATGAGATAGTTCCCATCACATGCTTTGACCAATGGCAAGCTTTAAATTAGCTCCGAGCCGTCACGTGTTATGCGAAAAGACCTTCATTGCGCAGGCTTCTCCTACGGTATGACCGAGGATCGTTTAGTAGGTACCGAGGCAAGAGAACAGATTTCACTTCAAACGCGTAAAATTCACTAACTCTGAAGAGCGGGCGACTATGCCATTGGTCGAGACAAGTCATTTCGCACAACACGCGACCGCATAGAGTTTGCTATTGGTCAAAGCGTGTGATTTGGATAGTCACATCGTTCAAGACATAGTACTGATACCCAGATGCATTCATTTTTGTTTGTGCCTTATCCGAAAAACAGATAGGTGAGTTTTGAGCTGTTTAGGCTGGAAGAAAAATGGGAGACTAACTTTCTATGTACCTATAGTTGATATTGTAAAGTGGCACCAAATTTTTCGGCAAAATCTAAGTAAAGAAGCCATAAAAAATTAGTGTTTCACTTTGTACATGCAGTGTACAGTGCTCGGGGTTTTGATGTTCGAAGGATAAAACATTAAGACCTTTTAAAGGAGAGATCAAATAGATAATTACCTAATAAATAAAGAACGGAAACATAAAAAAGGATCCAAAATTATATTCAAATGTGCGTAAATAGTAGTTGCAAAAACGGTAATTTGTTTTGTAAAAAGCTCATAATTTATAGAATAAAAAACGTCAAAGCCCGGCTAAATCAATAATATGTTCGTAACAACCAGATAAGAGTATATATGTTCCTTTCTAATGAAATCGTTTAGAAGAAGACATCAATAATAAATTGGTAAAAAAATTTTTTAAGTCACAAGCTTTTATAAAATGCACTAAAAATTAAAAAATAATTTTCTGACATTCTAATATTATCATAATAATAAAAGCGATGGCCGACTGATGGAAATTTTAACGATGTTAGCACGATAAGATATCCGTATCAATTAAATATCACTATTTGCAAGAATCAATCTAGCAGAAAAATGCACAGGTACCAAACCCACCCAACCCGACCCAAGATACCCCAGCATTTCTCTGACATGGGTATGGCAATGGCATAACATTACGGCACATCAAACATATCTTTGATGACCTGCTATGTTGAATATTCTATAAATGTTTAGATCACAAATTTAGATTAACTTATGCTTTGATTTGCAGCCATTGCTTTTATTATTATGATAATATTTGAATGTCAGAAAATTATTTTTTAAATTTTAGTGCATTTTATAAAAGCTTGTGACTTAAAAAAAAGGATATTTTTTTCTTAATGTTGTATTGTCATGGGACCACTATGAGTGTACCAAATTTCGTCCAAATCGGTTAATGGGAAGTGCGTCAAAAACGCTTCACAAGATTTGATAGATAGTTAGATAGTTAGATAGTTAGATAGTTAGATAGTTAGATAGATAGATAGTTAGATAGTTAGATAGTTAGATAGTTAGATAGTTAGATAGTTAGATAGTTAGATAGTTAGATAGTTAGATAGTTAGATAGTTAGATAGTTAGATAGTTAGATAGTTAGATAGTTAGATAGTTAGATAGTTAGATAGACAGAACATCTGAAGCTAAATAAAAGCTTGTAAAAAGCAAGTAAAATAGTAAGCTAATGACTAATAAATGCAGTGCCTCATTTTGGAAATCAATATCAATAAAAAAATTAAAGGAACTGCGTGCCACTGTATGTACTCCTCTACTCCCTTCCCGACCATCAAGGTTTTGTTGACGCGGTGTCACTTTAATACAATATCAACTATAGTAGAATGATCCTGCCTGTCTGTATAGATTTTTGAAATTAGAAAGCAAAGATCTATAAATCTATAAAATAATATACAGCGTGTTTCATTTAAAAAACCATCGACCTGTCAAATCTTGACATTTAGAATTTCTTCTTGACATTCTCAAACAAATATTCTTAAAATTCGTAATAAATTATGAAACTGTATTAGCTCACACATATACTATACTATAGTAGCGGGAGCTATGGTGATCCTAATTTTTTCTAGAAAAAAAAAGTTGCTCCGATTTCAAAATTTTTTATATATCTTTGCGTTTCAGATGATTTTGAAACTTTTTTGTTGCGCCGTCTGTCTGTCTGTATGTCTGTCTGTAACGACCAACGCGCATAACTCAAAAACCCCTTGGCCAATTTTAATGAAATTTGGTACCTAGGCTGGGTCTTGGATCGAGATGGTCCCATTTAAAAATGAACAAAATCTACCAAACACAAACCAAATAAAAGGGTGGTGGTAGATTTCAGAAATTAGAGTTTATGTGAAAATATGGCGTGTGTTATATCAAACGAAAGGTAATTGAGTCTGCAGTTAAACAAAATACATTTTAATTTATTAAAAAAATACTCTGCCAATTACACTATAACTATAGTACCTAGTGTGAGCTTAGGGGCCCATATATTGGCAGAGTATTTTTATCATATTTTGATATCTATTGAAATAAACGTTTTAGATGTGGGTTAAAAATGTACCGAAAAAGCCTGTACACCGTTCATTTTGTTTTTTCTGTGCACAAAGGGTCTCAACTAAAAAGTACAATTTTAAAATGCTTTACCGATATTCAGTACAAACAAGCTTTGTTGTAAACCACTGCCAAGAAAAGAATCTCAATATATTCGTTGCGTCATTCGACCTGCTTGCTTTCTTTTATCAGTTTTCTTTGACAAATTCCTCAGTCGGATAGAGAAAAGCCCCCCATATCTTACGGGGTGCCCGACCTAGCTAGTATCGTAAATATCGACTGCGCCTCCGTGACACAGCAGTCACGTAAACACACTATAAATTACCGTAGCTGTGCCAGCATTTGATCCAGCAGCATAGCTTTACTACACGACTTACCGGCAACCCCGCCACAGAATTATTTTTGGTAAAACTAATGCTTTAAATACGTGCTAGGTGCTTACATTTATTTATTAACTATACGACATTCCAAACCCTAAAAACTTTCTGGCTTACTGAATAAGGTAACTGATAATGAGTGAACGGAAGCGGAGCAGTTATCATCAGTTACCTTATTACTGACAGTTAAAAAAAAATTAAAAAACTAATAAATAATAGTCAGGTAAAGTCTACCGATGCGGGTTTGTGACACATAACGAAACCTAAAAAAAAATTTATATCTTTGATTTCTTTATCATCATTTGAAACTGTTTACAAATCTTTTATGTTATTGGCAAAAGCTGACCATTTTAATAATTTCCGTATTCATCAAAAAATATAATATGAATGGATTTGTAAATCCATGAAGTTAAAAAAAAACCGCATCGCAACTTACTCCGAATATAGATTGATTTTTTAAATTTAATTAATTCAATAGGGAACTTGCCCATTTTTTTTTATTTTACTAAAATGTGTGTTTCTGTATGAAAACGCATTATACCAAATATCAGCCCTTAAATCGCAATACTTATTTTACAATAAATAATTAAAGTTGGAATCGCTGACTGGTATATTCAAACACAGCAAAATGCGCGGCAGCCACTGTGACGTCACTCCTTAGAATAATCCCGGGCCCCTTATGAGTATAACGGCCATTCGGTTCATAACTTTTTTATTTATAAATATTTTTTATTTCTGTAAAAACATTCTTTAGGCACTTTTTTAAGAACAATTCAACTGTCAAATTAAAGTTTACTTGTCACTTTTAGTTTTTGAGATATTACATAAAGTTTATATTTTACTTATGGATTGATCCTTATTTTATTCGATTTTTAAAATTACCGTAAAATTTCCTTTAAAATGATGTTTTACACTTAATATTTAATTTTTTAATTTTTTTATATTTTTATTTTTTTATAACTTTTTATTTTTTTATTTTTTAAAAAAGTTAAGAGGTAACTAAAAACTAAAAATATAAAAAACAATAAAAAAAATAATATATTAAGTGTGACATGTAATTTTTAAAAAAAATACGCTGATTTCAAAAATCGAATAAAAAAAAAGTCATTCCATAAGAAAAATACAAACTTTATGTAATATCTCAAAAACTAAAAGTGACAGATAAAATTTAATTTGACAGTTGAATTGCTCCTAAAAAAGTGCCTTAGGATTCTTTTTACAGTAATAAAAAATATTCATAAATAAAAAAGTTACGGGGGTGAGTCGAAAATGCACCAAATTGAAAATATATATCTTGAAAGTAGTTTAAGATATCGATGTGCGGTTTTCGGCATTAATGTTTTAACAAAAATCGAGCTCGTAACATGTAGGTTAGTTTTTTTCTATCTCCTCTAGAAATGGGCGTTTCTATCAAAAGTGTCCAATTTGGACCACTCTGTACCTATGTGGGTAGGTATAAATGAAAATAAATCAGCACTAGTGTTTATACAGCTCATTCTAAACAGTGTTTTAAATAGGTGGGTACCTAATTAATTAATATACTTATTTTTAATGAGACTTATTAGTATGGTTATATATATAAATATATATAAATATATATATATATATATATATATATATATATATATATATATATATATATATATATATATATATATATATATATATAATTATTATATTATAGTACTTACAGTTCTTAGGTATTTATACTTACTTGCGAGCTTTTACACAACTTCAGCCTGAGAAAAATCCTCCGAATTTTTAATGTATAATGCAGCCATAAACATATCAACTCTCGGTAAATTGTCTGATTGTCCTTTTATAAACCCCGCATCAACCATTTTCAGTCTTTAACAGAATCACAAAACACTAAATTAAGAAAATTTAGACAAAACTACGTCCGGAAATAACTGAACACCACGTTCAAAGCTCCAATAAGTACAATATCAATTATTTACGTGTTGTTTCAATGTCGGCTAACGGTCGCATGGATCGAGATCCAAAGACGTGACGTCACAACCAATGGCAGCGCGTTTTAAGAACAGGTCAAGTTATTCAAATTTCAAACCTTTATTTCTCAGGCAATTTAATTGTTATTGGAATTTTTCTTTTTCTAGGAAGTTTCTTATAATAATACCTTATGATTTTAATTGTTTTTAAAGGATTCGATTTTTTGGGCAAGTTCCCTATTGTTTTTGTCTTCTATCAAATATACTAAAAAATAAAATTAACAAAACCACTTTTAAACGTGATAAGTATAAGATATAAACTGTGATCCATATGAGGTAAACCATTAAATTTTGACGCTTTAATTTCACATATATTGCGCAATGTGATAATGGACCCTTAAGAGCTAATTAAAGAAGTGTACAAACATATTTTATTTATAAGTAGGTCTTTAATTTTTCTACAATTTTCTGCTAGACACAGTTTTTTTCAAAATGTAGTTACTTTTTTCAATGCAATATTCTCCTTCATCTTATGGTGTGTTAAGCCAAATTTTCATTTTAATTTTGCTTTTTATCCTCTAACATCTCTTACTTTTGTTTTATTTCTTATCTATTCATTCATTTTTCTGTCTGTTAGCTTTACATGCAACATTTATCTTTCAATTGATCTTGGGGCTTTTGTTACCTTATCCATGTTTGATTTTGTGAATGTCCAGGTCTGGGCTCCATAGGTAAGTACAGTAAGATACATTGGTTATACACTTCCATTTTGAGGTACTGATGATATTGTTTATTTTTAACATGTAGCTTAATTTACCAAATGCTGCCCAGGACAATCTTAGTCGTTTCTTGATTTCAACTGTTTGGTTTTCTTTTTTTAGTTTAATAATTTATCCCAGGTATATCCTCTACTTGTACTATTTTTTCTTGGTATATTCTGATCGTGATATCTTTATCTGTGTTTGTTATGACTTTAGTTTTAGTGTAGTTCATGATTCATACTTAGTCCTTCTATCTTATCTGTTATTAAGGCGATATCATCAGCTTATCTTAGGTTGTTCAAGCATTGTGCGCTTACTCTTATGCCTATTTCTGCCCAATCTAAGTTTTTAAAAACATCTTCTAGAGCCTGGTTTAATAGTTTAGGGGATATTGTGTCGCCCTGTCTGACATATCTTCCTATGGGATTGACTTGCTCCCTTCGTGGATTTTGATTGATTTTGTTGCTTGGCTATACATATTGGTTATTAAGTTGGTGTATCTGTGATCTATTCGGCTATTATTTAAAGGTGCTTTTACTGTCCAGTGCTTAATGCAATCGAAAGCTTCTTCAAAGTCTAAACGCAATATATAGTCAAATGTTGTTTAATTAGTGGTCCACTGTACTGAGACCTTTTTTTAAATCAGGCTTGTTCTTTTAATTGATATCCGTCAAATTTTGTTGTTAGTCTATCTGGTAATATTTTGGTGAAAAACACATAAATTACATTGGAGGTCCATAGTTTTTTAGGTCTGCTCTATCACCTGTCTTGTGTAGAATAATGGTTATGGATTCTTTCCAGTTGTTTATATATATTCACGAGAATATGGAGGCTATTAACTCCAGCTTTACCACCGTATTTAAGCATTTCTGCCGTTTCTCCCTCTTTTCTAGGTGATTTGTTAGATTTCAATTTCTTTAATGCTCTCTTTATTTCTGCTTTAATTATTTCTACGCTCTGAGTTTATTTTTGTTTGGAGTTTGTTCATGGTTCCTTGCGATGGTTCCCTTTTTGTTTAGTATAGGTTTTTATAGAATAGTTGGGTGATAAAGTTCATATCATTATGTTTGAGACAACTTTTTACAACTTTTTTTCGTTGGCCTATGCTATTTGTTATGGTAAACAGCTGATAACTGTCAAAAAGTTTTCTCAAAAATTATGATATGGAGTTTATTTATAATATGCTGTTTAACATTAGTTTCTCTGCCGTTCATATCCTTTATTTTAATTATTTCATATCTACTTAGACATTTCATATATCTGTTATTTTGTAACTCCCCCAACTTTTATTTCTTGGCTCTTTTTTTATTTTCTTTTATCATTTTTCTTATAGCTTTATTTATTTCTGTGTATTTTATTAATGTGCTTTTTCCTTCTTCTTCCAGGTTCCGCCATTTTTCCTCAGTTTAGTTATTGCTTCTGATATACATTTTTTTGCTTTTCATTCTTTTGTGTGTTATCTGTTCCTACTTTGGTCATAGCTCTTAACAGCGTATTATTTATTATATTTATATTACTATTTTCGCCTCTTAAATTTTGGGTTAGCTGTTCCTTACATTTAGGCTTTTATGTGGAGTGTAAAATGTAAGTAAGTTCTACTTATTTATTCACGTCGGTACCCAGGCTGAATGACGTCGGATATTTCGTAAAGGCGGACTTTGTTACACACTCTTCTAGTCAGTAGGCCATATTGAGGGACAAAAAAACCTAGTACGAAAATAAATAATCGGTCTTAGGTTCCATAGATGGCTGATGTATGACCTATGCATTTAGTTGTTCCGATTAACGAGCGTACTTTCGACAAAAAAGCCATTGTTATCAAATTAAGAAAAAAAAATTCTGTTAATGTAACATTTCTGTGCCCACCGTGCAATAGCTAGACGGGGATTTCCGCATTAAGCAATCATTTACCCCCAGGGATGAACGCTGTAAGAATTTTTGATCCTAATCAATTTAAGTAAGTCTACGAGTAATTGCAGTTTTCTACATAAGTAGGCTGAGAAAATAATTAAGGAATGAGTGTAAGATTTTTCTTCTGTACGCAGAAACAATGTTGTATTGGCGTGAAGAAAAGTTGCAATACATATTCCTGAATAGCTGGTATGATTGTTATAAAAACCATTCTCTATACACTAAACAGAATCCATTAAATCAATAACAGGAGCAGGAACCATTGATTCAATAACTAGCTTCTCTTAATTTCTTATTCAATTACTTCTTGTCATTACTTTAAAGGAATATTCATTAAAACAAAACCAAATTGCCATCCAGAAACATGGATGGTAAGTCCCATTCACACCCATTTAGCGTTTTTTCTATTTGGTAATAAAGCGGCCTTTAAAATTTACCACTTTATTGGTTTGTCGTTTCATATCGTCGAGAAATCTCTCTCTCTCTTTTTCTCTATTTTTTAGTGTTGACCCCTTGACGAAAAATCCAATTGACGATGCTGTCGGCAGTTCTAAAATTGTCAAATCGTTTTATTAGTAATTTAATGATTCTATTTCTTTCTAATCTATTTAGCCTTCTTCAACCCATCTTTGGACATAGGCCTCCCCTAATATCTACCACTCTTCTCTGCCTGTCGTCGTGTTCATCTATCTAGTTCCCGCGTGGTTCTTCAAATCGTCCACCCATCTCATTTGTTGACTTCCCATACTTCAATTATTTTCCGAAGCTCTCCAGTTTACAATACATTTGTTTCAGGTATATATATTCATATATAGCTATACTTATTCTATGTTCTTTTGGTTTATTCTGATATCTTCATCTGTGTTTGCTCTGATTTTAGTTTTCATACTCAAACCTATATTTTTAGCTGCTGTATCCAGTTCTTCCAGCATTTTTATCAGTTCTTCTGTCTTGTCTGTTATTAAAGCGATAGCATCAGCACATCTTAGGGGTTCAAGTATTGTCCGCTTACTTTGATGCCTATTTCTTCCCAATCTAAGTTTTGAAAAACATCTTCTAGGGCCTGGTTAATTAGTTTAGAGGATATTATGTCACCCTGTCTGCGACCTCTTCTTATGGTGATTGGCTTAGTTCCTGCATGGGTTTTGATTGATGTTGTTGCTACTTTATATATACTGGCTATTAAGTTTGTATATCTGTGATCTATTCGACTATTAATTAAAAATGCTTTTACTGCCCAGCGCTCAATGCTATTAAAAGCTTTTTCGAAGTCTATAAACGCAATATATAGTCGAATGTTGTATTCGTTATTGATTATTCGTTGCTTAATATTTTTATTATTCTTCATTGTACAGTTTAAAACTTTGCACTCAAGGTCTTTACTTTACACAGGTTACCTACTGAATTAAAAAATTTGATTTCAATTTCACGTCACGGCGTTGCCTTTAGCATTTGTTTAAGGCAACGTAAAGAAAACTTGTTTGTAATATTTCTTGAAGGCTGTCGAACGATATTTTACAATATCCCTTTAGGTCACCTGTAATGGGGATATTTTGTATTATTATTAAGGTGGAGGAGAGGTGGAAAAATTAGTTCAATAAAAAAATGGTTATGGTGGTTTCTAGCATTTTTAGTAGCTTTCTAACAATGTACTATATTATCCAATATTGCCACCCGTAATGAAAAAATGTGTATTTTTCGAAATACTTACTGTTTGACCACTGATGGAGCTAAATATCTTAATAACTGCACAGCAGGCGCCATAAAGAGAAGCAGTCCTAGAAAAAATTTGGATAACTTTGAACAGCTTTTAAGAAAGAATTCTCTTTTATATCTGATTAAAACGTATTGTTTATTTTAAAACTGCGAGTAGGATATATTATATTTTGAATCGTATAATCTGATATACCACTTCTAAGTGCTAAACCTAAATAGACGTAAATTTTCCTTAGCATTGGAAGCCATTTCCATTCATAGAACAACCCCTTAATAGATTTGGGTTACGGGGTTACCGAGCACTTACTAGTTATTGCGGTTTCCATTTTCGATATCTGAAGTAGAAAAGTAAATAGAGACTTAGATTGAGTATCCCCTTAACGTAGACTACTTCTCTAATGAAATTAAAATCCGCAGAGTAAATAAATTTAACAGGTGACTTGTTATGGCAGCACATCGTATTCGTATATTTGCTTTATTTTTCCAAATACGGCAAAATGCGCTAACAGCAGAAAAGCGTTTCTGTCAAATTTTTGATATTTAATGATCTTTAAAGGTGTTAAATAAGTCAAATATTTGCGTTTACCGTCCACACTTGGTTTCCTTATTTGGCAAACCTACTGTGCAGCGGCCGTGTTCAAAATATATTGCTTTAATAGTGAAAGTGAAAACTCACAAACGCAAACCAATATGGCCAATTTTTGGAGTTTGCGAGTAGGCAAACATATTTGGCTTGATCAAGTATAAAAGGCAATTTCATAGGATTATAGTCAACCACGGACACCGGTGTTTCGGAGAAAGGCATTTCCATCCTCAGCGTGGCTTGCCTGACACAAAGTAGAACAAACTGACTACAAGATACAAGGTAAATCAAAAAGAATGAAAAAATAGGTGAAACCTATTTTTCATTCTACGTGTGAACGACAGCGAACCAAGGAAACTTAGTCAATGGCGGGACGAAAACGTCCACCGATCTATAAGTAAGAAAGACTTTTCGTCACAGTTCAACCAGACCATGCTGTCACCGTCTCCACGGTATCGGTTTGTAACCGAAAAGAATGAGTTAATCAAGTATAAAAGGCAACTTCATAGGGGTATAGTCAACCACGGACACCGGTGTTTCGGAAAAAGGCATTTCCATCCTCAGCGTGGCTTGCCTGACACAAAGTAGAACAAACTGACTACAAGATACAAGGTAAATCAAAAAGAACGAAAAAATAGGTGAAACCTATTTTTCATTCTACGAGTGAACGACAGCGAACCAAGGAAACTTAGTCCATGGCGAAACGAAAACGTTCACCGGTCTATGTCCAAAGATGGATCGAAGAATGCCAAATCGATAGAATAGATATATAGATTTACTAACTTAATTTTAAAAAAATCACCACGGTTAGTAAACACGAGCAAGAACTGACTTGAAATTAAAGGAATTTAGCAGACTCAGCAACATCTCTTTCGTCGATGCCAAATAACAGACATTCACCGTCTCACCCAGTCAACTGTCCTGGGTTTGTCTTACGGGTACCTACTTTATAAAGGGTACTAACAAAAGCGTATCTATAGTTCTATCTAATGGTCCGGGTGGTAGATACCCAAATAATCAGCCAAATGATAAATCCGAATGAAACCGATTTGAATGATTTGTGTCAAGAAATGATTAAGTTCAAAAAATTCTAGATATATTCATAAATCACTGTTTCAATCCCAAAAGTTTTGAGACTATTATTATGATTTGTTCTTTCAAAAATGCCAACTGAAGCTAGTATGTCACTTGCAAACGCGGCAAATTAAAAAGTCGTCCTAATCCTTTAAAAAAAAACAAAAACAAAAACTTTTGCAAGCATTTCCGCATCCATCATTTAAATAAAATAAGTAGAAAAATCACATAAATTAGACACCAATAGTCAGATGAAAATAAACAGACCGCAACCGACATAACCCCACTATTTTAAAGGTGGAGATACCCCTAATTTGAATACAGCTTGTGTCCTGGGTAAATGGGTATAATCCGATTTAAGGTAATGAAGTAATCTCTGAAGTCACACATTTCAACCATAAAGACTTGAATAGAGTTGGTAATAAGCAAATAAAGACTTGTATAGGGTTGGTAATTACCAAATGAGAAAAGTTTATTCCGGATAACTGCTTGGACAGAAATTATTACAATAGATGGAAGGTTTTATAAGCACTAAATTCTATTTTCTCTTCCTAATAAAGTGCCATCTTTAGGAGAATTGTGGAGATTGGCCACGGCAATTCTACTTAGATGCGGACGCATTAGAAAGTTCTATCGAGGTACGTTTGAATTACTCTCTCAAATCTTTTAGTTTACGAATTTTCGGTTTCTTTAAATTCATCTTGCACGATAGCCAAAGTAGGATAAAGACCCTATTAAAATACTCGTCGGTAAAAGACAAATTCAAAATATTTGTCAACTGCGCATTCGCCATTTCTTTCTCTTTTCTTCTGATGTGTTTTCCTCTTTCTCCCTTTCATGTAACTCGGTATCATGGAAGTTTGGCGCCAAATTTAAATCGGCAGTAAGCAATCTACTTGTTTTCAAACTGAAAAATAAATAAAATTATTTTTTTATTTTAGTTTTTCCTTAAACTAACTTCTCTGTCCTTCTTTCAGGAGGATAAAATCGGTGTTAACCTAACCTCTTGTGTCGCAAATCTATCCTAACCTAGGGTCTGACACCTGACCACCATACCATCTTCAAGTTAAATTAGTTGTTTTTTACGTAATTTTTTTTTTATGTTTACTAGTTGCCCAGGAATTTTCAAGTTAAATTTTAAATTGATGCATGATGAATGGGTCCCATAAGTACCTAATCACTTAATTGTCTACCTACATTTTTTGCATAGCACGTAGCATAGTGCTTTAACCAATCAGCAGGTGACTTTAGGCGCTCCATTGATTACTGGTTGGTTAGAAAGCTATAACATACGTTATGTCATGATCTAATAAGTGTGAAATATATAAGTTAAAAGCAAACCATATAACGACTGACCAGCATATGGCCATTTTCTACCCCAAATAGCTTATTATATTTATCTCTTTCCCTTTACTTATTTGCTCTAAACCAAGATAATAATAGCGAATATTAATCGTAACAAATATTAGCTCACCGTCAGCGTTTGCCACAAAGCAAATAACATAAATCAACATTTTGGGGGATCCTTTCATGTTGATTATAATTTATCTTGTTCTATTATGTACCATAATTTTAAAACTTTATTCTATATCCAAATATAATAACAATATAAGATGTTGGTGCAAGCAAGAAATTTCCTAATTTTCATTTTCTTTTCCTTTTCTGCGCGTTTAAAATAATTTAAATTTTCGCGCTCTAAAATATGCATATGGGGTTTCACGGCACCGGACACGTGGAAGAGAAGCAGCGCTGCGATGAGTGCGCAAAGAACCACCGTCACAACAAGACACGAGCAAAATCACGTTCCCGAAAAAAGTGAATTTGAGGTGAAAAAACTGGACGTTTAAACGTCGACTGGAGCTGCAAGAGAGTCCGAGGTAGGTGCCTTTTCATATAAAATTCCATATGTATCGTAACTTTCCATTTTCAATCGTCAATACCGACAGTTATTTTTAAATGTGCTTGTGAAGCCAAACCGGCGACCTATCGAAGGAAATTCCGTTAATTTTCAGCCCTTGCACGCACATTTAATGGCCCTTCGACCCAAATTAATAGTTTTCCAAACTACCTAGACTCCTGTGGTTCAGCAATTTCCTACAAAAATTCCAAATTTCTATTTTCTATTTCAAATTTCAAAATTTATTTCAATTTCAATTCGAAACAGACCATATTGTTTGACCACCCGTTGGGGATATGTTCCTTCAAAGTTGATCGAAGTGTTCATTACCGTTCAAAAATACCTATAGCCAACATATTTCGTATAGTTTACTAGTTCATCAAAGAAAGTTGATCGCTTTGTTCATTACATTTTCAGTAAAAGTGGCGTCAATACGCCGAAAGTGAAAATTTAAGGCGGTTCTTCCATCTAAATTCCTTTAATTGTCGATTGTACAGGTGTCGCGTTAACGCCCAGGTGCAAGTAGTCGCCGTCACCAAGGTCTCACGTTGCGCGCGTTGTTTCTTCAAATACCGAGGTTTGTTAAAAACTTTCAGACGGACCGCGAGTCGTATGCACAGAGTGTGCGACTTGGAATCGAAAGGTGCGGGGTTCAATCCTTGGTGAGACATAAAAGTTTTTTTTTAAGGGATATGTTCAAATAATAACATACAGACAAACTTACAAACATTTCATTACAAAATTTTCGAAAAAAGTTAATAAAATTAAAATAATAAAATTGTTTAATTTTTGCTAAAATTCGGGTTATATTTTAAGCTATATTTTAAGCATTTTTTTGGGTAATTTTAAAAACAAATTAACTTTCAAAAACAAAAATGTCTACGCAAAAACAGAAAAAACTTTGCGACAAAAGGCTTTTGAGCTTCAACCAAATGGCGGAAGCTCACGAGGTAGCTTTGAAAGCGAAGTCGGATACAGCGTTTCACTTTTTGTTTAAATCCAGATATGAAGACGTCGAAGAATGTCATGCTCAATTCTATAATTTTCATAACCAAATTATTGGCTCTCTCGAAGAGTTTAAACTTTCATTTGACGAGCAGGACAAAACTAGAAAAGACTTTGACAACCTTTATTATGAATGTAAGGGTATTTACTACGACCTTTTTAGGGCCAACCCTGTCAATTACGTAGGCAACCCTAACCAACAAAATATTGTTCAGAGGTCAAATACAAGATCATTTCCACAACCACGGTTGCCAATTTTCAATGGTAATTATAAAGACTGGCAACACTGGTTTGACTTATTTAAAGTCATGGTACATCAAAATTCTGAGTTAAGTGATATAGAGAAATTTCAACACTTGCGGAGTTCTGTTCTGAATGAAGCCCTTTCTCTAGTAAAAACCATTCCCCTCGCAGATAGCAATTATCACATTGCGTATGAAACCTTAGTAAAGAGGTATCAAAATAAACGAATTATTGCTACTACCGCTTTGAATGCTATTAACTTTCTTTCAACTAAATCCAGTTCTGGGAAAGAATTACGTTCCATGTTGGATACATTTTCTGAGAATCTAGCCATCTTAAATGAGCTTGGTTTTCCTACAAAAGAATGGGACTTTCTTACTTTTAACATGATGCTCTCAAAACTTGAAGTCAAGATGAGGACTGATTTCGAACTTTACTATAGTAGAGAGAAAAACAATTCAGAAATTCCGTCCTACACTGATCTTTACACGTTTATAGAAAATCATTGCGTTGCGCTCGAATCTGTAGTGCAAATGCCCAGTTTTAGTAGGCAAAATCAAACCCCTAGACAACCTCAAACTACGCGTAATTCTCAACAGAAAAGTTTTCAGAGAAACAGTTTTAATTCACCTTCTGCTTTCAATACAACTATTTCAAATCAAAGTTCAAATTCAAGAAATCAACAAAATACTTTACAAAATAGCAATCAACGCAGCAACCCTCAAATACAAAATAATCAGAACAGAACTTTTAATCCAAAAATAAAATGCTACCTATGTTCTTCGAATCACGCATTATCGAAATGTATCGAATTTCAAAACAAAAGTCCACAGGAAAGGATGGGTTATGTTCGGCAGGTGAATCTATGTCAAAATTGCTTACATTTTGCTCACCAGACCGTGAATTGCCCCTCCTCCTACAACTGCTTTACGTGTGGAGCTAGGCACCACAGTCTTCTTCACGTTCCACAACCAGTAGCGCCCTCTGTGAGTGTTAATTCGTATCCTCCAGAGAACGTTAATATTCCACTTTCCAATTCCAATAGCACCCCTATGTCAGGAAGCCATTCCACAAACTGTCATGCGACAATGATTTCCAAAAATTCCACTTTTCTACTTTCTACCGTTGTAGCTGACATGTTAGACTCAAGGGGACATTACCAACCAGTTCGTATCTTACTCGATTCAGCCTCAGAGGCAAACTTTATTTCAGAAAAATGTCTAAATCGTTTAGGTCTTTCGAAAAGCTTCTTTTCTACTTCTATTCAAGGCTTAAATCAAATGACATCTTCCAATACCAAAGGTAAGACGAAATGTCTTATCAAACCTCAAGGTCAAGCGGGACCTACCTTTGATTTTGAGGCTTTAGTACTTCCAAAACTTTGTACAGAGATTCCTTCTTGCGCTGTCGACTCGAGCAAGTGGAATCACATTCGCAATATCAAACTTTCTGATCAAAACTTCCATATGCCAAGTTCCATTGATGTCCTAGTAGGTTGTGAACTTTTTCCGCATCTCTTACAAGAGGGAGTTATCCACGGAGAGCGTGGACAACCTAGTGCTTTTAATAGCATCTTTGGCTATGTGCTGATTGGTAAAGTTGAAACTTCAAAGCAACAAAATCCACAATCACTCATAAGCTGTTACACTTCCATCGAACCATCTCTGGATATCTGCCTAGAGCGCTTCTGGGAGATAGAGCAGGTTCCACATAAGGTTCATCACAGTCCTGAGGATATTATGTGCGAAAAATTATTTTCACAATCAGTTTCACGCAACGAATCAGGTAGATTCGTCGTTCCATTACCTTTCATAAACTTAGAACCCCAGTTGGGTGACACCTATCCAATCGCTTTAAAACGTTTCAAGCATCAGGAAGCTAGACTTCTCAAAGACTCAGCTAATTATCAAGCTTACAAAGATTTTATGCAAGATTATTTAGACACTGGTCACATGATACCTATTCCTACGCCTATATCTAAAGATGTCTTGGATAATTCCTACTTTATCCCTCATCACAGTGTCTGGAACACTGGGAAGATAAGAGTGGTCTTTGATGGGTCTCAACGTAGTCCCAGAGGTGTCTCACTCAACGAGACGTTGTGCGCAGGTCCTAAACTGCAAAATGATGTCCGTGAAATTCTACTTAATTTTCGAATTCATGCTGTAGCCTTTGTTATTGACATAGTAAAAATGTTCCGACAGATTTTAATTACTCCTGAGCACACGCGTTATCAAAATATTCTATGGAGATTTTCTGAGGATGATCCTGTCCAAACCTACTCCTTAAGAACAGTTGTTTATGGACTTAAGTCATCACCTTACTTAGCTATTCGTACTATACAAGAACTAGCTAAACTTGAGTCTGAAAGGTATCCTAATGCTTCCAAGGTGCTTCTTAAAGACATTTACGTCGACGACGTGCTCACTGGGCAGGATTCTGTGGCCTCTGCCAAAGAACTTCAGTCGGAGTTAATCTCCCTGTTGCGCCTAGGAGGGTTTGAACTTAAAAAATGGGCGAGCAACAGTCCGGAACTTCTCTCCTCATTCTCAGAATCAGAAACACAAATGTCCATTCGTTTCGACAAATCCGAACCTAATTTTGTAAAAATATTAGGTCTCCAATGGAATCCTATCTCAGATTCGTTTACCTACTTGGTCGTACCAGAAGATAAACCATGCACCAAGCGAGGTATCTTATCTCAAATCATGAAAATTTTTGATCCCTTAGGTTTCTGTTCTCCCGTTTCTTTACTTGCTAAGCATCTCATGCAAGATCTGTGGAAGGAGAAGCTGGACTGGGATTCTCAGCCTCCTCCGCATATCGTAAATGTTTGGAATCAATTTCGAACCGAACTTCCAAATCTTTCAAATATTCATTTACCTAGACGCCTTTCCATTGATCAACCACGTAGCATTGAACTTCACGGCTTTTCAGACGCCTCTATGATAGGTTACGCGGCTACGGTCTATTTCAGAATGGAGTCAGTATCCGGAGAAATCCATACCTTGCTTGTAATGGCCAAATCTAAGGTCGCACCAGTGAAAACAGTCAGTCTTCCGCGACTGGAGCTTCTTGGTGCCACTTTACTTTGCGACCTAATTTCCTTTATTCGAAACACTTATTCAGATATTCTTAACTTCAACCAAATCTGTGCATGGTGTGATTCCCAAGTGGTTCTATGCTGGTTGGCGGCTTCACCTCACAGGTTTAAAACGTTTGTGGCAAACCGTATCTGTCACATTCAAGAAACCATTTCTCCTACGGCCTGGAAATATATTCCATCAGCGCTAAATCCAGCCGACTGTGCTTCGCGCGGTCTTATGCCTAATCAACTTGTCAAACATGACTTGTATTGGGAAGGTCCTTGTTTTCTTAGGCTACCAAAAGAGACCTGGCCTGATGATTTTCGCTGTCCAGACCCTCCGGAAAACGAGGTTATTCTGGAAGAACGAAAATCAGTATTTCAAACATGCACAGTTGAACCACACATGCTTGATACTTTTCTTTCTCGTTACTCTTCCCTAGAGAAAATTCAACGCATAATTTCCTATATTTTTCGCCTTACCGAAAAGAAATCTAAATATCCTAACGAAAATATTACCGAAGTAGAACTTCAACATTCTCTTATTGTTCTCGTTCGGCATGTTCAACGTTCCATCTTTGCTGATCTCATTTCACGTTTGAATGACGCAAAGCTACTTCCTAAACAATTTCGTAAACTTTCACTTTTTCTAGATACACAAGGCTGCTTAAGAGTGGGGGGTCGATTACCACATTCTTCCGAACTCTCTTATTCAGCAAAACACCCTTTACTTTTACCACGTTCTCACCGTCTTACTCAACTTGTCATTGAGTACACTCACAAAAGGTACTGTCATCCCGGTCAAAAAACGTTGCATTACCTCTTGAGACAACAATTTTGGATCCTTTCCCCTCGCTATGCAATCGAGAGCGTAACTTCTCATTGCATTTTATGCTATCGATTAAATCCTAAACCTTTCGTACAAATCATGGGCAACTTGCCTGCTCAACGCATCTCTCAAGTAAAAGCATTTTCACATGTTGCCATAGATTATTGTGGTCCCTTTCCAATTACAATGGGAAAGTACCGAGGTGCAAAGGTATCCAAAGGTTATATTCTTGTCTTAGTCTGCTCCGCAACAAAGGCAGTTCACCTAGAACTTACCTCCGATATTTCCACCCCTACCTTTCTTGCGGCTTTTAAGAGATTTGTGGCAAGAAGAGGAAGAATCTCTGACATTTACTCAGATTGTGGTAGCGCGTTCTTGGGAGCTGATCGTTTACTCAAACAGTACTCCCAGGAAGCATGTCACAGTCTAAAAATTACCTGGCATTTTTCAAGTCCTGGTAGTCCGCACCTAAACGGACTAGCTGAGGCAGGAGTTAAATCCACCAAGGCAAATTTAAAACGTGTAATAGGTGAGCAACGGTTAACCTATGAAGAGTTTTTTACTTTTTTGTGTCAGGTCGAATCCATACTAAACAGCCGGCCTCTGTATGCCCAAAGTATGGATCCGAATGACTTTCTTCCACTGACCCCTGGTCATTTTCTTACCCTGGAACCGTTGAATTCCGTACCAGAACCCGAATTTTCGGATTCCAAGTTGAACACCCTGTCCCGCTGGCAGCTGGTGCAAAGGCTCCAGTCCGATTTTTGGAAACGCTGGAACTTGGAGTACCTAAACACCTTGCAACAGCGCTCTAAATGGACAGAGGCTTCTAACAATATTAAACTAAATACTTTAGTCGTGGTAAAGAATGAACAAAAACCGCCATTGCAATGGGCTGTTGGGCGAATTGTCGACGTACACCCTGGCTCAGACGGTCATATTCGTGTTGTGACCGTTAAAACAGCTACAGGAACATATCGTCGACCAGTAGTGAAACTATGTCCTTTGCCTATGCCCGACGCATAAGGCAAAATTTTCTTTTCTTTCTTAATTTTTTCTAAGTATTTTTTCATTTCTTTTAATTTTAATTTACATGCATTATCTAATGCATATTTGGGTTAATGTTAAATTGTATCGTTTAATTGCTAATAGGCGAATATTTTTTTTTCCTTTCCTTTTCTTAACTAAGTAAAAACACACGTGTTTTGGCGGCCGGAAAATGTTGGTGCAAGCAAGAAATTTCCTAATTTTCATTTTCTTTTCCTTTTCTGCGCGTTTAAAATAATTTAAATTTTCGCGCTCTAAAATATGCATATGGGGTTTCACGGCACCGGACACGTGGAAGAGAAGCAGCGCCGCGATGAGTGCGCAAAGAACCACCGTCACAACAAGACACGAGCAAAATCACGTTCCCGAAAAAAGTGAATTTGAGGTGAAAAAACTGGACGTTTAAACGTCGACTGGAGCTGCAAGAGAGTCCGAGGTAGGTGCCTTTTCATATAAAATTCCATATGTATCGTAACTTTCCATTTTCAATCGTCAATACCGACAGTTATTTTTAAATGTGCTTGTGAAGCCAATACCGGCGACCTATCGAAGGAAATTCCGTTATTTTTCAGCCCTTGCACGCACATAAGAATTGGTAAAATTAAGAACTACTGCTTCTTTTGACGAAAGTTATTAACTAATAATATCTTAAAATTGGACAGAAATATCAATAGGTGGCAAATTTTAGGTTATACGCTCTGTCTGATTGTTATGACGATATGATTAATAAAATATCGCCTCCAGTGAAAGTACTATATTAATATAAATCAGTCTATAACCTTCTTGTCCCTGCCTATTCCCTCTCTCCAACTCAGTCTGGATCTTCCTCTCTTGCTTCTTCCCTGTGCTGTCCAATTTAGTATTTTGTTTGGGATCCTATTTTCCGCCATTCTTTGTACGTCTCTATACCATCTAAGTTGCTTAATTTGTAGGTCCAACTTTTATTTATACTGTTCCGGGTAAAATACTTTGGGTTTCTGTGTTACTTGGGGTGTGCAATAAAGATGAACAGGAATGCGAACGCTGATTTTTTTGCTTAAGTCAGCTAAAATATAAGTACACTGTATAGTTGTCGCCCTTTCCAAAATGCTGTAGAATCAAAATCTAAAATGTAATAAAAATTCTACCCATTCTACCAAATTTTGTTGGAAGAAGTAGTTTTTATTATTACAAGCTTTTATTTAGCTTCAGATGTTCTGTCTAATTAACTATCTAACTAACTATCTATCAAATCTTGTGAAGCGTTTTTGACACACTTCCCATTATTCCATTTGGATGAAATTTGGTACACACATAGTGGTCCCATGACAATACAACATTAAGAAAAAAATATCTTCTCACCCCTACCCCCACCCCATTCCATAGAAAAATTTATTTTTGACACACATCCCGTTATCCGATTTGGATGAAATTTGGTATACATATAGTGATCCGATGACAATACAATATTTTTAAAAAATATCCTCCCACCCCTACCCCCACCCCCTTCCATAGAAAATGCGTTTCTGACACAATCCTACCCTTACCCTTACCCCCTTTCATAGAATAATGAGTTTTTGACACACTTCCCATTAGCCGATTTGGATGAAATTTGGTATTCACATAGTGGTCCGATGACAATACAACATTTAAAAAAAATATCCTTCCACCCCTACCCCCACCCCCTTCCATAGAAAATGCGTTTTTGACACCCTTCCCATTATCCGATTTGGATAAAATTTGGTATACATATAGTGGTCCGATGACAAAACAACATTGAAAAATAAATCCTACCACTCCTACCCCCACCCCCATCTATAGAAAAATGCGTTTTTGACATACTTCCCATCATCCGATTTGGATGAAATTTGATATACATGTAGTGGTCCGATGACAATACAACAATAATGAAAAAATGTCCTTCCACCCTACCCCCCACCCCCTTCCATAAAAAATGCGTTTTTGACACACTTTACTTCAAATGACTTTTATAAAATTTGGTATATGCATAAAAGTCCGATGGCACTACAGCCCAAATAAAAAATATATTTCTACCTCTACCCCCACCCTCTCCTTCCCCCAATAGAAAAATGAGTTTCCAAACAACTCACGATCAGCGATTTCATTATAATCTAGAATAAACTCCTCTGTTCTGTTATTGAACAAATATTTTCATTTAATAGAGTAGATAGCTGAGACTAAAAAGTAGAAAATAAATTGGTAAAAAATTTTTCTTAAGTCACAAGCTTTTATAAAATGCACTAAAAATTTAAAAATAATTTTCTAACATTCTAATATTATTATAATAATAAAAGCGATGGCCGAAAATCAAAGCATAAGTTAATCTAAATTTGTGATCTAAACACTTAAAGAATATTCAACATAGCAGGTCATCAAAGATATGTTTGATGTGCCGCAATGTTATGCCATTGCCATACCTATGTCAGAGAAATACAGGAGTATCTTACAGGGGTATCTTAGGTCGGGTTGGGTGGGTTTGATACCTCTGCATTTTTCTGCTAGATTGATTTTTGCAAATAGTGATATTTAATTGATACGGATATCTTATCGTGCTAACATCGTCAAAATTTCCATCAGTCGGCCATCGCTTTTATTATTATGATAATATTAGAATGTTATTTTTTAATTTTTAGTGCATTTTATAAAAGCTTGTGACTTAAAAAAATTTTTTTACCAATTTATTTAGCCATAATGTTGGGGACGGATGTGGGTATATAGAATATGCCTAAAATTTATTGCAAGAAAAATTATGCCAATGAACAAAAAATATTTTCTCAAAAAAAAACGTGAAAAATTCAAAATTTTAAAGGCGTTTGATGAGGTATTAAGCCCGGTTTTAGTAATAAACTTATCTTCGCAACAAAGTTTTATGGGGTAAGTTTGCCAAAGTCCAAAATATACAACATAACTTTAACCGGTTGTTCCTGTTCGACAACTTGCCATTTTGTGGGTTTTTTAGAAGAAAGCTAAACAACATTTGCCCTGATGCTTTCATAGTCTACCACTTTTAACTGACCCAATGTTTTAAATATATTTTAGGAATATTGGGACAAGATACAGGTAAAGCTATATTGCTAGCTATATTTGTTGCACCAATGTTGGGGCCGCTGCGGAGCAATGACATATGTTACGTGATCGTTTAAGCCACTCTATGATAACCTTTCCCATCCTTTTTTCTTGTAATTAACTTGTTCAAATATATATTTTTTTTGTTTCAGAAACACTGGCAGTCCAAAGATTTGAACAGCAACCTTCATATACAGAAGTCAATCCTGGACAAGATGCTTTGTTAATTTGCAAAGTTTTCAATAAACGAGGCTCATGTTCATGGCAAAAAGACAACAAGGTAAGAAGCATATTGTTTTTTAGGTAAATTTTCCCATTGCAGTTTTAGTAGATTATTTAGTCGGCCTTTAAGGCGATAACACTCAAGGTTTTATACTTTTATACAGGTTACTTACAGAATTGAACCTGACTGGCCAACTGTAATCAGATTAAAAAATCTACGTCACCGCGTTGCCCTTAACCATTTGTTTTAGGGAAACCCGATGACGAAGATACAGTTGTTCAGTTAAGTGGCCAAATTTTGTAGGCAACCTGTGTCAAAATATAAAGACCTTGGATTACACTGACCTTTTCTGTCTGAGTTTGCCTGAGCCGATGCCGATGCAATCTAAGCGAAATGTCCTTTTTCATGCCATTAGTAAAATTTTCGTTTCTTTCTGAGAAAACTAGTGCAATTTTTTATACTCTTCTGTGAAACTGATATGCCTAGTACCAAATCTTATATGAGGTTTCATTAGCGGATTCGTATAGCAACAATTATTTGGAACACAAGACTCCCTGCCACAAAAAAACCGTTTGAAAACTGACGAGATCTGATAAGGAT
This sequence comes from Aspidapion aeneum, assembly GCA_963576565.1. NCBI lineage: Eukaryota > Metazoa > Arthropoda > Insecta > Coleoptera > Brentidae > Aspidapion > Aspidapion aeneum. Next base: position 115,269,360 of record OY755043.1, read on the forward strand.
TTATATATCTTAATTCTGGCTATTGAAAACTCAAAAGAATTCAAGAGATCTTAAGTGGATAAAATTTTTAGCGCGAAGAAACTGTACAAGACTTTATTTGTTTACATGAAGCATACATTTTAGGCAGATTGTGGTAGGTTTGATCAGCAGGATTTGAATAAGATTTTACGAGACTGTACAAGAATTGAACAGAGATTTTACTTTAAAAGATTCTATCAGATTTTACCAAAAAAAAAGCATAAGTTTTGCCGAGATATGATAAGATTTTATGATTATTCAAGCAGTTAAATGTTGACCAGTTTTAAAAAGCTTTTTCAATTGATTTAGTGGGGTTTGTCCTTTACTTCACACTTTACATTTCCATTTTGATCAATGAAAGATCTCTGGATTTTCAGTAATGAATTATTCAAAATTTAATTTTAACTTGACCGGTTGTGAACAAGTTAATTTTCTTTTTTATACACAAATTTTTCATCTAGAAAGACTGCAGAATATACTTTTTCCTATTTTATTGCTTTTTTTATTATACTAATAATTCTGTGAACTTAGTCTATTGTGGAATGCTTACAGAAGATACTGAACATTTTACTGCCACATGACTAGATTATTGACAAATCAGGCAAACAAGAAAAAATCAGAAGAAATAAAGAAACTGATAGAAAAAAGGAGGAACCTGAAAAAAGAATGAAAGAAACATCGATAGAATAAACGGAAGTAAATAAAGCTATAAGAAAAATTAAAAGAAAATAAGAAAGAGCCAAGAAATAAAAGAGTTATAATAGAAAATAACAGAAATATGAAATGTCTAAGGCTGACTCTAGGTAAATAAGAAATAATTAAAATAAAGGATATGAACGGCATATAGACTAAGGTTAATGAGGATATTATAAATATAACACACCTATTCTGTACAGAACTATACCAAACAAAAATCAAAATAAATAAGAACTGAACCAAACAAAAATAAAGAACATAAACTCTGAGCTACATCCTAAAATAAGCAAAGCGGATGTGAAAAGAGCATTAAATAAAAATGAAAAAGACGGAGTAACGACAGAAATGCTCAAATACGGTGGTAAGGCTTTAGTTAGTCCCTACATATTCTTTTGAATAAAATAAATACTAAAAAAAAATAATCCCAAACAACTGGAAAGAATCAATAACCATTATTCTACACAAGAAAGGCTATAGAGCAGACCTAAAAAACTATCGACCTTTAACACTGCTCGATGTTTTTATAAGCTTTTCACGAAAATATTAACAGATATACTAACTACAAAATTTGACAAACATCAATTAAAAGAACAAGCAGTCTTCAGAAAATGTTTCAGTAGAGTTGACCACCTATTAAACATGAAAATCCTAATAGAATGAGGCAACGAATACAACATTCCACTATATATTGCGTTTATAGACTTTGAAAAAGCTTTCGATAGCATTGAGCACTGGGCAGTAAAAGCATCTTTAATTTATCGCCAAACCAATCCGTAGAAGAAGAGGTGACAGACAGGGTGACACAATAATCCCTAAACTATTTAACCAGGCCCTAGAAGTTCTTTTTAAAAACTTAGATTGGGAAGGAATAGGCATCACAGTAAACGGACAATACTTAAACCACCTAAAATATGCTGCTCATATTGCCTTAATAACAGATACGAAAGAGGAACTGATAAAAATGCCGGAGGAATTGGATACATCAGCTAAAAATATAGGCTTAAATATGAACTACACTAAACTAAAGCCATAACAAACACAGATGAAGATATCACGATCAGAATAAACCAAAAGAAAATAGAACAAGTAGAGGAATATATATATACCTCGGACAAATTATTTAACTAAAAAAGGAAAACCCAACGACTGAAATCAAGAGACGAGTAAAATTGGCCTGAGCAGTATTCGGTAAATTAAGCTGCATATTAAAAAATAAAAGATATCCTCAGTACCTCAAGACGAAAGTGTATAACCAATGTATCCTTCCTGTACTTACATTTGCAAAACAAAAGCCCAAAGATCAATGAAAATAACAAATGTTACATGTAAAGCTAACAGATAGAAAAAGGAATGAATGAATATAAAAGTAAGAGATCTTAGAGGTCAACTAGCAAAATTAAAATGGAAATTTGCCGGTCATAATATCAGACAGAAAGACGATGGATGGAACAAGTGTATTGTAACTTGTAGACCTTGGGAAAATAAAAGAATTAGGGGAAGACCCCAAATGAGATGAGCGGACGATTTGAAGAAACATGCAGGAGCTAGATGGATGAACAAAGCGACAGACCGAGAAGAATGGAAGATATCGGGGGAGGCCTATGTCCAAAAATGGATCGAAGAAGGCTAGATAGATAGATAAAAGCAAACAAAACCTGATTGGTGTATTCACTTCAAAGAAAACCCTTAAAATTTTTGCCACAGTTGGCATTACAACTAATGTATTGCCTTACCCCCTTTCAGTTAATGCGTCTCCTCCAGAAATAAAGCCCTATTAAGATAAAATAACATGCGATGACCACCAGCGCACACAAATTGCGGAAATTAAAAATACCGTCAACCACAAGCACCCCAAATTAGCCAGGTATAAAAGAAAACCCACGAACACAGGTAGGGGAAATATTGTATTTAATAAAACCTAATGACCCTGTGGCCGAGTAACCATTAAGGAGGATAAATGAAAAATAATCGCCGCCATTTTATAAAGATAAACGTGCGACTTGGTTTAATTAATAATACTTAACCCTGGCAGCTTTTTAAATTCAACACCCGAGCGACTCGCGTAGTTTCTCCGCTGACTAATTATGTAAATTAATTTTTTACATTTTTTGCATGGATTTAACCAATTTGTGTTTTACAACTTAACATACAAGGTTTCCCGGCTTCCTTATAGCTCGATTTTAATAAGTAAACATTAACGGAGTACGAAGAGGAATATTAATAAAGAGTTAGAAGCAAGAAGATAAGTTTTCATTCCTCTCTTGTTTGTTGATTTTTTGTAATATTGACTACAGAATATGAAAACATATAGTTTTTTACGTAAAAGGGGTACCTACTCTTGTGTCATGCTAAAAAGCACCGTTTTTTAGAAAAACGTGTTGGAAAATTTTATCACAAATTTGTTTTTTCCTTTTAATGCATAAACTGGAAATGCAAATAATGATTAGCCCTTGGAAGACAATATGATACCTTTTATAGTCAATGCTTATGAATTCCTATTAACTTAGTTTCTCCAGAATAGTTAAAGATAGCTCGAAACGTCGAAAATGCAATCGAAAAAAAACCGAACCGCCAAGAGAGTCAAATCAGTCAGGACTATCAAAACGGACGGGCCACGATAAACAACTTTGTTGACGTCATAGCGAAAGCTGAATTTCTTTTTGAATTTCTTTCTACTATATTCTTGTAAAATATTTTTTTTTAGATGTATAGTAATTCTTAATTTTTCAGAGCGGCTTCATTAGCTCACACAAAAATTAAATTTAAAGCAGAAGCGAATGTGTTCGTTTTTGTCTGGAAAGTAATCGGCTCACCTACACATATTTGTTTTTAATCGGAAACCTTCAAAATTTATTTAGATGCATTATGGTACTCTCCTAGATGGAGCATTTTTTACTAGAAGTGCAGTGAGTTGGGGTCCTTGTGCAGTGAGTTGGGGTCCTTTGTTCTACACTGAATTCTTAACAGCGAAATAAAACTACGTTTTTAGCAAAAATGCAGTCTTTCCCTTGACGCGTTTTTGTTTTTGTGACCATAATCATATGGCTCTATAATAAAAAACAAATTGGTGAGGCCCAGTGGCGGCGCGTGGTAAAAAGCTTTGGGGGTGCACACCAAAAAAAAAAAAAATTATTGCGGCGCAGGCATTAATTTTTTTTGAGTGCCACGCTAACTTTTTGGGCCATCGAGTGGGTAATAATTATTTAGAGCAAATAATTAAAAAATGAGATATTTAGTTCGATATTAGTTACCTACCTATTATTATTGTAATTATAAATAAATAATAAATGTATCATACCTAGTTAACATATATTTTCTCTTCTAACGGCAAAGATGAAAATTTAATTGCCTTTAAATATTGCACGCTAATGCTATCAGAATTAGAAACTTCCGCCATTGTATGTAAATACCAAATCGTCGAAATCAAAACAAACCGCCAGCGCCTGACCGATAATAGGAAGTTTTCTAAGCGCGCACTACTGAAAAGTGCGCGTAAACTGCTCTAAAATGCAACGCGAACCGTGGACGTGGGAGGCATCACGGGGGTGCGGGCGGTATCGAGGCTAGCTTTGTATAAGCGTGGTGCCGAAGGAAGGTTCAGATTGTATGTACTGTAAAATTCTATTGGGACATGTCGTCCTCTCTTTCTATATTTCGTAATTAGCATGCGACATAACATCCACGGTGCATAGAATGTGGTTCCAGTAAATTACCGTAAAGAATTAGATTCGAGCTTGGTTTGAACACGAATACAAACACATACATACCGGGTATTAATTTCTAGATAATATTCCAGTCTTTAGTGAATTGCTTTTGGGGTAATTATTAATTAAATTGAGGAATGATCAAAGTTTAATATGTGCACTTATGGAGAAACCGCCACTGATGAGGCCTCAGAAACAATCAAATTCAATAAAAATCAAAGTGTCAAAAAAGTCCTTCTTGCAAACGCCACATCACCTTAACTCAAACTACATCCAATTTACTAAAACGAAAAATTAAATATTTTAAAATTTGCCTTTTTTTCCCTGAGTAATTCCAACCTTCAGCTGATTTTTGAGCAGAGAAATATAAATAGTTAGTTGTTGACGGATTCTCATCTTATAAGTAAAAAGTTTTCTTCATTTTATTTTTGGAGGTTCATCACAAAAATAATATTTAAATGAGGGAAAAAGCCACAGAAAGGATAATTAATATTGCATCCACATCCTGGAGAGGGACGGCGTTATTTAAAAGAGAACTTATTTATGATTTTGGCAGCTTCAATAAAATAACTTGGAGATTTATCATTTAAACTTTGAAACTCAATGGAATTCTTCATTTCGTTTTAATTTTTTCAAAAAACACGCGCTACTAGATTTCTAAAACTGCATATTGATGTGACGCTCCGTACAAAAGTTAGCATTTTTAAAACTTTTTAACTGTCAAAAAACTGTCATTAGCATTGATGAATTTTGACTAAAATCAGCTCGTTAAAGTATCGCGTACTATTTTACCTGAAAATTTTATGTAAATCGGTTAAGCTGTTTAGGAACTATCGCGTTACGTACAGATATACATACACACACACACAGAGACAGAATATTGCTAGGATAGGTCAAAATACACCCAAATTACTCATTTTCGGAGTTATCTTTTAAAAAAAATTGTCGAAAATAATACTTTCTCTAGCCATTGCCGCGCAGGCTAGGAAGGTAATAATTTAAGTGTTTCAGAATCTTTAGCCCCTCTTTTTTGCCAGTACGGGATTCGCCACTGATCATACTTGGCAACACGTGACCATACGTCCGACTATCTTTTTTAATTAAGTCATGGGAGTCCCAATTAGGTATACTTATTCTTTCAAGACGACTTGGTTTCCGCTCATTAATTAAATACAAATTCAAGATATTCCTGTTTTTTGTTTCTTAATCAACTACCCTTTCAACGACTAACGAGACAGACTACTCCAAATTAAAGCAAGATTATATTACGCGCTTACAAGGCCCTGATTAAGAGCTGAATGAAGGGCGAACGATTGCGCTATAAAACTAAGGAAGTTTAATGTTTCTACGGGAACTGAAACAGAAACTTTACGGTCCTGAACAAAAAAATTCGAATTTGACTTAAAAAGCAAAACTAAATTATTTATTGTTTCATGTTTTATTTAGGAGACGTTTCGAGTCTAAAGAGACTCATCATCAGCTAACAAGGTAAACAAAGATAAATAATTATATTTAAAGCAATTTTAGTTACTTATTTTCAAATACGTCGAAGGATAAATATGGGGCATACCCATGCATTCTCACATACGATACTTTAAGCCAGGACCCTTATTTAATTCTTAATGTTCCTTTTTCGAGTAGACAGGATTTCGGTTACTGCGTATGCGTTAGTTTTGATGGTTTTGAAACATACTCCGATACCACGGTGGATAGAGTAGACCAGTGTTCGGATCTTATATATATATATATGTCGAATTTTAACGTCACTGGTGGTCCAGCTGATTTTTGTAAAGAAAAGTTAGATATGATATGAACAACTAATATTTTTTGAAGTTTTTGAAAACTAAGGCAATTTTCCTTATATTTTTTAGTATATTCTTATAAAATAATATTTTGCAGACATACCAGTCGTTATTTTGGATAGCCCGCTCATTTCTCTTTACACAACAATTAAAATTCGAATAAAATAATGTGTTCGTTTCAGTTACAAAAATTATCCGCTGACCCACATCTTTGTTTACTTCCCAAGTGCTCGGTTCACCTTTGCTACGAAACGATCACATTTAGTTTGACTTGTAGGTTAAGTTTTGTGTAATAAAAAATAAAGCAGGCTTAAAAAAATAACGACAATACGTCTAGAAAATTACATTTTATAAGGATGTACTAGAAAACCATCCACCGTGCTGCGATACTACGTTATTTGACAATTGTCAAAAGTTTAGGGTTATGTCAATTATTTTTTTCTAAAAACTAGTTGATTGGGTGAAAATGTATCAAATTATGGATTAAAATTGTAATTTTTCTAAAACTATTGGTGCAGATTTATTGTAGACACCATGAAGTGTGTTTAATGGCATTTATAAACCACACTTAAATTTATTAACAAATTATGAAGTAAAATACAAGTAGTTACCCATGAAATGTCACTTCCTTACTTCTCCCGGACATTTTTCCACAAACCGCACATGTTTTACATGAATTATTTCCCATTTTTTACAGGAAAAAACATAATTTTACAAGAAAAACGCAAAACACCGCAAAACTTAAATAAGCAACAAAGATGGCCTCTACCCACACGGCAGCTGTTTGTCTACATGGCAAGACACACGCCTGCGCACTTGAAAATTCGCGTCTGCGAATTTAAATTTGCCATTGTTTACAAAGCGAGCTATGAGGGCTTCACTTTTCGATTCATTGAACATGTATTTATGCTATAACGTATTTGCTTATTTCAAAACTTATATGAAGTTACTTGACATTAACTAAAATTGGTTATAACTTTGTTCGAAAACACGTTTGTAGAAAACCATTTTCTTGAAAGCAATAGTTCGAAAACATTTTCTTCGAATGGAAATTTGTTCGAAAACAGTTTCTTCAAACGGAAATTTGTTCGAAAACAGTTTCTTCGAACGGAAATTTGTTCAAAAACAGTTTCTTCGAACGGAAATTGGTTCGAAAACATTTTCTTCGAATGGAAATTTGTTCGAAAACTTTTTGTTCGAAAGGACATTTGTTCGAAAAAAATTTATTCAAACGGAAATTTGTTCGAAAAAAAATTATTCAAACGGAAATTTCTTCGAACGGAAATTCGTTCAAAAACATTTTGTTCAATAAAAACAGCAACTGTTTGACTTGCTCTTTCTAACATATTTTTTTCAAAAAAAAAACTTTTCTGACTTCTTTCGCGGGATCCTAGAGGGTGTGAAACCAAACCGAACCGAACCGGCATCCTAGAGGTTGTGAAACCAAACCGAACTAAACCGATACTTCGATTCGGTTCAGTTCGGTTCGGTTCAGTTTTGTTTCCCAACCGCTAGGATTCTGCGAAAGAAGACAGGAATTTTTTTTTTTAAATATGTTAGAAAGAGACCCCTTAGTCAAACAGTTTTAATGAACAAATAGTTTTCGAACGAATTTCCGTTCGAACAAAACGACTTTCGAAGAAAATGTTTGGGAACAATTTACCGTTCGAACAAAAAAATTCGAAAAAATTTTTTCGAAGAAATTTCCGCGACCCACTAAAATTTGGGTTTAAACTGTGGAATTATAAAATGTTTTTATTTTTTATAATATTGACATGGTTCCAATCAAATACGTTAGAGTTCTTAATAAAAACTGGTTCAAAAAATTGAAAAGTGAAGCAATCAAAACTTGCTTTGGAACCAATGGCAAATTTAAATTTGCAGACGCAAATTTTAAAGTGCGCATGCGTGTGTTTTCTCATGTAGACCCACAGCTGCTATATGAGTGAACGCCATACTTGTTGTTTGTTTATATTTTGCGGTGTTTTGCGTTTGTTGTTTAAAATTATGATTTTTTTCTGTGTAATAATTCTAATATAAGTGTTTTATCTTGATAAACAGTATTGTTTAAAAAATACGAATTTTCATAATTTTGCATTTTGGTCTTATGAGTTTCCCTATACTAAAAATCGCTAAATGACGTTTTTGCGAATCTTAACTCAATGTTTGATTTTTTGGCATCTTTATGGTCCCACCATACCACAGCTCGGAGCTTTTCTTGATAAACTGCATATTTTGAAAAATATGAATTTAAAGTTTTGCCATTTTGGTCTTATGGGTTTCCATATACTAAAAATCAAGTGACGTTCTTTCGAATCTCAACTTAATCTGTGGTTTTTTTTGTATCTGTATGACCCCACCATACTGCAACTCTGTGTTTTTCTTGATAAACTGCATAATTTGCAAAATATGAATTTTCAAAGTTTTGCCATTTAGGTCTTATGGCTTTCCCTATACTAAAAATCGCTCAATGACGTTTTTTCGAATCTCAACTCAATCTGTGGCTTTTTCGTATCTGTATGACCCCACCATACTGTAACTCTGTGCTTTTCTTGATAAACTGTATAGTTTAAAAAATATGAATTTTCAATATTTTACCATTTTGGTCTTATGTGTTTCCCTATACTAAAAATCGCTAAATGACGCTTTTTCGAATCTCAACTTAATGTTTGATTTTTTTGGCATCTTTATGGTCCCACCATACCGCAACTCGGTGCTTTTCTTGATAAACTGCATAATTTGCAATATATGTATAAATTTTCAAAGTTTTGCAATTTTGGTCTTATTGGTTTTGCTATACTAAAAATTGCTAATTAACGTTTTTTCGAATTTCAACTCAATCCATGGTTTTTTTATATCTGTATTATAACCCCACAACACTGCAACTCGGTGCTTTTCTTGACAAGGATCTGGGCCAAAATCTAGGGGGAGGGGGTAAAAGTCGACAAAAAAATTATTCGGGTATTTACTTTTTGTCTAGGGGGGAGGGGGTAATTATCCGGTTGGTCCGTTATTTATTAACAAAAGTGCATATATTTTTTTCTAGGGAGGGTAATTACTACATTAACCCCCCTGAAATCTGCGCTTGTGTAATACCTAAGTTTCGCTTGTATGTCAGTGTTCCATTTTTTAAATATAGACGTGAATCGGAGATAATTAACGAAGTATTTTCATCATATCTTCTTCGTCTTATTAGAGATCTCGTTAATTTACTTAAAATATGCAGCATCACACATATCGTAGCTAAATGTACGTGTGCACGAGGGAAGGATAATCCTACTTACTTTCAAAGAGATTTTGATTAAAATTGAGAATCTAAGACAGTTTGAACCAGGGCTATCAAAACGGACGGGCCACGATCCTCCACTTTGTTGACGTCATATCCGGGGCTGATATTTTTTTGATGGTCACGTCACGACACAGCTGATAATATTGAAATTGGAATGACGGTTCATGAATATTTGATTTTTTTAAAAATCAAGCCAGTTTTCAGATTGTTTTTATTATATTCTTGCAGAACAATTTTTTTTAAATGTATGGTAATCCTTAATATTTCAGAGCCGCTTCATTAGCTCACACTAAAATTAAATTTAAAACAGAAGCAAATGTGACAAACACAGATGACAAAGTCAAATACATGTCAAATATAACAGTTGGCATGCGGTACATGGCGGGTAATTTGAATTCAAAATAAGGAATGCTAAATTTTGAAGATTTTAACCTTTTAATCGTCTTGCATCGTCACAAAAGTTTGGTGGAATATGAGTATGGTGTCTGAGAATATCTCATTGAAATTTCGCAGAAATTTGTAGTGCGATTTTGAAAATATCATAAAAAAACTTCTGACCTCCCATAAGACCCAATGTAAAAGTCAGCCCCCAAAGAACAGCTGATTTTTTCAGGGTCGTGGCCTGTATTTTTTGTCGGCCTTGTTTGAACATCAACTGAAAAAATCAGCTGTTTTCGGGGGGCTGACTTTTACATTGGGTCTTATGGGAGGTCAGAAGTTTTTTTATGAAATTTTCAAAATGACAATACAGATTTCCGCGAAGTTTCAGTGAAATATTCTCAGACACCATTCCGATATTCCACAAACTTTTGTAAGGATGCAAGATGATTAAAAAGCTAAAATCTTCAAGATTTAGCATTTCTAATTTTGAATTCAAGTGTACCGCATGCCACATGTTATTTTTAATTTGTTTTTGACTTTCTCAACTGTGTTTGTCAAGGCATTTGTATATTTGTTTGTATTGCTCGAAGAGACTTGCTCGAAGAGACCCAAGGGCCTTATCTAATGCATCTTCACTTTACATTTTTGAAGATCACTTTGATGTGAGTATAACTAAATTATTTCTATTAATTTTTCTCACGTTGTCTATAATATATATAACTATTTCGTAAATGACGATGAAATTTTTGAGATTATGTTTATTACAAAGGGTGAATAACTATAATAGGAGAAATTTTTAGACGGTTATTCCGGAATATTCCGCCAATATCTGTCACATACAGGGACTCTAGTGCTAGGCAGTTATTAGGCAGGACTAGAGTCCCTGAATGTTGACATATTTGGATAAATACGTCAACATACAGGGACTCTAGGCAGGACTAGGAAGTACCTCTTAACGCAGGATTAGGCAGTGCACATGCAGGATCAATGTAGAACTGAGCAGTGCATATGCAAGACTAAGCAGTGCATATTTGTTATGAAGGGTCATAAGAATCCTTTGAAACAAAATGTATTTAGAAAATGTTGTTTTAAAAAAGCAATTTTTGGTTGTTTCTTAATGCTTAAAATAATAATGATTGATTATTTAATTGAATCTATTGTAAGTGGCATATTAAACAAAAAAGCAAAAAATATAACCTAACCTCAAAATCTAAATGAGTAAAAGTAGGGGAAGAATGTCGTAAAAAAACTTTCAGTTATATACAAAACAACTCATCGAATACTTACATCAACATTTTAACGTTTCTTAATTTCGCAGTACAAAAATCACTGTTGTTGAAGCTATCGGCTTTGGAGAATCCGTTTTCCATTGAAAATGTTTTTTGTAAGCAAAACACAAAATAAAATCTAGTTTAGGACGATAATTCGCACTTTAACCCAAAGTAAACATTACCATCCATAAGAAAATAACACAGAAAATAGGTTCATTCGAGGCGTTTACTATTTTGTGACGTCACTCGCAGCTGATTGGTAGACCGCCTGTTTTGAATTATGTGGCTAATTGTTTGAATTCAATGAATTTATTTAATTAAAACTAACCAAAATTAAACAAAAAAGTTTGTTTTTAGCATTCCCAAGACCTAAAGAGATATCTAAAAATAAATATATATTTATTTTTTACTACTGTCAAACACCCTATTAGCTGTGTCGTGACATGACCATCAAAAAAAAGATCACCCCCGATGGAACGTCAACAAACTGAAGGATCGTGGCCCGTCCGTTTTGATAAAGTCCATATCATTATTTTTGGGATAACTTTTGATGATTTTTTTTCGATGTCCTATGCTATTTGTTATGGTAACAGCTGATTACTATCAAAAAGTTATCCCAAATATTATGGAATGAACTATAGCTCCGCATCAACACATTATATAAAGGGTGTGCTAGCATAGACTCTACTCACACTTTTATTTATTTTTACTAGAGATTGATATTTTCTTGTCTAATTCATTGGCGTTTTACCGAAATCAATTTAAATTGTCAGCGGTAAGTGACATCAATCACCATGCAACATATAAACAAACATGTATGTCCATCACTTCCGGTAGAGTCCCGTATGTTGACATATTTGGATATATTATATCAAGGCCAACAAAAAGATACAGGCCACGACCCTGAAAAAATCAGCTGTTCTCCGGGGGCTGACTTTTACATTGGGTCTTATGGGAGGTCAGACGTTTTTTTATGATATTTTCGAAACGGCACTACAGATTTCCGCGAAATTTCACTGAAATATTCTCAGACATCATCCTCATATTCCACCAAACTTTTGTAAGGATTCAAGATGATTAAAAGGTTAAAATCTTCAAGATTTAGCATTCCTTATTTTGAATTCAAATTACCCGCCATGGACCGCATGCCAACTGTTATATTTGACATGTATTTGACTTTGTCATCTGTGTTTGTCAAATTTGCTTCTGTTTTAAATTTAATTTTAGTGTGAGCTAATGAAGCACCTCTGAAAAATTAAGGATTACCATACATTTAAAAAAAATTGTTCTGCAAGAATATACTAAAAACAATCTCAAAACCGGCTTTATTTTTTTAAAAATTAAATATTCATGAACCGTCATTCTAACTTCAATATTTTAAAGACAATCAGCTGTGTCGTGACGTGACCATCAAAAAAAAAAATCAGCCCCGGATGTGACGTCAACAAAGTGGAGGATCGTGGCCCGTCCGTTTTGATAGCCCTGATTATATATCCAAATATGTCAACATACAGGGACTCTAACTCCCGGTAGGTATATGTTGAGTCACCTATTTTACACTTTGTTAACGTTATTGTTATTACGGCGCCCTGTACTTACGGTGGCCGTTATTTTTTAAGGTTAGTTTTGTATCGTTTGTAAAAATCCATAAATCTAATAAAAATAAATAAACAAATATAATAAATAAAAAGTTGAAGGAGTGTGAAACTACTAAATTAAGGTTTGTGTTTTGCTTATCTTTAGTGTTCCAAAATCAACCTATTTTTTCGTGAATGTAACAGGCTTTCAAATTTTCTGTTATTTTAACTGACCCAAAATGTCCCTTAACTTTAGTTTACAGATATATAGGTTTGATTTAAGTCCTTTATATGAAATCAGTATATTTTATTGGTTATCCATGAATTTAAAGACTCCTTTCCTAATTCTTTCGTTTTTATATGTTTTTCTGTTTAAAATATTTTCGCTTTAATAAGCAGAATTTAGTAGATTTTTGCCAGTCATGTTTAACGGTCAACCATAAAAGCTTTTCATCAAAAATTGTTGGCCTCACATTAGTTTTTGGGTATTTTTTTATGTTCATTGTAAGACATCAAAGAAAATACTTGCCACCTTTTTACAGTCAATTTCAGGGGGAAAATTCGTGGTTTCTCATGCGTTAAATGGGGTCTAATAGGGGTCCAACATATCGCTGTTTAAATCTTAAAAATTTACTACTTATCCCCGCTTTTCGGGATGACCCAGTTTTATCCAAACTGACACGAGATATATGTTTGTACTTCATGATCATTTGTTTTAAAGTGTTTACGAAATCTCCTTCTAATCTTCTTGAACCGGGTCCCATCTTATTCGCGCCTGCTCTCTTGATTGCTTTGCACATGATGCTGGGGCAGCACATGGTTATATGGTATCGGATAAATGAGTGGATGCCCTAAGCGACAGGATTCTTTCCGGATGTTAGAAAATGGTAGCAAACCACTGACTCCCTCGATGAGAGGACGTGAACTGTTTGAAACAACAGCGGCGGTCTTACAAGTTATTCTGGTTTCGAGTAGGTCAATCAAATAAACAAAATCTCTGATTTTAATAAAAAAGATGTCATTAACAACCAATTTTCTTTGAGTGAAAAGACGTACGCATCTTGCGTAAAATTAAAAAAAACCCACATACTAGTAAAAACTACTGCAGTGTCCATGCAAATCCTAGCCATATTCAAAATAATATGAGTTTACAGATTTCACTGCCTAAAAAATACAACGCTCGGTTTTAAGTGACCAATAGGAAACGTCCCAAAAGATGTCTAAATTCAGTGTTGTCAATCAACTGGCATCAGTGATGCCAACCAAACGAGTTCCAAACTTTCCCAAATTCAGCTGGGGAATACTGGCTCTCTATAGGTTTTATGCCCCGTCCTGGTGCAGTCAAAACAAATTCTCCAGTGCTCCGTCAATAATCTACAGTTCACTAGTGTAATATACACTATGCAAAAATAAATGCAACAGTTTTCTCAGAAGAATGGAAAACTGCACTAGTGTAAAACCAGTGCCGAACCTTTTTCAAAATAATTTACCTAAAGATAACCTAAATAAACCACTTTTAAAACTTGAACTTGAACATGAAATAAAGAACTTTTACATGGGTTTTTAAATATCTTTCTAAATGAAAAATCGACATCCAGGGCCACTCCGAATAAAAGTTGTATTTTTAAATTCAACCTTAAGGTGTTTGGTTTAGGTTGTAAAATTTTTATCGTTCTATTTAAGATATACCTTCTTTATATGAATACATAAAATTTTATTAGTAATCAATGCATTTAAAGACCCTGTTCCTAATGCCTTTTTTTTATCTGTCTTTTCGCTTGAAGAAGTCGGATCTAATGGAGTATGTTTTACAGTCAACCACAAAAGTTTTGCATTGGAAAACTGTTGGCCTTGTATTGGTTTTTTTGTACTTTTTATGTTCATTTTAAGATAAAAGCAAAAACTTACCACCTTTTTACAGGCAATTTCAGCGGGGAAATTCGTGGTTTCTCATCCGTTAAATGGTCTCTGGCTTAAATCAAACATGAGCAAAACTAATAGGAGTCCAACATATCGCCGACTAGATTTTAAAAATTTACTACTTTTCGGGCAGACCCAGTTTTATCCAAAAAGTTTTTACGAAATCTTCTTTAACCGGATTCCGTCTTTTTCGCGCCTGCCCTGTTGCTTGCTTAGCACATGATGCTGGGATAACACATGGTTACATGTTTTCGGATCAATGACTAGATGCCTTAAGCGTAGAACCATTCAAAAACGGTTAACTGTGCTATGCTAGATTTCTATGACCGTCACATCCCAGTCAATGTTGAAATGTACAGCGACAGGATTCTTTCCCGATGTTAGAAAATGGTAGCTCCCTCCCTCCCTCGATGAGAGGACGTGAACTGTTTGAAACAACAAAGGCGGTCTTACAAGTTCTTCTGTCTTCCAGTAGGTCACTCAAATAAACAAAATCTCTGGTTTTACTAAAAAACGATGTCATTTATAACCAATTTTCTTTGAGAAAAAAGAGGTACGCATCTACTAGTAAAAACCGCTGCAGTGTCCGTGCAAATCCTAGCTCAATTCAAAATAATATGCGTTTACAGATTTCATTGGGTAAAAATTCAACGCTCGGTTTTAAGTGACCAATAGGAAACGTCCCAAAAGATGTCTGAAATCAGTGTTGTCAATCAACTGACATCAGTAATGCCAACCAAACGAGTTCCAAACTTTCCCAAATTCAGCTAGGGAATACTGGCTCTCTATAAATTTTATGTCCTGTCCTGGTGCAGTCGAAACAATTTCTCGAGTGCTCCGTGAATAAAATACGACAGTGCACTAGTGTAACATAAGCTCAAAGAGCCCGCGCCAAAAAAATATGCACTGAGCTCAACCCTGGGTTTGTCCGTTGTTCAAAAGTACACAAAGATAAATGCACCAGTTTTCCCAGAAGAATGCAAAACTGCACTAGTGTAACACCAGTGTAGCAAGTTTTCCAAAATATTTCACCTAAAGATAACCTAAATAAACAAGATACACATGGGTTTTAAAATATCTTATTAAATGAAAAATGGAGATCCAGGGCCACTCGAAATAAAAGTTGTATTTTTAAATTCAACTTTAAGGTGTTTCATAAGCACGAAACAGTTAACTTTCAACACAAAACCATCTAATTAACTTCGCAAGGGTGTCACATTGACCAAGCAGTGTTCTGAGGAGTCCCATAAGGACGAAACAGTTAATTGTCAACACTTATTAGGAGTCCATTAGATCTTGGACCTTCGTGAGGTTATGCTTTCAAGCTGCATACGGAAAAATATGAGAGAAACAAAAACTCCTTTTTACCCGATTAGCCACGAAACTTGTTTGATGTTTGGTTTAGGTTGTAAAATTTTTGATTGTTCTATTTAAGATATACGAATACATAAATTTTTTATTAGTAATCAATGCATTTAAAGAGCCTGTTCCTAATGCCCTTTTTTTTATCTGCCTTTTCGCTTGAAGAAGTCGGATCTAATGGAGTATGTTTTACAGTCAACCACAAAAGTTTTGCATTGGAAAACTGTTGGCCTTGTATTGGTTTTTTTGTACTTTTTATGTTCATTTTAGGGTATAAAAGCAAAAACTTGCCACCTTTTTACAGGCAATTTCAGCGGGGAAATTCGTGGTTTCTCATCCGTTAAATGGTCTCTGGCTTAAATCAAACATGAGCGAAACTAATAGGGGTCCGACATATCGCCGTTCAGATCTTAAAAAGTTACCTTTTATCCTCCGTTTTTCGGGCAGACCCAGTTTTATCCATCCTGACACGAGATATATGGTTTGTTCTTCATGATCATTTATTTTAAAGCACCTTAACGGCGGATAATTTAAACATAAGGCTTTATACAGAAACGATCACATTTTACCCACACTGAAGTTTAAACATGTAGAGAGTCAGTGACGTGGCACAGATGAATAAGGGGGATATATCTTTCTATTGACCATAAAAATAAAGATATTTAAACATACACACCAGTATCTACTAAAGGGTGCTAAGTGCTAAGTCCTACAATCCTAGGTCTACATTTTGGTTGAAGGTTTAACTCATTTTTCCCGTAAATGCAATAGTTTTTAATATTTATATAAATTGTTCATAAATACCTTGCGATATGGCTCATCTTTTTTTGTTGTTACAAAGACATTATTTCCACACAAAGGTTATAAATAAATAAAAATAATCAAATATTTTGGTTTAACTATGGTAGCCATATTTAAACCTCCAAATGTCACTAGGAAATGTCGAATAAAAACGGTGTAAGTCAGTGTCAGCTGTCCGCTATATTTTACATGTTAATTTTTTAGACAAGTTAGCGACGAAAAAACCGATGGTCGATTGTTTTACTGAATGAGTAATTGAAAAGGGATTCTAATATATCTTGTGCTTTTTATAGAATTTAAATATTGATTTTAAGTTATTTATTTATTATTTAGCTTTGAATATTTTTGTATGTAAGTTTTTTTGTTAATCATGGATTATTTTTATTGTTTTTCGAACTTTAAACCACCCCTCAGGGGTGGCACTACAATTTGAGACTATTTTTAACGGGAATCCTACGACTGCACGTACTAAGTTTCCAAAAAATGACATTTGGTTACAAAATTTTTATGTGGTTTTTCTTTATTTCTATAGTTCATTTGAATTTATATGAGATGAATGATATGCTTACTATCATATTGCACATTAGGGTGAACCAAAGCTTTGCAGTTATTTGACCTGTGAGTATTAAAAAAATACACTTAAACCGGTCGGTATCAAGTCTATAGACTTGATACTTAAACCCGGTCTACAATGCTAAGTCTTAAGGTCTTAGTAAATACTGGTGACAAAGATTAGGCAAGCAGTTTTTATCATAGTTTGGAATGTAGAGCTAATTTAAAAAAAAATCCGAAACGATTGGAAAAACTCGTTTTTTATTATAAGCAGTATATGAATGAACCACGTGAAGAAGTCCACATCTAGGGGGCTCAATTTCTATAAGGGGACGCAAAATAGATAGAGTATACGAATTCCGTAGAAAGCGTTACAGCGTTGACAAAGGTATTGGGGAATTATTACATGACGAAAATTCATAACCAGAAACACTTTAAAATTCTGTTTGTAAGTAAAAGTAAGTTAAAATTATTATTTTAATTATTTAATTTTTAATTCAAATACCAGGAACGCTATTAATCACCCCATTTGGAATATCGTCCGTTTTTAAAAACAAGCTTTTTTCGAAGACAGTTTGATCGAAAAGCTAAATTTCGAATGACACTTTTTTGAAAACATTTATTTCTAATGAAGTTGTTTTTAAAAGAGGTTTTTTTTTCAATAACATTTTTTTCGGAATTTTAGCTCACACATATACTATACTATAGTAGTGTGAGCTATGGTGATCCTAATTTTTTCGAGAAAAAAAAAGTTGCTCCGATTTCAAAAATTTTTATATATCTTTGCGTTTCAGATAATTTTGAAACTTTTTTGTTGCGCCGTCTGTCTGTCTGTCTGTCTGTATGTATGTCTGTCTGTCTGTATGTCTGTAACGACCAACGCGCATAACTCAAAAACCGCTTGACCGATTTTATTGAAATTTGGTACCAAGGCTCGGTCTTGGGTCGAGATGGTCCCATTTAAAAATGAACGAAATCCACCGAACACAAACCAAATAAAGGGTGGGGGTAGATTTCAAAAATTAGAGTTTATGTGAAAATATGGCGTGTGTGATATCAAATGAAAGGTAATTAAGTCTGGAGTTAAACAAAATACATTTTAATTTATTTAAAAAAAAGGGTGGGGGTATATTTCAAAAATTAGAGTTTAAGTGAAAATATGGCGTGTGTGATATCAAACGAAAGGTAATTGAGTCCGGAGTTTAACAAAATACATTTTAGTTTTTGTTTTTTTTTTAAGGGTGGGGGTAGATTTTAAAAATTTGAGTTTAAGTCAAAACATGGCTTGTGTGGTATCAAACAAAAGGTAATTTAGTCTGGAGTTGAATAAAATATATTTCAGTTTTTAGTTATATTAGCTCACACGTACACTATAACTATAGTACCTAGTGTGAGCTTAGGGGCCCATATATTGGCAGAGTATTTTTTTCGTATTAGGTTTTTTTTTAAATTATATTTTTTTGAAAAATTATTTCTTTAAGCTTTCCTGTCCTCCTTTTGGAAGATCGAAATTGATATTTTCCTAACTCTCTCAAATGAATGACAAACATATCCTAACCTGTGCATTGGGTACAATTTTTGTGGAGGAAAAAGTCAGGGTGGTCTGAGAAGGTTATGGTACGTTTGCTATCAATTGACAAAGGTTCATTCATTCAGGATAACACCGATTTCAAACTCTCAAAATTAAGACTGGAAATACTATTATAATTTTTTTTTAAAAACCGTCTTTCAAAAAAATATATTCGAAGAAAATGTCATTAAAAAACATTTTCGGAAAAAGTGTCGTAATTAAAGAATGTTTTTAAAAAAAATATTTTCAAAGAAAAGGTCATTCGGAAAAAATTTCATTTGAAATTATGGATTTCGAAAATAATATTAGGTATTCGATTAAAATTTCTTCGAAACAAGTATTTTAGAAAACTTCGGTTTCGGAAAACGGACAGAGAACTGAACCCTGTTTAATAAATGCATTTAAATAAAACTGACTAAGTTGACCTTTCGCGAACCGAGTAGCGGCTTATACTGTTATTTTCGCTAATCTGGCAACGTTAGTTTTACATTTTTCTGGTTTTCCATGCAATCCTTATGCCTAATTGAAAAATCCTAGTCGTAGAGAGTGGCTATTTTACCATATATGTTACAGAGTTTTGTATTTAGTGCCTTTGTGACTGAGGGATTTAGGGGATAATGAAATTAAGTATAAAGAATACACAATTATACATGTATTTTATATACGAAAAACAGGAGGATGCTGATTGGACAGAGTTGACCTAGGGGCCATAGGTGGTAGACGCTTTTACTCATTGGGCGTCGACCGGTGAGATATCACCATGCCAGAACTGAGTAGCGCTAAGTGGTATTACCACGTTCCGCTACTGCGCTGGCAGTCCGGTTCCAACAATGAGTAACAGATAGCATGATAGCGCCTCCAGGATCAAAATATTCCGGAGGTAAAATATCCGACCACTCGGATCTCCGGGCGTCGGGTGATCCTGTGTCTGTCCGTAACACGATAGCTCCTAAACCGCTTAACCAATTTTCATAAAGTTTTCAGGTAAAATAGTGTTCGACACTGTAACGAGCTGATTAGATTTTGGTAAATATCCATTAGTGGTAATGACAGTTTTTTGACAATTAAAAATTTTAAAAAAGCAATAAAGCTTTGCATTAATATGCGGTTTTCAAAATGTAGTAAATCATATTTTTCTCCAGAATTTCTGTTATAACCAAAAACTTCGTTTCGTTTCTGAGATATTTACAAAAACTATTTACAAGACCCCGGAGTTCACTTGAAGTGCGCTAATAGGCTATCTAGGAAGGTATTAGATCCAACCAAAATACAAAGGAATGGGTTCACCATGAGATTGACATTACTATTTAAAAAGCTGAAATAGAAACTAGAGTAAATGAGTACATATAGATAACCCGTAGATTACAACCGCAGTATCTCCCATAGTATTACACGGAGTTGGTAAGACCCATTTAAACTTATGGGGTCATCGTATGGTGGTCAGGAGTATAGATCCATTTATTAGAGGACTAAAACTACGTTTTTTATAGCAAAAATTAAGTTTAAATAGGATTATATGTATCAACAATTAGGAGAATTTAAAGTCAATATTATCTTATTGGAACGAAAAAAATGTATCTCACAATGATGGATGATTTGCTTTCAGAGAATCTGAGTACCTCGCCAAGTTCGCGCTGCTGTACCATCTTTTCTTGAAACATTTCAGCCCATATTTGCATCACCTATCTAAAACTCTACTTCGGAATGAGCTACGAATCTCATATTTTGCACAGTCGTAGATCTTCATAAAGTTAACAACCCCTCCAAGGGGGTTCATGGACTTCCATAAAGTAGTAGAGTAGTTACGAAATTTCAATAAACGTCCAAATTGCCACTCACTCACTCATGTATAGATCATCAAAATTCTACTGTACTTCCAGACATGCTACAAAGTTGAAATTTGGCAGACCGATCAACCCCTGGAAAAAATAAAAAAACGCAAAATTCTAATTTGGTCCCCTCCCCTATACACGTAAAGTTATGTAAAATTAACATTGCCCACTTTCAGCAGACTGATAGGAACTATGATAAAACTATAGGAAAAAAATTTAAAAGCCCAAAATTATAATTTACGTCCCTCCCCTATAAATGTAAAGTAATATAAAAGTAACATTGCCCGCTTCCATAAACGCTAGAGAGCTGAGCATCGGAAGGCCGATAGAAACTATGATGAAACTTTGGAAAAAAATTAAAATTCTTCAAAATTCTAATTTACTTCTCTCCCCTATAAATGTAAAGTTATGTAAAAGTAACATTGTCCATTTCTAGAAACGCTAGAGAGCTGAGTTTTGAAAGGCTGATAGGAGCTATGATAAAACCATGGGAAAAAAATTAAAAAACCTCAAAATTTTAAATAAGGCATTGCAAAAGTTTTGAACAATATTCCGCATATTGTACTACTTTAAAAATTAAATATCCAATTCCTTTAAAAAAGAAATGGACTCATAACAAAAACATTTTATATAAAAAAGCCAAATATGCGAAAATGGTATTCCGTAAAAAGAATTGAGATAAAAGTAAAGCTAAGTTTTCCAATACAAATTTCAAAATAAAAGGTTCTTACTAGTTTGGAAATGTTTTTCTAAACATGACTATTACCGATAAATTACTCTTAGGCACAGTGCTAAATTGAACATGAAGAAGTTTAGCTGTAATAGCAAAGTTTAGAAAAATATTTCCAAACTAGTAAGAACCTTTCATTTTGAAATTTGTATTGGAGAACTTGGCTTTACTTTTATCTCAATTCTTTTTTATGGAATACCATTTTTGCGTACTTGACTTTTTTTACATGAAATATTTTTGTTATGATAAGATTTTCTTTTTTTATTTTAAGCTGATTTTTAATTGGTTCTTAAGAAAGCAGTTTTTGTTTTAACCGAACAATATAGCCAGTTATGTTCGGTTATTATCCCTATATAAATTCCATTGTTCTAACCTCTATAGCCAAGTTCTATCAATTATAATAATGGAAGTTATAAAACCGATAATATTTTTCCTGAAAAGAATATTTTCTTTTTGTGGACTGATATATTGTTTCTAACCCCAAAACCAATATATTGTCCTTTTATTTCGGTTTCAAAAGTTTACGTCACCGATAGCCGTTGACCATCGGACTCAATAACTAATATCGCCACCCTTTCGCAAAAATATTGCCCGATTTTTTTGCGACAACGGCACATTTTTCCCGTCAACTTCAGCAATATATCGATTGTGTAGTACGTTGTTGCGGCCCATAAAACTGTTGATAAAACTTTGTGCCGCTATCAAAGCCATTGACCACCGAACAATGTGATTTGGAGCTTCAGGATGTTTGTGTAGTTTCCTTAAAGATATTGAACTGAAGTAGGTTGTCAAACAGCATTTTATCTAGCTGTTAACATTACAATAGACTGGATTTTAAAATACCCCATAGCCATAGCCATATCTCTGTTTTCATGTGTCTTTGTGGTCCTGTCTCATGCAGAACACCCAACAAATTACACCTTGTCGTTTGCTTGGGGTATTTATGAGTAAAGAGATATTTACTACGTTTTCATATAGAACTCAATACGTTTTTAATACTATTTGGTTTTCATGAAGTGATTCCACGCAATTAGGCGCTGACTCGTGACGTCAGTAAAAAACTGCGCCCCGACATAAATTGAAATTTTGGAACATACTCATTTGCATCTCTTTTTAAAGCACAGCTAATGTTTTTATTGCTGTCCAACTCATAGAGCTGCACAATTAGAAAAACAGGTTTTGTAACAATATTTTGTTTTAAAATGAGAAAAAAGTTATTATCAATTAAATTGCGGATCCAAAATGGCGAAGTTTCCTATTTATGAACCAATAAGTATGAAATTTAGAACTTTGGAGTGTTAATAGTCGCTAAATATTATTTTTGAGGTATCAAATTTAGAACTTCGGCGTGTCTAAAGTCGCCGATTATAATTATGAACTCAAACTTAAAAAAAATTACATGGCAGATCCAAAAGGGCAGAGTTTTCTATTTATGAACCGATATGTATCAAAATTGGAACTTTGGAGTGTATAAAGCTGATAATTAAGATTTCTTACTCTAACCTAAAGAAAAAATATCATGGCGGATCCGAAATGGAGCACGTTTACATTTATGAACCGATATCTATTAAATTTGGAATTCTACGGTGTTTAACATCGCTTATTATAATTTTTTAATCAAACAAACAAAACTAGCATGGCGGACCCAAAATTCTTATCCAATAGACTATCCTCTTTATAAACCGATTTGTGTCAAACTTCGTACTTGGGGTTGTTTAAGGTTAAATTGAGCTCATCGTGTAATGCGTAATAAAGAACCTGCAAGTTTAGCGACTGCATAATTAATTAAGAATTTACCATACATGGGGTTGTTTAAGGTTAAATTGAGCTCATCGTGTAATGCGTAATAAAGTACCTGCAAGTTTAGCGACTGCATAGTTAATTAGGAATTTACCATACCTGTCTATACATCAAAATTGAAACCAAAATGTACAGGGATAAAATCTACTTACCTCCCTCTACAAGATTTATTTTATGACAATTTTATACAACATAAAATATTGTCGCAACATGGTTTTAAATCTGTATCAAATTGCCATGCAAATTTGGTACTTTAACGCGTTCCGTTGAAAGGAAACATGACACTTCTGAAAGCTGCCTTAATCAAATAATAGTTTTTTCAAGGCCTACTGGACTATCTACTTTTTTTTAGTAAAGATGTTCAGAAGTTTCAGTGTGTATTTAATTTAACCCTTTTTGGCGAAATATCAGGTCCGAGAGCCCACTGTGTGCTGATGGAAGAACGTCGATTGACATTGATTGTCAAAATGACATCTTATAAATACTTCTATTTGCAAACTAATCCCAAGACTGTTTTAGATTGAGTGCGCCCGTCGCACTAATTTGAGTTAAAAAGATAGAGTAAGTAGCTGTATGACAATGTGTGAGTTTAGTAAATAAAACGAGTAGACCACTGTTTGTTTATTGATATCATGATTGTTTAAGAGTATTAGGCGCCTTTACTAATACATTAATTTAAAAAGAGATGGTAAATAATCGGATAATAATGTGTAAGTTCAGTCAATGACACGATTAGATTAGATGATGATACGTTCGAGAATCCCATTTTGTGTCGGGGTGCCGTGCTACGTCACAGTCAGTGCCTTATTCAAGTTTTTATTATAATCTTGATGTCAATCAATATTATTGACTTGGTAGTCATTCGTTTTTGGAAAATCTTGCAAACACATCGTTTTTTTTTGCGAAGGGGACACTTTTTGACTATCTTGAAATTTCGAGGGATAAACTTTATCTTTACATTTTGAATAGGGAAAGTGTAGCTAGTGGGACCTTGTTTTGAAGGTCTCTGGAATAACTTTAAAACCGAGTAAAATTTCAAAAATCTATTGATTAATTTTTCAAATTTTTGAATTTAACATGGACTGATAAAATAAAAATTTAATCAGTAAACAACTAATTCTGACTTAATTTTTGTTTTATCAGTCCATATTAAATTTCAAAATTTGAGAGCAACTGTCTCAAAAACTATTTTATAGATTTTTGCAGAGTAGTAAAGGCCTTCAACACAAGGTATCACTGAACCCAGTTGCCTTATTTAAAATATAGAATTAAAGTTTATCTGTCAAATTGTGTATGGAACACCCCGGCTTTGAAAATATACTTTTTTTACATGAAATGTTTTTGTTATGATTTCACTTCTTCTTTAAAGGAATTGGATAATATTTAATTTTTAAAGTAGTAAAATATGCGGAATATTCTTCAAAACTTTTGCAATGCCTTACTTAAAATTTTGAGGTTTATACATTTTTTTCCATGGCTCAGCTCTCTAGCGTTTCTGAAATTGGACAATGTTACTTCACATTACTTTACATGTATAGGGGAGGGAAGCAAACTAAAATTTTCGTGTTTTTAATTTTTTTCCTTTAGTTTGATCATAGTTCCTATCAGTCTTCCAATGCTCAGCTCTTTGGAAGTGGGTAATGTTACCTTTACATAATTTTACATTTATAGGGGAGAAGAGTAAATAAAAATTTTGGGATTTTTTCATTTTTTTCTATAGCTTTATCATAGTTACTATCGGCCTTTCAAAGGTCAGCTCTCTAGCATGTCTAGAAGTGGGCAATGTTACTTTTTCATAACTTTACATTTATAGGGGAAGGAAGTAAATTGGAATTTTGGGGTGTTTTAGTTTTTTGTCATAGTTCCTATCAGTCTGCCAAAGCTCAGCTCTCTAGCATTTCTGTAAGTGGGCAATGTTACTTTTAAAAAAAAGTTTGAGATTCGTAGCTCATTCCGAAGTAGAGTTTTAGATAGGTCAAATATGGGCTGAAATGTTTTAAGAAAAGATGGTACGGCAGCGCGAACTTGGCAAGGCACTGCCGTGCCCTCAGATAAGCAGTGTAAGGATTGGTTTTTTTTTCGCAAGGCATTCCCTTCTAAAAATTAAACTTTCATAGTATTTGTATTTTAAGGTATTTGCATAAATTATATATTTTTATTGCGCACTGTTCGGCAAAAGTTTTTCTGCACCCATATGTCAATGTTTGAAAAACCTGTATAGATTTGACATTTCGTTTTATCATTTTGCCTGTAAAATGGCTTGATTGCTATAGTCGAATTGTACGATTGTTTGAGTGTGGAAAAGTTTAAATTTGTTGCACTAGTGTGGAAAAAAAATTTCCGTTCTAGTGCGGGAAAATTTTTCCGCACGGAAATTTCAAATTTAAAAAAAAAATCTGTATAGATTTGAAGTTATTTCTAATAATTACTTAAATGCCTTGGTTGCTATGGTGTACAGGTAAGATATTATTAAATTTCGTTAAAAAAAACTTTTGGAAGAAGTAGCGGTGGTGTCGATGTGTTTTGGTTTATTTTTCTAATAACTCATTTTATTTATATTTTTCTGACGCGTGTAGGAATACAATTGTTCCTAACTTCTAACACCCTATTTTTCCACACTTAAATGCTTGACAGAACTCACTACGCATCGTTCGGTCAACGAATCGTGGAGAAAATCGATTTTTATCACTTGTTAGAAAACATTAAGCAATTTTATTAAAGTATATAAACGCTTCTGTCTCCTTTTAAAATTATTTCTACAAAATAATATTTAGGGTAAATAAAATAAATAAATAACTAAGATCCTTTTACAGTTAATTTGTGTGGGTTGTAACTAACTTATTTAAAATTTAGGAGTTTGTTTTTTCATAAAAACGTTTGGAGACGGCGATATTGATTTTTGCCTACAGCTTTTTTAATGACATATTTTATATTTGTGTATACCGGATAACTCAAAAATAAGTGCCGACCCATAGATTAATTTTTAAAATTAATACAGACCTTTTATTTAATTTTTGAACTCTTCTTCAAGTTCCTCAAAAACGAAATAGCAATAAAATATTTTTCTACTTCTGTGCGAGAAGTACCTACTTCTCGCACTCATTTGCGTTCAAGAAATCGATCTTCGCACACTGGAGCCAGCAAATTCCATGATTTTTTATTCGTGGAATTGCCCTTTTAAAACATTATATTTAAATTTTTTAATGCTATCTGGACAATATAATACTCAAAAATGATGTACTTTTAGCCTATTTTGTAACTAAACAAAGAATTTAGCACAAACACTTTTTGAGCTAAATATTTCGTACTTAAAACCGTTTTAAAAGTAAAGAAAAACTTGGATATAAGTTTGTTTTACAAACTACAATCTTTTATCAATAAACAAAACGGGGATTAAAACCAAAGAAGCAAACATTTTTTCTAAAGAAGATAATATCGACTTTCATCTATCAACTGATTATCTATTAATGAAAGTTGCCACTATTTTTGGGGTTGCTGGCGCTTGCAGAAGAGAAGAACTTTTAAAAATATCCACATCTGACACAGAAGATAAATGCAATTTAATTGTGGTAAAAATCCAAGAGTTACAAAATTATACTTCACGCACTTTTGTCATTTCAGAAGAAATTAACAATGAAAATTATCTGCCGTTTTATAGAAAGTATGCAGCGTTAAGGCCCCCCAACGCCACATTAACGATTTTTTGCAAATTGCAAGAAAGGAAAATGTACCAAGCAATGTGTCGGGATAAGCAGTTTCCGGAAGATGCCCTCGGAAATTGCAGCATTTTTAGGACTACCCAGCCAAGGTAGCAACTTTGCTGGCGAACTCAGATAAAGGATTGACTGTCATAAAGCGTTTAGGAGGCTGAAAGTCAACAATGGTAGCTGAGGGATATATTGACGACACATTTCCTGAAGTTACATTGCATAGCTTGGTGAGAAGTGGGTATTTGTTTCTCACGCAAATTCTAGCACAAGCTATGGAATTTAACATTCGGAAAAAGTACACCACGCTACAATTAGTGACATCTGAAATGCTATGTAATGTCCGAACTAAATTTTATAACAGACTCGGATACTGTTTAGCATAGAGCTGAGGTATTTATTTTTGAAAATTAAATTCGTTAGGTAGTTCTTAAATCAATATAAAATCATTTGCTAATAAAACAGACCCCTCGCTTATTTGCTCTGCTGGGGAAGCCATAAACTTTAGTTTGTGATAGACATAGCAATAAATATTATAAAAAAGAACAAGCTTGAAAGAAAGGATTATACGTTACGTAGTTATCGTCTAAATTTCCGATATTTTATGTACAACTTCCCTCGATCGATTTTCTTTACTAACTGTTGAAAGCAAAGATCGCGGCGCAAGGTCGTGTCATAAGTGTCCTCTCTTTACTTTACCGGGGCGCACAAAGAATAGTGGGCGTAACTTCTAAACTTCTATCCTTTTTTCTTACATACCACATATTTTATGGATATGCAGTTGTTCTTATCTTACATACTGTGTAAGCTGTGCTTGACAATTACACTAGCTTAACTCGGCTTGGTTAAGCAGCGGGATTGAAGTAAAAAGTTTACTGCCAGGGAGCAGCCTCACTCCCTGCAATGACCAAGAACGCTTATGGTACAGTAAACTAAGTAGGTATAATGAGAACAACTATCAAATGTTGAATCTGCTTTATTGAGATAAATCCTCTCTTTTTATATTTAAAAATTGTTATGGTTCGTGATAAATTATAAAATATAAAATTCCATATGTGTTGTTTTATAAACTAACTAGTTTATATAATTTAAATAGGTAAACTTGAGAAGGTTAGTTTATGTTATTAAAACCTAATTTCTCAAGATCACATGTTTGAATAATAAATTTAATTGAAAATGAAGATTTATGAAAATTGGTAAAAACAAGAAAATCTGTTTAATTTTGTAAGTAAACATTTTCCCCTCTCTCCAGAACGGGTGACTGTAGGGACCTCAGGTTGAATAATGCTGATGATATGGTAGGTAGGTATCGAAATAGGTACTGCTGCTTTATAAGGTGGATCAGTTTCTTAAAACTGCTGACAATGAATCTAGGCATCGGTTGTGTTTGTATTTTGCGGTCATCGTACGTCGTCGAACTTTTCGCTGTGGCGACAAATTGTTTCTGTTGCAAAATATTATGATCTATTTTTGTTATTTTTGTTATTGTTGTTATTCCCTTACTATTGTAAGTGCCATGAAGAAATTGTAAATTGGGAGGCAAGAATTTAAAAATGTTTTGTTGCTTATTTACAATGGCAAAATATTTATGACTTATTTGTCATTGTCCTTCCGCCTTCTCAGTAACTTTTGATTTGGAATGTTTTTTCTTTTGGTTTATCTTTTTAATAACTATTCCTCCTACTTGTTTTAAACTTTTCTTCTTTTTAGTATGTCTTCTTGACTTTTGGTTATTCTTGGACTTGCTTTTTATTCTGAAGGTATTTCTGTTTAAGCACAGGACAGGCACCAATTTTCTGTTTGGCTTTAAATTGGGGACTTCTGTTGACTGTATGTTTGGTTTTTTTACTTTGTTATTTAATTTGATATGCTGGATTTTGTTGTTTCGTACTATGTTCTGTTCTTCTAGAGTTTGTTGTTCTTTGCTCACTTCTTTCGTAACAAAGATTAATGGAGGTATCTTCTGATATACATGATCTGGGTAAAATTCTAAATTCTGTTCTGTTTCAGTTTGTTGAGTTTGAACCTTTGATTCTGGAATTGAGCCTTTGATTTTGAATTGAGTGTATACATTTCTTTTCCTAAAAAATTAAAAAGTCGTCATTGCATATAGAAATAAAAAAAAATCAATAAAAAAAACACCTAACTGCTAAATTTGCTTGTAAGTACTAGTCGCAGTTGAGTACAAAATTGATAGGTATACCTATAATCTACGACATGCTTTAACTTTTAGTTTTGATGCCCACTGCGCAATTACGAAATTATACACTTTTATATTTTCATGAATCAGGTTATTGGGTAATTTTGTACCCAAAAGCGTGTGCCGAAAGAATTTTTGAAATCGCTCTAAATTTGTGAAAGGTATAGCTACAACTATTACTAATAAGGAGGGTGGGGAGAAGAGAGGGAGAGGAAGGGGGAAACTAATAAAATGATGTTGGAAAAAAAGTCTTAAAGCGTGTGCAGAACAAATTTTTGAAATCGCTCTATATTTGTGAAAGGTATAGATACAACTATTACTAGTAAGGAAGAAGGGAGAAGTGAGGGAGAGGGGATCTAGTAAAATGATGTTGGAAAAAAGTCTTCGATCGATGTGCAGAAAGAACTTTTCAAATCGTTTTTTATTCGTGAAAGTTATAGCTTAGTTATAGCTACGAATAAGAATGGCGGAGAGGACAGAGGGAGAGGCGGCGGGGGGGGGGGGGAGAACTAGTAAAATGGTGTTGGAAAAAAAATCTGAAAGCGTACGCAGAAAGAATATTTGAAATCGCTCTATATTTGATAAAATTATGCAAATATGGGTAGGGGGAATGACAGGAGGGGAGATGGGTAGGAGCAGGGAGGACTACAAAGTAACTACAGCAAATTAGAGAGACATTTGCTCTGGGTAATCAAAGGAATTTCAAAAAAATCGCCTAAAATTTTGGATAACGTGTGTGCCTTAAAGCCTACATCATGTGACAAAATGGCGTCTGACGACACCATTTTTATCAAAATCGGTTCAGCCGTTTAGCCTCTAGCGTGACACAAACATACATATTTACTTACATACATACAACAATCGAAAAACATTACCCTTCCTTTCGCCATGCTGCAGATGGGTAAAAAACCTGAATTTTAAACGTTTTAAATAAATTTGCCTGAACCAACATGACCTCAATATATACATAAGTAGAGAATGCCTTATAAATCTTATAATACGGGTTAATCTAAAAAGATTGGATAAACCATAATTCAAGTTTTATGTCTTTTGCCTGTGCCCAGCTCATACATAATCATTAGAGCTACTCAATCTGCTCCCATAAACATAAAAGGGCCATTCCTACGGGATCATTTGCTTTTATTTTCCAAAAGAAAAACGGGATCGGAGATTAGGTTTTCCCGATAAGGTTTTGTTTACAAAGGAAATTTTAGTTACGCGCGCTCATGGGGTTATTTTTGATAACGGTTTTCGTTTACCTTTGTGCGTTTTATATTAAATTACTTTCCTTATATTTCATTCATTTTTTTTGTATTGTAAAAAAGTTTCCGTTTCCTATATCATTGAAAAAGAAAATACTTATCATAACAAAAACATTTCATGTAATAAAAAGCCAACTACGCGAACATGGCATTCCGTAAAAAGAATTGAGATAAAAGGAAAGCCAATTTCTCCACAACAGATTACAAAATCAAAGGTTCTTACTAGTTTGGAAATGTATTTTTTCAACAATTACGTCACCGACCCGCGTGAAACGCGCCTATAAACAGCAAGTATTAGAGGTGTTGAAAAAGTAACTATTACTCGAGTACTGTATGTAAGTTTGTAAAGAAAAAGAACAGTCAGTTGATCTCATGCTTTTAGATGTTGATTCTTTACGTCTAATTTGAGTTATCATACCTTTGACAATGGGAAAGAAGAATTAAAGAGATCAGTTGGATGACTTGGTCGAGGAAATACCCTGAGAGTTTCTCGTTCCTGTATTGAGACACCGCAGCCTGCATAGATGGAAGTTTTCCAAAAATTTATGTATGGCTTCGGTAGTTCAATGCTAAGAGTGTTTGCCTAGAGAGCAAGAGATCCCGGGTTCAAGTCCCGGCCGAAGCAGAAAACTTTTTTCTTATTTTTCTTTCTTTAATTTCACTTGTTGTTTATAGTTTTAGGTCCATTATTTTGCAATTTGGTATTTGATAATAAAAATATACCTACAAGTAAATGATCTTCGAATTAAGGACAGTCCGAGAATTTTGCACTAATTGTAAGATTGAATTGAATACTGTTATAGTAATCAAAGTAACGATAGTAACGAATACATAAAATTATTACTTAGTAGTCGATCAACGAGTAGTAACGAGTATTCAAAAGTAACGAAAATCAACACCTCTAGCAAGTATGCCATGCAAAGTGGGACGTCACAAATATTAGAGAGCTTTTGAACAGCAAATTTTTAAATATTCAAGAGAAACTTACAAAAGTGTTTTTTGACTCATTGACTTAGAAGGCGCGTGATGGAACCCCCGGTGATGGTGCCCTGTCCGCGGGCACCGGTCGCACCTTCTAGTTACGACACTCTAGCTAATGCATATTTCTACAAAATTTCGATTATCTGTTGTTATTTGTTAAAAATTTTCCCAAAAAATCGACTTTTTTTAAAGTTTAACAACCTATATCTAAAAACAAAGAGGTTTTATGCAAAAAGTAATAGAAAAAAAACCTTTTGACCACCCTTAGAGTTTAGATTATTATTTAAAATATACCCTGTATATAACTGGCAAAGCTATACTGTATTAAATTACATTTTATATTGTCAATGCATGTATCTGATAAAATTTAAAAAACCTTTTTGCAAATATATTGCGCTAGTAAGCGGATATTAACAAAAAAAGGGCACTTATAGGCCATGCTTTTATCTTTTTAGAACGACATTCCGCTTCCCCGAGGCGCCCGCTTTTAATGTTAAGGTAACATTTTATAAGCATATATTAAGTTTTCTTATAACACAACCTATCGCTATTTTGCTCCATCTAAAAATAACGATTTCTATGTTACAGTCCAGAGTATATCCGCCCATTCTTTATGGGACAGGTAACAAGCTATAAATTTTCGTAAATAAATTCATTTTGCCTTCCAATTTTTTTCTCTGCGAAATTTTCAAAAAGTGATTTCTAACGCAAAAAAGAATCATAAGGTGTTTACTAAAACTTAAACCAGGCACTTCATGTGCTCAGCACTTCACCAGACTAAGAATACTGACAGTGCCATCTACATATTTCCTACAACTTGTTATTTTTGTTAAAAAACACAAAGCCCTTTTTCCAACAAATAGTGACAGATACGGCAGTAATATGACTGTCGAAACCAGACCCAGAGCTGAGCTCGCTATTCCTATGCATAGATCAACATTTTTTGAAAAGGGACCATTTTATAAAGCTATAAAAGCCTACAACAGTTTACCAACAGAGATCAAATCAATTGAGAATGAAATAAAATTTAAAAACGCTACAAAAAACTATCTTTACCAAAAATGTTTATATGTATTTATTTAAGTATTTTACTTACTAATTTAAAAATGAAATAACATATTGTTCCAACTATTTTGTACAAATTTTTGACGTTGCTTTGTCAAACATTGTTTTGATTTTGTCGGCAATAAATGTTTTGAGTTTGAGTTTTTTTTGAGTTAATAGGATCCGCGGGCCCTTAATGTCAATTTAGCGGCTATCAAAAACTCATTAAGTAGTAATAATAATTTTTTAGCAAAAATCTAAAAATTTTATGATGTCAATCATAAAAATTTTTGTCCTAAAAATAATATATTTTGACGGCCGTGACCTCTACGCCAAACATCTCACACTAACGAAACACCGGTCTATTTTTTAGTGATCAGTGGGTAACAGGGTGAATTTTTGTAAATAGCTTTATTTTGCCGACAATATTGCCTTTTACTTTAAAACACATTAAGATTAAAACACACAGCTACATCAAAAAAATTGCAGGTTACTAATTCTTTATTGTTTTTCAACTCGTAATTCATGAGATAACAGAATAAGTAACCGGCTATTTTGGTTATGTGCTTTAAAAACTGTGTTTGAAAGTAAATGGTTGATTGACGCTCACTGTCTTGATGACGGGTAAAAATGCAAAATGCGTTGATCCGGCCTGAAAAAACAAAGAGCTATCGTAGGTCACGGACTATAGTTGTTTTCTTTTATTTGCATTCGATTTTTTCATTGATCGATATTGTATAGCAGTGTTTTTCCCTGCTTTTGGTTTTTTGTTTCTCTCGTATCTCGGTAGATGGCGCCTCTTGTTATAGTTCGCTCACTAATTACATTTAATTAGAGACAAAACCGTCTGATTAACTTCGCAAGATTTGTCACTTGACCAGCAGTGTTCTGAGGAGTCCCATAAGGACGAAACGGTTAACTGTCAATACTTATTAGGTGTCCATTAGATCTTGGACCCCCGTGAGGTTAAGCTTTCAAGCTACCCACGGAAAAATATAAGGGAAACAAAAAACTCCTTTTTGCCCGATTAGCCATGAAACTTGTTTGATTTTTAAATGGCAATATTGTCTTCAAAATCGCATGCTTGGTTTGGAGGTGTTGAAAAATTAACTCAAGTATTCGTTACTCGACTAGTATTCAGAAATCACTCGAAAGTAGGTAATCCAAAATCAGGGAGTAACTATGATAACTTAAGTAACTAACGCATTTGAATTCTATTTGTAAAAGGGAACAAGAAGAAAAAGTAGGATGTGACTTTAAGTATGTATTTCTTTGTATGTAAGACATTAGATTTTTAAAACAAAGTTGTACACAGAACAGTTCCTATGTAACTCCTACCTTTATTTTTTAATATAATATCAACAACAAAAATATACCTACAATTAAATGATCTTCGAATTAACGACAGTCCGATAATTTTGCACTAATTGTAGGATTGAATTGAATAGTTACAGTACTCAAAGTAACGATAGTAACGAATATATAAAATGATTACTTCGTAGATGAGTAACGATTAGTAACAAGTATTCAAAAGTAACGAAAATCAACACCTCTAATACCCATATATTCTTACACGCAATGCTTAAAGATAGGATTTAATTCTTAATGTCCCTTTTTCGGATAGACAGGATTTCGGTTACTGGGCATGCGTCAGTTTTGGTGGTTTTAAAACATACTGTGTTACGTCACTATATTATTTGACAATTGTCAAAATTTTAGGGTTATGTCTTTGGGTGAAAATGTATTAAATTGTGGATTAAAATTGTAGTTTTTCTAAAATTAATTATGCAGATTTATTATAGACACCAACACCAGTATTTACTAAAGAGTCTATAAGAGTAGATTGGTTACAGGTTTAACTTATTTTTAATTTGTTCATAAACATCTTGCGATATGGGCCATCTTTTTTCGTTTTAACAAGACATTATTTCCACACAAAGGTTAGAGACAAATAAACAGAATATAATATTTTGATTCAAAAATGGTAGCCATATTTAAACCTCCAAACGTCACTAGGAAATGTCGAATAAAAACGGTGTAAGTGAGGGTCAGCTGTCCGGGACATTTTACATGTTAATTTTTTAGGTAAGTTAGCGATGGTTAAACCGATGTTCAGTTGTTTTAGTGGGTGTGTAATTGAAAACAGATTCTAATATATCTTATAATTTTTACAATATTTAAATATTAATACGTCTTTAATACAGTAATGCATATACCGATATAGTTTTAAGTTATTCGTTGAAATAATATAATATCCCCTCCGGGGTAGTACTACAATTTGAGACTATTTCTAACGAGAATCCTATGACTGCACGGAAAAATGACATTTCGTTACAAAATTTTGATGTGGTTTTTCCTTATTTCTAAAGTTAATTTGAATTTACTTACTATCATATTGCACATTAGGCTGAACCAAATCTTTGCAGTTATTTGGCCTGTGAGTATTAAAAAAATACACTTAAACCGGTCGATATCAAGTCTATAGACTTGATACTTAAACCCGGTCTAAAAGCTAAGTTTTAAGGTCTTAGTAAATACTGGTGCAAGAGTATTTAATGGAATCTAAAAACCACTCTTAACTTTATTAACAAATAATCAAAAAAAAAAAAAACAAGTACTTACCTACGGAATGGCATTCGCCTACTTCTCCAGGGCATTTTTCCATAAACCGCACATGTTTATGGTGAATTATTTTCCATTTTTCACAGAAAAAAAATCAAAATTTCCCGCGACAAACGCAAAACACCGCAAAATGTAAATAAACAACAAATTTGGCGTCGACCCACATAGCAGCTGTGTGTCAACGTGACATAACACACGCACACGTCTGCGAATTTAAATTTGCCATTGTTTCCAAACGTATTTGGTTAAGTTAATCCAAAGCTCGACAGGTTTCTGCGACTGGGCACTCTGTTAAGAATCACTTTCAAGAGTTTTCGTTAAGGAAAAAGTTGGTCGTCTCGGCAAAATAAAGCTTTTTATAGCAATTCAGCTTGTTAATCATAACTTTAAAAGTAGACCGTTGTACTGTGGAGTACAGCTTTAGTGCTGGCTAAAAAGTGAACGTTATCAAAAATGACAAAAATCTATTTACCAATCATTCGGACCGCTGCTCACGCTTTATGTCTTTGTTGATCCAAAAAAACGTATAAATAGTTGCCTTTACTGTCTGACAGAAAGACACACGTTCGAACATAATTCTCTGTATCCTGTTGATATTTTTTCCGGTTTTTGTGTGCGTGATCCTACATATTGGACCATTTCCACTCTTTTGTTTCGTGTAAAAATGATAGTGTCGACAATATGTATAAATTATCATTTTTCTTTTTCAGTTTATAATCGCTAAAGAAGCTAGCTGGTGATCTGGACTTAAAAACGATATTATATTATTTCAACGGATCTCGCTTAAAACATTCTGTCTCCAATTTTCACTGCACGTAAATTTTACATGTTTCTAAAATAACTCTTTGCATTTTAGAGCATTTGCTATTAAATACTATAAAACACTCATTTAAAATCCATAAACAGTAATAAAAGCTGCGAGTTTTATTTCATGGATTATTCCTAAGCTTTGTAGAGACCTGAACATTTTGACAAATCAAACAAGTTCAGTGGCTAATCGGGCAAAAAGGAGTTTTTTGTTTCCCTCATATTTTTCCGTGGGTAGCCTGAAAGCTTAACCTCACGGGGGTCCAAGATCTAATGGACACCTATTAAGTTTTGACAGTTAACCGTTTCGTCCTTATGGGACTCCTCAGAACACTGTTGGTCAATGTGACAAATCTTGCGAAGTTAATCAGACGGTTTTGTCTCTAGTTAAATGTAATTAGTGGATTTCGCGCAGGCAGATCTTGTAGTGATAATGTTTTTTGTCTTAAACAAGTAATTGAGAAAAGAAGCGCCAGAAATATAGAGACTCATGTTACCTTTGTAGACCTACAAAAAGCATATGATACCGTTCCAGTAGAAAAATTATGGACAGTGTTAGAGCAAACTAATATCAATCATACATACATAAAAGCGATAAAAGAACTATACAAAGGGTCAAAATCTAAAATTAAAATAGGAAATCGACATTGGCGTAGCTAGCCTTGCTTTTCAGGGGGGGGGGCGTGGCCCCGGTCTATCTTGAACAAAAAGCAAACATAGGTTTTAAAGAGTCATGCAATGTGTGCAATGAATAAAAAAAAATACGCGCATTAAATGTTCTAATATTTTAATATAACAAATTTAATAATACATTTACCAACTTATTAATATGTATACACAGGAAGTATGTTATTCAGCAATTCTACAAAGAAAGTTTTCTACGTCGCTGACTGAAAGCGTCTACCACACTGTCTAAGTCGACCTCAACATCTTTTTCTATGAATAACAATTACAAACCTGAGTGTCTCTCTTGAGTCATAGTTGTTCTAAGCCAATTAAAAACTCTCCTCATGGCAGAGAAAGACCTCTCGCAAGTTGCACTTGAAATTGGAAGAATACTCGCAACTTTAAAAAGTTGGTAGAGGTTTGGATAGGTGTTTTCTGCTATATGTTGTTTGATAGAATCATGACCAACAGTTTGATTTAACCGAAAAATACAATTCTTTAAAACGGTCATTTCTGCTCTTAGAGCAGAAGTATGAATATTAAAAATTTCCCGGTATTGCTCGACGAATTTATTCCATTTAACGACGTGGGAAAACTTAATATGAAAATGGTTATGAAATTGTCACCAAAATCGGAAAAGACACTAAATGCTAACCTCAAAAAAACTAAAAAGATTATTATATTTATTTTAGAAAAACAGTTTAAAAAGGTCTTTTATAACCTTATGACATCTACAACCCGATTTCGGAAACAGAGGGGCAAAGGTCGCTGTCTTTATTAAATGCGAAATTTAACTTACACTTCTATAATATTTTACAAGATGTCGACAATATGTATGAAATATTCAATATGCATAATTATGTTTAAATTTAAAAAATATTTTCGGGAAATTGCATAAGTGCAGAAAAGTTACCGATAATTTAAAGAGAAAAAGCCTAATTCCGCAAGACAAGGGCTTTTTCCTGAAATGTAAACATTATCTGAATGATTTTAAATTTTAATGCACCTACAGTCGAACCTCTCTAACTCGAACCTCTATAACTCGAACCTCTCTATAACTCGAACTTTTTAAGTGGTCCCTGCTCTTTTTATATGTATTTTAACCAGTTTCATTCGAATTTCTATAACTCGAACTCTCCATAACTCGAACTGTTTTGGTTGTCCCTTTGAGTTCGAGTTATAGAGGTTCGACTGTATTTTATTTGAATATTTCCCGAATAATAATAGAAATGTATGTATTTTCAGCGTCATGTTCTTTTACTAGTAGTCGGTAGGGGAGGCCTAAAATATCTTAAGGGGGGCCTGAGGGACTTCAGGGGGGGCCAGGCCCCCCCTGCCCCCCCCCCCCTAGCTACGCCAATGGAAATCGACTTTCAAAAGAATTCCTGGTAACAAAAGGCTTAAGACAGGGATGTTGTATCTCTCCAACTCTTTTTAAAATATATATCGCAGTAGCTCTAAAAAACGAACCGATTACCATATACACACTACAGTTTGCTG
Source organism: Aspidapion aeneum (assembly GCA_963576565.1). NCBI lineage: Eukaryota > Metazoa > Arthropoda > Insecta > Coleoptera > Brentidae > Aspidapion > Aspidapion aeneum. The sequence continues at coordinate 115,307,454 of OY755043.1, forward strand.
ACGACCAAGTAATTGTGACTAATGATAAAGAAGACATGGAGTATATAATGAGAAAGTTAACAGAAGAATACCAAAAGTGGGGATTAACAGTGAACGTGGACAAGACACAGTACTTATGTATTGGAAACGAACGAACGAACGAACGACGGGTAAAAATGCAATATGTGTTGATCCGGCCTGAAAGACAAAGAGCTGTCGCAGGTCACGGACTATAGTTGTTTTCTTTTATTTGCATTCGATCTTTCCATTGATCGATATTGTATAGCAGTGTTTCGCCTGCTTTTGGTTTTTTTTTCTCTCGTATCTCGGTAGATGGCGCTTCTTGCTATAGTTTTCTCACTAATTACATTTAATTAGAGACAAAACCGTCTGATTAACTTCGCAAGATTTGTCACATTGACCAGCAGTGTTCTGAGGAGTCCCATAAGGACAAAACGGTTAACTGTCAACACTTATTAGGTGTCCATTAGATCTTGGACCCCCGTGAGGTTAAGCTTTCAGGCTACCCACGGAAAAATTTGAGGGAAACAAAAAACTTTTTTTTGCCCGATTAGCCACGAAACTTGTTTGATTTTTAAATTCACGGGTACGAAATTCCACGTTTATTTTGACAAACATTGAGTCTAACCGGCGAACAAAACTGCGAAGGGGTTTTTTTTATTTGGAGGAACAGAACATTAAACAGCTTTTGCGCTCTTCCGACAAATGCTCTTAGCTTTTTTCTTCCTTCCAGATTCAAATATCTGTCTCGTTCAAATTCGCGCGGATTATGTGATCTCTGGGTAAAACCCAACAAGTAACGGGAATTCGCGTTCGTATCCGCTTCCAAACTAGGCTTCGGTTCGCCGCTCGGCTCGTTGCTCGGATCAATGTTTGTCAAAATGTCTAGGTCTGTAGGAGACTTTAGAGTGCTGTATGTTGATGGGGGCTAATAATTATTATACTCAAACCCACAACACAAATATATCATCTGGTTGATCTAATTTAATTGACTTGTACAGACCAAGGGGTACGAGTAGACCACATTCAGCGGAAATGAATCGACCTCTGCCTTCCGCATATTTCAGGTACTCTCTTACCAGGGAGCAGCACCTCTCTAGGGTCCCTTTTCCAGGGATACGGGAGAAGACCACACCGGTATAAAAGAAGAAGACGAAGGACCTCGGTAGGGCGAACATAGCGTATGTGGCAACCCTTCTTCTTGGAGAAAATAGAAAAGAAATAACACAGCAGCGTCTGACTCATAATGAGCGGCTGCAAACAGCGTCTGTCCCAGATTAGGTGGCTGAATATACAGTCACCAACACGCCTGCCAAGCATGGTGTTTTAATGCCAAAAACCTTCAATGGGAAAAATCATGCCGAAGTTGAAAAAAATGGGTCCCCAGGTGGGAAGGAAACTCACCTCTATGGTCTGCCTCACGGAATCTGGAGGAGGCAAAAACTAGCTTTTAAGAAAAAGAATCCAACGCACAAAAATAAAACAAAAACTAGTAAAACTAACAATAGAAACATATAAGATTAGGTCAATAAACACCGACGAAAAAATAGATCAACTGGAGGAAGAACTAACAAGAATAAATTGGGACATTGTATGCCTGTCAGAAACCCGACGAAAATCAGAAATTCAGATAAAACTGAACTCCGGTAATCTACTATATCATAAAGGTATGAGTAATGAGTAAGCACATTCATACTATTAAAGGAATCTCAGATCGCGTTGCCTATCTTACACTCAAAATGAAAAGAACATCACTTAAAGTAATTCAGGTATATGCCCCCACCTCTACCTACGATGACGAGCATATCGAAGCATTCTATGAAGACATCTCAAAAGCCATGGAAGAACACAAAACCCATCTGACACTAGTAATGGAAGATTTCAATGCCAAATAAGGTAAGAGGATGAACATCGAAGAGACTAAAATAGGAGATTTTGGATATGGGGAAAGGAATGACAGAGGCACAACCTTAATGAATTATCTAGAGGAAAAACCGCTTTATGCAATGAACTGGTTCTATAGAAAGAAACCGCAACGAAAGTGGACATGGCTCAGCCCTAATGGAATAACTAAAACGAAATTGAGTACATACTGACTACTGATAAAAATATCATTAGAGATGTAACAGTCCTAAACAGCTTTATAACAGGCAGTGATCAAAGGATGGTCAGAACAAAAATCTGCATTGATATCAGCGAAGTGAAGCGTGTATATATAATTTTTGTATTTCTTCTAATTATTTTGTGTGGTTGATTTAATTTTAAAAATAATTAGCTTATATCAAAATGACCTCTATACTCCATCCCAAGATAAAATCACCTTGGTGATATTATTTTGCTACGCCAGTTCTTTCAGGAAGTTAGCTCTTTATTCTTACTTGGGCCGTTTTATAAATGAGTTAGTTTAACTATGAAAAGCTTTAGTTTCTCTAAAGTAAAGTTGCAAATTATTATGCTATGTCTACTTTTAAGAAATAACTGTCTATGTTGTCCGTGCAAATGCTCTCATTGTACGAGTATTTGAGAAACTAAATATCCAGTTGTGTTCCTTGAACTCTAGCACCAGTATTTATTACGACTTCAAAATTTTTTAGACCGGATTTAAGAATCAAGTCTCTAGACTTGATACCGATTGGTTTAAGTGTATTTTTTTTTAATGCTCACAGATCAAATAACTGCGAACCCTAATGAGCAATTAAGTAAGAATTTCTCAGTGAGTTTTGTGTCATAAATTCAAATTGACTTTAGAATTTAAGAAAAACCTCATAAAAAATTTGTAACGAAATGTAATTTTTTGGAATTTTAGTCCGTGCAGTCGTAGAGTTCCCGTTAAAAATAGTCTCAAATTGTAGAGCCACCCCTCAGGAGTGGTTTAAAGTTCGAAAAACAGTAGAAATAATCCATGAATTATAAAAAACTTATATAAAAGTTTTAAATGCTAAATAATACATAAATAAACTAAAACTATGTCTGTGGATGCATTACCTTATTTAATACATATCAATATTTAAATATTGTAAAAAGCACAAGATATACTGGGTGGGGCAAAAAAAAACCAGAACATTTTTTTTCATTATAATTTTTGAACTATACCATGGATTTTAATGAGACAAACTGCACTTGGCAGATAATTAATCAGAGTTTTGAATAAATAAATTTTTTTGTTCGCCATTTCAAAATCCAAGATGGCGGACGAAATAAAATTGTACCCTTCAAAGATGCTCGTTTAATTTTGTGTTGCAAACATGTTTTAGTAATTTTTTTAAATCGCTAAAAAAGCAGCATTCTTGCCACGCACAACAAGGTATGAGTCAGTAAAATCGGTTTGGTGGTTCAAAAAAAATATTTTTGTTTTAACCATTGTTTTGAATATTATACGATTGCCTTGCCAATCATGTCTGAATTTATTTCCTTATAAATTCATTACTACTAAACCGATTTTGATGGAATAAAAAATATCTGGGTGAGAATTGATTGCTTTTTAAAGACCATGAATAACATTTATTAACATCCTAAAATTTAAGATGGTGGAATCATATTTGATTCTTCAAAATTGCGTGTTAGGTTTAATTTTCTGAAAATATTTTAGTCTTCTTTTTAATATGTAGAAAAGCACTACTTTTCCTCCGCACAACAAGGTATAAATTAGTAAAATCGGTTTGGTGGTTCTCATAAAATCTATTTTTGTTTCAGCCATTGTTTTATAGATTATACGATTGCATTGCCAATCCTGTCTGCATTAATTTCTTTATAAACTCATTATTACTGAACCGATCTTAGTGAAATAAAAACAATTATGGTGCGAAATGATTGTTCTTTAAAGTTTATAATCGAAATTTGCCGCCATCGTAGAAGTTAGGATGTCGGATATAATCATACTTGACCCTTCAAAGAGGCACGTTTATTCTTATTTTAAAAAAATATTTAAGTTTTTTTTTTTAATTTATAGAAAACCACTCAATTAATGTTTATCTCTTCATGCGGGAGAAACGTAATTTTTTTCTATAAATTAAAAAAAAACTAAAACATTTTCGGAAAATAAAAATAACCACGACATTTTAAAGAATCAAGTATGATTCTGTCCGACATCTTAAATTCCAAGATGGCGGCAAATTTCGATTATAATCTTTAAATTCTCAACACGATATTTTCACTAAAATTGGTTTAGTAATAACGAATTTATAAGGAAATGAATGCAGACAGGATTGGCAATGCAATCGTATAATCTGTAAAACAATGGCTAAAACAAAAATAGATTTTTTGAGAACCATCACACCGATTTTACTCATTTGCACCTCGTTGTGTGGGGGAAAAGTATTGCTTTTTTATAGATTTTAAAAAAAAAACTAAAACATTTGCGGAAACTAAGAATAAACACGTCATTTTGAAGAATCAAGTATGATTCTGTCCGCCATCTTAAATTTTAAGATGGCGATAAACTTTGATCATAATCTTTGAAAAGCAATCAATTCTCACCAGGATGTTTTTTATTTCATTAAAATTGGTTCAGTAGTAATGAATTTATAAGGAAATAAATGCAGACATGATTGGCAAGGCAATCGTATGATATGCAAAACAACGGTTGAAACAAAAATATTTTTTTTTAGAACCACTAAACTGATTTTGCTAATTCGTACCTTGTTCTGTGTGCTAAGAAATCAGCTTTTTACTAATTTAAAAAATAATTAAGACGTGTTCGTAATACGAGAATAAACGAGCATCTTTGATGGGTACATTTTAATTTCGTCCTCCATCTTGGATTTTGAGATGGTGGACAAAAAAATACATTCGGTCAAAACTCTTATTAATTATCTGCCAAGTGCAGTTTGTCCCATTAAAATTGATTGTATAGTTCAAAAGTTATAATGAAAAGAAAATTGTCCGGTTTTTTTGGCCCATCCGGTATTAGAATCCATTTTCATTTACACATCCATCAAAATAATTGAAGATCGGTTTAATTATCTGTAACTGTAAAATATAGCGGACAGCTGACACTGACTTACACCGTTTTTATTAGACATCTCCTAGTGATGTTTGGAGGTTTAAATATGGCTACCATTTTTAAACCAAAATATTTTGTTCTTTTTATTTATTTATAACATTTGTGTGGAAATAATGTCTTTGTTACAACGAAAAAAGATGACCCATGTCGCAACGTATTTATGAACAATTTATGTATATAATAAAAACTATGGCATTCACGGGAAAAATAAGTTAAACCTTCAACCAAAACCTAGACTTGTAGACCTAGAATTGTAGCACTTAGCACTGTAGACCCTTTAGTAAATACTGGTGTAAGGGTTACAAATTTGTCACTTCTCCTTATTCGTAGTTTTTTCGGATTTTCGTACAATAAATGACTGTCATGTATCCAAAAGCGTCTTTTTATGTTCGTTAACTTGCGTGTCTCACAATGATTGACTGACAGACAAGAAAAAGACCTTATTTTTTGTGTTTTTTTGTTCGGAAAATTTCGAGTTGCTTTAAGGTTTTATACTTATGTTGGCAATATTTTACTAAACATATTGTCGTTAACCTAATGATGCTTTTATTTTGTACAAAAAAATGTGTCAACATTTTTATAACAACCCGTTATTAATGATTTGCTCTTGCTTTAACAAATTGTCGGGAGGTCAATTTAAAGAAACAATTGATTTTTACCTTCCTAGCCCGCGCAGCAATGGCTGGAGAAGGTATTATTTCCGACGAATTTCTTTTTTGAGATAGCTCCAAAAATTTGTTATTTGGTTGTGTTTTAGCAATATCGTCGTGATGTCTGTCTGTAGGTGTGTGTGTGTATGTCTGTCCGTAGTAACAGTAAAGAATTTGTAACCGACTATTCCTTTTTGGCTTAAACAATGTGTTTGAAAGTAAATGGGGAAATTCTCCCCAAAATCGCGAGCTTGGTTTAAACAGTCCAAAGCTTGAAAAATTTTGGCGCCTGCAATGACTCAAGAAGTCACCTATTAAAAGGGGTCGGTCAGGTTTAGGATGCAGTGACCCTAATTCCGACAGCAGCGTTATTCAGGTTATTTTGTAGCCATAACCCGCCGGTTTTTCGAACTTTAGATTAAGTACAAATGTGTCTTTAATATTTACCGCCTCCGAAAATCGTGAATAGTCTATTATTATTTTGATTGTTTTATTTCTTTAAACAATTTTTTATAAGCTAATGTTCCCCATTATTCCCTGATACTAGGTATGGTATAATAAATAAAACGAAAATAAATAATTAATAAATTTCACAACAAAAACATTTTATTTAAAAAAAAGCCAAGTACGCGAAAATGGTATTCCGTAAAAAGAATTGAGATAAAAGTAATGCCAAGTTCTCCAAAATAAATTTTATTAAGATTCTTACTAGTTTGGAAAAGTTTTTTTTAAAACTTTGCTAAATAAGCCAAACTTCTTTATGTTTAATTTAGCACTGTGCATAAGAGTCATTGGCAGCCGTAATAGCCAAGTTTAGGAAAACATTTCCAATCTAATAAGAACCTTTCATTTTGAAATTTGTATTAAAGAACTTGGCTTTAATTTTATCCCAATTCTTTCTACCATTTTCGCGTACTTAGCTTTGTTTTACATAAAATGTTTTTGTTATGATTTCACTCCTTTTTAATTGATTTGGATAATCTTTAAGTTTTAAAGTAGTAAAACATGCGGAATATTGTTCAAAACTTTTGCAATGCCTTATTAAAAATTTTGAGGTTTTATAATTTTTTCCTATGGTTTTATCATAGTTCCTATCAGCCTTCTAAAGCTCAGCCCTCTAGCGTTCCTGGAGATGGGCAATGTACTTTTACATAACTTTACATTTATAAGGCAGGGAAATATATAAAAATTTTGGTGTTTTTGATAGTTTTATCATAGTTCCTTCCTATCAGTCTTCCAAAGCTAAGCTCTCTAGCGTTTCTGAAAGTGGGCATTATTAGTTTTACATACTTTTGCATTTATAGGCGAGGAATATTAATTATATGTAGTTTAATCATAGTTCCAATCGGCCTTCCAAAGCTCAGCTCTCCAGCCTTTCTGGAAGTGGGCAATGTTACTTTTAGATAACTTTACATTTATAGGGAAGGGAAACAAATAAAAATTTTAAGGGTTTTTGATTTTTTCCAAGGGTTTGGTCATAATTTCTATCAGTCTGCCGAATTTCAGCTTTGTAGCATGTCTGGTAGAATAGATTAGATTGGATTAGAGTAGAATTTTAATGATCTATACATGAGTAAGTGCATGGCAATTTCGACGTTTTTTGAAATTTCGTAACTACTTTATTACTTTATGGAAGTCCATAAAACGTGAAGTGGTCGTTAACTCTATAAAGAGTTACGACCGTGCAAAGTTTCAGTTTCGTACCTCATTCCGAAGTACACTTTTAAATAGGCCAAATATGGGCTGAAATGTTTTAAGAAAAGATGGTACAGCAGTTTAAGCAAACCTGCCGGGGCATTGCCGTGCCCCCAAATTTGCGACATAATATTAACATCAGTCAAGGTCCATTTTTAGCAAATACTTTCAAAAATGGTTAAGTTAGGTTTGTAAATTATTTTTTCTATATGCGTGCGGAAAAGTCCACTTTTCCGCACGCATTTTAGTGTGGAAAGTGCCACTTTTCCGCACTAGTGCGGAAAAATATTTTTTCCGCACTAGTGCGGAAAAGTAAATTTGTTACGATTTTGAGGTGTTCTATAACATTTAGACCGTTCAAAATACATTTGTATCTTTCCTAGCACACGAAATATCCTAAAAATATTCAAATTGACTAGAATTCTGCTATGTTTTCAATATTTTCGATAAAATAAAGTTTTCAGTAAAATAGGTTCAAATTATAAGTTTTAAACCTCCCCGGTATAAATATCGTCATTGTCAATGTCAAACAACAATGAACACTAGTGGTTTTAGATTTGGCATCTTAAATCACCATAGCAACAAAGTACAAACAAACTGTCAAAACAAAGCCAATTTTGCAGATACAAGCGTCTTTTGAATTTTTCAAACAAAAAAATCAGATTTTCAATGGATTCTTCGGACGAATATCTACCCCAGTCAGTTCTAGAAGCCGCTAGAATGTGAATAATAATAATTGATTTGATTAAAACGTTTTGAATATAAATAATTTTCTGATTAATTTTTAGTTTTTTCCTCACGCTTATAGAAAAAATAGTGTACCTAACTCGTGCGTAAAGTGTCTTTTCCGCACTTGATTGCTGGCCAAACTCCGCTATCGCGTCGTTTGGCCATCTGCAATCGCGTGCGGAAAAGAGGCACTTTCCGCACTAGTTAGGTAAACTACTATTTTCTATAAGCGTGCGGAAAAGTCCACTTTTCCGCACGCATTTTAGTGTGGAAAGTGCCACTTTTCCGCACTAGTGCGGAAAAGTAAATTTGTTACGATTTTGAGGTGTTCTATAACATTTAGACCGTTCAAAATACATTTGTATCTTTCCTAGCACACGAAATATCCTAAAAATATTCAAATTGACTAAAATTCTGCTATATTTTCAAAGTTTTCAGTAAAATAGGTTCAAATTATAAGTTTTAAACCTCCCCGGTATAAATATCGTCATTGTCAATGTCAAACAACAATGAACACTAGTGGTTTTAGATTTGGCATCTTAAATCACCATAGCAACAAAGTACAAACAAACTGTCAAAACAAAGCCAATTTTGCAGATACAAGCGTCTTTTGAATTTTTCAAACAAAAAAATCAGATTTTCAATGGATTCTTCGGACGAAGATCTACCCCAGTCAGTTCTAGAAGCCGCTAGAATGTGAATAATAATAATTGATTAGATTAAAACGTTTTGAATATAAATAATTTTCTGATTAATTTTTAGTTTTTTCCTCACGCTTATAGAAAAAATAGTGTACCTAACTCGTGCGTAAAGTGTCTTTTCCGCACTTGATTGCTGGCCAAACTCCGCTATCGCGTCGTTTGGCCATCTGCAATCGCGTGCGGAAAAGAGGCACTTTCCGCACTAGTTAGGTAAACTACTATTTTCTATAAGCGTGCGGAAAAGTCCACTTTTCCGCACGCATTTTAGTGTGGAAAGTGCCACTTTTCCGCACTAGTGCGGAAAAATATTTTTTCCGCACTAGTGCGGAAAAGTAAATTTGTTACGATTTTGAGGTGTTCTATAACATTTAGACCGTTCAAAATACATTTGTATCTTTCCTAGCACACGAAATATCCTAAAAATATTCAAATTGACTAAAATTCTGCTATATTTTCAATATTTTCGATAAAATAAAATTTTCAGTAAAATAGGTTCAAATTATAAGTTTTAAACCTCCCCGGTATAAATATCGTCATTGTCAATGTCAAACAGGGCTATCAAAATGGACGGGCTACGATCCTCCACTTTGTTGACGTCACATCCGGGGCTGATTTTTTTTTTTGATGGTCACGTTACGACACAGCTGACTGTCTTTAAAATTTTGAAGTTGGAATGACGGTTCATGGATATTTGATTTTTTGTTAAATAAAGCCGTTTTTGAGATTGTTTTTACTTTATTCTGGCAGAACAATTTTTTTTAAATGTATAGTAAGCCCTAATTTTTCATAGCCGCTTCATTAGCTCACACAAAAATTAAGTTTAAAGCAGAAGCGAATGTGACAATCACATATGACAAAGTCAAATACATGTCAAATATAACAGTAGGCATGTGGTACATGGCGGGTAATTTGAATTCAAAATAAGGAATGCTAAATCTTGAAGATTTTAACCTTTTAATCATGTTGCTTCCTTACAAACCTTTGGTGGAATATCGGGATGGTGTCTGAGAATATTTCACTGAAATTTTGCGGAAATCTGTAGTGCCATTTTGAAAATATCATAAAAAAACGTCTGACCTCCCATAAGACCCAATGTAAAATTTAGCCCCGGGAGAACAGCTGATTTTTTCAGGGTCGTGGCCTCTATTTTTGTGTTGGCCTTGTGTCAAACAACAATGAACACTAGTGGTTTTAGATTTGGCATCTTAAATCACCATAGCAACAAAGTACAAACAAACTGTCAAAACAAAGCCAATTTTGCAGATACAAGCGTCTTTTGAATTTTTCAAACAAAAAAATCAGATTTTCAATGGATTCTTCGGATGAAGATCTACCCCAGTCAGTTTTAGAAGCCGCTAGAATGTGAATAATAATAAGTGATTTGATTAAAACGTTTTGAATATAAATAATTTTCTGATTAATTTTTAGTTTTTTCCTCACGCTTATAGAAAAAATAGTGTACCTAACTCGTGCGTAAAGTGTCTTTTCCGCACTTGATTGCTGGCCAAACTCCGCTATCGCGTCGTTTGGCCATCTGCAATCGCGTGAAAAGAGGCACTTTCCGCACTAGTTAGGTAAACTACTATTACCTACTCGCGTGCGGTAAAGTTACTTTACCACACGCGCAACACTTAGAAGCCTTAGCAACGCATCAATAAGATAGCTTCAATATTTGTTTACGTTTCAATTCCATCTAATTTGACATGTTTATTTATCAATTACATTCAATTTTTTTAAGAAAAAAGGTACTCATAGGTAAAACATTGTACCTAACACATGCGGAAAGTATCTTCACCACCCTTGACGGCTTGACCAAACTCCGCTCTGCGTCGTTTGGCCAACTGCCGTCGCGTGCGGTAAAGTATTACTATCCGAACTTGTTAGGTAAATAACTATAACGATAAAATATTAAAAAAGGTCTATCACAGCCGTAAACGATACTCCCTACTAAATTGGTTAATATTGGATAATTTAATCTTTACATAATAAATAAACCTCTGTTTGTTAAGTTTTGTTTGATATTGTAAATTATATCAATATTTTCACACACGAATTAATTAATTTTGCTTTGTTTATCCTATTAATATTTTGATAGTTCTGTTAATTTTAAAGCTAACACAATATGATAACGAACATGGGATTCATATCAAAGTTAGAGTCAGTGTTAGTTTGTTCCTTCTGTTTAGTTTGGGAACCCTTTTATTAGTTGACGGCAAATTGAAGGGGGTTTTAAAGTATTGTCGGGGTGATAAATTTGGGCCCAAGGTTATTCATTTATAAGGTCAATAATATCTCTCAGACTATTAACATCTGCATACAAGACAAAATGAACACCTGGTATGAATCACACACTACTACAATTTTTAATTAGTGGTTTTTTAACCTATGGTCAAAAAGACCACCTGCACTATTTGCCTATCATGTTTACGTCATTATCTCCGTATTTTAGTCTGAAACGTATATATCAACTTCTATACTTTAATGTCAATTAATAACTTAACTAACTTAAAAACGGCTTAACTAGATATTAACCAATCATATGTTTTTAAAATCAGGAATATAATGTCTTTCCTTCTGACAGAATATATACAGGGTGTTTTCTTTAACTTAAGAAAGTTGTTGCCAAAACTTGACACCAGAAATTACATCTGACACTTCTGACATAGCCGAAAGGGTAATATGAAAAAAATTATGTAACCTTTGTTTATAAAGTTTTTTCTATAATTTCTAATAAGGGCCACGCGAATATAACCAATGATACTGTATGCTCATTAGGGATATTTTTTTGGTGCAGAAAGATCAGAGGACACTATAAAATACCGGATAAAAAAAAACTTCAAAAATTGTGAGAAAAAACCACTCTAAAAAAAGAAATAATTTCGGCCAGACAAATTGACAATTTTAAAACAAGTGTAAATTAAGACAAAACGCAAACAGAATGGTTTATTGTAGTGTCAGTGTAAAAACAAAATGAAAGTAATAACTCTAAAAATATATTAGCTTCATTGCATGTGTTTTACCACCTAGTATTACCTAAATTACAGAATTATAAATAAAATAAATGGATCCATGACGGACCCTCCTAGCTAGCCTATTTTCACACTTCAAGTGAAGCCATGATAATATATTAGCCATGAAAACAGTTTTTTGTAAATATCTCAGAAACTACGAAGTTTTTGGTTACAACACGGATTATTGAGCAAAATAGTCTACTATATTCCGAAAACAGTGTTTTGATACGATGCTCCGTTAAAAAGTTTGCATTTTTTAGTGTTTAATTGTTTAAAATCTGTCATTAGCATTAATGGATTTTGACCAAAATCGAATCAGCTCGTAATAGTGTCGAACACTATTTTACCTAAAAATTTTATGAAAATCGGTTTAGAAGATATCGTGTTACCGACAGAAATAATATTGTCCCGGCGCCTCCACCATATGTCACGAGGGGGTTGTCGTGACTATTTGTGTACGTGTTGCGCACAAATAAAGAGGATCGTAAGATAGTTTAAGGGTTTATTTAATACTAGTACAATGATACTTACACACTAATCACTACTGTCTGGTCCAGTTTTCTAATACAAATATTATTCACTTGTAGGTCGGGTTCAGCTCTCGATCAGAATCTCTTTACTGTTTCTATACTTGACTATTAAGAACTTAAGTACTTAGCGTACTCACTGAACTGAACCCCGACTATCCGTTCTTGATTGGTTTTATAGAAGCATGTGATTACAAACGTGTTTCAATCTTAAACATAAATCGTTTGCACCACATACTTCCTAGGTTGACGTCCTAATACTTTTACATCAGGTCAACCAACCAAGTTCCGGATAGCATGCCCAAATTACATACATGACAATATACAGACACACAGACAGACATCACGGCGATATTGCTAGGACAGGTCAAAATACACCCAAATAACACATTTTTGACGTTATCTCAAACTCAAAAAATTTTCGTCGATGCCTTCTCTAGCCATTGCTACGCGGGCTAGGAAGGTAAAAATTAGGAGTATTTTGTTATTACTAGTCAACTAATATATTCATAGCTTATTCTACCTAACATTATAATTTTACTTAATTTTATTAACGACTAGCTTTTACCCATTTCCATGTTATCTCTCGCATTTATCAAGTAATAGCAGATTAAGACAGAAATTCAAGTTAGTAATAGAATAGCAAATTACCTTTATAAAAGTTAGATTAAAGATAACTACTAATGAAGCTTTAATTGACTCGGGTGACAATAATTGCTGTTTAATTTAGGACCAGCCAATACAAGTAAACTGCGAGACAAGTTTCTGCAAAGTTTCCGCAAGCCCCAAGCCACCAAAATGCTAGCCGAAGCAAAACTTAAAGTAAAATAATAAAAGGCAGTAGTACAAGATTTTAGAACAACAAATTATACGTAAAAGAAGGGTTTTAAAATGAATCGAAATTTTTGTATGTATTGTTTGTATGTTAAAACGTTTTATTTTACAATTACAAAAGGAACTTATTGCAATAAGGCCAGGCAGTGATGGTGAACAGGATATATGGACAGTTTTACATTATTAGAACAGCTGTCTACCTTCAAAATTAGGTCTTGGTGTATTATAAAAGTCGGAATTAATACTGCCTTATTTTATTAAAGAAAAATAAATGATGACTAATTCTCAAATTCGACTTCGCTCAACACTTGGAATTTCTGGAAGAAAAAAACGTCACATAGTAAATCATCTGGAAAACTCTAAAAAAGAAACTCTTTCGGGCATAAGTCCATTTTCAAAAACAGTGTAAATTAAAACAAAACGTAAACTAAAACATTTATTACAGTGCCAGTGTATAAATTCAAAAAAGTGATAACTATTACTAGAGTCCCTGTATGTTGACATATTTGGATATATTAATATCCAAATATGTTACCATACAGGGAGTCTAACTATTACCGCCTAATATTGCCTAAAATTCAATGCTCAAAAAAACAATACAAATGAAATAATTAAGGGTAATAAGTTCATAGCTTATTCTACCTAATATTAATTTTACTTACGTTTATTATCGACTAGCGTTTACCCATTTCCATATTTTCTTTGGCATTTATTAAGTAATAGCAGCTTAAAACAGGAATTAAAGTTAGCAATAGAATAAGAAATCACCTTTATCAAACTTAGAATAAAGATAACTACTAATGAAGCTTTAATTCACTCGGGTGACAATAATTGCTGTTTAATTTAGGACCAGCCCATACAAGTAAACTGTGAGACAAGTTTCTGCAAAGTTTCCGCAAGCTCCAAGCCACCAAAATGCTAGCCGAAGCAAAACTTAAAGTAAAATAATAAAAGGCAGTAGTACAAGATTTTAGAACAACAAATTATACGTAAAAGAAGGGTGTTAAAATGAATCCAAATTTTTGTGTATATTATCTGTTTGTAAAATGTTTGATTTTGCATTGATAAGAGGGACTTATTGCAATAAGGTCAGGCAGGAATAGTGCCAGGTAGTAAAGGCAGTATATGGGCAGTTTTACATTATAAGAACAGTTGTCTTCTTTCAAAATTAGGTATTGGTGTATTATAAAAGCTGGAATCAATACTGCCTTCATTTATTAAAGAAAAATACGGATTGATTCCCAAATTCGACTTTGCCCAATTTTTGAAACTTCTGGAGAGAAAAAAAAACATCACCATTTGTAAAAAAAAACTTCTAAGTAAGTCATGTGGAACACTCTAAAAAAAGAAACACTTTCGGACAGAAGTACTAACAGTTTTAAAACCAGTGTAAATTAAAACAACACGTAAACAGAAAGATTTATTACAGTGCCAGTGTATCTACACAAGAAAGTGATAACTAATACCAAAGTTTACAAAATTAAAGTATGAGTTGCTGCACTTGAGCCGGCGGCCGACATCAAACGCCCAATCGCACACTTGTTTTGCAGCGGGTTTCTGGCTGGTGGATCTTTGAGCTACCGGCCCACATCAAACGCCGTATCGCACACCTGTTTTGCATTAACGACCAGCGACGGCCTTAGTCGGCACGGGTTTGATCTCTATATTTCCATTAATTTTTGACAAGTTCAGCAACTTATATTTTAATTGTGTAAACTTTACTATTACCACCTAATATTGCTTATAATACATTGCTAAAAAACAAAACAAATAAAATAATTAAGGATATTTTGTTTTTACTCGTCAGCTCATAACATAGCTTATTCTACCTAATACTAACTTTATTTACTTTTACTAATGACTAGCTTTTACCCATTTTCATATTATCTTTGGCATTTATTAAGCAATAGCAGCTTATAACATGAATTCAAGTTAGTAATAGAATAACAAATTACCTTTATAAAAGTTAGATTAAATATTCCTCATACTTTTCTAGGTTGTCCTACTTAGAGGCATGACCACAAAAGTTTAATTTAGAATAGAAGAATAGAATAGAATATCACTTTATTGCCAACAAGCTTGTAAAACCTACAATGTAATATCTTACAAAAAAGCAACGTCAAAAAAAAGACCAGAAATCCCACAGCACTTAAGTACAGAGAAACTCAGCCTCCCAAGAGCTGCGACATTACGTGGTTCACAAGTTACTTGTGTCATTACTGTGTAATACCAACAATCAAGTGTTAAATGTATAAATGTAAATTAGTTCTTGCTATAAATATTTTCCTATTTGTAAAATTCAAGTGCTTTAAATAACAAAAATATAAAATTTTTAAAATAGAATTCTATAAACTTTTCACCTAGGTACAAAAATGTTAAAATGAATGCAAAGACAAAAATGCTAAAATGACATCGTTAAAATGACAAAATGACCTAAATACAAAATGAAAAAACATAAAACTCAGTTAAACTTGAAATTAGCTTTAACATTACCTAAAAATTAATATCGCACAAAACTTCATTGAGCAGAAAAATACTGACTTGTTTTTTAAATTTCTCGAGGTGGTTCTCCCTTTTGAGAGTCTCAGGAAGCCTGTGAAAAGCCTTAACTGCCATATACTCTGGAACCCACTCAAAAAATTATGTTTTATATTTGGGTAATGCTAGGCCTCCTCTGTTTCTTGTAATAATGTGCATTTGGTCACCATAAGAATCTCTTTAACCAAGTCGAACTATTATTTGGCTAGGACTTTCCATCCGTTCTAGATAATTCGCGTAGTTTCGCATAGAAGGAATAAAGTTAAATCCATGTAACTAGCCTGGATTCGAACCTGGACCACCCGAGCGTGAAGCAAATATGCTACCACTGCGATATGGACAACGCCAACAAAGAATTTAACCGGTGTTTTAAATGTTAAACTTTTATGCAGATATTATGATATATTATTATGATATGAATGAACCCATGCATTCTCAAACCTATTTAATTATTAATGTTCCTTTTTCGGGTAGACAGGATTTCGGTTAGTGCGCATGCGTCAGATTTTGTGGTTTTGGAACATACTCCGTTACGTCACTACCAGTGGCGGATCCAAGGGGGGGGGGGGGGGCATACGGGCCTGGGCACCCGCCCTCTTCCAGACAAAGTTATTTTTTTAGTCCTGCCGAAATCTACTCAAGTTTTTTAAAATTTTAGCCTGCGGTGCAATTGGACCACCTTTTAACACTAAATTTCATTACATTATTTGACATTTATCAAATGTTTAGGGTTATCTCTATTATTTTTCTCTAAAAACTAGTTAATTGGGTGAAAATTTAACAAATTGTGGATTAAAATTGTAGTTTTTCTAAAACTTATTGTGCAGATTTACTGTGGACACCATAAAGAGTGAGAACGTTTTAGTAAGGTGCTTGCCAAATTTTAGGATGGAGAAATGATGGGTTTCATGTTGAAATTTTTTAGTAACAGTCGTTTGATTTTCCAGAGGATTTGTTGCTACATGACCTGAAGACAAATGTCGCAATCATCTTTTTAGATAAACTTCGAGAACGGATGGCTCTTGTTGGCTTTCCTTCATCTTGAATCTCCCAAACAGACAACTGACGTTTATTTTTGGGTTCATATCAAGGTTCATATGAGTAAATCCACGATTCATCAACTTTGACAATGTCATATACGTTTTTCCAGTTTTCTGCTTCAAAGCGGTCTAGAATTTTTTGACACCAATTGACCGTAGCTTCTTTCTGTTCTTCGGCTATCAGATCCAGCGGGCATCTAATTTTCGTACCTCTAATTCCGTGATAAGCATGCGCACAGCATCGATGTTTTCCTGGGTGACAGTCGTTTTTGGTGCACCTTGCCTTATACCGTCGCTAAGACTAATCCGTCCCGCTTGAATTCTCCATACCAACGAGAAACTGGCGACTGATGTGGTGCTTTATTATCAAAAATCAACTCGGCAAGGCATTCTTGTTGAAATAATTTCCTTCGAAAGTTGTAAAAAATTATAGCGCAAAAATGTTCTCGGTTTAATTCCATTTCTTGACTTATTTGTTAATTTAAAAAATTATTGTAGCTATAAAATGATATGTATCGCACTGATGTTTTGAATTTAGGTTAGGTCAAGATTGAGGTTAAGTTTTAGTAACGAGGTTTGATCAGTGTCGCCCTCTATGTTCATATATTCAAAACATAAAAGACAGGACTCGTATATTAAATTATAAGTAGAAATTAAAGATTAATATTAATATTTTAATGTTTAAAAAATAAAAGCTAAATTTAAATTAATTAAACATTTATAAATGGAAACTTTACATGAGCGTAAGTGCTATTGTTTAAAATTTGTCCCAAGGTGCAACGCCATGCAACTTTTAAGTAATATTAAAGACTAACTCGGCACCTAATTCGTATGCGGCGCGATCTTCGCGAAACATCTGTCATTTCACCGAGAACTCCGGGCTAAAGTAATTACCATATAACAATATACTTTAATTGCTTTTGTTATCAAGTGCGCCGTGGCTCCCGTTAATTTGTTATATAAAGTCATTAATAAGGCAAACTAGATTTTGTCTTTCTGTGTAAAGCGAGCTAACCGTGGTTCACACAAATTGTCCCCAGGGAAAGTTCCGGTTGTAACGATATTATAAAATGGGCAATTGTTTTGATATATTTGAGGCTTTGTCTCAATATTGCGTTTACCTTTACAACGTGTGCGCTATAATGGATATTTTACATAAATATATGAATAAAGCTGTAGTTTAGCACTTTAGATACAACTTATAATAAAAAAATACTTGATAAAAATAATAATTGGAAACTTTAATTGGTACAACCTTTAGAACATTTGCATAGATTTGCGAAAGTTCCAATGACATAGAAAAAATTAAAAAATAAATAAAACACATATCAAACCTGCGCGAACTAGAAAAATGAAAAAAAAAATTAAACACAGGTGCGATGACGTGGCTCTTGCTTATTTGTTTTATAAAGTCATTAATAAGGCAAACTAGATTTTCCCTTCCCGTGTAAAGCGCGCTAACCATGGTTCACAGAAACTGTCCCCAGGGAAAGTTCCGGTTATAATGATGTTATAAAATGGGCAATTGTTTTGATATATTTGAGGCTTTGTCTCAATATTTCGCTTACGTTAACAACCAACGTGTGCGCTATAATGGATATTTTACATAAATATATGAATAAAGCTGTAGTTTAGCACTTTAGATAAAATTTATAATAAGAAACTATTTAATAAAATAATAATTGAAGACCACAGCCAAAAAAGGCGCTATATCAATTTTTAAGGAAATTGAGTTATTAGTGCCATCTATTAGAAAAATTTTAAAAGTTTCACTATATCTTCTTGTTCAGGCTATAAATGCGCTCAATCAGGAGTAATTTTAATTTGTAATATTGACGAACAGGCTAAAAAGGCGCCAGTTCCAATGCTTTAGAACGGCTTTTCTCAAAATCCCGTTTTTTGACATAGCGCCTTCTTTGCCTCTGGTCTTCAATTGGAAACTTTGTTGGTATAACATTTACAACATTTGCAAGGATTTGCAAAAGTTCCAATGACATAGAAAAACCAAATAAAACCCTTGTCAAACCTGAACTGGAAACAATGGAAAAAATTAAACACAGGTGCGACTTGGCTCTTGCTAATTTGTGTAATACGTCCCAAAGAAACAAATAAAAACCAACAGGTTCCCAAAATGATACAACCGACAACTGAAAACATTAATAAACCAAAAAAACAAGCTATACCAAAGATACAGACGCTCTGGGCGTAAACAGGACTACGCAGAGTATTCCCGTATCAGAAAGGAAACTAAATTTCTGATAGATTACTGCTATTTGATGTACGTCACTGACACGGAACATATGATCCCATCCAGCATAAAATACTTCTAGTCTTACATAAGCTCTCTAAGAAAAGATGCTGGAATTCCTAAGAGCATGACGTTCAAAGGTAACAAATTAGAATCGCTCAGTGATATAACTAACGAATTTGCCGATCACTTTCAATCCTGTTTTAAAAAGCACAGTACCATGCAGAACAGTTCTGAAGAAACTTTTTCTTCCCTAACGCTTGGTCAACCCTACTTCACTGAAGCTGAAATTTTATCAAAAATCAATGCAATCAATTCAAATAAATCCGCTGGACCAGACGGCATACCACCTTCACTGATCAAAGAATGCAAAAATTCACTAGTAATGCCACTTCAAGTTTTATTTCAAAGATCATTCGACTCCGGTGTATTTCCAAATATATGGAAGGAATCTTCACTGTATCCTATCTACAAATCTGGACCAAAAACTGACATAAGTAACTATCGTGGAATTTCCTTGTTATCGATCATGCCTAAGATATTTGAATCCATAATTACAGATGAACTTTTTGAGACCTTTAAGCATTTCATCGCAAATGAGCAGCACGGATTTTTTTTTGGTAGAAGTACCGCCACTAACTTAGGAGTTTTCCAGGAATTCCTACTCACCAACATGGAGAAAGGCTCACAAATTGATTCCATTTATACCGACCTATCGAAGGCATTCGACAATGTTCACCATCATCTTCTAATTCAGAAGTTAAATAAGATTGGAATTTTTGGAAAGTACCTGGTGTGGATTCAATCTTATCTTGTGGGACGTAGACAGAAAGTTAAACTGAATGGTGCAAGTTCCTATGACATCGAAGTGACATCAGGGGTACCGCAAGGTTCCCATTTTGGTCCCATCTTGTTTCTGTTGTTCATCAACGATGCAGTTTCGTTTTTTTCTTTCTGTCGGTGTCTTCTGTACGCTGATGATTTGAAGTTCTTCGCGATTGTTACTAACCTCGCTGATTGTGTGAATATTCAAGCACAACTTGATAACTTGCAAAGCGAACTTTCTTAGTCTAAACATCCGTAAGTGCAAAATAATGAGATTTTTGCGGTGCAAAAACCCAATTATATTTGACTATCAAATTGAAAACAAAAAACTCGAGTCAGTTGATAAAATGAACGATCTCGGGGTCACCTTTGATACAGAATTGACATTTACGCAACATATCGATAATGCTACTTTGAAAGGCTTCCGCCTCATCGGATTCATCAAAAGAACTTGCAAATTCATTCATGATACCCGGGCAATAATGTCACTTTACAATTGTTTAGTTCGTTATATTCTCGAGTACAACTCCATTATATGGTCACCAAATTACCAGTTACACATCAACCGCATTGAACGTGTTCAGAAAAAGTTCTGCAATTTTCTATTATGGAAAATGAGATTTCCCTACAAAGATGTGCCATACCCAACCAGGCTGCTCTTACTAGGAATGAAAAGCCTTGAACAGCGTCGCAGAAACTCTCAGTTATTCTTTCTTCATAAAGTTATTTCTGGTTCAATCAACTGCAACTGGCTAAAATTACTTTGAAAGTGCCCGCTGTAACTCGCTTAAATGAATTGTTCTACATCAGCACACATAGAACTAACTATGGAATGAACTCGTTCTCGCACAGGCTGTTAAGAAACTACAACAGAAACTTTCTGTATTTTGACATTTTTCACATGAGCCAAGGAATGTTGAAGACGCAAGTTCTGCGAAGAATCAACTAGTACCTGATTATTTGATTTTCTCTCTTGTTTTTACTCTTTTGTTGATTGTTTTTTATGTTATACAAAGTCATTAATATGGCGAACTAGATTTTTCCTCTCCTTGTAAAGCGCGCCAACAATGGTTCACAGAAATTGTCCCCAGGGAAAGTTTCGGTTGTAATGTAAAATGAGCAATTGTTTCGATATATTTGAGGCTTTGTCTTAATATTTCGCATACCTAAAACATTTAAAAAATGCTAACTTCTTAACGGAGCGTCGCATGAATATGCGATTTTCAAAATTGAGTAAAGCATGTTTTTCTTAAAAATTTGTGTTATAACTAAAAACATTGTAGGAGCTTTCGTTTCAGAGTTATTCACAAAAAACTGTTTTCAAGGCTGCTGATATAGCATGGAGTTTACCTGGAGTGTGCTAATGGGCTAGGAAGGTATCAGATCCATCATGGATCCATTTATTTATATATATTTGAGGTTTTTTCTCAATATTTCGCATACCTTTTAGAACGGCGTGTGTGGTATAATAGATATTTTACATAAATACATGAATGGAGCTGTAGTTTAGCACATTAGAAACAATTTATAATATGAAACTATTTCATTAACATAAGTATTTATTTGAAACTTTATGTGGCGAAACTTTTAGAACGTTGGCTGCGCTTGCACACTTTCGCAAAAATTCCACAGAACAAGAAAAATAAATAGATTATGTCGGTAATTTTGATTGTTTAAAAAAACCTAAAATCTAAACTCTACAGGTTTTTAAAATATTCACTGGGCTGTTAGCCAAGCCAAGATAGCATGTTATGATTTGGGGCTGTTTAAAATTTGTTAATAGGATATTACCACGAAATTTCCAAGTTGCCTTTTCTGTAGCTTAAAAATAGCAACAAAAGGTAAAATTTACCTTGTTTAGCATGTTTTTCAGCAAATATTTAACCTTAAATATTTAAGAGATGTACTGAAGATCTGCCCTTCATTTAACATGAACAGGGACAAGATACCTTTACAAATTTAACCGGTCTCCTGTAAGGGTCTTTGTACCCAAAAGGAAAGTCTGGAAGGAATGGGAGTATGTACCTCTCTCCCAGAATTGAATGGTCTGGCATACTAACGGCTGTAAAATGGGGGAGAGTTATGGAGCAAGGGTATACTGCAGAACCACAGAAGCAAGATTTTATTTTGTCCTGGGTAATTCTGTGACTGTTTTCTAGGCACAAGTATACGTCATTCCGATTCAGACAGTAGAGCTGCACTGTCCGCTATCAAATCGACCACAATAACCTGTAGACTTTCAACTGAGTACAGGGATTTAATAAAAAACACTGGCAGGATACAACAAGGTTGATCTCCTTTGGATCTTAGAACATGAGGGCATTCTTTGAAAAAGGAGACAGACCAACTAACTAAAATGAGATTATCAGCTAATCCAATGGGGCGGGAACTCATGCTAGACATCGCAAAGTTTCTTACCAGGACGACCCTAAACCGTGACTTAAACAGGCGCTCTCAGGAGCTCTGGGAAGGCACGAAAGAAATGAGGCAAGCCAAACTCCTTATCGGTGAGCACCTTCAGGAGAGCTTTTCTTACACTCGGGAGAAAAGATATAAGATTGGTGACAGGACTTTTAACAGGACACTGTCGCCGTAGTAAACACCTTATCATTCTGGGAATCGTTGACGACTCAGAGTGACGATGGTGTATGAAGGATGAAGAACTTTCTCCACATATCTTAACTGAGCCCCTTAACTCAGCGCGTGAAGATAGTAGCATTTGGGAAGCTGTGTGCTTAGCTCTAGCGATATTAGAAAGTTTCAACTCAGAAAAATCTGCTCCTTTGCTAAGGCGGCGGCTTTTCAGGGCTGAAACAGTGGACAGTGTGGTGCAATGAGCTTAAGTGCATGGGATTTTCCCGCCCACAAAACGCCATTCATTCATCCTTAAAACTATAAATAGTTGCTTTGAGCAAGGTTCGGCAACAAAAATAATTGCTGTAATCAAGCTTACTGTTTCACTGCAAAAGCAGAGCTGTGACAACGCTTTCACATCAGAGTTTGCTATTGCCCAGTTGGTCTTACTTTGTTACTACTGCTAAGATAATTTAAATTACCTGTAATTTTCTTGGCCTTATTTTTGACTATCACGGTCAAGTCGTTCGAAGATAAAGGCTGCAATATTCTGAAATTCACAAATTATTCGCTTAATTTTAAAACATTTAGAAAGATATTTAAAAAAAAATGTTTTAGCAGTGGCGTATATACGGGTCCCCCTCCGAAGCTAATTTTTTTTAGATATTTTCCACATATTTCATGAATACAAACATAAAATAGCATAAAATACGGCCGTATGAGGTCTCGCCCCCCCCCGGAAAATATCTCGCCCCCCCCCGAAACTGTCTCGGCCCCTCCCTAAACTTTTTTATATATACGCCACTGTGTTTTATTTTTTGTCGACAATGTAAAATTTTAGCAATCACACCGGTTAAAACTAAATTCAACCATTTCCCCCCATTTAATACCAAAATTTTAAGATTTTGTTTCGCCCTATATTGTAAATTCCGTGGGTAGTGTCTTTGAGAAATATATATATTTTTTTATTATGAAATATGAACGTTTTTTTATTCTAAAAATGTTCGAAAATAAATGCCGACCATTTCGAGAGATGCAAAGTAAACCGTATATAAATTAAATAATTTTTCTTTTCTGGAGAGGAAAAGAAAGGAGAAAAATTTCTTGACTTTAGAGGTATTAAAAAGAAATATGAAAGCATTAGGGCGAATTTCAATATGTCTAGAAAAATATCGCAGGCATCTGTGTTAACCAATAAGGGGTTTTTATATTTGAAAGTTTATGTTTTCTCGAAGACAAATTTATATTATTATTAATTTAAAGTTTAAGCTGGTTAAAATTATGTGGATTTATTCAAACTGTTGATACTCCCGAAACTTGTTAAGTAAGTTTATCAAACTTTTATTTTTTGTTGTTTTTACTTTATTTTTACCCAACTGCAGCACGTATAAATATGTTTGTGTCACTCTAGAGGCTAAACGGCTGAATCGATTATGACAGAAAAGGTGTCATTGAATTGCTACTGATCCCGAAGTTGCTATATACTATACTTTTTAAACAGGAACCAACATGGCCGTCTTCAGACGCCATTTTGTCACATGATGCTGGCTTTAACCCTTTCGATACGGAATATGTTTTACCGAAATTTTAAATATCTAATGATATATTTGCATTAAGAGTAGTAAAGGTTAATTGAACAGAACTGTCAGAACCTATTACAGGTAGTGACAATACTGAAATTCGCCTATTTCACAATTATATTGTAAGCATTATACTGTAATTTGTAATTTTCGGTTTCTAATTGTGGAATAAAGACATTTATTATTATTATTATTATTATTATTATTATTTAAGACCAATTCGTAAAAAAATTGACAGTAAATTACCTTATATCGTCCTGGAGGACTTTGGAGGACATGGGGCTTTTTAGTCCCATTAGTATTTTTTGAAGGGACAAAAAAGTCCCATCAGTACTAAAAACCAATATTCAGAAAAATTAAAATTTTTATTCAAACTTTACAAAATAAAAGGAACATACCAAATTAGGAATGAAACGGAACGAAACATTTCTTGCATAAGGGCAACTGGCAAGCAATGCACATGGTCATCGTGCGGCTTTCCGTTTTCTGATCTGAACAATTGCGACATCTTCGTCTTTTTGGCATTTGAGTCGGAAGATGATCTCCAACATTCACCAACAATCACCATCATTTTTCTTCTTTTTGTGTCTCTTCCAGATCGTCCACTAACACGGCGTTTGACTGTAGCACGTGACTTTCCTAAATAAATCAGCTGTTCAGCTAACTGGACAATTAAGTGCAATAGGGAACTTTTTTTATTCTATATTTCCCAAAAAAATATCCATGAATTTATTACTGCAGCCATGAGTAATTTGAAGAATACCTTTCTCCACCACTTTGCAGATTTTCTATCCAAATCGTATATGGATACCGGCAACATTTAGGAAGGGCAACGAACGATTTGGCACGATGAGTATGGCCGACGTCAACTGAAATAAACATTCTTAACGCCCTCGCGCGAGAACAGGCACCCATTTACCCAGTTAACGACAGACTAAAAAAAACTAGACATATCGTAGGGAAAGATTTAACTTTTTTTAAATAACTCAATTCAAAATACTGGTTGTTGTCTAGTTTTGGGAGGGCACTGCCCCCGTTGCCTTGTAGCAGCCGCCACTGATTGTCACTAAATCAACGCAAATACCATGCCGTTCATATTGATATTCGTAGAAGAGACGAAACATGAAAAAACAACTAAAATTCTTTATAAGATCTTTGGGACAATGCAAACAGAAAATTGTTATTGGCAGATAAGGATGATTTATGAATTAGGACAGCTAAGTAGTAAATTCAAAATTGAAAACTAAAAAAAAGAAAAAAAAAATTTTTAATAAAAATTTTTTTTGGCGCAAAAATCGTGAGATTTATTAAAAGTAGAAGATTAGCATGGGTGCGTTATGCTACAAAGGACTGATAACACAAGAACATCCAGAAAAAAAATCTAGAAACCTGCAGGAAACAGAGCAGTCTCGGCTGCTACAAGGAGGGCAACGGGGCTGTGCCGTCCCAAAACTAGACAACAATCTGTGGTTAACAACAAAATAATAACAAGCCGGCAGCGCCGCGCGGGGCACGGTTTCAATTTCACCCGTTTTTCTGTGGGGTATCGGTGGATTGTCTCGAGCGAGGGCGGGAGGAATGTTTGTTTTTGTTAAAGTCGGCCATCATCAGCGTGCGAAAACGTCCGTTGCCCTTCCTAGCGTTGCCGGTTCTATCCTTAATAAGTAAAAAGCCTTGCCGTTCACGTGCTTTTATTTGTTTCTGTTATCGTTTGTTTATAAACTGGAAATAAATACCGTCGAATACATAATTAACTGGGCAAATTATTAAAAATTATATGTACAATGCCTATGACAACAGTTGAATGTGAACGCTGCTTTTCAACATTAAAGCGTATTAAAATTAGATTGAACGCCTTAGCTATGTGTTCAATTGAAAAAAAATTTTTGACTACGGACAATTTTAATGAACTTGTCGTTGAGTACTGTGCGCATGTAAAAGAAAGGCTCATAGCCTTTATCTATAACAGTGGCGGCGCGTGGTAAAAAGCTTTCGGAGTGCTCACCAAAAAAAAAAATACAAAATTGCGGCGCAGGCGGAATTTTTTGTTGCGAATAATTAAAAAATTAGATATTTAGTTAGATATTAGTTACCTACCTATTATTATTGAAATTATAAATAACTAATAAATGTATCATACCTAGTTTACATATTTTCTCTTCTAATGGCAAAGATGAAAATTTAATTGTTTTTAAATATTGCACGCTAATGCTATCAGAATTAGAAACTTCCGCCACTGTCGTAAATACCAAATCGTTGAAATCAAAACAAACCGCCAGCGCCCGACCGATAATGCCAAATTAGTGGTGTGCAAATACTATCTACTCGATACTTTAATATCTGATACATGGGCGGATTCGAAGTAATCGAATATCCTTCGACGCCAAATACTCGTTACTCAAATCCCGAATGGGACCGAAGCCGAAGTGTTACTTTCGTATCAATTGTATCGGCATCGGCCGTATGAGTAACGAGTTTAGGGTACTTGTAATCATTTGGACCGATATTTATATATTGGATTTATCGATAATATAATATAAATAATAAGAAATCTAATACTCGAATAGGAAGTATCAGTATCTACTCAATACTTGAAAAGGTACATAATCGTTGCACATCACTATGCCAAATTGTCTAAGTGCACGAATTAAAAGTGCTCTTGAGCTCCTCTAACATGCAACGTGAACCATGGGTACGGGGGGCGTCACGGGGGCGCGGGCGGCATCGAGGCTAGTTTTTGCACAGATTTTGTCCTCGGCATTGCCGCAGGAAGGTTCAGATTCTATGTACTGTAAAATTCTATTGGGACATGTCGTCCTCTCTTTCTATATTTCGTAAGTAGAATGCGACACAACATCTACGGAGCAAATAAAAGTGAATAATTAGATTCGAACTAACTATATAGCGCATCCGCCAGCATTCACCGCAGGTGGTTTGACCACGAATACAAACACATACGTACCGGGTATTAATTAGTAGTTAATATTCCAGTCTTTAGTGAATTCCGTTTGGGGTAATTATTAATTAAATTTTAGTATTTTTTAAAGTAAAATTTGGGAGTGCACGTGCACATGTGCACTTATGGAGAAACCGCCACTGATCTATAAACAAATAAACTAAATACTACAGCAAGTAGCTGCCTTATACTAAAATAAAATTGTTTTGTAAGTTTTTGTATCTCATTTTTCATGATATTTAAATTTCTGCCCCCCCCCCAATTTATAACGTCACCAGCCGCCACTGAAAGAGAGTAAGTGTTACGCCACGAAAATAGTAGATAAACGATGCCGAAGATGAATCAAGAATATAGGAATAAGAAGGTGGCGAAAAATCGTACCAGCTAGGGCAGAATCGAGCGCTCTGTTTAATCATGTCTTGCACGATATGACAGTTCCCATCATATGATTTCGCCAACGGCACGCTTTAAATTAGCTCCGAATCGTCACGTGTTATGCAAAAAGACCTCCATTGCGCGAGCTTTTTCTACGATCCGACCGAGAAACATTTAGTTGGTACGGGGCAGGAGAACAGATTTTATTTCAAACGCGTAAAATCCGCTCACTCTGAAGAGCGGGCGACTATGCCATTGGTCGAGACAAGTCATTTTGCGCAACACGCGACCGCTCAGAGTTTGCTATTGGTCAAAGCGTGTGATGTGGATGGTCACATCGTTTAAGACCAAGGGGTTGTAATGCCACTTAAAGAAAAATATATATAATATATATTTTTCAAGGCAGTAAAAGCACTTGTAAGAAGGTTTTTTATTGGTGCACGTACCGTTTTGTCAAATTTGAAAAATGCGTGTAAAGAAAGATTTTTAAACGTTTTTACTCAGGCTATCGTTAGCTGTTACAACAATACCAACAGGAAGCATTCCTACGTTTGCCCAATATAAAATATCGTAGTTGCATAATTTATGCCAAGTCGATTCAGGATATCGCAAGCAACGGCAAAGGGTGCTGTTGGCTGATATAAATAATACCGCGCTTCGAAAGGTATAACGTTAAGGAATCGATATAGGTTTTTGAAATTGACGCTTAACAAAACTGATTGTTTTTAATATTTTGGATATAAATTTAATGTAATTTGATTTATCCAAAAACCACATCGTACAAGGTATTATTCCATTTTATACATTTTAGCCTGTTTAGGGACATTGGCGTAGCTAGGGGGGGGGGGGGGGCAGGGGGGGGGGGCAGGGGGGGGGCAGGGGGGCCTGCCCCCCCCCTGAAGTCCCTCAGGCCCCCCTAAGATATTTTAGGCCTCCCCTACCGACTACTAGTAAAAGAACATGACGCTGAAAATACATACTTTTCTATTATTATTCGGGAAATATTCAAATAAAATAGGTGCATTAAAATTTAAAATCATTCAGATAATGTTTACATTTCAGGAAAATCCCTTGTCTTGCGGAATTAGGCTTTTTCTCTTTAAATTATCGGTAACTTTTCTGCACTTATGCAATTTCCCGAAAATATTTTTTAAATTTAAACATAATTATGCATATTGAATATTTCATACATATTGGCGACATCTTGTAAAATATTATAGAAGTGTAAGTTAAATTAAGCATTTAATAAAGACAGCGACCTTTGCCCCTCTGTTTCCGAAATCGGGTTGTAGATGTCGTAAGGTTATAAAAGACCTTTTTAAACTGTTTTTCTAAAATAAATATAATAATCTTTTTAGTTTTTTTGAGGTTAGCGTTTAGTGTCTTATGAAAATTTTCCGATTTTGGTGACAATTTCATAACCATTTTTATATTAAGTTTTCCCACGTCGTTAAATGGAATAAATTCGTCGAGCAATACCGGGAAATTTTTAATATTAATACTTCTACTCTAAGAGCAGAAATTACCGTTTTAAAGAATTGTATTTTTCGGATAAATCAAACTGTTGGTCATGATTCTATCAAACAACATATAGCAGAAAACACCTATCCAAACCTCTACCAACTTTTTAAAGTTGCGAGTATTCTTCCAATTTCAAGTGCAACTTGCGAGAGGTCTTTTTCTGCCATGAGGAGAATTTTTAATTGGCTTAGAACAACTATGACTCAAGAGAGACACTCAGGTTTGTCATTGTTATTCATAGAAAAAGATGTTGAGGTCGACTTAGACAGTGTGGTAGACGCTTTCAGTCAGCGACGTAGAAAACTTTCTTTGTAGAATTGCTGAATTACATACTTCCTATGTATACATATAAATAAGTTGGTAAATGTATTATTAAATTTAATATTAGAACATTTAATGCACGTATTTTTTTTTTATTCATTGCACACTTTGCACGACTTTTTAAAACCTATGTTTGCTTTTTGTTCAAGATAGAACGGGGCCACGGCCCCCCCTGAAAAGCAAGGCTAGCTACGCCAATGACTGGGGATGTAATAAGCTCCAAAAAATCATTACAATAACAACCAAAAATACATGCTCCTTTGTTTTTTTTTAATCAGTTAAATAATTATTTACCTAACATGTGCGGAAAGTAATACTTTACCGCACGCGACGGCAGTTTCCGCATGTGCTAGGTACAATATTTTACCTATGAGTACCTTTTTTTTTCTTCAAAAAATTGAATGTAATTTATAAATAAACACGTCAAAGTAACTTTAGCGCATTACTTTAACGCACGCGAGTAGGTAAAATAAAAAAGACTTTGGATACATAAAAAAACAAAAATCTATGTCGAAAATAAAATATTGTAAATCACATGTTTGGTAAGGATTATTACAGCTTTCTTGTGGTTCTCATAACTCGATCTATGATTTCTTCATTGCAATCCGCTTTATCCCCAGTCCACACTCGTTACTATAATAAAGCTCAAACCGTACTACAGTGAATATCACTTATAAGATATCGGATACAGTAGAATCCCGATTATCCGTGCTCCACGGGACCAAATGAGGCACGGATAAGTGAAAAGCACGGATAATCCGAACATTCATTTATTACATGTTACATACATATTACTCAAAATATGACAGAAAAAAAAGATCCCATAAGTTCAAACTAAGCTTATATGTATGTATTGCATAAAAAGATAACAGAACCAAAAATACAATTCTACAGAAGGTTTTGGTCGAGTGATTTCCGGTAACGCTATATCGATAAAACTTCAAAAACACAATTTCGATGATGGGAAATCATAGCACGGATAATCCGCAGCCCGGATAATCCGCGCACGGATAATCGGGGTTCTACTGTATTATGACATATCGGTTATAGCAACAACATATTAAGGTCCCGACCGAGTTCCATGCTAAAGACATTAAATACGTGTTGTCCATAACGATATCGCATTTAACGAGGTACTTATATAGCGACCAATAATTTAACTTAAATTGGTCCAAGTAATCGGTTATAACGACGAGCGATATCGCATGCAAGGACGAACTGTAGCCATTGTGTGCCGAAGTTCGGGGAATCCCTTTTATTGTAGGCGGTAAATCCTGTTAACGCCTGTTAACTTTATTGTATTAAAGCTATATATATTTACACAATATAAGGTGGTGAATCTAAGAATATGTATAAATTAAACGCGATGTCTAAACGAAAAGCTTTTACAGTTGAGGAGAAAGATCATCATTTTGTATACAAATGTACATTAAGTATGTACCTATATATATGCATAATACATATATACATACTCAAATAACATTATATGTACATTTACGCAATTAGATATATTAGGTATGTACATCTAAAAATATTCCATGTTTTTAACTAAAAAAAAAATGAAAATTTGAAGAGATATAATCACTTTTTTTGTAATAAAAATATATAACCCAGTTTTTTACCTTTTTTCTCTATAACGACGCCCGGTTATAATGACCGAAATTAAGCGGTCCCTTTAATGTCATTATAACCGATATTCACTGTATTAACATAAATCACTGTTATTCTGTGTTAAAGTATAGATCTGTAAAGTGTGTAACAAGTTATTTTAAGTGGTAAGAAGAACAGTTAGCTACATTAGCTACAACTAATGTCCCTAATAATTAAGGAAACTTTTATTTAATAGTTTTAACGGCCGTTGCAATATCCTTTATCGAAACCGAAGCCTCTTGCCGACACGCCATTGTGAAATGCATATGTACGTAATCGAAGAGACTGCTTTGTTCAAGGCTAAAGGGCGCGAACTGAATTCTTGCAATGGGCTTGCATGCATTGACCCCCACTATGTTTTACATAACGAGAAAAGCAATTGTATCTGCCGTGTAGAGCGCGAGGAGTCAGCGGTTGTAGCGAAAGGGACCCTGCTCTAGGGTCAAATCAAGACTGACAATCAATTCATTCTTACTTGTTTTCTACGCGTATGACAGAGACAACTGCTTATATAGTTGTCGTTTGTTATACGCCTCTCTATTATATATAAATAGGTATATCATAACAAAAACATTTCATGTGAAAAAAGGCCAAGTACGCGAAAATGGCATTCCGTAAAAAGAATTGAGATAAACGTAAAGCCAAGTTCTCCAATACAAATTTCAAAATGAAAGGTTCTTACTAGTTTGGAAATATTTTTTAAACTTTGCTATTACAGCCAAACTTCTTTATGTTAAAATTAGCACTGTGCCTAAAAGTCATTTACAGCCGTAATAGCCAAGTTTAGAAAAATATTTCCAAACTAGTAACAACCTTTCATTTTGAAATTTGTATTGGAGAACTTGGCTTTACTTTTATCTCAATTCTTTTTACGGAATGCCATTTTCGCGTACTTGGCCTTTTTTTACATGAAATGTTTTTGTTATGATTTCACTTCTTTTTTAAAGGAATTGGATAATACTTAATTTTTAAAGTAGTAAAATATGCGGAATATTGTTCAAACTTTTGCAATGCCTTACTTAAGTTTTTGAGGTTTTTTAATTTTTTTCCATGGTTTTATCGTAGTTCCTATTAGCCTTCCAAAGCTCAGCTCTCTAGCGTTTCTGAAAGTACCCAATGTTACTTTTACATAACTTTACATGTATAGGGGAGGAGAGTAAATGAAAATATTGGACTTTTTAAATTTTTCCCATAGTTTTATCATAATTTCTATTAGCATTCCAATGCTCCAAGCTCTCTAGCGTTTCTGGAAGTGGGCAATGTTAGTTTTATATAAATTTACATTTATAGGAGAGGGAAATAAATTAAAATTGTCGTGTTTTTAAATTTAGTCCTATAGTTTTATCATAGTTCCTATCAGTCTTCCAATGCTCCGCTCTCTAGCGTTTCTGGAAGTGGGTAATGTTTCTTTTACATAACTTTACGTTTATAGGGGAGGAGAGTAAATGAAAATATTGGACTTTTTTAATTTTTTCCCATGACTTTATCATAATTTCTATCAGTCTACCAAAGCTCAACTCTCTAGCATTTCTGGAAGTGGGCAATGCTACTTTAACATAACTTTAAATGTATAGGGGAGGGGAGTAAATTAAAATTTTGGGGTTTGTTGATCTTTTTCTATAGTTTTATCATAGTTCCTATCAGTCTGCCAAAGCTCAACTCTCTAGCATTTCTGGAAGTGGGCGATGCTACTTTTATATAACTTTAAATGTATAGGGGAGGGGAGTAAATTAAAATTTTGGGGTTTTTTGATTTTTCCCAGGGGTTTGGTCATAATTTCTATCAGTCTGCCAAATTCCAGCTTTGTAGCATGTCTGGAAGTTCAGTAGAATATTGATGATCTATACATGAGTATCAGTGAGTGAGTGGCAATTTCGACGTTTTTTGAAATTTCGTAACTTCTTTACTACTTTATGGAATTCCATAAAACTTGGAGGGGTTGTTAACTCCATGGAGATCTACGACTGTGCAAAGTTTGAGATTCGTAGCTCATTCCGAAGTAGAGTTTTAGGTAGGTCAAATATCGGCTGAAATGTTTCCAGAAAAGATGGTTACGGCGCGCGAACTTGGCGAGGCACTGCCGTGCCCTCAGATAATATAAGATACCGCTTTTCAGTACATAGGTACGCGCAGGAAACTGCTTACATGAACAGCACGCCCATGTTTAATGTCGCTTGTGGTCTAAAGATCAATTTCTTAGCTTCTCCGTCTATAATTCCTTTCTTTATATGAAATTACCATGCGGTTTATTTTTAATGTAAAAAACTGCGTAACAATCATGCTTAAACGCAAAAAGGGGTCACGTTCTAACACAAAGCTTTAAGGTTTGAGTTATAAATTTAAACGCCTTTGCTAATAAGTAGGTTTTCATGTAGCATGTCTATGTTAGACTCACGCTGTGCTTTTGTTCTATTAAGAATACTGTTTTACTAGAGTGATATCAAGCATTTACATTCGCTTTGTTCTACGCGTGCATTAAAACTTTATATAAACTATAATAATTTTTTCTTTTTAAACTAACTTTTTTAACGCCCCTTACCACTATAATTGATGCCACCACATTTTTTCGGGTGCTCATTTTTTATTCAAAATCCCCACCTCTTTTACCCTAGAGGTTAGAAACTTAAGGACACTCATCGGTAAGCGAGCTATACAATAAGTGTCATTAGAGCTCTCTTTCTTTCTTTGACATTTTTTAGGATTTTTTTTAAAATAACAAACAAATGGTATCTGTAGGTTGGCATTAATTAGATATCAATAATCTATTGTTAATTTGAAGTTCTGACTTTTATCTCAATTCTTTTTACAGAATACCACTTTCGCGTACTTGACTTTATTTTACATGAAATATTTTTTTTATGATTTCACTTCTTTCTTAAAGGATTTGAATAATATTTAAGTAAAATATACGGAATATTGTTCAAAACTTTGCAATGCCTTATTGTTTCTATCAGCCTTCTAAAGCTCAGCTCTCTAGTGTTCCTGGAAGTAGGCAATGTTAATTTTACATAACTTTATAATTATAGGAGAGGAAAGTAAATTAAAATTTTGGTATTTTTAAATTTTTTCCTATAGTTTTATCATAGTTTCTATCAGTCTTCCAAAGCTCAGTTCTCTAGCGTTTCTTGAAGTGGAGAATGTGACTTTTACATAACTTTACATTTATAGGGGAGGGAAGTTAATTAAAATTTGGAGTTTTTTATTTTCTTTTATAGTTTTATCATAGTTCTTATCGGCCTTGCAAAGCTCAGCTCTCTAGCGTTTCTGGAAGTGGGCAATATTACTTTTACAAAATTTTACATTTATAGGGGAGGGAAGCAAATTAAAATGTTTAGGTTTTTTTATATAGTTTTATCATATTTCCTATCAGTCTGCCAAAGCTCAGCTCTTTAGCGCCTCTGAAAGTGGGCAATGTTACTTTTACATAACTTTACATGTATGGGGGAGGGCAGTGAATTAGAATTTTGGGTTTTTTTGATTTTTTCCAAGGGTTTGGTCACAATTTTTATCAGTGTGAAAAATTTCAACTTTTTAGCATGTCTGGAAGTACAGTAGAATTTTGAGGATATATGCATGAGTGAGTGAGTGAGTGAGTGAGTGGCAATTTCGACGTTTTTTAAAATTTCGTAACTGCTTTACTACTTTATGGAAGTCCATGAAACTTGGAGGGATTGTTAACTCTATAAAGATCTACGATTGTGCAGAGTTTGAGTTTCGTAGCTCATTCCGAAGTAGAATTTTAAAATGTTTGTGTGAAATGTTTCAGGAAAAGATGGTACAGCAGTTTCCGCGCGAACTTAGCGGGGAACTGCCGTGCTCCCAGATAAGACAACAGAGGCTGGACTAAATCAATTTATTGCCTTCCAGTCCCTTTTTGCATTTGTATCTTTTTTATAATTGCAAATATATATTTTTTTTTATTTACAGTCGAACCTCTATGAACCCAAATGAACCTCTATAACCCGAACTTAAAGGGACGATTAAAACAGTTCGAGTTATGTAGAGTTCGAGTTATAGAAATTCGAGTTAGAGGTTAAAATACATATAAAAAGTGCAGGGACCACTTAAAAGGTTCGAGTTATAGAGAGGTTCGACTATTTTTTTTTGTTTTTTTATTATTATTACGTATATTGGGTTTCAAAGACAGTACCAATATTTTTATCATGAGCCGGCACTGAATTTTTGCCATTATCTTTCTGGTAAACGTGCAGTATTATCGGATCTTGGACTATTTTGCAAAAGCTTGGTTATGCGATTTAAATTTCAAGTTAACTACATGACAGCAACCCTAGCAGGAAGTGAAATCAATTTTCGTATTTTAGTTTGCAAGCGAGTATCACGCAAACCATTCGAGGTACTTTTGAACATGACACAATGGATAATTTGTCTGGACGCGGATTTAGATTAGGTAGCTTTCTGTGTGTAGCATAGAAACTAGCGTGCACAAATCAACTGCTTAGCGGTATAGCTAGTCAAAAAATTGTTTTGGACTATTTGAGTATTTTTGAGACAAAAATTGAGTTGAACATTCTCACTGTGATATTGAGTAGGAAGCTAATATTTTTAAATTCTTGGGTTTATTTATTTGAACAGATGTTATATAAAGAAAGCAACGCAGCTTTATTTTAACAGCAAATAACAGGCATTTTGAAACTCTAAATGGTCCTAAAATAACTTTTTCCAAACCAATTTTCTCAAAAAATTGACAAAATACAAAAATTGTATTTTTTCAAATATCAATTTTTTTTAACAAAACTTTAAAAAAAAATTAATAAAAAAAACACCCAATTGCTAAATTTACTTGTACCTACTAGTTGCAGCTGAGTACAAAATTAATAGGTATAATAACAAAAACATTTCATGTAAAAAAAAGCCAAGTACGCGAAAATGGCATTCCGTAAAAAGCATTGAGATAAAAGTAAAGCCAAGTTTTCCAATA
The DNA here is from genome assembly GCA_963576565.1 of Aspidapion aeneum. NCBI lineage: Eukaryota > Metazoa > Arthropoda > Insecta > Coleoptera > Brentidae > Aspidapion > Aspidapion aeneum. The sequence continues at coordinate 115,343,170 of OY755043.1, forward strand.
CAAATTTCAAAATGAAAGGTTCTTACTAGTTTGGAAATGTTTTTTTAAACTTTGCTATTACAGCCAAACTTCTTTATGTTCAATTTAGCACTGGGTCATTTACAGCCGTAATAGCCAAGTTTAGAAAAATATTTCCAAACTAGTAAGAACCTTTCATTTTGAAATTTGTATTGGAAAACTTGGCTTTACTTTTATCTCAATTCTTTTTACGGAATGTCATTTTCGCGTATTTGGCTTTTTTTTACATGAAATGTTTTTGTTATTTCACTTCTTTTTTAAAGGAATTGGATAATACCTAATTTTTAAAGTAGTAAAATACGGGGAATATTGTTCAAAACTTTTGCAATGCCTTACTTAAATTTTTGAGATTTTTTAATTTTTTTCCATGGTTTTATCGTAGTTCCTATCCGCCTTCCAAAGCTCAGCTCTCTAGCGTTTCTGAAAGTGCACAATGTTACTTTTACATAACTTTACATGTATAGGGGAAGGAAATAAATTAAAATTGTCGTGTTTTTAAATTTTGTCCTATTATCATAGTTTCTATCAGTCTTCCAATGCTCAGCTCTCTAGCGTTTCTGGAAGTGGGTAATGTTACTTTTACATAACTTTACATTTATAGGGGAGGAGAGTATATGAAAATATTGGACGTTTTAAATTTTTTCCCATGGTTTTATCATAATTTCTATCAGCGTTCCAATGCTCAGCTCTCTAGCATTTCTGGAAGTGGGCAATGTTAGTTTTATATAAATTTACATTTATAGGAGAGGGAAGTAAATTAAAATGTTGGTGTTTTTAAATTTTTTCATATAGTTTTATCATATTGTCTTTCAGTCTTAAAAAATTCAGCTCTCTAGCGTTTCTGGAAGTGGGCGGTGTTACTTTTACATAACTTTACATTAATAGGGGAAGGAAGGAAATTAGAATTTTGGGGTGTGTTAATTTTTTTTATAACTTTATCAAAGTTACTATCGGTGTTCCAAAGCTCAGCTCTCTAGTATGTCTGGAAGTAGGCAATGTTACTTTTACTTAACTTTACATTTATAGGGGAGGGAAGTAAATTAGAATTTTGGGTTGTTTTAATTTTTTCCTATAGTTTTATCATAGTTCCTATCAGTCTGCCAAAGCTCTCTAGCATTTCTGGAAGTGGGCAATGCTACTTTTACATAACTTTAAATGTATAGGGGAGGGGAGTAAATTAAAATTTTGGGGTTTTTTGATTATTTCCTATAGTTTTATCATAGTTCCTATCAGTCTGCCAAAGCTCAACTCTCTAGCATTTCTGGAAGTGGGCGATGCTAATTTTACATAACTTTAAATGTATAGGGGAGGGGAGTAAATTAAAATTTTGGGGTTTTTTGACTTTTTCCAGGGGTTTGGTCATAATTTCTATCAGTCTGTCAAATTTCAGCTTTGTAGCATGTCTGGAAGTACAGTAGAATATTGATGATCTATACATGAGTGAGTGAGTGAGTCAGTGAATGAGTGGCAATTTCGACGTTTTTTGAAATTTCGTAACTACTTTACTACTTTATGGAATTCCATGAAACTTGGAGGCGTTGTTAACTCCATAGAGATCCACGACTGTGCAAAGTTTGAGATTCGTAGCTCATTCCGAAGTAGAGTTTTAGGTAGGTCAAATATCGGCTGAAATGTTTCCAGAAAAGATGGTTACGGCGCGCGAACTTGGCGAGGCACTGCCGTGCCCTCAGATACCTATAATATACGACATGCTTCAACTTTTAGTTTTTGATGCCCAAAGCGCACTTTACACAAATTATACAATTTTGTATTTTCATAAATCAGATTACTTGGTAATTTTGTATCCAACTGCGACTAGAAGTTGCAAGTAAATTGGCAGCAGTTTGGTGTTTTTTTTAAAAATTTTTTTCCAACTTTTAAGTTTAATTCTTATTCAGCCTTATAAAAAGCACTATGCATTTACAATTCATTAAGCTTTACCCAAAAAGTACGTGTAGATTTTCTACGGTGCGAACAGTGTTACCTTCCATTGAGTGAAGGTGGGGGAGGAGAGAAAGAGGAGGGAACTAGTAAAATGGTGTCGAAAAAAATCTAGCGTGTGCAGGAAGAATTTTTGAAATCACTCTATATGTGTGAAAGGTATAGCTACAACTATTACTAATAAGGAGGGTTGGACGAAGAGAGGGAAAGGGAGGGGGAAGCTAGTTAAATGATGTTGGAAAAAAAGACTTAAAGCGTGTGCAGAAATTTTTTTTTGAAATCGCTCTATATTTGTGAAAGGAATAGCTACAACTATTACTAATAAGGAGGGAGGCTAAAAGAGAGTGAGAGGCAAACTAGTAAAATGATGTTGGAAAAAGAGAAATTTAGATAATTTGTATGCCTTTAAAGCCTACATCATGTGACACCTTTTTTGTCAAAATCGTTTCAGCCGTTTAGCCTCTAGCGTGACACAAACATACATATTTACATCCTTAAATACATACACATCCCAATTGAAAAACATTACTCTTCCTTTTGCCGTGCTGCAGTTGGGTAAAAAGAGGGTTTGTGTTGTTACTTGCCTTCGTAGCCCTTTACCGTCAATGACCAATTTTTTTTTAATGTAGATTTTTGGAAAAGGGATTTTTTATAAAAAGAGAAACAGAAAGAGAGAAAAAGTGAGAGAAGGAGAGAAAATGAGAAAGAAAGAGCAAGGAAAAAGAAAAAGCAAGGAGAAAAAGAGAGAAAGAGAAAGAAAGAGAGAAAAAGAAAGAAAGACACAGAAAGAAAGGGAAAGAGAGAAAGTGAGAGAAAGAGGGAGGAAGAGAGACAAATAGAGAGATAGAGAGAGAGCGAGAAAAGGGACGGAAGTCATATTAAATTTTTCTTAGTCATTTCATATTTTACATGTGGTTTTTAATCCCCTTGAAATTTTTCGGACCAATTTTACATTTTTTTCCTGCCGGCACGGACCTTTTTCACGAGCATCGAGCGGCAGCGGTAGGATAATTCACTTGACTGGTAATAAATCATGATAGGTTTCATAAAAGTGGCTTTACTGCATTAGTATCGACAGTAGCGTTCCCACAGTAATACCTTTATCCCTTTTATTATGGCTTTCGGGCACAGTGTAAATAATGTAGTTTCTGCACGGATCACCCAACAAACATGATCCATGGTTTCTGTTTACTGGCACTGATGGTTCACAATACGTACAGAGTGGTCTAAATTGGACACTTTTGATAGGAAACGCCCATTTGAAAATCACCCTGTATCTTCTAAGTAGCAAAGTGGTTCGAGATATCGATGTGCTGTTTTCGGCATCAGAACCGATTAGATCAAAAATTAATAAACACAAATCACTCATTTGAAGAGATATATACAAACATAATAAAAAGTTTGAAGGAAGCAAGCAACGAAGCTGTTGGATACCAAGATAATAGAAATAACTGGAAAATGTGGTGGACGGAGAAAATACAGGAAATAGTCAAAGAGAAAAAACGCACATACTGGAAATGGCTCAGTATTAAAGAGCAAAGAGACCTAGAAATATACAGGAAAACCAGAAGACAGCTAAGAAGTTTGATACGCACAGAAAAAAATGAAATGTTCGAGCGCAAATGCCACGATATAAAAACACACGTAGGAGGTAGGCAGAGCTCTGAAATATGGAAATTCATTATTACAGTAAAAAACCCAACAACAGAAAAAGTAAACATCCAGATCATCAAACCAGAACACTGCAAGGTACTGCTGCAGGAGACGAGACCCGAATATCTGGCAGCCTCTCCGAGGAGAAACATAGAAGTACATGGAGAGGAAGTAATCATCGAAAAAGAAATGATAAAGAATAGTATAAAAAAGCTTAAATCCGGAAAAGCTAGCGGACCTGGGGGAATATATGCTGAAATGCTCAAATATGGATCAGAGAAACTACTCGAAAATCTCACATATATTATCAATCAATGCATAAACGGACATCCAGTACCTAATGATTGGAATTGCATTCATATCCTCAATACATAAAACAGGAAACAAGCTGGATTGTAACAATTACAGAGGAATTTCAGTCACCAGCGTCAACTTAAGTAGATTGTACGGTAGGATTCTTAGAGATCTAATAGAGAATGATTTTCATGAACAAGAAGAAGAGCAAAGTGGGTTTTGTGCAGGCAGATCTTGTAGTGATAATGTTTTTTGTCTTAAACAAGTAATTGAGAAAAGAAGCGCCAGAAATATAGAGACTCATGTTACCTTTGTGGACCTACAAAAAGCATATGATACCGTTCCAGTAGAAAAATTATGGACGGTGTTGGAACAAACTAATATCAATCATACATACATAAAAGCGATAAAAAAACTATACAAAGGGTCAAAATCTAAAATTAAAATTGGAAATCTACTTTCAAAAGAATTCCTGGTAACAAAAGGCTTAAGACAGGGATGTTGTATTTCTCCAACACTTTTTAAAATATATATCGCAGTGGCTCTAAAAAACTGGAAACGTAAAGTGCACGGCATGGGAATACAACTTAACGACCGATTTACTATATACACACTACAGTTTGCTGACGACCAAGTAATTGTAGCTAATGATGAAGAAGACATGGAGTATATGATGAGAAAGTTAACGGAAGAATACCAAAAAATGGGGACTAACAGTGAACGTGGACAAGACACAGTACTTATGTATTGGAAACGAATCCAGTGAGTTAGAACTAGACAATGGACAAACAATATCTCCATGCAATGAGTATGTATACTTGGGTGTCACATTTGATAAGACAGGAACAGACTGTAAAGAATTGGAAAAAAGAATAGTAAAAGCAAAAAAGGTTATTGGATGTCTTAACAGTATTTTATGGAACAGAGAGATAAGAAAGTAAGTAGAAACAATGGTAAAAAGCACGCTGTTGTATGGAATAGAGACTTGTCGCGTAACAGAGAAATACAAAACAAAAATGGACAGTGTCGAAATGGATGCAATAAGAAGATCAGTGAGAATATCTAGATTAGATCACATAAGAAATGAGATCATAAAAGAAAGAATGGGAATCGAGGGAAGCATAACGGATGACATCACTAAAAGGCAACTGATATGGTACGGCCATGTACAACGGATGAACGACGAAAGATTACCAAAACAGGTCCTAGAATGGCAACCAGTAAACTAGAATGGCAACAGTCAATCCAAAGATCAATGAGTCAAAAGAATCTGACGGAAGATGATTGTCAGGATCGAAGGAGGTGGAGAATAGGCGTCGGACAACGTAGAAAAACGTTCTAAACCGACATAGTAGTAGGTTTTCGGCATTAATATTTTTACGAAAATCGAGTTCGTAACATGTTGGTTAGTTTTTTCCTAGTTCTTTTAGAAATGGGCGTTTCCTATTAAAACTGTCCAATTTGGACCACTCTGTACGTTTACTTCACGATCCGAACACGGTATATCCCAGTACAAACCGATTAACCGTGAGGTGAGGAGAGCAAAATGTTCACTTTTATGGGTGGACTTAAGATTACCGGTGAACTTGAGTCCACCGGTGATCTTGAGTTCATCATCTTTTTTCACGGGAAAATGAATCCGCGGTAGTCTATCTAACCTAACTTTTGGTGGTCAGTTTTGAGTTCAAGAGAAGTGTTTTGATGGTTTAATTTATTTAATAAAAATGGGTAAAAAATGAATGTCAATGATCTCCACACTTTAAAAATAGCTCACCAAAAATAAAACTGATTGGCAAAATTAATGTTATAAACACTACAACAGTTCCCGTGGATTTATTTTCCCATGGACAAAGGTAGTGAACTTAAGTTCACCTCACAGCAATCAAGAATAGCGTCTTGAGATTTGGTGAGCGCTCACCTCACCTCACCTCACAAACAGTCAAGAATAAACGTCATGTTTGTGAATACAAACTTACCGGAGGTAGGTGAAACGTAGTTTTATGTTAAAAGCATGGATGGCCTTAGCAAGACATAGACCACGGTCCCTGGAATAGACCGGTCTTCGGATCTTATATAGGTATATATATATATATATATATATATATATATATATATAGATATGAAATGATGAACTAATATTATTGGAATTTTTTGAAAACCAAGACAATGTTCCTACTGTTTTTTAGTAGATCCTTAAAATATATCATTTTTAGACGTATTCTCGTTATTTTTTTTAGTCCGCTTTATTTTTTATTCCACAAAACTTAAAATTCGAGTCAAACTGAATGTGATCGTTTAGTATCAAAGGTAAACCGTGGACTTGGGAAGTAAACAAAGGTGTAGGTTAGGGGCTTACATTTGAAGCTGCAACAAACACATTATTTTCTTCGAATTTTAATTTTTGTGAAAAGAAAAATGAACCGAGCTAAAAAAAGTAACGACTAGTATGTTTTAAAAATATTATTTATATAAGAGTATAATAAAAAACAGTAGGGAAATTGCCCTAGTCTTCAAAAAATATTAGTTGGCCAGGATGTAGTGATTAGCCACTGTTAAAATAAATCATGATCTTAAGCTTTTTAAAGCGCTTACCTTATATGTAATGATTTTCAACACATCTGACATCATTGCTTAGTCGTGTCAAAACGCACCAAGTTCAGTCTCCATTCAGTAATTAGACGACATCAGTGTTTTTACGCGGCTCTTGGGACGACAAAAAAAGGTAAGGAAAATAAGTGAATTTGTTAAGGACATGCATATTTAATAAACCTCCCACGAATGGATATTAAACTGGAGTAATTTTTAGGTACCTATTTTTACTTTATAACAGTGTGTTCTTGTTATTTTATGGCAAAAATTTGTGAGGTTATATCATTATCCCGCCAAATTTTGGTGGCTAACGACTGGCTCCACTTGAGACCTGTTTCATAGTGATTAGTCGGCTGGCCAATAATTGCAGAATAATTTTTTTTAAGCGTTAGTTTAAAAATGGATTTATTTGATCCTTGTTTCGTATTTTTTATAGTTCACTTTAAATTGCGTTTGATTTTTTTGATCGCCCACAGTAGTTGGCCATATGTCAATCACTATAAATTTCGATGGCCAATCACTATGTTCTTTACAGTTTTTTTACATACAAAACCCTCGTACTTTACAGTTGTAGTCCAACAGTTTTTTATTTTATTTTAGGGTTTCTTACCTGTCAAAAATATGCCAAAAGTTAGTAAGAAAGGGGATAAATACAAAAAAAAGTTTACAGAAGAAGATATAATCAAAGCTTTCTAAGCTATTCAGAATGGCATGTCAGAAAGAAATGCTGCGAAAACTTTTAATGTAAATAGATCAACAACAACCTTTGGCCGCAGCTCTGTTTTGACTGATGCCGAAGAGAGCCAAGTTGAGAAATGGATTCTTAGTTGTCACAAGAAAGGCTTTCCCCTGCGAGATGAAGACATCAAATTCTCAGTTAAGCGGTTCCTAGATGAAAATCCTAGACCAAATCTTTTTACATCAAATACTCCCGGAAAAAGATGGATGACAGCATATCTAAAACGTCATCCTAAAATTGGACTAAGAGCCGCGGAAAGTGTTACGGCAGCATCTGCGGTAGTTTCAGAAGCAAATATTAAAAAGTGGTTTGCAGAAATGCACCTGCAACCGAAAATTTTAAATTATCCTTTCTTCCTACTCCGGTTACTCAAGAATTTGAAGATCCAGATAATATTCCCCTTTGTCAAGTTAAAGAATTATTATTGGAAAAAGCCTCAAATGAATAGTTCGTTTTGTCATCCCCTTAAGCGACTAAAAAGCCAATCAAGTAGACGCTTACCCTTTTATACAAGAATTTAAGACGGACAAAGAAGAAATTTTACCACCAAGTTGCTTAAATAAAATAGGTTTTGCTAAACGGAATTTGTTTTTACAAAATAAAGATGAAACTATATTAAATAAAACTGAAGAAAAGGGAAAAAATGAGAAGCTAAACATTATTTCTGATATTTTAGTAGTCTCGTCAGCAGAAAAAGAACATATTTTTTCAAAAAATAAAAAAAAATCATCTGGTTTGTGTTTTAAATGTACTCAATATGCTGTAAAAATTGGTCTAAAATGTGCAACGTGTATAAGAACATACCATGTGGAATGTGCGAAAAAGTTGATCATGGGGAACTCTTTTTGTGTCTTATTTGTACATGGAAAAAATGTTTATTTTTTTAACAAGCTTGTTAGAAATGTTTTTAAAACCATGTTTAAATGTTTTTATTACTCTATTATTATCATTATCATCTAGTTTATAATAAATCAGTTCTACTTATTGCAGATAACTTTTAGTATACCTTTTTTCTATCCCATTAAAATAGGCGGCCAATAACTATCATTTGTAACCTGACAATAACTATAGCTCTATGGCCAATAACAATCGAAAAATACAATTTTGCAAAAATATGATAAAATAGGGGTGAACTTTATTTATTTGATGTATGTACATTAACAGCCTCTTAGTAGACAGTCTTATCAACAACTAGACCTACAAATATTCTTACAAAAAGTTAAAATACTATTTTTTATGATTTTTATTTAACAGCATATTACTTAAGTGGCCAATCACTCTAGCCTTTACCCTATCTAACTTGTGTTTACAAAAATCAGCTGGACCACCGGTGACGTAAAAAATTCGACATATATATATATATATATATATTATATCCAAAGACCGGTCTAATTCTAAGGACCGTGGATATAGAACCCCGGACTCGACAAATAGATTCAAGCCGAAAATAAATCCTCATTGAGAAAGAAAAACGCCCATCATGGGGTTGCTTCTTGGTTTAATGTTAAGGTTGCTTATTGGGTTCGCATACTGGGTTCTCATATAGTATGAATGTGAGAGTGAATGAGGTTTGATTATCTTGGGCACCAACTGACTTCGAGATTATCTTAGCGTCCACCGGATTGAGCTGGCAAATTGTTTGTAATGAGCATGGATGACAAAATATTGACGGATTGGATTTGACCAAAGTAAATGTGGCCTTTTTAACCATTGATATTTCGTTCTCTGGTTTAGAAATGTCAGGTGGTTGTCAACCGCTGTTTTGTTTATTTGTGTTTATGCTAGATTTTTCAATTAAATTTGAGATAAAATCTGAATCTGTTCAGGATTTGAAAATATTACTATTTTCATTATAGTAGGAAAAGTCCAAGATTTACCTTATTTTCCAACAAAAAATCAACAAAAATTATAACCAAAGTATAGCGACTTTGACGGAGTTTGGTTAGGTTACCTAAACAAATTATCCGCTTTTTAAAATATAATGTCAAAATCGTGGTGTACCCACTCTTTTTATTTTGGTTGGTTGTTAATTGCAATCTCTAGCTGTTCTAGATCTCTGGTAATAAACAGATAGAGGCAATAAAATAAATACGTTGTTTCTGTTAGTGTTGTTGTTTTAAGGAGGACACACATAACACGGTACGCTGGTCAGATGGCCTAAAATGGTCAGCTCTAATCTTGGCGTCACACGGAACTAGAACTGCATTTGTGCCAATTGGGTGTCTTACTTCTTCTCAGAATCATGAAATAAGTCAAATTATGGCTTTTTTGGACAGCAAATTAAAATTTTTTACTTCAATAGCCGACGTTTCGACCCCAAATCTGAGTCTTCATCGAGGGTTAGATGATTAAAAACGACAATCTTGTTAAAAAGCAGGATGGGAGAAAGGCAATGACCGAACTAGTGAGAATTAAGTCAAACTGTGTCTTCGCACTTCAGGGTTTGGATGAGACATAAAAATGCATAATCTTGATAAAAAAAACTACATAAAATATTAAGTATTTTACTATAAGCACAGGGAATTTAGACTAGAAGCTATAGTTTTTCTGTGCTATAAGGTTAGGGAGTTTTAAAAAATATTTTAGTTTAACGACAAGTTCATACAGGTCCAAAATAAAATAAAACAAAATTTGATAAAATTAATAATGAAAAAGCCCTATAATAAGTCTTTAAAGTCATAGCAATTTTATCTTTTAAAACTTTTGAATTTTTTTAGTTTAGAAAAAAAAATCAATCACAAAAAAAAAACTTTTTTATAGGCTTTATTGTTCAAAAAGTTATCCTTCTATTAACAAAGCTACACTTAGAGTTATTAATAATAGGTTAGATATTCTATACAATAACTAATAAACATTTTTTTTTAAATAAAACTGGTAACAAGCAAAAAAAAGTATTTTTTAATTCTAAAATAATTTGAAACAATAAGGGGAAGACGGGGGAATTCCGCCATGTGGGGTACACTGGGTATCTAAGCAACCAGAAGCACCAGAGAGCTGCCAGTTACGACAAACAGAGCAGCAGTGGTGCCGGAAGCTCAGGCATTTCTGTTACAACTTGTCGACGCCTTAGTTTGATTTCGGCTGCGATATAAGTAGATTATGCTGTTTTGCTCCTTATTTTAACGTTGTCGTCAACTGGTGGTTAGATTACCGTACAGAATCAGCCCCTGACAAAATACAATTATGACGCAAAGTTTAAAGATTATCTTTTCTCAAGTTGAACAAAAAATATTAATTAATAAATATTTTAAATAGCCACACCCTCAACAAATATATCCTTTCTTTCATAAAAAATAAAATATCTAAATTAAATCTACTTAAATCTAAAAGCATGCATACATTTAAAAACAAAAAATATGTTCTACACAAAATTAAGATAAACGGCAATTTTGACGCAATATGAATATGTGCCTATCTTTCCAGTTTGAAATATATCTTTATAAAATTAAGTTAGACTATAGAAAGCTTTATCGATGAGAAAACTTTTTGCCGAGTTTCGGAACAGCTTATAATCTTGGATGTTTTTCAAGTTCACTGGTAAATGATTGAATAGTTTGATTCTCCCATAGATGATCGAGTTTTATGTTATGCTAAATTTTGGTATTGGCAGTGGAAGAATATTTTGCCTAAGATTGTAGCTTCGGGCATGCGTCAACCCAGCAATTTTAAAGAAAATTAAGCACACTGATTCCATTTTATAAAGATGCAGGGGAGCATTTGTTCCTAAATAAATAAAGGTCTAGATGTTTCGCTACATTCATTTCTGTAAAGGTAGCGCATGACATCAGCGAACCCTGGGTGGAGTACCACCAAAAGGCAACAGGTACGACTCCATTAGAGAAAAGTACGCAATCCTTGCTGTATCTTTCCCAAGCTCATGAACTAAAGATCGGATGACGTAATAACCAATGGCGGATTTGAAAATGAAAAAATATACAGGGTATTCCATTTAATATAGGAAAGTTGATGTTTAGTTTTGACTTATAGAATGACATTTGATAACATGTGTCATAAACAACAAATGAAATTAAAGAAAAAAAAATAAGAAAGAAGTTTTTTGCTTCGACCGGGACTTAAACCCGGGATCTCTTGCTCTCTAGGCAAACATTCTAAACATTGAACTACCGAAGCCATACATAAATTTTCGGAAAACTTCCATCTATGCAGGCTGCGGTGTCTCAATACAAGAACGAGAAATTCTCAGGGTATTAACTCGACCAAGTCATCCAACTGATCTCTTTAATTCTTCTTTCTCACTGTCACACTGTGTCATATGTGTTGAAAGACCCTGAATAAACTATAAAACTTTTTTTCTACCATTAATATTAAAGGCGCTGGCCTGGGGTCCAAAATATAGTGAATCATACATATAAACTCATTGTAAAAAAACCGATTTAGCTTGTTTTAGTTTGTATAAACAACTATATTCTTTTATTCTATCTGCTTTTTATCTTTAATTGCAACTCGGATACAAAGTAAGCAATACGCTGTATTGTTTTATATTTGTTGTTTTAGAAATTTACTTATCTGATTGGTTTATTTTATTAATTAATTTTTTATTTATGTTTAATAATTTCAATTATTTCAGAATATGATTTCTAAAAGCGCTGAATATTTATTTTTACTTTTTCCTGTAAACGTTATTATAAATCCAATTTTATATACGAAATATAAAACCGAACATAAACAAAATGTTATTTTATTTTATACATCGATACCGTTATGATTATCATCATAATTTCGCTGCTATTTCATTAAAATATGAAAACGAAGCTAAAATTTATAAAAGTCACAATTAAAATAATATATTTGAAATACAGCGAAATTGTTATAATACAGAGTGTGAACGGAATGACTCATAATATTTTAATAAATGATAAAGTAGGGCAAAATAAGAAAAAAGTTTATACAGGGTGGTCCAGGTTAAACTACATTAATTTCAATAGGTGATAGAACGTCGCAAAAAAGTAGAGTTTCATAAGAAAACTTTTTTAAAAAACGTTTCCTAACAAAGATATAGGGTGTCAAAGTTTTAGAAAAAAAAATGGTTTTTTCGTTATAACTTTTAAACCGTTACATCAATTCCCACTAAATTTCGTACACAGACTACTGTGGTACATCTCTAAGTATCGATTGTATTCGTTTTCCAAAATTCTTCAGTGACGTAGATATTGGGGTTAGGCACCCCATTTTACCCGCCCAATATTTGGCGCCACCTAATGTTTTCAAAATAAATTCTTGCTTTTTATTCCTTGTTTAATTTGGCAAAAAAAGTACTTTTGCAAAATTTTGATCTTTGACTTGGTTTTTGAGATATTTAAATAAATTTAAAGTGATGTAAGCACGAAGAGGCCCAGTGGCGTGGTTACTAAGATCACCAGAGATTAAGCCATTAGACTTTTATGTGTGGGGACAGTAACAACACGCAAAGAACTAGTAGAACGTACCGTCAACTTAAGGAAAGTCGTCACCAAGTCTTAGCTGTATAACTAATTCCGTGGCTAAAAGACTTTAAAAATGCATTAAAATCGGTGGATTTCATTTTGAAAACTTACTCTAGAAATAAATTTATCTATTCATTAATTTTAGAAGTTTTTTGTTGCTAAATTAAAACAGAAAAAAAAAATATTTTTTAAACAGGCAGTGTCGCCAAATATTGGGAGGATACAATGGGTTGCCTACCCCCAATATTTACGTCACTGGTAAATTTTTTGAATAGAGATTTACTACGTTACCCTGTGTACGAAATTTAGTGGAAATCGATCTTGTTTATTTCACTTAATAATGGCTTGATTTTTAACGTGCTTACCTACATCACTTTAAATTTATTTAAATATTTTTTTGTAAAACCGCTTGATAAATTAAACAAGGAATAATAAAAAATAATTTTTTTTTTAAAACATTCAGTGGCGCCAAAGATTGGGAGGGTAAAATGAGGAGCCTACCCCCAACAACACCACTTGAGAATTTTAGAAAACGAATACAATCGTTACTTAGAGATATAACACAGTAGTCTGTGTACGAAGTAACGGTTTAAAAGTGATAACGAAAAAAAAATTTTTTTTCTAAATCTTTGACACCCTGTATCTTTGTTAGGTAACGTTCTTTAAAAAAGTTTTGTTATGAAACTACTTTTTTGCGACGTTCTATCACCTATTAAAATAAATGTACTTTAACTACAGTGAAAGTTAAGTGACAGTGAAATATCTATTAGGCGGACACTCCCTTTATGCGGACAAGTTGGAACCAACTTTTCCCTATTTCTTTACATGTAAAATTCACTCATATAACCGGACGCGGACAATTTTTTTTGGTTTAAAAATTCTGAAACCTCCCTTTACTAGACGCGAACCTCTGACAACAGGACAGAGCGCTGCACGACATGGGCATAAATATTTTGTAGTATGTTGGCACCAACGCACTCTGCAGCCGGAGAATTACCTCTTTCCGTTTTAATGCGGAGACTAATTACTTCTGTTGTATTTAGAGCATATTTTATTCGGTGGGACTACTGTGTTTTATTTTTATTGTTGGCGCCTAGTAAAAAACTTCTTAGTTTACGTGAAAAAATAGAAGTTGTTAACGTTTCGGTGAAGGATCATCTATCAGCACGAAAGATTGATGAAAAATTTAATATCCGAAAAACTCAAGCAGCGGAAATTGTTAATAAATAAATACTAAAATTTTGCAGTTCTCTCTCATGAGCGGACACCTCCAATAAGCGGACAAAATCGACAAAACCGAGAGTGTCCGCTTATAAGAGGCTTCATTGTATAGGATTTTTAAAGTTTGAGGATTGAGGGAAAAAGAGGTTCTGGGAAAAGAGAAAATCTGCTAACGCCAGATGATTATCTTGCTAATTAATAAAAATATTATTATAAATTGAGAAGATACAGACTAGACTGTCAAAGTTACCTATAAAAATATGTACAAAATTTAAATAAAAAAAACTTATTTTCGTTTACACAAAGTTACAAAAAATATCAATGATATGTTATTGTTATATCTACCTATAGACTTGTTTATAAAAACATAAAGCCTCAATCAAAATTTTGCGTTTAATATAGAATTTCTAAAAGTTTATAACAAAAAAACAGTTTCTTTGTTAAAGAAATTGCCTATATAATTTTTTTTAAAATCATTTATACATCTGCTCATTCTTCTCTGATACACGACTTTATCAAATGTTATATTTTTTCTGTGTTTTAAATAAGTTATAATCAAGAGATCTAATATATAATAATTTTCATGAACAAGAAGAAGAGCAAAGTGGGTTTCTTTCAGGCAGATCTTGTAGCGATAATGTGTTTTTTTATCTTAAACAAGTAACTAAGAAAAGGAGTGCTTGAAATTTAGAGACAAGCGTTATATTTGTGGACCTACAAAAAGCATATGATACCGTTCCACTAGAATAATTATGGGCAGTGTTGGAGCAAACTAATATCAATCAAGTATAAAAGCGATAAAAGAACTATGAGAGGGTCGAAATCTAAAATTAAATTTGGAAATTGCCCTTCAAAAGAATTCCTGATAAGAAAAGGCTTTTGACAGGGATGTTATATCTCTATAACCCTTTTTAAATTATATATCGCAGTAGCTCTAAAAAATTCTGAAACGTAAAGTACACGATATGGGAATACAACTTAACGACCTATTTGTCATATACACACTACAGTTTACTAATAATAAAGAAGACATGGAGTATATCACGAGAAAGCTAACGGAAGAACACCAAAAGTGGAGCTTAACAGTGACCGTGGACAAGGCGCAGTACTTATGTGTTGAAAACAAATCAAGTGAGTTAGAATTAGACAATGGACAAACATTATCTCCATGCAGTGAGTATGTATATTTGGATGTCACATTTGATAAGAGAGAAACCGACTGTAAAGAACTGGAAAGAAGAATAGTAAAAGCAAAAAAGGATATGTCTTAACAGCATTTTATGGAGCAGAGAGATAAAAAGAATTTAAAATTTAACATATATGGAACAGTGGTGAAAAGTACGCTATTGCATGGAATAGAGTCGCGTAACAGAAAAATACAAAACAAAAATGGGAAGTGTCGAAATGGATGCAATAAGGAGATTAATGAGAATATCTAGAACAAATCATATAAGAAATAAGACAATAAAAGAAATAATGGGAATCGAGGGAAGCATAACGGATGATATCATTAAAAGACACCTGATATGTTACGGCCATGCACAAGGAATAAACGAAAAAAGAAAACCAATGCAGGTCCTAGAATGGCAACCAACAGGGCGCAAAAACCGGAATGGCAACAGTTAATCCAATGGTCAATGAGTGAAAGAAACCTGACAGAAGATGACTGTTAGGATCGAAGGAGGTGGAGGATAGGCGTCGAAAAACAAAAGAATCGATCCTCATGATATGAATTTTTTTCTTATTTTGACATCCTTTATTACTCTTTAAAATATGAGAGTTATACTATATGAATAAGAAAGTTAGCAAAAGCACCGATCGAGGGCAGTTCTTCCTTTATTTGAATTAGGGTCACTGCATCACGAAGATGTAGCGTCTTGGAGACGCCCGGCTTCCAGGATGCAGTGACCCTATATTTGAATGTGTTGCATTGTAGAGGATGAAACCCATTTAAAAAAAAGAGGAAGAGCTGCCGGATCCTTCATAAGGTAACTGATGATTAGTGCATCGGGGCGTCAAATCAAATGCTCGAGCCCGTGAACATCCTCTGTCGGTGCTCCTGCTAACTATCTTATTTATTAGGGACCTATTGCAATAAAGCCAGGCACAAATTGCCCTGAGCACTATAATGATAGTTTCGCATTATAAGAACAGCTGCTTTCTTTCAAAATTAGGCCATTGTGTAGTATAAGAGCCGGAATTAATAGTGACGCCACTATTGATGGCAAATAAAAGACTGGATTTCTAAATTCGACTTTGGTATGTCAATTTTGAAAGATCAACTGTCAGTTTTTAATGCGAAATGCCAATATAGTGCCCGGCACAATTTGTGCTGACTTTATTGCAATAGGTCCCTATTGAGTCATTCACACCCTCTATATTCCACCTGATTTTTTTATAACAATTTAAAACTAAAATACCAAATTGCAAATAATGCAAGGACCTAAAACTATAAACAACAAGTATTGAGACACCGCAGAGATGCATAGATGGAAGTTTTCCGAAAATGTATGTATAGTCTTCGGTGGCTTAATGTAGAGAGCGTTTGCGTACAGATCAAGAGATTCCGGGTTTGAGTCCCGGCCGAAGACAGAAAACTTTTTTCTTATTTTTCTTTTTTTAATTTCACTGGGTGTTTATAATTTAAAACTACTTAAAATCTTACGCAAAAACACTCTGCTTTTGTCAAAACTCAATATTTTTTCATTAAAAAAAAATTCAATTTACGAAATGTTTTATGAGCGGCTGAGTTGCAGGCCTAAACAAAGAAATTTATGCCCCTGTGTGCAATATAGTACGCCAAACACCGAATTAAAAAACTTTGCGCGATTTATTTTGTAACTTTTGCAATGTTGTTTACTAGCCACGCTCGATTTACAGAGACAAAATGGTTCATGCCCTGCGAGAATAGTAGGCAAGTAAAACAGGGTTCCCCAAATTTGACGTTATTAGGGTTTTTAGTATTTCTAGTGTTTATAGAAAAACAACAACTGGGACGACTGGACGAAACAGTTAACTGTCAACACTTATTAGGTATCCATTAGACCTTGGACCCCCGTGAGGTTAAGCTTTCAAGCTACTCACGGAAAAATATGAGAGAAACAAAAACTGTTTTTTACCCGATTAGCCATGAAACTTGTTTGATTTTTAAATTCACGGGTACTAAATTTCACGTTTGTTAGTATTATTTGGCTTAAAAATTCCGCTGATGACGGTCACGTGTCTGATGGTTTGTTTCTTTTTATTTGCAATAGTTTCTCTCGTATCTTGGTAGATGGTGCTTCTTGCGAGAGTTCTCTCACTATTTACATAGGATTAGAGATAAAATCGTCTAATTATCTTCGCAGTGGTGTCACACTGACCAAGCAGTGTTCTGAGAAGTTCCATAAGGACGAAACAGTTAACTGTTAACACTTGTTAGGTGTCCATTAGATCTTGAACTCCCATGAGGTTAAGCTTTCAAGCTACCCACGGAAAGATATGAGAGAAACAAAAACTCCTTTTTATCCGATTAGCCACGAAACTTGTTTAATTTAGAAATATAAAGGTGTACCCCGATCTCAGCAAAACCAGAGGGTCCATGAGCCAAAAGTAAAAAA
This sequence comes from Aspidapion aeneum, assembly GCA_963576565.1. NCBI lineage: Eukaryota > Metazoa > Arthropoda > Insecta > Coleoptera > Brentidae > Aspidapion > Aspidapion aeneum. The sequence goes on from OY755043.1 coordinate 115,360,668, forward strand.
AAAGGGAGAACACTAGATGAGAAATTCAAGACAGGCAGACAAGAGCTGACTAGGGATTTCAGGGAAGATCCAACGAGGTCGCATTACGGGATCGAGATACAGTCTTTTCTTTTAAATCGGCGAATGCAAAACGAGGTAAGATTTGCATTCTGATAAACCTTGCCAATTTCTTTCTCGGGCATTATGCCCGCGTTAAAATTTACTATCGAAAAAAAGGTTCAAATTTTAAAATGGTATTTTGCAGGAAACTCCGCTCGGGTTGTAATAAATTTGTTTATTGCTAAGTATGAGGACCGTGATGTTCCTTGCAAAACTTCCATTTTGAATAAAATTAACCATCTTGTTAAATTTTTAGACGAAACTTTTCCCCGACGGGTAATAAACAGACGCAGTTATTACTAGATGGTCCCCTAGATCGTCTGACCTGACTGTATGTAATTTTTTTTATTTGGGCTTATGTCAAAAATAAGATATTTACATTTGATCCCATTTGAGCTCATAATTTAGCCGAACTTCGAATTAAAATTGAAGAAGCTTTTAATTCGATCACATCTGAGATGCTTAGCAATATATAGCAGGAATTTTATAACCGTTTAGGTTATTCTTTAATACAACAAGGTGGCAAGTTTGAGCATTTAATTTGAAGAATTTGTTAGCTGTTGAATGGAGTTTGTAAAGTTTTTTAAACTGAATCGGCTATGCCGCAACAAAAGCGGTTTAAAAAATCAATTTTTTTCGTAGGAGATGGCAGCCTAATTTAACGCAATGTTTAGAGACAATAATAAACGAAAAATGGTTACATTCTTTTTTGAAAAACTCCGAGTAACTGAATCATAGACCACACCCAAACTGTAACTGAATTATAGACCACACCCAAACTATGCAAACAGGTTTTTAATCTCCACGCCTCGGGCGGTTGCAGTTATTTACCTTAATGTGCGTTCTACTACCTCGCCCAATCTTATTGCCTTTCCTCTACTAGTTTGGCAGTGGTTTGAAGCGGATCGTGCATAGCTCATTTGCCGGAATTATGACAAACGAAAAAAAAATGCAATAATTTAAAGTAAATCTCAGAAAAACGGCTACTGAATACTTCCAAATGCTAAAAGATGTCTACGGAAAGCAGTGTATGTCTTGTGCAATGATTTTTATGTGGCATAAAAGCTTTTTCGTGAAGAAGTTAAAGATGATGAACGAGAAGGGCGCTCCAGCACATCCATAACAGCGATGCTTATTGTTTCTTTTTCGATATTAGGGGTGTTATTCTTATTGAATGAGCGCGTGAGGGTGAAACAGTGAACAATAATTTATTGTTATTTTGGAAGTATTTATGTAGCTAAGACAACGTGTAAGGAAAAAACGTTTAGATTTGTGGAAGAACAACGCGTGGCTGCTTTACCAGGACAATGCACCGGCCCACAATGCCCTATCCATTAAGCAGTTTTTAGCTGATAAGAAGATCCCCGTCGTTAAGCACCCACCATATTCAACAGACTTGGCCCCTTGCCACCTCAGCATGTTTCCGAAAGTGAAAAAATCGTTAGAAGGAACCTGTTTTAAAATATTAGAACACGTCAAGGAAAAATCGGCAAGACTTATTAACAGCCTCTCTTCTGATGATTTCTATCTGCGTCGATAAATAGAGAAGGGGACAACATTGATGGGAACATCATTAAGTTGTATAGGTATTTAAACATAGTAGATTTTTTACAACAGTCTTATAATTTTATTGTCACACCTCGTATATCCCTACCAAAAACAGTGCAATAAATGCGGCTTATGGATGGCGGTGCATGACTTGAGAGGGATGAAGAGAGGAAGTTGTTTTTATTTTTATCTAAAAACCTGCAAAAATTGTTTTTCTCTTTCTAAGTACAACCACTGGTCGCTATAGCTTTTGCTTTATAACAAATATAGTGATAAAATAAATAATAAATATAAAAAAATAGTATTATTCATTTGGGGTCTGCCCTTCTGACAAGTCACGAATAGTTATATTGTGTGTGAAATTTTACGTTTTCAGTGCTGCATCCCGTGAGTATGCAATAGTGTGTTATGAACAAAGTGGCAATAAAATGTTGGCAATCACTTCAATGACATTGAAAAGCTGTGTACTGTGCCGGAAAGGTAATAAATTAAAGAAATGTGCTGGGAAATCTATAAAGCTTTATATCCAAAATACAAAGTTTCCAATTCAAGATGGTCTGGTCTGGCATTTTATTGCCTCGCCACCTCATTAAATAATTAGAGTTTACTTTGTCTATATTATCTGTGGTTTAAATAAGACATATCTTGGTCCTTGCATCATATAGCCCAGATACATTTTATTTAAATATGATAACTAATTACACTGTCCTACAAAAATAAATTTTTTCTTTTTTTCTGACTATCTGGTACTTGAATATTAATGATTTTTGCCTCCTAAACTGAGATCTACTTTCAGAATTTCTCTATCGGACACCGTTTTTGATTAATTTTATTATTTTGTTTGATCCATTATTTATCAAAATACGGCAGTAGAATGATGGATATTTGAAGACAGGACCAACTATACCTGGGTTAATTGATGCCAGATATTATATATTACGGTAATTTATTTTAATTTTTTTTTTTAAATATTTGGGTGCCCTACACCTTCCCTCCTTAGATCCCCCGGCGTGAGAATAATACACATTTTACGTATGTTTTAAACTGCTGTATATTTTACATGAAAAGTAAAAAGTTCCGCTGATACAAAATATATTTTTTTAATACTAGAATATATATAAATATCGAAAAACATAATTTCACAAAAATTTATATTTTTATTTTGTATTTATCGTCGCAGTCTCTTTTAAGATTCCAGAAGTAATCTGCAAGCATTGACGATTGCCATTTTCCCTTATACCTCTTTTCCATTGCCGCTATCTCTTGATGGAAGGACTCTCCATGCTCATTTGATACTGCAATCATCTGGAAAATAGTCTAAATGGGAATACATTAAATGAACTTTCAATGACATATTACATCCTATATGTTTATATGTATTTAACATTTCCTTAACTACATCCTTATAGTCTTCAGAACGATGTCTTCCCAAAAACTGCTTACATACTTTCTTGAACGCAATCCATGAACGCTTTTCTTTTGTAGACAAAAGTGTGTCGAAAGTATCGTCTTTTATCAGATACCTTATTTGTGGTCCCACAAATATAATTCATTAAACCCAATTTAATGTGAAGCGGTGGTAAAATTACATCTTGAGGGCCAACAATAGATTCATTCGTCACATTTTTCTTTCCAGCGGTTAATTTTCTGGTTGGCCATACTGTTCTTACAAAATGTTCTTTTCGAGCACGACTATCCCACTCATAAAAAACAACAGTACTTTGTATATCGTACTTGAATGCCAAGTATCACTGCGATTATTTTGAAGTCTCCGCAAATTTTCCATTTGTGATCTTGGTTGATTTTGTTAATACATGTTGAAACACACCATATGATTCTTTCGTTAAACCTACTGACTAAGTCATTAAATTAACCCTGATACAAGAGATTCGGTACTTCGGTGACTTTTCGCCCTAGAAGATATTTCTGCTTCTGTTTCTGGTATATATTTGGTGGAAATTACCAGGTAGTCTCCTCCTTATTGCATTTTAATTAGGGTAATTTTTACCTGAATTTTACCATATAATACTGAATATCTCAAAATCTGTGCCTGATAGGGCAATTTAAATTACATTTTGACCTTATGACGTTGGTAATTTTTTATGTTCCAAATGTTTCAACGTAGCAAAGTGGTTAAGCGAAAGCTTTGACCGCTTCTAGTTTATGTTTTAAGGGTAAGAATGTATTGCATAAAATTTTCTATATACAGATTAGTTTTGATCCTGCTTTGTCTATGTATGCCAAATTTTACACATTACTTACTGGATGAGCTTACATTTGACGCTTATTTATTCATTTTTATTTTTCGTCTACTTTGCTTATATTCATAAACTTTGTTTGGTTTAAATTGAGCATCAGACTGTATTTAACAAGCTGTTTTATGATCGTGTCATCAGCATTTTTAGGCAAAACAATAAAAGCAACATTTATCCTTTGTAACGCAACAGAAATTCATGGCATTCATATGACAAGCAAAAGTAAATGAATTCTAAGGACGAGTTTAAATTTATTCGGATGGTGAGTACTTGCACCAAACGCAAGAGAACGAATTTGTTCGAGCGAAAAAGCATTAAGTGGATTCCTATTACCAAAACTGTATTAGGTTCAAGAGAAAATCTCTAATAGGGACTTATTGCAATAAAGCATGGCTGTAATAGTGCCAGGCAGTATTTTGACACCTTCACATTGTAAGATCAGCTGTGGTTTTTTACTATACGGCCGTTGTTTACTATAAGAACAGGAATAAACACTGCCTTCTTTATTAATGGAAAATAAGCGACTTAGTTTTAAATTCTACCTTGGTGTGTCAATTTTCAAAGACCAACTGTCAGTTTAATATCTCTGATGTCTCAAGTCACCTGTTCTGGAGAACAAAACGTCAGCTGTTATTTTTAAGAATTACTAAAATGGTAAATTTGTTTCAGCCAATGGGAATGTATCCACACAAATACGAATGGGCATCAAGCACCCAACAAAATGGCGATTGTTCGATATGGATACGAGCTGCTCAATTAGAGTACGACGATGGTAATTGGGAGTGCCAAGTAACTGCTAGCGATTTCCACACTTTAGACGCATTGACAAGTCATCCAGTTAGGCTAGTGGTTCGGGGTAAGTTAATGCTTATGGCATAAAATATTTAGTTTTACTTACTAGATTTATTACTAGCACGGGGGTGCGTTTGAAAATAAAAAACGAAGGTTAGGTGATGGTAGGGTAAGGTGACATTAATGACGTTATCGAAAAGGCAAAATTACCCTAGGTAAATATCGCCGCACCGATTTTCGAACTCACTAAGAATTTTTACGTTTTTAAGAAGTATTTTTACTTTTCTAGATAGGTATACATGGTAAAAAAATAGTCTTAGATCAAAGCAAATTGCTTTGAAGTAAAATAATTTGTGCTATCCTATTTACCAAGAGAATATTCTCTTGATATTGCACAAAAAATGTCTTGCCTCTTTGTTTTAATGTGAAACAGAAATTGTTTTATTATAAATTGAAACTGAATTAATTTAAGGCACCGTTTTCTCTGGAAGGAAAATATAACTTATATGAAGACAATTTGCTTTGTTACAAAATGGAGTATACTGAAACAAAACAATTAAAAAAAATAATAAAGTCTCATTTTAAGATTAAATCCGACGTTGAACTAAAAAAAAAATATTTTAATTCAAAACAAATTGTTTAAAGGTAAATTTATGCAAGAAAAGAACGTGTTTTCATTGTAGAGAAAATTTTTTACCGTGTAGATTATTGAAGTAATCGTGTGGGAAATATAACGCAAAACAAAAATAAAACAATAAACATTTTAATTTAAGCGCTAGTGCGTAATCGCGGCCGATTATCGCCACGCTTCTGACCAGGTCATTACCTTTTTGATTTTCCAACGCAGGTCTATAAAGTCTTCGTTTTGACAGTGATAATAATTTTCAAATGATTTTGGGCTAGCTCAAGCATAACTATTACCCTAATAGTAGAGTAAATTTGTTAAATAAAGCTGCAAAAAGGGTATATTATTTTTATATTTAGCATAGTAGTACCTAATACCAAAAACTAAATTTTCATTCGAGGATCCCCGATTTTCCGGCTTCAGATTCCAAGATGGCAGCTGCCAAAGTTAAAAAAAAATTAATTCTCTATTTTCAGAGAAATTAAATTAATTTTAATGGATTTACTTTAACTGGGAATAACTCAATTTAATAAAGAATCCAAGACGGATCTGATACCTTCCTAGCTAGCCTATTAGCACACTTTAAGTAAAGCCACGATTATCAGCTTTGAAAACAGTTTTTTGTAAATATCTCAGAAACTAAAGCTCTTACGAAGTTTTGGGTTATAACACAAGTTATTGAGCAAAATTTAGTCTACTATTTTCCGAAAACCGCATTTTTGATGCCATGTTATAAAGTTAGCATTTTTAAAAATGTTTTATTATCAAAAAACATTAATGGATTTTAACCAAAGTCTAATCAGCCCATTAGAGCGTCGAAACCTATTTTACCTGAAAATGTTATGAAAATCGCTTTAGGGGCTTAGAAGCTATAGTGTTACGGACAGACATACACACACGCACAGACACAGACAGACATCACGACGATATTGCTACGATAGGTCAAAATACAACCAAATAATACATTTTTGGCGTTATTTAAAAAAAAAATCCTCGAAAATAATACCTTCTCTAGCCATTGCTGTTCGGGGTAGGAAGATAAAAATGTAAAAAAAACGACACCTGTTACTTAATGTCATAAAATGGCGGCTATATTTTTAAAAAATCGTTTTTCTTCGATATTTTCTTTATTTTTTAAGCAATATTTATTTGTAATTCATCATATTAAAACTACTATCACACCAAATAACATCTATGGTAAAGGGGATGTAATCTCTGAATGGATTCGGTGACCTGGCCAGTTAGGGAATTATCATATGGGACAAGGTATATGGAGTGCATATTTGGAGCTAGCAGCTAGTGCAAGCACATTGTGGCTCTCTGTACCCTGTTGATTATGTCGAAAGGTTTATGACCCATCAGTGGTCTAAGGCTATATCCATGGCATTATGTGGTATTGTAGTGGTTATATTTTCCAAGTTAATTTTCAATATTTTCACTTATTTTAGATTATTGTGATGCCCAAACACATCAAAATAAACACAATTGAATCACTCTCAATAAAATAACTATCTAAATAATATAAATCGTGACCATCTCAACTAAAAAATAGATCGGTAAAAATATGTTTTCGGTGTCTTGTTTCTTTACTGTCGGTCGGTTTAAAAAAAAAATTATGTAAAAATACCTTTAAAATTAATAATAAAAAATATTAAAATATTTTACCTCTTCATATTTTCTTAAAAACTTGTATGAAGTTTATACAAGCTGACTTTTTACAAATCCTTCGGTTATAGATTTAAAGAATAAACTATTATATCATTCTTATAAATAAATGGATCCATGACGGATCTGATTCCTTCCTAGCTAGCCTATTAGCACAGTTCAAGTGAAGCCATGATATATTAGCTTTGAAAACAGTTTTTTTTAATATTTCAGAAACTAGACCTCTTACGAAGTTTTTGGTTAGAACTACTACAGGGTGTCCCAGAACTAATGGTATATAGTTAAACTGTAGATTCTCTGGGTCAAAATATTATGATTTAGCCATACTTACCTTAGTCCAAAAGTTCGTACTAACCGAGATACAGGGTGTTAAACTTTATTTTTTCAATTCGATTTTCTTTAAAAACTTTTTTAATAATTAATATTTTTGCAAAAAATAACCAGCGTGTAAGTTTTGTTTAAAATTGGTAAGACCATTCCGTTGAAAAATTTTATGTTCAATGTACAGGGTGTTCCTTAGACCACTACCATTGCATAAAAATCAGTGTATTTTTGTTGTACCTCGGTATATACCAGTTTTTATGTAAAATAATGGTTTCCCATCCTTTTTATGTAAAAAAGTTATACTGTTTTAAAGTCGCGCAGCGCAACGGTTTTTGAGATTTTTGCATTTAAAGTTTTTATTGCATGTGAGTGATATGCCTAATTTATGTATGATACTTTCCTCAATTCTTTCTGCTAATTAATAATTTTGCACAAAAAATTCGGTTTGATGGTTTTTGGGTATGGACAACTTAATTTTGGTAAAAAAAATAAATATTATACAGGGTGTTCTCTGGGTCGGTACCGTTACATTAAAATAGGTCTAACTTTTTTGTTCCTCGGTGTATACAAGATTCTATTAAAAACATTAATTTTTAATTTTATTTAAGTAAAAAAGTTATAGCGTTTAGATCTCGCTTAGAGCAACGATTTTCAAGATATTTAAATTAGAAGTTTTTATTGTATGCGTAAAAGATTTTTGATTAAATTATTACCTACTTCATACATATTAGCTATAATCAATACTTTTTATAGCATTCAAAGATTGGATGTTTTCTTAAGAAATATTATAAGTTAAAAAATATACAGGGTGGTTCTTGAATTATCATAAGTGTGTTATCATTGTTCGTTATTGCAACTGTGTAGGTCTTTGTTTTTAATGAGGAACAAAAATCTCTTCGTATTAGTTTTTAAAAATGGTATTTACGTATACTTTATTAATGCAAGTATTTTTTAAAAAATATATAAAATTTCTTAAGCGTGGCGCTCTCAGCAACTAAGTTAAAATTTTAAAATTGACAAATAGTAAATCAAACTTAAAACTGTTTATTATTGTAGGCTAGATAAATACCCGAGAAAAACTATTTATAAAAATTCAAAATGCTGGAGAGGCGTTCAAAAATGCAAATCTTTATTTTAAAATCAGACGTTCGTATGATAAGCGAATAAACAAATGTATTTATTTTACTTAGGTTTTATTGGGTATAGGGATAGGCAGAAAAAACAATTTTTCTTTGGCAACGTTTCGATTTATATTAAATCTTTTTCAAGCCTCAGAAAGCCAGTCTCAAGCCATCGGAGAAAACATCACCACCAACCAAATCTGATCGCATTATAACAATCATGTTGTTATAATGCGATCAGATTTGGTTGGTGGTGATGTTTTCTCCGATGGCTTGAGACTGGCTTTCTGAGGCTTGAAAAAAAAAAAAAGATTTAATATAAATCGAAACGTTGCCAAAGAAAAATTGTTTTTTCTGCCTATCCGTATACCCAATAAAACCTAAGTAAAATGACATTCCAAGGGAACGAATCCAACATAAACCAAATGTATTTATGTTAACGGTGGACATTTTGAACATTTGTTGTAGAATTTTTTTTGTTTTTCTATCTAAAAATTTGTTGTTGCAATAAAATATATATAATTTTTATAATTGGTTTTTTTTTGTTATTACTGCTTAAGTATACACCGAGGCACAAAAAAATACACTGATGATTTTAATGCAATGGTAGTGGTCCAAAGAACACCCTATACATGGTAAATCAAATTTTTCAACGGAATCATCTTGCAAGTTTCAGAAAAACCTACACGCTGGTTAGTTTTTGTGAAAATATTAATTAGGAGAATGAATTGAAGAAAGTATCATACATAAATTAGGCATATCACTCACACGCAATAAAAACTTTAAATGCAAAAATTTCAAAAACCGTTGCTCTGAGCGACTTTAAAACACAATAGCTTTTTTACATAAAAAGGATGGGAAAACCATTATTTTACATAAAAACTGGTATACACCGATGCACAAAAAAAATTCACTGATTTTAATGTGGTGTGGGGAACACCCTGTACACTGTACATCAAAATTTTCAACGGTATCGTCTTGCCAATTTCAAAAAAACTTACACGTTGGTTATTTTTTGCAAAAATAATAATTAGTAAAAAAGTTATTAAAGAAAATCGAATTGAAAAAATAAAGTTTAACACCCTGTATCTGGGTTAGTACGAACTTTTGGACTAAGGTAAGTATAGCAAAATCGTAATATTTTGACCCAGGGAATCTAAAGTTAGCATTTTTTAATTGTCAAAAAACTGTCTTTAGCATTAACGGATTTTGACCAAAATCTAATCAGCTCGTTAAATTAAATAGTGTAGAAAACTATTTTTTTTCAACCGACCAGAAAACATACACTTTCTGTACATTTTTTTGTACAGAAAGTTTCATTTTACAGTGCGGGTTTAGTTCAGATTCTTTCCGGTCTCCAAAGTGATCTTTATTTTTAATTTTCCGGTCTCTTGTTCTCTTTCCGGTCCCTATTTCAGTCAAATTAGCCATGACTTTGTGATGACAGCTTATAAAAATTGTTTTGTTTTGACAGCTTTGACATTTAAAATAAATCAATATGGCTGCCTTTTAAATAAAAAACTTGTGTTTAAAAAGAGATATTTAAAAAAATAATAAGTAAATTATGGACTTGGACATGAATGAAGAATTAAATCCGGAAGAAATAATTGAAGCAGCATCAAAGGTAACTTTCGACTTGCTACCAGAAAAATCCAAAGAGAGATATACTAGAAATTATGATGTATTCCTTAATTGGTGTCACACAAACAAAGTTAAATCAATTGATGAAAATGTCCTAGTGGCATATTTTGCCGAAAAATCAGCCACATTGAAGTCCAATACTTTATGGAGTTTATTTTCAACAATAAAAACTTGCTTATCATTAAGGAGAAATATTGATATTAGTCGCTACTACAAGCTAATTGCATTTTTAAAGAAAAAGTCTGCAGGATATAAGCCTAAAAAGGCCAGAGTTTTCAGTGGAGAAGAAATTAATAAATTTTTGGAAGAAGCAAGGGATGAGGAATTTTTAATGCTCAAAGTAAGTAAAATACAAACAAACCTAATTATTCTCCTTGCTATTTTTGTTATAAAAACGTGTGTTTCAATCCCAACAACTGCACTGTAACTTTTAACCAAATTTTAAAATTTTATTAGCTTCAATTAACAATTTTTTCTGTAAAAACAAAAAACAATTCTATTTATTAATTTTCATTCAATAACCTAACTAAAATAATCATAACATAACACAAGGACTACCAAGCTAAGCAATGATGCCAATTTGTTTTATATAGATTCTTTGGAACCAAATAAAAAACTCAAATTGGAATTCAATTACAACTATTATTTATTACAAACAAAAGATTCATACAAATTTTGCCATTTAAATTACAAAAAAAAACATACAACACAGATTTTTTTGTTTTACCATCTTTATTTTTATCAAAAAATAATATAAAAAATGTATACTTTAACTAATTACTTAAATAATAGTGGAAAAAGTATTTTTAAAACTATCTAGGTTAGTACTAGCACAGCCTACCTAGGTAGGCTGTGGTACTAGGTATCCGATTGTTTAATAACTTAGCATTCTTAATGATAAAAATAATAAAATCCGGCAACGCTCGACTGCGGCTAGTGAAAAGAACAAGACGAGGAAAAATACCAGTTTTTATTACGGATCGGTTGCATATGGGACTGTTCACAAGTTGTAAAGTTAGCAAAAATTTTAAATTTACTTTTTGATTTTAGGTTGTAACGATCATGGCCATTTCGGGAGCAATGAGGAGGGAAGAAATTACTAAATTAACCCTAAAAGACGTCACTGAGAAAGAAGACATGATAATAGTCAATATACCAAACACTAAAACAAATGTTTCAAGAACTTTCGTAATTCTTGGTGAAAGAAATTTGAAGTTATTTAAAAAATACAAAAATCTAAGGCCCCCAAATGTTCCGCATGAAAGATTCTTTTTATTTTACTCTCAAGGAAAATGTAGAAAGCAGCCAGTAGGTCTTCATGGCGTAGGAGGGGCACCTGCCAAAATCGCCAAATTTCTACAGCTTAAAAATCCACAAGAATTCACCGGACACACATTCAGGCGCACCGCTGCCACACTCCTAATAGAAGGCGGTGGAGACATATTAAACCTTAAAAATTTGGGCGGCTGGCATTCAAACTCTGTTGCTGAAGGATATATTGAGCACTCACTGAGACAAAAAGTTGATAATGCTAAAAAAATTGGAGCAGGTGCAGGCGGGAGCTTCCCAGTAGCAGCCAGCAATGGAAGTTCAACCAGAGATTTTACTACATCTAATGTGTCTGATGCTCAAAATAATATGTTGTCAAACATTTCAGAAACAATAAATATACAGCAGAGAAATTCACCAAAAATTGAAAATACTTCGGCTGCAAATATAAATATCCAAAATGTGCATAACTGCATTTTTAATATTTATACTCAAGAGAAAAAGTAATGATGCATTAAAATTGTTTGAATTTTATATTAGGTACATATAGGTAACTTACATATAAAATGGTTACTATAGTTATATAGGTAGTTGCGTATAAGAATTGTTCCTAATTGTAGCATAAATATTGTTTAAATATAAGTAGTCAAACATATACTTACTCTAGCTTTTGAGTAAGACAGACAGCTGTGCTTCATTATGTCGGTTAAAAAAAAATATACGTACGATACACGACCGGAAACTGACTTTACAGGTCTCCGCAGGTTTACAGGTCTCGCCTGCGGCTCGCCCTGTAAATTTCCTGTGTCGACCTGTAAAGTCCTTATTTCCGGTCTAGTAACGTAAATACCTATTACCTGAAAATTTTATGAAAATCGGTTGAGCGGTTTAGGAGCTATCGTGTTACGGACAGAAATGATATACACACACACACAGACAGACATCATGACGATATTCCTAAAATAGGTCAATATACACTCAAATAACACAATTTCGGCGTTATCTCAAAAAAAAATTTTTCGTCGAAAATAATAACTTTTCTAGCCATTGCTACGCGGGCTAAATTTTTTTTATTGTATCTAATGTTAAAGAGCATTTGATTAAAAATTCATCGGATATACGACGGGTATATTAATTAGTAGAGATCGTTTAACGTCGAAAACTCTTTTATACCTCATTTTGTGCCCTATGAGAATCCGCCTATTATTTAATATTTGAAGATCCTTTTTCATTATAATGTTACTATTCCGTCGAATATCGGCATTTTATTTCCTTTTTATGTTTTTTAAAAGTCATTTTCTTATAGACTATCATTTACAGACCTATTGTAACAATACGGTTTTTGCAGATTTGCTTTACTTTATTTAATATTTATTTTAATATATTTGTCCACTTATTTCTTAAAAGCAATTCAAATATTAACGGTTTCTTGATTTCTTTTCTCAGTGAAACCAAAAACCTAGAGAAAATATATCTGGAAGTAATTATTTTTAATTTATGACTGTTTATGTTATCGCTGGTCTAGACCTAAAAAGCTCTATTCAGATATGTTAAAGCAACCATATAAGTATTATTTAAAATTATAGTTATACATAATATACCATACCCGTTTTGCCAGGGTCTTCGTCTTAACTTAACTTGTCATATTTAAAAACAACAACTGTCATTGGCAAGCCTTAATAACATTTTGTTATTTGGCACTCTATATACGTATTGCAACATTTTCTCAGTTAACAAGCATTAATTAGTATATTTTGCATTGTAACTAGCTTTAAGACATTTATTGAGAAAATGGCAACATAAAAACAGTTAGTTTTCAAGCGAGCTTTCTGACTGTGGTTAGTTTTTAAATGTATACGGCCAGTTCGTTCTTAGGGCCTTTATCTTATATCAAGTTATTTAAATTGTGAAACTGGATAAACAAACAAGTCATGTTCCAACGCTTGTGAAGGGATTTAAGTCCTGTCGTGCTTACTTTGGTGTTATCCTTTTCTATACCATAGTTTTCTGTCTCTGATTGCACCAAAGAGAAGTGGAAGGGACTTAGGGGTACAGTACCTAGAAATTTCTTTACGGGTCGGAGGACAGAGTTTAGTTGGGTTTCTTTGGGTCAACTTCTTTCTTAAAATGGAGATTTATTCAGGGGAAAATACTTTTCCTTTGAATAAATATCTTTTATTTAATTCTTAGTATAACTCAATTTCCATCTTAACGTATTTTATTAATTATTTACCATCATTTATTTCTGAATTGAGTTATCGTTTATACCAGTTTATCACTGTTTTAATTAAAAATCAAATTACTTTTTTTTATTTAATAAAACTTTCTTGTTGCCAAACATTTTGTTTATAATTTTATAATTTCCTTACCTTAAGTACCATACTAAAACAGGTACCATTTGTACTAAAACAACAGTACTAAATTAATTAGTTTATAAAAACATTTTAACATAATGAATTTTATAAAATAATAATTTATTTAAACTATACCTATAAAAAGGTAAATAGAAAGTGTAAAATATTAAGATAAAAATGGTTGCAACCAATCTCAAAAAGAGATCAAATAATTGAGTCAAATAAAGATTAGTCCATAAACAGTAATAATGTCTAGTGTACGAAGAAAAAGAAGATGAAGAACAATTGAACAGGTATGTATATATATTTCCTACATTGATTATTTAATTGAGAAAAACACCTATAGCGCACTTCCTTCAAGAACCGTCAAATTCCCTTTCGAGAGTTAAATTAGTCAATCAGTATCATATTTAATCTTTTAATTTACTATTTTTAAGTTGTTGCAAATTTGGTAGCTAACAACATTTAAGCCTTGACCACTTTATTTGACAGTACCACTGTCATACACGCCAGGCCCTGTTACAAAGTGGTGCCAGTAGATTTGGGTAAATTAGTTTTTGGAAAATTTGTGAAAATTTTACGTTGCATTTTGAGAAAAACATAGTACTTTAGTTATGTCTAAGCCATTGGTAGTATTTTATAGGAAAAACTAAAGGAAAATTTTAAAATTGTTCGTTTGAAAAGAAAATAGTTTTGCCTAGTTTTGTTTAAAACCAAAACTAATTTGTTGGAAGATGTGCTATAAATGTTATCTTGGTTGTTTAAATTACTAACATTATAATCTGTGTTACAATTATTTTTTGAATTTTTAATATTTTTGTATATCTTTTACTTAAGACAGAAAACACGAGAAAAATTATATTTTTTCTGTTGGATATAAGATCAGTCTTAAACATTAAAAAAAAAAAAAGATAAATTGGTAGAATGTTTTTTCTTGAAAAGTTGAGATCTGGAGTCCATACATCAGCACGCGATTAGTTAATCATTTTGCCTTATTAAGGCCTAACTAAATTCTAAACTTGAGTGATCACTCTTAACTCGTTGTTGAACACTAAGTCTGTCCTAACTATCATTATTTATAAGATTGTTTGTATTGTATAGTCAATGTAACTATCTAAACTGTTTAAACAAATTGGACAAAACAGTCCATCATTTTTAATTGTAACACAGTTGTTAAAATAAAGTCTCATTAAGGTTAATATTTTCTTTTATTGCTATTTAAAGTCTATTTTCAAGAAACTTGTGGAATCAATTTTTTTGTTCTAATTCAAAATTTTAAATAAATCTTTTATTGAATACACATAAAAATTAAACTGCACCGCTGGCTGGAATAATAATTACCAACCCTTTCTCTGACAAACTAGAGATTTTTAAGGACAACCGTCAATTATAAATGAGAAGATATGATTTTTACTAATTAATTTATCGCATAAAAAACTGCTATCAAGTTTTTTTTTTATGTTTCTTCAGTATTGATAGATATTTCTTAAAACCTTGTTAACTAAATATTTAAAAACAGATTTGTTTTAATAATACAAAGATGTATTATAAGTCATTTATATCCTTGATTTTCGTATTTTTCTTGGTAGATATCGATTTTTCTACTTTATTATGGTTTTACTGTTTTTAATACCTGTGCCAAGCGAAATGGCAAATAGATTCAGCCAAATAATTTTATCATCATAATGCTCCAAAATTGAAAATTTTTATTAATAAACCTAATCCAACGTAATTTTTCATAAATATTGCATAAATTTAAAAATTATAACTTTATTTTCTATTTTTTTTTTACTTTCCATACACAAGTGTACATAGTAGTACACTATACCTCTGCTTACATGGTCTATCTGCAACAGATAGTTGGCAATCATCATCACAATTTCATTTTGCATAAATTCGTGCTACAGGGCTATTGTTAAGTATCTAGTCAAAATAAATTTATTAAACTGACCTGGCTACTAGCTGTACCCTATATAAAATATGAATAAGATGTTTTTTTTTCTCTATAATCATAGATATATGATTGAGATTTACTAGATCCACCTATCGGTAAGCATGAGAGGTATTCTATTCGAAAATTTCAAGTTTTATTTTGTTTTACAGATTTTCAAGTCTTATATTTTTGTTAGTTAATGTTTTTCTTTGTATCTCAGTAACTAAGTTGTCGACTAGAAAAAATTTCATGAAGTTTAAGATACACAAATAAATCTTCTAAAATTTTAAGAGCACTATTTAACTAAAACCATAAACTAAGTGAATAAATGTAGCAATAGCTATTCGATTCTATATAATTATCATTAAATTAAGAATTTGCATTTTATGTTACAAGAAAGCTATGTTTCTTTAAAAACAACAAACATATCAAATTATTCTTGCTATATAATTTTATTAAACATATATTATTCTTTATAAAAATTAACTTTATTCTCAGTTCCCAAGTTTTCAGTAAAGGTAAATGTGAAATTGTAAATTGTATATTTGTTTTTTTTTTCAGAGAGACTTTATTTTTCTTTAACTAACATGTAGGTAATATCCAAGTAAATTTATTTTTATACTATTTCTAATCAAATTGAAATATATTGTGTCGATGAACCTTTGTTCAAAGTAAAAAAGTATTTGTTGTCAAGTCGTTTCTGAAAAACGGTATAAATAAATAGTATAAAATTTTAAATTGACGCCACTGCGATACCTTCAATTTTCTTTGATCCAGGTACTAAACTCTCCGGACAAAAATTATGTGTTTTGTTCGTTAACCGTCTTAATTATCTTAATTGTCTCTGGTTTAGAATAAATTATTATGTAGGTAATAACATAATAATTTATAATAAGAACATTTTGGGAAAAACCACAGTAAAATTTCTATTAAGAGAAAAATCATTATCTTTGCCTTTAGAGAAATTAAAGCGTCTACGTGCGAAATAATTATAACTATTTGAGGTAATAAATAACTTATTAATCATAAGTATCTCACAAATTTTTAACATTTTTTAACATGAAAACATAAAGAACAGTCTAGATTGTCGCTATGTTTAAACCAACTATTCCAATTAGACCATCAATTTGTATCTAAAAACAATCGAAAAATTAAAATAACTATATATATATAGTAATATAATATAACATAGATGATAAAAAAAAATTCAAAAAGTTCATTTAGTCAGCACAAGATGACAGTTATTTCTTCACAAGAAATACTTACCTATGTCAATATAATCTTATACATTTGGTATGCGTCCAACTTAGTAGATGTCTTTTTGTCAAAAATAAATTGAAATTGTTCCCTAGAAAAAGGATATTAATAAATGATAACATATTTTAAATCTTAAAGTAATAAAATAACAACTTTTCGCTAAAAATTTAAAACTTCAAGAGCAAGCTAAACCTTTTGTAATAAAAATAAAAATGGCATGTTAATCGGTTTACTAGTTACCGATTTGAAGAAATAATGTAGCTTATTCAGAGAAAATGCCATCCTATTCGTTTTGTTTAAGGCATGTACTGAACATTGTTAACAATATCTTAAAGGTACTGAAAAACGAAGTTTTCTATAATTTAATTTTTTAAAAAAAATCAAAGCACATTTAAACTAAAAAAAAGTGCTACATTACCTGTTGAGAAATGCCCACAAACTTTTGGCTTAATACCTATTTTATATAAAAAAAATATTTAATCTCCTCGTCCTAGTCCTAGTCGTTCCTACGACGACTTTATTTTGCCATCGGAAAAAAACATTGCATAAGCTGTACATACACAGTACTTAAAACAAACTCTAACTTAGCACCAGTTTTTCTTCATAAC
Source organism: Aspidapion aeneum (assembly GCA_963576565.1). Lineage (NCBI taxonomy): Eukaryota > Metazoa > Arthropoda > Insecta > Coleoptera > Brentidae > Aspidapion > Aspidapion aeneum. The sequence continues at coordinate 115,378,159 of OY755043.1, forward strand.
TAACCAAGGTGAAGATCTCGTTCCTTTGTGCACAATGTGTGTGATATCCACGAAGTGCCACAAACCACAGTACATAGAAAAATTAAACTTATTTTGAGTTTGTAATTTATTTGTTCGATTCAACTGTGATTTAATCAACTCTTGTACTCGCAATTTCATCAATACGTAAAATATTTTTTTTTAAAAATGGTGCTATCTATCTATCTATTTAGCCTTCTTCGATCCATCTTTGGATATAGGCCTCCCCCAATATCTTTCACTCTTTCCTGTATGTCGCCGTGTTCATCCATCTAGTTCCCGCATGTTTCTTCAAATCGCCCGCCCATCTCATTTGTGGTCGTCCTCTACTTCTTTTATTTTCCCAAGGTCTCCAGTTTACAATACATTTGTTTGACAGAAAGACGATCGATTTAACAAATGTATTGGTGCTATCGACCATGTCTTAAGTGAAATAATATTTTGTAAAGACACACAGTAATTTTGGAAAAAACATGACCTATCCTAGCATTCTCATAATGCCACAAATAAACACGGTAAAGATTTTTTTTGATATCCGTTTTTGCTTGTTTTTAAGAAGATTTAACAACCAACTAAAAATTATTTTGATTAATTTGATAAAGCTGAAAATATTTTAATGTCACCTGTGTTACATATCTTTATAACCAACAGTTTCTTTTAAGGGAGAAATTGCACAGTTTACTGTAAAATACATTATTTTTGTAAAATTTTATTTAAGAAGGTACAGACAAAATTAAGAGCAAATTTTAAATAGTTAAAAACATAATTAATTAAAATAAATAAATTTGATAACATCATGCCATGTTTGAAATATGTAGGTATAAACCAACCCAGACTTAATCAGTCATGTGAAATCGAAAAAAAAAAGTAAAAACAATTAAAATTGTTTCTATAACTGAACCAAAGATAATGATATAAATAAATAAATCTATATTTTTTTTTATAATTTGACTTGCTTTTCAAAGTTGTTAAAAGTTTTTGATGTTTTTCCTAAAATAATAACTCACGTATTTTATTTAAGTTTAGTAGGTAATCATTTTATACTTATTCGTCCTAAAAGTTATATTATTTAAACAATTAATTATTGAAATAAATTTAAACAATTTGACCCATTTCACTTTTTACTAATCAAAAGATGCCCATCTTTATTAAAGGAAATGAGATTTGTAGTAAGATATTGACATAATTTAAATTAGGTTCTACGTAACCAATTAGCTAATTAATGAAATTAGATAATAATAATATAGATAATGTCTAATAAAGTTCTGGATTGCTTAAGAAGAAGCAATAGCTAACACCCTTTGACATAAAAGTTAAAATAAACCAAAGAATTTGGTATTAAATATTTTGTAGATTAGATAGAGACAATTAAATTAATTAGATAAGACATTATTATAGCATAGAGGAATACGTAGTATATATTTCTCTTTGGTTATATTTAACGTTACAAGACAAAGCTTTTTCTTTGCTTAAGGTACTGCGCTAACTGCACTAGAAAAATATATTATGTAAAAAAAAAATCAATTTATTCAAAATGGGAAAAAATCGTTCAAAATTAAAATGTGTCTACCATCTTCTGAAAGGAACACATTTTTGTCTAAAGTACCCTCTTACAAAAGCATTTTAAGCTTGTTTTGAGAATTTTTAAAACACATGTTTAAATCAGGTACCTATAGACCTTTTTTGTGTAGCAACCAGAGCCTTTTGTAAATCGAGTCACAAGAGCTTTTAAAATGAAACACTATTTGGGAAAAACCCTTCTTTTATAGTATAAGAAAAGTAACATTTTACCTACAGTATCAATTAATCAATCAATCAATCAATTAAACTAGGTGTAAGTACTCTATACCCTGTTTTTATATTTTTCAAGAAAAAAAAAATGTATTTAGAAAAGTGCAGTTGTTTGTTTTGAATTTCATTCAAGTCGGTCAAGTGATTTTTGAGTTGCTCAATGAAAACTTCATACATGCATCAATTTTATATTTTTGGTAAATCTTTAATAACCTTGATAAATCAGTAACGATCTGCTGGTTAAAGTTTATATAAAATGTCCTATAGGGTGAATTAGAAAGAAACCATAAGATTTTAAAAACTTCTTACAGTTAGTCAATATATATTATCTTAAGAAAAATATTTAAATGTTGCCACTAAATTAGAACCTAGAATATGGCTATTTGTCAAAATCATGACGGTTTTTACCCAAATACCTTCATATTAAGGTATTTGTTTTTACCTCGCCGTCTAAAAACTAAACATTCAGCACTAAGAAAGTAACTCACATTGAGCAGCAAGGCACTCACCCGTGGTTCAAGCGATCTACTGAAATCCGTTCACTTAAATTTGTCTTTATGAATCTAATCAATTAATAAGTATAGGATTTATATTTTTTATAAATTATACTATAAAGTAATTAAATACCTAGTTAACTATTGAGTTTTGTTTCTATTTTTATTAACTTTAAACGTATTATTTAAATTTTAAACTTAATTTGTCTTTTCTATAAAACAACTACTAACTACAAGTGAAACCTATTAGTCTTTTTGTTTTGTTAAAATCAGAGGTTGAGATTTGGAAAAGTGAATAAACTACTCTACTTAAGTTTTTGACACTTAAGTCAAACCTTACTTTATTTTTCTTACGCCTTATTCAGTGTTTATTTTAAAATTGATCAATGTTTTTTTTTCCTTAAATTTATAAGATCATCTTTGATCATAATAAGCCTTTACCAATTGTCAACAGAATGTAGCACACAAGTAAATCATTGATAAGTCCCTATTGATTTACTTTACTAATCACTTGCCAGGCATAAGGCCTCCATCTTTTTACTCATACTGTATGTTTTAGAAACTACAAATAACGGATGTATTTTTTAAAATTTATTAGTTATAAATAAAGTTCTATAATTTTTCAATTAATTTTTCTTTGCACAGTCAGACTATTTCACAGTTTTGACTGCAAATTATGTTGGTGTCCAGAGAATTAAACTTTTCTTTCATTTACGGTATCGTTTTATTTTTCCTTATGTGCCGGGACTGTTTTGGATAAGTACGTCCAGAATATTCTTAGCATACTTAGGGAGCATAACATTTCAAAAGTTTCAAGGTTTATATACAAAGATTCTTTATTGTATTAACCAAGCTTGCGTAAATATCTCAGTAACCGAAAGATTTAACACTCTTTGTACACTTGCTGTTGTTTAATTTTTTTTTTGTCTTGTTTTTTCTTGTAAATAATAATAATTTTCATACAATTATTATTAGACCATAGTTTTACCTATTCATTCAAAAAGTATTTTTGATGCGTAATTAGTATTTTGTGGTAGCTGAACTAATTCTACATAGTTATTTAAATAAACAATTTTATTTTTCTTAATTTTGAGGTGAACACAAACATCTCAATCATAATCCTTACCAAAAATTTTAGTTTTTTTTTAAACAGGTCAACTACCGGACCTTCACTATTTTTGTATAATACGACACATATTTTGAAAATCTCATAAAAATTAGTAATCTTAATCTAGGATCTAAAAGTTAAAAGAAAAAAAAATCTTTTCTAAAATTTATTTTTGTTGTTCTCATATTTTAAATTTTTTTTACTAGGTGTAGTTTTTTTTTTCCTCCTTGTTGTATGGCTAAATGTTGAGTTACACAAGCAAGCGTGTCTATCATCACATAAGAAAATATAATAATATAAATCCATTAAGTAATGACTTTTTGCACTTTAACTTGAATTTTGCGTTTGTAGAACTGTTATTGTTTTATTCGCCTAAAATTTTTTTTTTATTTTTTTATACATCTATTACGAGCACTCATTTTAATTTGTCATAAATGTATTTTAATTTTTAGTAAACTACGAAACCGATTTTAATGAAAAATACTAGTGTTATAAACACTGAGTCAACAGCGTAATAAGTTCATGTTATGATATTTTAGAGAAAAAGTTTTGTTATATCTTCTAAACGTTGTAGAAAATACGTGTTTTAACTTCGTTTTCTTTTACAGGTGATGACCACGACAACCACGATGAAGTCTTCTGGATTTTGGACTTCTCTCACATAATATGTTTATAAATTTTTTTTTCAGGATTGTATTGTATTTTATTGTTCTGTGTTTGTTCAGTAACTTTTGACAGTTTCTGTTTTATATATGAGAAGAGTCTATTTCTATTTTTTTTGAGCAATTATATATGAGAGAGAGGTATATTAGAATTATAGCGTCCTAGAATTTTTCTTTTAACGTTTCTTTTGATATGATTATATGGTATGGCAAATGTTTGTGCTAGAATTATACATTTATGTATATAGATTGATATAAAACAATAGACCAATAATAATTCGCCAAGTGAACTCGTCGCGTTTCCTTTTTTCTTTTGTTGTTTTTTTTTTGTAAGACGATGGCGAATTTATTTTTCTCGCTGTTTGAATCATTATAGATTTGATTATTTTATAAAATGTTTTTTTTTTATGGAATGAGTGTTTTAGCTGGATTTTATACTTCCCAGCAAATTGAGAAGAAAACTGGGAGGTTATTTAGGGAAATTCTTCTCCACTCGAGAGGGTGCTTCAAATGGTATACCTATAATTAAAATGTTTAATTGGTCTATATTTGTTTTGTTTGTTGCCGTGTCTCCTAATATCGTAACTCAATTTTTGAATTACGGTATAGTCAGTTAAATGTTTTAACCAATCTTTATCAAGAAAATTGCTGAATTGGTAACCGTCAAACCATAGCTTATGTGGAGTACAGGTGAACTGACTAAAACAGCGGAAAAATATATGGGTTGGGGTTGTCAAGTAATTTTGTTAAAATGGGTCAAGTCAAATTGTTTTGGGAAAACTATTAGGTAAAGGTAAAACTTTGCCTATGATACGACAATAAATATTTCATCAGGAGAGTTCAATGAAGTCAGTAGACGTCACACCTTGTAGATACCACTAAGAGATCTAGGTTATTTTCTATTTCGTCATGTCGGGAACTCATTTTGAGTTATAATGGATAATTAATAGACCGGAAAATTTGTTTAACAAGAAGATTTGAAATTGTTTCTTTCTTCGTTACACACCTGTGTTTTTCTAACTTCGGTGAAGATGGCCACTTCCTGGGAGTGTTGAATCCACAGTGTCTTATGTTTTCTAATTAGGAAGACAAAAGCGTTGTTGTTGAATAAATTTTATTTTATTTTACAATACATATTTCAATTTAAAAATGGTGCGCGTGCCTATATTTTTTTTATGACGAAACATGATTATAGATTTGGTACACGAATGTCACTATACGCTTTGCAAGAACCTGTACTGGAATAATGGGGTTTTGTTTTAAAACAGGTTTTTATAGTAGACAGTTGGGCAATTTTTCTGACTTGGTTATAAAATAGGTAATTAGATTATATTAAAATTTTAAATGGTAACTAAAAGTTTTACTAAGTTTAGTATTTAACGGTATATGTAGGAATAAGTGTAGTTAGGAAAAAACCTAGGAGATGCAACCGTAAGAGTCGACGGCTCTGTATGTCATATCAATAAAATTGTTTGGTTCTCATACGTGATATTTTAAAAACTGTTTAACATCAAGGAAAATTAGAGATTATAAAAACATAAAAGAACAGCAGAATAAGGTAGTATTTTATTTTCTTTTAATATTTTTGTGGCCAACTCATTACTCTTTTTAATTTGAAGAGCTTATTTCAACTCTTTACGACCTTTGATATTATTTAAAATAATAAATTTATATATTTTTTTTTTCAAATTTGATAAGTAAAACCTAAAAAAATAATTAAAAAGTCTTAACATCAATGAAGTAAGTAAATTCTAAGTCTAAAAATTTTTGGCGGACAGCAAACATTTGTTTTTTTTTCCTCTTTCAGATATTAATACGTAATTAGCATAAAAACAAACTGAGTGCAAAAGCACAAATCTAGTAAGGAAAATTTTAGTAATCCTGTATATCGGTATTCAGCATAACAGCCGTTGGCCTAGAGACAGTGTCTCTGTCGCGTTATGGCTAAAGTTCCATCTTTAAGTGTAAAGAACTTTTAATTGTTTTATTCCCTATACTTTGGTATAAGAGAGATACTATGTTTCTCTTCAGATAATATCTGCATCTATCAGATATCTTTAATATTTTTTTTACTTAAACAATGAAAATTCAATACCTAACTCTTTTTATTTTTTTTGGTATAGTCATTTGTCTTAATGACTAGGTCAATTTCGATTTTTTATAAACTTTCAGTTATTTATCCTTTAACTTTTGTGTTAATTTAAAAAAATTATTACTTTTGATAAATATTCACATACCTTTGTGTTTTGTTTTTATTTTGTGATGGTGATGTATCAACATTTACCTATTGGTAAAAATATGAACGTAAAATCGTAAAGTCCATTATTTTAAAAAAATAACTTAGTTTTTTTTATGATCCTTCTTGCTGAGAACTCTTGTTTTTCTAAGTTCCAGTAAACCAAACAATAACCACGTCATCGATGGTTACTTGTTCGATTTAAACATATTTTTTAATCACTTTAAAGTAATTTTTTTTAACTGGATATTATCATAGCAATCGTAACGCTGATAAGATACCTTTTCCTGTTTTTTTTTTGTCATATTGAGAATTGATAACGTCAATATTATCCAGGCTCCAATATAATACCCTTTAAAACTATTTCAAATCTTTTGTTAGTTTATCAATAAAACAATATTTTTTTTTTGTATTTTTCCCATAATGAAAATATGTTATAGTACTCTAACTCTATAAGTACTTTTTCTAGATAAAAATCTTAATAACTTTTAAAATCTGAACCTTTCCTTACCTATATGAGAATGAAATTTTTGAACTTTTCTTTAGGTAATTATAAAAATTTAATTCAAATTACAAAAATGTTTTATGTTCTGCTAAAAATGTGATTTTTTTTAATGTTTGTTTTGTTTTCTCTCCTTGTTTATTATTGATTTAATTTATTTTTTTTCATTCTATCATCAGTAATAAAATTATATGCTAGTGCACAGGCTTAAGCACTACATAAGAAAATAAATAACTAAAATATTTTTATTTTTATTGTCATCTTTAAATTATTTTGTTACCAACTAAAACCTATGCCTTGATGTTTTTTTTTTAAATGTGTATTTATGGTAAACAAAACTACCTATATCAATTTTGATGGAAATAAATACATTCTTTAAGTAACTGTATAATTTTTTTTAAAAGAAAACTTTACGAAAAAGTTAGTATTTCTAGTTTATTTTTACTAGCAGCATTGCCTCATTTCTTTTTAAACTTATTTTTAAGTCTTGCAGTATCTAACAAACCTGCTGGATTTTTTTAATATACGTTTTGTTGTTTTTTTTTAATCAACCTAATAAATTTTGTTTAATGTATTTTAGAGCATAAATAATTTTGTATATTTTGCGGCAGCAAAAGCTCTAAGTTCTTATTTTGTAAAAGAGAAGGAATTCACTCAAGAATTTTTTTTTACACTCAATAGAGACAATTGAAGCAATAATCAACTGTAATTTTTGTTTTTTTAATCATTCGCTTCAATTAGATTTTTTTTTAAAGAACTTTGTTGTTAACTAGGTATATTTTTTTTATTTTGTTTGTTTTGAGTTATTGAACATCGTCCACCGCCTCGAAAATCGGCAAAAATCTAAATTGGTCAAGTTTAAGTTTAAAAATTTTTTCATTTAAATTTTAAAGTCAAGTATTTTGACTCAAGGATGTCTAATTTATACACAAAGACATCAATTTTAACCTACTTTGTTTTGCTGCTGTTCTTAGTTTTTAGGAAATTGTATAAAATCATCCTACAATTTAAAAGAAAGTTAAATTAAATTAACTGAAAACTATTTAGAAAATGAAAAACCTAACAGATTATTTTAAAAATTATACTAAATCAATTTAAAATAAAAATATGTAACAAGATCTGAAAAATAAAAAGTTTAAATTGGAAAATTTTTGTTTTTTGCGAAAATTAAAAGAAAATTCGGAAAAATTGTGGAAATATTCTAGGAGGAGTTTTATTCTAAGTATTTTTTTTTTGATGTGTATATACATCTGGCTGGATTTATTCTATTGATATTTGTTCCATTTACTTTTTTCTGTTCTATTTAAATTTGTTCGATTGAATTTGAATCACCATAAAATTAAAAATTTTTTTATAACATTAATATCCTAAGTATGATATAAATTTGTAATAAAGTTTCTTTATTGATGTTTATTGTTTATCTTGGTATATTGGAATTTTTTTTTTTAATTTTCTTCTATTCTATCATATAAGTTATTTTGATTTGATTTGATATATGTTTTTTTCGGTAGAGTATTCCATGTTTGTTTTAAAGATTGTTGTATTAACCTGGTAGTGTTTTTTATTACAATGAAAACGATAAACCAACTTTCTTTTAAAGTTTTTTTTTATTCAATATCAACTATTTGTTTTTAATTATTATGATAAATGTTTTTTTTTTTACATTTTAAAGTAATTACTAATAAAATATCAATTAGTGTTTGTAATTTCCTACTTTTATTTTTGTTTAGAATTTGTTTTTTATTATATTTTTTTAATACAAACACATTTCTTTGGTTAGACAAACTTTCTTAAGTGTTTGTCGTCTAACAAGTTTTAGTTCATCTAAAACTTATACAAAAACAATGATCATAAAATCTAAAATTTTCAATCTTTATTTTTTTTATTTTTGCTTAAATTTAATTATTGTTTTACATAAGGTTGGTTTATTGTTCCTAAAAACATTGTTTTTTCTTGTATTAAAATCACTTTATTTTTAGGTCAGCTACTGCAAAGTTTTATCAGCCTGTTTTTTTCTACAAGGCAAAACAGTTCCATCAAACCAGCAAGCCAAGCCGAACCAAACCACTCCACCATTGCGGTCCTTACATCAGCTTAAGCAGCCATCAACGCTATGTCTTTTTACAATCGCTGAGCAAACCTCCAATTGGATATTTCTGCGCAGATTCATTGCAGAATTTGCTGTTCCCGTTTCAACGATGGCCAATGTATAAATTCAGATGTCACTATATACATGGTGTTTTTTCTAAACACTATAGGGGAAACGGTTTGGATTGGAGACTCCCTTCCTTAATTTACCTACGTTAATTTAAATGTTTTTATTTGTCTCCATAAATTTCTGCAGCAGACTATATATATATACTTTTCGGCAGTAGTTTTCGTACAATTTTTCTTAAAAATATATAGACGTATATATTTTTATATTTTTTTTTTGTCAAGTTTTTTTGCCCTCATTTAGTTTAAGTTATCGTTGTTATTAAGCTATACAGATTTCTGTTCTTGCAGTACTGTTTGGAGTCTACTGATCGTTCACCATGTTTGTTGCTGACTAGCTGATCTAAGATGTTCTACCTAAACCAGTGTTGCTGTCCAGTTTTTCAAGATGTTTGTTCCAGCCAGAATGTTTTGTTGATTGTCGCTAATATCCAGGAGAAGACAAACGAAAACGAAGATAAATTAGATTAATTTGATTAAATTTGTTTGCACTATTTAATGCTTGTTGTGATAAACCATTTTATTTTGACTAGCGTTGAAAAAAAATTGTTTACACTTAAATCAGGGGGGAGTAATGTAACAATACGGTTTTTGCAGATTTGCTTTACTTTATTTAATATTTATTTTAATATATTTGTCCACTTATTTCTTAAAAGCAATTCAAATATTAACGGTTTCTTGATTTCTTTTCTCAGTGAAACCAAAAACCTAGAGAAAATATATCTGGAAGTAATTATTTTTAATTTATGACTGTTTATGTTATCGCTGGTCTAGACCTAAAAAGCTCTATTCAGATATGTTAAAGCAACCATATAAGTATTATTTAAAATTATAGTTATACATAATATACCATACCCGTTTTGCCAGGGTCTTCGTCTTAACTTAACTTGTCATATTTAAAAACAACAACTGTCATTGGCAAGCCTTAATAACATTTTGTTATTTGGCACTCTATATACGTATTGCAACATTTTCTCAGTTAACAAGCATTAATTAGTATATTTTGCATTGTAACTAGCTTTAAGACATTTATTGAGAAAATGGCAACATAAAAACAGTTAGTTTTCAAGCGAGCTTTCTGACTGTGGTTAGTTTTTAAATGTATACGGCCAGTTCGTTCTTAGGGCCTTTATCTTATATCAAGTTATTTAAATTGTGAAACTGGATAAACAAACAAGTCATGTTCCAACGCTTGTGAAGGGATTTAAGTCCTGTCGTGCTTACTTTGGTGTTATCCTTTTCTATACCATAGTTTTCTGTCTCTGATTGCACCAAAGAGAAGTGGAAGGGACTTAGGGGTACAGTACCTAGAAATTTCTTTACGGGTCGGAGGACAGAGTTTAGTTGGGTTTCTTTGGGTCAACTTCTTTCTTAAAATGGAGATTTATTCAGGGGAAAATACTTTTCCTTTGAATAAATATCTTTTATTTAATTCTTAGTATAACTCAATTTCCATCTTAACGTATTTTATTAATTATTTACCATCATTTATTTCTGAATTGAGTTATCGTTTATACCAGTTTATCACTGTTTTAATTAAAAATCAAATTACTTTTTTTTATTTAATAAAACTTTCTTGTTGCCAAACATTTTGTTTATAATTTTATAATTTCCTTACCTTAAGTACCATACTAAAACAGGTACCATTTGTACTAAAACAACAGTACTAAATTAATTAGTTTATAAAAACATTTTAACATAATGAATTTTATAAAATAATAATTTATTTAAACTATACCTATAAAAAGGTAAATAGAAAGTGTAAAATATTAAGATAAAAATGGTTGCAACCAATCTCAAAAAGAGATCAAATAATTGAGTCAAATAAAGATTAGTCCATAAACAGTGATAATGTCTAGTGTACGAAGAAAAAGAAGATGAAGAACAATTGAACAGGTATGTATATATATTTCCTACATTGATTATTTAATTGAGAAAAACACCTATAGCGCACTTCCTTCAAGAACCGTCAAATTCCCTTTCGAGAGTTAAATTAGTCAATCAGTATCATATTTAATCTTTTAATTTACTATTTTTAAGTTGTTGCAAATTTGGTAGCTAACAACATTTAAGCCTTGACCACTTTATTTGACAGTACCACTGTCATACACGCCAGGCCCTGTTACACTATATACAAAAAAATATTTCAAACTGTGTACTCACATCTGTGACACTAGTTTTTTTGCATGTATTATTATTTTATAACCAAACCTACAACTAGAAAAGTTAGAATTGTAAATAGTTATTTACCTAACTAGTGCGGAAAGTGATACTTTTACGCACGCGACGACAGTTGCCCGAACGACGCTTTGCGGAGTTCGGGCACGCCGTCAAGGGCGGAAAAGGCACTTTCCGCAAGAGTTAGGTACAAAATTTTTCCTAGTTGCATAAAAAGCTTGGTTTTACATTTTAATATATTTCGTTCGGTTCGCTAATTTATATCAGGGCTATCAAAATGGACGGGCCACGATCATCCACTTTGTTGACGTCACATCCGGGGCTGATTTTTTTTTGATGGTCACGTTACGACACAGCTGATTGTCTTTAAAATATTGAAGTTTGAATGACGGTTCATGGATATTTGATTTTTTTTTAAATAAAGCCGTTTTTGAGATTGTGTTTACTTTATTCTGGTAGAACAATTTTTTTAAATGTATAGTAAGCCCTAATTTTTCATAGCCGCTTCATTAGCTCACACAAAAATTAAGTTTAAAGCAGAAGCGAATGTGACAATCACATATGACAAAGTCAAATACATGTCAAATATAACAGTTGGCATGTGGTACATGGCGGGTAATTTGAATTCAAAATAAGGAATGCTAAATCTTGAAGACTTTAACCTTTTAATGCTTCCTTACAAACCTTTGGTGGAATATCGGGATGGTGTCTGAGAATATTTCACTGAAATTTCGCGGAAATCTGTAGTGCCATTTTGAAAATATCATAAAAAAACTTCTGACCTCCCATAAGACTCAATGTAAACTTCAGCCCCGGGAGAACAGCTGATTTTTTCAGGGTCGTGGCCTTTATTTTTGTGTTGGCCTTGTTTATATTTAAAGTTTTATATAAATTGCAGTCACTCTATATATTGCTTTTATGTCACTCAGGGCTATCAAAATGGACGGGCCACGATCCTCCACTTTGTTGACGTCACATCCGGGGCTGATTTTTTTTTGATGGTCACGTTACGACACAGCTGATTGTCTTTAAAATTATGAAGTTGGAATGACGGTTCATGGATATTTGATTTTTTGTTAAATAAAGCCGTTTTTGAGATTGTTTTTACTTTATTCTGGCAGAACAATTTTTTTTAAATGTATAGTAAGCCCTAATTTTTCATAGCCGCTTCATTAGCTCACACAAAAATTAAGTTTAAAGCAGAAGCGAATGTGACAATCACATATGACAAAGTCAAATACATGTCAAATATAACAGTTGGCATGTGGTACATGGCGGGTAATTTGAATTCAAAATAAGGAATGCTAAATCTTGAAGATTTTAACCTTTTAATCATGTTGCTTCCTTACAAACCTTTGGTGGAATATCGGGATGGTGTCTGAGAATATTTCACTGAAATTTTGCGGAAATCTGTAGTGCCATTTTGAAAATATCATAAAAAAACGTCTTTCAGCCCCGGGAGAACAGCTGATTTTTTCAGGGTCGTGGCCTCTATTTTTGTGTTGGCCTTGTGTCACTTGATATACTAGATGACACTGACAAGTTTATTTGATATTTACCGTCAGGCGTCAGTTCTTTAGTTTGATTTGTCTTGGCGGCGTCAAAATGGATTTTGGAATTTGTGCTGAAATTGAAGATTTTGAACTGCCAACGTTAATATTTGTTAATTTTACTAAATAAAATTATAATTATATACTGTTATAAAACCAAAAAAGTTGGCTCAAATTTATACCGATTATAAAAATGTTATATTTTATTGTTATTATAATTTCTATTTGGTCCAAATAGTATCATTTTTTACAAAAAAACAGCGTGCGTAAAATAATTTTTCACGCACGCCAAACCATTTTTTTTTACGCACGGCATGCGGGAAGTTGAACTTTCCACATGAAAATTGGTGAGGAAAAAAGCGTTTTACGGTCGCAAGTAGGAAAATAAATTTTTATAGCAGCAAAGCCTTTAGGTTATTATTAGCGACGACAAATTTGGGATACCTTTGCGAATAGCTTCATTAAAGAATTTTAATCAATTCCAACAAGAATTTTACGTAGGGTATATTGTAAACTTCCGAAAGTTAATTTAATAAACTGTTAGAATAGGTAGACGGTAATAGAATATTACTCTTAAAAAATATTTAGTAATCTGACTAAAAAATCTACTAGTACTAGTAGTGGGCGAAGGTTGACCTTCAGCCTCGGCAAGTAGGCCAGAGTAGGCTATTTTTCGATGGTGGCTCATTAGGCCTTCATGGTTTTTTCACAAAGTCTTGTATGTTAGCTCGTTTGAAAGACTGCAGCTCTTCCTCGGCCAGGGCTGGTTCTACAAGTGCCTTCATGTCTCTTCTTCCTGTCCTATATAACAAAAACATGGATTTTTCCTAAAGTCACAAATTGAAACTGTCTTGAACAGCTATAAGTTTAAACTGGGAGGCAATATTACATATTTTTTGTAGGCATTTGTAGCGTCTACAAGATTAGTTTAACAAGTTTAAAAAAAAATTGAAAAAAAATTGTTTATAAAACAATCACATTACTTTTAAGAACCTACCCCTAATTTAATACCCTATAGGGACGATATAAGTAAGCACTACAAGAAATAAAAGTTCTAATCCTATCATTTTGAATGGGTTTACTAAATTTTATCAGCATCCATTTCTCAAGGGTGGTTTTTCCAAAATTAAAAAAATAAAATAAAAACATTACGTTTTTAGATTTAATTTTGGGGTAGATAATGCGGGGTAGATGCCTAAATTATGTTCAGGAATGCTGTAAGATAGTGGAATAAAAAAAACCAAGGTAAAACTGACCCGAGTTTTCAGTTTTTGAAAAAACGCCATTCTGCACTACATGCCATAGAAATTCATATTGTACGATTTTTTCAGAAAATTTTGCTGTAATACACAAAATTGTATCAAAAAAACAAATCATTTCAGAACTGACTAGAAGTAGAGTATAGATAGGTCTAATGTGGGCTGAAAAGTGGTACAGCGGTTTGCCCGAACTTGGCGGGGCATTGTCGTGCCCCAGAAGGTACAAATCCGATTTACAGATTTAGAAACGATTCATAAGTGCAGTGGTCACATATGCCTGGAAGACATGGAGAAAGTTTAACAGGGGTCAAAAGATGAATTTAAGCGAAAAATGCTTGTGTTAATTAAAAACCTTAACAACAAATAAATTCCTTATAGGCAGTTTTTTAAAATAATAATTGCTACCGCCCTTCGGATAAGTGATATTGAAGACACTCTAATGAAGTTAAATAAAGAGGGAAAAATATATATTTTTTTATTCATTGTCAGGTACGATTTTGTTTTAAAACCTTAAACAAGGGTCCCGTCGTTGATCTCCTGTATGTATAAAATAAATATAAAACAGTTTTAAAAATGTTATAAGTTTTAATGAATACAAAATAAAACTCTGTTGCAACTTACAAATTGTTACAAGACTTTTCTTATGACCTATAAAACAAACAAGACCCAAAATATTAAAATAAGAACTGCGGTTTCGTACAGTGGCACAGTTAAGGGTAATTTACATTCCTGAGAATGTCAGGAAAGGAGAAGCATCTAATATTCTAAATTCTAAAAATAAAAAAACATTGGACCTTTATCTCGTTTTATTTAAAAAAACAATAAAATAATACCAGCACGAGAGGAAACTGGTATTAAAATAGGGATAAATTTACTAACTAGAGGCCTTAAAGCTACGTTTACATTTTGAGAGTTTACTGGCGGAAAGTACTGGCACCCACTAAATTAGCCAGCCCGTCAACTCTTGGAAAGTACTTGCGGGAGAGTAGCAAGTGCACTTTCTTGTACTTTACATATGACAAGTTTAGTGGGTGCCAGTAATTTCCGCCAGTAAACTCTCCAAATGTAAACGTAGCTTAACTAAAAATTCTAACAAAAAAGGCAAATAAAAATTGTAACCGTCCTTCTGATAAGCGGTTTGGAGGCCACTCTGACAAAGTTAAATAAAAAGTAAGAAATATATATTTTTTGTATATCTAAAAGGGTAACATTCAAAACATAAAAGACATTGGACCTTTATCTCGTTTTATGTCAAAAACAATAAAATCATACTGTGAACACGAACGGTTTTGACAATATTGGATGGCCCGAACAAAGTTTATGATTTCTCGTCTCGCCGAAAATAAAGCATAACTTAAGTTTATTTAACGTAAAAGTAATAGGCCAGTTATTAGATACTTATTGGAATAAAACCTGACCTTATTTTAAAATCAATCGTATTGTGACAGATTTACATAATATTTAAATAAAAAGCAGCTGCTTTCTTTCAAAATTCGGCCTTTGCGTATTTAAGCACCGGATTTATTGGTGTCTGTATTTATTAAATGAAAGTAAGCGACTATTGTTAAATTTGACTTTGGTATGTCAATTTTGAAAGGTCAGCGGTTAGTTTTCTTTGTAAATCTGTCAGAATAAAGTCGACTCTAAGATAAAGTCAGGTTTTATTCCAATAAGTTCCTATTATGTACATTTGATGTTGCAAATAGTCAGTGGCAGATCCAGGGGGGGGGGGGGGCAGAGGGCCCCCCTCCTTGACATAAAGCTGATAATTTTTGATTTTACCATAAAATTTGACAAGAATTTTTGCTAAAATATAATTTTTTTCAAATTTTGATGCAAAATTTAACTGATTTTACTCAAACGTACCTACCTATTTCATTAGGTAGGTGCGTACAAATCTATAAACCTAAAAAATACCAATTGACTTTCTAAAAATTACAAAAATCCAAAACCATTCTTTGTATCTTTAAAATTGAAACTCCACACAGGTTTATTAAAAAATTAAACAAAATTAAAAGAAACGCCACTGTTTCTTTTCTTGGTGTAAAATGTGTATAATAACAAAACAAACCCAATAAAAGGGTGTGAATTGTGAACGGGCCGGAATCGCTTTCAGCCCACCGGTAACAATAGGAACCCATTAAACGGGATTTATGAACGGGCTGAAGTCGTTTTCGTTAAACGTACCAGACGAGTACCGTCTCTTCTTGTAATATTAAAATTTTGTTGATGGTAAATTTGCTAAAAATGAAGACTACTCAGGAAGACCAAAGTACTGTAAACAGAAAGAGATAGATTAAGTTGAGTCATCTCTTTTGCATCTCTTTTTATTCTGTGGGACAGTACAATTGCTTCTCTCATTGTGTAAAACATAGCGGGGGGTCAATGCATGCAAGCCCAATGCGAGAATTCACCTCGCGCCCTTAACCCTTGAAATAAGCAGTCTATTCCATTACGTACATATGCATTTCACAATGGCATGCCAGCAAGAGGCTTTGGTTTCGGTAAAGGACATTCCAACCGCCATTAAAACTATAAAGTTGTGTGATTTTAAAGTGTGTCTTTTGATTAACAAAAAGCTTTCTTCACAAAGTTTTAATAAAAAGATAAATAGGTATCATAAATAACGGTAGGCTTAAGAGCAAGAAATTAAAGTTTGCCGTTTATTAAGCAAGTTTAAAAAAAATTGTTTCCTTTGTCTCAAATTTCACTGCACGCCCCTGTTAAGAACCGTCAAGCCTATAATCGTGTCAAGTTTTAAAAATGTTTGACCTTTGCACCAAAACGGCATTTTTATGTTTCTAATGATTGATTTCGACTATAAACACAGTTTAAACGTTTAACAAACAAATGAAAACAAATTGTCCGGGCTATCCCGTCATCACGAACAAATAATTAGGACGCCCTAGATCGGGATGACGCCAGACAAAAATGTGTAGAATCAGAACTCGCCATTAGGTTACACCGAGTTTTTTATTTTAGAATTTACCTTTAATTATGTCATAATACTAATTTACTTTATAAGGATATAAAATGTGTAAAATGTTATTTGGTTGAATGTGGAGAAAAATTTAAATCATAACAAAAACACTCTATGTAAAAAAAGCTAAGTATGCGAAAGTGGTATTCCGTAAAAAAAAATGAGATAAAAGGAAAGCCAAGGTCTCCAATACAAATTTCAAAATTTACAGGTAAAATAGTGTTCGACACTGTAACGAGCTAGTAAAATTTTGGTTAACATCCATTAATGCTAACCACTGTTTTTTGACAATCAAAGAAATTTAAAAATGCTAACTTTTTAACAGGGTCATTGCATCAGGCCAAGTAGGCAAAATATTAAATCAGATTATTCTTAAAATAAATTGTTTCTAAATTATCTGAAATTCACTTTTACCAACATGCTGATGATCCAGTGGTCTAGTACCTCACAAAAGTCAGTGAACGAACTTTGCTTCGATGTGTCAGCAATTATGGCGTTGGCAATGGCGGTATCAGTAGGAGTGTGAATGTAAAACAGTAGAACGTCCAGAAAAATGTGTCCTGACCTGTGCCTGTGAGTAATACTGTAAGTACATTTATATTTAAATTGTAACTCGTTTTCTAAAAAAAAGGAAATTTTAATATAACTCATATCTTACACGATTACACTGTTATTGGGGGATGCGACAGAGTGGTGGAGGCGCCAGGTATGTGCGCCTCCACCCTTATGTCGCACCCCGCATTCGTGCTTATACTGCAACACTGTATCTTAAACGATCAAACTGTTTTTGGGGGGTGCGACAGAATGGTGAAGGCGCCAGATCTGTAAATAAAATGAGGATACCCGGCGCCTCCACCCTTATGTCGCACCCCGCTTTCGTGGTTATATGGTGCGAGCAGTAATGGTAGGTTTGTTGGAAAAGACAAGGGTCGTCAGTCTCCAAACAACCTTACCAATATACAGGGTGTTTCAAAATTCAATAACATAATTTTTGGATTGAATTCCTTAATTGATATCAAGATAAAGTTATTATACATATAGGTCCGCAAACGTTTAGTTTTCCAGATACAGAGTGTTACAATTTAATTTTTTTTTAAAGCTTTCTGTTTATAGCGCGCGCAGTTTTTGAGATATTTAGCTGCAATTTGACCCGTGTATTCGGCTATAGGCACTTAACTATTAGACATGTCAAATATTAGTTAAAATCCACAGGGTGATATTTTTACAGGGTTCTTGTCGCCTTTTGCCCCGGATTTTTTTTTGTAAGCCATTCGTCAATTTTAAAACAAGATATTAAATTCATGTTTCATTTGCAAACTTTTTTGTTTCTTGCGATTTTTCCATATCTCTAACCGTTAAAAAAAAAAATTGCTGTTTCACCAAAGGCTGCTATTATCAGAATGAAAAATGCTACGGTATGGTATATGGCGAGTATATAAAAATAAATAAAAAAATAGTCTCGAAAACTAAGCGTTTGTGGATCTATGTTTATATGAACTTTTTGTCTTGAAATCACTCAAGGAATTCAAAATTAAAATTATGTTATTGAATTTTGAAACACCCTGTATATTTTATTAAATGTAGCTTTAGAATGAAATATCCAACAGTGTGATGGTTTAAGACATGTAATATTAAAACTTCCTTTTTTAAAATGATTTATAATTTAAATATAAATGTACTTACAATATTACTAACAGGAACATGTCAGGACACATTTTTCTGGACGTTCTACTGTTACTACTTTTACACTCCTAACTTTCTTCCTGCGTCAGCATTTATTGGTGATGTTGCCAACGCCATAATTGCTGACACATCGAAGCAGTGGCGTATATAAACGAAAGTTTCGCGGGGGGGCTCAAGACAGTTTAGACAGTTTCGGGGGGGGGGGGGGGGGTTCGGTTCGGTTCGGTTCGGTTCGGTTCGGTTCGGTTCGGTTCGGTTCGGTTCGGTTCGGTTCGGTTCGGTTCGGTTCGGTTCGGCCGGGGGGGGGGGGGCAAGACCTCATGAGGCCGTATTTTATGTTTGTATTCATAAAATATGTGGAAAATATCTAAAAAAATCTTAGCTTCGGTTCGGCCCACCTTATATACGCCACTGCATCGAAGCAAAGTTCGTTCAATGACTTTTGTGAGGTAGGTACTAGACCACTGCGTCATCGGCATTTTA
This sequence comes from Aspidapion aeneum, assembly GCA_963576565.1. Lineage (NCBI taxonomy): Eukaryota > Metazoa > Arthropoda > Insecta > Coleoptera > Brentidae > Aspidapion > Aspidapion aeneum. The sequence goes on from OY755043.1 coordinate 115,397,317, forward strand.
GTAAAGTGGACTTATATAATTTAGAAACAATTTATTTTAAGAAAAATCTGATTTAATATTTTGCCTACTTAACAATATGCCGCTCTCGGATTAAAGTAGATCACATTTTTTTAAATAATTAGTGTAATAATCTAAAATTTCATGGGAGCTATCGTTTTTGAGATATTTACAAAAAACTGTTTTCAAGGCTGATATATCATGAAGTTCACTGAAAGTGTTTTAAGAGCCTAGCTAGGAAGTTATAATATTCGTCATTGATCCATTAATTTTTTTTCCAGAAACTACAAACATAAAAACTAAAAATATTAGAACTGGTCCGCTTGACTTATCAAATTGTGTTTTGTGTTAGTAATGCGATAACACTAATTTTAAATGTCGCGAGACTGAAAAGATAAATTTGCTGGGGAATTTCTCATATATAATATAGTATTTTATGGCTCCCGAGCCTTACGACAAGAAAGTCTCCATAACAAAGCATTTCTACGACATTCACGGTCTGTTTAAATTTGCAAATTCATTTTAGACACTTGAAGTGTGTTCGTTTTGGAGCTCCTGGGGCTTAGGGTGACATTTATATCGTGGTTTCTACTTTTAAAGTGCAACTTTATTTCACGTCTCAAACTCATCCTTAATGTGGAAACTCAAATTAATGGCGTAAATAATCAGGCTTCCTCGTTTTAGTTTTTGCCCTTTGGACATTTTCTTATGTCGATTATGATCAGTGGCGGCTGTTACAGAGAGGGCAACGGGGCAGTGCCCTCCCAAATCTAGACAACAAACAGTATTTTTAATTGATTTGTTTAAAAAAAAGTTAAATCTTCCCTTACGACATGATTGTCTAGTTCTTTTTATTATCTGTGGTTAACAACAAGCGATTAATTGGGCAGCGCCGCGCGGGGCAAGGTTTCAATTTCAACCGTTTTTCAGCGGTGTATGAGTGGTGTTCTCGAGCGGGGGCAGCAGGAATGTATGTTTTAGTTGACGTCGGCCATATTCATCGTGCGAAAACGTTCGTTGCCCTTTCTGCGTGTTGCCGATTCTATCCTTAGTGAAGACGTATGAGTTTGTTTTCATTTGGGGTATGTCAGTAGTTAAAAGCCTTGCCGGTCGCGTGTCCATTATTTGTTTTTGTTTGTTTTCAAAATAGAAATAAATACCGTCAATTATATAATTCACTGTGCAAATTTAAATACGTTGACATTTGAACTTTGATTACAAATGAAATCTTTAGGGCCACATAGACCGGACCTAAAAATCCTAAAAATTAACCAAAATTTTAGTAATAAAAAATTATACGATGCTGATAACTGGTTGTGCGGTTGTGAAAAACGAAATGCTTTTTTTTGCTTTATTTGTCTTAGTATGGACAATCCATGAAGTGATCCTGCTTGGGTGGCAAAGGGAATGTGTGATATCAAGCACTTTAGTGAAAAGTTAAAAACAAAGTAAGTGGTATTCATTTAAATACCCACATTTTCTATGGTAGGCAAGACTGATATTAGGTGGCAATTGAATAGTGCCTATAGGCAAAACATTACCGAACATAATGAAAATGTGGCAAAAATTAGACATATGCTTAGTAGATTAATAGACTGTTAAAAATTCTGTTGGATTTTTAAGGATGCTCTACGGGGCCATAAAAAAGAAAGGCAAATGGACTTTATTTATAAACAGGTAAACTAAAAACTACACCAGTCTTCGAGAAGCCGACAAACTGTCAACATCTCCTGAGGATGCCATCCACTCGAGATGGCGAAACGTCGAGAACGAATTTCCAACGACGACGGCCGAACCGCCCGAAAGCACACCCACCAAGTAGCTACTTGTTTAGAAAATACTAAAATAAAATTGTTAGTTTGGGAAGTAATTTGTCATGTCCCGTAGCAACTGTACATTACGAGTAGGGTTTTGAAAGTTTCGTATCGATTCTGCATATGCGCAGTTTGATGTGAATAAATAAAAAGAGATGCTTTTTACCTAATGTGTTTTAATGGTCAAGGAGTGGTTTTTTTCTTTTTTCCAGAGTTATTGCTTGAATTTTAGATTTTTAGTTCCTCTTGTATTGAGTATCTTTCGTTACCTGCAATAATTATACATACAGTTTTACTTGGAAGGCTTAGTACTAGATAGTAGTAGTAGTGTGGGGTAGGCTCTAGGCCTGGCGACTAGGCACATAAAGCGCCCTTTTCGCCAACCCCCGGGCATTTCCCCTACTACGTCCTTCCTTGGCTATGGAATCTGCCCGTCTTCTGTACAAAAGGCAGAATATCGAGCCACCTCAGATTTAGGTCCTCCGTCTCATAGGCTTTGTCTTTGAATAACTCTCTTCTTGCCTTCTTGTGTGCTTCACATGATAAGAGGAAATGCGCTGAGGTCTCGTCCTCGGCCCAACATCGCTCGTACGTTGCGTCCTCCTTCACTCTCATCTTGGCCAAATGTCCTACGGAGCAGCAAGTTCTTCGCCTATCTGGCGTTTTATGTGTTGTTCGATTCCTTTTGTATCTCTTTCTGGGTCCACTCTGTTAGGGTCGACTTCATTTGCCCTCTTGTGAGCCCCAGGAAAGGCTCTGGCCCGACGCATTTCTGCCGGGATCCTCCCCAGGCGTGTTCGTCCGCTTTCTCGTTTTCTGGGACTTCTATGTGGCTTGGGCTCTAGAACGAAATAGCGATGTACAAAATAGCAAGTAGTAAAATAGCGGTATCGAAATACCGACAACTAAAATAGCGATGTAATGAAAGGGCGACTATCAAAATAGCGATGTAACAAAATAGCGATGTCACAAAATTGCGATTGTAACAAAATAGCGACGTAGCAAAATAGCGATGTAACAAAATAGCGACTATTAAAATAGAGATGTCACAAAGTAGCAATGTAACAAAATAGCGACTACCAAAATAGCGATATTTCGGTTCCGTTTTGGCATATAATTCGACTAAATGGTTTCTTCCTAAGAAATTAAAAAAAAAAAAATCCTGACTTCTTTTCCGGGATGTTAGAGGGTGTGAATCCGAAACGAACCGAACCGAACCGAACCAGCATATTTAAAAAAAAAACTCTCCAGACTTCTTTTCCGGAATCCTAGAGAGTGTGATTCACACCCACTAGGATCTCGGAAAAGAATCAGGAAATTTGTTTTTTGAAAATTTAAGCTGGTCAAAATTCCGCAGGATATAATAGCGCATTTCGGTTCGATTCGGCTTGGTTTGATTCGGTATTTTGATACATCGCTATTTTGATACATCGCTATACATCGCTATTTTGATAGTCGCTCTTTCATTACATCGCTATTTTGATAGTCGCTATTTCATTACTCGCTTTTTCGTATGTCGCTATTTGGTTCCGGAGCCGTGGCCTGGGACCCAAACGTGCTGCACCTCTCTTACTCTGGCCAACTCTTGAAGTGCATCCGCACACTCCTGCACAGTGCTTCCAGGGAAGCTTGACTGTAAAGCGTAAAACATTTTAAAAACACAAAATTAATTTGCCAGTTCGATAGGCATAAAAAGTTTTCGTAATTAATACAAATATTTCAACCAAAATTTGTCACTCTTGCTTGGAACCGAGTATTTACTACCTAGCAATTTAGAGACGGAAGTTAGAGATAATAAAGCGGTAAAACTGAACGTATTAATCCGAAGGAGCGTTTAATAGAGCACACGTGCCTGAAATGTTTACCAATTCCTTAGAGTTCCGAAATTTTTATTTATTTTGTTTAGTAAGTTGACGTGCAGCTCAAAACAAAATTGTGATTTTAACATCACTTGTAAAGTATGCAGATGTCCAGAATTAGGCAAAGTGTTCAAGTTAAATCGGCACTGTTGTTAACTTTGTAATTTTTTGAGCTAGAGGATCGCTTAAATGAGCAAAGTATTTTAAATCAAACAAGTTCAGTTGTTCTCCATTAATTTTATTATTAAAACGACACGTTTCGATAGCATACGCTCTCATCTTCAGGTTGTACACTTGATGGAGTTAAATCATCATCAGCTTGAAGGCTCAAAATTAAAACAAATTAAAGCAGCATGTGCAACGAAGGTTACAACAAATTACAGCAGCATGTGCAATGACAGGGTTAAATCATCTAGCGGAGAACGAAAAAACAAAAAAGGAGAAAACAAACAACAAAAAACTATCTTCTGCCGAACATGTTTAGGTTAACCATTCACTATCTTGTGTGTGTGTGAAAAGTGAATTGAGGTTTTGGAGTTTTTGTAAATCATAGTATTCAATTTGTTTTTTTGGTATATTTAGTTTAAAAGCATTTAATCTTAAGAACTTCTTCTGTATTCTCTTAAGCTCAGTTACATGCACTTGATAATAAGGTAACCAAGTGCATATAACTGAGCTTGCGACAATACCGAAGAAGTTCTTAAGATTAATTGCTTTGAAACTAAATATACCAAAAGAAGAAATAGAATACTATGATTTACAAAAACTCCTAAACTTCAATTCACTTGAAAAGAGAAGGGAAACAATGGATGTATGTATTATGCATAAGATACTGAGTGGTAAGATTGTTTGTTTCATCAATTGGTCTTAGAACCACGAGAACTTTGCAAAATGATAAGCTTTGTCAGGTTAATTTTCAGTACCAACTATGGGTTTTTCAGCCCTTTAAGTCGAATGTCAAGATCAGCCAACAAACTGGAAAATGATATTGACCTTTTTTCAATTATTTTGTTACCCCAGTCTAAAATTTTAACTAAATTGAAACCTAGTCAACTATATTTTTTTTTAGCTCACACATATACTATACTATAGTAGTGTGAGAGAAAAAAAAAGTTGCTCCGATTTCAAAATTTTTTATATATCTTTGCGTTTCAGATGATTTTGAAACTTTTTTGTCACGCCGTCTGTCTGTCTGTCTGTCTGTCTGTCTGTCTGTCTGTCTGTCTGTCTGTCTGTCTGTCTGTCTGTCTGTCTGTCTGTCTGTCTGTCTGTCTGTCTGTCTGTCTGTCTGTCTGTCTGTCTGTCTGTCTGTCTGTCTGTCTGTCTGTCTGTCTGTCTGTCTGTCTGTCTGTCTGTCTGTCTGTCTGTCTGTCTGTCTGTCTGTCTGTCTGTCTGTCTGTCTGTCTGTCTGTCTGTCTGTCTGTCTGTCTGTCTGTCTGTCTGTCTGTCTGTCTGTCTGTCTGTCTGTCTGTCTGTCTGTCTGTCTGTCTGTCTGTCTGTCTGTCTGTCTGTCTGTCTGTCTGTCTGTCTGTCTGTCTGTCTGTCTGTCTGTCTGTCTGTCTGTCTGTCTGTCTGTCTGTCTGTCTGTCTGTCTGTCTGTCTGTCTGTCTGTCTGTCTGTCTGTCTGTCTGTCTGTCTGTCTGTCTGTCTGTCTGTCTGTCTGTCTGTCTGTCTGTCTGTCTGTCTGTCTGTCTGTCTGTCTGTCTGTCTGTCTGTCTGTCTGTCTGTCTGTCTGTCTGTCTGTCTGTCTGTCTGTCTGTCTGTCTGTCTGTCTGTCTGTCTGTCTGTCTGTCTGTCTGTCTGTCTGTCTGTCTGTCTGTCTGTCTGTCTGTCTGTCTGTCTGTCTGTCTGTCTGTCTGTCTGTCTGTCTGTCTGTCTGTCTGTCTGTCTGTCTGTCTGTCTGTCTGTCTGTCTGTCTGTCTGTCTGTCTGTCTGTCTGTCTGTCTGTCTGTCTGTCTGTCTGTCTGTCTGTCTGTCTGTCTGTCTGTCTGTCTGTCTGTCTGTCTGTCTGTCTGTCTGTCTGTCTGTCTGTCTGTCTGTCTGTCTGTCTGTCTGTCTGTCTGTCTGTCTGTCTGTCTGTCTGTCTGTCTGTCTGTCTGTCTGTCTGTCTGTCTGTCTGTCTGTCTGTCTGTCTGTCTGTCTGTCTGTCTGTCTGTCTGTCTGTCTGTCTGTCTGTCTGTCTGTCTGTCTGTCTGTCTGTCTGTCTGTCTGTCTGTCTGTCTGTCTGTCTGTCTGTCTGTCTGTCTGTCTGTCTGTCTTGGGTTGAGATGGTCCCATTTAAAAATGAACAAAATCCACTGAACACAAGCCAAGTAAAAGGGTGGGGGAAGATTTCAAAAATTAGAGTTTATGTGAAAATATGGTGTGTGTGATATCAAACGAAAGGTAATTGAGTATGGAGTTAAACAAAATACATTTTAGGTTTTTTCTTCAAAAAAGGTGGGGGTAAATTTCAAAAATTAGAGTTTACGTGAAAATATGGCGTGTGTGATATCAAACGAAAGGTAATTAAGTCCGGAATTAAACAAAATACATTTTAGTTTTTTTTTAAGGGTGGGGGTAGATTTAAAAAAATTGAGTTTAAGTCAAAAAATGGCTTGTGTGGTATCAAACAAAAGATAATTTAGCCTGGAGTTGAATAAGATATATTTCAGGTTTTAGTTTTATTAGCTCGCACGTACACTATAACTATAGTACCTAGTGTGAGCTTAGGGGCCCATATATTGGCAGAGTATTTCTTCTATGTGCAATCTTTTATTGTAATAAGGAAAAACAATTAATAACTACTAAATAAAATTACTTTTTATGCAAATAACATTGTAGAGAGGAAAAAATAGTTTTAGGATTTAAACAATAATGTTTTTCTAAAAATACTTAAGCCTAGATAAGATATTTTGTAAATTGACTAGTTCGTAAATATATATTCTATTCCATTTTATTTAACCCTCCCCCAATGGGAGGGATTGGTTTTTCATTTTAACTTAAAATTAAGCATTTAGTTACTAAATTTTTGAAGTGTAAACTTCTTTAGGCGCGTTTAGCAGTTTTTGTGGGTAGTGAATTAAACTGAGCCGTCAGGCTCGGCTATGTAACGCTCATTCGGGTGAAATCGGCTCGAGTCGACTAACTGTGAGAAACATTCAGCGAGCGTTATGATGATGCAGATGAAGGCCAGTACACAGAAGAGTTCGGTTCGGTCCGCTTCGCAGAATATGTTATGGGCCAGTATTATTAATTTCGCCTTGTTGAAGTTTACACTTCTGTCGTGTGGTGTTGAGCACACACAATTTTTTTTTATATAGCGAACTTTTTTTTACAAGTGTGACACACCGTTACAGTATCAATACAGTGCACAAACGGAAAAGATGGCGGTTTGACACTTCTGTCAAAAGTGAGTGAGTGGCAAATTCGAAGTTTTTTAAAATTTCGTAACAACTTTACTAAACTGCTTTATGGAAGTTAATGAAACTTGGAGGGATTATTAACTTTATAAAGGTCTACAACTGAGCAAATTTTAAGATTTGTAGCTCAGTTCGAAGTAGAATTATCAATAGATCAAATATGGGCTAAAATGGTTCAAGAAAAGCTGGTACAGCAGTTTGCGCGAACTTGCCGGGGCACTGCGGTGCCCCCACATTTAACTGGAGTACTCTTAAGTCAAAATCCATTAAAAATTTTAATTAAAAAATAAATAGCATATTATACGGAATTATTTCATATAAACTATCTTTAGAACCCATTGTAGCAACTCTAGCTGTAACGAAGTAATGGCCAAAATACTCCCAAGGTGTCTCTTTAGGGTAGACAGCTATTACAAACACATGTGATATGTTAGAGACTTTAAAACAAATTGGGGAACTCTCGTGTAAATTAGTGCTTATACTATATTTTGTAAGCATTTCATTTCTTTTTACCTTCCCAGCCCGCGCAGTAATGGCTAGAGAAGGTATTTCAATATAATAACATTTCCAAACTAGTAAGAACCATTCATTTTGAAATTTGTATTGGAGAACTTGGCTTTACATTTATCTCAATTCTATTTACGGAATACCACTTTCGCGTACTTGGCTTTTTTTTACATGAAATGTTTTTGTTATGAATTCACTGCTTTTGTAAAGGATTTGGATAATATTTAAGTTTTAAAGTAGTAAAATATGCGGGATATTGTTCAAAACTTTTGCAATGCTTTATTAAAAATGTTGAGGTTTTTTTATATTTTCCTATGGTTTTATCCTAGTTCCTATCAGCCTTCTAAAGCTCAGCTCTCTAGTGTTCCTGGAAGTAGGCAATGTTAATTTTACATAACTTTACATTTATAGGGGAGAAAAGTAAATTAAAATTTTGGTGTTTTTAAATTTTTTCCTATAGTTTTATCATAGTTCCTATCAGTCTTTCAAAGATCAGCTCTCTAGCGTTTCTGGAAGTGGACAATGCTAATTTACATAACTTTATATTTATAGGGGAGGGAAGTTAATTAAACTTGGGGGTTTTCTAATTTTCTTTTATAGTTTTGTGTGTGTTTATAGTGGGCAATGTTACTATTACACAACTTTAGATTTATAGGGGAGAGGAGTAAATTGGAATTTTGGGGTGTTTTAATTTTTTTCTATAGTTTTATCATAGTTACTATCGGCCTCCCAAAGCTCAGCTCTCTAGCGTGTTCGGAAGTGGGCAATGTTACTTTTACATTATTTTAAATTTATAGGGGAGGAAAATAAATTATGATTTTGGGGTTTTTAAATTTTTTTTAATAGTTTTATATTAGTTTCTATCAGTCTGCCATTTCTTGAAGTGGGCAATGTTACTTTTACATAACTTTGCATGTATATGGGAGGGGAGTAAATTAGAATTTTGGGGCTTTTTGGGTTTTTCCAGGGGTTTGGTCATAATTTCTATCAGTCTGCGAAATTTCAGCTTTGTAGCATGTCTGGAAGTACAGTAGAATTTTGATGATCTATACATCAGTGAGTGAGTGGCAATTTCGACGTTTTTTTTTTTTAAATTTCGTAACTACTTTACTACTTTATGGAATTCCATGAAACTTCGAGGGGTTGTTAACTTCATGGAGATCTACAACTGTGCAAAGTTTGAGATCTCGAAAAATTCTCTGGCCATTGCTGTGCGGGCTAGTAAAATAAAAATTAATATGTTGCCAATGTACTATCAGTTTTAAAATTAAAATTACCAAAATACCATAGACCCTGAAATGAGTTTTACTCGTATATGCGATAAACTTGAGTTTATTTTCCATAGCAATCCTCTCGTCGTTATTAATGAAGGTTTAATTTGTTTCGCGGTAAAGCTAATATGAATTTTGAGTGGATAGAGAAATTTATAATTGATGGCATACACTTCGTTTAAAAAAATAATAAAGCAATGCTGGACGCTTTCAAAATAACATAATTTTGGAGAGAGATAACGCCGAAAATGTGTACTTTGACCTATCTTACTTATTTATTTATTTATTTGTTTATTTGTTTATTTATTTACTTATTTATTTGGAATACCAACAGATAACAAATATCCAAAACAAGTATTCACTAATAGCTAAACTTATATGCTTATAAAAAAAAGCTTAAACTAAAGATCGAAAAGTTAAACTTATATGTTTACGAAAGATGCCTAAACCAAGGATCGGCAGTAAGTATTGCAACATTAATTAAAAACTGAATTAATTCTGGTTTTAAAAGCACTAAGGCTTAGGTTAAAAAGATCAATGTTATGACAATATTTATTATACAATTTGACCCTTCTGACTAAAGGAGAATTCTGGCCTGAGCTAGTGTTTCTAAATGAAATTACAAAAGTTTGGTGGTGATGCAGTTGTCTATGAGAAATATAAAGACCAATTTGTGACAAGAGTTGTGGACAATCAACTAATCCATTAATTATTTTGTAAAAGAAAACCAAATCTGCAATAGCCCTTCTATCGTGAAGCGATCGAATTTTGTGTTCTCACCGAAAGTTGTTATAATCGCCATTTATATTGTGATATTTTTTATAGGATAGGTATTTAAGATATTTTTTTTGTACTCTAAAGTAAAGAAGAGCCAAAGCATAATTTACTTAAAACTTAAGGGTTATATAAATAGTTAATAGAGCCCTATCTGACGTAAATTCTTTTGATTGTCTAAAGATGTATCCTAGGATACGCATTGACTTTTTACTATGTTATCGATGTTTTCTTCATAAAGCATTTTAGAGTCGATAATAGACACTTATTGGAATAAAACATGACCTTATTTTAAAATCGACCCCATGGTGACAGATTTCCATATAAAAAGCAGCTGCTCTACTTCAAGATTTGGCCTTTGTGTATTTAAAAACCGGATTTATTAGTGTCGGTATTTATTAAATGAAAGTTAGCGACTTTATTATTAAACTTGGCTTTGGTATGTCAATTTTGAGAGGTCACCAGTTAGTTTTCTGTGTAAATGTGTCAAAATAAAGTCGACTTTAAAATAAAGTCAGGTTTTATTCCAATAAGTTCCTATTTTTACCTAAATCTCGGATTAAATCAACACGTTTCAATGATTTATTCATTAGTTTGTAGTCAAAGATTATAGGTTTCGTGTTTCTTGTAAAATGATTTGATGGCATTTATCGAGATTCAGGAATAAACTCTCGTTCTGGCAATATGAAACAAATCTATCAAGATCAGCCTGGAGTCTGAGGCAATTAGCTAAGTTATCAATTATAAAATATCCTTTGAAATAATCAGCAAAAGTTAGCATTTTTAAGTTTTTAAAACATTTCTTTATGTTGTTTATGTATATATTAAAAAATAGATGGGAACCGTGAGGGACACCTTAGCAATATCGTCTTGACGTCTGTCCATGTGTGTGTGTATGTGTGTCCGTGACACGACAGCTTGTAAACCTCTAAACCGATTATTATGACATTTTTTAGGTAAAATAGTATTCAATACTGTCAAGAGCTGATTAAATTTTGGTTAACATTCAGTAATGCTAATGACATTTTTTAACAGTTTAAAAATTTGCTAACTTCTTAACATGCAGTTTCCAGAATATAGAACACGTTTTTCCAAATACTTTATATTATTACTAAAAACTTCGTGGGAGCTTCCGTTTCTAATATATTTACTAAAACTATTTTCAATGCTATAGCATGGAGTTTACTTGTAGTGTGCTAATGGGCTAAGAAGGTTGTACGTGCAAGACAAATAATACTTAGTTAATTTTCCTAAATATTAATTATTCCGTTGCACTGAGCCATACAGGTTGTCACGTGATACCGCAAAGTGCGCGGATAGAAAAGTGCGCAACCCACCGGCTCGAGAGAGAGAGATCATCGTAGCCTCCATATTGAAACCGGCGTGTTTACTCGGTTTTTCCAAAACTACAATTCAATCAATTACAATTAGTGCCAATCAATTCTAAAATCATTCCAATCCGTTACCTCAACTCCTCACAGTTATTTCGATCAACTCAAGAACTCTGGTAGAAGCCTGCGCGCCCAGTGAATGGAATTTGTACCGCCGAGAAAAAACCAAGGTAGGTGTCAATCGACATTTTGTATGGTTCTCGCGTTATTTTCCATTTTTATCCTTAATGCGTAAAAGTTTAACCAGTGCCTAAAGCTATCGAACGGGTGTATGTCTTGCGCATACATTTTTATGGTCCTTCTATCCAAATATTCAAAAAAATACAACAAAAATCAAAATTCATTTTTCTTAAACCAAAAATCTAAAAATTTTACGACGCCATTAAGGACCAACCCAAAAGGGGCAGGCTTTATCAGTGACGAAGCGACACGCCTTTCCTAACACATGTTTAAAAATTTTATCGATTTCTACAGTTGAAATTTAAAGGTCGCGGTCGACAAAAACAACTGTTTTTTGTTTACCTACGGGCGAGTGAACGAAGGTACAAAATAAAATAAAATAATAAGAAATTCTGAAAAACGTTTTAGTGTTCAGTGATAATATTTATTACTAATTAATCAATTAAAATGACTAAAACCGGCCTGGATAAGGCAGTGCAAAAACGTAAAGTTTATGTTACGAGGATAACCGAAACATACACTGCAGCCATAAAGGCTCAGACTGATTCAAATGTAAAATCTATTTTCAAAACAAGGTATGAGAACTTGGAAGAATTTTATGATGAGTTTAAAAAACTGCACAATGACGTTATTAGCCTAGTGGAGAACGATAACGAATATAAAGTGCAAGACAAGGTGCGAGAAGATACAGACAATTTTTATTTTCAAACTAAAAGTATTTTCAATCAACTTTTTCCAGAACAAAATATTTTACAAGGCAATTTTGTATCTCTTCAAAATCAAACAAACAGTCATGAATACAAGGATCTATTAAAATTAGATGTCCCTTGTTACGATGGCACTTTATTAAAGTGGGTCACTTTTTATGATATGTTTTGCTCATTAGTGCACAACACTAATATGCCTCCAGTAAGGAAATTTAGACATTTAATTTCATATTTAAGAGGTGAACCACTCAGTTTAATAAAATACTTGCCTATTAATGATAATAATTACAATATTGCTTTTCAAACACTAGTAGATCGATACCAAAACAAAAGACTTTTGGCAACAAGCTACTGGAACACCGTAAATAGTACGGTTCCCTTAAAAAATAATTGCTCTTCCAAGGATCTTAGAACTTTACTCGATAGTTTTAATGAAAATATCTCTGCTTTAGAGTTATTAGGTTTTCCAACTCAACATTGGGATTTCATACTTTTCAACATGCTTCTTTCGCGTCTAACTACCTCAATATGAACTTCTTTTGAGATAGAATATAGTAAAATGGAGCTTCCTACCTACGAAAACCTTACAGAGTTCCTCAAAAATCATTGTAGGGCCTTAGAATCAGTTCAACTCATGCAAAATATGTCTTATTCAACTATGCAATCAGACAATTTACAAAATTCAAATCCAAAACCACCTAAGCGACAATTCAATTCAAATAATAATTACAACAGTTACTCAAAACCATATCAACCACAAGTTTACGTGGCAAATACAACTCAAAATCCTCAAAACTCAAAAATAACTTCATTTAGCAATAATTCGCAATTCCAACCAAATCATTCTAAATTCTTTAATTCAAATCAACAACCAAATCAATCTAGTTTTAGTTTCACTCCAGAAACTCAAAACAACTCAAATTCAAATACAAATCAATTCAACTCAAATTCAAATAGACAACAACAATTAAATAATTCGAATTTACAATTTAATTCGAATCTGTTTCAAAATAAATACAAATGTCGTTTATGTACAAATAAACAATTTCACAATCTTTCACAGTGCCAGGTATTTTTATCAAAAACTATACAGGAGCGTAATGCCTACGTTAGGCAAAATAATGCGTGTAGCAATTGTTTAAGATCGCATCCCTTAAATTTATGTCAATCCACTTTTTCTTGCCGTATCTGTGGCCAGCGTCACCATACGAGTATTTGTAATAACTCGCAAACTACTCAATCGAATTCACAAAACGCGTATTTTACAAATGTACAACCAACCCCAAACTTAAATGAAAATTCAATTCAATCTTCCCAAAACCCCAATCAAACACAAAATGAAACACCCAATGAGGGCATTGATTACATTAATTGTGGGTGCACCTCACTCACTACTCAAAAACCTCAAAGTACTATTTTACTTTCTACAACAAAGGTAGACATCCTAGATAGTCGTGGATACTATCAAACTATACGGGTTGTCCTCGACAATGCGTCAGAGGCCAATTTTATTTCTGAAAATTGTCTTAATCGCCTAGGATTAGCTAGGAAAAAATTCATAGTCCCCATACGAGGCATCAATCAATCTACTTCAACCACCAATGGCATAACAAATTGCACAATTAAGCCTGTTGGCCAAAATAATCCAACGCTTTCTCTTGATGTCTATGTCTTGCCAAAGGTAAGTGCAAATTTGCCATCTTTTCAAGTTAATCCTCAAAATTGGCATCATATCTCTAATTTAAATTTAGGAGATAATACTTTCAATATTCCCGCACCTGTAGACATGCTTTTAGGAGCACATGTTTATTCTCAAATAATTCAACCTAACATTATTCCTGGAGAACCGGGGCAGCCAATAGCACTTGAAACCTTGTTCGGCTGGGTGCTCCTGGGAAATACGGAAATATCAAATCAACCTACATACAATTCAACTTCATATTCATGTCACTTTACTTCTTTACAAAATAATTCACTAGATCAAACGATGATCAAGTTTTGGGAAGTTGAGTCTCTCCCAACAAAGAAGTTCCTCTCTCCTGATGAGGAAAAATGTGAATCATTTTATCAAAAAACTGTCACGAGAGATAGTTCGGGACGTTTTCAAGTTTCATTGCCATTTCGTCACTCCAGACCTATTTTAGGAGATACCTACTCACATGCTTACAAATGTTTTTTATCTCTTGAGTCGAGACTGATAAAAAATCCCGAACTATATTCACAGTATTCCGAATTTATGAATAACTACTTAAAAAACGATCATATGAGTTTAATTCGAGAATCAGAATCAAAAAATCAATTCATAAATTATTTACCCCACCACTGCGTTGTACGCCCCGATAAATCAAGTTCACGCGTTCGAGTAGTTTTTAATGGCTCGGCAACAGCGGGTTCAAAGGGTATATCCCTTAATTCTACCCTTCTCCCAGGGCCCAAATTACAAACTGACATCAACTCAATTCTGTTAAAATTCCGATTTCATGAAATAATCATGCTCTCGGATATTACACAAATGTTTTTACAAATAAAATTAGCTCCGGAAGATCGTGATTATCAACGTCTTCTGTGGCGTTTTACTTCAAGCGATCCTATTCAAGAATACAGACTTAATACTGTCACGTTTGGTATCACATCTAGTCCTTTTTTGGCCATCAGAACTATTCAAGAGTTAGCCAAAATCCAAAAAAAAAACTACCCAGAAGCTTCTAGAGTGCTCCTAGAAGACATTTTTGTCGATGATATCTGCGCAGGCGCAAACTCTATAGAGTCGGCTCTAGCTCTACAGCGAGATTTAATCGCTCTTCTAAAATCAGGCTGTTTTGAGCTTAAAAAATGGGCTAGTAATCACCCAAAACTACTATCCTCTCTATCACCAGACGAATGCCAAATTCCCTTTTCTTTTGACAAGGAAAATCCTATATCCATAAAGGTTCTTGGACTCCAGTGGGACCCAAAATCAGACAATATGTTTTTCTCTTGTCAGCCATCGGAAAAACGATGCACAAAAAGAAATATTCTAAGCGCTATTGCTTCTATTTTTGATCCTTTAGGGATGCTTTCTCCCATTTCATTTTTTGCAAAATGTCTTATGCAAAAATTATGGATTTCCAAGATAGGATGGGACGATCCCGTGGACAAATCTATTCTTCAGCATTGGACACAATTTCAAAATGAACTTAAGTGCTTATCAGATATTAAATTTCCTAGGCACATTTTTTCTAAAGATATAATATCTTGTCAACTGCATGCTTTTTCGGACGCATCAGAATTAGGCTACGCAGCTTGCGTTTATTTACGTATCGAGCTGTCAGATCAAAGCATAAAAACTTCCTTAATTATGGGCAAATCAAGGGTCAGTCCCTTAAAAACTATTAGTCTCCCGAGACTAGAACTTTTAGGTACTGTTCTTCTTACTGAACTTCTTAGTTTTGTTATAAAAACTTATTCCCCTTTAATTTCAATAGATAAAACTTACGCTTATACAGATTCTCAAGTCGTCCTCTTTTGGCTTTGTAGCTCACCTCATAGATGGCGCTCTTTTGTTGCTAACAGAGTTAGCCAAGTACAAGAAAAACTCTCTAATGTAAACTGGTATCATGTAAAATCACAAGAAAACCCTGCGGATGTCGCCAGTCGTGGCACAACTCCTTCTAATTTTATAAACCACCCCTTGTGGTTTACAGGGCTTTCCTGGCTTAGTCAACCATGTACTACATGGAACTTAAAAAATCCCGCATTACTCCAAAACTCAGAAACCGATTTTCAGCAAATTTTAAATGAAGAAAAGCCTGAAAAAATAACACTTACTACAAACATCGATTATCATATTCTAGACTTCCTTGTAAATAAATATTCATCCCTTTTTCACATTCAAAAATTAATTTGTCAGATTCGACGAATATTTTATAATTTTAAAAACAAAAAGGAACCACTTACAGGTCCTATTTCTATTTTTGAAATTCAGTATGCTTTAACACTCTTGGTTCGAAGAAGCCAAGAATTACATTTCTCTGACCTCTTAAAACAACTAAAAAACAACGAACTTTTACCCAAAGCTTTTCGAAAAATTGCACCCTTTTTGGACACTACCGGGCTGATAAGGGTAGGTGGTCGTCTTAGGCATACGAATTCTATACCTTTTGATGCAAAACATCCTCTATTGCTTCCCAGATCAGGCAGGTTGTCTGACCTCATCATTGAACATATTCATAAGGAAAATAGCCATCCAGGGCTAAATACAGTTCAGTACTTACTAAGACAACAACTCTGGATCTTAGCATCCCGCAGAGCTATTCAGTCAGTTTTATCTCGATGCATAAGATGTTATCGCCTTAGACCAAAGGCTTACATCCCTTATCAAGGTGACTTACCTTATTTTAGAATTTCACAACTAAAGTGCTTTTCTCATGCAACTTTGGACTATGCTGGTCCTATAAAAATTTCACCAGGTCGTTGGTACCGGGGTACCAAAGAATTAAAAGCCTATATCTGCATTTTCGTGTGCGCAAGTACGCGCGCTATCCACACAGAAGTTGCGTCAGACCTTACTTCTGAATGCTTTATAGCCGCATTCAGAAGGTTTGTAGCTAGAAGGGGTCGTTGTAATTTTTTATACAGCGACAGAGGCTCCAATTGTCAAGGAGCAAACTCTGAGCTTAAAAAGCTCTTCGAAGCTTCCTCTGAACATCTTTAGATCAAATGACATTTTTTTCCTAGTGCTAGTCCTCATTTCAATGGCTTATCAGAGGCTGGTGTTAAATCAGTAAAAACACATCTTTACCGAGTGATCGGAAATCAGAAGCTTACATACGAAGAACTAAATACTTTGCTTGTGCAGATCGAGGCATTGCTAAATAGTCGCCCAATCTCTGCGCAATCATCCGATCCCAATGATTTTTGTCCACTCACTCCCGGACATTTCCTTACCATGGAACCTTTAAACTCTGTCCCAGACCCAGACTTATCACAATTAAAACTAAACACTCTTTCTCGGTGGCAACTTGTTCAGCGATTGAACACTGATTTTTGGTCCCGATGGAAAGAGGAGTACCTACATACTCTACAGCAGAGGTCCAAGTGGACAGAAAAACCTACTAAAGTCGAGTTAAATACTTTAGTAGTCATAAAAAATGAAAATAAACCACCCTTGCAGTGGTCTTTAGGCAGGATTGTAGAATTGCATCCTGGTTCAGATGGACATGTTAGAGTTGTCACGATTAGGACTCAACAAGGGCTATTTAAACGTCCAATTGTTAAATTGTGCCCTTTGCCTTTTAACTGAACACTCAAGCAATGTTCATTCTATGTCAGTGTCGTCATAGAATTATTCTTTTTTTTTTATTCCTTTTCGGGAAATATTTTTTTTGTTTTATCGCGGCAAAAAATAGAATAACATTTTGTCGCAATTTTTTAATTTTTTTTGGAAATAATAACTGTTATTCATTAGTTATAATACTTATTATTTTTCCTGGTTCTAAAATAGTATTTTAGGGCGGCCGGGAAAATGTACGTGCAAGACAAATAATACTTAGTTAATTTTCCTAAATATTAATTATTCCGTTGCACTGAGCCATACAGGTTGTCACGTGACACCGCAAAGTGCGCGGATAGAAAAGTGCGCAACCCACCGGCTCGAGAGAGAGAGATCATCGTAGCCTCCATATTGAAACCGGCGTGTTTACTCGGTTTTTCCAAAACTACAATTCAATCAATTACAATTAGTGCCAATCAATTCTAAAATCATTCCAATCCGTTACCTCAACTCCTCACAGTTATTTCGATCAACTCAAGAACTCTGGTAGAAGCCTGGGCGCCCAGTGAATGGAATTTGTACCGCCGAGAAAAAACCAAGGTAGGTGTCAATCGACATTTTGTATGGTTCTCGCGTTATTTTCCATTTTTATCCTTAATGCGTAAAAGTTTAACCAGTGCCTAAAGCTATCGAACGGGTGTATGTCTTGCGCATACAAAGGTATTAGCTCCATCATGGATTCAATTATTTTAATTAAAACTTTGTACCTTTTTTCAACTTTTGAAATTTTATAAAAAAGTGGAATTTTGGTTCCCAGGATCATTTAACCCCAGGTCTAGGGGAGATAAAGAGAGAGAGAGAAATGAAGACAGATAGAAAAAGTTTAAATTATTTTTTAAAAAATGGAAAATATTTATTTGAACCAAACACCGACTTTATAAAGTCAGAGCTGCAAAGTCAATTTATAGGTCTGGGTGGTGGCACTTTTCATCCGACAACTCTTGTTATTTACAGCGGGGTCGACCCGGATAAGCCGGATGTTTATTTTAAAATATAAGGCAGATTAGGATAGGTCGATGTGATATACTGGCATTCCATTGTTCGCGTGAACTTTTTGCTTTCATACAAAATTTTTATAAAATATAAATTTTAACGCTAAAAGTAAGGGTGATCGGAAATTTTTTACAGATTTTTTATGAGGTTACAAGTGGAATTTTTGCATAATAAACTCAGGCGCTCAAACTCAGAGTCAAAACTTCTCTAAAAGAAGACCCCAGATAGTTTTGGATTCCTACCAACTAAAACCACCTCGATTGTAGTAATAGTAGTAATAGTAGAAGTGTGGGATAGGCTCTAGGCCTGGCGACTAGGCACATGAAGTGCCCTTTTTGGGCATCCCCCCTACTGCGTCCTTCCTTCGCTAAGGGATCTGCCCGTCTTCTGTACAAAGGCTAGAATATCGGGCCACATGATAACATGAAATAAGTAGCATCTTCCTTCACTCACATCTTCGTGTCCTAGGACTGTTTCATGTATCCCGTCACATACTCCTTCGCCTGTCTGGAGTTTCCTGTGTTGGTCCATTTTTTTGGGTATCTCTTTTTGGGCCCACTCTGTTAGGGCCAACTTCATCTGCCCTCTTGTGAGCTCTGAAAAGGCCCTGGCCCGACGCGTTTCTGCCGGGATCTACCCCTGGTGAGTTCGTCCGCTTTCTCATTTCCTGGGACTCCCATGTGACCTGGAACCCATACGAGCCAACCTCTCTTACTCCCGCCAACTTCTGAGGTGTATTCGCGCACCCCTGCAACAAACCTAAATTGTGATTTCATCATAAAAATAGAAGTACCTAGGATAACTATTCCATTAATTCTTTCCCTTTTGTGTACAATATTCCTCTAGTCCTTAATGGAGCAGTGTCTAGTTTAGATAAAAAGCTGCTATACTTTGTGGTTTAGGTCAAGTTGGACATCCTCAAAAATAGGATGTCTTTTGCGAATTAAGGTCTTGCACTGACACACCACATGTGGAACTCTTTCTAGTTCCTTACTACATAGGACATATACCGCAGTTCAGAGTTTCCGTGATACAGTCTGGTTCTGTTTAAATGCACGCAGGCTTAATAATATGACCAGTCATAAGCAGTAGGAGGGTCTGTGCGACGTCATAAATCCAAGATGGCGTTTTTTTCAGTTTTTTTTACAAAACTTTAACTTATAACTTTCCCTAAATTAGTTTTACAGAAAAAATATTAATACGTTTTTTGAATAGTCTTAGAAACACGGCTTGGTATATTTTTTATATAAAAATCTGGGTCTCAACAAATAAGTTGTCTGAGTGAGTGAGTCGGTATCGTTGTATTTCATTTAAATAAACTCTTTGAACATCGTTATGCGATTTTTTAAGTATTTTCATACCCAAATAATCTTTACAACACCCTCGTGACATATATAATATATTGTGAAGAAGTCACTTTACAATTTTATTTAATAATTTTGGATGTAATTTTTTTTCGCTGGCCCAGGCTGGTTGCTTTTATTCTGTCAAAAATTATCGAAAAAATTATGAAATTAACTGTAAATCTTTTTTGTGGGTTAAAGTTTCTCTATCTATTCTATCTATCTATTTAGCCTTTCTTGATTCATCTTCGGACATAGGCCTCCCCTAATATCTTTCACTTTTCTCTGTCTGTCGCCGTCTTTATTAATCTAGTTTATTTTTTTCAAATCCTCCGCCCATCTTATTTGGGGTCTTCTCCTACTTCCTTTTTTTCCCAAAGTCTTCAGTTTACAATACATTTGTTCTATCCATCGTCTTTTTGTCTGATATTGTGACCGACAAATCATTGATCTTTGAGCTTTTGTTACTTTATCCAAGTTTGATTTTGTAAGTGTCCTGGTCTGGGATCCATAGGCAAGTACAGGAAGAATACATTGATTATATCCTTTCGTTTTGAGGTACTGAGGATATTTTTTATTTTTTAATATGTAGCTTAATTTACCGAGTAAATTAATCAGGTGCTGTGTCCAGTTCTTCCATCCTTTTTATTAGATCTTCTTAAGGGCCTGGTTAAATAGCTTAGGGGATATTATGTCACCCTGTCTGACTTCTTAATGAAAATGGGCTTGGTTCCTTCATGGATTTTCACTGATTTAGTTTCTTCGCTATAGTGCTGAATGCTATCGAAGGCTTTTTTAAAGCCTATAACCTTAATATATATTGGAATGTTGTATTCGTTGGCTTGTTCCATTAGGATTTTCATGGTTAGTAAGTGGTCAACTGTACTGAAACATTTTCTGAAGCCTGCTTATTTTAATTGATATCCATCAAATTTTGTTGTTAGTCTGTTAGTTAATATTTTCGCGAACTTATAAATTACATTGAAGAGTATTATGAATCGATAGATTTTTAGGTCTGTCCAATCGCCTTTCTTGTGTAGAATAATGGTTATGGATACTTTCCAGTTGCTTGGGATTATTTCTTCTTTAGGTATTTTATTCAGAAGAATATGGATACCACCGTAATTCAGCATCTTAGCCGTTACTCCGTTTCTTCCATGTGAATTGTTATTTTTCATTTTCTTCAATGCTCTCTTTATTTTCGCCTTGCTTATTTCAGGTTGTAGATCAAAGTTTATGTTTTTTATTTCATTATTTCTCGCGATGGTTTCCTTTTTGTTTGGTATAATTATAGAATAGTTGTGTGATGTTTATAATATCCTCTTTGGCGTTAGTTCCTATGACATTCATATCCTTTATTTTTAATATTTCATATCTCCCTAGAGTCGGCATTTTTATTTTTGGTATTAGGATGGATTTGTTATAATGCTGACCTTGAAGGATTCGGAAAAATTGAATTTTTTAGTCGCTTAATTAATGTACCTACCTCTTAAGTAATAAGATTTGTCTTTTTTTCGACAAAAATTATATTATTTTGATATTTGTTATTTTATCCCTTTTTCCTTCTTTCAATGACGAACAACCCTGAGTAGGTGTATTGTTAAAACTTTTTTCAAGGGACTCAAGATCTTTGCGCACCCGGGAACGCTTACAAGGTGATTTATTTTTCTCCATCTATTGTTAATACTTTACAAGTTTTGCTTGGAAAAGCTTCGGACAATGTCTTTCCGCTTCGGGTATCTAAGGGCATTAAAAACTTTTCCAACTTTATGGAGTTTGCTAAATTTATGCGTCGAAAGATTTACCTGTAAACAATCTTACATTATTTTTAGGAGAAGCTGAACGCTATATTGTAGAAGCTTAAAAACAACTTAAGAACACTGGTGTCTTTAGTTTTTTTGTACCTAAATATGAAACTAATCTGGGAGCGCAAATTAAAAATTAAAAATCCGAATTTATGCGGCTTTGCTAACATACCACGAAAGCGCGACTCCTTTCGCGTTAAGACCATTTTTCTCTTATTACATGTAGATAATTTTAAACTAAAACGTTTTCTGTCAAAACAATATTCAGATATTTTGCAATCATACATATGTAATAGACATTTCAGAGTAAAACAGGAAGATTCAAACTTAAGTTTAAGAGAAATTCAAGTAGAGGTGCCCCAGGGTAGCGTACTAGGCCCTTATTTATACTTATTATTCACTTGCGATATCCCAAAGCCAGAAAATTGTCAGTTAGCAACATTTGCCGACGATACTGGCTTATTGACGGTAGAAAAATCTATTAAAGAATATATAGAAATACTTCAAGATGCAGTCACCGAAAATCACAGTTGGACCACAAAGTGGTGAATAAAATTAAATGAAACCAAATTAATTTATTTTGATTTTACAAACCAAAATCACATACAAATAACAATTAACAACATTCCCGTACCATATTTAAATCAGGCAAGATATCTCGGTATGACACTTAATGCCAAATTGTGCTGGAACGCACAAGTTAAGAAAAAAAAGAAGAACTTCCAATTTAACAATTCATAATAAGTTACTGCTTAATAGACAAATACTGAAACCAGTATGGACATATGGTATTCAACAGTGGGGTTGTACTAAAGAGAGTAACATTCTAGTTCTACAGAGATTTCAAAATAAAGTATTAAGAATGCACCTTGGTCCGTTCGAAATAGTGACTTTCATCGGGACCTAAAAATCGGAACTGTAGCAGAGACTATAAAAAAAGATGCAAAAAGCTATGAAGATGGACTCCATTGACATGTGAATGTGGAGGCAATTTTGCTTGTAGACAATACCTTGCTAGCTCGAAGACTAAACAGAGTAAAGCCGTTTGATCTAGTGAACTAAATGAATTATATAAAACAAAATAATGCTATAAATACAACACAATTGTCAGTTACAGACTTCAAAGAGGGGAGGACTGTTGAGTCAACTGTTAGTTTAAATCTAACTTTTCTAGTAAATTAAGTTAAAAGAAAATTGTGTTTGACTAATAAAAAAAATTACATGTAGAGAGAGAAGAAACTTAACTATGGTTTGACCATAGCATGTTAAAATTAACCATTCTCTTGCGTTGATTTACTTTTGCATAGTTGTTTCCAAATTATGGTTTGATTCATCTCTCACAGGTATATATGGGTATTTAAATCATGTGATAAATATAAGCCCCACTTATAGTTTTATTTTGTCTCGAAAATTGGTTTTATGTCACAAGAGAGTAGTAGAAATAAAAAATAAACTTATTTTGGAATTTACAGTGGGCGCCAAAAAAAATCGGACATTTTTTTTCATTATAACTACACAATGTATATTAATGGGACAAACTGTGCTTGGCAGAGAATTAGTCAGAGTTTTGACAAAATATATTATTTTGTCCGTCATTTCAAAATCGGAGATGGCATGGAAAAATTATTCAACTTAAAAATTGTAAAATAATTGTGAAAAATTTGACGATTTTGAGATTTTTATATATATTATGGTGTAGAATGATGTAGAATGTTCCTCATCGATTGGCAAAAACAAAATTTGAAAAAAAAATTTTTTTATGAAAAAAACGCATAACAAATATACAGTAACTGCAAAAAGTCACGGTCTTCTAGCCGAGAACGCAGCAACTACATAATGCGCTGCGTTCTTGTCTTGTCAAAAAGGTTAAAAATAGTGAAGAATGCAGTATTTGCGAGTCGGTCAACAAATACTGCGCTCCTGAGTGGAAAGCTAGCACAAGTTTCTTCTAGTTTTCTAGCGATACATGTAGCAAATACTGTGTTACCACTAGTAAATGTGCACGCTGCATTTTTGCCTAGAAATGTTGATTCAAAGCTTCATAAAATACTTGTTGTGAACGCAGTCTCTTTGATAAAATGCACATTTTTTTTTCAAAATTTAATGAAACCTAGACAAACCATACTTTTTTTATGATTTCTCATCATCCTGCAAAATTTTTTTTCAAAAATATGTTTTTGTTTAGAAATAGAGCGAAAAAAACGTTTTTTGCGTTTCTCTTAAAACTAGGGTTTTGTAAGTTACTGCGTTCTTCATAAGGAGGACAGTATTAGTTCCGATATAATTAGCTTTCCAGTTTTTTAAAATGATTATAAAACAAACAGTTATAAGAGGTTCAGTATTGGCTTTTTTTCGAATCTTGGAAAAATTGACCATGGACCCATCCAGAAGAGGACCTCGGAGCCCGCCTCTAATTTCAGGCTTGGAGAGGTCTCAGGCTTTCCCCTCAAGACACTCGGCCCCCTCCCCTCGCTCCCCCTTAAGACATATTCATGGGTTCGGTTGGCAATGGAGTACTGCTTGATACCTACGATTGAATTTTTGTGATGAATCAGACATTATGAAAATTTGGTTATGCATGACTAAGGTAAAGACATTCGGATAATAAATTAACTTTCTGATGTTGGTTTTTCTACAAATCGCATTTTTAAAGTTATTTTTAGATAGAAAAATTCATTTTTTGACACTTATATTTTAAAACAAAGAGGATGCACCAAACCTTTTTTTCATAAGAAAAAAAGTTATAAACAACTTTTATTTACAGTCGAACCTCTATAACTCGAACTTAAAGGGACGATCAAAATAGTTCGAGATATGGAGAGTTCGAGTTATATAAATTCGAGTTAAAGAGGTTAAAATACATGAAAAATGTGCAGGGACCACTTAAAGGTTCGAATTATAGAGAGGTTAGTGTAATAGAGGTTCAAGTTACAGAGGTTTGACTGTATTGATATAAACGTTTTCAATAATTTCCCTATTTGTAAAAATTTTTAAAATATCTTTAAAATATTTTTAAGAATTTTTAAAACTGTAATAATGTCTTGGCTATACATATCTAGTTGTGATGTAATCGCTCAGCTAAAAAAACCTACTATAGCTCAAATTTTCCATAGTCTCCAAGTTTTAGAGAAATGTTCATTGTGTTAAATGGTCCGGCTTCCAACTGCATTTGGAAATTTGTTCAAACTCTATACGATTTTTCAAGAGAAACGAACGACTCTTTCTGGTTAAGTTTCGGACCATCCGTTACTTAAAGCTGGAATTTGTTTTGTTATTTGTTTTACGACCCCGCTGGAATTCTTGTAAATACTTTACGGAATCGATTTTTCAGAAGTCTGAAATTCCCAAATGAATTTAAAAAGAAAATCAAAGCAAACTTTTCGAAATGACAAACAGCTAAAAACGAAAAATTCCCCAATCGAAAACTTTAAAAAAGGTATGTCTAATGCATGTCCCCGAAGTGCTTATACTGGGTGACAATTTAAGCAAACATTCCTATTACCAAACATCAACCCCGAATCAAAAAAATCATCTTGGAAATATCTTTATCGATTTTATATCACCTCAATAACATATCTATAAGTTGCGTTACAAAGAAATCTGAAGAATATTATATTTTAGACACATTTCAAAGGTATATACAGGGATTGACCATATTTTACTTAATAACTATTTCCATTAATATTTAAGGACATATGACAAACAATTGTTTAATTTTTGAAATGTGGTTAATTTTTCTTTCGCGGCCATCGTCCAATGGTGGATGTGCTTTCGGGCTGTTCGGCCGTCGTCGTTGGAAATTCGTTCTCAACGTTTCGCCATCTCGAGTGGATGGCATCTTCAGGAGATGTTGACTGTTTGTCGGCTTCTCGAAGACTGGTGGTTAGTCTGTCGCGGGCGCAGGTTATATACGCTATAATGGGCGGGGCGTATATCAGAGCTGGTCGGTGATTGGTCACATTCCCTTGATTCAGTTTTGTTATTGTATGCGAGCCGTTTAGTGTTTTTAAGAACCGGTACCCATTTTCTGTTAATTTTAAGTGTTTCTTCAGATCTGTTGAAGTTCTGCTGGTGTTTATGAATTTCGATTGCTTCTCTATAGAGTCTTGGATAGTATGAAGAGGAGGCGCAGAGAACTTGTGTGTCTTCGAATTTTATTCGGTGGTCTTCATTGTTTAGTGTGTGGTCTGCAACTGCGGATTTTTCCGTATGTCCGAGTCGACAGTTGGCTTTGTGTTCTTTGATTCTTGTGTTTACGGACCGTTTGGTTATTCCGATGTAGACACTTCCACAGGTACAGGGAATGCGGTATACCCCCGAAGAACTTAGTGGGTTCCTTATATCCTTCGCAGATCTGAGGTGGTTCTCGATCTTCTTAGATGGCTTGAAGATCGTTTTTATGTTGTGTTTTCCCAGAATACGTCCGATCCTATCTGTCACTCTAGGGATGTAGGGCAGAAAGGCTCTTGAAGTAACTTCGCGGCTGCTCAGTCCACCGCTACTGTTACTTCTAGTGCTCGGCTTTGGTCGTATACATTTATCTATGTCGCTTTGAGTGTATCCATTTGCTACGAGGGTGTTTTTAAGATGGTTTAATCCACTCGAGATGGCGAAACGTTGAGAACGAATTTCCAACGACGACGGCCGAACAGCCCGAAAGCACATCCACCATCCTGTATTTTATTTTTTCGATAGGTCGATAGGGCTCCTTTTTTTGATTTCAAAAATATATAATTTGTTGACTTTTGGTTCGGCAGTTTTCGAGTTATTTGCCTTTTGATTTACCATTGTTTCATTAAATGCATCCTTGCTCCTAAGCCCCAAATCCTCTTACACAAAATATAGAAAAGCACCTTTACCTTGCATTCTCAAAGCATAATGCTACTTCAGCTAACAAGCTCGTGTGTTATTCGTGTACTATTAGTAATAAATGAAGACGGTAAAGCCGCCAATATGCAAGACTTAATCCTTCTGTTGTGGAACGTAATACCTTTGTTCAATTTTGTTGCCGTACGGCGCAAGCCGCGGAAAACAAAAGGCAATCGAGAAAATTAAAATGTGAATTATTTAAAGATGATGATGATTATTCAATTGTGAGTGGGTTAATCAGCCCATTCACCGCGAACTCTACCGAAACTATTGTCTTTAGTTTAGCGCCATTTTGCTCTTATTAACGGCGTAGGCAATTTGTGAATTTCAGGTTAGTTTAGCATCCAGTATAACTCCTAGATACTTGACCTCCTGGGCAAATTGTAGCTGTGTTTATGAAAGAAAGTGGGGGATGTGAGCCCTTCTAACTTTCTTTTTCTCGTAAAAGATATAAGTGCCATTTTCTCAGGATTGACAATGAGTTTTACCCGATTGCACCAATCTTCAACGATTTTTAGGGCTTCTTGCATTTGCCCTGATTGGGCCACATAGACCGGACCTAAAAAATCTTAAAATTAACCAAAATCTTAGCCTGAATTAAAACGAACCCACCAAACCCAAAAAAAAAAATATATATTTTGTTTCATTAAATGCATCCTTGCTCCTAAACCCCAAATCCTCTTACACAAAATATAGAAAAGCACCTTTACTTCACCTTGCATGCACAAGCATAATGCTACTTCAGCTAACAAGCTTGTGTGTTATTCGTGCACTATTAGTAATAAATGAAGACGGTAAAGCCGCCAATATGCAAGACTTAATCCTTCTGTTGTGGAACGTAATACCTTTGTTCAATTTTGTTGCCGTATAGCGCGAGCCGCGGAAAACAAAAGGAAATCGCGAAAATTAAAATGTGCATTATTTAAAGATGATGATCATATTCAATTGTGAGTGGGTTAATCAGTCCTTCCACCGCGAATTCTACCGAAAGTATTGCGGCTTATCTTAGAGTATGTATGTCCTTACCACCAGTGGCGTCTCCTACAAGGAGGGCAACGAGGCAGTGCCCTCCCAAACCTAGAAACAAACAGTATTTTTAATTGATTTATTTAAAAAAAGTTAAATCTTCCCTACAATATGTCTAGTTCTTTTCTTTAGTCTGTGGTTAATAAAAGGCGATTAATTGGGTAAACTTTTTTAGCGTAAATAATTACAAGCCGGCAGGACCGCCCGGGATGAGATTTCAATTTCACCCGTTTTTTAGTGGTGTATGAGTGGCTGCGCGGGGTCGGAAGGAATGTTTGTTTTAGTTGACGTCGGCCATATTCATCGTGCGAAAACGTTCGTTGCCCTTCCTACGTCTTGCCGGTTCTATCCGTAGTGAAGACGTATGAGTTTGTTTTAATTTGGGGTAGGTTAGTAGTTAAAAGCCATGCCAGTCGCGTGTCCATTGTTTGTTTTTGTTTGTTTTTAAAATGGAAATAAATACCTTCGATTATATAATTAACTGTGCAAATTTAATTTATGAACTTCGATTACAATTACAATCTTTAGGGCCACGTAGACCGGACCTAAAAATCCTAAAAATTAACGAAAATTTTAGTCCAAAACGAAATGCTTTTTTTTGCTTTATTTGTCTCATTATGAACATTCCACGAAGTGATCCTGCGTCGGTGGCAAAGGAATTAGTGAAAAGTTAAAGACACAAATTAAGTGCTACTTATTTAAATAAACACATAGAAGACGGTAAAGCTCTTAAAATGCAAGACCTAATCCTTCTGTTGTGAAACGTAATACCTTTGTTCAATTTTATTGCCGTTCGGCGCGAGCCGCGGAAAACAAAAATCTTCCAGGATTAACGTACGGACTAATTGAATGTGAAGAATACAATTTTTTACTCTTAAGTTGGAAAGGATACTTTTAGAGGAAACGGAGGAAATCTAACCCCATTTTGCGAGCCCCAAAGAACCCCGCACCCGTTTACACAGACCTTATGGGAAATTTTTGTCTCGGTGGAATTGGCTATTATTTTAGTATATTATAGTGGGCTATCCAACTAAAAAAAAAGTAAGTAAAGCTAAGTTTTTGTTCTTACAGTTTTTGAGATAAAAACAGTCAAATTTCGTTAAATGTCGTTTTTGTGTATGCTCTAATAATAATACCTCTTACATCTTGACCGAGAAAATAATTGATCATAAAAAATTACATAGTAAAGACAGTCACGTATAATTTTATTATTTTCAATTTATTAGACAATATATAATAAAAAATCAAACTTTTTTATATCAGCACTACTACCGAATTTTATTATTAGCACACTGTATTTGAATGAAGACTTTTCAGAAGCAGCAAAAACGGGTTATATATATTAAATTGCGGTTTTTACTAAAAGCCTTGTCTTAAAATTGGAGGCTCGAAATAGGAGTTAGTTTCTCTGTATCTCCCTAGAAGTACCCTTTTCCACTTAAAAGAGTTATGAATTTGAATATCAAAAGTTGGGTCAGTGAACGTGGACAAGACTAGAACTAGTAAAATGGTCGAAAAAAATCTTAAAGCGTTTGCCAAAAATGTTTTTGAAATCGCTCTAAATTTATAAAAGGTATAGCAACAACTATTACTAATAAGGAGGGTGGGGAGAAGAGAGGAAGGGGGAAACTAGTAAAATGATGTTGGAAAAAAGGTCTTCAAGCGTGTGCAGAAAGAACTTTTGAAATCGCTTTTTATTTGTGAATGTTATAGCTATAGCTATTACTAATAAGGATGGAGGGAAGGAGAGAGGGAGAGGCAGGGGGGGATTAGTAAAATGGTGTTGGAAAAAAATGCGTATACAAAGACTTTATAAAATCGCTCTATATTTGAAAAAATTATGTGAATATGGTTTTTGAATAGGGTGGGGGGACTGACAGGAGGGGAGATGGGTGGGAGCAGGAAGGACCACAAAGTAACTACAGCAAATAAGAGGACATTTGTAATGGGTAATCAAAGGAATTTCAATAAAATCGTCTGCAATTTAGATAATTTGTATGCCTTAAAGTCTACACCATGTGACAAAATGGCGTCTGAAGACCATCATGTTGATTCATCTTTAAAAAAACATAGCCTATAGCAGCTTCGGTATCAGTAGCAATTCAACGACGCCTTTTTTGTCAAAGTCGGTTCTGCCGTTTAGCCTCTAGCGTGACACAAACATATTTACTTACATACAAACAACAAGCGCCGTGCTGCAGTTGGGTAATAATGATAAAAATAATGAAACGTTTTCTTAATAAACGCACTTAGTTATGTTTAATAAATATTTCTATTACGCAGCCTCAGGAATAACCCTTACAATAATGAACTGTCAAACAAGCGTTCCAAAATATCGCTAATAATGAGAAATTACAACCTTAATCTTTATCACATACTAGTTATCCAGTTAATATGGGTAATCTTAATTCAATTTACACACCGATTTTGCACAGATCAGCAAATCAGCAATCCAAACCCCAATGCTTTTCCAGAATTTCCCATCTAATTAATATGTGTAGCCAGCCAGACATAAATGTGTATTTGTCAGTTATTAAACTATTCTCATTAAAGTTCTCTAACTATCTAGCCAGAGTTACGGTGTTAAAATTCCTCGGGTGTTAAATTGATTTAAATATTTTGTAAGCACATGTGGAACTGGACTTGCAATTACATAGAGTGAAAAGCTTAAGTCAGCATGTTTATTTATTAGCAGTGGCGGCTGCTAAAGAGAGGGGAGTGCCCTCCCAAAACTAGTCAAAAAACAGTATTTTTAACATGTCTAGTTCTTTTCTTTAGCCTGTGGTTAACAAAAGGCGATAAATTGGGTAAACTTTTTGGCGTAAATAATTACAAGCCGGCAGCACTGCGCAGAACAAAATTTCAATTTCACCCGTTTTTCCCATTGTATGAGTGGCTGTTCAAGCGCGCGGGTGGAAGGAACGTTTGTTTTAGGTGACATCGGCCATGTTCATCGTGCGAAAACGTTCGTTAGTTAGTGAAGACGTATTAGTTTGTTTTGATTTGGGGTAGGTCAGTAATTAAAAGCCTTGCCGGTAGTGTGAATATTGTTTGTTTTCGTTTGTTTTCATAATGAAAATAAATACCGTCGATTTTATAATTAACTGTGCAAATTTAAATACGTTCACATATGAATATCAATTACAAATAAAATCTTTAGGGCGACATAGACCGGACCTAAACATTGACCAAAATTTTAGTGCAAGTAATGCAGAGGGGTATAATAGCTAAGTTTAGAAAAACATGTTCAAACTAGTAAGAACCTTTTATTTTGAAATTTGTATTGAAGAACTTGACTATAGTTTTATCTTAATTTTATTTACGGAATACCACTCTAGCGTACTGGGCTTTTTTTACATGAAATGTTTTTCTTATGATTTCATTCCTTTTTTAAAGTATTTGGATAATATTTAAGTTTTAAAGTAGTAAAATATGCGGAATATTGTTCAAAACTTTTGCAACGCCTTATTAAAACTTTTGAGGTTTTTTTATATTTTCCTATGGTTTTATCATAGTTCCTATCAGCCTTCTAAAGCTCAGCTGTCTAGTGTTCCTGGAAGTAGACAAAGTGAATTTTACATAACTTTACATTTATAGGGAAGCAAAGTAAATTAAAATTTTGGTGTTTTTAAATTTTTTCCTCTAGTTTTATCGAACTATCAGTCTTCCAAAGCTCAGCTCTCTAGCGTTTCTGGAAGTGGAGAATGTTACTTTTACATAACTTTACATTTATTGGGGAGGGAAGTTAATTAAAATTTGTGGTTTTTTAATTTTCTTTTATAGTTTTATCATACTTCCTATCGGCCTTCCCAACCTCAGCTCTCTAGCGTTTCTGGAAGTAGGCATTGTTACATTTAAATAATTTTACATTTATAGGGAATGGAAGCAAATTAAAATTTTATGGTTTTTATATTTTTCTCTATAGTTTTATCATATTTCCTATCAGTCTGCCGAAGCTCAGCTTTCTAGCGCCTCTGGAAGTGGGCAATGTTACTTTTACATAAGTTTACATGGATGGAGGAGAGGAGTGAATTAGAATTTTGGGGTTTTTTGATTTTTCCCAAGGGTCTGGTCACAATTTCTATCAGTGTGCCAAATTTCAGCTTTGTAGCATGTAGTACAATAGAATTTTGATGATCTATACATGAGTGAGTAGATGAGTGAGTGAGTGAGTGGCAATTTAGCCGTTTTTTAAAATTTCGTAACTACTTTACTACTTTAAGTCCATGAAACTTGGAGTTTAGGGAAATGTAGGATATGGTCCCGTTGCAGATTACTACACATAAGTAAATTAAAACTAAGAAAAATAATTATTTAAATAATTCAAGAGTTCAACTCGGGTTAAATTCTTGGTTATAGATAAATTCTTAAGAAAATAACATCTTATTAAAAATTGTATACGGGTATTTATTTGAAGCTCCTTTCAAAAGTAGAATCTTTTATAATTTTCTCTCTTTAAAACTCTAAAAAGCTACCCTTCTGAAACCTAACCGTTAATTTTTAAAAAGGTTGTTCCAAGTCAGAAAGTAATGAGCAACATTTTTCCTGGAAACTTTATGGAAATCGGTCCAGCTATTTCTGGATCGGGAGATACACAGGCATATAAACACTCAGACATACGCGAGAATATGATCGCTTTTTTAGCTAAAAAGACACCGAAATATCTTTATTTTTTTCGTGAACAGCTCAAAAGCTGTACAGCTACGGGGTCCAAGATCTAATGGACACTTAACTATTAAGTGTTGACAGTTAACTATTTCGTCCTTAAGGGACTCTTCAGAACACTGCATGGTCAATGTGACACTTTTGTAAAGCTATATCATATACATGAATCTCATCTTACGATATTAGTAAGAGAAATGAAAAATAATGCCTGCGATACCGTATGCTTTCACAAAAGTGGCCATATCTACAAACACAGAAGAAACTACAAGTGTAAAAACAAAAGGCAGGAAGACGAAACGAAATACTCTGCCAATATATGGGCCCCTAAGCTCACACTAGGTACTATAGTTATAGTGTACGTGTGAGCTAATATAACTAAAAACTGAAATATATTTTATTCAACTCCAGAATAAATTACCTTTTGTTTGATACCACAGAAGCCATAAAACAAAACAAAAACTAAAATGTATTTTGTTAAACTCCGGACTCAATTACCTTTCGTTTGATATCACACACGCCATATTTTCACTTAAACTCTAATTTTTAAAATATACCCCCACCCTTTTTTTTAAATAAATTAAAATGTATTTTGTTTAAATGCAAACTCAATTCCCTTTCGTTTGATATCACACACGCCATATTTTCACATAAACTCTAATTTTTGAAATCTACCCCCACCCTTTTATTTGGTTTGTGCTCGGTGGATTTTCTTCATTTTTAAATGAGACCATCTCGACCCAAGTCCCAGCCTACGTACCAAATTTCATTAAAATCGGCCAAGCGGTTTTTGAGTTATGCGCGTTGGTCGTTACAGACATACAGACAGACAGACAGACAGACAGACAGACAGACAGACAGACATACAGACAGACAGACAGACAGACAGACAGATGGCGCAACAAAAAAGTTTCAAAATCATCTGAAACGCAAAGATATATAAAAATTTTTGATATCGGAGCAACTTTTTTTTTCTCGAAAAAATTAGGATCACCATAGCTCCACTACTATAGTATAGTATATGTGTGAGCTAAAACAGTACCCATGACCGTGACATAAATTGTCCCTCAGGTCGGGTCAATGCATTTTTACCTCCTTCGCGACGTTTAGTGTCACGTAAATGTAAAGTTTAGTACCCGTAAATAAAGAAAAACTCTGCCAATATATGGGCCCCTAAGCTCACACTAGGTACTATAGTTATAGTGTACGTGTGAGCTAATATAACTAAAAACTGAAATATATTTTATTCAACACCACACTAAATTACCTTTTGTTTGATACCACACAAGCCATAAAAAAAAACAAAAACTAAAATGTATTTTGTTAAACTCCGGACTCAATTACCTTTCGTTTGATATCACACACGCCATATTTTCACTTAAACTCTAATTTTTGAAATATACTCCCACCCTTTTTTTAAAAATAAATTAAAATGTATTTTGTTTAACTCCAGACTCAATTACCTTTCGTTTGATATCACACACGCCATATTTTCACATAAACTCTAATTTTTGAAATCTATCCCCACCCTTTTATTTGGTTTGTGTTCGGTGGATTTTGTTCATTTTTAAATGGGACCATCTCGACCCAAGACCCAGCCTAGGTATCATATTTCATTGAAATCGGCCAAGCGGTTTTTGAATTATGCGCGTTGGTCGTCACAGACAGACAGACAGACAGACAGACAGACAGACAGACAGACAGACAGACAGACATACAGACAGACAGACAGACAGACAGACAGACATACAGACAGACAGACGGCGCAACAAAAAAGTTTCAAAATCATCTGAAATGCAAAGATATATAAAAATTTTTGAAATCGGATCAACTTTTTTTTTCTCGAA
The DNA here is from genome assembly GCA_963576565.1 of Aspidapion aeneum. Classification (NCBI taxonomy): domain Eukaryota; kingdom Metazoa; phylum Arthropoda; class Insecta; order Coleoptera; family Brentidae; genus Aspidapion; species Aspidapion aeneum. The sequence goes on from OY755043.1 coordinate 115,431,074, forward strand.
AAAATTAGGATCGCCATAGCTCACACTACTATAGTATAGTATATGTGTGAGCTAACAACAATTTTTCATGGACAAGCTAAAGTAAACTTTACGTTTGTAGTATTTTTAGCTCACACTCCGCTGACTTGACATCAAACGTCGCGAAGGCGGTAAAAATGCAAAATGCATTGACCCGACCTGAGGGACGAATTATGTCACGGTCATGGGTACTGTTTCTCGTTTCATCTGCCTGTCTTTTGTTTTTACTCTGGTAGTTTCTTTTGTATTTGTAGATGTCGCCATTTGTGAAAGCATACGGTATCGCAGCCATTATTTTTTATTTTTTCTTTTTTTCTTTCCAATATCGTAAGATGAGATTTATTTACCGTCTCGATAGCTTTACAAAATTGTCACATTGACCAAGCACTGTTCTGAAGAGTCCCTCAAACAGTTAACTGTCAACACTTAATAGGTATCCATTAGAACTTGGACCCCGTGGGTGTAGAGTTTTCAACCTGACCACGGAAAAAAACAAGAGAAACAAAACCTTTCTATTCCCGCCTAGCCACAAAAAAAATGTTGTTTCTTTATTCAGGGGTGCTAAGCTTTACGTTCATTTTTAATTTTACTCCAATTTTTTTTCAAAACCATTTTTGCTTTAGCCATCACTTTTTGGGCTTAACAAAGTAAACAATTTGCTAATTATATCGCTATTAGGATAATTAAAATACCAAAAAAAGAGGGTCAAAAATTTCATGTTTTTAAAGAGAAATATTATACATTTTCTAAAGTACTTTAAATTTCAAACATTAAGGCTTGTTAGGAATTTCCTCCTAAATTAAATTTCTTAATTAAATTAAATACGGTTAATATTACGTACACAAACATTAATACAGAGTGCGGCAGTCAAACCTACATTTTTGAAATCACTGTAAAAATACACGGTTGCATTTTTGAAAACTTTTTTTAATTCCATGTTAATTTACCTTAAAAATAATTTAAGAAACATTGTTAATTTAAAAATAACATTATTACGATGTTCTCCATTTCTATCGGTCTTATTGATGAGTTTTCATAAATCGAGCTATATCCCGGAACGAAGCCATTCCTTGGCCCGCCCGTTGACCCTACCTTACAGCATCAGATTTTTTCTGGGGCTACTAAAAAAGCAAAGTTTTCACAGAACACTGACGGGACTCAACAGGAGATGCTCCGTTTCAACGAACTTTCTACGAGCCACGTAAAAACAGCAAACATGCATTGAATTGAAAGTTCGACAACAACCTGCAGATGCCTTCCCAAAGGATCTGCGAACACATAAAGAGGAGTCAAATAAAGCTGGTTTTCGGCCAACGGATTGCAATTTTAAAACTCGAAAACAGGTTTAATGGTTTTGTCAAAAAAATTGAATTTTCTTCAATTTTAGCCATTAGGGACTTATAACAACAGGCAATAATTGTGCCGAGCACTATTCTGACAGTTTCGCATTATAATAACAGCTGCCTTCTTTCAAAATTAGGCCTTTGTGTATTATAAGAGCCGGATTTAATAGTGCCGCCATTATTAATGGAAAATAAACGATTGGATTTATAGATTCGACTTTGGTATATCAATTTTGAAAGATCAGCTGTCAGTTTTCATTGGAAAACTGTCAGAATGGTGCCCGGCATTATTATTGTCTGACTTTATTGCAATAAAAATATAAGTAAATCATTCGAAAATATAAAGTAAGCTAATTTAATAAAAATACTCTGCCAATATATGGGCCCCTAAGCTCACACTAGGTATAGTGTACGTGTGAGCTAATATAACTAAAAACTGAAATATATTTTATTTAACTCCAGACTAAATTACCTTTTGTTTGATACCACACAAGCCATGTTTTGACTTAATCTCAAATTTTTGAAATCTACCCCCACCCTTAAAAAAACAAAAAACTAAAATGTATTTTGTTAAACTCCGGACTCAATTACCTTTCGTTTGATATCACACACGCCATATTTTCACTTAAACTCTAATTTTTAAAATATACCCCCACCCTTTTTTTAAAATAAATTAAAATGTATTTTGTTTAACTGCAGACTCAATTACCTTTCGTTTGATATCACACACGCCATATTTTCACATAAACTCTAATTTTTGAAATCTACCCCCACTCTTTTATTTGGTTTGTGTTCGATGGATTTTGTTCATTTTTAAATGGGACCATCTCGACCCCAGACCCAGCCTAGGTACCAAATTTTGTTAAAATCGGCCAAGCGGTTTTTGAGTTATGCGCGTTGGTCGTTACAGACAGACATACAGACATACAGACAGACAGACAGACAGACAGACAGACAGACAGACAGACAGACAGACAGACAGACAGACAGACAGACAGACATACAGACATACAGACATACAGACATACAGACATACAGACATACAGACATACAGACATACAGACATACAGACATACAGACATACAGACATACAGACATACAGACATACAGACATACAGACATACAGACATACAGACATACAGACATACAGACATACAGACATACAGACATACAGACATACAGACATACAGACATACAGACATACAGACATACAGACATACAGACATACAGACATACAGACATACAGACATACAGACATACAGACATACAGACATACAGACATACAGACATACAGACATACAGACATACAGACATACAGACAGACAGACAGACGGCGCAACAAAAAAGTTTCAAAATCATCTGAAACGCAAAGATATATAAAAATTTTTGAAATCAGAGCAACTTTTTTTTTCTCGAAAAAATTAGGATCACCATAGCTCACACTACTGTAGTATAGTATATGTGTGAGCTAAAAAAATAATTATTATTCGATTAAAAGCAAAACAAAATGAGTTTAAAGTAGTCAGAGGGTGTTATGTTTAAATTTATAGAACTATACCACAGTAATGACTTTCTTTGGAATCATCGACTAGATAGTTACAAAAATAAAGATGCCAGAGAAAACGCTTTAAATGTGATGGCCCGGTCTAACTACTGCGGATGTTAAAAAAAAATAAAAAAATAATGTACAAACAAATGTATAACATTGACACTTGCATGTATTACTGCCCTTGACGCCATTTTTATTCAACTAATTGGATCGATTTTTTGGCTGCGGTCTCAACAAAAACTTGACCGATTTAAGTTGATCAACTATAATCGATTCGTGAGACCGCGCCTTTAGTCGCTCTTTTATTACAGTCGCTATTTCATTACTCGCCATTTCGTATGTAAGGAATTCTAAAATACAAAGATTGTGTGAGCTTACATGACTTTTCTGAGCCCCAAAAAAACCATGAACATTCATGTAAATTCACAAATCTCTTTTTAAATTAAAAAATTCATCTTTTTGCTGCTAGCTGACCTGTTAATCTCGGAAATTACACTTCAGAGAAAAACGCTACAAATAACAAGTTTAACGAATGGCCGACACACCGCTTGACAAGATTAGCCTTATCGCGATGGCTTGTTTCGACCAGCCCATTTACATTTTGACCCTTGTTAAGAAAACACGCTGCATGCGTATAATATATCGTATAGCACACACACGGGTGATAAACCCTAAAAGCTGGCCAAAAATATATTTTCCTGGAAATGTGTTAATAAATACAAATCTAATGCGATCGAGGCGTAATTTACAAAAGGATGCAAAAAGCGTGCAAACTAATAGAGGACTGATGCCAAGAGAACGGCTGCCTCGTCAACCCTGACGGAACTGGTTCTCTTTACAAAGAAGAGGAAGATAGAAGGCTTTAAAGCACCACAAATGTACGGACGATCACTTGCACTATCGCAAGAGGTTGAGTACCTGGGGATGCTGCTAGACAGTAAACTAAGCTGAAAACCACATATAGACCTACTAACAACAAAGACGACAAATACATTCTGGCAAGTAAGAAGGGTGGTAGGAAGAAAGTGGGGACTCAGCCCAAGGATCATGCACTGGATCTACACGGCCATCATAAGACCGAGGATCCAATACGGATCCGTGGTCTGGTGGCCAGGGGCAATGAAAACCACTAACGCTAAAAAGCTCGAAAGCATGCAGAGGCTGACGAACTTGAGCATCCCGGAGCTTTAAGGTCTACTCCATAACATAGCCCTGAATACGATCCTAGGTCTCCCATCGCTGTCCACCTGGATAAAGAAGGAAGCGATGGCAGCATACTTTAGGATAAGGGACACGGGCGTGTGAAGAAGGAGTGGTGGACAAAAAGGACATTCGGAGATCGCGACTATGACGGAAAAGGAGATTCCTTTATCCACATACAGGCTAGCGATGCCAGAGAAGTAGTTAAGGGAGAAAAGAAGATACCGTATAACCATACCGCCGAGGGATGCATGAAAGGAGCACGGGGTTGAATTCCTTAGCGATGCCACGGTCTGCTATGCAGACGGATCAAGGCTGACACACCTGAATTCGACCGGTACAGGAGTGCACGTCGAAGGCAGGGGTATTGGAAAAAGCTACTCGTTGTGACTCAATGCAACAGTCTTTCAGGCGGAGGTTTACGGTATACTGGCGGTAACATGGGAGGAAAAAATTAGGAACGAAACAGGAAAACGCCTCTGCATCTGTTCAGATAGTCAAGTTGTGCTAAAAGCACTGTGCAAACCAACCATGTCAGCGGGTTTGGTGCAGGACTGCGGGGATGCACTTCAGGAGTTAGCCGGCGTAAGAGAGGTGGAGCTCGTATGGTTCCCAGGCCATATGGGAGTCCCAGAAAACGAGAAAGCGGACGAACTCACCAGGGGAGGACCCCGGCAGAAATGCGTGGGGCCAGAGCCTTTTCTGGGGCTCACAAGAGGGCAAATGCAGTCGGACCAACACAGGAAATGCCAGACCGGCGAAGGAGTATGTGACAGGATACAGCAAGACCCGTAAGGACTGGCTGCTCCATAGAACACGAAGACAGGTTGGAGTCATAGTGGGAGTCCTAACCGGAGACCTGGCAAAGATGAGAGTGAAGGAGGACGCGACGTGCGAGCGATGTCGGGCCGAGGACGAGACCTAGGCGCATTTCCTCTGATCATGTAAAGCATACAAGAAGGCAAGAAGAGAGTTGTTCGAAGAGAAAGCCTTTGAGATGGAGGACCTTCTGAATCAGAGATGGCCCGATATTCTGGCCTTTGTACAGAAGACGGGCAGATTCCTCAGCGAAGGAAGGCAGTAGGGCGGATGCAAGGGAGTTGGCGAAAACGGCGCTTTATGTGCCTAGTCGCCAGGTCTAGAGCCTACCCCACACTACTACTACTACTAATGCCATATTATTTATTTTGAAACAAATCGTGAATAAAACGAAAAGTTGCACATTATGGTTATTACTTAAATCGATTTTGGAGCGAAAATATGAAATTTTTACAAAATTGTATATTTTAGCTGGCTTGTCCAGCTAACTATAAAAGCTAGGATGCTAAGTGATACATCAAAAGAAGCGGAATTAAAAGTACTACAAAAAACTAATTTTACGGTTTTTCGCTAAAATGCATCGTCTCGCTGCAAATTCATTTATTCTATAATCTTGTGAACAGTTTTAGAAACCACCCTATTTAAGGCAGTCTATAGGGGTACCATCCATCGAACTTTAAAAACATAAAGTCAATATCCTCTTCTATGAAAGGTTTTAAGCCTTCTATGTAACAAAAAAAACAAATGTCCATAATATTGTAGCTACTAGGTATTATTTTAATTATTTTGCGGACGGAAATATCAATAATCTTGGTATATCTCAAAAGCCACTTGATTTATCAAAAAATATGAAATGACAAAATTTGTTTGTCTTTAAAAAAGGAGTTAAACAGGCTTTAAGAAATTAAAATGGGATTACTGGGTAGCTTAAACAAAAAATCTATCAATTTGGCTGCCATTTTCAAAGATGGCGGCCAAACGACCATGAGTACGAGCACTTGACCAAACTTTTTTTATACTCCTATGGGTGCTTAACAAAGCCCCGCAGTCAAACTGAGCGCACATATAAGGTCACACGTGACAGGAGCTAGCGCCTAGACTAACTAGAAAAATGTCAAGAATTTCGAGAATCAGCTAGGATTTATATAAATAAGACTCTGAACTCAGGAAAGAGTCAATATTCAAAATGTGCAATTAGTTTTTGGAAACATTTTTATGTAACCTATACTTCATTCAGGCACACTGTAAACAATAGCTGCCACATGATGCGGGATAATCTTAGCTACATAAGTAAGAATTTTGTTGTTTAATATTCTCAGTTTTAAAAAAATCGTAAGTTACCAGCTTTTAATGTCGAATACCCGTATGTGCAGCATGTCCCATTTTTTATTGGGATAAACCGAAAAACTCGATTAATATTAAAGATAAGGATCTGAGTTTTTTACCTTTTTTAAGTATCTTCAGTGTATGCGCAACGTGGAAAAATGCAAAATTCAGTACTCAGACTGTAGCGAAATTGTTACGGTGCACTACATATGAAGTACTAATAAAAAATTTGGTAAAATAATACAAAAAGAATAATTTCTATCTTTTCATTACAACAAAATAACAAAAAGTGGTTATATTATTAGCAAATTAAAGAACAGAAAAGAACAATATTTAATAACGTGTCATTGCATTATCGGCCTGGATAATACCTGCTAGTCTTCCAGGTATTAAATTTGTTAAATTTCGCAACAAATTTGGGTTTGCATAATAAGTTCCATAAGGGAGTTCGAGTTTCTAAAATTAATATAAATTTTTGTTAATTTTCTTGAAATAAGTCCGTACGCGTTTTTAATTGGATTGGCATCGGGAGTATTGGAGGACCATGGCAAAACCTCGACATTGTTCTCTTGAAACCACTGTCACGCTATTTTGGCTGTGTGAAAAGAGCAGTTGTCTGGCTGGTATATAAAATCTACATACATCTGGGTAAAGAATCCTAACTTAAGGAAGCATGACGTCTCTTATGATGATAACATAAGCCTGAGCATTAAACCTATCAAGGATTATAAAAAGAGTCGACTCGGGGCAGGAGCCGCCTATGTAGGACCGGAGCCACTTTTGGGCGTGATAAAAAGACAAGTGCAAAGCGGACTCAACAAATGTGCCTAGGACGCGCTATTAAACTCCTGGGAAACAGGAACGGGTTGCAGACAGACCAGAGAATTCGTAGACCGTCCATAAGCGACCAGAATTAGATGGATGCTGGGACGGACACGAAAAGACCTCGGACTGCTGATAGTTACTTTAACCGGACATAACCGGTTGAGGAGGCACATGACACGTATAGGAGTCGAGAATGACCCTACCTGCCCAGCCTGTGGACAGAAAGAAGAGACATCAAGACACCTCGTGGCAGAATGCGAGGCCTACGCAAGGATGAGACAGCAGGCACTCGGAGCGCCAACTCTGAGCAAGAAAGAACTGCACACGCTCAAATGGGCAGACTTACTGGACTATATAAAGAGAACAGGAAGGCCCAATGAGTTACCCGACCATCAAAGGGAAGTGCAGAGAGTGGGTTAAGGGACAGACTTGGGGCATGGCAAAAAGAGCCTACTCTGGCCTACTTGTCAGACCTGCGGGTCAACCCCCCCCCACCACTACTACTACTACATAAAAAGGGTCCCATATCCTGTTGCCGAAATCCACCCCCAAACATTCGCAGAAAATCTTCCGGCTATTCATAGTTTTTGTTTCCCAAAATATGTTTTTTTAGGTGGCCGATAAATTAAAATTTATTTTTGATCACTGTATAATATATATATTTTCATCTTTAAATACCACACTTTGCAAAAATCTTCATTTTTCAGAGAAGAAGTTGAGGCAAAAATTAGACGTGCTTGTTATTTTTCTGCATTTAAAGGATTTTTTTTGCCGTCACGCACGACTTCTTAATCTGGGACGCCTTATTCTCCTTCGACTCATTGTAAGTGCCCCAGGAAAATCAGAGGCAATTTTGACTTCGCAGGTGTTTGAAAAAGGATGTTCTTCTAAAAATTCTATTAGTTGCTGATCTTCTTGGAGCGTGCTGATTTTGGTCAAGCCAATACCTTGCTTTTGCCGAACATTTCCCTCTTCTTCATATTTTCTCTTGATTTGCACAATCATCGACGTACCTCATCCATAGTAAGCGCCTACTCGACGCACCGATCAACCGGCATCTAATTTGGCCAAAATTTGCGCTTTATCAAATTCGGAAATTTGTGGGGGCATTTTGGAAAATTGGACAAGCAAAAAGAAATGACAATATCATGTTTTAGAAAAATAAAATAATCTTTAATTAGCAAAGGTACTGAAATAGAAAGCCTTAATTTTACCACATTAATTTTGGGTATGCATTTTCTGTGGCGCCTCGTGCATTAATTAGACTAAAGAGGAATGAGTGCGCAAAAAGTTAAAAAGTTAAATATTGCACACGCAAATGAATGTGCAAAGTAAGTACTTCATGAAAAATATTAAAATAGCTATTTTCCTAACAAGTGCAGAAAGTCATACTCTTCCTTATCTGGTGGCAGCGGCAAAACAACTATATACAGATAAAGTGTTAATTAGGTTTCTTTTAAAATTAAAATTAAAATGGCTTTCAAAATTTACCAATTAAGCGTTTTCATAAATGATAGTATTTTCCATTAAATATAACATTGGGCTCTAAATTGATGGTGTTTATCCATTAGGTTAATTTAGTCGGAAGCAACATTGCATTAAATTTAAATTCAAAATATAGTATATGTAAAAAATATGATTATCCAAAATATTAATTTCTAATATTGTTAATAATATTATTTGAATAATAATTAATGGATTGGATCTGTCAACTGGGAATTAACTAATAGTCAAACCGATTTTTTTAAACCTTGTTAAAATACTGTATGGGTAGAGCGGGGCAAGATGACGATATTAATGATTAAAGCTCCCTAGAAAATACACAAACGCGGTTTTGACAAAAACTTTGGTTAATTGTTAGATAGATATTTTGGTTTATAAACAAATAAAAATAAAAAAACTAAAATTTAAGCGTTAAAAATCCATAGAACAAAAACTTAAAAAAATGCATTTTTGTCATCTTGCCCCACTAGCGCTTTAAGTTGACTAGTCTATTGGGACAAGATGACGACTAGGCGCATAGGTCACAAATGAACATCCTCTTCTTTTCATGTGAGGTGCACGCCTTATGCCACCAACCCTCACAACCTTCACATTTAATCCAATCCTCTATTGTAGATTCATTCCATGGTTCTTGATACCACGACAGAAAATATTCATTGTTGTTGTTTTTTTGCTAGGTTTTGATTAACATTAAAAACTTTTTTTTAAACTTTCAATACCTTACAATGGGTTTTCTTTTTATTTATTATAAAATTTTTTCAAGTTCTGTTTTTAAAATCCTTCTTCATTTGAAGTTGACGTAGGAATGTAAGCTTTCTGCTCTGATGGCTTTGTCATCTTGCCCCCGCCAATTTGCCTCAGGGTAGTAAAAAATAAAAACAAACAACGACCAAAAATGTTCACTTACATTTTCTTATATTGCAATCATAATAAAGAGTATTGTTACCTTAGATTTATTCACAAAAGCTTATTTTTCGACATGAAATTAAAAAACTACAACTCAAGAAAGCTGGGACTTATTTTTTCACGACAATAAAAAATAAATAACTATATAAATACATCAAAAAATTGATTTAATATAATAAAAGAACTGAAAATATCATTAACAAAAATATAGCTCGAGTTAATACCCTGAAAGTTCTTCGTTCTTGTATTGAGACACCGCAGACAAACATAGATGGAAGTTTTCCGAAAATTTATGTATAGTCTTCGGTGGCTTAATGTAGAGAGCGTTTACGTACAGAGCAAGAGATTCCGGGTTCGAGTCCCGATCGAAGACAGGAAACTTTTTTCTTATATTTCTTTCTTTAATTTCACTTATTGTTTATACCTCTTTAGGTAATTGGGCAATATAAAATACCTTTATGTAGCCAAATGGATCCTGAAAGTCATAAATGCATCTTCTAAATAACCTCGGAACCAAATTGATAAAACCTTAAGTGGTATTAATGTTACTTGGGAAGTGCTTTGCCAGTCTCAAAACCGACTCTATAGTCTACTTATTCTGCCGTCATAAGGAAAAACCACATATTCAACATTTTTTGCAAAAACGTGTGTGTTCCTATGATATATTAGCTCTCTAAACATGTTTGTTAAGAAAAATACACGTATATTTCAGATTAAGTTAAGTTAAGTTAAGTAAAGTCGTGGTTAAGTATTCACGTATTTGCACCACACTAACCAGTCATATGAGGTATAAACCACACAGTACACAGTACTAAGAATAAACCACATAAAAACGAATCATATACGCGGTTGTTTCTTATCAGCGGCAATTTTACGTGGCTCTTTCTTAGCACTGTAAGTACATTTTTCGCGATTTTTTCCTATTACGACCCACTTATTTTCGGGATGCATCGAACGCATTTGCGTTTTTGAAATAAATCGCGCAAGACGATTAGTGAGTTTAGCACTAAATAAGTGTGAACAAAATGACGATTATGCAAACTCCAGTGCTTGTAGTGATACAGATCAGTCAAAAAGGAAGTATAAGTCGTTTAAATAAAAATGTTACCAAGGTTGGTACTGACACGGTAAAGATAGAGCAATTAAATTTCAAAATATTGCAGATGGATTTTTATCATCCCTGTTTTATTTCTAAAGTTTCCTGCTCTGCCAAATTCAGCAGAGCAATATATGTTTTTTTAAAGTAGTACCTAGAGCGGCCTTAACACTGTAAATTTTAAGCAATTAAATCCTTTATCACTTTATTTACGATTTGTATTTTTCTTGTCCTTTCTCTGTCTATTGCTCGACTAAAGCTTATGAAATTGTAAGTATACTTGTTTCTTCCTTAGTATTGCAAATATTTTTTTCCTTTTTTTGTTATAAAACAGATATTTATTGCTTCATTAACAAATAATCTGTTTTATTCAGTTGCTTTTTTTAGTATGTAAATTTGTGCAACATAAGATATTAGTCTGGAAAATAAATTTTTGTTTTATTTGCTTCCAAAACTTTAGTCTCCATTTTCTCAAAAAAGCGATTTTGTTGAACACGTGGTTTTTTTTTACTGTTGAAGTAATCCTACTACTACCAAGTAAAGTATTGTCTAAACTCTTTAAATTAATTAGAATGCGTGTAGCAGTCCTATATCACGATCTTCCAGAAAAAAATTCAACGCATATAAATCCCAGCATTTCCGTAAAACTCAAAGACACCCGAGCTCTACTTTGTTTAAAAGAGTCGTTGGGCGTCACGCCATACGCGTATATTTCACACAGCAAATCTAAACGTTGCTTAATATAAATAATTCGTTTCGTGTTTTTATTGCCACCAAGGGATAATAAATCTTTAAGCGGCTCCCTCTTTTAATTACAAAATAACTTGACGAGGACAAAACAAATAATGTAGATACTAAAAAAAATTCAAGAAGCAATAGTTGTTATAGTTTTTGCAAAGTCACCTGAAATGCTCCTAATACGGGGTTCTATCGATTTCATGAAATTTTGCTTCAATATGCCCTTCAAAAGTTATCCAAATTCATATAAAATCTTCCTGGTATAATTTCAACCCTACCAACAGAGAAAAGGCGCGCTCTTTGCGGGCAGAGCACAAAGTATTTGTTATCTGACCGACTCAGCACAGGTGGGTAGACGGCACCTGATTGGCAGATTTTTTTGAGATGCGCTTTTAATTGCTTTCAGGTGTTCTTTGCGGGACCCTTTTAGTCGGCAGTATGCAGAGTAACAAAATAAATCAGTGTTGTTTCTGTAGGTATAGGAATAGAAAGTTTTGTGATCTATTTTTATTTCTTTAAATAATTTTCATGAGCATATCTACCGCCGCCCATGTCACTTTCTTTAAAGGATATGCCGATGGTCGGCTTTAACCTTTGTGCAACTGACTTTGCAAAAACTATAATAACATATGTAATAGAGTGTCCCTAAAATAGTGGTTGACAACAAGGAGATCATCATTATCTAGCGATTCTCGCCTTTCGTCTCGTCTCGCCCTCCCTCGACGAGACGAGAGTGATATTTTCTCTCGAATGAAAGCTCTTGACGAGACAAGAGAGAAGACCCTCTCTCGTCGAGAGATTCTCGTTTCTCTTGTCGAGCAAAAAAGGTTGGTTTTATAAATTTTTATGATTTACCATCTGTTCGTATTGATCTATTATAGAGTTAAGTATTTATGTACTGTTTTTTTTTAAATAAAAGGTATGCAAAAATAGTCATAATTTCTTCCTTAACAACATGTATGCTCTGATAAACTCATTATTTATTTTATTAATGCGTTATATCTGAAAATGCTGAAAATATTTTTTAAAACAAGAAGGAAACAAAAATCTAAAAATGCAGGGTGTTTCGATTGAAAAAAGGTCCCTCCTATCAAAATTTGACATTTACCAAAAGGGTTAGATATTTTGGCCAACAAATTATCTAAAGAAAATTAAGACATAAAACGCATTACTCATCTCAGGGCTATCAAAATGGACGGGCCACGATCCTCCACTTTGTTGACGTCACATCCGGGGCTGATTTTTTTTTTGATGGTCACGTTACGACACAGCTGATTGTCTTTAGAATATTGAAGTTGGAATGACGGTTCATGGATATTTCATTTTTTTTAAATAAAGCCGTTTTTGAGATTGTTTTTACTTTATTAAGGCAGAACAATTTTTTTTTAATGTATAGTAAGCCCTAATTTTTCATAGCCGCTTCATTAGCTCACACAAAAATTAAGTTTAAAGCAGAAGCGAATGTGACAATCACATATGACAAAGTCAAATACATGTCAAATATAACAGTTGGTATGTGGTACATGGCGGGTAATTTGAATTCAAAATAAGGAATGCTAAATTTTGAAGATTTTAACCTTTTAATCATGTTGCTTCCTTACAAACTTTTGGTGGAATATCGGGATCGTGTCTGAGAATATTTCACTGAAATTTTGCAGAAATCTGTAGTGCCATTTTGAAAATATCATAAAAAAACGTCTGACCTCCCATAAGACCCAATGTAAAATTCAGCCCCGGGAGAACAGCTGATTTTTTCAGGGTCGTGGCCTCTATTTTTGTGTTGGCCTTGCTCATCTATTCGAAATCTCTTAGGTTGGTTGATAAAAATACGGAAAAACCCTGTAGCTAAAACTCTTATCAAGGCCAACAAAAAAATTCAGGCCACGACCCTGAAAAAATTAGCTGTTGTCTGGGGGCTGACTTTTACATTGGGTCTTATGGGAGGTCAGACGTTTTTTTATGATATTTTCAAAATGGCGCTACAGATTTCCGCGAAATTTCCGTCAAATATTCTCATATTCCACCAAACTTTTGTAAGGATGCAAGGTGACTAAAAGGTTAAAATCTTCAAGATTTAGCATTTTTTTATTTTAAATTCAAATTACCCGCCACGTACCGAATGCCAACTGTTATATTTGACAAGTATTTGACTTTGTCATCTGTGTTTGTCACAATCGCTTTTGTTTTAAATTTAATTTTTGTGTGAGCTAATAAAGCGGCTCTGAAAAATTAAGGATTACTATACATTTAAAAAAATTGTTCTGCAATAATATAGTAAAAACAAACTCAAAACCGGCTTTATTTTGAAAAAAATCAAATATTCATGAACCGTCATTCCAACTTCAATATTTTAAAGAAAATCAACTGTGTCGTGACGTGACCATCAAAAAAAAATCAGCCCCGGATGTGACGTCAACAAAGTAGAGGATCGAGGCCCGTCCGTTTTGATAGCCCTGCTCTTATATCAGCACTTCCATAGGACTTAAGAGCAGGTAGAAAGGCCTTGTTGCTAAAGGTTTGAAAAGTATATTTACTGGAAAAATAAATTTCGCTTTTACTTGGAAGTTACATATAATAGTATAATAATAAAATTAAGTATAATGTTAAAACCGGAGACCGTAACTTACGACCTGCAAATAAATAGTTCTATGTAAGCGTATAGGGAAAGAAAATTTAGCTAAACGTGGTTAGGTCCAGAATGGTATTTTGTGATTATTATTGGCATAATGCTCAAAAAATACAACAAATTGTCATCCTATCTAAGTTTACACAGCTATAGGGGTCAATTTTAATGAATTTTTAAGAGCAGTACAAAACTATTTTAACGTTTTTATTTTTTCTGGCAGCACAAATATTTTTTCATAAAAACAATGTGAGAAACATCCATATTTTATAGTAAATTTATTTTAATCCGTCCCTGAGATTAACTCCGAATGACCAGTCATCGTTGATTTCACTGCGATCAAAGGCCACCCGCCGGCTTATTTATCTGTTTATTGGCTAACCTGTGCTACCTCGTTGTCATTCACCTTGAAAAAACACTTTTACACAGAGTGTCTCAAAAACTTCTTATAGCTGATATAAATCACGAGAGACGAGACGAGACGAGAGAAAGGCGCTCTCGAGCGATAGAAAAGTCCTATCGTCGAGACAAGAGACCCATTTTCCCTCGCATAATGAGACGAGACAATATAAGCTTCACGTAAGAGAGCTTCTTTTATATTTTCGACATAGGAACTTAGAGGGGAGTCATGTAAACTTAACTGGATGACTGTAGCTGCATCATCGGGTTTCCATAAAACCAATGAGCAACCCGGTGACGTACATTTTTGATCTGATTGCAGTTGGATAGTCAGGTTTAATGCCCTTTCAAATTCTGTAGGTGACCTGAGTAAAAGTATAAATACATTGAGTGCGATATATTAAATTTTAGCTACAGTGAATTTTTAAGTTAACAAATCATTACAACTTTCGAAGGAAATTGTCTCAACAAGAATGCCTTGCCGAATTAATTTCTGTTTTCGGTAATAAAGCACCATATCAGTCGATAGTTTCTCGTTGATATGGAGTATTCAAGCGTGGACGGATTGGCCTTAGCGACTATCCAAGGCCAGGTGGACCAAAAACGGCTGACACCCAGGAAAACATCAATGCTGTGCGCATGCTTATCATGGAAGATCGACATGTGACATATCGCGAGATGGAGGCTTCATTGGGGATTTTAAAGACATCAATTTAAAAAATTTTGCATGAAGGAGTAAGAAAATTAGTTTTCTGCTGGATACCGCATCTGTTAACCGAAAAACAGATAGAAACTAGGGTCAATTGGTGTCTCTCTCTCTAGACCACTTTGAGGTAGGAAACTCGAAAAACGTGTACAGCATTGTCAGTGGTGATGAATCGTGGATTTACTCCTATCAGTTCGAAAATAAGCATCAGTCGTCTGTTTGCGTGTTCCACGATTAAGAAAAGTCAACAAAATTCATCCGTTTTTGAAGTGTATCCAAAAAGATGGTCGCGACATTTGTCTCAAAAGCAGGTCATGTAGCGACAATTCTTTTGGAAGATCAAAGGACTGTTACACCGAACGACGAACCAAGAATTATCCTACACCAAGATAATGCAAGTTCGCAGAAAGCACAAAAAACCATTGAATTTTTAACCCAATAAAAGGTCGAATTGTTGACACATCCTGCATACCGTCCCGACCCAAGTCCCAACAATTTCTATATTTTTCCGAAAATCAAGAATGGACTGCGTCGTGAAAGATTTCAGTCGCCAGAGGAAGTAGTCGACGCCTTGAAGGATGCAATTTTGACAGTATCAACATACAAGTGGAATTACAGCTTTGACAACTGGTTTGAGCGCATGCACAATTGCATTAATTTTCGTGGAAAATTCTTCGAGAAACAATAAAATCTTAGAAGTTATCTACTGTTTTATTCGAGCTGTATAAGCAAAACCAAAAAAACAACCCTTGTAGCTGTTATCAACCTCAACGCTTTACGCAGTAGTATCTGAGAGAAAGAGTTCAAACTTGATTTCAGCAATTCGATACAGAAACCAACGACAAATGTAGAGTGGAAAGGCTAATTGATCTAAGTGCCAAAAAGCGTTTTTGTGGGAAACTAAAAAAAACTGTACCATATATGCACGCGGACTTACGGATGACGTGATTTTAAACATGTTTGTTATGGCATAAGGTGGGGAAATTGCGCTTAGTTCTTATAGCCCCGTATTGGCCTTGAAAAATACATCATTTTGGGTGGAAAATCTAAAATTTGTATATTTTGGCACTTAGATCATTTAGCCGGGCCACTCTACAAATATAATTGCAAATTTCTTCATGGGATTATTGACGCAATAGAATATATATATAAGTTTTAAGTCTAATTTTTATAGAATACAAGAACAATTGTCAATAAAGCGCCAAACCGTTTTCATTTCTACCAAAGCAGCAACATTTAGTTTGGGGTTTGGTTTATTATTTGCGTAACATCTTAATCGCAGAACACCAAAATTTTAATTTATGAAAAACATATTACTGCTGATATCACTAGATCTAGTGACCTTAATTACAGTAGGTAACAAATTAGTAAACATAAACATATTAACTGTCAACTGTCTTTTGATATAAATTCACAGAAAGTTGCTCGTGAATTATTGCATTACGTATAATAAATTCATGTGTAAAACAAGTATAAATGTCCAAAAAAAGGAAACAAATAGTTAGGCTGACGATATATGTACAGGGTGGGGCATTTTCATTGGTTTTATAGGGTACAGGCTAAACGGTAAGAGATACAAAAAAACTGACATACGTGTCCCGTCCTCTTTTTTAGTGTCTTTTTTAGTGGCGCAATAAAATCTACGCTAACTATATTAGTTTAGCAGATATAGGGTGATTCTCAAAAATTGGCGATTTTTATTATCTCTTATTACTCGGTTATGTATGGAGATAGAAAAAAACCTCAAATACAAAAGTTTTATGATTTTCTACATAGAATCCAGTGGCGTAACTAGAAAAATTAAAAATGTTTTAGTTTTCAAGATATTATCAAAAGTAACATTTTGTTAAATGGAACACCCAGTATGTAAGTATCTCAGATAATTGGATTTTTTCTTGTGATTACAATGATATATAACACTTAATACTTTTCTTTGTCCTAAATAGGTAAAATACGGAAAAATATTTTTTTTTGTAGTTCGCTATGAATTGATTCAATATTTTTTTATTTTATAATAGGTATATTCAGAACCTACTTAACGAGAATATTAAGATATTACTAAACTATAACAACAACATAAATTTGTAATAGGAACTGAATAGTTATTATTAAAATTAGTTACAAAAGGTGCTCAAACTGTCTCCCATTCTGCTCAATGCATTTTTCTACTCGACTTGTAACCGAACGAGTGGCGTTATAGATGCCAATATTTGGTACTCTCTCAATGCATTATAAATTTCATTTTTTATAAATCCCCAAAAATAAAAGTCGAGGGGGGTCAGGTCGGAAGAACGCGGGGGCCATCGGTTTGGCTCATATGTATCAATCCAATTTTCATCAAAATTGGCAGTTAGCAAGTTCCTTATCATATGGCTATTATGTGCTGGAGCACCGTCTTGTTGAAAATAAATGTTATTTATTTCACCTAATGGCATGTTATCCAACTCTATTATTTCATATTCTTCCAAAATTTGTCTGTATCCTTCTGCATTCAAGTTTTCATTAAAAAGCCTGTAGTTAAACACTCTATTTCGATACAGCGCTACCCATGCATGGAATCCAAACTGTCCTTGTTGTACCCTGGCCACCGTCTGATTGGGATTTATGTTTGACCAATATCGATTATTATGTCGATTAAACATTCCTTCGCTAGATTAAGCTTCGTCGGTCCATATTATATTTTGAAAAAAATTGGGATTCTGATTAATCTGTTGCAAAATTCTAAACGCCGTTGTTCTTCTCCAGGATGTAAATTATGAACCTTTCTTATTTTATAAGGTTTATACTTATGCTTTTTTAATATTCTTAAAACTCTATGTTTACTTATACCAATACCATTCTCAATAGTACGACTAGATATCGTCGGATCAGCAGCAACACAAGCCAACGTGTTTATTTCATTTGTTTCGCTATTTTCTTTATTGTAAATTTTATTTCTTGGTTTTCCAAATGACCCATACTCACTTAAATTGTGATACATTCTTTGAAACATCCTTTTGTCTGCCTGACGTCGTTCCGAATAACGGTCAAAATATAGTGTAAGTGCTGCATCTCTATCTTTATTAGATTCAATGTTTAACTTTTCATAGTTTTGATAAAGATTCATCTTAGACAAAAGTAATAACAACAAAGCAAAAATAATACTTAATTGACGTTTGACTTTGTGACAAGTTAAAAAAGCAAAACAAAAGTTCATCCCATCCATAGCCAACTACAAAAAAATATTTTTTGTATTTTACCTATTTAGGAAAAAGAAAAGTATTAAGTATTATATATCGCTGTAATCGCAAGAAAAAATTCATTTTTTTGAGGTACTTACATACAGGATGTTCCGTTTAAAAAATGTTACTTTTGATAATATCTTGTAAAATAAAATATTTTAAATTTTTCTGGGTACGCCACTGAATTATACGTATAAAATCATAAAACTTTTGTATTTGAAGAATTTTTCTATCTCCATAAATAAACGAGTAATAAAAGATAATAAAAATCGGCAATTTTTGAGAATCACCCTGTATCTGCTAAACCAATCTAGTTAGCCTAGATTTGATGACGCCATTAAAAAAGATACTAAAAAAGAGGACGGGACACGTATGTCAGTTTTTTTGTATCTCTTACCGTTTAGCATGTACCCTATAAAACCAACGAAAATGCCCCACCCTGTACAAAAAATGCCACATAAAATGCATACAGCAGAAGTTAGCTAACTGACTGATTTTTACAAAAAAACGTTAAATTTTTTTGACAAATAAATAAACTAATAAGGAGACTTCTCCTATAGTTATCTGAGTGTCTAACTTTTAATGTTAAGTACTCATAAAAAATTTGGAAAAATAAGACAAAGAATTATTTCTATCTTTTTATTGCAACAAAATTTTAAAAAATGATCAAATCAGACGCCGGTTAGTTGGTGCAAGGCGCTGACTTGACCAAAATCACCAAAATCAATGCGCTTTAGTCATATTATAAACAAATTAAAGAAATATAAAAAAAATATATTTAATACTTGCTAGTCTTCTAGGCAATGAATTTGCTAAATTCTGAAACAAATTTGGTTTTGCCGTAACGAAGTCTTTATGTGCTTGTATAATAAGTTCCATAAGGAGGTTCAAGTTTCTAGAAGTAACATTTTTTTTTTGTTAATTTTCTTGAAATAAGTCTCCACGCGTTTTTGATTGGATTGACATTGGGAGTTTTGGCTGGCCATGGTAAAATCTCGATATTTTTCTCTTGGAACTACTATCGTGATATTTGGGCTGTGTGGACAGGGGTCTTGCTGGTGTACCAAACCATCTGGGTAAAAAATCCTAACTAAAGAAAGCATGACGTCTCTCATGATGCTAACATAAGCGTGAGAATTAAACCTACCAAGGATTCTAATAAGAGTCCCATGTCCTCTTGCCAAAATCCACCCCCAAATATTCACATAAAATCTTCCTGCGAAGTCTTCGTTTCCCGAAATATATTTTCTTGGTAGCGCGTTCTTGGTAGCCGACAAACTAAAATTCAATTCGATCACTGTGTGGATTAAAATATTAAAATAAAACACCATGCACAAGTTGCCAAAATGGCACAATTTAAAAAAAAACTGCATTAGTTTTTTTTTTTTTACGGGTATGCGCACTCGCAAGGAGATCCCTATCACGCTCGAGAAGCGGCAAGTGCGCGGAAATGTTGGTGTGTGTTGGTTTTGAAACGGTTAAGGTTGTAACCTGCAGGGAAAACTGTCGCAGGGAGTTTATTCCACAGCGATGCTGTTCTCCAGAGATATGAATTCTGATATAATGAGGTTCTTGGTGCCTCTATTTTGACAATAAATTGATGGTTACCGTCTGTTTGACGTGTTCGCCTAGTAGGTGCTACTCCCGGGGGGATCATACGTGCCAACTCTTCAGAGCATTTTCCGTGATAATACCTGTAGAAGAGAGATAGATCGCCCACAGTTCTTCGATGTTCGAGACTATCCAAGCTACGGGTAAGTGCGGGGTCATTGATCAGCTTGATAGCTCGTTTTTGCACGGTGTTCAAAAGCATTAAGGTATGTTTGGGTGCCGCACTCCATATATGTGAGCAGTACTCCATAGTTGGTCGAATCTGGGCTTTGTAGAGTATCAGCAGTTGGTATACAGATGTCTTGTACGAAATAGCACCCCAAGCTTTTGGGACGCCCTTTTAGCTATATCTGCCACGTGACTGTGCCAAGACATGTTGGTCTCTGCAGTGACTCCTAAGATGTTCAACTGGCTCTGCAATGCGACTGCACTTCCAGATAGCATGATGTTTGGCTCACCGGTGCTGGTCTTTTTAGTGTTTTTTTGATTTACTTTTTGCTTATAATAATATTTTTGTTTCAAAAATATTAATTAAACACATATTTTCTTAATGTTAATGCAAAGAAAGGTGCCATTATTTTGCAACCAGTCCACAGAATATCGAGGTTTGGTCCGCTTGTCAATATTCGTCGCCTTTCTCACGGGGCCCTAACAAATAAAATTACGAAAATTGGTCTCAGGAAGTGACATATCTTCATATCAATAACTGCAGAAGCATACATCTCACTTTTGGTTTTTTAGCTCTCCTGACAAACTTACCAAATGCTAGTTAGGTCCCTGCGTGAGAAGGGCGACGATATGTCTGATTAATGTAACCAATGATTACAAAGATAAAATCAAAATTAAAGAGCTGGGCCCTTACCAAATCTCAACCTAACTCAAGTTACACAAAGAAGAACACAAAACAGGAGTTTCACGCGTCACTTTTCTAGAGACATCTATAAGAAAAATAACTGGATATGCTGGAGTGATTTGACCAACCTGCTTTCTTTTTTTCTTTTTCTTTCTTTAATTTCTTTAATTTCACTTATTGTTTATAGGTTTATAGGTTTTAGGTCCTTGCATTATTTGCAATTTGGTATTTGAGAATTATTTTGGCAATCGCCCATTGCGATCAGAAATTTTAACACACGAAAAGGTGACCTCATGTTTTCAGACGTTAATAGTTTACGTCTAACTTTTAAGTTTTCCTTTGACAGTGGGAAGGAAGAATTATAGAAATCAGTTTGATGACTTGGTCGAGTTAATACCCTGAGTCTCTCGTTCTTGTATTGAGACACCGCAGCCTGCATAGAAGTTTTCCGAAAATTTATGTATGGCTTCGGTAGTTCAATGTTTAGAATGTTAGCGTACAAAGCAAGAGATCCCGGGTTCGAGTCGCGGCCGAAACAGAAATACTTTTTTTTTATTTTTTTTTCTTTAATTTCACTTGTTGTTTATAGTTTTAGGTCCTTGCATTATTTGCAATTTGGTATTTGAGAAACATAGGAATTCTTGCACTGGATTTGCAATTTTAGGTAAAACGAATATTACAAACTCATTTAAGTCATGCTTGAAAAATCCAATACCCCCACCTTTAAGCTATTTGCGCCCCCCAGCTTTGCAACTCACGGGCCGTCACTGCTTGGGCGACACGATAATTCTTTAAATTAACTTTTCTGGATGGCCTCGTAGTTTCGACTATTTGTGAGTATTATTTTTAACTGCAGACAATGTATACATTTTATGTATGCAAATAATAAAAAAAAACTTGTGGTATTGTATTTTCCATACCGAAAGCTGCAATTTACAGTTTATGTTTGCTGGTGATTTAAAAGCAGCATTTGGCAAACGTCGAAGGCTCAGATTCACTTCAAGAGTGTTTTCCTTGCATTTGTGCCGGTTAATAATTTACGCGCCACTTTTGTATTTGTTTTGCCATTTTGGTCTGGCTTCTGACGTTTATGTAAGGCACTGCTTTTGCTCGGAATTAACGGCTTGAACCGAAAAATCTATCTATAAAATTCTACAGTTCCTATTTGTACAGGAAAAATAAAGTTTTTATGCAAAAATACATTTTTATAAAAATGTACTTAAAGCTAACTATTCACACTGGCGGCTAAGCTAAACATGTTCTTTAAAGTACGCATCCGCCACTCCACAGTCTCCCTATTCTACTCCAGGGCGTAGCTAGTAATGTCTTACTTTTTGTATAGTGACTCGGAGAAATGGGAGATATCTCTACCTCCTACTCGCCACCAGTGGAGGATTTAGGACGTTAGGGAGGGGAAAATATGGAAAGGGGACGGAGTAAAAACCAAAAAAAATTTTTTCCGGTTTTTAATAAGTCTGAATGTTGGAGTTTAAGTAAACTGCGCAAATTTTTCAAAAATAAAATAATTATTGCCAACTCACGTCGACCCGATTTGCCGCCGGGTCAACTCGCCGCCGTGACAACTCGCTGCCGACCGCCGTGGTTTCAGTTTGTAATTTTAACAGGTGTGTGGAGTTCCGGTAACAAAGCAATTTATTTTCTTTTGTCACAAAAAAAAATTGTATTAGAGTTGAAAGTTTACGGTGGTTAGGTGGCTGATTTTGTAATTAAAATGGAGATTTCATAGGGTTTTTTCCATTTATGAACCGATTTGTATTAAATTTGGCATTTTGTGGTCTAAATTAAAATGGCTGAAAAAAATATACGAAGTCGGTATTTTAAATATTTAAATGTTTAATAAACAAAATTGCATCAAGCACTACGGCGGCGGCAAGTTGGCTCAGCGGCGAATCGGTCTAGCGGCGAGTTGGTCCGATGGCGAATTGGTCGAGGCGAGTTGGTCGCGGCGAATGTCCTAGAGCCTGACCGGGAAGTGTATTTTGTGTGACAAAATTAAAGTTTACAATATTGCAAACTTGTACAAAATTGAATGATTTGACTGACAGTCTGGCAAGTTAGCTTTGGTTTCAAGTCAATCTCCCCAAGGTGGTATAGATTTACAAGCCATAGGGTCACTGCATCCTGGAAGCCTGGCGTCGGAGAGACCCTAAAAAGCCAAGGACAGGAGAGCTTATTGAGCTAAGCGGCGTACTCACCAACCAATTTGCAGGTTCAATTCCCTTTCCTGCAAGTGACAGATATTGGCGTTCGCCGATATCTTGTTTCCGGGAACACGGGCTACATTTTTTTGTCTTTCATGACAAATTTACGACAAATTGTAGACAATTCATGCATATTTTGCAAATATCGTTTAATATACAGTGTGAGCAACCTAAACGACATAAAGCTATTTTCACGTACCTATAAACTTAAAATAAAAAATTATAAAAATATAAAGGGACAAGGAAAAAATTACGTAATGCAAAAATTCAGGATTTTTCACTCCCCCTTTCCCCCTCGTAACGCATTTTTAAGAAAAAACATATTAAAAAAACATTGAGCGTAACACAAGGCCAAATTCCTCCCTTCCCCCCCCCCCCTAGAGCGTAACGTAATTTAAGGACAGGCCCCAAGTCGATTTTTAATTAAAGCATAACACTTTTTAGGATTATTAAAATGTTTGTACAATTTATCTCCTTCTAGGGGTGTGTTTTATGCATTTATAATTTTTTTATTAAAATTTTAAAAAATAACAGTATCTTTTTTAGTTCTCATCAAAACCGCAATTCAACTACTGTTCTATTGCAAACAAATCAGAACAGACAACAAAATTTATCTGTAAAGTTAATGTGGCCAAAGTAATTAGAAAATGTTTGTGAAACAAAAAAAAATTGGATTCGGAGATTAATGACGTCACACTAATTTGAGGCAAACA
Organism: Aspidapion aeneum; assembly: GCA_963576565.1. Taxonomy (NCBI): domain Eukaryota; kingdom Metazoa; phylum Arthropoda; class Insecta; order Coleoptera; family Brentidae; genus Aspidapion; species Aspidapion aeneum. The sequence goes on from OY755043.1 coordinate 115,454,745, forward strand.
CCTAGCGATTTAAAATTAATTGATCCTTAACCAATCGATTTGGGTTAGTTTAAAACTTCCTTCTTCAATTTTTTTTGGGTAAAAAAGTTATTATTTCTTAGTATTTCTCAAAAAGCTTTTTCAGTTTTTAATATATTAAGCTATGTGTTTTTTCTGTAAAACTTCTTTAGCAAAAGTTATAAGCCAAAGTTTGTGAAAAAACATAAATAAAGCCGCCATCTTGGATTTATGACGTGAGCCCTTCTACTTGAATTGGACTTAAAATTGCTTGATTTATCGACCCAGGGTAGTTTAAAAAAACTTCCCCAACTATCCCACGGGATACCATAGACCACTAAACTATAATACATCTTATTTGTAATACTTATACTGTATCTATAACCTAGTATTCATATAATAACTATTATTACTAAAATAATGCACTAAAAAAATAGAAATGTTGTGGTTACATTATATTGAATATATTGTTTGAATAAAAAATATTCAAAATAGGGTTTTTGTGAGCAAAAACAAACATTATTTAAAGCATGCTTGTTCTAGTTTATTTTATCAACCTGCAAAGGCGTTTTCAATGCCGAACGTTAAACTCAATTTTTTACCAATTTTAAAATCAAACACGGATTGCGGCTTTTAATTCAATTTTAAAATTTCAACAGCAAGTCAAACAGGGGGTATTGGGTAAATATTTGACAGATAATTTAGCGAGCTTAGCCAGGAAATATGGTCGCTTAAATAGTTTGTGGTTTCATAAAATTTAAATTGAATTTCGATTTATAACCCTGGCTGAACGCGTAAAATTTTTTAAATTTATGCTGTTTTTATTATATTCTCGATTAGATCTTGCATGAAAAATGCCGAGTCTTCAAATATAGACAGACAGGAAATTTTTACAGGTCAAAGTAAAACAAATATATTGCACTATGCATATTAAAAAAATGTCTTTACTCCGTTTCTAAAATGATCCAATACGAGTGTCTCGCTAAAACTCTTTAGAAATGTCTAATCCATACAAGTTTAAACCAGTTTATACTATGAGCATGAAGTTAGTGAAGCACCCGTCGCAAATCGAATCACGACTAGGTGGATAATTTGCTGTTAATTAGTCGTGAATTAGTTGTGGAAAAATTAATTTTGTCGCTTTTATTTCTGACCGTTTTTTTGGGTACAGCTAATTTAGCGCTAATTAGTCATTATTAGTTGTGGATAAATTAATTGCTGCTTTGCACCTAACTTCGAACATTCTTAATAGATTGTGTGTGTGATTGTGCGACTAGACAATGTTGTTTTTATTAGCGCTGGTTTATTACTATTTACTTTATTCTGCTTTGTCAATAAGAATTAATTCTTCAGACAATAAAGCTTTTTTAAATTGAATTGAAGGATTGAAGGTTTTTACCCGAATTTAAATGATTTTGACTTTTTACCCAACTGCAGCACGGTGAACGGAAGGGTAATGTTTTTCGATCACGCTAGAGGCTAAACGGCTGAACCGATTTTGACAAAAATGAAGGTTCTGTTGGTGCAAGAATTATTTGCCAGCTTTTGGCTACTTTTATATTTTAATATTATTTTTCATTTCAAATTTCGCGGGGTATATGCATATGACTTATCCCCACACCGAGACACGCGCGAGTCTGCGCGAGGAGTCACAATTGGGAAACCGACAAGAAGCACAAGAAAACGCCGTGAGTGCTACAATTTTCCCGTTTTTCCTATCTTCCAAAACGACTGCAACTAGATGAAAACTATGGTAGGTGCACTTTAGATATTTTATATTCATCGTTTTTACTGATTTCCTTTCAATAAACTTTACAATTACGTTTTTCAATTTTCAATTTTGGGTATTTCTCGAATGAGTGGTGTAAGTGGTGAACCAGCTAACCTAAACTCAACCCAACTTACGTTTGCACCCTCAGGTGCTATGGGCTATATTTTTTAAACAGGAATCAACATGGCGTTCTTCAGACGCCATTTCGTCACACGATGTAGGCTTTAAGGCATACAAATTATCTAAATTTTAGACGATTTTATTGAAATTCCTTTGATTACCCATTGCAATTATCCTCTAATTGGCTGTAGTTACTTTGCAGTCCTCCCTGCTCCCACCCATTTCCCCTCCTGTCATTCCCCCATCCTATTCAAAAACCATATTCGCATAATTTTATCAAATATAGAGCGAGTTCAAAAACTTTCTGCATACGCTTTTAGATTTTTTTTCCAACACCATTTTACTAGTCCCCCCCACGCCTCTCCCTCTCTCCTCCCCACCATCCTTATTAGTAATAGTTATAGCTATACTACTACTATGTCGGTTTCTACGTTGTCCGACGCCTATTCTCCACCTCCTTCGATACTGACAATCATCCTCTGTCAGATTCCTTTGACTCCTTGATCTTTGGATTGACTGTTGCCATTCTAGTCTAGGACGCCCTCTTTTTCTGCGCCCTATTGGTTGCCATTCTAGGACCTGCTTTGGTAATCTTTCGTCGTTCATCCGTTGTACATGGCCGTACCATATCAGTTGCCTTTTAGTGATGTCATCCGTTATGCTTCCCTCGATTCCCATTCTTTCTTTTATGATCTCATTTCTTATGTGATCTATTCTAGATATTCTCATTGATCTTCTTATTGCATCCATTTCGACAGTTTCCATTTTTGGGTTATATTTTTCTGTTACGCGACAAGTATCTATTCCATACAACAGCGTGCTTTTGACCATTGTTTCATATTTGTTAAATTTTACATTCTTTTTTATCTCTCTGCTCCATAAAATACTGTTAAGACATCCAATAACTTTTTTTGCTTTTACTATTCTTTTTTCCAATTCTTTACAGTCTGTTCCTGTCTTATCAAATGTGACACCCAAGTATGCATACTCATTGCGTGGAGATATTGTTTGTCCATTTTCTAGTACTAACTCACTGGATTCGTTTCCAATACATAAGTACTGTGTCTTGTCCACGTTCACTGTTAATCCCCACTTTTGGTATTCTTCTGTTAACTTTCTCATCATATACTCCATGTCTTCTTTATCATTAGCCACAATTACTTGGTCGTCAGCAAACTGTAGTGTGTATATGGTAAATCGGTCGTTAAGTTGTATTCCCATGCCGTGCACTTTACGTTTCCAGTTTTTTAGTGCTACTACGATATATATTTTAAAAAGAGTTGGAGAGATACAACATCCCTGTCTTAAGCCTTTTGTTACCAGGAATTCTTTTGAAAGTCGATTTCCAATTTTAATTTTAGATTTTGACCCTTTTATAGTTCTTTTATCGCTTTTATGTATGTATGATTGAGATTAGTTTGCTCTAAAACTGTCCATAATTTTTCTACTGGAACGGTATCATATGCTTTTTGTAGGTCCACAAAGGTAACATGAGTATCTATATTTCTGGCGCTCCTTTTCTCAATTACTTGTTTAAGACAAAAAACATTATCACTACAAGATCTGCCTGCGCGAAACTTACTTTGCTCTTCTTCTTCTTGTTCATGAAATTCATTCTCTATTAGATCTCTAAGAATCCTACCGTACAATCTACTGGTTACTGAAATTCCTCTGTAATTGTTGCAATCCAGCTTGTTTCCTTTTTTATTTATTGAGGATATGAATGCAATTTTCGAATCATCAAGTACTGGATGTCCGTTTATGCATTGATTAATAATATATGTGAGACTTTCGAGTAGTTTCTCTGATCCATATTTGAGCATTTCAGTATGTATTCCCCAGGTCCGCTAGCTTTTCCGGATTTAAGTTTGTTAACACTATTCTTTATCATTTCTCTTTCGATGATTACTTCCTCTTCATGTACTTCAGTTAGTTATAGCTATAACTTTCACAAATATATAGCGATTTCAAAAGTTCTTTCTGCACACGCTTGAAGACTTTTTTTCCAACATCATTTTACTAGTTTTCCCCTCCCTGTTTTCTCCCCATCCTTCTTATTAGTAATAGTTGTAGCTATACCTTTTACATTTAGAGCGATTTCAAAAGTTCTTTCGGCACACGCTTTAAGATTTTTTTCGACACTTTAATAGTTCCCTCCTTCCTCTCTCCTCTCCTCCATCACTCAATGGAAGGTAACACTGTTCGCGTCCGTAGAAAATCTACACGTACTTTTTGGGTAAAGCTAAATGAATTGTAAATGCATAGTGCTTTTTAAAAGGTGGAATAAGAATTATATCTAAAATACTATATACCCAACTGCGACTAGTACTTAGTACAAGTAAATTTAGCAGTATGGTTTTTTTTTCAATTAATTTTTTTTTTTGAGGCAAACTTATATATTTTGCAAATATTCCAATAAATTTACCAAACTTAACTTGTAGGTAAATTTAAAGACTTTATTTTGATTTTTGGTTTTTATAATTTATGATTTAGGTTATAAATCTTTTATATGTTTGGCTTTTTCTTCCAGTTTTGTTAAAAAAATATGTTCATGTTTTTGGTTTGGTGTCGACCACCCACTCGTTACTGTTTTGAAGGATATGAAGGGTTTTTATGACTTATATAGTTAAAGGAAAGTCGTCAGAAAAGTCTGGCAACACTGGTTGAAGTCCAGCTTTATGTAGCCTACTCAAATTTTATTATTTTTTAATTTAATTTCTTTTAAAAGATGCTATTATCTTATTACCCTTTTGAGACAATATTTATGTTTAAAATTGCGTGAATATTGTTCCATAATAAAGGCTTTTAATTATATAGCCTAATTTAATTAAATGGTTGCGGCCTGACAGAATGTAATCTTTTATAAGAAGAAAAGACGCCATAATAATTGAAAATTAGAATTTATGAGACCCCGTTTTCAATAAATTTTAATTCAATTTCAGGTTACAAGAACTCCTGGAGATAAACTTTGCCACAGAGGGGTTCTTACAGAAAAAGATTCTATTGGCCTTTTTAATTCGCAAGGGATATAAAACGATATTTTTTAGTAGCCTCTTTGTGCTGATCCATGCGCGGATCCACGTGGAGGAAGGGAATTTTTTTTATCACAAAAAATTCAAAATGTCGGTTCCAAATTGGCGGAGTTTTTTTTATTTGTCTCACATTTAACACAATACGGTATTAAGGCTACGTAATACAATTTTTAATTAAACCCAAAAAAAATCAAAATTGTGGTATTTTCCATTTACAAACCGGTATGTAACAAATTTAGAACTTGGGATATTAATTTTTACCTTCCTAGCCCGCGCAGCAGTGGCTAGAGAAGGTTATATTTTCGACGAAATTTTTTTTTGATAACGCCGAAAATATGTTATTTGGGTGTATTTTCACCTATCCTAGCAATATCGTCGTGATGTCTGTCTGTGTGTGTGTGTGTATATCTGTCCGTAACACGATAGCTCCTAAACCGCAAAACTCCAAAACTCCAGTTTTTGGACAATTAAAATATTTAAAAAATGCTAACTTTTTAATGGAGAATTGCATCAATATACGTTTTTCAGAATATAGTAGCTCGCATTTTCCTCAATAATTTGTCTTATAAGTAAAAATTTCGCAGGAGCTTTCGGAGATATTTACAAAAAACTGTTTCCGAGGCTGAAATATAATGGAGTTCACTTGAAGTGTGGTATTAGGCTAGCTCATATACATTACGTATATGGGCTAGCTAGGAAGGTATCAGATCCATCATAGATTCATTTATTTTCTTTATAACATAACATATAAAAAAAATGTAATTGCAGTTTAAGGTCACTTCTAATAATTTTTGAATTAAACTTAAAACTAGGGGTGGGACACTCATAAAAATTTGTACACCTATTTAAGTATTTAAGTTAAATACTGTATTTATTTGGGATTTAAAGGTATTTAATTGTATTTACGTGTATTTAATAGTATTTAAATGTATTTAAATATTTAAAAGTATTTAAAAGTATTTAAAAGTATTTAAAATAATTTAAAAGTATTTAAAAGTATTTAAAGGTATTTAAATGTATTTAAAAGTATTTAATTGTATTTAAAAGTATTTAAAAACTACTTAAATGTATTTATGAAATACTTTTTCCAAATTTGTACACCTATTTAAGGAGTGTCCCACCCCTCGACTTAAAATAAATTAAATAGAAGATCCAAAATGGCGGCCTTTTTCATTTAAGATCCGATAATTAATAAATTTTGGGTCTTAAAAAAATTAAAATATTAGCTGATTCAAAATGGCGGCCTTTTCCATTTATTAATGAATAAGTACTACATTTGGAACTTTGTGTTGTCTAATGTCGCTGATTATGATTTTTGATTTAAACTTCGGAAAAATCAAAATGACAAATCCAAAATGGCGGATTTTCCATTTATGCATCGATATTTACTATTTTTGAAGATTCCGGTGTTTAAGGTCGCTTAATATGATTTTTAAATTGAACTAAAAAATAAAATAAAAGGCTACTGCAAAATGACGGGTCTTTGCTTTATGAACCGATATGTATTAAATTGGAAACTTTGGGATGTCTATAAGGTTACTGATTACATCAAAATGGCGATCCAATATGGCGGCTTTTTCCTTTTGTTACCCGATATTTATTAAATTTGGAACTTAAAGGATTAAAGGTCGCTGACTTAGATTTTTGCATTAAACCTTAGGAAAATCTAATTGGCGGATAAATAAAAAAAGCATAAATTGCAATTTTTAGCAAATAATTTTTTTTTTTACTATTTGAGACTTAGTTACTTTTTATTTTGTGTGTTTTCAGGTGATGTTTAATTAATCTTGAATTGGCCTGTAAATCAGTTTTTACACGGGTATTAAACTATTCTTGGCTTGTACTCTTTTCGGTGCACCGGTGATGTATCCTAAAATACAGAGAATATTCTTACTTTGTTTGGAAACTTTTTGGTTATCACCCTTCTTCTTTTGGATTTAGGAACAAGCTGTATTGATAATTAGAAAAAGCAATCAATCAATAAAAGCAAAAAGTTTCGGAAAAAAAATGTTATGGACTAAAAATTTTTCTTATCCCTAAAAGTTATTTCATGTACTTTATCCTTTAACTGATGAGGTCACGTATTTTTACATAACTGGTGAAGTGGACTTTGCCAAACCCCAAGTAAAAACGACTTTTTGGTTAAGTCAAAATAAAAAATCATGTATTTTAACCACTTTGGTTCGGTTCGGTTCGATATATATTTTTATATATGAGTGCCTTTTTTCAAAAAAAATATAATAAATAAATATGTCAAATTATACGAAATTGAAATGTAAACAGACATTGAAGCTGTCTTATTGATGCGTTGCTAAGGTTTCTAAGTGGTGCGCGTGCGGTAAAGTAACATTACCGCACAAGAGTAGGTAAAATATTGTACCTAACACATGCGGAAAGTGTCTTTACCACCCTTGACTGCCGTCACGGGCGGTAAAGTATCACTTTCCACAATTGTTAGGTAAATAACTATTACCAAAAATAAATAAATGGATCCATGACGGATCTGAGACCTTCCTAGCTAGCCTATTATTACACTTCAAGTGAAGCCATGATAATATATTAGCCTTAAAAATAGTTTTTTGTAAATATCTCAGAAACTAAAGCTCCTACGAAGAGTTTGGTTATAACACGAATTATTGAGCAAAATACAGTCTACTAGATTCTGATAACAGTGTATTGATACATTGCTCCGTTAAAAAATAGCATTTTTTAAAGTGTTATTAATATCAATGGATTTTGACCAAAACAAGCTCGTAAGAGTGTCGAACACTAGGATAAGTCAAAATACATCCAAATAACACACTCAAAAAAAAAAATTTGTCGATAATAATACCTTCTCTAGCCATTGCTAGGCGGGCTAGGAAGGTAAAAATAATAATGGCAATAATTAAATTTTTTTACCGCGTGACATCACAAAATTCACTTCAAAATATATTTATAATTGCTACTAGTAATCAAGCTGAAAATATAGAATAAAAAACAACAATTTGGCGAAAACCGTGGCAAAAATCGTTGAGAAATATATATACGAAAAAAGGTTTTAAAAAATCGTTGGTCTAATTAAGTTTATCGAGAGCAATCAAAGCAACGACTCACAATGCAGCTTTCTTATAATCAGTTTGCTTCTATTGTACCAGATAATCACTTTCATCATCACTCTATACAAGAATCTCTTTTATATTTTGCATATTGGAACATAGAGGGCGACACTGATCGAATGTTTTTACTAAAACTTTTACCTAACCTGAATTCAAAATGTCAGTCGTGCTATAATTTTTTACATCCAGGAAGGAAATTATCTCAACAAAAATCCCTTGCCGAGTTGATTTCCGTTTTCGGTAATGAAGGACAACATCAGTCGGCAGTTTCTCGTGGATATGGCGATGGCAAGGTGCACCGAAAATGGCTGTTACCCAGGAAAACATCGAATCTCGAGATTCAGGCTTCATTGGGGCAGCGGCGTAGCGTGCCTGAAGGGGCGGGGGGGGGGGCGACAGCTAAAAAGGGCGCCCATCACAAATCTTGCGACCAAAAAAAAAATACAAAAAAAAAAAAAAAAAAGAAGGTCATCATGTCTTCCTTTGCCGACCCTGCTACTATAAAGCTTAGGGCGCTTCGGGCACCCATGGGGCGCCAGTACCCTCGGGACGGGGGGGGGCGACGAACCCCCCCCCCCCACGCTACGCCGCTGCATTGGGGAATTCAAAGAATTTTGCATGAAGAATTAGGGGTAAGAAAATTAGTTTCCCGCTGGATACCGTTAAGATATCTGTCAACTGAAGAATAGAAATGAGCTAGTGTTAAAAAACTCTGGACCACTTTGGGGCAGGAAACTCGAAAACCGTGTACAGCATTGTCAGTGGTGATGAATCGTGGATTTACTCATATGAACCCGCAAATAAATGTCAGTCATCTGTTTGGCTGTTCCAAGATACAAAAAAGCCAACAAAAGTCATCCGTTCTCGAAGTGTATCCAAAAAGATGGTCGCGAAATTTGTCTCAAAAGTAGATCATGTAGAAACAATCCCTGTGGAAGATCAAAGGACTGTTACTGCCGATTTATACATCACCATTTGTTTCCTAAAGTCATCGCTGAGTTTCAAAAAACGAACCACGAACGACGAATTATCCTCCACAAGGACAATAGCTGGCCATACACACAGAGGTTGATCCGCCGGTTTGGAACGGCGCGGTTGAAACTGGCGGATTTCTCTTTCAATTAGTGGATATTCCATGCGCCAGTTATAGTCGATATAGATTTATCTGTGAGTTCAGACCGCCGGGCGAAACTTGTGGGTTCCACACTCGATATTTTAACCGGCGCAGACTTGTCTGTCGGTTTACACTGTGCCAGGGATAACAGACCGTTCATATAGTCTCTCTTTAATTTATTGAATATTATGGCACACGTTTCCGGAATGATATAACCAAGTGCCTGTGCATAAATTCCCACTGAAAATTTCAGATCTTCATATGATCTTCCCGTGGCAAGGAAACGAAGGGCAGCATTTAATCCCTGTTCTGATCCAATGGCTTCTCTCATTTGGATATCTTGTTTCGTAAGATCCTCTCTTATCAAATTTAATAAAAGGTCATACGTGTTAATATCCATTCCTAAATAATTTTTAAAATCGTCTGGATCATTTTCTCTTAACTCTTTTAATAGAAGGTCATGGCTAAATAGTTTCCTCTTAAGCAAGTAACTTTTAACCCACTTGGAACGTCTCTTTTTTACACCACTATGCATTATTTCCATATTAATAATCATTCCCATACACAGAGTGCCGCATAAAACTTTCAACTTGACGAAATTCCACAGCTTTGGTTTAACCGGCAGATAAATCTTGAGTTTTCGCCCACTAACGCGCGGTTTTGTCTGCCACAGACCGATATGAAGGATCGATTCGAAAGATTTTTTTTGTGTTAGTGGACTGCAGCAGTTTTAAACCGTTGCGGATAAAACGGTCAGACTTATCTGTGCCGTTCCAAACCGACGGATCAACCTCTGTGTGTATGTCCAGCTAATGCAAGTTTGCACAAAGTACAAAAAGCCATTGATTTTTGAATCCAACAAAATCTCGAATTGCTGGACCATCATGAATACAGTCCCGATCTAAGTCCTATCGATTTCTATACTTTTCCGAAAATCAAGAATGGACTGCGTGGTCAAAGATTTCAGTCGGCAGACGAAGCAGTCGATTCAAGAAAGAAATTTTAACAGTACAAACAAACGAGTGGAATTACAGCTTTGACAAAAGTGCATTAATTTTCGTGGAGATTACGAGAAACAAGGAAGTCTTTAACACCAGTATTTACTAAATGGTCTACAGTGCTAAGTGCTACAATCCTAGATTTAAAAGTCTACCTTTTGTTTGAAGGTTTAACTTATTTTTCCCGTGAATGCAATAGTTTTTAATATTTATATAAATTGTTCATAAATACTTTGCGATATGGGTCATCTTTTTTCGTTGTAACAAAGACATTATTTCCATAGAAAGGTTATAAATAAATAAAAATAATAAAATATTTTTGTTTAAAAACGGTAGCCATATTTAAACTTCCAAACGTCACTAGGAAATGTCAAATAAAAACGGTGTAAGTCAGTGTCAGCTGTCCGCTATATTTTACATGTTAATTTTTTAGACAAGTTAGTTTTGGTGAATGTGTAATTGAAAAGGGATTCTAATATATCTTGTGCTTTTTATAGTATTTAAATATTGATACGTATTTAATACTGTAATGCATCTACAGATATATAATTTTAAGTTATTTATGTATTAATTAGCCTTGAATATTTTTGTATATAAGTTTTTTTGTCAATCATGGATTATTTCTATTGTTTTTCGAACTTTAAACCACCCCTTAGGGGTGGTACTACAATTTGAGACTATTTCGTTACAAAATTTTTATGTGGTTTTTCTTTATTTCTAAAGTTAATTTAAGTTTATATGAGATGAAACTCACTGAGAAATGCTTATATCATATTGCACATTAGGGTGAACCAAATCTTTGCAGTTATTTGACCTGTGAGTATCAAAAAAATACACTTAAGCGGGTCGGTATCAAGTCTATAGACTTGATACTTAAACCCGGTCTACAATGCTAAGTCTTGAGGTCTTAGTAAATACTGGTGTAAAAATTATCTGAATACTTCGAGATACAATGAAGTCTTTAAAAGTTATTTACTTTTTTATTTCTGCTGCATATACAAAACTTAAAAGATAACTTATGCAAACCCCAATTTTTATGAACATTTTAACATCGTACCCCAAATAAAATATCTCGCGTTGTTCTCAATGATAGAGTACTGCTGGACCACTGATCAAAATCTACACAGGCGGTCGTGAATCTCCCATCAGTATGCAATACGTTGTAGAGATTTTAAGAAATGCTGGGGATTGGGAAACCCCACCTCAGCAGTTACGGAGTGCGGTCTAACGAGGTCACTTTAGGGATTAAAGTGATCTTTTTAATCCCTGGGGTTTAAAAATTTGCTTATCAATGGGCAGATTTTGAGCTATATATCAACCCTAACAATGAAAGACTGTCTCTTCCTAGGATGACATTTTGTATCTAAAGTATTGTTAAATGCAATTAGCACAGGGTGTTGTTCCTTTTTTTTAATTGTTCCAATTTTAAGGTACATAAAATAGTATATAAACCACGTAGCAAAATAGTCTCTCATCGCAACTTTTCTTCTCATGGTTAAAAATGATAATTTTGTCCCTAGGTTCAGAATGTGCTGTTAGTCTTTAGGTATGATAATTACCATTTTAGTCCGACAAAACCGGGAATAAAGGTACCTTTTCAGTCTCGAAAGTGCATTAAACAATATTACGACTCCCGACCTCTTCTAAAACAAGACCTTTTTGGCCAGTTTTAAGCGCACATTTTCACAAAGAATAAATTTTCCGGGCGTGTTTGTTCGTTTGTGTAAAATGGGTTGGTTTTCTGAAAATAGGCAAAATTGGCAGGGGTCTGCGGCCGCTGCGGATATAGAACTTTAGAATTCAGTAGTAATAAAACCTGATACTTTACTAGGGTTCGGTTGTAAATGCGAAGGTCCGTTGTAAATTAGTGTTGCCGAGCTTTTAAATAACTGAATAGATGCATCACGTTACTACTACACTGCATCAGGTTACTGCGATTGCAGGAAAAAATCCGTACTTTATAGGTAAATTCAGTGGCGGCTACTAGAGGGAGGGCAACGGGGCAGTACCCTCCCAAAACTAGACAACAAACAATATTTTTTATTGATTTATTTTAAAAAAGTTAAATCTTCCCTTACGTCTGGCTCTTTTTATTTGCTGCGGTTAATAACAACTTTTTAACGTAAATAATTACAAGCCGGCAGCGCCGAGGCGGGCAGGCTTTTAATATTACCCATTTTTCTAATGTCTATGGATGGGTGTTATCGAGCGGGGTCGGGACGAATGTTTGTTTTAGTTGATGTCGGCCATCTTCATCGTACGAAAACGACCGATGCCTACGCGTTGCTGGTTCTATTATTACTCCATCAATTATTTGTTTTTAATACCTATAGTTTATTCCAAGCTCTTGTGATTAGCAATATATGGTTGGAATATTTTTTTGTAATGATAAGGGTGGGCAAAGTCAAGATTCCTGGGGCAAATATTATTATCATACAGACAAAAATAAATATAAAAATACAAATAATTTGCTGTTTATTCGGCAAAATAAAAATAAAGTTTAAAATCAATTTTTAATATTGTTTCTGCTAAGTAAAATAAAAATAAAAGTTAAAAGTTGAACAACTTTTTATTTTTATGGGTGTTTATCTGATTCTGCATAAGACACCTATACAGTTTCCCATAGAGTCACCTCTTATTTTTATTTTATTATTTATTTTATTTGTATATTATCAACCTATTTTTTATCAAAGTATGCTGATGAATTACACATTGTTAATAACTTAATTTTCACCCTTTTTTGCTGGTCGTAATAGCTTTGAATAACTATACATCCTAGAGCAAGGTCAGCAATCAGCTGTTGTTTGTTTGGATTTGTAGTAGGTCAGTGGTAAAAGCCGTACCGGCAAGCGCGGATCTGAGTGAACATCTAGGGGGGGGGGGGGGGGGTAATATTCGACGAAAAAATTATTTATAATATAATTTTTTTTTCTAGGGGGTGTAATTCGCCTATTTTCCCTTTAATCAATAACAAAAAGTGCATATTTTTGGTTCTAGGGGGGGTAATTACCACGTTACCCCCCCCCCCCCTCAAATCTGCGCTTGCTTACCGGTCGTATGATTATTGTTTGTTTTTGTTTTCGTTTGTTTTCAAAATGAAAAAAAAGCGTTAATTATATAATTAACTGTGCAAATTTAAATGACATATGAACTTCGATTACAACCTAGTGCAAGTACAATGTAGGTATCAAAGTAGATTGAACGTCTATGTGTTCGATTGAAAAAAATTATTGACTACGGATAATTTTAATAAACTTATCATTGACCACTTTGCACATGTAAAAGAAAGGCGAATGGACTTTATCTATAAGCAAAAAAACTACACCAAGTCATTCAATTTAAATTTCTGCCCCCCAATTTATAACGTCACCAGCCGCCACTGGGTAAATAGGTGATAAAGTTTTACAAGGTATAAAATCAATGATAACAATATCATGATATTAGCACGGATCACCTAACAAACAGATAGGGAACTCAGGTGATGGGGGGTGCTACGCGCATCTTTCACGCAGCCTGCCATTTTGGGGTAAACCACTCCAGAGGCGCATTCTGTATTTCAATATTTTTTAAACTTTTAGTACGTGTTTACTTTGTGTTTGATATTTGTGATAGGAGGAGATGAGTCTGTAAATGATTTAAGCACAAAGTAAACACAATTCGCCGCGAGATTTTTGTTTCATGATATTACCATTGTTTTATTTAGCTTCACTTTATACAAAAAGTATATTTGTTTATTTGTTTGATTTTAACTTTTTTCAAACTTTCCAACTAGGTATTTGGTGGTAACTATACAATTCAGCACTTTTTTTAATTGAAAAAAAATAAATAAAATGTCGGATGCAAAATGGCTGTTTTTGCCATTTATGAACCGATATGCATCAAACTCGGAACTTTGACATCTTTCAGGTCGCTGGTTATTATTTTTAACTAAAAAAAATCAAATTGGCGACTCTAAAATGGCGGACTTTATTATTTTCACACTGAGTTCCCTCAAACTTGAAACATCGCTGAGCGTAAGGTCTTTCAATAGAATTTTTGACTCAAATTTAAAAACAAGAAAATGGATGCTCCAAAATGGCGGATTTTCCCATTTCTGAACCGACATGCATCAAACTCGGAACATCGAGATCTTTCAGGCCGTTGATTATGATTTTTAACTTAAACTTTAAAAAATCAAAATGGCGGATCAGCAATGGCGCACTTTATTATTTTCCTACCGATTTCCCTCAAACTTGAAACATCGCGGCGCTTAAGGTAACAGTACAATTTTTTACTCAAATTTAAAAACAATGGCGGATCCAAAATGGCGGATTTCCCAATTTTTTAACCGATATGCATCAAACTCGGAACTTTAAGGTAATTCAAGTCGCTGAATATAATCCTTCACTCAAACTTAAAAAAATTAACATTGCGGATCCAAATTGGGGCAATATTTAAAATTCTCAATTCCACTCCTCTTAAAACTTAATAAATGTTATCCCTATAAAACAAAAAAAGAAATCAATTTTTTTTCTTTTCTCTGTTTGGCTGTTTGTTGGAAACGACATCCGGCTAACGTATTCTGGACGAAGAAGAAGACCTCTTTTTGTGCTTCCCCCTATTTCTCATTCAATAGATCACATTATTTCCATAGTCCCCTACAGAGGACAACATATGATTTTTTTACGCGGCCAAGACTTAAAATTCATTTTATCACCCATTTTTAAAGCAGTACAAAACTATTTTAAAGTTTTTATTGTTTCTGCCAGTAAAAATATTTTTTCATAAAAACAATCTGAAAGATTCATATGTTATGGTCAATTTATTTTAGTCCGGCCCTGTGCTTGACTCCCAATGATCAGCCATCGTTGAATTCACCGAGATCAAAGACCACCAGCCGGCTTATATATCTGTTTGTTAGGTGATTTTGTTAGGTGATCCGTGATATTAGAGAATTGAGCTTCACAATTTTTCATACAAGCGAGCGGGGATTATATATTTTTTTTAAATTTTAGACGCCGCCGCCGCCGTTCATTTAAAAAACTGACGTCGTTTACTGTCAAGGTCTTTAGAGGATAGGTTACTTGGTATCTTTCTGACCAATCAGAGCTAGTTGTTGAACGCGGGAAATAACGTCACCCGGAGTGCTCATTTAAATAAAAAGCATTTAATATAGTAGGAAATCTTCAAGTTTCTTGTGTTCTTTTATTGATTTAAATGTAAATAGGTATGTTTTGTTATTTTTCCTAAAGTGTCTCTGATAACAATATTCATAAAATACATCAACTAACTCAAATATAAAACTTAGCTTTTACCAAATATCCCAAATGAACAACGTCTTGGGGACCTTTTACCTTCCTAAATCCCTTAAAATAACTACAAGTAGAAAGTATAAGTAAACTGCAACAAGTATCTAATCAAATCGTGGCATTCCAAATGACGCGCTTTCACCTCTCACTCCGCTTCGACCATAGAGTTGCCAGGCAACCTATCCTCTACAGACCTTGGTTTACTGTCATAACAACTACAGAAAAAAGTCAAACTGAATATTTTTGTTCCACTATCGTAATTTTTTGCTGTTTAAGAACATGAAAACTCAAAAATCAAAACAGCGTGCGTAATACTTATTTAGTTAACAAGTAATAATAATAATAATAATAATAAATGGTTTATTTATCAGATAAAAATACAATAATTAATAATAGCTAACAAAAAATATTTATGATAAATAAACTCAGCTAGCACTGAAGCAATCTAAGACTGCTTGTTAGTGCTTTTTTTTTACTTAATTTTACAGTTTTTAGTATTTAAAATAGGATTGATAATCACTAATAGTTTTTATGGTCACAAATTAGGATTTAAGTCACTAATCGGGATTTTTTTTTACACAAATCGGGTTTGTTTGTCTATTTTAGTATTTCACACATATTTTTTTTTTTATATAGCTACGAGTTCCTTATTTTTGTATTTATTGAGCACGTAAGTTATACCTATATATTCTAAAAACAGCTCTTATATACTATATTCATAAAACTTATGTATTTCTAATCTATCCAAGTTTACTATCCAGTCTTTTAATCTTGTTCTAAAGTTTTTGCTATAAATTATGTTTCTAAGAAATATTGGTAGCGAATTAAAAAATTTTGGCGCTAGATAAAGAAATGATCGCTGAGTAATAGTTTTGTTACTTGAGGGGATCAATGCACAATCATTTTTGTACCGAGTATTATGTTGATGGGTAATAGCTTCCAATGATAGTTTTTTTTGTTTATAGCCATTAAAAGATTGTTAAAATAAAGTTGCCTGTAGTCAAAAATTTTACTTTCTCTATATAAAAATTCGGAGGAATACGTTCGATTTTTGCGAGAAATAATTTTTAAAACCCATTTTTGTAATACATTAATTTCTTGTAGATAATTGTCTCTGACACCTCCCCATCCAACAATGCCATAGTTAAGCTGCGATTGAAAGAGAGAATAATAGATATGCCTGAGATAGGTCGTGCTCAGATAGTCCTTAAGATGAGAGAACCTTGTTACAAGGAATCTTGTCTTTTTTGTAAGATGCTTAATATGCTTGTTCCATCTTAAATGTTGATCTATAATGATACCCAAGTACTTTGTCGAGTCAGTCTTCGAAATGTTAATATTTGCATCAATCTTAACTGTGTCAAAAGTTGGTAATGTGTTTGAATACGATGCAAAAGTAATAAATTTTTTGGAAGTGTGGAATGTGATACTTTACCGCACGCATCGGCGTTTCTGCTGGCGCGTTGTTTGGACAAGTCATAACTGCGGTAAATATACTTTCCGCAGGAGTTGGGTACAAAATTTTTCCTACGAGCGTGTGAAAAAATTGAAATTATTCTTTTATTTTGTTGAATTTTTTAATTACTCTATTTAAAATTAAATAAATGGATCCCCGACGGATCTGATACCTTCCTAGCCAGTCTATTAGCCTACTTCAACTAAACCCATGAAATATCAGCCCTAAAAACAGTTTTTTGTAAATATCTCAGAAACTAAAGCTCCTACGAAGCATTTTTTAAATTTTGTAATTGTCAAAAACCTGTTATTAGCATTAATGACATTTGACCAAAATTTAATCAGCTCGTTAGAGTGTCACACTATTTTTCCTGAAAGTTTTATGAAAATCGGTTCAGTGGTTTAGGAGCTATCATGTTACGGACAGAAAAAAAATACACACATACACACACACAGACAGACGTCACGACGATATTGCTAGGATAGGTCAAAATACACCCAAATAACACATTTTCGGCGATATCTCAAAAAAAATACTCTGCCAATATATGGGCTCCTAAGCTCACACTAGGTACTATAGTTATAGTGTACGTGTGAGCTAATATAACTAAAAACTGAAATATATTTTATTCAACTCCAGACTAATTTACCTTTTGTTTGATACCACACAAGCCATGTTTTGACTTAAACTCAAATTGTTGAAATCTACCCCCACCCTTAAAAAAAAATAAAAACTATAATGTATTTTGTTAAACTCCGGAGTCAATTACCTTTCGTTTGATATCACACAAGCCATATTTTCACTTAAACTCTAATTTTTGAAATATACCCCCACCCTTTTTTTTAAATAAATTAAAATGTATTTTGTTTAACTCCAGACTCAATTACCTTTCGTTTGATATCTTACACGCCATATTTTCACATAAACTCAAATTTTTGAAATCTACCCCCACCCTTTTATTTAGTTTGTGTTTGGTGGATTTTGTTCATTTTAAAATGGGACCATCTCGACCCAAGACCCAGCCTAGGTACCAAATTTCATTAAAATCGGCCAAGCGGTTTTTGAGTTATGCGCGTTGGTCGTTACAGACAGACATACAGACAGACAGACAGCAGACAGACATACAGACAGACAGACAGACAGACAGACAGACAGACAGACAGACAGACAGACAGACGGCGCAACAAAAAAGTTTCAAAATCATCTGAAACGCAAAGATATATAAAAATTTTTGAAATCGGAGCAACTTTTTTTTTCTCGAAAAAATTAGGATCACCATAGCTCACACTACTATAGTATAGTATATGTGTGAGCTAAAAATTTTCGTCGAAAACAATACCTTCTCTAGCCATTGCTGTGCGGGCTAGCAAGGTAAAAATAGTCAAAACTTATGTGTTTTATTTAACGAAACTTGAACAAGTAAGTATGAAAAAAAAATTGTTTATTTTTATTTATTATAATAATCCACCTCTTTGAACATTTTCAATACTGAACAGTTTAAATAGTATATTACATAACAAGAGAAGAAAGTGACAAATTTCACACGAACGTGAATGTTGTGAACCAAGCGCTAGCCGAGCGAAACAATACGCGAGCGTAAAAAGTTACTTTCTATCAAATTGTGTACGCTATTTTTTCTAAGAACACTGTTGAACTAAATTAATTTTTGTAAAATAGGTCTTTAATTTTACAAAAATTAAATGAAACTGCTTTTTCGCACATGTATGGAAAAGTACTTTGCAACACATGTTCGGAAAAGTATGGTGTCAGTTAACGTCGTCGTACAGTTTTCCATACATGTTCAAAAAAGTACTACGCGGGCTAGGAATAGATAGTTTAAGTTGTGCTACGTATTTTTACGTAAAACTGCACGTTAAGCGCTCTACGTTTTGTTCCAAATTTGAGTTTAAGTTGAATGTTTTTACGTTACCATAACAAGTCTACTAATAGCAGAGAATATGGAATTCAACACTGTGTTTTTTTGGTGTTACAACCTTACAATTTTGTTTTTTGTCTTTTCAACTACAGTAGGAATATATTTGCAAAGAATCGTTTGTACTGAAAGCGAAAATTATCGTCTAGGCCTCATTTTTCGATCGGTCAATCAACCAATTCTATTCTTTGGTAACGTTACGGTGCCCGCAGACTGCCGTAAGCTAACGTAAATACGTAAGCTCCTAACGTGACCTTGATGACGGTGTGACGAAGTGCGCTTGCGTAACTGTCAAATCTCATGCTTACGTAAAAATACGTAGCACAACTTAAACTATCTATTGTCCGATGTATGCGAAAGGTCTCGTGCCGTAAGTGTTCGTGTCCGTGACAATCATAACAATATTACCTTGTATTGGGTATGATAAGTAAGAGAACGTTAACGTTACTGCCTTACAAAAAAAGACATATTAAAATATCCTAAATTCAGAAATTCTTATGTACATTTATCATTTTTTTATTTGACAACAGAAATGGGGATTTACACAATTTTTCTTTTGATTAATGACAAAACTGGACAAATACCTATATTAGCCGAAATAGTATCTTTCATTTGCTAAATCTAGCTAACAACCTTGCCATATTATACAGTTCATATCACTATTTTTGAGACAATTTTTTACAACTTTTTTTCGTTGGCCTATGCTATTTGTTATGGTAAATAGCTGATAGCTGTCAAAAAGTTATCTTAAAAATTATGATATGAAGTTTACCATACTGTTTTCGACAACCAATTTGCAATGCAAAACTATTTATTATCTTTCGATAAACGGAAACTCCATTGAGACTTAATTTATACCTACCGAATCATAAAAAACTTGTTGGAATGCGACCTTAATTATTTGTACGGAATAAATACCGATAGTAGATTGCGAGGTCATTCAAAAGACAAATACCAGAAGTGCTTTTTGCCAAATAAAGTGTTTAACGTTTGGAACACTTTGCCGATTGACGTTATGTACTGTCTATAAACGCTTTCAAAAATCACTTAGTTGGATACAATGACAACAGTATTTGCTAAGTTCTTCAAACTTAGGCCAAGGTCTAGTACTAAAGTCTATGAACTTGATAGCGACTGGTTTAAGTGTATTTTAATACATACAGGTCAAATTATGCGAAAAATTTGGTTTTCGCTAACGTGCAGTAGCACAATAAGAATCTCTCAGTGAGCTTTAAGTTACAAAAAAACCAAAATATTATATTTTTTTATTTATTTTTAAGTTTTTTGCGGAAATAATGACATTGTAACAACGAAAATAGATGCCCTATTTTGTAAGGTGTTTATGAACAATTATATAAATATGAAAAACTATTATATTCAAGGCAAAAAAATTAAACCAAAATTTAAACCGAGTTTTAGGGACTTTAGCACTTTCGCATTATAGACCCTTTTGTAAACACTGGTGTTAGTGTTTGAGACTATCAAATTTTTGTCTTAATTTTTTTTTAGTATTGTCCTACGACTGTACTAACTAATCTTTTAAGGTGTATACAGAATGTAATTTTCGGCTTTATCTGTTTTAAATATTGATAATAATAGCTACATGAACCTTCCTTTACCTTAGATGCTGTCACGTGGACTGGCGCGCGTACCCGATTTCACCGCGAAATCAGCAGAAGTTCTCACTTTATTTATTGGTTCGGTTTTCATACCCTTGACGGTCCATAAATCAAGTGAAGGTGACTGCATTATCTCCTCTCATACATTTCAACTGGGTTACTGGGTTGTGGTGGTGGAAACTCTTATTTTAATGCTTAAAAAAATCACTATTGTGTTAGGAGCATTTGCAGATGATTTTACTCTGTTTATAGACACGGAAAAACAAATATCTGACTGCCGTAAAGTAATAGATACTTACGCAAAAAACTCGCGAGCCAAAATAAACAAATCGAGGGTCCAAGTGCAGTTCCTCGTAAGTGCATTTTTACATTAAAAACTATAAAGAATTGAGTTACCTAAATATCTAAAATAAAACATTCAATCACGAGAAACGTGTTATTTGATATTTTATATCAATTGAATAATACAGGCACTAAAGCAAAATAATGCTTATGCGCTGATCGTTTTTTTAGGCGATAAATAAACTCCTTTATACTTACTGTATTTCTGTGTCAAACAACAATAGTATCTTTTTAGTAATCCGTTAGATTCAGCTCTAAATCCATTTTAATAGCATCCCTTTAACAATAACTCTAACGCCTCAAAACCCTCAAAACAGTTCAAAAGCCATTGTAAACTGATCTCTCTCCTCAAAACTACTAAATCCACGTTCGGAAACAGTAGCGAATGTATTTTATTTCAAGCGGCACACTCTCAGGTGCTTTATCAAGTTGCCGCTGTTCATATAATTCCATTCGGGCGTGATATATGGCGGACAGGGATCATATAGGGTATCTACATTTGCGCAACCACAACAAACTCAGCTGCCTTACCATACGATAGAGACACTCTCCATCCGTGAATGAACTGGTTTAGTTTAACAAGACGCTAGCGCTACCAAGTCCACTTTCAATCCCTGGCTTCGCAAGCGCAGATCTACCAATATTATTTACCTCTTAGTCTTAGAATAGATGCATACAGGGTGATTTTCACTTGAATGATTCTAACCACATGAAAATAGAAAGTTTCAAAAACCTAACCTAACAAAACCTAATCAAATCTAACCGAACCGAAGGAAACTGAACAAATAATTTTTTTCAAAAAAAAAACTTTCCTGACTTCCTGCCCGGGATCCTAGAGGATGTGAATCCGAACCGAACCAAACCGAACCTAACTAAACTGAACCAAACCTAACCTAACCAAACTAAACTACAACCCGTACTGCTAATTAGGTTTAGTTGGGTAGGGTTAGGTTTGGATAGGTTCGGTTCGGTACGGTCCGGTTCGGATTCACATCCTCTAGCATCCCAGGTAGGAAGTCAGCAAAGTTTTTTTTTTGAAAAAAAATATTGGTTTAGTTTGCTTTGGTTCGGTTCGGTTAGATCTGATTAGGTTTCGTTAGGTTAGGTTTTTGAAACTTTCTATTTTCATGTGGTTAGAATCATTCAAGTAAAAATCACCCTGTACATCGATTCTAATACATGAGGTAAATAATATTGGTAGATCTACGCATGCGAAGCCAGGGATTGGAAGTGGACTTGGTAGCGCTAGCGTCTTGTGTTTAGTTTACGCTTAGTTCAGTCTCGGACACTCTTTCTCTGTCTCGGTTCTTATGCGAGTGCATGTGACATGGTCTGCAGTGATTGTTTTTTTTATTTATTTATCTACGGCAGTGGCGCCTCGCCCAATGACGCAAAATTTAATAATCTAAGTAGTGCAGGCGCTGTAGGTAGTTGAGTATGCATATTATGGGGACCGCACTTTGACAGTGGTTTCTAGCTGAGAATAGGTCACAGATTAACGATCTGGATGTTGCCAAGCCAGGTTTTGGGCCAATTTTGTTTATATTTTTTCTGAAAATTTAACTATGTTGATGCCCTAAAGCCACAAAGACAGAGAAATTAATCAAAATACTCTGCCAATCTATGGGCACCTAAGCTCACACTAGGTACTATAGTTATAGTGTACGTGTGACCTAATCTAACTAAAAATGGAAAAATTATTTATTGAACTCCAGACTCAATTACCTTTCGTTTAATACCACACAAGCCATGTTTTGACTTAAACTTTAATTTTTCAAATCTACCCCCACCTTTTTTTTAAACTAAAATGTATTTTGTTTAACTCCAGACTCAATTACCTTTCGTTTGATATCACACACGCCATATTTCCACATAAACACTAATTTTTTTAATTTACCTTCACGCTTTTTTTAAAAGTAAAATGTATTTTATTTAACTCCAGACGCAATTACCTTTCGTTTGATATCACACACGCCATCTTTTTACATAAACTCTAATTTTTGAAATATACCCCCACCCTTTTATTTGGCTTGTGTTTGGTGGATTTTGTTCATTTTTAAATGGGACCATCTCGACCCAAAACCCAGCGTAGGTACCAAATTTCCTTAAAATCGGGCAAGCGGTTTTTGAGTTATGCGCGTTGGTCGTTACAGACAGACAAACAGGCAGACAGACAGACAGACAGACAGACGGCGCAACAAAAAAGTTTCAAAATCATCTGAAACGCAAAGATATATAAAAATTTTTGAAATCGGAGCAACTTTTTTTTTCTCGAAAAAATTAGGATCACTATAGCTCACACTACTATAGTATAGTAGTAGTGTGAGCTAAATGTGTAAGATCAAACCTAAAAATAAAATTATCTTAGTTTTTTAAATTTTAGCTGCAAATACCCCCAAAAACTCCGAGACCCACCAAAACCTAAAAATTTTGAGGTTTTCTTCAAATTTTCTCAAAAACAAAGCTTCTTAGTGAAAAATATGTAATTACCTTTATTGTAGACAATAAAATTTCATTTTCAACGAGCGCTAGCAATGCAGATGGCGGGTATAGTGTGGTACTTCATTGAGTAATTTTAAAAAATTTATTTTTTATGGACGAATGGAATTAATCTTACCAAGTTATACATCATTTAAAAAGAATTTTTATTCTCTACAAATCAGCTGTAAGGCGTATTTCTTATAAAAAGCTTAGTTTTTTTGGAAAATCCGATGAAACATGTGACCAAAATGTTCTTTTTTTTTCTACAATAAAGTTTAGAACACATTTTTTTTAATTGGGCTTTGTTTCTGAGGAAATTGGACAAAACCTGTAAAAAATTAATTTGTATGGTGACTTGTAAAAATTGATCTTATTTACGGACGCCTGTGAAGTTTTAATTTAAAGCTAAATCTTACATTGTGATACAGCAGTTAAAAGAAAATTTTATTGTCTAAAAGGCTTCGTTTTTAAGATAATCGGGTAAAATATTTGACAAACATGTGGTTTTTGATTTTTTTTTCCATTTTCTCAATAAACGGACGCCGCTGGAAAGTTTGGTATTACTCTGACCGCACTAGCTTATACATTATTAAAATGAAAATTTTAGTTTCTACAATAAACTGTAAAATAATTTTTTTCCCAAAAAGCTTAGTTTTTGAGAAAATTGGACAAAACTTTTAAAAAAATTGGTAAGTTTAATAAGTTTAAATAGTTATTTAATCTTACATTGTTACACACCGTTTTAAAGGAAATTTTATTGTCTACAATTCACTGTAGGATACAATTTTTGATAAAGATCTCAGTTTTCAAGAAAATCGGGTAAATCATGTAATAAACATATTTCTTTTTAAAAATTTTTTACATCACCTCAATAAACAGACGCCGCTGAAGCGTTTGTCATTGATCGTACCTCACTGACTAATACAACGTTAAAAAGCAAATTTTATTTTCTCTAATAAAGGTAATTACATATTTTTCCCTAAGAAGCTTACTTTTTGAGAAAATTTGAAAAAAAAACTAAAAATCTCAGGTTTTGGGGGGTTTGGGAGGTTTTTGGGAGTTTTAGCAGCTAACATTTAATAAACTAATAACATTTTATATTTAGGTTGGACTTTACACATTTTTGATAATTTTTTTTTGTCATTGTTGCTTTAAGGCGTCAACTTAGGTAAATTTTCAGAAATTCAAACACGGCTATAAAAGAAGGAGGGATAAAAAAAATTGGACCAAAACCTGGCCTGGCAACATCCAGATCGTTAATATGTGACCTTTTATCAGCTAGAATCCATAGTCAAACTGCGGTCCTCATATTATGCCTACTCAACTACCTACAGCGCCTGCACTAAAGTTCCTAGAACAGGACAAATTTAAAATTGAAGCCACGCCGCGTCAGCAAAACCGAACGAGCGGTTCCCAACCTCGGATTCTGTACTGTCGAATGCTATAGTGACATGTCGTGCTCTCTCTCTAAATTTTGCAATCAGCAGGTAACAAAACATATCGCTATGGAATTCTACAGTGCACAGAATGCGAGCCCAGCATACAGACAAGCATTGTTAAACACTCGATATACCGCTGGGTGAAGAGCTTTAGGGGAATTTTTAAAGGTTCTTGCCGATTTAGGGATATTTTGGCCAATACCAACCCATTTACCCTCCAAGATGTCAAGTTCATGTGGTGGTCATTTTCTTTCTACGCGATTAGCATTCCAGTATTTGTTTAAGTAAGTGGTTGTATCCCAATGTAATAGTCCGGAAGGTCTACTTGAGATCAGTTGACATTGCAAGATAGTGGTCCACCACCTTACCAATCCTCAAGGTCTATAGAGGATAGGTTACCACCTGGTAACTTTCTGACCAATTAAAGCCAGTTGTTGAAACGGGAAATGACGTCACTCGGAGCGCCCATTTAAATAAAAAGCATTTAATATAGTAGGAAAGCTTCAAGTTTCTTGTGTTCGTTTATTGATTAAAATGTAAATATGTTTCGTTATTTTTCTTAAAATGTCTTTAATAAGAATATTCATGAAATACATCAACTAACTCAAATACAAAACTTACCTTATACCAAATATTAGAAAGGCACAATGTCTTGTAAAGCTTTTAGCTTCTTAAGTCCGTTAAAATAACTATAAGTAGAAAGGATAAGTAAACTAGAACAACTATTTACAGTTTTTAAATAAATATAGTCGGAAAAAACACTACAAAAAAATAAATCATCGAAAATTAAAATTAATCACGCCGCTTCGACCATAGAGTTACCAGGCAACCTTTTCTCTACAGACCTTGACCAAACCTCATCTAAGCTAACGCGAAAAAATGAGATTTCTCTATTATTGGGCTGTTGAAATAGAAGGTATTTTAGGTGTTTCTATTGTCATTTTGTCGTGTCGCTGACCACTTTTACAATATGTTGTTGGGATTTATATTCTTACCGTCCGCGTGTAGGTGGTTACGTTACATTATTTAGGGCCTAAATGTAAATTTCAATTATAAAATATGGCAATGTGGCATGATTTTGGTATTAGACATGAAAAACGTAATGTGAACAGCCCATACAAAGCCCACTGGATAACAACAAGGCCTGTGTGGGGACATCAGCCGTTCGCATTGGGTTATGTGAGTGGAGAAAATTTATATAAATCAAACAAGTTTCGTGGCTAATCGGGTAAAAAGGAGTTTTTGTTTCTCTCATATTTTTCCGTGGGTAGCTTAAAAGTTTAACCTCACGGGGGTCCAAGATCTGATGGACACCTAATAAGTGTTGACAGTTAACTGTTTCGTCCTTATGGGACTCCTCTGAACACTGCTTCGTCAATGTAACACTCTTGCGAAGTTAATTAGACGGTTTTGTCTCTAATTCTATGTAAATAGTGAGAAAACTCTCGCAAGAAGCGCCATCTACCGAGATAAGAAAGAAACTAGAATAATGGCAGGCGAAAATAAAGTGTATACATATCGAGCAATGAAAAGGTCGATTACAAATAAAAAGAAACAAACTAATCCGTGACCTACGACAGCTCGTCTGCCTTTCAGACCAGATCAACGCTTATTGCGTTTTTATCCGCCATCAGACACGTGAGCGTCAAATCAGCGGAATTTGTGAATACTAACAAACGTGAAATTTAGTACCCGTGAATTTAATTTAATCGGTTAGGTTTTAAGCTATCCACGGAAAAATATGAGAGAAACAAAAACTTCTTTTACCCGATTAGCCACGAAACATCTTTGATTTTTAAATTCACGGGTTCTAGATTTCATGTTAGAAAATTTAAAAAAATGTTTTTTTTTCCAAATTTTTCGATATTTTGGGGCATCTTTGTTGTAATCGACCAGCCTAGAATGCTGTTGCAATTACAGAACAGTTCCCAAAGTTTTCATGTTTTTTTGCTCAAACAATTTAAAGCTGGGTTTATAGAGTACAATATTCAAGCAGAGGCATCTATTAGGTTGGTCAATTTATTTTTTTTTTAAGAGGTGATAATGGTAATCGAATGAGCTATAGAATACTATAGCATAGAGAAGCACATTGCTGCACTGCAAGAAATAAAACATGATTTTCAGATAATGATAACAGAGAACTCAAGCGGCAGCAAGTATCACAGGATACTTTCTTTTTGCAACGCTCTTTAAAGTTTTACTTACCTCAATCCAAAGCTAGGTATACCTTTGATTATACAGTGTTGTATACTGCCGTGTATACACAGTGGGAAAGAAGAATTATAGAAGTAGAAGTAGAAGAATGGCTTGGTAGAGTTAATACCCTGAGAGTTTCTCGTTCTTGTATTGAGACACCACACACATACATGAGTAGAAGTTTTCCGAAAATGTATGTGGTGGCTTAATGAAAGAGCGTTTGCGTACAGAGCAAGAGATTCCGGGTTCGAATCCCGGCCGAACACAAACTTTTTATATTTTTTTTTCTTTAATTTTACTTGTTGTTATTAACCCTGTTGTTCTATGAGGATTGATGTCACTTCACCGCTTTAAAATATGTCATACCTACAGGGTATAAACTATAGTTTGCGGCACTTGTCATCATGGTATATATTGATATAAGGTAGGTAAGCCAATTATTGCCATCTTCCTAATATTGCCAACCTATCCAAAATCCTGACATCAGTTCTCTGGTGACCAGTATTTGTACTAAATCATTCCACGTGCTGAGATCAACTAATCCAATGCATCCGAAAAGTGTTCAGTCGGCCCAAAGCACAGAAAAAAAAGCTACGGTTCGGTCTGCGTGGCTACCAGAAGCCCAACTGCAATGCTTAAGTCTGGAACTAAGTTTTCTCGTTATATTGATCACGTCCGAAAAAATTTTAGTTGACAGTAGTTGCGCTCTGTGCAAGGAGATGGCGCTGGATGCGGAAATTTCGGTCGGGCGGGATTGATTCAAAAAGGACCAATATGTAATACGTCCGAAAAATAAAAGAGTTCAAAAGGGCCAGTAAAAATTAATGCGATTTTTTGTCCTTTTGAAATGTTTTTATTTTTCAGTCGCATTGTAATCAAGACAATTAACCTATTTTATGATAAAATTATGTCTGAAATGGTCCTTTTTACAAAACCTTTTTTTTCTATATTATTATAAAAGGTTGGGTAAAAAGACAAAGGAAATAATTAAATACATAATTTATTAAAAAAACAGAATAACTGAAAAGTGGAGGAGACTGTTTTAAAGTTATTAATTAAATTCAAATGTGTAAAAATACTTAGATCTAGATCTCTTTTGTTTTGCTTCCCATTTGTCAAAAGCTGATTCCTTAAGATAATCTCATTGGCATCACCTGCTTCATAGTCAAGGTTCATTTCATCCTTTTCTGAAAATAAAAAAGTTGTAATTAGTAAAAATGCCCCTGTGAACAGTATTTAAATGTTATTATAGAAGATTTTTTTAGGAAAATTTGACCCGCTTATTATGTGTCTTACACAAAATATGAATAGTTCCATAAAAACTTCCATCAATTCTCATGTGCCAAAATCATGAGAATTTACAAGATTTAATAGAAATTTTATGTTTGTGAATCATATCTTTTAAATCTGTTACTTTTGTGAATTGTGAAGAATCATAAACCAAACATATAGTACCTACTAACAAGATAAGATTGTATTGATTTTTCCCGAGGTTTTTCCAGAATTGTGAACCAGTTTTTAGGCAGGATAGTTTTAAATCTTAAACTTATTTTAGTTTTAACTGTTTCTCTTTATCTTATCAAAGTAACAATAATAGGGATAGCTAAAGAGCTGGGCAGATTTAGTTGTAAAGCATATAACTACTAGTACCTAATTAAAACTAATAATTACTAGTAGTTATTAGTTAATTAAGTGGACTATATTTTTTATTACAAAAGGTACTTACAAAGTAGTTAAATATTTATAAAAAAGTAGCTAAAAATAATTGAATAAACTACTTGGAGAAAAAAAAATGTTACTTTTGTAGGATGTCGCAGATTAAGTGTGCACTATATTGCGAACTTCACTTTTATTGGGGCTACAAGCTTAGACCAGTGGTGCATAGGAACCTTTCTGTTTACAAACTTATTTGCTATCATCTTGTGTAAAAATATACAGGGTTTTCCTTAAAAAACACCTACCTCCAATTAATAGTGATGTTAGCAATAATGCTAACATAATCTAGTACACCCAGTATAAATTAAGAATAAATTTATGCAAAAAATTAGGACTTGGAAGATTGACAACAAGGACTAGGTAACCTTACAGCAAAATTTCAATAATTACTTATTTGTTTAATTGTATAATTCCGATGCCATGTCATTTCAAAACCAAATTGCTACATACTAGGCTTACCTGCATTGTAAAGTACATCTTTTTTAGACCAAAAATCATCCATTATGAAGCCTTATGAATTTTTCTTTGTTTACCGATAAATAACAAACACGAACAACTAAGTTTTTTATGAAATTTCACAAAAATAACAACCAAAAGTAACAAAACACTCCCTTTAGGATGCCATTAAATTTTTTTGACTGTCACGTCACGTCAACAATCTGTGACGCAAGGCGATCAATAGTTTAAACTATGCTGGTTGTCAGACCACTGCCAGATGTGTAGATTTTAGGGTCACTGCATCCTGGAAGCCTGGCGAAAGAAGACACTACGTCTTCGTGATGCAGTGACCCTAGTAGATTTCAACGTCAGCGCCATCTGTCTAATCACCGCTATATAAACGCCCGATTTAAACTTAGGTTTAAAAGCCTCCATTAGAGAAAAACAGCTGCTTAATTAATTAAGCTATGGCCCAAAGCACCCGAATAAGAACTATGGATGGTTCTTTAACCTCGCTATTAAAAATTAGACCTGTTTTCGACTTTTTTTTTAACCGAGATGTTTCTTGAAATTGTTAGGTTTTCAATAGATTCACGGGTGGCTAATATTGCCATCCATGGGTAGATCTGCTCCTTATACAATACGGATAAGCATATGATATGAGGATGTGTTCTCTATGCCTCAGATATGTTGATGAAAAATGTGTTGGTTTTACCAAGTCCGACAAAGCAAAATTAATTTTTCCAGACTGGATCGTACTTTTTTTTAAGAATCTACCTTTTTTTGTATTATTTTCTTAAAGAATATTTTTTATTATTTTGTACGATTTGATAAAAAGTAAAAATGCCAATAAAGTTTTGATCTTTTCTTATTTTCGTGTTTATAACCATATTTCTAATGTTGCCACTACCTGTTTAAATTTCATACTCTGTGTTTTCTGAAGAAAATACATATTACCTCAAGTATATTGATAAAAAAATTTTTTTTTCGTAATCCCGTGCAGATAGTTTATTTTTCCGTGCTCATTTGCGTGCGAAAAGTGGAATTTTTCGCACTAGCGCGGTAAAATAACTTCGCCGCACTAACTTTTTTTTTGAAAATATTTACAGTGAGCACAAAATATACCACTGTTCATTGACGTTTTACTTCATTTTTAGTCAACAATAGTATTTCACTCGAGCGTGAATGTTGTGAACGAGGCGCTTACAACACGCGGGTGTAACAAAGTTACTTTCTATCGAGTTGTTTACGCTATTTGAACTACGCTACTTTTTGTAAAAATTGGCCTTTAATTCTGCATAAATCAAATGAAACTACTTTTCCGCACATGTGTGGAAAAGTACATTGCAACACATGTGCGAAAATGAATGGTGACAGTTAAACACTTCTGCAAACTGGTGCAGAAAAGTAATTTACCACACATGTGCGGAATTATTTTTACACACGGGTAAAATTTAAAGTTTTCTGATGATGCAAATCGTGTGAAATCCATTATTTTCATAATATGTGGTCGTAGAATTTTTTTTTTATAATTTCTAATAAATCAGCGAAAATTGAAGACGGAAAAATGTTTTAACAAGCAAATGTGTAAAGTGATAACTATTAAAGAAACTTTCTTCAAATTTTCGTACTTGCAAAACGTCATATTAAACCCCACGGCTAAGTTTAAAATATAAAGACAAAAAAGAAAACGAGAAATAAGAAACACCATTTATTTTATTGATCAGCGCGTATAAAAGACGTTTGTTTGCTATTTAAGTAATTACATTTTCTTTTGTTTGGAGATAAAAGGTACTTTATATTACATTACGTTTTTGTAACGACTGACGCACCGAATTGTACGCCCTGGAGTAAGGAAGACATTTATGTAACTGAAAAGCGTAGCGCCCAAAATGTTTTTTTTTCTTTTTACAAACTTGTTTCGGGGACTTTTTTACCAACTTATTTATTCCTGATCCTTAAGAAGATCAACAAAAAATAAACCATTTTTTTTATTTCACATTGTATTTATACATTGGCGTAGCTAGCCTTGCTTTTCAGGGGGGGCCGTGGCCCCGGTCTATCTTGAACAAAAAGCAAACATAGGTTTTAAAGAGTCGTGCAAAGTGTGCAATGAATTTAAAAAAAATACGCGCATTAAATGTTCTAATATTTTAATATAACAAATTTAATAATACATTTACCAACTTATTTATATGTATACACAGGAAGTATGTAATTCAGTAATTCTACAAAGAAAGTTTTCTACGTCGCTGACTGAAAGCGTCTACCACACTGTCTAAGTCGACCTCAACATCTTTTTCTATGAATAACAATGACAAACCTGAGTGTCTCTCTTGAGTCATAGTTGTTCTAAGCCAATTAAAAACTCTCCTCATAGCAGAGAAAGACCTCTCGCAAGTTGCACTTGCAATTGGAAGAATATTCGCAACTTTAAAAAGTTGGTAGAGGTTTGCTGTTTCTGCTATATGTTGTTTGATAGAATCATGACCAACAGTTTGATTTAACCGAAAAATACAATTCTTTAAAACGGTCATTTCTGCTCTTAGAGTAGAAGTATTAATATTAAAAATTTCCCGGTATTGCTCGACGAATTTATTCCATTTAACGACGTGGGAAAACTTAATATGAAAATGGTTATGAAATTGTCACCAAAATCGGAAAATTTTCATAAGACACTAAACGCTAACTTTAAAAAAACTAAAAAGATTATTATATTTATTTTAGAAAAACAGTTTAAAAAGGTCTTTTATAACCTTAGGACATCTACAACCCGATTTCGGAAACAGAGGGGCAAAGGTCGCTGTTTTTATTAAATGCGAAATTTAACTTACACTTATTTTACAAGATGTCGCCAATATGTATGAAATATTCAATGCATATTGATAATTATGTTTAAATTTAAAAAATATTTTCGGGAAATTGCATAAGTGCAGAAAAGTTACCGATAATTTAAAGAGAAAAAGCCTAATTCCGCAAGACAAGGGCTTTTTCCTGAAATGTAAACTTTATCTGAATGATTTTAAATTTTAATGCACCTATTTTATTTGAATATTTCCCGAATAATAATAGAAAAGTATGTATTTTCAGCGTCATGTTCTTTTACTAGTAGTCGGTAGGGGAGGCCTAAAATATCTTGGGGGGGCCTGAGGGACTTCAGGGGGGGGGACAGGCCCCCCTGCCCCCCCTCTAGCTACGCCAATGTATTTATATCAATACTAACTCATTTTGAAACTTCCACTTTTTCTTCATCTATCTAAAATTTTATTTTCCTTATCCTTAAGAATTTATGTTTATATTTTATAATCTTAGTAGGTTTAGAGTACCCATTAATTTATTTTAAAATAAATTAATATTTTTATAATGAACGTTATACGATGAATTTTCTAAAAGGAAAGATCTTGCCTGATATTCATGGAAATGGAAACTACGGACTGCCTGAGACTATGAAAACCATGGGCTGCCTGAGACAATGGAGACTATGAAGTGCCTGAGACCATGGAAATGATGGACTGCCTCAGACATTGTTCTGGGCAGGAAATAATCTGCAAATTCCTGATGGATTTTTTTGTAACCAAAAACAGGATGGAAATTGTAGCGGCATAATCTTTCCAATAATAAATTCTAATCTTCCAGTCAAACGTTGTCAAATTGCCTAGAAATTATTTAATTACAACTTCTATCTTTAAAAATTATTGCTTTATTGCTCCCATAATAATTATTAATTAAATATTTTAAAACAGTGATGCTTATTGAAGTAAAATTAGTTTGTAAAATGTTAGTAGCGGTAAAAAATATGACGAAACTATTTGCGTTTGACACTTTTAATCTAGGCAATTATACTTAAAGCTCAGCCCAAAGATCACCATAAACAGGCCACTAATAGATAACATACAAAAAAAACATACCAAGATTAAAAAGTCTTCTACATTAAAAATACTTCTACATTTAAAATTACGTAAATATATGTATTAAGCTAATCACAATCTTCTTTGGCTAGCATATAATAGTTAGATAGTTATAACTCTCGTAATTTATGATCTATTAGCTTTTTAAAATGCTTTATATTAATATTTTCAATACCCATCAATGTCCGCAGCATATAAATTATATAAATTACATAGTTGGTAGACCGGCGAGTTTTTAAAAAGGTTTGTTTTGGGAAATGTGAGATAAAATATGTTGGAGGCAAAGGGTATTTTTATATTAAGTATTCTAAACATAATACATAATAATAATACTTTGATTCTGCTTCTATCGAAAGAGAGCCTACCGAACAATCCTAAAAGATACTTATTGTCACAGCCTCTTCGGGGGTAAGTTCCAAATTTTCTATAATACATAGGGGGAATGAGGGGATTTTGAAAAGTCTGCATTTATGGAGGTGGTCTTTTTATATTTTGAAAATTTCATTGATGATCAGATAGTGGTGGCTCAGGATTATGACGACCTCGAATATATGACACGAAAACTAATAGACGAGTACAATAAGTGGGGACTAGAGGTTAATATCAATAAGACAGAGTATATGTGTATTGGTGGAACGAAACAGGATCTAATCTTAAATACTGGGCAGCGAATTCAGTCCTGTGATGAGTATAATTACTTGGGTCTAAAAATTACAGCTGACGGAACACTAGACAAAGCTATAAAAGATAGAAACGTACAAGGAAGAAAAGCAATAACTTTATTTAATGGAATAATTTGGGACCAAAGTATATCAAAACATAACAAAAAGCTTATATATAACACCATTGTAAAAAGTATTATTACATACGGCTCAGAAGTATGGCCAATCAAAGATAGAACAGAAAAAATGCTTTCCGCTACGGAGATGGACTATTGGAGAAGAGCAGCAGGGAAATCAAAAAGAGAAAGAGTTACCAATCAAAGAATAAGAGAAATGATGACAGTGGGTGAACGTACTCTAGTGGATGATATAAGAACAAAACAACTGGTGTGGTACGGACATGTACAAAGAATGGATGATGGAAGACTACCTAAACAAATATTACAATGGAAACCAACTGGCCGAAGAAAACGAGGAAGACCAAGGAGAAGCTGGAGAGAAGGAATAGATAGTGAAATAAGAATAAGAGGCCTAGATGATGAATTATGGGCAAACAGAAACGAGTGGAGATTGGGTATCGGAAGACGTAGAACGTTGTGAAACCGATAAATATATATATAAAATTTCATTGTGGTGTAAAATTATTTTTATTTTTTTTTACAAAGAAGGTTTTGAGATTTTACATAAGAACGTTATTTGTTTAAGGAATGACTTCTTCATTTCTAAATATTATTTATATTTTTTAATTTTATTTTATAATATAATTTATTGGCTGGTTTTGAAATATTTTAAAATAATCAAATAAAAAAAATATTTGAATTTTTTTTTTATATAAAAGCTATAAAATTTAAAATGAAATAAAATTAGTGTGATACGTCATTTTAAAGAAAATTCTACTCTGATTTTAAAAATTGGATAAAAAGATGACCATCAAATAAGAGAAATACCAACTTTATGTAATATCTTAAAAAATAAAAGTGACAGATGGATTATTTATTAAAACAGCTATAAAAAGCAATTACCGACAAACAAATTTTTTTAATAAATAAAAATGTTATAAGCCGGCTCCATAAATGCAAAATATTGTCGAACAAACGATCTCGTGCGGTCTTTTCTACAATATTAAAAAATCGACCCCCCGGTGAATAAGTTTGTATTCTAGTATTTGTTATGATAGTTGTTGGTAACTAGTTTTTATTTTTCTTCCTTATTATTCTATGTAGGATCCACATGTTAAATATTTTATTGCGATATTTATAGGACAGAATTCGGTAAATAATAAAACCAAATTCTTGGTTTTTATACTGTAATGGTTTAATGTGATTTATATCATATCATATCATACTATCATCATCAATTTATGATGTAAATAAAAGAACAGAGCTTTTTTGCAACTTCCAAATTAGGTCTAAAAACGTAATTTAAAAAAATCATGGTTTGAAAAAACGCTACCTCTACTTCCTTGGAGGGAGTTTAGAGTGGTTCTGCACCATTTACCAGAACTCCAACAGAGAAATTCGTATTTCATGATTTTTTCTAAAAATTTTGACTCACTATTCTTGTATCACAAATAGACAAGCTGGAGCTAAAAAATACAAGTTAAATTAAGGAAATATTTGCTTTTAATTTGCTTTCTTGGTAGAGGTAGTTACCTCACTAGCCCATTCGTACACTCCAAGTAAACCCATGCTATATCAGCCCTGAAAACAGATTTTTGTAAATATCTCAGAAACAAAAGATCCTATGAAGTTTTTAGTTACAATACAAATTATTATGAAAAATATGTTCAAGTATACCTGTTGCGTATATATGGGGGGCCTGGGGGCCTGGCCCCCCCCCCAAAGCTAAGATTTTCCACATATTTCATGAATACAAACATAATAGTTATACCGCAATAGTAAGGCAAAAGTTAAAATAAAAGCAAAACTAACCAAAAGGCTTTCAAGTAAATAAAGGTCTTAAACAAGGTTGCTGTATCTCGCCTACGCTCTTCAAGATATACTTGGAACAAGTCCTTAAAGTATGGAAGAGAAAATGCCAAAACATGGGAATTCCGTTGGACGAAACCACCTTGTATACTTTATGTTTCGCCGATGATCAGATAGTAGTGGCTCAGGATTATGACGACCTCGAATATATGACACGAAAACTAATAGAAGAGTACAATAAGTGGGGACTAGAGGTTAATCTCAATAAGACAGAGTATATGTGTATCGGTGGAATGAAACAGGATCTAATCTTAAATACCGGGTTGCGAATTCAGTCCTGTAATGAGTATAAATACTCTAAAAATTACAGCTGACGGAACACTAGACAAAGCTATAAAAGATCGAAACGTACAAGGAAGAAAAGCAATAACTTTATTAAATGGAATAATTTGGGACCAAAGTATATCAAAACATCACAAAAAGCTTATATATAACACCATTGTAAAAAGTATTATTACATACGGCTCAGAAGTATGGCCAATCAAGGATAGAACAGAAAAAATGCTTTCCGCGACGGAGATGGACTATTGGAGAAGAGCAGCAGGGAAATCAAAAAGAGAAAGAGATACCAATCAAAGAATAAGAGAAATTATGACAGTGGGGGAACGTACTTTATTGGATGATATAAGAACAAAGCAACTGGTGTGGTACGGACATGTACAAAGAATGAATGATGAAAGACTACCTAAACAAATACTACAATGGAAACCAACTGGCCGAAGAAAACAAGGACGGCCAAGGAGAAGCTGGAGAGAAGGAATAGACAGTGAAATAGGAATAAGAGGCCTAGATGATGAATTATGGGCAAACAGAAACGAGTTGAGATGGGGTATCGGAAGACGTAGAACGTTGTGAAACCGATAAATATATATAAACATAAAATAGCATAAAATACAGCCTCATGAGGTCTCGGGCCCGCTCCCACCCCCGAAACTGTCTCGCTTCCCCCCCCCCAAAACTTTTTTCTATATACGCCACTGAAGTATATCCTGGAATCCGCATATTAATGCCATATTTCGCGAAAAAGTTAGCATATTTTCAATTTATTAACTGTCAAAAAATTGTCATTAGCATTAGTGGATTTTAACTCAAATCTACAGGTTATATCATTATTTTAGAGACAACTTTTTACAACTTTTTTTCATTGGCCTATGCTATTTGTTATGGTAACAGCTGAAAACTGTCAAAACGTTATCTCAAAAATTATGATTTAGAGTATAATAAGCTCGTTGCAGTGTCACATCCATATTGCTAAGATAGCTCCAAATACACCGAAATAATAAATTTTTGACTTTTTTTTTCATCGAAAATAACGGAGACCGGAAAATAATACCTTCTCTAGCCGTTGCTGCGCGGGCTAGGAAGGTAAAAATAAATAACAATAAGGTTTTTGTTTCTAATTAGTGGTCTTCACCTATTTTAGGTTAAATTAGGTCAACCACCCCAAGCGTAAAGTAATCTTTTTATTAAAAACAAAAATTAAACGTTGGAGGCATACCGAGGATAAATAACTTTTTCTGGAGTCCCGTTTTAAAAGTGCAAGGCCATATACTAGGACTTTTAATATAGCAACCTGGTGCATGTCTTATAAATTAAGTAGAGTGTTTGCTTTATAAAAAGCCGTATTATATATTAAAGTTAGATATATTAAAGGTTTCCTTCACAGTATTTCACGGCGACTTATATTATAAATTATGAAAACCACATTTACCTATCATACAATTAAAAAAAACTATTTGGTTTGATCGTTTTAAATTGTTGGTAGGGGTCAGATATCAAGAAACTAATTTATTCTACTGTCAGCAGCAATGACTAGAGAAGGTATTATTCTTGACGAAAAAAAATCATATAACGCCGAAAATTTGTTATTTGGGTGTATTTTGACCTGTTTTAGCAATATCGTCGTGACGTCTGTCTGTGTGTGTGTGTGTGTATACGTCTGTCCGTAACACAATAGCTCCTTAACCGCTAAACCGATTTGAATCAAATTTTTAAATAAAATAGACACTGCAACGAGCTAATTAGATTTGGTTTAAAATCCATTAATGTTAATGACAATTATTTGGCAGTCAAATCACACAATCACAGCAATACATCAGTATGCGGTTTCCGGAGTATAGTTGAAAATATTTTTCTTAATAATTAGTATTATAACTAAAAACTTCATAGGAGCTTTCGTTTCTGAGATATTTACAAAAAAATTGTTTCTAAGGCTGATATAGCATGGGTTAACTGAGTGTGTATGAATGGGACAGGAAGGTATTATGTCCATAATGGATCCATTTATTTAATTCTACCAAAAAAGCAAATTAAAAGCATATATTTGATTTATTTAACATGTACAATAATCTAATACGTCAAAATTGTCAGAAAAAAAGAATTTCTATGGTGGAGCAAGGCCGACACAAAAATAGAGGCCACGACCCTGAAAAAATCAGCTGTTCTCCGGGGGTCTTATGGGAGATCAAAGGTTCTTTTATGATATTTTCAAAATGGCACAACAGATTTCCGCAAAATTTCAGTGAAATTTTCTCAGGCACCATCCCGATATTCCACCAAAGTTTTGTAAGGAAGCAACATGATTAAAAGGTTAAAATCTTCAAGATTTAGCATTCCTTCGCTTCTGCTTTAAACTTAATTTTTGTGTGAGCTAATGAAGCGGCTCTGAAGAATTAAGGATTACTATCGATTTTAAAAAAATTGTTCTGAAAGAATATAGTAAAAACAATCTCAAAACCGGCTTTTTTTAAAATCAAAAATTTATGAACCGTCATTCTAACTTCAATATTTTAAAGACAATCAGCTGTGTCGTAACGTGACCATCAAAAAAAAATCAGCCCCGGATGTGACGTCAACAAAGTGGAGTATTGTGGCCCGTCCATTTTGATAGCCCTGGGTGGAGCAAGGTAAGCCCTACAAAAAAATACAGGCCACGACCCTGAAAAAATCAGCTGTTCTCGGACAGCTGATTTTTACATTGAGACTTATGGGAGGTCAGAAGTTTTTTTATGATATTTTCAAAATGGCACTACAGATTTCGGTGAA
This sequence comes from Aspidapion aeneum, assembly GCA_963576565.1. Classification (NCBI taxonomy): domain Eukaryota; kingdom Metazoa; phylum Arthropoda; class Insecta; order Coleoptera; family Brentidae; genus Aspidapion; species Aspidapion aeneum. Next base: position 115,493,386 of record OY755043.1, read on the forward strand.
ATTTCAGTAAAATATTCTCAAACACCATTCCCATATTCCACCAAACACCAAAGGATAAAAGATTATTAAAAGGTTAAAATCTTCAAAATTTAGGATTACTTATTTTGAATTCAAATTACCCGCCATGTACCGCATGCTAACTGGTATATTTGACATATATTTGATTTTGTCATCTGTGTTTGTCACATTCGCTTCTGTTTTAAATTTAAGTTTAGTGTGAGCGAATGAAGCGGCTCTGAAAAACTAAAGATTACTATACATTAAGAAAAATGTTCTGCATGAATATAGCAAAAACAATCTCAAAACCGGCTTTATTTTTAAAAAAATCAAATATTTATGAACCGTCATTCCAACTTTAATATTTTAAAGAGAATCAGCTGTGTGGTGACGCAACCATCAAAAAAAAAATCAGCCCCCGATGTGACGTCAACAAAGTGGAGGATCGTTGCCTGTTCGTTTTGATAGCCCTGGGTGGAGATCTGGCATATGGTACACGTACTCCCTCCAAGGAAGTGAAGGTGGCGTTTTTTCAAATTACGAAAACTTGGGTTAGTTTCACTTTGGTTTTTTGCAAAAGTTTACTTTCTAAACAAAAAATCACGTTTTTAGACCTAGTTTGTGGCTTGCTGCCCCCCCCCCCCCCCCTATGGAGAGTAGTTAGATAAATTATGTTCGTGAATGCTGAAAAATATTTAAAAAAACCGAAGTGAAACTAACCTCATTTTAATTTTTTTTAAAAACGCCTCCTTTCACTCCCTTGGAGGAGGTGCAGAGTGGTTCTGGACCATATGCCAGATCTCCACCATAGAAAATCGTATTCTACGATTTTTTCTGAAAATTTTGCCGTATCGCACACAGTGGCGGATCCAGGATTTCCAGGGGGAGGGGCCAAGGAAAAAGCAAAAACCAAAATATTTCTTGGTGTGTTTTTCACCACGGGTGACGAGATGCACCGCAGGCGAAAATTCTTTTTATCAAAAAATGAAAAAAGTGATGTTGCGGTTAAATTTTGTCCAAACCTAAAAAAAGTTTTCTCAGGAAGGATGGGGTGTGCCCGGGCCTCTCTGCACCCCCCCCCCCTCCGGATCCGTCACTGATCACACACTATTGTATCACAAATAGGCAAGCTACAGCTAAAAACGGCCTATTTCAAACCTGGTAATCGAAGTACAGAGACAGAGAGTGAGTTAATGGCCAGACCTGGGGCATGGTATAAAGACTAAAGAGCCTTCTATGGCCTACTTGCGGACCTACGGGCAATTACAACTTGACTTCCTCGTCTATAAGAATATTAGGTTGTGCTTCCTGCATGTCAATAATTAATACTTTTTTTGCTACATAAAAAATTATCCTTTTCGATTAATGTAGCATAATAAACCTATTTTAAAGTTTTGGCGTAACTTTTTTTATTACAAAGCATGACAACTTATTTTAAAAAATTTAAAATTAATGACTCTTGTGGAGCATACTACGGGAAAAATAAAAATAAAATAAATATATTTTGACGGGCAAGGCTTTTATGAAATACGGATTTGATTAATGTAGTGTATATGACGCATAGATACATAAAAAGTTTAGAATGGGCAAAAAACCTTCGGGGGTCTAATAATCTTCAAATATCGTAGTGTAGATTTTTCTTACACTCTTAAAAAATAGGTATTAAGTAAGTAGTATTTGTGTAAAACACAAATCAAATCTATTTAAGTCAAAATCAAAGGATGAAAATATCGATCCTCTACTCTAGCGATGTTAAGAGAGAGACTCACCTTCTGTCCTTGTTAATTCATAAGCGTTTGAAAAATAAAAATAAACGTTTTATTACAAAACCTATAGAGGCGGTGACCGACAAATATGTTTGTTTATCCCTCATATGCACCGTAAGCACTTAGCGCGTTTATGGGTCTAATCGCGATTAAGTCCTTGTTGCTCACATACAAAACAACAAAGAGGATGAATGGATTCGCCAAGCCCTGTTACGGTGCATCCGAGGGAATATGTTGCATGATGATTGATGCCACTTATTTTGGTGAAATACCAATGAACTTAACAAGAAAATGACTTTTTTTTTTTTTACGGGTATGCGCACTCGCATCCCTATCACGCTCGACAAGCGGCAAGTGCGCGGAAATGTTGGTGTGTGTTGGTTTTGAAACGGTTCAGGTTGTAACCTGCAGGGAAAACTGTCGCAGGGAGTTTATTCCACAGCGATGCTGTTCTCCAGAGATATGAATTCTGATATAATGAGGTTCTTGGTGCCTCTATTTTGACAGTAAATTGATGGTTACCGTCTGTTTGACGTGTTCGCCTAGTAGGTGCTACTCCCGGGGGGATCATACGTGCCAACTCTTTAGAGCATTTTCCGTGATAATACCTGTAGAAGAGAGAGAGATCGCCCACAGTTCTTCGATGTTCGAGACTATCCAAGCTACGGGTAAGTGCGGGGTCATTGATCAGCTTGATAGCTCGCTTTTGCACGGTGTTCAAAAGCATTAAGGTATGTTTGGGTGCCGCACTCCATATATGTGAGCAGTACTCCATAGTTGGTCGAATCTGGGCTTTGTAGAGTGTCAGCAGTTGGCTTGGTGTATACAGATGTCTTGTACGAAATAGCACCCCAAGCTTTTGGGACGCCCTTTTAGCTATATCTGCCACGTGACTGTGCCAAGACATGTTGGTCTCTGCAGTGACTCCTAAGATGTTCAACTGGCTCTGCAATGTGACAGCACTTCCAGATAGCATGATGTTTGGCTCACCGGTGCTGGTCTTTTTTGAAAACAGGGCTGCCTGGGTTTTCTGCGCGTTGAACTGTACAAGGTTTTTGTTGCCCCAGTCCTCTATTATCTCCAGGTCGTTATTTATCTGCGATATTGAAGTTAGTCTAAGATGATGGAATTCACGTGCGGATAGACACTGAGTGGGTGGTATGACTGAGGAGACTACATTGCCATCATCTGCAAAGCAATAAAGTGGATTTACTGTTTTATCTATGAGGTCATTTATGTAAATCAGAAAAAGTGTTGGCGAAAGGATTGCTCCCTGTGGCACACCAGCATTTATTTGGTAAGAGTTGGAGTTCCGGCCATCCAGTGCAACATAAATGGATCTATCCTTAAGGTAACTTTCAAACCAAGTGCAAAGTCTCGGCGACAATCCCGTTGCTTTGAGCTTGTTGAGCAGATTTTCATGCCAGACTTTATCGAATGCTTTAGATTATATCTAAGGCAATTGCGCAAAAATATTATTATTTATATTAATATTTTTAACATAACCAAAAAATGTTCATTTCAGTGACTTTGATGAGTTTGTCGCATCTCTCTTTAGTAGGGTCTCTACCAGAGATCTCTACTCACCACTATAACAGAATTGACGGTACAGTGACTGGTCAAAATCGTTTATATTCGTCAAAAACAGCCTTGGTAGAATTGTACACTGTACTATTTTTTGCTTTAATAATTAGGCAATGTTTGTAATTTCCTGCAGGATTTTATTTTTAAAAAAGCGTTTAGACGCGTTTCAAGTTTTAAAGAAGTGTTACAACGAGACACAGAAAAAACTAACGTTTAGAACAGTTCATCAATAAACTTAACGAAAGTATAATAACAAGGAATATTTAACAGTATTAAAGTAATATATAATACCTCACTCCTACTAGAACCTTACAAAACAAAATATATATGTATATTTTTAACAATTTTGAGTGTACTGCTTTAGCAAAACGAACTAAATAAAAATTATATATTTCATATTTATATCCAAAAAAATATTCAAAATATTGGTATTTTTTTATCAATTTTTGATATTTTTTAATTTAGTTCAAATACTCTATTTTTTTCCTAGTTCTAGGATGATGAAAAATATACCTATATTGTGGTTTTTCTAGAAACCTAGAGTATATGCATCAAAAAGGTGACACAATAATTATAAATAATCGTATTTTACTAGAAAAACCTATGTCCCTACATTAACATATCATAAAATGCTGCTAACTCAACCATATTAAAATTGATGGAGAATAGCTTCCAACAATACTGGATAAATATACCATGACTGACTCATTCTAAAGAGTTTATTAACGGACCTTGTAGAAACAGAGCCAGAAACATTATTGGCCTTACCAGATAGCAGATACGTATAGTGACTTGTCTTTTTACGTTTCACTGTCGACTGAGAGTACCCACGCACAGAATGGGACTAACAGAAGAGGCCGAATATAGACTCTGTATGGAGGATGACGAAATAGTCAGACATTTACTGTGCGAATGTCCGACAATTCCACGTTTATGTCAGAACACTTTCGGTAAACCTCAGATTCACTCAGAAGATCTGAACAGTGTTTCACCCAAACTGATAGCCGGCCTTTTTGGAGGATTAGGCATACAGTGGTGAGAAACCACTCAAAAGTGAGCCACAATAGACCCACTGGTGGTCGCAGTGGAAGGGCTGCAAGGCCCACTCACATATGAATCATCATCACATTAACATAGGCTCGATCCAACATGTGCCGTGCCCCCAGATTATTGCTTTAAATCTCTAATGATATCGTTACTTATTATTCGTGACACTTCAAAACATACTGTATTGATTTTATTGTTCGTTACCTTGTTTTAATAAGGCAAGACCCCTCTCCCGTCAATGGAATCAAAATTTTGTCGTATTACACAATTTAATTTGAAATATGATAGAGACAAAAAGCTTTGTTGAGACGTCGACGTCGCGCCAATTTATTATAGGTACAAATTGTTGGATAAAAAAGTATGTGCTTTTCAATTAAAAAATTCATGTTTCGAATACAAAAATACAATCATTATTTTTTTATAGGTTCTTTTACTTGCAATAAGTAAGCCATACTACTAAAAAATTTAAAAAAAAAAAGCTTTCGCTATGTCCATATTTATTTTGTCAATCCTAAATTTGGGCTTAGTAGGATTAGGATAAAGACCTTTTGTTATTCTTAGTTAAAATTTTTTTAAAAAACCCAACAGAGGCGGAGGAAAGGGGAATAGTTTAAGAAACATATTTTGCTACAAACCACGGCTTGTGAGGCATCTAATTAAATATTTTTTGACCTGAATTTAATTATATTAAAAAATAAACTTTAACTTAATATTAATTGTAGGTCTTAAATCTGATATTAAACGTCAGAATTTCAGAAATTTTTACATCAATTTTATTTCTGTGATTTAAAATAAGAATAATATTGATTATTAAATGCAAAAACACACCTAGATCAGATATATTGTTATATTTTGATATAAGTTGTGTTCAGTTCAGAAAAAAAAAACACGTGTGATTTAACTTATTTCAAAAAATTCTGGCATGATATATGTTAGTTTATATTTTACTGTTTGTATAATGATATTCCTATTTGACCCAAACTAACTTAAAAATCTATTTTATTTATTCCAAACTATTTATTCATTAGGGACCTATTGCAATAAAGCCAGGCACAAATTGTACCGGGCACTATATTGACAGTTTCGCAATAAAAACTGACAGCTGATCTTACAAAATTGACATACCAACTATTGCAATAGATCCCCATTATAAGCCTCAGTTTTTCAACAAATGTCAAGCATGAAAGCCTTGTGTTTAGAATAAGCCTCTGAAAAAGTTTATGATGTTTTAAAACGATCTAAACTACGTTTAATTCAAGCAAAAGTAACTTAAATTGTAAATGTAAAATATCAGATGTGTTTCTGCTTTTAGTAGCCAATATATTCAATTAATTTAGCGATTTTTGTGAGCGATAGTTTTTCTTGTTGATATACAGTCGAATCTCTCTAACTCGAACCTCTATAACTCGAACCTCTCTATAACTCGAACCTTTTAAGCGGTCCCTGCACTTTTAACATGTATTTTAACCCATGTAACTCGAGTTTCTATAACTCGAACTCTCCATAACTCGAACTGTATTGGTTGTCCCTTCAGGTTCGAGTTATAGAGGTTCGACTGTATAAAAGTTTAATATAAAATTTATAAAACTTCTTATTTTTTTTTGTATTCACCAGCAGTGCCCTTCCAAAACTAGACAACAAACAGATATTTTTAATTGATTTATTTTAAAAAAGTTAAATCTTCCCGTACGACATGTCTAGTTCTTTTTTTTAGTCTGTGACTAACAAAAGGCGATTAATAGGGTAATCTTTTTTAGCGTAACTAATTACAAGCCGGCAGCACCACGCGGGACAAGATTTCAATTTCATCCATTTTTCAGCGGTGTATAGGTGGCTGTTCTCGCGCGGGGGCGGGAGCAATGTTTGTTTTAGGTGACGTCGGCCAAATTCATCGTGCCAAAACGTTCATTGCCCTTCCTACGTGTTTCCGGTTCTATCCTTAGTAAAGACATATGAGTTTGTTTTGATTTGGGGTAGGTGAGTAGTTAAAAGCCTTGCCGGTCGCGTGTCCATTGTTTGTTTTTGTTTGTTTTTAAAATAGAAATAAATACCGTCGATTATATAATTAACTGTGTAAATTTAAATACGTTGACATATGAACTTCGATTACAGATAAAATCTTTAGGGCCACATAGACCGGATCTTAAAATCCTAAAAATTAACCAAAATTTTAGTGCAAGTAATAAAAAATTATACGATGCTGAAAACTGGTTATGCAGTTGTGGAAAAGGAAATGTTTTTGTGTGTGTGTGTGTGTGAAGTGATCCTGCGTGGGTGGCAAAGGGAATGTGTGATATTAAGCACTTTAGTGAAAAGTTATATACATAGTAAGTGCTACTTATTTAAATAACCACATAGAATTTTCTATGCTAGGCAAGACTGATATTAGGTGCCAATTGAATAGTGTCTATAGATAAAACATTACCGAACTTAATAAAAATGTGGCAAAAAGAGATCCTATACTTAGTAGATTAATAGAGTGTTTAAAATTCTGTGGGATTTTTGAGGTTGCGCTACAGGGCCATGATTAGTCTAAAACTGGTGCTAATCGGAGGACTTTGCGCATGTAAAAGAAGGCGAATAGACTTTATCTATAAACAAATAAACTAAAAAATACACCAAGTAGCGGCTTGTTTTTAAAATGCTAAAATAAAATTGTTTGGGTAAGTTTTTTATCTCCTTTTTTATGCAATATAAATTTCTGCCCCCCCCCCCCAATTTATAACGTCACCAGCCGCCACTGTTTACCACCCAATTTAGGTCATACAGTTAATAATATTTAGTTAAAACACATATTTTTTATTAGCCTAGATCAAAATAACTTTAATTTGATACCCCGTAAACAATTGATTGTGTCAAAATATGTTTGTTCTTAAACTATCCCCCTTTTGCCGTCCCTAAAAAGTAGTTTTAATTTTTTTGAAACTAAGATTAACAAAAGGTCTTTATCGCAAGCCTACTAAGCCCAAATTAAGGATATATTTAAAATAAACATGGACATGCTAAATTTAAGGATTATCAATTTAAAAAAAAAATGTTGAACATTTCTCGAAAAGATTTTCGTTTTATTGAAAATTTAACTAATACATTACCACCTTGAAAAATATTGGTTTGAAAAGTGTTATATTTTTTTTGTTGAGGTCCTTTGACCAACAATGCGCGGGCTAGGAGGGTAAAACTAGAGTCCCTGTTTGTTGACATATTTTAATGTATTAAATTCATCAAATTAGATTATATATATCCAAATATGTCAACATACAGGGACTCTAAGTAAAACTAAATAAATAGATCCATGACGGATCTGACACCTTCCTAGCCAGCCCATTATCACACTTTAAGTGAAGCCATAATAATATATTATCCTTGAAAACAATTTTTTGTAAATATCTTAGAAACTAAAGCTCCTACGGAGTTTTTGGTTATAATGCTAATTATTGAACAAAATATAGTCTACTATATTATATATACGATGCTCCGTTAAAGAGTTAGCGTTTTTTAAAGTTTTTAATTGTCGAAAAACTGTGATTAGCATTAATGGATTTTGACCAATCAGCTCGTAAGAGTATCGAACACTATTTTACCTGAAAATTTTATGAAAATCGGTTCAGCGGTTTAGGAGCTATCGTGTTACGTAGGGTATCCAGTATCGGGACTTGGTCCCGGGACGGTCCCGGGACTTTTCCTAAAAAAAGTGGTCCCGGGACTCAGTAAAGGTCCCCGGACCTCAACTTGGTCCTGAAACCGCTAAATTATACCAGACACATGCATAATAAGCATGACGCAGCGCCGTCTATTGCATGAACGCGAAAGGATCGCAAAAAAGTTAGACGGATTTATTGAAAATGCAATATTTGCTACTGCCTCAACGAGTACAAGAGCAATCATACAAACGTCATCAAGTGCAAAACCAGATCGATTTTCAAAAATAATAAAACGAGAAATGGTCCTTTTTGAGGATGGCGGTTGTCGAGGACAATATTTGCAGCTATGCTACGAGCATTTACTGACTATACCACCTACCAGCGTCCAATCGGAGAGAGCTTTTTCAGTGGCCGGCGGTGTTTGTAAGAAGCTTCGTTTAAGATTAAAAAATGAGTCCTTAAATGCACTCGTGGCACTTAAATCTCACTTTGGACAAAAGTAATGTTTCCCTACACTTACCTTTTTATTTGCTACGTTTGTCAATTTGTTTTTATGTTAACCATTTACCAATATCAATAAACTTGTGTTCTGTTGTGTGGTAAATTAATTTAATTACTTTTATTTTAGTTTCGGGACCAGTCCCGGAACTAGTCACGGGTCCTGACATTTGGTCCCGAAGTCCCAAAAACATATTTGGTCCCGGGACTTGGATACCTTACACACACACACACAGACAGACATCACTACGATATTGCTAGGATAGGTCAAAATACATCCAAACTACATTACATTTTTGGCGTTATCTCAAAAAGAATTTTTTCGTCGAAAATAATACCTTCTCTATCTATTGCTACGCGGGCGGAAAACTATTGTCAATCTAACAGGCATTCCACTTCTTAAGCCTTGTAGTAGGTCTCTCATAAGTGGAAAACTTGAAAAGCAGTTCATTTAAAATTAAATTACGCTGTCTTCTGGAGCTAAAATTATGATTTTAGTTTATACAGGCGGAAAAGGCCTGCCTGCCTCCTTGTAGCTCTCCAACAAATTTTTAATTAGGTTTTGCAAATTTTGTGATATTTAATTTGAAACATACAATATTAGTTAATTGCTAATTATTATGATACAAACAACATTCGTTAGTTTACTCATAATTAACCACCTGGATCCGCCACTGAATATCGGTTTTAAGCAAATATGTTAGAGCATAAATACATGCTCAAAAAATCAAAAATTCAAGCACTCATAGCTTGGATTGGAAACAATTACAAATTTAGAATCGCAGACGTGAATTTTCAAGTGCGCATGCGTGTGTTTTGTCACATAGACACACAGCTGCTGTGTGGCTAGACGCCATATTTATTATTTATTTACATTTTGCGGTGTTTTGCATTTGTCGTGTCATGTTTTTTTCTGTAAAATCTGGGAAATAATTCACGTAAAATATGTGCGGTTTGTCGAAAAACGTCCGGGAGAAGTAAGACAGCGCCATTCCATAGGTAAGTACTTGTATTTTTCTTTAAAATTTGTGGTTTATAGATGCCATGAAATACTTCATGGTGTCCACAATAAATCTGTACAATTAATTTTAGAAAAACTACAATTTTAATCCACAATAAATTTTTACCCACAAACGCCAGCACGGGAGTCGTCATGGACTAGACCATTTCTAATACAAGACGCTAGCGCTACCAAGTCCACTTTCAATCCCTGACTTCGCATGCGCAGATCTACCAATATTATTTACCTCATGTATTAGAATAGATGAATACAGGGTGATTTTCACTTGAATGATTCTAACCACATGAAAATAGAAAGTTGCAAAAACCTAACCTAACAAAACCTAATCAAATCTAACCGAACCGAACCAAAGGAAACTGAACCAATAATTTTTTTCAAAAAAAAAACTTTCCTGACTTCCTGCCCGGGATCCTAGAGGATGTGAGTCCGAACCGAACCAAACCGAACCTAACTAAACTGAACCAAACCTCACCTAACCAAACTAAACTACAACACGTACTGTTAATTAGGTTTAGTTGGGTAGGGTTAGGTTTGGATAGGTTCGGTTCGGTACGGTCCGGTTCGGATTCACATCCTCTAGGATCCCGGGTAGGAAGTCAGGAAAGTTTTTTTTTTGAAAAAAAATATTGGTTTAGTTTGCTTTGGTTTGGTTCGGTTAGATCTGATTAGGTTTCGTTAGGTTAGGTTTTTGAAACTTTCTATTTTCATGTGATTAGAATCATTCAAGTGAAAATCACCCTGTACATCTATTCTAATATATGAGGTAAATAATATTGGTAGATCTACGCATGCGAAGAGAGGGATTGGAAGTGGACTTGGTAGGGCTAGCGTCTTGTTTTCTAATCGTGTTGCGTGCCAGCGTGCGTGCTGTGGTTAGCGCATGTGTATTTAATGTGTTTATAGCTCACTTTTATTTCTACAGCTGGCTGAGTGAGCTCTGCATGCCGGTTTATATATCATAATTGACACATCGAGAATATGAACATTCCAGATCATAAACATTCCAGGCATAACCACATTTTTGGAAATGCGTATTTTTTTTGGTCGCCTAAGTGCACCTTTAATATATGTTCATCATTCTTTTACTCGTACTAATTTGATATAGCCAAAAAGATCTCGTTCGAGATTATTCCCGATACCGATCATTTAGGTGATGGAACTGCGCATGTCTGGTACGCCGCACGGTCCGCAGAGTTTGCAGCTTGTAAGCACAAAGGACCGTGCGGACACGGTGGTCGTCATTAGAAATGGTTACATTGATTCCCATATGCCTAGCACGTGTGTTGGATTGCAACTGTGCCAGAGAACACGATTAGAAATGCACCTTAAGAATTAAATGGGGTTCCTATCAAGCATGGCGTATGAGAATGCATGGGTATGTTCTAACGTAATTGGTTTTAAGTACTCAAAACAGAAATTGGGTGATGGAGAGATGGAGTAACAAAAATGTTCAGAATTGTATAACACACTATAGAGTAGGGCAAAATCTGAAAATATTCGCAGAGATAATATATTTTTTATTAGATAGATAATAGTATAGATACTTAATATCCTTACTTTTTATGTGTGGCCTCTTATGGGGTTGCCATGGTTTGCGAGCCTAGTATAGACCTGAGATATGAGACTCAAATCTCTGGTATAGACATTTTAAAATAAATATAGTGCTGCACCTGCAGTTATTTTTCAACTAGTGCGCAGAATTAGAAGCGAAATTGCCACAAAAATCAGTTTTTCTGCTCCGCAGAATACCCAATACCTAGCCCATAAACATTATAGCTAAATCTCCGTAAATAACTATGACCGGTATGGCTATTAGGGTGCTTTTATATTGGCTTAATCTTAGCGAGCGTAGCAGCGCTTTCCTAGTCTGCTGTTACCTTTACTAGAGGTAACAAAAGTGCTAATTAATGCCAAATAATTACAAAATTTACTGTTAAGGAGCCAGCCAATCAATATTGGTAATAATTCTGTGACAGGAGATTTACAGGTTATAAGTTTGTTTTGTTTTGAAAAAAAAATTATATAATTAAGTTAATTAAAAGGCAAGGTTATGTTTACACCAAACCTTTTTTTTTGCTACGTTCGAAAAGCTTAATTTCTAGCAGCTTAAAGATACTATTATTTACTGTAAAGGTAACCAAAGGAGTAAACAAATTCGCCATTAATTAAAGTATCTAACCGACGAATATCTTACCCTCAAAATGGGTAACTCGCATATAGCGCCGAAAACCTTAAAATCACTGCAGCATGTCCTTAAACGTAAGGCTGTGGAGAGGGTGGGCTTAACAAAAATGGCAACACTGAATCAGTGTATTGATTCGATTGCACGGGTTTTAAGAGTTTCCAAAAGATGGCGCAAGTTGACAAGGCCTTTAAACATTACTCCTTTACTACTGGGTGGAAAATACTTTTATATACTTGTAAGTAATAGAAATTTGTAACCGTATCTGGAGTAGATACGTACCAGTTTAATGTAACCTGGTGCATATAAACTAATAAACATTTTGGAAAGAATTCCACTATTTTCCGGAAACCGCATATTGATGCGATGCTCCTTTAAGGAGCTTTTTTCTATCTTTTAAACTAACAAAAAATTCTTATTAGCATTAATGGATTTTCACCAAAATCTAATCAGCTCTTTACAGTATTGTGTAATGTACAGGGTGATTTTTTATAATTGCAAGATCGCTATAACTCGGTTATTATTGGGAGTAGAAAGTTCAAGCAAAAACTATTCGGTTTGGTAAATTATGGCCACTTTAGGCCCACCATTAGTATTTTTTTATAGGTTATAATATACAGGGGGCGACAATCAGATTAATTTTTTTAAAGGGAACACCTTATTTATTTTTGTATTTTTAAGTTCCGCATAAAATTAGCTTTACAGTTATATGGAACACTATGGCTCTATCTTTGTTAGTTTTCGAGATATTGACGATTGAAATTCCGAAAATTAGCAAATTTTAAATACGGTGTATACGGAGTATTTCCTGTGACAAGTCACAAACAATATTAAGATGTGTGGATATCTAATGACATTGTCAGTGCCAAATTTTAAATATTTATCAGCAATGTTGCTTTATTCCAATGCAGAAAAGCAAAAGATACTTTTATTATATGCGAAAAATTATAAAAATGCCACTGCTACTGCGAGAGAATATCGAGAACTGTATCTAGCCCGACAATGTCCTAATATATATTCACAATTCTTAGGATATATAGAAAATTTCGTGAAACATCGTCTGTTGAACGAAAAAAACGAGTTGTTCGTCCAGACGAAGAGGCTAATTTAAATATTTTGCTACATTTTCAAGAAAGCCCACAAGTTTCTATAAGAAAAGTATCTTCCGCATTAGTGCAAGAAGGACAGGAACGCTTGACGTCTTTTACCAAAGTAAGAAGTGTCCTAAGAACAAATTCTTATTGGTCATATAAACAACAAGAACTTTAAGGCCTAACACCCGATCAGAAAAGAAAAAGGGTAGAGTTTTGTCACTTTATGCATGAAAAACTAAACGCAGAACCCCGTTTTTTAAATCTTATTTTGTGGTCGAATGAGTCGACGTTTACAACTTGTGGTCTACCAAATAGACAGAAAAGCAGACTATGGTCCACGACTAACCCTAATTTTGTAAAATAAATTAAAAGACAGGGAAGACAATCCGTGAATGTCTGGTGTGGCATACTGAACGACCGTGTTGTTGGGCCATTTTTTTTTGAGCACTCTTTAACGGGACAAATTTATTTAAATTTTTTACAAAATTACTTTGGATGACTTGCCACTAAATCAAAGAAGAAGATTGATTTTTCAGCAGGATCCTCATAATGTTTATGAGGTTCGAGAATTCTTAAATAATAATTTTAATGAATGGGTTGGGAAAAACGGCACAGTACGCTGGCCACCCAACAGTTTTGATTTAACTCCTTTAGACATTTTTTTATGGGGTCACCTTAAAGATAAAGTTTACAGATTAGAAGCGAGGAATACTCGAGAGCTCAGAGAATTATTATCACTGTCTGTCAATGAGCTTAATGAAAATTTTTCTAATTTAATAACCAGAACAATAAATAATTTAAGAGACCGGTTTCAAAAATGTATTGAAGTCAATGGTGATAGGTTTGAACATTTGTTACGTTAATTTTTATTTATTTATGGATTTAAAACAATTAAAACATTTAAAAAATTGTCGTCTTTTGATTTTAAATTTCTATAAAAATTGACAAAGATGATTATTTATATTTATCAAACTGTCAGTCAATATTGTTTCAGTTTGTTATTTACAGTCTATACGTTAAATACTCCGCACCGTATACCTATTTAAAATTTGGTAATTTTCGGAATTTCAATCGTCAATATCTTGAAAACTAACAAAGATAGAGCCATAGTGTTACATATATCTGTAAAGCTAATTTTTTGCGAAACTTAAAAATACAAAAATATTTAGGGTGTTCCCTTTAAAAAAATTGATCTGATTGTCGCCCCCTGTATATTATAACCTATAAAAAAATACTAATGGTGGGTCTAAAGTGGCCATAATTTACCAAACCGAACAGTTTTTGTTTGAACTTTCTACTCCCAGTAATAACCGAGTTATAGCGATCTTGCAATTATAAAAAATCACCCTGTACACTAATTTACAGGAGTTAATGTGTTATGGACAGACATACACACATAGACTGACGTCACAACGATATTGCTAAAATAGGTCAAAATACACCCACATAACACATTTTCAGCGTTATTATAAAAAACTTTTTTCAATACCTTCTCTAGCCATTGCTGCACGGGCTATGAAGTTAAAAATAAATAATTTTAGACAACAAGACATCAGAGGTCTTTGTGTTCTTTTTTGAATAATTTTTCATACAGAACAGAGTCTCTTTTTAAGTCCTTTTTTAGAATGAATGTAGAAAAATATATTTTTAAATTTCAATATTGGTAAAAGCTATATTGTCGCAGTTCGTGGGTCGTTTTAGCAAAAATATCGTTTCTTGTCACCGCATTCTGACGGGATGTTTGCTAAAACTTGCCGATTATGTAAAACGGAGTGGAGCATATGGCAAAAAGCCCTTCGAAAACAACTTTTTGTGCTTAGATACTTTACACTCCGAGCACATTTCAAGAAATGTCATATATTTAAGAGGGCATCTGATATTATGTTTAAGACCCGGTTTAAGTGCTGTTACTTGTTTCTTCTTAAAAGTTTTTGTTTTTTAGCAGGCTCCGGGAATTTTTAGGGGAGATTGAAAAAGAACTGACTTCTATCTGCGAGCCGCGATCCTCAAGAGAAGCTCAAAGTTAGTGAACACCGCATCTTGATTTTAAAAAGGGATATATTTTGAGAAAAGTCTAAAACTTTTTTATATACGAAAATGTTATTTTGATCTAGAGGTAATTTTTTTTTAGAGTTTTTATTTATAAGTAATCTAAATGAATCGGGTTAAAAGAAGTTTTTGTTTCTCTCATATTTTTCGGTGGGTAGCTTGAAAGCTTAACCCCACGGGGGTCCAAGATCTAATGGACATCTAAAGCGGGGTCCACATAACGTTTTGCCTGACGTCAGGTAAAAAGGATCAGGCAAAACCTTTCGTGCAGACAATAAAACGTACGTTTTGCCTGAACTGAACATGACTGAAGTCGGACCTGTTGAACTGATCGGTAGAGGCTTTGTTTCCGGTAAAACGTCAGTTTTAGCAATATTTCTCGTGGTAGTGCATACAATTTTAATTCCTTTAGAGTGCAACTTAGAAGTTGGTTTACGAAACGTCCGACAGTAGATAAGATAATTTTTTAGGAAATCAAAGAGGTTATTGTCTTCCTCCACTAATTTTTAATTTGTTTTAAACTAATAGCCCCGACATGTTTCGTAAGCAGAAACTTACATCTTCAGGGGACATTACCAAACAAAATCAGCAAAACATTTTGAAAAACTGGTTAAAAAATGTGTAGCTACTGAAACGGTTAAGTCATAGACATTTAAAACAAAAAACATTATTGACAAAAGCAGTGCTTCCTCCATGGTGTCTCAAGAACTGATCTAAAAACGTACGTTAAAACTATCAAGTGTGTACGCTAGTCTTTCAACCGTCATACTTGACCCTACTGACAGGTAAGGTAAAATGTTATGTCTAGACCGGGCTTAATAAGTGTTGACAGTTAACTGTCCTTATGAGACTCCTCAGAACACTGCTTGGTCAATGTGACACCCTTGCGAAGTTAATTAGACGGTTTTGTCTCTAATCCTATGTATATAATGAGAAAACCCCCGCAAGAAGCGTCATCTACCGAGATGCGAGAGAAACTAGAACAAGAGCAGGCCGAAATAAACTGCTCTACATATCGATCAATGAAAAGTTCGAATGGAAAAAAAAGTAACGACAGCTCTTCTATCTTTCAGGAGATGATCAACGCTGGTTAGCGTTTTTACCCGCCATCAGATGCGAGCGTCCATCAGCAGAATTTTTAAGCCGAATAATAATAACAAACGTTAAATTTACGGGTATTAAATTTCACGTTTATTAACTTATTATATTTGTCACTTTTAATTTTTAAATAAAGTTGGAATTTTTCTTCAATTTTGAATATCAGCATCAAATTTCAATTAAAATAGAGTGTTTGTAGTCAGTACCTACACTTCTCACTACGATCGTGGCTATGGTTATTTTGATTCGAAGTAGTAGCGACCTGCCACTCCGTTTTACTTAACATTCATAACAGACGTGGTTATGTTATAGATATACAAATATAGCTCTTCGACTACTGCACAACCTCCAAAAAGGGCGACCATACGCAATGATTATAAACACACAGGATTGCCTATTTGCTCGAATCTTTTAGAGGTAAGCGGCGCCTTGCTTACGTCACTAGTGGACCTCTGCTCAGCGCGCTTGATTTAATACACATTGCAATCGTGAGTTTTTCCCGCTTTTTCTTGCTTATTTGCAAACAAATTTTTTATTCGTGTTAGTAAATATAATTAATAATTTCATTCATTCAAAACAAATGATTTGATAAATCAAGAGTTTGCTCTGAGAGCTGAATTCTCCTACCAGACGATATGTTGGAGTTTCTTTTCTAAATAGTTGAAAGTTTTAGAATAGAAGTAGGAGTTTAATCAATTTAAATCATTAGATGTATAATGTATTGTTTTTGTTGCGGATATAATAAAATACATTTAATTATGTAGTAACAAAAAGTTATTTATTTGATATTACAGTAAGATCAGCAATATTTATTATATTATTATGTCAAAAACCAGTCAGTTTTTGGAGAAAACAGCCAAATAAGATGTGTTTTTCAACTTCTTATGCTTTAAATCAATAGATTTTCATAAGGTTTTTTTCAAATGATTTACATTGTTTGTGTTATGAGTTGTTTTTATTCCACCCAGCGCCCGTTTTCACTCCTTCTCCTGTAACGTGTTTCTGAAAACTTCTATAAAGAGACTAAAAAAACTTAAGAAAAAGAATGAAACTAAACTTGGAGAAACTGTCTACAAAATAAACTTTCCAAAAATCAGTTTAACAAAAGAAGTACGTTTGCAAAAATCCAAAAAAAATTAAAAGTATATAAATATAATAATATAAAAGCAGTGGCGCAATACAAAACCGAGATAAAAACGTCAAAAACACCTTAAAATCACACGAACTCTGAATACAAACAAAGCAACTGGTCCGCTGGTGACTGAAGCAGACACTGTTCGTCTCGCTGAGCGACGCTAACATTAGTTAAATGGAAATAAGCAATCCTTTTTGTTTATAATCGTTGGACCATACGTTGGCCGCCATTTTTTCACAGATTTCAAGTACGAGCGCTTACCCCTAGATGTCGTTATGGTGAACGAGCATATAGGGTCAGTGCGTCGCTAGGCCTCAGAACTCAGTAACTTTACATGCGTAGTATAAGCCACCAACGGTAGAGGTCGCCGTCGAAAATAAGTAGTATAGCTTTGTTAAAAATCTTCAATTGTGATCAGTGGCTCAATATGAAATTTAACCACGGGCTTAGTTTATTGCCGTGGCCTTTCAAATCCTGCCTGTCAAAGTTGGCCTTGTTCAATCAGGGCTATCAAAACGGACGGGCCACGATCTATAACTTTGTTGACGTCACAGCGAAGGCTGAATTTCTTTTTGGTTACGTCACGCCACAGCTGATTGTCTTTAAAATATTGAATAGAATGACAGTTCGGTTCAGGAATATTTGATTTTTTTTAAAATAAATACTGTTTTGAATTTGTTTTTACTATATTCTTGAAAAACAATTTTTTAAAAATGTATAGTTATCCTTAATTTTTCAGAGCCGCTTCATTAGCTCACACAAAAATTAAATTTAAAGCAGAAGTGAAGAAGAAGCATTTTTGCGTGGAAAGTAATCGGCTCACCCACGTCTATTTGTGTATATTCGGCAGAATTTTAAAATTTAATATAGGTATTTACAGGTGTGTACAAAAATCAGATCATCAAAAAATGTTGAAGATTTGAACCTTTTAATCATCTTTTATCCTCACAATAGTTTGATGGAATATCGGGATAGTGTCTAGGAATAATTCACTGATATTTCGCGAAAATCTGTATTGCCATTTTAAAAATATCATAAATAAACCTCTAATCTCCCATGAGACTCAATGTAAAATTAAGCCTGTATTTTTTTGTTGGCCTTGGCAAAATCTGTGAAAAAAAGGCGAATTTCAATTTTTTACCATTTCGTGCATAATACAAATACTGTTAAAGTTATCGTTGTCGGCAAACTTAACGGACTTAAATTCGGCACGACCAAAAACTATCTATTATCCCAATAGAATACGCCTAAAAAAGTCGACGCGATGTGGGCAAACTTTATCTTTCAGTATTGTTTTGCAAACAGTTTTACCTATATTAATTCTGAAATTGCTGTAAAGTCATTTTAAATTTATACTTTCCAGCGTCAATATTGCTTTTTGCTCGCGTCGCACATTCCCCTTAATGCCAAACATAGGAATATATTCATGAAATATGTTGGAAAATTCAGTGGAAAGTGGCAGATGCGGACGTGTCGACTACCTCCAGGGATTGGCTCAATGGAAACTTGGGTCATGTTTAAAATAGTCAAAAGCTGAGATGTAAGATGTAGATAAATAAACACGTGAGAGTTTCTAAATGTTATTCGTAACGGAGGAACGTTGAAGCTGGCACTGCCGCATAGCTATTAGATAGTTTAAGTTGTGCTACGTATTATTACGTAAGCATGAGATTTGACAGTTACGCAAGCGCACTTCGTCACACCGTCGTCAAGGTCACGTTAGGAGTTTACGTATTTACGTTAGCTTACGGCAGTCTGCGGGCACCTTAACGTTACCAAAGAATTGGTTGATTGACCGATCGAAAAATGAGGCCTAGACGATAATTTCCGCTTCCAGTACAAACGATTCTTTGCAAATATATTCCTACTGTAGTTGAAAAGACAAAAAACAAAATTGTAACATCAAAAAAACACAGTGCCGAATTCCATATTCTCTGCTATTAGTAGACTTGTTATGGTAACGTAGAAACATTCAACAAACTCAAATTTAGAACAAAATGTAGAGCGCTTAACATGCAGTTTTACGTAAAAATATGTAGCACAACTCAAAATATCTATTAGCCCAGTCATATTGGGTGAAAAATCCCTGAAACTTGGAAAAAAATAAGTGCAAACTGGATTTTTGTATATTTATTTCTCAGCATCTGTGACACATCCCCACATATTCTCCGCCACCGGCGGTTCTACTGGGGGGTACTGGGGGTAATTACCCCCCCCCAGAGCTCGAAAAAATTATTATAGGTATAAAGGCTGGTAGCTACTACAGGGAAGTTAAAGGCTAAGAAAAATATTTTTGTTGGCTTTATTAGACACTCGATAATAAGCGTATAGGAGAAAACGCAGAAGAAATATGCACAGAGGGAAAAAGCGCATACGAAAAAAATTTAGTTAGTTAGTTAGTTATCGGTACATTTGACGAAACCTACCTTGTATGTAGCTATCCAAATGTTTTCAGTGATCTATCTAAATGTTGTCAACAAAAAAAAATTCCCATTTTACTAGATAAGACTAGAGACCCTGTATGCAGTGGCGCACCCAGGAGTAAGTCTTGGGGGGCCCGAGGCCTTTGGTGGGGGCCCGAGGCTTCATGATTTTGTATTTTATGCTACTTTATCTTTTTATTCATGAAATATGTGAAAAATATCTGAAAAAATCCTAGGCTTGGAGGGACTCGGGCCCCGAGGCCCCCTTCCTGGGTGGGCCCATGCTGTATGTATGACATATTTTAAATATGTCATACATACAGGGTCTCTAGATACGACTAAACTCAATAAAAAAAATCAGAGACTATTTGACCACTGCGCAGAACTACTTTAAATATCCACATTTACATTCATCATGTTTTTACCCATTTTCATAACTGCAATTTTCAGAGTTTTGCGCAACTTATTTTGTTTCCGCGAAAAACTGCAATGTTTTTTTTATTTAATGTTCTCGAAATTTTATAGAGAGGTAGGTCTGATCAAAGGTACAATTTTTTATTTCATGTGCCGGTGTAAGCTTTCATAGAATTTTAGGTTTTTTAAAACACAAATATGTTCAATTTTTTGTTTCAAATTAATATAAATACTCTCGTCTTGTTTGTGACGAAATGGTCTAATAACCTATACTTTTTTACATGGTACAATCGAATTCTAGAAGCGTAACTTTATTTCATTGTGCACTGTTTTACTATGTACGCTATTTTCCGTTTGCGCTTTTTCAGAGTACGCTTTTATCCACGTGCGCTTTTTGACGTGTGCGCTCTTTTCCTATGAGGATATTTCCTGTGTGCACGACAAAAGCACACAGGAAATGAGCTTTTTTCCTGTGCGCTAATTAAAAGTCACAGCTTGATAATTACCCCCCCCCCCAGAATTTGGCTCCAGAACCGCTCTTGTTCTCCGCCGAAATCGTCCTTGAGCTTTGCTAGATTTAAGGCCTCAAGGTCCTAAAAATCAGTATTTTGCGATTTTCTCGAAAACTAATAACTTTTTTAATTATTATGTAGTTTTAATCTGCTTTTTCAATAGGATGATTTATTTTTGACAATAAAGTATTTTTTGATTGATTGAATCTTAACCACGCGACAGCAATCTATAAAAAAAATTGCGAATATATAACACAGTTATTTTCTGTTTACAGCTAATAAGTTAAAAGCAGTAGATTATGATTGATGAAACGACTATAACTTTATAACTAATTTTTTCGTCTATATTAAAAGTTTAATTAGTTTATGGTCTGACGTGAAAAACCACGGGGTAAAACTCAATTAAAAAATTGCAAAGCTGCTTTATAAAACTTTTTTAATAAACCATAGCATGTTGCCCGTAATTTGATGTTATGGAAGTATTTACTGATTTTGTGATTTCCGTATGCTTTTGAAAATATGTGCATATTTGACAAGCTTCTCTGAGGCATAGCTGTCTCAAAACTATGTATTAAAAAACACCGTAAAAAACACCGTACCCGTTTACACAGGCCTTATGAGAAAATATGTCAAAAATATGTTTAAAAAAAAAACAAAAGTGCTAAAACTTTATTAATATTGCAGTATAAGAATTTCAAAAGTTTTTTCAGATATCTCAAATGACAAAATATAAAATGCAAAAGTAGCAAAGAAGTAATTCCTATTACCTTTTACCCCATTTTCTCCTAAGTCAAATAAATGAGTTCGGCCCACGGAACTGTACCAAAAGCTCCGCCGGAGACTGATGGATCTTCTTCCATATGTACCTGGTTCCCCTCTACACTGCTGTGACGTATGCAGCCAGCGCCGCCAAATCATTTGAAACGCAAAGATTATAATTTTATTAAAATCGGAACAACCTTTTATTTTTTTACATTTGACACGACCACCATAGCTTACACTACTATAGTTATAGTATACGTGTGACGTGTGAGCTATAAGGCACCCAGGCGTATATGACTAAAATATCGAAAAGTTTTTACAAACTTCACGACAATGGTGCAAATTTTGAATACACACTATTATCGAAACATATTTATGTGTCAGGGTAAAAATAGATTTCCTCCAGGGCTGTACCCAGAAAAAAAAAATTGGGGGGGAATAAGAAGGGATAACTTGTTCTGGGAATTGCACAAAATCTTAATTTCGAACATGTTTTTTAATTTTTGCTGAATAACCTTCAATAACAAGAAATTTCGCACTTGTGTCCCTTTATCAATATTAATGTTAATCCTAGTTTAAAATACATAAACGAAGTATATCGAATCCAATGCCTTCCCAACTAAAAGATATTGAAATTGAAGGAATAGTCAATCTTGGGTAAAAAATATTGCGTTAAAATTGAATTTTGCGTCTCTGATACTTTCGAAAACCAAAATTCCGACAGCATGTTTAGTTCTTCTAAAAATGAGCCAGAGAAATTTTATTGAACACCAAAGTTATATAATTTTTATATCTCTACTACTTTATTACTACTAAATATTTGTTAGTGTTATGGTAGCCGCAGATATATGTTTCCGCCTTGTTAGACTTCATCAGTACGGTGAAACCAATATGGATGGACCGGGAATGAAATGAAGATGATAAAAACTGGGCTGTGATGTGCACGCGCACCACACATCAACAGAAGGGGTGAGCATCTGTTCTACTATATTATAGGGGAGGGGCTTTTTGTTATTAATGTTGGCTCCAAACTAACCTTTGTCGGTCAAAATAGGGCAGAGGTACTAGATCTAACAATAAGCACAAAAGTAATTAGCAATAAGATCACTGAATGGATGGTAAAAGATGAGCCCTCTCTGTCACACCACAATCATATACAATTCACCGTCGGTATTGGATCTACAAAAACAATTAAATATAGAGACCCAAAAAGCACAGATTGGAGTGGATATGTCAGATCCCTCCAAGAAAAGCTGAACTCAGCAATGACCGACGTGTGGGATCGTGATAACATAGAAATGGCCTCTGAACAACTAAGAGAGGCTATCACAACCGCGTATCACAAAAATTTCCCTCTTAATACCAAAACTGATAATCGCGGTATGTCTTGGTGGAACAATTCTTTGTTCAAAAAAAGAAAAGAGGTTAGGGGCATTCAATCGGGCAAAAGAGACGGGCAACTGGAAAAACTACTGTGCTTCCCTAAACGAATATAACAAATAAATCAGTGGCAAAGGAGAGTCATGGAAGAGGTTCTGTCATGGGCTCACTAAGCTTCCGGACACAACAAGAATCCATAAAATTCTATCTAAAGAACTAGTAAACAAACTTGGCGCAATAAAGCTCTTTGATGGCACCTTCATAAAATCTGAAACAAAATCCCTGGAGGCACTGGCAGAGCATCATTTCCCAAGACGCATGCTCCTTGAAAACGAGAATATTCATGAGCAATTGACCCATGGACATCGCCCAAAACAGACGGATTGGACAATTGAAAAAGAAATTATCCAATCAAAATGGCATTTGAACAATACAAATCACCGGGCCTAGATGGTATTCTTTCAGTGCTAGTACAAAAAGGCCTGGAAGTGCTAGTACCTTGCCTGATGAAACTGTATAGGGCCAGCCTTGCATGGAATTATATTTCAACTAGCTTGACTAAAGTTAAGGTAGTTTACATACCTAAGGCGGGTCGAGCTGATAATACTCCAAAATCGCTGCAGCTCATAAGACTCATCTCTTTTCTGTTGAAAGGATTAAAAAAGATAATAGACGCACATATGAGAGGTGGTGCCTTAATTGCCCACCCGCTCAATGCAAACCAATATGCATACCAAGCAGGAAAGTGAGCAGAACTAGCTTTAAACAACCTTGTTGGAAAAATCAAGGAAACCTTCGATGCAAAAGGCGTCGCAGTGGGCATTTTTCTTGACATAGAAGGAGCATTTAACAATGCACTACCCAATTCCCTCTTTGAATCAGCGTGCGCTCGAGGAATAGAATCCACCATCACGGGATTCATCAGGTGCACACTCGTGAATTGAGTGATTGAAACAACCCTTACAACAATCAGATGGTAAGTTTCAGAGCTGCTAGAGGTCTTCCATAAGGAGGAGTTCTGTGTCCCCTCCTATGGTCTCTACTGGTCGATGATTTTCTTGCAATCTTGGAATCGCTGGATGTAGAGGTATTGGGATACGCGGATGACGTAGGAGCTATCATTAGTAGCATTCCAGAGTATGAAAACCAACTACCAATTTGCAGTATTAGCTAGGGTTGTCTCGGGTCTGAGACAAAAATCCAACATCACTACGGAGACAGCTAAAGTCAATTGTAGTAGGTATCCTAAGCACAGCTTTTTTCTTCAAATTTTTAAGTCCTAAAAACTTCGCGAGGGGGATGGATTTTCTTTGATTCCTCCCTGGATACGGCCTTGTTTCCCTGTATTTTTGACCTATGCAACATAAACGGATAAAACGAGAAAAATTCGGTCCAGATTTTTCTTTGCAAGTCACGTTTGACTCTCATCTCAGGACGAGACTTAGGCCGGTTATGTGCTTAGGCTTGCGAACGCATCCGAAAAGTGGTTTTAAAGATCGTGCTTTGCTTTTTAAAATTGCGATTTTTATTTATAATATTTTAGTTAAAATATATGAAAGGTGTAAGGGCCATTTTTATGAAAGTTCTGGAAATGGACCAAAAATAACCAAACAAAGCGCCGCCGCCGCACGGTGGTCAGCTTGTCGGTTCTGAACGATCGAAATTATTTTATGGTTTTAATTTTGACAAATTGATGCTGAAAGTTAAGAAATGTCAACTAGCGTTTTAAAAATGTGATTTTAATATACTGTGCATTCTGGAGGTGGTACAGTCGCCTCCAAAAATATGTTGCATATCGTTTTTTTCCTCTTAAGCAAAAAACTAGAAAAATTGATACTTTGAGTTGCTTATAGCTTTTTTATTTAACATAGCTTTTTTATAAAAAATTAACTAAATTTATTAATCTCGCTATACTATATATCAAATTTTTACCACGCAATGATATTTTTTATCGTAGTTTTTATATTCACTATTTTCACATACATAGTTCAAAACGGATTGATTTTTATGCTGTGAAACCGATGTTTTGTGCCACATTTTAAATAAATTACATCGGCCAATCCCATGCGCCAACGCTGAAACAATAAATCATAGCTAATACAGCGGCAAGAAGCGGCAGCTGAATGTAGCACCTATACAACCCTTGATACATGATTGAAATAATAAAGTCACAAACGCAATTGATACGTAACGATCCAGACTTTTTCAGTCCAATATATATAATACATATTTGAAAAATTATAATAAATCAATACACAACTTTTATCTTATTTTTTTAATAAGCAAATTAAAACTTTGCAAATGGTTTAATAGTAGAAATTAAAGATACTAATCCATATGTTAAATATAGATGAAGAAATAACCATATAATCTTTGGTTTACCAACTTGGAGCACTTTTGAAAGTCGCCTTTCCGCGCGGAATAAGTGCGGATCATTATGCAGGCTATCAAACGGCCTATGACTTGTCGTCGTAACAAATGACAACGAGTTAGTTGATCGATTTTCTGCATAGGGGTCTACTAGTAGGGTAATTAGGCACTTTTTTAAGACTTAGTGGTTATGATAGAAAATAGTTCGATATTGAGGTTTCGATCGTCTAAATTAGACAAGCTGACCTCCGTGCGGCGCTGCCGCACACTGGTCGAATTTTTAGAAAAGCTGGCTATAAGAAAATTATAGGTTTCTAATACCAAATTGCAAATAATGCACGTGCCTAAAACCATAAACAATAAGTAAAATTAAAAAAAGAAAAATTATAAAAATGTTTTTCTTCGGCCGGAACTCGAACCCTGATCTCTTGCTCTGTACACAAATAAGAAATAATAATTATATAAATCAGTTGAATGGCTTGGTCGAGTAATTACCCTGAGAATTTCTCGTTCCTGTATTGAGACACCACACACATGCATAGGTAGAAGTTTTCAGAAAATTTCTGTATGATCTTTGGTGGCTTAATGAAAGAGCGTTTGCGTACAGAGCAAGAGATCAGGGTTCGAGTCCCGACCGAAGAGAAACTTTTTTATAATTTTTCTTTCTTTAATTTTAAGATTATAGGTTATTACACGTTTGAAATATCGTGTTAAAGATAAATATTCGTCATTATTAAATTTTTTGATCATTTTAATTGGTATATACAGGGTGCAGCAACTATCCCTAACAGTAAAAACGACATTTGAAAATAATTTATAGGTTCTTAAACCGTTTTAAAACACGATACTTAAATGTCTCTATATTTGTATTAAATATGTAAGTAATAAAATCTTAAAATGATATATTAAAACTAAATTAAGCTACATTCTTTTAATTTATTTATTATGAATTTATTTTGTTTCTAAATACCTACCAAAATAAATCAACTTTTGTTTGAAGTCAGTAATTTATAAATATAGTTGTTTTATTTTAATAAAAAACTTGTAATATACAGGGTGTCACCTTAAGGACGAATTTCTATCAGAAACTAATAGCGGTATGACTATTATGAGGGGACTGTTTTTTGTTATTAAGTCGGGCTTTGTGAATTTACCTAAAATATTTTTTTCCTAAGCTCCCCGCTAGCGGGGCAGTAATCGCATCTCCTTACAAGAATAAATAAATTTTTTGAGATAGCGGTGTTATTAACATACAAAAATTAAATCATATTCATATATCTTTAAAAAAAATCTACAAACTTTGTATCCCTCAATTGTACCTCTTGTCGCTTACCCAGATAAAGGTCAAATCTATTGATGGGTAAATATCTAAATTTTTTTCAAAAATTAAAGCTTTTTTTGAGCTATTTTAAAAAAAGCATTTTTGAGGTTTTTTTAATAGGTTGAATAAATAAGTATAATCAAAAATATAAAAAAGAAATAAGAATAACTTTTTCTGTCCCTAGAAAACGTTTTTTCATAAATAAAAAGTAATTTATTCATTTACATTTACTAAATCAAACTCACACAAATTAAAATCATTTTAATCATTAAAATTAAAAATCACATTAAACTACTAGAATATCTCGTAAAAAAACAGAAAAAAATCGTTTTTAATAAAATTAGATAGATAGTTTTTAATTGTTTTACGTTAATTTACACAAATATAAAATAGGTATTTTAATAATTATACAATAAAAACATTGTGCATAACCCTTAAACAATTTTAAAAATCACCCAAAATGTCAAAATTTCAAAAATTTTAAAAAATATGCAAAGCTAGACAAGTTTTTTTTAATGTTTTTTTTCAGAATCGTAATGAATATTTTAGAGTATATTTGAAGTCAGGAATATGGCGAAATCATTAACAAAAATGTTATTATATTACGACTTACTGACTAGATTGTAATAAAAAAAACACAGTGTGTTTGACAAATAATAAAAAATATTACGAATTTGTGACGATGATTTAACTAACAGATCAACCTTTTACATTTTAATTCACTAATTCAATGCATGCAATGAGCAGAAAAATAAAAATATTTTAAATACTAGTTACTAAATTTAGCTTTAGCTTTACTAAATATTGTTATCCATAAATAATTAAAAACGTCAGTAGATTTTTAAAACAGATGAATACAAACCTTATTAAAATATTTATTTTGTAAAATAATCTGAGTTTGACAGGATGCTGCAAACAAATGAAAATGTATCAATTGCTTTTTTCAAGGCCCACTACTAGAGTGTTCAAAATAATTTTGATTAGAAATATCGCAAACAAAAATATCTATTATGACCAGCTTTTCTGGAAATTTGACTAGTATGCGTTGTTATACACATATTTTCCCACGAGCGTACAAGAAATCGCATTTTTTACGCTATTTTTAGTCCGCTACGCGTCGTTCTGTCAACGAATTTTGTTAGAAAAATAGTCCTTGATCCGTCCCTAACAAGGATACATTTATATTTTGTTTGGTAACTTATTCAATTTATCTCTTACACAATACTTTGAATGTCCATAGTTGTAGCTGCTAAATATTCTAGTTGTTAATTTTTCAATGCCACGAAAAATAACAAAACTACAATTAAATAAAAAGCTTTTTAATGGACAACTACATATAAAATTTTACTTTTAATTAAAATAAAAAGAATAAGTTTTATCGGCACCAGATTGGAAACGGTTTAATTCTTTTATTGAGCATAATAAAACTAGAAAAAGAGAAGTTTTAATTTGCTTGAATGTTTGTACAAATTAAATAGTATCCCGATTTATTGGTTTAGATGTAGTAAAGGAGCCCATACTAAATTTTAGAAAAGTGGCAACTAAATAATTTAAAAAAAATTAAATTTTATTTACGGGGATGATATCAACATCATAGACAAAATACGGGCGATCGTCTGATACGAAAACGTGTAATCCAATCTCTAAATAAATTATAAATACTTAATATAAACAATACCTTGTCGCACGATATCGGTAATACACGCAGGCTAAAAATTTGGCGAACTTCCATCCATTACACCCGATCCGCGAACCGGACGCCACGCCACCGCCTCACGGAGGTCAGCTTGTCTAATTTAGACGATCGAAACCTCAATATCGAACCATTTTCTATCATAACTACTAAGTCTTGAAAAAGTGCCCAATTACCTTATTAGTAGACGCCAATGCAGAAAATCGATCAACTAACTCGTTGTCACTTGTTACGACGACAAGTCATAGGCTGTTTGATAGCCTGCATAATGATCCGCACTTATTCCGCGCGGAAAAGAGATTTTCAAAAGAGCTCCAAGTTGGTAAACCATAGGTTATATGGTGATTTCTTCACGTATATTTAAAATATGGGTTATTATCTATAATTTTTACTATTTACATTTGCAAAGTTTCAATTTGCTTACCAAAAAAATTAGATAAAAGTTGTGTATTGATTTATTATAATTTTTCAAATATGTCATATATATACAGTGGTGGTCAATAAAATAAGAGTGCTAGGGTAGAAATTTGAATTGGTATAATGTGTTTTTTAATTTATTTGTTATATTGAAAAAAATTATTTGTTTTTATTCCCAAACATATGCACTTTAAATTCCAACCAGATAAATTTTAACCTAGCGTTGTTTATCATTTAAAAGAATTTATTTTTTGCTATTGGCTCTTGTCTTCGTGGCCAAAAAAATAAGAGTGTTGTTTATTTTGTCTGATTGTCAGGTACACACAGTGACTAAATTTAACCAATAATTAATATAGTGAAATCTGCTTAGTGTCTTACTGTAGTGGCCTAGTCATGGGTCGAGCTAGACATTGTAGTCCTGAAGAAAGACGACTAATTTTGCAACTAAGACGGCAAAACAAGTCCTATGCATTTATTGCGAATATACTGAAGCGATCCCAGTGTGTAATTGCTAAAGTTTTAAGAGAACAAAATGTGACTGAAAGACCACTAGAAAGAAGGGGCTGCCCAAGGAAAACAACAAAAAAATTAGATATTCGTATTGTCCGTGAAGCTTTAAAGGATCCTTTTTCGAATTCTGTTATTATCAAACAAAAATTGGGCTTAAGCATCAGCACCAGAACCATAAGAAGGCGTTTACAAGAGAAAGAACTACATGGGAGAGTTGCTAGGAAAGTCCCATTTTTAAGTAAGAACAATATAAAGCAGCGAATACATTTTGCAATGCAGAATTATAATGATAACTTTAAACGCAACTGGAAAAATATTCTTTTTAGTGACGAAACCAAAATAAATTTATTTGGATCGGATGGAAGATTTTATGTGAGACGACGTGTTAATGAAGAATTCAATCCACGTAATACTTTGAGTAAAGCATGGTGGTGAAAATATCAAACTCTGGGGCTGTTTTTCATATAACGGAGTGGGTCCTATCTTTTGGGTAAAGGAAAATATGACCAAGGACATTTATCTAGATATTTTAGAAACCATTATGCTGCCATATGCTGAAGAGAATATGCCTTTGCGGTGGGTCTATCAGCAAGTCAACGACCCCAAACACACAGCACGCATTGTCAAACAATGGTTTGTAACAAATAATGTTATGGTTTTAGAGTGGCCATCGCAATCACCAGATTTAAACCCAATTGAAAACCTTTGGAGAGAACTAAAAAAACGAATTTGTGGCAAAAAAATCAAAAATAAGCAAGCTTTATGGGAAGAAATTCAGGCTGCTTGGTTTTCTATCCCTCTCGAGACATGCCAAACTTTAATCGCCTCCATGCCAAGAAGATGTGCAAATGTGCTTAAAAGTAAAGGTCATGCTACAAAGTATTAAGCTTAAGTAATCAGGTACAAGATACTTTTTTATAGAATTTTGCTGTTTTGTTTTTTTCTCTAGCTATTTTAATTAATACTCTTATTTTTATGGCCATGAGATGTTGTTGCAAAATAATTATTTAATTTCTATTTAAAACAACATTAATTTTTACTTGTAAAGGAATATTGTTATTTTCCTTAGGAGGTTCTATCTAATCATTATTATATATTGGGAATGTCCTTACTTTACTCTACAAGTATTTGTAATAAAATATTATAAGGAAACCACTTCACTCTTATTTTTTTGGCCACCACTGTATATTGAACTGAAAAAGTCTGGATCGTTACGTATCAATTGCGTTTGTGACTTTATTATTTCAATCATGTATCAAGGGTTGTATAGGTGCTACATTCAGCTGCCGTTTCTTGCCGCTGTATTAGCTACGATTTATTGTTTCAGCGTTGGCGCATGGGATTGCCGGAGTAATTTATTTAAAATCTGGCACAAAACACCGATTCACAGGATAAAAATCAATCAGTTTTAAACTATGTATGTGAAAATAGTGAATATAAAGAATATCAGTGCATGGTAAAAAATTGATATATAGTATAGCAAGATTAATAAATTTAGTTAAATTTTTATAAAAAAGCAATGTTAAATAAAAAAAGCTATAAGCTAGTTACGTACGCACACTCTCAAAGTATCAATTTTTCAAGTTTTTTGCTTAAGAGGAAGAAAACGACATGCAAAATTATTTTTGGAGGCTACTGTACCATTTCCAGAATGCACAGTATATTAAAATCACATTTCCTAATCTTCAGCATCAATTTGTCAAAACCAAAACCATAACATAATTTCGATCGTTCAGAACCGACATGCTGACCACCGTGCGCCTTTCCGCAAGTCGAACTCATCAAATTGATGAGTATATTTTTTTACTTAGAACACCTTGTACTTTAAAAACTTACAAAATGTTGGACATTTGGTCCATTCGTTAAAATATTTGCAGATTAAAACTTT
This sequence comes from Aspidapion aeneum, assembly GCA_963576565.1. Lineage (NCBI taxonomy): Eukaryota > Metazoa > Arthropoda > Insecta > Coleoptera > Brentidae > Aspidapion > Aspidapion aeneum. The sequence continues at coordinate 115,524,188 of OY755043.1, forward strand.
ATGTTCATTAACAAAATAGCATTTGTTTATTCAGGTTTTTAAAATTCAAATGATTAAAAAAACCGTTAAACTAAATTCTATATTTTTGAAATCAGAAAAAAGCTTCACGATTAACAAAATAAGGTACAGGGTGTGTACCCGAAAATTAACCAAATGTACGAGTATGTCAAAAATTTGGGCAGTGTTTGGCATATGTCATTTTTGAAATCAAATTCTGAAGATTCCGAATCTTTTAACAGCAGTAATAGAGACGCTACTGTCAGATCTATGTTAAAGCAGATAGCTATTGAGTAAAATATGGTAAATCACCCGGCATCGGCATATTTAAATATTAATTAAACTTATTATTTAAAATTGGCATGTATAAAGTAGCAAAATCTGATACTTATATGTAAGTAAATTAATTTATGTAACGTAGCCGTCTAACTAAAAAAAACAATTATTAATCTCCATATCATAATTTTTGAGATAACTTTTTGACACTCATCAGCTGTTTACCATAACCAATAGCATAGGCTAACGAAAAAGACAAGTAAAAAGCTGTCTCAAAAATAATGATATGGAGTATATAGCTATCAAATAAAGTAATCGAAATAAGGCTCTATAAAAATTTGGAAAGATTGTCAGAATATGAGTAATACTACTACTACTACTATGTCGGTTTAGAATGTTTTTCTGCGTTGTCCGAGGTCTATTCTCAACCTCCTTCGATCCTGACAATCATCTTCTGTCAGGTTTTTTTGACTCATTTTGGATTGACTGTTGCCATTATAGTTTAGGACGCCCTCTTTTTCTGCGCCCTGTTGGGAGCCATTCTGGGATCTGCTTTGGTAATCTTTCGTCGTTCATCCGTTGTTCATGGCCGTACCATATCAGTTATCTTTTAGTGATATCATCCGTTATGCTTCCCTCGATTCCCATTCTTTCTTTTATGATCTCATTTCTTATGTTATCTATTCTAGATATTCTCATTGATCTTCTTATAGCATCCGTTTCGACACTCCATTTTTTTTATATTTTTCTATTTATTTATTTATTTATTTATTTCCAACGAGTAGCACATATAAGAAAAATTCATAGGCTTAATTTATCTAAAAAAAAATAACATATGGGCTAGCCCATTTACGAATCTTATAAATATTAATACTTATACTAAACTAGTTTGCATTTAATGAGCTTCTAAAGCCAAAACACATTTTAATTAAGAAAAAAAGAAAATATATCAGTCATAAAAGAATGAAACGACAAGAAAAACAATTGTACTAACTAATAACTAAATCACATTGAGTAAAGAATCACGAATAAAAAAAATATATATAATAAAAAATAACAATAAAAATAAAAATTAATAAACACTTTAATAGCTATTTATCAGGTACTAAAGTGAATAAATTGAATAAATTTCCTAGATGTTAAAATATTAATTCAGTTCGAAGTTATGGATTTTTTAAAGCTGCTTTGTTTAGTTTTTGCTAGGAGATACAGTTTTTTAAATCTCTTTTGAATTACGCGACCAGTCTCTATTCCATACAACAGCGTGCTTTGTACCATTGTTTCATATATGTAAAATTTTACATTCTTTTTTATTTCTCTGCTCCATAAAATACTGCTAAGACATCCAATAACCTTTTTTGCTTTTACTAATCTTTTTTCTAGTTCTTGAATGTCTGTTCCCGTCTTATCAAATGTGACATTCAAGTACACCTACTCATTGCATGGAGATATTGTTTGTCTATTGTCCAGTTCTAATTCATTTGATTCGTTTCAAATATATAAGTACTGTGTCTTGTCCACGTTCACTGTTAACCCCCCCTTTTGGCATTCTTCCGTTATTTTTCTCTTCATATACTCCATGTCATCTCATTAGCAAAATGTAATGTGTATATGGTAAATCGGTCATTAATTTGTATTCCCATACCGTGTACTTTACGTTTCCAGTTTTTTAAAGCTACTGCTATATTTCAAAAAGAGTTGAAGAGATACAACATCCCCGTCTTAAGCCTATTGTTTCCAGGAACTCTTTTGAAAGTTAGTTTGCAATTTTAATTTAAATTAACCCTCTGTATAGTTTTTTATCGCTTTTGTGGGTGTATGTATGACTGCTATTAGTTTGTTCTAACACTGTCCATAATTTTTATACTGGAGTCACCCAGTGGCGGCTAATGACGTTATAAATTGGGGGGGTTGCATGAAAAATGAGATAAAAAAACTTACCGAAACATGCAAACAAGTTTTCGTGGTGTAAGAGGGTTTCGTCATCTAATGAATTTTCCCCTACTTTTGACGTCCCAGGGTTTCGGTCGATTCAATCCTGGGATTTCGAGGGATAGAATCGATCGAAATTTTGCCTCGGGCGCCACTCTAGGAAATAAGGGAGCCTAGAGTCTCCCTTGCCTCTCGGGTATGCTTTTAAACAGTGGAGAATAACCAGGTATAAATAAATACTAGTTTATGTGTATTTTGTCATTTTAATTTAGTGGTGCAACTTAATAAATAAAACAAAACTATAAATGCCTTATTTCTATCAAGTCAAATAAAAAAAAACTCCAGTTTACTTTGTTTGCGCTATTCTAGCACAGACAGTTAGGTATTTAAAAAAAAAGTGAAAGTTATGAAAAAGGACTTAAAACTCAACGCCTTATCACCTCGGAACTCTAACAAAAGGATTTAACAAATCTGGTTAGGTCCGATTAGATCGGATGGACGTTAGTTAAATACTGATTTCTTTTTGCCCCAAAAAGACTTTTCCCAACATAAAAAAAAATTGGAGAAAGATTTCCTTAAACAGCTGGTAGTTAATTACATACTATAATTTTACAAATTTACGGCTATTTAACTGGAAGAAAACGAAACTTTACCAACTTTGAAGTTTCACAGGACTGGTCGGGTCATATATGTCTCGCGGTTCGGTTCGGTTCGGTTCATGTCGGTTATGTACAAAAGAAACGGAAAAAAAAATTAATAAAATAAATATTTAAAAAAAAATAAACAGAATATTTACAAATAGAAACGGAATGTGGTACCACTTTAACAGGTTTAATTTACGGTGAGAGCATATATGTCTTACGGTAACAGGTAACAGGTTATTTACAAAAGAAACGGATAAAAAAATTTAACTATACCAACTTTTAAGCTCATAAGGTCGCGGTGGGACACGGGTCTAACGTGGCAATAACGAAGCAATAATCGTGACAGAAAAAAAAAATCGTTAATTATGAAAAATAAAAAGAGAATTAGGAAGAAATTAATAAATACCACGTTTTATCTAAACGGGAGAGCTGGCTGCACAAAGCCGCGATGATTATGAGTCGGTGACGAAACATACGGCCCACGAAACATAATCTATAGCTTTGTTATCATTTTTGCTTTCTCGAAAGAGAACAAAAATAATAATAAAAAAAACGGGAAACGGGAAACGAGAACGGGGGTTTAGCAAAGCGCTACAATTATAAGTCGGTGACGAAACATACAGCCCACGAAATATAATCTATAGCTTTGTTATCATTTTTGCTTCCTCGAAAGAGAACAAAAATAATAATAAAAAAACGGGATTCGGGAAACGAGGACGGGGGTTTAGCAAAGCGCTGCAATTATGAGTCGGTGACGAAACATACGGCCCACGAAACATAATCTATAGCTTTGTTATCATTTTTGCTTCCTTGAAAGAGAACAAAAATAATAAAAAAAACGGGAAACGAGGACGGGGGGTTTAGCAAAGCACCACAATTATAAGTCGGTGACGAAACATCCAGCCCACGAAATATAATCTATAGCTTTGTTATCATTTTTGCTTCCTCGAAAGAGAACAAAAATAATAATAAAAAAACGGGAAACGGGAAACGAGGACGGGGGTTTAGCAAAGCGCTACAATTATGAGTCGGTGACGAAACATACGGCCCACGAAACATAATCTATAGCTTTGTTATCATTTTTGCTTCCTTGAAAGAGAACAAAAATAATAAAAAAACGGGAAACATGAAACGAGGACGGGGGGTTTAGCAAAGCGCTACAATTATAAGTCGGTGACGAAACATACGGCCCACGAAATATAATCGATAGCTTTGTTATCATTTTTGCTTTCTCGAAAGAGAACAAAAATAATAAAAACCAGGACAAGGGAAACTGGTGTGTGAAATCCGGGATGATTATTACTTGGTGACGAACCTGCAGCCCACAAGTAATAAACCCGATTTGTTTCTTAATTTTCTTGCGAAAGAAAATTAATAAATACCAGAAAACATGTAAGATACTAACGGGAAATCCTGGGATCGGGAAAGGACAAACAAGTAATTTGCACGGTTCAAAATAAATTCAAATCAAATAGAATTATAAAAACTTTGACTAAGGCAAAAACGAGGTTTCTTTTATAAATCCCATTCTTACCAGAAACCGGTCGACATCTACACACACCGCGTACCACCTATACATTGTGCTCGAACGAGAAACAAATCTCGAATCCCGTTATGGGCGAAGGCATTACTGTTTTATAGGCTAGAGCTCGGCTACAAATCGAGAACCAACGGAAATAACCGAATGAAACCCAACCACGTTTTTAAAAATGAACGTGGATTGACTTATTCGGAATATTATTTTATCTAGTCTTTTTGCAACAAACGTTTTGAAAGGCTTTAATGATATTCATATGTCAAAACGGCATTTTTCCTCGGAAAATATGAAACAAAATTAATAAGCGAAAATTGAGTCAGGTTTCAGTAAAAATATTTTTTAACTGTCTGAGCTTAAATAGTCTAGAAAATTAATTAAAACAATTAAAAAAATAGTAACTTTGTTACATTCCCCACCTACTTCGGCAAAAAAAAAGAACAAAAAAAAATAAACTCAATGACTACCTTTCTTTTTTCTTTTTTTTTAACCTTACAAACGATTTACAAAATAACAAAAACTAAATTAAACAAAATAAAAAAAACAAAACCTGCATTTCTCTCTGATCATACCCATCGCTAGTGCCTCTTAATGCTCTTAATAGTCTTGACGGTCCTCCAATGCTGTTCAGATTTCGGTACAACTTTGGGCCGGCACCCAAGTTGAGTGGTTTTACGGAACACCCCTATACAAGGGTTGAAAATGCGGAACCTTGATAAACACCAAGGGAGCAGATTACTAACCATACGAAGCACCCTTAACCTCCTGCGCTTTCCTTAGAACCCAAATGTTGGTTTACAGAAACTCCAATGCTAAACATCTTTTGGTATTGTAGCTTCGGTTTTTAAAATGCACCATTTTCCTCGACTAAAGAAGTTGTGTCTAGTGGTCTTATTTTATCGGCGAGTTATTTTAGGTTGTCGTGACAACTTGTAGCGGTTTCTTCAAGGTTAACCTACTGCACGGTCTATAGTGCCCCTAAATTTAGTAGGGGTTGGCAAAACATTACTCACTAGACCTAGACCACTTTGGATCGGATCTGAGTAACAATTTTTCATAACAAATTGTTAAAATTTTCTAATGGGATACTGGCGACAGCAGTTACAAAGTCGGTCATTTCCATTTGTTTTACCTCCTTCGGAGCCAGTATAGTGGTTTCTTCAATTCTATACATTGAATTTACAACACCCTTAAGCTCTGAAAAGAGCTGTTCGGAAAGTGTACTGGTTAGATCTACTTTATTGTTCATGCGGATGGTTCTGCCTTGAGGTTAAGTCGGAGTTTGCGAACGAGTTTACGTTGCTACTGACGGTACTTCAAAGTACATCAAGTTGGGCTTTCGAAAGAACTCGCAACTTGAAGGAATAGCCTTGGACTGTGTATGTGGTAGTGCTCATGCGGATGGTTCTGCCTTGAGGTTAAGTCGGAGTTTGCGAACGGGCTTATGGTGCTACTGACGCTACGTCAAAATTCATCAAGTTGAGCTATTTGAAGTATACTCGGTAACTTCAGAACAGCTTTGGAGTGAGTTTGCGGTACTAATTGACCAGGTTAAGTGCAGAATTTGCTCCAAATTCAATTTTTGGTGAGGGGTGGTACCCGGACCATCGGGTTTTGGATCTCGGAGTTATAACTTTTGGCGGTTTCCAAAGTTATAAGTTTTTTTTTGCGGAAATACCCCCGAATTACAGAAGGGATTTATGTAATTTTAGCAACTCTAATCTGGATATTGACTAACCATCGGATTTTTTTTAGGGTGGCTGCTACATTATAACTTTTGGTGGATTCCAAAGTTATAAGTTGTTTACTGAAGCATCGGAAGTACTGTATTTATAGTGACCATCATGTTTTGGATCTAGAAGTTATAACTTTTGGCGGTTTCCAAAGTTATAAGTTGTTGCCGGAAATACCCCGGGATTACAGAAAGGATTTAAGTAATATTATCTCCGAGTCTGGATTTTGACTGACCATCAGATATTTTCTACATATTGACTGCTAAGTTATAACGTTTGGCGGTTTCCAAAGTTACAAGTTAATTGATCATCGGTTTTTTTTTCTCCAGAATCTGCTGAGTTATAACTTTTGGCGATTTTCAAAGTTATAAGTTGACTGATTACCGGTTTCTTTCTTTAGAGGCTTGATGGCTGCTGCATTATAACTTTTGGTGGGTTCCAAAGTTATAAAGTTTTTTTTTTTTAGTACCCTTGAATTATTGGAAAAAAATAGATTAGAACTTAGAAAATAATCATCGGGTTTTGGAACTCGGAATTATAACTTTTAGCAGTTTCCAAAGTTATAAGTTGTCGGAAGCCCCTTAAATTTTTGAAGGGGTTAAAAAAAAATATTATTATTATTTTTTTAAATAACTGGCCTAACCTCCGTGTTTTGGATCTTGAAGTTATAACTTTTTGCGGTTTCTAAAGTTATAAGTTGTTACTGGAAATACCCCTAAATTACAGAAGGCTATTTAAATAATCTTAGAAACTCTTATCTGGATTTTGACTGACCATGGGGTTTTGTCCACAGGTTGGCTGCTGAGTTATAACTTTTGGCGGTTTCCAAAGTTACAAGTTGACTGAATACCGGTTTCTTTCTTCAGAGGCTTGATGGCTGCTGCATTATAACTTTTGGGCGGGTTTCAAAGTTATAAGGTATTTTTGAAGCGTCCTTAAAGTATTGCAGGGTTTAAAAAAAAATAGATTAAATCCTAGAAAATATCAGGATTTAAACTAATTATCGGGTTTTGGAGTTCGGAGTTATAACTTGTGGCGGTTTCCAAAGTTATAAATTGTTGCCGGAAATACCCCTGAATTACAGAGAACTCCAATCTGGATTTTCACTGATCATCGGATTTTTTCTACAGGTTGGCTGCTGATTTATAACTTTTGGCGTTTTCCAAATTTATAAGTGGACCGATTACCGGTTTTCTTCTTTAAAGGCTTGATGACTGCTACATTATAACTTATGGTGGGTTCCAAAGTTATAAGATGTTTTTAAAGCACCCTTGAATTAAGGAAGGGGTTAAAAAGAAATAGATCAAATCTTAGAAGATAACTGGATTTAAACTAACCATCAGTTTTGGATCTCGGAGTTATAACTTTTGGCGGTTTCCAAAGTTATAAATTGTTACCGGAAACAACCGTAAATTACTGAGTTAATTTCCAGAATTTAATTTTAAAATTTAATTAACATAAAGTAAAAAAAACAATAATAACTTCTATGCAATTTCGCTAACAAAAAAAACAAAATTAAATTATATTTGTGTCAAATTATTTTATATTAATTTTTATTACGTAAAAAAAAATTGCTAAGTGTACTTCCCCACATGGAAAACGGCTTCGTGCTTCAGTAAAGCAAATTCAAGTTTTAAACAAAAAAAACTAAAATTTTAAAAATTGTTGATAATCGAAAAATATTTTTAAATTAGTTTTCTATTTGAACAGGATTTTCTTTTTAAATCTGTTTTTTTTTTGTTAATGGAATTTATACGGTTAAACAAATATATTAATTTTTTTTGTTTAAAAAAAAAACAATTTACTCAAGAAAAAATATATGATTTTTGTTGAAATTACTTAAAAATTTTCTTTGTTTACAAAATGGAGATGCCAACTTCTAAACTCTTAGTATTGTCAGTTTAGAAGTTGGTACTCCGGTACGGAAACAGGTCCCATTAGGTCAGATCAGGTCGGGATATGTTAGGTACGGCTAGGTCAGGTCAGGTCCGGATTCGTCAGGTCAGGTCCGGATATGTCACGTCAGGTCCGGATATGTCAGGCCCCCCAACTAGTTGGGTTTAGATCAAGTCAGATTTGACTAGGTCAGGTCCGGCTATGTCATGTCAGGTCCAACTAGTTTGGGGTCAGATCAGGTCAGATCCGACTAAATCAGGTCCGGCTAGTTCGGGTCTGGTCCGGATGGGTCAGGTCAGGTCCGGATAAGCCAGTTGAGGATCTGCTAAGTCAATCAAGTCAGTATGGATCAGGCCTGTTCCAGATCGATCAAGTCAATTTCGGATAGGTCAGGTCAGGTCCAGATATGTTCGGGTCTAGCGAGGTCAGGTCAAGTTTGGATATGTCAGGTCAGGTCCGGTACGGTTAGGTCCGGATATATCACGTCAGGTCCGGATATGTCAGGCTAGCTCCAGATAGGCCAGGCCAGCTTAGTTCAAATCTAGTCAGGTTCGGATACTTAAGATTAGGTCCATCTAAAGTCAATATAACAAATACAATTCCAACTACAAAATGGCTTTAAGAAAAATTCTAATTTAATACAATGGTTTTCCAGTCAGGTCAGGTCATATCAAAACGGTTATGCGTTTCAAATAAGTCAGGTTTGGTAAGGTACATGTCACACAGAATCAAAATGAAAAAGCCAAAAATAATCAAAATTATAAACTAGGTCAGATCAGGCATGGTCTGGTTTGACTGGTATTCTCAGAGCATTTCAGGTATAAAACCGGTTAATAATTTAAAGTTAAAAAAAATAATTAGTTTAACATAAAACATTTAAACACCTAATTGAAGTCAGGTCGGGTGAAGCAGTATCTAGCTTTAATTAAAAGCAAAATGTTTATCATTAAAAAAAATTATGCCACCACCCAGGATTTAAAAAAAAACAAAATCCAAGAAAAAATTAGGTCAGGACAAGCTTGCTCTGGTTTAACTGGCAATCAGAGGGCAGGTCAAGTATTAGATCGGATAGTGATCGGATATCATTAATAATTTAAAAAAAAATTATTCGGTTTAAAATAAAACATTTATATTCTAGGTACTTCAATTTAGGTCAGGTGAGGCAGTATCTAGTTTTAATTAAAAGCAAAATGTTTATGAATAAAAAAAAAAGGTAGTCCAATATAACCATAAAATTTAATTTATATTAAAAATTAACGTCACCCAGAATTTAAAAAAAAAACAAAATCTAAAAATTAGGTCAGGTGAGGTATACAGTCGGTTTAATAATTTATAATAATTTTTTTTTAAATTAATTTTAAAATAAAAACATTTCAATAGTCACTTTTAGGTACGACAAGTCAGGTCAGATGAGGCAGTATCTAGTTTTAATTAAAAGCAAAATGCTTATTAATAAAAAAATTAGGCTAAAATAACAAGATATATTTAACGTCACCCAGGATTAAAAAAAAAAAAACAAAATCGGTTCGGTTTGGTTCGGTTCAGTTCAGTTCGATTCGGTTCGGTTCGGATCGGATCGGTTTGGTTCGGTTTGGTTCGGTTCGGTTCATTTCTGGTGTGATTTGACGGGGAATCTCAGGGCAAATCAGGTATGAAATCGGATTATAAAATAATAATTACAAAAATAAATTGTTTAGTAAAAATAAAAAAAATACGTAATTACTTTTAGTTACTTTGAGTCAGGTCACGTGAAGTAGAACATAGTTAAAAATAATTGTTTAATAATCAAGAGTTAGGACAGGGTAGGTATCAGGGAGAATTAGAGTCACGCAGGATCTGGAAATAAAAAATAGAATCAAAAATTAAATCAGGTCAGCCAGGACCAACAACTTATGTCAGGTTTCGTCCGGTAGTCTTAGGGCACGTCAGGTATTCGGTTTATAAATTAATAATAATAATAATAAAAAATTATTTAGTGGAAAAAAAAAATTTTAGTAATTACTTTCTACCACACAAGCCATGCTTTAACCCAAACTTCAATTTCTGAAATCTACCCCCACCCTTAAAAAAACTAAAATGTATTTTGTTCAACTCCAGACTCAGCCACCTTTCGTTTGATACTACACACGCCATATGTTCACTCAAACTCTAATTTTTAAAATGACCCCCACCTTTTTTTTTAAAACAGAAAAAAAAACTAGAATTTATTTTGTCCATCTCCAATTTTTGTAATCTACCCCCACCATTTTATTTGGCTTATGTTTGGTGCATTTTTTTATTTTTAAATAGGACCATCTTGACCCAAGACACAGCCCAGGTATCAAATCTCATTAAAAGCGAGCACGCGGTTTTTGAGCCATGCGTGCTGGTCGTTACAGACAGACAGACATACAGACAGACAGCTGGGCGACAAAAAAGTTTCAAAATCATCCGAAACGCAAAGATATACAAAAAAATTTGAAATCGGAGCAACTTTTTTTCTCGAAAAAAATAGCTCCCACTACCATAGACAAAAGCGTTTTAGAAGAAAAAATAAAATCGCCACAGACAGACAAACGCAAGTACATGCAAACCTGAAATAAGATGTTTTACTTTGCAAAGGCTTAAATTCTTATTTCTCCAACAATACTGATAAAAAACAACAAGTAAGAAAAAAAACTTACATTTATTTTATTAATTTATCCTTTTTTTTAGGTTCAAATATTTTTTTACACAAAAAAAGTATCTCGCGCTTTAACAATGCATGAAAACAATAAATTTGAAATAACTGAATTCTGTTAAATTTAATAATTTCTCAACCAAAAATACTATCGACTCGATTCTTACGGTACTAGTTTTTTTACACTTGAACAGTTTTAAGCAATTTAGAATAGAGTCTGGCAATTTTAATTACTTCTCAACCAAAAAGGCACAATGACATAATTGTATTCAATTTTTAAAAACTGCAAATTGGAAGCAACTTCTGCCAATTTTCGTACCTTCCCAACCAAAAGGATATTAAATACTGAATATGTTTTGGACCGTTGCGGTGTAAGATTTTAATTTTTACCTTAGATAACTTAAATTTGCTAAATTATAACTTCTCAACCAAAAACCAGTTTTAATTAATGAAGATTTTTCAATAAATTTATAAAAATTAAGAACGTTTCCATAAAAATGATTCCTAATATGGATTGAATATTTTGCAGTTTTGCATTTCATGAACTTTTTAGAAATAAAGTCTGACAATTTTAAAGACTTCGCAACGGAAAAGACCATGACTATAAAGCATATGTACTTTGCAGTTTTAATGATAAAATTATATTTATATTAAAAATTTAGCCGGAAATTTTGTTCCTTTTAACTTAAAACCGGTTTTTATTTCACATTTTAGGATACAGCGATTGCAAATTAGATTTAATTGTCTTTTCTAAAAGTCTGCCAACATTAGATACTTCTCAACCAATAGAAATACATAGATTGTTTACGGGTCCGTCTTTTCGATTTCTAAAGCAAGGCACCGTTTATAAGCCCCCTTTTTTGTTAATTTACATATCTCAGTAACTGGGAACCTGCTTATTTTGGTGATTACGATCAGAAAAAAAAAATTCAATATCTCCCTAAAATGATAAACCTACAAAATTAAGCCTAATTAATGCCTTATTCTCTTTTTAAAAAAAATTATTTAAATAACCTGTCTGTTCTGTGCTAAAATGTGAGCAAACATTAGTCCCTGCTCGGGCGCCAAATTTGTAAGAGGGTTTCGTCATCTAATGAATTTTCCCCTACTTTTGACGTCCCAGGGTTTCGGTCGATTCAATCCTGGGATTTCGAGGGATAGAATCGATCGAAATTTTGCCTCGGGCGCCACTCTAGGAAATAAGGGAGCCTAGAGTCTCCCTTGCCTCTCGGGTATGCTTTTAAACAGTGGAGAATAACCAGGTATAAATAAATACTAGTTTATGTGTATTTTGTCATTTTAATTTAGTGGTGCAACTTAATAAATAAAACAAAACTATAAATGCCTTATTTCTATCAAGTCAAATAAAAAAAACTCCAGTTTACTTTGTTTGCGCTATTCTAGCACAGACAGTTAGGTATTTAAAAAAAAAGTGAAAGTTATGAAAAAGGACTTAAAACTCAACGCCTTATCACCTCGGAACTCTAACAAAAGGATTTAACAAATCTGGTTAGGTCCGATTAGATCGGATGGACGTTAGTTAAATACTGATTTCTTTTTGCCCCAAAAAGACTTTTCCCAACATAAAAAAAAATTGGAGAAAGATTTCCTTAAACAGCTGGTAGTTAATTACATACTATAATTTTACAAATTTACGGCTATTTAACTGGAAGAAAACGAAACTTTACCAACTTTGAAGTTTCACAGGACTGGTCGGGTCATATATGTCTCGCGGTTCGGTTCGGTTCGGTTCATGTCGGTTATGTACAAAAGAAACGGAAAAAAAAATTAATAAAATAAATATTTAAAAAAAAATAAACAGAATATTTACAAATAGAAACGGAATGTGGTACCACTTTAACAGGTTTAATTTACGGTGAGAGCATATATGTCTTACGGTAACAGGTAACAGGTTATTTACAAAAGAAACGGATAAAAAAATTTAACTATACCAACTTTTAAGCTCATAAGGTCGCGGTGGGACACGGGTCTAACGTGGCAATAACGAAGCAATAATCGTGACAGAAAAAAAAAATCGTTAATTATGAAAAATAAAAAGAGAATTAGGAAGAAATTAATAAATACCACGTTTTATCTAAACGGGAGAGCTGGCTGCACAAAGCCGCGATGATTATGAGTCGGTGACGAAACATACGGCCCACGAAACATAATCTATAGCTTTGTTATCATTTTTGCTTTCTCGAAAGAGAACAAAAATAATAATAAAAAAAACGGGAAACGGGAAACGAGAACGGGGGTTTAGCAAAGCGCTACAATTATAAGTCGGTGACGAAACATACAGCCCACGAAATATAATCTATAGCTTTGTTATCATTTTTGCTTCCTCGAAAGAGAACAAAAATAATAATAAAAAAACGGGATTCGGGAAACGAGGACGGGGGTTTAGCAAAGCGCTGCAATTATGAGTCGGTGACGAAACATACGGCCCACGAAACATAATCTATAGCTTTGTTATCATTTTTGCTTCCTTGAAAGAGAACAAAAATAATAAAAAAAACGGGAAACGAGGACGGGGGGTTTAGCAAAGCACCACAATTATAAGTCGGTGACGAAACATCCAGCCCACGAAATATAATCTATAGCTTTGTTATCATTTTTGCTTCCTCGAAAGAGAACAAAAATAATAATAAAAAAACGGGAAACGGGAAACGAGGACGGGGGTTTAGCAAAGCGCTACAATTATGAGTCGGTGACGAAACATACGGCCCACGAAACATAATCTATAGCTTTGTTATCATTTTTGCTTCCTTGAAAGAGAACAAAAATAATAAAAAAACGGGAAACATGAAACGAGGACGGGGGGTTTAGCAAAGCGCTACAATTATAAGTCGGTGACGAAACATACGGCCCACGAAATATAATCGATAGCTTTGTTATCATTTTTGCTTTCTCGAAAGAGAACAAAAATAATAAAAACCAGGACAAGGGAAACTGGTGTGTGAAATCCGGGATGATTATTACTTGGTGACGAACCTGCAGCCCACAAGTAATAAACCCGATTTGTTTCTTAATTTTCTTGCGAAAGAAAATTAATAAATACCAGAAAACATGTAAGATACTAACGGGAAATCCTGGGATCGGGAAAGGACAAACAAGTAATTTGCACGGTTCAAAATAAATTCAAATCAAATAGAATTATAAAAACTTTGACTAAGGCAAAAACGAGGTTTCTTTTATAAATCCCATTCTTACCAGAAACCGGTCGACATCTACACACACCGCGTACCACCTATACATTGTGCTCGAACGAGAAACAAATCTCGAATCCCGTTATGGGCGAAGGCATTACTGTTTTATAGGCTAGAGCTCGGCTACAAATCGAGAACCAACGGAAATAACCGAATGAAACCCAACCACGTTTTTAAAAATGAACGTGGATTGACTTATTCGGAATATTATTTTATCTAGTCTTTTTGCAACAAACGTTTTGAAAGGCTTTAATGATATTCATATGTCAAAACGGCATTTTTCCTCGGAAAATATGAAACAAAATTAATAAGCGAAAATTGAGTCAGGTTTCAGTAAAAATATTTTTTAACTGTCTGAGCTTAAATAGTCTAGAAAATTAATTAAAACAATTAAAAAAATAGTAACTTTGTTACAGTGGCTAATTGGGTAAAAAAAAATTAATGGTTTTTTGTTTCTCTAGTACTTTTCCGTGGGTAGCTCGAAAGCTTAACCTCACGGGGGTCCAAGATCTAATGGACACCTAATAAGTGTTGACAGTTAACTGTTTCGTCCTTATGGGACTCCTCAGAACACTGCTGGTCGATGTGACACCCTTCATAAATTAAGTATACGGCTTTTCTCTCACCTTACATTGTTAGGAAGAAAACAAAGTCATGTACCCAACAAGAAGCGCCATCTACCGAAATACGAGAGAAACTAAAACAGCAGCAGGCGAGTAAGTAAGTATCGATTGAAAGAAAGAATCCATACCGTGACCTACGACACACATTGCCTTTCTAGATCAGGTCAACGCTAATTGCGATACTTACATCGATCGATGATATAGCAGTTTTACTCGCCTGCTGCTGTTTTAGTTTCTCTCGTATTTCGGTAGATGGCGCTTCTTGTTGGGTACATGACTTTGTTTTCTCACTAACGCGCTGCCGGCTTGTAATTATTTACGTTCAAAAAGTTCACTCAATTAATCGCTTGTTGTTAACCACAGATAATAAAAAGAACCAGACAATCATGTCGTAAGGGAAGATTTAACATTTTTTAAATAAATCAATTAAACATACTGTTTGTTGTCTACTTTTGGGAGGGCACTGCCCTGTTGCCCTCCCTGTAATAGGCGGCCCGGGAATCACCATATGCTTTTTGTAGATCTACAAAGGTAGTAGTAGTAGTAGTAGTAGTAGTGTGGGGTAGGCTCTAGGCCTGGCGACTAGGCACATGAAGCGCCCTTTTCGCCAACCCCCGGGCATCCCCCCTACTGCGTCCTTCCCTCGCTAAGGAATCTGCCCGTCTTCTGTACAAAGGCCAGAATATCGGGCCACCTCAGATTCAGAAGGTCCTCCGTCACAAAGGCCTCCTCTTCGAATACCTCTCTTCTTGCCTCCTTGTATGCTTCACATGATGAGAGAAAATGCGCCGAGGTCTCGTCCTCGGCCCAACATCGCTCGCACGTCGCGTCCTCCTTCACTCTCATCTTTGCCAGGTGTCCTTGTAGGACGCAGTGTCCGGTCAGGACTCCCACTATGGCTCCCACCTCTCTTCGTGTTCTACGGAGCAGCCAGTCCCTACGGGATTTGCTGTAGCCTGTCACATACTCCTTCGCCTGTCTGGCGTTTCCTGTGAGCCCCAGGAACGGTTCTGGCCCGACGCATTTCTGCTGGGATCCTCGCCTGGCGAGTCTGTCCGCTTTCTCGTTTCCGGGGACTCCCACGTGACCTGGGACCCATACGAGCTCTACCTCTCTTACGCCGGCCAATTCCTGAAGTGCATCCGCACACTCCTGCACCAAACCTGCGGACATGGTTGGTTTACACAGTGCTTTCAGCGCAGCTTGACTGTCTGAACAGATGCAGAGGCGTTTTCCTGTTTCGTTCCTAATTTGTTCCTCCCATGTTAACGCCAGTATAGCGTAAACCTCTGCCTGGAAGACTGTTGCATTGGATCCCAGCGGGTAGCTTTTTCCAATGCTCTTGCTTTCCACGTACACTCCTGCACCGGTCGAATTCCGGTCTGTCAGCCTTGATCCGTCTGTATAGCAGATCGTGGCGTCGCTAAGGAGTTCAACTCCGTCCTCCTTCCATGCATCCCTTGGTGGTATGGTTACACGGTATCTCCTTTTCTCCCTTAACCGCTTTTCTGGCATCGCTAGCCTGTACGTCGATAAAGGAATCTCCTTTTCCGTCACAGTCGCGATCTCCGAATGTCCTTTTTGTCCACCGCTCCTTCTCCACACGCCCGCGTCCCTTATCCTAAGGTATGCTGCCATCGCTTCCATCTTTATCCAGGTGGACAGCGATGGGAGACCCAGGATGGTATTCAGGGCTATGTTAGGAGTAGACCTTAGAGCTCCGGTGATGCTCAAGGTCGCCAGCCTCTGTATGCTTTCGAGCTTTTTGGCGTTAGTGGTTTTCATTGCCCCCGGCTACCAAACCACGGATCCGTATTGGATCCTCGGTCTTATGATAGCCGTGTAGATCCAGTGCATGATCCTTGGGCTGAGTCCCCACTTTCTTCCTACCACCCTTCTTACTTGCCAGAATGTTTTTATCGTCTTTGTTGTGAGTCGGTCTATATGTTGTTTCCAGCTTAGTTTACTGTCTAGCACCATCCCCAGGTACTTAACCTCTTGCGATAGTGCAAGTGGTCTTCCGTACATTTGTGGTGCTTTGAAGCCTACTATCTTCCTCTTCTTTGTAAAGGTAACATGAGTCTATATTTCTAGCACTCCTTTTCTCAATTACATTTTAAAGACAAAAAACATATAACAGAATATGAGTAATAACATTATAAAGGAAACATAAAATCTCTCGAATTGTTATTGACCCACGGTCTATCACTAGCGGAAACGGGGCCAAAGTTAGACAGCAAGTTTCTCAAACAGATTGAACTGAAACTTCTCCACTAATGGAAACTGTTCCGCAAACTGCGATAAGTTACGTTTGGATCAACGGCCGGCCGGCGGAGTGTCTAACATGGAGCAATATTAAACAAGGGAAAAGTGTATGTATATACAAATAGTAGTTTCAACTAAGGTTTGGTCAACTTCGTTTAGATTACGATAGGTCAGGTTAAGTCACGTTAGATCAAGTAAAATTAGGTTTATTTTTAGGTCGATTTGTGAACGACTAATTTTAAATAAAATATGGGTCTACTTGACACTCACACGGGATTTTGTAAATACATTCCTTAATATTTGAGGGATTTTCTGGTTTTGTAATTTACCAAATCCCGTTTGAGTGTGGTAAATCATATGTAGGTGAAACGAAGCGCCCTCTTCAGGTTAGAGTAAATGAACATCTAAAAAGTACCCAATTAGGGGATATTGAAAAATCCGGTTTAGCGGATCATGCATGGACAAATGATCACAGGATTCAGTGGTCAGAAGCTAAAGTTTTGCATAAGGAGTCGCATTGGCGAAAACGAAAGTTTATTGAAGCTGCGTTTATAATGCAGAACAAAGAAGTTTTCAGTCAAGCAAGCACGGAAACCACTCCTTAAGGAAAACAGTCCTCTATGGATTAAAAAGGGGACGGGCGTCACAGCTGACTGCACACCAAGTAGTATAAGTAGTAGTCTAGAGACTAGATTGTTTAGTTTACACTTGAAAACGGTTAGAGATACTTACTAACCGAAACGTCGTGTTTAAAATAAATAAAGACAATGGAAGTCCGAAATTTTATTTCTACTTAATCATTGTCTACGAGTTTCAAACAAGCTTTAAATTAGCTCCGAGCTGTCACGTGCTATGCGAAAAGGCATCCACTGCGCAGGCTTCTCCTTCGATTTGACCGAGAAACGTTCAGTCGGTACGCGGAAGTAGAACAGATTTCACTTCAAACGCGTAAAGTTCACTAACTCTAAAGAGCGGGCGACTATGCCATTGGTCGAGACAAGTCATTTCGCACAACACGCGACCTCTCAGAGTTTGCTATTGGTCAAAGCGTGTGTGTGGATGGTCACATCGATCAAGACCCAGTTTCCTAAAAGGATCTGCCTTTATCCTAAAGGCTTGTTTTTGGGTCGATATTTTAGTAATTTGTTTTAGTTTCAATTTAGTTATACAAAAGGTAAATGTAAATTTACTAAAATCTTACTAACAGTATATTCAATTTTGCTACTAGCATTATTGTTCCATGTGGCCACTCGTGAATGGGTATATTCATTTTTGCCACAAACTTTGTCTCCATCAGTCTTTTAGTTTTCTTAACTATTGATTTTAAATAAAGGAATGGAACAATGCATTTTGTTTATGCACGAATGACCAAATAAGAGTTTTCGAAGAACAATAAAAAGTTCGCAAACAGATTTATTTTTCCTTATTTAACTAGTAAGTCATTTCATTAAAATAGCGGTTAAAAAAGTTAGAAATTTACTGTGCAGAAATATTGCAAAAAATGTTCTTCACGCCAGTCACTCAAAACAAGATTTTTTAAACAAATGAAAAATAACTAATTAAACAAATAGTAATAATTACAACAAAATTTGAACAACAACGAATACAACATTCCACTATATGTATATTGCGTTTATAGACTTCGAAAAAGCTATCGATAGCATTGAGCACTGGGCAGTAAAAGCATCTTTAATTAATAGCCGAATAGATCACAGATATACAGACTTAATAGCCAATATATACAGGGTGTTCCAACTAAAAGGTAACAGACGTGTTTTTAGGTATTTTTCGTGCGAATTTGGAAAAACGCTCGAACACGTCGATTTTGTTTGAGCGGGGGACACGTTTTGGCTATCTTGAAATTTTTGTAGCGTGCACCATCTTCGAGGGGTATACTTTACCCCTATATTTTGAATAGGGAAAGTGGGTCTAGTTATACTTTATTTTGAAGTTCTCTTGAATATCTTTACAACCGTGTAAAAATTTGGAAAATCCATAGATTAGTTTTTAAGATATTTGCTTTCAAATTTTCAAATTTTACATGGAATGGTAAAATAAAAATAAAATCCGAAAAATATAAAACTCTGATTAAATTTTTATTTTATCAGTCCATGTTAAATTTGAAAGTTTGAAGGCAATTATCTCAAACACTAATAGATAGATTTTTGAAATTTTTACACGGTTATAAAGACATTCAAGAGGCCTTCAAAAGAAGGTATCACTAGACCCACTTTCCCTATTCAAAATATAGGGGTAAAGTATACCCCTCGAAGATGATGAGTACTACAAAAATTTCAAGATAGCCAAAAGGTGTCCCCCTCGCAAACAAAATCAACGTGTTCGAGCTTTTCTCCAAATTCACACAAAAAATACCAAAAAACACGTCTGTTACCTCTTAGTTGGAACACCCTGTATAGTGAAGCAACAACATCAATCAAAATCCACGAAGGAACCAAGCCAATACTCATAAGAAGAGGTGTCAGCTGGGTTGACACAATATCTCCTAAACGGTTTTTTTTGGTTGTTTTTAAAAGCTTGGATTGGGAAGAAATAGGCATCAAAGTAAACGGATTATAATACTTAAATTATCTAACATATGCTGATTATATCGCCTTAATAACAGACAAGAAAGAAGAACTGATAAAAATGCTGAAAGAACTGACTAGAGCAGCTAAAAATATAGGCTTAGGTATGAACTGCACTAAAACTAAAATCAGAACAAACACAGATGAAGTTATTACGATCAGAATTTAGACCTAGAACCTAGACAAAGATAACACCTAAAATCAAGAGACGAGTAAGATTGGCCTGGGCAGCATTCGGTAAATCATGCTACATATTAAAAATTAAAAAATATCCTCAGTTTCTCAAAACAAAAGTGTATAACCAATGTATCCTTTCTGTACTTTCTTATGGATCCCAGACCTGGACACAAAAGCCCAAAGATCAATGGAAAAGCAAATGTTACATGTAAAGCTAACAGATAGAAAAAGAAATGAGTGGATAAAAAATAAAACAAAAGTAAGGGATGTCAGAGAAAAAAGTAGCAAAATTAAAATGAAAATTTCCCGGTCATAATATCAGAAAGAAAGACGATCGATATATCAAATATGTGGTAAACTGAAGACCTTGGGAAAATAAATGAAGTAGGGGAAGACCCCAAATGAGATGGGCGGACGATTTGGGAACTAGATGGATGAAGACGGCGTCAGACAAAGAAGAGTGGAAAATATTGGGGGAGGCCTATGTCTAAACATGGATTGTAGTGAGAAATGTACAGCGTGTCCCATTTTCGATGGGATTAAATGGGAAACTCGGTTATTATTAAAGATATCGATTTTCTGATTGCACCTTACCGTGCTCTTTTTTGGAGCCCTTAAAAATGGTGTAATCAGATTTTTGCTATACCCCGTGGTTTCGCTAATACAGGGAGTTTTTGAAAAAATTGCATTTTAATTAATTCCTTGTATCTCGCTTATTTTGCAAGATATTTTTATTCTGTAAAAACCTTTCTATGGCAACTTTTTTAGGGCAAAATAATGACGTTCTCAATTTTTGTAAATATTGTTTAGTTTTTGAGATATGGTATTTATTATAAAAAAATTAAATACGGACCTGGATTTTTTTATTACTATTTTGATTGGTTCCTTGGTATTATTACCTTAAAATGATAAAACTTTAATATTTTTTTAATTTAAAGTTAGAATAAACCATTTAATATTTGAAAAAAAAAATTATAGTCCGAACCTGGAAATTTCCAATGTAATTATAAATTAAAAATTGCAAGACACACTAGTTGAACGATTTTTAGTTTATCTGTTTTGAAATGATAATTAAAAGATTTATAAATAAAGTTAAAAACGTTAAAAAGGTACAAAAAAATATCATACTAATTATTTGATGGTAGCACAGCAGGTCGTGAAATTTACAAAACAAAAGCGTGGAACTGACATTGTCATTTTACTTGTCATTTTTGTGAATGGCTTACAATTATTTTAAACTGGCTAGAAGTCGACCATATCCAGATTTTGAAAAATGTGATATGTTTGACTACTTCATTCAAGCAACAAAAACCCAATATTTAAATGGCAGAAATATTTTTATGCAAAATGCGTTACGAAAAATTACTAAAAAATGCCAACAATCTCTTACACATAATGGTATCAGAAAAATTAGTTATTTTTTGTAATTTGTTTTTTTTTTGTATTTTTCGTAGACTTCCTTTCAAATAAATCTGTAAATTAACGTAAAACCATTTTAATATGCTAAGTATCAAACAGTTAAACTAAAAATTGTTTAACTAGCAATTTTTAATTTATATTTATGTTGGAAATATCCAGGTTCGGACAATTTTTTTTTTAAATATTAAATATTTTTTTTTACCTTGAAACAAAAAGTTTAAAAATTTTTATTATTTTGTGATAATACTAGCATGAAACCAATCAAAATAGTAATAAAAAAATCCAGGTCCGCATTTAATTTTTTTATGATAAATACCATATCTCAAAAACTAAACAATATTTTAAAAAGTTGACAACTGGAGAAAATCACTCTTATAATTTTATTTTTATGTTTATTTTTTAAGGGTCGTTTTTTTTTCTGTGTTCTCACTTAAGAAACATTATGTGTAGGAAAAATAGATAATTTTTTATGGAGTTTTCCAAAGGTTGTTTTCCTTGACCCTTTTCAAAAAGCCAGTCGTTCGTAAGACATTGGCAAATCATTTCAAATTATTATCAGAGCCCACAAACCCCAATCGGACAAGCTCAAGCAACACTTGGACAAGCTTAACCGATTTTTTGCTTGTGTGAATCCAATCCTATGTCGTTTGTATTTTCTACTTAGACATAAGCTGGTCAAAATGGAATACAATCCATTGCCTTAACAACAGTGGTGGCCCGACAGCTGTAAAGCTGGGGGGGGGGGGGGGGCAAATGACTTTTTTTTTACCAACAAACATCAATTAAAAAGAAAGTACTTTTTTGTAAACTCATTACCAGCAGCGAGTAACGGTAAAGTACAACATTAGAAGTGCTTTAGTAGCACCACGGTGGCACACCGGCCTTATTAGGCCAGCAGACATACTTTTCAGTACAAAAAGGCATGTACTTTAATAGCAATGCACATTGGCGTAGCTAGGGGGGGACCAGGGGGGGCCTGGCCCCCCCTGAAGTCTCTCAGGCCCCCCTAAGATATTTTAGGCCTCCCCTACCGACTACTAGTAAAAGAACATGACGCTGAAAATACATACTTTTCTATTATTATTCGGGAAATATTCAAATAAAATAGGTGCATTAAAATTTAAAATCATTCAGATAATGTTTACATTTCATGAAAAAGCCCTTGTCTTGCGGAATTAGGCTTTTTCTCTTTAAATTATCTGTAACTTTTCTGGACTTATGCAATTTCCCGAAAATACTTTTTAAATTTAAACATAATTATGCATATTGAATATTTCATACATTTTGGCGACATCTTGTAAAATATTATAGATGTGCAAGTTAAATTTCGCATTTAATAAAGACAGCGACCTTTGCCCCTCTGTTTCCGAAATCGGGTTGTAGATGTCGTAATGTTATAAAAGACCTTTTTAAACTGTTTTTCTAAAATAAAGATAATAATCTTTTTAGTTTTTTTGAGGTTAGCGTTTAGTGTCTTATGAAAATTTTCCGATTTTGGTGACAATTTCATAACCATTTTCATATTAGGTTTTCCCACGTCGTTAAAGGGAATAAATTCGTCGAGCAATACCGGGAAATTTTTAATATTAATATTTCTGCTCTAAGAGCAGAAATGACCGTTTTAAAGAATTGTATTTTTCGGTTAAATCAAACTGTTGGTCATGATTCTATTAAACAACATATAGCAGAAAACACCTATCCAAACCTCTACCAACTTTTTAAAGTTGCGAGTATTCTTCCAATTTCAAGTGCAACTTGCGAGAGGTCTTTCTCTGCCATGAGGAGAGTTTTTAATTGACTTAGAACAACTATGACTCAAGAGAGACACTCAGGTTTGTCAAAGATGTTGAGGTCGACTTAGACAGTGTGGTAGACGCTTTCAGTCAGCGACGTAGAAAACTTTCTTTGTAGAATTGCTGAATTACATACTTGCTGTGTATACATATAAATAAGTTGGTAAATGTATTATTAAATTTGTTATATTAAAATATTAGAACATTTAATGCGCGTATTTTTTTTATTCATTGCACACTTTGCACGACTCTTTAAAACCTATGTTTGCTTTTTGTTCAAGATAGACCGGGGCCACGGCCCCCCCTGAAAAGCAAGGCTAGCTACGCCAATGGCAATGCATTTTTTTAACGTTTTTGTACAGAAAATTATGTACTTTTAAAGCAATGCATGTTTTTAAACTTTTTTGTACAAAAACATGTACTTTTAAAGCAATTTCTTAATTTTTTCAGTATAATAAAAAACTGTACTTTCAAATCCTTACAGCCATCTTAAGGACCTCGGGGTCAATGCTTAATACGGCATTATAAAACAACGCGCACAGTAGACAGTACAACAGGTTGGTTAAATCACATTAAAACTTCTGTTTTGTGCCCTTCTTTGACTAACTTGAGTTATAGAAATAAAATTTCGGACTTCCATTGTCTTTATTTATTTTAAAAACACGACGTTTCGGTTAGTAAGTATCTCTAACCGTTATCAAGTGTAAACTAAACAATCTAGTCTCTAGGCTACTACTTATACTACTTGGTGTGCAGTCAGGTGTGACGGCCGCCCCCTTTTTAATTCTAAGACGCCTGTTTTCCTTAAGGAGTGGTTTCCATATGTTTGGTATATCCGTGCTGGGTTGACTGAAAACTTCTTTATTCTGCATTATAAACGCAGCTTCAATAAACTTTCGTTTTCGCCAATGCGACTCTTTATGTAAAACTTTAGCTTCTGACCACTGAATCCTGTGATCATTTGACCATGCATGATCTGCTAAACCGGATTTTTCAATATCCCCTAATTGGGTACTTTTTAGATGTTCATTTACTGTAACCTGAAGAGGGCGTTTCGTTTCACCTACATATGATCTACCACACTCACACGGGATTTGGTAAATACATTCCTTATTATTTGAGGGATTGTCTGGTTTTGTTTTAGTTACAAAACTTCTTCTATCGTATTTCCCGAAGAAAATACTGTTTTTATATTATAGTGTTTAGCTAGTGTTTAGCTATTCGTCTAATGTTTTCTGAAATCCCTTGAACATATGGAATGTTAATAACACCTAACGGATTATTATTTTGGGAATTTGGTACATTTAGTTTGTTTTTAATTTTAAATATCGTTGAGTTTATTAATTTCTCGGAATAACCATTCTGTTGTAAGTCCTTTTTAATGTTGTTAATTTCTGTGGTTAATTCTTTATTATTACTACAAATATTTACGGCTCTTAAATACAAACTTCTTATAACTCCTTGTTTTGTAGCAACAGAATGATTAGACTTAAAATTTAGGTACTGTCCCGTGTGTGTAGGTTTCCTATATACAGTGGTTTGAATGTTTATGTCTAATCGTTTGACAAGAACATCCAAAAAGTTTACACTTGATAACGGTTAGAGATACTTACTAACCGAAACGTCGTGTTTTAAAAATAAATAAAGACGAGTTTCAAACAAAGAACTTGAGTTATGTTTAGATCCGGTAAGGGCCTACACAATTCTTTAATTTTGATTTTATCTTCCCAAGAAAGTCTGGAAAAATTGCGTTTGAGAATATTACTGACGCAATACATTATTAAGACCGATAATAAAAATTCGCGGTAAAGCATAACACGACTAAAAAAGCAAAACAATATGAATAAGGTACAAACCTACCGTATTCTCGTGTTATGTTAATCAGACTGCCGCAACATAATAGATAGTTTTTGCACGGTCACCTATGATCCGTGGTTTTTGGTCGTGCCAAATTTGGGCCCGATAACTTCACCGACAAGTTTAACAATATTTGACAGTTCCAAAAAGTATTTTTGGTACCGGTTTTAGTCGATGTCGACGGTGCGTTTATTTGTCGTTTATTTTTTTGTCTAAAGGAAAACTTTATTTTATTTATAAACAATGTTTTTTTGGTTTTAATGAAAAACACATGATATAGGTAATTAACAAAGGAAATTTTTATTACAAAATACTTAGTATTATAAATACTTATTTTTAACTTGAAAAGTGGAGCAAAGTTTCCCATAGTCTGACGTTATTTTGCTCCAACGATTATAAACACACAGGATTGCTTATTTCCATTTAACTCTATGTTAGCGTCGCTCAGCGAGACGAACAGTGTCTGCTTACGTCACCAGCGGACCAGTTGCTTTGTTTGTATTGAGAGTTCGTGTGATTTTAAGGTGTTTTTGACGTTTTTACCTCCGTTTTTTTGCGTTTTTTCATTTATTTGACGGTGTGGTTGACTATTTAGGAGATAAATCTGAGGGCACGGCAGTGCCTCGCCAAGTTCACGCGCCGTACCATCTTTTCTTGAAACATTTCAGCCGATATTTGACCTATCTAAAACTCTACTTCGGAATGAGCTACAAATCTCAAACTTTGCACAGTCGTAGATCTCCATGGAGTTAACAATCCCTTTATGTTTAGTTTCATGGAATTCCCAAAAGTACTGAAGTAGTTACGAAATTTCAAAAAACGTCGAAATTGTCACTCACTCACTCACTCATGTTATAGATCATCAAAATTCTACTGTACTTCCAGACATACTACAAAGCTGAAATTTGGCACACTGATAGAAATTATGACCAAACCCCTGGAAAAAATCAAAAAACCCCAAAATTCTAATTTACTTCCCTCCCCTATACATGTAAAGTTATGTAAAAGTAACATTGCCCACTTCCAGATATGGCAGACTGATAAGAACTATGATAAAACCAGAGGAAAATATAAAAAAACTCAACATTTTTAATAAGGCATTGCAAAAGTTTTAAACAATATCCCGTATTTTTACTACTTTAAAACTTAAATATTATCCAAATCCTTTAAAAAAGCAGTGAAATCATAACAAAAACATTTCATGTAAAAAAAGCCAAGTACGCGAAAGTGGTAATCCGTAAAAAGAATTGAGATAAAAGTAAAGCCAAGTTCTACAATACAAATTTCAAAATGAATGGTTCTTACTAGTTTGTAAATGTTTTTCTAAACTTGGCTATTACGGCTGCAAATGACTCTTAGGAAATTGAACGTAAAGAAGTTTGGCTGGAATAGCAAAGTTTAAAAAAACATTTCCAAACTAGTAAGAACCATTCATTTTGAAATTTGTATTATAGAACTTAGCTTTACTTTTATCTCAATTCTTTTTACGGAATACCACTTTCGCGTACTTGGCTTTTTTTACATGAAATATTTTTGTTATGATAAACCTTTAGAAATGTGAGTTAAGTGAATTGATATAAAGAAAGCACATTAATTTAATGTTAAAATAAAAGCTTTGTATTCCCTCTTTCAGTGTAGAAATATAAATATATATACTTTTATATTATTATATTTATATAAACTTCTATTTTTTTTGGATATTTGGAAATTCCTTGCTCATTAAATTAATCACATTAAAGAAAACTGGTAATTATGCCGCAAACGTACTTCTTTTATTAAACTGATATTGGAAAGTTTATTTTGTAGACAGTTTCTCCAAGTTTAGTTTCAGTTTTTTTCTTAAGTTTTTTTAGTCTCTTTATAGAAGTTTTCAGAAACATGTTACAGGAGAAGGAGTGAAAACAGGCGTTGGGTGGGATAAAAACAACTCATAACACAAACAATGTAAATCATTTAAAAAAAAACTTATGAAAATCTATTGATTTAAAGCATATGAAGTAGAAAAACACATCTTATTTGGCTGTTTTCTCCAAAAACTGACTGGTTTTTGATATAATAATATAATAAATATTGCAGTTTTAGATCTGAAATATCAAATAAATACCTTTTTGTTACTACATAATAGAAGTGTATTTTATTATATCCGCAACAAAAACAATAAATTATACATATAATGATTTAAATTGATTAAACTTTTAGAAAAAATCCTACTTCTATTCTAAAACTTTCAACTATTTAAAAAAGAAACTCCAAGATATCATCTGGTAGGAAAATTCAGCTCTTAGAGCAAACTCTTGATTTATCAAATCATTTGTTTTGAATGAACGAAATTATTAATTTTATTTACTATCACGAATAAAAAATTTGTTTGCAAATAATCAAGAAAAAAGCGGGAAAAACTCACGATTGCAATGTGTATTAAATGAAGCGCGCTGAGCAGAGGTCCACTAATGACGTAAGCAAGGCGCCGCCTACCGCTGAAAGATTCGAGCTAATAAGCAATCCTGTGTGTTTATAATCGTTGACTTTGCCCCACTTTATAAAATATGAAAAAAAAACATTGGTGTTTTATATGTTGGCGCAAACTACACCCAATATTTAGTTAGCTTTTCCCCCATTCAAAATGGTGAATAAAATTTTTTAAAATATTGGTATTTTTAAGTTTTTATTGCATAGAAATCGATAACTCAACTAGACACCAAATTTTTCGAGGTCAAATTTTAAAGGAATTTCAAGCTGCACTTCACTCTGGTATTAACTCGAGACGACTAAGCGGAAAACAGCGGTTACCGCCTCTTTGAAAAGTCAAATTCGCAACGGATAATTCACGCGTGGTGGCGTTGTGGTGCATGCGCAAAGTAGGACCAGGGGGCGCAAAGTAACCTAGTTTTACGGTAGTAAAGTGACTTATGTAAAGCTGTAAAAATGGCAAGTTGCAGAAACATTAAATGGCATCTAACGCAAATAGCTCACAGTACACCGGTCTAGTTTTTAAGTGATGACTAACAGGCTGAATTCTCCTGCCTAGCTTTATTCGCCGAGACCCCTAACTTTTTCCTCTGCAAAAATTTTTGAAAGTGGTTCTAACAGAATGCGCGGGCGCAGAAATCTTTTGTGGACAATGTTGCCATTTACTTTTAAACACATTTTTTAGGCAACAGAAAAAAAAACATTTATCAACTCTCAAATTATCTCAAAATTTTAAATTACTAAGGATATTTTTTATTTTTTAAAGTATATGTAGCTTAATTTACCGAATGCTGCCCAGGCCAATCTTACGCGTCTCTTGCTTGCAGCCATTTGATTTTCTTTTTTAGTTTAATAATTTGTCCCAGGTATATATATATATATATACATATATATATATATATACGGACATTGGGGTATATAGAAAAAAGTTTCAGGGGGGGCCGAGACAGTTTTGGGGGGGGCCGAGACCTCATGAGGCCGTATTTTATGCTATTTTATGTTTGTATTCATGAAATATGTGGAAAATATCTAAACAAAACTTAGCTTTGGGGGGGGGGGCGGCCCCTCAGGCCCCCCCTTATATAAGCCACTGTATATGGGGCTTTCAATGTCAACCCGTTAAGAAAAATTTGCTACAATGTTGGTGGCCGATAAGGTTTTAAACAGTGGAAGGCCACGGCCCGTCTTGGCCCTTCAATGTGACGCCGCTGATGTCATATGCAAGGGGGGGGGGGTGTCAGAACCAAAAAAAAAAGATATTTTCCTTAAAGCAAAAGAATTTTTTTAAATAAAATGTATATTGATTCACATCCCGGGCGCCTCAATAGGTCTGCTCGCTTGCCCATATACATATAAGTATGGCCAAAGCCTCCGCGCACCTACACAAGAATCCAAAATTTTTAAAGGCAATAGACAAAATATTGAAGCATCTTTTTTCAGAAAAATATAAATATTCGAAGGGGTCTCATTTTCAAAATGGCGATTTTTTTAATTTATTGTCTTGTACTAAGGTCACTGATGCGATTATTTGTAATTTTCAATATTTTTTGTTAAAGCATTTTGTTCTTAGATATGTTTTGGCCAATTAGGAAGATAAAACACCCTGTAGATTTAACGAACTGCAACATTTTTTCAAATTTTTTATCTTGGTGTAATCGGTATCTATATAGAGGAACCGAAAAGTAAATTTTTATTAAAATCAAAATTGTTAAGTGCAAAAGATGGCCGGGTTGACATAGAAAACCCCATACATTCCTCTACTTGTTTTATTTTCTCGTAGTTTATTCTGATCGTGATACCCTCAGCCAGTGACGTATATAAGGATGGTCTGCCCCCCCCCCCCCCGAAGCTAAGATTTTTTTAGATGTTTTCATGAATACAAACATGAAATATTATTATAATACGGCATCATGAGGTCTCGCCCCCCCCCAGGAAATGTCTCGCCCCCCCCCCGGAACTTTTCTCTATATACGCTACTGCCTTCAGCCGTGTTTGTTGTGATTTTAGTTTAAGTGCAATTCATACTCAAGCCTACATTTTTAGCTGCTGTATCCAGTTCTTCCAGCATTTTTATCAGTTCTTCTTTCTTATCTGTTATTAAGGCGATATCATCAGCATATCTAAGGTCGTTCAAGTATTGTCCGTTTACTTTGATGCCTATTTCTTGCCTATCTACGTTTTTGAACACATCTTCTAGGGCCTGGTTAAATAGTTTAGGCGATATTGTGTCACCCTCGCTGACACCTCTTCTTATGCGGATTGGCTTGGTTCCTTCATAATTGATATTGCTTTACTACATATATATATATATATATATATATATATTGGCTATTAAATCTTTGAAAGTTTGAGGGTTCCTTTCCGACATCAAATTCAATCTGTCTAGTAACAAGCAGCTCTCTACTGGCGCCCTGTCTAATAGCCGATAGTAGCTGTCTGAGAGTTCTTCTAAAATTTATCAATTTGTTGGATGTGCAATGAAGCTTACTTCTTGAGTGTATCAAACCGAAAAGCACCTTAATGTAGCAAAGTCCTTTTTACTCATACTATCTAAAATTTGTCTATTTATGAAAAATACTTTCAAACTCAGTTCTTAAGTGTATTAAAGCTAAAAACACCCTCCCAATGTAGCAAAGTTCTCTTTGCTCAATATTTTCCATTAAAAGAAAACCCATTTCAATAAAATCAAAGCAATTTACAAACCGAAATGCAGATTCGTCATCGCGCCCTCGCAGCAAAGAAAAGATGTCCTGATTGAAGTGGGTTGGAATTAGAGGAGAACGCAGAATTTAGGAGAATTATTACACTCAAAAAGGATATGGATTTCAATAATTCACTCCGCGAGTCGTCAGCAGCGAATTTTGATGATGTAGAAAAGATGCTGCTGGTTTTCATCATATCCGGTTAAATTTATAGATTTTATTATTAACATAATTTTGAGTTATACTCACGGAACTGTAACTTATGTTACAGTTCCGTGGTTATACTCTACAGCAGTGGCGGGTGCTACAGGGAGGGCCACGGGGAGTGCCCTCCCAAAACTAGACAACAAACAGTATTTTTAATTGATTTATTTAAGAAAAGTTAAATCTTTACTTACGACATGTTTATCTGTGGTTAACAACAAGCAATTAATTGGGTGAACTTTTTTAGCTTAATAATTAAACCCGTTTTTCCGCGGTGTATGGGTGGCTGTTCTTGCGGGGGGGCGGGAGGAATGTTTGGTTTCTTGTTGACGTCCCAACTAACATTTATAGTAGCGGCTACATGTTCTAAAGGCTTTGCTACTTTCTTATAGTAGAAATGTGGTGATCCCAACCAAAATTTGTTACTTTTTAGTTCTAACTACTATTTAGTATCAGGAAATAGTAGATGTTTCGTAAAAACGACCCTCTAAACTACTTCATAGGATTGTTTCTTGATAGTCGATTCTGATAGTCTTCTCTACCACAATAGGACGTTGCTAAAGTTTTACTTTCTTTTTAGTCGTTATTTCGTAGCCGCCCTGACTTTTATATCCTACTTAATTACCACTAGAAAGTTAAGCTTCATTGGAGTCCCAAACAAGTGTATCCGACAACTACATTATAACTTTAATTTTTACCACAAAAGTTTGTGTCATCATAGTAACATCTGATGTAACAATGTAGACAAAATAACTTTTTGGATCAACTTTAAAGCCGCAACTACTTTCAAGTAACCTTTTCGACTATCAGGGAATATAGTTTGGGACGCCATGTTTTTATGTAAGAAAGAAAATTTAATATTTTTGTTGTCGTTTTATGAGCTCATATTAAAGAGCCATACTATTTTATAAACAAATTAGTTGAAGCTTACCAAAAATGCTCTTCTTAAGCACCATTTGTTGGAGTTAACTGTCGATTATGAAAACATAACCTCCAAAATCACAACACAAAAATTCCATCAGCTACCAGAAAACGGCTCAATTTTACGGGCGCACCGGTTTTTTGCAATATATATAATGCATGTTATACAAAAAACTTTGCGTCGCACTCGAATTTTGATCCTCTGTTCGTAAATTCTCACACTTTTGGATAACATAGTTCATATTATAACCATAACCAAACAAAAAAACTAAGCGAGTCTGTTTACTGTTGTGTCCACCATATTGTGTAACAATTCTACCAAAAAGAAACGATTATATTATTTGCAACTACATCGCAACTTTAATGCCATTACGGAAAAAAAACAGCCTCTACGACGTAGTAGATACCTGGCTACGACGTAGTAGTGTAGTTGTTACTACAGTGACTTTAAACACTTGGCCAAGTAGTTATAACCAGAAATTGGTTCCCCATTTAGGGAATTATAACGTCGCTGTATGGTATACTGAGACGTAGCGGGAGTACGTTGCGGTTACTTTTAAGAAATTCTTTCTAGTTGGGGTTTCGTCGTTACAACTTTAATTGTTTGTTGGGGTCGGCCATATTTATCGTGCGAAAACACTCGTTGCCCTTTCTGTATGTTGTATGTTCTATCCTTAGTGAAGACGTATGAGTTTGTTTTGTTTTAGGGTATGTCAGTAGTAAGAAACCTTGCCGGTCGCGTGTCATTGTTTGTTTTTGTTATCGTTTGTTTAGAAAATGGAAATAAATACCGTCGATTACATAATTAACTGTGCATATTTAAATACGTTGACATATGAACTTCGATTATAAATAAAATCTTTAGGGACTTAATAGACCGGACCTAAAAATTAACCAAAATTTGAGTGCAAGTAATGCCGAGGGGTGTTCCATTCCATTCCATTTCATAGAAAATTTAATAAAAAATTATACGATGCTGAAAACTGGTTGTGCGGTTGTGAAAAAAGAAATGCTTTTTTTGCTTTATTTGTCTTGTTATGAACAATCCACGAAGTGAACCTGCGTGGGTGGCAAAGGGAATGTGTGATATCAAGCACTTTAGTGAAAAGTTAAAAAAGACACAAAGTAAGTGGTATTCATTTAAACAACCACATAGAATTTTTATGCTAGGCAAGACTGGTGCCAATTTAATAGTGCATATAGGCAAAACATTACCGAATATAATGAAAATGTGACAAAACCCACGTTTTTGTAAATATACTAGAAATGCGATCGTTTTTAAGAAATGAATAAGAAGAAACTTTTAAGAAAAAAAAAACAAATCAAGACAAAAAAAACTACATGGTTTTGATTTACGTATTTAGTTAATTAGGTTATTCTTTTATTTTTTCTACTACCTGTTAACTTTGGAGAAATTTATTTTAATTTATTCTTTTACTGTGTACATTTTTTCTATGTATTGTATTATTACTATTATTATGTAACATAGCAGAATCATTGCTATGGAAGAAATTGTATCTTTTTTCCTCGAAGCAATAAAGTTAAAATAAAAGTAAGTGACAAAAATTACACATGTATTTATAGACTAAAAAACTGTTTGGTTTTCAC
Source organism: Aspidapion aeneum (assembly GCA_963576565.1). Lineage (NCBI taxonomy): Eukaryota > Metazoa > Arthropoda > Insecta > Coleoptera > Brentidae > Aspidapion > Aspidapion aeneum. Next base: position 115,556,691 of record OY755043.1, read on the forward strand.
TTTCTCCAACGTCGATCACGAGGATACGAGTGATCCCCATCTGGAACACGTCCTGATAGTCAGGAACAAATGTTCCATGCCAATCCACGACCGGACCGGTTTCGACCTTTTGGGTTATCCTTAGGTGAATGTAGGCGATATACAAAATGGCGGACGAAATTAAATAATACCCTTCAAAAATCAGTAAAAAAGCGGTGTTCTTGCGACACACAACAAGGCACGAATCAGCAAACCAAGCTCTCCCCCCGTCCCTGTCTTGGTACTGACATTAAATAACCCTTTTTATGTCTAGCAAAACTTTTGGCCTAAGGGTTTCAAAGTTTATAATATACCTACAATTTAGGAATAATACCAATGTAGTTATCAGTTTCTCCCATTTTCAGGAATTCGCAACTACACGGGGATAATATCATTAGTAACATTAGCATACAAATGCTTTTGCGGAATTTCTAGCGTTAATGTATTAGCATAGGGATTACTTTTGCATAAAGATCACTTTTCCAAATTAGATTCCTCTTGTCCAGCTTTAATATATTCAACTTAGTTATGGTTAATAAAATCTACACGGTCCACGGCCTGAATTACGGTAGGGTAAAAATGACAAAAGAAAATTGATTTAGATTCTGATTTTCTGGGAATCGCTTCTACTTGGTCTTAAACTTACATGTTAAGAAAATGAGCCAAATCAATTAATTGTTGTTTAAAAGCTTGATTTAATAAAAAGTGTTAAGAGTATAGTACCTTCGTTTAAGGAGATATCAAAAAAAGTTATTAAATGTTATGACTAATCTAAATTTTTAGAAAAATCGGAGGAAAATCGTCTAACTAAAATTTTCATAATCGATTTTTCTGAAAATTAAGAATCTGCCGTAACTTTTGATCTAAACAACTCTTCTTAATAAAATTTTCCGATATCTTTTAAAACAAAGGTACTTTATTGTTAACACTTTTTTTCAAATCAGCCTACTAAACCATCCCGTAGATTAATTGACTTAATTCATTTTTTAACATCTTAGTTTTAGACCAAACAGGAGCAATTCCCAGAAAATCAGAATCTAAATCGAACATTTTTTATCATTTATACCTTATATTATAAAATCAGCCTACTAAATCACCCTGTATAATAATTGATTTCGCTCATCTTAGTTTGAGACCAAGCAGGAGCGATTCCCAGAAAATCAGAATATAAATTGAAATTTTTTTGTCATTTATACCTTACTGGCACTCAATCCGTGAACTCACTGTATATGATTCTGGTGGTTTTATTTTACAAACAACTGTAACTGGCTATTACGCTACTTTTAAGGACATTATTTTTATGAAGAAACCACTGCGTTTCTCCTAGACAAGGAAAAATAACTAACTTGTTAATGGTTTATAAGAAAAAATAAATATTTAACTAACAAAATTTGAAACAGGTTTCCTAGTTAAAATAATGTCCTTAATAGTTGCGTTATACCTAGGTAAAGTTTTGTTTGTAAAATTAATTAAGGTTGACTAAACTTTTTGGACAATCTGAAACATGCACTAAATTGCAGTCTTAATAATAGCTGAATATAATATAAGCAAAATTGTTTTTCACGATAGACAAGAAATAAGAAATTTAAAAATGACACAGAACCAATCCAAATTGTTGTAGGTTTTTGCAAAAGACAGATAACACCACCTCGCCCCGCGAAAACAAAAATTGTAAAATTTTGGGGCCAATAAATAATAATAACTCTGTCCTTTGTCTTTTCTAGCATAAGGGACCGCAACACAATTATTTCAATGGCGTGTATAATGATGGTGGGCAATGGAACGTAGGGTGGGTGTACATATTATCGACAGTTTTTTGTTTTTTTTTTAATAATAAGATCCGGGTACCTTGCACCTGAATAAAGTCTATTTTATAAAAAAAACTCATTTGTGCCCATGTTGGCAGCACTGCATAAAACATATCCCCACTACATCTTTCGAAAAATACGCGGGAAATTGTGACAGTTGACGAAAAGTGCTTGATGTGGCCGGTTCGCTTGTTAATGGTGTTAAGAAACAGGTAATATTTGAACTAATATAACTAAAATAATTTTATATTTACGTATAAAACAATTGATTCTAGTTGTTAGGATAAGGTTAGATTTTATAAAAAAAAAACAAGAAGAAATCGTATAATCTTTTTTTATCTAAAAAAAGGACCTTCGGTTTTATGTACAGCTTATCTTACCCATGAACAAAATGTCGACATTACCGTCGATAATAAGGTTCTTACACAGAAATTTTTAAACTTATTTTTTATTTACATAAGTCGGGTGTTTCTTTTTAACTTTTGTTTAAAAAAAAAGAAAACTTTTTTGATGTACTGATAGAATATCGACAAATACTTTTTTTCATAGATTTTGTGTTACATTAAAGAAAAATTGTGTTACGATAAAAGGTTCATTCGTATGTCGATAGATTGTGCAAATTTGTGTTGATATTACATCCTAAGGTGTGGTTACAAAAATTTACTTTTTTAAGCATTACATGTTTAATAAAAAAATATTAAAAATATATTTTATTATAGCAAAATCATTTCTGAGGTCTTTAGTTGTAACCGACAATGTGTTTATTTTTATAGCATCTGTTGTGTCGATATTAAGGATCTCTTTATTTTTAAAAAAATTAAAGAGCCATAAATTAAAAATAAGAGAGATTTATATACAGTCGATGAAGTTTCTGTTTTTGTGTAAATCTTCTATCCTACTTACAGAAATGACTTTTGTTTTGATAAGAATAAGGTAAAAAATAAATATCAAATGTTTATTAAAATTGTTTGTATAAAGTAGGTATTTCCCGATTTTTTTTATTTTGTTTAAAAATTAATGTCAAAGATTCAAAACTAATGTTTATTTTTGATATTGTTAATTAGGAAAGCACTCTGATATTTTATATATTTATAAACTTACTAAAAGTATTTTGAAAATTAGTTTTATGTAAATGGGTACCTAAATGACATTCTATTATTACATCTAGATACTTCAAATTTTGTTAGGCAGATTCGTATCACTTTGTAAAATAAGACGTTAACTTAAAAAAATTATAATAATACGATATTTTCGGCTACAATTTTTTTTTAATAGGTACTTGTCGATTATATTAAATTAAATTAAAATATTCAGCAAAAAAAAATTGTCGGTAATAAGTTGAATTTTGTGTCGGACCCTTTATTTTAAAAAGTGTCGATATAAAGGACATTTTGACTTTTTTTGTTATTTTTTATTTTTTTTTATTACGGTTAAAAATAAACATAAAAAAACATAATTTTAGTAAAATAGACCCTTGATTTTATCCAATAAAAAATAATAAGCTCGTTAGTAGTTTAGAATAATTTTTTATTGCCTAGGAAAGTCAATATTTTCCTTACACTGTCGATAATATGTACATTCACCCTAATTCTATTTTTCTCTTGTTTATTAAAGTAACTACTTTTATAAAATATAGTTTCCTTCAAATTAAAAATTTTTGTTTTTTTATAAAATTATTGTGTTGCATATAATTGAAAGCTTTTTCGCGGCCAACGCACGTTTGTTTTTTAGACACAACACACCTAATCTAAAAGCATTTGAAATTTGATAAGTTTTGTTTCAAGGTTGTCAATGGGATTAGACCCACTTTCTTTATTCAAAATATAGGGGTTAAGTATACCCCTTGAAGGTGGTTCGTGCTACAAAAATTTCAAGATAGCCCCCTTGCAAACAAAATCGAAGTGTTTCGGCGTTTTTTTTTTAAGTTCCTGATAATATTTGAGAAAATCCAGGTGGATCCTTTTTAATTTTCCACCTTGTTGTATATAGCATTTTAAGGCGACAAATTCGATTCAGCCCATTTTTTACGCAAAAGACAACAAGGCAAAATATTTAAATATCAGTCAATAGGTGGCACTACATATTAGAGTCCTAGGGACACCTATTCGGTTTCTAAATTATGGGCCTTACTAAAATTTTAGGGATGACAAAAAAACAACACATTTTCAGTTTGACACTAACGTTAATTTTTGCCTAAAAACACAAGTGGGCGGCTAGTTTTCCAATAGCAACAGAAAAAATAAAAGAATAGAGTAAATAACAAAGCCTATTTTTTTGTCAAAAACCAGGGGATGACATTTTATCTTATAAATAAAAATATAAAAAAAGTGATAATCCCGAAGAAGACATACACATAATGTTACTATGAGCCTGCCTCCAAATACATTCAGAGCAAAATATATTTAAAGACCTTCTAATATCATTGATCCAGAATATAAAAACGAAAATCTCCTGATCCACAGATGCTGCACAGGATAAGAAGGAAAGTTTTCGGCAATCATTGTAAATTAAGGGTATATAATAAATGAGTTGTTTTTATTGTACTACTTTATTTTTGTTTCCACAATCTCGTAGAAAAAATATTGTACCTACATACTTAACGAATGTGTTTAGTGTGTCTTCCGCACTGGTTAGGTAAATTACTATTTCCTGCGACCACATATGAAAATGTTGGATTTTACACGATTTGCATCCTCAGAAAACATTAAATTTTTTCGCACATGTGTGACAAGTACTTTCAGTACTTCGGCACATGTATGAAAAGTATTTAACTGTCACAATACTTTTTCGCACATATGTTACAAACTACTTTCCCAGACATGTGCGGAAAAGCAGTTTCATTTGATTTACGCAAAATTAAACACCAATTTTTACAAAAATTAGTATAGTTCAACAGTTTTCGTAGGAAAAATAGCGTTTATACTGGACAGAAAGTAACTTTCTCACGCTCGAAATTTGTCACTTTTCTTCTCTTGCTATGTAATAAATAAATAAATAAATGGAAAAGGCTTTATTTTCAACTAAGCGAAGTTAAGCACAAGCTTCTGTTAACTGAGCAATATACTAATTATCAAAAACTATCTTATAAATTGGTTCGTAATCCCGTGATTTTGTTTGTTACGCTATGGCCAGCCCTTAAAAACACGTTTTGTTAATAGAAAAAATTGTACGTCTTTAAATACCTACTTATAATCATTTATCTGAAAATAATGTGAAAATCCGGGTCACGTGATCTTAGTTAAATTTTCTCAATCGAATTGACTTGCCCCCGGTATACGGGGGTGGCGCTTCAGACAGGAGGTTGAAGGCTCTTGTCTGATTTGGTGTCCTGCAGTAAATATAAAATTGAGCACGCTTTTGTAAATCCTAATAGATCTCTTCTATAAAAAACTAGTTGAAACATTATTTCTGTTCAATTGCAAGATTTTTTTAAAATCTTCAAACGTATCTTGTTAGATTTTTGATTTTCTTTTGTACATTTCCAAAACATACAAAAATCGTAACAATTTCGCTACAGTTTTCTATAACACAACTAGGCTACTGAAATGCCAAACATTGTTTTGAAATATTTGTTGTGTTTTAGCCATAACTTTTTTTTGATTTTTTGAATAAAATGATTTCGCGAAAAACTACTAAGATACGTTTGTTAAAAATGTTTTAAAAAACTACCCCTCTAAATTTCGACGCGTTCCGCTTTCTTGTTTTCTATTTCTATTAGAACAAAGATTTGTTAAGAAGAGGTTAGATTTTTTGTGCGAAGTTTGCCCCCTTAATAACTTTTGTTAAAACGTTAAATTTCTTCTAGCCAGAAAAATTCCAAAAAGCTTAAGTAAGAAACTTCAGTTAGGATATTTCATAAAAGCGTTATAATAATAGTGTATTCAAATAATATCTTTAAATTTAAGAGTTCAAGGATCATCCATAGAGGATTAGTCCCATTATATGGCGAGGCTTAATGCAGACAGGTCAGATACAACAGTGGAGGTTTATTCGCTTTGGTGGATTTCTATGTTCAATTAAGCCAGATGTGTCTTACACAGTTAGACACAACAACATTATATCTAGCGTAAATATCTTACCAATTGTGTTAATTTTCAATATGACTCAAACAGGGTCCCCATAGTTTAGCATAGAGGACCAATGAAAAATCGTAGAAAGGTCACAATGGTAGAGTGTGCTAGAGACCCTGTATGTATGACATATTTTTACAAAAGAGAGACGCGACAAACCCACCAAGTCACTGAAATTAACATTTTTTGGTTATATTATTTTCTTTCATTAGCGTTTCGCTAAAATAACTTCAATTGTCAGCGGTGAGTGGCATCAATCATCATGCACCATATAAACAAACATGTGAAAAAACTTATGAATTGACAAGGACAGAAGGTGCGTCTCTCTCTAAACATCGCTAGAGTATTTATAGAGGACCGATATTTTCATCCTTTGATTTTGACTTAAATAAATTTGACTTTGAAGAGTTTGTCGCGTCACTTTATCTTTAAAATATGTCATACATACAGGGTCTCTAGAGTGTGCCTGCTAATAAAGGCATGGTTCGAAAAGGTTTTGCAAATAGTACTTCTAAAATCCAAAATTTAATTGATATTAAAATCTAATGGTGTATTCAAGTGAATCCTGATACTTACGACGTTTAATTCTACTCCAAATCCAGTTAATATTCGACTGCTCTTCAAAGAAAATGAGTGAAAAACATCACAAATAATTAAGATTCTTCTTATCAAACTGAAAGATACCAATTAAACGAACTCTGATACTAAAAAAGCACTAAGCGAAAACATTGATCTGTTTGAATGTTGACTTCAAATCACAAAAATGCCTCAAAACAACTAAACTTAAAAAATATACTGACGACATAAAATTAAAAGCACGCGTAAACTTAATTGAAGACTGCCTGAATCTTCAGAAAGATCTAACCTCTCTTAGCATATGGTGTAATGAACATAAACTACTTTTAAACATTGCAAAATGTCAAGTAATGACTTTCACCCTAAAAATTCAACCGATCGCTTTTAACTATTCTTTAAATAGAAAAGTACTAAATAGACCTGAGTTTGTTCCGGATCTTGGAATTACCTTCGACTCTAAGCTCACCTTTAATAAGCACATAGATACTATTATAGCTGAAACCACCAGAAAATTTTTAGTAAGAGTTAGCAGAAACTTTGAAGACCTTGAAACAATAAAACTTTTATATTATACTTTTATTAGATCAATGTTAGAATACGCCTCCGTAGTATGGTCACCGCAATTACTTACGCAGAAGGAATCGCGAGAAAAGACCCAAAAACGTTTACTTAAGCTCTTGTACTTTAAATCAACCGGTAATTATCCTCCTCAGGGTCACCCCCACACGGACCTTATGCAGCTGTTTAATAATCAGCTACTCGACAAACGTAGGCAATCGGCCTCTCAAAAATGTTTATATAAAATTCTTTTTGATTGATTTTCAAATTGATACCATAAATATTTTAGAGAGAATAAACTTTTCTACTCCACGGCTAAATTCAAAACAATCACCAGTTTTTTTATTTTCCTACTCCTCGAGTCAATGCAATTCTCGCCAATCTATACAATTTGCGAGACTCATAATAAATTAATAAATATGCGAATGGTATGGATATCTTTAATTGCAGTATATCTGCAGTCAAACAAGTCTTTAGACGTTAGAGTTCCTACTAGAGTTTGACGTTTTTTTGTATCTTAGCAATATCCTCGTGATGTCTGTGGGTGTGTGTAGGTGTGTGTGTGTGTGTGTTTATGTGTGTGTATATATTATTTCTGTCCGTAACATGATAACTTCTAAACCATTGAACCTATTTTCATAAAATTTTCAGGTAAAATAGTGTTCGACACTCTTACGAGCTGATTAGGTTTTGGTCAAAATCCATTAATGCTAATGAGTTTTTTGACAAATAAAACATTTAAAAAATGCTAACTTTTTAATGAATGGAGCGTCGTATCAACATGCGGTTTTCGGAATATAGCATTCTACATTTTGCTTAATGTTTTGTGTTATAACCTAAAATTTCGTAAGAGCTTTAGTTTTTGAAATATTTACAAAAAACTGTTTTAAGGCTGATATATCAAAGCTTCACTTGAAGTGTGCTAATAGGCTAGCTTCTTATATTCTTTATAGTAGTGGCGCACCCAGGAATGTGTCTTGGGGGGTGGCCCGACAGCTACAAAGTGGGCCCTTAAAAAACTTGCGACCAAAAAAAAAAAAAAAGGTCATCATGTGTGGGGGAGGCCGACAGGTACAAAGCGCGCCCTCAAAAACCTTGCGACCAAAAAAAAAACAAAAAAAAAAAGGTCATCATGTCTTTTCGCAACTACGCCACTGCTTCGGGTTGGGGGGCCCGAAGCCTCCTGATGTCAAATTTTAAGGTATTTTTTTTTCATGTTTTATCATCAAATATGTAGAAAATATATTAAAAATCTAAGGCTTGGGGGGGTCCGGGCCCCGGGGCCCCCCCTGGATGCGCCCATGTTTATAGTTATTGTAAATAATTTTTTTGGAAACTTCCTGCCCTGTAATTGGGTATTACCTGTTGTGCAGTGTAAATAAATAAATAAATAAGTAAATAAATAAATAAACGAAGATGATATAACAGTCGAATATCATCGAAGTATTTATCACAGCATAAATATATTGTTATAAGAATATTTTTAAAATTAAAAACTGGAATCAAAAATTCAATAAATAAATTTTATTTATTGATATATATATTACGCCTTTTATTTTGGGAGAAAAATATTTTGTTGTCAGGTTATAAAAGCACACTTAAGAAAAAAACAATTGTGTCTGGTTTTATATGAAATGCTCTACTTAATAAACCATCAAGAAACAGCTCCAATTTGCGCAAAAGTACATCGGAAAAAAGTTAAGTAATTTATTTCTTTTCGGTTATAAAAGATAAATGTCAGGAAAATAAATCTTTTAAATTAAAAGCTGCCTTTATATTGAGACTGAGATTTTTCTTTCGTCTTTTTAATTTTCTTTCAAGAACTGAAAGCCTAAGTTTTAAAAAAGCGGTTTTTAAGTTTATTATTTTCGGAATAAACTTTTACATGTTAAACAGTTTATAAATTTATAACGTTTTTTATAATTCTTGAAATTTTAGTTGTCGCTGGTTACGGATGTTTTTGTTAGAGATGAAAAAATTGAAAAATACATTTTTGATTTAACTCTAATTCTGCAGATAATTTATAAAATAAAAATACAAACTATTTCCAGATATTAGCAGAGATCATTTTTAGGTATTTTTTAAAAACGGAAAGGCAATAAGCTAGTATCCCAGGTAGCAAGGGGTCATCAAATGACGTCTTTTTTTCGTGGAAAAGTGGTCATTTGGATGACCAGCAGGTCATCTACCAAAAAATTTTGTATTTAAGGCGTCAGTTATTTGACGTCTTTTCGTAGTGTAGTTTTTGACGTCTGAAAAACGTCATATATTGGTCACTACTCACACTGCAAACTTTGTCCAAGGGACATACACTCATACTTACATAGATGGTGCCACAGTCAGTACTTGACCGGATTTATACGGAATGTGGGGGTACGTATGTAAAATAAATTAAATATTAAATCAAGACAAACTTTGAGGTTTCTTTCACTTTAAGGTGGAGATGTGTAAGTCTAGGTTTAGGTCTATTTTGATCTGTACCTCACAGAACACTGCTGTACCTGTTCCAGTACTTCCAGGTCCAAGTCACAGAAGAAGTCACCTTCTCTGTCTAAGTTTCCTTCAGTGTTCTTAACTGCAGGAACTATTTGATATATTCAGACGAGTTTAAAAAAATCATAAATAGGTTTGTGTCTGTATGTATGTCTGATGTTCTGATTTGGTCATAAATACGTCATATTGCTGATGTATTTAAAACGTCTAAAAATGACGTCATTTTGGGTGTGTCTTTTGAACGTCATTTAAAGATCTTTTACACGTCAGGTTAGAGACGTCAATGGTGATTAAAAATGACCTGTTTTTGACGTTTAAAAAACGTGACCTTGCTACCTGGGTAGTTGACAAATATATATATTTAAAATTATTTAGATAGTAAATTACGCTTAAACTAATATACACTACAATTACATAAAACCATAACTAAAAAGTAGTAAAATATCTTTAAAACTAAAGAAATATCGAGTTGATTTACAATGGTGACCAAAGGGTGGTTTTGGGTCAGTTAAAATGACAGCAAATTTGACAGCTGTTTTTTAATGAAGATAAAGGGAACTTCCAGGGCAAAAAAGATAGATTTTGCAACACCAAAGATGAGCATAACACAAACGTTAATTTAGCAGTTTCACACTCCTTTAACTTTTTGTTTATTTATATTTGTTTATTTATTTTTATTAGATTTATGGTTTTTACAAATCAAACTACCGAATTTTAGTAAAAAATTTGACTGCATTAAAAAAGCAATACAAATCTAACCTTAAAAAAATAACATTAAAGGACGGCCATCATAAGTACCGGGCACCGTGACCGGAAATAACAAAAAAAGAGCGCGAAGTTGCTAATGCGCAGACTCAGTAATAACAATAACGGAAACAAAGTGTAAAATACGAGACCAAAATATTCCCAATAATTAACAGACTATACTATTAAAATAATGATTTGATGTAGTATTTCATTAACTTTGAAGTATATTAGAACTCGGAGTTGACGGCCTATACTGAATACACTTAGTTCATTTTTTAGAAATATGAAACATAATCATATTTATTTTAAAAATTATCCAAAAGACATAATAAGTATACAAAAGTAAATACAGAAAACAAAAATAATTTTATTCCTCTACACGGACGGGTTTGTTGAGGATGGTATAAAAGCATACACTTTTGAAAGTTTTTAGTCACTGAACTAAATGGCGCACATCTAGACTTGTGCAAGGTCTTGGCTCAACTAAATCTGCTTTGACGCTAGTTTACCAGTGGCGTACGCAGAAATTGATCCTGGAGGGAGCTTGAGCAAGATTGACAAATTTTAATCTTTCTGGGGGGGCTTCAGCGCTTTCTGATTTTGGGAAAATTTAATCTTTACCGGTCAATATTCAGTAGTTCTGGGGGGGCTTTCAGCCTCCAATGCCCATCCGCTACGTACGCCACTGAGTTCACACCATATGAAATTGCAGACTAAAATTTTGTTGGTGACTGTTTTTGTCAGGATATTTTAAACGTTTTATTTATTAAATTAATTCGTCGTTGATCTTACAAACTGGCGTAACTCATTTATTGTAATTTTACAAGAGAGCAATTTCAAGTTTTAGGGAAAGTTTATATTGGATTTATATCACTAAAAATGTTCTTGCATCTAATGATTTTTATGCTATTAAAGGACTTTTATGAGTTACGACACTTTGTGGGATGAAAGAACGACACAAATAAGGTAGTATTATGGTATTATCTCAAAACCGCTTTTGAGATACGTCAGTTTGTAAGATCAACGACGAATTGTCTTATAATTATCATCCACACATTTGATTTGATGACGATTTCTAAAAATATCTGTTTTTTTAGCTCACACATATACTATAATATAGTAGTGTGAGCTATAGTAATCCTAATTTTTTCGAGAAAAAAAAAGTTGCACCGATTTCAAAAATTTTTATATATCTTTGCGTTTCAGATGATTTTGAAACTTTTTTGTCGCGCCGTCTGTCTGTCTGTCTGTCTGTCTGTATGTCTGTCTGTCTGTAACGACCAACGCGCATAACTCAAAAACCGCTTGCCCGATTTCAATGAAAATTGGTACCTAGGCTGCGTCTTGAATCGAGATGGTCCCATTTAAAAATGAACAAAATCCACCGAACACAAGCCAAATACAAGGGTGGGGGTAGACTTCAAAAATTAGAGTTTATGTGAAAATATGGCGTGTGTGATATCAAACGAAAGGTAATTGAGTCTGGAGTTAAACAAAATAGATTTTTGTTAAAAAAAAGGGTGAGGGTAGAATAAAAAAATTAGAGTTTACGTAAAAATATGGCGTGTGTGATATCAAACGAAAGGAAATTGAGTTCGGAGTTAAACAAAATACATTTTAATTTTTGTTTTTTTTAAGGGTGGGGGTAGATTTCAAAAATTTGAGTTTAAGTCAAAACATGGCTTGTGTGGTATCAAACGAAAGGTAATTTAGCCTGGAGTTGAATAAAATATATTTCAGTTTTTAGTTATATTAGCTCACACGTACACTATAACTATAGTACCTAGTGTGAGCTTAGGGGCCCATATATTGGCAGAGTATTTTTTATTTTAGGCAACCGGTAAAAAAAAAGGCTGGTGTTAAAAATATATTTTTCACTACAATTTTCTAGTGGTTCAAAACCAATGTTAAGCTAGACCTAGAGAATACCCTTTAAAATGACGTATCACAGTATTATTTAATCACTAGATAGTTTTCTAGTCTTATCTCTATTATAAGTTTAAAATATTTTTCTCGACTTGTTTATAATTATTTAGATGAAATTCGTTTATTATTTTAAACTTGCCTTCATACCAAACATTACGAAATTAAAACAATAAAAAATAAACGCTAGCCAGACCGAGCTCCAGCTGAGTACGATACAACTTCTCCTAACTTTCTAGTTAATTTCTTTCATTTTCTGTGTAATTTTTTTAATTTTGCAGCCTGCGAAAAACCCAAAAGACAAAAAGGACAAAGGCTGCGCTGACCGCATGAATTCATTAGGCAAATTACGAAGGATAATGGCGAAAAGGACTAAAAGGGTCGGGAATTTCCTTTAAGCTATCCATACTTTATTAACTTGATTAAAGCAATTTGGCAAATAATGACTAACATTTGATTTAATAAAGTACGAAATGTAGTAGTAGTAGTAGTGGAACCAATACTCAACTTTATTGCTATAGAACTTTACATTTATAAGGGAGGGAAGTAAATTAAAATGTGGGAGTTTTTAAATTGTTTTCCATCCCCACAAACATCGACCTGTACTTTACTAAGATTGTACTTTAACTGCTGGCATTGGCAACAATGTGCATTATTTTTATTATTTTTGTATTGTTTAATTTGCATATTATTTAAGAGTGCAAAAAACACAAAATGTTAGTACTTTATTTTTAATACAACGAAAAGTTATACTCTATTTATGAAGAATGCAAAGTGCAGCCAGGGTTAATGACATTTATTTTTAAATTGGTGTGGAATGTTCCATAATCTTTGGAAATATCCTGCTATATCTTATATAATGACCAAATATCTCTTTCCGTAAATATGAGACGTGAGTGACGTAAAGTCCTTACAATATTTACAATAAAAGTAGTTTTAAAAGTACAGTTTTTTTAGTTTAAAAAATTTCAGTTTTCTTGTACTAAAAATACGAAAAAAATAAATTGCTTTAATAGTACATGCTTTTGTGTATTTTACAAAAAAGTTTTAAAAAATGCATTGCTTTAAAAGTACAGTGTTTTTTGTATTAAAATATATACTTGCTGGCCTGATTCAGGCCGTTGTTCCAAATCAATACGAATTAAGTACTTCCTTCTTAGTACTTTGCTGTTATGGGCTGCAGTAGAAGCCAGTTCTTAAAAAGTACTTTTTTTGTAATCCATGTTTGCTGGGATAGTTTTATCATAGTTGTGGACAATGTTACTTTTACTTAACTTTACATTTATAGGGGAGGGAAGCAAATAAAAATTTAGGGGTTTTTAAATTTTTTCCTATCAGTCTGTAAAAGCTCTCTAGCGTTTCTGAAAGTGTTACTTTTACATAACTTTACATGTATGGGGGAGAGGAATAAATTAGACTTTTGGGTTTTTTTTTTTTTATTTTTTTCAAGGGTTTGGTCATAATTTATATCAGTCTGCCAAATTTCAGCTTTGTAGCATGTCTGGAAGTGTAGTAGAATTTTGATGTTTTTGAAGTTTCTTGAAACTTCATAACTATTTTACTACTTTATGGAAGTCCATGACACTTGGAGGGGTTGTTAAACCTATAAAGATCTACGACTGTGCAAGTTTTGTAGCTCATTCCAAAGTAGAGTTTTAAATAGGTCAAATATGGGCTGAATTGTTAATGTGCGGATGTAAGAATTCTCCTCACTGATTCATTTTGAACGGAATTAGATATAGACTTCACATAAAAACATATTTAATAGTAGCACTTTTACTATTTTTTAAGGTTTTCAACGCAATCGTCGTGGGCCGCAGTCCATCAGATGATAACATGTTTAAACGGTGCTGTCGTTCTATAACCAAATATTTAAAAATGACCTTAACATACCACATACCAACATAAAAAGTAATAAAAGTTTTACTATTAAACACGCTTTCATTTGAATTGAATTCCGTTTAAAGGTTATCAGGGGGGATTTGTGCATCCGCACTGTATGTATCGTTAAGAACAAGTTCTATTCTAGCCTTATAATTGGTTTTGTGATTTCTTTCATAAAATTAAGGCCTAACTAGCAATTTTCTTTATTCTTTTATCATCTGGCTAATAATTTGTTTAAAAAATGTATTTTTCCTTTGCAGTATTAAAATTTTATTTTTATCAGGTCCCTTGTTTACATTATTTCCTCTATTATTTCCTCTATTACTGAGTCGATAGGAGTGGTTCCTGATATCGCGCTTTATTTAAAAAAGCATTTACATTCGTTAAATGCACTTTTCTGTGGGGTTTTATTAAAATGTCTGTGTATTATTGACTGTTACGTGGGATAACATTCTTACTTTTGCAGTAGGTGATTCTTTTTGACTGTCGTTACCATGTTACTATTTTTTGTTTTTTAAGAGCCAATTAGAAAGTGTTTTAGCTACGTGTGTTTAAAAAACTCGACAATGAAGATAAAAATTTCTTATTCATTCAAGCGCATGAAAAAACTGAAAGAGGTTAATAGTCACTGTCAAGAGAGAGAGTTTAAAATGCCGGCTATTTAGCTTGCTAAAATATAAATCAATATAATTGTTATACTATATTGGATGAATAAATATTATTTACGTAAGTTTAAACAAGAAACATGCAGAGATATCATTTCACCAATTCCAGACAAAGAATGGAATGAGCATTTTAAAAAACTTTTAACTGAAGATAGAGCAGAATTCAAGGAAGATGCAAGAGACAATATAATTAGAACGATGGGATCTCCAGTACCCTTCACAATCTCTGAGGTCAAAAACGTGTGCACAACCTTAAAAAGCGGTAAATCTGCCGGACCCGGAAATAACCCAGCCGAATTTATTAAATATGGCACTGAAGAACTGTTTTGGAGATTACGAAATCTTTTTCAAAAATATTTAAATGGAACTGTAGTACCAACTGAGTGGAAAACGTCAGATATATCCACAATACACAAAAAAGGAAGGAAAGATATATGTGACAATTATAGAGGTATATCTGTGACTAGTACGCTAAGCAGAATATACGGTAAAATAATAAGAAATAAAGTGGAGAGCGAATATAAAGACATGGAGGCAGAAGAACAAGCTGGTTTCAGGGCGGGTTGATCGATCGACAGATCATCTCTTTTGTATAACCCAAGTTATTGAAAAGAAAATGGCATACGGACAAGAGCTGCATCTGCTTTAGGTCGATTTGCAGAAGGCATATGATAGTATACCACTAAAACTACTTTGGAAAGCGTTGGAAAACACAAACATAAGCGTACAACTAATTAAGGCCATCAAAGAGTTATAACGCAATAGTAAGGCAAAAGTTAAAATAAAAGCAAAACTAACCAAAGGCTTTCAAGTAAATAAAGGTCTTAAACATGGTTACTGTATCTCGCCTAAGCTCTTCAAGATATACTTGGAACAACTCCTTAAAGTATGGAAGAGAAAATGAACATGGGAATTCCGTTGGACGAAACCACCTTGTATACTTTATGTTTCGCCGATGATCAGATAGTAGTGGCTCAGGATTATGACGACCTCGAATATATGACACGAAAACTAATAGAAGAGTACAATAAGTGCGGACTAGAGGTTAATCTCAATAAGACAGAGTATATGTGTATCGGTGGAATCAAACAGGATCTAATCTTAAATACCGGGCAGCGAATTCCGTCCTGTGATGAGTATAAATACTTAGGTCTAAAAATTACATTTGACGAACACTAGACAAAGCTATAAAAGTTCGAAATGTACAAGGAAGAAAAGCAATAACTTTATTAAATGGAATAATTTGGGACCAAAGTATATCAAAACATAACAAAAAGCTTATATATAACACTATTGTAAAAAGTATTATTACATACGGCTCAGAAGTATCAATCAAGGATAGAACAGAAAAATGCTTTCCGCTATGGAGATGGACTATTGGAGAAGAGCAGCAGGGAAATCAAAAAGAGAAAGAGTTACAAATCAAAGAATAAGAGAAATTATGTGTGGAAACGTACTTTAGTGGATGATATAAGAATAAAGCAACTGAAAAGAAGAACTAAAGAATGAATGATGAAAGACTACCTAAACAAATACTACAATGGAAACCAACTGGCCGAAGAAAACGAGGAGGGCCAAGGAAAAGTTGGAGAGAAGGAATAGACAGTGAAATAAGAATAAGAGGCCTAGATGATGAATCATGGGCAAACAGAAACGAGTGGAGATTGGATATCGGAAGACGTAGAACGTTGTGAAACCGATAAATATATAATATATATATAAACAAGTTTTGTTTCAATTTTCTGGAGTAGTCATAACCTAGACGCATCACATCTTCGCCATGTTCGCAGGAGAACCAACTTAATTAAAGTCACTCTAAGGAAATAAATCTAACACAATAACTCTGGATAGCTCACGGACTAAGTTTAGTTTGCATAGCTAGCTTAATGAAAATAAATCGTATCTTTGGATTTCGAATTAAATTTAAATTAAAAGAATTTGATTTAAATAATTTTAGCGGGACAAGTTGAAAAGTGGCCGACTAAAATGCTAATTTAAGATATATAAAAGTCACTTCTTTATACAGTTAAAAATATTCTTTAGAAAGAACGTTTAACCTAAATATTATCAAAGATGATTCTTTGGAAAAAATGTTTAAAAAAAATAAGTTCCTTATTGTTCTTTGTGCATTGTGGTTGGATTCTGAAATTAAGAGGCGCGTAAGATTGGCCTGGGCAGCATTCGGTAAATTAAGCTACAAAAAAAAATATATCTTCAGTACCAAAACGAAAGTGTATAACCAATGTATGCTTCCTGTACTGACGTATCACCAAAACATAGATAGGGTTACAAAAGCCCATGGATCAGTGGAAAGACCAATGTTACATTTAAAGCTAACAGATAGAAAAAAAATGATAACAAATAAAACAGTTTGGATTTAAAAAGTGGAAATTTACCCGTCACAATATCAGACAGAAACAAGATAGATGGAACAAATGTATTGTAAACTGAAGACCTTGGGAAAATAAAGGAAATAGGGGAGGATCCCAAATGAGAAGGGCGGACGATTTAAAGAAAGATGCGGGAACTAGATGGATGAACACGGCGACAGACAGAGTAGAGTGAAAGGTCTTGGGGGGGGCCTATGTCCAAAGATGGATGGAAGAAGGCTAAATAGATAGATAGACTACAAAAATTAACAGTTATAAAAGCAGCGAAAAATGATCACTTAATATTTTGGTAAACTTCTAGTACCTACCCATGGTGCTAATAACGTTTCCGAGAAAAATAATACGGCGATGGCGCTAGAAAATTAACTTTGGCAATCTTATAAGAGTTTACTTTGTATATATTCTGAAGTTTATAAGCTCGGCTTCTCGTCGCTCAAGCTTTACAAAATCGCAAATCTGTTTTGAATCGCTATATAGAAAGTTTAAAACATAATTGCGCAGCGTCAAATATTTACCGCAAACAAAAACTTTGATGAGAAAGATATAAGGTTTTCCATATGGCGCATTTTCTGAAACTCTCAGCTAAACGCGTGGTAAAATATGTGAAACATCAAATTGTTTGAAGTAGTTTAATTCGTTCGTTTTGGGTACAAGGGCTGTCGTTTATATTTTGCATATAGGAACATAGAGAGCGACACTGATCAAATGTCGTTGCTAAAACTTAACCTCAGTCTTTACCTAACCTATATTCACTGTGTCACCCAGACGAACATCGATGCTATGCGCATTCTCATCACGAAAGATCGGCATGTGACATATCGCGAGATTGACGCTTTATTGGGGATTTTAAAGACCTCAATTAAAAAAAAGTTGCATAAAGAAGTAGGGGTAAGAAAATTAGTTTCCCGCTGGATAGCGCATCTGTTAACTATAAAACAGAAAGAAGCTAAAGTCAATTGGTGTCAGAAAACTCTAGACCGCTTTAAAGCAGGAGACTCGAAAAACGTGTACAGCATGATGAATCGTTAATTTCTCATATGAAGTAGAAAATAAACGTCGGTCCTCTGTTTGTGTGTTCCAAGATGAAGAAAAGCCA
Organism: Aspidapion aeneum; assembly: GCA_963576565.1. Classification (NCBI taxonomy): domain Eukaryota; kingdom Metazoa; phylum Arthropoda; class Insecta; order Coleoptera; family Brentidae; genus Aspidapion; species Aspidapion aeneum. Next base: position 115,574,919 of record OY755043.1, read on the forward strand.
ACAAAAGTCGTCCGTTCTCAAAGCGTATTCAACAAGATGGTCGCGACATTTGTCTCAATCGCAGGTTATGTAGCGGCAATTCCTCTGGAAGATCAAAGGACTATTACTGCTGATTGGTACATCACCATTTGTTTGGCGAAAGTCATCGCTGAGTTTTGAAAAACGAACCCCGAAAGACGAATCATCCTCCACCAAGACAATGCAAATTCGCACAAAAGACCAGACAGAAACCATTGAATTTTTAACCCAACAAAACGTCGAATTGTTGAACCATCCTTCATACAGTCCCGACCTAAGTCCCAACGATTTTAGTGCTTTTCCGAAAATCAAGCAGTCGAAGCCTTTAAGAATGCAATTTTGACAGTACCAAAAACGAATGGAATTACAGCTTTGACAACTGGTTTGAGGGCATGCAAAACTGCATTAATTTTCGTGGAGAATACTGCTAGACACAATAAAATCTTTAAAAGTTATCTATTGTTTTATTCCAGCTGTATATGCAAAACTTAGAAGACAACCCTCGTATTAGTTGTTTGCCATTATCTGAAACTAATAATTTTGGGTATCCAAGTCTATTGGAAATTTTGTTTAATTAAAAAATAGTTAATTCTCACAAAAAAGGAGACTTTAGTCTTTTCTACAAGTCCTCCACCCTCTCCAAATACATCGGACTTATAAAAGCGCCCTAGTTGAGAAGAGAAGTTTTCTTTTTTGTAATTTTGGAAAGCTTCACTCTGAGAAATGACCAATTTTTTTGTTTTATATAGTTGATTCTGCGCTTAGCCTTTACCTACTTTAAATTATTAATTACCTAACTTTTAAAAAGACCCGCAAAATTAGCTGAAGTACCCTCGTTGGTAACTTGCTTTTATCCTCAGAAGTTGGCTCTTTAAATCTTGTCACTTTCTGGACTGGTTCAAAGTTCCTATTTAATTTTGACTCTATTTGGAAAAATATTGGCAAACCTAATCGGGATATCTTTATCGGTTTTAACTAGTGACTTTTTTACCATATAACAAATACTCTCTATACTCCCAAAAACTATGGTCTCCCTGTTGCCGATCATTCTTATTTGTATTTAAATTTTGACTATGGTTCTGGTGGTGCGCATTAAGGATAAAATAGTGCCCGTGTTTTACAATGTCGTAAATCCTGACACAATTCACAAGTATTAACAAATTTTGCAATGTTTTTGCAAGCTTCGGTTATTACACACATATATGTGCGACTTTTAGGTGCCTAAATTTTAAACAAAATAATTTTATTTTAAATTTTCCGATGGTAATTTGCCCAAACATTGTAAAAATTAAGACCATTTTTTACGTCTGTTAAAGACACATTTTAGTGAGTAAGCTGTGAAAGCAAATTATAAATTGCCAAAAAAAAATTCTCATCCAAAAGAAAATTGCTCTTCATTGATAAAAAGCTGCGTTTAAACAATCTCAAAAGTAGCTCTCAACGAGCAATTCACAAGAAAGCAACCTATCACTTAAATACATTTACAGAGACCTTGGTAGGTTCGAAATAGTGACCTTCATCGGGATGTAAAAATCGAAACTTTAGCAGAGACTATAAAAAAGTACGCAAAAAGCCATGAAGATAAACTCCATCGACATGTGAATGTGGAAGTCTTTCAGCTTCTAGACAATACTATGCTAGTTCGAAGAATAAAAACAGTGAAGCTGTTTGAGCTAGTAAACTAAGTGAATTATATAAAACAAAATAATTCTTTAAACACAACAAAAACACAAAAAAAAAATTAAATACATTTCAAAAAAGGGTAAACGGACCTTTTTTATAAGTACTAATAGTTAAGATATAACTAATAAAATTAATAAATCATTTTGTTTAATTTCAGTACCTCCCCAGAGACCAAGAATAGAATTCAATGGAACCCAAGTGCTGCCAGGTCACAACTTGACAACGCTGCATGGCGAAGTAGCAACTATTAAGTGCGTGTCGCATTATGGGAACCCTCCTCCTGTCTTGAAGTGGTTTTTAGGTAAGTTTAAAAATTATATATTTATTTTTTCTTAACTTTTGTTCCTATATAAGTTTATTTTCTACTTGGATGTTTGCATAGATTTGATTTTCTTTAAATTAAGTGTCAGACCACACTCTTTCAAATCGGTATCTTGGAACGACCATAGAAACTGTATTTTCCCTGCACTGCCCTTCAAAGCTTCCTTAAAATGTCTTCAAATTTATTTTGAGGTCACTGCATCCTGGAAGCCTGTCGTCTGCAGACGCCAGGCTTTCAGGATGTAGTGACTCTAATTTATCTGCCCTGATGATAGGTTGAATTTTATTTGTAGTAATATTTGTATTGATAAAAATAACCGCAAAACAACTCATCTTCAAATAAAAAATTAAGTAACGTTTTAAAAGTTTTAAAACAATGTTTTAAGATAAAATAGGTGCCTGCTTATGTACACTTAAATACAAGAAATTCGCATTTGGAAGTGGGAAACTCAATCCACTATAAGCTGAAAGCCTAAAAAAGCACTTTAAATAAAGGTAAGACAAAAAGGTTCTTAAAGTTTTTATAGGATAAAAACGATATATAGTGTTCCCGAATTTGCAGTATATTTGTTTAAACCTTTATAGGGTGCGTAAGTTCACTGTAAAAACACTTATATGTTGTACCACATTTTTTATCGGCTCGATTTATGAACAGAATAGGGTTTTGACAAATTTTAGAAAAGAGTTTAGAATGATATATAGATCCCTAATTTGCTAAGCAAAATTATTAAAATAGTATATTTTATCATGACTGCATTTAAAATCAAGGTTTCTAATTTCCGATTTTAATTTGCCGCTAAAACGCTCATTTCTAGCATGGCGTTGCAATGACGTCACAGCGCAGTAAACTCGCGGACAGATACACGGCATTCAAGTGTTTATTTGTTTTTGGTCTGTGTGTTTACTAATTTTTATGTAAAAAATGTCCTATAAGTGGTGTGTACTGCCTCAGTGTTCGAATACTAGCATAAAAACACCTGAAAAACTATTTATTCATGTGCCTACAGCAGTAGTAAAAGAACGGAAAAAGTGGCTAGAACTTGCTCGAAGAAACTCAAGGACTTTATCTAATACATCTTCACTTTACATTTGTGAAGATTACTTTGATGTGAGTATAACTAAATTGTTTCTATTAATTTTTCTCACGTTGTCTATAATATATATATAACTATTTCGTAAATGATGTGTGAAATTTTTGAGGTTATGTTTATTACAAGGGTTGAACAACTATAATAGGCAGAAAGGTGTACAAATTTTTAGGCGGTGCTAGGTAGTTATTAGGCAGGACTAGGGAGTACCTCTAAATGCAGGATTAGGCAGTGCACATGCAGGCTAAATGTAGGACTGAGCAGTGCATATGTAAGACTAGGCAGTGCATCGGCAGGACTAGACAGTACCGACGCAGGACTATGCAGTGTAACCTATGGAGTACTTCAAGTATTGCTGGTCGTTGTATACTTTTTGTCTACCTGTCCCCCCCTTGGTTTATTACATAATTTTTATTTTTGTTATAAGTAGAAAGATACACCACAAATTAATAGACTTTTAAAAGCTCACTTCATAATAATTTTGGTGTTTTGAAATTTGTTATGAAGGGTCATAAGAATTCTTTGACACAATATGTATTTAGAAAATTTTGTTTTAAAAAAGCAATTTGTGATTGTTTCTTAATGCTTAAAATAATAATAATTGGGCATTCAATTGAATCTATTCTAAGTGGCATATTAAACAAGAAAGCAAATGAAATTACCTAACCTGATGCATTGAACATTCTAATTTGAAAAAATTTGTAAGTTAAAAATGTTTATTGTATAGTTTTTACTATTGCTATGAACCGAACCCCAGATTATGATTAAGAATAAGCTACCTATGTATAATATCTAAAAACTTTAACAAAAATATATGAAAATTTGTTGTAAACGCATAAGTAAATTACAACAGAAACGTAAAGTTTTTTTACATTCAATTCAATTGCAGAGTGCGCTACTGCTTCCAAAAATAAGGTTTCATTTTCGCCTCAAGATTAGCTACATAAAAAGATTCTGCTTTGTTCTTTTCCAGTACTTCATAAAGAGCTAATGATACAGTTTCCGCTCCCAAATATCCCATTAATAACACTTCATTAGCACCCCCAATTTACTGGAGAATGGAGGTTGGTCTTGATTTATTGAATTTTTGTTCCATTTGTTTTGTTTTATGTCCAATTTCTTGCCTCCAGTTGAGCAGATAAAAAGATTTTTGTGGGTTGCACAAAATTATGGCAACTTCGCTATGGCTAATAATTTTCTAGTCTTGAAAATTTAATCAGACAATAGGGTCCTTGCCAAATAAAGTTTTGAAATGAACAATACGGTATTTGACAAATTTTAGAAAAGAGTTTAGAATGATACATAGATCCCTAATTTGCTACGCAAAATTATTAAAATAGTATATTTTATCATGACTACATTTAAAATCTTGTTTTCTAATTTCCGATTTAAATTTGCCGCTAAAACGCTCATTCTTGCATGGCGTTGCAATGACGTCACAGCGCAGTAAACTCGCGGACAGATACCATTCAAGTGTTTATTTATTTTTGGTCCGTGTTTTTACTGTTTTTCATGTAAAAAAATGTCCTATAAGTGGTGTGTAGTGCCTCAGTGTTCGAATGCTAGCATAGAAACATCTGAAAACCTATTTATTCATGTGCCTACAGCAGTAAAAGAACGAAAAAAGTGGCTAGAACTTGCTCGAAGAGACCCAAGGGCCTTATCTAATACATCTTCACTTTACATTTGTGAAGATCACTTTGATGTGAATATAATATATATATATATATATATATATATATATATATATATATATTAATAATAAATGATTTATTTTTGAAAACTTTACCACCCTGTATCTCAAAAGGTAAGATGTTTAGGACATATGTTCATATGAAGTTTTTTTCTTAAAATGGGCCCAAAAATCACCCCCATAAATATTGACATTCAATTAGCTGTATAACTATTTCGTAAATGACGATGAAATTTTTGAGGTTATGTTTATTACAAAGGGTGAACAACTATAATAGGCAGAAAGGTGTACAAACTTTTAGGCGGTGCTAGTCAGTTATTAGGCAGGACTAGGGAGTACCTCTATATGCAGGATTAGGCAGTGCACATGCAGGCTAAATGTAGGGCTGAGCAGTGCATATGCAAGACTAGGCAGTGCATAGGCAGGACTAGGCAAAACCTACACAGGACTATGCAGTGTAACCTATGCAGTACTTCAAGTATTGCAAGTCGTTGTATACTTTTTGCCTACCGGTCCCCCCCTCGGTTTATTACATGATTTACTGTTGTTGGCAAAGAAGCTCGCCACCATAAAGGAACTCAGCATTGGCAAGTTGGAGCTATCGGCTTTGAAGAATCCGTTTTCCATTGAAAATGTTTTTTATAAGCAAAACACAAAATAAAATCTAATTTAGGACGATAGTTCGCACTTTAAACCAAAGCAAACATTACCATCCATAAGAAAATAACAGAGAAAATAGGTTCGTTCGAGGCGTTTACTGTTTTGTGACGTCACTCGCAGCTGATTGGTAGACCGCATGTTTTGAATCAAGTGACTAATTGTTTTAATTCAATGAATTTATTTAATTAAAAGAACTAGAATTTGAGAAAATTATAAACAAAAAAGTTTGTTTTTAGCATTTCCAAGACCTAAATAGATAGCTAAAAATAAATATACATTTATTTTTTACTACTACCAAACACCCTATTATGCTTTTTATAGAAAAGGAGAATGGAAATGTTTACTTGTTAATTTTTTATTTCTTACAAGTTTTATCTACCAAATAGTCTAAAATTGCTCTGAAATTTCTTACTTAAAGGTGTTTGTTCTTTAGTTTCTAAAATGAATAAGCACGTTTGGCAAAATTAAGATTGTAAGCAGTGGCGGCTGGTGACGTTATAAATTGGGGGGACAGAAATTTAAATTGCATGAAAAATGAGATAAAAAAACTTACCGAAATAATTTTATTTTAATATTTTCCAAACAAGCAGCTACTTTACTTGACGTAGTTTTTAGTTTATTTGTTTATATATAAAGTCCATTTGCCTTTCTTCTTTATGGCCTCGTACAGCAACCTCAAAAATCCCACAGAATTTTAAACAGTCTATTAACCTACTAAGTATATGTCTAATTTTTGCACATTTTCATTATGTTCGGTAATGTTTTGCCTATAGGCACTATTCAATTGGCACCTTATATCAGTCTTGCATAGCATAGAAAATTCTATGTGGTTATTTAAATTAATACCACTTACTTGTGTCTTTTTAACTTTTTACTAAAGTGCTTGATATCACACATTCCCTTTGCCACCCATGCAGGATCACTTGGATTGTTAATAAGATAACAAATAAAGCAAAAAAAGCATTTCCTTTAATTTAATAATTTTTTATTAAATTTTCTATTATAGGTTTTTTAGGAACACCCCTCGGCATTACTTGCACTAAAATTTTCGTTATTTTTAGGTCCGGTCTATGTGGCCCTAAAGATTTTATTTCTAATCGAAGTTCACATATCAACGTTAATAAATTTGTAATGTAATCGACAGTATTTATTTTCATTTTATAATAAACGATAACAAAAACAAACTACTGATATACCCCAAGTCAAAACAAACTCATACGTCTCCACTAAGGATCGAACCGGCAACCTGTAGAAAGGGCAATAAACGTTTTCGCACGATGAATATGTCAGACGTCAATTAAAATAAACATTCTTCCCGCCCCCGCGCGAGAACAGCAACGCATACACCGCTGAAAAACGGGTGAAATTGAAATCTTGCCCCGCGCGGCGGTGCCGGCTTGTAATTATTTACGTTAAAAAAGTTTACCCAATTAATCGCTTGTTGTTAACCACAGATAATAAAAAGAACTAGACAATCATGTCGTAAGGGAAGATTTAACTCTTTTTAAATAAATCAATTAAAAATACTGTTTGTTGTCTAGTTTTAGGAGGGCACTACCTCGTTGCCCTCCCTGTAGCAGCCGCCACTGATTGTAAGGTTTGTAAGAAAGCTCTGTAACTTGTATGTACCTACATTATCCTGAATTTGTGTAGCCGTAAAAATCATTTATTTATCACGACTCACAACATATAAAAATTTTCTATCGGTCTATTTAGCTTTCTTCGATCCATCTTTGGACATAGGTCTTCCCTATTATCTTCCACTCTTCTCTGTTTATCGCCGTGTTCATCCATCTAGTCCCCGCATGTTTCTTCAAATCGTTCGCCCATCTAATTTGGGGTCTTCCCCTACTTAATTTATTTTTCCAAGGTCTCCAGTCTACAATTTTTGTTCCATCGATTGTCTTTCTGTCTGAATTATGACCGGCAAAAACAAAAAAACAACTTTTTACGGCAAAACATTTTTAGGTCGGACCCAGGGAGACCATTTGTGGTACCTCATTCGAAAGCTGATAAAAAGGTAAAATAACGGTAGGATTTTCTTTTAACATGCAAACGTGATTTTTTCAAATGTTTTAATTTTTTAGTTAAACTTGAAAACTTAAATTACTAAATAATAACAGTAACAGAATATTTTTTATATACCGGTATTTGTCGTTTTTTATAAGCTTTCGAATGAGGTACGACATGTGGGGTAAAATTGAACAAGCTTGTGTTTTTTTTAGAGACCAATTAAAATTACTATTCTTATTTTTACAATGAAAAGTAAGAAAGTTCAAAATAAAATTCCGCAAAGAACTTTGCTGATCGGTACAAACGTATTTTTTTCCACTTATGTTCCAAAAAGTTGTGTTACGAAGCAAAAACTTGAATCGTCAATTTGACCCAAAGCGGCTTTTTTCTGCAGATTATATATAACCTGATTTTTTGTTTGAGTCGAATAAAAATATTTTTGCCAAGCTTTCAAGCCATTACGCCATTTCAGGAGCGGAATAATAGGGAATTATTGCAATAAAGCCAGGCAGTAATAGTGCCGGGCAGTATTCTGACAGTTTTCTATTGGAAACTAACTGGTGATCTTTCAAATTTGACAAACCAAACTCGAATTTATAAATGCAATCGTTTATTTTTCTTCGATAAGTCAGTATTAATTCCGGATTTTATATTACAAAAAGGCCTAATTATAAAAAACAAAAATTAAATAAAAAAAATACCCAACTGCTAAATTTACTTGCGACAACACTGTATATAGAAAGTAGCATATAAAGCAGAAATAAAAAAAATATTATAAAAGTCCCAGAAAATCAATTTGTTGCAGACAAAACGCTTATGTCGACACCTAAAGTGACCCTTTTCTCTTATTACCCAATAAAAAGTAATGCTATGGTCAGTAAAAGATATCTGGAAATTATTAGGTTTATTTTAGGGGAATCATTTTTATTATCTGAAGTTTATAGTATTTATACAGGGTTACCGGTAATTCGATACTTTACTTTAGAGATGTAATAGGAGAGGTGATAAGGAGTCAATTTAATTAGTTCAATGACATAAATTTAGTGGTAAATTCCCTAAGTGAATTCAAGACAAAACATTTATACAGGGCTCGACTTCGAACGTTTAGCCTTTATGAAAAGCGTATAAAAAAGGATGAACTTATGGAAAGCAAGAAGTCAGTGAGGGATTGCCGCTGTGAGTCAAAATTCATTAATAGTTTTTTATTACTAAACAGGAGCAATCAAAGTAAGATATCCACTTTTAAAAGACGAAGAAGTAGTCATTATTATTTATTTCGTTATTTTAGCTTTAATCAGGAAACATTAAATCGAGAAAAATTAAATTTTTTTATAATTTTTTCTTACACAATACCCTTGCACTTTTATTAAATTCGCGCTTAAATGCCGCTCAAGTGTTCGATATTTTGGCGGCGGCTCACGAAGTCAAGTTGCTAAAAGTGAGCATACACTATCCATGAAACAGTTTGTCACGATTTACTACTCCTTTTAAAATTTTATTTTTGCCCCTTATATGGAGGGGCCATTCCTCTTGAAAAAAAAACAATAAGCTGAAGTGCGTTGTTATGGTAATTCAATTATTTAAGTTTTTAAAATTATTTTACAATTATAATGAATTTACAAAAATGCAATTGAATTACTAAAGTGATTGTTATTATTTGTAAAAAGCTATTTTGCTTTTATTATTTAAAGCAATCCACGTTTCGCACTGAATTTAAGGGGTAAGTTCAAAATGTATTGCGAAGGAAAAGGGCTCCTAAATTAAGCATTTTGACATTTTTTAAATTATCAAAAAGTGAAAGAAATAAATAAAAAAGAATACTTTACTTTTATTTTGCAAGTAGGAAATTTATAATTAAGTTATTTTTTTGTTGTAATTAATTACACAGTTTTCTAAGTACATACATGTGAGAAAGCTCTATCTCTACACTCAATTACGGACTCGCAGTATTGATTATTAGTCATAAAGTTCAAATGCTATCTAAGAGATGACGCTACAGCAATTAAAATCAAGGGGTTTTAAGGATTTTATGCATTGCCGTCCTTGCCCAACTCAGCCGGTAAGGGTAAAGTCATTAGATGGCGAAAAGAAAACCATTTTCTTGAATTGTTAACTTGACAACAGCGCTAAACTATTTATCTCTCTTAGTGCCATTTATTGAAATAGCGATCTTACTTCAGTTCACATATTTTTTAATGGCCAAACGATCGTAGACGAACCCTGTATAAACATAGGACCACAAACGCCTTCTTTCCAAGATACAAAGTGTTAATTTTTTTTTAGTTTTTTGTTTATAGCTCATGCAATTTTTGAAATAATAGTACAAACCTACAGGGCGATATTTTTTCAGGGGTCATGTCGCCTTTCCCCCGGATTTTTTTGGTTGTAACCCTTTGGTAGTTTTTCAAAGAAATGAAATCCGTGTTTTATTTGCAAACTTTTTTGTTTTTTGCAGCTTTTTGCAACTTTAACCGTGATACAGAAATCGCTGTTATATTAAAGGTTGCTACAATAAAATAAAAATATGCTCATGCGTAGTATGGCGAGTATATCAAAATAAACAAATTATTAAAACATTTACAATGTGTGAAAGAAGATTTAACACGTTAGCTATGTGTTCAATTGAAAGAAAATTGTTGACTACGGACAATTTTAATGAACTTGTCATTGAGCACTTTGCGTATGTAAAAGAAAGGCGAATGGACTTTATCTATAAACAAATAAACTACAAACTACACCAAGTAGCTGCTTGTATGTAAAATGCTAAAATAAAATTGTTTAAGTAAGTTTTTTTATCTCCTTTTTCATGCAATATAGATTTCTGCCCCCCCCCCCCAATTTATAACTGACCAACCCCAAATCAAAACAAACTCATACGTCTTTACTAAGGAAGAACCAGCAACGTGTAAGAAGGGCAACGAACGTTTTTGCACGATGAACATGGCCGAAGTCACCTAAAACAAACATTCCTCCTGCCCCCACGTTTAAACACCCACCCACACACCGGGAAAAAATAGGTGAAATTGAAATTTTGTCCCGCGCGGTGCTGCCAGCTTGTAATTATTTACGCTAAAAAAGTTTACCCAATTAATGGCTTTTTGTTAACTACAGACTAAAGAAAAGAACTAGACATTTTGTAAACAAAGATTTACCTTTTTTAAAACAAATTAATTAAAAATACTGTTTCTTGTCTAGTTTTGGAAGGGCACTGTCCCGTTGTCCTCTCTGTGGCAGCGGCCACTGCCATTAACCCTGTATAGTTTATTAGATTAAAATATAATAATGGAAGCGAACAGAAAAATAATATATTATACAACAAGGAATTAAAGTGTAACTTTTTATCTCGAGGCGAGAAGTTTGTAGCCCGATCGAAGGGAGGGATACAGTTCATTTCGAGAGAAAAATACACTTTAGTCCAAAGCGTAAACTATATCAAAAACAAAATGTTAAAATAATGTCAGGTATAACACTGTATTAGTTACTTGTTACTCTAGTCCCTCAGGAACTAAAGTAGCATTTATGTCCCTGAAACGAGGATTAATAGAGGTGCGGAAATCCAGTAGGATCTCCTGCGCAGTTTGACTTTCATCTAATTTTGAGGGAGTACTACTTCTCACATATTGAATTAATATACTGGTTATCAAAACCATTTATTTAGCTCAGCAATGAGGAAGTTTCTCAAACGGTAATATGTATTAATTTTGTTACAGATCAACACGAAATAACCCCAACTCGCAGACAAACCAACACTACTGAACTGGACAATCCGAGAACTTGGTTGGCCTTGTCGGTTTTGGAATTGACTATTTCAAAAGACAATCATGGTAAAATGCTGCGATGTGTTGCAGTTCACGAGTCGTATTCGACAAAATCTAGCAGTATAGAAGTGCGGCTGGATGTTATGTGTAAGTGCATAATTGCTTAAATCCGCTATTTTAAGATCGCTGCAAGTTTTGGTAATAAGTTTTGAAAAGCAGTTGATCTTTAACATAATGCTTTTTATTTTATTGAAATAGGTTCAGTAAAAACTAATTTCAGGCGAAATGAATGCATACAAAAATGAGAAGGCAATCGTATAATTGGTACAACAATGTTTGAGAAAAAAATAATTTTTCTGGAATCACCCAACCGATTATAAAGATTTGTATCTCGATGTACGTGGCAAAAATGAGGCTTTTTATCGATTTACAAAAATATTCTAAAAAGTGTTAGCTACGATTAACCAAGTCTTTTTATGGGATTACGTTTGATTCTGTCCGCCATTTCAGAAACAAAAATAGCACACAAAAAAACTGCTCAAGAGCCTGATCAATTCCTTGCAAAGTATGTTTCATTAAAATCGATCGTGTAGTTCGAAATTTATAATGAAAAACATTTTATTCGTTTTTTTTTACCTACACGGTATTGGTCTTACATTTGCTATAAAAAGATTTTTTGATCCACAAATTGTTGTTGTTGTTCATGACTTTTCGGTACCACAAAAAAGTTGCATTCAGGGCAAAACAAAAGTTTATCAATGTCCAAATTTCTACCAAAGCTTGTATTCTGGAACTTCATATTCGGAAGTAAGTGATCCACACACATCCATGTGCTTAATTTGGATTGAGACTACATCCAAACACGCAGCGGAGCTTCAAATTCTGGTTTCCAAAATCCCAAAAACCTCCAAAACACTAACCTCACTCTGCGAACAGCTGATTCATAACAAACGTAAATCAACAACTTTTGAAAAAGGCAAGGCCAACGCATTACTTACCGATGCGGTGCAGCCGGGGACAGTTCACCAATCGTATACCAAGCATGGTCAACTCAATAACCTACAAAGCTTGTAGCAAGTCCGGAAAAATCCGAGACCCAGGAACGTTGTGCTGTGTGAAACAGAACTCAAAATTAGAATGGATAATGGCGAGACAAACCTAACGATAAGGTACGTTAAAAAGGTGCCAAAAATTATTCAACTTTCCGACAACACGCTTAAAAGGAAATATCATGGATTTGCCATCCTGCACTAATTAGTCACGGAGCTTCCGAGTTCTGTATAAACATGTACTCATCCGGATCCTGGATTTATTCTTAATTATTTTTTTTTTCTATTAATAAGTCTGATTATATTTATACGTTTTTAATGGATATCTCCTTATTATTTTTTTTTAATTTCCCTTTTTAATAAGGCGAAACATGTATTCTAGATTTAAGACGGTGTTAGCTTATGATTTATTTATTTACCACTTTGTTGCTTTTTCTAGAATTAAGCTCTAGGGTATTAAGATTAAGATTGTTATAAAACCTGTAGGTTTTTAGAAACAATAAAGAAAAATTTGAAACTCAATGGAATATGAAAAACGAAAAAGGGAATCTCAATTGAATGGAAACCCTGAGCCGATTGTGCACTTATTAGTCATTTTCCGAATAAAATACTTATTATTAATCACTGCAAGCAAAAGCCTTCATTAAAAAAAAATGTTTCTTCTTAGTTACCTTAAATCTCGTAGTTCAATTTAAAAAGTTCTTGCTATCTCAACAATAAAATAAAACCCTCAATCATTATTATAGTCCCCCAATTCGGTCCGAGAGAGTCCCGTGATAATGAAACAATGGCCGCCTTCACTAGCAGATGTTTGTTGCCTTCAGCCTGCTTGATATTGGGAAACCGCTTATTGTCGCCCCGATAAAATCGTAGCTAACCAACGGCCGGGAAAACAAGGAAATCTTTTGTTTTCAGCCTGGCAGTAGGTGATTTTCAAACTGGGAAATGGACAGACGGGTAAAGCGGTCGGAATGGACGTGGACGAAAGAGAACGTGATATTAAATAATTTGAATTATTTTAATTACAAAAGGGGACCCAGAAAATACCAACGAATTTGAAAAATTGTTTTTGTACTATTCAAATTCGTTAGAATTGATTAAAATTAACTTTTGTCACTATTTTCAAGGAGTCTGCACAAAAAATCTGCTGTTGGCGTAATTTATAACACAAACATTCCTCCCGCTCCGCGCAAGAACAGCCACCCATACACCGCTGAAAAACGGGTGAAATTGAAACCTTGCCCCGCGCGGCGCTGCCGGCTTGTAATTATTTACGTTTAAAAAGTTCACCCAATTAATCGCTCGTTGTTAACCGCAGATAATAAAGAGAACAAGATAATCATGTCCTAAGGGAAGATCTTGTCTAGTTTTGGGAGGCACTTTTGCCCTCACTGTAGCAGCCGCCACTAAATAGGAGTATTAGTTTTCTTAGCTCTGGAGTGGCATATCTTATAAGCTTTAAATTAGCTCCGAGCCGTCACGTGCTATACGAAAAGACCTCCATTGCGCAAGCTTTTCCTACGATCCGACCAAGAAACGTTCAGTCGGTAAAGGACAGGAGATGGGATATCAATTTAAACGCATAAAATTCATTAACTTGAAGAACGGGCGATTATGCCATTGGTCGAAACAAGTCCTTTTGCACAACACGCAACCAGTTAGAAATTGCTATTGATCAAGCATGTGATGTGGATGGTCACATCTTTGAAGTACAAGAATAGAGCCCCAGGAAGGTTAAGAAACTGTTGGAGATCTTCCTTCCACTCTTATAAAGGCTTACTCTTAGGAAAAGGAAAGGGAGGGGAGTTTAAAATTTTTAACCAACAATTTTTTAATGGGTTTCTCCTTAAAAATGCGCAACGACAGGGGAAAGGGGGGGGGGTTCAAAAATACTGCGTTATTTAAGAATGTGCCAGTACAATACGCCAGCTGATAATGAGTGCTACGCTCCACACATTATCAGTTACCTTAACCTAAGGAGGCCTTTGCTATAAAAGTGGTGTCAAATACAGCCATATAAAAGGCATATGTATTTAGGCTATTAACTTAATAATCCAATACTGCCGTCCTAAGTAAGACTCACCTATCTGCAAAAACATCAAAAATGAGTTAGGACCGAAAATGGCTTTAAATAGGTAATAATTTGTCCCTTTTTTTTTGTTTTATTACTTAGATATTGCTACTAGAATCCCATCAACATTTACCAACAAAAAAAATATATTACTATGTAACTCTTGGCAAGTTTTTAAACTTTAAACTCGCTTTTCTCGAAATAAGTGAAAACGTAGATAGGTGGGGCTTACTAAGGACGGCAGAATAGGGGTAAATTTTCGTTGGAAAAAAAATTCTTTGTTTTCATAAATATTAAGTAAACTTTGCAGAAATGCACCGGTTTTCGGAAAACTCAGAAAATCGTTTATTATTACTTCCTGATTTTATAAATGCCAAGAAAACTTCGCTCCTTGTTTTCAAAAAAACTCGGAAAGACTGATTTACCTATAAACTTTAAAAGGGGTTGGGACGGGCCTAACAAAAAAACACCTCACACAACACAAGTGCTACCAAGTTTCAAACAAATTAAGGAAACTTTTCAGAGATGGGTTGTTTTTTTATTAAAGTCGGAAAAACTGGTTTAAACTAAATTATATTTTTTGCCACAGAGTGTTTTTATAATACCTCTACAAGCATTTTTATAGCAGATTTTTCTTAAATTATATCGTTTTTTGTTTAAATCAGTTTTTCCATTGTTTCTCAAAAACGATACCTTTCCGCAAACCTTTCGTAAAAGCAGAGAGCTTCAAGAAAGTTATTAAAAATAAAACGATTTTACCATTTCTAAAGTTTAATGGTTGGAACAGTTTTCCAACTTTTTTCAAATACAGTGAATTCCCGCAAAGATTTCTTAACGTTTCTTAAATTGGAGAGCATCATTAAAGGCATTAATTACAATTTTTTTTAAAGCCGGTTTCCCTTCAACGAATTTTGAGCCTCAAATAGCAAACCTTAAAATAAAACACAATCTGTTGCTCGTTTAAGGTATTAAAAGGAGTGGACTAAGAAAGGATGTATTTTGTCGTCGTTAAATTTAATTATTTATATTGGAAAAGGACTTTAGAACTGGATTGCAACAATTACAGAGCAATTTCAGTAACCAGTACTCTTAGAGAGACTCTTCGAGACCTAATGGAGAATGATTTTTATGAACAAGAAGAAGAAGAGCAAAGTGGGTTTCGTGCAGGCAGATCTTGTAGTGATAATGTTTTTTTGACTTAAACACGTAATTGAGAAAAATAGTACCACTCATGTTACCTTTATGGGTCTACAAAAAGAATATGATACGTTCCAGTAGAAAAATTCTGGCAGTGTTAGGGCAAAAAGTCAAAATCTAAAATTAAAATTGGAAATCGACTTTTAAAAGAATTCCTGGTAACGAATGGCTTAAGACAGGGATGTTGTATCTGTCCCACTGTTTTTAAAATATATATCACAGTAGCTCTAAAAAATTGGAAACGTAAATTACACGGCATGGGAATACAACTTAACGACTGATTTACCTTATACATACAGTGTGCTGACGACTAAGTAATTGTAACCAATGATAAAAAGACATGGAGTAAATGATGATAAGAAAGTTCACAGAAGAATACCAAAAGTGGGGGTTAACAGTGTACGTGGACAACATACAGTACTTATATTTTGGAAACGAATTAAGTGAGTTAGAATTAGACAACGGACTAACAATATCTCCATGCAATGAGAAAGTATACTTGGGTGTCACATTTAATAAAACAGGAACAGACTGTAAAGAAGTGGAAAAAAGAATAGTAAAAGCAAAAAAGGTTATTGGATGTCTTAGCAGTATTTTATGCAGCAGAGAGATGAAAAAAGATGGTAAAATTTAACATATATGAAACAGAAATATAGACGCGTAACAGAAAAATATAAAAACAAAAATGGAATGTATGTGAGAATATCTAGAACAGATCATATAACAAATGAAATCATAAAATAAGTAATGGGAATCAAGGGAAGCATAACGGATGACATTACCAAAAAACAACTGAAATGGTACGGCCATGTACAATGGATAAACGACGAAAGATTACCAAAGCAGTTCCTAGAATGGCAACCAATATGGTGCAGAAAAAGAGGGCGTCCTAAACTGGAATGGCAACAGTCAATCCAAAGATCAAATTCTGACAGAAGATGTTTGTCAGGATCGAAGGAGGTGTTGAATAGACCTCAGACAACGTTGAAAAACGTTCTAAACTGACATAGTAGTAGTACTTTAGAATCCCGGCTTTTTCTTTTCTTTTTTTGTTCAATGTAAAATTTAAAAAAAAATAATACTGAATTTTGAAAGTGAATTATAAATTAATTTCGCGTGTTCTGCCTTACCTTATTAATTTCGTTTAAATGCCTTGGTTCGTACAAGTAGAATTTTAGCAATGTCACGTATTCCAAAACTTTGTGCCACATGATTATTAACATAGATAAGGCACACATAGTGTTGCCTTAAGCAAACCCAAACTATCCACAGTTCTTTAAGTCTAGCTATTAATTTTCGAGACACGAAACTTTTGCCAAAGTTAGAGAAGAGTCGGTTATGTTAGGTCAGGTCAGACATTTGCTCAACTGATACCAGCGAGTGCTTTTAAAACTGCGGGTAAAAAAATACGCGCTAATCACCAGTAGTATACACTATTTTCTTTATCTATCTATCTAGCCTTCTTCGATCCATCTTTGGACATAGGCCTCCCCCAATTTCTTCCACTCTTCCCTGTCTGTCGCCGTGTTCATCTATCTACTTCCCGCATGTTTCATCAAATCGTCCGCTCATCTCATTTGGGGTCTTCCTCTATTTCTTTTATTTTCCCATGTCTCCAGTTTACAATACGTTTGTTCCATCGATCGTCTTTCTGTATGATATTATGACCGCCAAATTTCCATTTTAATTTTGCTACTTCTCCTCTGACATCCCTTACTTTTTGTTTTATTTCTTATCCATTCATTCCTTTTTCTATCTGTTAGCTTTACATGTAACATTTGTCTTTACATTGATCTTTGAACTAACCTGATATGTTTGATTTTGTAAGTTTCAAGTTTTAAGATCCATAGGTAAGTACAGGAAGGATATATGGGTTCGGTTCGGTTCATTTTGAGGTAATTTTATTTTTTAATATGTAGCTTAATTTACCGAATGCCTCCCAGGCCAGCTGTTTGGTTTTCTTTTTTTAGTTTGACAATTTGTCCCAGGTATACATATTCCTCAAATTGTTCTATCTTCTCTTGATTTATTTTGATCGTGATATCATTATCTGTGTTTGTTATGATTTTAGTTTTAGTGTAGTTCATACTCAAGCCTATATTTTTAGCTACTGTATCTGGTCCTTCCAGCATTTTTATCAGTTCTTATTTCTTATCTGTTATTAAGGCGATATCATCGGTATATCTTAGGTGGTTCAAGTATTCTCCGTTTACTTTAATGCCCATTCCTTCCCAATCTAAGTTTTTAAAAACATTATTTAGTTTTAGTAGTTTTTTAGGTCTGCTCTATCGCGTTTCTTGTGTAGAATAATGGTTATGGATTCTTTCCAGTTGTTTGGGATTATTATTTCTTTCAGTTAATTTGAGTACTTCAACATTATTTTCCAGTTCACGAAGGGACATGCGAGGATTGTCAACGATACTTTGTAAAACCACAGCTTCAATATTTTCATTAGGTTGTCGATTACGATTTTGTTTTTTAAAGGAACCATATTCAATTAAATTATTTCTTAGTATTCTGAAGATTGACAAACCTGGTTGGAGTCTTTCTGGATATCTCTGAAAGTACATATCCCGAGCTCTTCCAGCATTCTTATTACACAAAATATAACATTCATACATATCTACTTTCTCCTAATTTGGAAACCTTTCCATGTTTAATTTTATTGATAATGTGACTCAAAAAAAATCTTAAGTAATTCAGAAACTTTAAAACTCCAACAGATAAATCAAATAAATGACAAAGTTTTGACAGATAGTTACGAAAGTATGACAACAAACGCAACTACGGCCTTTGTTTCACAACCAACCAAGTGAAAAACCGTTTTTTAAATAAATTTATTATACATGGTTGAAAAGCTCTTTTAATGCTCTATTTTTTTACGTAAAAATTCAACATGGCGGTCATAAGAAATAACAAAGCTGGCTATGATTTCAGAAAAACTAGAAGGCCTAGAAAAAATTTGTTAACGTCATTCGATTAGCTGTAGTTGCTTATACAAAACTACAGAATTTCATTAAATTTGTTTGCAAGATGGCGGCGATATTTCAATTTTTCAAAAAACATAATTTTTAGTTTTTGCTCGATATTTTAGTAACCCCTGTAGATATCTTTAATATTGATACAGCACCTGATTAGGCTTAGAATAGCGCAACTTTTTTCTTATTTAAACAAACTCGTATCTCTTACCGTTTCCGAAATCCGCTTGTAGTTGCTTTTATCTGGGCCACCCTGTATATTGTATAATTTAAAAATTTCTATAATCGAAACCCCAAACACAACAAACTAAACAAAAGATAACAATATTTTTTATCTGAAAATACACGGAAATCCATTATCCTTACCTAGAGACCCTGTATGTACGACATATTTAAAAGAAATAGAGACGCGACAAACTAATCAAAGTCAAATTTATTCAAGTCAAAATCAAAGGAGGAAAATCTCAGTTCTCTATACTCTAGCATTTTTTAGAGAGAGATCCTTGCTAACTCCTAAGCGTCGAAAAATAAAAATAAACGATTTTTGACTAAACTAATACCGGCGGTGATGGACACATGTTTGTTTATATGTTGCATGATGACTCATGTCACTCAGCGCTGACAACCTAAATTATTTTACTGTAACGCCAATGAACTTGACAAGAAAATAACATAACCAAAAAATTTCAGTTTCAGTGACTTTGATGAGTTTGTCGCAAGGTCTGTAGAGGATAGGTTATCTGGTAACTTTCTAACCAATCAGAGCCAGTTGCTGATGCGGGAAATGACATCACCCGGAGTGCCCATTTAAATAAAAAGCATATAATATAGAAGGAAATCTTCAAATTTCTTGTATTCCCTTCTTGATTTAAATGTAAATATGTTTTGTTATTTTTTTTAAGTGTTTCTAATAACAATATTCATAAATAACATCAAGTAACTCAAATATAAAACTTACCTTATCCCAAATGCAAAATGTCTTGCTTTTAACTTCTTAAGTTCGTTAAAATAACTACAAGTAAAAAGTATAAGTAAACTACAACAAGTATTTACAGTTTTTAAATAAATATAGTCTGAAAATATACCACAAATGTAAAGAATGAACCATCAAAGAATAAAAATACTTAAAAACACCTGTAAACATAGCGCTATAATCATTGTGGCACTCCAAATGACGCGCTGTCACCCCTCACGCTGCTTCAACCATAGAGTTACCAGGCAACCTATTCTCTTCAGACCTTGGGTTTGTCGGGTCTCTATTTCTTTAAAATGTCATACATACAGGGTCCCTATCCTTACTTACTCTTTAGCTGACAAAAGAAAAATGATTCTTTGGCACTATCAGAAACTAAAAGGTTTATTTTTATTACGGAGATTTCGAGGGTGGCAAAGAGATACATGTAAGGATTACCCTAATACCTTCTTACAATCACCAATGAGATCCTTGCAAAAGTGTGCATTTGCTTTTCAATCAAAAACCTGCTTGTTTTATCGTAAACGAGGTTTAGCAACTGTTCACAATTTGAAATTTTATGAATGATCGAAAGTCGACATCAAAAGAACACTGTAGCAGCCTGACATGGAAAACCATATCAGTTGAATTTCACACGTATTATAGGGATTTCTGCATGATTGATATAGTTATAGTAGGCCAGTTGAACATCGTCTATCTTTACTAAATGTTGTGCTAATATGTTTTAATAAATTTTCTTCTTCTTCTAAACCGACATAGTAGTAGTATCCATTATGCTTCCCTCGATTCCCATTCTTTCTTTTATGATCTCATTTCTTATATGATCTGTTTTAGATATTCTCATTGATCTTCTTATTGCATCCATTTCGACATTTTTCATTTTTGTTTTGTATTTTTCTGTTACGCGACAAGTCTCTATTCCAAACAACAGCGTGCTTTTCACCATTGTTTCATATATGTTAAATTTTACGTTCTTTTTTATCTCTCTGCTCTATAAAATACTGTTAAGACATCCAACAACCTTTTTTGCTTTTACTATTCTTTTTTGCAGTTCTTTACAATCTGTTCCTGTCTTATCAAATGTGACACCCAAGTATACGTACTCATTGCATAGAGATATTGTTTGTCCATTGTCTAGTTCTAACTCACTGGATTCGTTTCCAATACATAAGTACTGTGTCTTGTCCACGTTCACTGTTAATCCCCACTTTTGGTATTCTTCCATTAACTTTCTCATCATATACTCCATGTCTTCTTTATCATTAGCTACAATTACTTGGTCGTCAGCAAACTGTAGTGTGTATATGGTAAATCGGTCATTAAGTTGTATTCCCATGCCGTGCACTTTACGTTTCCAGTTTTTTAGAGCTACTGTAATATATATTTTAAAAAGAGTTGGAGAGATACAACATCCCTGTCTTAAGTCTTTTGTTACCAGAAATTCTTTTGAAAGTTTATTTCCAATTTTAACTTTAGATTTTGACCCTTTGTATAGTTCTTTTATCTCTTTTATGTATGTATGATTGGTATTCGTTTGCTCTAACTGCTACTGGATGTATAGTATAACGGATGACATCCCTAAAAGACAATTAATATGGAACGGCCATGTACAAGGGATGAACGACGAAAGATTATCAAATCTTCATTAACCAAAACAGATGCTAGAATGGCAACCAATAGGGCGTAGTAAAAGATCACTGAGTAAAAAAACCGGGCACAAAATGATTGTTAGGAACAAACCACGTGCCATTTAAAAAGTACCTAGAATTTGGTCAAGACTTGTTAAATATTTATTTATTTCTGTTTTCCTATCACCTGAACTTACAGCGTTTCGCAGGATTAAGTAATAGCCTTTTTTAATTTGTTAAAATTATTTATTGCTCAAGTTTTGTGAATGAAGTTAAGTGGCTATGGATTGGAAAGAGAGTTGTTAGTATTTCCTCTACACTAACACTTTTGTAAAAAGTTTACAAAAGTTTCCAATCCATTTCGTTTGATCTATCAAAAGAATGACAATCAAAAAGAAAAACCGCGGAAAACCATTCCGCATTGAAAACGAGCGAACTTGGCAACAATCGAGATGGCGTATCGCCTACTATGCGAACCGATGCATAAAAACAGCTGAAAATCGATTAATCCAGATCACTTACCGAAGTAATTTCGGGATTACCGTTCCATAGACTATTTTAGGAAATAGGTATTTACGTTACTAGACCGGAAATAAGGACTTTACAGGTCGACACAGGAAATTTACAGGGCGAGCCGCAGGCGAGACCTGTAAACCTGCGGAGACCTGTAAAGTCAGTTTCCGGTCGTGTATCGTACGTATTTTTTTTTTTAACCGACATAATGAAGCACAGCTGTCTGTCTTACTCAAAAGCTAGAGTAAGTATATGTTTGACTACTTATATTTAAACAATATTTATGCTACAATTAGGAACAATTCTTATACGCAACTACCTATATAACTATAGTAACCATTTTATATGTAAGTTACCTATATGTACCTAATATAAAATTCAAACAATTTTAATGCATCATTACTTTTTCTCTTGAGTATAAATATTAAAAATGCAGTTATGCACATTTTGGATATTTATATTTGCAGCCGAAGTATTTTCAATTTTTGGTGAATTTCTCTGCTGTATATTTATTGTTTCTGAAATGTTTGACAACATATTA
Source organism: Aspidapion aeneum (assembly GCA_963576565.1). Lineage (NCBI taxonomy): Eukaryota > Metazoa > Arthropoda > Insecta > Coleoptera > Brentidae > Aspidapion > Aspidapion aeneum. The sequence continues at coordinate 115,597,103 of OY755043.1, forward strand.
TTTTGAGCATCAGACTCATTAGATGTAGTAAAATCTCTGGTTGAACTTCCATTGCTGGCTGCTACTGGGAAGCTCCCGCCTGCACCTGCTCCAATTTTTTTAGCATTATCAACTTTTTGTCTCAGTGAGTGCTCAATATATCCTTCAGCAACAGAGTTTGAATGCCAGCCGCCCAAATTTTTAAGGTTTAATATGTCTCCACCGCCTTCTATTAGGAGTGTGGCAGCGGTGCGCCTGAATGTGTGTCCGGTGAATTCTTGTGGATTTTTAAGCTGTAGAAATTTGGCGATTTTGGCAGGTGCCCCTCCTACGCCATGAAGACCTACTGGCTGCTTTCTACATTTTCCTTGAGAGTAAAATAAAAAGAATCTTTCATGCGGAACATTTGGGGGCCTTAGATTTTTGTATTTTTTAAATAACTTCAAATTTCTTTCACCAAGAATTACGAAAGTTCTTGAAACATTTGTTTTAGTGTTTGGTATATTGACTATTATCATGTCTTCTTTCTCAGTGACGTCTTTTAGGGTTAATTTAGTAATTTCTTCCCTCCTCATTGCTCCCGAAATGGCCATGATCGTTACAACCTAAAATCAAAAAGTAAATTTAAAATTTTTGCTAACTTTACAATTTGTGAACAGTCCCATATGCAACCGATCCGTAATAAAAACTGGTATTTTTCCTCGTCTTGTTCTTTTCACTAGCCGCAGTCGAGCGTTGCCTGATTTTATTATTTTTATCATTAAGAATGCTAAGTTATTAATCAATCGGATACCTAGTACCACAGCCTACCTAGGTAGGCTGTGCTAGTACTAACCTAGATAGTTTTAAAAATACTTTTTCCACTATTATTTAAGTAATTAGTTAAAGTATACATTTTTTATATTATTTTTTGATAAAAATAAAGATGGTAAAACAAAAAAATCTGTGTTGTATGTTTTTTTTTGTAATTTAAATGGCAAAATTTGTATGAATCTTTTGTTTGTAATAAATAATAGTTGTAATTGAATTCCAATTTGAGTTTTTTATTTGGTTCCAAAGAATCTATATAAAACAAATTGGCATCATTGCTTAGCTTGGTAGTCCTTGTGTTATGTTATGATTATTTTAGTTAGGTTATTGAATGAAAATTAATAAATAGAATTGTTTTTTGTTTTTACAGAAAAAATTGTTAATTGAAGCTAATAAAATTTTAAAATTTGGTTAAAAGTTACAGTGCAGTTGTTGGGATTGAAACACACGTTTTTATAACAAAAATAGCAAGGAGAATAATTAGGTTTGTTTGTATTTTACTTACTTTGAGCATTAAAAATTCCTCATCCCTTGCTTCTTCCAAAAATTTATTAATTTCTTCTCCACTGAAAACTCTGGCCTTTTTAGGCTTATATCCTGCAGACTTTTTCTTTAAAAATGCAATTAGCTTGTAGTAGCGACTAATATCAATATTTCTCCTTAATGATAAGCAAGTTTTTATTGTTGAAAATAAACTCCATAAACTATTGGACTTCAATGTGGCTGATTTTTCGGCAAAATATGCCACTAGGACATTTTCATCAATTGATTTAACTTTGTTTGTGTGACACCAATTAAGGAACACATCATAATTTCTAGTATATCTCTCTTTGGATTTTTCTGGTAGCAAGTCGAAAGTTACCTTTGATGCTGCTTCAATTATTTCTTCCGGATTTAATTCTTCATTCATGTCCAAGTCCATAATTTACTTATTATTTTTTTAAATATCTCTTTTTAAACACAAGTTTTTTATTTAAAAGGCAGCCATATTGATTTATTTTAAATGTCAAAGCTGTCAAAACAAAACAATTTTTATAAGCTGTCATCACAAAGTCATGGCTAATTTGACTGAAATAGGGACCGGAAAGAGAACAAGAGACCGGAAAATTAAAAATAAAGATCACTTTGGAGACCGGAAAGAATCTGAACTAAACCCGCACTGTAAAATGAAACTTTCTGTACAAAAAAATGTACAGAAAGTGTATGTTTTCTGGTCGGTTGAAAAAAAAGTATTTTTATTTCTAAAAATTATTATAATTTCAAAGAACACCGCACCCGTTTACATGGTTACATAGGAATATTTTTATCTTAGTGGAATAGGCTATAATTTAGGTATGTTATAGTAGGGTATGTGCCTAAACAAAAATTAAGTAAACTTTCATATGTACAGTTTTTGAAATATAAACGTTAAAAGTTCATAAAATGGTCGCTTTCTAATAATAAAAAACCTTATATCTTGACCGAAAAAAATTACGCTGGCACAAAAATGAGTAAAGGCTGAAAGACAAAGCCACTTCTAATGTCATTTTTGGCAATTTGTTAGATAATATACAGGAAATATTTTAAAAACCAATTTTTACCATCCTACGTATGACAAAAATTTATTTATTAAATATTTTGTGTTAAAACACAACAAGTAATTTAAATCCATGAAAAAAATACTATAGTTTTTGGTTTCGTCAAAAAGTCTTTTGAATAAAAAAAAATCCTTTTTTTTTGCTCCTAAATGATTTTTAAGCTATTTATGGAAAACGGCTCAATGTTTGCATCGTGGCGTAAATTGAAATAGTAGATAGTTTTTGGGTAGTTTTTTATGCGAAGTCTACGTTTTAAAATTAAAAAGGTAAGCTTTAACAGCAGGGGAGTACTGCTAGGTTTGCCTTTTAGGTTTTTTTTAAATTAACCAACACATACACCATAACACTTTTACATACTAAAAAATCAAATATAAGTGGTGTCTATTTAGAAATAAAAATAGCAAACCAGAAGTAAAAGATTCCTACGAGACATGCCTTTCTAGGCAAGGTTTAAAAAAAATTTGGTCTAAGAATTTTTTTTTATATTTTTTAACTAATCACACATATGTACATCAGATCACAACCCTTATTAGTTCGAATACCAGAATATCGTATCTGTATCGCTGTAGTACTTTGTCGTATGTGTCGTGGTGATTGCAAATACTTTAGTATATAGACTTTTTGATATTTTGTAACGTAAGACATATATTTTTTTTAAATCTTTTTTTTATTAGAGTATTGATTAATCCTTTGCCCACCAAAAACAATGCACGCTATTTTTCCATGATCTTTAATAACTTAAAGAAACTTAAAAAAATACATAAAATCAAAAGGATCATTTTACTCCACTGGTAGGGGTAAAATGATCCCGACAAAAACTTAACTTGTGAACATCAAATAAAATAAAACATTTACTAAAAGAGATTATATAAACTTTTACACTAAATTATAAACTAATTCTCTTTTTGATTTTTCTTAACGGACAGACAGATCCAACCTTCCCCTCCAGCTGATTGAACGTATTCGTCAGAACAGTATAAATACACTGTATTATTGTCCTTCTCATCTTCTGTGTCTGAGGAACCAGACTTAATATCCTTTTTAATTTTTTTCTTTTGCTGACAATTCTTCTTCTTTTCAGGTTTTTTTGCTCTTTATTCTGCTTGATTTTTGTTTTCTTGTTTATGTCTTCCTCGAGAGAGTTTTTATATGGGGTGCTTTTTGTAGTGTTTTAATGCATAAAACCTTAAAAATGACAAAAAGGGGCCGCACAGGGCCTATGTTTGCCACATTTAGAGCATAATCTACCATTGTTATAAATAGCAGCCTAAAAATTAACTTAGCTAAAAATTTTACCCCGCATATGTGGGATCATTTTACCCCGAACTGTACTTTTAACACATACTCTAAAATACTATTTCCATAAAACGACTGACATAAAAGAACTATCTATGATTTAAGAAAACTCTACATTTATTAAAAATATTCACTGCAAGATATACCTTACATTAGATCAAAAGCACAAAAAAACTTCTGACTGACACTGATCTTTACTCATCAAAGTACGGAATGCAACTAACACGTGTTTTAAAGCATCAGCGATCACTAGATTTCTCGCGTAGCACTGTTTTAAGTCTTCGGTTAATAGATGGAGCTGCTAGGTTCGCTAGAAATCGGGGGATCATTTGAACCCGCGGTCATAATTTTGCCCCACTCTCCCCTACTGGTTCAAATAAATGGATCCATGATAGATCTGATACCTTCCTAGCTCATTAGCACACTCCACGCTATATCAGCCCCAAAAACAGTTTTTGTAAATATCTCAGAAACCAAAGCTTCTACGAAGCTTTTGTTTATAACACAACTTATTGAGAAAGATGTGTTCCACTACAATTTGAAAACCGTAGTGATGAAGTTAGCATATTTTTAATTTTTAAACTGTCAAAAAACTGTCATTGGCATTTATGGAATATGTTCAAAATCTAAACAGCTCGTTATAGTATTAAAGACTTTTTTTCATGAAAATTTTATCAAAATCGGTTTAGCGGTGTAGGACCTATGGTGTTACGAACAGACATACACACACAGATATCACGACGATATTGCTAAGATAGGTCAAAATACACACAAATGACACATTTTCGGCGTTGCCTCGAAAAAAAATTTTCGTCGAAAATAATACCTTCTTTAGCCATTGCTTGATTGATTTTAAAATATCTTCGTTATTTTTAACTTTAGGAAAAAAACTGACAATATAGAAAAACATGGGCGCACCCAGGGGGGGCCCCGGGGCCCGTGCCCCCCCCCAAGCCTTAGATTTTTTTACATTTTTTCGACATATTTCAGAAAAAAAACACAAAAAATAGCTTAAAATTTGATATCATGAAGCTTCGGGCCCCCCGCAAGAGGCCTCGGGCCCCACCCAAGACATATTCCTGGGTGCGCCACTGAAAAAAATATATGTTTTTTGAAAAAAACTCGAAAATACTCAATTGTTTTTTTGATTTAACGATCTTAAATGGCGTGAAAAAATCTACTTGTTTGTCAATTTAAGCTTTTTTCTATCTATAAAAATAACAAAGTTAGCAGTGGTGGACAGTTAACTTGGAACACCATGTAGAGATAGTTTACTACCGACTTTCGGCCACAAAAAAGTTTGCATACTATTAAACTGCACTACGCCGTACCTCGGCAGTACTTGAGAATCGATATTTATTTTCTTCCATAGTAGAAGAATATTGTGATCCTTAGATCTGATTAAGGTCAGATCAGGTAAAGCTAAACTCAGATAAGGTTAGCATAGGTCAGAATCGGGTCAGACTCGAAGTAAATAGAAATCGGACGATTCTAGTAGTACTTTAAATTATAAGAAGCGAATAGTTTACCAGTTTTCTAGGCAAGCTCTAGCAACAACCTGAAATAACTAAGGCAAACGTAGTATTTTCAACTTTTAGGTTCGCTTTTCCTTTTAAAATATTCACTACGATTGCCTCGGGTCAGTGTCGTAAAGTGAAGTAGTAGATAATATCTGGGCAGTTTTCTGAGAACCGTTATGAAATAAAAACGCCCGCCGTAACTAACGGGTGAGCCAAAAAAAACCGGACAATTTTTCTTTTCATTATATTTTTTGAACTATACCATCTACTTTAATCGGACGAACTGCACTTTGCAGAGAATTAATCAGAGTTCTGAATAAATATATCTTTTTGTCCGCCATCTCAAAATCCAAGATGGCGGACGAAATTAAATTGTACCCTGTTCGTTTTTCCTTTCAAAATATTCATGACGACTGTATTAGCAGTAATGGGCTACTCTTAGATTCGCCTTTTAAGATTTTTTAACCAACCACACATATACCACATCGCTTTAAAAAAAAAATCAAAAGAAAGTGATGTGTCTGCCCAGAAAAAATTTCAAATTAAAAAGGCAAATCAGCAGTAAGAGACTACTGCGAGGTCCGCCTTTAAAATCGAGGTCTATAGAAAATGTTTGCAGTAAAAGACTACTTTTTTTATATTTTTTAACTAACCACACACCTACACCACATCACGCGACAACACATACACCACATCACGATACTTTACTAACGCCGCAGTGTCGAGTCCGTGTCGTAGTAGTGCTTCGTCGTATGTGGTGTGGTAATTGTAATCGGGTTCTAGTCTCACCGACCAAGCTAGGTCTTAAGTGATTGCAGCCTGAAAGCTGCTCTACAGAGGGATGTTAACACACTTTCAGGTGCACAGACAATTTCGAGTTCCAACATGGAAACGAATGGTTGAACTCAAATAAATCTGGTCGGACATGACAAGGATCGATCCCGTCGCCGACCGATAACTCCCAGCCCGATAATCGGGCTCGTACAAGGCTCGAACCTAGTAAATTCACATTGTTTTGAGCTTTTGAATCTTGTAATTTACGAAGATATCTATGCCACCTTGAAATTTAAAAGGTGAGACGTTCAGACATCAATCACCAACAATCCTGCGGTTCTTCTCGTAATGAACAGAATTATTATCACAGCAGCGAATCATTAGTGGGGTAAAACTTATCTATCCCACGACGGTCTAAACTCTCATATTCTTTAATCACTAGATTTTTTATAAATCTTTTAGTTCTTCGTCATCGAACCCAATTTCTCATTATCTGTCAAGTCAAATAATAGGGACCTTTTGAATGTCCCATTTTTCTCTTATCTTCTATTTGAGGCATACGCGGTTACCTGGTTTGAACCTTATCCTTTACTAAAGGATAGTTTTTGACCTTACTTATGTTCCAATAACGCAGGTCACTGGTTTCATTATTTAGAGACAGTGTTGTCGCGCATATAACGTTATAGCAAATATTAATGTAAATTTAAAATATTTTTGATATCAGACAATTATTTCAAGAGCCACCAATGCGGGGTAATCCGCCGATTTAATTTTATGCCAGTTATTGAAAATTATTTTTTATAAAAACTGGTAGGTATGTGTTGTTTTGCAACAGTGTTCACCAACTAACCGAAAGTCATCAATGTTCTATGAAGTGCGTAAAAAAATAAGTAAACAGTAAACAAAGACCTAATCATATATTTCCTGGCAGTTTTTCACTAGTATTGGTTTTTCACTTTTGCCTGCGGAACACAAAACAGGCTTTTGACAAATAAATAAAGGATAAAGGATAAAATTTGTGTCTGCAAAAGGTCGAAATTAAGCTTCTAAATATCAGGTGACATCTGTCATTTAATGTCACATTTATAAAGAACGAAGTTAGTTAAAGGAGGGCGTGCAAAAGGTTCCTAATAAAACAAGCTTCACGTTGTTAAATGCACATTTGTAGTTTTTAAATTTTAGCAAAGATTTGCAGCTATTTTTTATTTTGATTGCTTAAATTGCAATTTCTTTTTCTTCAGATATTCCGGAAACTCGTCTAGTTGGAATCCCCAGCACCGACATTGAAGACCTTAAAGATTCAATAGCTATCCGATGCGTCGTAAGTGCCAATCCGAAAGCCAACGTTATTTGGAGGAGAGAAGGACAGCCGCAACCCGCCAGTTTGCAGGAACTTTTACAATTTAGCCCAGCGATAAGGCAGCATTCCGGACTTTACACCTGTCATGCTAGAAACAAAGCTGGAGATTCGCAGCCTATCAGGGTGCAAGTTGACGTCAAATGTAAGTAATCGATGATATAAGACATTTAGCAGTAGCGTAACAGGAATTCGAACTTCTTGCCATTTTATTATCTTTTAAAGACCCCGGATAAGCGGGTTTGATCAAACATACAGATCACTTTTTTATTTTATGTGCCGGCGTAAATATTACCTAAGCCTACGACCTTATTGTCTAATGGCCCATTTATGTTCATAGGATAATTATAAACCTAGAAGTGAAGCATAAGAGGTGTTAAACAAAATTTATTTATTGTTACGAAAATTTACAACAATTTTAAATATTAAAATAGTTCACAAATAATAAAAGATCTTCAATTAAATATTTTGATAACTTTCAAGGTTTTTATGAATTTCAATAAAAAAATTATTTTTCATAACTTAGGAACCATAGTGTAGCAGGTGATAGAGAAGGTTATGGGGGTCGACCAACACTCATCTCTTTTTAAGGTATATAATTTTTAAAGTTAGAGGGTAAAGGGAAAAAGGTTTAAAAAAAACGAAAAATGACACCGTCAAATGAAGTATTCAATTTAATTGTGATCCAAGAATGTATTAATTGCTTTTTTGATAAAATTATAAGTTAAATAGGCTGTCAAAATAACCTCCATAAATGTATAAAAAGTGAAAAAATGTAAAAAAAATTAATCTGGTTACTTTTTTGTTTTTAAATATCAATGGTATTTTTTAGCTCACACATATACTATACTATAGTAGTGTGAGCTATGGTGATTTTATCGAAAAAAAAAAGTTGCTCCGATTTCAAAATTTTTTATATATCTTTGCGTTTCAGATGATTTTGAAACTTTTTTGTTGCGCCGTCTGTCTGTCTGTCTGTCTGTCTGTCTGTCTGTCTGTCTGTCTGTATGTCTGTCTGTCTGTGTGTCTGTATGTCTGTCTGTAACGACCAACGCGCATAACTCAAAAACCGCTTGGCCGATTTTAATGAAATTTGGTACCTGGGCTGGGTCTTGGGTCGAGATGGTCCCATTTAAAAATGAACAAAATCCACCGAACACAAACCAAATAAAAGGGTGGGGATAGATTTCAAAAATTAGAGTTTATGTGAAAATATGGCGTGTGTGATATCAAACGAAAGGTAATTGAGTCTGGAGTTAAACAAAATACATTTTAATTTATTTAAAAAAAAAGGGTAGGGGTATATTTCAAAAATTAGAGTTTAAGTGAAAATATGGCGTGTGTGATATCAAACGAAAGGTAATTAAGTCCGGAGTTCAACAAAATACATTTTAGTTTTTGTTTTTTTAAGGGTGGGGGTGGATTTCAAAAATTTGAGTTTAAGTCAAAACATGGCTTGTGTGGTATCAAACAAAAGGTAATTTAGTCTGGAGTTGAATAAAATATATTTTAGTTTTTAGTTATATTAGCTCACACGTAAACTATAACTATAGTACCTAGTGTGAGCTTAGGGGCCCATATATTGGCAGAGTTTTTTATATGTATGCGTAGAGTATTAGCAAAAAATATAAAAAAAACATTGCGTTTAAAATGGCAGTATAAAAGTTTGTTCCAAAAAAATTGTTTTTTCTGAAAAAATTTGACCGTATATATTTTTTTTAAATATTTTTATCTCCACTTTCTTTTCTTCGAATATACGACTTTTAAAAATTAATTATCAAAAAAGTGTAAAAATACACACCTTCTATACTACCATATTTTTGTGAGCAAAATTAAGATGATCAAGTAACCTGTAACAATACAGTAGATACTATTTTAAATCTTACATTTATTTCATTATGATTTTGAATGAATGAAACTACTACTTTAAAGCAATAACATTAAAATTTTATTAAAGTTAAAGGATGTTTAAGTCTACGCAATCGAGTTTTGTCTTTTAACTTTTGTTTTCGTACTTTCTCTTTAAGATTTTCTTTTCTAGTATGTTTAGCACCATTAAAGTTCCACAATTTCTGTTATTTTGGATATTTCATGGGCGCACCTAGGGGGGCGGGTGCCGGCCCTGTGCCCCCCCCCCTCCCGGCCTAAGATTTTTTCCACATATTTCATGAATGAAAATATAAAATAGCATAAAATACGCCATCATGAGGCCTCGGGCCCCCTCAAGACATATTTCTAGGTGCGCCACTGGATATTTTATATCGCTTTATGCGGTATCAAAACCCATCTTCTGGCTACGCCACTGCGTTCAAAGCAACACTTAATATAATAGATAATTATTATAGGAGCTATCAGTCCCGCTTAGCTTTCACATAGGTAAATATAAGGTACCAAATGACCTCTTTAAAATCCACAAATAAAAGCTTTTTAGCTTCAATTACTTCGCTTGAAACTCGTTTATTCAACATAAAGCTGATACGAAGATAAACAATTTTATATTAGCAATATTCGAAACGTAGTTTGATAGCTATCGAGACAATAAATCGGATTTATGAGACTATTTCTCTAAGTAAAGTTTTAATAAACTGTTTTTAGCTGGTAAATACCTATTATGCATATATCGCTGCCTTGCTTTAATAGTGGCATAACTAGAAATATAACAATAATTCAAGGTTCTTGAACAACTGACGATATGCCGCTGTTGGTGCAACATCGCAGGTAAATTGATAACGACACTTAGTGCCTTCTTGCGGAAACGATTGAAAACACAAATATGTCGTTTTTGATGATAAAAGACAATACGATGAGGAGTTAGTTTTTACAGAAAAGGCAAAAACGCATTTTTCTTAGTTGTGCCACTATCAAAGCAACGCAGCGATATGTGTATAATATTGTATTTTTGTATTATTTATTACACACAATACTGTAAGGAAACTAAGGTACCCAATGACTTTAGGTACTAAGAAATACGGCCCGACACCATTTCCATAAACTCAACAAAGACAAATTATTTATATACATGGTCAAAGTTGAGAGAATGTCAAAAAAGACAAGTTTCGAGAAAATTGCTCTAATAACCAGTCTATTGGGTTTATTTATAAAAAAAAACAGTTAAATAAAAAAGCAGCAATATATACTAACCTTCCCTGAATCTACACCAACGTTGGAGAGGTTAGACAACAAATCTGACAATTCAGATATTTAGTAATGTGAGGTAGTAGTAGTAGAAGTAGGAAAATATGTCGCGCAAAAAGATATAAAGAGAGAAAATTGTTTATCAGAAGAAATAAAGAAACTGATGAAAAATAGGCGGAACCTAAAGAAATTAGGAAAAAGAACATCGATAAACACAGAAATAAAATAACAGAATGAAATATTTAAAATATAGGATATAAACGGCATATAACCTAACGTTAAAGAGTTGATTGTAAATATCTCACAACAATTCCATACAGAACTATACCAAACCAAAAGGGAACCATCGCAAGAAACCATAAAGAAACTTCAAACAAAAATAAAGAACATAAACTCAGAGTTACAACCTGTAATAAGCAAAGCGGAAATAAAGAGAGCATTAAAGAAAATTAAAAATAACAAATCACATAGAAAGGATGGATCAACGGCAGAAATGATTAAGTCAAAAATGGTAAAGCTGTAGTTAATATACTCCATATTCTCCTGAATACAATACTAAAAGAAAAAATAATCTCAAACAACTGGAAAGAATCTATATCCATTATTCTACACAAGAAAGGCGATTTGAATTTGACTTATATCAATCAAAAGAACATGCAGACTTGAGAACAAGGTTCAGTACAGTTGAGCAATTATTAACTATGAAAATACCAATAGAACGAGTCAACGAATACAACATTCGAATTTTAATTGCGTTTGTAGACTTTGAATAGGCTGTCGATAGCATTGAGCACTGGGCAGTAAAAGCATCTTTAATTAATAACCGAATAGATCAAAGATACACAAACTTAATAGCCAATATATATAGCGAAGCAACAACATCAATCAAAATCCACGGAGAAACCAAGCTAATCCGCATAATAAGAGGTATGGGTGACACAATAACCCCTGAACTATTTTACCAGACCCTAGAAGATGTTTTTAAAAACTTAAATTGGGAAGAAATAGGAATCAAGTAAAACCATAAAAAAACACAGATGAAGATATTACTATCAGAGTAAACCAAGACGCAATAGAACAAGTAGACGAATATATATTACAAACTACTAACTAACAAAAGAAAACCAAACAGCTGAAATCAAGAGAGAAGTAAGATTAGTCTGGGCAGCATTCAGTGCTCAAAAAGAAATAGGACCAGAAAGTCAAACCTAGTCTGCAGTGATTTTGAGGTTTATCATTGATATATGTCTGCTTACCGTTTTGAGATTAGGAAGTCCGTACCTGCAGCCGATAATTTACAATAAAACTGATTAACATATTATTTATTGTTTTTTTTTGTTATTATATCGGTTTAGAACTTTTTCTACGTCGTCCGACGCCTATACTCTACCTCCTTCGATCCTGACAATCATCTTCTGTCAGATCTTTTGACCCATTGATGTTTGGATTGACTGTTGCCATTCTAGTTTAGGACGCCCACTTTTTCTGCGCCCTATTGGTTGCCATTCTAGGACCTGCTTTGGTAATCTTTCGTCGTTCATCCGTTGTACATGGCCGTACAATGTCAGTTGTCTTTTAGTGATGTTATCCGTTATGCCTTATTTATTTATGTACCTATTCTTATATTGGTGCAAAACTTTTGACGTTGAATTAAAAAATATTTGCAAATTATAAAACATATTTCTGTCTAATTGAAATCATAGTCATTTGTTTTATGCAAAAAAGACGGAAAGAATCGCTAATTTAGTTATCCCTTCGGTCGTGTCTGTTTAATGACAAAGGTCTCCGAACGATCGTATAATCCATTAGGCAAAGTGAATAAATGTAGATTTTTTGAAATGAAAATACGGTCTCAAGCAATCCAATTACTGGGGTTCACTACTCCAGGGAATAGTCTCAATTGAGAATAACTAAACTTGTTATGTTGAAGAAAAAATACAAACGAAAAGAATATTTGTTTTCCTTGTTAATTTGGGTAGTGCATCAAACAGAGTAATTGGATTACTAAAAATAGTACATTTATGTACAGGATGATTCAAATTGGGCACTTTTATGTGTGAAAGGGTACTTCTAATCTCACGGTAAGGTGGAATCAAAGAATCGATATCTTTAATAATAATCCCATGGAAAATGGGACACGCTGTACAGTCTAACTGTTTCGTCATCCTCCATCTAGAGTCTACATTCGGTCTTTTCTGTTATTCTCATTCTGTGCATGGATACTCTTAGTCGACAGTGACCCGTAAAAAGTCCAGTCACTATACGGATCTCCAGTCTGGTAAGTCCGGGCTCTCTTTTGACAAGGTCCTTTAATGAACACTTTAGAGTGAGCCAGTTCTGGTATCCATCCATCCAATCCATCCATCCATTTCAATATGGTTAGTTTAGCATCTTCCCTAGAAGTACCCATTTCCAATTCAAAGTTTCCAATTTGAACCATCATGTACAGGGTGGCCCAGACTTCTGCGTTAAGCGTTTGAAAGTAAGTCTATTATTCGTGATTGCCTCTAATTTTATAGAATATTATAGTATGATGCAAATCCTAAATTACACGACTCAACACGAAGGATATGTCAGCTGTGTTTTGCGACCAATAAGGAAATTGGCTATAGATCAGTTTGCGTCACGTGATTACTTTCAGGCGTGGATGACAAACAAAGCAATGCTTACTGCGATTTTAGTTCCTATACCCAGCGTTTATTTTTAATTTTTTGTAAATTATAGATTTTTAAAGCTAGTTCTGGGAGCTAAGTGATTACCTACCTAATTAAAGCAAATTAGGCACTAAATGTACTATGGCCAAATTTTTTAGATAAACCTGGATTAACAGCACCCGAAACTTTTTCCCGTGGTCTTGTAAAACAGCGGCAATTCTTGAACTTTTTCCCTACCTCAATTATTTAAACAACCCAACACGGCAAAATTATCGGGATTTTAACAAAAAAAAATAAACTGCTTTAACTAAATGCATTTAAATATATATAATGCTTTGTTCGTCATTCACGATATGCCAACGCATCAGCCGATCTATTTATGGTGTCATCACGAAATGAGTGATTTTCAGATCTACACAGCATTCGATCCATCATTTGTTTAATTTATTATTGATTTTTTATTGCAGATCCTCCAAAAGTAATAGGCGTGGGTCGCGAACGAGTAAAAACAGCAACATTATTTTCTCCAACCACCTTCGAATGTCTTGGAGAAGGCAACCCGACGCCAACATACCAATGGGTGTTGAAGAAAACTACTGGGGCACCAAACAGTTTTGCACCCGAGGTAAGGATATTTTAGGGAAACTTTCTTGTTGTTTTCTAATTCTGTTTCACACTGACAATTATGGTGAAGGCACAATTAAAAATACAAACTACTAAATAGTACCCTGCCAAAAAAACCGCTTGAAAACTGTTAAAAACTTATACAACAATATTTACTAAAGGGTCTACAGTGCTAAGTGCTACAATCCTAGGTTTAAAAGTCTACATTTTGGACGTACGTACATTTTGGTTGAAGGTTTAACTTATTTTCCCGTGAATGCAATAGTTTTTAATTTTTAAATAAATTGTTCATAAATACCTTGTGATATGGGTCATCTTTTTTCGTTGTAACAAAGACATTATTTCCTCACAAAGGTTATAAATGAATAAAAATAATAAAATATTTTGGTTTAAAAATGGTAGCCGTATTTAAACCTCCAAACGTCACTTGGACATGTCGAATAAAAACGGTGTAAGTCAGTGTCAGCTGTCCGCTATGTTTTACATGTTAATTTGTTAGACAAGTTAGCGACGATTAAACCGATGGTCGATTGTTTTGGTGAATGTGTAATTAAAAAGGGATTCTAATATATCTTGTGCTTTTTACAGTATTTAAATATTGAGACGTATTTAATACGGTAATGCATCTACAGATATAGTTTTAAGTTATTTATGTATTATTTAGATTTGAATATTTTTGTATATAAGTTTTTTTGTCAATCATGGATTATTTCTATTGTTTTTCGAACTTAAACCACCCCTCAGGGGTGGTACTACAATTTGATACTATTTTTAACGAGAATCCTACGACTGCACGGACTAAATTTCCAGAAAATAACATTTCGTTACAAAATTGTTATGTGGTTTTTCTTTATTTCTAAAGTTATTTGGAATTTATATGAGATAAAACTCACTGAGAAATGCTTATTATCATATTGCACATTAGGGTGAACCAAATATTTGCAGTTATTTGATCTGTACGTATTAAAAAAAATACACTTATACCGGTCGATATCAAGTCTATAGACTTGATACCTAAACCCGGTCTACAATGCTAAATCTTAAGGTCTTAGTAAATACTGGTGATAAAGTCTTGACCAGATTTTGCGACATTAAATCGACTTGACGAGTATTGACCAGGCAACAATTTATGCCGTATGAAAACTGACGAGATCTGATTAGGCTTTATAAATATTAATTCTGGCTGTTGAACACTCAAAAGAATTCAAGTGATCTTAAGAGGAGAACATTTTTAGCGCGAAGTAATTGTACAAGATTTTATTAGTTTACATAAGGCATAAATTTTAAGCAGATTTCAGTGGGTTTGATCAGCAGGATTTCTATAAGGTTTTACGAGACTGTACAAGAATTGAAGAGGGATTTTACTTTAAAAGATTCTATCAGATTTCACCAAAAAAAAGCATAAGTTTTGCCAAAATATGGCAAGATTTTATAAGTATTCAACCAGTTTGACGAGTTTTGAGCAACAAATATTTTTATACGAATTGAAAAGATTGTATAAGTATCCAGTTTTAAGCAATTTTGACTAGCCGCTTTTTTCTAAACAAATTAAAAGATTTTATGAATTTTATTTTTAGAATGACCAGTTTTCGTAAGTTTTTACAAGCAAGTTTTTCTATAAGAATTCAAAAGATTTTATGAGTACCTATTTTTAGGAAGAATTGGCCAGCAAATTTATTATATGTCCTATGAGATTTTAAAAGATTTTATGAGTTTCCACTTTTCCAGTTTTAACAAGTAAATTTTTCTATAAGAATTTATGAGACTTTATTAAAATAAAAAATCACAATAATGAGCAGTTTTTAAAAGATTTGACTAGCATTTTTTTATATCTTTTATTTGTTTTTAAAAGATTTTATGAGTTTCCATGTTTAAACAGTTTTGGCCAGCAAATATTTCCATTTTTTTATAAAAACTTAAAAGATCAAATCAGAATTACAGAACAGAATATTAACCAGTTTTGGAAAGTTTTACAAGCATGTTTGGAGGAGTAGCAAAATTAAAATGGAAATTTGCTGGTCATATTATTAAACAGAAAGACGATGGATGGAACATATGTATTGTAAACTGGAGATCTTCGGAACATAAAAGAAGTAGGGAAAGACCCCAAATGAGATGAGCGGACGATTTGAAGAAACATGCGGGAACTAGATGGATGAACACGGCGACAGACATAGAAGAGTGGAAGATATTAGGGGAGGCCTATGTCCAAAGATGGATCGAAGAAGGCTAACTAGAGGTCAAAATACACCCAATCTCAAAAAAAAATTGTCGAAAACAATACCTTCTATAGCTAATGCTGCGCGGGCTAGGAAGGTAAAAATTGGGTAATAAAAATTTTAATCCAACATGTTGTCAAACCCTGTTAGTTCTGACAGTTTACATGCCTGATTTTAATAGTATAATTGGTATACCAAAAAGCACATGATCTGCGAAATTGCAATTTTCTGCGGGATATCATATCTCACTTAAGGGTATTTTAATGTCTTGCCAGATTTGGGATTACTTACTTAGTTTCTTAGAGACGACTGCAGGCTTTATTAAAAGGCGGGCCTTATACCCCTCAGCCACTTTATTCACTATTTTAGTGCTGGTAGTTGCTAAGTTTTACCGGGACCCTCGTATATTCAAAACTTAAATAAATGTTTTCCCGGTAATGAAGCAAAGATTCGAGTTTTCAATAAATTTTTTAATTTAGGTTATTGTGGGAAGAGAACAAAAACTACATATAAGCAACGTGACCTACGAGTATCAAGGCGAATGGAGATGCAAAGTTACAAATATAATCAAAGGTGAAGAAAGGCATGACATTAGTGAACCAATTATATTGCAAGTTCATGGTAAGTTTCAGGAAACAAACATTTGACACTACGTTTAAAAACAATGTTCAACATTATCTAAATAACATCTTGTCAAAAAACCACTTTAAAAATCCACTTCAGTTCGAAGATTGTTCATTTTTTGACATATAATTCTTTTTTCATAAATTTCTTAATTAGTAATAAAAATTGTCTTAATTTTGTTCGTCTGAATTTTCAAAAAAAATGCTGATCAGCGTTGATCTGGCCTGAAAGACAAAAGAGCTGTCGTAGGCCATGGATGGTTTGTCTCTTTTAATTTGCAATCGATCTTTTTATTGATCGATATGTATAGCAGTTTATTTTCGCCTGCTCTTGTTCTAGTTTCTCTCTTATCTTGGTAGATGGCGCTTCTTGCGACAGTTTTCTCACTATTTACATTGGATTAAAGTCAAAACCGTCTTATTAACTCCGCAAGGGTGTCACATTGACTAAGCAGTGTTCTGAGGAGTCCCATAAGGACGAAACAGTTAACTGTCAACACTTATTAGGTGTCTATTAGATCTTGGACCATCGTGAGGTTAAGCGTTCAAGCTACCGACGGAAAATATGAGAGAAAAAAAACTCCTTTTTACCCGATTAGCCACGAAACTTGTTTGATTTTTAAATTTACGGGTACTAAATTTCACGTTTATGTTTCACCTTTCAAATGTGGTTGTTTGCAGGAGCTCCACAGGTTCTTCGTCAGCTTGCGAATACGGAGCTCTATGTGGAAAGCGGTCATCCAGTGGACTTACAAATGGTCGTCTGTGCAGATCCGCGGCCAAGAATCGTTGCCTGGGAGTGGGGCTCTTTGCGACTAGAGGCTGGATCTGAAATGGGTAAATAATTTAAATAAACTAACTAAGACTTAATTTAACCAACCAATTGAAAAGGACTGAAAGAAAGAATGAGTGTTATACCCAGCAGAAGGCTTTGTTTCCTACAATTATACAACGAGAGTGACGGAAGATTAAATATTCTTATATGCAGTGTTGCTAGACTTTCCTAACAACTTTTATTCAACTAAGTGACAAAAACCCTTCATATCCTTTAAAACAGTAATGGGCGGTCGATAGCAAACTAAAAAAAACTTTATACTATGAACAAATTTTTTAAATAAAAATGGAATAAAAAAACCAAACAAAGGCTTTATAAATTAAATTATACAAACCAAAATTAAAATTAAAAATAAAGTATTTAAATTAACCTACATATTTGCAACATATATAACTTTGCCGCAAAATAGTCAAAATCCTTTAAATTTGGATAAAAACCTTCAATCCTTCAAGACTTTTTGTTCAAAAGTCTTTATTTTGAAGGGAAACCTTCAAATCTGGCACCACTGTTTAAAATATTTTTTCCCGCCGGCTCAAAATCCAAGATGGCGGACGAAATTAAAATGTACCCTTCAAAAATGCTCGTTTATTCTTGTGTTGCGAACATGTTTTAACTAGTTTTTTAAACCCATGAAAAAGCTCCGTTCTTGCCACGCACAACAAGGTATGAGTAAAATCCGTTTAGTGGTTCTAAAAAAATACTCTGCCAATCTATGGGCACCTAAGCTCACACTAGGTACTATAGTTATAGTGTACGTGTGAGCTAATATAACTAAAAACTGAAATATATTTTATTGAACTCCAGACTCAATTACCGTTCGTTTGATACCACACAAGCCATGTTTTGACTTAAACTTTAATTTTTCAAATCTACCCCCACCTTTTTTTTAAACTAAAATGTATTTCGTTTAACTCCAGACTCAATTACCTTTCGTTTGATATCACACACGCCATATTTCCACATAAACACTAATTTTTTTAATTTACCCCCACCCTTTTTTTAAAAGTAAAATGTATTTTATTTAACTTCAGACGCAATTACCTTTCGTTTAATATCACACACGCCATATTTTTACATAAACTAATTTTTGAAATATACCCCCACCCTTTTATTTGGCTTGTGTTTGGTGGATTTTGTTCATTTTTAAATGGGACCATCTCGACCCAAAACCCAGCGTAGGTACCAAATTTCATTAAAATCGGGCAAGCGGTTTTTGAGTTATGCGCGTTGGTCGTTACAGACAGACATACAGACAGACAGACAGACAGACGGCGAAACAAAAAAGTTTCAAAATCATCTGAAACGCAAAGATATATAAAAAATTTTAAAATCGGAGCAACTTTTTTTTTCTCGAAAAAATTAGGATCACTATAGCTCACACTACTATAGTATAGTAGTAGTGTGAGCTAAATATTTTTGTTTCAACCATTGTTTTGCATATTATACGACTGCCTTGCCAACATGTATGCATTTATTTCCTTAGAAATTCATTACTACTAAACCAATTTTGACCAACTTATGTTTGCCCGCAGTTAGAAAAACGATAGCTGCAATGGACTGTATATATTTTTATTAAACGAAATCGCGAACAAACATAATAATTGATACGGAATCACGAAAATTAAGAGTCCATAGGTTAATTGCTGTAAATGAATTGTAAATTTCTCCAGGGTGAAGTCCTTGAACCATTGTTAAAGGAGAAGAAACGAAAAGTCCTGCTTACTTCACAAATATTTTATTGTCTAACCACGACGCGTTTCGGTTTTTAAAAAACCATTATATATATATATATATATATATATATATAATTGCTGTAAATCACACAATGGAAAGTCGAAAACAAGAGTACTCACCGATGTGCTGCCAATTTCTTCACGTCCCAGGGGCCCCTGTCAGGATCTAATGATGATACCACGTAGCTGAAGGGCTGAAGCTTCTACTGCTATGGTTTAGTATACAAACCGAGCACTTTCAAATATAGAAAATTGTAATAAATTGGAGAAAATAATTAACACGCCATTTTTCTCGAGGCGGTCGAAGGGATCTCTACTTTTCCCTCATTTACCAAGTACAAATTAGTGGTTCTCAATCGGGTCTGCTTTCATTTCCTTTTAAATTCGTTACTACTAAACCGATTTTAGTAAAATAAAAAAAATCGTGGTGAGACTTGATTACCCTCTCAAGACTGTTATCGACATTTTCCGCCATCTTAAAATTTAAGATGTCGGACAGAGTCATACTTGATTCTTCAAAATGGCGTGTTTTTTCTTCGTCATCCGTTTTTCCTTCGCTATCTTAAAGCGATAAATTTTGATTATTATCTTTAAAAAGCAATCAATTCTCATCAGAATGTTTTTTACTTACATCAAAATTGGTTTAGTAGTAATGAATTTATAAGAAAATAAGTGCAGAGATGATTGGCAAGGGATTCTCGGTTCTATATCCTGCCAAGCGCATAAAGTATTTAAGTAGCTACAAAGACATAGAAAAATTGGAATGGCTCTAGGTAGGCGAAGGAAACTCTCAGCAATATTAAGAGAGAGTGACTACTAGGTAGGAAGAATTTTATAGAGTCACCCTATATATCTGTTTAAAAAGGTAAAAAATTTAGATTATTTTATTTTTCTTACAGGAAAGTTTAAGGTCGACGAAGTGTCGCAACAGCAAGACAAGGAAGACTGTTATGTTACCACTTTACACATACGAGACACCTCGTCAACAGATTCAAGAGCCTACTATCTCGTAGTGGAAAATGATAGAGGAACTGATCGACACGCAGTGCAACTCTTCGTAAAAGGTAAATCATACATATTCTTAAAATTGTAGTTTTGTGTGTGAAAGGTCAAAATATGTTCTTACAATATCATTCCTCGTTGTAAAAGGTAAAAACATTTTCTTAAAATCTGATTCCTTCTTTTGAAAGGTAAAAGCATGTTCTTAAGTCATATTTTATCTTGTAGATCTGTTAATCGTAAAAAAAAGTTCTTAGAATATCATTCATTATAAAAAAAAAATATTTTTAAAATCACATTCCTTCTTGTATATGGTCAGAAGATATTTAAAAAATAATTTATTTTTGTAAAAGGCCAAAATATATTCATTCATGAAAAAGATTAAAACCTGTCCTTAAAATATTATAAAATATTATTTCTCCTTGTAAATAGTGAAAACGTGTTCTTAAAATATCTCTATGCAGGTCTCTTCCCTTAGAAGAAAACACCTAACTAACCTGTTTACTAACGACTAAATTGAATTTCGCAATAAACTTGTTTTAAAAGCTGCTGTCTTAGCATTGCCAAATGATTATAGAAATCAGTGCACTTTATTTTTCTGCAATAAAAGTACCGTAGAATGGGGTGAATAGAAACACCAGGGTGAATAGAAACAAAAACTAGAAATTTGTTTTTTTTTACCTGTTAGACTAAAATTTGGTTATATCGCAATCAAACTACTTAGAACCAGTTGTTTGGATATTTGGCAACCATGCACACCTCAAAATGTGAATTTTTGTACGAAATAGTAAGAACACAACATGATTATTAACTTAAATCCTTACTGGATGTACTTATAATATATTCTTAAGTTTAAAAAAAAATATATCACAATAATATTCTGTAGTTTTTTTTCTGTAACTAAACTCAATTTCTTTGTCTGTTCGGGGTGAATAGAAACAGCGCGTTTAAATATTTATAAATAAAATAAATAAATATTTTATTAGCGGGTCTGACTTTGAAAGAACGTTTTTAAAATACCGACCAAGCAAACAATTTCAGCAAGTCGTGGGTAAAGTTTTTCCATTTGAAGAATCCGCTGGCACATCAAAAAGGGAAGTCTTAAGATTTGGAATCATGCAAAATGAACGTAACTAAGTTAGTTTCCAAATAAGTTCCTTCTCCGTCAAAGAATTCACAATTTTTTTATTTGGTTTTTAAAAAAGTTTTTAATTTTTAAAAAAAGTTTTAAAGTGTGGTCCTTCTACTTCCCAAAATTTAAAGTTAGCTACTTAGTTTTTAAGAAAAGTTTTACGCAAAATTTACTTACCTTAAGTTAGTTTAAAAATGTGTTTCTTCTTTGTCCAAAAACTAAACATTTTTTAACTAGTTTTTAAGAAAACTTTCTCTAAGAAGTGTTTTTGTTAATTTTTTAGATCTATTTTTGATAAAATTCTATGAAAAATTAAATATTTTTGATATCTAGCGGATCTATTCACTCAAAAATGCTTGAAAATGAAATAATTTTATTTTTAAAACATTGAAACTGTTTTTATTCACCCATGGAGTGGTACAATGGCCGATAAAGTGAAAACCAGATAGGTGTTCCTTTTCACCCCGACTGCGACTGACTGCCAGGTGAATAGAAACAACGCATATTTTTTTTAAAATACAACTATTTAAAAAAAATCTTAAGAAATGAATACATAGGTAGTTTTAATCTACCAGGAGCGACCGGACTTCATCGTCATTTTTACTTTATTTTGAGAGCGCCTTTTTTTAAGATTTAAGCACTGAAAGGCCCAAAAGTGTTTCTATTCACCCCATTTTACGATAGTGGTAAAAAGTGCATTTTTCTTATTCTTCTAGAAAGAATTACTTTTTAATCTTTACAATTCCTTAAAGTGCATAAAATACAAAATAAACTTCAATATAAAAGCCTTGTGGAAAGGATTTTAATCATTTTAAAATGTCTAGCTCGTTGCAATGTCGTCGACAGCATTTCAATTCTGCCTTGGTGTTGCTTAAAAATGATAAATCAAAAACCAGAATAAAACTTGCACAAGTTTACCAAACTGACAGTTATGTTTTATGATTAAAAGACTTATTTAAAAAATATATTTTTTTAGTTTATAATTTTAATTAATTTTTAAAAAAATTAAAAGTTTTTGTGGCACGTGAGCTTAATTTGTTTTTCTCTTTTATTGCTATAATTAGGTCTAACACTGCAGGCAAAGAATTTTTAACATCAACAACATTTTGTTTATTGTGCAAGATATTTCAATTTGGGAAAAACATTTTTGTTTAATCTAACTTTTTTTGGGCAAAAATGGCGAAAGGTTTATCGGTGGGGATATTTTAGTATACACCGTGTCCCATTTTCGATGAGATTAAATGGGAAACTGGATTATTATTAAAGATATCGATTTTTTATTGCACCTTACCTTGCTCTTTCTTTGAACCCTTAAAAATGGTGTAATCAGATTTTTTTTATAAGCCTTAGATTCGCTAATACAGGGAGTTTTGGAAAAAATTGCATTTAATAATCACTTATTTCTCGCTTATTTTGTAAGATAATTTTGTTCAATAAAAACATTTTTATGGCAACTTCTTTAGAAGAAACTAATAACGTTGTCGGTTTTTTAAAATATTATTTAGTTTTTGAGATATGGTTTTCATTTTGATTGGTTTCATGCTATTATTATCACAAAATAATAAAAATGTAATATTTTTTTTGTTTCAAGGTTAAAAAAAATATGTTTAATATATTTAAAAAAAATTTTAGTCCCAACCTGGAAATTTCCAACATAAATATTTATTAAAAGTTGCTAGTTGAACGATTTTTGGTTTAGCTGTTTTGATGCTTAGCAAATTAAAATGGTTTTACGTTAATTTAAAGATGTATTTGAAACAAATCCTGCCTCAAATATAAAAAAAATAACGAAACACAAAAAATATTAACTAATTTTTCTTTAATTATATAAATGTTTAGACTGATTGCCATTATGTGAAAGACATTGTTGCTATTTTTGAGTAATTTTTCTTAACGCATTTTGCATAAAAATATTTCTGCCGTTTAAATATTGGGATTTTCATATCACATTTTTAAAATCTGAATGTGGTCGATTTCTAGCGATTTTACAATAATTTTGAGTGAAATAAATTTCATAAGTTGCTGTGTTATCATCAAAATCATCAAATAATTACCATGATATTATTTTTGTAACTTTTTTACGTTTTTTAATTTATTTATAATTCTTTCAATACAGATAAACAAAAAATCGTTCAACAAGTGTCTCTTGCAATTTTTAATTTATATTTACGTTGGAAATTTCCAGGTTCGGACTAAATTTTTTTTTATCAATATTTTTTTATTATTATTATTGGGTATAGGGATAGGCAGAAAAAACAGTTTTTCTTTGGCAACGTTTCGATTTCTATTGAATCTTTTTCAAGCCCTACGGAAAACAGAAAATAATTGTATTTTTTATTATAAAAAGGGAAAAAAACAAAAATAAATATAATTATTTCTTAGCAAGATAAAACAATAAAACAGTGTAAGTCTACTTACTCAGAAAGTCAAACTCAAGCCATCGGAGAAAACATCACCACCAACCAAATCTGATCGCAAAATTTTGCTTGGTTTTATGGTCGGTTGAATGCCTCCTTTAAACACTATGAATACGAAATTAACCCACTTATTTATTATTTCAGATCCACTGACAATGGGAACTCTAGTGAGTGTTGCCGGTGCTCTTCTAGTTGCCTTTCTTATTCTGATATGTGCCTGCATATATGCTATTCGAACAGAGAAATGCTGTTTTTCGAGTAAGTATAATTATAATTAACCAATAACAATGAATGATAAATCTTACTTATCTGTCCCTGCCAATAACAAAAGTGGACATTCATAACTTTTAGTAGGGTTCCCGCATAGAACTTTTAATACGGTTCCAATTAGGGAATCCAATTCCGCAGCAAAGCCACAATCCCGCAAATTCGCAAACATATCTAATGTGTCATCTTTTAAACTGGATCTGATTTTAATGCACCTATAACCTGCGGCTGAAAACGCAAACTCAGCTTCGACACTTGTCCAAGGAATCGACTTAAGACAGTTATACGCAGCATTCAAAAAGGGTCATTTCATGTTTAAGTAGCTGGTCAAGTGATGCTCGGGATCGGGCTGGTACAGCCATAGGAGAGGACTCTCTTTCTTCTTCCTCTTCTAAATTCGAAAGTTCGCGTCTTGTTATCAGATGAGATAAAGGTGCATTGTCCCGCTTACATCGAATCCCGCACATTCCGCGAAATTCGTGCGGGATCCCGCATTTGCGGGAACTAGCATATGCGGGATTGGATGCACTAGTTCTAATAGATAGTTCTTAGGCTTAATGTCAAAATACCAGAGGTAGTCTAATATAACCGACTATCCCTACGATAGCCGAATTTTATTACGAAACCTGTAAATAAAAGAAAAGGAAGTAATATACGACGCGACGCCTTGAAAGCCCCAAAGACTTTTTAAAGTAAGCGACTCTTGGTAACTTTTATATGTTTTTAGGAAAAGGAGACTTCAAGCCTTCTGATCTTGATGGGTAAGTTCATAATGTTTATAAATCTTATTACATATTTTGGTAAGTCTTAATGTAGTAAAATTATTGTCACAAGATTATGTTTTTTAAAACTAAATATAAAAAGTTTAACAAGGCTTACTGCCAGAATATTCACAACAAATTAAGATCAATTATAGAATAGTCACATGTAGAACTCTAGCGTGCACTTGATTAAAGAAGTACAGTAGGGCTATCTGCTGCATTCAACATATTGAGAATGTGGGACCGAAGGGCTTGCCCCTTACACCTGGTTTAATTTTACATTTGGGAGTATTTTCATATTTTGGAAAACATGGACCCCAATTCATACACGAATAGTTTGGATTCTTCGATAACACTTTATATAGTTAAGATTAAGCTATAAACAATAACTTTTTGGCCCACCAAAAATTAAGTTCGATAATTTATTAAGTGCAAAAATTTCATAAAAATAGGAAAATAGTTTAATACACAGAAAAAACAAAATTTCTAAATTTACATTTTTGCTAAGTTTTATACAGTGTGTCCACGTAAGTTGGCGGCATATGGGAAACTTTTTTATTATTAGCTTTACAAAAAAAAGTTATTCTTTATAAAAAGTTCTGCATGGTCCAAAACCTAAAATGCAACCATCAGATGTTAATTTTTTTCAGTCATATTACGAGGTTTGTCAAAAAATGTGATTTTTGCTCTAGAGTAAAGTACCTTTCTTTTTGAAAATATCGAAAATTGTTATAAAG
Organism: Aspidapion aeneum; assembly: GCA_963576565.1. Taxonomy (NCBI): domain Eukaryota; kingdom Metazoa; phylum Arthropoda; class Insecta; order Coleoptera; family Brentidae; genus Aspidapion; species Aspidapion aeneum. The sequence goes on from OY755043.1 coordinate 115,622,552, forward strand.
AAAAGATGTTTAGAATTAAAAATAGCTTTCAAATATTCAACATTGTTTATTTACATTAAAAGAATATTTTTTTCTACATTTTCTCGGCGATTACGTTGGAAATTTAAGTTTGCACATTAAGGCATAATTAATCTAGGATGCAAATAATAATATAAATAAACAATGTTGAATATTTGAAAGCTATTTTTAATTCTAAACATCTTTTCTTTATAACAATTTTCGATATTGTCAAAACGAAAGGTACTTTACTCTAGAGCAAAAATGACATTTTTTGACAAACCTCGTAATATGACTGAAAAATTTTAACATCTGATGGTTGCATTTTAGGTTTTGGACCATGCAGAACTTTTTATGAAGAATAACTTTTTTTCGTAAAGCTAATAATAAAAAAGTTTCCCATATGCCGCCAACTTACGTGGACACACTGTATATTTAAATTAAATTATTTTGGATCATCGTACCAAAGTTTATATCGTTAATTTAACGGTTTGGTTTTGTTAGTGTTTTCAAATCAGGGTTCGAAAATATTATGATATTTATATAAATATCATATCACATGATATATATCGGATTTATATCAGATATATATCTGATATATATCATTATCTAACTGAATGCTTTGGTTTTGGCTTATTAAATAAAAATCACTACTTCCTAATAAATCAAAAGTACACACAGATGGAAAACACAGAAACTGCTCTAACCTGGGAAAATAGAAAACAAAAAAAATCGTCGCGTCGGGGATCTACCAGATGTGAAACAGGGGATTCCCAGCGGCAGCCGAATCGATCGATACTACACCTTTACAGATGCTTATACTTTTGTACAGGGGCGTACTGACAAATTTTCTGATATTTAGAATGGTACAAAACATTTTTAGTTTAATAAGTAAAATGATTGATATATCGGATATATATCAAGCTATATATATATCGTGATGTATATCATGATATATATCACTTGTTATATATCCGCGGAACCCTGTTTCAAATTAACAATGCCATTTTTTATCACGAATAGATTTAAAATTTTTAAAATATCAATACAAATTTGCCTCAGAAAATTAAATTAATGACGAAAAAAATTGAATATTAAATAAGTTTAAAAATACAGCTTAATAATTTTAACAATATCCATTATAAAGTTACTCGAATCAGCCTGGCAGGATTATAAAATGTTTTGTTAATTAACCAGTATTTATCAAGCTATAGTTTATGTTACGATATTGTTAACTTTAACAAACCATTCGTTTGTGTACATTTAACAAAATTATTAAAAAAAGATACTATTGCATGAAGTAGAATTATTTGGCAAGTAATAATTTTTTGGACCGTCAAAATATCATTTGAAATCTACTATAAGTATGACAACAACAACTAACAACCAATTAGATAGATATTTGATCTTAATAATGTAATAATAATAGTAACATAACTAAAAAAGGGAAAGGTTTAAAATAATAATACAATGATTTAGTAAACAATAACATTGTGGAGCACCAAAACGCTTATTGAACGTTAAGAACATATAAATGCTTACTTACAAAAAGCTTTGAAAAAATTTGAGTAATAATATTAAAATTATAATTATATTACATATACACAAAAATATAGAGAAAGTCCAAATAACTTTAAGAAAACATAAATATTTCGCCTATAAATTAAGATATTATTGTATTTTAATTAGTTTTTTAATAATTCATTCTAGACACAGACAATATTAAACAGCAAAAATAGGATAATCTATGCACAAAGGATGCAAACATCCCAAGTATTTATTGTAAAAGAAAACTAGAATTGTAATATTACAGTTTTTTACGACCGAATTAAAATAAATTTTTCTCATATTAGAACCAACGACAAAATTAAATATTTAAATACCGAACAAGGGTGTTTTGGACCATCAAAACAAACATATTTTGCTAAGTCTTAATGTTGTTTAATTTATTGCCAAAAGATTATGTTTTTAAAAGTAGGAATCATCATATGACAAGTTTAACAAGGTTTACTGCCAGAATATTTACAACAAATTAAGATCAATTACAGAATAGTCACATTAAGAACTCTAGCGTGCACTTAATTAAAGAAGTACAGTAGGGCTACCTGCTGCCTCCAACATATTAATGAATGAGGGACAGGAGGGCTTGTCCCTTGCCCTTATAAACAGTAATTTTTTGGCCCACCAAAAATTAATTTCAATAATTTGTTAAGTGCAAAAAAAAACATAAAAACCAGAAAACATTTTAATACACAGAAAAAACAAAATTGTTTTTTTTTTACATTTTTGTTATCGTTAAGTTTCATATATTTAAATTAAATAAATTTGGATCATCGTAAAAAATTTAATATCGTTAGTTTAACGCTTTGGTTTTGTTTATGTTCATTACTAATATATTTAAAATTTTTTAAATAAAAATACAAATTTGCCTCCAAAAATTAAATTAACGACAAAAAAAATTAAAAATAAATAAGTTTAAAAATACAACTTAATAATTTTAACAATATCCATTACAAAGTTAGTCGAATCAGCCTGGCAAGATTATAAAATGTTTGGTTAATTTACTAATATTTATCAAGACATAGTGTATATATAACAATATTATTTAGTTCCGTTCGGATTTTTTTTTACTTTAACGATTACTTTTTTTCTGTAAAGTTCACAATCACTATAATAAAAATATTAAAAAAAGGTAATATTGTATAAAATAGAATTATTTAACAAGCATTCGAAAGCTACAAGACAATAAGTATGACAACGACAACCAGGAACCAATTAAGATACTTGATCTTTTAACTATGTAACATAATTAAAAAAGGAAAGGTTTAAAATATTAATAAAATTATTTTTTGAACCTTCAAAATATTCAAAATCCACAATCCTATAAGTATGACAAGGACTACTAGCAACCAAATAAGATACATAATAATAATAATAATGTAATAATAATAACATAACTAAAAAAGGAAAGGTTTGAAATAATAATAAAATTATTTAGTAAACAATAATTTTTTGGACCTTCAAAATGTCATTCGAAATCCACAAACCTATAAATATGACAACGACTACCAGCAACCAATTAAGATACCTAATCTTAATAATAACGACATAACTAAAAAAAAGAAAGTTTTAAAATAATAATAAAATTATTTCGTAAAACATAATTTTTTGGCCCACCAAAAATTTAAACTTATAAATGCGAGAAAAACTTTCTTAAAGAGAAACTTAGCTAGTTACTTACAAAAAGCTTTGTAATATGAGCAATATTAATAAAATTATAATTATTTGTAAATTACATATTTAAAAAAATATAGAGACAGTCTAGTTTAATTTAAGAGTCCGGTTTTTATTTTTCCCTAGTCATTCATTCTAGACACAGAAACTATTAAACGGGAAAAACTGGATAATCTATACAAAAGGATGCAAAGAAAGACTATTTATATATATATATATATATATATATATATATATATATATATATATATATATATATATATATATATATAATTGTAACAGGAAACAAGAAATATAATACTACATATCACATTAAAAAAATTAAACAATCAATAATTTGATATAAAATAGGTTTTAAATAGAAAAAAAAACCCTCTTCTCCTTTCAACTTGTGAAAAAATACTGATTGGCAGTAATAAAAAATAAGTCAACAGACAACATACTAAAAAGAATTTTTACATAAATTTATCTCTTTCTGTTTGAACTTAAAAAAAGGACTTTCTAGAAACACCATAAAAATTTTATAACCCATAAGACTACCTGTGATCAATTAATTCCAAAAATTAGACGTTACTGGGTCCACATATTTTAAAAATTATCACTTGACTTGCATTTTCTTTTATATACTATTTAAACTGTTAGTGAGCTAAGTTCAAGATGACCGTTTTAAAAAATAAGTTTTTGCAATTCAGGGACTAAAAACACATTTTAGTCCCTCATTTTAGGGACTAAAATAGTACTTTTTATCCCGGGGACTAAAATATTTTACTCCCGGGGACTAAAATATTTTAGTCCCTGGTCCCGAATTCATGGTTTTTTCAAATTTTGTATTTTTGTATTTGGGAGCATCTAAAAATAGGCCTATTAAATCAAAATAAACTACCTAGCCTAATCTATACATTCCTACGTTATTTGACATTATTATTGTTTGTTATATTGATATTCAAAATAGCGCCGCTACAGCCAACTAAATGAATCAATGATCGTGGATCTGAATCGATTTCGCTTCGCTGTTGGTTGAGGTTGATGTTTTGCAGTGGAGATCCGAAAATTGCTGGTTCGGTGTGATCAGTGCTGCTGTCTTCGTTGATTGTGGGTTCTGGAAAATTGCATACTGTTACGGTACGTGATTGGCCTTGGCTTTTATGACTCTTGACATCTGTCCTCAAGTTTTGACTGAATATTTTATCCGCCACATTTTTTTTGTTTTCGATTGCTTGCTCAACATACCCTTCAGCAACGGTAGCACTTTTCCAACCACCGTGTCTTTTGAGCTGGTCAATATTCGCTCCAGAATCTGCTAAAAGGGAAGCAGAGGTACGCCTGAAGCAGTGTCCTGTGTATGAAACGGCCTCTGGCAGGTTCAGGAAGGCAGCTATTTTTCGCGGGAAAAGCCCAAAAGTATTCTTTCCAACAGGTTGTGATAAACATTTGCCGTCTTTATAGCCAATGAAATATCTCGATATTGTCAAATTTGTTGGTCTCAGAGCCATGTAGGATTTACAGATTTTCACTACGTCTGTAGCGTTGCTTTCTTTGGAGTTCTTCACTATGAAGCATCGGTCAGTTTGATTTTTCGTGTTTCGAACTGTGACAACAAGATGAAAATCTTGGACTTGAACATCTTCATTCTGTAGCTGGCACAGTTCAACACCCCTGCATGCACCGGCAACTCCCATTATCAACGCCACCTGGAAAAAAAAGATTTTTCAGTTACTAAGTAGCAATACAATTTTTTGTACAAACTACGTAACCTGATAGCAACAAATGATATTTCGAATCAGTGACGTTAACATGGTTCAAAATAATGTAAAAACTGTTCACTTTACCTTGATCATCAAATATTCTTGATTTGGTGCTTCCTGGAGGAACTGCTGGATATGATCCATGTCCAGTATTCGGGACTTCTTTGGGCGGTAGCCATCCCCATTTCTTTTCAAAAATGCCTTCAATTTTGAATATTTTCCAATGTCCAAACTTTTTTCAACGATCAGCTTTGATTTAATTATTGAATAATGTGACCAAACCGTTGATGCCTTCAAATTTTTAGTACCTTCTCCTGTGTAACATCAGCAACATCCTTAGCTTGACACCAATCCAGGAAATGTTTGTATTGTTTTTCATATATTTTCTCCGATTTAGTGGGCAGCAGTGCCTTCACTGCCTCTGCGGCAGCTGTATCAATATCAATATCCATTTTTTTTACTTTTGGGAACGCACTAGCAAATCGCAGAAATCTCCACGGCGTTGTTTGTATTTTAACAGTTATTTTATGGTACCTTGACAACACCCTGACAACCAAGTATTATCCAAGGCTATCTAAGAAATATCAACTGACTTAACGTCAGAGAATGAATGGTACTTTATTGGTTGTCACATTTTATAGGCCAATCAATAGTGCAGTGGAGATGACTTTTTTTTCGAAAAATTTAATTAAAAATTTAAATGAAACTATGCCCAGAATTGCAAAAAATAGTATATATACCACTTGACTAAAGTGTCTTTTTATCCCTCAGCGAATTGTAGCCCTCCCTGCGGTCGGGCTACAAACATTTCGCCTCGGGATAAAAAGTATCACTTTAGTCCCTGGGTATATAATGTACTATTAAAAGCAATAAAAGTGTTATACCCAAAAAAAGGGTTTTATTTAAAACCTGTATCCAATTCCATTTAAAAGTTAGCAGCTTTTTACGTCCGAATAAAATAAATTTTACCCATAATAAAACCCAGGACAAAATTAAATAATTAAATATTAAAGTTTTAATTAAAATAAACCCCAATTCCCAAAGTATAAACGTTTAGGTAGTTTTATTAAATTTTTCGAATTGTTTTGCACAAGGTTTTAAAGAAGTTTGTCTGTACATTCACCGTATTCCTCTCCATTTTCCATCTATACTTATTATTCACTTGCGATATCCCAAAGCCAGAAAATTGTCCCTTAACAAAATTTGCCGATGATATTGGTTTATTGACGGTAGAAAAATCTATTGAAAAATGCATAGAAAAACTTCAGGATGCAGTCACCGAAGTTCACAGTTGGACCGCAAAGTGGCGAATAAAATTAAATGAAACCAAATCAATTCATGTTGATTTTACAAACAAAAATATAAATCACATACAAATAACAATTAACAACATTCCCGTACCATATTCAAATCAGGCAAAATATCTCGGTATAACACTTGATGCCAAATTGCGCTGGAAAGCACATGTTAAGAAAAAGAAAGAAGAACTTGAGATAAGGTAGAGAAAAATGAACTGGCTAATTGGAAAGAAGTCCAATTTAACAATTCATAATAAGTTACAGCTTTATAGACAAATACTGAAACCAGCATGGACATATGGTATTCAACTATGGGGTTGTGCTAAAGAGAGTAACATTCTAGTTTTACAGAGATTTCAAAATAAAGTATTAAGAAACATTGTGAATGCACCTTGGTACGTTCGAAATAGTGACCTTTATCGAGATCTAAAAATCGAAACTGTAGCAGAGACTATAAAAAAGTTCGCAAAAAGCCATGAAGATAGACTCCATCGGCATGTGAATGTGGAAGCAATTCAGCTTCTCGACAATACTATGCTAGTTCGACGACTAAAAAGAGTGAAGCCGTTTGAGCTAGTAAACTAAGTGAATTACATAAAACAAAATAATGCTATAAACACAACACAATTGTGAGTTACAGACTAAACAAAGCGGGGAGAACTGTTGAGTGAACTCGAAGTTTAAATCTGACTTTTCTAGTAAATTAAGTTAAAACAAAATTGCTAATTAGTCTTACTGACTAGATAGTAATACAATAAACACAGTGTGTTTGACAAAAAAAAATTGTTTTTGCATGTTAAATGCCCAATTTTTCAAAATATGTGCCAGTTCGGACACTCTTTATTAAATACGTAGATTTTTTTCTGTACAAAAAAACACATAAACTGCCTCCATATGCTTTTTTTACTTTTCCCGGTGTTTTTCAGTGTAGTTTTAGATACATTTTCTTTGATTTTTCATTCTGAAATATTCCCAAAACGACTTATGACGCTTTTTGGATTAAAAATTTCCTTATTTTGTCATAAGTACTCTGTTTGTTCTCAAATACCAAATTGCAAATAATGCAAGAACCTAAAACTATAAACAACAAGTTAAACTAAAGAAAGAAAAAAGTTTTTCTGCTTCGGCCGGGACTCGAACTCGGAACCTATTGCGCTGTACGCAAACGTTCTAAACATTGAACTACCGAAGCCATACACAAATTTTCGGGAGACTTTCATCTATGCAGGTGTGCAGTGTCTCAATACAAAAACGAGAAACTCTCAGGGTATTAACTCGACCTAGTCCTCAAACTGATTTCTCCAATTCTTCCTCCCACTGTCAAAGCTGTGAAATGTAAAATGTCATAGCAATGCCCTGTTTTTTATGTAACAATGTGCAGTACTTTGTTTTTTAAAAATTACAGTTAGTTTTTGCTTTATATTACATCGTTTTCAAAGCGTTGCCACTTAATATGCTTTCTACTAAAATAGTAGGAATCCACTCCATTGCAAGGGGCTTATCTCTTTGTTGTTTAGCAGCTAAAATCGTTTGTCGTAGAGTATACAATAGATTAGGTAAAAGTTTTCACCCTATCTAACTTGGATTAGAACACAATAAGATGCCGACGCGACACTAAGGACTTTCGGTATAGTCATACATCTGGTTAATTCTTTTAACGCTTTTAATACAAATATTAGTGACACTGTTTCAAAAAGGGTTAAAGAATAAATGAAGACTTATTGCAATAAAGCCAGGCAGAAATTGTGCCAGAAACTATTGTGACAGTTTCGCATTATAAGAACGGCTGTCTTCTTTAAAAGTTAGGCCTTTGTATATTATAAGAGCAGGAATTAACAGGGCCGCCACGATTAATGGAAAATAAATGACTGGATTTATAAATTTGACTTTTGTATGTCAATTTTGAAAGATGGACTGTCAGTTTTCAATGGAAAGCTGTTAAAATAGTGCCTGGCTTTATTGCAATAAGTCCCTAATGACCGAATTTATGCCACAAAATATTACAGAGAACAATCATTTTTCTATCTTTCGGCAAGAAATACACTTTTACAAAAATAAGTTCAATTTTAATGATGTTTCATTATTATTCCTATTAAGAAGTCCTCTATTGCAGCCTTGTGAAGTCAATCTTGAATTTCCATCTTCTGCGTGGAGTCCACACTACCAATTTCATATTTTAAGAATCGAAAGAAATGATAAAATATTTTAATAATTTAATTTTAATTTAATAATGATTTTAAAAAGCACTTCAAACTCACCAAACAGTGGCGTGTCGTATAGGGGGCCAGGCGGACGAACGCCCCCCCCCCTCCCCTGGCCCCTCTGCGCTTGGCGCCCCTGACGTCCTTTTAGAAAAAAATAGAATTAATAGTGTTATTATTTAAAGAAAAGGTTTGTAATTTATTTGACTCCCATACCTATATTTGCGCCCCTTAAGGTCTTCGCCCCCCCCCCCCCGTCCTTTTATCCACGACACGCTACTGTCACCAAATCGACCTTAGTCGACCTGCACAGCCTTACCAGTAAAATAACTCTAAATATTCAACTATTGCAAAACACAATTCCTCTTCAGAAAACATTTGCAAATCAAAGCCATTTCCTTGTTTCTTTTAGGATTTAAAAAAGTTTCTTATCTAAGTTTATAAGGTTCCTTAACTGTAGTCCTTATCTCATTCTATTGGTGTAATTTTTTCCAGTTCATTTAAAGTATGAATTTAGATTTTTTTCTGTATTTTTCTTTATGGGCGGCTATTGCACTTAAAAATTTTGAATTCAATAAAAATTTATTTTTTGGTTCCTCTATAGATACCGATTACACCAAGAATTTGAAAAAATGTTGCGATTCCTTAAATCTACAGGGTGTTAATTTATACATATGGTTTATGATTTTTCCTAAAAAAATACGAACTTTAAAAAAAAAAATTGCTACTGTTTAGAAATAAGAACATAAGGCTTTAAGAAAAATAATTGAAAATGACAAACAATGGTATCAGTGACCTTAGTACAAGTCAATAAATTATAAAAATCGCCATTTTGAAAATGTGACCCCTTCGATTTTTTATAATTTTTTGAAAAAAGATGCTCCAGTATTTTGTCTATTGCCTTAAACATTTTTAGAATGAGCAGAGAAGTATAAATGCCAAAAAGAAAAATTCTTGTGTAAGTGCGCGGAGGCCTTGGCCGTACTTATATGTATATGGGCAAGCGATCAGTCTTATTGAGGCGCCCGGGGTGTGAATCAATATACATTTTATTAAAAAAAGTTGTTTTTTTTTGTATTTTGACACTCTTTTCCTTGCATATAACATCAGCGGCGTCGCATTGAAGGGCCAAGAGGGGCCTTGGCCTTCCACTGTTTAAAACCTTATCGGCTACCAACATTGTTTCTCATTCTCCTAATTAGACTGGGTACCTATTCCCGCACTTTTATGACACTCGACGCCACTATACAGGGTGTCCCAAATTGGATTTTTTTGGGAAGTCTCGACCCTGACTTCCGAGTGTCCAGTTAAAAACCAGGTTTGTTTAAAGTTTTTATCTTAAAATCACTTAAAAAATGATCCTCTGAAGTTTTGTCGCCAAACTTTATTAACACCCATATATAATCGTCTTGAGCATTGTTTTAAAAGCACAGTTAATAATATTTCGGTGTTATTCATATACATAAACAAATAAATTTACCATCGCTATAGCTACGTAGTCTAAAAGGCTTATTAGAGGTACGTGATAGACCTTTTGGCATGACAGGAAACGATAAATTTCTCGGCATATCGGATGCAATTAGCGAATCATTGTGATACGGGTCCCTAATTGGGGTCGCGTATTGATTTCGTACGCGACGATATCTCCCTAATAGGCCTTTGGGCTCCCGCCATTGCATACATTATAGTTGGCTATTTTAGTATCCATACTTTACAAGAAAATTAATGCCAAAATTGTGCACTATAAATTGGCTACTAGAATTTAAAATACTGGTAATTATTTTTGTATCTGCTTTGAGTGTAAACGCGCTTTAAATTAAATCTTAGAAATAGCAATAGTACAGCAAGGCCAACAAAAAAATAGAGGTCACGACCCTGAAAAAATCAGCTGTTCTCGGAAAGCTGACTTTTACATTGGGTCTTATGGGAGGTCAGACGTTTTTTTATGAGATTTTCAAAATGGCAATACAGATTTCCGCTAAATTTCAGTGAAATATTTTATACCTTTGTAAGGATGCAAGATGATTATTTTTTAGGTTTCAGCCAGAAATTCGAATTATCGACCTCTCTATTGACTGTTTTCTCAAGTCAAAACATTACTCAAAAACCTATTTTTCTAATTTTGGAAAAAAATCAGGTTTTAGAGTCCACTGTGCAGCACTATATACAGCTATAAAAAATTAGCTGTACATTAAAAAGAGAAGCATGAGTATGTTCCAAAATTACAATTTATGTCGAGGCGCAAATTTAAAGTTACGTCACGAGTCAGTGCCTTATTGTCAATACCAATACACTTTCAGTTCAAAAAAGTTTGATAAAAAGAGACAAGCTTTTCACCTTAACTTTTTGAAGCAAACCACGTCAGCTAGGGGTTACCCCATGACTAGGAATGAATCCGCTTATCTGTACTCAGGCCTTGCCTTATTAAATAAATAAATATGTCTGCATATGCATGACTGACACATCACTTTAAGTGACAAAGCCATCGTTTCTACTAACTTAAACCACCAGTGAATAACAAAGAATAAAGTCTATATATCCAGATATATAGGTTTTATTCTTTGGTGAATAGTAACCTCATTAAAAAAGGCTCAAAGGCAGACATGAGAACGCTAGTAAACTTTGCTTGCATATCTGCAGATAACAATATAATGTGAAATGTAAGTAGACAATTTTTATTTTCAGGCAAAAGTTAGATATTGAAAAAACTCATCCCAACCATTTAACCCAACCGCCTCAAACTGCACTTGGTCCGGGCGGGATACCAGCGGATGCTATTTACACAACAGGACCACGGGGTAGCGCCACCAGTCATCCTGATGCAATGAAGGTACGTCTGGCAGCCATGGTACTCCAGCCGCCCACTAGAGTGTAGCACTGCACTATGCTAACGGAGCAACGTGAAAGTCGAAGCACTGGTCACACCGTTATTGAACATCGAGTACTTGAAAACAATTTTGGCAATAACGCGAAAACAAACAAAATTGTAGAAAAGACATTTGGTAACTTTAGTAGTATACCGAATGGTTCACAAAAAATAGAACAGTTTAACTATGGTGCATATAGTCTCGATCTTCTCGAGCATAGTTTTCATAACACAGTTGGAAAATCTAGCAAACACAAAAGCCTGAAAGGAAGAAACAGTGGTACCAACAGTGCGAACTTTGGGAAATACCGAACTATAAGTAGTAGTATTCATAACAGAGACAAGTACTGCAGCACTGAAGCGGTCGGTGAGGATTTCAGATGTGCTAAACAAAGCAGTGCAACACTTTCACGTCGTTCCGGTAGCTATAGTGCTGCTGTTGTTGAGTATCGGTGCTAATCACTTCAACGAGAAAAGAAATTAAAATTAAATCAAATCTTAAAGTGTTTTAAAACTTTAAGTCAATTTTTTGTATTATTAAAAACCTAAGCTGGTGTAAAGATGCAGCTTATAAATAGCACTTACTTTTTGAAAAACGAACCGAATTATTATAAATATGTTTATTTTTACCAAGAACTTGACTATACAAGCGCATAACTTATTTTGGTGCGCTACAAGCACATGCGGACCCTTGAAAGAAAGGGATGCCTCGTGTTTTTCTTTCTCTATATATATATTTATCGGTTTCACAACGTTCTACGTCTTCCGATACCCAATCTCCACTCGTTTCTGTTTGCCCATAATTCATCATCAAGGCCTCTTATTCTTATTTCACTATCTATTCCTTCTCTCCAGCTTCTCCTTGGTCTTCCTCGTTTTCTTCGGCCAGTTGGTTTCCATTGTAATATTTGTTTAGGTAGTCTTCCCTCATCCATTCTTTGTACATGTCCGTACCACACCAGTTGTTTTGTTCTTATATCATCCACTAGAGTACGTTCACCCACTGTCATAATTTCTCTTATTCTTTGATTGGTAACTCTTTCTCTTTTTGATTTCCCTGCTGCTCTTCTCCAATAGTCCATCTCCGTAGCGGAAAGCATTTGTTCTGTTCTATCTTTGATTGGCCATACTTCTGAGCCGTATGTAATAATACTTTTTACAATGGTGTTATATATAAGTTTTTTGTTATGTTTTGATACACTTTGGTCCCAAATTATTCCATTTAATAAAGTTATTGCTTTTCTTCCTTGTACGTTTCTATCTTTTATAGCTTTGTCTAGTGTTCCGTCAGCTGTAATTTTTAGACCCAAGTATTTATACTCATCACAGGACTGAATTCGCTGCCCAGTATTTAAGATTAGATCCTGTTTCGTTCCACCAATACACATATACTCTGTCTTATTGATATTAACCTCTAGTCCCCACTGATTGTACTCTTCTATTAGTTTTCGTGTCATATATTCGAGGTCGTCATAATCCTGAGCCACCACTATCTGATCATCGGCGAGACATAAAGTATACAAGGTGGTTTCATTCAACGGAATTCCCATGTTTTGGCATTTTCTCTTCCAGACTTTAAGGACCTGTTCCAAATATATCTTGTTTAAGACCTTTATTTACTTGAAAGCCTTTGGTTAGTTTTGCTTTTATTTTAACTTTTGCCTTAGTATTGCGGTATAACCCTTTGATGGCCTTAATTAGTTGTTCATATATGCTTATGTTTGTCTTTTCCAACGCTTTCCAAAGTAGATTTAGTGGTATACTATCATATGCCTTCTGCAAATCTACGTAAAGCAGATGGAGCTCTTGTCCGTATGCCATTTTCTTTTCAATAACTTGGGTTATACAAAAGAGATGATCTGAAGTCGATCTACCCGCCCTGAAACCAGCTTGTTCTTCTGCCTCCATATCTTTATATTCGCTCTCCACTTTATTTCTTATTATTTTGCCATATATTCTGCTTAGCGTACTAGTTACAGATATACCTCTATAATTGTCACATATATCTTTCCTTCCTTTTTTGGGTATTGTGAATATATATGACGTTTTCCACTCAGTTAGTACTACAGCTCCATTTAAATATCTTTGGAAAAGATTCCGTAATCTACAAAACAATTCTTCAGTGCCATATTTAATAAGTTCAGCTGGGATATTTCCGGGTCTTTCTCTCCTTTTGTTATAAATATTGGCAATCATTATAACAAATCTAATTTTAAATGCGTCTTTAGTTTTATTAAAGTTATCTTAAAGTAGGACTGATCTTGTTCCTCAGGTGATAATTCCAGTTATTTAGGTCTGATCATTTTAGGGGAAGGTATTCTTTTATACACTATAATATCTCCAAAGTCATATTTTTGCGTTTAATGCACGGATTGTAGAACATTAACGGATTGGCTTTGACCAAAGTAAAAAGGGGAAAATTGAAAATGCAGCCATTTTAACCATTGAAATTTCGTTATACAGTTTAGAACTCTCAGGTGCTTGTCAACCGCTGTTCTTGTTTATTTGTGTTGTCCCTACTTTTTTCATTTAAAATTGTGATAAAATCTTACTGTCAAAAACTCTTCAGGGTTTTAAAACATTACTCTTTTCATTAGAGTAGGAAAAGTCCAAGATTTACTTTATTTTCCAACAAAAAACAACTAAAATAATTTTAGGGCACTCTTCGCTAATGTGACGATCAACTGTATATTGGTGGCTAGAGTACAAGTAGGTAAGGCATTTTTCTATAAAGCGCAATGCTAATATAATTCAAAATTATGTCAAAGCGTGATAAAATACAGATTAAACTAAGTGGCTGCTAAATGGAGCAGTCCTTTATGAATACGAAAAAAATAGGTATTTTTCAGAGATATTGTTAATAAACTTTAAATTCGCAAATTAATGAAACAATGTCCTGTTTTTTATATCTTTTGTATACAGGGAGGAAATTTCTGACACCGATTGTTTCCCCTTGCGTGGCGATCTTTTTTTTCACTTCATAAAGAAAATCGATCCATGGTAGTTGTGCATAGAATATCGGGAATTTAGACGATAACTACGTAAAGTATAATCCTTTTTATTCAAGCTTGTTCTTTTTTATAATATTTAAAGCCGTGTCTACCATAACGATGGCCTAACTGCCATCTCCCGTATCTAACATTTTGATAATTTTTAGATTATTTGAGATTTAGGCAAAATGAGCTGGCTACTTTCATGGTGTATAATGATATAAGACATATATATGCGTGAGAAATCACAAATATAGCAAATATATTTTTTTATACCCAATAATGCTATATGTGTTACCTAAACTGTTTTTCGCCTCCCCTGTAAAGTTGCATTTTTTCAGATACGGGATATTGCCCCAGCGAAACAAATAAGAGAGGGGTCTGTTTTAAAAGCAATTTCTTTCATATTGATTTAAGAACTACCTAAAGAATTAAATTCTCAAAACTACCACCACTATGTGCTAAACAGTATCCGAGCTTGTTATAAAATTCAGTTCAGACATTACTTAGCATTTCAGGAGTCACTGATTGTAGAGTGGTGATTAGTTTTGCCCGAAGATCATTCAATCTCTTAAATGGCCATACGAATAAATTTGGCTTTTTGCATAGCTCCATAAAAAAACATTGGGTACCAAACCTGGTGATCTCGGAGGCCAGCTGATAGTACCTTGCCTGCTTGTAATACGCCACCTTGGAAACGTTTCAGTTAAAAACAAAAAACAAATATTTTTAATAAAATTTTCATCCTGATTGGCTTTTAAATTATGGTTTCACAAAACCCCATTCTTCGAAACTGATCATCTGGAAAATTACTTGCCTTTTCTTTAGTGAAAACCTTTGGTACCCATGTCGTTTCAAAATGTTTCAGACGGTTAAGGGTAAAATATCATCGCCCACATTATTGGAAATTGCCTTACTGGAACGGGGAGGCAAAGCTTCTGCTGCAGCACAAATCATAGTTTCGCGCCGTTCCCTTTCCTTTCCCATTTCACGAACAGGAGGTGCCTCTTCACCACTGCATTTGTGGAAAAAATTGACACACCCTGTTCATTGAAAGTGGATGACTATTTTTTGGTTTGTGCTACGGCTTGAACCTTCTCTCAAACGCCACAAGAAATAAATTTGCCACATCTTGACAGATTTACCCCGAAATAACATTGAACCATCTGTACTTTTTTCTGAACGCTAAATGCAATACACCATGGCTTGAGCTACAATTTGCGTGAAAAACTAACACCCACTTCTCACCTGTTTCGCTGCATACGACGAAATGACAAAAACCTCCGTGAAGACGAAAAGTCACGATGTACTTTCCTACTTTCCAACTAGCAGGCCGAATACGGGTCTAAAGACGGTTTTTCCACCAAATGGACAGTTGAGTTTGTGTTTTGTTTGTGTTTTCTAGTTTCCGAAAAAGGAAAACAAATCGAAGATAAACCCAAAACTTTTGTTTCCATCAAGTGGATTTTGTTTGAGTTTTGTTTTTGTTTTCGGTCCTTTTCCACTGGTAGTCGCTAGTCAGATTCCGATCATGCAAAAAACTCATCGAATTATACCCAAACCATTTGGGTGTGAAATATTGACCCGCGCCAGTGATTTTAATTTTTTGTAATTCCTTCTTTCACGTTTATATTATGAAGTTAGGTATATTTTTTATTTTTCTTTCTATTTCCATCCAATTTGTATTAAAGAACTGGGCAATTTCTTTGTAAGAATCCATTTATGTTATTCTATTTTTCGGGCTGGCATCCTTTGGGTCCCACAAATTTTTATGTTCCCTAAAGGCATCAATCAAGGTACTAATTTCGTTTTTTTGGAAGTTTACCACTGTCAGACATGATCTGGAATTTCTGGAAAAAACAATTTACTTGTAGGTATATATCTAATAAATTTATCGAGTGTTTGGAAACAAATTTCTTAAAATGCTTATATTCACTTGCCTATCAATTTGGTACAAAAGTGGTAGCCAGACTAGCACAACGAAATAAAAGTAGAACATAAAAAAACTCAACACGACACTTTTCACTAAACAGATTGTCAAACACACTGTGTTTTTTTTATTACAATCTAGTCAGTAAGACTAATTAGCAATTTTGTTTTAACTTAATTTACTAGAAAAGTCAGATTTAAACTTAGGGTTCACTCAACAGTTCTCCCCGCTTTGTTTAGTCTGTAACTCACAATTGTGTTGTGTTTATAGCATTATTTTGTTTTATGTGTAATTCACTTAGTTTACTAGCTCAAACGGCTTCACTCTTTTTAGTCGTCGAACTAGCATAGTATTGTCTAGAAGCTGAATTGCTTCCACATTCACATGCCGATGGAGTCTATCTTCATGGCTTTTTGCGTACTTTTTTATAGTCTGCTACAGTTTCGATTTTTAGATCTAAACAGATGCGAGTTTCAAAACTCGTCGAAACTAGTCAAAACCTTTTGATGTTACCACTTCCAAACGGGACTCGAAAAACAAAACTCCAACTGTCGCAAAACACGCCAGTCTTGAAAAAGTTGGCCAAAAGTTTCAGTTTTGTTTTATTCGACACGAGTTTATGTTTTGTTTTTGTTTTGTCCTTTTGGTGGAAAACAGGCATAAAGACGGTTTTCCACCAAACGGACTGTTGAGTTTGTGTTTTGTTTGTGTTTTCTAGTTTCCGAAAAACAAGAACAAATTGAAGACAAACCCAAAACTCTTGTTTCCATCAAGCGGACTAGTTTTTGTTCGAGTTTTGTTTTTGTTTTCGGTCCTTTTCCACTGGTAGTCGCCAGCCTTTATATTCCCTTTCAATTTGTGTTAAACAACTTGGCAATTTCTTTGTAAGAATCCATTTTTTTTATTCTATTTTATGGCTGGCATCCTTTGGGTCCCACAAACTTTTATGTTTCCTAAAGGCATCAATCAAGGTACTAATTTCTTCAGTGATCTACTGTTTTTTTGGAAGTTTACCACTGTCAGACATCATCTGGAATTTCTGGAAAAAACAATTTAGTTGTAGGTATCAATTTGGTACAAAAGTGGTAGCCAGAATAGCACAACAAATTAAAAGTAGAACATAAAAAAACTCAACACGACCCTTTCCACTAAACAGACGCGAGTTTCAAAACTCGTCGAAACTAACCAAAACCTTTTGATGTTACCACTTCCAAACGGGACTCGAAAAACAAAAGTGGAAACACGCTAGTCTTGAAAAAGTTGACCAAAAGTTTCAGTTTTGTTTTATTCGACACGAATTTATGTTTTGTTTTTGTTTTGTCCTTTTGGTGGAAAACCGGCATAAGACACCGCCCAAACTATATTTTTCTCTCTTTTACTTCCCTCTTACACACATTAAGCACAAAAAACAATCTATGATCCCTATAGCATTTAATTTACCTGTATATTTATAGCATATCTCATAGATAAGCGTTGTCTCGTCTCTCTCGACTTAGTCTGATGAAGATTGGATAATTGAATAAACGTTGTAGCTACTTGTCGTATGAGAGAGGCAATGTTGTCTGCAGTTAACATGTACTAGAGAGATATAGTTCATTCCATAATTTTTGAGATAACTTTTTGATAGTAATCAGCTGTTACCATAACAAATGGCATAGGCCAGCGAAAAAAAATCGTCAAAAGTTATCTCAAAAATAATGATATGGACTTTAAAAGAACTCGACATTTATCTTTTAAATTATAAATTTAGAGCTTATTGTTAACATTTTAAGAAAATACTTATTTTTTTATAGTCAGGAAGGATTGCGCCATATAATAGCAACTTTGGCATATTTTTGAATCAAGTATAATAGCATTTCGTCTTATGGAAAATTCCTTTACTAATACTCCAGCTCAGCTGTTTTTGTAGTGTCCTATAATCTCAGCGTTTTGCCTATATTGTATAAACACTATTTATTCTTTTAAAATTTTTTACTGCCTTTTTTTGGGCGTACCTTTTTAGTGTATTTGTTATTACAAGTAATGAATTCATTATTACAAGTAATAATAATTCCAAGCTAAATATACTTTTCTACGTGTTCAGTGAGAGTGCATTTGACACATAAAGCTGGTTTTATAGAAAAAGATAGCAAGATATAAGACGTAGCATGACATAACATAACATTATAGAAGAAAAACGGGTGCTTACACAAAAATATAACATGACATAACTTGAAAGCTTGGTCCAATTTGGGTCCAATCACAGTTTGACTTTTGTGTACGCGATTTTGGAACTTTGCTGAATTGATCAAACAGGTGCAGGGCTTCCCCGTTCTGGACAACAAAAAAGACAAGGATTCTTCATTCATTTAAAGAAATAAATAATACCACCTATGACAGTAACCAAAGGCCTTCATTAGTATTATGGAGTCCCAATTACCTGCAACATTAATGAAAAGCAAACCTACTAAATGTACCTAAATATGAAATATCCAACGTTTTGCTTACCTTTTTTACCTAATTAGTTTTTTTTAAACAAAAAAAAACATCAAAACAATGCAAACACATTAAAAAAGTTGGGTTATGGCGAAAAATCGTAACTAATGACGTCGCGGTCGCGATTTAACAGAAGACATGATATAAAAAGATAAAAGTTAGGCATCTTTTTATATATCACGTTATGTTATGCTTTTTATCTGTATAAACACCAACTATATATGTTATTTTATGTCATGCTAAGTCTTATGTCATATTATGTTTCTGTATAGACCCTGCTATATTCTTCATTGTAAAATTGGCGTATTTCTTGCACAGTACGTACGTACGAATAGGGATAAAGATTTAACCATGAAAATTCGATAGCATAATAGCGATCATTTATGCATTATAACGTTCATAATCATAACGTTTTAATCTTTTAGGTTCAGGTTATGAACGTCAGCCCGATGGCGGTTGAAATTCGCTAGTAACGTTATAATTTATGCTAGGGCATACATATGTTTGGCGATAATTCCGATGTTTGGTTAAAATATTCTAAAAACAACTCTGATTTATAAAAGGGCAGTTTTTTGTTAAGTTACATGCTACAGAAATAAATAGCTATTCTCCTATCAAGTGCCTAGTTGACCGAACGACGCCATACATAGATTTTAATGATTTAGGCGGCCATAATTATTTTTGGGGTTATTTTAGTTCAGTTAAAATAAAGAAAAGGTATATATTTATAAAAACATACATATATTTGTCAGGTTATAAAGAACAGTATTCACTACCTCCCCCTCCCTTTTTTTTTAAGTTGGGAATAACATATTTTTTTTAACAGAAATCATAGCAAAGTTGGTCTTAATAAGAAAACCGAAAATTAAATCGAAATCGGTTTAGTCGTTTTTGAGATATCAGCATTTTAAGGTAAGATTTTGAAATGCCATATCTCGAGAACCGATAAAAAAAATTTCTTAAGATAGGACCATAGAGTCGTAAGGGTCCTATTTCTATCAGAAAAAACCAAACCTGTGGTCTTAGATGTTACCCAGTTTCCAAATAAGCGCGCAAACGACTTCTATGTTTTGCAAATAAGGAATTTTTTTCAATATCAGTTTTTATGTTATATCTCGAAACGGAGACGTCAAAATGCAAAATTGATAATAACCAAATTGGTGAGGCTTACTAAGCTTAATTAAATCGAAAAGCAAAAATTTAACTTCGGTTCAGTAGTTTTCGCGTTAATGAGAAAAAACCTTCAAAATTTGGCCAAAAAAGGCACTACTTTGAAGGGTTATATCTTGCGAAGCTTTGGCTTGATTAAGAATAAACTGCCTATGCAGACGCACCGTTATAGTGCCAATCAACGTATGTCAATACCTAGGATCGCCAATAAACTATGTTGACAAAAATCGGCAAAAACCTACAATATGTCAAATTTCCTGTTTCCACAAATTTTTCTCTATAGCGGGGAGGGGGGCTCAAATCAAAAAAATCCACGAATTTGTTTCAATTTAGTTTGTCGGTGTCTAAAAGTGTGCCAAATTTGATAACTGTACGATAAGTTTGAATCTCGAAGAAAAGGACTCGCTCGCACCGTTTATGTAGTGACGTCATCAAGATAAAATATAAAATTGACTCTGTAGTTGGTCAAATATGAATTGACGAGTCACTACTTTAGTACCCGAGGTAGTATGTAGACCTGAAGCAAATAAAAAACAATTTTAATACAAAATATCGCACACTCAATATTTCCTATATTTGACAAAGAGCCTTTCAAAAGGGCTTAGCTCAAAAAAGCGCGATTCTGCGCGGCTATTTCTTATGGAATTAGTTAGCTACATATATGAACTATATAGTACAATGAAAATTATTACAGGGACGGACAGGGAAGTACATTAAAAAGGCACTCGAATTTAAATATCTCTAAAAAAATTAATTTTGGACAGAGTGATGTTTGTCATGTTAAAAATAAATGACAGCAAATGTTAATTAAATTTTTCTATAACGAAAGCAAATTGTTCTTACCTGTATTATCGCAATCCATTACAGTTAAAATGAAATTATTAGCTTGAAATGAATGCACTTTGGAAAGTTATAAGTTTAGGAGAGCGCCGAGACCCGACATGTACACACTTCTTTACTATCGAATTCCGACTGATCAAAGTCGACTCCCGTGCTTCAAAGGCGGGGGAAGGGAGTGTTATATTGTACATAGGACTGTTGGCTCACCAATTGTATACCTTACCATTATATTGATTTTTCAAAAAATATTTTTGGCCGTCTAATTCATTAAAATCTATGTATGTGCGACGCAGGAGTTCGGTCAAAGCAGTCGAGTGTCAAAAATGATTTTCCGCAAGCGTTTGGAACAATTGTTTTTCCACAAGCGTGAGAAAATAAAAAAAAACATTCAGAAACGTTATTTTAATTAATACTAGTAATTATTTGCACTAACACACGCAGAGATTGAGAAGTCACGTTTGATTTTTGCTGTGGGGAAGTTAGGACAAAATCGACAGAGGCAACGTTAACTTGTATACCATTTGAAGATTTTAAAACCTTGCCGGCTATATCTGTTTTGCTTTCAATGGATTCTTCCACGTACCCCTCAGCAACTTTGGTTGAAAGCCATCCCCCATGAAGTTTGAGATTTGTGGTGTCTACACCAGCATCTGCAAGCGTAGTCGCAGAAGATCTTCTGCAGCAATCACCAGGGCATTATTCCAAATTTATTAATTCCCATACACTGGGCAGTGCATCGTTTATTTTGATAGTTAACAAAAAATCTTTGGTGCGTACTATCTTTCGGTCTTAAAGCAACTCACTTTCGGATAATCTTTAAGTTTTTCTCGCCAGTGATTGCAAAACTTCTGCTGCTGTGCGTTTTATTAACTAATATTTTGATCAAAATCTAACATTGTTCTATTTTTACGTTTTCGACTGTAAAATTTGTCAACTCTTCCCTTCTACATGCGCCGGCTATGCCAATAATTGTGGCTACTTTCACTAGAAGATAAGTGTGATCGGGTGCCATAGTCAACAAGACTTCAACTTGATCTGCACTAAGAATTTTTGATTTTTTTGATCTATACCCGACCATTTTCTTTTTAAGGAATGCAATTAGTTTGAACATTTTACTCATACCAACATTTTTCTTGAGCTTAAGCATGGTTTTCAGCATTGAATACCTTGACCATAAATTGGGTGTCGAGAGCTTTGCAAAGTGTGCAAAAAAGAACCTCTTCTTTTTCAAAATTTCTGTTACCTTTTTCGATGCTCCATTTACATAAGTGCTCCAACTCTTTCTCATACTTTTCCTTCGACCTTTCAGGTAGTAGGTTTGACCACTTCAGCTACCGTTAAAATGTCTTCTGAAATGTTTTCCATATTTTCCAGATCATTTTCTATCACTCTCAAGCTCATTTTTATTTTTTGTTACGCTTTTGATAAAAAAAAGGGCAAATCTAGAAGAAACGAAGATCACTTTGAGAATAAATAAGCAATTGTCCTCCATAGCAACCAAGTATATTAAAGCCACTGATACAGCTAGTATACCAGTAATATAGCAATTTACAATTATTTTACATTTCTGTGCGAAAAAGATTTTCTGCGCTAGTGCGGAAAATATTTTCTGCGCCAGTGCGAAAAAATTTTTACACCCTAGTGTGGAAAATAACATTTTCCGCACGCTTGTAGAAAAAAGTTTTTGTATTTAATTTTGATGGTTATATAAGCATTTTTATTTATAAAAACAGATCAAAATATATGCCCAATACCTGCTAGTTCAGTACTGCTCTAATGAATTTCTCTTATTAATTTTTAAGAAATACTTAAATGACATTTAGTGTTGCGCATTTTTTATGTTTTGTTTACGAATAAGTCTATAATTTAAGATATTGCGCAGAACGTTACAGAAAGCGAAGTGATTAGCACCAATACAAAATTTAATTTTGTGTTGTTTTGTTTTCACCGTTTTTATTGCACCATTTTCCATAACCTAAGCTTATTTATCTAACTTAAAATTATAAATTTTTACGATTTAAGTAACCTTAAACAGTACTAGATTTTTTATTTAAAATAAATACTATCTTTAAAAAAATAAAAACTACATTTTCAGATACTACGTATAATATTTGACAACCGTAGAGATTTTTCTAAAGATGTAAATAATCTAGACAATAAATTGGAAAAATCTCTTTAAATGTCTATTTTCTTGTCAGTATTTAGGATACCTACTATAATTTTTTATAGCTGTACATAATAGTTTTGTAGAATAATGTTATCGCACTAATGCTTGCACACCTTGTACATAACGCACTTTTTGCACCACACCACTAATTAAATATAACTTATAGCCAAGCCTGATTGTAGTACAGAATTCTAAGAAAGGGTCGCGAGTGTATATGAAAATATGAACAACATGCAAGGCATTAAATTAACAAAATTCTTTTTTTGCCCATTATTAAATTAATATACCTGTTTATCATTGTTACTTTAAACAAAAGGCGTCCTTAGTTAAAAAAGTTTTTAAATATTATAAAATTAGAAACGTAGTTTCTAAAAAATTAGTTCTGTTGTATTTCAAACAATCACATGTTTCGGATTATATTTCAGTTTTCAAGGCTTTTAAAATTAACAAAATTTCATTGTTTTAAAATGACAATTTAGGGTAAGCAAGCTGGCTTTTTTTTCATTAGCAATATAGAAACATTTCGATTCAAAGAGGAAATACAAGAAGTTTTGCGGGAAAAAACCAAATTTGAAAAAATCATAACTTAATCATTTTAAAAAAATTATAACTTAGTCATGTTTTAAAGAAACAAGTTCTTGCTGGTCACACAATTTTAACGCAATTCGAGTTTCTAAAATTAGGAACCTTTTGCAAGTCCCCTTTTTTCTTATCTTTTATTTGAGGCATGCGCAATTACCTGATTTGAACCTTATCCTTTACCAAAGGATAGGGCTTTACCTTGCTTGTGTTTAAATATGCCTTTCCTTTGTTTAATGACAGTGTTGCCGCGCATATAATGTTATGACAAAATGTAATGTAAATTTAAAATATTTTTGATACCAGGCAATTATTTCAAGAGCTACCAATGCGGGGTAATTTTATGCCAAATATTGAAAACTATTTTTTATAAAAACTGGTAGTTTGGTATTGTTTGGCAACAGTGTTCACCAACTAAATAAAAGTCATCAATGTTCTGTGAAGTGCGTAAAAAAAAGTGAACACAGACCTAATCCTATATTTTTTTAGTTTTTCCCTAGTTGTTTTCGGAACTTTTTAAAAGATGAAAAATTGTGTCGTAATTTAATGTTGTATTTATAAAGGATTAAAGGATAAAGTCAGTGGCGTAGCGTGAGGGGGGCGCGGGGGGTTTGTCCCCCCCCCGCCCCGAGGGTACCGGCGCCCCATGGGTGCCTGAAGCGCCCTAAGCTTTATTCAGTAGCAGGACCGGCAACGGCAAATTGAGAGGGCGGCAAAGGAAACTAAAGACATGATGACCTTTTTTTTTTTGTTGCCAGATTTTTGCTGGGCGCCCGTTATAGCTGTCGCCCCCCCCCCGCCCCTTCAGGCACGCTACGCCGCTGGATAAAGTTAGCTAAAGGAGGGCGTGCAAAAGGTCCCTATTAGCTCGATCTCAATCAATATTGTTAGATCGGTTATTTAAAATCAGCTATTAGGTTTTCTGACTAGTATTTTATTATTACCTTTATTTTTGTTTTTATTCCGTTACTAATATCTAGTAAAATGTTATTATTTTACTATACAGGGTGTTTCAAAATTGAATAACATAATTTTAGTGTAAACTAAACATAATTAATTCATTTAAAATCTTGGTATCATAATAGACTCAAAATTAAATTTTCACCAACAGCATGAAAAAATGATAAACAAAATTGCTAGTAAAATAGGTTATTTAAAAAGAGCTCGTGAACATTTAAGTACAAACAGTTATATATAATACAATCATATTACCACACTTTATTTATTGTTTCACAATTTTATATCCGGCAAATCAAAGCGTTTTCGAAAAATGACAGATTTTACAAAATAAAGCAATAAGGATAATTTTAAATGCAAATACATATACAAAAATAAGTCAAAATTGGAATAGTTAAATGTAAAAAATTTCACATTTTATTTAATTTGTATTTTTATCTATAAAATTCAACATAATTTACTTCCAGAAAATTTTAAATCATTTATTACTATAAACTTTGAACAACATTCATATTTGACTCGAAATAATTCAAATTTTTACGTTGATAATTGCATATCTAATTTAAAATTGAATTCAATTTTTTATAAAGGGATTTTAGAATTTAATCAATTAAAAAATGAAATAAAATCAAAACCATCTATATCTTTATTTAAAAAATCTTTAAAATGTTACCTTTTTAAACAACAACAAAGTTGTTAATTTAGTTTAATTTTAAATATTTTGTACATAGTAGCAAAATGCTAAATAAAATATATTACTACTATAAGTACTACTACTAATTCCTTAAGTGATTTAAAGACAAAGTTTTGTTTTCGAGATACAGAGTGTTTAACTCAAATTTTTTAATAGTTTTTTGTTTATAGGTAGTGCAGTTTTTAAGCAGGCATTACATTGTAACACATGCCAAATAGTAGTAAAAATCTACTGGATGATACTTTTCCCCCGGATTTTTGTTGTTTTGAGCCACCGTTAAATTTTAAAATAAGAAATAAAATCCTTGTTTAATTTGCAAACTTTCTTGTTTTTTACAATTTTTTTCATTGTTTTAGAGAAAATTACTGTGGCATCAAAAACTACTATCATAAAATTAAAAAATACACTCCAGTATGGTATAGCGGCATATATCAAAAATAAATTAAAACTTATTATGGGATGCCTAATAGTGTCGTGCCAAATTTGAGGTAAATATCTTTAAAACTGCAGAAACTATTTAAAAAAACATATTTTAACACCCTGTACCTTCAAATCTAAGCATATGTAGACCTACGTTTATATGAACTTTTTATCTTAGAATCACTCAAGGAATTTAACAATAAAATTATGTTATAGAATTTTTAAACACCCTGTATGCCAGCAATCAAAATTGGATTTGCCAGTTAAATTTATACTTATTTGTGCCTTGCATATAGTTCATCGGTTTACGTATAAATTGAGGATATTTTATTTATTAGTTAAGTTTTACGATTCATTTTCTGTGTAACAGCGTCCGGCAGAAAATTTATAGCGTAAAATTAACTGTGAATATCCAGATTCTAACGATTCTATTTGTGTTTTTTAGTGTAAATACACCAAATTCTAACACTGATCACACTTTCTTGTTTCACACAGAAAACCCCAGTTCTCAGCACTTTTTCAAACCACTTCACTTGATTTTAAAACGATCTTCGGAGCAACGCCATTTGGGAATTCTCGTTTTGTGTGTTGTTGGGGTCAGGCATAATTTTTGGGTCAATTATTGAAGATTTCGAGAATCACATTAAAATGCCAAACTTGTTGACTGAAAGCCTTTTTTTGTCTGTTCTGGGCATCGTAAAAACCGATTTATTGCAATAACGCCAGGCAGTAATAGTGCCGAGCCTATTCTGACAGTTTTGCATTATAATAACAGCTGTATTCTTTCAAAATGAAGCCTTTGTATATTACAAGAACCGGAATTAATAGTGACTCCTTTATTAATGGAAAATTAACGACTGGATTCATAAATTCGACTTTGGTATGTCAATTTTAAAAGATTGATTGTCAGTTTTTAATGAAACAATGTCAAATTAGTGCCCGGCACTATTACCTTATTGCACTAACATCTAGTCATCTCTTTAAAATTATACCCAAGCTTATGTCTTTCCATAAAATTCGCAAGATGACGCTTTTAAATTGTGCCCAACGTATCTCTTTTCTTAATAATACTAGACGATTTTACATTTAAAAGATGATGTCCCATCAAGCTGAATAATGCTCTTATATTTAGGATTGGGCTGAAAAATATGTTAGGGTAAAATTGCCGGCAAGTAGCAGAAATTGCTGCTTCGATTTTGCAAATTCTAATTAGCAATTAAATTTTGTGGATTTCTTCCCTTATTTTAAAGTTTTTTCGAACTGTTTTCGCCGTCATTTTAGTTTACTTGCTAAGTTCTTACTCTGAAGAATTTTATTACTTCCATCACTTCCAGTGACTGGCAAGATTTTACTTTATCTGCTTTCAAATATAAATTACTCTTGTTTAAAGCTTAATTAGTTTTTTTTTTAAACATTAAAAGACCGAGTTATAGTTACCAAAGTAACTGTTTTCGCTAAATAACTTCACTTTTTCATGTGTACTGCCCATTTTTGTTTATAGTTTTCAGTCAGCAATCTTGAAAGCATTAGGCATTAGGTATCAATTATGAACTTTTTAAAAAATCTATGCTGTTTTATAAAAGCTTTGGTGAAAGACGGACTAACAAGCGAAAATTACCAGTTTAAAAAAACTGGTTAATCTAATAAAAGTTTAAAACCAATAAGCGAAGTCCCTGGAGTAAAATACTGAAAAAATATATTTATTTACAGTGAAAAAATACTAGTTACCTACTTACTTAAAATTTTATAAACTGTAACCAAATATACCTATATGTAGATCACAATGCACCTTACAATTCTAGAGATAAGTAGAGCGATAAGAGCATTGTCACAATTTGATAATTTTTGTAATTCATATAGTTTAACTTCTTTAAATCTAGACACAAAAGTAGTAACCTAGACATGTCCCTGGTTTTTTCTTGCCAGACAGAGGTCCCTTTAGGACATCAAATACATATACCTATTAGCCTAAAATACTGGTCAACAGAAATGCAAAAATGACGCAATCATAGCTTCATGGTAGTTTGTTTACATTTTGCATAACATCTTTAAAAGCTTAATAAAGCCAAAAACTTTTGGAAATCTAGCGTTGACTGTTAAAAAAGCTGATACAGTAGGTATTTACAATCCTGAAGAATTTTTGGAAGTTTAATTAAACAAAATTAGTTTTTCAATACTAAAAGCAATCAAAACGTTTCTAGAAATTTAATTTCGATGTTCGTTTAACAAATTTCTCCGAAACAGATAATTTAAATGGAAACGTAATTACAAAATCTGGAAACAGAAAAGAACGTTGAACACACTTATTTTATGTAAAATAAATAGTTTCGATTCGACCAGGGCCAATTCGCCACAGAGACAATTCGCCAGAAGTTTTTAAATTTTTATTTTAATGTTTCGTTTGTAGTAAAAAAAGTATTTTTTAGTTTTTAAAAAATCTGCTTTTTAAAAACGCATTCTTCAAAAATGTTTTTGTTTTATAAATTAGTTTTTGAAAAAACCAATCTTTAAAAAAGTATTATTTTTAAAAACAATTTTTGCAAAAAAAAATTTTAGTTTTTTTAAATTACTTAGATTAGTTTTTTGAAAAACTACTTATTGAAAAAGCATTTTTCTTTTGGAAAAACTATAATTTTTTGTTTGCAAAATGTTTGTAGTCTATACACCGGTAAAGAGCTGCAGAACCTCCAAAATTTTCACATTATTTGACTATTTTTCAGCCGCTGCTATTTTTCTAATATAATTATTTTATTTCTAAAATTATTGGAATAGCAGTATATTTTCGGTCCGGTGTTGGTATAGTAGGCCTTCAAATCGCGTACGTGTGTTGGGTATGACGCTGCGCGCCGTCGCCGAAGGCTGCATTTTACAGTCGGTCAAATGAAGTTATTGGCATTGCTGCGCTGCTAAATTGCAACACAACGTAGCTGGGCGGCTAACGAGATCTGTGCTCGGCTAGGAACCCCTTCCTTCGCCCCGCACCGCACTTGCTCTTGGGTTTAGATAGCGAAATCTAGGCAAAAATAGAGCTGCAAAACTTGCAATTCCAGTACAATTCCGGGCAGGCGGGCTCAGCGTTGCGTGTTTGCGGGCGCATTTATTTATTTAGAAGATGCCAAACGCATGAGCGGGAGGTTATGGTCGTGTTTGTAGCATTTTTATACCCTATCGGCAGAACTCACAAACTTTACTGTCACGAGCCACCACTGTAAGGCTATGTTTACAATCAATTGACCACGACGGTTAGAATTAACACAGATTTTGATCTCCCAACAAGAGGACAGGGAAGTTATGATTTAAGAAGAAATAAGTTACGTGAGAATAAAATAAAAATTAAACTAAAATTCTCGCGGCGAACTTTTCTTGCGGCCAATCGGCCGACGGCGAATTGATCCGCGGCGAATCGGCTGCGGCAAATCGGTCAGCGGCTAATCGACCCGCGGCGAATTGTCTGCTACCTACTTATTTAAGCTTGGTTTAGTAATAGTCAAGCGGATTTCTATTTGCAAAAGGTCGAACAGAAATGAAATTTGGTAGAATGGTAGACATAGGTCCCCTGATAGTACATCTAGGTTTGCGACCTCGGGGGGTTGCCGCTCGAGGAAGGGATGAAAACTCTGCATCGCGGCGCTTGGAGGAAAATAGCACCGTTCGATTAAATGCTATAAAAAAAAGTTCAATCAAAATTTGTAGAGAACAAAAAGGCGCACAACTTTTGTTTTATGCATTTTTTCGCTGCGCCCCATAGTTTTTGCTTGGAGGGTAGAGTAGTAGTAGAGTAGTAGAGTAGTAGCAAATTTTAACAAAATCAGAGTTTAATCGCGGATTAAAACAAATATGGCTACCAAACAATTCTGGTATATTTTTTCTGTAGGAGTAAGGTTTTTCGTTACATTTGACAAAGATATGATTTTTTTAAGTGCGCCCTTACCTTCTTGGATATGGGCATTTTTCATTTATCGTGATCTACGGTCGATATTTTCTTATTATTGTTGACCTACAATAGTCAGGAAGATTTTCAAAGGACCTGTATTTGAGGTATATAGAAAATTTTATTGCTGATCCTTATAGCCCAAGAACTCATCTTTAAAGAGACCCTTGAGCATTTTGCGATATTCAAGATGGCGGCCGATTAGGGAATAATTTTTTTTAAATTGTTTAAAAAATATAAATCCAACGCTGGGCGTATTCAATAGCTGTTGGGGTCCCATTAAATATAAAGCTCATTAAAAGAACTATCGAACGAAGTATCTGAGAGCTACCTAGGTACTACCGTTGCAAAGATACGGACCCTGAAGCATACCTAATATGCTGAATTCTTGCACATTTTATTAAAAAGAAATACAGCAAAATTTTTTAATTTAACCAATTTTCTTAGAAACCAAGCTTTTTGTGAAAAAAAGGAAGGTAATTATACTTTTTTGTAGACAATAAAATTTCCATTTTAATTATGTCACCTAGTAGGAATAACTTTATTCCTAGCGGCCCAGTGGCATCCGTATATGTGGGTGATTTACTGAAATCGTCGAAAATCTACTGAATTTTTAGGTTTTTACCAATTTGTTTAGAAACAAAGTCCATTACGAAAAAAGTTTTACATGCTTTAATTAGACGCTAATATTTTCTTTACGATGGTGTGTAACATAATTTGCTAAAGAATATAGCTAACATTTAAATTCTGTCCCTTATCTGGGATCAGTTTTAAAAATCACAAAAAAAAACCTTTTTTTTTATTTATTTTTTGCAATTTTTGCAAAAACTATGCTTTCTAGGAAATTACTTTTAAAATAATTTATTAAGAAAACTAAATTTCCTTTTCAACAATGTATGATATAGTATGATTAAATTTATTACTAAAGGCACAGTGACGTTCTTAAATGGGGGTTATATATAGAAATCAACAAAAATCTATTTTAATGAAAATTTGTACTGAATTTTAAATAAAATAAAGCTTGAGAAAAAAACAATTTATACTATGTTATATAAAAAAAAAATTCTTTTAAATGATGTATAACAACCTTATGTCATCATTACAATTACCATTTCAGTGGCTTTTGTAAAGAAAAGTGCCTTTATTTTATAAAATTTTAATTATTTTTTTAACATTACGAAAGTTTTTTTTATAGGTTTTTTCAAATTTTCTGAAAACCCTTTATAAAAAACTTGTATGACAGTTTTTTAAGAGAATAAAATTTTCTTTTCAACAATGTATAACTTTCTAAAATTTAGTTTACTCCTAACGCTACAGTGTCATCAATAAATAGGGGTAATTTACAGAAATCGTTAAAAATCTGTTTTATTCAAAAGTTCTCAATCAATTTTCTTTAGTGAGGGAGTACTTTGTGCAAAAACGATTTATGCTAGGAAAAAGTCAATGACATTTTCTTTTCAACACTATACAACTTAAGTAAGTAAAGTTAATTTGTTAAATAAAAACTTATAATTAAACAAGGTTTTTGAAGATTTCTGTAAATAACCTCCATTTAAGGAAGTCAATGTATCGTTTGCTGTAAATTCAACCCTACCATATTACACATCGTTGGAAAGAAAATTTTATTCTCTTGACAATATTTTTAAGAAGTTTTTCTTCTAAAATGCTTAGTTTTTACAAAAATTGCAAAAAAATAAAAATAAAAATGATTTTTTAAAAAATTCCCAGTTTGCGGACGCCACTGGAGCTTGGCCCACAATACATACTGCGCTGAATATTATATGATTTAAATGGAAATTTCATTTTCTACAAAAAAGTAAATTTTACTGTGGATGCTTAAGGGTGCGTATCTTTGCATGGGCAGTACTTATGTAGCTCGGAGATATCTCGTTTGATAGTCCTTTTAATGGGGTCTAATATTCCTTTTCACATACTTTCGAAAACAATCATGACTTTTTGAGTAAAAGGCTAATCAAAGAAAAAATAGTCAAAAATCTAAATGGCGCCGCCATTTTGACACTGTTCCTTAATGGAGAGGGATCGGGAATTTTACTATGTTTAAAGGGAACCCAATAACTATCGTTTGCGCCTAGTCTTAGTTTTATGTTTTTGAAAACTTTTAATTTTTAAATTTTTTTATCCGTCATTCCATATCCAAGTATGTAAAGGCGCACTTCAAAAAATCATATCTTTTATAATATAAGGTCACATGTAACGAATCAAGCATCGGTTTACTTAGAAAACCTTACTCTTAAAAAACAAAAATACGTCAGAATTGTTTGGCAACCATACTTGTTTTTCTTCCGCGATTAAACTCTGAATGCGCAATTTGGCAAACTACCCCCCAACTCTGGCGGAAAAACTATTGGTCGGAGCGAAAAAATGCATAAAACATTCCTCCAAGCGCCGCGATGCAGAGTTTTCACCCCCCCCCCTCTCTTGAGTGGCAACCCCCCGAGGTCGCAAACTTAGATATACTATCAGGGGACCTATGTCTACCATCCCATCAAATTTTATTTCTGTTCGACCTTTTGCAAATAGAACCCCATACTTTGTACCGAACGCTTGGCCTATAATTTGAACGCCCTGTATTTTTAGTCTATTAGGTATATGAAAAAACAACTTCACTTTTAACACCTTGTTGTTTAATTAGATTTAGGTAGGGATAAGCCTCTTTTGAGTAACTCACGGTAAATAAACAAAAATTAAAAATCAAATCACTCTAGAAATTTAAACGAACCCTAACCAACACAATTTAAACTAACACCGCTGTAAATATATAGCAGCACTCCTTCTCCAACAACACAACAAACTCATTCAACCAGCGCAGTAGTTTTGGAGGGACCTTAGAAAACCTCCACCACCGCTACCCCTCTACCACACCACATAATATGAGTTCTGCCTATCCGGATGATTTGGACCAATCAAACCACTTCACCGATAAATCAAAGTATTACAGCTTAAGTCGGTATTCAACGCAACCAAAAACTTTGCAAGACAATTGGTCATATTCTTCGAGCTTGGCTTTAGACTCACATAGAAGTAGTCTCCCAGTTGAAAATAAATATAAAAAACTTTCTAAGAAATCAAAAAGCAAAGATACTGCCAAGGTTGTCGAAAATAACCGACCAAAGCCGTTGCAATACGAACACGAAAAGTATTATGACCATGTTTTCCCGAAAAATATTTCGGAAGAATTTGATAACAAGTACTTTTTTCGGACAAGTAGTTTTAACCATGCTGAATTGTAAATATTATGTAGATTTATAATGGGTCTGGAACAAGCCAAAGAAAAGATCTCCTTTAAATAAATAAACTCATAAATACAGGGCGGCGACTTAATATGCAATGCTGCTTCTTGTAGGTTATCTACTATTGGACGTTTTTAGGAAAACGAAAAAACACCTCAATGCATTCAAGGGCTTTCTTTATGATGCAAACAATTTTTGGTCGGGCCTCTTGAAAAAAGTCTACTCATATACAATTTTTTTTAGAGGGACTCCACTTATATGTCCTCATTCAAAAGCTTATAAAATTCAAATGTCAAAAAATTATTTTTAAACTTTTTCATATGGCACAAAGTTTATGAAAAAGAAAACCGTATAATTTTTTTGAAATACGTCAGAAAAAATGTCAAAACTTATTTTTTGAACTTTTGTCTATTGAAAAAAAAAACAAAAACACGTCCAATATTTTTGAACATATTAATTAATGTAGGTCAAAAAAATTAATTCTGTTTCTCTTTTTCGTCAAATGACAAATGGAAAAATTTTATATTTCTCTTTTTTTATAAATTTTTTAATGAGGTACCAGTGTGGACAACCTCTCTGAAAAAAAAGTTGTATGTCAGTAGAGCCCTTTCCGGGTGTCCGACCAGTGTCCGGAAGAAAGCCCGCGAAAAGACTCTGAAGAGTTGATATATTTTTTTTTTCCTTTAAACCTGCTAGAGGCAGCTTTCTGTTTAACGTCGCCACCGTGTATAGATGTACAAAACGATGAAATTGCTTATTTAGATACACACCAAAAAACTGCATAAGTATTTTGGCAATATCTGAAAAAATTTTTTTACAAAAAACAGGGTTGCGGAATTTGCTTTGAAAACATTAGTGTTTAAAAACCATAGGTTCGAGAAAATTTAAAACCGTAGGTTCAAAAGGCAATTAATTGGTAATTCATTGGTTCCAGAGATAACTAGTTTGAAAAACTTTAGTGAGGTAGGTAACTGTTAAAATAGTTGAACTTCAAACTATGTAAATTTCAAATAAAATTTCAAAAAACAATTTTAACGCAAAAACTTCGACTGAAAAAACTGGGCGATTTACCCTTGTCATGGATAAAACGTCCCAGTATAAACAAAAATTACCATTTTAACTACATTCGAACCTCTCTAACTCAAACCTCTCTATAACTCGAACCTCTTTGTAACTCGAACCTCTCTATAACTCGAACCTCTCTATAACTCGAACCTTTGAAGTGGTCCCTGCACTTTTTATATGTATTTTAACCTTTTAACTCAAATTTCTATCACTCGAACCCTCCATAACTCGAACTGTTTTGGTTGTTCCTTTAAGTTCTAGTTATAGAGGTTCGACTGTAATTACTTTTGGCCACAATGGTGTTCCAACTAATTACATTTTCAACCAATGATTTACAAAATATTGTATTTGCAGATAAATAAAGTTCGTGATATAAAATCAAAAAAAGAAAATTTTTAGTAACACACGGGGTGTGTCTGCCTAATATCTGACTTTTTCGAACTAATAACATTTCAAACTATGGTTTTCGAACAAATGGTTTACATTTACCTTACCCAGCCGTAACAAAACTGTACCTATTTAAAAAAATTGTAATATTGACATTTATTACCTAAATAAATTTGTTACAAAGAGTCTTATTTTTGGCTTATTTAGTGTTAATAGGGTGCTGGTTAAAATTATGTATTGCCATCAATAATTGTAATATAAAACGACATTTTTAATATAATTATTCTTTTCAATAAGGCTCGAGGCAAGGCTTGGGGTTTCCCACCGATTTTTTAAAATTTCAAGTAAGTCTATATGAAAAATTATTTTATCGCACGTAAAAAGTCCGCCCCTTTTAACTTTTCAACAGCCATATCAAAATCGATGCTTACTGAAAAATAAAATACATTAAACATTATTATATTATACTAAGATGATTTAGTATCTTATTTGAATTAAAAAAAGGGACCCATGGAAACTAAAATACCCATAGGTGTGTCCTAGATAACTAAATCGGTTCAAACACCTTTCAAACAAGGTGTCACTCGACTTCCCTTTTTATTTAAAATTCTAAACTTGTCAGTGACCCTACGGTCTGTTGAACATCAAGGTTAGAAAAAATATGTCAAAAAGTAGGGGGGTGGACATGTTAGGTCCGACAGGTATATATCTACCAGATAAGAAATCATCCAGAAAATTGGCCTCACATCCTTTTCCGATTTAGTCACCTATCTTGCACTGCTCACACACCGCGCGTAATCACGGATTTGTCCTGTTTTCGTACTTTCAAGTGGCGTGCGCGCCGTTTGGCGAAAACCAGCTTTCTTTGGCTCCTCTTTGTGTGTTTGCAGATCCTATAGGACGGCATCGGCAGTTTGTTTTCGAGTTTTCATTTCATGCGTGTTTGCTGTTTTTCTGTGGATCGCAGAAAGTTTGTTGAAAGGAATTCGGCGCATTCGCGGAACAGTTTGGTGTATACGCATTTTACGGTTGCTAAAAATATTTTAAAAGGAAAAATCCAAACATTTTTGTGGGAAGCCCCATTGACTTAATTGCTTTTTGTATTAAGCTTGTCAAATAAAAATTAAGAAAATATTTTAAAAAGAGTTAATATTGGAGAAGGAATCATATATTCTGAAAGTTGATAAAATAGGCAAACATTGTCGTTATCGTGTTTTTTGCTTTATGATTTCTAATCATAAAGACAAAATTTAACATTAAAATAAAAATTGAAACATTCTTTTAAAACCATTATCAACTTAAAGAAATCCGAAATTTGTAAGTATGTCGATTTTCTGCACTTCTGCTAAAATAAAATATTTAAATAATTGTATTTAAAAGTTAATAGGTATAACCCATAAAAATTATATGAATGAGTAAAATACAAGTATTTTGTATATATATTTGCCAAAAAAAGTGAATCTATATTATCGATTAAGTGCATAACTTAATATATAATTATTATAAATAATTATCTCGCACCTACAAATTTACTTTTAAGAATGGTTGTGTACACAGGGTGTAATGTAAATGCAAACATATATTGTAAGAGTAACAAAATCAAACATCGTTAAAATATAATTTACCAGAAGAAGCAAAAAAATCAAAGAAAGCAACTGTTTGTAAAACATAATAAAAAATTTAGTCTAAGATCAAAATGAAATTGAAATTCCTGAATGGCAATTTGAATTTTTTTTAGTGGGTGTTCTTTTAAAGCAATGGCTAGAAATAATTGACTAAAAAATCAATCAAAAGTTACTGATTGAATGGCACTTGCTATGGATTCTGGAACCTGTCATTGAAATAAGAGAATTGTTTTTATAACAATCATACCTGTCATTCAGGAGTATGGATAGTGGCTCTCTTTCACGCCAATGCAGGGTTTTTCTGAGTAAAGATCTTGAGTCGATTTGAATTTTGTTTTTACAACTTTTGCTTTCTAATTCAGTATTACACAATGTAGGAATTTCATTCCTTTAAATTATGCGTTGTAAATATCTAGACCTACAATAATATTGCATAATATCTTTTTTGTGCAACTCAAATGATCAATATTTATTGTAAAATAATATTGACATATGGGCACATCCAGAGGGGTGGGGGGGGGTGCCCAAGCCCCCCACCCCCAAGCCTAAGATTTTTTAATATATTTCATGAGTAAAAAGATAAAATAGCATAAATTACGAAATCTTGAGGATTCGGCCTCTCCCCCCGAAGCCTAGGGCCCCCTCAATACACTGATGCGCTACTGATTGACAGCCTTTCAACGTAATAATAACTCTATATGACTTAATAAGAAAATATTGCGCAATAAAATTCAAACTCGTTCAACCTTTTGCTCAACCTATTGTGCAACCTTTAACGCTAAGCCTAGAGGGTCAATAATCTTGCGCAATTCATAATACTGGGCAATATTATTGACCGTCCATGGGCTTCGGCCCCTCCCCCCGAAGCCTCCGGCCCCTCCCCCCAAAGCCTCTGGCCCCCCAAGACACTGTTGCCCCACTGATTGACAGCCTTTAAACGTGAATATTTTAGGACCTCTAAAAACTAAACAATATTGCCCAATAATAACTCTATACGACTTAATAAGAAAATATTGAGCAATAAAATTTAAACCCGTTCAACCTTTTGCTGAACCATTGTGCAACCTTTAATTCTAAGCCTAGACGGTCAGTAATATTGCGCAATTCATAATATTGGGCAATATTATTGACCGTCTATGGGCTTCGGCCCCTCCCTCTGAAGCCTCGGGCCCCCTTAAGACACTGGTGCACCACTGATTGACAGCCTTTAAACGTGAATATTTTAGGATCTCTAAAAACTAAACAATATTGGCCAATAATAACTCTATACGACTTAATAAGAAAATATTGCGCAATAAAATTTAAACTCATTCAACATTTTGCTCAACCATTGTGCAACCTTTAATGCTAAGCCTATGCGGTCAATAATATTGCGCAGTTCATAATATTGGGCAATATTATTGACCGTCTAAGGGCCGCCTAAAAACTAAAATATATTAATATATAATAACTTTAGACGACTCAATAGCAAAATATTGCATAATAAAAATTAAACTGGTTTAATCTTTTGCTCAACCATTGTGCAACCTTCAATGCTAAGCCTAGACGGTCAATAATTTTATGCAATTTGTAATATTGCACAATATTATTGACCGTCTACGCTTAACATTGGCTAACAACGAGATTAAATTTAATGGCGCGATATTTTTTTAGTGAGCCGTTTAGTTATTATTGTGTAATATTGTTTAGTTTTTAGAGGCCCTAAAATATTGACGGTTATGAGCTGTCAATATTATTGTAACAATAAATATTGATCGTTTGAGTTAGAGATCATTCACAAAAAAAATATTACGGTTTTTTACTACTGATTTTTTGTCTATTGATTTTTAGTTGTTACTACAAAGAAAATGTTTGTTAATAATTTTATAATTACTTTCTTGTATTCGACTGGAACGTTTAAAAAAATTAAAAAAACTTTATTTAAGGCCCTTTTTTTGTAATTATCGATGAATGGATTAGTCTGTATCTGACGGAATTTTTTATTTCTATTAAAAAAAATTTGTTGTTTGTTTTTAATTTAAATAAGACATTTTGTATTAATATTTTAGATTTATTATTTTTTATATTGTATTACTTTCTATAAACTTCTTACAATGTTTTGCGATTCACTTATCTATAGTTTATTTATGTTATTTTTTCTTAAATTATGAACCACGCTGTCGACCTCGGTAATTAAAATAATTTAAAAATAGATAAATGGATCCATGATGGATTTAACACCTTCCTAGTCCGAAGTCTATATCAGCCGTGAAAACAGTTTTTTGTAAATATCTCAGAAACAAAAGCTCCTACGAGGTTTTTTGTTATAACACGAATTATTGAGAAAGATGTGGTCTACCATGATCCTAAAAGTTAGGGTTAAAAAGTTAGCATATTTTCAATTTTTAAACTGTTGAAAAACTGTATTTTGCATTTATTGATTTTGGCCAAAGAGAGGTCAAAATATACCTAAATAACTTACTTTTGGCATTATGTCAAAAATTTTTGTATCGTCGAAAACAATGCATTCTTTAGCCATTGCTGCGAAGGCTAGGAAGATAAAAAATTAAAGCAATTCGTTTCCAGAAATGTATTTGCTTGTACACTTATTTTCATAAAAAACGCATACTTACATGCATTTTACCTATCCCGCAAAACTTAAATTTCTAATAGTGTATGCATTCCATTTACAAGTTTAAAATGACTAACTTTTGAGTCCAGCTGATTTTGACAGTAATTTATAACGTGAAAAATACCGCAAATTAGCATAATATACTAACAAAAAGCCAAAAAGAAATTATTTTGCGAAAAAAAGCATGTATGCATTTTCTATGAAACCAACTGTTCGTCAAACAATTTGGTTTCAATTATAAATGAAACAGAACAATTAAATCAATAAAAATGTTATTATTATAAAAAATATTTAAAATTTTTAAACATTGCCTTGTTTATGCTTATTCTGTTAATAAATACTATTAAAAAATATGAGACCTATAAAAAAATGTCTGATTAAACAAACCCACTTGAAGTCTTTAATGATAGAACAACAATTCTTTAGAAAAGGATCAGGCACATCTCTTATGGGATTTCTGTAATCCGTCAAACTTCATGAAATTTTGGTATGTTGTAGACTAAACCTTTCCTATCAAAAGTTCTTATGGGTCCAACTCAAATTAATGACCAGTTTTTGAAATACAGGGTGTTGAAAGTGATAATGTCCAAGAAGCATAATAGCTCTTTAGACTGCTTTTCCAAACATATACGCAATGTTAGTATTACATATATTTACGATTTATTTATTATTTTTAATCTGTACCTTTAAAACATTATCTAGAAGGTGTTTAAGTAAATATTAGTCAAAAGTTTTAATAAGAAACAAGTTCTTATGGGCCCAACTTAAATTAATGTCCAGTTTATAAAGTACAGGGTGTTAAAAGTGATAATGTTCAAGAAGAATTTTAGCTTTTTAGACGGGTTTTCTAAACATATACGCAATTATGTTTGCTGCTATTACATATATTTACGATTTATTTATTATTTTTAATCTGTACCTTTAAAATATCTTATAGTCCTATTTTTTACAATTAGCGCCTGTTCGCTTTTTTTGCAGCACAAACTCGGTAAAAGCCCTGTGCTACTAGTAGGATGCTTAATAACATAAATATACAATACATATATTTTTTAATAGTATTTAAAACATGATATTTGCCGAAACACCCTGTATATTTAATAAGTCAAGAATCATTAAAAAACTAATAAATATTCTATATGCAATAGTAAAATTGCGTATATGTTTGGAAAACCCGTCTAAAGAGTTATTATGCTTCTTGAACATTATGACTTTCGACACTCTGTATTTTAAAAACTGGAAATTATTTTAAGTTAGGACTATGAGAACTTTTGATGAGCAAGGTTTAATTTATAACATTCTAAAGCTTGTTTCTCATTAAAACATTCGACTAATATTTACTTAAACACCTTAATGTTTTAAAGGTACAGATATGTTTGGAAAACCCGTCTAAAGAGCCATTATGCTTCTTGAACCTTATCACTTTCAACACCCTATATTTTAAAAATTGGTCATGAATTTGAGTTGGGCCCGTGCGAGAACTTCTGATGAGAAAGGTTCAGTCTACAACATAACAAAATTTCACGAAGTTTGACGGATTACAGAAATTCCATAAGAGATGTGCCTGATCCTTTATAGAGAATCAAACATTATCAGTAGTATTTACTAAAGCAGTTGCGCACAGAGGATTATGCCTTGGGGGGACCGAGAGTCTTGGGAGGGGCCCGAGACCGCATGATGACGTATTTTATGCTATTTAATTTTTTTATTTATGATATATGGCAAAAACGCATATAAAAATTTGTTAGGGGGTGGGACCCGAATCCGGGGTCCGTCCTGGGTGCGCCCATGGAAGGCTTAAAATCAAAGTTACTAAAGTGTGTGTGAA
This sequence comes from Aspidapion aeneum, assembly GCA_963576565.1. Lineage (NCBI taxonomy): Eukaryota > Metazoa > Arthropoda > Insecta > Coleoptera > Brentidae > Aspidapion > Aspidapion aeneum. The sequence continues at coordinate 115,662,810 of OY755043.1, forward strand.
AGTTAAACTATGTTTCATCCTGAATGCAAATGCAAGTGTTTTATTGAAACAAGAGAAGTATTGTGTATATTTAAGTTTTAATACTTTATCTGATACCGAATATAAAAACTACTAAATTTACTCTACATTTCCGAACAACGGCACTGTTACAATCAAATAGAGCACCAAGGAGAATTTTATTTAAATCACATTTAAATAATATAAACACGGTTGTAATGTACAAGTTGTCCTAACATAAAAGCAACCTCTTTTTGTCCGTTATTTTGTAATCTATAAAAAATTGTAAAAAAAAAATGATTTCTATACTACGATAAGTATTTTTTGAGATATAGCTCATCTTTATTTGCTCACGCAGTCCTCCTTTATTTTCTAAATAGGCTTTGAATTGTGGAATATATACAACAATCATGTTGTTATTCAAAGTGTCATTTTTGTATGTCAGTCTTATGATGTTAATAAATATATGTGTTTATTTTTAAAATAAGATAACAATGTTTTATTAAATTATGTAACATCTATTAACACAGATTTTTAGCAAACGTTGTAACTATTTTCCACATAAACTCTTAAAATATCAAATATTTCCGGTTCTAAAAATGACCTTTATGTAAATCTGACATGAAAATTGCATTTTAAAATAGTTTGTTTATCCACAGCCCCCACAGAATGTTGACATTTCCATTATTTTCTTATTAGTCTATTTTTACCTTCCTAGCTCGAGCAGGTAGAGAAGGTATTATTTTTGACGAAAAACCTTTTTTAAGAACCGAAGCGAAAATGTGTTATTTGGGTGTATTTTGACCTATCTTAGCAATATGGTCGCGATTTCTGTCTTTGTGTGTGTATATGTATTTCTCTCCGTAACACGATAGCTCCTAAACCGCTAAACCGATTTTTATAAAATTTTAAGGTGATATAGTCTTCGACACTCTAACGAGCTCATTAAATTTTTGTCATAATCCATATAGTAGACTATATTTTGCGTTGTAATTTAGAAATCTTTGTAGGAGCTTTAGTTTCTGAGATATTTACAAAAAACTGTTTTCAAGGCTGATATATCATGGTTTCACTTTAAGTGTGCTAATAGGCTAGCTAGGAAGGCATCAGATCCCTCTTGGATCCATTTATTTTGTCACTGTGACTTTAATGAGTATTCTAAATCTGTCCTCCTGCTGCCCTCGACAATGTTGCATTTCAAAGTAGGATCAGGCTTGTTAGAGTGGTAGATGCGGCTTACTTAAATGCCTGTCATGTGTTGTCAAATACCAAGTCCAAATTTACAGCACAAAATAACCAGCTCTTTTTTTCTGCTTAGAGTCTCCTATAAAAAATAAAAAAGGGACATCGCTGTATAAGTTTAAATACTCAAAAATACTTGTCGCAGAACAGATATATTATATATTTTTAAAATCAGAAAGAAAAGCCAATGAAAAAATGCAATAATATATAGGGTGTTTTTTTTAAACACCTGCCAAAAGTTGAAATTCCTGATGATATTTGACAACTTTGGCGTAACTATTTTAAAATCAAGTAAAAAGTTTCCTATACAAGAAAAAGGAGGGTTGCATTTAAGATAGATTACCCTGTGCTTTTAAACTTTTGATTCAAAAATTTTATTTACTTAGAACTACCCGGACATCTCTCGAAACCTGGTCATAAACACCGGTCTGTATAGATCTAGGTCTTAAGAACTTAGCAGTACCTCAATCATAACACCTTAGTAAATACTGGTGCATAATATTGGTATTGTGAATTATTGTATATAGTTAAATAAGAAAAGAAATGTAGAATATATTTTAAGTGTTGTGTTTTAACCTTTAAATTATAAAAAAATATATTGTTCCAATTCTACCGTTATTTTATAATATATTCTAATTTTAATTATAGATATAGCAAGGAATACCGTTAGAGTAATTTTTGAATAAATGTGATGTTACAATAATAAAGAACATAAATTAAGCTAAACATATTACTGTTTACCTATAGATGTTGAATATTAAGGAAGTGTATATCTATCATCTTGAAAATGTTAAAACACTTAAAAGTAGCATACATAGTAGATATGCACTTCTTTTATTTAAAGGACTAACCAAATATAAAATAATTAAAATAAGTTTGAAACTAAATTATTGATTGTTTTTGTGTAAAATATTTAAGCAAGTAAATATCCAGTTTTCTGAAAATCATTTATTATTTAAAAATGAGTGGAAGTTAATAATTTAGGTATACAAAATATTTCCATTAAACCTTCACAGTAAAATAAATAATTATGTATAAATAAAATTTTAGATAGATTTGATTGTATATGAATATCTAATAAATTATTACTAAAAAAATAAAAATGTGTCTTATTATCAAAATAATCAGCATTGATAACAACAGGTAGATAACTTCAAAAAATTACAACACTCATGTTTAACAATAGTTTTGCGCTACGAACGAAATTCGTAATTTTTTGTATGTTTTTCCCAAGAAAAAAATTAAGAAAAATATAAATTTGTTTGTATTGCTATAATAATAGTATCTATATCGATTCAAGTATTTTTGGTCTCAAATTTAGTAGCAAATAGATGTTTCTTACGTGAAATTTATTAAAGTTAACAAAAAATGGATAATAAAATTGTAAGTACCTACCTTAGGCATTCTGCAAACTCGAAATAAATGTAGATATAGGTACTTTTCACAATTACATTTTGAAAGTACTTCAAGTACAAGTATCAAGTACATTAAGATTTGTAAAAGTACTTGAAGTGCTAAATACATTTTCTTTTCAAATATACTTTAATTACCAAGTACATTATAAAAGTACTTGCTATTCCCCAAGTTTTTTACTTGAAGTACAATAGAAATAATTGAAGTACAGTAGAAGTACTTATTAAGGCACTAAATACATTGTTTAACGGGATGCGTCAGACGAGCTGAATTTGAGATATGTTGAAGGCCAAACCTTCCTGATATTTTTACAAAAAAAAAATTGGGGGGTCGTAGGATTCGTTTTCGAGCTATACTTATTTAAATGCGCGCCACTGAAATATGGAGTGATTGATGAATGAACCTTTTATAGTTTTTTTTGTAATAACTTAACGCCAAATAAAAGTAAAAACGGATATTAGTCTTATTTTATTGACAAAAGAGTCCTTTTAGGAATTTTATCAATTTAAATCAATAATTTTTAAAAAAATACCTGAAATTTATTAAATATAAAGAAAGGAAACTAAAAATACATGTTCAAAATTAACTTCACTTGCTTTCATGTGAGTCGTTTTAACTATTCTAGAGTGATGTTTGCATAATAGGTTATGTGATAAGCTCACAGGGTATTTCAAATTTTTTTTAAATTCAACGCATGACATGTTGACTGTCTACGGAATAGGGTGTTTACCAGGATTCGTTAAATGAGGTGAATTTATTATATGATAGGGCCCAAGCCGTCCAAATACTTTTCTCAAAGAAATTAGGAGTCATCGGTTTCGTTTTCGAGCTATAATTATTTAAATCCGCGCCAATTTAATATAGAAAAATGTTACTGTTTGTAGTTTTTTTGCTATAACTTCTCGTCAAATAGAATTAAAAACCAATATTAATTTTATTTAGTTGAAAAAAAAGTCTTTTTAAGTATGTTCTCATTTTGTTTATAGTTTTCGTCACATATCTACAGAGTGGCTCAAAATATGTATAATAGATAACAAGAATAAAAACTGGGATGTATAGTCAAAATAAATTCATTTGCTTCAATAAGTCGTCGTTATAAAGTAATATTTACATACATAATGGTTTATGTAGTAGTAAACATACAGAGTGAATCAAATATTTTTTTAATTAAACAAATGATAGGTGTACTAACTGTCTAGCGGATTAGTGTGTTTACCAGGATGTGTCAGATGATGTGAATTTGAGATATGTTAGGGCCTGAGCCATCCTGAAACTTACTTATAACATTGGGGGAGGGTCATCGGTTTCGTTATTGAGCTATTCTCTTATGGATTCTTGCACACAACTTCTATCGCCTTAAAGGGATAAAAAGTTTGGTCAATTAAGTTTGTTCACAGGCTTTCTTTCTGATGCAAAAATTTTTTGGTAGAACCCACGGAAAGGCGTGAATAGACTCCTTTTCGTCCCCACGTTTCTACCTTCTACATTTCCTATATTCCAGCATTTAAATAAGTATAACTAGAAAACAAAACCACCCACTTTTTCTTGAAACAAGTTTTAGGACGGTTTAGGCTGTAACATATCTTAAATTCACCGCATCTGACGCATCCCAGTAAACACACTATTTCATAGGCAATTAGTATACATGTCATTATTATTCCTGTAGTTCTGTTATTCATAATTTGAGCCACTCTGTAGATATGTAACGAAAACTATGTGAAAAATTGAGAACATACTTAAAAAAACTCTTTTTTTTTCAACAAAATAAAATTTATATTGGTTTTTATTTCTCTTTGACAAGAAGTTATGGCAAAAAAACTACAAAAACTCACATTTTTCCATAATCCAGTGGCGCGCATTTAAATAATTATAGCTCGAAAACGAAACCGATGACCCCCCTCCCCAATTTTTTTGAGATAAGTATCAGGGCGGTTTGGGCTCTAACATATCTTAAATTCACCTCATTTGACGCATCCCGGTAAACACACTATTCCGTAGACAATTAAACATAACATGCGTTGAATTATTTATTTTTTTGAAATACCCTGTAAGCTTATCCCATAACCAATTATGCAAACATCACTTAAAGCAAGTGAAGTTAATTTTGACTATGCATTTTAAGTTACCTTACTTTATATTTAATAAATCTCAAGTATTTTTCCTGTACTTTTTTTAAATTATTTTGAAACACTCTGTAGTTATGTAACGCAAACTATATGTCAAAAATTGATAAAATTTCTAAAAGGACTCTTTAGTTTAGTACAAAAAAACCACAAAAGGTCATATTTTTCCATATTTTTGTGGCGCGCATTTAAATAAGTATAGCTCGAAAACGAATCCTATGACCCCCCCAATTTTTTTGGTAAAAATATCAGAAAGGTTTGGCCTTCAACATATCTCAAATTCAGCTCATTTGACGCATTTCGGTAAAGAATGTACTTAGTGCCTCCTCCTTTCAAAAAACCTCAAACTTTCAGATTTTGGGGTCTGGGGGGGTTTTCGGAGGTTTTTGCAGCCACTAAAAAAATAATATGATATTATTTTTTAGTTTTATAAATATATACATACATTTTGAATGTATACCTGTGTCAATTTGGCCTTTAGAGCAGCAATTTAAAATTTCGCCGCCATGTTGGCCGCCATCTTGAATATCTCAGCCCCTGTCAACATTTCGAGATGGCAACACAGATATTCGGATTCAGCAGGGTCGAAATAGGGAGAAGAACATTTACCAAAAAGTAATTTAAAATGCTTCTAGAGAGTAGATTTTCCGAAATCTGTTAGGCATTCTGGAAAAGTAATTTTGAAACTTAATTTAATTTAAATTTCTAAATAAACGTATATATGGGTATTTCTAAAAAAATTGTTAATTATACGCCTATTCAGAAACAAAAGCTTTTTATTATTTAATTTAAATACTTACATTATTTAAAAAAAATAATTTTAACAAAAATGGAAAACTTTTAGTGTGCGAAGCTATCATGGCTAGAAAAGGAATTAATATTAATATCATGTCAAAAAATGTGTTGTTTTTTACTTATATTAGCGATTTCTTATTGAAGTCTACCTTAGGCATTCTGGAAAAGTAATCTTGAAACATTTTTAATTTAATTTAAATATCCACCCCCCTTCTTCGGGGTCCGATACTGCGTTTAATGATAGAAGCAGCATACTTGGTATGGATAGATATAAGACTCGCCCGAACATTTTACAAAAGGGAACCACCCCCCAACCCTGGCAGAAGGTCCCCTCCCCCTTAAACGTTCTTTTTGACGGTTTTTTGCTAATAATAAATATAGGAATAAAACACTAAAATTTAAATATTTATTTCGATTGACACCTTATGGACATTTTGTTTTGCGACCCTGTTATTCCGCATTATTATTATAACAGTGATTTTTGTTTTAATTTACGTTTAAATGTTAACTTTAAAATACAATAATTTAAAAACTAACTGGGATTAAATTTTAAAAAATACTCTGCTAATTTATGGGCACCTAAGCTCACACAATTAATGTATAATGTAATATTTACCGTACCCGGCACCCGGGGACGCGTCCGATTGGAGATGCCCCTCCACCCCAGTGTTATACCACTAATAAAACAAACTAATTTTTTTTTCTTCATGCACAGATTTTATTCATTTTTAAATGGGACCATCTAGAACCAAAACTCAACCTATGTACCAAATTTCATTATAATCGAGCAAGTAGTTTTTGAGAAATGCGCGTTGGTCGTTACAGACAGGCGGCGCGACAAAAAACTTTCAAAATCATCTGAAACGAAGATATATAAAATACTCTGCCAATATATGGGCCCCTAAGCTCACACTAGGTACTATAGTTATAGTGTACGTGTGAGCTAATATAACTAAAAACTGAAATATATTTTATTTAACTCCAGACTAAATTACATTTTGTTTGATACCACACAAGCCATGTTTTGACTTAAACTCAAATTTTTTAAATCTACCCCCACCCTTAAAAAAAACAAAAAACTAAAATGTATTTTGTTAAACTCCGGACTCAATTACCTTTCGTTCTATAATATCACACACGCCATATTTTCACTTAAACTCTAATTTTTAAAATATATCCCCACCCTTTTTTTTTAAATAAATTAAAATGTATTTTGTTTAACTGCAGACTCAATTACCTTTCGTTTGATATCACACACGCCATATTTTCACATAACCTCTCAGACAGACAGACAGACAGACAGACAGACAGACAGACAGACAGACAGACAGACAGACAGACAGACAGACAGACAGACAGACAGACAGACAGACAGACAGACAGACAGACAGACAGACAGACAGACAGACAGACAGACAGACAGACAGACAGACAGACAGACAGACAGACAGACAGACAGACAGACAGACAGACAGACAGACAGACAGACAGACAGACAGACAGACAGACAGACAGACAGACAGACAGACAGACAGACAGACAGACAGACAGACAGACAGACAGACAGACAGACAGACAGACAGACAGACAGACAGACAGACAGACAGACAGACAGACAGACAGACAGACAGACAGACAGACAGACAGACAGACAGACAGACAGACAGACAGACAGACAGACAGACAGACAGACAGACAGACAGACAGACAGACAGACAGACAGACAGACAGACAGACAGACAGACAGACAGACAGACAGACAGACAGACAGACAGACAGACAGACAGACAGACAGACAGACAGACAGACAGACAGACAGACAGACAGACAGACAGACAGACAGACAGACAGACAGACAGACAGACAGACAGACAGACAGACAGACAGACAGACAGACAGACAGACAGACAGACAGACAGACAGACAGACAGACAGACAGACAGACAGACAGACAGACAGACAGACAGACAGACAGACAGACAGACAGACAGACAGACAGACAGACAGACAGACAGACAGACAGACAGACAGACAGACAGACAGACAGACAGACAGACAGACAGACAGACAGACAGACAGACAGACAGACAGACAGACAGACAGACAGACAGACAGACAGACAGACAGACAGACAGACAGACAGACAGACAGACAGACAGACAGACAGACAGACAGACAGACAGACAGACAGACAGACAGACAGACAGACAGACAGACAGACAGACAGACAGACAGACAGACAGACAGACAGACAGACAGACAGACAGACAGACAGACAGACAGACAGACAGACAGACAGACAGACAGACAGACAGACAGACAGACAGACAGACAGACAGACAGACAGACAGACAGACAGACAGACAGACAGACAGACAGACAGACAGACAGACAGACAGACAGACAGACAGACAGACAGACAGACAGACAGACAGACAGACAGACAGACAGACAGACAGACAGACAGACAGACAGACAGACAGACAGACAGACAGACAGACAGACAGACAGACAGACAGACAGACAGACAGACAGACAGACAGACAGACAGACAGACAGACAGACAGACAGACAGACAGACAGACAGACAGACAGACAGACAGACAGACAGACAGACAGACAGACAGACAGACAGACAGACAGACAGACAGACAGACAGACAGACAGACAGACAGACAGACAGACAGACAGACAGACAGACAGACAGACAGACAGACAGACAGACAGACAGACAGACAGACAGACAGACAGACAGACAGACAGACAGACAGACAGACAGACAGACAGACAGACAGACAGACAGACAGACAGACAGACAGACAGACAGACAGACAGACAGACAGACAGACAGACAGACAGACAGACAGACAGACAGACAGACAGACAGACAGACAGACAGACAGACAGACAGACAGACAGACAGACAGACAGACAGACAGACAGACAGACAGACAGACAGACAGACAGACAGACAGACAGACAGACAGACAGACAGACAGACAGACAGACAGACAGACAGACAGACAGACAGACAGACAGACAGACAGACAGACAGACAGACAGACAGACAGACAGACAGACAGACAGACAGACAGACAGACAGACAGACAGACAGACAGACAGACAGACAGACAGACAGACAGACAGACAGACAGACAGACAGACAGACAGACAGACAGACAGACAGACAGACAGACAGACAGACAGACAGACAGACAGACAGACAGACAGACAGACAGACAGACAGACAGACAGACAGACAGACAGACAGACAGACAGACAGACAGACAGACAGACAGACAGACAGACAGACAGACAGACAGACAGACAGACAGACAGACAGACAGACAGACAGACAGACAGACAGACAGACAGACAGACAGACAGACAGACAGACAGACAGACAGACAGACAGACAGACAGACAGACAGACAGACAGACAGACAGACAGACAGACAGACAGACAGACAGACAGACAGACAGACAGACAGACAGACAGACAGACAGACAGACAGACAGACAGACAGACAGACAGACAGACAGACAGACAGACAGACAGACAGACAGACAGACAGACAGACAGACAGACAGACAGACAGACAGACAGACAGACAGACAGACAGACAGACAGACAGACAGACAGACAGACAGACAGACAGACAGACAGACAGACAGACAGACAGACAGACAGACAGACAGACAGACAGACAGACAGACAGACAGACAGACAGACAGACAGACAGACAGACAGACAGACAGACAGACAGACAGACAGACAGACAGACAGACAGACAGACAGACAGACAGACAGACAGACAGACAGACAGACAGACAGACAGACAGACAGACAGACAGACAGACAGACAGACAGACAGACAGACAGACAGACAGACAGACAGACAGACAGACAGACAGACAGACAGAGACAGACAGACAGACAGACAGAGACAGACAGACAGACAGACAGAGACAGACAGACAGACAGACAGAGACAGACAGACAGACAGACAGAGACAGACAGACAGACAGACAGACAGACAGACAGACAGACAGACAGACAGACAGACAGACAGACAGACAGACAGACAGACAGACAGACAGACAGACAGACAGACAGACAGACAGACAGACAGACAGACAGACAGACAGACAGACAGACAGACAGACAGACAGACAGACAGACAGACAGACAGACAGACAGACAGACAGACAGACAGACAGACAGACAGACAGACAGACAGACAGACAGACAGACAGACAGACAGACAGACAGACAGACAGACAGACAGACAGACAGACAGACAGACAGACAGACAGACAGACAGACAGACAGACAGACAGACAGACAGACAGACAGACAGACGGCGCAACAAAAAAGTTTCAAAATCATCTGAAACGCAAAGATATATAAAAAATGTTGAAATCGGAGCAACTTTTTTTTTCTCGAAAAAATTAGGATCACCATAGCTCACACTACTATAGTATAGTATATGTGTGAGCTAAAAATTTGAAATCGAAGCAGTTTTTTCTTTCTTATTTTTGACACGATCACGATAGCTCACACTATTATTAAAGTAGTTCGCGCAATTGCTGTACTATCTTTTCTTGGAACATTTCAGTCCATATTTGACCTATCTAAAAATGTACTATGGAATGAGCTACGAAACTCAAACTTAGCACAGTCGTAGACCTTAATAGAGTTAACAACCCCTCAAAGTTTCATGGACTTGAATAATGTAGTAAAGTAGTTGCCACTCACTCACTCACTCATGTAAAGATCATCAAAATTCTACTGTACTTCGAGACATGCTACAAAGCTGAAACAAAGCTGAAATTTCGCAGACTGATAGAAATTATGACCAAAAAGTTTTCCAATACAAATTTTAAAATGAAAGGTTCTTACTAGTTTGGAAATGTTCTTTTAAACTTTGCTATTACAGTTCAACTTCTTTTATGTTCAATTTAGCACTGTGTCGAAGATTCATTTGCAGCCGTAATAGCTTTACGTATACTATAACCAGCGGCGTAGCGTGCCTGAAGGGGCGGGGGGGCCGACAGCTAGAAAGGGCGCCCCTCAAAAATATCTTGCAACCAAAAAATAAAAAATAAAATAAGGTCATCATGCCTGCCCTTTATAATTAGGGCGCTTCGGCCATCCATGGGGCGCCAGTAACCTCGCCGCCCCCCCCCCCCCACGCTACGCCACTGACTATAACTATAATAGTTATAGTATGCGTGTGAGGTAAAATATCATAATTTTGGTTATTATTAACTTTTGGCCTAAGGTAAGCCTGGTAGAGGTATTTACAGTTTTTTTGTGTATCATTAGTACTGGGACACCTTTAAAAAGGTTTATGAATGACTAATTTTTTTAAAACTATTACGCAATATGGAGAATATTTACTAGGAAATTGATATGCCAAACTCATAATAAGTGCGTATATCATCTATTCAGATTAGCTTGAGATAAGATATCATCATTTTTCGACAGTGTTTCTTGATAAAAGCAAATAGGTGTTAGTAGAAAATATAATTTACTAAAACAAAGTATTGTATTCAAAATTAAACTAGTGCTTTGTATTTTGATTGAATTTATTTTGTACCTTTCAACGAACATTTGTCTTTTATTGAGGTCCGTTAGTTACGATTAAATTAAACTCCACTGATTTATACTTACTTATATACACGGTAGGAATAAAAAAAAATTAAACAAAAAAAAAACACCTAACTGCTAAATGTACTTGTACCTACTAGTCGCAGTTGAGTACAAAATTCATAGGTATACCCATAATGTACGACATGCTTTAACTTTTAGTTTTGCTGCCCAGAGCGCACTTACGAAATTATACAGTTTTGTGTTTTCCTAAATCAGATTATTGGGTAATTCTGTACCCAACTGCAACTAGTAGTTACAAGTAAATTTAGCAGTTAGGTCTTTTTTTATTTATTTGTTTTTAGGTTTAATTCTTATTCTTATAAAAAGCACTATGCATTTGCAATTCATTTAGCTTTACCCAAAAAGTACGTGTAGATTTTCTACGGATGCGAATGATGGGGAAGGAGAGAGGAAGAAAGGAACCAGTAAAATAGTGTCAAAAAAAATCTTAAAGCGTGTGCAGAAAGAATTTTTAAAATCGCTCTATATTTGTCAAAGGTATAGCTACAACTATTACTAATAAGGAGGGTGGGGCGAAGAGCGGGAGAGGGGAACTAGTAAAATGATGTTGGAACAAAGAGTTTTAAAGCGTGTGCAGAGAGAACTTTTGAAATCACTTTATATTTGTGAAAGTAATTACTAATAAGGAGGGTGGTGAGGAGAGTCGGAGAGACGGGGAAGAGGGGACTGGTAAAAATCTGAAAGCGTATGCAGAAAGAACTTTTGAAATCGTCCTATATTTGATAAAATTTTGCGATTATGGTTTTTGAATAGAGTGGGAAAATGACAGGAGAGGAGATGGGTGGGAGCAGGAAGGACTACAAAGTAACTATAACAAATAAGAGGACATTTGGAAAGGAATTTTAATAAAAGCGCCTGAAATTTATATAATTTGTATGGCTTAAAGCCTACATCATGTGACAAAATGGAGTCTGAAGACCGCCATGTTGATTCCTGTTTAAAAGAATATAGCCTATAGCACCTTCGGGACCAGTAGTTCTTTCGCTGTGCGGCAGTTGGGTAAAAAGCTCTACTGGCCCTGGGGAAGCCTGCTTACAAGGAGGCAATCTTATTTAGCAGGTGTTTAGGTATAAATATAAACAAATTCTTCTCTTCATCCCCTCCCGATTCTTGCTCCGCCTGCCATGCCGAGAGGAATGAATTTCATTTCATTGTCTACTCAGCAGATTTAGAAGAAAATACAATGTGGATGCCGTCACGTGTCCTCGTTTCTTCTCCGACCGCTTCTGGTGTACCATTTCTCCTCTGGTATTCCTCCTGTTCTTTCAACTTTTAGGATTTGCTAAGATCGGCGTAAACCCTTATGTTTCTGTTCGAATCTAAAAACCTTCTAAATTAAAACTATTTGGTTTTTACTCTCTCCAACGTCGATCACAAGGATACGAATGATCCCTGTTTGGAAAATATCCCTAGCGGCATTGAATTATACTGGTGGTTTGATGCTTTCGTTGGGAACTTGTTAAAACTATTTGGTTTTCACTCTCTCCAACGTCGATCACAAGGATACGAATGATCCCTGTTTGAAACACGTCCTGACAATCTGCAGGAACAGTGGCCCTGTATTTTTAATTGATTTATTTAAAAAAGTTAAATCGTTTCGTAGGAAATGTCTAGTTCTTTTTTTTTTAGTCTGTGGTTAACAAAAGGCGATCAATTGAGTAAACCTTTTTAGCGTAATTAATTACAAGCCGGCAGCACCGCGCGAGACAAGATTTCAATTTCTACCGTTTTTCAGCGGTGTATGGGTAGCTGTTCTCGCGCGTGGGCGGGAGGAATGTTTGTTTTTGTTAACGTCGGCCATATTCATCGTGCGAAAACGTTTGTTGCCCTTCCTACGTGTTGTCGGTTCTATCCTTAGTGAAGACGTATGAGTTTGTTTTGATTTGGAGTAGATCAGTAGTTAAGCCTTGACGGTCGAGTGTTCATTATTTGTTTTTGTTTGTTTTCAAAATGGAAATAAATACCGTCGATTATACAAGGTGTTCCAACTAAAAGGTAACAGACGTGTTTTTTGGTATTTTTTGTGTGAATTTAGAGACGCTCGGACACGTCGATTTTGTTTGCGAGGGGGACACCTTTTGGCTATCTTGAAATTTTTATAGCGCGCACAATCTTCGAGGGGTATACTTGTTCTTGTTCTTTTAAAAGCTGTATCTTACTTTTTAAATATTGCACACTACCGGAGAGATTACTATCTGTTAACGATATTTTACAAATCAGTTTTTTAATATTGCGAGGGTGCAGAAGACACATCACCTTAGTTTTGTAAATTGATATGTATACACTGGATGACTGGATAAACAAAGATGTAGCCAACATAAAAGTGTATCCACAATATCTTCGATTCTCAGGTGACCTTTTCAAGAGACCTAATTGTTCAATAAGAAATGACAATTGAACACATTTTTTACTCTCACTATCGAAAATGTCACTAAGGATGTCTATTACTTGATCAATCTTATCTTTTACCACTTCTTTCCCGTTTGCAACTTTCATTTCAATAAACTGCATTAGCTTTCAAGTGTATCGGGGCTGTCCAAAAATAAAACTCCTACTTTTTTTGCCAGTTTGTTTTTTGGTATATGATATATGACAGATCTCCCTCGACAACTAGAGATGCTAACAGTTGGATTGTTGTTCAAAATGTCGTCAGGCACAGGCAGACTGTGTCACGTTCTTGGGTTAAAATCCAATTTTTGTTTATTTTAGTAGTAGATAGAACAATAAAATTTTGAAATGTCCTCAATATTTGATAAAACTTTTGATTTCTTACGAGCTTGAAGTGTTTCTAGACTTTCTTGTATTGCAGTTTCAATTTGTTGCCTTTCGACATCAGCTAATCGAACAGTAGATAGAGGTTGTCTACTTAGGGACTACTACTTTTGGAACATTTTTAAAAATCATGGGTTCATCATTTTCTGTTCATTTGGGTCTTTGTCTTTTAACATTTTTTAGCTTTCCATTTACAACACACTTATCAAAGCAAATAACCTGCTCGTTAGGAAAATGTTTGATGCAAACTTGTGGACGTTTTGAGATACTTGAATCATTAGGAGTTTTTCGCAACCATTTGTTTATCCACTGGCAAATTAAAAGATGACACATATTCGGTTTCAGTTTTATAGTTGGACCGACAACCAACAACACTACACGTTCGCAGCATTGTTTATCTTATAGGTATTTTCTTTTTAATTTACTCATTAGCCATTAATTATTTTAACGCAGATCACGACAGTCTTTTTTGTGGGCTGCGTTATTTTAATAACTTTGATAAAATTCACATAAAATTCGTGCCCGAATTAACAAAAAATCGACGTAAACAAACATACCAAAACTGAAAACACACATGTTTTATAATGACAGCTGGCCGGGAGGCGTTCTTTTGTGACCCTCCTACGGTCACGTGATATTTCCGGGCCGGTCTTTCTCGTGGGCTGTGTAAGTAATCACCAATACTCGTTACATGAATTTGTTTACTTAGGAAATACAATACCTTGCTTAAATTTATTTGCCGTTCAAAACAGAACAAACCCCAAAAAACCCACTAAAGTATTTGCTATTTATTTAAGTTTTTTCTACATAATTGGTAATTCATAAAAAATTAAAATTGTCGGTGGCTGTGGGGTTAAAACGACTAATACCATTAGTCAAATCGATAGCAGTAGTGATAAGATAAAGAAATGGTGTGCTGTTGTTCAGTAAGTTAAACGTAAAATAAAATAAACATTAGGAATTAAAGCGGAATTTTCAAATTTTTCGGGAAAATTTTAGAAAACACACAAAAATAATTGTTAAATATAATAAAATTTTATATATTTAAGCAACCAAAAATAATTTTGAAAATCGCTATACCGGCTGTTTTTTAAAAGTTAACAGGGGCTTTTTCGGCGTTTTTGGAAAAAAGTGCTACCACTACGTCGTTTTAGAACGTTTTTCTACGTTGTCCGACGCCTATTCTCCACCGCCTTCGATCCTGACAATGACCTTCTGTGAGGTTTTTTTGACTGTTGAACCACGGATCACCTAATAGGTGATCCGTGGTTGAACTGTTGCCATTCCAGTTTAGGACTCTCTCTTTTTCTGTGCCCTATTGGTTGCCATTCTAGGACTTGCTTTGGTAATATTTTGTCGTTCATCCGTTATACATGGCCGCAGCATATCAGTTGTCTTTTAGTGATGTCATTCGTTATGCTTCCCTTGATTTCCATCCTTTCTTTTATGATCTCATTTCTTGTATGATCTATTCTAGATCATATTCTCATTGAACTTCTTATTGCATCCATTTCGACACTTTGTTTTGTATTTTTCTGTTACGCGACAAGTCTCTATTCCACACAACAGCGTGATTTTTACCATTGTTTCATATTTGTTAAATTATATATTATTTTTTATCTCTCTGCTCCATAAAATACTGAATAACATTTAATAACCTTTTTTGCTTTTACTAATGTTTTTTCCAGTTCCTTACAGTCTGTTCCTATCTTATCAAATGTGACACCCAAGTAAACATACTCATTGTATGGAGATATTGTTTGTACATTGTCTAGTTCTAGCTGTTCGAGTTCGATCTAGTGACACCTTGTTTTAAAGGTCTGGCGAATGTCCTTACAACTTTGTAAAATTTAAAAAATCTATCGATTGGTTTTTGAGATATTTACGTTTTAGTTAATAAGATATTTGCCTTCAAACTTTCTAATTTTACATGGTATGATAAAAATAAAAATTTAATCAGAAAAATCTAAAATGAGAAAAATATCAAATTTTAATTTAAATTTTATTTTATCAGTACACTTTAAACTTGAAAATTTGAAGGCTCCAAAACTAATCGACAGATTTTCAAAATTTTTATACGGTTGTAAAGGTATTTCAGAGACCTCCAAAACAAGGTGTCACTAGAGCCCCTGTATGTTGACATATTTGGATCCAATTATGTCAACATACAGGGACTCTACGTGTCACTATAGTTGAGTAAATTTGTAGGGTAAAAAAGCTACAAAAAGGTAATATTTATCTGACAGTAACGTATAAATAGAAGAAGTTATAGGATTTTTCCTCAATTATTAAAATCTAATGGCAAAAATGGCAAAAATACTAGCCAACGCATGGCTTACTTTTTTAGATAAAACACCCTGTATTTATTTTTTTAACGATAGGGCTTCTTTTTCTGTTTTTAAAATATTATTATATGTTGACATTTGACCCAGCAGTTTTCAGTGTCAAAAATTAGGCGTATATCATTTTTGAAATCAAATTTTGATGATTAAGGGCAAATCATTAAACTTTGCTAATTTAAACGTTATTGTCAGATCAATATTACTGGAGATAGCTATTAATAATATACGTGAAGTACGTGACATTTTTGATATTTTTAAAAAGTCTGTGTTTTTGTAACGAGATGTCTTGTTTTGATCGGTGTTTTTCATTAACTTCCAAAAAAACACAATAATACATCTTTTTTACTTTTACTGGGCCGCCATCTTTAAAAAAAATGAGTTGTATTTTATTTTTACTTTATAATTTAAAACTAAAACTAAAATAAAATTTTTTGGTGAAAAATTTTTTCAAACTCAAAAAATATTGGTATTTTTTAATTTTGAACGCCGCTATCTTAGATTATTATAGACATATGTCATTTAGTATGAAATTAAAAAAAAACGACCCTTATTTGGTATAAATTGATATATTATACGGCAACACTAGTTATGCCAAACAAGCATTAAAAAATAATATTTTTATCTGGCCGCCATCTTGAATGTTAAATTATAAATTGTAACTTTTTCTAAATACTTACAAAACTTGATTTACTCTTGACAAAACTCAGATTTTTTTTGTTCAAATTAAATTTGGTCTCTTTTATTTTTGATATTTGGCAAAATCTTTGTATCAACAGAGATACATTTTTTTATGTTTAATATGAGATGTTAAAAATGAATATTGCACAACAATTTTAAGAAAATATCGAAATAAAACCTTGGCATCCGCCATTTTGGATTCTAAAGCCGAAAAATCTAGGATCGACAAATGAAAATTTAGCTTTGGGCCATAGGTACCATGCCAAATATCAAAAAATAGACCCTTTTTGCAGCTTTTTTAACAAATTTACTCTACTACTAGACCCGTTTTTCCAATTCAAAATGTAAGGGTAATGTTTACCACCCAAAGGGACTGAAAAGCTGAAATCGCACGACATATACCCAAAAAACACGCTGTTAACTTAGAAAAACACCCTGTATATTACCTAACAAAAATAAAGGTTATCAAATACCAAATTGCAAATAATGCAAGGACCTAAAACTATAAACAACAAGTGAAATTAAAGAAAGAAAAATAAGAAAAAAGTTTTTTTGCTTCGGCCGGGACTCGAACCCGGGATCTCTTGCTCTCTAGGCAAACATTCTAAACATTGAACTATTGAAGCCATACATAAATTTTCGGAAAACTTTCACCCATGCAGGCTGCGGTGTCTGAATACAAGAAGGAGAAATTCTCAGGGTTTTTTCTTTCTTTAATTTCACTTGTTTATAAAAAATAAAGGTATTGGGATTGGCTGTACCAATGTGTGCATTTTTGTTTGTGTGTTAATCTGTGGGGCCACGTGCGTAATTTTTCCAAAAAATACATACTTTTTCAAATTCTTGGAAAGTAAACTTTTTGTTTCCCAGTATTAGGATCAATGTATAAAAAACTATGTAATTTTAACTCCCTAAGTATAAAAAATTTTAGAAGCCAAGAAATTCATATGATTCCGTTGATTCTAGTCAAGATATTGACAAAGAAAAAAAGAAGATGGATTTATGGAAAGTTATTTTAATATGGACTTCGGCTGTTTTGTAAGTAAAAAATATTGGAGCAACAATTTTAAATAATACAAAATACACCAAGGGATTAAAGTGTTACTTTTTATCTCGAGGCAAAATGTTAATAGCCTAAATGATGGGAGCAATACAATTTGTCGAGGGATAAAAAGGCACTTTAGTCCAGACGTTTATATATTATTTTTCGCACTTCTGTATTGTTTTTTACAAAAAAATATTACAGAAAAAAATGAGGCACTCTATCAGCAAAATCTCAAAATAATGTTGGGTGGTCGAAATCTTGGACTATATTCGAAAAGTGTGCGAAAAATTTGGTTGCCAAGGTATTTGTGGTGTAAAAAATGCAAGACAAGGCCAATCTTAGTTGACACCTAAGTTTTTTTGTATAAGTTGTTAAATCGTGTCGCTTAACCTAAAAATGGATATTGAAGGTACTGCTAAAGCGGCAGTGATATTAATATTGTGTTATATTTTAGTATAACATTATTTTTAATTAAAATAAAAAAAATATTCATTTATGTCACTTTTCACAAAAGTTTGTAAAAAAACATGAAAAAAATTACATTTTTGAATTTATGCCGTCACTCATACGCTCTTACTCAAATTTAAAGCAAACACCCGGCGACTTCAAATCAAGTGATCCTCTTCAATGTTTTTTTGTGGGTGAAAAAATCTACTATTTTTTAGTATTTAAAAAAAAATACCTTTTTGAGATATAAATCTAGTTTCTTTACTAAGATAATTGGTGTTCTCTTGTAAAAAAAAACGTTAAGCTTGTGAATAAACATGAAAAAAGACGTAGGGGAGAGTGTTCCACAGTGAAACGTGTTCCACACTGAAACAAATCGATTTTAAAATTCAAATACCGCGCCAATTCAACGTAAGCTGCGCGTCAGACAAGTTCTTGGTTCCCTCTACTTGTCACCTTAACCTTAGTGTGTTTATAACCGCAGTTCCGTTTAAACGAAAAAAAGGCTGTTTTTTGTGGTCCAGAGTAAATTTTAAGTGTGATAGTGTAAACCCCGTAAGTTCACCAATTATATTATTTAAGGTTTGCTAAAAATATTCTCGGTCAAGTTATATATTTGCTTATAATTTACAACATATGTTCTTTTCCCAAATCTTTTAGGTTAGATTTTATTGTTTATTATGTTCTAGAGTGCTCAGTGGTCCACACTGAAACAAGCCTAGGTGGGGCACAGTGAAACTTGTTTCACTGTACCCCATATAACATAACAATATTTTAATTATTTTTTTTTCAGTTGTCCATATAAGTTTAAGATGGCTCGTAACCGTAAGCGAAAGACAGACATTGGCACTTTTACTCAAGAGCAGATGAAAGCAGCTGTGCGACTCGTTGTCGAAGAAAATGTGCCTATAAGACGAGCAGCAGAGTTACACAATGTTGCTTATGTTACTTTATTTAGGTAAGAATTAAAATGCAGTTAAGGGAGATGATTCGCTTCTTCGAATCAAAGACCTTAGCTTCCAAAATTGCCACGTGACTATGCAACATTATCGGGTCAAAAAACCATCAGAATTTGCTGAAATTTAGATCGAGGGTACAATTTAGAAAAACCAAGACTTGGTGCGGCGTCCTTTTTTTTCTTTGTCTGTTTTCTCTTTTTAAGAACAAACAAGTAGGTACGCCGAGTCGGGTTTTAGTTTCTATAAAATGTAATGTACAAAATTTTAGCAAATTCTGATGGTTTTTTGACAAAACTCTTAAGCGTTCTCATTTCTTATAGGTACTTTATTTTTAATTTTAGGTACGTGCGCAAAGTTAAAGCAAACCCTGACTCAGACATCGTTTTTCGTCCCAAATATGATGTAAGGCTAATTTTTACACACGATGAAGAGCAAACCTTAGTTGACTATCTTTTAACGTCGGCAAAAATGTGCTATGGACTGACTTCACTAGAATTCCGCAAACTCGCGTATGAATCAGCAATAAAAAATAATAAGGACATACCAAAAAAGTGGAACGAACAAAAAATGGCAGGTAAAGAATGGTACCTTGGTTTTAGGAAGAGGCATCCAGAATTAAGTTGCCGAAAGCCAGAGGCTTGCAGTTTATCTCGAGCTACATCATTTAATCGACACAACGTATCAACTTTTTTCAAAAATCTCGAAACAGTTCTTAAGCGTGAACCTCGTTTCAGTGACGGCAGTAGAATATTTAACTTGGACGAAACGGGAACCACTACAGTGCAAGCTCCTCCCAAAATTCTTGCTAAAAAAGGAATGAAGCAGGTTTCGCAATGTACAAGCGGCGAAAGAGGAGTTCTGGTAACAACTTGCAGCATTATTTGTGCTGGTGGTTATGCCTTACCCCCGGCCATGATATTTCCAAGAGTTCATTTTAAGGACAGAATGATCCAAGATGCTCCATTCGGTACGCTGGGATTAGCTACTCTCTCAGGATGGATGAACAGAGAGCTGTTTCCTCAAGTAATGAAGCATTTTATAAAACATTCTTTTAGTTCTTGTGACAACCCTAGCCTTTTAATCATGGACAATCACGAAGGCCATTTGTCAATGGAAACCTTGGATCTTGCGAAGTCGAATGGGGTCACAATATTGACTCTGCCTCCGCACTGCTCAAACAAACTGCAGCCTTTAGATGTAGCAGTCTTTTCATCATTCAAAGCGCATTATAACAATGCCATGCAAAGCTGGCTTCTTAATCATCCTGGTATTCCTGTAGATATTTATAATATCGGAGGTTTTGTAAAAGTTGCGCACGAGAGGTCGATGACACCTACAAACATTAGCGCAGGATTCAAAAAAACTGGAATCTTGCCTTTTGATCCAGAAATATTTACAGACGATGATTTTCTCATGTCGGCTGTTACTGACAGACCAGAAGTGCACTCGGAGGCAGCAGTTACTCAAGAGTTTGAGCAAGAAATAGAAGACCACCAAGATAACGCGAGAACTGATGAGCCATCCTCGCATAACGAAACTGCAAATAAATCTTCTTTTATTTCCCCACAAATCTTTCGTGGATTTCCAAAGGCACAACCAAGAAAAAATCAAAAATTGAGAAGGCAAGGAAAAACAATTATTGCTACGGACACTCCTGAAAAAGAGGAGTTAGCAAAAAGAGAATTGGGCAAAAAAAAAATAAAAAAAGCAGCGGTTAATAAGGTGAAAAGGAAAATCACAGATCCTGATGATGAGGAAGAACAGGAATGGCAAGAATCATCAAGTGACAGTGAATGGTCCCCTGAAGAGCCAATTCCAGACATTACTGAAGAATTAACCAGGCAACCAACTAAAGATGATTTTGTTTTGGTACAGTTTACAGCCAAGAATTTGGTACACTTTGTTGGCAAAGTAATGAACGTATTAGCAGAAGATGAATTTGAAGTTTCATTTATGAGAAAAAGCTCGAAAATAGTAGGCAAATTCTTGTTTCCCACAAACCCGGATATTTCAGTTGTTCAGCTGGCAGATATTAAAATGATTTTACCTCAACCGATCCTATCTGGTTCGACCACAAGACAAAATTCCTATATCAGTTTTGAGATAAATCTAAGTAGTTTTGATGTTCGCTAAAATATTTTAAGTAGTTTTTTAGGCCTAAGTGAGTAAAATTTTGATAATACTTGGCTTCATTTTGTATTTAACAATATATTTGCATAAAAAGTATGTGTTTCATTGTACCCCACCGATAGTTTCACTGTACCCCATAAGTGGGTTACACTGAAACAAATTGCATGATAATAAATTATGTTAAATAAACACAATTAGTATTAAGCAATTATTGCCAAACTTCTTCCATTATGGCGGCAATATAATATGCTTATTGATGGTAAATATATTTTTAACATAAAACAGATTTTTCTTTAAAAAAAAATTATTCAAAAAAAAATTGATCCACTGTGGAACACTCTCCCCTAATCTTGAATTTATGACGTCACACAGCCCTCCCACTCAAATTGGAGATAAACAATCGTTGACCTAAAACTGTGTGATCTATTACCCATCGATCTAGGGCAGTCTTAAAAAATATTCCACAACTATCTCACGGAGCACGATTTTTGACTATAAGCTACTCAACTATATACTAAAGTAGATAAAATAGTATAAAACTCATGACTAAAGTGCCACTTTAGTCATGAGTTTTATGTTTGTGAAGTAGCCGAACGTGCTATACTGATTCCGCTAAACTTTCACCTAGACGAGCTCAACCTGATCTCTAGCTCTCAGTACGGGTCCAGAGCAGCGCATTCCACAACACACGCAACAACAAGACTGCCCAGGCAAATCATAGACCAATTCAATAAAAGACAACACACTACACCAATATTCCTCGACATTTGTAAAGTCTAAGACAAAGTATGGAATGAAGGACTAATTCACAAAATGATAGTCAGTCAACTAACGCCATACCTCACCAGAATCATACACTCATATATCACAGCCAGGACAAGTTCAATCAAAGCAAACAATCAAACATCCAGACCAATACCACTAAGGGCAGGCAGAACCCAAGGCTCAGCGTTAGCGCCAAACGCTATACACAATCTTCACGCACGACATGTGCCAATTAGCCGACGACACCATAGTAACAGCCAGGGGAAGAAATACGAGATTCATCACACTATAGCTCCAACAACACACAAACCAGCTCACCAGGTGGCTCCGTGACTGGAAAATCAAAATCAACCCGGCAAAGACCAAGGCAATTCTATTCTCAAAAACCAGAAGATCTCCACACAAACACATCGTAATAGAAAACCAGAATATAGAATGGTCAGACACAGTACAGTACTTGGGACTGCAGTTTGACAAGAAACCAACAAACTGACCATAATATATAAAACTATGATCGGTCCCATCCTCACATACGGATGTCAGTCGTGGTCTACAGCCGCCAAAACATATCTCAAGCGGCTGGAAGCCCTGCAAAGTAAAACCCAGAGAGAGAACAGACCTACAAAGTGCCAAGCGGCAACCTGCCGCTTTTTTACATTAAGTTAGATATAAGTTAGAATAAGTAGAACATAAGTTGTGAATCATATGTAACTATTACTTTATCAAAATTTGTATTTTAAGATCTGTAATTGTAAAAATTGGTAAAGTTATGTAATTTAAACTAGCAAAAATAAAAAGATTTAAACAGAAGCAGAACGAATTGTGCTTTTCGCCTCGGGATTAAAAGAAGGTACCACTTTAGTTCGCCCTAGGTTTATAATGTACGGTTAATCCTCTTTTTATCTCGCACCTATCTACGCCAGAATTTCAAAAAGTTTTTATACAGTACAACTTCAGTAGTTCGGACACTCGCTAAAACGGACACTCCAGTAATCCGGATAGCTCTATAAACCAGACATTTTCAAAATTTTACCTCTCTAAACCGGACGTTAAAACGTTTAGCCAATCGTGAAAGAACCTAGCCTATATTGCGTGTAAAAATAGTGTAAGAAACATAAAAATAATTTTCCTGTCTTAACAAGTTTCACGCGACGTAATAATTGTAGGCATTTCTGAATTCATCCTCCAGAGGAAGAAACAAATTTTGATCCAGACTTTAGAGTTATGTTCTTGCCCCCTAACTGCACGGCAGTACTACAGCCAATTGACCAAAACTTGATTCAAAACATAAAGGTGGGATACAGAAAGCGCTTGCTCAATCAAGTCATATCAAATGAAGGAGCAGATATGGTAAAGATGTTGAAAGAATACAACTTGCAGTAGATAACTTGGATTTCGCTTGGACATCCATCTCTCAAAGAAATATTCAAAAGAGCTGGGGAGCATTATGGACTGAACCCATTCGCAGTACAGAGGTGTTAGAGGATGCGGAGTCTGATGAAGATGAAGAAAATCTTCCACTTTCGAAACTATGAAAGAGACTTTGCGTTATAAATGAGTCAGACCTTAAGGCCATTACAGCTTCACTGAATATCATAGACCCAGAAAACAGAAGAAGACATAATAAACGAGGCAATAGTTAACAAAAACCAACAGAATGAATCCGGCGAATCAGACATTGAAGGAGGAATGGTGCAGAGAATAAAGCACGGTGACGCGGCGAGGCCATTATTATAAACCACGGTGACGCGGCGAGGCCAACTTGCTAAAAACAAGAGTATTCAAACTTAGTTAGACACTTAAAAAAAAAATAGATTAAGTAATACTTATGCAGTTTAAGTTATACATAGGTATCTGTGTATCTACATAGGAACATACATTTTTTGTAGTTTTATATTTTTATTACATTGGAATGATTTTTTAAGTTTTACCTTTTTTTATATAAACACTTTTACGAAATAAAGGTATTTTAGTATGAAATTTTGCGAATTTTATAAAAAAATAAATAGTCCCAGTAGTCCGGATACCTCGATAATCCGGCATTGACCGGAACGATATGTGTCCGGATTACTGAAGTTGTACTGTATTTGAATTAACTTATATTATGTTGTTAATTCCAGGTGAGACCGTCGATTAGATAGGTATTCTAATGAGTTATTGTTTAATAAATAACCTTGTTGATTGATCGATTATAAATTTAAAATCTATTAGCTGTAATTACACACAAGTTTTTTCTTTTAGCGTTGGATTATGTCTCTTAATATTTATTCTGATATGGGTTGTAATCCCCATATCATTTTGGCTTTCACTAGCTTTTCAAAAATTCATGATATTTATTCCATGTAAGTATTATAGACCCGTTAGTGGTTCGGTTCAGACATTAAATTTCACTTCACGACTTCCACTCGCATTTATCATCATCATTATCATGATCACCCTCATTCCTACCGGAAATCCCAGCGGGCTTTTAAAACTGCTAAAAGAAACCGTTTGTTTAATCATGAAACTTACTTGAAATTATTGACTCACGATACTTTTTTGAAACCAGGCGGCGCTGTCCAGCCCAAAAATATTTATTAAAAATATAAAAAGCATAAAAAAAAGATAGCGTGTGTAGCTAAAACACGACATCATGAGGTCTTGATGCCTTGGATTTTTTTTACATATTTTCTACATATTTCATGAAAAAACACAAAGAATAGCTTCAAATTCGATATTATGAGGATTCGGCCACCCCCCCCCCCCCGCCAAGAGGCCTCGGGCCCCCCCAAGACATATTCCTGGGTGCGCTACTGCCAGTGATAAAAAATGACGAATCACTGTTAAAATTTTAAAAACCGGAATGATAAAAAGTAAAAAGTTAAAATTAGGATGAAAAGTTCAGGAATCAAAATTAGAAATATAAAAAAGAAGAAACCAAAATATTTTTAAAAAATCAGTAAAAGGCAAAAATTGAGAAAAATAATTATCCTTTAACGAATTGTACAAACCGGTCTCCTTGAAATAAAGAGTGACACTTTTATCTCTAGGTATCTGATAACTTTTTTCGCAGGGTGTCAAATACTTTTGTGACAATAGCTAACACTCCAACCCAATAAATATTACTCCTTATAATAAAAAGCAGACTTAAAATTTATATTCTAGAATGTTACTCGTCATCTTGATTTGAGTAAATAACCCTCAAAATCTCATACTTGCTTGTTATAGTGTGTGTGATAGCTTTTATATCACTGTAAGACTTTTATGACAGTAGTACAGCAAATCTTCTCATTATTTAATTTTATATCAGCTTGAGGATTATGATGCACAGTGCACAACTTTTTTATTACCGTGTAATACTTTTATGACAATAGAACGTCAATCCAAATTAAAATAGCCCTAAAAGTCCCACCAACACCCGATGTCTATGATATTAGTGGAATGCACAATTTGAATATCACTTTTATGACAATATCCTAAATTTATAATTTTATATCATCGTATTTTGATTTTATGAAATATTTTTATGACAACGGCACCAAAATCCTGTATGTTATATTTTCAGACGACCTCATTTTCAATTCAGTAAATAAACCTAAAAACTCTGAAATTCGACAAATCTCAGAGATAATTTTAAAAACAACTAATATCAGCTTCATAATAGTGGGTTGCACAACTTTTATATAACTACAGTGAACTCCGGATATTGCGAACTCGAAGATTGCACGGAAACTGGTTCGCTATATCCGAGGTTTACTTATAAGAAGACATATAGACTATTATTGTATACCTAAGCAAATTTTTTTTTGGGTATTTTGAACGGGGTGTGCTATAAACGAGTGTTCATTATTAACTATGACCCGAATATTAAATGTTATAAATTTATATCGGTTTATTTTGATTTTAGTAAATAACCCCAAAGACCCCAATTTTGACGAACCTAAGGCTTATGATATTAGTGGGGTGCACAACTTTTATATTACTGTGAAAGACTTTTATGACAACAACACTTTAACCCGAATCGGAACTTGGTTAATACTACATCAAGATGATATAAATACAACCACCACCAATAATGTCACTGAAATTATACAAAATACTGACAAAGATATTTTACTTTATTTACATGGAGTTTATGCTAATAGAGCACAACCGATTCAGCAGTATGGAGTTTTTAGAAAGCACTGGTTGGTTATTGCAATGGATCACAGGGGTAGGTATACATATATACTGCTTAGCTTAGGAGAGTCTCTTAGTTCACCCATGAGCTCATCGATGAGAAAAATCGGGTTCCTAAATGCATTAGTGAAACATCGACGAAATCCATCAGGTTTCGGCAGTTCCGATGGATTCCACCGATCCACCAATCAATGCCACCAAAACTCACCGACTCTGGCATCCGATCATTTGTCTATCATTTGTCATTCGAATCAGCTGTTCACGAGAATAGTTTCCTCTGTGTCTTCCATGGCGCGTATTATCTGCGCGATTTTTTTTTCAGGCTTTAATTGGCTCAAATTTTTAAATCAACCAATCAGAGCCCAAGAAAAGATAAATCGGCGCGGATAATACGCTCCATGAACAGCAAAAAAACAAAATCTTTTTTAGATAAAAAGGTATGTTATGGTTTTATCAAGGCCAACACAAAAATAGAGGCCACGACCCTGAAAAAAACAGCTGTTCTCCCGGGGCTGAATTTTACATTGGGTCTTATGGGAGGTCAGGTCTTATGGGAGGTTTTTTTATGATATTTTCAAAATGGCACTACAGATTTCCGCAAAATTTCAGTGAAATATTCTCAGACACCATCCCGATATTCCACCAAAGGTTTGTAAGGAAGCAACATGATTAAAAGGTTTAAATCTTCAAGATTTAGCATTCCTTATTTTGAATTCAAATTACCCGCCATGTACCACATGCCAACTGTTATATTTGACATGTATTTGACTTTGTCATATGTGATTGTCACATTCGCTTCTACTTTAAACTTAATTTTTGTGTGAGCTAATGAAGCGGCTATGAAAAATTAGGGATTACTATACATTTAAAAAAAATTGTTCTGCCAAAATAAAGTAAAAACAATCTCAAAAACGGCTTTATTAAAAAAAAAATCAAATATCCATGAACCGTCATTCCAACTTCAATATGTTAAAGACAATCAGCTGTGTCGTAACGTGACCATCAAAAAAAAATCAGCCCCGGATGTGACGTCAACAAAGTGGAGGATCGTGGCCCGTCCATTTTGATAGCCCTGGTTTTATTTCCATGATTTCATCAGGTTTCTTTCGATGGCTCATCAGCATTCCATCGATAGATGTCACTTGTCATTTGTCAACAATCTAGATTCCCTCGGTGAAAAAAACCGGATGATTTAGTGACTCTTCCCTTTTACTGCATTGCAAAGGAACTAAATGTATAGTATCCTAACCTAAAATAAATAAAAAAAAACTTACCTGACAAAACAGGATAGTTTTTTTTTATAATATCAACCTAACCGGGTCAGGTAAGATACTAACCTAACCGGGTCATCAATCAATTAACTGCTAAAAAGGAAAAGTAGTAATTGTTTCTGATAAAAATGTAATTAGATAAAAAAAATCGATAAAAATGTCATTCGATGAAAAAGTTTTCGATAAGCTTGATTCGATAAAAGTGATTTCTATAAAAAACCGCGACCCGAACTTAAGGGATCTATGGAACTCACAAAACAACAAAACAAACTTTTCCCATTTTGTAAAATTTTGATTCTTGATTTAGCAACAATAAATCCCCAAATTTGAATAAAAATTTAGGTCCGTCACTTTAATTTTATTATAGATCACTTTTTTTTAGCAACAAAAAACTATGGTCTATGCCTAGTAAGGCATATAAGCAAAACAAGACAGATATTTATTTCTAATTATGATATTTGTGATGCATCTAAATGCATTGTGTAAAACCTATAATTTATTACGAGTTTTTTTTAATAATAAAAAGAATATTAGTAAATGAGTCACAACCTGTATGTGGCTTTCATATAACGGTGGATTTAGTTGGACTCCTTAGAAACAAAAATATTTTGCAAAAAAAATATCTTGGTGGAATAAAAAAAATTATAATTAATTATTTTATCCCTTGACATGTGTCAATTCCCTATCGATTCATAGATTTTCATAATTTATGGTTTCCATAAAATATTTATGTGACTCTCAAAAGTTTTGTCGAATTTGGATTAAGGGTTTACCAATAAAAAATCCCCAAATCAGTAAACCGTCACTTTAATTGCGGTTTAGTTTATTTCTAAAAAACGCGAAATGCAATAAGCATCGATTGAACTACTTTGAAAAATTTTTTATAAGGGTCTCAAGGGGCAATCTTGCATAAGACACAAGGCCAACTTTCCTACCAGAGTGATTTATCCTTTGCTAGGAGAGGCCGGGTAGTGTCGGATTCTTACCAGATTCTTACCGACTAAAACCCCTCAATTGAGACACCGGCCTGCCTAGGCAAGCCACACTCACTGCACTGCAGCCATATCTTGCCTATTGTGCACCCATTTGATTCCTAGGCTAACCACTCCATGAATTTCGTTCCCTGAACAATTTTGTACAGGTTTTTAATGGATCCCCAAATATTAGATGCCTTTAGCGATACATATTCTACTGTTTCCGGTTCCTGATTGCCTAGTCTGCAGCTTAGGTCTCCTTGATACAGGAACTTTAACCGCTATATGGCCGGTCATGATTCCTATTTGGTTCTCACTTGCATCCTACTGTAACTGAGCAGGTCTTTTCTGAGTTTGGCATCCAGGCCTTTGATAAAGGCTCCGCTGTGTCTTAGCCCCTGTCTTTCTAACCAGTGGCTTTCATGTTTTCCCCTTACACAGAGTTTGACATGGGACCTTAAAGTACATTTTGGTAACCCCCAGGGCTGGGGTGGTGCAATATATTTTTCTGACGATCATTGTCTTGTTAGTTCGTCAGCTTTTTCATTGCCTTGAATATCTCTGTGTCCTGGCACCCATAATATTTTCTATTTCTATTTCTATTTCTAATGGTGGGTGTGCTTTCGGGCTGTTCGGCCGTCGTCGTTGGAAATTCGTTCTCTACGTTTCGCCATCTCGAGTCGATGGCATCTTCAGGAGATGTTGACTGTTTGTCGGCTTCTCGAAGACTGGTGGTTCTTCTCACACTAGCTTTGAGGTTATCTTTAGGCGCATAAGCGGTGTGAGGATCGCCTGGCTATCTAAGTATATAGGTATAGTCTAATCGCAGTGTTTAATTCTATTATTTCCTCTTGAGCATTCTAAGATGACAAAGATTTCTGTTTGAAGGACCGTCAGCAATGTCCCAGTGGAAAAAGCACTTTCAAGATCACATTTATTCTTAGAAATAAAATTTCGGACTTATTTCTACACAATCATTGTCTACGAGTTTCAAACAAAAACATTTATTCTTCTTTTGTATTTTCAAAATAATGATTGGTCTTTAAATTTTTAGGGTATGGAGACTCTGGAACCAATGTGGAACTGTCAGAAGCAGCTATTGTTAACGATAATGTTCAAATTCTTGACTGGGTTAGAAGCATTAACTCTAAAAACGATATATACTACTGGGGTCACTCTTTAGGTACTGGCTTAACTACACACTCGTTAAAGGCTCTTCAGGAACAAAGAAACTTTGTTCCCAAAGGAGTAATATTAGAAAGTGCTTTTACTAACATTTTTGATGTTATTGCAAATACCGCCATTGGAAAGGTAGGTATGTTGATTTTCTTCCTTTAGCTCTACAATCCTCTAAGTTAAAACTTTATGTCCTTTTATCTACAGCACATATCTCTCTATTATTGTGATTGCAAGCTTATTCGTTGAGCATCTATGAACCTTAAAATTTTTTGGTTTTTAATTACTGCTAATTTCTTTAGATTCTCGAGCAATATCCATGTCTGGCAGTTATATGTGAGCCCTGGTCATATCAAGTTAGATGTTATTTTTATTTACATTTGAACAAAGATAAGTAAAGTCTTGTATTCGTGGTCCTTGTTCTCGACGGTGTGCATCATTCGGTCTTATTAACGTCAACATCTCTTTAGTCTAATCCCTGTTTAAAAAACTATTTTTTGGTTAAACTATTAATATTTATAAAAGTTTTCTGAAACAAGTACTGTTTGTAGTTTCCATTAGTGAAATGCCAACTTAACTAGACTTCTAAGGATTTATAGTACAGAATGTCCGAAAAGGTTTTTATATTTTATAAAAATTTAAACTCATTCAGTTTTACATGTAGTAAACATTTTTTATTTATAAAATTAACTACAAAATGTGGGAATGTATTTGTACAAAATTATGCCGTCGAGATACTGTGTCTGTGCATCGTCTCCTTAAAACTAAAATTAGCAAACAAGCGGTCATATCGAAAAATGGTAACATCAACGACTTTTTTTGTGTCGGTTCGTTACATAAGGGGTGTACACTGAAATTCCTGCAAATCTGAATCAGCTGAAGCAAGTATTCGCAATGAAATTCGTGCAATTACAACAAAAACGCTAAGAACGTTTGGAAGAGACGGTGCATGTGGGAGGACAGCATCTCTTCCTCTATTTCTATTAAAATCATTAAGAATTTTATTTTTATTTACTGGATCAAAGGCCTGATAAAAGTTTACAACTCTTATCAACTATTTTCCAAAATACGTCTCACATAGGTGAATTTTATCAATTTTTAATGGGTATTTTGGAAGCCAGATTAAAATTATTTAGGAATTTTCTGTGAATATATGTATATATAACTGTTTATCTAGGCAAGTTGGAAAACACTTTTAAGATACGTTTAAAGGGGTTACTTGTCTATCGTGTTTACATTCACAAATTATAACATTTAAATTATTGAAGATATCATAAATAAATGTTCAGTAGATAGAATATCCAAATAATCTTTGCGCTACAAAATATGCCAAAATTAACATTTTAATTTTTATATTTCCGTGTATAATATTTTCAATAAAAGTTGTATTTTTAGATAATGTTAATTTAAAACACCGAATTAATAAAGATAACAAATCTTTAAAAAGAAAGTTACACATCATATTTTTAAGGTTCCTATTAAAAAATCACCCCCAAGTGTGGCCTCAAATATGTTCAGAAGTCCTCGAAACCTTTTATTGAAACCTAAAATATGAACTCTTCTGCTAGGCTTAAACGTTTTTGCAATACAATAAACTAGAACAGAAAAGAACATAATACAAAACAATAAAACACAATGCAATACATGCAATATAATATGTTATGAAAGAGTACTAATGTCCAACGAGATTAAAAAGAGGCGCAAAAGTGCTATAATTTTTTAATTCATCATTATTGGGTATTAATTTTATATTTTACTCCTAAGCCGTTTTTTGCTGAAAAACTCCATACCTTATTTTTCTTAAAAAGAAATATATTTTTTAAAACTTTTAACTTATCATATTACATAGGTACCTACCTACTTCATTAGGTAGTTGCGTACAAATCTAAAAACCTAAAAAATACCAGTTGACTTTCTAAAAATTGCAAAAATCCAAAACCATTCGTTATATCTTTAAAATTGGAACTCCACATAGCTTTATTAAAAAATTAAAAAAGATTAAATAATACGCCACTGTTTCCTCTTGTTGGTGTAGAATGTGTATGATAACAACAGAAACCCAATAAAAGAGTGAGAATTGTGAACGGGTCGGGATCGCTTTCAGCCCACCGGTCACAATAGAAACTCAATAAAAGGGTGTGATTTATGAACGGGTTGGATTCGATTCCGTTAAACGTACCAGACGAGTACTGTCTTTGCTTGTAATATTCAAATTTTATTAAGTTAAGTTATCTCTTTTGCAACTCTTTTTATTCTGGTCGGACAGTATACAGTACAATATAATATAATTTATTACAATGCGATACAAAAGAGGAACCGTAAAACGAGGTTACTTCGCGCCACCTGGTTCTACTTTGCTCCATTGCGAAAAAAGTTCTTAGATATTCCACATTAAAAATCTGCGCATACACCACAACGCCACCATGCGTGAATTATCCGTTGCGAATTTGACTTTTCACAGACGCGGTAGCTGCTGTTTTCCGCTTAGTCGTCTCGAGTTAAAACCAGAGTGAAGTGCAGCTTGAAATTCCTTTAAAATTTGACGTCAAAAAATTTGGTGTCTAGTGCAGTTATCGATTTCTATGCAATAAAAACTAAAAAAACCAATATTTTTAAATTTTTTATTCACCATTTTGAATGTTTGGGGAAAAGCTAACTAAATATTTGGTGTAGTTTGCGCCAACATA
Organism: Aspidapion aeneum; assembly: GCA_963576565.1. Classification (NCBI taxonomy): domain Eukaryota; kingdom Metazoa; phylum Arthropoda; class Insecta; order Coleoptera; family Brentidae; genus Aspidapion; species Aspidapion aeneum. The sequence goes on from OY755043.1 coordinate 115,695,461, forward strand.
TAAAACACCAATATTTTTTTTTCATATTTTATAAAGTGGGGCAAAGTAACCTCGGACTATGGGAAACTTGGCTCCACTTTTCAAGTAAAAAAAAATATTTATAATACTAAGTATTTTGTAATAAAAATGTCCTTTGTTAATTACCTATACCATTAAAACCAAAAAAACATTTTTTATGGTATAATTTTTGGTTATTTCTTTGAATTTTTCGAATTAACCCAAAAGAGTGGAGCAAAGTAACCTCGTTTTCCGGAATGTTAATTAAACAACAATATTGGAGGAAAGGTTAAATTTAGAAGACTACAATTTTAAATAATAAACGATCTTTGTAGCTATTTACTTGGTTGGCCTATTATGAAGCAACAATTCCAAGACCACTAGATAAAAATGGAATCCGTTTTAAATCTGCTGTGAACGTGCTCTCTGTAGATTGTCCCATTATGCAGTTTCACGCTGAAGACGACAATGTCGTGGCGTATAAGTTGGGAGAAGAAGTAAGTATGCGACGTACACAGGCGGATTTTAAGAAAAAGCTGGCCATAACCCCTAAACACTAAAAAGCCCTGTTTAATTGTAAAATTGCTATACGTGCAATCACTGATGATCATGCTAGGCCGTGACTATGTCACGCCTAATTTGAAAAACAATTGCCATAGTAATGATCGATGAAACTTCCATTTATTTTTTTATGTTATTTGCGTTACCTAAATTTACAAAAGTTGATGGTTATCAAAAATAATTTTTTTGAACATGGATTTTGAATCTGGAGGTATGTAGCTATTTATTGTACATATTTAACATTGTTTTTTATTTTATTGGTAATATTTTAAACCGGTTTAAAGCAACCGTTGCAGAAAACGTTTTAAATTTTCATTTTCTGAAATAGAACTTGACTAAATGTTTCAACTTCATCCAACTTTATTGACATTGTTGGTCCTATTAAGTGCATGCATATGTTTTCTAAGTAACAAAGTCAGCTTCAGCTGCGGAATTATGCGGATCGAGTAAAAAAGTTAAAATTTCTTTTTGTGTATATCGAAAATTGTCCAGTAATAAATACGTACATAATATGCGTAAATTAATAAATAAGTTTTCTTAGCTTTAATAACAATGGTTTTTGTAAACCAAACTTATAATTATTATGTCCATGTATTCTGATTTCATTTTTACCTTCCTAGCTCGCGCAGCAATGGCTAGAGAAGGTATTATTTTCGACAACAAAAAAAATTGAGATAACACTGAAAATATATTATTTTGGTGTATTGTATCTAAGCAATTTTATCGTGACGTATGTCCGTGTGTGTGTCTGTGTGGTGTATTTAGGTGTGTGTATATGTAAAAGGGTGGGGGTAGATTTCAAAAATTAGAGTATATGTGAAAATATGGCGTGTGTGATATCAAACGAAAGGTAATTAAGTCTGGAGTTAAACAAAATACATTTTAGTTTATTTAAAAAAAAGGGTGGGAGTAGATTTGAAAAATTAGATTTTAAGGGAAAAGATGGCGTGTGTCATATTAAACGAAAAGTAATTGTGTCTGGAGTTAAACAAAATACATTTTAGTTTTTTTTTAATAGGGTGGGGGTATATTTTAAAAATTAGAGGTCAAATCAAAATATGGCATGTGTGGTATCAAGCGAAAGGTAATTGAGTCTGAAGTTGAATAAAATATATTTAATTTTTTAGTTATATTAGCTCACACGTACACTATAACTATAGTACATTGTGTGAGCTTAGGGGCCCATATATTGGCAGAGTATTTTTCTTGCTAGACAATATACTTTATTGATAACGAAAGTCGGAAAAAACAGAAAAAATTCAATTAACTTTTTTTGCAAAAATATTACATTGTTTTATGCAATTGCGAATTTTACATACCTACATGTTGGTTAAAACATTTTTTCATGGAGCTATGCAATTATTAAAATCAAATATTGCAATATCTTGTAAAAGTTTATACAGCCAAAATTCTGGTTTCAACGATTTTTTAGGAAGCATTTTAATTAATTAGTAAAGTTCCAAATTTTATTTTTTGTGCGGGGTCCTTAAAGAATTTTTCTTCTTTATCTTTTTTAAACAATAAATCGTATATTTTTTTATTACTACATGCAATTTTAGGAGGCTGTAAATGGATCTTAGGTTTTGACCAGCTTTTTCGTGAAATCCGCCTGTGTGCGACGTGGTGACTTTTTAGAGACGTTTTGCACGCACTCCTTCCCTTAACTTCTACCACCAAAAAGACCAACTACTACCACCTTCCCCTAGCTTCTAACATCAAAAAACCACCTACGACCACCTTTTCTTCAGTCAAAAAGCCAACTACCACCACCTTGTCCTAGTTTCTACCAGCAAAAAACCAACTACTACTAGCTCCCCTAGCTTCTATCACCACAAAACCAACTACTATATTTCATTCCATAATTTTTGAGATAACTTTTTGATAGTAATCAGCTGTTGCCATAACAAATAGCATAGGCCACCGAAAAAAAATCGTAAAAAGTTATCCCAAAAATAATGATATAGACTCTACAATCAAAATCAAATGAGGTAGTAACTCAGTGGCTGCTGCTACAGGGAGTTCCCTTCCAAAACTAGACAACAAACAGTATTTTTAACTGATTTATTTAAAAAAAGTTAAATCTCCCCTTACGACATGATTGTCTGGTTCCTTTTATTATCTGTAGTTAACAACAAGCGATTAATTGTGTGAACTTTTTTAACGTAAATAGTTACAAGCAGGTAGCGCCGCGCGGGGCAAGGTTTCAATTTCACCCGTTTTTCAGCGAGGTATGGGTGGATGTTCTCACGCGGGGGCGGGAGGAATGTTTGTTTTAGTTAACGTCGGCCATCATCATTGTGCGTAAACGTTTGTTGTCCTTTCTAATGTTGCCGGTTCCATCCTTAGTGAAGACGTATGAATTTGTTTTGATTTGGATTTTGTCAGTAGTAAAAAGCTTACCGGTCGCGTGTCATTGTTTGTTTTCGTTATCGTTTGTTTATAAAATGGAAATAAATATCGTCGATTACATAATTAACTGTGCAAAATTAAATACGTTGACATATGAACTTCGATTACAAATAAAATCTTTAGGGTCACATAGCGTGGACCTAAAAATTATCCAAAATTTTAATATAAGTAATGCCGAGGGGTGTTTTATAAAAACTTAAATAGAAAATTTTATAAAATATTATACGATTCTGAAAACTTGTTGTGCGGTTGTGAAAAAAGAAATTTTGCTTTCTTTGTCTTGTTAAGAACAATCCACGAAGTGATCCTGCGTGTGTGGCAAAGGGAATGTGTGATATCAAGCACTTTAGTGAAAAGTTGAAAAGACACAAAGAATTGGTATTCATTTAAATAATAGATATTAGGTGCCAATTGAATAGTGCCTGTAGACAAAACATTACCGAACATAATAAAAATGTGACAAAAATTAGACATATACTTAGTAGGTAAATGGACTGTTTAAAATTCTGTGGGATTTTTGAGGTTGTTCTACGGGGCCTTAAAAAAGAAAGGCGAATAATAATAATATAATAATATATACGATTACATAGATAAATGTATACGACCAAAGCCGAGCACTAGAAGTAATAGTAGCGGTGGACTGAGCAGCCGCGAAGTTACTTCAAGAGCCTTTCTGCCCTACATCCCTAGAGTGACGGATAGGATCGGACGTATTCTGGGAAAACACAACATAAAAACGATCTTCAAGCCATCAAAGAAGATCAAGAACCACCTCAGATCTGCGAAGGATATAAGGAACCCACTAAGTTCTTCAGGGGTATACCGCATTCCTTGTACCTGTGGAAGTGTCCACATCGGAACAACCAAACGGTCCGTAAACACAAGAATCAAAGAACACAAAGCCAACTGTCGACTCGGACATACGGAAAAATCCGCAGTTGTAGACCACACACTAAACAATGAAGACCACCGAATAAAATTCGAAGACACACAAGTTCTCTGCGCCTCCTCTTCTTACTATCCAAGACTTTATAGAGAAGCAATCGAAATTCATAAACACCAGCAGAACTTCAAGAGATCTAAAAAAACTCTTAAAATTAACAGAACATGGATACCGGTTCTTAAAAACACTAAACGGCTCCCTTACAATAACAAAACTGAATCTCGGGAAAGTGACCAATCACCGACCAGCTCTGATATACGCTCCGCCCAACATAGCGTATATAACCTGCGCCCGCGACAGACTAACCACCAGTCTTCGAGAAGCCGACAAACAGTGAACATCTCCTGAAGATGCCGTCCACTCGAGATGGCGAAACGTCAAGAACGAATTTCCAGCGAGGACGGCCGAACAGCCCGAAAGCACACCGACCATTGGACGATGGCCGCGAAAGCCTTTCACAATTTGTAGCTTTTACAATACTTAGTAATAAATATTATGACAAATAAACTATTTAGCACTGAAGCAATGAAGAATTGCTTGTTAGCGCGTTCGATTCGGTTCGGTTCGGACTTTATCTATACACAAATAAACTAAGAACTACACCAAGTAGCCGCTTGTTTGGAAAATACTCAAATAAAATTTTTTCGGTGAGTTTTTTTTATTTCATTTTTCATGCTATTTAAATTTCTGCCCCCCCAATTTATAACGTTGGTTTTTTGGTGACAGGTGCTAGAGGAAGGTATTAGTAGTTGGTTTTTTGATCTTAGAAGCAAGGGGAAGGTGGTAGTAGTTGGTTTTTGGTTAGTAGAAGCTAGGGGTAGGTGGTAGTACTTAGTTTTTTGGTAGTATAAATACTACATCTTAAAACTAAAAGTCAAAATAGCAGAACTATTTTTTAATCTGGTTATAAAATTTGTTCTTATGACTATAAAACGGCGCCTATTACCATTTATATGTAGCCATTTTAAATTTAGAAAATTATTAAATTTTTGAAAATTTGTATTTTAGTTATATAAAATAGCAAGTGGTCAAAGAGACCTTAACAGACAGGGTCAAGCAATTTTTCATGGATTTGATGCCAGTAAAGGATATGCTCATGTAGGTTGTACAAGGGATCCAAAGGTGCCACAGTATATTGAGTAAGTTTACATCTCAAAAATAATGTCATGTCTATTTTTATAAAATCAAACAATTCATGACCAAAAACATTTACATAACGACTTAAATTTACTTGTTCATATCAAAAGAAATATAATATCAACTCAGTTGATTTTGCGATCACTTTCGAAAGTTGATGGCTTGATTTCTTTTTCTTAAAATTTATATAAGTATTTAGGGAATACTTTTTTTGTTTAACTTAAATGATTCTTTCAGTTTCAATACGTGCTGTCATTATTACTTTGTGTACTTTCTCACTACAAAAAAGATCATTTAAATTTGACACCATCCGTAGTATACAGGGTGTCCCAACTAAAAGGTAACAGACGTCTTTTTGGGTATTTTTCGTGCGAATTTGGACAAACGCTCGGACACGTCGATTTTGTGTACGAGAGGGACACTTTTTGGCTATCTTGAAATTTTTGTAGCACGCACCATCTTCGAGGGGTATACTTTACCCCTAGATTTTGAATGGGGAAACTGGATCTAGTGATACCTTGTTTTGAAGGCCTCTTGAATGTCTTTACAACCATGTAAAAATTTCAAAAATCTATCCATTAATTTTTGAGATAATTGCCTTCAAACTTTCAAATTTAACATGGACTGATAAATTAAAAATTTAATCAGAATTTTATATTTTTCGGATTTAATTTTTATTTTATCATTCCATGTAAAATTTAAAAATTTAAAAGCAAATATCTCAAAAACTAATCTATGGATTTTCAAAATTTTTATATGGTTATAAAGATATTTAAGAGAGCTTCAAAACAAGGTACCACTAGACCCACTTTCCCTATTCAAAATATAGGGGTAAAGTATACCCCTCGAAGATGATGCGTGCCACAAAAATTTCAAGATAGCCAAAGAGTGTCGCCCTCGCAAACAAAATCGACGTGTTCGAGCGTTTCTCCAAATTCGCACGAAAAATACCCAAAAACACCTCTGTTACCTTTTAGTTGGAACACCCTGTATATTTAAGTCGGAAGTTCAACTATATATTTGATAAATTAATCCTTTTAGGGAATTCAAGGACATATGTAAAAAATATGAACCACCAGCGGAGAGGCAAATTTAGTGATAAAAGAGAAAATTAGGTACCATGCCAAAGTGTTTGTATAAAATCTGTTTATATTTGACAAGTATAGAATTTTTTTGGTCTAAAAGTATAGGAAACTCGAGATAAGATTAATAAAAATAGTAAATTTTACACGTACCGGAATTGTTTGGTTTTTTACCATCCCATGAAAAATAAATGGATCCATGACGGATCTAATACCTTCCTAGCTAGCCTATTAACACACTTCAAGTGAAGCCATGATAATATAGCAGCCTTGAAAACAGTTTTTTGTAAATATCTCAGAAACTAAAGCTCCTACGAAGTTTTTTGTTATAAGACGAATTATTCAGCGAAATGTAGTCTACTATATTCCGAAAACTCTATATTGATGCGAGGCTCCGTTAAAAAGTTTTTAAATGTCAAAAAACTGTCATTAGCATTAATGGATTTTGACCAAAATCTAATCAGCTTGTAAGACTGTCTAGCAATATTTTACCTGAAAATTTTATGAAAACCGGTTTAGCGGTTTGGGAGCTATCGTATTACGGACAAAAATAATATACACACAGACAGACATCACGACGATATTGCTAGGATAGGTCAAAATACAACCAAAAAATACATTTTTGGCGTTATCACAAAAAATGTTTTTCGTCGAAACTAATGCCTTTTCTCGCTATTGCTGCGCGGGCTAGGAAGGTAAAAATTAAAAACAGATAGCCCATATATATTTTAGGTGAAAAAGTCCTGAAACTTGGAAAAAAATAGGTGCAAGCTGGATTATTGTATTATTGTTCTTTAGCATCTGGGACTAATCCCCACCATATACGTATAATACGTATATGATCCCCACATATTCTCCGCCAAAGTTTCCCTTGAGCCTCGCTAGATAAAATTATTAGACAACCCCTAGATATTTATGCAACCCAACAAACTGAATACAGCAGCGGACAGATGGCTCTGACGTGTCATCATTGGAAATATATGAATATAGAGCCATCTATCCCAAGCGCGGATCTGGGTCAAAATCTGGGGGGGGGGTTTGTTGGGTTGCATATCTAGGAGTTGTGTAATCATTGCTAGATATAAGGCCCCAAGCGTCCTAAAAATCAGTTTTTTGCATTTTTCTCGAAAACTAATATTTATTTTTTTTAAGTGAGAAGGGAAAAAAATCGCAAAATAATTCGGTCAATAATGTAAAATTAAGAAAAAAACCTAACCTAACATTTAAAAAAATATTACTAATTTAATTTTTTTCCTACTCTGTGGTTTCAAAATGTTAATTCTTTATAATATTAAGTTTGTACAAAACACCATGTACTAAAATTTAGTTTGTGTTTTTTAAACTTAAACAACTCTAAATAAGGGTTTGACCAATGGTCAATAACCGGACCGCCAATGGAACTTGGCTTATTTTTATAGAATTAAACACTGTACGAGAAAAAACAGTGTATAAAAAAGTTCAACTTATAGATTTTTTTACATTTTTCATGATAAAACACAAAAAATAGCTTAAAATTTGACATCATGAGGCTTCGGGCCTCCCCCAAGAGGCCTCGCCCCCCCCCCCCAAGACACATTCCTGGGTGCGCCACTGCTTTTATTATATTTGAAATACCGGCCAAACTGCTATTGATAGCAAAAATAGTGTTTCACTAAACTTTATTGGGACAAAGAAGTTTAAATAAAATAAATGTAACCCAAGGGTAGTTTTTAAGGGTTTGAAATTATAAACATAGGTACATAAAGTTTTGCCGAATAGTCCCTGTATCATGATTTTTTCCCAAATATATATGTATGCTAAAAGCTTTAGTTTCTGAGATATCAACAAAAAATAATTTAGCGTCACTTAGTTTGTACTTGACAGTGATTGAAGGCAAACAGATTTTGCATGTTTACAAAAATGAATAAAATCGAATACCGCGCAGTGATTCTTGTTTTTAAAAAAGAAAACGAACGATGAGATCAAAATCGAACTGGATGATGTGTATGGGGACTCTGCATCTTCGTTATCAACAATAAAATATTGGACTGTCGAATTCAAACGCGGTCGTACGATAATTTTTGATAATGAGCGTCCAGGCTGTCCAAAAGAGGTCATCACACCAGAGGTAGTCGATAAAATCCATGGTATTGTAATTGACGATCGACGGGTAAGAGTGTGTGAGATTGCTGAGGCTGTGGGCATCTCACGTGAACGAGTGGAGAATATATTGCACGAATATTTGGGAATGAGGCTGCCAGATGGGTGCCGCATTTGCTCAATGCCGACAACAAACGAAACCGTGTGACAACTTTAAAGAAGTGTTTGGCAATGTTTAACCACAATAAGAAGGATTTTTTGCGCCGTTTTCTAACCGTGGATGAAACGTGGATTCATCGCAATACGCCAGAGACGAATGAAGAATCAAAGCAGTGAGTTTCTCAGGGCGAGTCAAAGCCAAATAAAGTCAAGGTGGGTCTGTCTGCCAACAAGGTCATGGCCACAGTTTTTTGAGATGCTCACGGTATTATTCATATCGATTACCTTGAAAAGGGAAAAATCATCACCGGCGATTATTACTCAAAGCTGTTGGACCGATTCGAAGCCGATTTGAAGCAAAAACGACCGCATTTAGCGAAGAAGAAAGTGCTCTTCCACCAGGACAACGCACCGGCACACAAATGTGCAGTCGCAATGGCAAAACTGTATCAATTGCGTTACGAATTGGTTCCTCATCCGCCATACATCCCAGATTTGGCGCCGAGCAACTATTATCTGTTTCCAGACTTTACAAAATGGCTCGGTGGTAAGAGATTTGAGTCGAATGGGAAGGTCATTGCTGCGACAGAGGCCTATTTTAAGGACTTCGAGAAATCGTATTATTCGAAGGGGACTATGTTGAGAAATAAATTCAGTTTTGCCACAAAAAGTTGTGTTTTCTTGCCTAGGCCGATTATTTCTCAGCTCAGCCTCGTAGATTAGATACATTATTTAAGATCCTGGGAATCGGTTAATAAAAATCTTTCTTTTTAGTTTGGCACGTTTCAGTTTAATCAACAATCATCAGACATATTCTAAAATGGAAAGTTCCAGACTTATAATTTAAATAATATTAGTAATTTTTAAATTTTTTATCATACTGCGAAATTTTAAATTCATAATATGTTTTTTTTAACTGAAAATTCCGCTTTGCTATGTTTCATTACAAAATTTTTGTTTCTTTAACTATGTACTGTAATGTTACTCATTTATCATAAACATGTCTGATGATGTTTGAATCAACTGAAACGTAACAAAACAAAAAGAGAGATTTTTATTGACCAATTCCCAGAATCTAAAATAATTTACACTTTCAACGGTCAGGAAAGTTATTTAAAAAGATATGGTTAATGTTACTCTTTCTTTTTGTATTTTTTTAATGAAGATATCAAAAATGAGTGTATATAACTTATGGCTAAATTATGTTTTAGCAACTAGTTGTATAAACAATTATTTTCGGCGAAAACAATACAGTATTTATCCATTATTTTATTGCCATAAGAAGGTAAAAATAGCACTAATTGTACTTACCTACTGTATTTTACAAATTTTTCTTAATTTTCGTGTTGAATGAATTTCCACTTTTTTTATTCAATAACTTTTTTGTCGGAGTCCTAGTTCCACACATTAAATATTTTGCACTACACCAAATAAGACTAACGCTTTTAAAAACTATATAAGTGATAATCAAAAGAACCAACAAAACTATTCCTATAACATCCAATTGATAATACTGCCACAATGGAAAGCGGTTTGCAGGATTTTTTAAGAAAGTTACATTTCTATTCCTCAAGACAAACTCGGTCCACCACAATGCTTTTTTGAGAGGTGGTTCTTCAACGTCATTAAAAATTTGCTGGATTTCTTTTGATTTTTCTGCAAATCTAAAATAGTAGTTTTTCTTACCAGTGTGCAAAGTTATAGTTTTCCCATGCGCAAAAGCAATAAGACGAACGACCCAAAACGGAGTTTGGATAAGCTTTAAGTGCGGGAAAACTACTTTGCACACATGTTGGAAATAATATTTTTTTACTCGAATGTAAGGAAAACAAAAAAAAAATAATTATAAGAAAAATTAATCAAATCACAGCCATACTAGAATCGCTATTATTTTATATATATATATATAATTCTCTTTTTCAATAGCGAATACTGTGATATTGAGGCCGAAGAACAAGCTGGCTTTAGAGGTGGTAGATTCACTGTGGATCACTTATAACACAGATCGCAAGAAAGCAAACGACCGTGTACCCCAGCTAAAACTTTGGGAGGCTCATGTAGAAAACCAACCTCAGCATAACACTAATAAAAGCTTTTCAAGAACTCTATAAATATAACACAAGCAAAACAAATAAAGGACAGACATTATCAAAGGGGTTTAACATCAACAAGGCTCTTAAGCAGGGTTGTTGCTTGCCACCAACATTGTTTAAGATCTATTTAGAACAAGCCCTGAAAACATGGAGAAGAAAGTGCAAAAAGATGGGTCTACCACTGAACGATTATGTACTGTGTAAACTCTGCTTCGCTGATAATTTAATTGAAGAATTCGATAAGTAGGGGCTGGAGATAAATTTTTAGAAAGCGATATATATATATGTATATGCATTGGTGGGGAGCAACAGAATCTTATCTAGGTGCAAAATGCAATGCAAAAGGTACAAATATCTAGTTGAGATGAAGAAATCAAACACAAAAATAACCAAGGAAGACAAGCAATTAGACAAATTAACAGGAATCTCTGGGATAAAGCTGTATCAAAACAAAATAAACAAAGAATGTTATTAAACAGTTATGGTAGTGAAGTATGGCCCCTAAAAGAAAAAACTCGCAAGTCTCTTGAAGCCACTGAAATGGATTAAATTAGAATTGGAAAGAGTGAGAAATGAGAGAATTCGAGAAATTATGGATGCCAACAACACAATGGAAGACATACAAATAAATCAACCAGTGGCGTAGCGTGGGGGGGGGGCGGTAGGTTTGTCAAGTTACAATGAAAAACAAATTATCCGGATTTTTTTGCCCACCTGGTATATATATATATATATATATATATATATATATATATATATATATATATATATATATATATATATATATATATATATATCAGCATACAGGGACTCTAAGCCATACCACATGCAACTACTTGAAACTCGAAACTGACATGAAAAATAAAATGACAATTTCGCTATAAAAGTTGCGGGAAAGTGCTCTTTCCGGTCACTCACTTTTAGAAAAAAATATTTGAAAAGCTGTTGTATTTTGTTTTATTTTAAACAGGGTGTCATTCAAATTCTTAATACTTACCAACCTTTTATTTCCCAATATTGTATTAATAGCCCACGTAAGAGATTCTTTTGTCAAATTAGATCGGTCTAGTTTCAATCCGATTCCTAAATTTTTTATTTGAGCAGCATTTCGGATCTGATCTCCAAAAAAGGGTATAGCCAACGCCGGTACGCCAAAATGTGCCAATTCAAATAAAGAGTTGACTCCAGCATGTGTTATGAACAGTTTGGTATTTTTGTGTCCTAAAATAACATTTTCAATCAATAAAGGTTGTAATCTACCACTCATTTTATTTAACGCTCACCCACTCACAAAGAATCATAAAAAAACTGATTCCATATTGTTATTTGACACATTGATGGTTCGGGCACCATCGAGTCGAATTCGAGATTTTAAAAGAAAATTAAGAAAAAAAATAACCTATAGCAGAGGATATACCTTTATGAAAAAACTACTGCATGAATTATCATTCAATTACCATAATTCCTCAAAGATTTAATAACAAAATTTGAGGTTATGATATAAATCCATCCAACAACAGGCATCAACTCTGGCAACAATTCCTTAACAATTTATCCAAAGCAAAACTCAAAAACAAGAAAAATGTGAACAAGAAGAATATAATCACAAAGTATACAACCTATATTTTCTGTGATATAATGACTAAAAAAGCTGAGAACGTGGTTTGGATATTCTTTGTAACGTTTTAGAGTAGCTGACTTGCTACTTGCGTTTTATTATCATTTTTATGATATAATAATATTTGTTAAAATTTAAAATTCAATCATTTTCATATCTTACTTCCATCGTGACTATGGAAAAGAGGTATATGCATAAACACGTCCTCGTCATTCTTAAATCAAAATCTAAACTTAAATAAAAAAGAAGCCTTACGTAAAATATCTTGTTGAGGTAACCAACTATCTGTAATAAGCACATTCTCGGGAATATCTTTTAAACTGTTTTTAGTGTCCTTACTTTTCCATAAAATATGATATGGTATTTCTTTAAATGCCTCTAAAATGCCTCGCTTAGTAGTGTTGTTGAATACACCTTCATCAGTCGCACTTCCAAGACTAAAATAAATCAGACCGTTTTTGGCCTTGGAGATGAAAGTGTCTATGTCCTAAAAATGGATAAGGTAAGCTCAACTCTGCAACGGATTTGCAGCAAAGAGTCAAATGAGGCTAAGAGAACCACTCTAAGCGGCATTCTATAGCGACAGATAGACTAAGTCATTCAATGTTTACAAACGGATTAAAAATGGACAAAGGTATTGATTTTACGATACCAAGGTCTATAGCAGTTTGCGCAGACAGTGAGGCTGTGATCAAGGCGCTGAACTCCTGCAGTGCTAACTTAAATATTGTTCAAAGATGTCAGGCAAATTTACATGAGTTTAAAAAGCAAGGCTTGAAAGAGGACTATGTTGAATTTTCAAGACTACGATCAGAATACAAAATTCTCTCTCATAGAACTCATTTGGAGTTGATTTCTAACACTAAACAACGATTCAGACCAACCCAAAAAGCTTTTGGAACTATGTCAATGGCTTACGTAACAGTAACTACATTCCCAAAACAGTAACTTATAATGGTTCTCACAGCATGAACGGCCAAGAGGCAACAGATCTTTTAGCTTGTTATTTCTCAACAGTCTACTCATCTGAACAACCCTCAAAAATCACTATCAAACACAGCACTTCAAGGGCTATTGCCATTATTCCTATATCAATCTCTGATATCTACAACAAGTTCTCTAAACTTAATTCAAAGAAAGGACCCGGACTCTTTTATCCTAGCCCGGCCACTTGCTCACAATTTCCAGCTGTTCTTGAATGTTGGGCAATTTCCGAGCTGTTGGACAACGAGTTTTATATCTCCTATCCTAGGATGCAAAAATGAGGTCCAAAATTATCGTCCAACCTCTCTTCAGTGGTTGGTTCTGGTCTTTCATAGAGTCAGTTCGGCTTTCGCACAGGCAAGTCAACTGAGCTGAATCTTTTAAACCGCACAAGCTTTCTCTCGGACGCCTTGGAGGAGGGATGTCAGATAGATACCATATTCACCGACTTCTCCAAGGCATTTGACAGGGTTATCCACAAGATTCTAAAGAGCAAACTTGAAGCGTTTTGAATTCACGGTAGGCTTTTGAATTTGCTGTGCAACTACTTAACTGACCACACACAAATGGTGCGGGTGAACAACTTTATATCTAAGCAAATTTCTGTGCCTTCTGTCGTACCCCAAGGGTCCCTTAGGACTTTTTTTATTTGATATCTTCATTAATGACATCACTCAGTCCTTGATTGGCGTACTCCGTCTTCTATTTGCCGATGATCAAAAACTTTCATCTAACAATCTAAAGATGCCTTCCTGATGTAAACAGAATTTGATAAATCTAAATATAAATAAATGACAGGTAATGCACTTTTACTGAACTGAAACACGAATCCAATGCCACTTTCCGATGCAGATAATTCGATTCGTGATCTTGGAGTCCTAGTAGATTTTTACCTAGACTTATGTGCCTCATACTGATAACATTGGAAATAAAGCTTTAAAAACGCTAGGTTTTATTAAAAGAATCACAAATGAGTTTAACAACATCAACGCAATTAAACTCTTATACAATTCTCTTGTGCAAACCACATTAGAGTATTGCTCTACTGTCTGGTCACCGCATTATGCCATCCATAAGTCAATAACAAAGTCAGTACAACACAAATTCTTGGGGTATGCAAACATCAACTATTACGTAATCGAAGCTTTACTGCAGCTTCAGCTTTTAGAAACAAGAAGGAAACAAAAAGATGTGAAAGTTCTTATCGAGGGGTGAATAGCTCTCACAATCGGTGTACACATTTCTCACAATCTTCCCACAATCCTTCACAATCTTTACACAGTCCGTCCCAATCACTCACAATCTGTCACAATCTTACCACAATCTCTCACAATCTTATGACAACCCCTCACAATCTTTCACATTCTTACCACAGTCCTTCACAATCCCTCACAATCTTTCACAATCTTATTACAGTCCCAGTGGCGTAGCGTGAGGGGGGGGCGGGAGGTTCGTCGCCCTCCCTGGGGTACTGGCATGGGGCCCCATTGATGTCCGAAGGGCGGCAAAGGAAACTATAGACATGATGACCTTTTTTTTTCATATTTTTTTTTTTTGGTTGCAAGAATTTTGGCTGTCGGCCCCCCCCCCACACCTTCAGGCACACTACGCCGCTGCACAGTCCTCCACAATCCCTCACAATCTTACCACAATCCCTCACAATCTTTCACAATCTTACCACAATCCCTCACAATCTTTACACAATCTTAGCAAAAGATTGTGGATTTTCACAATCGGTGTACACATTTTGGGTTAGGTGTTCACCCCTCGGTTCTTATTAATTTAATAAATTACGGTTCAAAAAGTCCAGATCTCTTAGAAAAGATTCTTTTCTATATTTCAGCACGAAATACGGCACCCTTGTTATTTTCTTTGCCATTCCATAGAACCAAATATGGTGTGAAGTCCAGGCTTGCTCGAATTCATAAACTTGGCAATCAGCATTCTAATCAGTTAGACTATTTTGATGTAATAGCTATTTTGTGAAGCAACTGAAATATTTTGTTACTTGAACAACTTTTAGATTAATTTAGATTAATTAGCATTAATTGTGAAAATGGTTTTATTCGTTAACTAATAAAACAAAATTTAAAAAACTAGTTGGGGAACCGACATCGGGATATTTTTTGTTGAATTCCAGGCCACTAGCCATAAAAGACAGAGCTGTTGTAGTAAAAGACGGTAAGTAAATAAACAATCTCATTAAGCCTGGTCAAAGCATCTCAAGGCAGCTTTAGCCAAAACGGAAGGTGAAGAAGAGACCTTGGTTATCACAGGGCAAACAACTACTGAGCTGTAGTTGCAGAGACGAGGAGGAACCGAAGAGCATAAGACATCTGCTGTGTGAATGCCGTGGCCTTGCCAGGACGAGATGTAACGCACTAGGTCTTCTTTACTTTCCAAGATCTAAAATAGCTAAGGGGCAGGGACAAGGACAACACTTGCCAGAACCGAAATCCATTAAATTCCACATATCTTTGAAAATCGACCACGCGTCTCTGTAATTTGTTTTTATTTATTTTAAACTTTTATAAGCTCGGCATAAGACTTACTTTTGGAAGCGGTTTCGGCTCATCCATTGCCAGATTTTGCCATAGATTGATAGTGTTTGGTAATTGTGCTCTCGGCGGGTTGAAAAGTGGATTAACAGTAACAAATAGCATTGCCATATTTTCCTTTAGTTCAGAATTTCGCGGCAAGTTTTCCCCAAAATATTTACACATCCTCTAAAAGAAAATAATTATAAAACAATAAAACTTATTTTTTTAATTGACCGACAAGGCCTTAAGTATTACTGAAGGCTTGTTCTTACATTAGGGAGTGACTTTGCATTTAATAACAATAAGTATTTGACGCAAAACACAAATTTTTTGGGCGCGCCAAACTATAACGTCAGCGAACAGAAATTTCATGTTAAACTAACCACAAAGTTTTTGTTACATTTTTCTCCACAAAACTGTAAAAAAATCATTTCAGAACACACAAAACAAAGATATAAATTGAAAAATAATATAGAATATAAGTAAAATCTTTACTGTCCATAAGAAAGGCTGCTATATTAGCAGGTGTTTGTATTAGAATATAGTTACATAAGGGTTTACACCGACCTTAGGCAATTCCGAGCTGCGCAGTAAGACTCGAAAGAAGACAACAATCAGTTGTTGCTTGGCTTTCGTGTATTGTAAATATCTGTTTTATTTTAATAATTTTAATTCTTGTTACATCTTAATTTGAATTATTATTGTAATTATTATTTGATTTAATTTTATATTTTTCTCATATTAAAAAACGTTTTTTTTTTGTGTAATATTAGAGGAAGGATCAAGAAGGATATTACAAGCATCAACACTAAAATGACATATTAGCATTTGAAAGACAATGATATTGACGAATGTAGGTACTAGGAAGTGAAAGCACTGATGAAGGTTTAAACATCATGCTATCTGGAAGTGCTGTCGCATTGCAGAGCCAGTTGAACATCTTAGGAGTCACTGCAGAGACCAACATGTCTTGGCACAGTCACGTGGCAGATATAGCTAAACGGGCGTCCCAAAAGCTTGGGGTGCTATTTCGTACAAGACATCTGTATACACCAAGCCAGCTGCTGACACTCTACAAAGCCTAGATTCGACCAACTATGGAGTACTGCTCACATATATGGAGTGCGGCACCCAAACATACCTTAATGCTTTTGAACACCGTGCAAAAACGAGCTATCAAGCTGATCAATGACCCCGCACTTACCCGTAGCTTGGATAGTCTCGAACATCGAAGAACTGTGGGCGATCTATCTCTCTTCTACAGGTATTATCACGGAAAATGCTCTGAAGAGTTGGCACGTATGATCCCCCCGGGAGTAGCACCTACTAGGCGAACACGTCAAACAGACGGTAACCATCAATTTATTGTCAAAATAGAGGCACCAAGAACCTCATTATATCAGAATTCATATCTCTGGAGAACAGCATCGCTGTGGAATAAACTCCCTGCGACAGTTTTCCCTGCAGGTTACAACCTGAACCGTTTCAAAACCAACACGCACCAACATTTCCGCGCACTTGCCGCTTCTCGAGCGTGATAGGGATCTCCTTGCAAGTGCGCATACCCGTAAAAAAAAAAAAAAAAACAATAAACCGAAACCTTTGCAATCATTTAAAAAGCTGATAAAATTTTAAAACTGCTACAGCGGATTTATCCTAACGGATACTTGTGTAAAGTATAGTGTAAGTATAATCTAACCTAACCTGATGTCCTTTAGGCCCAAAAACAATGCCCAACAATTTTTGCGTGTACATAAAAATTGTACTAATTATTCGTTCTTTAAATGTAGGATGTCTGTAATCTTCAACTGCCATGTTGATATCTGGATTGGTAATTGGGTGAACTTCATTACCGGCCATTAAGTGAAAATTAAATTGACATTCAAGTGTCGAAATGCCTAAAAGCATGTTACTATTCTTAATTCTTTAAAGTTTTTTAAATATTTGTTAAACTAAACAAAAAAAAAAACAAAATATGTAAAAATTAAACATCACAATAAATGCAATTAAAAAAAAATCATGTTATATCTTAAAAACTAAATGTGGAAGGTTAAATTCTATTTAACATGTATATTCTATGTTAATTAAATTAAAAAAACTATACCACATTTTGCCATCACCAAAAGAAATATTAACAGAAATCAAAAATATTAATTCGAAAAAAGCCCCAGGGTATGATCTTATTAACGGGGTAGTCATAAAACAACTCCCCAGAAAAGCTATCGTAAAACTATGCAACCTAATTAATGCGTCTTTTAGGCTTAGGTATGTACCTAAACTGTGGAAAGTTGCAGAAGTTATCATGATTCCAAAACCGGGAAAACCACTCCATGACGTGTCATCTTACAGGCCAATATCTTTGCTGCCAATTATATCCAAGCTCTATGAAAAATTATTGCTTAAAAGAATAAAACCCATCATAGAAAGACAAGAAATTATTCCATCTCATCAATTTGGTTTTCGAGACAAGCATTCCACGATAGATCAAGTACACAGCATTACTAATATAATAGAAAAAGCACTAGAAGAGGGAAAAGTTTGTTCTGCAGTTTTTCTAGATGTAGCACAAGCATTTGACAAAGTGTGGCATGAAGGCCTTAATTTTAAACTAAAACGGTTTCTGCCAAAACAATATTCGGATATTTTGGAATCATACATACCTGATAGACATTTTAGAGTAAAACAGGAAGACTCATACTCAAATTTAAGAGAAATTCAAGCAGGCGTGCCCCAAGGTAGCGTACTAGGCCCTTATCTATACTTATTATTCACTTGTGATATCCCAAAGCCAGAAAATTGTCACTTAGCAACATTTGCCGATGATACTGGTTTATTGACGGTAGAAAAATCTATTGAAAAATGCATAGAAAAACTTCAGGATGCAGTCACCCAAGTTCACAGTTAGACCACAAAGTGGCGAATAAAATTAAATGAAACCAAATCAATTCATGTTGATTTTACAAACAAAAATATAAATCACATACAAATAACAATTAACAACATTCCAGTACCATATTCGAATCAGGCAAAATATCTAGGTATGACACTTGATGCCAAATTGCGCTGGAAAGCACATGTTAAGAAAAAAAAAGAAGAACTTGAGATAAGGTATAAAAAAATGAACTGGCTAATTGGAAGGAAGTCCAATTTAACAATTCATAATAAGTTACTGCTTTATAGACAAATACTGAAACCAGTATGGACATATGGTATTCAACTATGGGATTCTGCTAAAGAGAGTAACATTCTAGTTGTACAGAGATTTCAAAATAAAGTATTAAGAAACATTGTGAATGCACCTTGGTACGTTAGAAATAGTGACCTTCATCGAGATCTAAAAATCGAAACTGTAGCAGAAACTATAAAAAAGTACGCAAAAAGCCATGAAGATAGACTCCATCGGCATGTGAATGTGGAAGCAATTCAGCTTCTAGACAATACTATGCTAGTTCGAAGACTAAAAAGAGTGAAGCCGTTTGAGCTAGTAAACTAAGTGAATTACATATAAAACAAAATAATGCTATAAACACAACACAATTGTGAGTTACAGACTAAACAAAGCGGGGAGAACTGTTGAGTGAACCCTAAGTTTAAATCTGACTTCTCTAGTAAATTAAGTTAAAACAAAATTGCTAATTAGTCTTACTGACTAGATTGTAATAAAAAAAAAACACAATGTGTTTGACAAATAAAAAATAAAAAAAGATCTTGACAGCTAAGTCCCTCGAAATACCATTGAATCATCTCGTCGTCTTTGTCACGTCTATTCCCTAACTAACAAAATTACGAAAATTGAGATATTTTGCTTTCTACCTGTTCTCCTGCAACTCTTTGGTCTCACGAAGTGGCATATCTTCATTAACAATAGTTCAGCTTTGATTAATAAAATAACTTTTGGTCTAATTCCAGAAACATACCTAACCTTTTTCGTTTTTAAGTTCTCCTGACAAATTTAACAAATGCTAGTTAGATCCCTTTGTGAGAAAGGCGACGATCTGTACTTTACCCTGAACGCTAAATGTAATACACGGCATGGCTTTAGCTAAAATTTGCGTGAAAAACCAATACCCGCTTCTCGTCTGTGAAGGTAAATAAATTCCCCTACTTCCCCACTACCAGCCGAATACGGGTGTAAAGCAGTGAAAAATATTTCAAGACAAAATATATTTTTCTCTCTTTACCTGTATACAGAAGTACATTGTACGGTCCCAACATTTGAAAATAATACTTGTTAGCATCTCATCACTAATACTTTTAGCAAAACTCGGTAACGTTGCATTCACTCTTACCACACAATGAACTTTTACAGTGATGGTTCGGTTCGGTTATCAATTTTGACAAAAACGTCGAATATTCTCAAGCCTTAACTTTCGATAAAAACCAAAATCACAAAAATCGAACAAAGGGCAAACAAACAACTAAACTCAAAAAATACTACGTTTTTTGTTTGGCCCTTTTTATATTTACCTGCCACCGACCAGGTTCTCAAATGTTCTCTACTTTACACTTAAAAAATTACGGTAGGAAACTGAGACATTTTATAGCTTGTTAGTGGCGTTAATAACTACTTTTATTTACTATGCCTACTTGCTTCCATTATTTTTTTTACGTAGGAATGCTAGTAGTTGTTTCTGTTGGGTTCACACAAAATGCTGCGTTGCCAAACTCGACCCTCAAAGCGTCACACGGCGTGTTTCGTACACAAATAAGTATCATTTTCAAATGGAAGCGCTGTACATTAAATGCGAATAGTGCTTTCTACGGAATGGGACAACTGGACGCCGGGCCAATTCGGCGCCGGACTAAATTTTTTTTTTGATAAAATGTGCAGATGAAAAAGAAAATAGATTATTTATACAGAAACATCTTTAAAAAGTCCTTTAAGCAATTTTCTTGAAATTTGGTATTGTTAAGTATAGTTAAATAAAATAGGTGTAATATTCTGGTAACATGGTAACAATACAATTTACGTTTTTTAAAAAATGGCGGATTTCTTTATTTTTTAACCAATTTGTATCAAACTTGAAAGTCTACAGTGCTTGAGATTACTTAATACATTTTTATCCTCAAACTTAAAAAAATTAAAATGGCGGATCCAAAATGGCGGACTTTCTCAAATATAGAAATGGGCGATGTTTCAAGTCGCTGATTATCATTTTTGACTTAAACTTATAAAAAATGCAAAATGGTGAATCCAAAATGACGGACTTTCTTATTTACTAACCGATTTGTCTCAAGCTTAAAATATTACATTGCTTCTTTTAAGCTTGAGTCATAAATTATATTAAGCTGTAAGTTGGGATCAAAAGTCACAATCAGCGGCTTTAACACCGCCAACTTTTAAATTTGATACATATCGATTCATAAATGGGAAGGTTTGCCATTTTGCATCCGCCATTTTGATTTTTTTAAGTTTGAGTCATAAATTGTTATATGTGACCGGAAGCAATGCAATCTTTGAAGTTTTAGACAAATCGGTTAATAAGTCCGCCATTTTGGATTCGTCATTTTGAATTTTTTATGAGTTTAAGTAAAAAACAATAATCAGCGACTTAAAACACAGCCAATTTCTATCTTTGATACATATCGGTGCATAAATAAGAAAATCCGCCATTTTGGATCTGCCATTTTTATTTTTTTAAGTTTTAGAGGAAACTGTATTAAGTGATCTCAAGCCCTGCAAACTTTTAAGTTTTAGACAAATCGGTTTAAAAATAAAGAAATCCGGCATTTTGGATACGCCAATTTGAATTTTTTATGAGATTAAGTCAAAAATCATAATCAGCGACTTAAAACAACGCCAAGTTCCATATTTGATACATATCGATGCATAAATAAGAAATTCCGCCATTTTGGATCCGCTTTTTAAATTTTTTTAAGTTTAGAGGATAAAACTGTATTAAGTGATCTCAAGCACTGCAAACTTTCAAGTTTGAGACAAACACTCGACTTAATGGATTTAACTTAACTTTTTTTAAAAAAAAAACAAAAAAAATTTTTTTTTTGCATAAATAATAATATATCTATTTTGTTTTTCATCTGCACATTTTATCAAAAAAAAAAAATATTTTATACCGGTGCCGAGTTGGTCCGGCGACCAGTTGGCGGCGCCGAGTTGGCCCGACGCCCAGTTGACCCGGCGCCCAGTTGGCGGCGACGAGTTGGCCGCGCCCAGTTGTCCTAGACCGTGCTTTCTATGGGTGCACACTATACAAACCTATAAAGGGAACATTGTACTTCCAACTGAAGCCCATCATGTTTGGAATTTGCGCTTCTATAAACATGAGTTCAAAATGGTTGTCTGGGTTGTGCAGTAAATCCTGTCCTCCAGGACTTGAAAGCTGAGCATCAACACACTCTTCGTTTGCTTTAATTAACGCAAAAGCAATTTTAAGAAACCCTACTTCTTGATCGCTAACCATTTCTAGAAAGCAAGATGACTTTTTTGTAGAATGCATAATTAACAGAGAAAAGGCGAAGTAACGACAGCAGGATTTACGAGGATAGGATGAAAAGTTTCCGGCCTAACCTATAGCAGGCCCGATTTGCTTTCCTCTTCCAACGTGTTTGTGTAGCCGTGCTTGTGATCAGTATACGGTCGAAGTTTAAAGTGAGTGCGTCAAGTAGTTTGTGTCCTGCTTATTTTGTAAGTTTATACTGTGTGTCAATTTTAAAAGATGGAAAAAAACGAGATAAGAGCCGTGATAAAATATTTTAATATCAAAGGGTTGTCGCCGACGGAAATAAAAGGTGAACTAGATGCTATACTAGGGAAATCTGCTCCTTCCTATACCACAGTTAAAACCTGGGTATCGGCCTTTAAACGTGGTCGTACTAGCACTGATGATGCTTTGCGTTCTGGCAGGCCAAAAACGGCAACTTCTGAAGAAATGGTGTAAACCACTCACAAATAATTAATTCTAAAAGATCGCAGATTAAGACTGGAAGAGGTAGCTGAGGCTATGGGCATATCAAAAGAGCGAGTTCACCATATTTTATGTGAAGTTTTAGGTATGAGAAAGCTATCCGCCATATAGGTGCCGCGTTTGCTCACTCCAGATCAAAAGCTCGTGCGTCTAACCATTTCAGAGGAGAATTTCGCACTGTTTAGACGTGATTCAGGGGACTTTTTGCGTAGATTTATTACGGTTGATGAAATATGAGTTCATCATTATACCCCTGAAACTAAGCTTTAGTCCAAACAACGGATTGCAAAGGACGAACCAGTTCCAAAGAAGGCAAAGCCAGTACCGTCTGCTGGAAAGGTCATGGCAACGGTGTTTTGGAACGCTAAAGGGATACTCCTCATAGATTATCTCGAAATAGGTGGAACAATAAATTTAGAGTACTACAGCGACTTACTGGACCAGCTCAAGCAGAATATAAGCAAAAAACGCCCTGGTTTGGCAAAAAATAAAGTTTTGTTACGTCAGGACAATGCACCTTGCCACAAGTCCGCTCTTGTAATGGCTAAAATCCATCAGCTAGGCTTTGAACTGTTACACCATCCACCTTATTCGCCAGACCTAGCCCCGTCAGACTTTTATTTGTTTCCAAACCTAAAAAAAATTCTTGCTGGAAAAAAATTTCCTTAGATTTACAAACGCCTATTTTGACGAGTGGGATAAATCAGACTTGAGTGATGGCATCAAATCAGTTGAACATCGTTGGGCCAAATGTACCTTACAAGGGGACTGTGTAGAAAAATAAATTATTATTTAGTCACTATGGTGTTGCGTTCTATGTTAGGCCTGAAACTTTTTATCCCATCCTCGTATATTTAGGGTGCTAAGTACTAGGTCTATGAACTTTATCCTGGCAGGTCTACATTTTGCTAGAAGGTTTAACTCAATTTTTTGCACTGAATGCAATTGTTTTTAATATTTATATAATTGTTTATCAAAACCTTGCAATATAGGTCATCTTTTTTCATTGTTACAATGATATTATAATCACACAAAATCTATAAATACATAAAAATAATGATTTTTCAAAGAAAAAATTTAGTCCGAACCTGGAAATTTTCAACATAAATATAAATAAAAAAATGGTAGTTGAACGATTTTTAGTTTAACTGTTTTAATACTTAGCAAATTAAAATGATTTTACGTTAATTTAAAGATTTATTTGAAACAAAGTCTACAACAAATAAAAAAAATAACGAATTACAAAAAATAGAAACTAATTTTTCTTTAATGATATAAATGTTCAAACTAATTGCCATTATCTGTGAGACATTGTTAGTATTTTTGAGTAATTTTTTTTAATTGGGATTTTGTTGCTTGAATAAAGTAGTCAAACATGGTCGATTTCTAGCCATTTTAGAATAACTTTAAGTGATCTATTCACAAAAATAACACATACTTAAAATGACATTGTCAATTCCCCGTTTTTGTTTTTCTATGTTGAAGTAAATTTCATGAGTTGCTGTGGTACCATCAAATAATTACTATTTTTGTAACTTTTTAACTTTTTTTACTTTATTTCTAAATCTTTTAATTAACGATTCAAAACAGATAAACTAAAAATTGTTCAACTAGTGTGCCTTGCAATTTTTAATTTATATTTACGTTGGAAATTTCCAGGTTCGGACTAATTGTTTTTTTAAATAGTAAATACTTTTTTTCACCTTAAATCGAAAAAAGTTTTGTCATTTTAAGATAATAATGAAACCAATCAAAATAGTAGTAAAAAAATCCAGGTTCGTATTCAATTTATTTATGATAAATAACATATCTCAAAAACTAAAGAATATTTTAAAAAACTGACAACGTCATTATTTTCTTCTAAAAAAGATGCCAGAAAAGGATTTTTACAGAATAAAAATCTGATTACACCATTAAGGCCGCAAAAAAAGAGCAATTAGAAAATCGATATCTTTAATAACAACCGAGTTTCCCATTTAATCCCATCGAAAATAGGACACGCTGTACATATTAATTATATCATTATAACTTACTCGTAAGATTGTGATTCTCGTAGATGGTATAACAATAACTTGCGTCAATCTCTTTCAAATTTTTTATATTCTTGTCATTTAGAGGATTTGTGGTCAGCAAAGTAATATTGTGTCCTCTTTTTGCTAGTTCTCTCCATAATGGTCTTAATGCGGTTTGATGAGTTAAGAAAGGTGTGGGAATGATTGCCAAAATATTAGCCCCATTACAAAATAAATTAATATTAAAAAATTGTGTTAAAACTAAAAATACACACACATTAAGTCTAATTTCTCTCATTTTGTGTTAACACGTGAACACGCTGTTCATTAAAAAAATAAGCCTTTTAAGAAAATTATCAAATACAAATCAAAAAACTTATTTTTGATAAAATAAAACCAAACACTTGTGTTTGTCGACACCAAACGGTTACGCTTACCTTATCTTAAATAAGTTTAAATTAATATTTTAATTTAAATACTACACCCTGTTAAGAAATACTATCTTAATACTGGGTGTAAACCAAACAAATGTTTAATTGATTAATTCTTTACAAATATAGGATCATCCATAATTTAAGTAATGCTCTATGGTGATACAGGGAGAGGCAAAGAAGGGACTCTATCAACTTCAGAACTTTATGCAATGACCATCAAGAATGTATTTATCTATGTTATTTATTTTTCTATTTCAACGGTAGAGCCAATTTACAATAATATTACAGAGTAATTAGTTAATAACAAGATGGCAAAAAAAAGTAATAAAACTAATTAAAACAAACAAAAAAAATAATAATAAGAAACTATGACTAAGAAAATTAACTAAAGACAAAAAATTTTCTCTTTTATTAAAATATAGGAACTGTAGGTTTTACTATAGTAATTCTCTAATACTACCCTTAAAGGAACTGAGACTGGCTACGAATGGATCAAGATTGTTTTGGTTGTACAGACGAAGAGTACGAGTCAACGGTGAATAATAGCCATAATTGACATGATGAAAGGGAATGCGAAACATTGGCGAGTTATGCCTACGCTGAATAGTGTTGAAACCGATAATCTCCAATAAAGAAGGACAAGAGCAGACACCGTTTAATATTTTATAAAAAGTTATAACATCAGAATATGTCCTTCTTCTTTCCAAAGTATAAAGTCCAAATGGCTGGCTAATGGCATTATAATTTATGTTATAATTAGTGCTGTAGTGCCAATCCAAAAACAAAGGCGATCCCAGAGACCTGTTGCCGACCCAGCCAAAATTCGTTAGCAAAGAGACCAGGCACTCCGTTGTGAACGCAAAAAATGAAGTGGCCGGAAACCGTTTTGTAAATGACAGTAAAACGACACGACTGAAAGAAAAGACCCGCGGTTTTCAAACTAACCAATGAGGAAATACAGCAATAGTTCCATACCGGTATATAGGGGCCAGCACCGACCAAGGGGACATTGAAATTAGGTAAAACGCACATTGAGATGTTGTCGGATGTATTTCCACGGTTGAAATTTTTATAACAAGGACGTCGAGACACCCTCCATACATAGACCGAACATTTGCTTACCGGACCCTTGCCGACATAGCAAGTAGAAGGAAAATAACCAGACGGACTATAAGAAGCTCAGCATTGAAACCATCAACTGTAAAATCAATTACTGGAGATCAGAACTTGCATCAAACCCAGAAATATTCGAACACTCAATCAATTCCCATATGAGTAAAGCTATACTAAGTGTAGAATTTAGTTGTACTTTAGTTACAGTTTTAGTCAAAAGTTTCCTTCGCTCTTTATAAATGTTTTGTCTAATATTCATATGGTTTAACGCCATTTTTGTAAAACATTTCTACAGTAATAAAGTTGTTTCTGAACCTGAACCCAAAAATACACACTGAACTACTGCTTAAAGGCACAAGAGTGTTCAGATGTTAAGTTACACGATTTCGTTTATTCTTCTAGTCTTGGTTTTTATCCCTCGTTTATCTCCCATTTACAAAAGTGCACGACTCGTATTTATTCCATCCTCTCCCTATCAAATTAATAAAGATATCAAAGTGGGCGGAGCCTCGGTTGTTACTGGTCAAACCGTGGACCTAAATATGTTTTCGTGCTATCACAACTAGCTATGAGGTTCGGATTGTCCCAATATCCTCGAAAATAAACGTAAGGGAATGAAATGTTCATCCAAATGTTTCCTTCCTGTTACTAAAACCATTTGTGATGCGGCAACGCCGCCCTTCCCCAGCAGTACAGCTGTTTAATTTCGTCAACGTCAAAAAGAATCATGAAATTTTACGGATAAACAAAACAACCAAAAGTTTTTATGTGATTTTCCCGAAATTTGTGATCCTCAATTCCAATTACGATGTCCAGATAATAGGGTGTGCGTAGTGACCACAGTAATTCGATGGAATGTCTCCTTTGTAAGGTAACTTTTTGGACACTATATAACCTCCAAACCTAGCTCTATAAAATACCCTTAATTTGTGTACAGGAAGACGAGTCAAAGAGCCTTGATTATTTACCTAAATAAACAAATATGTAACGTTGTCTTAAACGTAAAAATGACACGTTACAGTTGTAAATGGCAATATCAGCCCTGAATGCAAGAGAACGAGGAAAAGTTCTCTGTACAGACTCCAAGCGATCAATGTGGCAGGCATAGTGTGGTGACCATACCACTGATGCATATTCCAGTACAGAACGAACTAGTGAGCAGTACAAGAGCTTAAAACAATTTGTTGATAACTCGAGCTGTTACGAGTGATAAAGCCAAGGGTTCACATACCCTTATTAATAATATCGTCATAATGAGGCCTAAACGACAACTTGCTGTCAAATAAGACCCCAAGTCCCTGACTGCCGCTACTGATTCAAGAGCAGTACCATTTATGACATATATATGCTGAATCGAATTAGATGATCGACTGAATGTGATACTTAGGCATTTTTTAACATTTAAATCTAGACCATTATTACAACACCACTCACTAATGTTATTAAGATCACTTTGAAGTAACAAACAATCAAGATAAGTTTCAATCAACCTATAAAGCTTAAAATCATCAGCAAATGCCAGATGATACGAACTAACAATTACGTCACTAAGGTAACGAATAAATAAATTAAAGAAAACTGGGCCAATGTGTGAACCTTGCGGGACACCAGAGTCCACATGAATCTCTCCAGAAACGCAATCGCCAATCCGGACCAACTGTGTGCGACCAGTAAGGAAACTATGAGCAAGACTTTCCAGAGTCTCGCCCAACCCCATAGCCCTCAACTTGCTCACCAAGTGTGCATGACTCTCCCTGTCAAATGCCTTTGAGAAGTCTGTGTAGACACTGTCCACTTGTTTTGACCCCTCAAAGGCACTCAACAGAGTGTGCTGATAAGATAGCAGGTTAGTCACCTGCCTTGAGCAAATCCGTGCAGGCTATCGGATAAAATGCCCTTGCAATGCCAGGAAAAATGACGACAAAATAAATGATCAAAAAGTTTTGGTATAACCGATTGAATACTAATACCACAATTATTACGAACACCATTCTTAAAAATAGGTGTCAAAAAACTGACTTTCCAGTACTCTGGATATGTACCAAAAGACAAGGACATATTAAACAATCGATGCAAGGGTCCACCATAGAGAACTGAATAAAATTCAAGTCCAAACTGTAATTAAAAGAGTAGGGAGGAACTTCCTCATTATGTTTTTTGTATGTAGAAGCAAAGTTCTTTGCAAACAAATTAACGAATGTATATGTTGGTGCAAGCAATGAATTTCCTATTTTTCATTTTCTTTTCCTTTTCTGCGCGTTTAAAATAATTTAAATTTTCGCGTTCTTGAATATGCATATGGGTTTTCACGGCACCGCACACGTGCGAGGACAAGCAGCGCCGCGATGAGTGCAAAAACAACCACCGTCACAACAAGACACTAGAAAAATCACGTTCCCAAAAAAGTGAATTTTGAGGTGAAAAACTGGACGTTTAAACGTTGACTGGAGCCGCAAGAGAGTCCGAGGTAGGTGCCTTTTCATATAAAATTCCATATGTATCGTAACTTTCCATTTACAATCGTCAATACCGACAATTATTTTTAAATGTGCTTGTAAAGCCAAACCGGCGATCTGTCGAAGGAAATTCCATTATTTTTCAGAACTTGCACGCACATTTAATGGTCCTTCTCTCCAAATTAATAGTTTTCCAAACTACCTAGACTCCTGTTGTTCAGCAATTTCCTACAAAATTTCCAAATTTCAAACAGACCATATTGATTTACGACCTGTTGGTGATATGTTCCTTCAAAGTTGATCGAAGTGTTTATTACCGTTCAAAAATAGCTATAGCCAATGCACATATTTCGTACAGTTTACTAGTTCATCAAAGAAAGTTGATCGCTTTGTTCATTACATTTTCAGTAAAAGTGGCGTCAATACGCCGAAAGTGAAATTTTAAGGCGGTTCTTCCATCTACTTTCCTTTAATTATCGATTTTACAGGTGTCGCGTTAACGCGCAGGTGCAAGTGTCGCCGTCACCAGGGTCATCGCGCTCGTTGTTTCTTCGAATACCGATTTTCTTAAAAACTTTCAAACAGGACCGCTAGTCGTATGCACAGAGTGTGCGACTTGGAATCGAGAGGTGCGGGGTTCAATCCTTGGTGAGACATAAAAGTTTTTTTTATAGGATATGTTCAAATAATAACATACAGACAAACTTACAAACATTTCATTTCAAAATTTTCGAAAAAAGTTACTAAAATTAAAATAATAAAATTGTTTAATTTTGCTAAAATTCGGGTTATATTTAAACCGAACAAATTAACTTTCAAAAACAAAAATGTCTACGCAAAAACAGAAAAAACTTTGCGACAAAAGGCTTTTGAGCTTCAACCAAATGGCGGAAGCTCACGAGGTAGCTTTGAAAGCGAACTCGGATACAGCGTTTCACTTTTTGTTTAAATCCAGATATGAAGACGTCGAAGAATGTCATGCTCAATTCTATAATTTTCATAACCAAATTATTGGCTCTCTCGAAGAGTTTAAACTTTCATTTGACGAGCAGGATAAAACTAGAAAAGACTTTGACAACCTTTATTATGAATGTAAGGGTATTTACTACGACCTTTTTAGGGCCAACCCTGTCAATTACGTAGGCAACCCTAGCCAACAAAATATTGTTCAGAGGTCAAATACAAGATCATTTCCACAACCAAGGTTGCCAATTTTCGATGGTAATTATAAAAGCTGGCAACACTGGTTTGACTTATTTAAAGTCATGGTACATCAAAATTCTGATTTAAGTGATATAGAGAAATTTCAACAATTGCGGAGTTCTGTTCTGAATGAAGCCCTTTCTCTAGTAAAAACCATTCCCCTCGCAGATAGCAATTATCACATTGCGTATGAAACCTTAGTAAAGAGGTATCAAAATAAACGAATTATTGCTACTACCGCTTTGAATGCTATTAACTTTCTTTCAACTAAATCCAGTTCTGGGAAAGAATTACGTTCCATGTTGGATACATTTTCTGAGAATCTAGCCATCTTAAATGAGCTTGGTTTTCCTACAAAAGAATGGGACTTTCTTACTTTTAACATGATGCTCTCAAAACTTGAAGTCAAGATGAGGATTGATTTCGAACTTTACTATAGTAGAGAGAAAAACAATTCAAAAATTCCGTCCTACACTGATCTTTACACGTTTATAGAAAATCATTGCGTTGCGCTCGAATCTGTAGTGCAAATGCCCAGTTTTAGTAGGCAAAATCAAACCCCTAGACAACCTCAAACTACGCGTAATTCTCAACAGAACAGTTTTCAGAGAAACAGTTTTAATAATTTTAATTCACCTTCTGCTTTCAATACAACTATTTCAAATCAAAGTTCAAATTCAAGAAATCAACAAAATACTTTACAAAATAGCAATCAACGCAGCAACCCTCAAATACAAAATAATCAGAACAGAACTTTTAATCCAAAAATAAAATGTTACCTATGTTCTTCGAATCACGCATTATCGAAATGTATCGAATTTCAAAACAAAAGTCCACAGGAAAGGATGGGTTATGTTCGGCAGGTGAATCTATGTCAAAATTGCTTACATTTTGCTCACCAGACCGTGAATTGCCCTTCCTCCTACAACTGCTTTACGTGTGGAGCTAGGCACCACAGTCTTCTTCACGTTCCACAACCAGTAGCGCCCTCTGTGAGTATTAATTCTTATCCTCCAGAGAACGCTAATATTCCACTTTCCAATTCCAATAGCACCCCTATGTCAGGAAGCCATTCCACAAACTGTCATGCGACAATGATTTCCAAAAATTCCACTTTTCTACTTTCTACCGTTGTAGCTGACATGTTAGACTCAAGGGGACATTACCAACCAGTTCGTATCTTACTCGATTCTGCCTCAGAGGCAAACTTTATTTCAGAAAAATGTCTAAATCGTTTAGGTCTTTCGAAAAGCTTCTTTTCTACTTCTATTCATGGCTTCATCAGGTAGATTCGTCGTTCCATTACCTTTCATAAACTTAGAACCCCAGTTGGGTGACACCTATCCAATCGCTTTAAAACGTTTCAAGCTTCAGGAAGCTAGACTTCTCAAAGACTCAGCTAATTATCAAGCTTACAAAGATTTTATGCAAGATTATTTAGACACTGGTCACATGATACCTATTCCTACGCCTATATCTAAAGATGTCTTGGATAATTCCTACTTTATCCCTCATCACAGTGTCTGGAACACTGGGAAGATAAGAGTGGTCTTTGATGGGTCTCAACGTAGTCCCAGAGGTGTCTCACTCAACGAGACGTTGTGCGCAGGTCCTAAACTGCAAAATGATGTCCGTGAAATTCTACTTAATTTTCGAATTCATGCTGTAGCCTTTGTTACTGACATAGTAAAAATGTTCCGACAGATTTTAATTATTCCTGAGCACACGCGTTATCAAAATATTCTATGGAGATTTTCTGAGGATGATCCTGTCCAAACCTACTCCTTAAGAACAGTTGTTTATGGACTTAAGTCATCACCTTACTTAGCTATTCGTACTATACAAGAACTAGCTAAACTTGTGTCTGAAAGGTATCCTAATGCTTCCAAGGTGCTTCTTAAAGACATTTACGTCGACGACGTGCTCACTGGGCAGGATTCTGTGGCCTCTGCCAAAGAACTTCAGTCGGAGTTAATCTCCCTGTTGCGCCTAGGAGGGTTTGAACTTAAAAAATGGGCGAGCAACAGTCCGGAACTTCTCTCCTCATTCTCAGAATCAGAAACACAAATGTCCATTCGTTTCGACAAATCCGAACCTAATTTTGTAAAAATATTGGGTCTCCAATGGAATCCTATCTCAGATTCGTTTACCTACTTGGTCGTACCAGAAGATAAACCATGCACCAAGCGAGGTATCTTATCTCAAATCATGAAAATTTTTGATCCCTTAGGTTTCTGTTCTCCCGTTTCTTTACTTGCTAAGCATCTCATGCAAGATCTGTGGAAGGAGAAGCTGGACTGGGATTCTCAGCCTCCCCCGCATATCGTAAATGTTTGGAATCAATTTCGAACTTCCAAATCTTTCAAATATTCATTTAGCTAGACGCCTTTCCATTGATCAACCACGTAGCATTGAACTTCACGGCTTTTCAGACGCCTCTATGATAGGTTACGCGGCTACGGTCTATTTCAGAATGGAGTCAGTTTCCGGAGAAATCCATATCTTTCTTGTAATGGCCAAATCTAAGGTCGCACCAGTGAAAACAGTCAGTCTTCCGCGACTGGAGCTTCTTGGTGCCACTTTACTTTGCGACCTAATTTCCTTGATTCAAAACACTTATTCAGATATTCTTAACTTCAACCAAATCTGTGCATGGTGTGATTCCCAAGTGGTTCTATGCTGGTTGGCGGCTTCACCTCACAGGTTTAAAATGTTTGTGGCAAACCGTATCTGTCACATTCAAGAAACCATTTCTCCTACGGCCTGGAAATATATTCCATCAGCGCTAAATCCAGCCGACTGTGCTTCGCGCGGTCTTATGCCTAATCAACTTGTCAAACATGACTTGTATTGGGAAGGTCCTTGTTTTCTTAGGCTACCAAAAGAGAGCTGGCCTGATGATTTTCGCTGTCCAGACCCTCCGGAAAACGAGGTTATTCTGTAAGAACGAAAATCAGTATTTCAAACATGCACAGTTG
This sequence comes from Aspidapion aeneum, assembly GCA_963576565.1. NCBI lineage: Eukaryota > Metazoa > Arthropoda > Insecta > Coleoptera > Brentidae > Aspidapion > Aspidapion aeneum. The sequence goes on from OY755043.1 coordinate 115,728,185, forward strand.
AACCACACATGCTTGATACTTTTCTTTCTCGTTACTCTTCCCTAGAGAAAATTCAACGCATAATTTCCTATATTTCTCGCCTTACCGAAAAGAAATCTAAATATCCTAACGAAAATATTACCGAAGTAGAACTTCAACATTCTCTTATTGTTCTCGTTCGGCATGTTCAACGTTCCATCTTTGCTGATCTCATTTCACGTTTGAAAGACGCAAAGCTACTTCGTAAACTTTCACTTTTTCTAGATACACAAGGCTGCTTAAGAGTGGGGGGTCGATTACCACATTCTTCCGAACTCTCTTATTCAGCAAAACACCCTTTACTTTTACCACGTTCTCACCGTCTTACTCAACTTGTCATTGAGTACACTCACAAAAGGTACTGTCATCCCGGTCAAAAAACGTTGCATTACCTCTTGAGACAACAATTTTGGATCCTTTCCCCTCGCTATGCAATCGAGAGTATAACTTCTCATTGCATTTTATGCTATCGATTAAATCCTAAACCTTCCGTACAAATTATGGGCAACTTGCCTGCTCCACGCATCTCTCAAGTAAAGGCATTTTCACATGTTGCCATAGATTATTGTGGTCCCTTTCCAATTACAATGGGAAAGTACCGAGGTGCAAAGGTATCCAAAGGTTATATTCTTGTCTTAGTCTGCTCCGCAACAAAGGCAGTTCACCTAGAACTGACCTCCGATATTTCCACCCCTACCTTTCTTACGGCTTTTAAGAGATTTGTGGCAAGAAGAGGAAGAATCTCTGACATTTACTCAGATTGTGGTAGCGCGTTCTTGGGAGCTGATCGTTTACTCAAACAGTACTCCCAGGAAGCATGTCACAGTCTAAAAATTACCTGGCATTTTTCAAGTCCTGGTAGTCCGCACCTAAACCGACTAGCCGAGGCAGGAGTTAAATCCACCAAGGCAAATTTAAAACGTGTAATAGGTGAGCAACGGTTAACCTATGAAGAGTTTTTTACTTTTTTGTGTCAGGTCGAATCCATACTAAACAGCCGGCCTCTGTATGCCCAAAGTATGGATCCGAATGACTTTCTTCCACTGACCCCTGGTCATTTTCTTACCCTGGAACCGTTGAATTCCGTACCAGAACCCGATTTCATTGATTCCAAGTTGAACACCCTGTCCCGCTGGCAGCTGGTGCAAACGCTCCAGTCCGATTTTTGGAAACGCTGGAACTTGGAGTACCTAAACACCTTGCAACAGCGTTCTAAATGGACAGAGGCTTCTAACAATATTAAACTAAATACTTTAGTCGTGGTAAAAAATGAACAAAAACCGCCATTGCAATGGGCTGTTGGGCGAATTGTCGACGTACACCCTGGCTCAGACGGTCATATTCGTGTTGTGACCGTTAAAACAGCTACAGGAACATATCGTCGACCAGTAGTGAAACTATGTCCTTTGCCTATGCCCGACGCATAAGGCAAAATTTTCTTTTTCTTTCTTAATTTTTTCTAAGTATTTTTTTATTTTCTTTTAATTTTAATTTACATGCATAATTTAATGCATATTTGGGTTAATGTTGAATTGTATCGTTTAATTGCTAATAGGCGAATATTATTTACTTTTTTTTTCCTTTCCTTTTCTTAACTAAGTAAAAACACACGTGTTTTGGCGGCCGGAAAATGTTGGTGCAAGCAATGAATTTCCTATTTTTCATTTTCTTTTCCTTTTCTTTTTTTATTTGTCAAACACACTGTGTTTTTTTTATTACAATCTAGTCAGTAAGACTAATTAGCAATTTTGTTTTAACTTAATTTACTAGAAAAGTCAGATTTAAACTTAGGGTTCACTCAACAGTTCTCCCCGCTTTGTTTAGTCTGTAACTCACAATTGTGTTGTGTTTATAGCATTATTTTGTTTTATGTGTAATTCACTTAGTTTACTAGCTCAAACGGCTTCACTGCCTAGTCTTCGAACTAGCATAGTATTGTCTAGAAGCTGAATTGCTTCCACATTCACATGCCGATGGAGTCTATCTTCATGGCTTTTTGCGTACTTTTTTATAGTCTCTGCTACAGTTTCGATTTTTAGATCTCGATGAAGGTCACTATGTTTCTTAATACTTTATTTTGAAATCTCTGTACAACTAGAATGTTACTCTCTTTAGCACAACCCCATAGTTGAATACCATATGTCCATACTGGTTTCAGTATTTGTCTATAAAGCAGTAACTTATTATGAATTGTTAAATTGGACTTCCTTCCAATTAGCCAGTTCATTTTTCTATACCTTATCTCATCCTTTTCTGCGCGTTTAAAATAATTTAAATTTTCGCGCTCTTAAATATGCATATGGGTTTTCACGGCACCGCACACGTGCGAGGACAAGCAGCGCCGAGTGCAAAAACAACCACCGTCACAACAAGACACTAGAAAAATCACGTTCCCAAAAAAGTGAATTTTGAGGTGAAAAACTGGACGTTTAAACGTTGACTGGAGCCGCAAGAGAGTCCGAGGTAGGTGCCTTTTCATATAAAATTCCATATGTATCGTAACTTTCCATTTAAAATCGTCAATACCGACAATTATTTTTAAATGTGCTTGTAAAGCCAAACCGGCGACCTGTCGAAGGAAATTCCATTATTTTTCACTACTTGCACGCACAGTATAAGCAGAATGGTCTGGACTAAAAAAACCCACTGCTACAGGAAGGATTGATCCAAGTTTGGATTGATATGGTACACAGATGGATCAAAAACTGACGATTGTAGTGGGGCAGAAATATTCGGGCAAAAACCTAGGAGAGATTTCCATTTTCTACTAGGATATTACTCGACAGTCTTTCAAACAGAAATATTTGCCATCCTAGAATACGCAAGAGAGAATAATAGAATGGAACAGTTTGGTGTATATACTCAGATAGCCAGGCGGCCCTTAAGGTGCTTATGCCACAAAGCTAGTGTGGGAATGCCTTGCTGAACTAGTAAAAAAATCCCTTTCATATCTAGTAGATATGTATGTACTGTTCAGCGGCGTAGCGTGCCCGAAAGGGCGGGGGGGGGGGGGGGGGGGCGACAGCTAAAAAGGGCGCCTCTGAAAACTGATGAAAAATCTTGTGACAAAAAAAAACAAAAAGGTCAAAAGGGCGCCTCTCACAAATCTTGCGACCAAAAACAAAAAAAAAACAAAAAAAAAAAAAAAGGTCATCCTGTGTGAGGGGGCGGCCGATAAGTCACAAGGGCGCCTCTAACGGATCTTGCGACAAAAAAAAAAGGTCATCATGTGTGAGGCGGCGGCCGATAAGTCACGTCACAAGGGCGCCTCTCACGAATCTTGCGACCAAACAAAAAAAAAAGTCTTCATGTCGTTAGTTTCCTTTGGCACCCACTCAATTGGCCGTTACCGGCCCGACTTAATAAAGCTGAGGGCGCTTCGGCCACCTGTGGGGCGCCACTACCCTCGGGGCGGAGGGGCAACGGACCCCCCGCGCCCCCCCCCACGCTACGCCGCTGGTACTGTTTGACAACAGGATTCACCAACTAATCAAAAGTCATCAATGTTCTGTGAAGTGTGTAAAAAAACAGAAGAAGTACACAGTATACAGACCTTTTCCTATATTTTCCTGGTGTTTTTTAGCTCACACATATACTATACTATAGTAGTGTGAGCTATAGTGATCCTTTTTTCGAGAAAAAAAAAGTTTCTTTGCGTTTCAGATGATTTTGAAACTTTTTTGTTGCGCCGTCTGTCTGTCTGTATGTCTGTCTGTAACGACCAATGCGCATAACTCAAAAACCGCTTGGCCGATTTTAATGAAATTTGGTACCTAGGCTGGATCTTGGGTCGAGATGGTCCCATTTAAAAATGAACAAAATCCACTGAACACAAACCAAATAAAGGGGTGGGGATAGATTTCAAAAATTAGAGTTTATGTGAAAATATGGCGTGTGTGATATCAAACGAAAGGTAATTGAGTCTGGAGTTAAACAAAATACATTTTAATTTATTTTAAAAAAAGGGTGGGGGTTTTTTCAAAAATTAGAGTTTAAGTGAAAATATGGCATGTGTGATATCAAACGAAAGGCAATTGAGTCCGGAGTTTGACAAAATACATTATAGTTTTTGTTTTTTTTAAGGATGGGGGTAGATTTCAAAAATATGAGTTTGTGGTATCAAACAAAAGGTAATTTAGTCTGGAGTTGAATAAAATATATTTCAGTTTTTCTTTATATTAGCTCACACGTACACTATAACTATAGTACCTAGTGTGAGCTTAGGGGCCCATATATTGGCAGAGTATTTACTAGTATTGGTTTTTCAGTTTTTCCCAAGTTGTTTTCGGAACTTTTTAATTAATTTGCCTACAAAACACAAAACTTTTGACAGATAAATAAAGGATAACAAAAGGAACGCAAATAAAAATTGTGTCTCTTGTGTCTGCAAAAGGTAAAAATTGGATTTCTAAATATCATCTGTCATTTAATGTCACTACTGAAGGAAAAAGATAATAATAATAAATGTCTTTATTCCACAATTAGAAACAGAAAATTACAATATAATGCTTAAAATATAATTGTGAAATAGGCGAATTTCAGTATTGTCACTACCCGCATAGCACAATCACGTGTTTAACACGTAAAAAAGGCGTGAGAAAAAAAAACGTTGATTTTAAAAGTTGCTAGAAAAAACGTTTATTTCATATATGAAAACAAGATTAATAGATCATTCATTAACGTTATAAAAAATAACGTTGCTAAAAACTGCGTTGTAATAACGCCATTATCAAATTAAAACAGCAATGTTTTTACGTTATTTTCAAGTGACTTTTATCAACGTTAAAATCACATTAGATTCACGAATTTTAAAACGCGACTTGCATGGCTTTTCTACCGAATATTTTTGAGATTTTACTAGCAGCAGCGCCACCTGTTGTCGGGAATTTTCACTTTGAAGAAATCTATCAGGCAGTGCTTTGGCCTCTAAACTCCAAAGACCTGTTAAGGAACTGATCCCTGATCCTTCACGACCACGACGCATCTATTATTAACCTGATAAATATTCTGTGAAAGCGATTACTGTTAAAAAATCTAGTTTAGCTTTAAAAAAAAAGATAATGTATATAGATAGATAAATAGATATTTTGTCTTGCCTTGAGCGCCATCTTTAAAATTGTCTTGAAGTGTTGTAGTCTTAAACTAGTGAACTTTTATAACTTTCTTTCGCGTCTCTTTTAAGTTAAAAAAATGTTTTTAAAAAAACGTGACCAAAAAAGACGCAGAAAGTTAGTAGGTTTGAGAAGTCTTAATCTAATGGCCTTTTAGAACATGTTGTGGAGGACTTTTCCAGTGTGAATTTGGTATATGAAAATAACGAGGGTAAAAAACACGTTATATACACAGCGCCAGAAACTTCAGCAAAAAGTACATTATTATAGCTTGATTTCTCCTTGTTTTTAAGTTATCGTTAAGCATGTAGATTTAACAAAATAAATATTACATGGTATGAAGTTGTTTTCAAGTAAAAAATAACTTTGTTATTTTTGTTCACGTTAATTGAACGTTGATGTGATTTTTGTGCTATGTGGGTACCTGTAATAGGTTTTGACAGTTCTGCAAAAGGTCCCTAGTAATTTTTAATTTCCTCTTAATAAAGAAGTAAAATTTTGAAAAATACTTTCCAGTACGCGCCAACACAATAAGATGAAACCATTCAAACCTTAAATTTTCATAATTTTAGTTCTGCTAAAGAATGAAATTGAAATTATAATTCTAGTAGCAGCCAGTGGCGGCTAGTGACGTTATAAATTGGGGCGGCAGAAATTTATATTGCATGGAAAAGGAGATAAAAAACTTACCTAAATAATTTTATTTTACAAACAAGCAGCTACTTTGTTTGGTTTTTAGTTTATTTGTTTATAGATAAGCTCTATTCGCCTTTCTTTTACATGCGCGTAGTGCTCAACGACAAGTTTATTAAAATTGTCCGTAGTCAACAATTTTCTTTTAATTGAACACATAGCTAAGGCGTTCAATCTACTTTCATACATTGTATTTCGCGTAAATGTTTTAATGCGCTTGTATGTTGAAAAGGAGTGTTCACATTCAACTGTTATCATAGGCATTGTAGATATGATTTTTAATAATTTGTATAGTTAATTATGTAATCGACGGTATTTATTTCAATTTTATAAACAAACAATTCAAATATCGCAGATAAATAACGACCTGGAGATAATAGAGGACTGGGGCAACAAAAACCTTGTACAGTTCAACGCGCAGAAAACCCAAGCAGCCCTGTTTTCAAAAAAGACCAGCACCGGTGAGCCAAACATCATGCTATCTGGAAGTGCTGTCACATTGCAGAGCCAGTTGAACATCTTAGGAGTCACTGCAGAGACCAACATGTCTTGGCACAGTCACGTGACAGATATAGCTAAAAGGGCGTCCCAAAAGCTTGGGGTGCTATTTCGTACAAGACATCTGTATACACCAAGCCAACTGCTGACACTCTACAAAGCCCAGATTCGACCTACTATGGAGTACTGCTCACATATATGGAGTGCGGCACCCAAACATACCTTATTGCTTTTGAACACCGTGCAAAAGCGAGCTATCAAGCTGATCAATGACCCCGCACTTACCCGTAGCTTGGATAGTCTCGAACATCGAAGAACTGTGGGCGATCTCTCTCTCTTCTACAGGTATTATCACGGAAAATGCTCTAAAGAGTTGGCACGTATGATCCCCCCGGGAGTAGCACCTACTAGGCGAACACGTCAAACAGACGGTAACCATCAATTTACTGTCAAAATAGAGGCACCAAGAACCTCATTATATCAGAATTCATATCTCTGGAGAACAGCATCGCTGTGGAATAAACTCCCTGCGACAGTTTTCCCTGCAGGTTACAACCTGAACCGTTTCAAAACCAACACACACCAACATGTCCGCGCACTGGCCGCTTCTCGAGCGTGATAGGGATCTCCTTGCGAGTGCGCTTAACCGTAAAAAAAAAACAATAACCAAAACAAAAAATGACACGCGACCGGCAAGGCTTTTTACTACTGACAAACCCCAAATCAAAACAAACTCATACGTCTTCACTAAGGATAGAACCGGCAACGCTAGGAAGGGCAACGGACGTTTTCGCACGATGATGATGGCCGACTTCAACTAAAACAAACATTCCTCCCGCCCCCGCTCGAGAACATTTACCCATACCCCGCTGAAAAACGGGTGAAATTGAAACCTTGCCCCGTGCGGCGCTGCCGGCTTGTAATTATTTACGCTAAAAAAGTTCACCCAATTAATCGCTTGTTGTTAACCACAGATAATACAAAGAACTAGACAATCATGTCGTAAGGGAAGATTTAACTTTTTTAAAATAAATCAATTAAAAATACTGTTTGTTGTCTATTTTTGGGAGGTCACTGCCCCGTTGCCCTCCCTGTAGCAGCCGCCACTGAGTAGGAGGGTGTACAAACGTGTGCAATAAAAATGCGCAATGACATATTCGTGAGTATCGTGGTAGAAGTAAATAAAATAATTAGTTATCTAAATTTAATATTAATATTTATTCAGTCTTATTATGACAGGGCTCACCAAAAATTATCCTTAAAACTAGTTTTCGAGTTGTTAATACTAAGATATAAACTCCGTAAATTAAAGCTAAACCTAAACATAACAAAAACAAAAAAACATCCAGTAAAAAGTATTGGAACCAGGAAATATTTTTAAAATCGATATTATCTAAATGTGACACGTTCCCTTTTCTTCTGATAGTATTTTCAATATACCATATGGCTTTCTCGGTACCAGACATGGGTTGATCTAGTGCCAGCTCTTTGAATTGGATAATATTGTTCTTGAATTGTTTATTTTGAAAAACTTCTAACATTGCGATTTTTAAATTTTCTTCAAAATTACTTTCTTTAAAGTTTACTTTTTTAATGATACCATTTCTGCTGAGTTCGTTTACATTGTATTCTTGATCTGCGAATATAGGAACACCAACCATGGGAACTGCACTAAGGACAGCCTCTTCTAAAGATTGAATGCCTCCTTGTGTAACAAATAGTTTGACATTCGGATGTGCTAAAAACAAAGAAGTATCTATCAGTATAACTATAAGTTGCTCCTAGTGACATATCAGACACTCAGTTCTCCACTGGAGCGCGTTCATGGGCGCGTTCAGATGAAACACCGGGTGTGCGTCCGGTAAAGGGCGTTACCCCGGCCGGTGTGTGACGGTACGTGGTCGGATCGATTCTTCAATCTGAACGATTATCACCTTGCAGCTGATCAATTGATAACTGTCATATGTAATGCATTATATTTCCGAAGTGATTTTTTTTTCTTGTGCTTTTTTAAAAACGACCGAACATTTTTGTTGAACCACTCTCGTGTTTTCGTCGAACACCAAATTCATACAAAATGAAGTTATGAGAATGAGTACTAATTTGGTTATTCATTTTTACCTAGTAAGTACTACTACTATGTCGGTTTAGAACGTTTTTCTACGTTGTTCGACGCCTATTCTCCACCTCCTTCGATCCTGACCGTCATCTTCCGTCAGGTTTTTTTGACTCATTGATCTTTGGATTGACTGTTGCAATTTCAGTTTAGGACGCCCTCTTTTTCTGCGCCCTATTGGTTGCCATTCTAGGACCTGCTTTGGTAATCTTTCGTCGCTCATCCGTTGTACATGGCCGTACCATATCAGTTGCCTTTTAGTGATGTCATCCGTTATGCTTCACTCGATTCCCATTCTTTCTTTTATGATCTCATTTCTTATATGATCTGTTCTAGATATTCTCATTGATCTTCTTATTGCATCCATTTCGACACTTTCCATTTTTGCTTTGTATTTTTCTGTTACGCGACAAGTCTCTATTCCATACAACAACGTGCTTTTCACCACTGTTTCATATATGTTAAATTTTACATTCTTTTTTATCTCTCTGCTCCATAAAATACTGTGAAGACAACCAATAACCTTTTTTGCTTTTACTATTTTTTTTTTCCAGTTCTTTACAGTCTGTTTCTGTCTTATCAAATGTGACACCCAAGTATACATACTCATTGCATGGAGATATTGTTTGTCCATTTTCTAGTTCTAATTCACTTGATTCGTTTCCAATATAAGTACTGTGTCTTGTCCACGTTCACTGTTAACCCCCACTTTTGGTATTCTTCCGTTAACTTTCTCATCATATACTCCATGTCTCCTTTATCATTAGCTACAATTACTTGGTCGTCAGCAAACTGTAGTGTGTATATGGTAAATCGGTCGTTAAGTTGTATTCCCATGCCGTGTACTTTGCGTTTTCAGTTTTCTAGAGCTACTGCGATATATATTTTAAAAAGAGTTGGAGAGATACAACATTCCTGTCTTAAGCCTTTCGTTACCAGGAGTTCTTTTGAAAGTCGATTTCCAATTTTAATTTTAGATTTTGACCCTTTGTATAGTTCTTTTATCGCTATTATGTATGTATGACTGATATTAGTCTGCTCTAACACTGTCCATAATTTTTCTACTGGAACGGTATCATATGCTTTTTGTAGCTCCACAAAGGTAACATGAGTCTCTATATTTCTGGCGCTCCTTGTTTAAGACAAAAAACATTATCACTACAAGAAACCTGCACGAAACCTACTTTGCTCTTCTTTTTCTTGTTCATGAAAATCATTCTCTATTAGATCTCTAAGAATCCTACCGTACAATCTACTTAGAGTACTGGTTACTGAAATTCCTCTATAATTGTTGCAATCCAGCTTGATTGATAATATATGTGAGATTTTCGAGTAGTTTCTCTGATCCATATTTGAGCATTTGAGCATATATATTCCCAGGTCCGCTAGCTTTTCCGGATTTAAGCTTTTTAATACTATTCCTTATCATTTCTTCATCGATGATTACTTCCTCTCCATGTACTTCTATGTCTCTCCTCGGAGAGGCTGCCAGATATTCGGGTCTCGTCTCCTGCAGCAGTCCCTTATAGTGTTCTGTCCATTGTTCTGGTTTGATGATCTGGATGTTTACTTTTTCTTTTGTTGGGTTTTTTACTGTAGAAATAAATTTCCATACTTCAGAACTCTGCCTACCTCCTATGTGTGTATTTATATCGTGGCATTTGCGCTCAAACATTTCATTCTTTTCTGTGCGTATCAAATTTGTTAGCTGCCTTCTGGTATGCCTGTAGATTTCTAGGTCTCTTTGCTCTTTAGTACTGAGCCATTTCAAGTATGTGCGTTTTTTCTCCTTGATCGTTTCCTGTATTTCTTCCGTCCACCACATCTTATTGTTATTTCTATTGGTATCCAACAGCTTCTTTGCTTGCTTGCTTCAAGCTTTTTAATATGTTTGTATATATCTCTTCAAATGAGTGATTTATGTTTATTAATTTTTCATCTAATCGGTTCTGATACAATCTTTGAGTACTTTCGATTTCTAGACTTCTAAAGTTGTATTTTTGATTGTCTTCGATGCATTCTAGATTTTCATTTTCTCTAATACTTTCGTCCTTATTTGTTTTTCTTACAGGGAATAATATTTTTGCTTTTACCAGATGGTGGTCAGATCCACAAGTAACACCACGAAGTGTGTGCACATCATACCACTTTAGTTCCGAGTGTTGTCCACCTATAGCATAATCAATGATTGATCTAAGATGTCTTGTTGGCTGAATCCCCAGGTATACCGATGAATATCCTTATGTTTAAAAAAACCATTATTTATTTTTAGATTATGGGTTTCACACAATTGTATCATACTCAAGCCATTATCATTTGTTACTTCCTCTCCAAATAGTCCTACCATTTTGCTTTGGCTTTGTCTACCAGTTCGACTATTAAAATCGCCCAGCATAATTATTTCCCTGGTATTGCCGATTTTACTGATAGTCTCATCAAGTTGGTCGGAGATCATTTGTTTTATAGTAAGTACCTAGTCAAAATTTTAGCACTGATTTTAAGGCCAAAAAAAAATTAAAGCAAATAATAAACAATACACATATATTGTAAAGGTTAGAAATCAAAAGACTGATCAAATGCGCATGCGGGTTAAACTTAGTCGTCCCATTCCGAGGGGTGCGAAAGTGTGCATTCGGTAAAAAATCACCAGCAACCTGAACGCCAGAGTAAAGTCTAACGAAATGCACACCGGATGCAATCTGAGCGGTCAGGACGCGCCCGGGCCACGACCGACGTCCAATCTGAACGCACTCGAGATTGGACGTGTGTATTGTTTATTATTTGCTTTAATTTAATTTTTTTTCGGCCTTAAAATCAGTGCTAAAATTTTGACTAGGTACTTACTAGGTCGAAATGAATAACCAAATTAGTAGGGGAAGGAGGGGAGCATTCGACCACAAAATGGTTTTTTTGTATATAAAAATTTGTTAAATGCATATTTGTGAAACAAATAAGTACTGATGGGTAGATCGGAGTGTTGTTTAAGTAATTCACCAAAATTTAAAAAAAAATAAAACCTTTTAGCAGGAAATGTTCTTTTTAAAAAACCTTTGCAAATGGTTGAATGCTCCCCACCCCAGATGGGGGGAGCATTCGACCATGTCTAAAAAGGATCTTTAAAGGAATAAAAAAAAACAAAAAGTAAGAAAAAAAATGCTATATTGTAGGAAAAATAGCAAAAGTAAAACGCAATGCAGTGAAAAAATAAAGAAATAATCCTAAAAATACCTTCTTACCGTAAAGTACAAGTGCTAAAAAAGTAGTTTAATCGTATTGCCCTACAAAAAACAAAAATACAAGGTATCTTGATAAAAAATATAAACAAAACTAAGCCTACAAATAAAATTACCTACTTACCTAAACCAAATTAGTTTACAAGCAAGGTGCTGAAATTTTAACTGCTTAAACTTAAAATATGAAGCTGTTTTTATTGTTCCAGTTTTTGCTAAAGTTTTCAATTTGCTTATTATGTCTCCATTATCCACTTCGCTTATATCTTCAATTTGTGGAAAATAAAATTGAAAGTTGACAGACCCTTTCTTCTCAAAAAATTTATTTTGGTTGCCTCTCCCGAAATTTCCAAAATTTGCCCCACAAAATGAATCGGTTTGGATTTAGTGTTGAATCTTACTAAATCAAAATCTCCTTTTTTGAGATCCTCTTGATCAACTTCCTCAATATCTTTAAACTCGTCACTCAAATCTTCACCTGAATCGTCATGAAGAGATAAAGCATAATTTTTGGTCGATGATAAATGGTAACATCCAGTGGTCGAATGATCCCCATTTTGTGGTGGTCGAATGCTCCCCAGGGTACAGAAACAGATTAATTTGCTCCACAAAAAATTATTTATATCTTTAGGTTAGTATAATATTTATTAATCAAAACTACAATATCTAGAGATTCCTTGCATAAACCACTAAAATTCAAAAACCAGTTTTTTAAGAAAATTTTACTTGAAGTTCGAAGCAAAAATATATTACCAGATAGTGTGTTTTTCAACTTTTTTCGTTAAAAAATCAAAAACGTTGGGTATACGTGCGTTATTACACTCAGACGATGCGCAACTAACAACAGAACCTAAAACGACTTGATTTTCGCGAGAAATTTAAACCACTTGGTAAATAAACGCGATGGTTGAATGCTCCCCCTGGTCGAATTCTCCCCTCTTTCCCCTACCCATTCTCATATTCATTTTGTATGAATTTGGTGTTGGACGAAAACACGAGAGTGGTTCAACAAAAACGTTCGGTCGTTTTTAAAAAAGCACATGAAAAAAAATCATATAATGCATTACATATGACAGTTATCAATTGATCAGCTGCAAGATGAAAATCGCTCAGATTGAAGAATCGATCCAACCACGCACCGTCACACGGTGGTCAGTTTGTCGGTTCTGAACGATCGAAATTATTTTATGGTTTTAATTTTGACAAATTGATGCTGAAAGCTAGGAAATGTCAACTAGCGTTTAAAAAATGTGATTTTAATATAGTGTGCATTCTGGGGATGGTACAGTGGCCTCCAAAAATAATGTTGTATATCGTTTTTTTCCTCTTAAGCAAAAAGCTTGAAAAATTGATACTTAGAGAGTGTGTACGTAACTAGCTTATAGCTTTTTTTATTTACCATAGCTTTTTTATAAAAATTTAACTAAATTTATTACTCTTGCTATAGTATATATATCAATTTTTTACCATGCACTGATATTCTTTATCGTAGTCTTTATATTCACTATTTTCACATATATAGTTCAAAACGGATTGATTTTTATCTTGTGAAACCGGTGTTTTGTGCCACATTTTAAATAAATGACGTCGGCCAATCCCATGCGCCAACGCTGAAACAATAAATCATAGCTAATACAGCGGCAAGAAGCGGCAGCTGAATGTAGCACCTTTACAACCCTTGATACGTGATTGAAATAATAAATTCACAAACGCAATTGATACGTAACGATCCAGACTTTTTCAGTCCAATATACATAATACATATTTGAAAAATTATAACAAATCAATACACAACTTTTATCTAATTTTTTTAATAAACAAATTGAAACTTTGCAAATGGTTTAATAGTAAAAATTAAAGATACTAACCCATATTTTAAATATACGTGAAGAAATCACCATATAATCTCTGGTTTACCAACTTGTAGCACTTTTGAACATCGCCTTTCCGCGCGGAATAAGTGCGGATCATTATGCAGGCTATCAAACGGCCTATGACCTGTCGTCGTAACAAGTGACGAGTTAGTTGATCGATTTTCTGCATAGGGGTCTACTAATAATGTAATTGGGCACTTTTTTAAGACTTAGTGGTTATGATAAAAATAGTTCAATATTACGGTTTCGATCGTCTAAATTAGACAAGCTGGCCTCCGTGCGTTACACACCGGTCGAGGTAACTCCCTTTACCGGACGCACACCGGGTGTTACAATCTGAACGCGCTCCTGATGACGTGAAACACACAGAAATGTACGTCTGGAGATGCTTCCTTGAGTAAGTTGGAAACTAACCAAAACTAACTCTTTCTTTTCTTTTCTGACACTCGCGGTTAAACACACACACCTTTGTGTGAAGAATAAAATTATTTTTCATTTTTATCCATACAAACACAGCACCTCAACTTCGATCCATGCCTCCCCCAATATCTTCCATTCTTCTCTGTCTGTCGCCGCGTTCATCCATCTAGCTCCTGCATGTTTCTTCAAACTGTCCGCCCAACTCATTTGGAGTCTTCCCCTACTTCTTTTATTTTCCCAAGGTCTCCAGGTTACAATACACACTTGTTCCATCGATCGTCTATCTGTCTGATATTATGACCGACAAATTTCCATTTTAATATTGCTACTTCTCCTCTTACATCCCTTACTTTAGTCTTATTTCTTATCCATCCATTATTTTTTCTATGTTCAGCTGCAAGATGAAAATCGCTCAGATTGAAGAATCGATCCAACCACGCACCGTCACACGGTGGTCAGTTTGTCGGTTCTGAACGATCGAAATTATTTTATGGTTTTAATTTTGACAAATTGATGCTGAAAGCTAGGAAATGTCAACTAGCGTTTAAAAAATGTGATTTTAATATAGTGTGCATTCTGGGGATGGTACAGTGGCCTCCAAAAATAATGTTGTATATCGTTTTTTTCCTCTTAAGCAAAAAGCTTGAAAAATTGATACTTAGAGAGTGTGTACGTAACTAGCTTATAGCTTTTTTTATTTACCATAGCTTTTTTATAAAAATTTAACTAAATTTATTACTCTTGCTATAGTATATATATCAATTTTTTACCATGCACTGATATTCTTTATCGTAGTCTTTATATTCACTATTTTCACATATATAGTTCAAAACGGATTGATTTTTATCTTGTGAAACCGGTGTTTTGTGCCACATTTTAAATAAATGACGTCGGCCAATCCCATGCGCCAACGCTGAAACAATAAATCATAGCTAATACAGCGGCAAGAAGCGGCAGCTGAATGTAGCACCTTTACAACCCTTGATACGTGATTGAAATAATAAATTCACAAACGCAATTGATACGTAACGATCCAGACTTTTTCAGTCCAATATACATAATACATATTTGAAAAATTATAACAAATCAATACACAACTTTTATCTAATTTTTTTAATAAACAAATTGAAACTTTGCAAATGGTTTAATAGTAAAAATTAAAGATACTAACCCATATTTTAAATATACGTGAAGAAATCACCATATAATCTCTGGTTTACCAACTTGTAGCACTTTTGAACATCGCCTTTCCGCGCGGAATAAGTGCGGATCATTATGCAGGCTATCAAACGGCCTATGACCTGTCGTCGTAACAAGTGACGAGTTAGTTGATCGATTTTCTGCATAGGGGTCTACTAATAATGTAATTGGGCACTTTTTTAAGACTTAGTGGTTATGATAAAAATAGTTCAATATTACGGTTTCGATCGTCTAAATTAGACAAGCTGGCCTCCGTGCGTTACACACCGGTCGAGGTAACTCCCTTTACCGGACGCACACCGGGTGTTACAATCTGAACGCGCTCCTGATGACGTGAAACACACAGAAATGTACGTCTGGAGATGCTTCCTTGAGTAAGTTGGAAACTAACCAAAACTAACTCTTTCTTTTCTTTTCTGACACTCGCGGTTAAACACACACACCTTTGTGTGAAGAATAAAATTATTTTTCATTTTTATCCATACAAACACAGCACCTCAACTTCGATCCATGCCTCCCCCAATATCTTCCATTCTTCTCTGTCTGTCGCCGCGTTCATTCATCTAGCTCCTGCATGTTTCTTCAAACTGTCCGCCCAACTCATTTGGAGTCTTCCCCTACTTCTTTTATTTTCCCAAGGTCTCCAGGTTACAATACACACTTGTTCCATCGATCGTCTATCTGTCTGATATTATGACCGACAAATTTCCATTTTAATATTGCTACTTCTCCTCTTACATCCCTTACTTTAGTCTTATTTCTTATCCATCCATTATTTTTTCTATGTTAGCTTTATCTGTAACATTTGTCTTTTCATTGATCTTTGGGCTTTTGTTACCTTATCCATGTTTGATTTTGTATTTGTCCAGATCTAGAATCCATAGGTAAGTACAGGAAGGATACATTTTCGTTTTGAGGTACTGAGGATATTTTTTTTTATTTCACCTACTTACTTAAAACATATCTTTGTGGAACCCATTTAACAATTTTGACATTGGGAGAAACTTTAATATTGGTGTCCATTGTTTTCCATAGAACTTTGTACGGTAATTGTTTAAAAACATTGACTAATGATTTAACAAAATCTTGTCCAATAAGTTCAGCTTTCACGTTAGTTCCCAAACTAAAGTAAATACAACCTTCATTCGCCTCGTCCAGGAATCGTTGTACGTCCTGAAAATGAGATCAAGTTTATATTGTGCTTACTTTATGCCTGAAAGGCTGTCTTTTGTATCTCGGTAGATGGCGCTTCTCGCAAAAGTTTTCACACTATTTACATATCATTTAAGACAAAACCTTCTAATTAACTTGGCAAGAGTGTCACATTGACCAAGCAGTGTTCTGAGGAGTCCCATAAGGACGAAACTGTTAACACTTATTAGGTGTCCATTAGATTTTGGACCCCTGTAAGGTTAAGCTTTTAAGCTACCCAGGGAAAAATTTGAAAGAAACAAAAACTCCTTTTAACCGATTAGCCACAAAACTTGTTATTATTTTATGAGCCAGAAATGTATCTTGTTTTTATATTGTCCACACATTAAGATTATTTTACACCTTACACACATTTTCCGAATAAATAATCATAACAAAAACATTTCATGTAAAAAAAGTCAAGTGTACGCAAAAATGGTATTCCATAAAAAGAATTGAGATAAAAGTAAAGACAAGTTCTCCAATACAAATTTCAAAATGAAGAATTCATACAAGTTTGGAAATGTTTTTTAAAATTTTTCTATTACAGCCAAACCTCTTTATGTTCAATTAAGCACTGTGTGTCTAAGACTTATTTGCAGCCGTAATAGGCAAGTTTAGAAAAACATTTCCAAACTAGTAAGAACCCTTAATTTTGACATTTCTATTGGATAACTTGACTTTACTTTTATCTTAATTCTTTTTACGGAATACCATTTTCGCGTACTTGGCTTTTTTACATGAAATGTTTTGTTACGATTTCACTCATTTTTAAAGCTTTTGGATAATATTTAAGTTTTAAACTAATAAAATATGCGGAATATTGTTCAAAACTTTTGCCTTATTTAAACACTTCCAAAGCTCAGCTCTCTAGCGTTTCTGGAAGTGGGTAATGTTACATTTACACAACTTTACATTTATAGGGGAGAAAAGTAAATTAAACTGTTGGTGTTTTTACATTTTTTCGTACAGTTTTATCATAGTTCCTATCATTCTTCCAAAGCTCAGCTCTCAAACGTTTCTGGAAATGGGCAATGTTCCCAGCAAACATCGACCTGCTAGCAACTGCTGGCATCGGCTATGATGTGCATTATTTTTATTATTTTTGTATTGTATAATCTGCATATTATTTAAAAGTGCAAAAAACGCAACATTTTAGTACTTTATTTTTAATACAACGAAAAGTGCAGCCAGGGTTAATGGCAAAAAAGCATTTTAAAAGTATATTTAATGCTTTTAAAGCACTTTATTTTAGTACAAAAAAATTCAATATTTTACTGTGAAAATGAAATATTTACAAAAATTTACATATTAATAACATATTTTTATTTTATTTTATTTTTTATTTACCATATCATTACGGGCGAACCCAATTACAATACAATAGAGTTACATAAATATACAATAAAATTAGCATACAAATAAAGGTAGTCTTAAGCATTAATTAGATGTACAAAAATAGGTTGGACTTTTAGGCATTATTTTGCAAATGCGTATTTCTAAGCTGTTTTAAATTGGTTGTAAATTTAAATATATCGATAGCTGGAGTATTGTTACAAATGTCGCACATTGTATAAAGCGGTGAATACTTTAAAACATTTAGTCTAGGCATGGAAGAAATAACTAATATGTTCTCTGATCAAGTGCAATAAAAAAGTCGAGAATACTCTCTATATCCGTGGGGCGTACCGGAGGTTGTATGTATATTGTGAAAATGTATATGAATGATTTCTGAAAATGGATTTTTACTCCAACAATTTTTATTTTTACTCCAATATTGAAGAAGGTACTCTTAAAGTACATTTAATTTATTATTAAAAGTTTAAAAGCTTTGCTGCAACATTAATATAACAGTGGAAAAACATTTTAAAAATATTTTTAAATAGTTGCTTTTAAAGCACTTTATTTTTGTACAAAAAAGTAAATATTTTCCTGTGAAAATAAAGTATTCACAAAAAAACGTTTTAATAACATTTCGAATAAGGCAAAGTTCTGACAAGTTGATGTTTGCTGGCCTCGCCACTAGATGGCAAACACTAGTCAACATTTTTAGGGTCACTGAAGAATGTCAAGCTTAAAAATGTCAATGATTTTATTTATTTTTAAATTGGTGTGGATAATTTTTGGAAATATCCTCATCTGATATGAAAAGGAATATTAAAGATCCTTATAAAATGATCAAATATTTATTTCCGTAAATATGAGACGTAAGTGACGTAATGTCCTTACGGTCTTTACAATAAAAGTAGTTTTTTGTAGTTAACTAAAAAAATTTATAAAATACATTGCTTTAAAAGTACAGGTTTTTTTTAAGTTTAAAAAATGTATAAAAATTCAGTTTTTTGTACTTACTAAAAATACAAAGAAAATACATTGCTTTAAAAGTACAGTGTCTTTTGTATTAAATTAAAATATATACTTGCTGCCCTGATTCAGGCCATTGTTCCAAATCAACACGAATTAAGTACTTCCTACTTAGTACTTTGCCGTTATGAGTTACAGTGAAAGCCAGTACTTAAAAAGTACTTTTTTTGTTGTTTGCTGGGTTACTTTTTTCTATAGTTTTATCATAGTTTCTATCGGCCTTCCAAAATTCATCTCTCTAGCGTTTCTGGAAGTGGCCAATGATACTTTTACACAACTTTATATTTATAGGGGAGGGAAGTAAATTAAAATTTTGTAAAAAGCGGGTAATTACTTTACTTACTTTGTTCAATAGCTGAGTTTCTTGCATTCTAGTATTGCCACCGATAACCACATATCTAGGACTATGTGGTCTTGATGTCAAAAGCATCGGGTTGACAGCTGTGAAATGAAAACTGACTTTTCTTATCATATGTTCTATAGTTGCCGTGATGTTTTTAAAATTTCTTGCAAGAATTTTATTGGGTGCAGATTGGTCGAATTCTTTACATTTTAAAAATAAAGTTATAACGGTGGCTTTTAATCTACTTAAAAAATTGTACGGCTTGGAATATGGAAGAATTACAGTTGGATAAACCTACAAACAAAAACTACATACAGCGTGGCCAACCTTCTATACAGGGTGTCCCATAACTTAGGGGCCATAGGCCAACAAGTAATGGAGGAGGTACTTTCTGATGGACAAGTTCATATAATGCAAGGGTCAAAACTCTTTCTTTATCGAGATATAGAGCATCAAAGTTGGCGATTTTTTAAACTTTTTTACAAAACGCAGTAAAAATATGAAATTTGGTAACGACGTGTATTAAAACAAGAGCAATCATTTAAAACATAAAAAGACTTTAAGAAAATTATGCGGTAAAATTTTTGCAGGAAAAACTATTTTTTTGGTATAAACTTTTATGAATACCATAATAAACACAAGCTATTTATTTTTTTAAAAGAATAACTAAGCAAAAATAAAAAAATCAAAAACTATTATTTTTTATAAATTTTTGGAGGATATTTTGACAGCCTGTATCTCCTCAACTTGTAATTTTATCAAAAAGGGAGTACCACATTTTTGAATTACAATTAGATAGGATAGCCATTTGGGGGTGACAGATTTGATTTTTTTGTAAACCCCTTCCCCCCACTCCCTTAACTTTAGAAATCCTATATCTTTACCTATTATTTTACCCCCATGTATTAACTTTTTTATCAGAAATAACTTCTTCTATCACCTGCCGTACTATGGCCCTTAAGTTATAAGACACCCTGTAGAGGGTGCAACGTTATCAATTTAGCGAAAATATATAATTTTCCAGTCATATTTTATTCAACAAGTTTTTTTTTGTTAAATAAAACCCCATGATTTATATATTCCATCAATCAGAGCGTTGTTTGATGGAGAGTACATCAAACAACGATCAGAGTTAACTGTTAAAAATATTGAGGACTTATTGCAATAAAGCCAGGCAGTAATAGTGTCGGGCACTATTCTAACAGATACGCATTATAAGAACAGGCTGTATTCTTTTAAAATTAGGCCTTTGTTGCCTGGCTTTATTACAAAAAGTCCCTATTGTGTATTCTTTGTATGTCTTTCCCACATAGCACGAAAATCACAGAAATTTAACGTGAAAAAAAATTATAAAGTTATTTTCTACTAAAAAACAACCTCATACCATGTAATATTCATTTTGTTAAATCTATATGCTTAAAGATAACTTAAAAACAAGGCCAATTTTTGCTGAAGTTTCTGGCGCTGTGTATATAACGTCTTTTTTACCCTCGTTAATTTCATGTGCCAAATTCTCACTTGAAAAGTCCTCCACAACATGTTCTAAAACGTTAGATTAAGACTTCTCAAACCTACTACCTTTTTGCGTCTTTTTTGTCACATTTTCTTAACAATTTTTTTTAAATTAAAAGTGACGCGAAAGGAAGTTGTAAAAGTTCACTAGTTTAAGATTACAACACTTCAAGACAATTTTAAAAGATGGCAAGGCAAGACAAAATCTCTCCCGTTATGTTTTCTTTAGAAGCTAAACAAGATTTTTCAACCGTAAATAGACACTTATTGGAATAAAAGCTGACCTTATTTTAAAATCGACCCTATGGCGACAGATTTACATATAAAAAGCAGCTGATCTCCTTCAAAATTCGGCCTTTGTGTATTTAAAAACCGGATTTATTAGCGTCGGTATTTATTAAATGAAAATTAGCGTCTGTATCATTAAATTTGACTTTGGTATGTCAATTTTGAGAGGTCAGCTGTTAGTTTTCTGTGTAAATGTGTCAAAATGAACTCAGGTTTTATTCCAATCACAATATTAATGTGTCTTTTTCTAATAAAATCTCAAAAATATTTGGTAGAAAAGCCATGCCAATGGGGTTTTATAAAATTCGTGTAGGAAAGGGGCGAACCTAATGTGATTTTAACATTGATAAAAATCTACTTAGAATTATACTTGAAAATAATGTAAAAACATTGCTGTTTGATTTGATAATGGCGTTATTACAACGCCGTTTTTAGCAACGTTATTTTTTATAACGTTAATAAATGACCTATTAAGCTTGTTTTGATATATGATATAAATGTTTTTTTCTAGCAGCTTCTAAAATCAATGTTTTTTTTTGTCACGCGTTTTTTACGTGTTAAACACGTGATTGTGCTATGTGGGCTAAAATGTCTTTTGGGTATCTGGGAACTAGGGTTGCCAACTTTTTTAAAGATAAATATAGTATTTTTCAATATAAACCAAAAAAAATATAGTACACCTAAAAAATATATAGTATTTTATAGGAAAAAAGTTTTTTTACACACTACACATAAATTCGCAACGCAATGACAAAAGGCCACTTTCCCTATTCAAAATATAGGGGCTAAGTATACCTTTCGAAGGGGGTTTTTCCTACAAAAATTTCAAGATAGCCAAAAAGTGTCCCCTATGCAAAAATTTAATTTCCTGATAATTTTCGAGAAAATCCAGGTGGATCCCTTTTAATTTGTATATATATGTTATATGAGAATATCCTGCCTACACTTAGAAGAAACCAGAACCTTCTATGAAACCCGAGAACCTTCCAGATAAGAAGCTTATTCTGCTGACTTGCGTTTCCCATGAAATAAACAACACGTGCATTCAAGCCGAATCAGCACTTTATTTCTCAGAACCTTTCAAGATAAGAAGACCATTCTGCTGACTTGCGTCTCTCACGGAATAAACAACACGTGCATTCCTGCCGAATTGCACTTTAGTTTAAGTCTAGAATATTAAGGAATTATTCCATTGCTTAATCAGCACATTTTCTTTATATAAACTCAAATCATTGTAATGTTAAGTCATTCTCTTTAGAATCGTTCTTAAGTACACGTTCAATTATAACGTTTAAGTCCTATATTGTATTTAATCAAAATAAAGTTTTTTAAAAAGTTAAAAGTAAACTTTAAAGTATAACATTTGGCGCAGTCGGTAGGATAGTTTAACACATGCGAAAACACGAGTATTCTAATTCGCGAGTGGTGAAGCTCCAGCTCTTTAAGCTATCAAGAATCTACAGCAACCAAGAAGTTACACAGCAACAAAGAAGTTACACAGCAACCAAGAAGTTACATAGGCAACCAAGAAGCTAGACAGCAACGAACCAAGCGTCCTCGCAACCAACGGATACGGAAGGAACACCTAGTGAAGCCCCTGGTAGCCGAACACGTGGAGACAAATGGTCCAGCTAAAGCTTTTGTGAGTAAGACAATTGAATCATCACGTTTTATTATTTTTTTTCAAATAAGTTGATATTTTGAAAAATCTGTTCGATTTTCTAAGCCTGACTTTTACAATTTTGAATTTTAAAGAAAATTTTTTTTCAATTTAAAAGAAGTCAAAAATAAAATTTAGTTTAAGAAACAAAATCTAAAAAATTTAATTTAAGTTTTAAAATACGAGAAATCAAAAACCATTCAAAATGACTGAACCTCGTAATAACCAACCAGCAAACGTACCAGCAAACCAACCTATAGTTGAGGTTGAACCTTATCGTTTATCGGAAATTTTCTCAATAATCCCTGAATACGATGGAGATCAAATATTTTTAGGAACTTTTATCAATGCTTGCGATTGTGCTTATAACATGGCCGTCGGAGATCAACGCGATTTATTGGTCATACACATTAAAAATAAATTAAAAGGAAAAGCCGCACAATTAGTAAACTCTCGAAATCCTCTTTCTTGGATTCAAATTAAACAATTATTAACAACATACTATGGAGATACGCGAGACCTTTCTTCATTAATTCAAGATCTACAAAGACTCAAACAACAAACAAACGAATCACCTTTAATGTTTTTCAATAGATTACAAGTTATGAATTCAAAAATGCACGCTTGTATTCAAAAATCAAATTTAAATATGCTTCAAAAAGATGCACAAATCCAAATTATAGATTCTATGGCATTAAATACGCTTTTAACAGGATTAGAATCGCGTATAGGTCATATTGTCCGTGCTAGCAATCCTAAAGATTTACTTGAAGCACAAGTAAGAATAAGACGCGAACTACAACTTTCATATTTTGAAACACAAAAAACTCCAAACCGATCCAATGTTTCAAATAATCCTATACAAAATAGACAAAATAATTTTCAATCGCGAAGAACAGCTTCTCAACCACAAAAATGTTTTAAATGTAATCGTTTAGGTCATCACGGAAGTGAATGCCGTACTTTTGTACAGAGACCCCCGGTCTACACAAATCAAAATCAACAATTTAACCAAAATTTTCAAAGACCCAATTTTGCCCAAAATCAAAATCAACAATCTAACCAAAATTTTCAAAGACCCAATTTTGCCCAAAATCAACCAAGCACCTCTAGAAATTTTGTACCCCAAAACCAACAAAATAATTTTAGACCATCAGTAATTCAAAGAAATCCAAATTACAATTCCCCACAACATAGAGCACATGTAGTGAACTATTCTGATGAATATTTTAATAATTTTGACAACTACGATCTTTATGATCCAAATTTTGAAAATTTTAACAATTTTAATAACTATGAACCTTATGATCCAAATTTTGAAAATTTTCAGTATGAAAATCAGTTTCATTACGAAAATGAAATCTCACAAGAATTTTCGAATAATTTTGAAGAACAATATTTAAATGACATAAGTCAATACAATTTTAATCAACCCGGAATATATCAAAATTTTGAAAATCAGGGGGCAATTCTTCAAAATTTGAAATAATTTGAAATAATCTGACGAAATTTGAAACAACAGAATTTAGGTGTAAATCTTGACAACACTGCAATTTCAGCTTTGTGTAAAACGTCTTACACCACACTGTAATGGGCCAACTTAGGAAATTATGAAAACCCCAAAAATTTAAAATATGCGGGAAAATTTAATCCAAAACCTACCTTGAAACTCGGCTACTGATAATCCACAAGTTCTTGATAAATTGTATTTTTCCGAGCACCTCATCATACAACGGTTTTTCTATTTGGCAAATTTGACAACTGTCAGTCAAAGATCACCAAGGGGACTGTCAGTTACGAAATACTATGTTGCCAATTCATTGTTTCCAAGTGAAACCTTTAAAGGTACCGTTCACAAGTTGGATTCACTTTTTAAATATGTTGTTAAAATATTTTTACGAAAAACTCTTACAACGTAACGTGCAAGGTGGTACCTAAGGGGGGATCAATCTCCCCCCGATATTTTTAGGAATAAAAAGTAATCAAACATTTAGTAGTGATAATAATAGTAGAGATATGGATAATTCGCATTTTTTACGGCGGAATTGATTCTGATTTTTGAGATTTTTGCTTATAATAGCTGAAAACTTGCTCAAACTAAAGTTTGGTTAAGTATTTTGTTTTCTAAAAAATTTAAATCTTAAAGGTATTTTTTTATACCTAAATGCATGGAGAGTGGAAAAAAAATTTGTTTTCTAAATCTCATAATTTTATTCATAAACATTTGTGTGTTTTAAATAATATTACTTGACTCTACTGCAAAATCAATCCAAGATTTGAGCAGCTGCTAAAAAATTGTTTTTCTTTGTCGTGTTTTTGAACTTGATTTTAAAATAAATTTGAATGAAAAAGGAAGCTTGGCTGACTTATTTTTTAGCCACTCATAGGTAGGAAGGCTATTGGGGACCGTCAAAAAACCTTTTTATTTTTGCTCAAAATAAGTTTGGGCCAAAAAAATCAAAATGGCTGTCTGTCTTTATTCATAGTTCTTTTAAAAATAAAACCAAATAATTTAAATAATTAGGCACTTTGTCTGCAAGTTTAATGAAAATTTTTACTTGGTTTTATTTTTATAAGTTAAAAAAAAAACAAATTCAATTTTTTTTACCCTTATTATATTTGTTATAATCAAAACCTTAAAAACCATTTTATTTTTTTTATTACTTTTTCAAATTAGGTAGCTATTCAATGAACCTACAGAGTAAATAATTTTGTGGAATTTATTCTTTAGCTTTTTAACTATTTCTTCAATTTCAATATATTTTAATTATAGTATCTAAGGTTTTAAACCCGTTATATTTTGTTTGTGTATTTTATTCCGGGATTAACATTAATATTGATAAAGGTACACAATTGACAGGGTGCAAAATTTTTTGCCGACTTTTTTGGACGATAGCTTTTCTAAAAGGTTCGATGTCATCACATTTCGTGCATTTCCTAATACAAAAAGCAAATTTTGCATTTTTTCGATTGATGGCAAACTTATCCTAACCTGTTAATTCAACTCTGGTTAATTGATCGAAAACGTGACCTAACCGGTCCACTGGACACTTTTTTTTTGGTGGAAAAGGGGCGTGTATGGACAGGTAATGATAAGTTTGCGATCAATTGAAGGGGCGACGGACGAAACATCGAAACACAAAATGTCGAAAGTACAAAATGTCGAAGAAACAAAAATACCAATAGTTGAAAAATTTAAAAGACAGAAAATAAAACCTAACCAGGTCAGGTTAGGTTTTAAAGTATATTACAAAAAAAAGGCACCTGATCTGGTCAGGTTAGTTTCTATTAATATATCTAATAACCCAAGCTTTCGACATTCTGGACTTTCAACATTTTGTAATTCTTCTTCATTCGCACACACAGTTTCCAATAGAATCTACATTTATTTTTATTTTAATATTTATTTTTATCCTTATAAACCCAACAGTAACGTCTTTTAGACGAAAATTGTTCGTAGCACCCCTGTAATCTTCCGCCGGCGGCGACTGTAGCAAGTATTTCTGATTACCCTATCCAAAACCTCATGGGCCGTCACTGAATAACAGCAGTTTCTATATGGGAGGACCCCCCAGAATAAAAAACTATATACGTGCCTAGCTTTGATAAGAAAAGTAAAAAAATAATAACCACTTCAATAATTTGACCAGTATCCCACTTAGTCAGATTTTTCTGGCAGATTTTAAAGAAATAATTTGACATTCCCTTAAAAATCCGTTCAAATATAACGGTGGCAACAGCGTAGAGCTAATTTTGTAGCGACCCTTCCACGACATGCAGTTAGGCCCTCTTTGTTAATTTTACCGTGAAAAACAAAGAAAGAAAGTAAACTTAGCTGACCTCATAAAGAAAACGCATAGGACTCATAAATTTGAAAGAAATGTGACGAAATGTGACGAAATCTGACATTTCAGTTTGTGTGGTTAATGGTTATCTGCTTTGAATTTATTTACAATTTTTAAATTAAAAATTTTTAATAAATTAGGCGTTTTTAATTAAAAAAATATATTATATCGTGAAGCTACATCTATCAAAAAGTGGGAAATGGCCTTTTAAGTAAGTTTTTAAGTTTAAAATTGCCTTTTAAACGAGAAATCTTAAGCGCCAGATTATGTCACATTTTTTCAAATTTCGTCAAATTTTTTGAAATGTAAAGAATTGACCCCTCAAAATCAAATTTTGCCACTAGAAACCCAAAATTTTCAAATTACTTCCAATCAAAACCATCCACCCCAATCGATTCAAGAAACAGATACCCAATTAGAACAAACTACTACGAAAATCCAACACATGTCAATCGATCAAACCTCAGAACAAACATTCGTGTAAATACCAATCTACATAATTTAAACTCAAAAAATCCTTTTTATATTAATGACGCAACAAATAAATTTAAACTTTTGATTGACACCGGCGCAGGAATTTCAGTATTTAAAGAAAAAACAGTCGAAAATTATAATAATCGATTTGCAGAAAATGTAATAGTACAAGGAATAACCGATGAAAAAATTCCAATCACTCAATCAGTTTTAATCCCTTTCGCTAAAGGCAATCCACTAAAAGTCTATATTTGTAATTTAGACATAGAATTTGACGGAATATTAGGACTCGATTTTCTTGAACATTACCAGTGCGTAATTGATTTAAATTCAAAACAGCTATGCACCAATTTTAAAATAATACCTTTAATTCAAGTAACAGAAAAAACTTTCGAACAAAATCCCGAAATTATTCAAAATCAAATAATAATTCAAAACATACCACCAATACCTAAACCAAGATTAATTCAAAATCAAAAAACGCCACCAATACCAAAACCGCGAATAAACATAAATAAAAATAATTTTCTAAATCAAATATCTCTAGAACCGCGAACCGAACAAGTTTTCAAATTAAAATCTAATTTAAAAAACACAGATGCAATTTTAATTAGTCAAGAAATAGAAAAAGTAAGATTACCAAACGCCCTAGTTCACATTAACGAAAATGGTGAATTTTATACGTCAGTAATAAATCCCAATGCTATTCCTAAAACAATAAATTTTAACAACTTGTCTTTCGAACCCATACCAAGTGTTCACGATATTTTAAATTTTAATACCAATGAAGACGAACTCATTGACAGAATCGATCTTATTAAAAATCAATTAAGACTAGAACATCTAAATTACGAAGAAAAAGAACTAATTTCAAATCTTTGTTTTGAATTTTCTGATATT
Organism: Aspidapion aeneum; assembly: GCA_963576565.1. NCBI lineage: Eukaryota > Metazoa > Arthropoda > Insecta > Coleoptera > Brentidae > Aspidapion > Aspidapion aeneum. The sequence goes on from OY755043.1 coordinate 115,755,922, forward strand.
TTCTATATCGAAGGAGATCAATTAACCTTCACTAATGAAATCAAACATACAATTGAAAAACAATGCTCATCCAATTTTTACTAAATCATATCGGTACCCTCAAATACACAAAGAGGAAGTAAAAACACAAATTAATAAAATGCTCGATCAAAAAATAATCCGACCATCAATTTCCCCGTGGTCATCACCTGTTTGGGTAGTCCCAAAAAAACTTGACGCCTCTAACAAACAAAAATGGAGAGTAGTAATCGATTATAGAAAACTGAATGAAGTAACAGTTGACGATAAATATCCACTTCCAAATATTTCAGATTTATTAGATCAGTTAGGTAAATGTCAATATTTTACAACACTTGATTTAGCATCCGGTTTTCACCAAATTGAAATTGATCAAAAAGATATTCAAAAAACAGCCTTTTCTGTCGAAAATGGACACTACGAATTTGTTCGTATGCCATTTGGTTTAAAAAATGCACCCTCCACATTTCAACGTGTGATGGATAACATTTTATTAGGCATTCTAAATGAACGTTGTTTAGTTTATATGGACGACATTATTGTTTATTCACCCACTATTCATGAACACATTTCACGTCTTTCCGAAGTTTTCCAAAGATTACGAAAATCAAATTTAAAAATTCAACCTGACAAATGTGAGTTTTTACGAAAAGAAGTAGCATACCTCGGACATTTAATTACCGAAAATGGAGTAAAACCAAACCCTGATAAAGTAAAATGTATACAAAACTTTCCAGAATTAAAAAATCCTCGTGACGTAAAATCATTTCTCGGACTTGCCGGATATTATCGAAGATTCATACCGAACTTCGCAAAAATCTCAAAACCCTTAACAAAACTTCTTCAAAAAGATACAAAATTTATTTTTTCTAAAGAATGTCAAGAAGCTTTTGAAACACTCAAAAATGCATTAATTTCTGATCCAATATTAATTTATCCAAATTTCGAAGAACCCTTCATTTTAACTACAGACGCGAGCGCATTTGCGATAGGAGCCGTACTTTCACAAGGTCCAATTGGTAAAGACCTTCCGATAGCTTTTGCATCGAGAACCCTTTGTAGTGCAGAAACTAAATACTCCACTATTGAAAGAGAACTATTAGCAATAGTATGGTCCGTAAAACACTTTCGACCTTACCTTTTTGGTAGAAAATTCTCTATAGTCACAGATCACAGACCTCTAACCTGGCTACTTTCAATTAAAGACCCCGGTAGCAGATTAGCACGTTGGCGATTAAAATTAGAAGAATATAGTTTTAAAATCATTCATAAACCCGGTAAAATCAATAAAAATGCAGACGCTTTATCGCGAATAAAAATCAATCATTTCAAAGACTGTATAGACTTTAAATCAAACATTAAAATTTTTGCAAACAACGAAAATAACGATCAAGAACCAATTTTTAACGAAGAAGATGATCAAAAAATAACAGATGAATTTAACAGATTTGTTGAACTTTACAAGACGCGATCCCTAATTGATTATTCTAAAATCGAAACTTCGAATGATCAATTATTAGATAAATCAAATAAATTAATAGTAACCTTTTTCCGACAAAATAAAATGGAAGATTTACATTTCAAAATCATTGACGATATTTTTGAAGAAGAATTCCACCTTGAAGAATTAAAAATTAATATTGTTTCTAGCAAAACAGTTAAAGATCGTAAATATTTTATTATAGCTCTACCATTCGATAATGATGATTGTTCACAACACTTATTTTATTGCCTTTTTAAAGACCAAAATAAATTTGAAATTAACAAAACATACTGCATCGAAAACAATCTAGATTTACCAACTTTAGAGATGCTATCTTACATCTTTTCTGATAAAGATATAAAATTAAAAATTTGCCAAAATATAATAACAACCCCCGACGAAGATGAAATCCCAATAATTTTAGAAAATTATCACTTAGGAAAAAGCAACCTACACCGTGGAATAAATGAAACAGTTAGACGCATTAGAGAAAAATATAATTGGCGTGGTTTAACAAAAAATGTAGAAGATTTCATAAAAAAATGTGAAACTTGTCAAAAAGTAAAAATTGTTCGTAAAAATCTAAGCAGACCCTTCGTTGTAACAGAAACACCACGTACCCCTTTTGAACGAATCAATATCGATATTTTCGAATACCCCACTAGAAATTACGCGTTAACAGTACGGGATGAATTAACAAAATTTACACAACCTTACGCAATGAGTGATAAAAAAGCCAGTACAGTAGTTAGTACTATTTTACTATTTTTCCAACATTTCGGTGTACCCTTACGAATACATTGCGACTATGGCAAAGAATTTGATAATGCCCTTTTAAAAGATTTATGTACCCTATACGATGTTAAGTTAACATTTTCTAGCGTAGCACATCCCCAGTCAAACGGTTCACTAGAACGATTTCACGCAACCCTTTGCGAAATGATCAGAATCAATAAACAAGAAAACCCTGAAGATCATTGTTTTAGCGTTCTTCCATACGCGGTAATTTGCTATAATAATACAAAAAACAAAACACACGGATTTACCCCTTACGAACTCGTTTTCGGACATACATCAAGTAGACCCCCCGAAAAGCTCTATAACCAAGAACAATTGATATCTAAATATGTACGCGATTTAAATAATAGAATGGACTATTTTTACAAATTAGCTAGAAATAGAACGGATCAATCGAAACAAAAATCGAAAGAACGATTCGACGAACACGTACGAAAGAATCTCCCTGAATTTAATGTAGGAGACAAAGTTTGGCTTAAAGAATCACAAATCAAATCAAAATCAGAAAACTTATTTAATGGTCCTTTTGAAATTTTAGAAATACATCGTAATTCTGCAACACTTAAAAACCCACAAACAAATCAATTAACCAAAGTTAATTTTGATAGGTTAAAACCGTGCTTTGAATAAAATAAAAATCTTTTATTTTAGATTAATGGGAATAATCTCAATCGTTTCCAGTCAATATTCAATATTACCAATAAATAATACACTAGGACTATTTTATCATGAAGAATCCCTTATCAGAATTTCTAATAATGAATGGACACTTGTTGTTTACAAAGATCTTTTACCCTTTGAGAAAGCAATTGAACATAACGACAAAATATTAGATACCTTTACGGATCACTTTTCAATTAATAATAATCAAATTGCAAATTTCAAATCGCAAATTAAAACGCATGTTAGCCTTTTAAAACAAATTTCTAATTACGTTAATATTAAATACGAAGAACTTATCTCGGATACAAAAGAAAAATCATATAGGCAAAAACGTGGAATATTTAATGGCATCGGAACTATTTGGAAATCTATTACAGGAAATTTAGATGCATCAGACGGAGAATACTTTAATGATTGTATTAATAAAGTATCGACTGATGAGAAAAATATTGAAAGATTATTGCAAAAACAAATTTCAGTAACAACCTCTGTTATTAAAAGTTTTAATACGACTTTACAAAAATTACAAATTGATGAAGAAACGTTTAGTCATGATATTAAATTAATTCAATATTTAGTCACTTCGATTTCTGATAACGCTGCCTATGCAGAAGCACAAATAAAAGCATTAGATTTATGCGAATCGCTTATGGAAAGTTACACCTTTATTAAAGATTCATTAAATGACGCGTTAAACGCAGTAACTTTTGCACGTTTAAAAATATTGCATGGTTCAATAATAAAACCATCGGATTTGGTAGATTCATTGAAAAAGATTTCTCATTCATTACAAAAAAATAATTTGCCTTTACCAATATCAATCTCAACCGTAGCCCAATACATTAATTTAATTGAACTTAGTGCTTTTCAAACTGAATCAAAAATAGTATTTGTTCTTAAAATACCTCTTATAGACCCTTCGACTTATACTTTATACAGACTTTACCCAATACCAATATTAGATAATCGAACAGGTCTTCACCATACTATATCAACAATTAATAAATTTATTGCGCGTGACGATGATTCAATGTTTTTCGTCACCTTCCACAACGTGGACCACTGTAAGATCATCGAAAGAAGAACGAAGCTCTGTTCCAAAGTACTTCCGTATCCCATCGACAGTGATGCTATTTGTGAAGCTCAACTATTGAAGCAACAAACTCAGCTGCCGAAAACATGTCAAACAACCATTTTCTATGCACAAGGCTACAATGTTCAACCACTTGAAGAAAATCAATGGCTAGTTACTATGTCAGAACCAGTACCTACCAATATCAAATGCAAGAATCAAGAAATCATTACGAAATTAATTGAAACCAATAGTATAGTTCGTTTCAAATCATTATGCAATGCTTTTATTGGAAGTACGAGAATTCATTCTGAAACCATACTTCAAGAAAGTACCTTCGAAGAAATAAATTCACCCATAATCAATATTCCATATACCTGTTGTAAAGATATGCCTGCACTCCCCAAAATTCAAGGCCTAAAACCATTAAAGTTAAGCAAAATAAACGTCGAAGATCTGAATATTGCACAACATAATCTTAACCAATATTCAGAAGAATAGATAAAATGATCAATCAACCATTCATTCAAAAACACATTGATTGGTTTACTATCATTACAATAACATTGATAGTACTACTAGTAATTCTTTACATTATTAACAAATGTCGAAGACGCCGAAGAACAAGAAATGGTAATAGTACCAATAACGATAATGATAATGGTAATGACTTTCCACCATTTCCAAAACCTAATCTACAAAGAATTAGGAATTTATCGAATATCTTACCAAAAAAAAGGCCAAGCATACACATCGAAGATCAAATCGAAGAAGAAATCGAACCCAATGCAAAATTAATGATCAATCAATCATCTTAATAAAAGTTGCCGTATAACGCCAACTTTTTCAAAAAGAGGGGAGCTGTTATATGAAAATATCCTGCCTACACTTAGAAGAAACCAGAACCTTCTATGAAACCCGAGAACCTTCCAGATAAGAAGCTTATTCTGCTGACTTGCGTTTCCCATGAAATAAACAACACGTGCATTCAAGCCGAATCAGCACTTTATTTCTCAGAACCTTTCAAGATAAGAAGACCATTCTGCTGACTTGCGTCTCTCACGGAATAAACAACACGTGCATTCCTGCCGAATTGCACTTTAGTTTAAGTCTAGAATATTAAGGAATTATTCCATTGCTTAATCAGCACATTTTCTTTATATAAACTCAAATCATTGTAATGTTAAGTCATTCTCTTTAGAATCGTTCTTAAGTACACGTTCAATTATAACGTTTAAGTCCTATATTGTATTTAATCAAAATAAAGTTTTTTAAAAAGTTAAAAGTAAACTTTAAAGTATAACATATATATTTCGTCAACAGTATATAGTATGCACATCCGAAATATAATATAATATACCATATAATATAGTACGGTTGGCAACCCTACTGGGACCTGAATTGTTCTAATCCTGTACTTACAATTGGATTCCATGGATTGCCAAATCTTTCATGCGTTGTAGATATTGGGTCAATGGAGCTGATACTTATAGTTGAAGCATTGAAAATTTCACCAAAAATCAAACACTCCTGGAATAGCCATTCAACAAGCACAACGTCAAAATGCTGATTTTTATCATTAATTAAAGCCTGGATCGCAGGCAGCTTAAAGTATCTTTCCGCCAAAACAGATCGCGCTTCCGACATTTGTTTTGCAAGTAATAGCGGGCTACCACCGTTAAGCAAAGATCTCGACCAATCCCAGTTTTCTTCCAAAATCTCGTAGCCCTGGCTAATATCGATTTCCGTTAAATTGGCTAAACCCTTTTCTCTAAGAGGGTCAGTTGTAATTACTGTGACGTGATGACCTATAAATAACAATTGAAACTTACAGAGCTAAAATTGCAAGCCGACAGCAACAAGTTATTATCAAAAAAGTTTAGAAAATCGCCAACTTTGATGCTCTGTATCGAGACAACGAAAGAGTTTTGACCCATGCATTATAGGAACTTTTTTATCAGGCATGGCTATGGCCCCTAAGTTATGGGACACCCTGTATAATTAACTGTGCAAATTTGAATACGTTGACATGAACTTCGATTACAAATAAAATTTTCCACATAGATAACCAAAATTTTAGTGCATGTAATGTAGAGGGGTGTTCAAAAAAACTATACGATGCTGAAAACTGGTTGTGCGGTTGTAAAAAACGAAATGCTTGTTTTTGCTTTATTTGTCTTATTGTGAACGATCCACGAACTGATCCTGCGTGGGTGGCAAACGAAATGTGTGATATCAAACACATTAGTAAAAAGTTTTTAAAAAAGACACAAAGTAAGTGCTACTTGTCCTGATTTTTTGCTATTGAGTTTTTTGATGGTTAACACTAAAATTTATCAAATTTTAAATCGGTTATTGATTCAATTTTGTCCGTTGGAACTGAATTTATGCTCGTTTCGATATTTTTGTGTATAAAAGGTGAAGATGCAACGCGAGTTCAGAAATTTAGCACCTGCTGAATGTACACAATTACTCGAAGAAGCATGGAGCTCTAGCCGAATAGGTGAAAGATTCGGTGTGTCACATACGTCAGTATAGCGTGTGGTTGAACGATACCAAGAACTATAGACATAAAGGACTGCTTAGTTCCATTTAACTTGTGTTAACAATTTATGCGGGGTGAGGAGAGCGGCGTGACGTCACCACTTGTGCTAAATCCTTTGATTTCGTTCGTTGTGTATGATGTTATTCGTATTTTCAAGAGAGTTTTCTTGATATTTCGCTGAATAGTTTGTGTTTTTTGGATTGTTCCAGAGCAGTGCTACTAAGAAAAGACATATAAATAAACATTTTCACGTTTGGTTTGTTAACAGTGTGTAAAAATTCTATTCAGGACAAAGAAGAACGTTTGTTTACAGGGTAAAAAAAATGGCCACGATTTTCTCAGCTTCTTGTTTAATACTATCTAATTAATATCTAATTGTTGTTGTTATTATTATTATTAATTATTCTATTATCTATATTTATTAATTATTCTAATTATCTAAAGTATATTGATATAGTAGTTTACCTAACTAGTGCGGAAAGTGCCTCTTTTCCGCACGCGATTGCAGATGGCCAAACGACGCGATAGCGGAGTTTGGCCAGCAATCAAGTGCGGAAAAGACACTTTACGCACGAGTTAGGTACACTATTTTTTCTATAAGCGTGAGGAAAAAACTAAAAATTAATCAAAAAATTATTTATATTCAAAACGTTTTAATCAAATCAATTATTATTATTCACATTCTAGCGGCTTCTAGAACTGACTGGGGTAGATCTTCGTCCGAAGAATCCATTGAAAATCTGATTTTTTTGTTTGAAAAATTCAAAAGACGCTTGTATCTGCAAAATTGGCTTTGTTTTGACAGTTTGTTTGTACTTTGTTGCTATGGTGATTTAAGATGCCAAATCTAAAACCACTAGTGTTCATTGTTGTTTGACATTGACAATGACGATATTTATACCGGGGAGGTTTAAAACTTATAATTTGAACCTATTTTACTGAAAACTTTATTTTATCGAAAATATTGAAAATATAGCAGAATTTTAGTCAATTTGAATATTTTTAGGATATTTCGTGTGCTAGGAAAGATACAAATGTATTTTGAACGGTCTAAATGTTATAGAACACCTCAAAATCGTAACAAATATTTTTCCGCACTAGTGCGGAAAAGTGGCACTTTCCACACTAAAATGCGTGCGGAAAAGTGAACTTTTCCGCACGCTTATAGAAAAAATAATTTCCACGGTAATTTTTTTAGCTCACTATGCCTGGAAGAATCTGTGCGGTTGCTTATACTTCGAGTTATATCATTGTAACTCATTTAGACTTGGTACCAGAATTGTGGGTAGATTGGCTAGTAAAATTTTAAAAAAGAAACCATGCCACATTTTTGTAAATTCCGTACAATAATAAGAATAAACTTCCATAACGATCAAGCACAGAAAACTAAAAATCTTAAAAGAAAAAGATGTGAGGACATTGAACGGAGTAGAGCAAGAAAATTACAAAAGATTTTGAATTGAAAAGGAATATTTTTCTAAATGAAATATAATTTATATTAATATTTTTAATTTATTGTATGTATCTGTACTTTTCTTTTTTTTTGTAAAATATAATAATAAATACTTTTTTTATGTTCTATATTGCCGTTTTTTAATTATCTATTAAATAATTTCTTAACATGCTTTAAAAAGAGGTTGTAATAATTAAACTATGCATTATGTGCATTTCCTTTTCGCTTTGTTTTTTGTTAAGAAAAATATTTGTGCTTTTCCTTTATTTAAATAAATCAATAAATTTTTCGTCTATATTTCCGTTTTTAATTATTATCGCAAAACAATTTATTTACATACTTTTAAAACAATTGGAAAAATTATATAGGTACTACGATATTATGTGTAGTTTTTTTTTCACTTTAAGAATTTAAATTTAATTTATTTAACAGATATTTCAAATATAAAATCATTTATCATCCTTTTATTATTTTTTTCTAAGAACTAGTTGATTGGGTAAAAATTTTAAAGCTGAGAGGCCGTCTCAGAAGAGACGCGATCTCATTGAAATCCACAAATTGAATTGGGTGAAAATTTATCAAATGGTGGATTAATTTTGTAGTTTTTCTAAAACTAATTGTGCAAATTTATTGTGGACACAATAAAGAGTGCGTAATGCAGTAACGCACCCAGGAATATGTCTTGGGGGGGGGGGCCCGAGGCCTCAAAATGTCGTATTTCATGCTATTTTTTGTGTTTATTCATGAAATATGTGGAAAATATATACAAAAATCATAGGCTTGGCGGGCCCCGCCCCCCCCCTGGGTGCGCCCATGCGTAATGGCATCTACATATAAACCATTTTTAACTTTATTAACAAATTATAAAGAAAAATACACGTAGTTACCTATGGAATAGCAGTCCCTTACTTCTTCCGGACATTTTTTCACAAACCGCACATGTTTTACGTAAAATACGAGGTGTGACAATTAAATTTTAAGACTGGCCCCAGTACTAACTGGTTTTAAATCTCTACGCCTCGGGCGGTTGTAGTTATTCACCTTGATGTACGTTCTACTACCGCGGGCAGTGGTTTGAAGCGGATCGTGCATAACTCATTTGCCGAATTATAACGAACGAAAAAATTGAGCAACGTATTAACTTAAAGTAAAACTCAAAAAAACGGCTACTGAATACTTTCAAATGCTAAAAGATGTCCGCGGAAAGCATTGCGTGCAATGATTTTTATATCCCAACAAACAATTAAAGTTGTAACGACGAAACCCCAACTAGAAAGAATTTCTTAAAAGTAACCGCAACGTACTCCCGCTACGTCTCAGTATACCATACAGCGACGTTATAATTCCCTAAGTGGGGAACCAATTTCTGGTTATAACTACTTGGCCAAGTGTTTAAAGTCACTGTAGTAACAACTACACTACTACGTCGTAGCCAGGTATCTACTACGTCGTAGAGGCTGTTTTTTTCCGTAATGGCATAAAAGTTGCGATGTAGTTGCAAATAATATAATCGTTTCTTTTTGGTAGAATTGTTACACAATATGGTGGACACAACAGTAAACAGACTCGCTTAGTTTTTTTGTTTGGTTATGGTTATAATATGAACTATGTTATCCAAAAGTGTGAGAATTTACGACCAGAGGATCAAAATTCGAGTGCGACGCAAAGTTTTTTGTATAACATGCATTATATATATTGCAAAAAACCGGTGCGCCCGTAAAATTGAGCCGTTTTCTGGTAGCTGATGGAATTTTTGTGTTGTGATTTTGGAGGTTATGTTTTCATAATCGACAGTTAACTCCAACAAATGGTGCTTAAGAAGAGCATTTTTGGTAAGCTTCAACTAATTTGTTTATAAAATAGTATGGCTCTTTAATATGAGCTCATAAAACGACAACAAAAATATTAAATTTTCTTTCTTACATAAAAACATGGCGTCCCAAACTATATTCCCTGATAGTCGAAAAGGTTACTTGAAAGTAGTTGCGGCTTTAAAGTTGATCCAAAAAGTTATTTTGTCTACATTGTTACATCAGATGTTACTATGATGATACAAACTTTTGTGGTAAAAATTAAAGTTATAATGTAGTTGTCGGATACACTTGTTTGGGACTCCAATGAAGCTTAACTTTCTAGTGGTAATTAAGTAGGATATAAAAGTCAGGGCGACTACGAAATAACGACTAAAAAGAAAGTAAAACTTTAGCAACGTCCTATTGTGGTAGAGAAGACTATCAGAATCGACTATCAAGAAACAATCCTATGAAGTAGTTTAGAGGGTCGTTTTTACGAAACATCTACTATTTCCTGATACTAAATAGTTGTTAGAACTAAAAAGTAACAAATTTTGGTTGGGATCACCACATTTCTACTATAAGAAAGTAGTAAAGCCTTTAGACCATGTAGCCGCTAATATAAATGTTAGTTGGGATGGCATAAAAGGTTTTTCGAGGGTCGTGAAGAAGCTAAAGATGATGAAGGAGAAGGGCGCTCCAGCACATCCATAACGGCGATGCTCATTTGTTTTTTGGTATTAGAGGTGTTCTTCTTATTGAATGGGCGCGTAAGGGTCAAATACTGAACCAACATTTATATTTGGAAGTCTTTATGTAGCTAAGGCAACGTGTAAGGAAAAAACGTCCAGATATGTGGAAGAACAACACGTCGCTGCTCTACCAGGACAATGCAGCGGGACACAATGCCCTATCCATTAAGCAGTTTTTAGCTAATAAGAAGATCCCCGTCGTTAACCACCCACCATATTCACCAGACTTGGCCCCTTGCGACGTCAACCTGTTTCCGAAAATGAAAAAAAAATCGTTAAAAGGAACCTGTTTTGAAATATTAGAACACGTCAAGGAAAAAACGGCGACTTTAGCAGCCTTTTTTTTATGAGCATAAAGTTAGCGAAGCACCCATCGCAGATCGAATCGTGACTAGGTGGAAAATTTGCCGTTAATTAGTCGTGAATTAGTTGTGGAAAAATTAATTTTGTCGCTCTTATTTTTGACCGTTTTTTAGGGTGCTTCGCTAACTTCATATGAAGTTAGCGAAGCACCCCTGTCAAAAATGGCTATAGACAAACCAAATATGGTGGATAATTTGCCGCTAATTAGGCGTGAATTAGTTGTGGAAAAATTAATTTTGTCGCTCTTATTTTTGACCGTTTTTTAGGGTGCTTCGCTAACTTCATATGAAGTTAGCGAAGCACCCCTGTCAAAAATGGCTTTAGACAAACCGAATATGGTGGATAATTTGCCGCTAATTAGTCGTGAATTAGTTGTGGAAAAATTAATTTTGTCGCTCTTATTTTTGACCGTTTTTTTGGGTGCTTCGCTAACTTCATATTTTGGCACCCATCGCAAATCGAATCGCAACTAGGTGGATAATTTGCCGATAATTAATCGTGAATTAGTTGTGGAAAAATTTATTTTGTCGCTCTTATTTTTGACCGTTTTTAGGGTGCTTCGCTAACTTCATATGAAGTTAGCGAAGCACCCTTGTCAAAAATGGCTTTAGACATGACCTATCAAAACCGAATATGGTGGATAATTTGCCGCTAATTAGTCGTGAATTAGTTGTGGAAAAATTAATTTTGTCGCTCTTATTTTTGACCGTTTTTTTGGGTGCTTCGCTAAATTTATATGAAGTTAGTGAGGCACCGACGTCAAAAATGGCTTTAGACATAACCTATCGAAATCGAATATGGTAGATAATTTGCCACTAATTAATCGTTAATTAGTTGTGAAAAAAATAATTTTGTCGCTCTTATTTTTGACCGTTTTTTTGGCTGCTTCGCTAAATTCATATGAAGTTAGCGAAGCACCCTCGTAAAAATGGCTTTAAACATGACGTATCGATATCGAATATGGTGGATAATTTCCCGCTAATTAGTCGTTAATTAGTTGTGAAAAAATTAATTTTGTCGCTCTTATTTTTGACTGTTTTTTTGGGTGCTTCGCTAACTTCTTATTTTGGCACCCATCGCAAATCGAATCGCTACTAGATGGATAATTTAGTTGTGGAAAATTAATTTTGTCGCTCTTATTTTTGACCGTTTTTAGGGTGCTTCGCTAACTTTATATGAGTTAGCGAAGCACCTTAAAAAACGGTCAAAAATAAGAGCGACAAAATTAATTTTTCCACAGCTAATTCACGACTAATTAGCGGCAAATTATCCACCATATTCGGTTTGTCTAAAGCCATTTTTGACAGGGGTGCTTCGCTAACTTCATATGAAGTTAGCGAAGCACCCTTAAAAACGGTCAAGAATAAGAGCGACAAAATTAATTTTTCCACAACTAAATCACAACTAATTAACGGCAAATTATCCACCTAGTCACGATTCGATCTGCGATGGGTGTTTCGCTATTTTCATGCTCATCTTTTATCTGATGATTTCTAAAATTGCTTCCAACATTGGAAAAAAACGCATGCAGCGCTGCGTCGATAGAGAAGAGGACAACATTGATGGGGAACATCATTAAGTTATATTAGTATTTAAATAAAGTAGATTTTTTACAACAGTCTTATAATTTTATTGTCACTTCGTATTTCCCAATTTTCACAGAAAAAAAAAACACGAGAAACGCAAAACACCGAAAAATTTCAATATGGCCTCCAACCACATAGCAGCTGTGTGTCGACATGACAAAACACACGCATGCGTGAAAATTCATATCCGCGAATTTCAATTTGCCATTGTTTTCAAGGCCCGCTATGAGCGCTTCACTTTTCAATTCTTTAATCATGTATTTATGCTAGAACGTATTTAGTGTGACCATTCTTACCTTCAGGGGCGGCTAGTGAATAAGGACTGCAGAGCTGCAGAACCCCCAAAATGTTCACATTATTTGACTATTTTTCAGCCGCTGCTATTTTTCTAATATAATTATTTTATTTCTAAAATTATTGGAATAGCATTATATTTTCGGTCCGGTGTTGGTATAGTAGGCCTTCAAATCGCGTACGTGTGTTGAGTATGACGCCGCGCGCCGTCGCCGAAGGCTGCATTTCACAGTGGGTCAAATGAAGTTATTGGCATTGTTGCGCTGCTAAATTGCAACACAACGTAGCTGGGCGGCTAACGAGATCTGTGCTCGGTGCAAAACTTGCAGTTCCAGTACAATTCCGGGCGGGCGGGCTCAGCGTTGCGTGTTTGCGGGCGCATTTATTTATTAGGAAGACGCCAAACGCATGAGCGGGAGGTTATGGTCGTGTTTGTTGTTTGTTTTTGTATAATTGTGTCACAATGAATGTGGTGGATAATTTAATTAATGTAAAAAAAGTCTCTCTCTTTACTTATGAAGAACAACTAAAACTGAAAGAAGAAGGACGGCCATTTTAAAGACAAATTCGCGGCAAAAAAAAATCGAAGAATTGACTTGATTTTTAAAAAATAATTATATTATTATTTTTATACATTAATTATACAAATAATCAAACAAGTTTCATGGCTAATTAGGTTAGCCATGAAACTTGTTTGATTTTTAAGATTAGCCATGAAACTTGTTTGATTTTTAAATTCACGGGTATGAAATTTCACTTTTATACAAATAATATTATAATTATTTTAGCTCACACATATACTATACTATAGTAGTGTGAGCTATGGTGATCCTAATTTTTTCGAGAAAAAAAAAGTTGCTCCGATTTCAAAAATATTTATATATCTTTGCGTTTCAGATGATTTTGAAACTTTTTTGTTGCGCCGTCTGTCTGTCTGTCTGTCTGTCTGTCTGTCTGTCTGTCTGTCTGCCTGTCTGTCTGTCTGTCTGTCTGTCTGTCTGTCTGTCTGTCTGTCTGTCTCTATGTCTGTATGTCTGTAACGACCAACGCGCATAACTCAAAAACCGCTTGGCCGATTTTAATGAAATTTGGTACCTAGCCTGGGTCTTGGGTCGAGATGGTCCCATTTAAAAATGAACAAAATCCACCGAACAGAAACCAAATAAAAGGGTGGGGGTAGATTTCAAAAATTAGAGTTTATGTGAAAATATGGCGTGTGTGATATCAAACGAAAGGTAATTGAGTCTGCAGTTAAACAAAATACATTTTAATTTATTTTTAAAAAAAGGGTGGGGGTATATTTTAAAAATTAGAGTTTAAGTGAAAATATGGCGTGTGTGATATCAAACGAAAGGTAATTGAGTCCGGAGTTTAACAAAATACATTTTAGTTTTTTTGTTTTAGTTCACACATATACTATACTATAGTAGTGTGAGCTATGGTGATCCTAATTTTTTCGAGAAAAAAAAAGTTGTTCCGATTTCAAAAAATTTTATATATCTTTGCGTTTTAGATGATTTTGAAACTTTTTTGTTGCGCCGTCTGTCTGTCTGTATGTCTGTCTGTCTGTCTGTCTGTCTGTCTGTCTGTCTGTATGTCTGTATGTCTGTAACGACCAACGCGCATAACTCAAAAACCGCTTGGCCGATGTTAATGAAATTTGGTACCTAGGCTGGGTTTTGGGCCGAGATGGTCCCATTTAAAAATGAACAAAATCCACCGAACACAAACCAAATAAAAGGGTGGAGGTAGATTAAAAAAATTAGAGTTTATGGGGAAATATGGCGTGTGTGATATCAAACGAAAGGTAATTGAGTCGGGAGTTAAACAAAATACATTTTAATTTATTTTAAAAAAAGGGTGAGGGTATATTTCAAAAATTAGAGTTTAAGTGAAAATATGGCGTGTGTGATATCAAACGAAAGGTAATTGAGTCCGGAGTTTAACAAAATACATTTTAGTTTTTGTTTTTTTAAAGGGTGGGGGTAGATTTCAAAAACTTGAGTTTAAGTCAAAACATGGCTTGTGTGGTATCAAACAAAAGGTAGTTTAGTCTGGACTTGAATAAAATATATTTTAGTTTTTAGTTATATTAGCTCACACGTACACTATAACTATAGTATCTAGTGTGAGCTTAGGGGCCCATATATTGGTAGAGTATTTTAATTATGTTAAAATTAAAATTTAAAAATTATATTAGTGAGTTAAATGTGAAGGCAAAACATTGGTGAGTACATATTATGCTAAGGTAGTGAATGTGAATTAAATCTTTTGTAAAAACGCTTTTTTTTCCTAGGCATTGTAATTTTTGCCAAACCAAACTTGGCAATTTTTTACTTTTTATAATACACACGTGATCTGGAGACTGTAAAGAAATAGCATTTTTTATACCCTATCGGCAGAACTCACAAACTTTACTGTCACGAGCCACTGCTTACCTTTTAGAGAAAGCTGCCTCCACAAATCTGTAAAAGCCCTTTGGTGACTAAAGGAAGGCCATCCTACAATTCCTAATATATTATAAGAATCGCACACATTATTTAAAATATTTAATATTATTAAGATCTTCGTTAAACTAAGACCAATCATAGTTAATTGAACAATAATCTATAATATTAAAATATTTAAATATATAAGTAAAATAGTAGAAATTGTTATCAAAAAAAAAGCAGTGTTATAACAAAGTTAAGAGGATCGTTCCCAATAGGTATATTTTACCAAAATGAAATACAATTTTCTACATTTCCTTGTTTTAAATAATGCATTTTGAAAAGTCGAGTCGTTGCTCGTTTATCACGGATTTTTTTAGTTTTGGTATCTTTGTAGTACTTGACGTCTTATACACCCAAAAATGTATTTTAAATATTTTTAAGTTGATTCTGTGTTTTTATGCAGGGAATCAAAAATTTGGATTTCAGCTTTTTTATCAAAAACATTGATTTTCCCAAATTACATTAAACTTGTTTGCAAGATGCCAGCGATATTTAAATTTTTCAAAAAACACAATTTTTAGTTTTTGCTCGATATTTTACTAACCCCTGTAGATATCTTTAATATTGATACAGCACCTGATTGGGCTTAAAATAGCTCAACTTTTTTCTTATTTAAACAAACTCGTATCTCTTACTGTTTCCGAAATCCCCCTTTTATCTGGGACACCCTGTATAATATGTACATAGTGATAGCTTACTAGCTAAGCTATCCTTCAGGTAAACTACTAGGGATGAGATTTAGTGGCATTTTGAATACTCCTATGTATATGGATGATTCTACAAAAATGGTGCTGTGGAGTGGGAATGCATATTTTTCAAACACAGACTGCAAATGAAGCATAGTTTTAGTTATAAGATTTAAAACGAAATGTTTTCTTTATGGATCATTTAAGTTTAATGTATAAAAAAAATTGCAAGTTTATATCTTTTTTTATTACAAAGCAAATACCTCATTCCTCTGGTGTAGTCCCAAACCAAATATTAAAAACTCACATTGAAAAAAATATCCTAATAAATAATATTTAACCAAGTCTTAACTATTTATCAAAAAATTGATAAAACTTAAGTTTGCAGTCATATTTTTGAAAATCCGAATTTACATCTTCCCGGAAAATTTGACAATTTTAAACGTGCTCCATTTTTAATAACACAATATTTGTGAATACAACCGGTTAATTTCTAGAGAAAGAGACGGCCCTGGATATCTAATTTACTTGTGAGGATGACAACTTTTGACAGATAATGTCAACTTTAGTTTGGTTTAAGTTATAGATCTTTTTATTTTCGGCAGAAAATTAGTTTTTTTCGAAGAAATCAAAAAGGAACGTTTCAATTATCATTACTCTGGTAAGTAAATATTCGACTGATATCAATAGTATAATTTTTTTGTTGATTGTTTTAAAATTATAAGTATAGGAACTTTGTTTATATAAAACTCAAGTTAAGTAGTCTAAATAGATTTTGATTTAAATTGGAAAACCATTAAAAAACTCATTCCTCTGGTACTCATTCCTCTGGCATTTTTATGCAATAATTCCTAAAATTTGGGAAAATAAATGTTTCTTAGCTTACACCTAATTAGTTACATAAATTTAACAAAACAAAATTATTTACTGTGCTGTACTGTTATTTAAAGGCAATGACCAAAAATGATATCCATATAGCCCACTTTTGGTAAAATCATCCATATGATTTCTAACATACGAGGTACAAAATGTATGAGTAAAAACGCTCATAACTGTGTTTCAAGCAAAGTCTCAAAAGTTTTGCACATCTATCCGATATTTTTTGAAAAAAAATTAGGCCCTTCGGCGCATGCGTTAAATAAAACATGTATTGTAACGAGATAAATATTAAGGTGGCTTCCCACGGCCCGTGTTTCTGCAGGTCGGGCCGCGCCACCTCGCGCCAACGCGCCGTAGGAAGACGGTCGCCTGAGGTAGCGCGAGGAGGTGCGACGAATCCGCGGCAAGTCGGAAACTTCAAAGGCGCGTTGTTCAATCACCAAACCCAAGCACCAGTAAACTCAAAAATATGTAAACAGCTGATCGGTTTTGAAAAGGTACATGGGCACAAACATGCCATGGGAAGAGTTTCGGCTGAAGTCCGTTCCGATCTACGCGCCGCCCCTTTAAAAAAAATTTAAAATCAATGTTTCTGAAATAAACATTGTTTAATATACCTTTAAAGCGAATTAACTTAACATAGTGCGAAATTGGACTTGATCCACTTCAATTCTGAACCCCTCATATAAAAATACAGAATCAACTTGTATACATTTTTGAGTTTAGGTGATGAACTACTACAAGAATAACAGAAATAGAAAAATTCCGTGATATACGAGCAAATGGCTCTGTATGTAAGAGACGTGATTTTTCAAATTTTCAAAAAAACCTGGCTTCATTAATATTGATCACAGACTAAAGTATAAAAATGGGCAAAGTTGGATGATCTCTCCTAAATCATCAGAATCTGAGTGCAAAAATGACATATTTTAGACTTTTGTCAAATTTTTTACATGTTTTAATTATTTTAATGCAATTTTTGACATTTTTAGTTTTGTCTGTCCTTTCTAAACATGTTCTGAGGTTTAGCGCCTTTTAGCCATGTTTAAATAAACATTTTCAAACGAGTGAGAAGTTTTAATTTTAAAATGTGTGTTGGCGATACTTTGATCTCAATTCTTATTAAGAAATAAAGTTTTCACGTGCACCTGGCCTAATGTTTTTGTTATGATTTAAAATTTAAAGAAAATCGAATCCTCTTAAGTTGTTCAATCAATAGTAAGTAGTTTTCCTAGATTATTAAATAAAAAAATTAAACAATAGATACCTAGACTATTTATTTGTTCACCTGTGAGTTACAGTTTTCATTTTTGATTAGAATGATACCTATCAGATTTATATTTTTTTCAATTAGGTGCTAACTGCGGAAAAGATATTTGGCCTAAAATCAAAAATTAAAAAAAAAACACAATATATTGATTTAATAGGAGAAATAATTAAGGTATCGGTAGTGTCTACGTATGATCAACTACAAGCGAACTAATTTGTTCACCGTTTTCCTCTATTTTGACGCATCCGTTCGAGCCAAATACGTTAGAGCATAAATATGGGGCATACATGTCTACATGATAAAATACCCAAGAAACATTTATTTGACTTACAACCTAATGAGACCTGCACCGACGTTGGATTTAGTGAAATATTAAGTTGCAAGATTGATTATGCGTTGAGCGACGTCACATTTATGTCAAAACCGACGTTATTAAATATACGTCCGTTTTTTTAACGATCTCGCGACGTCAAATATTGCAACGCAATATTCCATTGATTTCCTAACGTCGGTCTTACGTTCGTTTGTTCGACGTACAAAAACTCTAACCAGCCCAACGACCAACAGACGTCGGCGTCGGGTACCTCCGGTGAAGACCCTAACCTCAGGCCTAAACTAGCGTTTAGTTTGGTTGGTGTATTTCCCGTAACTTTTACTTGACCTATTCGACGTCCGTTCATATGGCCTACGCGTCACATTTACAGCCTACTGTCATTTATAGACGCCCATAACCTAACAAAAAGTGCATTTGTTTGGTCAGGACGGCTACATGTCAGGACATGACGCAGTTTTATATCTTTTTTGGATTTTGGAAACCATAATAGCCTATCCTCTTCCCACAGGTGGGGTATCGGTTTTATTTCCCTTAGATTTTTGGTATTTAAACAAACATTTCTAAAAACAAAAAAAAATAAAAAAAACAATGATTTCGTCACTGCCTGACAGTTGACAGCGCGGTAGTTAGCTTTGGGACCGTGGGCTTTACCTATTGTAGGCAAAAAAGAGCGGACGTTGAATTCTATACCGAGATTTTGGTTAATATGATAGATATAGTTACGAACCTAGAGTTCCAATCCGTTGGTAGGCCGACGCAAAATCATGCGGGGCGAACGTCCGAATTTAATGGGACGAAATACGTTTGCCAGACGTCGGACTTCCACTCTTTGGTTATCTTTCACAACCAAAAGTGGAGACCCGGTCCGAATTGGTATATTATTAGTTCACATTAAGTCAGACACCGAAATCCGCCATTCTGAAAAGGTTAGCGTCTGTCGGCCATTATAAAATATTTTTTCTTTTTCTAATTTTAAGTAGAAATGAAGGAATAATTGCAAAATTAGTAACAAATTTGAGTTTAGTGAAGCAGCAAAACATTTTTTTTTACAAAAATAAAATAATAATAAAAACTAGATCTATTAAAAAAAAAAAAAGTAAATCTTGCATATTTCAGGAGCGCTTGCTTTTTTTAAAAGTATTTTAATCACGTTTATCAATAAACATGCCTTCGTTGTAAAATTTTAGTTGGATTCCTGCTTTAAAATATAAATTATTAATATTCTAATACCGCCTTTCATGCATGACTATAATTGTCATTTGTAAAATGCACCCATTTTTATGAGACTTGTTTAATAAGTTTAAAATATTTACTTATCAGGTATAATTTTAGTTATTTGACAGGAATTCTTTTTAGCAAAAACTATATATATTCTAGGCAATGGAAACGAAACCAAACGCAACTTACCTGTTTGCGAGTAAATTTAAGTGACGAAAATCCAACTTACAATTACGTTGTTAATTGGTAAACTCTATTACCTATAAGGTCAGATGCTGACGTCGTAGCGACCCGAATTTGTATTCCCCATTTAGGTGCAAACGAGGGTCGTCAGGCGGTCGAAACGACGTCGGCACCCGACGTTGCGTTTATCGCAAGCAACGTATGCGTAACGTAATATGACGTCTAAATGCTGCTTGGGTACACGCATGCGCACTTGAAAATTGGCATCCGCGAATTTAAATTTGCCATTGTTTCTAAGGCCAGCTATGAGTGCTTCACTTTTATATTCTGTGAACATGTATTTGGACGGTGTTATGCAACAACCGTTTAAGTCATGATGAACCTCTGAAAATTATATTCTTTGTTGAAAAACGTTCAAAATTAGTTATAGAACGATACGCAAAAATGATTTAACCCACAACCAAAGAATTGCGCCATCTATGATTAGAATTACTAAGCTACAAATCGTTATTGCCGCTATAAGAAATTTGCAACAGTGATCTATCTCGAAACCTCCCAATTGTGGCTTAAACGGTTGTTACATAACACCGTCCATTTATGCTATAACGTATTTGGTTCGAGCCAATTCTTTTGCCTCTGATGTATAAATTCGCGCTTTATTAGCTCAGGCATTCACCTAAAAAAGCGAAGTCATGTAAAACTACGTAAAAATGATATCATAACAAAAACATTTCATATAAAAACAGCCAAGTTCGCGAAAATG
Source organism: Aspidapion aeneum (assembly GCA_963576565.1). Classification (NCBI taxonomy): domain Eukaryota; kingdom Metazoa; phylum Arthropoda; class Insecta; order Coleoptera; family Brentidae; genus Aspidapion; species Aspidapion aeneum. The sequence goes on from OY755043.1 coordinate 115,776,567, forward strand.
GTATTCCGTAAAGAGAATTGAGATAAAAGTAAAGGCAAGTTCTCCAATACACATTTCAAAATGAAAGATTCTTTGGAAATGTTTTTTTAAACTTTGCTATTACAGCTAAATTTGTTTATGTTCAATTTAGCACTGTGCCTAAAAGTCAATTTGCAGGCTTTTTTTACATGAAATGTTTTTGTTATGATTCACTCCTTTTTTAAAGGATTTGGATAATATTTAAGTTTTAAATATGCGGAATATTGTTTTTTCCTATAGTTTTATCATAGTTTCTATCAGCCTTTCAAAGCTACATAACATTAAGGAGAGTTTACACATGCATGGATTTGCTGGCGCCAATAAAAACTGGTGCGCCAGTAAGTTAAATTTGCAAGTGTAAACACCGACTTGCACACAAGTTATTTTTTTGCATGCATGTATCAAAAAAGTCTGCAGCTGACTGAATTTGCTGGCGCCAGTGGTGACGCATGCGCGCAGAAAAAGAAAATTTTTATGTGTTAACAAGTGCTTGCACGTCGGCTCGCCAGTTTTAAGTTCATCATTTTACATTATCTTTTATTTTCATTGTGTTTGAGCTTCAAAATTTTGTTTATTGTTGTTTTATATCGCTTATTATATCTCAAAAAAGTGCAGAACAGCTGACCATACAGTTTCTTGAAGGCTATGAATGTTTTCCTTTTCCCAAGTTCAAACTGTTCTTACGATGACGATAATACTCAACAAGATCATTCAGATCTGCTTTCACAGGAAAATTCTTACTATACCAATCCTACTGATGTAAAATATGTATTATATGACAATCCCCAGCAAGAACAGTTAGATCTACTTTCACAGGATGATAATGCTGCAGTTCAACCCCATTCTTACTACAACAATAACACTTCGATATAAATTTACGTATCAAATCTCAACAAAAACAGTCAGATCTGCTTGCACAGGCAATAAGTCCAATTTATGACGACGATTATTAAAATTTTTTATTTGTTATTATGATTTAACCTAAGTATGTATTTGCTTACATTAATAAAGTATTTTAACTTGCTTGGCTAACTTCAGGAATAAATTTTGAAATTGTACATTTTGGTACACGATAAAGAAATTGCAGTGATGCCAAAGAATCTCCTGTTGCAAGATATCTTAATGTCACTTCCAATTTCAATTTTGGGGTTAACGCATCTCTCATAATAACATCTTTTTGACCTTTTTTACAACCCCTTAAAGTTTCGTGAATCATTTAAATTACACTCTGTATACATATCTCTTGTACAGTCAGGGACTTTTTAAATTGCCGGTGAATTAATTTTCTGTCAAAATATCATTTAAAGTTAAAGGAAAAAATACATTTTTTTAAGAGCGTATCTATACAGACAGAGGTAACCTTCACTATTCCTTTGGTTAGGTTCAAACTGGTTTTCCTAATTTCAAATAGGAATAAATTTTATTTTTGAGAGCGGCAATTTATAAAGTCCCTGACTGTACCTAAGTAGTTGGGCATGCAAAATAATAATTGAAGTCTAGAGAAATCCCCTAATTAAAATAATACTTTTTCTCGATACGCCACTGGTAAATTCTAAAATGCAAAATAAATTATTTATATCACAAACGTGATCGAGGATAAAATAAAAAAAGATTCGATTTTTTAAGCAGATACAAAAAACTACAAAGTACCAAAAAGTTTCCAATCAAAACATGATTTTTATCTATAACAAACAGAGGCGCACTATAAAAAAAAAGTTGGCGGGGGGGTCATAAAATTCATTACGGCTCCGTATCACCATATCATATCGTATCATACCATGCGTATTAAGAACATTTTTTACCTGAAAATTTTAAATCAATATGTCCCTCTGTCTATCTTCCATTCTTCTCTGTCTGTCGCCGTGTTCATCCATCCAGCTCCTGCATGTATCTTCAAATCGTCTGCGCATCTCATTTGGAGTCTTCCCCTACTTGTTTTATTTTCCCAATGGCTTAAGTTTACAATACACTTGTTCCATCGAACGTCTTTCTGTCTAATATTATGAGCGGCAAATTTCCATCTCCTCTGACATCCCTCACGTTTGTTTTATTTCTTACCCATTTATTCCTTTTTCTATCTATTAGCTTTACATGTAACATTTGTCTTTCCACTGATCTTTGGGCTTTTGTTTCCTGATATCCATGTTCGATTTGTAAGGGTCGAAGTCTGGGATCCATAGTACAGGAAGGATACACTCGTTATACACTTTCGTTTTGAGGTAGTGAGGATATTTTTTTTATTTTTTAATATGCAGCTTACTTTACCGAATGCTGCACAGGCCAATCTTACTCGTTTCTTGATTTTAGCTGTTTGATTTCCTTTTTTAGCTCACACTACTACTATAAGTAGTGTGAGCTATGGTGATCCTAATTTTTTCGAGAAAAAAAAAGTTGCTCCGATTTCAAAAATTTTTATATATCTTTGCGTTTCAGATGATTTTGAAACTTTTTTGTTTTGCTGTCTGTCTGTCTGTCTGTATGTCTGTCTGTATGTCTGTCTGTAACGACCAACCCGCATAACTCAAAAACCGCTTGATTTTAATGAAATTTGGTACCTAAGTTGGGTCTTGGGCCGTGATGGTCCCATTTAAAAATGAACAAAATCCACCGAACGCAAGCCAAATAAAAGGGTGGGGGTAGATTCCAAAAATTAGAGTTTATGTGAAAATATGGCGTGTATGATATCAAACGAAAGGTAATTAAGTCTGGAGTTAAAAAAAATGAATTTTAGTTTATTTTTAAAAAAAGGGTGGGGGTAGATGTCAAAAATTAGAGTTTAAGTGAAAATATGGCGTGTGCGATATCAAACGAAAGGTAATTGAGTCTGGAGTTAAACAAAATACATTTTAGTTTTTTTCAAAAGGGTGGGGGGTAGATTTAAAAAATTTGAATTTAAGTCAAAACATGGCTTGTGTGGTATCAAACGAAAGGTAATTGAGTCTGGAGTTGAATAAAATATATTTCAGTTTTTGATTATATTAGCTCACACTATAACTATAGTACCTAGTGTGAGCTTAGGTGCCCATAGATTGGCAGAGTATTTAGTTTAAGAGAGACCTTGGGAAAGACCCCAAATGAGATAAGCGGACGATCTGAAGAAACATGCGGGAACTAGATGGATGAACACGGCGAAAGACAAAGAACAGTGAAAGATATTGAGGGAGGCCCACAGACTTCAAAAGGGAGGCCTATGTCCAAAGATGGATCGAAGAAGGCTAAAAGATATATGAACCAACATGTGCATAAAAAATCATCAAAATAAAATCGCGGTTCGTTTGTCGAAAACACGTTTATCGAAAACATCTTTATCGAAGACATTTTGATCGAAAATCTTAATTTCGAATGACATTTTGATCGAAAATCTTAATATCGAATGGCACTTTTATCGAATAGCAATTTAATCACATATTTTTTTAAAACATACTCTCCTGACCTCTTTCCCGGGATCCTAGAGAATTTGAAACCTAACCGTTGTCAATCGATCGCCAACGTAACCGAACCGTGTCAATGTAGAATAGGGCTTCATTGACACGGTTACGGCAGCGTTCGGGCTACAACCGAATCGCAATCATGGACGTCGTTTACAAATATGCGGGCCGCATAACGCGGGCCGCCGGCATATTTGGATAACTTTCAGATATTTTAAAAATGTTTTCGATTAAAAAGTCATTCGAAAAAGTTGTATTCGATAAAAAAGTTTTCGATTAAAGCATTATTCGATCAAAATGTCATTCGAAATTAAGATTTTCGATCAAAATGTCTTCGATAAAGATGTTTTCGATAAACGTGTTTTCGACAAACGAACCGCAACCTAAAATATCATGTCACTGTTCATAGTGCTCTAATTTTTTGGCAAACAGTATATAGGGTGTCTCAGATAACAGTAACTAGATGTGAATTTTGGAAACTGTAAGCGTTAGAATTCTTCATGAACTTTTCTACGATGCGCCTCTGGTATATTTCAAAACACAAAATAAATTATTTTTATCTGCAATTGTCATCGAGCACAAAATAAAAAACGATTCGTCAAATGATTATTAAGCAGCTACAAAAATACTACAAGCTATCAAAAAGTTCCCAAACAAAATAAGTTTTTTTTCTATTGTTTTAAAACGCATCAAAAAAAAATTGTGGAGCAAATTATACGCATAAAGAATATTTTTTACTTAAATGTTTTTACCCCAATATGTACAAGGTCATTGTTTAAATTTACGTGCCTTTTATGAATGGATGGATGGTGATTTATCAGAACTCAAGATATATTTGCTCCGATTTAAAAAAAAAAATTGTTTGTTGACATTTGGATATGACAATGACCCTGTACAGGTGAGGTAAAAAAGACATGACATTACTCAAATTCATAAAAATCTCTGCTTTATACAGAAACTAATATTGATTAGAAAACCATATTTGACATTAATTTTTTTAAATAGGTCAAGCGCAGATTTTATGGGAGGGGGGGGGGTTGGTAACCTGTTAATTACCCCCTCAGAAAAAAACATTGCACTTTTTCCTAATAATTAAAAGGAAAACAGGAGAATGACCCCCCCCCAGAAAAAAAATTATATCACAAATAATTTATTTCTCGACTATTATCCCCCCCTAGATTTTGATCCAGATCCGCGCTTAAAATAGCTATACTTCTCGACAAAAAATAAGAAATAACAAAGAACAGCAAACTTCATAAATATTATATTGTAAAGAACAAGAGTTATATAGATAACACAGGAATAAACAAGTGTTTATTTTTTTACGTAGAAAAAATTGATAAATTTTAATGAAAAATGAAAAACATTGTTAACATGAAATCTTCGTTTTTTGCCTTGCCTAAAATTTTCATCAAACCTTTGTTTTAAAGAACTTAACATATGCATTAAAAATCATCAAAATATCATATCATTATTCATAATTTTTATGTGTGGATTCAAAAAACCAAATACTTAAGATTAGAAATTAACTGTTTTATATACATTACACATTTAAACTTTATTTATTTTTAAGTATGATAGCCTAGATTAAAGTCAAAAACTTTGAATACAACATATAATTTCTACAGGGGGAGCCATATAATGTACTTGAAAACGCTCGATATTTTTGGTATCCTCTGTCGAGCAAAAATGGTTTAATCAAAGTTGTTCACCGTGAACTAGACTATTATGTTTAAAAAAATTATGTTCCTGCGACTTGGTATTTAAATACACAGATATTGAGTACCTTATGTATAAAACAGACATTTTATATTATTATTTTTAGGTGCGCTTTTTGGTTCTTCCTGTCTAAGCACGAGCAAAAGTAATTCATTAAAAAATATTGCCCATACCATTAAATTTATTAGAAGAAATGTCCAGTGGATTAAGGTTATTAATTAATTTGAAGGAAGATCACGAGGTAAAAAGTTTTTACAAAAAAGTTTCACGGGCAAGACCTCAGAGGTAAAGGTAGCTCGGGGACGCGTTTCTGCCTCATTAGGCTTCATTCAGCCCGAGCATAACCATAAAATGGAAGGAGATGAAATGATGATGTGGATATCTGAAAAGGAATATGAAATATGGTGTTTACTGAGGAGAGACCAACTGTCAATTTGCAGCTTCGGTCAGGGTTGCCTCAGTTTTGAGGCTAATTTTGACGTCGCGACGGAGACAGATATAATCTGCTCCCAGAAAACAGCCTGAGCCCTGGATTTTTTAAATTTGAAGGAAGTTCACGAGGTAAAAAGTTTTAACAAAAAAGTTTCACGGGCAAGACCTCAGAGGTAAAGGTAGCTCGGAGACGCGTTTCTGCCTCATTAGGCTTCATTCAGCCCGAGCATAACCATAAAATGGAAGGAGATGAAATGATGATGTGGATATCTGAAAAGGAATATGAAATATGGTGTTTACTGAGGAGAGACCAACTGTCAACTTGCAGCTTCGGTCAGGGTTGCCTCAGTTTTTCTGTCTCCGTCGCGACGTCAAAATTAGCCTCAAAACTGAGGCAACCCTGAAACTTTTTTGTTATTAATTAATGTTTAGTTCTGTATAAGGCAGCGATTTTTATGCGTGTAAGTCAAAAATGTGTGTGCATATAATTATTATATATTTGGCGCGGCGAGAGTTGAAGCCACCCACGTCACGGCTGAGGAGGATCTACTGGCCCCGCCTCTAGCTTGTGATTGGCTGTTTCGGAGATCCATAGGCGTATTGTTTTATATTGGGAATTAGTTTATTTTTGTGTTTATGTGCGACTTGACTGCACGGCACTGTCCGACCGCAAGTAGGCCTATACCAAGATAATTGATGACGTGCGTGGCATCAACTCTCGCCGCGTCTACTTCTACATAAAAGCCCATTAAAATAAGCATTTTTCGAAATTTAAAGTCAATTTCTGTCCTACCCTGTTGCACACAGGCGGGTATTCATTGGAATTGGTCCAACGAAGATAAAAATGATGGTACTGTGAGGGTTGTTTACTCTGGGGGGTTGAATTTATACTAATTTCTAATATTATATTAAAAATATAAAAATTCCCTTTATTGAGTTTTCCCCTTACTTTGACGTCCCAGAAATGCCTCAAGCGCCACTCTAAAGCCTAGTTTCCACCTATGGGTGCCCACCCCGATTAAAAAAACGCATCACCTGACGGGACTTGGATTTGCACCGGTTTTAAATACAGCGTCACCTGATGCGTTTTTTAAATCAGGGTAAGCACGCATAGGTGGAAACTGGGTATAAGAAATCTTAGGGGCTTAGAGTCCACTGTGCCTCTCGGAAAGCTTTTATACAGTGAAGAAAACAGGTAAAGTATTACTTCAAATTTGTTTTAAATAAATTATTTTTTATTATATAAAAGTGTAGTTTTTCTTTTACAGCCTAGAATATCACCAAAATATGTAATATACATAATGCTAACGGCAAGACTCACCCAGTTTAACAGAACAAAAACAGATCTAGGGTAAGGTAAATTATTAAGATACCTTTGATTCTATACCGGAGCAAATGCTAAAATCTACAGTAAACCACCCCTGAAAATTATAATAAACTTTCTGTAAGTAAACAACTTGTGTTTAGTTCAGGCTTCCTTAATTAATAAAATATAAACAAACAAAACGAAGTTGAAGCAAGCTTAGATTAAATTTACTAAAAAGCAGATTATTTTATATACGGATAAAAGCAAATAAAAGTCCAAAAGCCAGGCCCCAAAGCATCAGTAATGAAATTTAGTAAAATGCAAGCTTATAGTACTCTAGTTTTCAGTTTTATTTATTTTACAAAATACCAGAATCAGCTACCTTCTTTAACCAAATTTGATGTAGGTTTGTTCTCCAGGGTGAAATGATTTATGCTTGACCAAAAGACGATAATTTTGTAAAATAACATAAAATGTTTAATTTAATTAAAATAGATAAAACATAGACAGTAATTATTTTAGCTGTCAACACTTCTGTTAGCTCCCGCTAAATTTCGCGGTTGTTTATATATATTTTTAAAAACAGACAACTGTATGAAGGACAAAGCGTATTCCGCGTATTTGGACATGCGCACCAACAACAAGAGAGATCCTTGTCAATCGCCTAGAGAAAAAGGCGTGTTAATTTCGTTCTCCAACTATTTCAAATATCTACACCTGAAAGTGCTCGATTTTTGTGTACTGAAGCATAGAACTAGAAACTTCAACCCTTCAGCTACGTGGTGACATCATTAGATCCATCAGAGGCCCCTTGGAAGTGGAGAATTTGGCTGCAAAAGAGGTGGGTGCATTTGTTCTGATTACCGTTGTGTGCCACCAATATTTTACCTATGGACGTTTTGATTATTTCGTAATTTCATATCAATATTTATGTTTGTTCGCGCTATCATTAATTAAAATTTATACAGTCCATTGCATTTAACGTTTTTCTAACCGTGGATTAACATAAAGTGTTCCTTGCGAGCCGAATTATTTAGAATAAATCCATACGACGGTATTAATAATTATTTTCATGCCAAGCCACTTATTTACCTAATCTGTGGCCAAGCCAAACAAGGTGGCCTTGAATCGAGTCGAGAAAGTCGGGTTCGCACCGAAGGTCGGTGTGGTGTCGGCAGTACCTGTTTTCGCGTACCGCGTGGTATAAACAAACCAAGCGAAGGAATCAAAACAAAACAAACAAAAACATTTCTTTTCTCATTTATGTGTTAGGGTGTTTCATATCATTTCGATATTTAAAACAATTTTCATCAATTGCGATAAATTAGTGCATATTTTCGACAATTCGTCATTTTTCTATTTCAGAAGCATTAATTTAGCGTTAATTGTATATTTACCGACAATTTCGTCATTTCAAAGGTAAAATCATGTCTGTCAAAAAAGCCGTACAAAAACGCAAGGGTTTTTTATCTGCGATCACCGAGTGTTATGTGTTGTCAAAGACCGCGGAAAAGGATGAAAGAGCGAGAAACGAGTTTCAAGTGAGGTATTCCGATTTGGATGAAATCTTCGATAAATGCATGCTGGCGCATAATGACGTCATTATGTTGATAGACGACTCGGACGATGAGGAGTTTAAAACGCAGGATGCGATCCTTTCAGAAGCTCGTAAATATTTTTATGCGTGTAAGGGGGTTTACTCTAAAATATTTCCGGTTGAGGCCCCATCCTTTTCGGGATCATATGTTCGACAAAACGAATCTGAAACTCCAAAACTCAAAGACTTAGGTATTCCCATATTCCGAGGTGATAAAAAATTATGGCCAAGCTTTTTCGATCTTTTTAATAACATTATAGATCAAAATCAAAGTCTAAGTAACGTTCGAAAACTTCAATATTTATTTTCATATCTCGAGGATGAGCCTTTAAAATTGATATCAGGGATTAGCTTATCTGATCAAAATTATAAAATTGCTTATGACAAATTAGTCAATAGATATCAAAACAAGCGAGACCTCGCAAATGATGCTTTAAGCTCAATTATGAACTCCACCTTAAAAAACGAGTCAGCTAAAGAATTGCGTAATTTAATTGACACCTTTTCTGAATCCCTAGAAATTTTAAAATCACTTAGCTTTGACGTTGACAGTTGGGACTTTATTATTTTTTTCATTTTATTAGAAAAATTGGATATTCCAACGCGTTCAAATTTCGAAATGAGTCACGCCAATACTAATACCGAAATTCCCACTTTTCAGTCACTTTTTCAATTTCTAGAAAAAAGATGTAAAGTTTTGGAATCACTTCCTCAATCAACAGCACCCAAAAAGGTGCCTATATATCAAAAATCAAATTCTATGCAAAATCAGTCTGGGCAAAAGCCTACCTATCAAAATTCAAATTCTATGCGAAGTCAGTTTGGGCAAAAGCCTACCTATAAATCATCCAATTCGCCTTTTATAGGACTGGCTGGCACCTCAACTAATTCAAGTACGGGAATAAAATGTTTCCGGTGTAATCAAGGTCACGTGCTTTCGAAATGTCAAACATTTCTTGATCTCTCACCTATCGATCGCCTATCTTTCGTCAAACAGAAAAAATTATGTCTAGCGTGTTTTCATCCCTTGCATGATGTAGATACGTGCAAATCAAAATATTCATGCAGGACTTGCAATAGTAAAAGGCACCACACTTTAACTCATATCTTAGAAACTAATCAAGAGTCTGGAAGCCAAGATACTAGTCCTGTCATTCACACACCATCTGTCAATAATCTTCATGTGTCAATAAATGCCTCAGGACCTTCAGGTACCTTTCTTTTATGCACCGCCATAATAGATGTTATGGACGGTTGCGGAAATTTTCAACCTGTAAGGGCACTGCTTGATTCTGGATCACAGACAGGATTCATCAGTGAAAAGTGTATTCAGCGTCTTAATCTTCCTAGGCGAAGTTACACCACTGAAATATTCGGATTAAATCAGATGTCTTCTTTTACTTCCAAAGGGCTCGTTCAATGTCACATTAAGCCACAAGGACAAGTCACTCCTTTACTTAATTTCGAAGCAATTGTTGTTCCACAACTATGTTCCAATATGCCTACATTCTCTTTGAACGATAATCAGTGGAAACACTTGCAAAACCTTAAACTTGCCGACCCATCTTATTTCAAATCTAGACCTGTGGACCTGGTTATTGGTTGCGAGCTATTCGCACAGATATTCAAGGAGGGCAGGGTTCTTGGACAGGTAGGGCAGCCTTCAGCCCTTGAAACTATCTTTGGCTGGGTCGTCATGGGAAAGGTTGACGAAGTAGGTAGTCTTACGGAACGAACCAGTTGTTTTTTAACGAGTCATTCACCTCCTTTAGAGGTCATTCTCCCTAGGTTTTGGGAAATCGAACATTTGCCTAAAAAACAAATCTTATCAAAGGAAGAAAAACAGGCAGAATCAATTTTTACTGCTAGTGTAGTACGGCAACCGAGCGGTAGATTCATGGTAGATCTTCCGTTTAAAGACAAAATAAACCCTGACCTAGGAAATACTTATCCGCAAGCTTATCGTAGATTTTTACTTCTAGAAAATAGATTAATCAAAAATCCTGATCTGTACACTGTATATTCAAGTTTCATGCAAGACTATATCGATTCTAATCATATGAGTTTAGTTTTATCTAGTCAACCAAAGGTCGACGTGTCGTGTTTTTTAGCACATCATTGCGTACTAAAGCCGGAAAGCTTAAGTACAAAATTAAGGGTAGTCTGGGATTGTTCGGCAGTCACCCCAAAAAATATTAGTCTCAATGACACATTGTTATCTGGACCGAAACTTCAAAAGGATATTGCTTCTTTACTCCTTACGTTTCGTCTTAATATTATTGCCTACATTGCTGACATCAAACAGATGTTCCGTCAAGTCCTTATCAATCCTTATCACCGTCCTTATCAAAGGATATTGTGGAGGTTTTCTCCACAGGACCCACTTTCAGTGTGGGAACTTTCTACTGTCACTTTTGGCATGACATGCTCACCTTTTCTAGCCATGCGTACCTTAAATGAGCTGGCAGAGAGAGAAAAGGAACGTTTTCCTATGGCTAGTACTGTTCTAAAAACGTCAATCTATATCGACGATATCTTGGGAACTAGTCCATCGCTTTCTGAAGCTCTTTCCCTTCAAACAGAACTCAATGATTTGTTGAAGTCGGGAGGATTTGAACTTAAAAAATGGGCAAGCAATTGTCCTGAGTTATTGGCAACATTGCCAGAGTCCGATCGTCAAATGCCTCTCTCTTTCGACAAGGAGGAACCCCACTTTATCAAAGTTTTAGGACTTCAATGGCATCCAAAAAACGACATTTTTTCTTATCAATGCCGAATGAAGGACAAACCCCCAACCAAACGTTCTATTTTATCTATCATAGGGACAATCTTCGATCCCTTAGGTTTTCTTTGTCCCTTGTTGCTACAAGCAAAATTTATTTTCCAACAGTTGTGGATATCGAAAATAGGCTGGGACAAAGAACCAGATTCTTCTATCATCGACTCTTGGAACAAACTTCGTTCTGAATTCCCGCTTCTTTCCAATTTTCAATTACCCCGACAAATCAAACTGTCAAAAACCAATACCTGTCAAATCATCGGCTTCTGTGACGCTTCAATTCGAGGCTACGCAGGCGTCGTATATTTTCGTGTAGAAGAGGAAAACAATATATCTGTTTCTCTCATATCTGCAAAATCTAGGGTCGCGCCTATAAAGTCACAAACTTTGGCTAGGCTAGAACTCCTAGGAGCATTTCTTTTAAGCGAATTAATTGACTTCGTTTTATCTAGCTATGAAGGAAAAATAACTTTTACAAATATCGTTACTTTCTGCGATTCGCAAGTCGTATTGCACTGGCTTTCATCCCCTCCTAATCGCTGGCAAACCTTTGTTGGAAATCGAGTCAGTAGAATCCAAGAAATCATTCCCTCAAACTCGTGGCGCTACATTCCTTCTGCTTTGAATGCAGTCGATATTGCGTCACGAGGGGCCACCCCTTCACAGCTCATGTCACATGACATGTGGTGGAACGCACCGTCGTTTTTGTGGTCTCCCGAAAACAAATGGCCCGATTTTCATAAACCAAAAATGCCGATTGATTTCGGAGATATTAATCTGGAGGAAAAGCCAAAAGTCTGTTGCAATGCGATAATTGATGTCAACTTCTTAGATCAGCTTCTTATCAAATATTCCTCTATATCAAAAATTCAACGTATCATTGTTATGTCCTTCGAATAGTTAACCTTTTTCAAAACCATTCCTATCAAAAACCCACTAAGCCGCCGGACCAAAAAGTTGTTTTTGAGAATATTGTTTTTCCTACCACCGGTGAGATGCAAAGTGCGTTACACCTTCTTATCAAACGCGTGCAGGGTTCTTGTTTCTCTGAGCTTTTTTCCGCGTTATCTAAGGATAAACCAATACCGAAACCTTTGCGAAAACTTTCACCTTTTCTTGATGAGAATAATATCATTAGAGTCGGTGGCAGATTATAAAAATCTGACCTTTTGTCTTATTCTGCAAAACACCCCGTCTTACTTTCGAGTGACCATCGTTTAACTACTCTTCTTATCGAGTCCGCTCATCGACAATATCTTCATCCTGGGTTTAAAACATTACATAATCTGCTTTTACAGCAATTTTGGATATTATCTGCCAGACGGGCAATTCAAAGAACCATATCCAAGTGCTTGCAATGTTTTAGAATCAACCCTAAACCCTATAGACCGCCCATAATGAGTTCACTTCCCGCTCATCGAATCAATCAACTAAAACCTTTTTCGAGTGTAGCTATCGACTTTTGTGGACCTTTCTTTGTGATTCCTCATCGTTACCGTGGTTGTAAAGCTTTCAAATCGTATGTCTGTGTGTTTGTCTGTACGGCCACACATTGCGTGCATTTGGAATTAACCATGGAACTGTCCACCGAAGGGTTCGTAGGTGCATTCCATCGATTCATTTCCCGACGCGGAAGCGTGACGCAATGCTGGTCAGATCAAGGCAGTAATTTTATAGGGTTTCGTAACCAATTACTGGATTACGCAAGAAGTGCTGCCACCAGACTTTCTATTCGTTGGCATCTGGGACCTCCTCTCAGTCCACATTTCAATGGCCTGGCAGAAGCTGGCGTCAAAAGTTTTAAAACTCACTTTGTACGAGTTGTCGGCGACCAGAAGTTGTCTATCATGGAGATGTCCACCCTTACCTGTCGCATAGAAGCCGTACTTAATAGTCGCCCTTTATCTCCTGCCTCTTCAGACCCACACGATCTTCAACCTCTTACCCCTGGGCATTTTTTGACACTTGAACCCCTTAATTCAGAAATTCCGGAGTCAGATTTGTCCGAGGTTCCCCTAAATCGGCTCTCGAGATGGCAACTAATCCAAAAACTACATAATGATTTTTGGAAACGGTATTCTATAGAGTATTTGCATACGCTACAACAGCGACACAAGTGGGCTGATTCGTCCCCAAATATCAAATTAAATGATTTGGTTATCATAACAAGTGATCACATTCAATCGCCTTTGAAATGGCCGGTCGGTCGGGTCATCGAACTGCATCCCGGCGGGGACGGTCAGGTGCGTGTTGCGACGGTACAAACGGTTACCGGTGTTTATAAGCGGCCAGTTGTAAAACTGTGCCTCTTGCCAAATTAAAAGTAATTTTAATTTTCTACCTTTTACCGGGTATTACAATAGGTTTTTTTTTATTTTTAATTTTTTTTTGAATTTTTTGTTTGTTTGTTTTGCCTTTTTTCGGGATTTCGTTATCTCTAAATAAACTTACGATACTTATCTATTTTCATTCATTTATATTTATCGGTCGATTCTTTTTCTTATATCTATATCTGTCCGGTTGAGATTCTAAAATTGTGTGTTTTGGAGGGCAGTTATGTTAGCTCCCGCTAAATTTCGCGGTTGTTTATATATATTTTTAAAACACACAACTGTATGAAGGACAAAGCGCATTCCGCGTATTTGGACATACGCACCAACAACAAGAGAGATCCTTGTCAATCGCCTAGAGAAAAAGGCGTGTTAATTTCGTTCTCCAACTATTTCAAATATCTACACCTGAAAGTGCTCGATTTTTGTGTACTGAAGCATAGAACTAGAAACTTCAACCCTTCAGCTACGTGGTGACATCATTAGATCCATGAGGGGCCCCTTGGAAGTGGAGAATTTGGCTGCAAAAGAGGTGAGTGCATTTGTTCTGATTATCGTTGTGTGCCACCAATATTTTACCTATGGACGTTTTGATTATTTCGTAATTTCATATCAATATTTATGTTTGTTCGCGCTATCATTAATTAAAATTTATACAGTCCATTGCATTTAACGTTTTTCTAACCGTGGACTAACACACTTCAACCACTCACAAGCTCGGCATGGCAGTTTCCTTAAAAAGACTGAAAAATTATGTAGTTGTCTGCCTCCAAGCCGTTGTAAGCCAATAATCAAGACAACCCACCAAATCACATACAAAATTATTATTATTTTAAATCATTAGGAAAAAAAAAGAAAATGAAACGGAGCTGTGTAATTAATTAAGTTGTCAACACTCCAACCACTCACAACCATATACGTAATATTCCAATACTCGCTGTTACCTATTTACACAATGGTTGGCGTTTGATGCAAACATTCAGAAATAAAGATACGAAAAATGCACAGATACCAAATTTACATAGATAGAGTTTTTGTCAACTGTACGCCGATGATTTGACGTAACGAATACAAGAATAAATAAATATTCATGCGTAAAAGTATAACCAATCAGGACATTTTATCTTAACGACCGCAAAAAGGATAGACTTATACCCATTGATATTGCTATTTCAAATATGTTTGCATTCTGCATCGTAAGGTACCGTAGGTATTGCAATAATACGCACTATATATATAACCAATCAGGACTTTTTTGCTTAAGGACACCAAGGCCCTCATGTTTGCATCATAAATGGGCAGTTACCGTGGGTATTGGAATATTATGTATATGCTCACCACCCCTAAGAGTTCGTGGGCCAAGAATTACATATAAAATTGTTATTATTTTAAAGTATTCGAAGAACAATAATAATAATTAGTAGCTCGGAAAATCACACACCTACTTCTATCAAATTTCGGCATGGATTTTCCCTAAAGTCGCAAATTAATTTAAGAAATATTTAATACCGGTTTGATCAACAAAAATAAACACAGTTTGATTTTGCAATTTTATAAAAGATAAGCGGAAACAAATCACACAAAGAAATAAACAAAACGAGAGTACCAAATGTTACCAAGCAAAATAAAAATAAATAAATAAAATTTACTTAACATTGTACAGGGTGTCCCAAATTGGGCACTTTTAGGGGGTTTAAGGTACTTCTAGGGGAGACAGAGAAAAACTGACCACGCATTGCGAGGCTCAAATTTCAAGAGAAGACTTATAGTAAAAACCGCATTTTGAAATATCGTCTCCTCTTTGAGCTACGGGGGCTTTTTGAAAAGTCTGCATTTTGGAAGGGGATCTATAACTTCGTTATTAGTGGAAATTTTGATTTAGAGTATATTGCAATTTTATAGACTATGTGACGAGGAATTCACCAGCTAAACTAAATTTTAACTGTCACTTTTAGTTTTTGAGATATGACATAAAGTTGCATTTTTTCTTATGGAATGGCCTATATTTTAATTAATTTTCGAATTCGCCATTGAATTCTTTTCAAAAAGATGTATCATATGTCATAGTTTGATTGAGCGGTTTAGGAGATATTCAGCTTTTTCACTTATTTCTAGTGCGCTATGATTTCCTGCTGAGGCAGGTCAAGGCACTCCAGTATTTTTATTATTTTAAACAGTCAAAAATATAGTAAGCATGGTTTGGAAAAATTATAATTCAGCTGACGGCCCTCAAAGCTTATAATTATTCCGTTTAAGTGTTCGGTGGATTGAAGTTCTCGGTATGCCTGTGGCAGCTTCTAATTGTCTCAATGATCGCGAATTATTTTGTTCTAACTCACCAATAATGCCTATCTCATCTAACTCACGGTCCCTCCTAACGTCATATATTTTACCCCGCCGTTTTGAAAAAGCCATACTGAACAAGGTTCCTTTTCAACATTGGAAATATATCCATATACGGTTGTCTTCGTTCGGGATACCTTTGAATATATAAGTTTCCAGCGCCTTGTCGATTATCATTACTTTCCCAGTAACATTTTAACATTGATACATATTTTAAAATAAAATTAAAAACGCTTTTGTGCAGCGGCGTAGTGGGGGCAGGGCGACCGGGGCACCTGCCCCATTGATTTTAAAACATGTTTGTAAAAAGTAAGTAAGATTTTATATGGGGGGGGGCGCCAAACTTTAACCTTGCCCCGGGCGCATGAAACCCTCACTACGCCGCTGTTTTGTGCAAAATAATTTCATATCAAAGCGTAATGTCAAATTGTTTAAACAATTGAAAACAATGACAAAACGCCAAGACGCAAGGCCAACTTGATTTGCATAGTATCAGACAACAAAACTATAGGAGCGTGGAAGTAGGATTTGACCGCAAGCTTTCACGTCAATGGCGCATGACGTCATTCAACGCCTACTAGACAAAAATAAAAAACTTTAATTATCTTCGAAACCGCTGAATAAAACTATGACATATGATACATCATTTTGAAAAGAATTCAATGACGAATTCGAAAATTAATTAAAATATACGCCATTCCATAAGAAAAAATGCAACTTTATGTCATATCTCAAAAACTAAAAGTGACAGTTAAAATTTAATTTAGCGGGTGAATTCCTCGTGACATAGTCTATAAAATTGCAATTTACTTTAAATCTAAATTTCCACTAATAACGAAGTTATAGAACCCCTTCCAAAATGCAGACTTTTCAAAAAGACCCCGTAGCTCAAAGACGAGACGTTATTTCAAAATGCGGTTTCCACTATAAGTCTTCCCTTGAAATTTGAGCCTCGCAATGCGTGGTCAGTTTTTCTCTGTCTACCCTAGAAGTACCTTAAACCCCCTAAACGTGCCCAATTTGGGACACCCTGTACGTAAGTGGTTTACCTGATAAATCACACACAACGGCGGATCACAAAATTTAAACGGTTTTAAGAAAATAGTAGTAGTTTGTAGTAGCTAGGATCAAAGAAAGAAAACCCCCTTTGGTCGAAAAAGACTTTTATAAACTTTTACCGCGCACGCATGAATTAATTGCCTCCAAATATGGAAAATAGTCATGAATGCGCGGGCATTAAGGCGCGAATTTAATTCTAATTAGTAAGTATGCGCCACGGCGCATGTCTTTATTTCCTTATATGAAAAATGGTGCTTTCGGCGCATGCTTAAAAATCCTTTTCTGCATATGGCGCACGGTATAGGAAAATTCATAGGGGAGATCTGTGTCAAGTTAACCGATAAGTTAACTTTGACAAGAGAAAACTAAATTATATTTTTGAAAGAACAACTGACTGAGCTAATTAAATGTGAAAAAAAAGGTAACTTTGTTGCAGTACTATTTACTAATACCCAATGTGGCGTCAAATCCCTTTAGTAATTGTTAGGTAGCCTGAAGTAATTTATTTTTTTTAATGCTTTTATGAAAAGATATTAGTCAAATAACATGAAGTCAGACAAAAGGGGCATATATTGCCTTATTAAACATAAAATTTGTTACCAATTGCTTCATCATCTTAAGTTATGGTGCTTCTAAAATTAACCTATCAAATTTTTCAGTATTCGTAATTATTTCTTGGAATAAAAAGTGTCAACTTTAACAAACTTTACTGATTTTGGTAACATTTATGAAAGATGCAAGTTATACCTAAATAAAATTTTGGAAACCAATTTTTGCCTTTAACTTAAAAATTATCTGTCAAAGTTTCATAAGCGGCCTAATATAATTTAAGGAATTTCTTTTTTGTTTAATTAAGTAGCAATATAATTATACAAAATTGTGTTTTTAACAAAAAGTTGCTATTCGAGTATTACAAAAAATATAAATTCACAGTATTTAAAGCCTTTTTAATATTCTGCTTAAATTATCTCTTATTTTGATATCAAACCAATTCTGCTATTTTCACAACTAAGCAAAATGTTTGAGTTTTATTATAAAATGAGTTATAGGTGATGACATTTAAAATATTATTTGTAATCTATGTAACTATACCTCTATATTGATAACTTACAGTTTATTTATTCATTAAAAAAAGTTTAAAGTAACTTTCAAGCTCTATAAATTAGTTCTATAAGTCTTGAAGTTGAATGAAGTTGCCTTTTATACTTGATTAACTCATTGTTTTCGGTTACAAACCGATACCGTGGAGACGGTGACAGCATGGTCTGGTTGAAATGTGACGAAAAGTCTTTCTTCCTTATAGACCGGTGGACGTTTTCGTTCCGCCATGGACTAGGTTTCCTTGGTTCGCTGTCGTTCACTCGTAGAATGAAAAATAGGTTTCACCAATTTTTTCATTCTTTTTAATTTACCTTGTATCTTGTAGTCAGTTTGATCTACTTAGTGTCAGGCAAGCCACACTGAGGAAGGAAATGCTTTTTTCCGAAACACCGGTGTCCGTGGTTGACTATACCCCTATGAAGTTGCCTTTTATGCTTGGTTAACTCATTGTTTTCGGTTATAAACCGATACCGTGGAGACGGTAATAGCATGGTGTGGTTGAACTGTGACGAAAAGTCTTTCTTCCTTATAGACCGGTGGACGTTTTCGTCCCGCCATGGACTAGGTTTCCTTGGTTCGCTGTCGTTCACTCGTAGAATGAAAAATAGGTTTCACCTATTTTTTCATTCTTTTTGATTTACCTTGTATCTTGTAGTCAGTTTGATCTACTTAGTGTCAGGCAAGCCACACTGAGGAAGGAAATGCCTTTTTCCGAAACACCGGTGTCCGTGGTTGACTATACCCCTATGAAGTTGCCTTTTATGCTTGGTTAACTCATTGTTTTCGGTTATAAACCGATACCGTGGAGACGGTAATAGCATGGTGTGGTTGAACTGTGACGAAAAGTCTTTCTTCCTTATAGACCGGTGGACGTTTTCGTCCCGTCAAGGATTTAGTTTTCTTGGTTCGCTATCGTTTACTCGTAGAATGAAAAATAGGTTTCACCTATTTTTTCATTCTTTTTGATTTACCTTGTATCTTGTAGTCAGTTTGATCTACTTAGTGTCAGGCAAGCCACGCTGAGGATGGAAATGCCTTTTTCCGAAACACCGGTGTCCGTGGTTGACTATACCCCTATGAAGTTGCCTTTTATACTTGATTAAGTTTATATTGATCTAATTGCTGTATGTAAAAGATTACCCAGGATACACCCTGTGAATTTATTAAGAGACTAGTGGTAAAAGCAAAAAGTTTTTATTTTAGTAGATACCAACTTTAACGATCCTAGTTTTTAAAAAATTCTCGATAAAATCACAACTTTTATTTTTTTCAGACACCAATTTTTCAGTCTTTTTTGTGAGAGGTTTTTTACGAAATTATTGCTTTTGAATATATTTTCTACATTTTTAACACGGCTGAAATAATTTCAACCTTCTTCCTAATTAATTATAAGTTTTGTCCAGACTTTCAATAAAACCCGCCGCTGTGTTGGTGTGGTGGTTATTAAAATTCGTCTTTTTTTTGTTGCCCCCCCAAAATTTAAAATTGTATAAAAATTACTCGAATAATATTTGATATAAGATTATATTATTTTCCTTTATTTATATTTCATTTGTATCATTGTTTACCCTAGTTTTTATAATAAATATATATATAACAATAAGAACAATATTGTTGACGTAAGCGATTTTAAAATATTTTGTTAATACATACAGTTGATGTAGTTACTTCTTCATTACTTTATCGATCCATATATTAAGTTTATCTTCATCTTGAAGTCCAACAAGTCTTTCTTTTGCTTTTCCATTTTCAAATACAACCAAGGCCGGGATGGTGCTAACCTAAGAAAATAATCAGAATACCCTTAAAACAGCAAATTAAAAGGTGTGATTGACTGAATTAAAAAAAAAAACGATGTTGGATATCAAAAAGACGAAATTTTTAACAAGAGTCAGAAGTTTATTTCTTATCCTTTTTTTTTTATTTATTTATACTTTTCTGGACTAATACAATAAAGTATCAATTAAGGTACCAACCATAAAAAACAGTTAAGAAAATTTTGAAAAAAAGTTCACTGTGTATTATTCTCATTTGTTATTATTAACTTGTGATTAAGAATTCGTCCACGGCTTGTGCAAATTTTTGCTGTTTCTTGTTACCACATACCTTTCGAATAAGATATAAATCACTATATAGTGTAAGTAAAGATATCTTTTTTTTTTAGTAAATGTTGGGGAAAAATTGGTTTTATACATTAATTTAAAAGAAACTACTGATAAATTGAAAAAGAAATGTCTAGCAAACTACACTTGAATTGTATTTATTTTAAAGTGTCAATTTAACGTAAATAATGATGCTGAGGTTTCAATAATTATTGTTAACCATTTTAACAAATCTTAAGTCAGTCCTAAACAAAATTTACTGCTTTTATAGCATACCTTAAAAATTAAGTTCTGACACATTCTGGGGGAGGCTATTCCACTCTTTTTGAATTTTTAATATACCGTAAAATGAGGTTACTTTGCGCCCCCTGGTCCTAGTTTGCTCCATTGCGAAAAAATGTTCTTAGATATTCCACATTAAAAATCTGCGCATGCACCACAACGCCACCACACGTGAATTATCCGTTGCAAATTTGACTTTTCAAAGACGCGGTAGCCGCTATTTTCCGCTTAGTCGTCTCGAGTTAATACCAGAGTGAAGTGCAGCTTGAAATTCCTTTAAAATTTGACCTCGAAAAATTTGGTGTCTAGTGCAGTTACCGATTTCTATGCAATAAAAACTTTAAAAAACCAATATTTTTATTTTTTTTTCACCATTTTGAATGTTTGGGGAAAAGCTAACTAAATATTGGGTGTAGTTTGCGCCAACATATAAAACACCAAAGTTTTTTTTTCATATTTTATAAAGTGGGGCAAAGTAACCTCAGACTATGGGAAACTTTGCTCCACTTTTCAAGTTCAAAAAAATATTTATAATACTAAGTATTTTGTAATAAAAATGTCCTTTGCTAATTACCTATACCATGTATTTTTCATTTAAACCAAATAAACATTTTTTATGGTATAATTTTTGGTTATTTCTTTGATTTTGCGAATTAACTCAAAAAAGTGGAGCAAAGAAACCTCGTTTTACGGTATTTTCTAATTTCCGATTTGTAGGAAAGTTCAAAACAGTGTAAAACTAGGAATATTTACCTCATATTTTGCAGCCACTTCCCCTAGATCATCAATGTCAACTTTTGCAATGGAGAGACCTCCTTTTCTTTGTGCAATAATATTCTCTAGTCGGGGTTCTAGAGCTTTGCATGGACCGCACCAGCTAAACCAAAATACAGTGGAATTATACACATCCTACCACCATTATCATTGATTGGGTGGGAATAGTGGTCACACAGATACATAAAGAAGTTAATTAAAAGGGTATCTATCATGAGTGTGTGGCCACTTTCTTGGTCCTGTTTTGGATGTACCACTGCCATGCTAGAGCCGTATAGTATTGGCCAAAGGTAGATAGACAAAAATATTTTTAAAAAAGGTTCAAAATTTGTATTAACATATTATTAGACTCTCCTGTGCAAAAGAGAGTGAAAGAAGAGTAGAAAGTACAGGGATTTGTTTCTGGTTATTTTTCCAACCTATTAAGGTAGCATCCTTAGACATACAGCTGACTGTTTAAAGTACTTTTTCCAAAATTGAATGAATTGGCATGGATGGATGATAGTGCCGCAGGGTGGTTCTGTCACCAGCAAATAAAATTAGCAGAAAATTGATAATATCGCAAAAGTTTGTAGTCTGTAGGAGCTCTGGTTTTTAAAGACACAAATTGCACCATGTATGACCTGACAACAGCAAGTCTGCTTTTATTAAAGTTATAATATTTGAGTTTTTGTAGAAAACATTGATGATATGCAGTTAAATGCCTTTGTTTAGTCCAAAAAAGAAGCAAAGGTATTTATTCAGCTTCTCTTCAACAAGTTAAAAGCCAAAGTTGTTGAGTATTTGCTATGAAAGCCAATTTGGTCTACAAGCAATTGCCCAATTAAAATACAAAGTTAAAGTAATAAGAAAGAACCTAAACCTAACCAATCACTTAAAAAGATATTAAAACAAAGAAATGATAAACAGTAACATATCAAAAAATATATAGCATATAATCTAGGCAATTTTACTACTTACTTTATGGTACTTTAAATCCAGCTTTAGACTGTGGTTAAGACTAAAAGTATCACTAAACCAAGAAATATGATGAGTATAAACAAAGTATTAATGTACTCTTATTTCTTAAGGGGGAGGGAGCGAAGTCAACAATCCTGAGGTTTTTTGTTACATAATTCATTAATATTCCCTTGTTGTTCCCTAATCACATAAAAGATTTATAGTTACTTAGTATACTTACGTAGCATGAAAATCCACAAGAACTGGATCTTTACTGTTTTCTACTTTTTCTTCAAAGTCTTTGTCATCTTGAACTTTAAATGAACCCCTCTTTAAAGTTGCAGTGGCAAGGGCTCTTCTGACAGGTAAAACTGTTGCTCTTAAAGTATTTGAAGAAATGAGGTTAAACATTGTGAAAAGCTTAGTATTTATTGTAATTTTTTTTGGCAGGAAACTGGAAACTTTTAATGAATTTTGATTTTGGAAAAATAAAAAAATTGAAGTTTAAGGTTAGAAATGGCAAAGAGGAAACTGGTCCAATTTTGAAAGGCCATCTGGCCATACCAGCACCTCTATTTTTAATACCTGTTTGCACGAACACACTTAAGTTCGTGCTAGGACCTATGCAAAGCAAAAACCTAGTAGTTAAAATTTTTAGCGCTCCTTTTTTTTAACTATTTTATTTTTTTGTCAGTTTCTTCATGTAGTACCTGTTTTTCCGTAAAGGACTTAATTTTTTAAAAATTTTCGCCTGCTGCGCTATTTTTTCGTTATGTGTACCAAAAATTTTTCCAAAAAATATTTAACTTTTCTAAAATTTTCAGTAGTTTTTTATATTGCAATCATCTCCTCGGTGACTGGTATACGTACTTAATTTTACTAATTTATTTTCGTTTTTTCACCAAAAACTTTTTCTGTGGTGCGATTTTATCTAAAAAGTACTTAATTTTTAAGTTTTCTTTCTCTTAGTCTTTATACTGCAATTTTTCCTTTATCTTGAAGGCTCTCATCATCTCTCATTATAAGGTAGATTTAAAGAAAGACTTATTTGTATAAAGACAACTTTTGATTCTCATTTCAAGATAATTAATATTTTGTTTTTTAGGAAGTTTTGTTTAAAAGACTAAGGTTTGTATTACATTTGGTTTTTTCTTAACATTTATACAGTGAATATCTTTTATAACGACATTGCATGAAGGGACCGTTTAATTTCGGTCGTTAAAACCGACCGTCGTTATAGAGAAAAAAGCATACATAATGGGTTTATATTATAGAACTCTGTCGGGACCTTAATATGTCGTCGCAATAACCGATATGTCGTTATATCCGATGTCGTTAAAAGCGATATTCAATGTACAATCCTATTCAAACCTACCTACATTAAAATCCATAAAACGCTACAGACTACTTAACAGTGGCGTATATAGAAAAAAGTTTCGGGGTGTGCCCGAGGCAATTTTGGGGGGGGTCCGAGACCCCATGAGGGCGTATTTTATGCTATTTTATGTTTTTATTCATGAAATATGTCGAAAATATCAAAAAAAAATCTTAGCTTCGGGGGAGGGGGGGGGCGGGCCCCCCAGCCCCCCCCATATATACGCCAGTGCTACTTAATATAAGTACGTCAACTAAACATACCAAAGATTAAAAAACCTGCATTTCTTATATTCGAGCAACGTGTCCGAGAAATGTGATCAAAAATACCGAGCAGAAAATAATGTCTTTTTTGTAAAAAAAATTGTTGAAACAGGCGTTTTCTCAGTAAGCGTTCTCTCATACAGTTCAGTGGCGTATATAAGGGAGGGGGGGGTTTGGCGAGACCCCCTTCCCCGAAGCTTTAGATTTTTTTAGATATTTTTCACATATTTCATACTACAAACACAAAATAGCATATAATAAGGACTCATGGGGTTTTCTCCCCCTCCCCCCCTAAAACTGTCTCGGGCCCACCCAAAACATTTTTTTCGTAAACGCCACTGATGCAGGTTGTTGCCAGTAGATGAAATGTTACGTCAACTACCTACTCATCGGCATCGTAGTAAATATGGAGCTTAAGAAATTGTTAACTAAACTAAAATTAATTAAATCAAAAATAAACATTCGGAGAAAATCTTTATAACGAAGAATTCTACCAATAAGGCTAAAAAACACCCGGTAGCTATTGTGGTTCTTAAACGATATGACCATTTACATTATCACACGCTTTGACCAACAGCAAACTCTGAGCGGTCGCGTGTTGTGCGAAATGACTTGTCTCGACCAATGGCATAGTCGCGCGCTTTTCAGAGCTATTGAATTTATTCCCTGCCCCGTACCGACTGAACGTTTCTCGGTCGGATCGTAGGAGAAGCTTGCGCATAGCACGTAACGGCTCGGAGCTAATTTAAAGCTTGCCATTGGCCAAAGCATGTGAAGGGAACTATCACATCGTTCAAGACCCAGAATAACTACCCAGGGATATGGGTTCAAACGCCAATAAAAGAAAAACAATTAATTTTAGTAAATAATTTCGAAATTTATTTTAAATGGCTTTCACCTCTAAGATAAGGCCTAACTATATTTTAAATACCTAGAGTAGCTAGTAGGTATCTGCATCAGCAATAAAAATACTTTTGTTTCAAGAAAAGAAAATTTATATTTACCCAACTGCAGAAAGGAAGGGTTATGTTTTTCGATCGTTGTATGTATGTAAGTAAATATCGATGGTTGAAAGGCAAAAGGGCATAAGAGACACATAATTTTTTTTTACATTTATTTTTTTTTTCAGCGTCGAATGAGCTATTATTCAAGCTTCTACGATAAGTTTTTTGTCGCTTAAGTCAAATGAAAAAAGAATGGATCCTGGTTTTTTTTTAAAACTAAGCCACAAATAATCCTTTAAGTAGCCCTGCTTTAAAGTTTGAAAATTGTCGCTTATGACTTTTGACCTTTCAACCATCGATATGTATGTTTGTGTCACGCTAGAGGCTAAACGGCTGAACCGATTTGGACAAAAAAGGTGTCGTTGAATTTCTACTGATCTCGAAGGTGCTATAGGCTGTATTTTTTCTTCAGACGCCATTTTGTCACATGATGTAGGCTTTAAGGTTGGTGAGGTTAGGCCTTCTGTAGAAAATAAAATATACCGAAGGACCACTCGAGATAGCTCGAGAAAAACGTGGGGGAGTTAAGAGGGACTGTATCTTTCCACAGGGCTCCAACAGGGAAAAAAGAGCCTAAAAACTTAAATACTAAAAATAGCGCAGCAATGAAAAATACTCTGCCAATATATGGGCCCCTAAGCTCACACTAGGTACTATCGTTATAGTGTACGTGTGAGCTAATATAACTAAAAACTGAAATATATTTTATTCAACTCCAGACTAAATTACCTTTTGTTTGATACCACACAAGCCATGTTTTGACTTAAACTCAAATTTTTGAAATCTACCCCCACCCTTACAAAAAAACAAAAACTAAAATGTATTTTGTTAAAGTCCGGACTCAATTACCTTTCGTTTGATATCACACACGCCATATTTTCACTTAAACTCTAATTTTTAAAATATACCCCCACCCTTTTTTTTTAAATAAATTAAAATGTATTTTGTTTAACTGCAGACTCAATTACCTTTCGTTTAATATCACACACGCCATATTTTCACATAAACTCTAATTTTTGAAATCTACCCCCACCCTTTTATTTGGTTTGTGTTCGGTGGATTTTGTTCATTTTTAAATGGGACCATCTCGAGCCAAGACCCAGCCTAGGTACCAAATTTCATTAAAATCGGCCAAGCGGTTTTTGAGTTATGCGCGTTGGTCGTTACAGACAGACATACAGACACACAGACAGACAGACAGACAGACAGACAGACAGACAGGCAGACAGACAGACATACAGACAGACAGACAGACAGACAGACGGCGCAACAAAAAAGTTTCAAAATCATCTGAAACGCAAAGATATATAAAAATTTTTGAAATCGGAGCAACTTTTTTTTCCCGAAAAAATTAGGATCACCATAGCTCACACTACTATAGTATAGTATATGTGTGAGCTAATTATCAAGAAACGACTTACCATTAGATGTCTTTTGTAGCTACTTGGCTGGCCAGCCCGATTATACGCGAAGTACCAGACTCTCCATTGTTCTATAGTTCAAAATGTTCCAAACACTAATATCTAATAAACTAAAGCGTAAAATTAATAGTTTCCACAATTTTAATATAAAATAATAGCGGTGCGGTGACTTTCCTTGCACGTGGCGCGTGGTTGAGTGTTCGCGCAGACAATCGGCGTTTTCGTCTGCTAGGCCGAATTTAGCCGCTTATCTCAAATCCTTCATTGCTGGAAGAAGCGCGCGAAGTTTAAATTTAAAATATGGAAAGATATAGCGTAAAGTAAATAAAAATAATATTCTAAAAACGCTTGTAAGCGTAGAAAATGTAACCCAAAAATATTTAAAAACTAAGAGAGATAGCTTCTCTAATTTTAAGGGAAAATTAGAGAATATAATTATTTACAAAAATAAAAACAAGTTGGGAAACTTGTTCAAAGGTATACAAATTATCTAAATTTCAGGCGATTTTATTGAAATTTCTTTGATTACCCATTGCAAATGTCCTCTAATTTGCTGTAGTTACTTTGCAATCCTACCTGCTCCCACCCATCTCCCCTCCTGTCATTCCCACCACCCTATTCAAAAACCATATAAGCATAATTTAAAGACCCACGTTTGTTCCTCGGAATGGTTAATTACTACAGGACATCAATCCCAAAAGCTGCCGACTTACAAGCCCCTCTGAATAAATTTTAAAAAGGTAATCCTAGAGGAAATTATATTTTACAATCGTCTTCTGTACAATTTAAATCTTTTACTAATGTCAAACAGTCAATATCTCAAGCAACTCTACTAGCTCATCCATCCAATTCCACTTCAATGTGCCTTTTTCCATTCTCAAAGAATAACAGAGAAAGAACAAAAGACCATCGCGTGGATTGATCTCAGTGTGCCATGCATGCCCGTGGTAACTGCACAATAGCAAATATGTAAAAAATCGACTTAATTAAAGTTTAGTTTTTACAAAAAGCAGTTGATAAAATACCATATGTTTTCGTTCAAATTGGGTACAAAACATAAAATAATTAGTTTGTTATTTTTTTAAGGCTTGGTGTTTTTTTGGCTGATTATAATATAGAGTTAATGCGAGAATTTCTTTTGGATCTTTTGGAATTAGGTATCTAATCTAAGTGGCAAAGTAGTGAATGCAAAAACTGAGTGCGACGTTTAAAAACAATTACATTTTTCTTAAAAACATTTGAAGTAAAATAGTCTAATTGAACTGATAATAAAAAATAGGTTTTATTTTAAAGTTTACAATATGTTTTTGTATTTTGTACTATCATAAGTTTTTATTAAAATAATAAAAATTTTAAGATGTTTTGTGTTGCAGGTAATTACCTATTAGCTTGGTACCCAAGTAACATTATTACCACTCAAGGTTTTATTAATTTGGTTCCTAGGTTATTTAGAGGGTGCTGTTATGGGTTTTAGGATCAATGTGGCTACATAAAGGTAATTTATATTGCCAATTACCTAAAAAGGTGTTAGACAACCAAAAAGTGATTTATAAAGGCAGTATAATAAAACTGATATTCCTTCTGTTTCTTTTAGATACTTTTGGTTTTATCGATTTCTGATTTATAAAGATGGTCTTATAAAACCCTTTTACCTAAAGTTTTTAAAAAGAAATAAATATAAACTTTGGTCATTTAGTGTCTTTCATTACTTTAGGTAATCACAAAAGTGTTTTATAATAGAGCTAAAAGGTTACCTTATATCCTTTTGTTTTTATAGTTACCAGTAGTTTAACAGTAAATATGATCAGATAGGCGGCCATATAGAACGTAGTTTCCTTAAGGTTTTTAAGAGTGGTAAATATAAACTTTAGACTTTTGATTTTTTAAAAGGTTTTATAGGAAGGCTTAAAGGTAAACGTAATTCTTTTGTATTTATAGTTACCCATAGCTGTATATGAAATATTATTTAAATAGGCGGCCATATAAAACATTGTTTCCTTAAGGGTTCTAACAGATGTAAGTAAATACTTTCGTGTTTTATTTTTTGTAGGTATTTCTGGTAAAAATAATAGATATACCTAGGTACAGATTGGTACCTACCTATTGCAAGATTGATTATTTAAAGCCCAATAATTAATAATTGTTGAGTTTTCGTCCTCCTGGGTAGGACACCCAGGCCTAGATAAGGCCTGTTTAGACGGCCAATATAAGAGGTTATTCTCCAACCTGCAGGCACAACGAATATCATTGCACTGTCCCTCTCGATTGTGTCGAAATTGCACGATTAAAAACATTTAAAAGTGTTGAATTATAGGCTTTTTTTAAAAAACAAATACAAAAAATTTAAGTGAGGTTATGTTGACTATGTTTACTTTGTTCTTTTTTGTTGGTTTCATAAGGGAACTCAAAAATCCGTGTTGCGATACAGTAACAAATAAAACCAAGTGACCACTATAAAACCATAGTGGCGTATATAAATTTATTTAAAAAATATTGTAAAGAGAAAATATTTATCTAGTGGTTTTAGCAGTGTTTTTTAACAATAATTTTACTTTAATTTTGATTTATGTAAACCAAACAGACTTTTTTAATGGTGAATAGTGTAAATTATTTTATTTTTATATTAAATATTTGTTATTTTGTTATCAAAAAACTATTAAAAAGTATTTTTGAGCTGGCTCGCTTGTTTTGAGAGCTTTTCAGATACGATTTTATCAGAAAAATAAATCTGGCAGGCAATTACCAAATCTAGTTATATAATAGGATAGAGGACGTTTCTAAGTTGCTTTTAGAACCTGGCATAATAGCTTTAGGCTCTAAAAGGTAATATACTGGTGGAACCACTAGAGGGCGAAGCTGGAGTTTATTTCTTATGGTTTTATAGTGAGTTTGATACATAGGTTGCCACCACCCATTGGGGAGTCCCATTTAGGAGGTCTAAGGGGTATATAAGGGAAATGGGAACGTGCTAGCGACCAAACATTGAAACTAATGGTTTTAATGAAAGGCGCTGGCAACCTTTTAGCTTCTGCTATAAATAAAGAAATGTTACTTGGGTAGGTAAGTAATTATTCAAGACTTATTTTCATTTTGAGAATTTTTGTCTACCCTGCTTTAATTAGCACTGCACGCTACTGCCCACTATCTATTGTTTCAACCCTGAAAACGCATCGCCTTAGCATAGGACAAGATTTTTCAGGATTGAAACTCTCTATTATCGCTAGGGCTAAGCATACAGCTTCCCAAATGCGACTTCAACCAACATATGAATGGGTACTGTTGTTTGTTTAGCAAATAAACACCGTTAATAATTATTTTTAATTTTATTATATATTTCCTTACAATATAACTTTTGTAATTAACCCTGCTGCTATAGTAACCCCGCCCACCCTTAACATTACCCTACCGAGTTCTTTACATTCGCTGTAGCACTCAAGGGCTATGGGTTTGGAAAGCGTTATTTCTACCATAGCACTTGTGTTATTTCCTAGAAACCTTGGGTGTTTCTTAGAAACTTCTCCGGTGCTTTTATTTAATTGTGATTGCAGTTTACTTATGACAGCTGGTTCTACTAGTGACTGATGATGTAAAACAATCTAAAAATAATAAAAATAAAAATAGTCCGTTTAATCAAGCCGTTAGACATAATGACGCATTCAATTCAATTCAATATATATTTATTTACAGTTCTCATTTACATGAATCTAAGTTGATTTTTTTTTCCTGTTGACCGCAAATAAATTTATTTTCTATGCATTCTAAAGTACGGGGTACTTGTTTGCAGACAAAAATATAATATTTAACGGTTGGCGGATTTTTCTATGTTACACTAATAACTAACTTTATGTTCTACTTATATTTTTGTCCTTATACACTGTCTTACTTACTATAGTACCTAATCTAATAATGTCATCAAAATTTCATACCAAGAAAAGAAATGTCTAATCTAATGGAAAAAAAGTACCTGAATTTTTTGATTTTTTTTTTAAAGTTATGTTTTTGGTTTTTTTTTTAGTTGGGTTATTGTCTTATTAGGGGTTTTATTTTACGAAAATTGAGATAAGGTGTCAAAATCGGGATATTTGTCTAGTTTGATTGTGTGGTTTTGTTTAATTTATTTATATTTTTGTTAAAATTTTTATATATATTTTTTTTCAATTTTTAACTTAGGTATATATTTTTGAGTTTTTTTATGTTACTCTTTATTTATATGCTAATATGTTTATTTTATTTTTTATATTTTAAAAGTAGTAAGTATTTTTTTGGTCAATCCAGCTATGTACCCTTTTCCTTGGAATATTTTTTAACCATTCTTTTAATTTGTCTTAAAATTTTTCCATATTTTCGATTTGTTTTATGTTTTCTGGGAAAAAATTGTAGATTTTTGGTCCCAAGTAATAAAAGCTTCTTTGAGTTATAGTTTTTTCTACCCTCGGAATTTTATATGTGAGATCTTGTCTTCTGGTGTTATGGGGATGTTCGTAATTTGTTAGGGTGGATTTTTGTTTTTGTTGTCGTATCATAATATTATAGCAATATAGTTGTCTTAAATCAAAAGAATTAGATTCTTCAAATAATTGATCCGTCGGATATCTGTAGGGTTTTTTATAGATTATTTTGATGCACCATTTTTGTATTTTTTCGATACCGTCTAAATAATTATTTGTTGCTGCACCCCAAGCTGACATCCCATAGTTTAGATGGGGTTATATGAGAGCTTGATATAAGGTTGTTAGTTGAGGTAGCT
The DNA here is from genome assembly GCA_963576565.1 of Aspidapion aeneum. NCBI lineage: Eukaryota > Metazoa > Arthropoda > Insecta > Coleoptera > Brentidae > Aspidapion > Aspidapion aeneum. Next base: position 115,807,586 of record OY755043.1, read on the forward strand.
TAAAATAAGTACGAAAGTGTCTGAACTTATACAGTAATGTTCTAACTTTATTTGTTATGAACTTTATATGTTCGTCCCAACGCAAATGGGAGTCAATGTATACCCCAAGATATTTGATTTTTGAGGTTTTTTCCAATGTTATAGATTGACAGTCACATGTGCTAAATATTTCTAATCCTTGAAAGTTTGGTAGATTTTTTGAGTAGGAAGTAAATGGTACAAAGTAAGTCTTTGTGTAGTTTATTGTCAAATTCATATGACTTAAATAATGTAATATTTTTTGTGTTTCTTTCTCTGCTTTTTCTTTCAGATTTTCCCAGGTGTCAGATGTAAAGTAAATTCCCGTATCGTCTGCGAAGTTAACTATATCTCCGTCGATATCAATATCAATAATTCCATGAAAGTAGATGTTAAACAAAATCGGGCCTAACACTGTGCCTTGAGGCACGCCTAATTCAATTTTTTTTGGGTCACTGTGTATGTTTTCAATTTCTATAGTCTGTGTTCTGTTTGAAAGGTAGTCTTTAAACAGGTCATATGGTTTTCCTGATATTCCAATATGGCGTAGTTCGTTTAACAGTAGTTCATGGTGAACGGTATCAAATGCCTTGGAAAGGTCTAGAAAAACTGCAAGTGAAGGTTTACTTACATCAAGATTTTTATAGATTTTTGTGCAGAGGAACGCAACAGCATTGCTCACATACAGACAGTATTTTTCTCCTTATCTACTAGGTACATATAAAATTAATCTCCCAATTTTCTTCCGCCCGACCACAACCTTGCACCGCAGCCAACGATAAAGACCGGCCATGGCGCGTTATAAGCAAGTCGGCGGTCACGTGATCTTAGGAGTCCCAGGATTCTTATTGTATTGCTTAATATATTATATGTTTTTACACAATTTAATTAAATTAACAAAAAATTTTTGTTCTTTTATAGGCAAAAATTGAAAAAAATATTTTGCTGATATATGTGTTTATTATGGATAAAAGAACTGAATCTATAAAATAAAAAATTATACAAAATTTGCACTCTAATATCTTTAGGTACATATATTAGGTACATAATATTGTTAGTAACTTCAAATCTATACAAGCCTTTCAAAATTGAACATATCAAACCTAAGCTATTAGTTTTTTAATTTTTCTTTGAATGTCGTCATCTTTGCTGAGTTCTTATTCAAAGATTTATTAGCAGACACTAAATCATTGTGCTTTTTAATAAAATTATTTTAAAAAACTTTACATGCCCTTAAACTAATTTTTTCAAGCTTTGACAATAGTTTTTCTCCACAAAAACACTCGCTAGAGTTATCTGAAGAAAAATTTTCAATATAAAACATTTCACAATAATTTATTAAAAAGAAACAAGTGATTTTGTGAATAAGTGAGATGGTTTTCACATTCAATGAACTGAATGTAGTGGTCGTCAATAATTTTTTGAAAAATTACCCAGCACAAAGTTTAATATATATTTCATTAAAGTGTAAGTTAACTACCAACTCATGTTCTTTTAAAAGCTGTATCTTTTTAAATATCTGTTCACAATATTTTAAAAATCAGTTTTTTAATATTGCGAGGGTGCGGAAGACATATTACCTTAGAATTGTAAATTGACGTGTATGCACTGGATGACTGGATAAACAAAGATGAAGCCAACATTAAAGTGTATCCACAATATCTTCGATTCTCAGGTTACCTTTGCAAGAGACCTAATTGTTCAATAAGAAATGACAACTGAACACATTTTTCACTCTCACTATCGAAAATGTCACTAAGGATGTCTATTACTTGATCAATCTTATCCAAGATCTTATCTTTTACCACTTCTTGCCCGTTTGCAACATATTAGGTTTCAGTTTTATAGTTGGACCGACAAGGAACAACACTAATTACACGTTCGCGGCATTGTTTATCTTATAGGTATTTTCTTTATAATTTACTCATTAGCCATTAATTATTTTAACGCAGCCCACTACAGTCTTTTTTGTGGGCTGCGTTATTTTAATAACTTTGATAAAATTCACATAAAATTCGTACCCGAATTTAAAAAAAATCGACGTAAACAAACATACCAAAACTGAAAATACACATGTTTTATAATGACAGCGGGCCGTGAGGCGTTTTTTTGTGAGCCTCCTACGGTCACGTGATATTTCCGCGCCCGGGCCGTACTTTCTCGTGTGCTGCGCATTGTCACATATAAGCCGCGCGGCGCCGCCATCCCAGATGCATTCATGTTTGATTTGTGTCTTGTCCGAGAAAGAGATAGGTGAGTTTTGAATCAAAATAATACATTTTTAGCTAAAAATGGATGTTTATGAAATTGACGAAACATATAACTGTAGGGTAAGTCCACATCAATTCAACCAATTTAAAAATATTTTTGAACCTTGAGTTTTTTGATGATGGTGAGTTTTTGTGTAGTTATTCTTTGCCTAATAAAAAGTACAAATACAAATTTATAAATTTTTTGGTTGCATATTTTTTGAGTTATGCGTTTCCAAAAATAAAAATATTGACCCCTTTTTAGCCTGCATCGGTTTCTTTAAACTTCTATAATTTTTAAACCGTTTAAGATAATTAAATGAAGCTCGCTATCTGTAGAGAACGATTCACAAGCCAAACTTTGATGTGTTGATTGACTCATTTCCTAAAAAAAGGACAAAGGGTCTATGCCAAAATTATATTTTTGATGAAATCTCAAATTCTTAATTTTTATAAATTTTTTTCTTAGACTATTTGTTTACATGTGTGCTAAATTTTACCTTGATGCATATATTGTTTGATATTTTTATTACTATAAAAATTAATATCTAAAGTGCACATATTGCTATGAGGCATCTTATTTATGTAGCATGTGTATTATAAAAACGTGGACACCATGGGCATCTGGTTTCGCTACGTTGACATTTAAATAAAGAAACAATTAATTAAATAACATACTTACATAATAACGGGCTCACAAGAATAATTGAGAACCTGTACCTAAATGCCCCCTTTTCACCCTTTCTCGCTGCAATGTTTAATATTGATGAAAATAGTTACATTATTTATCCCTTAAACAGTGGTTGCGCGTGGAGCAAAACTTTAGGGGTGCTCACCAAAAAATTATTGCAGCCACACCCAACAGATAACGCCAAGCTGTCTCAGTGCACTAAATTAAGCTTCATCTTTCACAGCCAACGGTAACCGGTGGGTGGCATCACGAGGGTGCGGGCGTTATCAATCGCCGCAATTGATTCACAAGAGCATGAACCGAAGTAAGGCCCAGATTCTGTGTACTGTAATATTCTATATTTCGTAATTAGAATGCGACATTCTCTTCTTCTATTCTCGTTTCAACTCAAATTCAAACACATATATACCGGGTATTAATTCTTAGTTAGTATTCAAGTCTTCGGTAAATTCCTTTTGGGGTTTATTGATACTTTATGATGAAATTATTAAATAAAGCATGGTCAGATTTCAATTTTTTTTTAAGTAAAATTTGGGAGTGTACGTGCACTTATGGAGGAACCGCCACTGCTCTTAAAATAGTGGCAAAATCGGCAGTAAGGTAATTAAATATCAAAGGTGGCGTATTATTTTGACTGATAACTTTTTGTAAAAAGCAGAAGTTGCGTAAACATGGCGTTTCGTAGCGTGTTTTCTTAGTCTGTTTGGCTTTGCGACGTATCCATTCTGGAAATTAATTTGATTTTACGTAGATTTTAGTACCGAAAATCGAAAAAAAATTGGTTGGTATTTTCCACTTAATGTTGCAACCCCTATGATGACCAAAATCATCCCACGATAGTGAGAAATTCCAAAAATGTGACAGAGTGGATGTGTAATCTTAACTTAGGCGTCGAAATAAGTAAGTAAAATTATTAAAAATTGTTGAAATAGTATAATTTCAGTCACCGCTAATTTATAGGTAAAATATTAAAGTAGAGGAACTGTCAAATAGTTATATTTAAGGTAAAATAAAAGAATATTGAACAACATCAATTTACAAAAATAAATTTTTAAATAGGAACCCACTGTCATCCCATGACAAAACTTGGCCTACATGTAAATAAATAGTCTAGAAAACAAATATAAAAAAATTTTACAAAATAAAAATCCGTTTTTAAACTGCATCAAAAATAAATTTTGAGGTGAGACCCCTGCATTTTTTTTTACAAGAAGAATGCACTATGCATACCATAATTAGGCTTGTAGACCTGTAAGATTACACAGTAAGTTTTACCTCGATATGCCCAAGTCTTTATAAAAAATTAATAACTCAAAAACTGCTGTCTGTATACAGCAAAATTAAATGCTATAGGGATCATGGGAAATTATTACTGTGTGTAAGATAAGAACAAGTGCATATGTATAAAATATGTAGTATGTAAGAAAAAAGGATAGAAGTTTAGACGTGGTAACACCTGTCCTCTGTGTGATCCGGTAAAGTAGAGGGAGGAAATTTCTTACACCAAAGAAAATCAATCGAGTGATGTTGAACATAAAATATCGAAAATTTAGACGATAACTACGCAACTTCTTTTCCAGCTTGCTATTTTTTATAATATTTATTGCGGGGTCTACACAGACTAAAGTTTATGGCTTCCTCAGCGAAACAAACAGGAGAGGGGTCTGTTTTAATATTAAATTCTTTCATATTGATTTAAGAACTACCTAACGAATTGAATTCTCAAAAATACCACCGCACTGTGCTAAACAGTATCCGAGTCTGTTATAAAATCCAGTTCGGACATTACTTAGCATTTCAGGTGTCACTGATTGAGTGGTGATTATTTTTGCCCGAAGTGATAGCTCTTAAATGGCCATACATTTGACATTTTGAGTAGCCCCATAAAAAAAAATTATTGGATGCCAAATCTGGTGACCAATGACATTGTCATCCAAAATCCCAGTCCAGACATTAAGTTTTTAAGGATACTGGGTCCGCTCTGCAGTATGCCAATGTTTATTTTTCCGTGACCAGTAACGAACAATCGAAGGATTGTGACGGCCATGAATTGAAAACAAATTTTCGTCTGTAAAACATATTTTTAATAAATTTTTTATCCTGATTCGCTTGTTCAAGCATGGTTTCACAAAACTCCATTCAACAAAACTGATCATCTGGAAAAGTTTCTTGTGTTTTCTTTACTTTAAAACTCCAGTACCCATGTCGTGTCAAAATGTTTCGGAAGGTTAAGGGTGAAATATGATCGCCCACATCATTGGCAATTGTCTTACTGGAACAGGGAGACAAAGCTGCTGCTACTGCACAAATCATAGTTTAGCGCCGTTCGCTTTCCTCTCCAATTTCACGAACACAAATAAATTTGCCACATCTTAACAGCTATTTCCCGAAATACCATTAAGTCACCTGTACTTTTTCCTGAACGCTAACTGTAATACGCGGCATGGATTCAGAATTAGAATTTGCGTGAAAAACAAATACCCACTTCTCACCTATTTCGCTGCACTACACGGAATGCCGAAAAACTTCGTGCAGACGAGAGGTCACGATGTATTCCCCTACTTTCCCACTACCAGTCGAATACTGGTCTAAAACAGCCAAAAATATTTCAAGGCACCCCAAAATATATTTATCTCTCTTTTATTCTCTTTTACAGACATTAAGCACAACAAACAGTCTATGATCTCTGTATAGAAAATAATAGTTTTAACCAAAGAATAATAAATTCATTATTAATGACATTATTTTGGGAGGTCTTTGACCAAATTACCCAGTGCAGGAGCCCCAACCGGTGGTTATAAAGTACTTACCGGAAAGCCTCTAGTAATCGGCACAGTGACATTAAATACCACAATCCGTGCTTCAAATTTGCAGCTTACTTGAACCGGTTTAGTGACGTCACACAGAATGTTTCCAATTGATAGACTTTGCATTTCAATTCCGCTTAAGGTTATGGCTGCTTGGTCGCCAGCGAACACAACAGTCCTTGACAAATCATCAATAAACAGGTTCTTGGCCACAGCTAGTTCCCGGTTTGGACAAACTAACACTTTATCTCCAACATTTATTAGTCCAGTTTCTACCCTGCCGGCCACACAGAATCCAGAGCCCGTACCCTAAAATAAAAAACATACTGGTTCAGTTCGGTTCGGTTTCTACGCTACGCAAAATCACCCATATCAGAAATTTGCTTCGCAAACTTATATTGTTTAGAATTTATTTTGCAAATTAAATTTAATAGCAAATTTGCTTTGCAAACTTTATTTAGTACCCAACATTTTTAAAACTTTGACAGTGGGAGCTTACCTTAAAAATATCACTAACAGAAAATCTCATTGGTTTTGCAATGGGCCTCTCGGGAGATTTAAAATTATCTAAAAAGAAACATTTTTTTTGAATATGTCTAAACTAGCTTAAAAAAAATTATGTTTGGACTATGAGCAAAAAAAATTATATACACACATCGTCAAAAGTCCTGGCCCCCTAGGTATTTGGAAAAATAAAGATAGTTAAATTTTCAAATGTGCTGCTTTTTTATTTCATTTTCATATAATGCAGTATTAAAAAATATCGAAAAGTGATCAGAAAATCTTAAATTCTAAAAAATAAACTTAAAGAAAAAAACGGTAAAGGATTAATTAAACATAACTCAGTATTCTGTGTGATCGCCTCTTCTTTCAATAAGTTGACCGACACGTCTGGGTATCCTTCGAATCAAGTTATTGATAAAATCTACCGGTAAGTTGTTCCACTCTTCTTGAACAGCTGCAGTCAATTGTTGAAGTGTTGCAGGGGGATTCACTCGATTGGATATTCTTCTAGCAACTCCATCCCACACGTGTTCAATGGGATTCATGTCGGGAGAGTTCGCTGGCCAGTTCATTCTTTGGATATTTCCCTCCCGCAACATGTTTTCCACCCTTTGCGTGCGATGTGGTCTGGCATTATCATCTTGAAAAATGAAATTTTCTCCAAATTCATTTCGCAAGGGCTGAATGATGGGTTCGATAATATTTTTTGCGTATATGGTGCCTGTCATTGTTGGCTGAATGAGGATAAGTGGAGTACGACGACCAAACATTATGCCGCCCCAAAACATTACCGTGCCGCCCTGGTAGGGAACAACTTGTTGGCTGAATGAGGATAAGTGGAGTACGACGACCAAACATTATGCCGCCCCAAAACATTACCGTGCCGCCCTGGTAGGGAACAACATTACCCCCGGACAGTGCTTACTTTTGGGGTAATATGGTTTATTCGCAGCCGGTTTTAGGGCTGGGATGTAATGTATTTTCAGAAAAATGTATTTTGCTGTTAATAAACCATTTATTTATTATTATTATTACTTCTCGGGCAAAAGCCAATCGTTCTGCTCTTCCCCTGGACCTCTCCAGACCCTTTGCCGTCGACTGTCACACTGTAGGCCAAATCGCGACTCGTCCGAAAAAAGAACGTTGCGCCATTGAGGCAAAAGCCAATTTCTGTGCTCCTGGGCCCATTGACGACGGGCAGCTCTATGATGAGGTGGAGGCTTTGGCACTCTCAAAGGTCTTCTTGACCTTAAATTTGAAGAATGTAAACTTCTTTTTAGGGTGCTTGTCGAAACAACTCTCTGGTACGTGCGCAAAAAATGACTTCGGAGGGCTGTTGACGTTATTGTTCGGTTTGTTCGTGTAAAATTAACCATGGGTCTTCCACTAACTGGCCTTCGCGCAACGCTCCTAGTTTCCAGAAAAAGAAGGACAATGCGTCTCACTGAAGACCGTGGGATATTCAAACGACGCGCAATAAGATGGTTTGATAAACCCTCTTGATGTAAAGCCACTATTCTTACTCGGTTGAATGGAGAAATTAAGTGACCTGTCATTTTTCTCGAAATTTAATTGAAAATGCACTTGTCGTATCCGTCTTAAAACTGACCGTATTAAGAATAATCTGCATAGTTCCCAAATAAGGCAGTTTTTTTCTCCGATAATGTTTTTATATTTGCGATAAGATATCAAGGAATTTATCAACAAAAAAATTGCCAGCGTACCTGAAACAATTTAGAGGATGACTAGGGGGGCCAAGACTTGAGACAAGACGATGTGTGTAGTTTAATTTGATCGGCAGACCATACATAAAACATTTAAAAAAACTTTGTTTTTGTTTTTACTTTGCAGTGTCGTATAGTTGGTCATTAATCGTTAAAATATTGAACTCAAAATATTTTTAAAATGGGTAGTCTGAAACCTAAATTACTCTGCTTAACCCTTTCAGACCTGATTTTTTTTATCCAGAGAATTTTTTTTTGCCATTATGCTTTTTAAACGAGTCCCAAAAATAATGTTATGTATAATTTTGAGCTTTCCACTCTATGGTTGAGAAAAAAAATGTGGCATAATTATGCACACCAGGGTGAAGCATTTAAAGATTTTTTTACAATAAACAAACATTTATTTAAAAAAATTAAACGGTTCCAACCAAAAATGCTGCATCTTTTTCATTGTCTGGGTCGTATTTCCACCATAAAAAAGATATGTCCCTAAATTTGAAATGTATATTTTTTAATACCTAGTGTGCGCAATTATGCAACAAAAATAGATGACTTTTATATACTATGAGCAAAGAATTTTATACAGTGTGTCCACGTAAGTTGGCGGCATATGGGAAACTTTTTTATTATTAGCTTTACGAAAAAAAGTTATTCTTCATAAAAAGTTCTGCATAGTCCAAAACCTAAAATGCAACCATCAGATGTTAAATTTTTTCAGTCATATTACGAGGTTTGTCAAAAAATGTGATTTTTGCTCTAGAGTAAAGTACCTTTCTTTTTGACAATATCGAAAATTGTTATAAAGAAAAGATGTTTAGAATTAAAAATAGCTTTCAAATATTCAACATTGTTTATTTACATTAAAAAATATTTTTTTCTACATTTTCTCTGCGATTACGTTGGAAATTTAAGTTTGCACATTAAATTTAAAAAAATATTTTTTTAATGTAAATAAACAATGTTGAATATTTGAAAGTTATTTTTAATTCTAAACATCTTTTCTTTATAACAATTTTCGATATTTTCAAAAAGAAAGGTACTTTACTCTAGAGCAAAAATCACATTTTTTGACAAACCTCGTAATATGACTGAAAAAAATTAACATCTGATGGTTGCATTTTAGGTTTTGGACCATCCAGAAATTTTTATGAAGAATCACTTTTTTTCGTAAAGCTAATAATAAAAAAGTTTCCCATATGCCGCCAACTTACGTGGACACACTGTATAAATATGAAAAAACTATTATTCCTAAGATACATATTTCAAAAATCAAAGTTTAAAAACTATTCAAAAAACCCTGGATGATTGTGGATTTTCTTTTTACTTCGCTGGTCGATCACTTGAAATAAACAATTTGTCAAAAACATGATACCCGGTTCGGTTCAAAACAGTATTATATTATGAAGTTAAACGTTTCCTCAATAAGCCATAAATAGAAGTGATTTAAAATTTTGTTTTTTTGTAAAAATTCCGCCCCTTGAAATAATGCAAAAATATGACCTACGTTTCTGAAACGATTAATAAAATAAAACTAGAAAGATACAAAATCCTGGGAATTGCTAAAGATATCTAGTTTGACATTATATATTTTTTACCTCGAGATTTTTATAGAAGTTCTCAAAAAAAAATATCATTTTATATGGATTATGGTTTTAGTAACAAAAGGTAACTCTAAGGATAAGTTATTTTGATATGACTTGGATCTTCTACTTTAGGACTCTGTATAAAAAATTGCAGTCTCTGACAGACTACGCAGTAAATAAAATATTGTTTAGGTGTGACATATGAACAATTTTAAAGAAAATAATGTACGCCACTGTTTTTTACATAAAAATTATTATTGAATTTCTCAGACTTTCCTAAGCAAATGTCCTCTATTGATTTTTTTCGTTTAAATGAAATTCGTATAAAAATATTCAATTCATATTTTATTTGCATCTTTTACGAGAAAAACAATTTATTATTTTCCTTAAAAAGACCCAGGGAAATTTCCGCACAAACGCCACTGGTCAAAATAAAAAAACATGTTAGGCAAAAATGCCTTTTGAAAGACACTATGTACTAAATGTTTTTAAGACGCTTCGGACATTTTCTTCACACAAAGTTGTTTCAGTATCCGAAATTTTATTTCTACACAATCATTGTCTACGAGTTTCAAACAAAGAGTTGTTTCAGTATATTTTGAAATATATTATATTTTCTACCAAGATTGTGCTTCTGAAACACTGTGTGGCGGGTAAATCGAGACAAAATGTACTGCCGGATTATACAAATCGTATCAGTGATCCAATTAGAGTGAAGAAGGCAGATCAAGAAATGGATTCAGGTACCATGAATGTAAGATATTAAAGAGTGACTGCCACACACGTGACACTACTTCTAAGAGAGTGAGATCGATGTAGCTTTGACCCAGAAACCGTGGATCTGTCAAGATGCCATAAAGGGATTAGAATTGCACTCTTTAGTATAGGCAGGGCTATCAAAATGGACGGGCCACGATCCTCCACTTTGTTGACGTCACATCCAGGGCTGATTTTTTTTTTGATGGTCACGTTACGACACAGCTGATTGTCTTTAAAATATTGAAGTTGGAATGACGGTTCATGGATATTTGAAATTTTTTTAAATAAAGCCGTTTTTGAGATTGTTTTTACTTTATTCTGGCAGAACAATTTTTTTTTCATGTGTAGTAAGCCCTAATTTTTCATAGCCGCTTCATTAGCTCACACAAAAATTAAGTTTAAAGGAGAAGCGAATGTGACAATCACATATGACAAAGTCAAATACATGTCAAATATAACAGTTGGCATGTGGTACATGGCGGGTAATTTGAATTTAAAATAAGAAATGCTAAATCTTGAAGATTTTAACCTTTTAATCATGTTGCTTCCTTACAAACCTTTGGTGGAATATCGAGATGGTGTCTGAGAATATTTCAGTGAAATTTTGCGGAAATCTGTAGTGCCATTTTGAAAATATCATAAAAAAACGTCTGACCTCCCATAAGACCCAATGTAAAATTCAGCCCCGGGAGAACAGCTGATTTTTTCAGGGTCGTGGCCTCTATTTTTGTGTTGGCCTTGGTATAGGAAGGGTTTGGTAACCTATGAGTCAAACTGTTAAGCCCAAATCATTTTTTGTTGTAGAGTTTTTCTAAATATGTCACCTTAGTCAAACTCAGTAGGTACGTGGGCACAATGGACCTATAGGGGTATAGTCAACCACGGACACCGGTGTTTCGGAAAAAGGCATTTCCATCCTCAGCGTGGCTTGCCTGACACAAAGTAGAACAAACTGACTACAAGATACAAGGTAAATCAAAAAGAATGAAAAAATAGGTAAAACCTATTTCTCATTCTACAAGTAAACGACAGCGAACCAAGGAAACTTAGTCCATGGCGGGAAGAAAATGTCCACCGGTCTATAGGGAAGCAAGACTTTTCGTCACAGTTCAACCAGACCTTGCTGTCACCGCCTGCACGGTATCGGTTTGGAACCGAAAACAATGAGTTGACAAGGTAAATCAAAAAGAATGAAAAAATAGGTGAAACCTATTTTTCATTCATAACTCATTGTTGTCGGTTCCAAACCGATACCGTGGAGACGGTGACAGCATGGTCTGGTTGAACTGTGACGAAAAGTATTTTTTCCTTATAGACCGGTGGACGTTTTCGTCCCGCCATGGACTAAGTTTCCTTGGTTCGCTGTCGTTCACTCGTAGAATGGAAAATAGGTTTCACCTATTTTTTCAATCTTTTTGATTTACCATGGAGGTCCAGTTGGGCCTGCCGCCACTTGAATACAAAGATTAATCAAACGTAAAGTTTAGTACCAGTGAATAAAGAAACAATAATTTTGCGTGTCTAAGCGGGCATATAAATATTTTGTTTTTCTTGTATTTTTCCGTGGGCAGCTCGAAAGCTGTATACCCACGGGGGTCCAAGATCTAATAGACACCTATTAAGTGTTGACAGTTAACTGTTTCGTTCGTAAGGGACTCTTCAGAAAACTTCATGGTCAATGTGACACTTTTGTAAAGCTATAGAGACGATATTTGAATCTTATCCTATGATATTGGTAAGAGAAATATAAAAGTAATGCCTGCGATACAGTATGCTTTCACAAAAGTGGCGACATCTACAAATACAAAAGAAACCACCACAGTACAAACAAAAGGCAGGCAGACCAAACGAAAGTACTCATGACCGTGACATAATTTGTCCCTCAGGTCGGGTCAATGCATTTTGCATTTTTACCGCCTTCGCGACGTTTTATGTCGAGTCAGCGGAGTGTGGGTCAAAAATACTACAAACGTAGATTAATAAAGGTTTAGCGAGATCTCTAAGGTAGAATAGGTTTCTTACCTATAATGTCAATTAAACAGGGTCCATTATACCACGATAGCAGTCCATTTTCTGTGGGCTTCTTGACCAAGTTTTGTCCTGTTAAACCACTGCATGGCACAAATGTAACATCATTTTCCTTAAAACCGGCTTGTTTAAGAAAGTTTTTAAGTTTCTGAACAATATGATCAAACCTAAAAGTTACACATTAAATTTTTTGTTTAATTTAAGGTACTTTAAGAGTAATTTAACTATAAGGGCTATCTTTACGTCTTTTATGATATAGTTTTGTTGTAAGTTTTTCTAATTAGTAATCTCAAGTAACATTTTAGGGCATATTGGCAAGCTGAAGGGTCAAAATTTCCAATCATATGTGAAAACTTTTTCCCTAAAAAAGTTACTTCGAAGTTAAAGGTTTGTAGGATACGTCATAAACGGGAACAAATAACCCAAGAAATCGTTATTTATAGACAAGAAATTTTAAAGAATTTTTAGGAAAAACTTTCTAATTTTTCCCCTTTTGTAAGTCTTCAAACTCGTTTCAGCTGTAAGGGCAAAGGGAGGAGACAATTTGTGCTAAGCCTCACCTAGTATTCTACTTTGAGGTTCTCGATTGCCGTGAGAATTTTTAAGACAACATAGCTTATAAAACAGTGTTAATCTTGACCTTAAAAACTTCTTGAAAGAAGAACTTTTTGGTTTGCTACGTAAGTTAGAGTTACTTATTTTTTTACCTAAATTAATTCCTTTAAGGCAGAGCCGTTTTTGGTTAAGTTACAGGTTGACAATTATTATTTTTAACAAATAAGTACGACCTGAAACGCATCGTTCATCTATATAGGAAAATCTTCCATTTTATTTAACCATATAGAAACTTCGGCGTTGCCAAGGTTAAAATTTGCACAGAGCGACGCATGCGTAGCTGAAAAAATGGGATTCCGATTTCCCCTTTAAGGCCCTAGCACGAGCATGAACATCTGTAATGAACATAACCTACAAAATTTTTCCATGTCAACATTGGATTCTAGAGTAAAAATAAGAATAAATGTGTTTGTTGTTAAAATTAGAAGAAATTTTGGCGACAGTAAAAACAACCTCTAAGAAGATGGGCAGACGCCATGTTGTTTGTTTTTTTTGATAATTTTGTTTTTGTTAATTTTTCTTAAACAATTTTAACTGAATGGCTTTTATGACCAAACATTAACATTTGGTCATAAATTTCAAAAAATACTGTTTTTGTATTTTTCAAAACCTTTGAAGGGCGCTTAAATTTTTTGGAGGTAAAATTCATGAATTCTACGAAAATATTTACGGCGCACGTTTTTTTCATCTCAAAATGTATATAAAATATCCCTATAACCCCTATATGGTTACATGTTGATAAAATTTATCACCATTTTTTTTTACAAGTGGTTAAACACTTATTATTATTGTTTTTTTTAATTTAATGTAATGTTTTCATTTCTTTCTATTCTGAGAGATGTAGAGGGCGCCACAAAACAGGAACCCCAGAAGGTATTTTGAGTTATTTTAAACCATATGGGCTAAAATGAAATTGGAAACTTGTCTAAACACAGACATATTGTCCAAATCCTGGTCAAAGTCTCATCTAGGTAACTGAGACATGCAAGACAAACTGTGTTAATTACCTATTTTCTTCTTCCAAATTACCTTGGTTTTTGTCCCCACTTTGGCAAAACGTCGGGAAATTTCCCTCTTTTTCAACCTGTTCATTTTCTATAGGGAAAAATTACTATCAAAAAAAGGTCTGAGGACTTGCTCGTGAACCTTTTTCGCTAAAAATTGTTACCTCGTGAACCTCCTTTAAATTTTTTTTAAAAATACTATCTTATTTTAAGTAAAATTTACCCAATTTTAACCAAAAATGTTACTTGAGATATCCGATTTTAGGTCTTTTATGATAAATACATTTTTATATTAAGTGTTTCGAAATAGCAATATCCGATTTTTCCATGGAGGACATGAAAAAATTTTAAGTACCATAAAACTGTTAAATCTTAGGGACATATATCGCACCTCTCTTGTGACCAAGAAACATTGTCCAATTTATTGATAGCTACTGCAAGTTGAGACACACCCAAAGATCTAACTAGTAAAGCATGTTCTCTGGTTTGTCCTCCTTGTTCAAATCCTGAAAGCATAAAATATTTTAAAAATCGAATTATAAAAGTTGTTTATGCAGTCAGGAACAGAAATTTAAATTGTTGTAGATCCCTCTGTTTAATTATAAAATTAAACAGAAAGGAATATTGTGAGGACATACTTAACAAAAAAACAACAAAGCTGGTGGGCAATTTCTCAAAACGGGGATATTAGTAGCTCGTATACTAGTTTCGGTCTTGTTGGACCTCCTCGGTACGAGTGTAACAAATTTTAAGGGACGATGAATGGGGATGATGATGTCTGAAAAGGAAATATGAAATGTCGAAAACAGGCCAACTGTCTCAGTAAATCTCTTAAGCCCGGAGATAAATTGAAAGGAATATTGTGAGGTTAACGAAAAAACCGAACCGAAACTAGTATACGAGCTACTAATATCCCCGTTTTGAGGAATTGCCCGCAAGCTTTGTTGTTTTTTCGTCAAAATTAAACAAATTTTCATCTTTTAACATTTTACATAAATCTATATTTTTAGTTAACTTTATTATTTAAACATACAGGTGACATGTAGGTTTTAAAAACATAAACTAACCTTCTTAAGTTTACCTACTTTAATTATACAAATTATTGCCCGCGCACAATAAAGCCCTAGCCAAAGCCAAACGCACCCTATTACTGCAATCATGGATATCGTTACTCTAAATCGACACAATAGGGTGGCTTGTAGTAAAAAATAAATATATATTTATTTTTAGATATCTCTTTAGGTCTTGGGAATGCTAAAAACAAACTTTTTTGTTTAATTTTTTCTCAAATTCATAGTTCTTTTAATTAAATAAATTCATTGAATTCAAACAATTAGCCACGTGATTCAAAACAGGCGGTCTACCAATCAGCTGCGAGTGACGTCACAAAACAGTAAACGCCTCGAACGAACCTATTTTCTGTGTTATTTTCTTATGGGTGGTAATGTTTGCTTTGGTTTAAAGTGCGAATTATCGTCCTAAATTAAATTTTATTTTGTGTTTTGCTTATAAAAAACACTTTCAATGGAAAACGGATTCTCCAAAGCCGATAGCTCCAACTTGCCAATGCTGAATTCCTTTATGGTGGCAGGCTTCTTTGCCAACAACAGTGATTTAGTACTGCGGAATTTAGAAAAGTTAAAATGTTGATGTAAGTATTCGATGAGTTGTTTTGTATATAACTGAAAGTTTTTTTACGATATTCTTCGCCTACTTTTACTCATTTAGATTTTGAGGTTGGGTTATATGTTTTGCTTTTTTAAATACCCAATCATTATTATTTTAAGCATTAAGAAACAATCAATAATTGCTTTTTTAAAACAAAATTTTCTAAAAACATTTTGTTTCAAATAATTCTTATGACCCTTCATAACAAATATGTACTGCCTAGTCTTGCATATGCACTGCTCAGTCCTACATTTAGCCTGCATGTCCACTGCCTAATCCTGCATTTAGAGGTACTCCCTAGTCTTGCCTAATAACTGCCTAGCACCGCCTAAAAATTTGTACACCTTTCTGCCTATTATAGTTGTTCACCCCTTGTAATAAACATAACCTCAAAAGTTTCATCGTCATTTACGAAATAGTTATATATATTATAGACAACGTGATAAAAATTAATAGAAACAATTTAGTTATACTCACTGTTTGAATTTTTTGTTATACTGAGTTGATCTTTTTGTTTTTTAATCAATTTTTTGTCATTGTCAAATATTGTATTTGTCAGTCAATACATACAATTTTCAGCCAATTCTTCTACTTATTTTTCCACACTCACATCAAAGTGATCTTCACAAATGTAAAGTGAAGATGTATTAGATAAGGCCCTTGGGTATCTTTGAGCAAGTTCTATCCACTTTTTCCGCTCTGTTACTGCTGTAGGCACATGAATAAATAGTTTTTCAGGTGTTTTTATGCTAGTATTCGAATACTGAGGCACTACACACCACTTATAGGACATTTTTTACATAAAAAACAGTATAAACACAGACCAAAAATAAATAAACATCCGCGAGTTTACTGCGCTGTGACGTCATTGTAACGCCATGCTAGAAATGAGCGTTTTAGCGGCAAATTCAAATCGGAAATTAGAAAACTTGATTTTAAATGTAGTCATGATAAAATATACTATTTTAATAATTTTTCGTTGCAAATTAGGGATCTATGTATCATTCTAAACTCTTTTCTAAAATAATAGTCAAATACCCTATTGCGACGCCCGTACCGCTATCTTTAATAAACATACCGAACGTGGTTATTTACGAGGCTTTAGCGGTAACTTTTTATGATTAATTACTTGGTTATTTGATATTTGAAACTACCAAAACTAAATTATGTTTTATATATTGTACATATCTGAGGGCACGGTAGTGCCTCGCCAAGTTCGCGCGCCGTAACCATCTTTTCTGGAAACATTTCAGCCGATATTTGATATCTAAAACTCTACTTTGGAATGAGCTACGAATCTCAAACTTTGCACAGTCGTAGATCTCCATGGAGTTAACAACCCCTCCAAGTTTCATGGAATTCCATAAAGTAGTAAAGTAGTTACGAAATTTCAAAAAACGTCGAAATTGCCACTCACTCACTGACTCACTCATGTATAGATATATCAATATTCTACTGTACTTCCAGACATGCTACAAAGCTGAAATTTGGCAGACTGATAGAAATTATGACCAAACCCCTGGAAAAAATCAAAAAACCCCAAAATTTTAATTTACTCCCCTCCCCTATACATTTAAAGTTATGTAAAATTAGCATCGCCCACTTCCAGAAATGCTAGAGAGTTGAGCTTTGGCAGACTGATAGGAACTATGATAAAACTATAGGAAAAAATCAAAAAACCCCAAAATTTTAATTTACTTTCCCTATTAATGTAAAGTTATGTAAAAGTAACACTGCCCACTTCCAGAAACGCTAGAGAGCTGAACTTTTTAAGACTGAAAGACAATATGATAAAACTATATGAAAAAATTTAAAAACACCAACATTTTAATTTACTTCCCTCTCCTATAAATGTAAATTTATATAAAACTAACATTGATCACTTCCAGAAATGCTAGAGAGCTGAGCATTGGAATGCTGATAGAAATTATGATAAAACCATGGGAAAAAATTTAAAAAGTCCAATATTTTCATTTACTCTCCTCCCCTATAAATGTAAAGTTATGTAAAAGTAACATTACCCACTTCCAGAAACGCTAGAGAGCTGAGCATTGAAAGACTGATAGGAACTATGATAAAACTATAGGACAAAATTTAAAAACACGACAATTTTAATTTATTTCCCTCCCCTATACATATAAAGTTATGTAAAAGTAACATTGTGCACTTTCAGAAACGCTAGAGAGCTGAGCTTTGGAAGGCTGATAGGAACTACGATAAAACCATGGAAAAAAATTAAAAAATCTCAAAAATTTAAGTAAGGCATTGCAAAAGTTTTGAACAATATTCCGCATATTTTACTACTTTAAAAATTAATTATTTTCCAATTCCTTTAAAAAAGAAGTGAAAACAAAAACATTTCATGTAAAAAAAAGCCAAGTACGCGAAAATGGCATTCCGTAAAAAGAATTGAGATAAAAGTAAAGCCATGTTCTCCAATACAAATTTCAAAATGAAAGGTTCTTACTAGTTTGGAAATATTTTTCTAAACTTGGCTATTACGGCTGTAAATGACTCTTAGGCACAGTGCTAAATTGAACATAAAGAAGTTTGGCTGTAATAGCAAAGTTTAAAAAATATTTCCAAACTAGTAAGAACCTTTCATTTTGAAATTTGTATTGGAGAACTTGGCTTTACTTTTATCTCAATTCTTTTTACGGAATGCCATTTTCGCGTACTTGGCTTTTTTTACATGAAATGTTTTTGTTATGATTCGATTATTAGCTCACACATATACTATACTATAGTAGTGTGAGCTATGGTGATCCTAATTTTTTCGAGAAAAAAAAAGTTGCTCCGATTTCAAAATTTTTTATATATCTTTGCGTTTCAGATGATTTTGAAACTTTTTTGTTGCGCCGTCTGTCTGTCTGTCTGTCTGTATGTCTGTATGTCTGTAACGACCAACACGCATAACTCAAAAACCGCTTGGCCGATTTTAATGAAATTTGGTACCTAGGCTGGGTCTTGGGTCGAGATGGTCCCATTTAAAAATGAACAAAATCCACCGAACAGAAACCAAATAAAAGGGTGGGGGTAGACTTCAAAAATTAGAGTTTATTTGAAAATATGGCGTGTGTGATATCAAACGAAAGGTAATTGAGTCTGCAGTTAAACAAAATACATTTTAATTTATTTAAAAAAAAAGGGTGGGGGTATATTTTAAAAATTAGAGTTTAAGTGAAAATATGGCGTGTGTGATATCAAACGAAAGGTAATTGAGTCCGGAGTTTAACAAAATACATTTTAGTTTTTTGTTTTTTTTAAGGGTGGGGGTAGATTTCAAAAATTATTATTAAGTCAAAACATGGCTTGTGTGGTATCAAACAAAAGGTAATTTAGTCTGGAGTTAAATAAAATATATTTCAGTTTTTAGTTATATTAGCTCACACGTACACTATAACTATAGTACCTAGTGTGAGCTTAGGGGCCCATATATTGGCAGAGTATTTTTATGAATGTTTAGACAAATTTATTTTTTTGAAAATAAATTATCAAAAAAAAAATAACAAAAATTGAAGATTAGTTCCACATGAAATGACATATCGTTACCGTTAAAGTTTAATGCGTCCAAAACAGGTATAAAACCCCATTACAAAAACAAGTTTTTATCAAAACTATTACAAACCTGTTTCGAATTCTCCTCTTGTAGCATCGACTACTAATAAGGCCACATCGGCTTGGCCTGCTCCAGATATCATATTTGGGATAAAGTCCTTATGGCCTGGAGCGTCCAGTAATGTAACCTAAAACAAATTTTAGTCTGAATTCTAAGTAAAATGAAAAATAAATATCTAAATCACTAAAAAAAAAACAATTTTTTGTGGCTGAGCGAGTATAGAAAGTACAGTACACTTTTGTAAAGCTAAAGAGGCGGTATATAAATCTCATCTTACGATATTGGTAAGAGAAATTAAAAATAATAAACGTGAAATTTCGTACCCGTGAATTTAAAAATCAAACTCCTCAGAACACTGCTGGTCAAGTGACAAATCTTGCGAAGTTAATCAGACGGTTTTGTCTCTAATTAAATGTAATTAGTGAGCGAACTATAGCAAGAGGCGCCATCTACCGAGATACGAGAGAAACAAAAAAAACCAAAAGCAGGGAAAAACACTGCTACACAATATCGATCAATGAAAATATCGAATGCAAATAAAAGAAAACAACTATAGTCCGTGACCTACGACAGCTCTTTGTCTTTTCATTGATCGATATTGTATAGCAGTGTTTTTCCCTGCTTTTGTTTTTTTTTTTTGTTTCTCTCGTATCTCGGTAGATGGCGCCTCTTGCTATAGTTCGCTCACTAATTACATTTAATTAGAGACAAAACCGTCTGATTAACTTCGCAAGATTTGTCACTTGACCAGCAGTGTTCTGAGGAGTCCCATAAGGACGAAACGGTTAACTGTCAACACTTATTAGGTGTCCATTAGATCTTGGACCCCCGTAAGGTTAAGCTTTCAAGCTACCCACGGAAAAATATAAGGGAAACAAAAAAAACTCCTTTTTGCCCGATTAGCCATGAAACTTGTTTGATTTTTAATTTCACGGGTACGAAATTTCACGTTTGTTAGTATTATTTGGCTTAAAAATTCCGTTGATTGACGCTCACTGTCTTGATGACGGGTAAAAATGCAAAATGCGTTGATCCGGCCTGAAAAGACAAAGGCTGTCGTAGGTCACGGACTATAGTTGTTTTCTTTTATTTGCATTCGATCTTTTCATTGATCGATATTGTATAGCAGTGTTTTTCCCTGCTTTTGGTTTTTTTTGTTTCTCGTATCTCGGTAGATGGCGCCTCTTGCTATAGTTCGCTCACTAATTACATTTAATTAGAGACAAAACCGTCTGATTAACTTCGCAAGATTTGTCACTTGACCAGCAGTGTTCTGAGGAGTCCCATAAGGACGAAACGGTTAACTGTCAACACTTATTAGGTGTCCATTAGATCTTGGACCCCCGTGAGGTTAAGCTTTCAAGCTACCCACGGAAAAATATAAGGGAAACAAAAAAAACTCCTTTTTGCCCGATTTGCCATGAAACTTGTTTGATTATTAAAAATAATATCTGCGATACCATATGCTTTTCACACAAGTAGCGACATCTACCAAGTACAAAAGAAACTACCAGAGTAAAAACAAAAGGCAGGCAGATGAAACGTTTTATCTGCCTGTCTTTTGTTTTTACTCTGATAGTTTCTTTTGTATTTAGTAGATGTCGCCACTTGTGTGAAAAGCATAGGGTATCGCAGGCAATATTTTTAATTTCTCTTATCAATATCGTAAGATGAGATTTATATACCGCCTACTTAGCGTTACAAAAGTGTCACATTGACCATGCAATGTTATAAAGATTCCCTTAAGGACGTAACAGTTAACTGTCAACACTTAATGGAGTCCATTAGATCTTGGACCCTCGTATGTGTACAGCTTTCGAGATACCCATGGAAAAATAAAAGAGAAACAAAATCATTTCATACCCGCTCAGCCACGAAAAATTGTTGTTTTCTTTATTCACAAGTACTTAACTTTAAAAAGTAACTTTATCGCAATCTTGTTTTTAGTTATTTTGCGTGCGGAAAACTACAACTTTCCACAAGCAAATGAGTGCGAAAAAATGCACTTTCCGCACGCTCGTAGGAAAAAGAACTTAAAGAAAATACTTACACTCTTTGTTTTAGTTTCAAATTGATGCTTGCCAACGTCCATAGTTATACCTCTAGTTCGCTCTTCTCCAGTTTCGTCCAAAACCCAAGCGTACATAAAACTTTGCTTGCCTAATTTTTTGCTCTCCTGTTCATATTTATGAATTGTTTTTTGATTAATTTGTCCCAATTCGCAAAGTAGTTTGCCCATAAGGGTACTTTTTCCCGCATCCACGTGCCCTACATAACAGGACAAATAATAGTAGGTTAATCTTCCGATATACAGCAATCCATTGGAAATTTGTAACGTTTTTTTAGCTATAGCAAGGCCAACACAAAAATAGAGGCCACGACCCTGAAAAAATCAGCTGTTCTCCCGGGGCTGAATTTTACATTGGGTCTTATGGGAGTTCAGACGTTTTTTTATGATATTTTCAAAAAGGCACTACAGATTTCCGCAAAATTTCACTGAAATATTCTCAGACACCGTCCCGATATTCCACCAAAGGTTTGTAAGGAAGCAACATGATTAAAAGGTTAAAATCTTCAAGATTTAGCATTCCTTATTTTTAATTCAAATTACCCGCCAATATTTGACATGTATTTGACTTTGTCATATGTGATTGTCACATTCGCTTCTGCTTTAAACTTAATTTTTGTGTGAGCTAATGAAGCGGCTATGAAAAATTAGGGCTTACTATACATTTAAAAAAAATTGTTCTGCCAGAATAAAGTAAAAACAATCTCAAAAACGGCTTTATTAAAAAAAAAATCAAATATCCATGAAACGTCATTCCAACTTCAATATTTTAAAGACAATCAGCTGTGTCGTAACGTGACCATCAAAAAAAAATCAGCCCCGGATGTGACGTCAACAAAGTGGAGGATCGTGGCCCGTCCATTTTGATAGCCCTGGCTATAGCATTGAACCTTGTTTATGATTATTGGGAACAAATATTATAAAACAATAATAATTAGACAGAAAGTTTTGAGTGACTGCAAAGATAGTGAAGCATTAAAGTGTTAAAGCTCAGAATCGACAAAACCTTTAAATATTATTAAAAAGATTAAACGTGGAATGCCAAAATTATGAACTAGACTTACAAAAAGGCTGTAAGGTTAGAATCACTCAGAGAAAACAGGCAAAATGTTAGATATTTTTGTCTTCGATTTAATAATTTGGATGTTTAAGTTAAGACGATGTGGCGTTTGCAAGAAGGACTTCTAATAATTAGATTATTCTATGATTCAAATAATTATTTTATAGTGTTATTTGTTGTTCTGTTTTGCTTGGTCTTTATTTTTTATTTATTTATTTTTTTCCAGTTAGTTAGTTAATTAATTAAAACTTGTATATCTTTATTTCTTAAATTTGTTTGTTTTATTATTTTTTAAAATTTTTATTTTTTGATGACTCTGTTATGTTTATATACATACGAGTATAACTAATTTTTTAAACTTTAAAACTTAAAATATTAACCGTCCGACTACGATACCTTTTAAAAAAAATTATTTTAAATTTTTTCCATTTTATTAATTGTTTTTTACTCTGTATTGTTTTGATTTATTGTTAAGTACCTACATGTACCTGGGTGGTAATTTTTTATGCAAAGAAAAAGATGGAAAACGTGCTGTGTGTGGATCGATAAAAATCAAAACGAATTTTATACTTCACACAAAGGTATGTGTGTGCCTGTCAGAAGGAGAGGGAAGAGTTGATTTTGGTTGTTTTCCTACTTACACAAGGTTGCATCTCTAGACGTACGTTTCTGTGTGTTTCACGTCATCAGTAGAGAACAGCAAACCCAGTAAGCCAATTTTAACCAAAACCAACTCCTATATATGAAATACTCGCGGCGGTGCAATGCGAGTAAATTACAAGTTGTTGCGCCATCTAGCGGACTGGCCCGAGCACTCGAAAGTTTAAACACACTGGCATCGTCTTGTCTGAGACGCCGAAGCGCCATCTATGACAAGTTTCGTCCATTAATGTGGTATTAAAACCACGTAATCACGTAGCAACTAAAAGGCCGTACTGCCCGAAGCATATGCAAAGAAAAAGATGGAAAACGTGCTGTGTGTGGATCGATAAAAATCAAAACGAATTTTATACTTCACACAAAGGTATGTGTGTGCCTAACTTGCGAGTGTCAGAAGGAGAGGGAAGAGTTGATTTTGGTTGTTTTCCTACTTACACAAGGTTGCATCTCTAGACGTACGTTTCTGTGTGTTTCACGTCATCAGTAGAGAACAGCAAACCCAGGCACATGTAGAGATGTTTTTTGCTTTGTCAATAATTTTGTTTGAAGTTCTGACAATAAAGGTTATTTGATTTGATTTGATTTGACACTTTGTTTAAGCCCTTATGATTATGGTCGCAAAGACCGAAACACGTCAAGGGTAAGAAATAAAAATTGCATTTTTGTTCAAAACGTCGAAGAAATTCAGTGTGGAGCAAAGGACCTAAACTCACTACACATGTATAATTATTTAGATCTTTTTTATCGCCAGCTTTATGTATGGAAATTATTATAAAGTTTTTAAAAATCTTTGGGAGGTAACTAAAAGTCAAATTAGAATAGACTTTGGTCAAGCTGCAAATTGACAGTTGGTCTCTCCTCAGTAAAGAACATATTTCATATTTCTTTTTCAGAGACCAATATCATCATTCTCCTGCCATTTTATGGTTATGCTCGGGCTGAATGAGGCCTAATGAGGCCGAAACGCGTCCGCGAGCTACATTTGCCTCTGAGGACCTGCCCGTGAAACTTTTTCGTTAAAAATTGTTACCTCGTGAACTTCCTTCAAATTTTAAAATAAACCCAGGTAGCATGGTCACGTTTTTTAAACGTCAAAAACAGGTCATTTTTAATGACCATTGACGTCTCTAATCAGACGTGTAAATGACCTTTAAATGACGTTCAAAAGACACACCCAACACCCAAAATGACGTCATTTTTAGACGTTTTAAAGACGTCAGCAATATGACGTATTTAGGACCAAATCAGAACATTAGACACACACAGACACAAACCTATTTATGACTTTTTTTAAACTCGTCTGAATATATGAAATATTCCCTGCAGTTGAGAACACTGAAGGAAACTTAGACACAGAAGGTGACTCTTCTGTGACTTAGACCTGGAAGTACTGGAACAGGTACAGCGGTGTTCGTCTGTGAAGTACAGATCAAAATAGACCTATACCTAGACTTACACATCTCCACCTTCAAGCGAAAGAAGCCTCGAAGTTTGTCTTGATTTAATATTTAATTTATTTTACATACGTACCCCCACATTCCGTATAAATCCGGTCAAGTACTGACTGGGGCACCATCTATGTAAGTATGAGTGTATGTCCCTTGGACAAACTGTGCAGTGTGGGTAGTGACCAATATATGACGTTTTTCAGACGACAAAAACTACACTACGAAAAGACGCCAAGTAACTGACGCCTTAAAGACAACATTTTTTGGTAGATGACCTGCAGGTCATCCAAATGACCACCTCTCGACGAAAAAAAGACGTCATTTGATGACTCCTTGCTACCTGGGAAGCCAGGGCTCAGGATGTTTACAGGGAGCAGTATATCTATCTTCGTCGCGACGTCAAAATTAGCCTCAAAGCCGAGGCAACCCTGACCAAAGCTGCAAATTGACAGTTGGTCTCTCCTCAGTAAACACCATATTTCATATTTCTTTTTCAGATATCAATATCATCATTTCATCTTCCATTTTATGGTTATGCTCGGGCTGAATGATGCCGAAACGCGTCCCCGAGCTACCTTTGCCTCTTAGAACTTGCCCGAGAAACTTTTTCGTTAGAAATGATAAAGGATCCAAACTTATTTAAAAATCGCACCATGGATAACGAAAACGTAGATAAATTTCAGAAAATAGTTTCAGGAATTGAAATAGCCAGAAACCCAAAATTTATCTGCAGCCGAGAAATTGATTGAAAACATTTTTTCAAGCAAAAAAAAAGAGTGATGTAGAGCTTTTAAAAATGGGTTTATCGTCAAATGATAAAAAAATTATGAACTGAAAGTCGCTAAATTCACAAAAAAAAAGAAAAATTTGGAATATTTCAAAATGTATCGAAGAAAAAAACAAGCCAGAGGAGCCAAGAAAAAAGATCGTGGCATAAAACCTTAAGATACTGTTGTGGCCTGACATCGAATCAACCGTTAAAAGCACTAGAAAACAAAATTCGAATAGCTATGATTATTTCCGACCTCATTACAGGAAATAATTTATTATGAAAAATTATTTGTTGTTAGCAAAAGTGGATAAAAAGTGGAAAAATATACATACCTACGACTACCATGTACAACTGTTCCTTTCCACTCCCTCGTTCGTGTTGAAAACGAGTTAAAGGGTCTATTCTGGATTCTTTTCGGTAAACTGAAAAATTTGTCTTTTTATAATGCTGCAGTATTTACAAAGATTCAAACACATAATTTAGCGACAAGTTTTATATACTATATCAGTGGCGCTCATACAATGTAGGCGGAAAGGCTACCCTAGATAAAATTCAAAAAACTTTTTTAGCTCACACTACTACTATACTATAGTAGTGGGAGCTAATGTGATCTTAATTTTTTCGAGAAAAAAAAAGTTGCTCCGATTTCAAAAAATTTGCGTTTCAGATGATTTTGAAACTTTTTTGTTGCGCCGTCTGTCTGTCTGTATGTCTGTCTGTAACGACCAACGCGCATAACTCAAAAACGGCTTGCCCGATTTTAATGAAATTTGGTACTTATGCTGGGTTTTGGGTCGAGATGGTCCCATTTAAAAATGAACAAAATCCACCGAACACAGGCCAAATAAAAGGGTGGGGTAAATTTCAAAAATTAGAGTTTATGTAAAAATATGGCGTGTGTGATATCAAACGAAAGATAATTGAGTCTGCAGTTAAACAAAATACATTTCCGTTTATTTAAAAAAAAAGGGTGGGGGTAAATTTCAAAAATTAGTGTTTAAGAGGAAATATGGCGTGTGTGATATCAAACAAAAGGTAATTGAGGCTGGAGTTAAACAAAATACATTTTAGTTTTTAAAAAAGGGTGGGGGTAGATTTGAAAAATTAGAGTTTAAGTCAAAACATGGCTTGTGTGATATCAAACGAAAGGTAATTGAATCTGGAGTTCAATAAAATATACTTCAGTTTTTAGTTATATTAGCTTTTACGTAGATACACTATAACTATAGTACCCAGTGTGAGCTTATGTGCCCATAGATTGGCAGAGTATTTTTCATATTATCACATTTTAAATAATTGAGGCGTCCCAAAGCAAAACTCGCGTTATCCACTTTTCTCAAAAAACCATCTAAATACTGCATATTATTGTTCATTTTGCTCTTCTCACCACAGTAAAATAATTTTCCACCAAAAAATGCTCGAACCCGTCTAAATTATACGTTAAAATTTGATTTTCAAGGCAAAAATCGCTATATCCACACGCCTTAAAACATCAAAACTTGTCTTATCCGCTCCGCCAATGAGATTGCTTCATCTGTGGGTCACGTCATCTAATTTCCATGTGGCCTGTCGTTTATTTTCTAATTTTTAATTTATTTTAAAATTAGTTTAGTTTTTTTCTTCTATTTTAGTTATTAGTTCATTGTTTAATGTTATAATTTAGTTAGTTTAGGTAAAAGTTTAATTAAAATAAAATAACCTGCAAAATTGGTTTTTAATCAAACATGTTGTAGCAAAACTTATTATATCCAAAGTGACAAAGCAAAACTTGTCCTACCCATTTTTTATTGCTCTCTTTTTGAAAAACTGGAGAGATTTTGTTCATTTTAGATTAAAATAATAATAAAATATTCTATCATAACAAAAACATTTCATGTAAAAAAAGGCCAAGTACGCGAAAATGGCATTCCGTAAAAAGAATTGAGATAAAAGTAAAGCCAAGTTCTCCAATACAAATTTCAAAATGAAAGGTTCTTACTAGTCTGGAAATATTTTTTTAAACTTTGCTCTTACAGCCAAACTTCTTTATGTTCAATTTAGCACTGTGCCTAAGAGTCATTTAAGCCATAATAGCCAAGTTTAGAAAAATATTTCCAAACTAGTAAGAACCTTTCATTTTAAAATTTGTATTGGAGAACTTGGCTTTACTTTTATCTCAATTCTTTTTACGGAATGCCATTTTCGGGTACTTGGCCTTTTTTTACATGAAATGTTTTTGTTATGATTTCACTTCTTTTTTAAAGGAATTGGATAATACTTAATTTTAAAAGTAGTAAAATATGCGGAATATTGTTCAAACCTTTTGCAATGCCTTACTTAAATTTTTGAGGTTTTTTAATTTTTTTCCATGGTTTTATCGTAGTTCCTATTAGCCTTCCAAAGCTCAGCTCTATAGCGTTTCTGGAAGTGGGCAATGTTAGTTTTATATAAATACATTTATAGGAGAGGGAAATGAATTAAAATTGTCGTGTTTTTAAATTTTGTCCTATAGTTTTATCATAGTTTACATAACTTTGCATTTATAGGGGAGGAGAGTAAATGAAAATATTGGACTTTTTAAATTTTTTCCCATGGTTTTATCATAATTTCTATCAGCATTCCAATGCTCAGTTCTCTAGCGTTTCTGGAAGCGTGCAATGTTAGTTTTATATAAATTTAAATTTATAGGAGAGGCAAGTAAATTAAAATGTTGGTGTTTTTAAATTTTTTTATATAGTTTTATCATATTGTCTTTCAGTCTTAAAAAGTTTAGCTCTCTAGCGTTTCTGGGAGTGGGCAGTGTTACTTTTACATAACTTTACATTTATAGGGGAAGGAAGTAAATTATAATTTTGAGGTGTTTTAATTTTTTTCTATAACTTTATCATAGTTACCATCGGTCTTCCAAAGCTCAGCTCTCTAGCATGTCTGGATGTAGGCAATGTTACTTTTACTTAACTTTACATTTATAGGGGAGGGAAGTAAATTAGAATTTTGGGGTGTTTTAATTTTTTCCTATAGTTTTATCATAGTTCCTGTCAGTCTACCAAAGCTCAACTCTCTAGCATTTCTGGAAGTGGGCAATGCTATTTTAACATAACTTTAAATGTATAGGGGAGGGGAGTAAATTAAAATTTTGGGGTTTTTTGATTTTTTCCTATAGTTTTATCATAGTTCCTATCAGTCTGCCAAAGCTCAACTCTCTAGCATTTCTGGAAGTGGGCGATGTTACTTTTATATAACTTTAAATGTATAGGGGAGGGGAGTAAATTAAAATTTTGGGGTTTTTTGATTTTTCCCAGGGGTTTGGTCATAATTTCTATTAGTCTGCCAAATTTCAGCTTTGTAGCATGTCTGGAAATACAGTAGAATATTGATCTATACATGACTGAGTCAGTGAGTGAGTGGCAATTTCGACGTTTTTTGAAAACTACTTTACTACTTTATGGAATTCCATGAAACTGGGAGGGGTTGTTAACTCCATGGAGATCTACGACTGTGCAAAGTTTGAGATTCGTAGCTCATTCCGAAGTAGAGCTTTAGAGGTCAAATATCGGCTGAAATGTTTCCAGAAAAGATGGTTACGGCGCGCGAACTTGGCGAGGCACTCAGATACTAACTATCCGACATCATTGGTGCATTTTTTCTTTCAGTAGTTAACCCTAGAAAGATCTTAATTTAACGCCAAAACTTAAAAAGTGGATAAGGCGAGTTTTGCTTTGGGGCGTCTCAATTACTCTCACATATTCAACGAAAATATTCACAATAAGCATTTTCTCATTAATTGCAAATATCGCACCTAATACTGTTCTATAAGACTTTTGTAAAGGTGCCATGATTTATCTCTATTAATTTCCATTATCGGTTATGGGATGTTAAAAGCTGTTTTCTGGAGACCGCTGGCGCTGTATGAATAAGAGAGAAAGAACAAGGAGGCAACGCTTGGTATGTTTGCTTGTGGATTGCATCGCATTGATTGGTTGAAAAAAAATCTGTGGTAACTGCAAACTAGCAAGTATTTTTAATTGATTTATTTTAAAAAAGTTAAATCTTCCCGTACGACATGGTCTAGTTCTTTTTTTTAGTCTGTGGTTAACAAAAGTCGATTAATTGGGTAAACTTTTTTAGCGTAAATAATTACAAGCCGGCAGCACCGCGCGGGAAATTTTAATTTCACCCGTTTTTCAAAGGTGTAAGGGTGGCTGTTCTCGCGCGGGGGCGGGAGAAATGTTTGTTTTAGTTGACGTCGTACATATTCATCGTGCGAAAACATTCGTTGCCTCTCCTACGTGTTGCCGGTTCTATCCTTGGAAATAAATACCGTCGATTATATGCAAATTTAAATAAGGTGACATATGAACTTCGAATACAAATAAACTCTTTAGGGCCACATAGACCAGACCTAAAAATCCTAAAAATTAACCATTATTTTAGTGCAAGTAATAAAAAATTAGACGATGCTGAAAACTGGTTGTGCGGTTGTGAAAAACGAAATGCTTTTTTTGCTTTATTTGTCTTATTATGAACAATCCACGAAGTGCTGGATGGGTGGCAAAGGGAGTTTGTGATATCAAGCACTTTAGTAAAAAGTTAAAGACACAAAGTAAGTGCTACCTATTTAAATAACCACATAGAATTTTCTATGCTAGGCAAGACTGATATTAGGTGCCAATTGAATAGTGCCTATATGCAAAACATTACCGAACATAATGAAAATGTGGCAAAAAATAGACATATACTCAGTAGGTTAATAGACTGTTTAAAATTATGTGGGATTTTTGAGGTTGCTCTACGTACGGGGCCATGATGAGTTTGAAACTGGTGCTAATCCGAGCACTTTGCGCATGTAAAAGAAGGGCGGCGAATAGGCTTTATCTATAAACAAATAAACTAAAAACTACACCAAGTAGCTGCTTGTTTGTAAAATGCTAAAATTTTTTATCTCCTTTTCCATGCAATATAAATTTCTGCCCCCCCCCCCCCCCCCAATTTATAACGTCACAAGCCGCCACTGCCTAAAAGTTATTGTTCGACGACAAAATCGGTAGTTTTTACTAAATATTGAAGAACATTACCTTTTTCTTCTTCTTCTGCAGCAAAACCTGGAGTATCCCTCCCTGAAGGTGGGGACTGTGATCGTGGTGAAGCTTTTGGCTTGTCAATACTTGGAGTAGCACTGGTGGTCTGAAAGTCATAACTGGTATCCGCAGTAGGTATTTTAAAGCCTTTTATGACATTTGTCGTAGTTTTGGCGGATGTGACAACTTTGACGTCTGTTGATGAAGTTGGTTCGACAATAACTGGTATAGTAGCTGTGTTTGAAAATTATCAATGTTTGTCAGTTAAGCACAATGATTTTAAATAAAATTTTATCAAATAGCAATTTATAAAACAAGGCGCAAATTTTTTTTTACAATATTTTTTCCTCAGATACTGCCTATATTAAAAATTGTAATCGGAATTTTAGAGCGAATATAAAGACATGGAGGCAGAAGAACAAGCCGGTTTCAGGGCGGGTAGATCGATTCAGATCATCTCTTTTGTATAACCCAAGTTATTGAAAAGAAAATGGCATACGGTCAAGAGCTGCATCTGCTTTACGTCGATTTGCAGAAGGCATATGATAGTATACCACTAAATCTACTTTGGAAAGCGTTGGAAAACACAAACATAAGCGTACAACTAATTAAGGCCATCAAAGAGTTATACCGCAATAGTAAGGCAAAAGCTAAAATGAAAGCAAAACTAACCAAAGGCTTTCAAGTAAATAAAGGTCTTAAACAAGGTTGCTGTATCTCGTCTACGCTCTTCAAGATATACTTGGAACAAGTCCTTAAAGTATGAAAGAGAAAATGCCAAAACATGGGAATTCCGTTGGACGAAACCACCTTGTATACTTTATGTTTCGCCGATGATCAGATAGTAGTGGCTCAGGATTATGACGACCTCGAATATATGACACGAAAACTAATAGAAAAGTACAATAAGTGGGGACTAGAGGTCAATCTCAATAAGACAGAGTATATGTGTATCGGTGGAATGAAACAGGATCTAATCTTAAATACCGGGCAGCGAATTCAGTCCTGTGATGAGTATAAATACTTAGGTCTAAAAATTACAGCTGACGGAACACTAGACAAAGCTATAAAAGATCGAAACGTACAAGGAAGAAAAGCAATAACTTTATTAAATGGAATAATTTGGGACCAAAGTATATCAAAACATAACAAAAAGCTTATATATAACACCATTGTAAAAAGTATTATTACATACGGCTCAGAAGTATGGCCAATCAAGGATAGAACAGAAAAAATGCTTTCCGCTACGGAAATGGACTATTGGAGAAGAGCAGCAGGGAAATCAAAAAGAGAAAGAGTTACAAATCAAAGAATAAGAGAAATTATGACAGTGGGTGAACGTACTTTAGTGTATGATATAAGAACAAAACAACTGGTGTGGTACGGACATGTACAAAGGATGAATGATGAAAGACTACCTAAACAAATACTACAATGGAAACCAACTGGACGAAGAAAACGAGGACGGCCAAGGAGAAGCTGGAGAGAAGGAATAGACGGTAAAATAAGAATAAGAGGCCTAGATGATGAATTATGGGCAAACAGAGACGAGTGGAGATTGGGTATCGGAAGACGTAGAACGTTGTGAAACCGATAAATATATATAATATACATACACACACACATACAGACAGACATCACGACGATATTGCTAAGATGGGTCAAAATACACCCAAATAACACATTTTCGGCGTTATCTCAAAAAAACTTTTCGTCGAAACCAATATCTTCTCTAGCCATTCTAATACCTTCCAAGCTGGGCTATTAGCACACTTCAAGTAAACTCAATGATATATCAGTCTTGAAAACAGTTTTTTGTAAATATCTCAGAAAAAAAAAGCACCTAGAAAGTTTTTAATTATAACAGAAATTATTGAGAAAATGCGATCTACTATGTGGGGCATTTTTAAAAAACTGTATTTGTCAAAAAATTGTCATTAGCATTAATGGAATTTGACCAGACGATATTGCTAAGATAGGTCAAAATACCCCAAATAACACATTTTCGTCGTCATCTCAAAACAAAAAAATTACGTCGAAAATAATACCTTCTGTAGCAATTGCTGCGCGGGCTGGGGAGGTAAAAAAATATGACATAATTCGAAATTTCATTTACACATTTATTACTATAAGTTAAAAATACAAACACAAAAATTATTCTTTTGAAAGAAAAATAATAAAAACTACACATACATAAGGATGATTCTACCAAAAGTGGGCGATATGGATATCATTTTTGGTCATTGCCTTTAAATAAGAGTACAGCACAGTAAATAATTTTGTTTTGTTAAATTTATGTAACGAATTAGGTGTAAGCTAAGAAACATTTATTTTCCCGAATTTTAGGAATTATTGCATAAAAATTCCAGAGGGATGAGTACCAGAGGAATGAGTTTTTTAATGATTTTCCAATTTAAATCAAAACCTATTTAGACTACTTAACTTAAGTTTTATATAAACAAAGTTCTTATACTTATAATTTTAAAACAAGCAACAAAAAAATTATATCATTGATATCAGTCGAATATTTACTTACCAGAGGAATGATAATTGAAGCATTCCTTTTTGATTTCTCCGAAAAAAACTAATTTTCTGCCGAAAATAAAAAGATATATAACTTAAACCAAATTAAAGTTGACATCTGTCACAACTTGTCACCCTCACAAGTAAATTAGATATCCAGGGCCGTCTCTTTCTCTAGAAATTAACCGGTGGAATTCACAAATATTGTGTTATTAAAAATGGAGCACGTTTAAAATTGTAAAATTTTTCGGGAAGATGTAAATTCGGATTTTCAAAAATATGACTGCAAACTTAAATTTTAACAATTTTTTGATAAATAGTTAAGACTTGGTTAAATATTATATATTAGGATATTTTTTTCAATCTGAGTTTTTAATATTTGGTTTGGGACTACACCAGAGGAATGAGGTATTTGCTTTATAATAAAAAAAATTATAAACTTGCAATTTTTTTTATACATTAAACTCAAATGTTCCATAAAGAAAACATTTCGTTTTAAATCTTATAACTAAAACTATGCCACATTTGCAGTCTGTGTTTGAAAAATATGCATTCCCACTCCACAGCACCATTTTTGTAGAATCATCCATAAATGTAACTTAAAAGTACATATATCTTTAAAAAAGTATGTACAAGGTTTGGGAAGTTTTGCGTATTTTGAGGCGAAAAAAGCCCAATATAGGGGGACAATGACATTTTTTTAGTGGGCCAGTATAATTTTCTATTTTAAACAATTTAATTTCGGTATAACTTGGACTTTTATAGTTTTTTTTTAATGACGCTTCGTGTTTTTGAGATCTTACATAAAATTTTTATAGAAATTTTATAGTTTTTCTCTTAACATATTTTCTCGAAAAATTTTAATTTTCTGCATAAAAGGCCAAACATCATTGTGACCAAGTTTCCTTTCAATGGAAAGAAAATTAGATAACATTTTATCCTTCCAGGCCAGTTTTAAGTTAAGTTCTTGCCATGTTCCCTATCAAAAGAGAAATAGTTTTCACATTGCATTTTTGGCATATCTATCTACGGAAAATATTTTTTTTTATAATTTTATCATTCTTTTGTAAAAAACCTCTGTTTAATGCTAAATGGAACTATCAAAGTTACCGAATAGAACAATTTTCAGCTTTATATTTTGTTCCAAATAAAACTAAATTTAAATCTAAAAATTATAATTGACATTATTAATAAATTTAATTTGTTTAAAATCTATTTTAAAACCGTCAATTGATATTTTAATAATAACTTCAAACTCCTTTTTATAATGAATACTTATATTATTTCTTTAAATGGGATTGAATATAACCATCAGGGGAAACCGTAATGAACTGAAATTTCTTGATATATCTTAAATTTTTGTTCCAAATCAAACTTTAAAAAAAAATATTTTGTGATATATCTTAAAAAACTTCTCCAAATTTCGATCTTTTTATTGTACTTTCTACTTTTAGTATATAGGCTTGTTAGTGTTTTGTTTTGTCTAGTGAAAAATCATAATCGATAATTGTAATTTCCAATTTGTCGAGTTCCAGATTTAGCGAAATTGATACACTTGAATATTGTATTTTCTCTTATAAAGCCTTAGTTAAATCTATGTCAAAATTATTTTCCTTTACCGAATAGTACTATTTCCAGCTTTATAAATTTGTTTCGGAATTTTCTTTATAATCAAAAATAAAAAGTCAAATTATAACTGACATCATTACCTACATCAATAGTCAATTAAATGTGTTTGAAATATATTTTAAAACAATTTCCAGCTTTATAAATTTGTTTCGGAATTTTCTTTATTGACATCATCAAGAATAAATTAAATTTGTTTAAAATATATTTTAAAACCGTCAATTATTGTTATCTTAATAACTTTAAACTATTTTTTATAATGGATACTTATATTATTTCCTTAAATGGGATTGAATATAATCATCAGGGGAAACCGTGTTGAACTGAAATTTCTTGATATATCTTAAATTTTTACTATATCTAGGTCGTTCAAGCGTTTTATTTACAGGTTTGTATCTCCTGCAAATAACCTCTCCAAATTTAGATTTTTTCATTGTACTCTTTAATTTTACTTTACAAATATCGGTCATATTTATTGTACCATCAAATATTTTTTTAATATCTATAGGCTTGTTAGTGTTTATTTTATTTAATGAAAGATCACAATCGATAAATGTCATTTCAAATTTGTTAAATTCTGGTTTTTGTGTAATTGGTACACTTGAATCTTCTCTTAATTTCTCTGTTAAAGCCTGAGTTAAATCTATTTCAATATTATTTTCGTTTTCGGAAGGACAGTCTCTTGACTCATTAGATAGTTGTATGTTTGAAAATTTCTGAGATAACATTTTTGCTTCTCGGGCCCTATTCGCAGGTTTGACGCCATCATGTTTCAAATGACTATTAACTAAATCTGATAATGTATGAAACCCTATTTTACTCGAGTGTGATTTGTCTTTGTTATTGCTATGTTCCCCACTAAAATTGGAAGAATTTTCTGACGTTGCATTTCTTGTGAGAAAAATTTGAGGCATGGCAAATTTTCTAAGAAGAAAATTAGATAACATTTTGTCCTGCCAGGCCCTATTTTATTAGAGAACGTTTAGTTCTTGTTTTTCCCATGTTCCCTATCAAAAGAGGAATAGTATTCTGACGTTGCAATTTTGACATATTTATCTATGGAAAATATTTTTTTTAAATAATTTTTTAAATTATCATTTTTTTTGTAAAAAACCTCTGTTTAATGCTTGATAGAACTATCAAAGTTAACAAATAGAACAATTTTCAGCTTTATGATATTTTGTTCCAAATAAATTTAAAACTAAAAATTATAATTGAAATCATTAATAAATTTAATTTGTTTAAAATCTATTTTAAAACCGTCAATTGATATTTTAATAATAACTTCAAACTCCTTTTTATAATGAATACTTATATTATTTCCTTAAATGGGATTGAATATATATAGCCCTCTGGTGAAACCGATTTGAACTAAAATTTGGGATATATCTTAAAAAACTTCTCCAAATTTCGATCATTTTATTGTACTTTCTACTTTTAGTATATAAGCTTGTTAGTGTTTTGTTTTGTCTAGTGAAAAACATAATCAATAATTGTAATTTCCAATTTGTCGAGTTCTAGATTTAGCGAAATTAATACACTTGAATATTGTATTTTCTTTGATAAAGCCTTAGTAAAATCTATGTCAAAATTATTTTCTTTTACCGAATAGTACTATTTCAAGCTTTATACATTTGTTTTGGAATTTTCTTTATAATGAAAAATAAAAAGTAAAATTATAACTGACATCATTACCTACATCAAGAATAAATTAAATT
Organism: Aspidapion aeneum; assembly: GCA_963576565.1. Taxonomy (NCBI): domain Eukaryota; kingdom Metazoa; phylum Arthropoda; class Insecta; order Coleoptera; family Brentidae; genus Aspidapion; species Aspidapion aeneum. The sequence continues at coordinate 115,843,787 of OY755043.1, forward strand.
CGTTAAAAATATATTTTAAAACCGTCAATTATTGTTATCTTAATAACTTTAAACTATTTTTTATAATGGATACTTATATTATTTCCTTAAATGGGATTGAATATAATCATCAGGGGAAACCGTATTGAACTGAAATTTCTTGATATATCTTAAATTTTTACTATATCTAGGTCGTTCAAGCGTTTTATTTACAGGTTTGTATCTCCTGCAAATAACCTCTCCAAATTTAGATTTTTTCATTGTACTCTTTAATTTTACTTTACAAATATGGGTCATATTTATTGTACAATCAAATATTTTGTTAATATCTATAGGCTTGTTAGTGTTTATTTTATTTAATGAAAGATCACAATCGATAAATGTCATTTCAAATTTGTTAAATTCTGGTTTTTGTGAAATTGGTACACTTGAATCTTCTCTTAATTTCTCTGTTAAAGCCTGAGTTAAATCTATTTCAATATTATTTTCGTTTTCGGAAGGACAGTCTCTTGACTCATTAGATAGTTGTATGTTTGAAAATTTCTGAGTTAACATTTTTGCTTCCCGGGCCCTATTCGCAGGTTTGACGCCATCATGTTTCAAATGACTATTAACTAAATCTGATAATGTATGAAACCCTACTTTACTAGAGTCTGATTTGTCTTTGTTATTGCTATGTTCCCCACTAAAATTAGAAGAATTTTCTGACGTTGCATTTTTTGCTAGAAAAATTTGAGGTACGGCAAATTTTTTCATTTTATCAGTGTTTGGTGAAAAAATGTTTGGAACATTAAATTTTTTGTTCACTGACATGTTTACATCAAACGCTTTTTTATCACCAGGGTTGTTACTATTAAAAATATTGGGAATCGCAAATTTTTTAACGTGCAATGCTACATCTTACCTTCCCAAGAAAATCCATTAGCAGCACATGAAAGAAAAAGAAAAATTCAAATTAAAAAAATTACAGCAAATTTTTTATATTCTTTAAAATCAGAAAAATCTATAATCTTAAAAAGTACGTTGCCAATGACGCGCAATAGTTAAACAAAAATACATTGATCTTATAAAAATCCCAACAAAAGGTTTTAATGTGGATTTTGTCAATACTAGACCCATACACAAAAAAAATTAATTAAACCCCTGAAAACTGTTATTGATTTCTACCAAAAGCTTACATTATTGCTAAACTAGTGCAGCTAATTTCTTGTGGTTTTAACGCAATGAAAAAGCATGTTTAAAATTTTTGTTAATGTGACGATTTTATGAATATTTTTCCAAGTTTAAAACCATTTTCCCTATTAAATGTTTTGTGTAAAAAACAACGAAAATTTAGTATAATATGACGATAGCTAAGACTGTTTAAAAATGTTAAGACAGTTTTAAAATAATTTGATTTTTGCTTTTAGACAGACAAAGAAAGACAAATCCCTTGAGTTGCTCTGAAATGGTTGGGTTTGTGTGGGTTAAGTCTGGGCATGGATTCTATTTACGTTTTTATTCTGATTTTTTATTTTAAATTTAACTTAAATTTCTCTTTAGATAAGCAAGTCAATGTATACCTAACTGTATGATGACTAATAAAACTAGATTTTAAATTTGAATTTGAAAAAACCCATAAAAAAATATAGAATTTAAGATCAAGGAATAAGTCATGACACTCCAGCCTTACCTTTTTCACTGGTCGACGTTGTTTTTCGATATTTAGGATTCTCCAAGATTTCATTTACAACCTGCTCAACATTAAACTTATACTTTAAAACCAAGTTTATAAGTTCATTGTGTTCAATATTGGTTGAATCCGAAACTATCAAATTTATTTGCTCGATGCATGACTCCAACTTTGCCTAAAACAATTTGTTATCAATACAAATATAACCTCCTGCTGGTGGCGTTTATTCTCGGGAACGCTTTTCCTCCTGACCTTTCTTGAAACGTTCTTCTTCGTTCATTTTCAATGTCAAACCTTAAACAAACTTTTATGTACTTTAGGGACTACCTACCCGTGAATTTAAAAATTAAACAAGTTTTCGTGGCTAATCGGGTAAAAAGAGGTTTTTGTTTCTCTCATAGTTCTCCGTGGGTAGCTTGAAAGCTTAACCTCACGGGGGTCCAAGATCTAATGGACACCTAATAAGTGTTGACAGTTAACTGTTTCATCCTTATGGGACTCCTCAGAACACTGCTTGATTAATGTGGCACACTTGCGAAGTTATTTAGACGGTTTTGTCTCTAATCCTATGTATATAGTGAGAAAGCCCTTGCAAGAAGCTCCATCCATCGAGATACGAGAGAAACTAGAACAAGAGCAGGCGAAAATAAACTGCTCTACATATCGATCAATGAACAGATCGACTGCAAAGAAAAAGAAACAATCCGTGACCTACGACAGCTCTTGTCTTTCAGGCCAGATCAACGCTGATTAGCGTTTTTACCCGCCATCAGACGCGAGCGTCAATTAGCGGAATTTTTAAGCCAAATAATACTATAACTATAAAAGAATGTCAATCACTAGGATTACATTTTATATCTAGAGTAGCGTTAAATGCAATTATTACAGGGCGTTCCTTTATTTTCCTTTTAAATTATTTTTCCTATACTCAAGTGCATAAAACAGTATATAAAGCACGTGATTAAAGTTCCTTTTAATCCCTCAGCCCATTGTAGCACTCCCTTCGGTCGGTCTACAAACTTTTCGCCTCGGGAATAATAATTTCACCTTAGTTCCTCGGTTTATAATGTACTATTCACTTACTAGGGACTAAAAAAGTAACTTTATTCCCTGGTTTTACTATCTTTTAATCCCTGGGAATTTAAAATAAAGTAAACTTGCTAGGGTGACATTTTATATCTAGAGTATTATTAAATATAATTGATACGAAAACACAGGTGTTAATTGTTAATTGTCAAGTATTTTTAGCTTTTTTGGATAAATTGGTAGTTTCTCCAATAGCTTTCGAATAACATTTTCCTAGTGATTGTTAAAATCATTTGATAAACCCTCAATTACCCTCAAAGTTTAGTGAGCTTGACTATTGAAGAACAAACGGTTTTTCGACATTTCGACATTCCTTTAAAGCATTTTAGCATTTTTCGACACCCTCTGTTTGAAGCTGCCAGTCATTTTTTGTTTTTCTTTTATTTTGAACTTTTGGGAAAACCTAACCTTAAAGTTTGTTTTGATATTTTTGAGCTTTTAGCAAAAACCTTCAAAAAAAAGAAACTTCTTGTTTGGGATTCCGATCAGGTGATAATTTCTCTCTTTGTTGAAAGTTATTTTCTTTTTGATCACCTGATCATTTTGGCAAAAATCATGCGCGATTTACAGACGCTGGGAGTTTGAACCGCCACCCTGTGTTTGACAGGGGAATGAAGAAATCACTTCCAACAAGACACTGAAAGAAGTCACACGTGGTTTTAAGTTTAAGACCGAAATTCCAACCACAAGAAAAGCCGCGGCCGCTAGTGAAATTTTGGAACTGCTGCTGAATGAAAGAAGGTAAGCTTCTAACGTGTTGCCGATTTTTTTCCTTTGTTTTATTTCAATAGACGTGTGTTTTCCCAGACGGGGCGAATTTACCTTTAAGGTAATTTTTTTTGGGATATCTCTAGTTTTCTCCCCTTCGGGCAAAGCCGTCTTGGTCCTTGCGACTAGTCGTCTACCCTCATTAGTCCAGTCATTATACAAGGTGACAATTTAAAAATGGACCACCTGGATTTTCTCAAAAATTATCAGGAAATTAAAAAAACGCCGAAACACGTCGATTGTGTTTGCAAGGGGGACACTTTTTGGCTATCTTGAAATTTTTGTAGCACGAACCCCCTTCGAGGGGTATACTTTACCCCTATATTTTGAATAGGGAAGTAGGTCTTGACATTGGAGTCCTAAAAACAAATTTGAGTTTTCGACCTTGAGGGGGCCGGCTTCCCCCGCCATCTTGGATTTAGTGTGCACAAAAGGGGTATTAGCTCACACTACTACTATACTATAGTAGTGTGTCAGCTCACACTACTACTATACTATATTAGTGTGAGCTATGGTGATTCTAATTTTTTCAAGAAAAAAAAAGTTGCTCCGATTTAAAAAAATTTTATATATCTTTGCGTTTCAGATGATTTTGAAACTTTTTTGTCTCGCCGTCTATCTGTATGTCTGTCTGTAACGACCAACCCGCATAACTCAAAAACCGCTTGTCCGATTTAAATGAAATTTGGTACCTAGGCTAGGTCTTGGGCCGAGGTGGTCCCATTTAAAAATGAACGAAATCCACCGACCGCAAGCCAAATAAAAGGGTGGGGGTAGATTTCAAAAATGAGAGTTTATGTGAAAATATGGCGTGTGTGATATCAAACGAAAGGTAATTAAGTCTGGAGTTAAACAAAATGAATTTTAAGGTATTTAAAAAAAAGGGGGGGAAGATGTCAAAAATTAGAGTTTAAGTGAAAATATGGCGTGTGTGATATCAAACGAAAGGTAAATGAGTCTGGAGTTGAATAAAATATATTTCAGTTATTAGTTATATTAGCTCACACGTACACTATAACTATAGTACCTAGTGTGAGCTTAGGTGCCCAAGGATACTTTTCTAAATTGCTTGAATACTGTATGTTTTAGAAAAAAAAAATTAAACAAAAGTTGAAGACAACAAAATTTCCTACAAAAACGCTTTTGTACGTTTTTTTGTCAGACGAATGGTTTTCGAGTTATGACGCTAAACATTTCGCCGCCGGTTTGGATTTTGACCAATTTTTTTTTAATTTCCTCCAACTTTAAATGAAACTGTTTATTTTCGAGAAAATCTGAAATAACATAAAATAAAGACCAACTAATAGCCTATAAAATGAGGCATCATTGAGTTCTCTGGGTAGTACCCTTGCTGAGATACGAAACTTGAGGTGTTAGCAGTACACCCGTTTCCTATATATTTCCATAGTATATGCAAAATAAACCGAAATTATTCAGTTTTGTCATTTTCCCAGAAGGTAAGCATTTTACAGAAAGTGTGTAATAAACTTTTTTATAGAAAATTGAATTATCTTTTAAACGATGTATCACCAATTTATGTTGCTACAGATTTTATCAAAAATAAGTAGTTTCGAAGTTAAAGGCCACTAAATAAAAAATTGGCCAAAATCCAAAAGGGCGGCGAAATGTTTAGCGTCACAACTCGAAAACCATTCACCTGACAAAAAATGTACAACAGCGTTTTTGTATGAAATTCAACTTTTGTCTAAAACTTTTTTTTTCTAAAATGTGCAAGGACCAAGTAATTTCAAAAAAACCTTTTTGTGCACACTAAATCCAAGATGGCGGGGGGAGTCAGCCCCCCCTCCAAGGACGAAAACTGAAATTTTTTTGAATACTCCTGAAAAACGCATTTCTTAATCACAATAAATTAAAAAATTATCCTACAATTTCAAATTATTGTTAGTCAATTTAAACAACCAAAAATTCCAAAAAAAAGTTTACAGCTTGGTTGATAAATAAAACCCGGAATCTCAAACTATGCATGAGCCCTACTTTGACAGATTGACAGTCTCGGGGAAAATTTTGACAGGCATAAAATTTAATGGAAAACAACTTGTTTTCTTTAAAGCATTTTTGGATACCCTAAACCCAATTTTTTTTGAGAAAACGTCATTTTTAGATGCAATATTATTTGTCTTAATTTATCAGTCAAATGAAAGAACGACTAGGCATGCTCCAACGGCTCACCAAATAGGCCACCAAACGGTAAAAATACAGAAAAGAGGGTATAAAAAGCAACAAGCTATTCAACAAATTTTTTGTTCTCAATGTTAAGGTATGCACCCAGTGTAAAGCTTTATATGTTAAAATTTCAAATTATAATAGTGACTGTCAAAGTCAATTGAAGGCCTTGCTGCAAAAACTGGCTACATGCTAAAATTAGTGTGAAATGAAAAAAAAACTGTCTGAATTTGAAAACAAACTTGCAACTGTCCCAAATTTTGGTTCTAATATAGATATTATTGGTATTTGTCATAATATGGCCCAGTATAAAATTGATATTTTGTAAAAATCACACCAAAAATTATTTTTAAAAATTTGGACTTGTCTGAACCTAAAAGTGCACTTGGCCGGTTATTGCACCAAGGTCTTCAATTTAAAAAAATGTCAAATTACTTTTATTGTTGAAATTCACAATTTACCTTGTCTATATCAGAGAGTTCATCAAATTCCTCTGCTTCTTGAATGCCTCCTTCAGAACATCTTAAAGAATCTAGTCGATCTCTGTTATAAATAAACTGTCTATTACTTGGTGAAATGCAGTAGTCATCATCAACTGAGTGGCCATAAATATCATCATATCCATCATAGTCTGAAATTAAAAAACTCTTTGGACAAAGGCCTCGCCCAATATCTTCCACTGTTCTCTGTCTGTCGCGGTGTTTATACAACTAGTTTCTGCATGTTTCTTCAAATTGTCCGCCCATGTCATTTGAATTCTTCCCCTACTTCTTTTATTTTTCCAAAGTCTTCAGTTTAAATATTATGCAAGTTTTTCATTTTAATTTTGCAATTTCTCCTCTTATATGCCTTACTGTTTTATTTCTTATCGATTCATTCCTTTTTTCTGTTAGCTTTACATGTAACATTTGTCTTTCAATTGCTCTTTGGACTTTTGTTACCTTATCCATGTTAGATTTCGTAAGTGTCCAGGTCTGGGATCCACATGTAAGTACAGGAAGGATACACTGGTTATACAATTTCGCTTTAAGGTACTGAGGGTATTTTTTAATATGTAGCTTAACTTATCGAACGCTGCCCAGGCCAATCTTACTTGTTTGTTGATTTCAGCTGTTTGGTTTTCTTTTTTTAGCTTTATAATTTGTCCCTGGTATATACAGGGTGTCTCGAAAAGGTCTGTACAAAACCTTAGCACATATTCCTGAGGTTAAAATAAGTCGATTTAAAGCAACTTACCTTCGTCAGAAATTGCTCCATTTCAGAGATACAGGGTGGTAAATTTAAAAATTAAAAATTGATTGTCTTAAAATTTATGAACATTTCTCAATGCATTACTTTAAAAATTGGTACTCCGGGGGTTTTTTGGGATGCGACACCTAAATATGGATACCTTTTCACTATGGCCGTTAGAGGGCGCTTCACAATGTTTTTTTTATAGTTTAAAATGACTATAACTTTTTTCTCAGTGTAACTTTTAACTTTTTTTGTTAAGAAAATATTTTTCTGAATCTTTTTAAGCCAAAAAGGTACTCCTGTTAACATGCGCTAATAAGTCGTTTTCGAGATATTTCCGTTTTTAGTGTTCGATGCTGCAACAAAATACTGAAATTATTTTGAATGACTATCTTACTAGAGTGTTTTACACTGGCAAAATGTCATATCAACGGCCAGTTTTCTACAGACTATTGTTCTCAAAGCTTTATTCAAGTTTGTTGCTTTACGGCAATTTTGCTCATAAAATTTTTAAATTCACCACCCTGTATCTCTGAAATGGAGCAATTTCGGACTAAGGTAAGTTGCCTTAAATCAACTTATTTTGACCTCAGGAATATGTGCTAAGATTTTGTACAGACCTTTTAGAGACACCCTGTATATACAACCCAGCAAGTGTTAAAAGACCCAGCTCCCCTACCCCTACAGGAATGCCCTTTATGCAAATTGAGCATTGTTCAGATTCCACTTTTTTGTGCACTAAAAGCCAGATTTGCATCAGCAATGCCCCCCCAGAAGATTATTCCATATCTGAGCTCATAGTAGATGTTGCAAAATAGACAACCCTCAAATGCTCCAAACTTTAGATATTTAAAGATCAACATTTGTTTCCTTATTTTCTTTATTTTTGCAGAAACATGGCAACATTGCAAAATATAAGCCAGTGATATGGGCAAATATTGTTTTTATTGAGTTTAAAAAAAAGTTAAAATGAATGATGATTTTTTACATGTCTTTTAAGGTTTTATTTATTTATTTTCTCAAAAAGTTATGTATAATCCACAATTTTCTTTGCTGAAAAACCATTATATAGAAGGGCTATTTTAAGGTATTTTTTTCCAGAAAATTGTGTGTCAGGATAGTGCACCAGCCCTGTTTTTATGTGTTTAAAGTGAGTTTTAAAGTATATAAAATTGAAAAATACCTATGATATTGGTTACCTTAATTATCAGCTTTACTGACTAAATCGGGTTTAACTTAAGTGTGAACCTAGTTATTTTCAAAGGCAAAAATTAAAAAATAATGACACACTTTTCATCCTGGCAATCCATGTATGCTTGTCACCTTAAGTTTATCTCTCAATTTGTCCAAAATCAAAATTATTGTTTAGTTCAGTTTATTTATTGGTAAAGTAATACACAATATTGTCCCCTTAGTGCAACAACTAAATAACATGAAATTGATAGTTTTGTGAGAATCTCAAGATGTCTTTTTATAAAATGTGCATTTTTAGAGTTCTCTGTTTCCTGTCACTCTTTAAGTCTTTAAACAAGTTTGGTTGCTCATACAAGATATCTAGATGTTGCATTAAAAAGAAAAATATGAAAAATAGGTCAGCTTTAACTCGATAACTCAAAATGTATTAATTTTGAGTTATTTAGTTGTTGCACTAAGGGGGTGATATGTGCTTTTAAAAGTCATAAAAAGGAATTTTAAAAAAATTGTACCTACAAAATGGGAATACTACAAAAATATGCATATTATTTAAAATTTAAAATATCAAATAACATAACCTGACAATGAAAAGTTTATAAAAGAGTAATATATTCTTAGAATTTGGTGATAGACATACAGATTAAAACATACAACATACAATTTTTTACTTTAGATTTAAAGTGATTTGTAGTTAAATTTTTTACCTATGTTGGTAAGGCATTAAAGAATAGGATACCAAAGTGATCAGTACCTCTTCTTGTTCTTTGAAGTCTGTGGTAGCTAGGAACCAGGTTGTCTCTATTCCTGGTGTAATAGGAATGAATGTCACTATGTGCTGCAAAACTTTCTTGATTTTGTTTCACATACATCAAGCAATGGAAAATAAAGGTAAAAGTTTACTTACCTTCTGAATAATCCATGTTTCTTATGTCCCTATGGCGTGACATTTTATATTAAATTAGGTAATATTTAACACCAATAGATATTTAAGCATGAGAAAATATAGTTTAGTTGTATGGAAAAAGCCAAATCGACAAAGATTTAAAAAATTTCAAAACAGACACAGATGTTCAATGTTGATATGATTTCTTTAAAACAAAATTCCTTAATTAGCCAATAGTACCAAGGCAATCCCGCCTTTTGTATCATCTGTAACATCCAACTGCACCAAATTTTTAACCAGCTCTTAAAGCCTAGTTTCCACCTATATGTGCCCACACCGATTCAAGAAACGCAGACGTGAAGGGCCATGGATTTGCACCGAGGGAGGCGAATTCTCGTTTTATATGTTTTGAAACGGTTCAATAAATACGTCATCAACTGGTGACATTTCATATCCATATTTTCCAATTTATGGGCGTTATGCTATGAAATACCGTTCACAGAGGTCTAGGTAAATTGTGAATTTATTGTCAAAATTTTAGTAAAAACTAAATAAAATTAAGAAACAATGTCTCAAGTAAAAAAACAAATTTTAACATTGATTTTTTAATATTGATTTTTCAGCTAAACGTCACAAAATGACATAAAATGTGTCATTTTAGCATTAGTTTTGAAACGAGGTAAAAGCTCGTTTTGATGCGTTTTTTGACTCACTAAATATGAAGCCCTGCGGTACCTGATGGATATCAAACTGCTACAATGTTTAATAGATCTATATTAAAAAATGGGGGTTCAGTTATTTTAGTAAAAAATGGTATTGTTTATGAAACTGTAGATAAATTGATAACTCGAATTCTGAGAGAAATTTTGAAATTACTTGCATTAATTTAAAAAAACTAAACATTTTTATACTAAGCATTTAGGCGAGGGGTCATCGGCACCCTAAAATTTTGTACAGCGTCCAACAGGACTTGGGTCCTGTCGTGTACTGTTGGGTCCTGTTGAGTACTGTTGGGTCCTGTTGGGTCCTGTCGTGTACTGTCGAGTACTGTTGGGTCCTGTCGAGTACTGTTGGGTCCTGTTGAGTACTGTTGGGTCCTGTCGTGGTACTGTCGGGTCCTGTTGTGAAATTAACATGAATTTTTATGAAAATCTGAACTTTATTTTAATTAACTTACCTCTTATAGCAAAAATATTTCTGACAGGACTTTTTTTACTAGGAAAAAGTGCATATATTTTTTTTAGGGGGGGGGGGTAATTACCCAGTTACCTCTCCCTCAAATCTTGACAGGAGATTATAATATAAATCAATACCTTGAATCCACACAAATGTTACGACTTAAATGTATATTTCTGGCTCACAATATGAAAAAGCATGTTAATTCTTTTAGCAGAATAACTAAAATTTTTTTAACAGAATCACATACAAAAACAATTCACACAGATTTAAGTGACCATGATATTCTTTTTTCAAATATACCGGTAAATATTTGGAAAGTCTCCTTCCGACTCACCCAAAACTTAATATTTTTTTAAAATATTTTCCGCAAGACAAATTCTTGTGTGCGCAACTGATTTATGAAGCTAAACTAACTAAAATTTTTAAAAAACTAGTAAGAAGAACTTTTACCGTAGGTATTAAGTATTTTAATGTTTTTTTTTGTATCTGGCACCAACTTAACATTAAAATATTAAATTAATTTTTAATCCTTTTTATCATTTTTTTAAATAAAGAAACTAAATGTACTACTTTAACAATTTATGCTAATATCTTGTTATTTGCTTTCAAACATAGTCCTGAGAATAAATGCTTCTTGTAGGTTTACAGGCAATATTTCGGATATGGCCTATAAAACCGAGAAGTTTTTTATAGATCAACTAAAAAACAATTAACAAACTATAAAAGGTAACTTTAAAGGAGTAAAGTCAACACCTACACCGGTGTTTCGGAAAAGGCATTTTCATCCTCAGTGTGGCTTGTTTGAGTACAGTAAATTAAACTGACTACAAAATACCAGGTAAATCAACTAATTGTTTTTGGTTCCGAACCGACGCCGTGGTAATCCTGTTTTATGTTTACATTTTTCACCGATTTACTAAAGGCCGCTTGACATGGTGCATGACAATAAAATTTGCAGGCAAATGCATGAAATTTTGCCCAGGTGCATGCGCAGTACAAATCCAGCTGATTGTTGCAGGCAATCCATTTTTATCGGTCCGGTGCCATTTTTTCGCATGCAAACTGTACTTGCATGCAAACTGGGGAATTTTTACCTAGATTCTAGGGAATCCATGCATGGCCATGCACAATGTCAAACGAAAAGAAGATTTTTTGCAGGCAACAATTTGATCGAAATTTTTTGCTTGCAAATATTTGCAGCGCGTCATGCACCATGTCAAGCGGCCTTTAGAAAAAATGTTTTATAAGTGTGAAATTTATGTTAAAAAGGTATTTATGAATCATTTTAAAAAAAACCTTAATTCTACGAGTTAGTCAAATAGTATACAAGAAAAACTTTGGGTCACTTGAGATTTCTGGACTTGCTCCAAGTTTTCCGTGCCAGCATCCCCAATTTTATGCATTTATTCGATGGGTAAATCATAATCCAATAATAGATTGACCACGGGTATGATTTATTAATTTTTTACGCCAAATTATAATTAATAAACTTGATATACCTATTGAAGCCGGCATTACCTTACGATTCTGCATGAGCCTGTTATCTTCTATTTTACCTTAGTTTTGTGATGCAGTGACCCTATGATAAAGAGCTTAGAGGCCGTCAAGTAGCTATTGTCTGAAATAACTGTAAATTCTGCCCTTAGCTACTCTGAAAGTTCTGTCAAGTTCTGTACTCTGAAATGGCTAAATAGCTTTTGTAAATTTTAACAAATAGGAAGAAATTGTTTACATCTTTTAAATTTTTGTAAAAATTTTATTGGTTGTAATCTAAAATCCTTTTATGTTTTACACTTTTTGTTTAATTGATTTGTGGCTTTACAGAGATAAAAGACTGAAAACAGGATGTTGACCAAGTGTTACAACTGCAGACAACTTACCAAATATTTTGTAAGGTATGTTACAATGGTTACTGGTAATAGTCAAGGAAAAATATCTGGAAACACTCTTCTTTCCATATTCCTTTTGGGCAAATGGTATTTTTCGTTATTTTAACCTCACCGAATCTGAAGATCTCCATTGCACCTAGCAAAATGTTGACAAGGACTGAGAACACCCCAAAAGCTGGAATTTAAATTTTTTTCAAATACCTACGCCTTGTCTAACCCTTTTAGTTGGGAGGATGACAAAAGAGTCAAACATGTACTGTGTGAATGTCTGGCTATTACATGTTTATGTCAGAACACTTTTGGTAAACCCCTCGGTAAACCCCAAATTGATTCTGAACAGTGTCTCACTCAAACTAATTGAATGGAATAAATCTTTATTAGCAAATCATGCTAATTCAAATTACAAACATTAATATAAAAAATACAATATTTAAATCTTAATGTTAATACATACACCCGAGCATACACCACTATTTCTATAACATAACAATTCGAAACTTATTATACTAATAAGGTAAACTGACCAGTCTTTGACATCCAACCAGTAATTGACAGCTTCACTTAGTGTCTAATTTTTTAAGGAATCTATAAAAAAAATTTTTTAAATTCTATTGACTCATTTCTAAAAAACATGGCAGTTTTTTACATGGCAACATAAACAGGTGTTTTATTACTATGTCTTAATTAGAATTTAAGTTATTAGTATAGCTAAGATGTGTTTTAGAACCTTATCAACAGACATCCATGTTGAAACTCCGCCCAAAGATGTCAAAGTAGTTGTTTGTGGAGGTGGAGTGATGGGAGCATCTGTTATTTATCATCTTGCAAAAATGGGCTGGGGGCCTGAGACTGTTCTCTTAGAACAAACAAGGTAAGTTTCAATATTTATACAGGGTTTGAGATGCTGCCAGTTCTTTACTTGCATTAAAAATAATCTCCTTACTCAGTTACTAAAGTAATACAATACTTCCAAAAAATTCTTGCTGGAAGTTGAATATCAGTTAAATGTATATTTACAGTCTGTAAACTGTGAATCAAGCAGGCCGTTTTTTTCCTTTCCTTTTCACAATGGTGATTCATTTATTAAAGTTAAAATTAAATAAATTAAATACAAAATAAATACATTTTTTAGTACTTCTAGCACTATCTTTGTGAACGGAACCAAAGTATAAAAAATAACCAAGCAACATGGGAATGCCTGTAAAATTGCAGATGCTGCAACTTCCAATTCAATATTTGCTGTGGTCCAAAAGAAAAATACTGTATAGGTATCTTTACTTCCCATTTTGTTATTTTTTGATATTTTGGGGTTTTTCCTTTGAACAGCAGCATTTTTCTTATCCAGTCGTAAAAAGTGTAAAAATATGAAATCAAAAAATCATTTTTTGATTGTATTACCTAACCTCACTATTTTCAAACTGTAGTGTCAACCTTGGTCTATGTCCGTTCCTTTTTTTCCTAGTCAGACCCACAGCCAATACCTTTCCTCTGTGCACCCCGGTAAAAGAGTGGGAGGAAATTTATGACACCGATTGTTTTCCCTAGCGCGGCGATCTTTTCTTTTGACAGTTCGTAAAGAAAATCGATCGAGGGTAGTTGTACATAAAATATCAGAAATTAAGATGGTAACAATGTAACATATAATCCTTTTTTTGAAGCTTGTTCTTTTTTATAATATTTAATGCCATGTCTACTACAAACCAAAGTTTATGGCATCCCCAGCAAGACAAATAAGAGGGGTCTGTTTTAAAAACAAATTCTAAATTCATATTAATTTAAGAACCACTTATAATGAATTAAATTATTAAAAATACCACTGCTCTGTGCTAAACAGTTTCTGAGCCTGTTATAAAATTCAGTTTGGACATTACTTAGCATTTCAGGTGGCACAAATTGTAGGGTGATGATTATTTTTGCCCAAAGTTCATCCAAAGTAAAATCAACATTTGGCACATGTCAAATTGCAGGAATGATATGGCTTTGCAAGAGCTAAATAATTTCTCCCTCGTAAATTACCATTGATGAAACAAGGATCAATGATATTATCACCCAAAATCCCAGTCCACAAATTAAGTTTTAGAAAATAGAAGAATGCGAACTTTCTCGTACTTGGCTTTTTTTTACATGAAATGTTTTTGTTATGATTTCACTCCTTTTTTAAAGGATTTGGATAATATTTAAGTTTTAAAGTAGTAAAATATGCAGAATATTGTTCAAAACTTTTGCAATGCCTTATTAAAAATTTTGGGGTTTTTTAATATTTTCCTATGGTTTTATCATAGTTCCTATCAGCCTTCTAGAGCTCAGCTCTCTAGTGTTTCTGGAAGTATAGGCAATGTTCATTTTACATAACTTTACATTTATAGGGGAGGAAAGTAAGCTCTCTAGCGTTTCTGTATGTGAGCAATGTTACTTTTACATAACATTACATTTATAGGGGAGGAAAGCAAATTAAAATTTTGGGGTTTTTAAATTTTTTCCCATAGTTTTATCCGAAGGTTGATCAGCTGTCCACAGTAGGTGTACAATTTTTCTACGGGACCCCACAGTACTATACAGGACTTCCACAGGACTCAACAGGACCCCACAGGCCTTCCACAGGACTTCCACTGGACTATACAGGACACCGAGGGTACTGGCGCCTACGGCTCTCTAAGAAAAACGAGAGTTACGAAGTGATAAACTTTGTATTTTTTTTTTGGTCACGAATTTTTTTTATGTGCGCCTTTACTATACAGGACCCCACAGGCATGACTATACATGACTTGTAAAGGACACTACAGGACCAAAAATTCATTCAAGTCCTGCAGGACAGTGTACAAATTTGGTTTAGCTGACACCCCTCCAGATTCCCTATCCTGAAAATCGCTAAATGACGTTTTTCAGAATCTCAACTCAAGGTGTGGCTTTTTCGCATCTTTATGGCCCCACCATACTGTAACTCGGTGCTTTTGTTGATAAAATGTATAGTATGGAAGATATGAATTTTCAAAGTTTGGCAATTTTGGTCCTATGGGATTACCTACCTATCCTAAAAATCGTTAAATGACGTTTTTCAGAATCTGAACTCAAGGTATGGCTTTTTCGCATATTTATGGCCCGACTATATCGTAACTAGGTGCTTTTGTTAATAAAATGTATAGTTTGAAAGATATGAATTTTCAAAGTTTGGCAATTTTCGTCCTATGGGATTCTCTATCCCAAAAATCGCTAAATGACATTTTTCAGAATATCAACTCAAGGTGTGGCTTTTTCGCATCTTTATGGCCTCACTATACTGTAACTCGGTGCTTTTGTTAATAAAATGTATAGTTTGGAAGATATGGATTTTCACAGTTTGGCAATTTTCGTCCTATGGGATTCCCTATCCTAAAAATCGCTAAATGACGTTTTTCAGAATCTCAACTCAAAGTGTGGCTTTTTCGCATCTTTATGGCTCCACCATACTGTAACTCGGTGCTTTTGTTGATAAAATGTATAGTTTGCGAGATATAAATTTTCAAAGTTTGGCAATTTTGGCCCTATGAGATTCCCTATCCTAAAAATCGCTAAATGACGTTTTTCAGAATCTCAACTCAAGGTGTGGCTTTTTCGCATCTTTATGGCCTCACTATACTGTAACTCGGTGCTTTTGTTAATAAAATGTATAGTTTGGAAGATATGGATTTTCACAGTTTGGCAATTTTCGTCCTATGAGATCCCCTATCCTAAAAATCGCTAAATGACGTTTTTCAGAATCTCAACTCAAAGTGTGGCTTTTTCGCATCTTTATGGCTCCACCATACTGTAACTTGGTGCTTTTGTTGATAAAATTTATAGTTTGGGAGATATGAATTTTCAAAGTTTGGCAATTTTGGTCCTATGGGATTTCCTATCCTAAAAATCGCTAAATGACGTTTTTCCGAATCTGAACTCAAGGTGTGGCTTTTTCGCATCTTTATGGCCCCACCATACTGTAACTCGGTGCTTTTATTAATAAAATGAATAGTTTGGGAGATATGAATTTTCAAAGTTTGACAATTTTGGTCCTTGGGATTCCCTATCCTAAAAATCGCTAAATGACGGTTTTCAGAATCTCAACTCAAGGTGTGGATTTTTCGCATCTTTATGGCCCCACCATACTGTAACTCGGTGCTTTTGTTAATAAAATGTATAGTTTGGAAGATATGAATTTTAAAAATTTGGCAATTTGCTACTACTGTAACTCGGTGCTTTTGTTGATAAAATGTATAGTTTGGGAGATATGAATTTTCAAAGTTTGGCAATTTTGGTCCTATGGGATTTCCTATCCTAAAAATCGCTAAATGACATTTTTCAGAATCTTAACTCAAGGTGTGGCTTTTTCGCATCTTTATGGCCCCACCATATTGTAACTCGGTGCTTTTGTTGATAAAATGTATAGTTTGGGAGATATGAATTTTCAAAGTTTGGCAATTTTGGTCCTATGGGATTTCCTATCCTAAAAATCGCTAAATGACGTTTTTCAGAATCTCAACTCAAGGTGTGGCTTTTTCGCATCTTTATGGCCCCACTATACTGTAACTCGATGCTTTTGTTAATAAAATGTATAGTTTGGAAGATATGAATTTTCAAAGTTTGGCAATTTTCATCCTATGTGATTCCCTATCCTAAAAATAGCTATATGACGTTTTTTCGAATCTCAACTCAAAGTGTGGCTTCTTCGCATCTTTATGGCCCCACCATGCTGTAACTCGGTGCTTTTGTTAATAATATAATAATAATAATTTGACAATTTTGGTCCTATGGGATTCCCTATCCTAAAAATCGCTAAATGACGTTTTTCAGAATCTTAACTCAAGGTGTGGCTTTTTCGCATCCTTATGGCCCCACTATACTGTAACTCGGTGCTTTTGTTAATAAAATGTATAGTTTGGGAGATATGAATTTTCAAAGTTTGGCCATTTTGGTCCTATGGGATTCCCTATCCTAAAAATCGCTAAATGACGTTTTTCCGAATCTGAACTCAATGTGTGGCTTTTTCGCATCTTTATGGCCCCACTATACTGTAACTCGGTGCTTTTGTTAGTAAAATGTATAGTTTGGAAGATATGAATTTTCAAAGTTTGGCAATTTTGGTCCAATGGGATTTCCTATCCCAAAAATCGCTAAATGACGTTTTTCAGAATATCAACTCAAGGTGTGTCTTTTTCGCATCTTTATGGCCCCACTATACTGTAACCGAGGGGTGATCAGCTGAACCAAATTTGTACACCGTCCTACAGGACTTTTTGGTCCTGTAGTGTCCTGTATAGTCCTGTATATGTCCTGTAGAGTCCTGTACAGTCCTGCCTGTGGGATCCTGTGGCTGAAAAGGCGCCCCTCTTAAATCTCGTTTTCTCGTTTTTCTTAGAGGGCCGATTTGCCTTTGCCGGCCTTCGAACTTAATCATGCTTAGGGCACCCCTTAGGCGCCCGAACCCTTGGGGTCCTGTATAGTCCTGTGGAGTCCTGTAGTGTCCTGTGGAAGTCCAGTGGAGTCCTGTTGGGTTCTGAGGAAGTCCTGTATAGTCCTGTTGGGTCCTGTGGAAGTCCTGTAGTCCTGTGGGGTCTTGTAGAAAAATTTGTACACCTACTGTGGGCAGTTGATCACCCCTCGGAAGAATGCAAATGTTTATTTTTCCGTGGTCACTAACGAACAACGGAAGGATTGTGACGGCCATGAATTGAAAAAGAAACTTTTATCCGTAAAACAAATATTTTCAATAAACTTTTAATCCTGATTTGCTTTCTCAATGGTTTCACAAAACTCCATTATTCGAAACTGATCATCTAGAAAAATTTCTTGCGTTTTCTTTACTTTAAAACTTCGGTACCCATGTCGTTTCAAAATGCTTCGAACAGTTAAGGATGAAATATCATCTCATACATCATTTGTAATTGCCTTATTGGAACATTCTGCTGCGGCACAAACCTTAGTTTCACGAACAGAAGGTGCCTCTCCACTAGTGCATTTGTGTCAAAAATTGACACATCCTGTTTGTTGGAAATGGGTCATTATTTGGGAAGGGCGAAAAAATATCGAAACACAAAATATCGAAAAACAAAATATCGAATTAAATTATCAAAAATACAAAATATCGAAACAACAAAATATCAAAACAACAAAATATCGAAACAACAAAATTTCAAAAATACAAAATATCAAAAACACAAAATATCGAAAACACAAAATATCGAAAATACAATATATCGAAACAACAAAATATTGAAAATCAAAAACAGAAAATTTCGGAACCTACACCTAACCTGACCGTGACCTAATCTAACTTAACCTAATCTGATATAACAAAAACCTAACCTAACAAAACCTAATCAAATCTAACCGAACCGAATCAAACCGAAGCAAAGCAAACTGAACCAACAATTTTTTTCAAAAAAAAAACTTTCCTGACTTCTTACCCGGGATCCTAGAAGGTGTGAATTAGAACCGAACCGAACCGAACCGGACCGAACTGAACTGAACTGAACTGAACCGGACCGAACCGAACCGAACCAAACCAAACCTAACCATACCCAACCAAACCTAATTAGAAGTGTTGTAGTTTAGTTTGATTAGGTTAGGTTCGGTTCAGTTAGGTTCGGTTCGGTTTGCTTTGGTTCGGTTCGGTTCGGATTCACACCCTCTAGGATCCCGGGAAAGAAGTCAGGAAAGTTTTTTTTTTTGAAAAAAATTGTTGGTTCAGTTTGCTTTGGTTGGGTTTGTTTCGGCTAGATTTGATTAGGTTTTGTCAGGTTAGATTTTTGAAACTTTCTATTTTTATGAGGTTAGGTCAGATTAGGTTTAGTTAGATTAGGTTAGGTCGTGTTAGGTTAGGGTTTCGAAATTTTCTATTTTTGATTTTCGATATGTGTTAATTTCGATATTTTGTATGTTCGATATTTTGTATTTTCGATATTTTGTATTTTCGATATTTTGTATTTTCGATATTTTGTATTTTCGATATTTTGTAGTTTCGATATTTTGTATTTTCGATATTTTGTGATTCGATATTTTGTAGTTTCGATATTTTGTAGTTTCGATATTTTGTGGTTTCGATATTTTGTAGTTTCGATATTTTGTAATTCGATAAAATGTAGTTTCGATATTTTGTGGTTTCGATATTTTGTTGTTTCGATATTTTGTATGTTTTCGATATTTTGTATTTTCGATATTTTGTGTTTTCGATATTTTGTATTTTCGATATTTTGTAGTTTCGATATTTTGTATTTTCGATATTTTGTATTTTCGATATTTTGTGATTCGATATTTTGTAGTTTCGATATTTTGTAGTTTCGATATTTTGTGGTTTCGATATTTTGTAGTTTCGATATTTTGTAATTCGATAAAATGTAGTTTCGATATTTTGTGGTTTCGATATTTTGTAGTTTCGATATTTTGTATGTTTTCGATATTTTGTATTTTTGATATTTTGTGTTTTCGATATTTTGTGTTTTGATATTTTTTCGCCCTTCCCATTATTTGTCGGACCGTGCTATGGCTTGGAATATCCCTATCCTCAAACGCGACAACAAATAAACTTTCCAGATCTTGACAGCTATTTCCTACGAAATACCATTGAACCTTCTGAACGCTAAATGTAGTGATTGAATCAAGGCCAACACAAAAATAGAGGCCACGACCCTGAAAAAATCAGCTGTTCTCCCGGGGCTGAATTTTACATTGGGTCTTATGGGAGGTCAGACGTTTTTTTATGATATTTTTAAAATGGCACTACAGATTTCCGCAAAATTTCAGTGAAATATTCTCAGACACCATCCCGATATTCCACCAAAGGTTTGTAAGGAAGCAACTTGATTAAAAGGTTAAAATCTTCAAGATTTCGCCTTCCTTATTTTGAATTCAAATTACCCGCCATGTACCACATCCCAACTGTTATATTTGACATGTATTTGACTTTGTCATCTGTGATTGTCACATTCGCTTCTGCTTTAAACTTAATTTTTGTGTGAGCTAATGAAGCGGCTATGAAAAATTAGGGATTACTATACATTTAAAAAAAATTGCCCTGCCAGAATAAAGTAAAAACAATCTCAAAAACGGCTTTATTTAAAAAAAAAATCAAATATTCATGAACCGTCATTCCAACTTCAATATTTTAAAAACAATCAGCTGTGTCGTTACGTGACCATCAAAAAAAAATCAGCCCCGGATGTGACGTCAACAAAGTGTAGGATCGTGGCCCGTTCATTTTGATAGCCCTGATTGAATTTATGCCATTTGGCTGTTCCACACTGTAGCTGCGTTCGGTATTTGCATCTCAGACGGGACGGATTTTCGGTCACGTGATTACAGATTAGTCTGAGCAAATTGGAATTAACGAACGATCCGGATCAAATCGATCAAATTTTTATAAATGGTTATAACCGAGGGATGGCTCGATCGCCAATTTTTGTACTCCAAAAGGAAATACCTACGGTATTTCACAGTATTTCCTCAAATTTCAATGGTATTTTCTAGTATTTCCCAAGCACTTCCCGGTATTTCCTAGTATATTTCCCAGTACTTTCCAAGTATTTCCTGGTATTTCCCCTAACCTGTACACCAAAAGGAAATACCGAGCCACTCCTCGGTTATAACCTTAAATATAACCAAAAATATTATGTACATATTGCAACTTATCTCATATCTCTGCTTACGTGCTGTAGGAAAATTATATAATTTATTGTCTTCAACATCAAATAATTCAATTTCAATATTTTTGCATAAAAAAATTATTTTTGTAAACAAAACAAATACCAAACATCCCAACATCCTCGGATTAATCTGTTTCGTCGGTCAAAATGCACGGAGCAACCAGATTTACGTCGGACTAGTCTAAGCAGAATTACCGAACGATTCAGATCTACCTCCCCTAGATCTAGATGAAATAAACAAACGATTTCGATCAAAAAGATTAATCCGACGTAAATACCGAACGCAGCTTGTATTTGTAAGTTTGAATATATTTTTAGGGTGGGTGGAGGAACGACTTGGCATTCTTCGGGACTCATTGGAGTGTTTAAACCTAGCTATGCCCAGGTTCAACTTACCAAATCTAGTGTGGAACTTTACGAGGAGTTGGAAACTCAAGGTCTGTCCACTGGATGGAAACAGTGTGGAAGCCTAAACGTGGCAAGAACAAGAGACAGATTAACTGTTTTTAGAAGAATGAAAGCGCAATCAGTGTAAGTGTGATCAATTCAGATTTTAAGGGAACACTAGCATCAGTATTTACTAAAGGGTCTACAGTGCTAAGTGCTACAATCCTAGGTTTAAAAGTCTACATTTTGGTTGAAGGTTTAACTTATTTTTCCCGTAAATGCAATAGTTTTTAATATTTATATAAATAGTTCATAAATACCTTGCGATATGGGTCATCTTTTTTCATTGTAACAAAGACATTATTTCCACACAAAGGTTATAAATAAATAAAAATAATAAAATATTTTGGTTTAAAAATGGTAGCCATATTTAAACCTCCAAACGTCACTAGGAAATGTCGAATAAAAACGGTGTAAGTCAGTGTCAGCTGTCCGCTATATTTTACATTAGACAAGTTAGCGACGATTAAACCTATGGTCGATTGTTTTGGTAAATGTGTAATTAAAAAGGGATTCTAATATATCTTGTGCTTTTTACAGTATTTAAAGATTGATACGTATTTAATACGGTAATGCATCTACAGATATAGTTTTAAGTTATTTATGTATTATTTAGCTTTGAATATTTTTGTATATAAGTTTTTTGTCAATCATGGAGTATTTCTATTGTTTTTTGAACTTTAAACCACCCCTCAAGGGTGGTACTACAATTTGAGACTATTTTTAACGGGAATCCTACGACTGCACAACTAAATTTCTAAAAAATGACATTTCGTTACAAAATTTTTATGTGGTTTTTCTTTATTTTTAAAGTTAATTTGAATTTATATGAGATGAAACTCACTGAGAAATGCTTACTATCATATTGCACATTAGGGTGAACCAAATCTTTGCAGTTATTTGACCTGTAAGTATTAAAAAAATACACTTAAACCGGTCGGTATCAAGTCTATAGACTTGATACTTAAACCCGGTCTACAATGCTAAGTCTTAAGGTCTTAGTAAATACTGGTGTAGAAGTTTGGATTTGTTCTTTTTAGAAGTTTTTGGCTGCCAGGGGTAATCGGGGAAAATGCTCAAAATAGTTCTGGCAGCCAAGAAAGGACACCTAAAAGAAAATTTAGAAGGAAGAAATGAAGCACTAATTAATTAGATCAAAATAAACTGAATAAACCATTACAAGAGGGTAATTCCTGAAAGACATAATAATCAAACGATTCTACAAATATAAAAAATAAATGGATCCATGACGGATCTGATACCTTCCTAACCCATTAGCACACTCCAAGTACAATTACTTATTTTTACGAGTTCTACAACCTGTTAAAATAAATGACTCAACTTTGAGAACACCCTGTATTGGAACTCGCTTTAAAAATCAAGCATAGCCGGTTGCGACACTTGTGCTAAACTAATGGCAGTGCTGCTGCACCAAACTCGAGTTGCGTTAAAAAAGTTTATATTGAATACGTATTCCGTATATAAAAACGTAGTAACTCGTCTGTCTGCTACCAAAAAAAACCTACATTTACTCACGGTCCTTAAATAAACCGGTTGTCTGGTAACTCGGTGTCATGACGGCCGTGACGTCAGAGCTACGTCACAGTTTTCCTAGCAATCAGCAGTCAAACGCTGTTCATAGCGTAATTTCGTCTCTTGCCAGGAAACTTTGTACATTTTGGGTCTTGTCATCTTGTACGTAGTGTTTATACCTGTTCCGTGCTTGCTCTAAATGTATTATACCCTGTTTCCACCAATGCATGACCACCCCGATTAAAAAATTGCACGTGATGGGCCATGGATTTGCACCGGTTCTAAATGCAGCGTCACCTGATGCGTTTTTTTAATCGGTTTGGTTCATGCATTGGTGGAAACAGGGTATTTAAGACTAACTAAAAGAAATTTTAGAAAAAGATGGTTTAGTTTATATTGCAGGATTTTAGCACGAAAGCATCACAATGAGTTCCTTGAACTTGGTTGCTATACATATGAAAATTAACAAATCAACATGCATTCATATGCCATGCCATCTTGGGCAAAGGCTTTCTTTTGGAGGCTTAACTGAGCCTTCACCATCATGGAAAAAAGATGTTAACAAAATGGACAAATGGTTCATAAAATTGCATGGTGCCAATTTTAAATTTATTAAAACAAATATTGTGAAGCGGTCTACTAAATTTATATTTAAAAAAGTTTCTATTCCATATAAATTGGTAAATTTATTTGTATTAAGTATAAGAATCAAATTTATAAATACGAAAAAGCAAAATGATTCCATAATGAAACAGGGACTGATGAGAGTCGAAAAACAGTAAAAAAGTTAAAGAAAATTATTTTGTAACTATTCTATAATTAGATAGGTTTAGTTTTTTGTTACTTGCAATATGATTTAAAAAAAAAACTGATGAGGACCATTCTTAAATTATATACTGGTGTTCCAAGTTAAAAGTCCACCATATTTCTAACTTTTTTATTATTAAAAATAGAAAAAATTTAAATTGGCAAACTGGTAGAATTTTTTAATTTATATTTTTGTTTTTTGAAAAAACTCGAAAACTCAATGTTCGATTTTTTTATTTAAGCATCTTAAAAAGCATCAAAAATTCTACTAGTTTGCCGATTTAGACTTTTTTCTGTCTTTAATAATAAAAAAATTAGCATTGGTGGACACTCAATTTGGAACACCTTGTATAATGCTCAAGTAGGAGGGAAGGAATATTAGCGTTACAGTCAATGTATTTTTATTCTAATTTTTCTTGAAATGCGCTAAGAAGGGGGGATAAAAAATCCTTGTGTTATGTAATTTAGGAATGTTCCCTTACTGCCATTGGTCATTTCAATTTCCTTTCTTTTAATTTTTTTGATAAAATTTCTCAAAAAAAAACTCATTTTAATTACCTCCTATCCACAAAAAAAAAATCAATATTGCAGTGTTCGGCGAAAAAAGTTAAATTAATATGAACAAGAGTGTCGAATTAACTTAGGAAAAGTATTTATAATCGTGTCCTGAATCTGATATTTATAAAACTGTTGGAAATTTTATCATAAATTTTAAAATTATTTGATTTTTTAATAAATTTTGGTATTTTACGGCATCTATCTTTATTTCTCTCATAATATAACGTATAGGTCTCTCTTTATTAATCGTGGAGCAGGCATATTGCCGCGTCATAGGCTGCCGAGTTCTTATTGGCTGGGAGTTACCAGATAACCGTTTTATTTACGGACCGTGACATTTACTTACACTGCTCCTTTTTTTCTCATACACACACGTTGAAAATTTATGCAGCCCCGCTGCGTGACGTCATTCGTGTCGGCGCTTAGGTCCGAAACCATTTTAGAGTAGGCAAATTTAGCGCGATACGCGCTTTTTATTGGTCGGCATGACGAAAGCCAGGGAACTGCAAACGGTGTTTGACGTCAGAGCTTAATAGCGCACCGAATACAAAACAGGACGAGAGCAACATACCTAGGTGTGCATCAATTGAATAGATCGGTGCTGTAGCGCTGCAGGACTTATATAAGAAGCCGCCACGTAGCTTAGGCTATATCATTTTAGAAGAACTATAAAACCTAACCCTCAACACCGACAATCCGACAAAGCAAAAGTGAAATGTTTTCTTGTCAATTTTTTTTTACATTTCCAACACAACGTTTTTCCAATTTTATATGATTTTAGCTCACACTACTACTTACTATACTATAGTAGTGTGAGCTATAGTGATCCTAATTTTTTCGAGAAAAAAAAAGTTGCTCCGATTTCAAATTTTTTTATATATCTTTGCGTTTCAGATGATTTTGAAACTTTTTTGTTGCGCCGTCTGTCTGTCTGTCTGTCTGTCTGTCTGTCTGTCTGTCTGTCTGTCTGTCTGTCTGTCTGTCTGTCTGTCTGTCTGTCTGTCTGTCTGTCTGTCTGTCTGTCTGTCTGTCTGTCTGTCTGTCTGTCTGTCTGTCTGTCTGTCTGTCTGTCTGTCTGTCTGTCTGTCTGTCTGTCTGTCTGTCTGTCTGTCTGTCTGTCTGTCTGTCTGTCTGTCTGTCTGTCTGTCTGTCTGTCTGTCTGTCTGTCTGTAACGACCAACGCGCATAACTCAAAAACCGCTTGCCCGATTTTAATGAAATTTGGTACCAACGCTGGGTTTTGGGTCCCATTTAAAAATGAACAAAATCCACCAAACACAAGCCAAATAAAAGGGTGGGGGTATATTTCAAAAATTAGAGTTTACGTAAATATATGGCGTGTGTGATATCAAACGAACGGTAATTGCGTCTGGAGTTAAATAAAATACATTTTACTTTAAAAAAAGGGTGGGGGTAAATTTAAAAAATTAGTGTTTATGTGGAAATATGGCGTGTGTGATATCAAACGAAAGGTAATTGAGTCTGGAGTGCAATAAAATATATTTCAGTTTTTAGTTATATTAGCCCACACGTACACTATAACTATAGTACCTAGTGTGAGCTTAGGTGCCCATAGATTGGCATAGTATTTTTCTAGAGCTTGGAAAATCGACTGTGAAATTCTTACCCCAGAACAATGTAAAGCCAAGTGTCCTATTTTAAATGTCGAGGATTTGCAAGGAGGGTTGTGGATCCCTGGAGATGGTGTTGGAGATCCATATAAAATTTGTTTGTCTTTGGTGGAAGAAGCCAAAAAATTGGGTAAGTAGATTCTAAGTGAAGCAATTTCATGCTATTTGTGTTATCTGTATTATTAAATTTCTGATTTCCGGTCTCACTTTAATTCCGTCCGCCCAGCGCAGCGGTTCTCGTTTCTTTTGCTCTTCAACTCGATCGGGTCTTCTACTTTTTTGTCTTTACTACGGTCACTGATCACCTAGGGTTACGGTGTTATTAGACAACACCTACAGCAGTATTTAGTAAAAGGTGCTAGATGCTAAGTCTGTAGACCGGCGGGTCTACATTTTGGTTGAAGGTTTAGAAGAGGAAAAAGTCAATGTTTTTGAAAAAAAAACATGAAAAGGGGCGCCATCTTGGATTTATGACGGCCAACGACGGGCCTCCTACTAACATTGGAGACAAAGACACAATGACTTAAAATGATGCGATTTAGTACCAATTAGGGTAGTTAAAAAAAAATTGCACAACTATCCCACGGGATACCACAGGCCACTATTACAAAAATAATTTAATTTTTTGTCAGGCGAAAAAGCTGTGGGGAAAAAATTGATTTTTTAGCTCACACATATACTATACTATAGTAGTGTGAGCTATGGTGATCCTAATTTTTTCTAGAAAAAAAAGTTGCTCCGATTTCAAAAATTTTTATATATCTTTGCGTTTCAGATGATTTTGAAACTTTTTTGTTGCGCCGTCTGTCTGTCTGTCTGTCTGTCTGTATGTCTGTCTGTCTGTATGTCTGTAACGACCAACGCGCATAACTCAAAAACCGCTCGGCCGATTTTAATGAAATTTGGTACCTAGGCTGGGTCTTGGGTCGAGATGGTCCCATTTAGAAATGAACAAAATCCACCGAACACAAACCAAATAAAAGGGTGGGGGTAGATTTCAAAAATTAGAGTTTATGTGAAAATATGCCGTGTGTGATATCAAACGAAAGGTAATTGAGTCTGGAGTTAAACAAAATACATTTTAATTTATTTAAAAAAAAGGGTGGGGGTATATTTCAAAAATTCGAGTTTAAGTGAAAATATGGCGTGTGTGATATCAAACGAAAGGTAATTGAGTCCGGAGTTTAACAAAATACATTTTAGTTTTTGCTTTTTTTAAGGGTGGGGGTAGATTTTAAAAATTTGAGTTTAAGTCAAAACATGGCTTGTGTGGTATCAAAAAAAGGTAATTTAGTCTGGAGTTGAATAAAATATATTTCAATTTTTAGTTATATTAGCTCACACGTAAACTATAACTATAGTACCTAGTGTGAGCTTAGGGGCCCATATATTGGCAGAGTATTTTTTTTGTTTCTTCTTGGGGCCATTTAACTTTTAGGCGTCAGAGTAATAGAAAACTGCTCAGTGACAAAGGTGTCGCAGACAAGTGGAAAAGTATCTGGAGTTGAAACAGACATAGGTTCAATAAACTGTGATTATTTTGTAAACTGCGGTGGATTCTGGGCAAGAGGTATTGGGCAGTTATCCGATCCACATGTAAAAGTTCCTCTTCACGCTGTGGAACACTACTATTTACACACCAAGCCCATACCAGGATTGGACCCTCTTACACCAGGTAGTTTCAACTAAAACGACAAGTTTTCGTCTCTAAGCGGGCTTAGAAAGATTTTGTTTCTCTTGTACAAAAATTTTTTGTAGCATTTTAGGCTCACCCCACGTAACATTATTACCACTCAAGGTTTTATTAATTTGGTTCCTAGGTTATTTAGAGGGTGCTGTTATGGGTTTTAGGATCAATTTGGCTACATAAAGGTAATTTATATTGCCAATTACCTAAAGGAGTGTTATACAACCAAAAAGTGATTTATAAAGGGAGTATAATAAAACTGATATTCCTTCTGTTCCTTTTAGATACTTTTTGTTTTATTGATTTCTGATTTATAAAGATGGTCTTATAAAACCATTTTACCTAAAGTTTTTAAAAAGAAATAAATATAAACTTTGGTCATTTAGTTTTTTTCATTACTTTAGGTCATCACAAAAGTGTTTTATAATAGAGCTAAAAGGTTATCTTATATCCTTTTGTTTTTATAGTTACCAGTAGTTTAAAAGTAAATATGATTAGATAGGCGGCCATATAGAACCTAGTTTCCTTAAGGTTTTTAAGAGTGGTAAATATAAACTTTAGACTTTTGGTTTTTGCCATTATTTTTAGGCATTTTAAAAAGGTTTTATAGGAAGGCTTAAAGGTAAACTTAATTCTTTTGTATTTATAGTTACCCATAGCTGTATATTAAATATTATTTAAATAGGCGGCCATATAAAACCTTGTTTCCTTAAGGGTTCTAACAGAAGTAAGTAAATACTTTCGTGTTTTATTTTTTTAGGTATTTCTTGTAAAAATAATAGATATACCTAGGTACAGATTGGTACCTAACTATTGCAAGATTGATTATTTAAAGCTCAATAATTAATAATTGTTGAGTTTCCGTCCTCCTGGGTAGGACACCCAGGCCTAGATAAGGCCTATTTAGACGACCAATATAAGAGGTTGCCCTCCAACCTGCAGGCACAACGAATATCATTGCACTGGCCCTCTCGATTGTGTCGAAATTGCACGAAAAATACATTTTTAAACACTTTAAAAACAAATACAAAAAATTAAAGTGAGGTTATGTTGACTATGTTTACATTGTTCTTTTTTGTTGGTTTCATAAGGGCATTCAAAAATCCTAGTTGCGATACAGTAACAAATAAAACCAAGTGACCACTATAAAACCATAATGGCATATATAAATTTATTTAAAAAATATTGTAAAGAGAAAATATTTATCTAGTCGTTTTAGCAGTGATTTTTAACAATCATTTTACTTTAATTTTGATTTATGTAAACCAAACAGACTTTTTTAATGGTGAATATTGTAAATGATTTTTTTTTAATTTTAAATATTTGTTATTTTGTTATCAAAAAACTATTAAAAAGCATTATTGAGGTGGCGCGCTTGTTTTGAGAGCTTTTCAGATACGATTTTATCAGAAAAATAAATCTGGCAGGCAATTTGATCATCAACAAAACGACAAACTCGGTATATTTTATGTGATAAAATAATTTTGAGACTCTGACATTTTTGGCAATGTTGTGACCTAAATTATTTTATATAGCCATTGTGAATCTAAAATATCGTCATAGCTTTTATAGGAAAACTTCTTTACTCTATAGGTATTATGGTATTCAACAGATTCGCCAGGATACCAAATTACCAAATCTAGTTTTATAATAGGATAGAGGACGTTTCTGAGTTGCTTTTAGAACCTGGCATAATAGCTTTAGGCTCTAAAAGGTTCTATACTGGTGGAACCGCTAGAGGGCGAAGCTGGAGTTTATTTCTTATGGTTTTATAGTGAGTTTAATACATAGGTTGCCACCACCAATTGGGGAGTCCCATTTAGGAGGTCTAAGGGGTATATAAGGATAATGGGAACGTGCTAGCGACCAAACATTGAAACTAATGGTTTTAAGGAAAGGCGCTGGCAACCTTTTAGCTTCTGCTATAAATAAAGAAATGTTACTTGGGACGCTCTGCTACCTCGACATAAAACGTTGCGAAGGCGGAAAAATGCAATATGCATTAACGTGACCTGAGGGACAAATTATGTCACGGTCATGAGTACTGTTTTTACCGAACTGCAGCGCGGCGAAAGGAAGGGTAATGTTTTTCGATTGTTTTATGTATGTTAGTAAATATGTATGTTTGTGTCACGCTAGAGGCTAAACGGCTGAACCGATTTTGACAAACAACGTGTCGTTGAATTGCTACTGATTCCGAAGGTGCTATAGGCTAGATTTTTTTAAACAGGAATCAACATGGCGGTCTTCAGACGCCATTTTGTCACATGAAGTAGGCTTTAAGGCATACAAATTATCTAAATTTCAGGCGTTTTTATTGAAATTTCTTTGATTACCCATTGCAAATGTCCTCTAATTTGCTATAGTTACTTTGTAGTCCTCCCTGCTTCCACCCATCTCCCCTCCTGTCATTCCCCCACTCTATTCAAATACCAGATTTTTTTCCAACGCCATTTTACTAGCCCCCCCCCCCCGCATCGCCTTCTCCTCCCCGCCATCCTTATTAGTAATAGTTATAGCTATAACTTTTACAAATATAAAGCGATTTTAAAAGTTCTTTCTGCACACGCTTGAAGACTTTTTTCCAACATCATTTTACTAGTTTCCCGTTCCCTACCTTCTCCCCTCCCTCCTCCCCTCCCTCCTTATTAGTAATAGTTGTAGCTATACCTTTCACAATTTATTTAGTTTGTCCTTCAAAAATTCTTTCTGCACACGCTTTAGGATTTTTCCCGACACCATTTTACTAGTTTACTCCTCCCTCTCTCCTCCCTACCTTCAATCAATGGAAGGTAATACTGTTTGCGTCTGTAGAAAAGCTACACGTACTTTTTGGGGAAAGCTAAATGAATTGTAAATGCATAGTGCTTTTTATAAGGCTGAATAAGAATTAAACCGACTAGTACTTACAAGTAAATTTAGCAGTTGGGTGTTTTTTTTTATTCATTTCATCTGCCTGCCTTTTATTTTTACTCTGGTAGTTTCTTTTGTACTTCTAGATGTCGCCACTTATGTGAAAGAGTACAGTATCGCAGGCATTATTTATTTATTTCTCTTTCCAATATCGTGAGATGAGATTTATATACCGTCTCTGTAACTTTACAAAAGTGTCACCTTGACCATCCAGTGTTCTGAAGAGTCCCTTAAGGACGAAACAGTTAACTGTCAACACTTAATAGGTGTTCATTAGATCTTTCGAGCTGCCCACGGAAAAATACAAGAGAAACAAAATCTTTCTGTGCCCGCTTAGCCACAAAAATTGTTGTTTTTTTATTCACGGGTACTAAACTTCACGTTTGAAGTTTCAACTGTTTAAAAGTTTAGTTTGAAGTCGGTGTAGAAATTCTTGAATGTTTGAAAAGAAGTACTCCTTCAAAGTCGAACTGCGCATGTGATCTCACTTGATTTCGGCATATCTATTGGTAGAATTCATACAGAGATAGAAACCATGAATCTAAAAATGTAACAGGATGCAGATTATTTGGTTGAATTAAAAAAAAACCTAAAAAATTTAACATTGGCTCAGTTTTTTTTTACATTTTGTCCCGCATAGTTTTAGGGTTTATAAGAAAATATGAAGTTTTTATATTTATTATATTTTTATACATATTCAAATAAACTTTCTATTAGGTGGGGTGTGAAAATATACTGACACCCAGTTGCAAAGTACATATTATCTTTTTTTAGTTGTTAGAGATCAAGATGGACACGTTTATTTTAGAGAAAATAATGGCAGACTTTTAGCTGGGGGGTTTGAACCAATTGCCAAACCAGCGTATGAGGATGGAAAAATACCTGGTAAGAAAATATTTAATTTTACACTTTTTTGTTGTTAGCTTTAAAAAAAAACCAAAAAGGTCAACATATTTTTTCGAGTGTTTGGTTTTCTTACATATTCCTCTTTTAAAGAACATTAAATATTTACATTAGTTTTGATTTTGTTAAAAAAAAATAAAAAATTGTTTAATATATGATGTCACGAATAGGGGGGCCTGGGGCTGGTTACAGGTATTGCCCGGTCGTTAATTACCAGCCATTACCTTTCAACCCCAATACTATTCGTTATTAACAATTGTTTAAATGATACCGCGCCGGTCGAATTGATCTAACGGAGTTATTTCGATTCGAGCCGACGGAGATCTTTGTTTAAAAACTAAGGGATGCAGATTAAATAACACCTGTAGGGGGTTAAAAGATGTATTATAAATACTAAGAACCGGTAACTGATACAACAAAGGTTGGCGAGTTGGCTATGGGGCCGACACCCTGACTTACCTGAAAACAACAGGATTTGCTGCTGGCTGGTTATCTAGGAACCCCAGTTCACGCCCAAATTATCGTCAGTCGATTACGTCACTCGATGTGGCCGCCCGCACTCACCCGGTATTAACGTTTGTTATAGGGAAAAAAGCCCGGAAATATGCATTGTCCGCCTATTTATAAACTATTTCTGCCAAATTGCAATAATAGTTATTGACGTCAATCGATTTATATCGACTTATAGGTTGTCCCAAAAAGTTAATAAATATAATAATAATAATTATTAAGTTCCTTTTTAATTATTTGGGAAATATTGGTTTGACTTTTTGTTACGCGCCCTTCGTGACATCCCCCCCCCTTTACTTAAAAATCGCCCCCGATTTTGCCTCCATCGTTGGCCGTGGGTGAGAAAAAAAATTTTTGGTCACCTTAGTCTACTACTTAAAAATTTGAACTATTATTACCTTACTTTTTACATTTCATTTTTGACTTATAAATTTCTATAATAATTTTTTCTACCTCTCCCAGATGTTGTTGTTTACACGTTAACTTAATTAAATGCCCTATACCTTAAGATATTGTATACACTACCCCTCGCGTAAATTAAATCACCCGCTTCTCGTATCTCAGTTAGGTATTCGGGCCCTTCTTACTATTTGCATCTCATTCTGTCCAGTACTTGTCTTCTATAACTTTGTTTTTCTTCCACTCAGATTCGTTGAGTGAAGAAAAAAATATTCTATCCATTTCTCATTCCTCTTACTCTCTTAGTTTGGGATTTCTTATGGATGCTGCCGGCTGGTTATCTAGGAACCCCAGTTCACGCCCAAATTATCGTCAGTCGATTACGTCACTCGATGTGGCCGCCCGCACTCACCCGGTATTAACGTTCGTTATAGGGAAAAAAGCCCGGAAATATGCATTGTCCGCCTATTTATAAACTATTTCTGCCAAATTGCAATAATAGTTATTGACGTCAATCGATTTATATCGACTTATAGGTTGTCCCAAAAAGTTAATAAATATAATAATAATAATAATTATTAAGTTCCTTTTTAATTATTTGGGAAATATTGGTTTGACTTTATGTTACGCGCCCTTCGTGACATCCCCCCCTTTACTTAAAAATCGCCCCCGATTTTGCCTCCATCGTTGGCCGTGGGTGAGAAAAAAAATTTTTGGTCACCTTAGTCTACTACTTAAAAATTTGAACTATTATTACCTTACTTTTTACATTTCATTTTTGACTTATAAATTTCTATAATAATTTTTTCTACCTCTCCCACATGTTGTTGTTTACACGTTAACTTAATTAAATGCCCTATACCTTAAGATATTGTATACACTACCCCTCGCGTAAATTATGTCACCCGCTTCTCGTATCTCAGTTAGGTATTCGGGCCCTTCTTACTATTTGCATCTCATTCTGTCCCGTACTTGTCTTCTATAACTTTGTTTTTCTTCCACTCAGATTCGTTGAGTGAAGAAAAAAATATTCTATCCATTTCTCATTCCTCTTACTGTCTTAGTTTGGGATTTCTTATGGATGATATTCGTGCGATTGTTGTGCTTTGTGGCACCTTTCGTGAAAACTCTGTCCATATCTATTCTGTCCCGTACTTGTCTTGTTGGCTATGGGGGCGACACCCTGACTTACCTGAAAACAACAGGATTTGCTGCCGGCTGGTTATCTAGGAACCCCAGTTCACGCCCTAATTATCGTCAGTCAATTACGTCACTCGATGTGGCCGCCCGCACTCACCCGGTAGTAACGTTCGTTATAGGGAAAAAAGCCCGGAAATATGCATTGTCCGCCTATTTATAAACTATTTCTGCCAAATTGCAATAATAGTTATTGACGTCAATCGATTTATATCGACTTATAGGTTGTCCCAAAAAGTTAATAAATATAATAATAATTATTATAAAGTTCCTTTTTAATTATTTGGGAAATATTGGTTTGCCTTTATGTTACGCGCCCTTCGTGACATCCCCCCCCTTTACTTAAAAATCGCCCCCGATTTTGCCTCCATCGTTGGCCGTGGGTGTTGCCTCCTTTTAGCCAACAATACTTAAATACGAGAAAAAAATTTTTGGTCACCTTAGTTTACTACTTTAAAATTTGAACTATTATTATCTTACTTTTTACATTTCATTTTTGACTTATAAATTTCTATAATAATTTTTTCTACCTCTCCCACATGTTGTTGTTTACACGTTAACTTAATTAAATGCCCTATACCTTAAGATATTGTATACACTACCCCTCGCGTAAATTAAGTCACCCGCTTCTCGTATCTCAATTAAGTTTTCGGGCCCTTCTTACTATTTGCATCTCATTCTGTCCCGTACTTGTCTTCTATAACTTTGTTTTTCTTCCACTCAGATTCGTTGAGTGAAGAAAAAAATATTCTATCCATTTCTCATTCCTCTTACTGTCTTAGTTTGGGATTTCTTATGGATGATATTCGTGCGATTGTTGTGCTTTGTAGCACCTTTCGTGAAAACTCTGTCCATATCTATTCTGTCCCGTACTTGTCTTCTATAACTTTGTTTTTCTTCCACTCAGATTCGTTGAGTGAAGAAAAAACTTATTCTATCCATTTCTCATCCCTCTTACTGTCTTAGTTTGGTACTTCTTATGGATGATATTCGCACGATTGTTGTGCTTTGTAGCATTCTTCATGTAATCTCTGTCCATGTCTATTCTGTCCCGTACTTGTCTTCAGTTGAGCCCCTTGGATCCGTTTTGGTAGTTGGCTATCTATTCTATATTATATTTGTTTATTTGATTTTTCGATTCAGGTTACCCTAATCTATGTGTGGTGTAATTTGTCCCTTCCATACCCAGGTTTACTAAGTTCGGCCTTGGGCTGAAAGGGCTCGGCCTCCCCTCAAGGGTTTGCCTGCTGTTTTCGTTACCCTTTATTCGGGAGCTTGCTCTATTCTTGCAACTCATTTTCGATGGTCATAGTAGGGTTTCTCCCATTATTCCGTCAATTTTTCCTTTTAAGTCTTCCTTCGCTCTGTGACTACTCCTCTCATCTTTATTAATCTTATTTGCAGTAGTCTTGATGGCTATCATCATATTGCTGGTTTTTGTTTCCATGTTCATTCTTATCGATCTGGTATCTCTGTTTTATTTTTGCCAAAGCCTAATTCGTTGTCTTTGCCAAGAGAAAAATTAATGTTGTAACCTTGAATTTACTTCTTAATTTTTGTGTCTTTTAATTGTCTTGACCCTCGGGTTTTCGACTTTCTTATGTAAGTAGACCAAAAATAATGCGCGAGTTTCGGCCCTCGTGCCACTCGCGTTTTCTGTTATATTAAAAAACTTTCACACAATTTACAAACGCCTAAGTTTAAGCCTAAATTTTAGTTAATGCATCATTGGTTTCAAAAAAATCGATTTTTTTGCCGAAAGAGGCCGCAATGTGTAAGGCATGTTTAACTGTATGGACGATAAAATTTCCTAAAATTTGAATCGTAAGACT
The DNA here is from genome assembly GCA_963576565.1 of Aspidapion aeneum. Taxonomy (NCBI): domain Eukaryota; kingdom Metazoa; phylum Arthropoda; class Insecta; order Coleoptera; family Brentidae; genus Aspidapion; species Aspidapion aeneum. The sequence continues at coordinate 115,878,925 of OY755043.1, forward strand.
ACTTTTTTTTGTAAGATTATACAGGGTCTTTTAGACCAAAAGATAAACTTAAACCTAAAGCTGTTTCGTTTTTTTAAATATCGATATTAAAGTTTTTGAAATACAATTTTATTTAGCATTCTGAAACTCTAAATTAAAATGTGGAACTGTTTTATTTAGACCGAAACCTTTCTTTTGTGTACTGGGTGTCCCATTTTTAAGAGTTTTGGGCGGTTTCGGGTACTTCTAGAGGATATAAAAAACGCGCTTCATTTCAGCCAAATTTTAAGATTAGAATAATGGTTTGTTGTTAAACTGAACTTCATCCGCCAACAAAAAGTTGCTATTAACTTATGAAAGTTTTTAAAATCAGCTTAAAATTTTCTTTATTTCCATTCGATAAAAAGACGCGAAGTTTCTGTAACATCTCAAAAACTATAGCAGTTTATACTCGCCCGCTCTTGTTCTAGTTTTCTCCTATCTCGGTAGATGGCGCTTTTTGCGAGTGTTTTCTCACTATAGACGTAGGATGAGAGACAAAACAGTAAACTGTCAACACTTAATAGGTGTCCATTAGATCGGGGTCCTTCGTGAGGTCGAGCTACCCACGGAAAAATATGAGAGAAACAAAAACTTATTTTTACCCGATTAGCCACGAAAACTTGTTTCATTTATAAAATACTCTGCCAATATATGGGCCCCTAAGCTCACACTAGGTACTATAGTTATAGTGTACGTGTGAGCTAATATAACTAAAAACTGAAATATATTTTATTCAACTCCAGACTACATTACCTTTTGTTTGATACCACACAAGCCATGTTTTGACTTAAACTCAAATTTTTGAAATCTACCCCCACCCTTAAAAAAAACAAAAACTAAAATGTATTTTGTTAAACTGCAGACTCAATTACCTTTCGTTTGATATCACATACGCCATATTTTCACATAAACTCTAATTTTTGAAATCTACCCCCACCCTTTTATTTGGTTTGTTTTCGGTGGATTTTGTTCATTTTTAAATGGGACCATCTCGACCGAAGACCCAGTCTAGGTACCAAATTTCATTAAAATCGGCCAAGCGGTTTTTGAGTTATGCGCGTTGGTCGTTACAGACAGACATACAGACAAACAGACATACAGACAGACAGACAGACAGACGGCGCAACAAAAAAGTTTCAAAATCATCTGAAACGCAAAGATATATAAAAAATTTTGAAATCGGAGCAACTTTTTTTTTCGCTAAAAAATTAGGATCACCATAGCTCACACTACTATAGTATATTATATGTGTGAGCTAAAAATAAGATATGAATGGACTTGTAAATTCTTTGAGGTTAAAAAGATTCTTAATCCGACGAGGCCCTTTCCCAAAATTTAGTAGCGAGTCATCTTAGCAAAATGCGATTTTTGTCATTATTCTCTTGAATTTTGTGCATTTTGAAGTGATGTCCGATTTTTTCTGTCTTATCTGGAATAGAAGGACCCAAAACCCCTAAAAGTGTCGTAAATGGAACACCCTGTACAGAGGTATGCAATACCAGTATTTTATTATTTAGCAAGCAGCAAAGAGCGACAACTACCTGAAGACTGGGATCACTTTCATATTCTTTTGGAGCAACTGATTCATAGGGTGCCAACTATTGGCAATGCTATATTAGACAGATTATGCAATGGACCTGAAGCATTTAGTCCGGACTGTAAGTGGATAGTTGGTGAAGCTCCAGAGGTAGGATTGTGTGCTTCCTTAGTGTATTTCACATAATTTTTCAAATTTAAACCAAAAAAAGATTGGAGAACTGTCAAAGAAATATTAACGTACAAATATACAACAGACCTTTTCTTTTTATGTGAATTTTTTTTCTGTACCTTCCTCGCATCAAGGTTGAAAACACTATAAAGTCAAGAATAAAAGGAAAACATCATAAAACAACAAACCAAGTAAAACAGCAAAATCAGTATATAATGACCGTTTCTTTTTATGTGAAAGAGAGAGAGTGTTGATGTTTTGAGGTTTGAGGTAGAGCCGCGGGACTGTAAGCGCGCTGGTCGTTTTATAAAATCTGGGTGCAAAAATCCTTAAAAGGACGATGTAAAAATATTAATTTTTCCGAGCCACACAAAGACAATATAGAGGATTGGCACTCACCTTTTTAGTTGTTTCCGTCGTCCAGAGGAGCTCCTCTCGCTGGCCCAGTCGTTGCAGTCGATCCACACTAGAATCACTTGTTTGTGTAATGGTTTAGTTTGATTTTCTAAGAATGTTATTGGATTTTTTGGTTAATAGAATTTATCACCATGCTGCGTGGTGATCTCGATAGAATACGACAGACGAATCTTTTCTTGGTTACGCCTTTTTGCGCAGATTCATTTTTCGTAGATGGCGCTGGCGTTTTACTTGTGCCAATCAAAATTGAAATTGTGTGGGTTTTCCGAATACGGGAATTTGGCGCAAAATTTGAATTTAAAATTAAAGTTGCACGAAAAGGAGGTCTTCTGGTTCGCGGTGATTATAATTTATTTATGTTATAATTGTCACATCTAACGCACTCCGTCGTAGAACTAGACTCCAGAAGTAAAAACAGTAATTTGGTGGGATCGCATACTTAATTTGATGTAACCAGCGTCTACAATTATGCAGGGTGTTGATAAAGTATGTCGGCAATCTTCAGATAATGATTTTTTGAGTGATTTAAAAAAAAAATTCAATTAAACATGTCGGAAATGCTTAGTTTCGAGATACAAGGTGTCAAACTTTCATTTTTTAAATAGCTCTTGCTGTTTTTGAGATATTTGGCTCAAATTTGGAACGTATATTTAGCTACAAGGCATACATCATTATTTTTCAGGGTTAGGCCCCCTTTTTCTCTCAGAACTTTTTTGCAGTAAGTCAGTGACAGATTCAAATATATAAAATGGATTCTCTGTTTTATTCAGAAACTTTTTGACCTTTCGCAATTTTTTGTATCTCTAACAGTTTTCGAGAAAAAAGACAAAGAAGAAAAATTTGTACTCTCCTGAATGACATTAAAATAGTTAGTATATTACATTAGTTTAATTTTATGCGAGTTTTATGTCATTTCTGAATAGCAGGATACCAATTATCTTTTTTTTGTCTCTTTTCTCAAAAACGGTTAGAGGTACAAAAAATTGTTAAAGGTCAAAAAGTTCCTGAATAAAACGAGGAATTCATTTTATATTTGTGAATCTGCCAGTGACTTACATACATCAAAAAGGTTCTGGGGAAAAAAATGGGGATGACCCCGGAAAGAATATCACCCTGTAGCTTTTTTATATTATTTGGCATGCTAAATGGCGTGTGTGTAGTTAAATACGCGTTCCAGATTTGAGCTAAACATCTCAAAAATTACACGAGTTATAAAGAAAAAACAAATAAAAAATTAAAACTTTAACAACTTGTATCTCTAAAACTAAGCATTTGCGTACCTATGTTTATACAAAGTTTTTTCTTAAAATCACTCAAAGAACAATCCTCTAAAGTTTGGCAATATACACCCTGTATAACAAGATCTTTTGTTTGTTATATCTTAAAAATCTTCGAATTGGGATGAAATTCCTTTTTTTTTAATTTCAGATAAGGAACTATTTAGTTGCAGCTGGAATGAAAACCGTTGGGATCTCAGCTGCGGGAGGTGTGGGTAAAGCCACTGCTGAACTAATTGTCAATGGCGAAACTAATTTTGACATGTACGAATTGGAAATATCTCGGTTTTTGGGTTTGCACAACAACCGAAAATTTTTGCGTGATCGAGTCAGTGAAGGTAAGTTCAGTTCATAGTTTCTAACAAGACGGTTAGTACGTCAATCCCTCATCATTTTTTTTAATGATATTCCAAAATTAGCAGTTTTAATTTAGAAACTCAAAAACAGTTTATTTTTAAAAACGAATTAAAACAAACCTACTAAAACCAGACCTACTAATTAGATTTTCAAATTTAGGACTAAAAATTACCAAAACCGGTTAGATGGTTTGTCAAATCTCTGGTTTAGCTGTACTTTCTATAAAAACACACTGCCCTTTTGATTTCTTTCTTTCATTTGATTGGCCTTTGCTACTAAGGCAATCCGGTCAGATGCATACTATTTTTAACATATGATATAGACCCTGTCCTCTGTGCGCCCCGGTAAAGTAGAGGGAGGAAATTTATGACACCGATTGTTTTCCCTAGCATGGCGATCTTTTCTTTCCATAGTTCATAAAGAAAATCGATCGAGGGTAGTTGTATATAAAATATCGGAAATTTAAACGATAACTACGTAACGTATTATCCCTTTTTTGTCGGCTACAAACTAATGTGTTCGGTCCTCAGTACATTCATTTCGTGTGGATGTTAGAATTTAGTTATTTTATTTTTACTTTTTGTTGGATAAGATATTTTTTGGCTCACTGTGTAGAATTGGAATTTGTTCACCTTAGCCTGTAGCTTTTAGAAAAATATAATGAAAAATCAGTGTGAATTAGTATTTCAAGGGGATATATCGTTTCAAATCCCTATTCAATCACACGGTGTGCAATCAAGCGAAGCACTTTTTAGTTAAATAATTTTAAGTAAATTAGATTTACGAATTTTCGCGAGTGTTTTCCCTCGTCCTCCCTTCCTTAAAACCTCTGTAATGGAAACCCCTCAACAGAACTGCTGAAGCCAGGATAAAGGCGGCCGCCCATCGACCTCACAACTCAGCAACGAACAGTGAGTAGAACAAAAACCATTTATACAGTCCATTTTAAATCTCTCCTGAGTAAATTACTCAACACCCCACCATAATGTTAATGGCTTCCCCAGCGAAACAAATAAGAGGGGTATTTTTTGAAAGCAAATTCTTTCATATTGATTTAAGAACCAACGAATTAAATTCTCAAATATCCCACCGCTCTGTGCTAAACAGTATCCAAGCCTTTTATAAAATTAAGTTCGGACATTACTAAGCATTTCAGGTGTTACTAATTGTAGGGTGATGAGTATTTTTGCCCGAAGTTCATCCAAAGTGATAGCTCTTAAATGGCCATGGGAATAAATTTGGCTATTTGCATACCCGGATAAAAAAATCATTGGGTGCCAAATCTGGCGATCTCCGAGGCCAGCTGAGTACCTTGCCTGCCTGTAATAAGCCGCCTTGGAAACGGTTCATTTAAAAACACTCTCACAGGTAAAGTGTCAAATTTGGTTAAAATTAGCACCTGTCAAATCGCAGTAATCGTATACCATTGATGCAAAAGAACCAATTATATTGTCACCCAAAATCAAAGTCCAGGTATATTAAGTTTTTGAGGATACTGAGTCCGTTCTGCAGTGACCAGTAACAAACAACGGAAGGATTGTGACGGCCATGAATTGAAAACGAACTTTTGTTTGTAAAACAAATATTTTTAATAAAATTTTCATTCTGATTCGCTTTTTCATTCGTGAAAAATTTCTTACCTTTTCTTTACTTTAAAACTCTGGTACTCATGTCGTTTCATAATGTTTCGGAAGGTTAAGGGTAAAATAACATTGCATACATCATTGGCAATTGCCTTACTGAAACAGGGAGGCAAATCTTCTGCTGCGGCACAAATTATAGTTTCGCGCCGTTCCCTTTCCTTTCCCATTACACGAACAAGAGGTGCCTTTCCACTACTGCATTTTTGGCAAAAATTGACACATCCTGTTCGTTGGAAATGGGTGCTACGGCTTCGAATATCCCTTACCTCAAACGTGACCACAAGTAAATTTGCCACATCTTGACAGCTGAAAAACAAATAACCACTTCTCACCTGTTTCGCTGGACCCGACGGCATGACAAAAAACTTCGTGAAGACGAGAGGTCACGATGTATTCCCCTGCTTCTTCCCTACCAGCCCGAATACGCTTCTAAAACTGAAAAATATATACTATAACTTTTAACTATGCTGTACGTGTTCACGCGAACACTAGGTTCAAGTGTGTTGAGACAGGCATGGGATTCGAACCCATCACCCTCTGACCGCATAGCGAACGTACCAGAGCCTCTGCCTCTGTCCTTTTGATACAAGAAAAATATGTTTCTAGAACACTACCTAAACAGAAAAAATAGCTTTTTTGCTAATCACAAAGCTACTTTTTTTCTAGTTTTGAATGAATTGCTCTTTTTTTTTGCAACGATAAAAACGTATATTTCTAGGCCACGTAGAGCCTAGACAGAAGTTTTTTTCTTACCAAGACACTATTTCTAACTTAATTTTGCTGCCCTTTTCTGCTTATGACGTGACGGCAGTGAGTACTACCCATTGACTTCTATACCCTACTGGTAGACCCGGCATGGGCCAAAATTGCCATTATATCAAGCTTTTATCGCAATTGACCAAATACAAGTAAGAATTTAATGAGCAAAATAGGGATGAAAATAGAATTTCGGTTTGGTGAGTCCGGAAACATGCAACATCGCAAAAATATTATATTTGCTTGTCTTGGATAAAAAAGGGCAGTGGCGGCGCAAAATAAAAATTTTGAATTCCACTAGAATTTTTTTATCAACAATTTTCTGTTTGAATAATAAATAATTCATGAATACTTACTTGTGTGTGTTTACAAAATTCTCTTCAGTAAAAAAAAAGAGTAAAAAGAATTTCTAAGCATGCTAAGTGCAGTGGATGTATTAAAATTATTGTTTTCATCTTAGAACTTTAGAAATGTTGTACCTTCCAGGTAAAATATTTTCTTTCTTTGAACAAGGGTCTTCTTCAACTCTTCTTTTCTTGGGTGGACTACAAGTTATGCTCGAGTCAGATGAAATTTCGGAACTAAAAATTTCAATTCGGAATGGGACAACCGGGCGCCGGGCCAACTCGGCGCCGCCAACAGGGCACCACGCCGGGCCTAATGGGCGCCGGACCAACTCAGCGCCGGACTATTTTTTTTTCGATAAAATGTGCAGATAAAAACAAAATAAATATGTTATTTATACAAAACTTTCAACATCTATTAAGTCGAGTGTTGAAATTTGGTAGGTGTAGTGTTCTGCGACTTGAAACACCGCCAAGTTCCATATTCGATACATATCGATGCATAAATAAGAAAGCCCGCCATTTTGGATGCGCCATTTTAATTTTTTTAAGTTTGTTTTTCATCTGCACATTTTATCAAGAAAAAATATTTTAGTCCGGCGCCCAGTTGGCTCGGCGTCAAGTTGGCCCGGCGCCCAGTTGGCCTGCCGCCCAGTTGGTGGCGCCGAGTTGGCGGCGCCCAGTTGTCCTAGACTGCAACACATTTCAGGGGTCTGGTACGTTTTACCACCTTTCTTAAAACTACGAAGTTTTTTGAAAAATGATAATTTTAGACCATTTTATAGTGATTTCTAAAAAAAAAATTGCGGACTATCGTTGATTTTGTTAAAAAAATTGAAATTGAAACATTCTTAAAACCCCATTAAAACCCATACAAATTGCTACAAAAGAAGCATTTTCTCATTTCAAACTGAAACAAAACGGTCCCTGACGTCTATCAGCTGTCAACAAAAACTTGAAATAACTAAGGTCACTGATCGAAATCGGGTCAGTTTTTTTGGTCCTTTTATGAAAATGCACAATTTTTAAAAAAGCATGAAATTCAAAACAAAATCAAGAAAATTATGATTCCTACATTTTTACAAATAAAAATTAGTTTAATTGAACATTATATCAATTTTTATTCCTTAAAACACTAAAAATTAATAATTATGTACTTTTTTAAAATTTATCGAAGGTCTAACTGAATAAAAGCAAACTGAACCCATCCGTATCGAAATGAACCAAATCAAACCGAATCTAACGGTTCGGTTTGGTTCGGTTCGATTTGCTTAAACTGAACCGAACCTAACCGAATATAGCTAAACCTAACCTAAACAATCCTAGCGGAACCTAACCGAACATACTCAAACTGAACCAACCTAACCCAACCTAACCCAACCTAAACCAACCTAACCCAACCTAACCCAACCTAACCCAACCTAACCCAACCTAACCCAACCTAACCCAACCTAACCCAACCTAACCCAACCTAACCCAACCTAACCCAACCTAACCCAACCTAACCCAACCTAACCCAACCTAACCCAACCTAACCCAACCTAACCCAACCTAACCCAACCTAACCCAACCTAACCCAACCTAACCCAACCTAACCCAACCTAACCCAACCTAACCCAACCTAACCCAACCTAACCCAACCTAACCCAACCTAACCCAACCTAACCCAACCTAACCCAACCTAACCCAACCTAACCCAACCTAACCCAACCTAACCCAACCTAACCCAACCTAACCCAACCTAACCCAACCTAACCCAACCTAACCCAACCTTAAACCAACCTAACCCAACCTAACCCAACCTAACCCAACCTAACCCAACCTAACCCAACCTAACCTAACCCAGCCCAACCTAACCCAACCTAACCCAACCTAACCCAACCTAACCCAACCTAACCCAACCTAACCCAACCTAACCCAACCTAACCCAACCTAACCAAACCTAACCTACCTATTGTTGTTAGGTTTATGTCCAGGGGGTAACCATTGTCCATAATCGTCGGAAATCGAGTTAGGATTAGTGTATGCGACCTTAAACATTGAGTGGCGAGTGAGTGTTTGGTCTTCAATTTTTTTAGGGAAATTTTTCAAAATCTTTTTTTGCGCACTCTGGGCACCCTAATAAACCGAAATCTGGTCACCCTAATCCATCGCAATCAAAGAAAATGGGTAATCGAAGTGTCACAAATTTTTTGTTGGTTTCTATTCTTCTTTTATATTATGTAGGACAAAATTATTAATTAAACTAAGTGACCTTATTAAGTAAGACAGCATGATAGTCAAATGACATTAGAAGGACATAAACATATGATACCGGCCTGTAGACCGGTCGCGGTGGTCATATAATAATAAATATATACTTTCGCGATGAAAGACCAAAATTTAACTTAAAATTACTGTAAAGTCCGCAAAAAACATTAAATTTATCAAAATTTATAAAAACATAGATCAGTGTGTGTAACAATTCATCAAGATGTATGAAACTCGACCGTGACATGTCAAAAGTTTGGTTCGAAAAAACAAAAACAACTGGATAAAAATCGGTATGTAAGCATTTAAAAAGAAATCATTTTTAAGAAAATCAAATACTTTTTGTTAATTTTCATGCAATGCAAAAAAAAAGTGCGGGGAAGTGACACACACTGAATCAAAATGTGTGAGAGTAAAATCGCACGGTCGCAGAAAAAACTATCTATCGTGACGCTACTGAACTTTCTCGTATTTTAGGAAAAACTATCCGTCAAGACGACTTACCCATGAAATGTTGTTTTTTTATGGATTTTTTTTCTTCTTTTGCACAAAAAACAATTTTGGACCATGTTTAAACTCAAATAGTTACTTCTAAACTTGTTTTTAAACGTTTTAAGATTTCTTTTTGTAATATTCCCGCACAAAATTCAAAAAAAATCATTTCCGTACTTAGACAACATTGTCTATCAGTTTTCCCTGTATACACGGACTAACAGGTAGAATCACTCAAAATACGGCAGGTGGATTAAAGGTAGCCAGCTGCTTTTCTGACGCACTTATGCCGTCAGTGTGAAAGAGATAAAAGTACCCTTATATTATCTAGGGTATTATTAGCATGCAAAATCACCCTATCTTTGTCCGTTTCACATGTTCAATAATGTCTATCTCTGTTTTTATTGTAAAAGAAATACCCGACCATAGGAACCAAATTGGATAGGGTCAATAAAAAATGCCTTGTCTTTCCGTCTCTAACGCCCTTTTAGGGCGTTATACAACTCAATGGTACTACCCAAAATATACTCTGCCAATATATGGGCCCCTAAGCTCACACTAGGTACTATAGTTATAGTTTACGTGTGAGCTAATATAACTAAAAACTGAAATATATTTTATTCAACTCCAGACTAAATTACCTTTTGTTTGATACCACACAAGCCATGTTTTGACTTAAACTCAAATTTTTAAAATCTACCCCCCACCCTTAAAAAACAAAAACTAAAATGTATTTTGTTAAACTCCGGACTCAATTACCTTTCGTTTGATATCACACACGCCATATTTTCACTTAAACTCTAATTTTTGAAATATACCCCCACCCTTTTTTTAAAATAAATTAAAATATATTTTGTTTAACTCCAGACTCAATTACCTTTCGTTTGATATCACACACGCCATATTTTCACATAAACTCTAATTTTTGAAATCTATCCCCACCCTTTTTTAGCTCACACATATACTATACTATAGTAGTGTGAGCTATGGTGATCCTAATTTTTTCGAGAAAAAAAAAGTTGCTCCGATTTCAAAAATTTTTATATATCTTTGCGTTTCAGATGATTTTGAAACTTTTTTGTTGCGCCGTCTGTCTGTCTGTCTGTCTGTCTGTCTGTCTGTCTGTCTGTCTGTCTGTCTGTATGTCTGTCTGTCTGTATGTCTGTAACGACCAACGCGCATAACTCAAAAACCGCTTGGCCGATTTTAATGAAATTTGGTACCTAAGCTAGGTCTTGGGTCGAGATGGTCCCATTTAAAAATGAACAAAATCCACCGAACAGAAACCAAATACTCTGCCAATATATGGTCATTGAAATCGGCCCAGCCGTTTTTGAGTTATGCGCGTTGGTCGTTACAGACAGACAGACATACAGACAGACAGACGGCGCAACAAAAAAGTTTCAAAATCATCTGAAACGCAAAGATATATAAAAATTTTTGAAATCGGAGCAACTTTTTTTTTCTCGAAAAAATTAGGATCACCATAGCTCACACTACTATAGTATAGTAGTATATGTGTGAGCTAAAAACAGTCGGTTTATGTGCAGGACCTTATAAAACAGGATAATCTGTTTTAGTGCCTGGTCTCCACTATGGAATGAATTATCCATTTCACGAGTTTCAGACTGGCAGAAACCTGAGAATGTCGCCAGTATATCCAAAATTCGCAGAAGCAGGTGCAGTATTTGGTCAAGTAATGGGTTATGAGCGACCTTCTTGGTTTGATCCTTCGCTAGTTCAAGGTACAAGTTTTTGGCGGAAAAAACCTGCTAGCAGACAAAAAATCCTAAAATCGACTTTTTAGTATGAAAATTTTGTTCTTCCATATGTTTAAATAAGATTGGCTAGTTCATCAAACCTTTTAAAGATGGAACCACGAATAAAAATGGCGAAACTGTTTAAAAGTCAAAAACCTGATTTCTGAGATAAAACAAAGAAACTAAACTCGATTTTGTAAATTTTTTAAAATTATAGTTAACAGGCTTTTTCATCGAGCTCTTTAATTGTTTCTCGAAAATTTCAGTGAATATCGGGTAAAGAAATTTTGTTTCTCTTATCTTATATTGCTCTAGAGCTTTTCAACGATAAGGTTAGATGAGATTTATACTGTTAAATTTGAAGCTATGTATATAGTAGAAAATGTATGGATTTTTTTTTGGACATGCAATTTTAGCTAACCGTGGATGGTTAAAAGAAATGGTAATGCACACACAATATTTTCAGATGAGCATGAAATTGACTGGTCAAATCCAACTAGGATAGCGCACACTAACACATTTGCCAAACCACCGTGGTTTGATTTTGTTGCTACGGAGTATGCAGCTTGCCGAGAGAGCGTCGGAATAAGTGATTATTCGTCTTTTACTAAAGTAGATTTATGGGTTAGTAGCTTTATTTCTAATGCTGTTTCTGTTTTGGTTCTTCTATGCTTCTGTTACGGGTTCACAACGACAAATTAAAACTCGCAATTGTTGAAAACGATACGTCAATTTATTTCGACAAATTATGTACAAAAAACACGCACTTAGACTTACTAATAACTGCTAATAATTCACAACTTTAATACGCCTATTAACTTCGCGTTAACATCTAGCGATGACTACCATTGGTTATCTCTAACTGCCCGATGCACGACGTCCGGCCCTATATATAAGGGTCTGCCTACTATTCGAGAATTTTCCATCCTTGTTCGATTCGGAATCATTCCACCCTTATCTAGAACCGGACCGTTCGCATACCAGTTTGTCACAGATAACGCAACTAAAACCTAGATTAAGAATACAACCATAAAATACGTCAACCTAATACTACACTAAACCTAAATAAATTCTAACTATAAAATTTAAATAACTTAAATTTGTAACACTTCTTTGCAAATTGAGTCATTTGATCTGTTTTTTCATCGCTTTAATAAAAAAAACATTATTTCTAACTGGTGAACTCTCCAATCTCTGATGTTGCGTAGTCCACAATAATGATTTTGAAGTTTTTCTTTGTTTTGTGTCATAAGTTGTTTCTAATCATTTGTTGTATATTTTTGATTCAGGGACATTTTACCGTGCGGTAATGAAAGAAATACTCTGCCAATCTATGGGCACCTAAGCTCACACTGGGTACTATAGTTATAGTGTATATACGTGAAAGCTAATCTAGCTAAAAACTGAAGTATATTTTATTGAACTCCAGACTCAATTACCTTTCATTTGATACCACACAAGCCATGTTTGGACTTAAACTCTAATTTTTCAAATCTACCCCCACCTTTTCTTTTAAACTAAAATGTATTTTGTTTAACTCCAGACTCAATTACCTTTTGTTTGATATCACACACGCCATATTTCCACTTAAACACTAATTTTTGAAATTTACCCCCACCCTTTTTTTTTAAATACTCTCCAGACTCAATTACCTTTCGTTTGATATCACACACGCCATATTTTCACATAAACTCTAATTTTTTAAATCTATCCCCACCCTTTTATTTGGCTTGTGTTTGGTGGATTTTGTTCATTTCATTTTAAATGGGACCATCTCGACCCAAAACCCAGCCTGGGTACCAAATTTCATTAAAATCGGGCAAGCCGTTTTTGAGTTATGCGCGTTGGTCGTTACAGACATACAGACAGACAGATATACAGACAGACAGACAGACAGACGGCGCAACAAAAAAGTTTCAAAATCATCTGAAACGCAAGGATACATAAAAATTTTTGAAATCGGAGCAACTTTTTTTTTCTCGAAAAAATTAGGATCACCATAGTTCACACTACTATAGTATAGTATATGTGTGAGCTAAAAACCCGTGTTTTGTCTGTTTCCGCAAAGTCCCATTTATCATTAACGGCAATATTTAAACTTTGAGACATGTTCTATAATTTGCAGAGCTTTTAAACTATTTCTTTTTTTATTTTCCACTAATACCTAAAATAATTTTTTTACATAAACATACACACAGCGTCAAAAGTCTTGGACCCCTAGTTATTTGGAAAAATAAAGATAGTTAAATTTTCAAATGTGCTGCAGAATATTCTTTAATTCAATACTAAAATATATGATGCAGAACCTTTTTTATTTCATTCCCATATAATGCAGTATTAAAAAATATCGAAAAGTGATCAGAAGTTCTTAAATTCTAAAAAAATAAACTAAAAAAACGGTAAAGGCTTAATTAAACATAACTCAGTATTCTGTGTGATCGTCTCTTCTTTCAATAAGTTTGCCGACACGTCTGGGCATCCCTGTTTGCCCGCAGTTAGAAAAACGATAACTGCAATGGACTGTATATATTTTAATTAATGAAAGCGCGAACAAACATAAATATATTGATATGAAATTACGAAATAATTAAAAAGGTCCATAGGTCAATTGTGGGCACCACACAACGGAAATCAGAAACAAAGCACTCACCAGTTTGCAGCCAATTTCTCCACTTCCAAGGGGCCCCTGTCTGGATCTAATGATGTCACCCCGTAGCTGAAGGGCTGAAGTTTCTAGTTCTATGCTTCAGTACACCAAAATCGTGCACTTTCAAGTGTAGAAATTTGAAATAGTTGGAGAAAGTAAATTAACACGCCATTTCTCGAGGCGGTCAAAAAAGGATCTCACTGATTCTTGGTGCGCATGTCCAAAATGCGCGAAAATGCACTCTGTCCGTCATCCAATTGTGTGGTTTTAAAATTTACAAACACCGCGAAATTTAGCGGGAGCTAACAATCCCTCGAATCAAGTTATCAATAAAATCTACCGGTAAGTTGTTCCACTCTTCTTGAACAGCTGCAGTCAATTGTTGAAGTGTTGCAGGAAATTCAGTCGATTGGATATTCTTCTAGCAACTCCATCCCACACGTGTTCAATGGGATTCATGTCGGGAGAGTTCGCTGGCCAGTTTATTCTTTGGATGTTTTCCTCCCGCAACATGTTTTCCACCCTTTGCGTGCGATATGGTCTGGCATTATCATCTTGAAAAATGAAATTTTCTCCAAATTCATTTCGCAAGGGCTGAATGATTGGTTCGATAATGTTTTCTGCGTATATGGTGCCTGTCATTGTTGGCTGAATGAGGATAAGTGGAGTACGACGACCAAGCATTATGCCGCCCCAAAACATTACCGTGCCGCCCTGGTAGGGAACAATTTCTCGGGCAAAAGCCTCCTGGACCTCTCCAGACCCTTTGCCGTCGACTGTCACTCTGTAGGCCAAATTGCGACTCGTCCGAAAAAAGAACGTTGCGCCATTGAGGCAAAAGCCAATTTCTGTGCTCCTGGGCCCATTAACGACGGGCAGCTCTATGATGAGGTGAGAGCGTTGGCACTCTCAAAGGTCTTCTTGACCTTAAATTTGAAGAATGTAATCTTTTTAGGGTGCTTGTCGAAACAACTCTCTGGTACGTGCGCAAAAAATGACTTCGGAGGGCTGTTGACGTTATTGTTCGGTTTCTCCGTGTAAAATTAACCATATAATGATCTTTCCTCTCTGATGTTACTTTGGGTCTTTCACTAACTGGTCTTGGATGAGGACGATCTGGCAAGAGAAACTGAGTGGATCAGACAAAAAGGAAAAGGTTGGAAAAAACGTCGAATGGATACTTCACTCTCACCACCACAACAAAGCTCGGGCACTGGAGAGCCCTCCAATAAAACACAAAATGAAGAACCCCCAACTAAGGTTAAAAAAGCTCCATTACCTCCACCGATTATGGTAAATGGCGTAAATAATTTTAATGATATTTATGAAAAGTTAAATATCATACAAGGAGTTAAAATAAAAGTTTTAAATAACGAAAATATTAAAATAAATGTACAAGACGCAGACAGCTATCGGCTGGTTACTAAAATGCTTAATGAAATAAAGCATCAATGGCACTCATACGAAAACAAACAAATAAGGCCAATTAGAGTAATAGCGAATAGGCTACACTTCTCATGTGACCCACAAAAAATTGTAGCTGATCTACAAAAAAAGGTTTTAAGGCACTGGAGGCCAGCAACAAACTTAAATGGAGAACAAGACAACCTCTTAACATGTTTATGCTCACATTTAGCCACGATGAAGATATCAACAAAATTTTTCAAATTTCCAGTATCCTTGGGATTGAAGTGGAAATAAAAGCACTAAAAACCTCAAAGTTAGTCCCTCAATGCAAAAGATGCCAATCTTATGGACACACGCAAAAATATTGCGCTAAAGAACCACGTTGCGTAAAATGCACGGGGAAACATCTTACTGTAGAATGCCCCAAACCAAAAGAACCTGAGCCAAAATGCATCCACTGTGGAGGCAAGCATCCTGCTAACTACAGAGGATGCCTTGTTGCTAAGGAAATACAAAAATTGAAAAATAAACCTAAGAAACCGAATCTCATACCAAACGTGAGTACAAATAGACAAAACCAACAGACAAGAAACACAGTCACACAAAACTCTGTGACAAGGACATACAGCCAAGTAGCAGCAACAGCTACTATACCTGATATTAATATCAGTAGTCAAAATACTATGGAACAAACACTACAATTAATTTTGGAGAAATTGAACAAACTTGATGAGCGATTAACTAAACTAGAAAGTAGCAATAACGGAGCTACCAATATGCCTCAAAATGGTCAGTAATCTTAGAATCCTAGCTTGGAATGCCAATGGTCTCTTGCAACATCAGCAAGACTTGCAAGTTATTCTAGACATAGAAAAAATTGACGTCTGTCTTGTGTCAGAAACGCATTTCACTAACCAGTCTCACATTAAATTTAAAGGTTATAAAGTGTATCATACAACTCACCCTAGCAATACTGCACATGGGGGAAGTGCTGTAATAATTAAAGAAAATATATCACACTATGAGGAGATGGGATATAAAACCATAGAGATTCAAGCTACATTAGTAAGTGTAAAAACCAAAACATATACATTAGTCATAAGTGCTGTCTATATACCACCAAGGCACTTACTAAAGAAAAATCAATATCTTAATTTTCTCAGAAAATTAGGAAACCGTTTTATAATTGGAGGTGACTTTAATGCAAAAAATACCTACTGGGGATCTAGACTGACGAACTCTAAAGGAAAAGAACTTTTGCAAGCTATTAGTGAATATCAATGTGAGCCGATATCAACTGGTAAGCCCACATACTATCCAACAGATCCAGGAAAAATTCCAGATCTAATTGATTTTTTTATAGTAAAAAATATATCTTTAAGTTTTGTAGATATAGAAGAAAGTTTTGATTTACACTCAGATCATTCACCTATTATTCTAACTCTTAGTAAAAACATAATAAAGAAAGAAGCAAATATCTCACTAGTTAATAAACTGACTGACTGGATTAGTTTTAAACAAAGTCTGTCAGAAAAAATAAACCTATCAGTACCATTGCAAACGCCAGAACAAATCGATAAAGGAGTTGATTATTTTGTTACAAATATTCAACAAGCAGCTTGGGAAAACAGTCCAAAACCAAAGAGAATTTTTAAGGGAAAAAACTATCCAAAGGAAATTAGAGACCTTATATTGGAAAAAAGGAAACTAAGAAGAAAGTGGCAACAAAGCCGTGATCCTCGGGACAAAACAAATCTCAACAACATGACGCAGCGCATTAGGCGAGAAATTCTAGTAATAAAAAATGAATCTATTAACCATTTTCTTAATGAGCTTACAGATGATAAAAATACCGACTATTCCCTTTGGAAAGCAACCAAAGATTTTAAAAGACCAATTATCCAAATTCCACCCATACGAAAATCTAACAACCAGTGGGCAAGGAGTAACGAAGAAAAAGCAGATATTTTTGCAAGTCATTTAGAAAAAACATTTCAGCCCCACGAAGCACCAGATGAACACTTTCATTTAAATGAACCCCATCAAATCGAGGACCATATTAAGCTTACATCACCAAAAGAAATATTAACAGAAATCAAAAATATTAATTCGAAAAAAGCCCCAGGGTATGATCTTATTAACGGGGTAGTCATAAAACAACTCCCCAGAAAAGCTATCGTAAAACTATGCAACCTAATTAATGCGTCTTTTAGGCTTAGGTACGTACCTAAACTGTGGAAAGTTGCAGAAGTTATCATGATTCCAAAACCGGGAAAACCACTCCATGACGTGTCATCTTACAGGCCAATATCTTTGCTGCCAATTATATCCAAGCTCTATGAAAAATTATTGCTTAAAAGAATAAAACCCATCATAGAAAGACAAGAAATTATTCCATCTCATCAATTTGGTTTTCGAGACAAGCATTCCACGATAGATCAAGTACACAGAATTACTAATATAATAGAAAAAGCACTAGAAGAGGGAAAAGTTTGTTCTGCAGTTTTTCTAGATGTAGCACAAGCATTTGACAAAGTGTGGCATGAAGGCCTTAATTTTAAACTAAAAAGGTTTCTGCCAAAACAGTATTCGGATATTTTGGAATCATACATATCTGATAGACATTTTAGAGTAAAACAGGAAGACTCATACTCAAATTTAAGAGAAATTCAAGCAGGCGTGCCCCAGGGTAGCGTACTAGGCCCTTATCTATACTTATTATTCACTTGTGATATCCCAAAGCCAGAAAATTGTCACTTAGCAACATTTGCCGATGATACTGGTTTATTGACGGTAGAAAAATCTATTGAAAAATGCATAAAGAAACTTCAGGATGCAGTCACCCAAATTCACAGTTGGACCACAAAGTGGCGAATAAAATTAAATGAAACCAAATCAATTCATGTTGATTTTACAAACAAAAATATAAATCACATACAAATAACAATTAACAACATTCCAGTACCATATTCGAATCAGGCAAAATATCTAGGTATGACACTTGATACCAAATTGCGCTGGAAAGCACATGTTAAGAAAAAAAAAGAAGAACTTGAGATAAGGTATAGAAAAATGAACTGGCTAATTGGAAGGAAGTCCAATTTAACAATTCATAATAAGTTACTGCTTTATAGACAAATACTGAAACCAGTATGGACATATGGTATTCAACTATGGGGTTGTGCTAAAGAGAGTAACATTCTAGTTGTACAGAGATTTCAAAATAAAGTATTAAGAAACATTGTGAATGCACCTTGGTACGTTCGAAATAGTGACCTTCATCGAGATCTAAAAATCGAAACTGTAGCAGAGACTATAAAAAAGTACGCAAAAAGCCATGAAGATAGACTCCATCGGCATGTGAATGTGGAAGCAATTCAGCTTCTAGACAATACTATGCTAGTTCGACGACTAAAAAGAGTGAAGCCGTTTGAGCTAGTAAACTAAGTGAATTACACATAAAACAAAATAATGCTATAAACACAACACAATTGTGAGTTACAGACTACACAAAGCGGGGAGAACTGTTGAGTGAACCCTAAGTTTAAATCTGACTTTTCTAGTAAATTAAGTTAAAACAAAATTGCTAATTAGTCTTACTGACTAGATTGTAATAAAAAAAAAACACAGTGTGTTTGACAAATAAAAAAAAAAAAAAAAAAAAAAAAAAAACTAACTGGTCTTCGAGCAACGCTCCCAGTTTCTAGAAAGAGAAGGACAATGCGTCTCACTGAAGACCGTGGGATATTCAAACGACGCGCAATAAGATGGTTTGATAAACCCTCTTTATGTAATCTTGCTCGGTTGAACGGAGAAATTAAGTGACCTGGCATTTTTCTCGAAATTTAATTGAAAATGCACTTGACGTATCCGTCTTAAAACTGACCTTATTAAGAATAATCTGCATGGTTCCCAAATAAGGCAGTTTTTTTCTCCGATAATGTTTTTATATTTGCGATAAGATATCAAGGAATTTATCAATAAAAAAATTGCCAGCGTACCTGAAACAATTTACAGGATGATCAGGGGGGCCAAGACTTTTGACGATGTGTGTATAATGAACTCGGGTTAGACGTAAATTGTGTGTTTATCTTTAATATTGTTTTATTGCACACGCCGAAACTTTTTTCATATTTTATATCATATAGTGCTTGTGGATTGTTAAGCTTTGTGTTCACTTGTTTATAGATAAACGCAAACTTATGTATGGATATATTGTCAAATTTTGCATGTTAATGTTAAGAAGTACGTTTTAAAACTTATCTACTAACTTAACTATGTGCATTATCTGTTATCTGTTGATGGATGAACCTGCGTTATTAATATAATAACATTCTTCTAGTCAAAAGGAAACGAAGTCGTAGATGCTCTTCAGTATTTGTGTTCGAACGATGTCGATGTGCCAGTAGGAAGTATTATCCACACAGGAATGCAGAACAGCAAAGGTGGATACGAGAATGACTGTTCGCTCGCGAGGGTATCGGAAAATCAGTAAGCTTAATCTTTGTGTCCACTTACGAGTAACTTGCGAAAAGTTTTTCATCAAAACATTGTGCAATCGAATTTACTGGTCAGCAAATGCTTTGCCTACAAGTAAACTTACAGCAATTTCTTGTTTTGTTATGCTGTTTACCCAAGTAACATTTCTTTATTTATAGCAAAAGGTAAAAGGTTGCCAGCGCCTTTCCTTAAAACCATTAGTTTCAATGTTTGGTTGCTAGCACGTTCCCATTACCCTTATATACCCCGTAGACCTACTAAATGGGACTCCCCAATTGGTGGTGGCAACCTTTGTATTAAACTCACTATAAAACCATAAGAAATAAACTCCAGCTTCGCCCTCTAGCGGTCCCACCAGTATAGAACCTTTTAGAGCCTAAAGCTATTATGCCAGGTTCTAAAAGCAACTCAGAAACGTCCTCTATCCTATTATAAAACTAGATTTGGTAATTTGGTATCCTGGCGATTCTGTTGAATACCATAATAACTTTAGAGTAAAGAAGTTTTCCTATAAAGGCTATGGCGATATTTTAGATTCACAATGGCTATATAAAATAATTTAGGTGACAAAATTGTCAAAAATGTCAGAGTCCCAAAATTATTTTATCACATAAAAATATACCGAGTATGTCGTTTTGTTGATGACCAAATTGCCTGCCAGATTTATTTTTCTGATAAAATCGTATCTGAAAAGCTCTCAAAACAAGCGCGCCACCTCAAGAATGCTTTTTAATAGTTTTTTGATAACAAAATAACAAATATTTAAAATTAAAAAAAAAATCATTTACACTATTCACCATTAAAAAAGTCTGTTTGGTTTACATAAATCAAAATTAAAGTAAAATTATTGTTAAAAAACACTGCTAAAACGACTAGATAAATATTTTCTTTTTACAGTATTTTTTAAATAAATTTATATACGCCATTATGGTTTTATAGTGGTCACTTGGTTTTATTTGTTACTGTATCGCAACTAGGATTTTTGAGTGCCCTTATGAAAAATGTAAACATAGTCAACATAACCTCACTTAAATTTTTTGTATTTGTTTTTAAAGTGTTTAAAAGCGTATAATTGAACACTTAAATGTTTTTTTCATGCAATTTCGACACAATCGAGAGGGCCAGTGCAATGATATTGGTTGTGCCTGCAGGTTGGAGGGCAACCTCTTATATTGGTCGTCTAAATAGGCCTTATCTAGGCCTGGGTGTCCTACCCAGGAGGACGGAAACTCAACAATTATTAATTATTGGGCTTTAAATAATCAATTTTGCAATAGGTAGGTACCAATCTGTACCTAGGTATATCTATTATTTTTACAAGAAATACCTAAAAAAATAAAACACGAAAGTATTTACTTACTTCTGGTAGAACCCTTAAGGAAACGAGGTTTTATATGGCCGCCTATTTAAAAAATATTTAATATACAGCTATGGGTAACTATAAATACAAAAGAATTAAGTTTACCTTTAAGCGTTCCTATAAAACCTTTTTAAAATGCCTAAAAATAATGGCAAAAACCAAAAGTCTAAAGTTTATATTTACCACTCTTAAAAACCTTGACTATATAGGTTCTAAATGGCCGCCTATCTAATCATATTTACTTTTAAACTACTGGTAACTATAAAAACAAAAGGATATAAGATAACCTTTTAGCTCTATTATAAAACATTTTTGTGATGACCTAAAGTAATGAAAAAAACTAAATGACCAAAGTTTATATTTATTTATTTTTAAAAATTTTAGGTAAAATGGTTTTATAAGACCATCTTTATAAATCAGAAATCAATAAAACAAAAAGATCTAAAAGGAACAGAAGGAATATCAGTTTTATTGTGCTCCCTTTATAAATCACTTTTTGGTTGTATAACACTCCTTTAGGTAATTGGCAATATAAATTACCTTTATGTAGCCAAATTGATCCTAAAACCCATAACAGCACCCTCTAAATAACCTAGGAACCAAATTAATAAAACCTTGAGTAGTAATAATGTTACTTGGGTATGTGCTTTGTGATAGTAGTTTCAGCAAACTTACTTAAAGTGGACACGAATGTTAATGAAGTATGTACTACATGTAGAAAAATATATGATTGTATATTTAGGTTGGCACACGCGGAGTTTATTTAGTTATTTATAAATTTAAAAGTTTAACTTTTTTGTACTTCTTTGACCAACCCCTCGTAATGTATTCGCTACTGGATATATATAAGATCAACAACAATCTTAATCAACTTAGTTTGTGTCTAATGTTTTTATTGTTCTTAAATCAACCACTTCCTTTACAGGAAAAAAAATCTTCCTTAAAACTTCTAATATCAAAAAGGGACCAAAAAGAGATCTAGCTGTGATCTGGAGTTTTTACAGTCTTTTATCGGTCAAGAAAAAATACGGAAAAACGTAAAAAAATATTATATGGATCTGTTCTATTTTGGTATAATTTTAACCTTTTAGTTACATGATGATTGCACCTACGATTCAGCAGACTCGTTGCAAAGTTTGGCTTCAAAGACACTTGCCTCCAACAGTTGCTCTTTCCGACGTAACCAGTATGTTCACGGCTCTTTGCATTATGGGACCCTTTACAAGAAACGTTTTGTCAGAGCTGACTGATACTGATTTAAACCCCAAAAGTTTTCCTTTTTTTACTTATAAAATGCTTGATATTGGACACTCCAATGGAATTAGAACTATGAATTTAACACATACGGGAGAGCTCGGATATGTCCTTTATATTCCTAATGAGGTGAGGATGCGTGTGTGTTTTTTGTATACTGTACACTCTAGGGGCGCTTGATATTAAATGGTGTTTTCCAATTCGGTCAAGTACTTAACCAGGTAGCAAGGCTTCATTGAATGACGACTTTTTTACGTCGAAAAGTAGTAATTTGGATGCCCAGCAGGTCATATACCACAAAAATGTTGTATTTAAGACGTCAGTTTTTTTACGTCACTCAATCTCAAGTCAGTATACAAGTGGCAACACTGAATTCAGTGTTGCCACCAAAATCGGATCCACAATGTCAAACGCATGATACAGTGATTTTTTTAACAAGCGTTAGCTATCTATTTTGAGGTTATAAAGTCCATGGTTACTACCCATACGGCACATTTGTATAAGGGACGTATATTCATACTTACATAAATGGTGCCCAAGTCAATGCTTTACCAGCACTTTACGAGACGTAAATATACCCAAGTAACATTTCTTTATTTATAGCAGAAGCTAAAAGGTTGCCAGCGCCTTTTGGTCGCTAGCACGTTCCCATTACGCTTATATACCCCTTAGACCTCCTAAATGGGACTCCCCAATTGGTGGTGGCAACCTATGTATTAAACTCATTATAAAACCATAAGAAATAAACGCTAGCTTCGCCCTCTAGCGGTTCCACCAGTATAGAACCTTTTAGAGCCTAAAGCTATTATGCCAGGTTCTAAAAGCAACTCAGAAACGTCCTCTATCCTGTTATAAAACTAGATTTGGTAATTTGGTATCCTGGAAATTCTGTTGAATACCATAATACCTTTAGAGTAAATAATTTTTCCTATAAAAGCTTTAGCGATATTTTAGAGTCACAAGGGCTATATAAAATAATTTAAGTCATAAAATTGCCAAAAATGTCAGAGTCCCAAAATTATTGTATCACATAAAAATATACCTATATATGAGGAGTTTGTCGTTTTATGGATCATCAAATTGCCTGCCAGACTTATTTTTCTGATAAAATCGTATCTGAAAAGCTCTCAAAACAAGCGCGCCAGCTCACAAATGCTTTTTAATAGTTTTCTGATAACTAAATAACAAATATTTAAAATAAAAAAAAATAATTTACACTATTCACCATTAAAAAAGTCTGTTTGGTTTACATAAATCAAAATTAAAGTAAAATTATTGTTAAAAAACACTGCTAAAACGACTAGTTAAATATTTTCTGTTTACAATATTTTTAAAATAATTCTATATACGCCATTATCGTTTTATAGTGGTCACTTGGTTTTATTTGTTACTCTATCGCAACAAGGATTTTTGAGTACGCTTATGAAACCAATAAAAAAGAGAAGGTAAACATAGTGAACATAACCTCACTTAAATTTTTTGTATTTGTTTTTAAAGTGTTAAATTTAAATGTTTTTTATCGTGCAATTTGAACACAATCAGGAGGGCCAGTGCAATGATATCCGTTGTGCCTGCAGGTTGGAGGGAAACCTCTTATATTGGCTGTTTAAACAGGCCTTATCTAGGCTTGGGTGCCCTATCCAGGAGGATAATAAATAATCAATCTTGCAATAGGTAGGTACCAATCTGTACTAGTAAAAACTAAAATACGAAAGTATTTATTTACTTCTGTTAGAACCCTTAAGGAAACAAAGTTTTATATGACCGCCTATTTAAATAATATTTAATATGCAGCTATGGGTAACCATAAATACAAAAGAATTAAGTTTACCTTTAAGCCTTCCAATAAAACCGGTTTCAAATGCCTAAAAGTAATGGCAAAAACCAAAAGTCTAAAGTTTATATTTACCACTCTTAAAAACCTTAAGGAAACTAGGTTCTATATGGCCGCCTATATAATCATATTTACTCTTAAACTACTGGTAACTACAAAAACAAAAGGATATAAGGTAACCTTTTAGCTCTATTATAAAACACTTTTGTTATGACCTAAAGTAATGAAAAAAACTAAAAGACCAAAGTTTATATTTATTTATTTTTAAAACCCTTAGGTAAAAGGGTTTTATAAGACCATCTTTATAAATCAGAAATCAATAAAACCAAAAGTATCTAAAAGGAACAGAAGAACACTTTTTGGTTGTATAACACCTCTTTAGGTAATTGGCAATATAAATTACCTTTTTGTAGCCAAATTGATCCTAAAAGCCATAACAGCACCCTCTAAATAACCCTGGAACCAAATTAATAAAACCTTGAGTGGTAATAATGTTACTTGGGATATGTACTAAATTAAATATTAAATCAAAAGTTTAAACTGTACCTGTTTCAAGTGTCAACATATTCCAGGTCTGCTTTCTTCGATGTTCTGCAGGGAATATGAAATTTTCATATCTGACATCTTAAAGGCGTCATTTAAAACGAGTACAAATTTACAAAGCTATTTTTGGCTCACTCTTTAAAGTTTTATGTTAGTTGTACATTTTCTTGTTTTTAGTTTGCCCTTCACGTTTACTCTGGTTTAATGAAGGTAGGAGAAAAATATGGAATTAAGCATGCGGGATATTATGCCACCCGAGCTTTAAGGGTTGAGAAGTTTTTTGCGTTTTGGGGTCAAGATTTGGATACTACAACCACGCCGTTGGAATGTGGCCGAATGTGGCGTGTAAAGTTCGATGTAAGATAATCAGTTGTAGTTGTAAGTCGTATAAACGCCGCTATTACAGAACACCGTGTAAAATACTTAAAAGTGAAGTCTGATTCATTTACTTTTTGTGCTATTTATATACATTTTTAGAAAAAAATTGATTTCATTGGCAAAGAAGCTCTTCTTAAGCAACGTGACGAAGGCATAAAGCGAATCTATATCCAGCTAGTTATAGATGATCATGATTTAGAAACTGATTTGTGGCCTTGGGGTGGTGAGCCCATATATCGCAATGGCAAGCAAGTTGGAATGTGTACGACCACCGGATATGGATTTACGTTTAAAAAACAGGTAAGAAACATATTTCTCAAAGTGTTTTCTAAATTACGAAGGTTATCAATAATCAAGGCAATTCGAATATTGTATGCAGCTAGTCTAAAAAGGTTTGTCGAGGAAAATACAAACCACTTTCTCGCATGTTTCGGGTTTGGTGGATCTTGCCTTGTAGTTTTCCTACTTTTGACAATATTTTGGTCTATTGTGGCTCATCCCAACTTAAATATCACCAATACCTATCTCCTTTATGAAGCAGATCAGTTTGTTTGGTGATATTTCCTCAAGATCTTGAGGCTCTATCTGTCCAGGTCCGAATATTTTCGCCCTAGTTCTTTGTCTTGCTACGCAGTGGCAGATTAGATGAAGTGGCGTTTCCTCCTCAACACCACAGAACCTACACGCTGGTGTGTTGCTTACTCCCAGTCTGTTCATGTGTTTGTTGAGTCGGCATTGGCGTGTGTATAGCCCTGTGATTATTCTTAGGCTATTCCTGTTTAATTCCAGGAGTTGGTTCGTTCTGTGTTTGTCTGGCTTGCTTAGAAAGGTTTTGGAGTGTTGTTGTCTCGGGGTTGCCCGCCAGTTTTGAGTCCCCTTTCTAACAACCCATTCTCCTATTTCTTTTGTGACTGTGGCCTTAGGTAAGCCGAAGTAAGGCTCCGGTCCAACCAGCGCGGATTCTGCTCCCGCCCTGGCTAGTGCGTCTGCTTTTTCATTTCCCTCAACTCCTGTGTGGCTTGGCACCCAGACAAGATTGATCTTGTTGGTTCTGCTGGCCTGTCTTAGGGTTTCAAGGCAATTCCAGACTAGTCTGGATTGAATTTTGTGTGAGCTTAATGCTTTTAGAGCTGATAAGCTATCTGAGATGATTTTGATGCTTTTGTTTGAGAGGTCCCTGCGGGTAATCTCTCTACAGCATACTTCTATTGCATGTAGTTCTGCTTGGAATATGGTTGCTAAGTTTCCGAGTCCCACAGATATTTCAGTCCGTGGTCCCGTCACACCCGCACCCACCCCATTTTTTGTTTTCGATCCGTCTGTATACCATACGTGGTCGGCGTTTAGCAGTTGAGCAGGTCTCTCCCGCCATTCCTCCCTCGTTGGTATAAGAACCTTAAAAGGTACATCGAAGCTGTATTTGGGTAACATGTAGTCTGTTGGCATGCTAAGTATTCGGTTATTCCTGAATACCTCAGCCAGGCCCGCAAAGTTACCCTTAGCTTGTCCAGGTTGCTCTTGGTTTAGGCTCTTGAACCTTGCCACTGCTGCCCTGGCCTCCTTCTCTACCCATATGTGTAGGGGGGGAAGGTTTAGCATCACCTCCATTGCCTCCACAGGTGTCGATTTCATTGCTGATGTTATGACTCTACACGCCATGCCTTGCACGCTTGCCAGTTTATCCCCGGTTGTTTTTTGCTTAGTTTTTGCCCACCAAGCAATAGAGCCATATGTGATCATCGGTCTCACTACCGTTAGGTATAGCCAGTAGGTTTGTTTTGGTTTCATACCCCATGACTTCCCACAAATTCTGGTACATGTCCACAAGGCCATTTTCGCCCTGCCGATTACCTTGTCCAGGTGGGTGTTCCAATTTAGTCTCTGGTCCAGAATCAGTCCCAGGTATTTGGCATCCTTTTGAAAAGGAATGCGTATCCCTTCGACGGTGGGTTCTGTTAGGTTCAGTTTCCGCCGTCTTGTGAAGGGTACTATAGTGGTTTTTCTAGGGTTGATTGATAGTTGATCGAACCTTGACAACTTTATTCTTCTGTACACCCACATTTCACAAGCTTTAAGTCTTTTGAATATTTCTGCTTTTAATGTTCAGGCGTCGACACTATTTCTGTCTGTGCAGTTCGCCTGTGGTTATTGTCCCGAAAAAGGATAAAAAATACAGGTTTTGAATTGATTTAGAAAAAGTTATTGAAAAATCGAGAAGAAATGCATATCAACTATCACTGATCCATTTTTTATTGTACAGGCTCCGGAAGGTCAGATATATCTTGAGTATAGATCTTAAATTCGGTTACTGTACCGCTGGCAAATGAGACTAAACCTGTTATTGCTTTACCGATTTTACTGTTCCAGTAAAAAATGTCATGTGTTTTGGACTTCAAACAGCGCCTGCAACAATTTTAATTATTTCTGTCTTTTGTCATGCCTTTTGGACTGCATACAGCGCCTGCTGTAGTCCAAATTATACGCATTTGTAATGACGTCAGTTTTGTTTATCTTTGTTTAGTATATTATAAACAGCGGTGACGATAAACTTTTTTTAAAAAATAGTGTCTATGATTTAAATAGGTAAGTAATTGGTTATGTGAAGTATCCGTCACTGCCAATCAAAAAACATTGATTGGCAAAAATATCTACGCCATACGTTTTTTTCTTCTGGTGACGTCATTACAAATGCGTATAATTTAGACTATACAATTTAACAGCTTATAGATCGTAATATTCCCCCTGGATAGGTAAATTTGCATTTGCGTGCATAGACGACGTCATAATTTAGAATGGAACATTCAAGGAACATCAAGCGAACCCACGGGAAGTCCTTGACTGTCTACGAGGAGCTTACCTAAAAATCAAACCAGATAAATCTATACAAATTGTGAAAGGCTTTCGCGGCCATCGTCCAATGGTGGGTGTGCTTTCGGGCTGTTCGGCCGTCGTCGTTGGAAATTCGTTCTCGACATTTCGCCATCTCGAGTGGATGGCATCTTCAGGAGATGTTGACTGTTTGTCGGCTTCTCGAAGACTGGTGGTTAGTCTGTCGCGGGCGCAGGTTATATACGCTATGATGGGCGGGGCGTATATCAGAGCTGGTCGGTGATTGGTCACTTTCCCCAGATTCAGTTTTGTTGCTATAAGCGAGCCGTTTAGTGTTTTTAAGAACCGGTACCCATGTTCTGTTAATTTTCTTCAGATCTGTTGAGAGTTTCTTCAGATCTGTTGAAGTTCTGCTGGTGTTTATGAATTTCGATTGCTTCTCTATAGAGTCTTGGATAGTATGAAGAGGAGGCGCAGAGAACTTGTGTGTCTTCGAATTTTATTCGGTGGTCTTCATTGTTTAGTGTGTGGTCTGCAACTGCGGATTTTTCCGTATGTCCGAGTCGACAGTTGGCTTTGTGTTCTTTGATTCTTGTGTTTACGGACCGTTTGGTTGTTCCGATGTAGACACTTCCACAGGTACAGGGAATGCGGTATACCCCCGAAGAACTTAGTGGGTTCCTTATATCCTTCGCAGATCTGAGGTGGTTCTCGATCTTCTTAGATGGCTTGAAGATCGTTTTTATGTTGTGTTTTCCCAGAAATTTCCAACGACGACGGCCGAACAGCCCGAAAGCACACCCACCATCAGATAAATCTATATTTGGAAAAAGGTCGCTATGCTTCCTAGAACATACCATATCTGTCACCGCTGTCAAAAGGGAGTAAACGTATTATTTCTTTACCGATTTTATTGTTCCGGGTAAGGGTCTATTTCAGTTTTATGTCATGCCTTTTAGACTTCAAACAGCGCCTGCAACAATTTTAATTATTTCGGTTCTATGTCACGCCTTTTGGACTTCAAACAGCTCCTGCTACAATTTAACAGCTTATAGATTGTAATATTCCCCCCGGGTACTGTATTCTTAAATGCAGTGCCCGTGAGTGAGTAGCATCTCACTTACTTTAACCCAGGTGATTGTGAGAGAGGATAGCTGCACTCACCCTGCACTCGACTCGCGGACCGTCAAGAATACGGCCTCGGATAGGTAAATTTGCATTTGCGTGCATAGACGACATCATATTTTGAATGGAACATTCAAGGAACAATAAGCCAACCTACGAGAAGTCGTGGACCGTCTACGAAGAGCTTACCTAAAATTCAAACTAATAATTTTAACTATTTCGGTTTTATATCATGCCTTTTGGACTTCATACAGCGCCTGCTACAATTTAACGGCTTATGGATCGTAATATTCCCCCCGGTTATATAAATTTGCATTTGCGTACTTAGACGACATCAACATTCAAGGAACATTAAGCCAACCTGCGACAAGTCCGTGACCGTCTACGAAGAGCTTAACAGTGCCTGCAACATCATAATTTAGAATGGAACATTCAAGGATCATTAAGCCAACATACGAGAAGTTCTTGGCCGTCTACGAAGAGCTTACCTAAAAATCAAACCAAAGAACGGCTTATGGATCGTAATATTCCCCCCGGTTAGATAAATTTGCATTTGCGTACTTAGACGACATCGTAATTTAGAATGGAACATTCAAGGAACATTAAGCCAACCTACAAGTCCGTGACCGTCTACGAAGAGCTTACCTAAAAATCAAATCAGATAAATCTATATTTTGAAAAAGGTCGCTATGCTTCCTAGGACATTACCTACCATATCTTGAGTATAGATCTTAAATTCAGTTACTATACCGCTGTCAAATAGAAGTAATCCTATTATAGCTTTACCGATTTAACTGTTCCGGGTAAGGGTCTATTTCGGTTTTATGACATGCCCTTTGGACTTCATACAGGGCCTGCTACAATTTAACGGCTTATGGATCGTAATATTCCCCCCGGTTAGGTAAATTTGCATTTGCGTGCATAGACGACATCATAATTTAGAATGGAACATTCAAGGATCATTAAGCCAACATACGAGAAGTCCTTGGCCGTCTACGAAGAGCTTACCTAAAAATCAAACCAAAGAACGGCTTATGGATCGTAATATTCCCCCCGGTTAGATAAATTTGCATTTGCGTACTTAGACGACTTCATAGTTTAGAATGGAACATTCATGGAACATTAAGCCAACCTACGACAAGTCCGTGACCGTCTACGAAGAGCTTACCTAAAAATCAAATCAGATAAATCTATATTTTGAAAAAAGTCGCTATGCTTCCTAGGACATTAGCTACCATACCTTGAGTATAGATCTTAAATTCAGTTACTATACCGCTGTCAAATAGAAGTAATCCTATTATAGCTTTACCGATTTAACTGTTCCGGGTAAGGGTCTATTTCGTTTTTATGTCATGCCCTTTGGACTTCATACAGGGCCTGCTACAATTTAACGGCTTATGGATCGTAATATTCCCCCCGGTTAGGTAAATTTGCATTTGCGTGCATAGACGACATCATAATTTAGAATGGAACATTCAAGGAACATTAAACCAACCTACGAGAAGTCCTTGACCGTCTCCGAAGAGCTTACCTAAAAATCAAATCAGATAATTCTATATTTGGAAAAAGGTCGCTATGCTTCCTGGGACATTACCTACCATATCTTACCGATTTAACTGTTCCGGATTAGGGTCTATTTCAGTTTTATGTCATCACTTTTGGACTTTAAACAGCACCTGCAACAATTTTAACTATTTCGGTGTTATGTCATGCCTTTTGGACTTCATACAGCGCCTGCTACAATTTAACGGCTTATGGATCGTAATATTCGACATCATAGTTTAGAATGAAACATTAAGCCAACCTGCGACAAGTCATTGACCGTATATGAAGAGCTTACCTAAAAATCAAACCAGATAAATCTTTATTTGGAAAAAGGTCGCCATGCTTCTTGGGACATTAGCTACCAGCGGAGGGACCTTTACGGATCCCAAGAAAACCTCCTACATATACAGGGTGTCCCAGAACTAATGGTACATAGTTAAACTGTAGATTCCCTGGGTCAAAATATTACGATTTAGCCATATTTACCTTAGTCCAAAAGTTCGTACTAACCGAGATACAGGGTGTTAAACTTTATTTTTTCAATTCGATTTTCTTTAATAACTTTTTTAATAATTAATATTTTTGCAAAAACTAACCAGCGTGTAAGTTTTTTTAAAATTGGCAAGACGATTCCGTTGAAAAAATGTATGTACAATGCACAGGGTGTTCCTTGGACCACTACCATTGCATAAAAATCAGTGTATTTTTGTTGTGCCTCGGTGTATACCAGTTTTTATGTAAAATAATGGTTTTCCCATCCTTTTTATGTAAAAAAGTTATACTGTTTTCAAGTCGCTCAGAGCAACGTTTTTTGAGATTTTTGCATTTAAAGTTCTTATTGCATGTGAGTGGTATGCCTAATTTATGTATGATACTTTCTTCATTTCTTTCTAGTAATTATTAATTTTGCACAAAAAATTGGGTTTGGCGGTTTTTGGGTATGGACAACTTAGTTTTGGTAAAAAAAATATTATACAGGGTGTTCTCTGGGTCGGTACCGTTACATTAAAATAGGTCTAACTTTTTTGTTCCTCGGTGTATACAAGATTCTATTAAAAACATTAATTTTTTAATTTTATTTAAGTAAAAAAGTTATGGCATTTAGATGTCGCTTAGAGCAACGGTTTTCAAGATATTTAAATTAGAAGTTTTTATTGTATGCGTAAAAGACTTTGATTAAATTCTTACCTACTTCATACATATTAGCTATAATCAATACTTTTTATAGCATTCTAAGATTGGATGTCTTCTTAAGAAATATTAAGTTAAAAAATATACAGGGTGGTTCTTGAATTATCATAAGTTTGTTATTATTCTTCGTTATTGCAACTATGTAGGGCTTTGTTTTTAATGATTAATGCAAGTATTTTTTTATTGTTTTGAAAAAAAAAATTAATTATGAATACTAATAATATTTTATTATTTATTAAAAAAAATATAAAATTTCTTAAGCATGGCGCTCTTAGCAACTAAGTTAAAATTTTAAAATTGACAAATAGTAAATCAAACTTAAAACTGCTAATTACTGTAGGCTAGATAAATACCCGAGAAAAAATATTTCAAAAATTTCAAAATGCTGGAGAGGCGTTCAGAAATGCAAATCTTTATTTTAAAATCAGACGTTCGTATAATAAGCGAATAAACAAATGTATTCAGGGGTGGCCATTTTGAATATTTACTGTAGATTTTTTTTTGTTTTTTTCTCTAAAAATTTGTTGTTGCAATAAAATATGTATAATTTTTATAATTGGTTTTTATTTTTTTTGCTATTAATAATTATTTAATAATTAAAATAACATTCTGTTTAAAAACCTGCTTAAGTATACACCGAGGCACAAAAAAATACACTGATGATTTTAATGCAATGGTAGTGGTCCAAAGAACACCCTGTACACTGTACATCAAATATTTCATTGGAATCGTCTTGCAAATTTCAGAAAAACCTACATGCTGGTTAGTTTTTGCAAAAATATTAATTAGTAGAATGAATTGAAGAATGTATCATACATAAATTAGGCATATCACTCATATGCAATAAAAACTTTAAATGTAAAAATTTCAAAAACCGTTGCTCTAAGCGACTTTAAAACAGTATAACTTTTTTACATAGAAAGTATGGGAAAACCATTATTTTACATAAACTGTTATACACCGAGGCACAAAAAAAAGGCACTGATTTTAATGCAATGGAAGTGGTCCAGGAAACACCCTGTACACTGTACATCAAAATTATCAACGGAATCGTCTTGCCAATTTCAAAAAACTTACACGCTGGTTAATTTTTTGCAAAAATATTAATTAGTAAAAAAGTTATTAGAGAAAATCAAATTGAAAAAATAAAGTTTAACACCCTGTATCTCGGTTAGTACGAACTTTTGGACTAAGGTAAGTATGGCTAAATCGTAATATTTTGACCCAGGGAATCTACAGTTTAGCTATGTACCATTAGTTCTAGGACACCCTGTATAACATATCACCTCAACACTATTTAAAAAGCTCAAGACACTTTCTTGAAATGACATCATGGTGTAGTTGCTGTCAACTATTACTAAACACCTCACGCAAAGCCATCAAGAGTAGGTTCCTTTAATTCGCTTGACTAAAGCTTTATTGTAGAGAAGAAACGATGAACTGAGCTATACAGACGTTTTGTGTCCCGCTTTCCCTAATCAGTCCATTAAGTCGGTTGTTAAAAATCTTGCTTTTCTATGTTCTTTTATTTTTATAGTTATCAGTAATTGTAGTTTCTTTGTAAGTTGTTCGATGGGGGCTTGCTTTTGATACTGATCTGCTTTATTGCTGTTTTGTACCTTCTTTGATATTTAAATAAATTTGTTTTCCTCGCATTCAGTGTACATGGTATATCGAACAAGCTTGACCAATAATCTTTGCAGATTTTTCAAAGTTTTCCGCTAAAATTACGGGGTACCTGCGTTAGCATAACTGTAGAAACGTCATGTATCTTTATTCCTCTACTGTCATTTTCCATCACCTTTTAAAAAGTTCCTTCAGAGTAGGATCTTAGCATACATAAATAAATGAACCCCCCATACATTTTTGAAAACCTTTATTTAAATATATGTCGTTATGGTAATCAAAATGGGTAATAAGTGAGTTAAAAGGTAGAAAAATAGTATAAATATTTTATTTTTGTTGTCTAGGTAATGTCAAAAATTACATTTATATGATAAGTTTTTTAGTATAATAATTATAAATTTCTCCTTTTATTTACATCCGTCAGAGTTCCGTCAAAAATCACTAACTTGTCCTAGGAAGCCTTATCAAAAATTGTTACGTGATTTTTATAAGACCTGACCGAGTCAGCCTTTATATATAGGAGATTCCTGAATACAAAAATGACAGACGTTTAAAGTTAGTTGTAGATTCGATAGAATTACAAGCACTTGTATTTTTTTTATAGATATGTCTAGGATTTGTGGAGAATATTAATGAAAATGGTGAAAAGCAGAAAGTGTCTCATGATTTTATAAACACCGGAGATTTTGAAGTCGATATTGCTGGGATTAGGTAAGAACAAAGGGAATTTAAAATAAACATGTGTGAAAAACTTTTCTCAAGTATATATACAGTAAAACCTCCTATAGGCGGACACTCATGGTTTAGTCCATTTTGTTCGCTTATTGGAGGTGTCCGCTTATGAGAGAGAGCTGCGAAATTTTAATATATATTTATCAACAATTTCCGCTGCTTGAGTTTTTCCGATATTAAATTTTTCAGCGATCCTTCTCCTAAACGTTAACAAGTTCGATTTATTGAGTAAAAATACTTACACTAAAAAGTGTTACTCATATACGTAATATTCCAATACTCCCTGTTACCCATTTACACAATGACTGGCGTTTGTTGCAAACATTCAGAAATAAAGATACGAAAAATGCATAGATACCAAATTTACATAGATAGAGTTTTTGTCAACTGTGAGCCGATGATTTGACTTGACGAATACACGAGTAAAATAATATGCCACCAAGACTTATGTCCATTGATTTGAATAGTACATACTATATGGAAATATTATTCATATGTGTTTGAAAGCAACCAATCAGGACATTTTTCTTAAGGACCGCGGGGGCCTATGTTTGAATCATGCATTGGCAATTACCGTGGGTACTGGAATATTATGTATACGGTTTTACTAGGCGTCATTTCAAAGAGATCTATTACTATTATACTGTCCAACTGAACAATAAAAATAAAACACAGCAGTCCCGCAGAATAAAATATGTTGTAAATACGACAGAATTATTACTCTCAAGCATTAAAACGGAAAGAGGTAATTCCCCAGCTGTAGAGTGCGTTGTTAAAGTTTTAGAATTTTTTAACCAAAAAAAATTGTCGGCGTTCGGTTAGTAGAGAGAATCCGGTTATAGGAGTGAATTTTACATGTAAAAAAAATGGGAAAAGCTTGGTTCCAACAAATTTGTCCGCTTAATAGAATTGTCCGCAAGGAAAGGTTCCACTGTAGGTGTTTTTACAACCTAGAAGATTGTTTTTAATGGATCTGAAAAATCATTAAACTATATCGATAACGTAACGTAGGCTGATAGCTACTGATAATTTTTTTAAAAGCATGTTATTATCACAGCTAACATTTTATAACTTTTCTTTTAGAGCGCGATAAATTTTATAAGTGTTATAAAAGAATACCCAAGTAACATTATTACCACTCAAGGTTTTATTAATTTGGTTCCTAGGTTATTTAGAGGGTGCTGTTATGGGTTTTAGGATCAATTTGGCTACATAAAGGTAATTTATATTGCCAATTACCTAAAGGGGTGTTATACAACCAAAAAGTGATTTATAAAGGGAGTATAATAAAACTGATATTCCTTCTGTTCCTTTTAAATACTTTTGGTTTTACTGATTTCTGATTTATAAAGATGGTCTTATAAAACCATTTTACCTAAAGTTTTTAAAAATAAATAAATATAAACTTTGGTCATTTAGTTTTTTTCATTACTTTAGGTCATTACAAAAGTGTTTTAGAATAGAGTTAAAAGGTTATCTTATATCCTTTTGTTTTTATAGTTACCAGTAGTTTAAAAGTAAATATGATTAAATAGGCGGCCATATAGAACCTAGTTTCCTTAAGGTTTTTAAGAGTGAAAAATATAAACTTTAGACTTTTGGTTTTTGCCATTACTTTTAGGCATTTTAAAAAGGTTTTATAGGAAGGCTTAAAGGTAAACTTAATTCTTTTGTATTTATAGTTACCCATAGCTGTATATTAAATATTATTTAAATAGGCGGCCATATAAAACCTTGTTTCCTTAAGGGTTCTAACAGAAGTAAGTAAATAATTACGTCTTTTATTTTTTTAGGTATTTCTTGTAAAAATAATAGATATACCTAGGTACAGATTGGTACCTACCTATTGTAAGATTGATTATTTAAAGCCCAATAATTAATAATTGTTGAGTTTCCGTCCTCCTGGGTAGGACACCCAGGCCTAGATAAGGCCTGTTTAGACGGCCAATATAAGAGGTTGCCCTCCAACCTGCAGGCACAACGAATATCATTGCACTGGCCCTCTTGATTGTGTCGAAATTGCACGATAAAAAACATTCAAAAGGTTGAATTATACGCTTTTAAACACTTTAAAAACAAATACAAAAAATTTAAGTGAGGTTATGTTGACTATGTTTACATTGTTCTTTTTTGTTGGTTTCATAAGGGCACTCAAAAATCCTTGTTGCGATACAGTAACAAATAAAACCAAGTGACCACTATAAAACCATAATGGCGTATATAAATTTATTTAAAAAATATTGTAAAGAGAAAATATTTATCTAGTCGTTTTAGCAGTGTTTTTTAACAATAATTTTACTTTAATTTTGATTTATATAAACCAAAAAGACTTTTTTAATGGTGAATAGTGTAAATGATTTTTTTTTAATTTTAAATATTTGTTATTTTGTTATCAAAAAACTATTAAAAAGCATTCTTGAGCTGGCGCGCTTGTTTTGAGAGCTTTTCAGATACGATTTTATCAGAAAAATAAATCTGGCAGGCAATTTGATCATAAACAAAACGACAAACTCGGTATATTTTTATGTGATAAAATAATTTTGGGACTATGACATTTTTGGCAATTTTGTGACCTAAATTATTTTATATAGCCATTGTGAATCTAAAATTTTGCCATAGCTTTTATAGGAAAACTTCTTTACTCTAAAGGTATTATGGTATTCAACAGAATCGCCAGGATACCAAATTACCAAATCTAGTTTTATAATAGGATAGAGGACGTTTCTGAGTTGCTTTTAGAACCTGGCATAATAGCTTTAGGCTCTAAAAGGTTCTATACTGGTGGAACCGCTAGAGGGCGAAGCTGGAGATTATTTCTTATGGTTTTATAGTGAGTTTAATACATAGGTTGCCACCACCAATTGGGAAGTCCCATTTAGGAGGTCTAAGGGGTATATAAGGGTAATTGGAACGTGCTAGCGACCAAACATTGAAACTAATGGTTTTAAGGAAACGCGCTGGCAACCTTTTAGCTTCTGCTATAAATAAAGAAATGTTACTTGGGTAATCGAAAGTAATACATAAAAGTAATTGACAATACTATAGTTTTAATAAAACAGCTATAAAAAGATATATGTATTCTTTGGTGACTTAATTAATGCTTATTGGATACAGGTAATTTACAAACAATTTTGCATTTTCGATTTATAGGTATCATGCCAAGGCAAATATCCACTCACCAATTTTACCCACGAAGTATCCAGATACTGAAAGAGATGTATATAGGGCGACCAGAGGAAAAAGCGAGGAAAAACAAGAGCAGATAATAAAAGCCACGTTACAATAAAAAGTAAAATCTGCCGCATGCAAAAGAACGCGAACGACCGTTACTGGGTGCTCAGATACACTAACAATTTCACGTTATTCTGACAATAACCACCAGTCATTGAAAATGAGATTTCTTGAAATATTTTTTAGTTGCTGAATTTAAGCTGCCTCAAATATTGTTGTTATTAGAGGTTTAGCCTTTATTTTATATTATACTTAATAGTATTAATTACTTCGTAATATACTGGCCTTCCTCATCTACATTGATTGCGTAATTTTCTTTCCATTTGGAAGGGCTTAAGCCTCAGAATTGTAAAATATGACTTACAGGATTGGCGTCTTTTTAGTTTAGATCTTTTTAGTTTGTTATAAAAAATATATTATCTCCTAACCTAAAAATTGTATAAACTGAAATAAATAAATAAAATAAACAAATACACAAACAGCAAAATATATATTCACACAATTATAAGTAAATAATTTCACTCAGACCTGTCTTAGCTGGAAGAGCCCCGAGAATTGATGCCACGTTGGATTGCCAGAATTATCCTTTGGGTTTGGCAGATTTGTTTTATTAGGTTTTTAGTTTCGTTACCCCAAGGTCTTGACTGCAAATAACACAGAAAACCTCGGTCCTGTAATTTTTTTTATTTTATTTTTTTTGTGTTTCCTAACTTTGCAGCTTTGCCAGGTTTAATTGATGACGCTAGCGCTACCAAGTCCACTTTCAATCCCTGGCTTCGCAAGCGCAGATCTACCAATATTATTTACCTCATG
This sequence comes from Aspidapion aeneum, assembly GCA_963576565.1. Classification (NCBI taxonomy): domain Eukaryota; kingdom Metazoa; phylum Arthropoda; class Insecta; order Coleoptera; family Brentidae; genus Aspidapion; species Aspidapion aeneum. The sequence continues at coordinate 115,916,965 of OY755043.1, forward strand.
TCTTAGAATAGATGCATACAGGGTGATTTTCACTTGAATGATTCTAACCACATGAAAATAGAAAGTTTCAAAAACCTAACCTAACAAAACTTAATCAAATCTAACCGAACCGAAGGAAACTGAACCAATAATTTTTTTCAAAAAAAAAACTTTCCTGACTTCCTGCCCGGGATCCTAGAGGATGTGAATCCGAACCGAACCTAACTAAACCGAACCTAACCAAACTAAACTACAACACGTACTGCTAATTAGGTTTAGTTGGGTAGGGTTAGGTTTGGATAGGTTCGGTTCGGTACGGTCCGGTTCGGATTCACATCCTCTAGCATCCCAGGTAGGAAGTCAGGAAAGTTTTTTTTTGAAAAAAAATATTGGTTTAGTTTGCTTTGGTTCGGTTCGGTTAGATCTGATTAGGTTTCGTTAGGTTAGGTTTTTGAAACTTTCTATTTTCATGTGGTTAGAATCATTCAAGTGAAAATCACCCTGTACATCGATTCTAATACATGAGGTAAATAATATTGGTAGATCTACGCATGCGAAGCCAGGGATTGGAAGTGGACTTGGTAGCGCTAGCGTCTTGTGTCATGTAACATCCCATAACAATGTTTTACCATTCTTCCAGGGTAATAAAGACATTCCATCGACACGTTTGCCATATGTTGTGAGCGTTTTATTATATCATTAATCAACCTATGACGTGCCTCTCTTCCTGCACGTTTTTAGCAACTCAGGGCATGAAGTCAACTTGATTGTTGCAAGTGCAGATGTGTGGCACTCACACAGGCCGACCAACTCGAAGAGATATTGATACCCTGAATCAGTGGCGTATATAAGGGGGGGGGCCCGGCCCCCCCGAAGCTAAGATTTTTTTAGATATTTTCCACATATTTCCTGAATTCAAACATAAAATACGGCCTCATGGGGTCTCGGCCAACCCCCCAAACTGCCTCGGGCCCACCCCGAAACTTTTTTCTATATACGCCACTGCCCTGAATGTTGCATCATCTAATAAATTACCTAGTGTGGAAGAAGGCAAAGCATTTAACCAAGCCACTGCTCTACTCTTCTTAAACTGGCTTTCTATTTATTTGAATTTGTTTCCAAAATCATTTTTTTAATAAAAACTTTGCATAATTCTAAATCGATATCTTTCTGAAGTTTAAATTTGGAAAAATCTGAAATATTTGTTAAATTTTTGTAATGATCAATTGCCTCTAGCTTTGCGTAATCTAAGGCAGAAAAAAAAATATGTTGGGAGGACACAAGGTAACATCGAAGAAACATTAGTAATAGAACCCAAATAGCTAAAAAACATAGCGAAGAAGAACCACGAATACCGAATTTCATTGGTAGTCTAGTCTTCATTTAATTGTTAATTAATATATTTAGAGGATCTTATTTAGTAATAATTTCTACTAACTCATGCCTAACTTTGGATTGGAAGTCCTAGATACGTAGATTTTTAGCTCACACATATACTATACTATAGTAGTGTGAGCTATGGTGATCCTAATTTTTTCGAGAAAAAAAAAGTTGCTCCGATTTCAAAATTTTTTATATATGTTTGCATTTCAGATGATTATGAAACTTTTTTGTTGCGCATAACTCAAAAACCGCTCGGTCGATTTTAATGAAATTTGGTACCTAGGCTGGGTCTTGGGTCGAGATGGTCCCATTTAAAAATGAACAAAATCCACCGAACACAAACCAAATAAAAGGGTGGGGGTAGATTTCAAAAATTAGAGTTTATGTGAAAATATGGCGTGTGTGATATCAAATGAAAGGTAATTGAGTCTGGAGTTAAACAAAATACATTTTAATTTATTTTAAAAAAAGGATGGGGGTATATTTCAAAAATTCGAGTTTAAGTGAAAATATGGCGTGTGTGATATCAAACGAAAGGTAATTGAGTCCGGAGTTTAACAAAATACATTTTAGTTTTTGCTTTTTATAAGGGTGGGGGTAGATTTTAAAAATTTGAGTTTAAGTCAAAACATGGCTTGTGTGGTATCAAACAAAAGGTAATTTAGTCTGGAGTTGAATAAAATATATTTCAGTTTTTAGTTATATTAGCTCACACGTAAACTATAACTATAGTACCTAGTGTGAGCTTAGGGGCCCATATATTGGCAGAGTATTTTAGTCGTTCAGAAGTTATATAACATCTCAAAACCAAAAAAAAACTTTAAAAAACTAAGGTATCAAACATGATACTCAACAATCACAAAAAAATCTAATTCTTGTTGATTTATTTTATTTTAAAAAAATTAAAAACACTGTTTTTGTAATACAACTTCAGAACATCTCTTACAGAGTAATAAAAATACAAAATTTATATGAAATTTAGTTCTCTTCGAAGTTGGAAAAACAGTTTCTCCTTGTTAAAAAACTAAACGTTTTACACTCTACAAAATTTAACATCTTTGACCCAAGTAACTACATTTTGCACGTGTTGTGTAGAAAAGTTTGTAACCTAAAAATAAATGTATTTTTCCTAGATTTTAAGATGAATGACATTAAATAAAATTTAATTTAAATAATAATTACTTACTACTTTTTGTGCGGTGCAGTCACTATGTACAAAATTCCCTAAAAACATTTTAACAAAAAATGCGATTATTTGTATGACGCCCCTCCAATTTTTTATGATAGGTAGTAGTATATCATACATGATGTGTCGGAGAACAAGCTTTAAAACGAAATAGTGCTTGTGCTAAAAAATTTAAAATTGTAACAAGCAGGCTTCAGAAAAGGTTTCTCTACAGTTGACCACCTATTAACCCTGAAAATCCTATTAGAACGAGCCAACGAATACAACATTCCACTGTATATTGCGTCTATAGACTTTGCAAGAGCTTTGACAGCACTGAGCAGTAAAGGCATATTTAATTAATGGCCGAAGAGATCACAGATATATAGCGAAGCAACAACATTATTCAAAATCCACGGAGGAGCCAATCCAATCCTCATAAGCAGAGGTGTCAGCCAGGGTGACACAATTTCCCCTATATAAACTATTTTACCAGGCCTTAGAAGATGTTTTTAAAAACTTAATTGGGAAGAAATAGGCATCAAAGTAAACGGACAATACTTAAACCACGTAAGGTATGCTGATGATATCGCCTTAATAACATAAATTGGTAAAAAAATTTTTTTAAGTCACAAGCTTTTATAAAGTGCACTAAAAATTAAAAAATAATTTTCTAACATTCTAATATTATCATAATAATAAAAGCGATGGCCGACTGATGGAAATCTTGACGATGTTAGCACGATAAAATATCCGTATCAATTAAATATCGCTATTTGCAAGAATCAATCTAGCAGAAAAATGCAGAGGTACTAAACCCACCCAACCTGACGTAAGATACCCCAGCAGTTCTCTGACATAGGTATACCAATGGCATAACATTGCGGCACATCAAACATATCTTTGATGACCTGCTATGCTGAATATTCTTTAAGTGTTTAGATTAACTTATGCTTTGATTTGCGGCCATCGCTTTTATTATTATGATAATATTAGAATGTTAAAAAATTATTTTTTAATTTTTAGTGCATTTTATAAAAGCTTGTGACTTAAAAAAAAATTTACCAATTTATTTTCTACTTTTTAGTCTCAGCTATCTACTCTATTAAATGAAAATATTTATTCAATAACAGAACAGAAGAGTTTATTCTAGATTATAATGAAATCGCTGATCGTGAGTTGTTTGTTTGGAAACTCATTTTTATATTGGGGGAAGGAGAGGGTGGGGGTAGAGGTAGAAATATATTTTTTGTTTAAGCTGTATTGCCATCGGACCTTTATGCATATACCAAATTTTATAAAAGTCATTTGAAGTGAAGTGTGTCAAAAACGCATTTTTTATGGAAGGGGGTGAGGGGTAGGGGTGGAAGGACATTTTTTAATTATTGTTGTATTGTCATCGGACCACTATATGCATACCAAATTTCATCCAAATCGGATAATGGGAAGTGTGTCAAAAACGCATTTTTCTATAGATGGGGGTGGGGGTAGGAGTGGTAGGATTTTTTTTTCAATGTTGTATTGTCATCGGACCACTATATGTATACCAAATTTCATCCAAATCGGATAATGGGAAGTGTGTCAAAAACTCATTTTTCTATGAAAGGGGGTGGGGTAGGGGTGGGAGGATATTTTTTCTTATTGTTGTATTTTCATCGGACCACTATCTGTATACCAAATTTTATCCAAATCGGATAACGGGAAGTGTGTCAAAACCGAGGGGTCATCAGCTTTCAACAGTACTGTACAAATTTCACAACAGGACCCGACAGTACCACGACAGGACCCAACAGTACTCGACAGTACCCAACAGTACTCAACAGGACCCAACAGTACTCGACAGTACACGACAGTACCCAACAGTACACGACAGGACCCAACAGTACTCGACAGTACACGACAGTTCCCAACAGTACTCAACAGAACCCAACAGTACACGACAGTACCCAACAGTACTCAACAGTACTCGACAGTACACGACAGTACCCAACAGTACTCAACAGGACCCAACAGTACTCGACAGTACCCAACAGTACTCAACAGGACCCAACAGTACTCGACAGTACCCAACAGGACCCAACAGTACTCGACACTACCATGGGCGCACCCAGGGGCGGGCCCCGGGGCCCGGACCCCCGCCCCAAGCCTTAGATTTTTTAATATATTTTGTACATATTTGATGATAAAACATGAAAAATACCTTAAAATTTGACATCAGGAGGCTTCGGCCCCCCCCACCCCAAGCAGTGGCGTAGTTGCGAAAAGACATGATGACCTTTTTTTTTTTTTGGTCGCAAGTTTTTTGAGGGCGCGCCTTGTAGCTGCTGTCGGGCCCCCCCCCAAGACACATTCCTGGGTGCGCCACTGACACTACACGACAGGACCCAACAGTACACGACAGGACCCAACAGTACTCGACAGGACCCAACAGTACACGGCAGTACTCAACAGTACTCGACAGGACCCAACAGTACACGACAGTACCCAACAGTACTCAACAGGACCCAACAGTACACGACAGGACCCAAGTCCTGTTGGACGCTGTACGAAATTTTAGGGTGCCGATGACCCCTCGGTCAAAACATTTTTCTATAGAAGGGGTAGGGGTGGGAGGATATTTTTTTCTTAATGTTGTATTGTCATGGGATCACTATGTGTGTACCAAATTTCATCCAAATCGGATAATGGGAAGTGTGTCAAAAACGCTTCACAAGATTTGATAGTTAGATAGTTAGACAGAACATCTGAAGTTAAATAAAAGCTTGTAATAAGAAAAAATAACTGATAAAAATGCTCGAAGAACTGGATACAGCAGCTAAAAATATAGGCTTGAGTTTGAACTTCATTAAAACTCAAAATATATAACACAGATGAAGATATCAGAATAAACCAAGAGAAAATAGAATAAGTAGAGGAATATCAGAATTATCACCTGTGACAAATGATTATACTAAAAAAAAAACAAACGGCAGAAATCAAGAGATGAGTAAGACTGGCCTTGGGTGCATTCGGTAAATTAAGCTACATATTAGAAAATAAAAAATATTATCAGTACCTCAAATGAGAGAGTATAACCAATGTATCCTTTCTGTACTTGCCTATGGATACGGGACCTGGACAAAGCCCAAAGATCATTGGAAAGACAAGTGTTACATGTACAAGAAATGAATGGATAAGAAATAAAACAAAAGTAAGGGAGGTCAGAGGAGAATTAGCCAAATTAAAATCGAAATTTGCCGGTACTAATATCAGACAGAAAGACGATCAATGGAACAAATGTATTGAAAACTGGAGACGCTGGAACAAATGTATTGTAAACTGGAGACGAAAATAAAAGAAGTAGGGGAAGACCCCAAATGAGATGGGCGGACCATTTAAAGAAACATGCGGGTGCTAGATGAATGAACACGGCGACAGACAAAGAAGAGTGGAAAATATTGGAGGAGGCTTACATCGAAAAAGGCTAGAAAGCCGGTAAAAAATAGCGCCGGTACAAAATAGCGCAAAAAATTGTTTTTTTTTTAACCTACCTGACCTGACTGGTTCTTAGTATCCTAATATCGGAAACAAAAAATGTCGAATTAAAATATCGAAACTGCAAAATATCAAAACAACAAAATATCGAATAGCAAAATATCGAAAATACAAACCAAATAGCGATGTATCAAAATACCGAATCAAACCAAACCGAACCGAATCAAGGCAATCCAAACCGAACCGAAATGCACTATGGGATGGTATGCGCTGTTTTTACCATGCGCTATTTTAGCCATACCAGCATGCATATTAAAAAAAAACTTGCCTGACTTCTTTCCCGGGATCCTGGAAGGTTTGAATGAACCCAACCGAACCAAACTCGGTTCAGTTCAGTTCGGTTCGGATTCACACCTATGAATGAACCCCTGGAAAGAAATCAGGGAAGTTTTTTTTTTAATATGCTGGTCGGTTCGGTTCGGTTAGGATTCACACCCTCTAGGATCCCGGTAAAGAAGTCAGAGAAGTTTTTTTTTTAATATGTTAGAAACAAACCCGCTATATTGTATGCTATTTTCTAAGAGCGCTATTTTCTACCGACACTATTTTGTAACGACGCTATTTTATACCGACGCTATTTTGCACAGACGCTATTTTGTACAGACGCTATTTTATTCCGCGCTAATTTGTCGCAGCGCTATTTTGTTCCGCGCTGTTTTGTAACGGAGCTGTGTTGGTGGGTTAAGTACTCAATTAAAACATCTACGCTACGTCCCCGGACTTAACGTTAAACTCCCCAAATGCCCAATTTGAACCACCCTGTACAAGTTAAGGGCTTTGCATTGCCTTTTGGTGTACAAAAATTGGAAACCGATTAAGCCCTCGGGAAATCTCCTTAAATAAAATTTATGATAATTATATCAGCAAACGAGATATATTTTGTGGTCAATAATTGACTTAGTATCATTGAAAAAATATACAGGGTGTCCCAGGCTTCTCTGCATGTGACTTTTGTAGATTTATTTATTCGTGATATTATCAGATATGCGAATTATCCCTGACTGTGCCCATAGATAAAGTATTTTAGCTTCGGTTCAGTCAGTTGTACTGTGCCACTGATCAAAGCCATCTTCTAAATACGAAAAACATAAAACAATCCTTGCAATACCCCAAGTCCCTTTGCTATCCTTTTTTATTTTTCTGCTATAAAAAAGACAGAAAATAGCTTCGAAAATCATTGTTGGCCCCAGATTGCAGTTGGCAGTTGCAAGCCTGTCTGTCTATCAAAGCTTAAATTGACAATGAAAGTAAACTTTCAAAACAAAAAATTTTTGTCAATTAGTCAAAATATTTTGTAAAGTAGATATTTAGAAGTATTCACATATTCTTAGAAAAATAGTCAAGAAAATTGGCGACAAAGATAAACTGTTCATTCGAAAATTCCACGCTTTTTTCGATCTTCAGTCCCATCCGTGATAACTATAGAGCAGAATTTCAAGAAACACAGTAATGACAAAAAGTATGAAGACTCTTTGATGCCCTTCAAAACAACGCCTTTAAAAAACTAATTCAAAAAGTTTGTAAAACTACTGTTAAAAAGATTTATAAAACAAGAAGACTGAGAAAATGAGCTAAATTGGTGTCGTTCCTCTTGTCATAACTGAAGATGGCAGTTCACAAGATGGAGTTTTTTGGACGATGAGAATAAATTATTTTTGCGTAGTTAGTTTTTTAGTTAGATTTTTAGTTTTTCGATTGGTTTTATTTTATTTTAAGAAAATAAGTTTACAAAACCATACAAATAAAGCTTACTATAATAATTTTCATCTTTTGATTTGAACTTAATCCTATGAGCAGTTCTACTGCAACATTTTAAACTTAGTAATTAGTAATACCCTCAATATAGCTATTTCTAGTTTAAATATTGTGTCTAAAATATATTTTTTAATTCACTCACAAAGAGTCTGTCTCAATACTGTTTTTGTTGAAATTCCCATAGCCTCTGCGGTTAAATCAGTTAGGAACTTTATATTTTTTAAAAGATCGATGTGTCCACCATAAAAAATGTGAGATTTTCATATGAACAACTTTTTTATTAAAAAGTATAATATAATACTGTTTTAATTTCAAAAAATATTAATGCTTATATACTTATTGTAACAAAGAAATGAGTATGTACTACATTAATATGAGTCGAGCTAAAGTTCATTTGTGGAAACTACAAATAATATTAATTTAACTTTTATTAAGTCATTTTGCTTAGGTAATTTAAAAACTTCAATTTACAAAAAATATAATATAAACAGGGCCTAATCCTATTTTTAAATAATAATTTTTACCAAAACAAATTGCAAAGCTTAGCTCAAATCCAACTCAAAATACATTGTAGAAAATAACATTTTTGAAAAAATTAAATAATCACTAATTTATCGTTTGTTCATGGTTTGTAGGTCTATTGTCAGTCGCACTGAAAATCTTCCAATGTAGAAACTTTGGCGGCAGGGCACCCCAATTGTTCATAAATTTTTCACTACATAAAATCATTTTGGGACAGAAACTTTTCTCAAAAAACTATTCCAAATCAGAATCAGAATTTAAATATAAAATAAGCGATAATGTTTCAAAGTCAGAAATTTCAAAACAATTGACAGTTTAAACACCGATCCATCACCCTTATTATAAAGGGTGGTGACCGATTATATTAACCTTAAGGTAACTGATAATTAGTTTTGCAGCGTCCATTATCAGTTACCTTAGGAACCTATGGTTTAAAACTGAATTAAGAATACACGTGCGTTTTGTTACCAGAATTACGGGGTGATTAAACAAAAGGACTAGCCTTATTGCAAAAAGTATAGTCTAAAAAGGTTTGTCGAGGAAAATACAAACCACTTTCTCGCATGTTTCGGGTTTGGTGGATCTTGCCTTGTACTTTTCCTACTTTTGACAAGATTTTTTTGTTCGATGTTAAGTAAGGCGCTCCAAAGTGTGAGTATTCGATCGAACCTTGACAACTTTATTCTTCTGTACAGCGTGTCCCATTTTCGATGGGATTAAATGGGAAACTCGGTTATTATTAAAGATATCGATTTCCTGATTGCACCTTACCGTGCTCTTTTTTGGAGCCCTTAAAAATGGTGTAATTAGATTTTTGCTATACCCCGTGGTTTCGCTAATACAGGGAGTTTTTGAAAAAATTGCATTTTAATTAATTCCTTGTATCTCGCTTATTTTGCAGGATATTTTTATTCTGTAAAAACCTTTTTATGGCAACTTTTTTAGGGCAAAATAATGACGTTGTCAATTTTTAAAAATATTGTTTAGTTTTTGAGATATGGTATTTATCATAAAAAAATTAAATACGGACCTGGATTTTTTTATTACTAATTTGATTGGTTCCATGCTATTATTACCTTAAAATGATAAAACTTTGATATTTTTTTGATTTAAGGTTAAAAAAAACTGTTTAATATTTTTAAAAAAAATATAGTCCGAACCTGGAAATTTCCAACGTAATTATAAATTAAAAACTGCAAGACACACTAGTTGAACGATTTTTAGTTTATCTGTTTTGAAATGATAATTAAAAGATTTATAAATAAAGTAAAAAACGTTAAAAAGTTACAAAAATAATATCATACTAATTATTTGATGGTAGCACAGCAGGTCGTGAAATTTACAAAACAAAAGCGTCGAATTGACATTGTAATTTTACTTGTCATTTTTGTGAATGGCTTACAATTATTTTAAACTGGCTAGAAATCGACCATATCCAGATTTTGAAAAATGTGATATGTTTGACTGCTTCATTCGAGCAACAAAATCCCAATATTTAAATGGCAGAAATATTTTTATGCAAAATGCGTTAAGAAAAATTACTCAAAAATGCCAACAATGTCTTACACATAATGGTAATCAGAAAAATTAGTTATTTTGTGTAATTTGTTTTTTTTTGTATTTTCCGTAGACTTTGTTTCAAATAAATCTGTAAATTAACGTAAAACCATTTTAATATGCTAAGAATCAAAACAGTTAAACTAAAAATTGTTTAACTAGCAATTTTTAACATATATTTATGTTGGAAATTTCCAGGTTCGGACTAATTTTTTTTTAAATATTAATTTTTTTTTTACCTTAAAACAAAAAATTTTTAGATTTTTATTTATTTATGATAATACTAGCATGAAACCAATCAAAATAGTAATAAAAAAAATCCAGGTCCGTATTTAATTTTTTTATGATAAATATCATATCTCAAAAACTAAAGAATATTTTAAAAAGTTGACAACGTCATTATTTTCTTCTTAAAAAGTTGCCATAAAAAGGTTTTTACAGAATAAAAATATCTCGCAAAATAAGCGAGATACAAGGGATTATTAAAAATACAATTTTTTCAAAAACTCTCTGTATTAGCGAAACTAAGGGGTATAGCAAAAATCTGATTACGCCATTTTTAAGGGCTCAAAAAAAGAGCACGGTAAGGTGCAATCAGAAAATCAATATCTTTAATAATAACCGAGTTTCCCATTTAATCCCATCGAAAATGGGACACGCTGTACAGGCTCCGGAAGTTCAGATATATCTTGAGTTTAGATCTTAAATTCGGTTACTGTACCGCTGGCAAATGAAACTAAACCTGTTATTGCTTTACCGATTTTACTGTTCCAGTAAAAAATGTGTTTTGGACTTCAAACAGCGCCTGCAACAATCTTAATTATTTCGGTTCTATGTCATGCCTTTTGGACTGCATACAGCGCCTGCCGTCATTTTTGTTTATCTTTGTTTAGTATATTATAAACAGCGGTGACGATAACCTTTTTAAAAAAGTAGTGTCTATGATTTAAATAGGTAGGTAATTGGTTATATGAAGTATCCGTCACTGTCAATCAAAAAACATTAATTGGCAAAAATATCTACGCCATACGTTTTTTTCTCATCTGGTGACGTCATTACAAATGCGTATAATTTAGACTATACAATTTAACGGCTTATAGATCGTAATATTCCCCCTGGATAGGTAAATTTGCATTTGCGTGCATAGACGACGTCATAATTTAGAATGGAACATTCAAGGAACATCAAGCGCACCCACGGGAAGTCCTTGACTGTCTACGAGGAGCTTACCTAAAAATCAAACCAGATAAATCTATATTTGGAAAAAGGTCGCTATGCTTCCTAGAACATACCATATCTGTCACCGCTGTCAAAAGGGAGTAAACGTATTATTGCTTTACCGATTTTATTGTTCCGGGTAAGGATCTATTTCAGTTTTATGTCATGCCTTTTAGACTTCAAACAGCGCCTGCAACAATTTTAATTATTTCGGTTCTATGTCACGCCTGCGCCTGCTACAATTTAACAGCTTATAGATCGTAAAATTCCCCCCGGGTACGGTATTCTTAAATGCAGTGCCTGTGAGTGAGTAGCATCTCACTTACTTTAACCCAGGTGATTGTGAGAGAGGATAGCTGCACTCACCCTGCAGTCGATTCGCGGACCGTCAAGAATACGGCCTCGGATAGGTAAATTTGCATTTGCGTGCATAGATCATATTTTGAATGGAACATTCAAGGAACATTAAGCCAACCTACGAGAAGTCGTGGACCGTCTACGAAGAGCTTACCTAAAAATCAAACTAATAATTTTAACTATTTCGATTTTATATCATGCCTTTTGGACTTCATACAGCGCCTGCTACAATTTAACGGCTTATGGATCGTAATATTCCCCCCTGTTAGATAAATTTGCATTTGCGTACTTAGACGACATGATAGTTTTTAATGGAACATTCAAGGAACATTAAGCCAACCTACGACAAGTCCGTGACCGTCTACGAAGAGCTTAACAGTGCCTGCAACATTTTTAACTGTTTCGGTTTTATGTCATGCGTTTTTGACTTCATACAGCGCCTGCTACAACTTAACAGCTTATAGATCATATTATTCTCCCCCGGATAGGTAATTTTGCATTTGCGTGTATAGACGACATCATAATTTAGAATGGAACATTCAAGGATCATTAAGCCAACATACGAGAAGTCCTTAGCCGTCTACGAAGAGCTTACCTAAAAATCAAACCAAAGAACGGCTTATGGATCGTAATATTCCCCCCGGTTAGATAAATTTGCATTTGCGTACTTAGACGACATCATAGTTTAGAATGGAACATTCAAGGAACATTAAGCCAACCTACGACAAGTCCGTGACCGTCTACGAAGAGCTTACCTAAAAATCAAATCAGATAAATCTATATTTTGAAAAAGGTCGCTATGCTTCCTAGGACATTACTTGCCATACCTTGAGTATAGATCTTAAATTCAGTTACTATACCGCTGTCAAATAGAAGTAATCCTATTATAGCTTTACCGATTTAACTGTTCCGGGTAAGGGTCTATTTCGGTTTTATGTCATGCCCTTTGGACTGGATACAGGGCCTGCTACAATTTAACGGCTTATGGATCGTAATACTCCCCCCGGTTAGGTAAATTTGCATTTGCGTGCATAGACGACATCATAATTTAAAATGGAACATTCAAGGAACATTAAACCAACATACGAGAAGTCCTTGACCGTCTCCGAAGAGCTTACCTAAAAATCAAATCAGATAATTCTATATTTGGAAAACGGTCGCTATGCTTCCTAGGACATTAGCTACCATATCTTGAGTATAGATCTTAAATTCGGTTACTATACCGCTGTCAAATGGGAGTAAACCTATTATCGCTTTACTGATTTTACTGTTCCGGGCAAGCGTCTATTTCAGTTTTATGTCATGCCTTTTGGACTTCAAACAGTGCCTGCAACATTTTTACCTGTTTCGGTTTTATGTCATGCGTTTTGGACTTCTTACAGCGCCTGCTACAATTTAACGGCTTATAGATCATAATATTCTCCCCCGGATAGGTAATTTTGCATTTGCGTGTATAGACGACATCATAATTTAGAATGGAACATTCAAGGATCATTAAGCCAACATACGAGAAGTCCTTGGCCGTCTACGAAGACCTTACCTAAAAATCAAACCAGATAAATCTATATTTTGAAAAAGGTCGCTATGCTTCCTGGGACATTACCTACCATATCTTACCGATTTAACTGTTCCGGATTAGGGTCTATTTCATTTTTATGTCATCCCTTTTGGACTTTAAACAGCACCTGCAACAATTTTAACTATTTCGGTTTTATGTCATGCCTTTTGGACTTCATACAACGTCTGCTACAATTTAACGGCTTATGGATCGTAATATTCGACATCATAGTTTAGAATGAAACATTCAAGAAACATTAAGCCAACCTGCGACAAGTCCTTGACCATATATGAAGAGCTTACCTACAACTCAAACCAGATAAATCTTTATTTGGCAAAAGGTCGCAATGCTTCCTGGGACATTAGCTACCAGCGGAGGGACCTTCACGGATCCCAAGAAGACCTCCTACATATATAACATATCACTTCAACACTATTTAAAAAGCTCAAGACACTTTCTTGAAATGACATCATGGTGTAGTTGCTGTCAACTATTACTAAACACCTCACGCAAAGCCTTTGATTCGCTTGACTAAAGCTTTATTGTAGAGAAGAAACGATGAACTGAGCTATACAGACGTTTTGTGTCTCGCTTTTATTAATCAGTCCATTAAGTCGGTTGTTAAAAATTTTGCTTTTCTATGTTCTTTTATTTTTATAGTTATCAGTAATTGTAGTTTCTTTGTAAGTTGTTCGATGGGGGCTTGCTTTTGATACTGATCTGCTTTATTGCTGTTTTGTACCTTCTTTGATATTTAAAGAAACTTGTTTTCCTCGCATTCAGTGTACATGGTATATCGAACAAGCTTGACCAATAATCTTTGCAGATTTTTCAAAGTTTTCCGCTAAAATTACGGGGTACCTGCGTTAGCATAACTGTAGAAACGTCATGTACCTTTATTCCTCTACTGTCATTTTCCATCACCTTTTAAAAAGTTCCTTCAGAGTAGGATCTTAGCATACATAAATAAATGAACCCCCCATACATTTTTGAAAACCTTTATTTAAATATATGTCGTTATGGTAATCAAAATGGGTAATAAGTGAGTTAAAAGGTAGAAAAATAGTATAAATATTTTATTTTTGTTTTCTAGGTAATGTCAAAAATTACATTTATATGATAAGTTTTTTAGTATAATAATTATAAATTTCTCCTTTTATTTACATCCGTCAGAGTTCCGTCAAAAATCACTAACTTGTCCTAGGAAGCCTTATCAAAAATTGTTACGTGATTTTTATAAGACCTGACCGAGTCAGCCTTTATATATAGGAGATTCCTGAATACAAAAATGACAGACGTTTAAAGTTAGTTGTAGATTCGATAGAATTACAAGCACTTGTATTTTTTTTATAGATATGTCTAGGATTTGTGGAGAATATTAATGAAAATGGTGAAAAGCAGAAAGTGTCTCATGATTTTATAAACACCGGAGATTTTGAAGTCGATATTGCTGGGATTAGGTAAGAACAAAGGGAATTTAAAATAAACATGTGTGAAAAACTTTTCTCAAGTATATATACAGTAAAACCTCCTATAGGCGGACACTCATGGTTTAGTCCATTTTGTTCGCTTATTGGAGGTGTCCGCTTATGAGAGAGAGCTGCGAAATTTTAATATATATTTATCAACAATTTCCGCTGCTTGAGTTTTTCCGATATTAAATTTTTCAGCGATCCTTCTCCTAAACGTTAACAAGTTCGATTTATTGAGTAAAAATACTTACACTAAAAAGTGTTACTCATATACGTAATATTCCAATACTCCCTGTTACCCATTTACACAATGACTGGCGTTTGTTGCAAACATTCAGAAATAAAGATACGAAAAATGCATAGATACCAAATTTACATAGATAGAGTTTTTGTCAACTGTGAGCCGATGATTTGACTTGACGAATACACGAGTAAAATAATATGCCACCAAGACTTATGTCCATTGATTTGAATAGTACATACTATATGGAAATATTATTCATATGTGTTTGAAAGCAACCAATCAGGACATTTTTCTTAAGGACCGCGGGGGCCTATGTTTGAATCATGCATTGGCAATTACCGTGGGTACTGGAATATTATGTATACGGTTTTACTAGGCGTCATTTCAAAGAGATCTATTACTATTATACTGTCCAACTGAACAATAAAAATAAAACACAGCAGTCCCGCAGAATAAAATATGTTGTAAATACGACAGAATTATTACTCTCAAGCATTAAAACGGAAAGAGGTAATTCCCCAGCTGTAGAGTGCGTTGTTAAAGTTTTAGAATTTTTTAACCAAAAAAAATTGTCGGCGTTCGGTTAGTAGAGAGAATCCGGTTATAGGAGTGAATTTTACATGTAAAAAAAATGGGAAAAGCTTGGTTCCAACAAATTTGTCCGCTTAATAGAATTGTCCGCAAGGAAAGGTTCCACTGTAGGTGTTTTTACAACCTAGAAGATTGTTTTTAATGGATCTGAAAAATCATTAAACTATATCGATAACGTAACGTAGGCTGATAGCTACTGATAATTTTTTTAAAAGCATGTTATTATCACAGCTAACATTTTATAACTTTTCTTTTAGAGCGCGATAAATTTTATAAGTGTTATAAAAGAATACCCAAGTAACATTATTACCACTCAAGGTTTTATTAATTTGGTTCCTAGGTTATTTAGAGGGTGCTGTTATGGGTTTTAGGATCAATTTGGCTACATAAAGGTAATTTATATTGCCAATTACCTAAAGGGGTGTTATACAACCAAAAAGTGATTTATAAAGGGAGTATAATAAAACTGATATTCCTTCTGTTCCTTTTAAATACTTTTGGTTTTACTGATTTCTGATTTATAAAGATGGTCTTATAAAACCATTTTACCTAAAGTTTTTAAAAATAAATAAATATAAACTTTGGTCATTTAGTTTTTTTCATTACTTTAGGTCATTACAAAAGTGTTTTAGAATAGAGTTAAAAGGTTATCTTATATCATTTTGTTTTTATAGTTACCAGTAGTTTAATAGTAAATATGATTATATAGGCGGCCATATAGAACCTAGTTTCCTTAAGCTTTTTAAGAGGGGTAAATATAAACTTTAGACTTTTGGTTTTTGCCATTACTTTTAGGCATTTTAAAAAGGTTTTATAGAAAGGCTTAAAGGTAAACTTAATTCTTTTGTATTTATAGTTACCCATAGCTGTATAATAAATATTATTTAAATAGGCGACCATATAAAACCTTGTTTCCTTAAGGGTTCTAACAGAAGTAAGTAAATAATTACGTGTTTTATTTTTTTAGGTATTTCTTGTAAAAATAATAGATATACCTAGGTACAGATTGGTACCTACCTATTGTAAGATTGATTAAAGCCCAATAATTAATAATTGTTGAGTTTCCGTCCTCCTGGGTAGGACACCCAGGCCTAGATAAGGCCTGTTTAGACGGCCAATATAAGAGGTTGCCCTCCAACCTGCAGGCACAACGAATATCATTGCACTGGCCCTCTCGATTGTGTCGAAATTGCACGATAAAAAACATTCAAAAGTGTTGAATTATACGCTTTTAAACACTTTAAAATCAAATACAAAAAATTTAAGTGAGGTTATGTTGACTATGTTTACATTGTTCTTTTTTGTTGGTTTCATAAGGGCACTCAAAAATCCTTGTTGCGATACAGTAACAAATAAAACCAAGTGACCACTATAAAACCATAATCGCGTATATAAATTTATTTAAAAAATATTGTAAAGAGAAAATATTTATCTAGTCGTTTTAGCAGTGTTTTTAACAATAATTTTACTTTAATTTTGATTTATATAAACCAAACAGACTTTTTTAATGGTGAATAGTGTAAATGATTTTTTTTTAATTTTAAATATTTGTTATTTTGTTATCAAAAAACTATTAAAAAGCATTATTGAGCTGGCGCGCTTGTTTTGAGAGCTTTTCAGATACGATTTTATCAGAAAAATAAATCTGGCAGGCAATTTGATCATCAACAAAACGACAAACTCGGTATATTTTTATGTGATAAAATAATTTTGGGACTATGACATTTTTGGCAATTTTGTGACCTAAATTATTTTATATAGCCATTGTGAATCTAAAATTTCGCCATAGCTTTTATAGGAAAACTTCTTTACTCTAAAGGTATTATGGTATTCAACAGAATCGCCAGGATACCAAATTACCAAATCTAGTTTTATAATAGGATAGAGGACGTTTCTGAGTTGCTTTTAGAACCTGGCATAATAGCTTTAGGCTCTAAAAGGTTCTATACTGGTGGAACCGCTAGAGGGCGAAGCTGGAGTTTCTTATGGTTTTATAGTGAGTTTAATACATAGGTTGCCACCACCAATTGGGGAGTCTCATTTAGGAGGTCTAAGGGGTATATAAGGGTAATTGGAACGTGCTAGCGACCAAACATTGAAACTAATGGTTTTAAGGAAAGGCGCTGGCAACCTTTTAGCTTCTGCTATAAATAAAGAAATGTTACTTGGGTAATCGAAAGTAATACATAAAAGTAATTGACAATACTATAGTTTTAATAAAACAGCTATAAAAAGATATATGTATTCTTTGGTGACTTAATTAATGCTTATTGGTAGTTAAGTAAGTTAAGTAATTTACAAACAATTTTGCATTTTCGATTTATAGGTATCATGCCAAGGCAAATATCCACTCACCAATTTTACCCACGAAGTATCCAGATACTGAAAGAGATGTATATAGGGCGACCAGAGGAAAAAGCGAGGAAAAACAAGAGCAGATAATAAAAGCCACGTTACAATAAAAAGTAAAATCTGCGCAATAAAAAGGACGCGAACGACCGTTACTGTGTGCTCAGATACACAAACAATTCGTCGGTCATTGAAAATGAGATTTCTTGAAATGTTTTTTAGTTGCTGAGTTTAAACTGCCTAAAAAATTGTTGTTATTAGAGGTTTAGCCTGTATTTTATATTTTACTTATTAGTATTAATTACTTTGTAATATACTGACCTTCCTCATAAACATTGATTGTGTAATTTTTTTTCCAAATTTTGGAGAGGGCTTAAGCCTTAGAATTGTAAAATATGACTTAAAGTATTGGTGGCTTCTACAATCATCACTAATAAATTTAAGGGCAGGTTGCAAATCTTAAAGTTGAAGGGAGGCTAAGCCTTCTCATGCATTTCCAAGCTGTCCTGCCGCCGAGAATATGTTCTAACGTGCCGAGCAGAAAGTGCGGCTGTTTAGTTTAAAACGTGTTTTTTTTTTCTGAAAAAATTACTAGTCTTTTTAGTTTGATAATATAATTGGATTTTTTGCAGATGTTTCAATCTGCGCATGTTTTTAGTGGCTAGGCTCGACAAATTGGGTCGCCAACAGTGTTGTGATTATTTGTCTTGCTTAAAAAGGAAGAATATTTTTTTTAATTTCAAGATGTTACTGATGATATTTTTAGGCATCTAGTTTTATATTCATTTGGAAGGCACTAGAATGTATTTTTATCGCGACATCATGTCAATCAACCGACGCACGGAGGAGTATCTGTATAATAAAACCGGTTAAAAGTAAAAATTACCGCCATTCAAAGCAGTGATTGTGCGTGCAAGGGCTGAAAAATAACGGAATTTCCTTCGATAGGTCGCCGGTATTGGCTTCACAAGCACATTTAAAATTAAATGTCGGTATTGACGATTGAAAATGGAAAGTTACGATACATATGGAATTTTATATGAAAAGGCACCTACCTCGGACTCTCTTGCAGCTCCAGTCGACGTTTAAACGTCCAGTTTTTTCACCTCAAATTCACTTTTTTCGGGAACGTGATTTTGCTAGTGTCTTGTTGTGACGGTGGTTCTTTGCGCACACATCGCGGCGTTGCTTCTCTTCCACGTGTCCGGTGCCGTGAAACCCCATATGCATATTTTAGAGCGCGAAAATTTAAATTATTTTAAACGCGCAGAAAAGGAAAAGAAAATGAAAATTAGGAAATTTCTTGCTTGCACCAACATTTTCCGGCCGCCAAAACACGTGTGTTTTTACTTAGTTAAGAAAAGGAAAGGAAAAAAAAAATTAAATAGTATTCGCCTATTAGCAATTAAACGATACAATTTAACATTAACCCAAATATGCATTAAATTATGCATGTAAATTAAAATTAAAAGAAAAGAAAAAATACTTAGAAAAAATTAAGAAAGAAAAAGAAAATTTTGCCTTATGCGTCGGGCATAGGCAAAGGACATAGTTTCACCACGGGTCGACGATATGTTCCTGTAGCTGTTTTAACGGTCACAACACGAATATGACCGTCTGAGCCAGGGTGTACGTCGACAATTCGCCCAACAGCCCATTGCAATGGCGGTTTTTGTTCATTCTTTACCACGACTAAAGTATTTAGTTTAATATTGTTAGAAGCCTCTGTCCATTTAGAACGCTGTTGCAAGGTGTTTAGGTACTCCAAGTTCCAGCGTTTCCAAAAATCGGACTGGAGCCTTTGCACCAGCTGCCAGCGGGACAGGGTGTTCAACTTGGAATCAGAAAAGTCGGGTTCTGGTACGGAATTCAACGGTTCCAGGGTAAGAAAATGACCAGGGGTCAGTGGAAGAAAGTCATTCGGATCCATACTTTGGGCATATAGAGGCCGGCTGTTTAGTATGGATTCGACCTGACACAAAAAAGTAAAAAACTCTTCATAGGTTAACCGTTGCTCACCTATTACACGTTTTAAATTTGCCTTGGTGGATTTAACTCCTGCCTCAGCTAGTCCGTTTAGGTGCGGACTACCAGGACTTGAAAAATGCCAGGTAATTTTTAGACTGTGACATGCTTCCTGGGAGTACTGTTTGAGTAAACGATCAGCTCCCAAGAACGCGCTACCACAATCTGAGTAAATGTCAGAGATTCTTCCTCTTCTTGCCACAAATCTCTTAAAAGCCGCAAGAAAGGTAGGGGTGGAAATATCGGAGGTAAGTTCTAGGTGAACTGCCTTTGTTGCGGAGCAGACTAAGACAAGAATATAACCTTTGGATACCTTTGCACCTCGGTACTTTCCCATTGTAATTGGAAAGGGACCACAATAATCTATGGCAACATGTGAAAATGCCTTTACTTGAGAGATGCGTTGAGCAGGCAAGTTGCCCATGATTTGTACGGAAGGTTTAGGATTTAATCGATAGCATAAAATGCAATGAGAAGTTACGCTCTCGATTGCATAGCGAGGGGAAAGGATCCAAAATTGCTGTCTCAAGAGGTAATGCAACGTTTTTTGACCGGGATGACAGTACCTTTTGTGAGTGTACTCAATGACAAGTTGAGTAAGACGGTGAGAACGTGGTAAAAGTAAAGGGTGTTTTGCTGAATAAGAGAGTTCGGAAGAATGTGGTAATCGACCCCCCACTCTTAAGCAGCCTTGTGTATCTAGAAAAAGTGAAAGTTTACGAAATTGTTTAGGAAGTAGCTTTGCGTCATTCAAACGTGAAATGAGATCAGCAAAGATGGAACGTTGAACATGCCGAACGAGAACAATAAGAGAATGTTGAAGTTCTACTTCGGTAATATTTTCGTTAGGATATTTAGATTTCTTTTCGGTAAGGCGAAAAATATAGGAAATTATGCGTTGAATTTTCTCTAGGGAAGAGTAACGAGAAAGAAAAGTATCAAGCATGTGTGGTTCAACTGTGCATGTTTGAAATACTGATTTTCGTTCTTCCAGAATAACCTCGTTTTCCGGAGGGTCTGGACAGCGAAAATCATCAGGCCAGCTCTCTTTTGGTAGCCTAAGAAAACAAGGACCTTCCCAATACAAGTCATGTTTGACAAGTTGATTAGGCATAAGACCGCGCGAAGCACAGTCGGCTGGATTTAGCGCTGATGGAATATATTTCCAGGCCGTAGGAGAAATGGTTTCTTGAATGTGACAGATACGGTTTGCCACAAACGTTTTAAACCTGTGAGGTGAAGCCGCCAACCAGCATAGAACCACTTGGGAATCACACCATGCACAGATTTGGTTGAAGTTAAGAATATCTGAATAAGTGTTTTGAATAAAGGAAATTAGGTCGCAAAGTAAAGTGGCACCAAGAAGCTCCAGTCGCGGAAGACTGACTGTTTTCACTGGTGCGACCTTAGATTTGGCCATTACAAGAAAGGTATGGATTTCTCCGGATACTGACTCCATTCTGAAATAGACCGTAGCCGCGTAACCTATCATAGAGGCGTCTGAAAAGCCGTGAGATTCAATGCTACGTGGTTGATCAATGGAAAGGCGTCTAGGTAAATGAATATTTGAAAGATTTGGAAGTTGGGTTCGAAATTGATTCCAAACATTTACGATATGCGGAGGAGGCTGAGAATCCCAGTCCAGCTTCTCCTTCCACAGATCTTGCATGAGATGCTTAGCAAGTAAAGAAACGGGAGAACAGAAACCTAAGGGATCAAAATTTTCATGATTTGAGATAAGATACCTCGCTTGGTGCATGGTTTATCTTCTGGTACGACCAAGTAGGTAAACGAATCTGAGATAGGATTCCATTGGAGACCTAATATTTTTACAAAATTAGGTTCGGATTTGTCGAAACGAATGGACATTTGTGTTTCTGATTCTGAGAATGAGGAGAGAAGTTCCGGACTGTTGCTCGCCCATTTTTTAAGTTCAAACCCTCCTAGGCGCAACAGGGAGATTAACTCCGACTGAAGTTCTTTGGCAGAGGCCACAGAATCCTGCCCAGTGAGCACGTCGTCGACGTAAATGTCTTTAAGAAGCACCTTGGAAGCATTAGGATACCTTTCAGACTCAAGTTTAGCTAGTTCTTGTATAGTACGAATAGCTAAGTAAGGTGATGACTTAAGTCCATAAACAACTGTTCTTAAGGAGTAGGTTTGGACAGGATCATCCTCAGAAAATCTCCATAGAATATTTTGATAACGCGTGTGCTCAGGAATAATTAAAATCTGTCGGAACATTTTTACTATGTCAGTAACAAAGGCTACAGCATGAATTCGAAAATTAAGTAAAATTTCACGGACATCATTTTGCAGTTTAGGACCTGCGCACAACGTCTCGTTGAGTGAGACACCTCTGGGACTACGTTGAGACCCATCAAAGACCACTCTTATCTTCCCAGTGTTCCAGACACTGTGATGAGGGATAAAGTAGGAATTATCCAAGACATCTTTAGATATAGGCGTAGGAATAGGTATCATGTGACCAGTGTCTAAATAATCTTGCATAAAATCTTTGTAAGCTTGATAATTAGCTGAGTCTTTGAGAAGTCTAGCTTCCTGAAGCTTGAAACGTTTTAAAGCGATTGGATAGGTGTCACCCAACTGGGGTTCTAAGTTTATGAAAGGTAATGGAACGACGAATCTACCTGATTCGTTGCGTGAAACTGATTGTGAAAATAATTTTTCGCACATAATATCCTCAGGACTGTGATGAACCTTATGTGGAACCTGCTCTATCTCCCAGAAGCGCTCTAGGCAGATATCCAGAGATGGTTCGATGGAAATGTAACAGCTTATGAGTGATTGTGGATTTTGTTGCTTTGAAGTTTCAACTTTACCAATCAGCACATAGCCAAGGATGCTATTAAAAGCACTAGGTTGTCCACGCTCTCCGTGGATAACTCCCTCTTGTAAGAGATGCGGAAAAAGTTCACAACCTACTAGGACATCAATGGAATTTGGTATATGGAAGTTTTGATCAGAAAGTTTGATATTGCGAATGTGATTCCACTTGCTCGAGTCGACAGCGCAAGAAGGAATCTCTGTACAAAGATTTGGAAGTACTAAAGCCTCAAAATCAAAGGTAGGTCCCGCTTGACCTTGAGGTTTGATAAGACATTTCGTCTTACCTTTGGTATTGGAAGATGTCATTTGATTTAAGCCTTGAATAGAAGTAGAAAAGAAGCTTTTCGAAAGACCTAAACGATTTAGACATTTTTCTGAAATAAAGTTTGCCTCTGAGGCAGAATCGAGTAAGATACGAACTGGTTGGTAATGTCCCCTTGAGTCTAACATGTCAGCTACAACGGTAGAAAGTAGAAAAGTGGAATTTTTGGAAATCATTGTCGCATGACAGTTTGTGGAATGGCTTCCTGACATAGGGGTGCTATTGGAATTGGAAAGTGGAATATTAACGTTCTCTGGAGGATAAGAATCAACACTCACAGAGGGCGCTACTGGTTGTGGAACGTGAAGAAGACTGTGGTGCCTAGCTCCACACGTAAAGCAGTTGTAGGAAGAGGGGCAATTCACGGTCTGGTGAGCAAAATGTAAGCAATTTTGACATAGATTCACCTGCCGAACATAACCCATCCTTTCTTGTGGACTTTTGTTTTGAAATTCGATACATTTCGATAATGCGTGATTCGAAGAACATAGGTAGCATTTTATTTTTGGATTAAAAGTTCTGTTCTGATTATTTTGTATTTGAGGGTTGCTGCGTTGATTGCTATTTTGTAAAGTATTTTGTTGATTTCTTGAATTTGAACTTTGATTTGAAATAGTTGTATTGAAAGCAGAAGGTGAATTAAAACTGTTTCTCTGAAAACTGTTCTGTTGAGAATTACGCGTAGTTTGAGGTTGTCTAGGGGTTTGATTTTGCCTACTAAAACTGGGCATTTGCACTACAGATTCGAGCGCAACGCAATGATTTTCTATAAACGTGTAAAGATCAGTGTAGGACGGAATTTCTGAATTGTTTTTCTCTCTACTATAGTAAAGTTCGAAATCAGTCCTCATCTTGACTTCAAGTTTTGAGAGCATCATGTTAAAAGTAAGAAAGTCCCATTCTTTTGTAGGAAAACCAAGCTCATTTAAGATGGCTAGATTCTCAGAAAATGTATCCAACAGGGAACGTAATTCTTTCCCAGAACTGGATTTAGTTGAAAGAAAGTTAATAGCATTCAAAGCGGTAGTAGCAATAATTCGTTTATTTTGATACCTCTTTACTAAGGTTTCATACGCAATGTGATAATTGCTATCTGCGAGGGGAATGGTTTTTACTAGAGAAAGGGCTTCATTCAGAACAGAACTCCGCAAGTGTTGAAATTTCTCTATATCACTTAACTCAGAATTTTGATGTACCATGACTTTAAATAAGTCAAACCAGTGTTGCCAGTCTTTATAATTACCATTGAAAATTGGCAACCGTGGTTGTGGAAATGATCTTGTATTTGACCTCTGAACAATATTTTGTTGGTTAGGGTTGCCTACGTAATTGACAGGGTTGGCCCTAAAAAGGTCGTAGTAAATACCCTTACATTCATAATAAAGGTTGTCAAAGTCTTTTCTAGTTTTATCCTGCTCGTCAAATGAAAGTTTAAACTCTTCGAGAGAGCCAATAATTTGGTTATGAAAATTATAGAATTGAGCATGACATTCTTCGACGTCTTCATATCTGGATTTAAACAAAAAGTGAAACGCTGTATCCGACTTCGCTTTCAAAGCTACCTCGTGAGCTTCCGCCATTTGGTTGAAGCTCAAAAGCCTTTTGTCGCAAAGTTTTTTCTGTTTTTGCGTAGACATTTTTGTTTTTGAAAGTTAATTTGGTTTTAAAATTACCCAAAAAAATGCTTAAAATATAGCTTAAAATATAACCCGAATTTTAGCAAAAATTAAACAATTTTATTATTTTAATTTTATTAACTTTTTTCGAAAATTTTGAAATGAAATGTTTGTAAGTTTGTCTGTATGTTATTATTTGAACATATCCCTTAAAAAAAAACTTTTATGTCTCACCAAGGATTGAACCCCGCACCTTTCGATTCCAAGTCGCACACTCTGTGCATACGACTGTCTCGTCTGAAAGTTTTTAACAAACGACGGTATTTGAAGAAACAACGCGCGCAACGTGAGACCTTGGTGACGACGAAACACTTGCACCTGCGCGTTAACGCCGCGACACCTGTAAAATCGATAATTAGAAAAATAGGTGGAAGAACCGCCTTAAAATTTTCACTTTCGGCGTATTGACGCCACTTTTACTGAAAATGTAATGAACAAAGCGATCAACTTTCTTTGATGAACTAGTAAACTATACGAAATATGTGCATTGGCTATAGGTATTTTTGAACGGTAATAAACACTTCGATCAACTTTGAAGGAACATATCCCCAACAGGTGGTAAAACAATATGGTCTGTTTCGAATTGAAATTGAAATAAATTTTGAAATTTGAAATAGAAAATAGAAATTTGGAATTTTTGGAAAATTGCTGAACCACAGGAGTCTAGGTAGTTTGGAAAACTATTAATCCGGCTCGAAGGACCATTAAATGTGCGTGCAAGGGCTGAAAAATAACGGAATTTCCTTCGATAGGTCGCCGGTATTGGCTTCACAAGCACATTTAAAATTAAATGTCGGTATTGACGATTGAAAATGGAAAGTTACGATACATATGGAATTTTATATGAAAAGGCACCTACCTCGGACTCTCTTGCAGCTCCAGTCGACGTTTAAACGTCCAGTTTTTTCACCTCAAATTCACTTTTTTCGGGAACGTGATTTTGCTAGTGTCTTGTTGTGACGGTGGTTCTTTGCGCACACATCGCGGCGTTGCTTCTCTTCCACGTGTCCGGTGCCGTGAAACCCCATATGCATATTTTAGAGCGCGAAAATTTAAATTATTTTAAACGCGCAGAAAAGGAAAAGAAAATGAAAATTAGGAAATTTCTTGCTTGCACCAACAGTGATGTGTAAAAAAAATGTGAAATATGATTTTTTGTACATATAATTTGTTTTTCTATTTGACACAAAAATGTAAAAAAACAAATAAAAAAGCAAGTAAAAGCAATAAAACTCAAAAGTTATGTACAGGGTGTCCCAAAATCGAAGTTTTTGTGGGTTTTAGGTATTGCGAGCCTCAATTTTCAAAGGATGAATAAAGGTGAAAACCACATCTTGATATTGCAAGCTATTTTGAAGCAACAGGAGGCTTTTGAGAAGTCTGCATTTTGGGAGGAGGCCTATAACTTTTTTATTTATGAAATTTTCCTATTGGTGTAAAGTGATTTTTTATATCAAAAAATCCAACTCTAACAATAATTTTTATCTGTCAATTTTAGTTTTTGAGATATTACATAAAGTGGATATTTTCTTATGAAATTACCGTTTAAAACCAGCTTAAAAAAATCAGTTTATTGATACTTTTAAGTTTTCTCATGAAACAACTAAAAGTTAAAAAAACATATTTATTTGATTTTTTTTAGTGTACGTTTGTAAATGCTGCAGCCTTCCAATCAAAATTATTTCTTAAAATTATTTGTCACTAATTAAATGCAATGAATAATTTTCTAACCATTTTTTGGTTTAGCGAAGAATTAAGTGTACGCCTATAAAATAAAATTGTATAAAACATTGACCAATAATTTTAAAAAGTAATATATCAAAAAACTAACAACTTAAACAGGGCGGATCTAGGACATTCATTTGGGGGGAAAGGGGGAATATCAATGACTATTCTTCAAAAAAATTATACACAGGAATCAGAAGGGGTGTTCTGTGTGTCAAAGCCGAATATAATTTTATAACTTTGGATTTAGGAGGGGAAATTTCCCCTTTCCCGCCCTTCCCGTAGATTCACGCCTGACAAAAACATTAAATAACTTGTAAGTTATTAAAAACCGGATTACAATATACTTATATCCTTATTCTTATCAAGTCAACCCCATCACCACACTCCGTTTGATCCATGACATGTGGGACACCCGATATAGATATATTTTTTAATATAAACAGTTTATTATCATCAAACTTTGTCTTTCTTTCAAAGAAATTGCAAAAAAACAACAATTAATTTTGTCCCGTTTTATGATACGAATAGTCCTTTGGGCGACGCCCGTCACACATGCGTCGAATGTTGCCGGGGTCAAGGTCTGTAGAGGATGGGTTACCTGGTAACTTTCTGACCAATCAGAGCCAGTTGGTAAAACTCGGGAAATGACGTCACCCGGAGTGCCCATTTAAATAAAATGCATTTAATATATTAGGAAATCCTCAAGTTTCCTGTGTTACTTTATTGATTTAAATGTAAATATGTTTTATTATTTTACTGAAAGTGTCGCTGATAACAATATTCATAAAATACATCAATTTACTCAAATATGACACTTCCTTATACCAAATATCCCAAAAGCACAATATCTTGGGAAGCTTTTACTTTGTTAAAATAACTACAAGTAGAAAGTATAAGTAAACTAGAACAAGTATTTACAGTATTTAAATAAATATAGTCCGAAAAAACACCACAAATGTAAAAAATAAACCATCAAAGATTAAAAATACATTGACGCGCTGTCACCTTTCACCCCGCTTCGACCCTAGAGTTACCAGGCAAACTATCCTTTACAGACCTTGGTCTGGGGTGTCATAGAAAAGTTCATAGCCCTCTGAAAATGTTATTCATTTTCGTTCTCCTGGGCAACTTTATCAGTTTTATAATCTCATAACCTAAAAATTTAAATGTCCTAATTTATTATTTCATAATTTACTTATTTTAACAATTAGACTACTTAAAATTAAAATAAAAAATTGTATAAACTGAAATAAATAAATCAATAAAAAAATACACAGCAAATATATGTACATCCACACAATTAGAAGTAAAAAATTTCACTCAGACCTGTCTCAGCTGGAGGAACCCCGAGAATTGATGCGGCATTGCCACGTTGGATTTCCAGACTTATACTTTGGGTAAAGCAGCTAAGTGCCTTTGGATGTTTTATCTTTTGGCTTCGTTACCCCAAGGTCTCGACTACAAATAGCACAAATAGAAAACCTCGGTCCTGTAATTCTTTGAGTTTTACGTTTTTTTTTGTTTCTCCGAACCTTGCCAGCTTAACTATTTGATGTATGAGAGACGTAACTTTGACATAAAGTATCTCGGCATGTAGCATCCCCTAACAATGCTTTACCATTCTTCCAGAGTAATAAAGACATTCCATCGACACGTTTACCATCATTTCTGCAAATACCCGGTGGTTCAACTATAAATGGAATGTCTGCAGATGTAATTGGGCGTTTTATTATATCATTAATCAACGGCCTCGGCTATACATTACGTTTTCGGGACACTGAGGCAAAAATTTTAAAAGTTTTTTTTAGAGTGAGAAAGCGGTGTAACCTTTTTCGCTCTAGTTCTAATTACCGGTGGTCACCCGGTGGTATTTTGTGAACTTAATACTTCAAGGAGATTGTCATTTTAGGCAAGTCAAATTGCACTTTGAGAAAAAAAAATAATAACAGGACCTGAAGCATTGAAGATTGTAGAGAGGCGAAAAACAAAGTTAAAAAAATTTAAGGCGTCAGCAGGGGCGTTGCGGGTTAGGTTTGGGGGGTAAAAAGGGGCAAGGAATCGTATTATTGCGACTTCCGGTAAAAGTTGACTTCGTAAAAAAGTGACAAACATAACAGTCATAGGCCATAAAAATATGTAAAACTTTAGTAAATGTAATTTTTTACATAACCTCAAAATGTTTGTGTGCAAAAATAATGTCAGTTTAACCAAACTAGGTAAGAGTAGAGCTCTGTGGGTTCTTAATATCTACAATATTTTACAAACAAAAAAATTAAGATATTTGTTTTTTTCACTCAAAAGCACTTTTTAGGATATTTCTTCTTCAGAAATTCATCGTATCTAGTGTATAGGGTGTTCAATTTGATATCACTCATCTCCAAGTTACGGGGCTTTTTTAAAGTCTGCATTTTGGGAAGAATAACTTTTATTTATGAAATTTTCGTTATGGTCTAAAACGCGTATATTTAGAACAGAGTTTCGTTAAAAAATGCAATTTTTCTAGCTGTGAGTAGGGTCACTGCATCACGAAGACGTAGTGTCTTCTTTGGGTAGCGACACGACAGCTAAATATTTTTGGTTATATGACGAATCTGACACTGTCTCGAGCGTAGCTTTTTTTGTATTTAAAAAAATAAAATGGTTTACAAATGTTACGTAAATAACTGTCCGTCACACTCGGTTTATATATTTAGACAGTCCAAATAAACAAACCATTCAAATAATGCTTCTTAGATTGCCGAATAAAAACGATGTTTTTTATGATTTCAATATTTACCCACATAGCGCAAGAAACCAAAAATTATTTAACATGTTTTATAAAATATAGAACTTGTTTATATTGTTGGATTTATTCTAGGGCATAAAAGTGTACGTTTAATCCCTTTTTTCATGGACTTAGGTGATTAAAAGTAATTTCTTTAAAATTATAAAGGAAAAATTATAGGTTTTTTGGATCATTTTATTTTATTAATATACAAAAAACAAAAAGCTATCATAATACACGATAACGGTTATTCTGTTGCTTCCAGCTTGGCAGAAGTTACTGTACTTTGCTGATGACTTGGTTGGTTTCGATTATTATTGTGTCCTTTGGCATAGCCTTCATATAAAGGAAGCATTTAACTTTCTAGACTTCTCCAGGATAAAAAACAGGAATACCTTGTCGGTGAAATTTTTTACATTCTTTTTATTGCATCATTTTCGGTACTCTGAAAGCTGCTTTCTTTGGCCGCCTTTTCAATGTCCATCTCAAAGTAGGAATTATTATTTGGTCCCTCGTTTGTTCAATCTTTAAGAAATTTAATTCAAACTTGTTCTTATTTAGTTTGTTATGAAATAAATATTATTTTTTGCACATTTTTTTCTATGTTTGTTAGCGTCTGACTGACTTTTGTTTAATATCTACCATAGCAACGCGCCCAAAGCTCACCAAAAAATTAAAACTATCACTGCCCTCTGTATTATTATATACCGGGGGTTGACATGCTAAAACTAGAGTACCGGAGTAAGTGGTTTAATATTTATTTATTTTATGATTATTATTATTTTTAGTATATAAACATTGGCATTAAAGTCCCTTTTAATCCCTTAACAAATTATAGCCGTCCTTCCGGTCGGCCTTAAAAAATCTTGCCGCGGAATTAAAAGTAAACACAGCATATACCTACTATTATTTTATTACGGTGTCCAAACAAAAGCGGGCGGCGAAGAAAACGTCGAAAGAACAAAATGTCAAAGACACGAAAGGTCGAAAGTACAAAAGGTCGAAAACATAAGGTCGAAACTACAAAAGGCCGAAAATACAAAAGGTCGAAAGTACAAAAGGTCGAAAAACAGAAGGCCAAAACTTCAAAAGGTCAAAAATACACAAGGTCGAAAGTACAATAAAAGATCGAAAATAGAAAAGGTCGAAAGTACAAAAGGTCGAAAATACAAAAGATCGAAAAACAAAAGATTGAAAAACAAAAAGTCCAAAATCGAAAGTAGCTATACTGTAATGATTGCAAAAAAGGCTTTACTATAGACACAGAGGCACACACACAGACCTAACGCACATACACGCAAACACATACACGCACACACACAGACGTCACGACGATATTGCGAAGATAAGTCAAAATACACCAAAATAAACACATTTTCGGCGTCATCTCAAAAACATTTTTTTCTTTGAAAGCAATACCTTTTCCAGTCATTATTGCACAGGCTAGGACGGTAAAAAAAATTCAACAATCCAAAAATTAAAGGTCTAAAAATTTTTTTTGTAGCATCTCTAGGTATTTTTGGGTAGCAACACGACGGGTCGCGGAACTTTGTTCGAAAACATTTCCCTCGAACAGAAAATTGTCA
The DNA here is from genome assembly GCA_963576565.1 of Aspidapion aeneum. Lineage (NCBI taxonomy): Eukaryota > Metazoa > Arthropoda > Insecta > Coleoptera > Brentidae > Aspidapion > Aspidapion aeneum. The sequence goes on from OY755043.1 coordinate 115,947,600, forward strand.
AATACGGTTTATTCGAACGGAAATTTCTTTGAAACAAAAATTTGCCATCAATCGGTGTTTTCCTAACCTTTCTCAATTGATCGCAAACGTTTTCTAACCGGTACAGACAATCTCTGACCTTTTTCCACCAAAACACTGTCTTCAAATCACATGTTTGCTATCAATTGAGAAAGGTTAGAATAATAGAAAATATGTTTCGGTTAGGTTTCACACTCTCTACCCAGACAGCACAAGTACGTACTATGTATGTAAAAACTCGTACTAGGTACGTACATGGTACATCCAATTAAACGTAAAATGTACGTAATCTAGACGTACATGGTACTAACATGGGACTTCAAATTAAAATAACAAAAGTGTAGAATTAAGACTAGGTACCACTAAAAACTATTCTGGCTTCCTAAACATTCCTACTTTAGAGTGATCGTCCAGGTTTACCTTAAGGCTCGAAGTCTCGATAGTTTTGAAGTTTGTTTTACTTGATTTAATATTTAGGTAATGTATCTCTAACAATGCCGTGAAATGTTATAATTTAAAGACACTGTATGTTATTTTAAAAACAAATAAAGACTTACTGATCGATTTAAAAATAAAAGTTTTTGAATATTTTTCAAAAAATCATGTTTTTGCACAAAGTCTACCTGATTGGAAGCACGGCAGAACCACAGAAATGACTTTAGAAACTATAAGAAATTTACAAAAGAGGCCAAATTTAGGGTAACCCCACAGAAATGATATTTTTTATGATTGTAGTTAAGTACTATAACTACTATTATATCTAAATGTAAAAGTGTATGCAATAAATTGTTGTAGTATTTTTTGTATTAATTTATATTATAAAAATAAAAAGTTGGTCAAAAACTTAAAATATAAGTATGGTCTTTAATTTTTTTTTAAATATTTTACATACTGTAGGTACTCTAAAAATTCTGAGATCGCTTTACAAACTTCTACAAAAATTGTAGGTACTCTAAAAATTCCGAGGTTAATTTACAATATTGTATAGAAATTGCGTGTAGGTACTCTAATTATTCCGAGGTAAGTTGACGAGTCGCCCATGGAAATTCCGAGGCAGGTCACGTGGGCTTGTCGCTACCCATGGAGACGCCAGGCTTCCAGGATGCAGTGACCCTAAGGCTTCCAGGATGCAGTGACCCTAGCTGTGAGATGTGATTACTGCCCTCTAGCGGGCAATATTTTATGTGAATTCGCATGGCCCGAGTTTGTTATATTTTTTGTCGTAGCTGTAGTAGTTTCTGGGAAAAATCCGGCCGTCATTTTAATGAAATATCATTTTGTATGACAACTTATGCATCAGTACTTGAAGGCCTAACGTGTGCTAAATGTGATTACTGTAAGTTTGACTGAAGCATTTTTAGGTCTGTTATTAGGTTAGGAGGTGTTGGTGGGTTCAGTACTAAATTAAAACAGCTTTAAAAAAAAATCAAAAACCCAAAGTGCCGGAATTTTGACGCTACGGCCCCGGACTACCCCTGGATGAAGCTCAAACTCCCCAAATGTCGTCAATTTGCATCACCCTGTACCAGTGGCGGCTGCTACAGGGAGGGCAACGGAGCAGTGCCCTGCAAAACTGGACAACAAACAGTATTTTTAATTGATTTATTTAAAAAAAGTTCGATCTTTTCTTATGACATGTCTAGTTCTTTTCTTTAGTCTGTGGTTAACAAAAGGCGATTAATTGTTTGTTGTTTTAGTTGACGTCGACCGGAAAACGTTCGTTGCCCTTCCTACGTGTTGCCGGTTCTATCCTTAGTGAAGACGTATGAGTATGTTTTAATTTGGGGTAGGTCAGTAATTAAAAGCCTTGCCGGTCGCGTGTCCATTGTTTGTTTTTGTTTGTTTTCAAAATGGAAATAAATACCGTCGATTATCTAATTAACTGTGCAAATTTAAATACGTTGATATATGAACTTCGATTACAAATAAAATCCTTAGGGCCACATAGACCGGACCTAAAAATTAACCAAAATTTTAGTGCAAGTAAAAAAAATTATACGTTGCTGAAAACTGGTTGTGCGGTTGTGAAAAACAAAATGCTTTTTTTTGCTTTATTTTTCTTATTATGAACAATCCACGAAGAGATCCCGCGTGGGTGGCACAAAGTAAGTGCTACTTATTTAAATAACCACGTAGAATTTTCTATGCTAGGCAAGACTGCGATATTAGGTGCCAATTGAATAGTGCCTATAAGCAAAACATTACCGAACATAATGAAAATGTGGCAAAAATAGACATATACTTAGTAGGTTAATAGACTGTTTAAAATTCTGTGGGATTTTTGAGGTTGCTTTACGGGGCCATGATGAGTCTGAAACTGTGTCTCATTTAAAACTTTCCACCCGGGATTTCTTGAGAACTGCTGAAAATTTTTAAAAATGCCCAGACACGTCGATTTCGTTTGTGAGGTTGAGACTTTATAAAAATTAAATCCAAAAAATATAAAATTCTAATTAATTTTTTATTTTATCAGTCCATGTTAAATTTGAAAGTTTGAAGGCAATTATCTCAAAAACTAATGGATAGATTTTTGACATTTTTACACGGTTGTAAGGACATTCAAAAGGCTTTCAAAACAAGGTATCACTAGACCCACTTGCCCTATTCAAAATATAGGAGTAATAAGTAAAAGAAGTAATAATAAAAAGTGTCCCCCTCGCAAACAAAATCGACATGTTTCGGCAGTTTTAAAAATTTTCAGCAGTTCTCGAGATATTCCGGTCGGAAAGTTTTAAATGGGACACAGTGTATAAACAAATAAACTAAAAACTACACCAAGTAGCTGCTTGTTTGTAAAATAAAATTGTTTAGGTAAGTTTTTTATCTTCTTTTCCATGCAATATAAATTTCTGCCCCCCCCCCCCAATTTATAACGTCACCAGCCGCTACTGCCCTGTACAAGTTAAGGGCATTGCATTGCCTTTTGGGTGTACAAAAATTGGAATCCGATTAACCCCTCGGGAAATCTCCTTAAATAAAATGTATGATAATTATATCAGCAAACGAGATATATTTTGTGGTCAATAATTGACTTAGTATCATTGAAAAAATATACAGGGTGTCCCAGGCTTCTCTGCATTTGGCTTTTGTAGGTTTATTCAGTGGCAATATACAGGGTGTTCCAAATAAAAGCATTTACATGGGGATTTCGGAAACGGTAAGAGATACGAGTTTGTTTAAATAAGAAAAAGTTGCGCTATTCTAAGCTCAATCAGATGCCGTATCAAAATTAAAAATATCTACAGGGGTTTTTAAAATATGGAGCAAAAACTAGAAATTGTGTTTTTTGAAAAATTGAAATATCGCCGCCATCTTGCAAACAAATTCAATGAAATTTGGTACTTTTGTATAAGCTACTACGGCCAATTGAATGACGCTAACAATTTTTTTCTAGGGCTTCTAGTTTTTTTTTAAACCATAGCCAACTTTGTTATTTCTTATGACCGCCATCTTGGATTTATACTTCAATAAATAGAGCATAAAAGGAGCTTTTCAACCGTGTATAATAATTTTAAAAAGTACTCCATTTACTTTAGAGGTATGTAAGATTGTGAAAAGAAACACTGTCTTCCTCTAATTGCTTTAATGTCGATTAACCGGTTTCGCCCTATTAAGCCATCTTCAGTATCCTAAAGCGAAAAAATAATAAAACAGACTAAAATACATTCCACCGTCAAGAATTCGTCCCTGGCTCATCTATTAATGAAAAAACTATTTAAAAAACATGAAACAATTAAAATTTCAAAAAGATGAAGAGGTTCTTTATTATTGTTTAAAAGATGTTCAACATCTTTTAAACAATAATAAAGAACCTCTTCATCTTTTTTAAATTTCTTTTCTTTAGGATACTGAAGATGGCTTAATAGGCCGAAACCGGTTTATCGACATTAAAGCAATTAGAGGAAGACAGTGTTTCTTTTCAGAATCGTGTATAATAAGCCTATCTCTGGATGACGGAAAATGTGAATTTATTAAAAAAATAGCTTTTCACTTAGTTGGCTGTGAACAAATGCCGTAGTTGTGTTTGTGGTAAAAGCCCTTATTTTTTATTTTTTCTCTGGCTAAGAAATAATACAATTTCTTAAAATATATCTTCTATTTCTGAAACAAAAGTTTGCATTTATTATTTAATTTAAAATAAAACTAAAAACCGATAACAAATCATTGAATTAAATAAGCAAATGTTCGAAAATTCCAGCGTTGTTATTCATGCAAATCCTGCATCGATGAAGTAGAGACATGCATGCATCTTTAACCATTTGTTCAGGAATTTCTTCTATGGTTTGAACAACGGCAGCCTCAAGTTCTTCTATCGTATTATGAGTAGTAGAATAAACTTTATCCTTTAAGTATCTTCAAATACAAAAATTAAGAGGCGAAAGGTCCGGCGAACGTGCAGGCCAGGCAGCTGGATCTCGATTTCCGATCCAATTATTTCCATGTTGCTGATTCAAATAGTCGGTTATGATTCTTGCATTATGTGGAGGTGCTCCATCTTGCTGGAACCACATGTTTGCTACATCTTGAAGAAGCAAATTTTCTAAAATTTGGTCATATCGATATCGAGGTGAAAAATGTTAGATAGTATGTGTCCGTTTATGACTCCTAGCCATACATTCAAACCCCACTTGACTTGATGGTGCACCTTACGATTTAAGAACGGATTTTCATCGTACAGACATAACTGTCTGTTAAACACCCCGCAGTTTCTAAACCTGCTTTCATGGGACCACAGAACCTTAAGCGGAAATTGAGGATTTTCTTGCGATTTTTGTATGAACCAATTGCAAAACAAGGTTTTTTTTCTAAATCACCATCTCGGAGTGCTTGATTAATATGTGATATATTATATTGACAGATAGTTACGTAGGTATGACAACAAACGCAACTACCGCCTTTGTTTCACAGCCCACCAAGTAAAAAACAGTTTTTCAAGTAAATGCACATTTTCCGTCCTTCAAAGATAGCCTTATTATACATGGTTGAAAAGCTCTTTTAAAGCTATATTTATTGACGTATAAATTCAATATGGCGGTCATAAGAAATAAAAAAGTTGGCTATGGTTTCAAAAAAACTAGAAGCCCTACAAAAAATTTGTTAACGTCATTTGATTGGCCGTAGTTGCTTATACAAAACTACCAAATTTCATTAAATTTGTTTGAAAGATGGCGGCGATATTTCAGTTTTTTAAAAAACACAATTTTTGGTTTCTGCTCTATATTTTAGTAACCCCTGTAGATATCTTTAATATTGATATAGCACCCGATTAGGCTTAGAATAGCGCAATTTTTTTCTCATTTAAACAAACTCGTATTTCTTACCGTTTCCAAAATCCCCATGTAGTTGCTTTTATCTGGGACACCCCAAAAGTTTTTCGATATACGCCACTAGGTTTATTTATTCGTGATATTGTCAGAAATGCGAATTATCCCTAACTGTGCCACTGATTAAAACCATTTTGTAAAAACGCAAAAAAGAGTTCTACAGTGATAAGAATGTGGTTCCGGCTCCCTCCACGATGGTAAACTAGGGTCACTGCATCCTGGAAGCCTGGCGCACTACGTCTTCGTGATGTAGTGACCCTATGGTAAACATGTGGCTGCCGCCCAACGATTATAAACACACAGGATTGCTTATTAGCTCGAATCTTTTAGGGGTAGGCGGCGCCTTGTTTACGTCACTAGTGGACCTCTGCTCAGCGCGCTTCATTTAATGCACATTGCAATCGTGAGTTTTTCCCGCTTTTTTCTTGCTTATTTGCAAACAAATTTTTTATTCGTGATAGTAAATATAATTAATAATTTCATTCATTCAAAACAAATGATTTGATAAATGAAGAATTTGCTCTGAGAGCTGAATTTTCCTACCAGACGATATGTTGGAGTTTCTCTTTTAAATAGTTGAAAGTTTTAGAATAGAAGTAGGATTTTTCTAAAAGTTTAATGAATTTAAATCATTAGATGTATAAATTATTGAATGAAATAATCTTTCCAATAATCAGTTTAATAAAAGAAGTATGTTTGCGGCATAATTACCAATTTTCTTTAATGTGATTAATTTAATGAGCAAGGACTTTCCAAAAATCTCAAAAAAATTAAAAGTTTATATAAATATAATAATATAAAAGTATATATATATATTTATATTTCTACACTGAAAGAGGGAACACAAAGCTTTTATTTCAACAATAAATTAATGTGCTTTCTTTATATCAATTCACTTAATTCACATTTCTAAAGGTTTATCATAACAAAAATATTTCATGTAAAAAAAGCCAAGTACGCGAAAGTGGTATTCCGTAAAAAGAATTGAGATAAAATTAATGCCAAGTTCTACAATACAAGTTTCAAAATGAATGGTTCTTACTAGTTTGGAAATGTTTTTTTAAACTTATCTAAGGTAAATTAAGGATTATAATGAACGCCGTAGTTTGGCCCAACCTCCGTTGTATAAAAAAGTGTTCTTCTGCAATAATTTTATATTTTCGATTTTATGTTACATAATGTAACCATTTTTTACCACCAAAGTTAATTAATTTTTTTAAGTTTTTTATTAGCAATTATAAGTTTGTCAAATTAATTATTTAGTTATTTTTGAAATTTTAATTGGATCAACCATAAATGCGAGATCCTTACGGTACACTCGCATTTAGGGTTTGACAGGGTCGGACTGGTTCAAAAATCGGTCCGAGTGCCAATTCAGAATACCGGATTCGGGCTCTGGAACGAAATAGCGATGTACAAAATAGCGACGTACGAAATAGCGAGTAATAAAATAGCGACTATCAAAATAGCGATGTAATGAAAGAGCGACTATCAAAATAATGATGTATCAAAATAGCGTTTGTAACAAAACAGCGACATATCAAAATAGCGATGTATCAAAAGAGCTACAATCAAATAGCGACAACTAAAATAGCGACAATCAAAATAGCAATGTATCAAAATAACGATGTATCAAAATAGCGATGTATCAAAATAGCGATGTATCAAAATAGCGATGTATTAAAATAGCGATGTATCAAAATAGCGATGTGTCAAAATGGCGATGTATCAAAATACCGAATCAAACTAACCCGAATCGAATCAAACCAATCCTAACCGAAACGAACCGAAATGCGCTATTATATCCTGCGGTATTTTGACTATACCAGCTTATTTTTTCAAAAAAAAAACTTCCCTGATTTCCGGGATCCTAGAGGGTTTGAATCCGAACCGAACCGATCTGAACCGAATTCGGTTCGGTTGAGATTCATACTCTCTAGGATTCCTGAAAAGAAGTCTGGAGAATTTTTTTTTTAAAAATATGCTGGTTCGGTTCCGTTCGGTTCGGTTTGAATTCACACCCTCTAGGATCCCGGGAAAAAGTCAGGAAAGTTTTTTTTTTAATTTCTTAGAAAGAAACCCTTTAGTCGAGCTATATGCTAAAACGGAACCGAAATATCGCTATTTTGATAGTCGCTATTTTGTTACAACACTATTTTGATAGTCGCTATTTTGTTACATCGCTATTTTGATAATCGCTATTTTGTTACATCGCTATTTTCATAGTCGCTATTTTGTTATATCGCTATTTCGTAACAATCGCTATTTTGATAGTCGCCCTTTCATTACATCGCTATTTTGATTGTAGCTCTTTCGATACCGCTATTTTAATACTCGCTATTTTGTACATCGGTATTTCGTTCCAGAGCCCCGGATTCGACCTCGCATGTGTATACAGGGTGTCCCATTTTTGATAGTATTGGATGGTAAACTCATGTATTTTAAAATATAGAGTCCTGGGGATATTACATTTAATTTAAATTTCGAGACCCAAAAAAATAAGTCATAAGTTTTTTTCTCAGCCCTTGTCGTATTGGAGCTACGAGGGAAAATTCAAAAATTTGTAATTCTAAAAATATGTCTTATCTTTGTTATTAGTGCAAAATTTGCAATTTTGTTAAAACTTCTCTACAAACAGTTGATTCTCTCAATAAAATGACTGTCAAATTTTTGGTCCAACCGATGGGTCGGATTCGAGATTAAAAAAAAATTATTAGTTAATTACGGACCTGGATTTTTTTTCAATCTTTTGCTTCACATTGGGTCCCCTAATAACCCCTAGCTATAAAAAAAATCCAGATCCGTACTTTTTTCTTAATTTTTCCTGAAATCTCGAATTCGACTCGACGGACCAAAAATTTAACAACGTCAGTTTATTGACAGGATCAACTGTCTGTAGAGAAGTTTTATTAGAATAAAAATATCTGCCCTAATAACAGATTTCTAGGATTCCAAAGTTTTGAATTTTCCTCGTTACTAATTATTAGCTCACACATATACTATACTATAGTACTGTGAGCTATGGTGATCCTAATTTTTTCGAGAAAAAAAAGTTGCTCCGATTTCAAAATTTTTTATATATCTTTGCGTTTCAGATAATTTTGAAACTTTTTTGTGGCGCCGTCTGTCTGTCTGTCTGTCTGTCTGTCTGTCTGTCTGTCTGTCTGTCTGTCTGTCTGTATGTCTGTCTGTCTGTCTGTCTATCTGTCTATCTGTCTATCTGTATGTCTGTCTGTATGTCTGTCTGTAACGACCAACGCGCATAACTCAAAAACCGCTTGGCCGAATTTAATGAAATTTGGTACCTAGGCTGGGTCTTGGGTCGAGATGGTTCCATTTAAAAATGAACAAAATCCACCGAACACAAAACAAATAAAAGGGTAGTGGTAGATTTTAAAAATTAGAGTTTATGTGAAAATATGGCTTGTGTGATATCAAACGAAAGGTAATTGAGTCTGCAGTTTAACAAAATACATTTTAGTTTTTTGTTTTTTTTAAGGGTGGGGGTAGATTTAAAAAATTTGAGTTTAAGTCAAAACATGGCTTGTGTGGTATCAAACAAAAGGTAATTTAGTCTGGAGTTGAATAAAATATATTTCAGTTTTTAGTTATATTAGCTCACACGTACACTATAACTATAGTACCTAGTGTGAGCTTAGGGGCCCATATATTGGCAGAGTATTTTATATGGTCTTCATTTTCTTAAATTCGTTGATCTTTTATATATCTTTTTCGATTCTACTACAAATTCTCTTATTTTAATATTTAGAATTTTCAAACAAAAAACCTGTAAAATAAGATTGCCCAAAGATTGTTTTGGCCGAATAATTTTTTTGTATATGTAACTAACTAATCTCCATGGTCTTCATTTTCTTATAATCGTTGACCTCTTTTTATGTATCTTTTTCGATTCTACTACAAATTCTCTAAAAAACACGAAACAATTTACAAAATTATTTCCATTAGTTTTCAAAATATTACGTCTGAAAATAAGGTGTTTTAGTGACCTTAAAACACATAGCATACATATCTTGATTTCCCACATTTAAAAACATCTTGACGGACTAATTGAGCAAAAATGTCAACTGGATAAAGACTAACATGCATCCCCACGTGAAGTATACCATGTGGGTACTATATCTCTCTCCAAAATTTTGCTTAGAAAAATAAAAAACCTACCGTTAATAAAAACCCAAACTTTAAGGAGACAAGTAGGAAGTCACATTTTAAGTTTTGTTGAACTTAAACTAAAACCTCTAAAATAAATAGTCAGTAAAGAAACATAAGATTTGGCTATTTGAAGAACACTTTGCAGTTTGTTATTTTGTTAAGTTAAAGTTTTTATTTTAATATTTTGGGTCTTGTTTGTTTAAGAAAAATCTTGTAACACTTTGTAAATTGCAACAGAGTTTTATTTTGTATTCATTAAAGTTTGTAACGTTTTTAAAACTGTTTTATATTTATTTTATACACACCTACTAATAGATCTACTACGGTACACTCGTTAAGGATTCGAAATAAAACAAAATCGTACCCGACAATATCTCGTAAACTAATAGATGGAATTTTTTTCTGTTCTGGTATTTAAAGAATTTATAGTAAAATCGAAAAAAAATATTATTTGATTTTGATTGAAAGTACTTTATTGTCCAAGAAACATTACAAGTAATAAGTCCTTTTGATAAAGAATGAACTTATAAATAATTAACTAATACTAAAAATAACAATTTTAAATGTTTATTAGACGTCGTAACTAGTAATAGTGTATTTTATACTTCAGACGACAATTTTATTTTCAAGTCAAAATGGAAAAAATAGAATCACAAATTACTAAAATAACATAAAGTTCGTAACAAATATAATACTACATAAACAACAAAAAATCAAACAAAAATAAAAATAATAAAAATAAGAGTCGAGTTTAACACCAACGCAAATTAGCCAAACAAAAAATAGCTATACAAAAAACTTATCCAAAGTGTAAAAAGCCTTCCCTAATAAAAAATATTTTAGTTATTCCCGGAATATATTAAAAAGGTGTCAAGGAATTTGGAAATTAGAAAATAGAATGACATAAAAAATACTCGGTGAGTTCTTGGCATTAGGTAAAATCTTTTTGGCACAAAGAATCTTATTTTATCGGTTTTCGTTTGAAAATTCTAAAGCTAAGAATAAAGGCTCCAGATGTGTATGCAGGTATGAATGATCGTACTGTATGTACGTAAATGCACCACAATGTACCATTAAGTTTATTTTTTGGTAAAATTTTTAGACCATCCGGCCCAGTCCGGGCCTGGGGTTTGATTTAAACAAAATCATACCCGATAATATTATATTGTGTATATTAGCCGACAACTATTATAATATATTGTTCTACTATTATACACTAACAAAAGCTAGTGGATAATAATAATAGATATTATAATACTTTTCCGCTAATAGCTTTCAAACTATCAAAGCTAGTTATGTAGATAGAGATTCGGATAAAAAGTTTTTATTATTATTTTGGAAAATCTACAGAGGGTAAGTTAAAAACTTATGAATGTTTTTGAAATTTTCAAATGTTTAACTTGAAATTTACATGTGTGATTTTTTTTTCAATTTCTTCAAAATATTGCAAAACAGATTCATTTTTATTTTGACAATTTTTTGTTTAATAACTTTTTGGCATTATCACGGTCACTCAACACACCAAGGCCAACACAAAAATAGAGGCCACGACCCTGAAAAATTCAGCTGTTCTCCCGGGGCTGAATTTTACATTGGGTCTTATGGAAGGTCAGACGTTTTTTTATGATATTTTCAAAATGGCACTACAGATTTCCGCAAAATTTCAGTGAAATATTCTCAGACACCATCCCGATATTCCACCAAAGGTTTGTAAGGAAGCAACATGATTAAAAGGTTAAAATCTTTAAGATTTAGCATTCCTTATTTTGAATTCAAATTACCCGCCATGTACCACATGCCAACTGTTATATTTGACATATGTGATTTGACTTTGTCATATGTGATTATCACATTCGCTTCTGCTTTAAACTTAATTTTTGTGTGAGCTAATGAAGCGGCTATGAAAAATTAGGGCTTACTATACATTTAAAAAAAATTGTTCTGCCAGAATAAAGTAAAAACAATCTCAAAAACGGCTTTATTTAACAAAAAATCAAATATCCATGAACCGTCATTCCAACTTCAAAATTTTAAAGACAATCAGCTGTGTCGTAACGTGACCATCAAAAAAAAATCAGCCCCGGATGTGACGTCAACAAAGTGGAGGATCGTGGCCCGTCCATTTTGATAGCCCTGAACACACAAAAGCCAAACACAGAAGGCTAGGACACCCTGTACAGAATCCCAATTTCGATGTTTTTAAGGAGTGTTAGGTATTAAAGACAAGTGGTGTAAAATGAGACTTTTTACAATTTTATATTTTTAAGATTTTAGACTTCTTTGTAGAACTTGAATTTTTTTTTGGATTTAAGAGATAATCAGAAAAATATTGCAAACCTAAAAACACAGAAATTTGACCTATAATATGAGAAAAAAATTAAAACTGTGTTTCATATTTTACCTTAAAAAAGTTCAAAAATGAGACAGGTCGGACGAAATATGAGACAGTGATAAAATTCACGTATAAACAGTCGCATCGCTGTCTAAACCACAAATAAGACATTTAGGGTAAAATTGAGACATAAGTTTTTGTTTTGTTTTAAGGAGAGTTTACACATGCATGGATTTGCTGGCGCCAATAAAAACTGGCGCGCCAGTAAGTTAAATTTGCAAGTGTAAACACCGACTTGCACACAAGTTATTTTTTTGCATGCATGTATCAAAAAAGTCTGCAGCTGACTGAATTTGCTGGCGCCAGTGGTGACGCATGCGCGCAGAAAAGGAAAATTTTCATGTGTAAACAAGTGTTTGCACGTCGGCTCGCCAGTTTTATTTTTTATTATCATTGTGTTTGAGCTTAAAAATTTTGTTTATTTTTGTTTTTATAGCTTATCATGGCTAAAAAAAGTGGCCAGCAGAACTGACCATACAGTTTCTTGAAGGCTATGAATGTTTTCCTTGTTTATGGGATGTACACAGTAGTTCGTATAAAAACAAAGATAGTCGAGATAATGCTTCCCAAAAAATTAGTAAAATAATGACTATTGAACGCTTTGAAGTTGCAGAAGTAAAAGCAAAAATATGATCCATAAGAAACACATATGCTTTGGAATTGACAAAAATTAAAAAAAGCCAACGTTCCGGAGCCGGTGCAAATGAAGTATACACCCCAAAAGTACTATGGTTTAAAGTAGCAGACCGAATTTTAAAGAATGTTGTTTAAATAAGAGAAACTCTAGAAGAATATCAAAATGTTGCTTTGTCATTCGAAGATGGTTTTTATAGCTCGCAGGATCTTCTGCTGCAAGTTCTCCTAAAAGTTTTTCGGAAGCACCCAAAGTAGATCGACTAGCAATCCATGCTTTAACCCATGCAGATACAGCCTTTTCGTTGTTTCTTTTCCTGAATCTCTTTTAATTTTTTTTTCAAGAAAAGTTTTGCGACTATTTTGCAGGCTTCCGAGAGTTCAGCCGACATATCGCGTATTGTGTACACTTTAAAAATGAAACTGGCGTGCCAGTCTTTTTAATTTTCGCACAATAGTGTAAACCTTTACTGGCGTGCAAATAGAACTGGCGCGAACACTGGCGCCACTAAATTCATGCATGTGTAAACCCACTATTACTTAAATTCAACAAATCAGTGCAAAAATATTAATTTATAGAAAAACCGATCTACGAACTAACACAACAAAAGTTTCGGTAACGTTTTTAAAAGTGACAACAATTTTTCGTGGCTAAGCGGGCATAGAAAGATTTTGTTTCTTTTGTATTTTTCCGTGGGCAGCTCAAAAGCTGTACATCCACGGGGCACACAGGCGGATTTCACTAAAAAGCTGGTCAAAACCTAAGATCTATTTACTAAAATTGCATATAGTAATAAAAAAATATATGATTTATTGTTTAAAAAAGATAAAAGAAGAAAAATTCTTTAAGGACCCCGCACAAAAAAATAAAATTTGGAACTTTACTAATTAATTAAAATGCTTCCTAAAAAATCGTTGAAACCAGAATTTTGGCTGTATAAATATACAAGATATTGCAATATTTGATTTTAATAATTGCATAGCTCCATGAAAAAATGTTTTAACCAGCATGTAGGTATGTAAAATTCGCAATTGCATAAAACAATGTGATATTTTTGCAAAAACAAGTTAATTGAACTTTTTCTGTTTTTTCCGACTTTCGTTATAAATGAACTATATTGTCTAGCAAGAAAAATACTCTGCCAATATATGGGTCCATAAGCTCACACAATGTACTATAGTTATAGTGTACGTGTGAGCTAATATCACTAAAAAATTAAATATATTTTATTCAACTTCAGACTCAATTACCTTTCGTTTGATACCACACAAGCCATATTTTGATTTGAACTCTAATTTTGAAAAAAATACCCACACCCTTTTTAAAAAAAATATATAAAATATATTATGTTTAACTCCAGACTCAATTACCTTTCGTTTAATATGACACACGCCATATTTTCCCTTAAAATCTAATTTTTCAAATCTACTTCCACCCTTTTTTTTTAAATAAACTAAAATGTATTCTGTTTAATTTAAGACTTAATTACCTTTCGTTTGATATCACACACGCCATATTTTCACATATTCTCAATTTTTTTAAATCTACCCCCACCCTTTTATTTGGCTTGCGCCGAACAGATATACACACACCTAAATACACCACACAGACACACACACGGACAGACGTCACGATAAAATTGCTAAGATACAATACACCAAAATAACATATTTTCAGTGTTATCTCAATTTTTTTTGTTGTCGAAAATAATACCTTTTCTAGCCATTGCCCCGCGAGCTAGGAAGGTAAAAATGAAATCAGAATACATGTGACATAATAATTATACTTTTGGTTTACAAAAACCATTGTTATTAAAGCTAAGAAAACTTATTTATTAATTTACGCATATTATGTACGTATTTCTTACTGGACAATTTTCTATATACACAAAAAGAAATTTTATCTTTTTTACTCGATCCGCATAACTCCGCAGCTGAAACTGACTTTGTTACTTAGAAAACATATGCATGCACTTAATAGGACCAAAAATGTCAATAAACTTGGATGAAGTTGAAACATTTAGTCAAATTTTATTTCAGAAAATGAAAATTTAAAAAGTTTTCTGCAACGGTTGCTTTAAACCGGTTTAAAATATTACCAATAAAATAAAAAACAATGTTAAATATGTACAATAAATAGCTACATACCTCCAGATTCAAAATCCATGTTCAAAAAAATTATTTTTGATAATAGGCGCAAGTTTTAAAAGGGCTTTTTAACCATCAACTTTTGTAAATTTAAGTAACGTAAATAACATAAAAAAAATAAATGGAAGTTTCATCGGTCAGTACTATGGCAATTGTTTTTCAAATTAGGCGTGACATAGTCACGCCTAGCATGATCATCAGTGATTGCACTAATAGCAATTTTACAATTAAACAGGGCTTTTTAGTGTTTAGGGGTTATGGCCAGCTTTTTCTTAAAATCCGCCTGTGTGCGGGGGTCCAAGATCTAATGCACACCATTTGAGTGTTGAGAGTCCTTAAGGCACTCTTCAGAATACTGCATGGTCAATGTGACACTTTTGTAAAGCTACAGAGATGGTATATGAATCTCATCTTACGATGTTGGTAAGAGAAATAATTAAATAATGCCTACATTACCGTATACTTCTTTTAATTTATAATTTTGAGATAATTTGAAAGTTAATATCTATCTTTTTTTCGCAGAGGAAAAAGTTTGTCTCGGCCGAATAAAGCTATGTACAAGAATTCAGCCTATTAGGCATCACTTAAAAAATAGACCAGTGCACTGTGGACTATTTGCGTTAGATGTCATTTAATATTTCTGCAACTTGTCATTTCTACAGCTATATAATTCACTGAAGTAAAATTTGAAAAAAAAACTCCTTTTTGCCCGAACCGAACCGAAATTTGTTTGATTTTTAAATTCACGGGTACGAAATTCCACGTTTGTTAGTATTATTTGGCTTAAAAATTCCGTTGATTGACGCTCACTGTCCGGCCTAAAAGACAAAGAGCTGTCGTAGGTCACGGACTATAAGTTGTTTTCTTTTATTTGCATTTGATCTTTTCATTGATCGATATTGTATAGCAGTGTTCGCCTGCTTTTGGTTTTTTGTTTCTCTCGTATCTCGGTAGATGGCGCCTCTTGCTATAGTTCGCTCACTAATTACATTTAATTAGAGACAAAACCATTTGATTAACTTCGCAAGATTTGTCACATTGACCAGCAGTGTTCTGAGGAGTCCCATAAGGACGAAACGGTTGGACACCCGTGAGGTTAAGCTTTCAGGCTACTTACGGAAAAATATAAGGAAAACAAAAAAACTCCTTTTTGCCCGATTAGCCACGAAACTTGTTTGATTTGAGAAAAGTTTCGGTAACGTTTTTAAAAGTAACAAAAATTTTTCGTGGCTAAGCGGGCATAGAAAGATTTTGTTTCTCTTGTATTTTTCCGTGGGCAGCTCGAAAGATCTAATGGACACCTATTAAGTGTTGACAGTTAACTGTTTCGTCCTTAAGGGACTCTTCAGAACACTGCATGGTCAATGTCACACTTTGACCATGAATTGAATTTAAAATAAAAATATATTTATGATTGCCCCATTATCATGTTTCCTATTACCCCACGATAGTCAAAACAAAGGGATAATAAGAAACATTTCCATTCTAAATTACTTCTTTAACACAGGAAAAATTTAAAAACAATACATAGAAAGACCTACCACCACAAACAAGGTATTAAAACTGCAAATAAAGTATTTCCTCCAGACAAAAAAAATTCCCCCATCTTCCCCTATTCACTAAACGCCTCTCTCTGGCTGTCACGATTTTAATAGTCTTGCAAACCAAACGACAAATAACCGCACCATCGCACGGTGGTCAGCTTGTCGGTTCTGAACGAACGAAATTATTTTATGGTTATAAATTTGACAAATTGATGCTGAAAGTTAGGAAATGTCAACTAGCGTTTAAAAAATGTGATTTTAGTATAGGTATAGTCCTTGCAATACCCCAAGTCCCTTTGCTATCCTTTTTTATTTTTCTCCTATAAAGAAGACAGAAAATAGCATCGAAAATCATTGTTGGCCCCAGATTGCAGTTGGCAGTTGCAAGCCTGTCTATCTATCAAAGTTTAAATTGACAATAAAAGTCAACTTTCATAACAAAAAATTTTTGGCAAGTAGTCAAAAAGTAAAAAAAAATTGCGACCAAGATAAAATGTTCATCCGAAAATTCCAGGCTTTTTTCGATCTTCAGTCCCATCCGTAATAACAACAGGACAAAAAGTATGAAGACTATATAGCCATTCAAAACAACGTCTTTAGAAATCTAATTCAAAAAGTTTGTAAAACTATTGTTTAAAATTACATGATGCATTGCGAAAAACTAATTTTGGAAGACTGAGAAAATGAAACAGCTATTGATATCGCTCCTTTTGTCATAACTGACGATGGCAGTTTATGAGATCAAGTTTTTTGGACGATGAGAATAAATTATTTTTGCATAGTTTGTTTTTTAGTTAGATTTTAGATTTTTTGGTTTTATTTTATTTTAAGAAAATAGGTTTACAAAACCATACAAATAAGCTTAATTTAATAATTTTCATGTTTTGATTTGAACTTAATCCTATGAGCTGTTCTACTTTTCTACTGCAACATTTTAAACTTAGTAATTAGTAATAGCTTCAATATAGCTATTGTTAGTTTAAATATATTTTTAATTCACTCAAAAAGAGTCTTTACAATACTGTTTTTGTTGAAATTCCCAAAGCCTTTGCAGTTAAATCAGTTGAGAACTTCATTATACTTTTTAAAAGATCTATGTGTCGACCATAAAAAATGTTTATTTATTAAAAATTATAATAAAATACTGTTTTAATTAACCCTAAACAAAAAATATAATTGCTTATATACTTATGGTAACAAATAAATGAGTATATACTACATTAATATAAGTCGACAGTTTATATTGGAAACTACAAATAATATTAATTTAACTTTTATTAAGTCTTTATGCTTAAGTAGGAATAATATTAAAAACTTCTGTTTACAAAAAATATAATATAAATAGGGCCTAATCTTATTTGAATCATAATTTTTACCAAAACAAATTGCAAAGCTTATCTTAACTCCAGCTCGAAATACATTGTAGAAAATAACATTTTTGAAAAATTAAATAGTTATTAATTTATCGTTTGTTCATGGTTTGTAGCTCTACGGTCAGTCGCACTAAAAATCTTCCAATGTAGAAACTTTGCCGGAAGGGCACCCCAATTGTTAATAAATTTTTCACTACATAAAATCATTTTAGGACAGAATCTTTTTCTCAAAAAACTATTCCAAATCAGAATCAGAATTTAAATAAAAAATAAGGGATTAATCTTTAAAAGTCATTAATTTCAAAACAATGGCAGTTTTAACACCCATCCATCACCCTTATTGTAAAGGGTGGTGACCGATTATATTAACATTAAGGTAACTGATAATTAGTTTCGCAGCATCCATTATCAGTTACCTTAGGAACCAGTGGTTTAAAACTGAATTAAGAAAACACGTGCGTTTTGTTACCAGAATTACGGGGTGATAAAACAAAAGGACTAGCCTTATTGCAAAGACTATACTGTGCATTCTGGAGATGGTACAGTCGCCTCCAAAAAAATGTTACATATCGATTTTTTCCTGTTAGGCAAAAAACTTGAAAAATTGATACTTTGAGAGTGTCTACGTAACTAGCTTATAGCTTTTTTTTATTTAACATAGCTTTTTTATAAAAATTTAACTAAATTTATTAATCTTGCTATACTATATATCAATTTTTTACCGTGCACTGATATTCTTTATCGTAGGCTTTATATTCACTATTTTCACATATATAGTTTAAAACGGATTGATTTTAATCCTGTGAAACCGGTGTTTTGTGCCAGATTTTAAATAAATTACGTCGGCCAATCCCATGCGCCAACGCTGAAACAATAAATCATAGCTAATACAGCGGCAGCTTAATGTGGCACCTATACAACCCTTGATACATGATTGAAATAGTAAAGTCACAAACGCAATTGATACGTACCGATCCAGACTTTTTCAGTCCAATATATATAATACATATTTAAAAAATTATAATAAATCAATACACAACTTTTATCTAATTTTTTTAACAAGCAAATTGAAACTTTGCAAATGGTTTAATAGTAAAAATTAAAGATACTAACCCATATTTTAAATATAAGTGAAGAAATCACCATATAATCTTTGGTTTTCCAACTTGGAGCACTTTTGAAAATCGCCTTTCCGCGCGGAATATGTGCGGATCATTATGCAGGCTATCAAACGGCCTATGACTTGTCGTCGTAACAAGTGTCAACGAGTTAGTTGATCGATTTTCTGCATTGGGGTCTACTAATAAGGTAATTGGACACTTTTTTAAGACTTTGTAGTTATGATAGAAAATAGTTTGATATTGAGGTTTCGATCGTCTAAATTAGACAAGCTGACCTCCGTGCGTCGTCGCGTCGGCTGTGCTTTAAGGTTCTCCTCAAAATCGAGCTCTCTTCTATAAACACCTGAAAGGCTCAAAAACAACGAAATTGGGACACCCTGTACTAACAGGTGGGTATTATAATATAATTTTCTGATCTCTGGGTCTGATAATTTTATTAATGTGAATAACTAGCACGAATATTTAAACAAGATGTACCTTCAGCCATCAATAATTATTGTTTCGGTAAATAATAAATGATGAGGTTAATTGTACCTATATTATACCTAGTTGTGGAATTTTTTATTTAATAATTTTATTCAAAAGGGGTGAATAGCAATAAGTGGATATGTTATAAAAACACGAAATAAAAGGAAATTAGGTACGCACATAAACATCAAGATTAATAATTTTTTCTCATAATTTTAATGATGTGGCGCAGCAATATTTGTTACCTTATTTTATACAGTGTTAAGCTATCTTTTATTATGTAGTGCGTATAGAAAATTGTATGACGACTTTCTTCGTAAAATTAATATTAAAAAATATTTCCATATAGTGCTGTTTTATGGTAAGCTGTTTTAAGAAGATACACTGTAGAATTCTTTCTGCCGTCATCTCTTAAAAATACACCGAAAGTTTACGCAAACTTGCACCGAAAGTTTACGCAAACTTAAACCTAGATTGATCAAAATTACACCTTTACTTCAATAAAGTCTCGACACTTTTCATTCACTGTTTGCCAAATTTAAAATTACAACCAATAATTATATAATATAATATATACTATTAGATTTTTAAGAAAGAACACTGTATCCGTTTTTATTATGTTATAGTAGGATATGTGACGTAAGCGGGTAAGTTCTCCTCAGAAAAACGTTGTTCCAGAGACATTATTAATGAATCTAAGTATGGTATAATCAACGATCTCTTCCAGTACTCACTAGGAGTATCTGCTTGATGATTTGCCCGATGGGTTTGTCAATTTACAGTTCGAGGCATTCTTAAATCTGCATCGGCCTGTTCTGCGATTCTTTCTGCCTCTGCTGTTAAGTTTTCGCTCGGTGTTTTTTAAAAACTTCTACGATATTATATATATGATTTTTGCATTGTAGTAAGTCAATATTTTTGGACTGCAGAATATTTACTACTGGTTGCAGAAGAGCTGAATATTGGTCTAAACATCTGCTTTAAAAAACAACAGATTCTGGGATATAAAAGGACGAGTCGCGGTTATTAGTATCAGTATCAAAAACGCAGTGAAACTATTAACATAAAAAAGATGAGTATAAAAAACGCAGTGAAACTATTAACATTAAAAAAGATTAGTATAAAAAACGCAGTGAAACTATTAACATTAAAAAAGATCAGTATCAAAACTGCAGTTAAACTGTTAAATTAAAAACACCTAGTTAGTATAGTGATCTAGTAAAAAGTCAGTATTTTACGTAACAAGATGCAGGTTGTAGAACTGCATAAAAACTTTTAGTAGTGAATACATAAATCATAAAAGCAACGATACATTTTATTTGGAGCACGAAAATTGGTGCTGAAAGGTATAATGGTGACTTAGATATAAGAAACAGTTACAGGAACTTGTAAAACCTAGACTCTAATACCAGTGGCGAATTATGTGCTAGACCCAAATTAAAAACTATATTGTGTTTAGACTCTAGGAAAAATTATGTTTAAATGTTTAAAAATTGTTAATCAATGTTATAATAAAGTGTTTTTGGTCAGCAAAATTATGATTATCGTTACTCTCAGTCGGCCCAGTAGCACCCTGTGAGTGATTCAAAACCATGTAAAACTAACGCATTCAATTTTCTTTGACATTAAAGCCATTAAACCTTCTTCAAATATAAAACTTTCGAACTGCAAATAAAATAATATTATTATAATTATATTTTTCTTTCATTGATTTGACTGTATTGATAATGCACATTAGTTTTTAGCCGACAGGGTAGCTGAAATAGTTTAAACTTAAGTATAGTTTTTTAGATATTGACACGTAATTATTGAAACGTTTGACAATTTAACGCGCTTAAAAATCTTAACAGTCAGACTTAGAACAAAACAGTCTTCTTTTTATCTAAAATTGATATCGAATTCAATTTAAAAGTTATTAGTTAGGATGCATTTTTACGGCGCCACACGGTATACCAAGAGATGAAAGTGGTGGCACTTTGTCCGCCGAAGCAAGAAGTTTGTAGCACAAGCGTAACAAGGACTACAATTCTTTAGGGGATAAAAACGTTTATGACGAGGTTTGTTATCTATTTTCTGCAATTTTGGGGATAAAAAGTAACACTTTTATCCCTTAAATAAGAGACAGGCTGATATGTGTTTAACTTTGTATAATAAACGGTTTAACATAAAATTGTCTATTTTTAAAATTGGGACACTTATCTATATTAAAAGATATATGTTAAAAGAACGGGTGAGATATTTAAATCAACCAAAGCAGGAATATAAAGGGTTTTAACGTTATTAATTTTAAAGATGAGCTAAGTGAAGCTCAAAGATATATTGACTTAAATCTCAAATGCTTATTAAATTATCACTCATTTAAATGTATACTTTTATGTATATCTATAATAGTACCTAATATTAATATTATATTCTCAGAGTAAGAAAATTCTTACTCCAAGATTATATTCAAGAAGTACTTACCAATAGCTAATTTATCTATATTAAATTATCTTTAAAAAAAACGTTTCACCAATAAAACCAAGAATGTAAACAAGTCACTAATTTGTTCCATCCAGAATTGGAGAAAAACAAACCAAAAAATGCAACACTTTAGCGACCCGGCGATAGTGAGAAGTGTGGCAATGAAAAACAGTTAATATAGGTCATGATCTTAGTATAATAGTAGTTAATTATTGACTTGCTTAAAGTCATATAGGAGTCCAAATGCGTCATTTTTAGGGGATTTTGAACCACTGTGGGTCATAGCAGTATTAGTTTCCAAGATAAATCCAGCAGCCATCCTTAACAGGTATATTAATAAATAATTTGATACATTCAGGAGTGAATTTACCCAAATATACATTATGTAAAAATTAATAAAATATAAACATATATAAACATATTATGTATGTTTATATTCATATATATTTATATATTATTATATTATTTATTTATTGCCCAATTATAACTTTATATTTTATAGGTTTTAGTAATATCTACCTACATACTTTTGTTGCTTTTAGAAAAAACTGTATATTTTTTTTCCCTTCCGTTCTAATTTGATAAATTGTTCTGTTATTATTATTTATTTAAATTTAGGCACCTAGGTAATTTTTAATTTTTTTATTTTATTATAAATTTAATTTTTTATTTTCTTGGCTCAAGATGCAAATCAGAGTCTATTTCATTCATCTCTGGATGAAACAGACAGCTGATCTTCGGCCTTTTTCTAGCATTTTTAGTTATAGAGAAAATTATGTATTGTTAATTTTTTAAAGTTGCTGGAAAATAATAATAATAGTTTTGAGATATTTAAATGTTTCTGTTTTTCTTCTAAAGGTAGAACTTAAAAGCTTAAAACTTAGTTTCATGAAAATCTGCTTTGATCTTTTAACAAAAATACAAGCCCAACACCAGTGGCGCACCCAGACATATTTCTTGGAGGGGGTGGCAAGGCCTCTTGGGGG
The DNA here is from genome assembly GCA_963576565.1 of Aspidapion aeneum. Taxonomy (NCBI): domain Eukaryota; kingdom Metazoa; phylum Arthropoda; class Insecta; order Coleoptera; family Brentidae; genus Aspidapion; species Aspidapion aeneum. The sequence goes on from OY755043.1 coordinate 115,970,240, forward strand.
GGGGGCCCGAAGCCTCATGATGTCCAATTTTAAGCTATTTTTTGGGTTTTTTCAAATGTGGAAAATGTGTAAAAAAAACAAAGGGTTGGGGGGGGGCCGGGCCCCCCCCCCCTCTTTGTGCGTTCACACCAACACTATGCTCTTATGTTTGAAATCAAAAAAATCTGTATAAAATTAGATAGTAAATAAATTGTAAAGACGAATTTCTAATTTTTTTTATAAGCGTATTACACTTTCTAGCAGTTATTTTTCCAATAATTTTTAAGCTACTTTCGTCAAAATTTTGTTAAAACCTTCTTATTGCCATAGCTAGCATAACAGAACACAAGTGCTATCAAAACTGTTTGACACAGTTTTGTAATTTTAGAAGGATAGTAAAAAACACACTGGAAAAATGCCTCAATCCTCCCATAAGGCCTATGTGTCAAAATCGGTCTAACTGTCAAACTAGACAACAAATCTTTAACCAAGGCCAACAAAATTAGCTGTTAATGGTAGACCGGTTTCTTAAATCTATCTCTTGGAGAAAAACATAAAAATTTTAATATCTCAAAAACTGTTTACTTTTGCATAATGTATATTAGGGGTAAATTTACCCCCTACCTCCCCTATCACATTCCCAAATGAATGTATCGAATTCCCAGTTACCCTGTATATTCTGTGGTGTAAATCTAAGGCATTTTCTTCTTTTTTCAGAAATCGCAGCCGTAATTCTGCATGTAAGCGTTTGAAATTCGCAAAGGTGATCGCAGCAAATAAAAAATAAACAAAAATTAAATTGTCAGCAAGGGCCATAAGGGTAGACAATCCATTTTAATTCATTAAAATAATAGGATAAACCTAGTAAGCGATGGAAGACCCATGTCATATCCTTTGTTGTAAGAAAATATGGTAATCGATCTAGACATTGGATAAAGCAATTTGAAAATATTTTTGGCAGTGGTTTTATAGCTACCCATAACGGTACAACAGCAGCAATTAGAAAATTTTAGTTTAAAATCATAACCGAAGAATGTTTTTGCGAAGAGTAAAGCTAAATTATAAGTTGTTATGGTTTATGGGAATTGTTGGAGCCAATTTGCTAGTAGGAACACTATACTTTGGATTTAAAATTATTCCAGAGAAAATAATTGATAAAATTTGGGAAGTAAGTGCCTGTCAAATAAGAACATCGCATTAGCCTCAGCAATGACTAAATTAAAAATGGCTGTAAAATTCTTGTTATAAAAGATATTTGTAAACTTATCAATTGCTTTGTCAGCTTTATTTTACAGCTAATACAATAATTAATTTGTAATATTAGTGTAGTTATGATTATGATAATTAAAGCAAATTAAATATGATTGAAATTCTTTTTAAGAAATATATTGATGTATATTAAAATTCTATTAAAATTGTGATGCACCGAATTTTTGTAGCAAAAACTACCGATCAATGGAACTGAAGCGTGGAACACTTCATTTATTAAGCAACCATTTCCTTCCGAATTCAAGGTTTTTCTTTATGATATTACAAATACAGAAGAAATTTTCGGAGGGGCAAAACCCGTTATAAAGGAAGTGGGACCTTATATTTACAAGTAATTTCTTAAAACTTTTTTAAAAAGAGACGTAGTTATTTCAGTATTGAATTTAATTGCTTAAGAAAGCGCACGTCTTAGCCTAATAATGTTTGGCAAGCATGCCGTATGTATAATAGCTTAATTTCACTATTTTCGTTTAAAACTCGTAGACAACAGTGGCGCACCCAGGAATATGTCTTGGGGGGGGCCGAGGGCTCTTGGGGGGGGGGGGCCCAAAGCTTTATGATGTCGAATTTTAAGCTATTTTTTGTGTTTTTTTCTGAAATATGTCGAAAATATGTAAAAAAATCTTAGGCTTGGGGGGGGGGTCGGACCCCGCCCCCCCCCTGGGTGCGCCCATGAACAATGATTGACTAGAAATAAAATTTCGGACTTCCATTGTCTTTAAACGCGACGTTTGAGTTAGTAAGTATCTTTAACCGTTTTCAAGTGTAAACGAAACAATCCAGCCTACATGATACTACTTATACTACTTGGTGTGCGGTCAAGTGTGAGAGCCCGCCCCCTTTTTTTAATCCTAAGACGCTTGTTTTCCTTAAGGAGTGGTTTCCATATCTCGACTCCTTATGCAAAACTTTATCTCCTAATTGGGTACTTTTTAGATGTTCATTTACTCTAACCTGGGGAGGGCGTTTCGTTTTATCTACATATGACTTACCACACTCACACGGGATTTGGTAAATACATTCCTTATTATTTAAAGGATTTTCTGGTTTTGTTTTAGTTACGAAACTCCTTATCGTATTTCCCGATGAAAATACTGTTTTTATATTATAGTGTTTGGCTATTCGTCTTATGTTTTCTGAAATCCCTTTAACATATGGAATGTTAATAACACCCAAGGGATTATTATTTTGAGAATTTGCTATATTTTGTTTTTTTTTTAATTTTAGCGATTGTTGAGTTAATTAATTTCTCGGAATAAGCAATCTGTTCTTTTTAATGTTGTAGATTTCTGTGGTTAATTCTTCATTTTATTGCTTCAATTATTTACGGCTCTTAAAAGTTTTAAATGCTATAGTTGTTATGCTTTAAAATTATAGCAAATTTACTCTTCCGCACTAGTGTGGAAAAAATTTGTATAGAATAGTGGCACTTTCAACACTAAAATGCGTTCGGAAAAAGTGGGCTTTTCCGCACGCAAAATAAATAAAGTCAACGGAAGTCCGGAATTTTATTTCTAATTCCACTATTGTTGTGGCGTCATTTTTGTATAGCACCATCTTTTTTATTTTAAGAAAAGTTTTGACCACGGATTTCTAAAACCTGAAGACCTCAGTGGTTATGACGCCTACTTTATTTTAGATTATTTAGATGGAAAGATAATATAATAATTGAAAATGATACGATTTCTTATTACGAATATGAAATGTATGAATTTGACAAGCAATCGTCGGGAAAATTGAGCGAAGACGATGAAGTGACAATTTTAAATCTGCCTATGCTGGTAGGTTGCAATATTTCCCGCATATTCATCCAAATTATTTTCTCAACTTGCTAGTCTTATATTTTGAAAAATACAAAAATTGTATTTTTTTAAAATTTATGACCAAATGTTGATGTTTGCTCATAAAAACAATTCAGTTGCATCGTTTTACGGAAGGTTATTGGGATTGATTAAGTGAAATAAACAAAAACAAAATAAAAAATTATCAAAAAGAACAAAAAACATGGCGTCTATCCTTTTTCCGTGAACATCATCTTAGAGGTTGCTTTTACCATTATTTTCGCCCACAAATGCGCAATATCTAATGTCGTAGACAGAGTTTCTTCTAATTTTAAAAACATATACATTTATTCTTATTTTAAGCCGAGAATCAACAATTTTGACATGAAAAAATTATGTAGGATATGTTCATCAAAGAGATTCATGCTCGTGCAAGGGCCTTAAAGGGCAAATCGGAATCTCAACTGCGCATGCGCCACTCTCTTTTCTTCAACTGTTTCATTCTTTTCCTCTGATAAAAATGAGTATCCTAGAAGTTTGGCGGTAAATTTAAATCGAGAAAAAATTATATTTTCGGCAACTCGAAAACAATCAATGTTATACTTCAAAATTGACTGAATGTTCAAAAATAATTAGTGGTAAACATTTTGGTAGTTTGTTTTACAAGAGATTTTATGCCAAAAATCTAGATACATTTTCTGTTTTTATGTATTTTTGGGTTCAAAAGCAAAAACATTATTTATTCCTGATTTAAATTTTCCACGAAACTTCAATGATGCCGATTTGCATGAGAGGTGTTTTAGGTTTCTTGTTTTCAACCACTCATACGTTTTTTTTTCTTGGGACAAAGTAAGGTGTAAGTTTTAACTTAGGTAACGCCGAAGTTTCCATATGACTAAATAAAATGGAAGATTTTCCTATATGTATAGTTAAACGATGCGTTTCAGGTCGTACTAATTTGTGAAAAACAATAATTTTCTACCTCTAACTTAACCAAAAACAGCCCTGCCTTAAAGGAATTAATTCAGGTCAAAAAGAATTAACTCTAACTTACGTACAAGATTAACACTGCTTTACAAGTTGTCTGAAAGATGCTCACGGCAATCCAGAACCTCAAAGTAGAATACTAGGTCAGGCTTAGCACAAATTGTCTTCTCCCTTTGCCTTTAAAGCTGAAACGAGTTTGAAGACTTACAAAAAGGGCAAAAGTTAGAAAGTTTTTCCTAAAAGAATTCTTCAAAATTTCATGTCTATTAATAACTATTTCTTGGGTTATATGTTCCAGTTTATGACACATACTACAAACCTTTAATTTTGAAGTAATTTTTTAAGCAAAAAAGTGGTCATGACATATGATTGGAAATTTTGACCCTTCAGCTTGCCAATATGCCCTAAAATGTTACTTGGGCATATTGATGTACCTGTCGGGACTATATTGTGGACACAAACTCTAAAAATCTTTGTGAAAAATTGACCAAATAATTGATCGAAACGTAGACATTAGACAAAATATGCTTTCCTAATTTTTAACGATTTCTAGAGTATATTAAATTTATTTTAGAGTTTGCTTTATACAGTGGAAACTTCACCTTTTTCTAGCTACATGAATACAATAGCTAGTTCATTGCATACGGTTTTTGGAGAGAACAATAATCTTTTCATTAAAATTAAAGTGAAAAATTTTCTTTTCGAAGGTAGGTGACCATTTATTTTATATCCATAATTTAAAACACTTAATAGAATATGAAGGGTGACAGGGTAGTGCCGTGGTATGGTCATCGTCTTCACATGTAGAAGGTTCCAAGCTCGCGTCTCAACAACGATGCAAAAATTTTAAAAAATCCGTCGTGGTATATAGTCGGAATCAGGATGGCGCCAGCATAAATCTCCTACAGTCAACTCACGACGACCACGACTGTTGCGCTGAAAAGGAAAGAAGTCTATCGTCTAGAACCAAGTTCTGCTGGGACGATAGCCGTGGTAGATAGACGCAAGTCTAACATGTAGCAGGACCACCTTTCGGAAGTATAAAGATCCATGCCCCCAACAAAGAGGTGTCAGGCAAAATTAAGTCCTCTTAGAGAAAGAAAACTTGCATCCTAAGGGGCATGTTTACAGATGATGTACGGACAAATCGGGGTTGACCAAAAGGACCTAGTCGCTAGACCAAAAATGTTCTCCCCACCACTACTACTACTAATAGAATATGAAAAATTGACCTTTTTAAGTTTTGCAGATTTTTATTAGTTTCAAAGGTGTTTTTTAGGTTTCAGTCTTTGTAAGAAGGAATTTGGTTCAGGGTTGATTCAAGGTATGGTTTGCAAACAAATCCGTCAAAGGCTTAATGTTACAAAGCAAATGTGGGAAACTGATAATGAAATTAAATTTGCTGCATTGCGCTATGTAAGTCCGCTTATACTTGATAAATTTATCTGTGTCGTAAAGCTCTGTCCCAAAATCTGTGAAAAAACTGTGAAAATTAATTTTACCATTAACGTTGTTTGATGGAGAGTAATCTCTCTCAAACAACGCCATTAAGTATCTAACTGACTGGTAAACCTATAAACCAGAATTACGAAAGTTAAAATTTAAGTCAAATAATATATGTATATACAAAAGTAACAAAATAAGATTATTTTAGGTACCTACCCTCAGTTTTTCATTGCTCTAATCAGTATCATTTTCATCAATAACTTTATGAGTCTTCCATTGAAATAGGGCATAGTTATTAGGTTTTTAAACTAGGCTTTTATGTTGTCCAGTACTATCTTTAAACTCGGAATGATCAGTATTATAATTAAAACTGTCGGAATCTTCAGCCTTATATGTGCACTTCTTCAGATTCTTTTCTACTTTCTTTAAATTGCTTTTGATTACCATATTCTCTAAATCCATGGCAGTCTTTAGGCAAAGGCCTATCTTTCTTTCACATTTTTCACAACTTATTTTTTCTTTCTCAACAATAACTGCACAATTGTTTTTGATTATTCCCCATCACCTTTTTATCGTTACATAGCTTTAAATCTATTTTAAGGACAATTTCAGCTGGCTCTATGGTAGTTTCCGCATATTTTGTTTAAGGATGTTTAATTTCACTGCATTGATGAACCTGTTATTTTGGGGATAATTCTTTAAAAGAAATTGCCGTTGTGCTAAACTCTACAAATCCCTCTGAAGCACGGTTTAATACTTAATTTGATTTTAGGTTTCTCTTCTTCCTGTCAACCATTTTAAACTTTGTTTTCTTCATTTAGACATAAGATAAGTTGATATTTCTTAATCAACTCTAAACTTGTCTTACTGAGACAAGTCCCGTCTTGTACCTTTCATAAAACGCAAACTCCAATATTCTGCAACTTTATAAGTTTTACACTTTTTATTTTATGTAGTGTCTAATTAACTTAAATGTTTTAGAATAGAATTTATGTCATTTTCTTTATGTGGGTTTTCTATTTCTGTCTTTCCTCCATTCATGGTTCATATAGGTTTCGTTCATATATTTCCTTATAGTTATAATTATATTTTTAACAGTGACCACGGAATATCTGTATCTGTTTTACTTTATTTTTAAGGAAGTAGGTCAATTTCTCAGATAAATAGGTTTTTTAACAACTTTAAAGTTTGTGTTCTTGCATCACTCGTAAATTTAAGTGAATCTTAAAACAAAGAGAAAATTGGAAGTTTTTCGTTTTGAAAACTTCTTGGAGCATCTCCCTGGCACTTGAATCAAATGTTCAGACTTTTATTTTTATCAGGAAATTTATAGATAACATGCTTTTAGAGAAATAATACTCATCAAGGATACATGACAGTGAAATCAGGTGAAAAGAACAGAGACGAATCAGGAGGACTTGTAAAATTAAACAATGCCGCAAGTCTATCAACTTGGTTGGATTTAGACAATAATAATTGTAACAAAATAAAGGGAGTTACTTCAATTTTCCCTGCTGAATTAAGAAAGGATATGGTTTTTGATGTTTTTTCAGAAGATATTTGCAGGTTTGTTTTGCTACTTTTATTTTCAAAAAATATAGAATAGTTTGGTAAAACCGTTAATTTGATCCCCGATAACAAAATATACGTTGAGATATTTTGTTTGTATCATATTTTTCTCGGAATGTCTTAGACATTCGTCCAACCAAATTTTGGACAAAAATTTAGTGTTACCCGTGAATAAGACCAGTTTTGTTTTTCAACTTTTTTTCAAATCAAGCTCAAAATTCTCGAAAAAAATGAAAAGAGTCTAATTAGTTGTAAATGTCGAAAACAGCTGAAAAAAGTCAAAAAAGTTGAAAAAAGTCAAGAAAGTTAAAAAAAATCGATAAAGTTGAAAAATGTCAAAAAAGTTTTAAAAAAATCGAAAATGTCAAAAAAAGTTAAAAAAAAAATGAAAAAAGTCGAAAAAGTTGAAAATTGTCCAAAAACTCGAAAAAATTTAAAAAAAATGAAAAAAAGTCGAAATGTTGAAAAATGTCGAAAAAATTGAAAATAGCCCAAAAAAATCGAAAAATGTCAAAAAAGTTGAAAAATGTCTAAAAAGTTGAAAATAGACAAAAAAGTTAAAAAAGTTAAAAAATGTCGAAAAAGTTGAAAATAGACAAAAAAGTAAAACAAAATCGAAAAAGTCACAAAAAGTTTTTAAAAAAATGAAAAAAGTTGAAAAATGTGCATAAAGTCGAAAAATTAAATAAAGTCGAAAAGAGTAAAAAGTTGAAAAATGTCAAAAAATATAAAAAATGTACAAAAAAAAGTTTAAAAAGTCGAAAAAGTAAAAAAACTCGAAAAAAGTTGAAAACTGTCAAAAAAGTTAAAAAATTTCGAAAAAGTTGGAAAAAGTCCAAAAAGATAATAAAAGTCGAATAAGTCGAACAAAGTTGGAAAATGTATAAAAAGTTGAAAAATGTATAAAAAGTTGAAAAATGTATAAAAAGTTGAAAAATGTCAAAAAAGTTTAAAAATGTCGAAAAAAGTCCAAAAAGTCGAATAAGTTAAAAAAAAGTCCAAAAATATGAAAAAAGTCTATTAAGTTGAAAAATGTCGAAAAAGTTGAAATAGTCGAAAAAAGTTGAAAATGACCAAAAAGTTAAAGAAATGCTGAAAAAATTGAAAATAGACAAAAAAGTTTTAAAAAATCGAAGAAGTTGAAATGGTCAAGAAAGTTAAAAAAATATTTCCAAACTTGTAAGAACCTTTACCTTTGAAATTTGTATTGGAGAACTTGTCTTAACTTTTATCTCAATTCTTTTTACGTATACTATTTTCGCGTACTTGGCTTTTTTTACATGAAATGTTTTTGTAATATGTATTTCTTTAGGTATTAGAGAATTATTGAAATACAGCCAGGCTATAATTGTGCCAGGCACTATTTTGACACATTGACATTGAAAACTGACAGTTGATCCTTCAAAATTGACATACCAAAGTCGAATTTAAAACTTTCGTCGTTTATTTTCAATTAATAAAAAAATATATTCCGGTTCATATAGTAAACAAAGCTCGTGTGTTGAAAGACCACAGCTAATATTACAATGTGAAGGTGTCAAAATTGTGTCAGGCACTATTATAGCCTGGCTTTATTTCAATAATTCTCTATTATGATTTAAAATAAAATAACATATTGTTTCAACTACGTTGCTTTGTCAAAGTGTTTTTGTTTTGTTGAAAATAAATGTTTTGCGTTTAAGTTGGTATGCGGTTACGACAACTTAATATTTTTTAGGTCTTTGTCCCTGGTATTCAATAATACCGAAAGTTATGATGGGTTGATAGCTTATAAGTTTACAACTAAAAACAATACATTTAACTACAATAACAATATGAATCAATGTTACTGTACAAACCACACACTTGATATTGACGAAAAAAAAGGATGCTTACACAATGGGCTTCTAGATGCTACAACATGTACAGGTATTACCAGTGGCGTATATAAGGGGGGGGACCTGGGGGGCCCGCTCCCCCCCCCCGAAGCTAAGGTTTATTTGGATTTTTTCCACATATTTCATAAATACAAACATAAAATAGCATAAAATACGGACTCGTGGGGTCTCGGGCCCCCCCAAAACTGTTCGCCCCCCCCCGTATCATTTTTCTATATACGCCACTGGGTATTACAAACCAGTTGTAAAATTATACAGCGAAAAATTAGAAAAAAAGTTTCCTGTGCTTTAGCTGGGACTTGAACCTAAAACCTCTGGCCTTGTACGCCAACTCCGTACCAATTGGGCCATGGAACCACATGATAGGAATTTTTTTTAAAACTTCCAATCATGGTGGGGCACAGTATAGTAACGCTAGTTCTTAGGGTACTCATTTGACCAAGTCATTCAACCAATCTTATAAGTTTTCGTTCCCACTGTTAAAGTTTGATCCCAAATTAGACGTATCCCACTAAACAAAAAAACATTTTAATAACGTCAAAATAATGTATACGTTAAAAACATAACATTAGGTTGGATGTTAGTTCTAACGTCATATTCATAGTGAAAAAGAAGCTTAATAACCCGTTTTCTGACGTTAGAAAAATAATCTTATGTTTTTATAACGTTTCCTTAAAGTGTTTTTCGAACGTTAAAAAAATATTGATTTTTAACAGTGAAAAAGAAATGTTTTTCTAACATTGAAAAATAAATGTTTTTTTAACAATGAAAAAATATATTTTTTTCAAATATCTTTAAAGATAAGGTAACATAAATAATGTAAATAAAATTCTTCTATTTTGGAAACGCAGGGCAGCAACAGTCCGTTGAGGTTTTCGTGAACTCGACACTCAGTAAAGGCAATTCGGCTCGTAGCTTCTGAAAATAAAATTTAAAATTCTATTTAAACAATAATTTTGTAGTAAGTGCCTCGCTACGAGGCCAAACAATTCATGCTCAAGTGAATACAAGGCAAACAATTTCAAGGCGCGTATTCACTTTAGCATGAATGCAAACGAAGCATTCGTTTGGTCCCGCTGCTAGGCTTGCGAAGTAGCAGTTTGCTAAACCTCTTGTGGTGCTTCATTTAGATCATTGCACAAACATTTGTTGTTCTTTAACCATATTATTAGTTTATGCTTTAACTATACCATCTTTCCCACACATTTGGAGTAATATTCCGATCCAAATATGTATTCACTATCAATATTAATATTAAGGTTTCTGCAAAATGCAAATATTTTAACCAAAATTACAAAAAGCGTCTTTGCTACCGACTCGTATCAACTCGCAGCGAAACGCAACTAGGATATCCAGTACCGGGACACGGTCCCGGGACGGTCCCGGGACTTTTCCTAAAAAAAGTGGTCCCGGGACTCAGTGAAGGTCCCGGGACCTCAACTTGGTCCCGACACATGCATAATTATTTAATGCCCTCGTGGCACTTAAATCTCACTTTGGACAAAAGTAATGTTTCCCTATACTTACCTTTTTATTTGCTACGTTTGTCAATTTGTTTTTTTGTTAACCATTTACCAATATCAATAAACCTAAGTTCTGTACTGTGTTAAAGTAATTTAATTACTTTTATTTTAGTTTCGAGACCAGTCTCGGGACTAGTCCCGGGACCTGACATTTGGTCCCGGGACCTGACATTTGCTCCCGAAGTCCCGAAAACATATTTGGTCCCGGGACTTGGATACCCTAAACGCAACTAATGGCGATGTTCAGGTAGTGGGACTGCTATAATATAGAGGGCGCTGCCATCGCGCCCTCTATAGTATATATTTTTTTAATGTTTAAAAAACAAAACATTTGTTAGCTTCATATATCTTAAATTCAACGTTAGAAGTGGGATCTAGAAAAAACATTATAAAAATAACCATATATTGATGGTATTATTTTTAATGTTAGTGAAATTATGGTTTTTTTTAATGCTGGTTTCTTAACGTTATTAAAGGCCGCTTGACATGGTGCATGACGCGCTGCAAATATTTGCAAGCAAATAATTTCGCTCAAATTGTTGCCGGCAAAAAATCTTCTTTTCGTTTGACGTTGTGCATGGCCATGCATTGATTCCCCAGAATCTAGGTAAAAATTCCCCAGTTTGCATGCAAAAAAATGGCACCGGACCGATAAAAATGGATTGCCTGCAACAATCAGCTGGATTTGTACTGCGCATGCACCTGGGCAAAATTTCATGCATTTGCCTGCAAATTTTATTGTCATGCACCATGTCAAGCGGGCCTTAAGAAATATATTTTTGGTAATGCTTTTACATGAAATTTTTGTTAGGATTTTCTATGTTTTTTTAATGTCAAAAGTTTACTTAATTTTAACACAAATTTGTGTTAGAAAAAAAACATTTTTTTTTCAACATTTATTTAACGTTTTTTACGATTTTGTGCTTAGTGGGATGTATCAACATCTGAAAGCATGAGATCACCTATGTTGGTTATAACCCTGCTCCGGAGCTGGGTTATAAACCTGCTTAAACTTAGCATTACCACTTAAGAATTGAATATTTGCAATATATGCATTAATTTGATTAATTGTCCTAAATTTGTCGTGGAAAAATCTGGTCGCGCCAACAATTTTCCTAGAAAGGGGTGGTAAGTTGAGTCTCAAAAAAATGTTAGGTTAGGTTTTTTCTTAATTTTGCGTTATGAACCGATTGATTTTGCGTATGTTTTCTTTCTTCACTTTAAAAAAATATATTAGTTTTCGTGAAAATCGCAAAAAACTGATTTTTAGGACCTTTGTGGCCTAATATATAGCGAAGCTCAAGGGGGATTTTAGCGGATAATATGTGACGATGTGTCCCATATGCTAAGGAATAAACAAAAATCTACAGCGTGTATAGGGATTGAGTGCACGTAAGGTATAAATAAAAACATATTTTCGATTTAGATTCTGATTTTCTGGTAATCGCTCCTGTTTGGTCTTAAACTAAGAAAATAAGCCAAATCAATCAATATACAGGGTGGGTTAGTAGGTTGAGTCGAAAAAAAGTACTAAAAGTAAAGTACCTATGTTTTAAGAAATATCACAAAAGGTTATTAAGAAAAATTGTTTAGAATTAAAAGTTACAGCTGATTCTCAATTTTCAGAAAAATCGGGTTAATATCGTCTAAAGAAAAATTTTCATAAACAACTTAAAAAATCAAAGTTGGCTTATTTTTCTGACAATTGAGAATGCCTTAACTTTTGCTTCTAAACAACTCTTTTTAATAACCTTTTTCGATATCTTTTAAAACAAAGGTACTTTACTCTTAACACTTTTTATCAAATCAGCCTACTAAACCACTCTGTATATTAATTGATTTGGCTCATTTTCTTAAATTTTTAGGTTCCGACCAAGCTGGACCAATTCCCAGAAAAACAAAATCTAAATCGAAATTTTTTTGACGTTTATACCTTACATCATCAAATCAGCCTACTAAACCACCAATGTATATTAATTGATTTGTCTCATTTTATTAACATCTTAGTTTGAGACCAAACAGGAGTGGTTTCGAAAAAATGAAAAACTAAATCGAATTTTTTTTGTAATTTGTACCTTACCTGCACTCAATCCGTGGATACCCTGTAGATTGCATCTATTTTTTTACAAGTTTCAGGTTTTTTTCACCTAATTTAACTGGGCTTATTTTCGAAGAAGATAAAAAAACTCGGCAAAATCCGGGGGGGGGGGGGTGATAGATATTGCACACCTGACTCAAAAATATCATTATATGCATGTTAGAAAAATCTAAATTTTCCCCCTTTTCAACATCTGGGACCGCCCCTGGCATAATCAAACTATTTACGAAAATTCAGCCTGTCACTTTTCGCATAAAAGATGGAACGGCGTATTGTGGACTATATGAACCTTATACGTAATACGTATATGATATGAATATGGTCGATTTAGTTTAATTTCGGACTACTTTTAAAAGTTGATAATTTTTACTTGTTGAATTCTCATTTGGGTATTTTTTGGGTTATGGCGGTCAATGTCCAAAATGGTTCTGCTAGTCAACCACACCCAAATGTTGATCCAATAAAAATAAATCGGGTCGTCAACTTTAAAATGAGTGGTGACAAAAGTATAATTTTACAGGGAGAGCAAACATCTTAATATGATAAACAGTAAATACAGTTTTATAAAACCATGGGAATCAATTAAACAACAAACATAGATAATCATAATTATAGAAAACCATGGGAATTATTGTGAGTAAATAATAACAGCTTACGATATGAATAAATAAATAGGTACAAAAATAAATTAAGGGACTATTATATTTTTTTAGTTCCTTAGGTATCTAATTTTATTGGTTGCTAGGGATAAAAAGTATTTTAGATCCCAAAAATAGGGCCCTCTGTTTTCTTATGCGCATAACACATAACAGTATACATGGGCGCATCCAGGGGGGGGTGCGGGCTCCCCTTAAGCCCAAATTTTTTTAGATATTTTCCACATATTTCATGTCTAAAAAGATAAAATAGTATAAAATACGACATCATGAGTTCTCGGGCCCCCCCCCCTAAGAGGTCTCGCCCCTTCCCCAAGACATATTCCTGGGTGCGCCACTGAGTATAAAATAAATCTAGATACTAAACTGCTACAATTTATCCTATTAAGGCGAAAAGTTTGTGTTTTGAGCGAAGTACGAGCTACAATTTGCCGAGGGATAAAAAGGCACTTTAGTCACGTAGTTTGTGATTTAAAAACTTTTAAAAAAGTACATACATGATCACTAAAAACTATGCTACCTAATAATTTTGATTAGTTGATAATTTTTAGTTTGTTATAAGCAAAATAATAAAAATTTTATCTTTCAGATTTTTTTTTTGTTTAGTTTAAACTAATTGCTTTTAGTCTCCAATAATTAATCTAGGTATAAAAGCAGCATTTTTTATCCTAAGGGGAAAGCTTGTTTCGCCGAGTGATTAAAAGCCACTTTTATCACGAGGTTTGTAAGCTATTTTTCGCACTTTTTAAATATTTAGGATTTTAAGTACTGTTGTGATTTTTACTTTTTCTCTGTTTATACCTACGTAACTTTTTATACCGATTTCGATTATAGCTTTTTATCCCTGATATGTCACTTTTCGTCCTGATTTTATGCCTAACTAATGCGAAACTTAAGATGCGAAAATACAGATGAAATAAATGATACGCTGACAAGAGCTATGACCAAAGTGCGAAAAGATATCACACGAAAAAAAACAGAGGAAATTGTATATCAGAAAAAATAAAGAGACTGATGGAAAAAAAGACGAAACTTCGAGAAAGAAGGAAAAAGAACCTCTATAGAAAACTGAGAAATAAATAAAACTATAAGAAAAATGATAAAAATAAATAAAAGAAAGAACCAAGAAATAAAAGTTGAGAGAGTTATAGAAAATAAGAGAAATATGAAATGTCTAAAGCCGAGTCTAGGTAGTTATGAAATAATTAAAATAAACAGGATATAAACTAAAGTTAACGAGGATATCATAAATATCATTATTCTATACACAATTATACCAAACAAAAAGGATATCATTGCGAAAAACTATGAAGAAACTCCAAACAAAAATAAAGAACATAAACTCAGAGCGACATCCTGAAATAAGCAAACTGGAAATTAAGAGAGCATTAAAGAAACTGAAAAAAACAAATCACCTTTGAAAATGCTATGTACTGACAGAAATGCTCAAGTACGGTTGTAAAGCTGTTAAATACCCTCCATATTCTCCTGAATAAAATACTAAAAAACAAATAATCCCAAACAACCGGAAAGAATCGATAACCATTATTCTACACAAGAAAGGTGATACAGCAGACCTAAAAATCTATCGACCTAAAAATCTATCGACCTATAAAATATTAACAGATAGACTAACAACAGAATTTGACGGATATCAATCAAAGGAACAAGCAGGCTTCAGAAATGGTTTCAGTAACCAATTTGTTATGTAATAACATTCTATTTATTTTAATCAAAAATTATTAACATCAAACTGACAATGAATAACTAAATAAACAAATAGAACCAATGGCCATCTTCTACAAGTACAATATGGACCATGATATATCACAATGTATCCTGCCTGAACTTACCAATGGCTCCCTGACCTGGACACTTACAAAATCAAACATGGATAAGGTAACAAAAGCCCAAAGATCAATGGAAAGACAAATATGTAAAGCTAACAGACAAAAAAATGAATAAATGGATAAGAATTAAAAAAAAAGTAAGGGATATCAGTCGAAAGGTAGCAGAATTAAAATGGAAATTTGCCGGTCATAATATCAGACAGATAGACGATCGATGGAACAAACTTATTATAGACTGGAGACTTTGGGAAAATGAAAGAAGTAGGGAAAGACCCAAAATGAGATGAGCGGACGATTTGATGGAACACCCGGGAACTAGATGGATGAATACGGCGACAGATAAAGAAGATTGGAAGATATTAGGGAAGGCCTATAAGATGGATTGAAGAAGGCTAAATAGATAGATAGATAGAATGCGAAAAATAATATTTACTTTTATCTAATACGTATAATAATATATTATATCAGTACCTACATATTATAATGTTTTTAACAATAAGTACTTTACCACTACGTTGTGATATAACCCACAAGAATTGCAGCTTGATCATATTAATTATAAAAAACCAATAAAAAAACAATTATGTATACCGGCTGGTTAACATATAACAGTAAATATTTAAATAGATAATACCTATAGTGGTCAAGACCTTTAGGTGTTATATACTTATTAATACATATATATACAATGTTTTCTGCAAGTAAAGTGGTAGGTAAAATTATAAGAGACTTGTTTATTGAAGATTTGAAAGGTTAATGACACAACAACAATTTTTCAGAATAATTTCCAACCAGAAATTAAGTTAGTAGTTTCTTTACGGATTTTAGTACGTATCCGTAATAACTTTGAAAATAGTCTTGTAAACATTGGTAATTACTATTGACGTTACTAAACCGGAAACGCGAACTTTACAGATTGTCCTTTAATGCCGGGGAGACCTGTAAAGTAAGTTATGAAAACAAACATACCCAACATTTCAATATTAATTTTTACACTGAGATAAAACATCACAAACATACTACACATGTAGGTACTCAAATACTAGTGTATTTATAACTATCAGAAAAATAAAAGTATGTTACGTTATAGATGAGCGGCTAGTTCACAACTTGCATTCCGTTTGCTATTGGTCGAAATAGTCAGCTGACTTTTTGATGTTGAACGTTGCCGTTTAAGATTATTATTATATTATATTAAGAGATGGTGCTACCAGTCAAGCATTTAACAAACATTATGTTTACAGCTTTCGGCGTAAAATACGAATATCTAGTTGTAAGTGATTAAAAAAGTGTAGTGGTTTGTGCAGTACATACCTATTGAATTTAACTAAATCTATGCATTTGCCGATGACTTTTTTTTTATTGTTTTTTAAAAACATATTATATTCTTTTACAGTTCATGTCATTATTTTTGGGACAACTTTTTACAACTTTTTTTTGTTTGCCTATGCTTTTTGTTATGGTAAACAACTGATAACTGTCAAAAAGTTATCTCAAATATTATGATATATAGTTTAAATTAGCTTCCCTATCCTGTTTTCCTGTCGAAATCGGTGTTAACCTAACCCTGATAAATTATTCGACAACGTATCCTAAGCTGTCCAGACACGCCCCGGTTAGGATACGTTTCCCATTTTGTTTCAGTTTGGTTTAACACCGATTTCAACCTCCCAAAACGAGGACAGGAGAATTTTAATTTTAAAAATCCCGCCTGAATATGTCAACCAATAACAAATGGAATGCAAGTTGTGAACTAGCCGCTCGTCATTATAGTGGGCTATTTCTAATTGTACAAAACGTTAAAATCTTATAAATCAGCGTTGCTTTGGCCTGCAAGACACAACAGCTATCGTAGATCACGGATGGTTTCTTTTTCGTTGCAATCGATCTTTTCATTGATGGATATGTATAGCAGTTTATTTTCGCCTGCTCTTGCTCTAGTTTCTCTCGTATCTTGGTAGATGGCACCACTTGCGAGGGTTTTCTCACTATATACATAGGATTAGAGACAAAACCGTCTAATTAACTTGGCAAGGGTGTCGCATTGACCAAGCAGTGTTCTGAGGAGTCCCATAAGGGCGAAACAGGAAACTGTCAACCCTTATTAGGTGTAGTCTACAATTTTTTTTTAAATTTTTGATGTATTACGCAATATTGTATCACAAAAAGGCAAGCTGGAGCTAAAAACGGCCTATTTCAAACCTGACTAGGTTTTTCCTAAACAGCCAGGAAATGTCATCTAACAAAACAAATAAATGTCGCAAAGTTATAACAAAACGCAAACATGGTAAAACTTTTACGGAACACCCTATATAATAAACTTAAAATGAATCTTTCTTTTCTGAATCCTAAAATATATAATGTATTGACATTTGGTCTAGCCGTTTTTGAAATATTTTCATGTCAAAAACTTGAATGCTAAATGCTTTGAAGTGCTATTTCCTTAATCAATAAAATTAGATTTTTAAAATTCAAATATTTCAAGACCGCTTGGACCAAATGTCAACATATTAGGATCTATTAATTTTAAGTTTAATAAATATGGTGTTTCGCGAGATTTAGCATTTGATTGAAATCAAGCGCGGATATGAGGGGGGGGGGGTAACGTGGTAATTACCCCTTCGCCGTAGAACCAAAAATATGCACTTTTTGTTATTGATTAAATGGAAAGTAGGCGAATAACCCCCCCCCCCCTAGAAAAAAATTATATTACAAATAATTTTTTCGTCGATTATTACCCCCCCTTCCCCCTAGATTTGAACCCAGATCCGCGCTTGGTTGAAATATACGGAAAGACCCTGTAAGTGACAATATTTTCATAAGCTTTATTTTCTTTACACTGTTTTGCTCGGTAGTGATCTCCCATAATTTTGCCCGTCATTCTGCTTAAGAAAACTTGTCTTTCAACGGTATTTTGTATAAAGTATTATTTTATACCCTTTATACAGGCAGTTTTGATCATGACTTTCCGCGTATTGATTTTATTGACTTTTTGGTGGTGCGCGGCCCTTGCGAAGGTTTATCAAAGGTGCGAGTTGGCTCGCGAATTGAGGAAATTGGCAGTGCCCTTAGAGGAGATACCCACGTGGGTGTGCATCGCTCAACACGAATCACTTTTTGACTCCGCAGCGATGAATCTTGGAAGTGGAGATCATGGCTTGTTTCAGATTTCCGAGATTTTCTGGTAAGTAAATTTTTAATGTGTACATTGTGTCACAAATTTGAGTTATATGGGGGGTTTCAGGTCCCAATGAGCATTTTTGTCTTTATAATATGCTCTAACAATACTACATCATATTTCAAAATAACCTAAAGTTTTATTACTTGGCGTTGGCGATAATTTTAAAAGCCCAATAAATGCACTTAATGCGTTAAAAAAAGCTGCAATAACTTGTTGCCGACACTAATTTATAAAATTTATTGTAGTTTTATAACAGTGACTAGATCACAATTATACATTCTTAATAAACGTTCTTAATAAAACCTCTCTAAATTCATCCTTGTCTTTGTTTACCAATTTTATATGTTTCTTTTTTTTTTCTGTCAGAATTATTTTATAAAATGGTAACATCCTTATGAAAAATAAAAAAAAAGATGGGGTATGGAATAATTATGAGATATTACTATACCTACTTATTAATAATTTCATAATCAGTTTTACCATTTGTCCTCTTCTGAAAATCACCTGCAAGAATTAATTCTCTGACTGATTTTCAAAAATACTCTCAAAATTTTAACACAAAAGGGGTTAAAATATTAGTTTTAAAACGATCAATAATTTTTACTCATAAGTTGTTGATCACTCAAAAGCACTATAACGTAATTTCAATTAAAACAATCATCTGTAAAATGAGAAAATAATGACATTTTTTAAGGGTCATTGCCCTTTGCGCCGTTTCTGGACACCAATATGGTGAATATGTGGACCGTCGAATTATTTATAAACCACTTATAAAAACTAAAGTTTTCTATATGACCAACGCAAAATGACAGACGCTTTAGTCCGGATAAATTAATAATAATAATAATAACAATTTTCTGTATTAATTTAATATAAGATTAAAGAAAATAAACGTTCTTTGCTGCTGCCGAAATATGCACAAAGTGGACCTATTTGTATGGCAGTTTTTGCTCCATTTTTTTTCGCATTTACTTTAACTAATATCTACTATGCTTTTGATTCATAAAATTATAAAGGAAAAAGGATTCGACAGTGTTTGGGGCATTCAAATTATAATAAAAAATTAACACTTATATGCTTTAATCTCGACAAAAAATTACTTTTAATTTCTTTAATGATTTCGTGGCTTTCTGCATATATTGTTGCAGCAAAAAATATATATAAAAAAACAACACAAATTAATATTTTAATTTATAAATATTCAAAAATAATAAAAAATCACATCTTACTCTTTAAAAATTGATTATTAAAAAAAATTATTTAAATATTAGGCAGTAACGGTATAATTTTGTTCAAGAAAGTTTTTAGTTTCTTTATTTTTTTGAATAACCATGCAAGATAAGTTTCTTAGCAATTTTGTTGGAGATACGACTCTTTTAAACGGTTAATTAAGCTGTTCTTGGTGAGTTTTGTTAATTTGTTTTTAAGTAACTTATTTCCTTTTATTGGGTTACCGTTGGCATAATTTAGTTTAATACACTAAAACTCTGATGTGAAAAAATGAACCATCCTACCTATTTAGGCAAATCCTGAAAGTTTTATAAGAAAGTGAATATAAATATTTCAATCACCTATTTATATAAGTTTTCTCGCCGGATCCCTAAATTTTTATTAACTTGTTGATTGAAATTACTTTAAGACCAATTTATAAAACTTGTATATCAAAATTCTGCATGTTTTATAATATTTTTGACAGCAATATAACCAACACTAATTTTATAAATATTTTGTCCTTAAGTATTTTTAATAAAATAACTATAAAAACAATAATCTTGAAAAACACTTCTAAATACCATAAGCCTACTACGAAACCTTCTTTATACCTATTATAAATATTTCTGTCACCAGAAGTTTCAGGAGTATTTCTAGCGGAGATACAAAAAATCTCTCCACTTGCAAGTCTCGATCTTCTAGAGATGATTTCAGGTGAAAACCGTATCTTAATATATCAAGTAGATTTTAAGCTACTTTTTTTTAACAGTTTGCGTTTTGGGAGGATGCAGGAGGCCTATAACTTTTTGATTTATTAAAATTCCATTTTGGTATAAAATACTTTTTTACAGATTTTTTTTCAGAGTGTAATTTATCTGTTTCGTTTAGTTTTCTAGATATTGCATAAAGCTTGTATCTTTTCCACGGAATGACCCTTTTTCATGCCATTTAAAATCAGTATAAAATTTCCTTTAAAATGACTTGTCACACTCAATATTTAATTTTATATTTATTTATTTCTTTTGATCCCTTCTTTATTTTTGATTATTTCTTTTATTTAATCATTGGAGAATTTGCGATTAGTCTAACCATACTGACTTAGACATTGATAAAAAGGGAATTTCATTTTCTAAAATAAATGTAGAATAATTAACGCAAAAACAATTTTAGTTTCTGAGAAAATTGGATAAAACTTGTAAAAGAACTGGTAAGTTTAGTGATTTTTAAAAATTGATTTAATTTACGGACGCCCCGAAATTGTTACAGATGAAACTAGTCTTCCCTTATTGGGGCCTATCCTTAAATTACGTAACGCTCAAGGGGGGGGAGGGGAAATTTGGCTTTGCGTTACACTCAATGTTTTTTTAATGTGTTTTTTCTTAAAAATACGTTACAAGGGGGGAGGGGGGGGTCAAAAATACGGAATTTTTGCGTTACGTTATTTAAGGACGTTCCCTTGTAGATCGTTAAAAAGAACATTTTATTGTCTACAATACAGTATAAACACAGCAAATAAACATTTTTTGATATAGCGCTTTGTTTTTAAGAAAACCGTGTGACAAACATGTTTCTTTTTTTAATTTTTTTACAGTAGATAAATAAACGGACACCACTGGAAAGTTTCTTAGTCGTGGTACCCTACTGACTTATATATCGTTAAAAATTAAATTTTATTATCTACAATAAAGGTTATTACATATTTTTCTCTAAGAAGCTTTTTTAAGATTTTTTTTTAAATTTTACAATTTGGGGTGTCTGAGGGGTTTTTGCAGCTAAAATTTAAAAAATATTATAATTTTGTTTTTAGGTTAGATTTTACACATTTTTGATGTATTTCTGTGTTACGGTGGATTTAGGGCGTCAATTTTTAGAAATTCGAACATGACTATAACAGGAGACAATAAAATTGGATTAAAACTTGGTCCGACAACATCCGGATCATGAATCTATCATTCTCAGCTTGTATCCATTGCCAGATTGTGCTCGTCATATTTTGTATACTATTTTTATTTGTCGTCGATATCTTATTACGTTTAAAAGTTAGCAAAACCCATTTTTTAAAAGTCTGCATTTTGGGTGAGGATCGATATTTATCTTTTGCTTGTATATTTTTTTATAAAACATCAGTATTAGGAATGAGGCCGTGGAATGAGGTTAAAATTTTCCTTAAAATCATTATTTTGTTTTGTGTTATTTTTTATAGTTCTATTTTGATTTAAAAATATTTTAAACAATGAAAATAAAAATTACAAGAAAATTCAAAAAACATAAAATTTTACGAGTTTAATACGTAATTTAAAAAGAAATTTTACGCTGATTTTAAAAACTGAATAAAAAGGCTTATTCTATAAAAAATACTCTTTCTATTGTATACTCTTTTTAAGAGGCAATAATGGCCTTGTCAATTATTGTTTGACATAACTTGTGATTTTTTATATATGGTATTTATAATAACAAAATTCAATACGGAACTTGATTTTTTTTTAATAAAAATTAATTTAAAGCTATTATTATGCCATCATCATTTTTAAATATTTTGTTTATTGGCATGTTTTAAAAATGATTATCTGTTTTTTAATAACGCCTATCAAAAACGAGATGTTATTTAAGAAATATTTTTTTAAAAGTTTTTATGTTCATCTAAACATAAAGTAGCCTTTGCTTACTTGTTTTTACCAGTAGCGCACCCAGGAATCTGTACTACGGGGGGCCCGAGATTCCATGATGTCGTATTTTATGCTATGTTTCAGTTTTATTCGTCGAAATGTGTGGAAAATATCTAAAAACTCTTAGGCTTTGGGGGGCCGGGCCCCCTCTCTGGGTGCGCTCTTGTTTTACATACAGCATGACAGTTCGATTATAGAAATATACGACTTTAATTAATTCCTTATTTATTTAAATTCCTGAACCTAAAAAATCAATTTCTTGTTTAAATAATTATTAGGCGCAAGGTTCCTGTATTTTATTTGAAAAATCAATGTTAACGTGCTTTTTACATATTACATTAAATTTATATACATACCTACTACCTACATTTTATTGTAGTTTTTTAATTAATTGCTGGAATTATTTACCTTTACAGGGTTATTCAAAAATTTATTATTATTAGCAGGTGTCAGAAAAATATCACTATAATGCCTCTGGTATACTGCCGTCCTTAGTAAGACTCACCTATCTACGTTTTCACTTATATCGAGAAAAGCTAGTTTAAAGTTTAAATGCTTGCCAAGAGTTACATAGTAATAAAAAATTTTTTGTTGGTAAATGTTGATGGGTTTCTAGTAGCAATATCTAAGTAATAAAACAAAAAAAAGTTACATTTTATTACCTATTTAAAGCCATTTTCGGTCCTAACTCATTTTTGATTTTTTTGCAGATAGGTGGGTCTTACTTAGGACGGCAGTATAGTAGTCCGTTCATACTACTACTATGTCGGTTTAGAACGTTTTTTTCCGACGCCTCTTCTCCACCTCCTTCGATCCTGACAATCATCTTCTGTCAGGTTTTTTTGAGCCATTGATCTTTGGATTGACTGTTGCCATTCTAGTTTAGAACTCTCTTTTTCTGCGCCCTATTGGTTGCCATTCGAGGACCTGCTTTGGTAATCTTTCGTCGTTTATCCGTTGTACATGGCCGTATCATATCAGTTGTCTTTTAGTGATGTCATCCGTTATGCTTCCCTCGATTCACATTATTTCTTTTATGATCTCATTTCCTATATGATCTGTTCTAGATATTCTTATTGGTCTTCTTATTGCATCCATTTCGATACTTTCCATTTTTGTTTTGTATTTTTCTATTACGCAACAAGTCTCTATTCCATACCCCAGCATGCTTTTCAACTCTTTGTTTAAAACTCGTAGACAATGATTTTGTAGAAGTAAAATTTCGGACTTCCATTGTCTTTATTTATTTTAAAACACGACGTTTTGGTTAGTAAGTATCTCTAACCGTCATCAAGTGTAAACTGAATGAACAGTTTACACTTGATGACGGTTAGAGATACTTACTAACCAAAACGTCGTGTTTTAAAATATATGGAAGTCCGAAATTTCTAATGCTTTTCAACATTGTTTTATATATGTTAAATTTTACATTCTTTTTTATCTCTCTGCTCCATAAAATACTGTTAAGACATCCAATAACCTTTTTTGCTTTTATTATCTTTTTTCTAGTTTTTTACAGTCTGTTCATGTCTTATCAAATGTGACATTCAAGTATATATTCTCATTGCATGGAGATATTATTTGTCCATTATCTAGTTCTAGCTCACTGAGTTATTTTCCAATACATAACTACTGTGTCTTGTCCACGTTCACTGTTAATATCACTTTTAGTATTCTTCCGTTAACTTTATCATTATGTCTTCTTTATCATTAGCAACAATTACTTGGTCGTCAGCAAACTGTAGTGTGTATATGGTAAATCGGTCGTTAAGTTGTATACCGTGTACTTTACGTTTCCAGTTTTTTAGAGCTACTGCGATAAATATTTTAAAAAGAGTTGGAGAGATACAACATCCCTGTCTTAAGCCTTTTGTTGCCAGGAATTCTTTTGAAAGCCAATTTCCAATTTTGACCCTTTTTATACTTCTTTTATCGCTTTTATGTATGTATGATTGATATTAGTTTGCTCTAACAATGTCCGTAATTTTTCTACCGGAACGGTATCATATGCTTTTTGTAGGTCCACGAAGGTAACATGAGTCTCTATATTTCTGGCGCTCCTACTCTCAATTACTTGTTTAAGACAAAAAACATTATCACTACAAGATCTGCCTGCACGAAACCCACTTTGCTCTTCTTCTTGTTCATGAAAACCAGTCTCTATTATACATAGGGGTACATACAGGGGCCCACACTTCCTGCAATTTTTTTATTGATATTGATTCCCAAAACGAGGCACTGCACTCATTAGTCATTAGCTTACTATTTTACTTGCTTTTTATTTATGTCTTCCTCTAAAGGATTTCATTAGAAAGGAACATATATACTCTTATCTGGTTGTTACGAACGTATTGATTTAGCTGGGCTTTGACATTTTCTATTCGTTGGTGTTTTGACTGTTTTAATGTCAAACAAATTACGACCGAGCTTTTTACAAAACAAATTACCATTTTTGCAACTAAATCAATATTTACGCACATTTTAATATAATTTTGGATTTTCTTTTATGTTTCGGATCTTTATTTATTAGGTAGGTAAGTACCTATTTTATCTCTCCTTTAAAAGATCTCGGTGTTTTATCATACACTTATATAAAGCGGCACACAGCATATACAAAGTGAAACAACAATTTTTTAAGGCCTCTTTACTTAGATTTTGCCGCAAAATTTGGTAATTCTACCGTACAATCTACTTAGAGTACTAGAAAACTGGTTACTGAAACTCCTCTGTAATTGTTGCAATCCAGTTTGTTTCATTTTTTATGTATTGAGAATATAAATGCAATTTTCCAATCATCATATGTACTGGATGTCCGTTTATGCATTGATTGATAATATATGTGAAATTTTCTATAAGTTTCTCTGATCCATATTTGAGCATTTCAGCATATATTCGCCCAGTCCGCTAGCATTTCTGGATTTAAGCTTTTTATGCATTTGATGTAAAAATAGTTCACGTTACCAGTTTGAAAAGGACGCAGGGACACACGTCAATAGCTTGTTTTAGCAAGTTTGGCCACAGTTCGGCTTTGCCGTTCGCAAAAGTTGGATTCAATTCATCTTTATCTTTCGCCGTTAAATATTCGTAATCGGCTCGGTCATACTTAGTTGGTTTCTTCTTTTATTTTCCTTTTTATTTATTATCTTTATGGCAAAAGCTTAGTCAGAAAAGGTTAGGGATTCCATTTTAAACAAACAAAACTGTGAAAAAACAAAATTTTAATGTTATTATTACCGAACGGTAGCGAACGGACGACGGCAGGTTTGTTGGCTGTTCTCGGATGTAAATGTTAAAATCTTGTCTATGAACTGTGAACCATCAACGTCAATGGTAAACAGCACTTTATAAAAGGGGTAACACAAAAGAACGCTGTGAGACAGGTCAGAGTTACTTCTCCCCTCACCAAGATTGGTGACGCAGTCTACAGGATACTTATTATCTTTATGGCAAAAGCTTAGTGAATCCACTTTCTAGAAGCATTTTATAATACTTTTTGGCAAATCGGCAATTCCCCCTATTTTGACCCCGCTGAATCCGAATATCCCTGTTGCCAACTCGAAATATTGACAGGGGCTGAGATATTCAAGATGGCGGCCAAAATGGCGGCGAAATTTTAAATTGCCGCTGGAAAGCCCAAATTGTCACAGGTGTACATTCAAAATATATATTTGCATGCTTAAAAAATAATAACATATTATTTTTTTAAAAATGGCTGCAAAACCCCCCAGACCCCCCAAAATCTGAAAGTTTGAGGTTTTTTCAAATTTTCTTAAAAACGAAGCTTCTAAAAGAAAAATTTATAATATACTTTGTTGTAGACAATAAAATTTCCTTCAAAACTACGTATAACATGATTAAATCGGTTTTATAAATAAAACTTCAGGGGTATCCGTAAATTAAATTAATTTTGAAAAAACAGAAAATAAACCATTTTTGTTACAGGTTTTATCTAATTTTCTCAAAACCTAAGCTTAACATGAAAAAACATGAAAATCCCGGGAAATTCCCTTTTTAAAAATGTGAAACTCGGTGGGGTTTCACTTATAGCAAACTCTCCAGCGACGTCCGTCAATGGGGGTGATTTCAACAAATCATTAAAAAAAACATGTTTTTCATACGTTTTATTCAATTTTCTTAAAAACCAAGCTCTTTATCAAAAAATGTGTTCTTTACTTCGTCATAGCCAATAAAATTTCCTTTCAAACGATATATAACAAAGTAGAAGTTATTTTATATTTAGCGCTCCAGTGGTGTTCTTAATTTAAAGAAATTATTTAAGATCAATCCAAACTAATCAATTTTGTGTCTTATTTGTTTTCGGTGGATAATAAAGAGCGGCGGATAAAAGGTCGAAAGTACAAAAGGTCGAAAGTGCAAAAGGTCGAAAAAATAAGGTCGAAAGTACAAAAGGTCGAAAATACAAAAGGTCGAAAGTACAAAAGGTCGAAAGTACAAAAGATCAAAAAACAAAAGGTCGAAAGTTCAAAAGGTCGAAAGTATGAGTACCTAATTATGATCATGCCCCCCCTTTAAACCGTTGCATAAGATTCACCACTTTATTTTTAGTTCCATATGCTTAAAAAAATAACCAAAAACACCTGTGTCAAAGTTACTACTGTTACTTTCTGCACAAAAATATTGCTTAGGGGGGCCATGGCCCCTGTGCCCCCTCCCCTTATAACCACCGGTGTTTTTTTGCTTTAAAGAACTTATTTAGATAAATCAAAATATCTAATCTAATCAAAACACAGTTTATTTTAATTTGGGAACATTTTGTTTTAGCAGTATAAATTACGAACCTTTTTGAAAATTTATCATAACATTAACCTCACTTTGTAATATATCATTTAAAAAGAAATTGTCTTATCCTCAATAAAGAATAAAGGCACATTTTTTTCTTTTTTTAAAAATCTGAAAAAAGATATTTAAATATGCAAGAGAAACTGATTATTTCAGTTATTTTTGAAAATAAGTTTATATTAGTACGCCCCTGAAGCCTTAAATATGGCAACAACCCGACATTTTAATAAACTTTTTAAAAGAAAATGTTATGTTCTACAATAAAGTATACTACATATTTTTTCCTAAAAAGTGTAGTTTTTGAGAAAATTTTGAAAAACCTATAATAAACATGTTTTTTCTAAATAATCCCAATTTACGTACGCCACTGAAGAGCTACTTGCTTTTCCTAACCTTACTAACCAATACATGGTTGGAAAGGGAATTTTATTCTTCACAAAAATTGTTCTTTGCTATTTTTGATAAAAAGGTTAGTTTTCGAGAAAATTGCATAAAACTGAAAAAAAAAAAGGTTTTGGTCCCTGTCGATTTTTCGAGTTGGCAACAGAGATAGTCGGATTCAGCGGGGTCAAATTAGGGGGAAATGGTCTGTTGCCAAAAAGTAATATGATTTGCTTCTAGACCGAAAACGGAAAGCCTTTTAAAATAATATGCTCTGAGTAAAAGGCGAAAGCTCTATTCTCGAAAGAACGCTCCCGTGAAGTCAAGTTCACCACCTCTTACCCGGGAGGAAACGAGTTCAGAAGCAAATATTAACTTGCGAATTGCAAAAAATTTTAAATGAGCAAATGACAAAACCTTTAATGGTATCGCATCTAGATCTTTTAAAAAAATTTTCTTAGGTAGTAGAAATTTTTAAAATTTCCTTCTTTTCAAAATATATAAATTTGAATAAATAGTCAAAAGAAGCCTTCTTTTAATAAGTTCCATTAAAAATAAGAACAGATTTAGTTATAACGTAAGAGTAAATAAATTTGTAATCAAAGGTGATATTTTCATTCCCTTTCTGCATTTGGAGGACGTGACGTACATGTGAGAGATAGATTGTGTACATACTTATGTTAATCAGAGTGTTTTATCAAAATATTTGAACATGTATAGTTGCTCAGGAATTTAAAATACAAAGATACATAAACTTGAATTTAAACAAGTCAAGCCAACAATCTCCAGTTGGACGTTATGGCTGCACTTTTCTTAGCGTAGCGTATTCCTTAGCGGTTTTATATTCCTTTCCGTTTATGTAGTTCATTTTGTCAACAAAAATAACTTTTCATTTTTACTTCACTTAAAGAAATACATGTTAAACACGGCCGCTGCAAGGTAGATATTTTGCTAAATGAGAAAAAAAAAGTGTGGCCGGTAATCGCAAATATTTGACTGATTCGTCACATATTTTGGTGTTAGAGCCATTTGCCGTTTTTAGACAAACAAAGCAAGCATACGAATACGCTAAGCCTAGTGAAGTGCCACCATTACCTATAAATCAGTTTGAGAGCATGATGAAAAATCGACTTACATATAATTAGAAGTATACTCAATACAAAGAAAAGTAAACAAAAAATTGCCTGAATATTCTCTCTTTTACTTAAAAATTTGCCAACAAATCTAAGCTGAAGCTAAGTGGTTCTAAAAATTTTTATTTTTAGGTGCTCACCGCCAGGCTACGGCTGCAATAAACCCTGCACTGCCTTTCGGGATGATGACATCTCTGACGATGTGGAATGCATCCGTCGTATTTTTAACGAACACACTCATCTTTCTGGAGATGGAACCTGGTTTATATCCACTTTACTGCAAAGGAGATGTTCTGCATTATATTCAAAACTGTGATATTGAATCCATGAACGTCAGTTCCAACATTATACCCGATGACGATACTAGTGATAAATTTACTGATGAATATGGAGATGGTTATCACTTTCCGTCTTTACCTAATTTTAAAAAGACACTCAATAATAATTTGCCTTTATTACCAACTGAAGTCAAAATTGAAAATAATAATGATTTATATGAGTTTCCTCCTTTACCAATATTTAAGGAGTCTACAAGGAATAAGTTTTTTAATTTTCAGGAGGAACTAAATAAATATCAAAATGATTATGAATTTCCTCAGGCAGAGCTCGAATTACCCTCAAGAGGTGCTAGCAAATATGAACCTGGTTATGAATCTTCTGATAATGTCGAGGATAAAGTCAAAGTAGACTCAAATAATAAAAAATCAACAAAAATTCAACAGTTTGCATCCAAATCTACTCGAAAAGCAGAAACTACTCCAAAATCTACTGTAAAAACTCGCTTTGCTGTTTTCGATGAGACTACCAGTAATACACCGAGTCCAGCCTACTCAACTTCAACTAAATCTCCATTTACGTTTAAAATGTTTTCTTTAGTGCCGTTTATATTAAATGGTCAAGCCGTACCTGTTAGTGGAGAGACGGTGACTGCTAGATCACAATTAAACAAAGTAGCTGATAATGACATTAGTTTATCTGAGAGTGTTAAAACTTATACTAGTGCATCCACCAAGAGACCAAACTTATTTGTTAAATCTCTAAGCACTACTACTTTAAAATCGACTACACCTGAATTAATTACTATTAAACCAACTAGTAATGAACCAAAAGCTCTTGCATTACAGTCGATGTCCCAAACTAAAGTCGAATCAACCACTAAGCGTTCTAGAACTTTTAAACCAAAAACAAAAACTACGAAACTTTTTTCCTCAAAATATCAAACTACTAAAATTATGAGTACTACAGAAAAATCATTTATAATTAACACTATATCCGCATTTGTACCTAAATCAAATAGAAAATCTTCAACTTTAAACTCAATTAAACCTACAACTTTTAGACCAAAATCCAAACCTTTACCTTCATTAAATAATACCCCAAAAAAAGTAAGTGAATCCACTGTAGAAATAATTTCGTCCACACCTTCTTTTTCCACTCAAAAATCATTTATTAGTACTTCAAGTAATCCTTCCTCTTTCAATTCGTTGCCCGCATTTATTCAAAACGAATCAAGTACCACAAAAGAAATTAAAGAATCTACAACAGAATTAACATCCACACCTACATTTTCATTTTTAAATGAGGAAACGTTTTTCAATATTTCAGAAAATCCCCCTTCTAATTTCTTGCCCCCATTTCTGGAAAAAGAATCCTATTCTTTTTCAACATTTGCACCTCCTCCTGATTCTATAAATTCATCCTTGCGACAAGTTACATTTCCATCCTATTTTCCGTCCTGGTTTCAGACTTTACCTCCATTTTTGGCGTTACCACCGTTGCCAACTGGTCGACCTAGTTCAAGAAGGCCTTTTGGACCTTTAGCAACTAGGCCAACAAGAAGGCCTACTACCTCTAGACCCTTGAGACCATTAAGACCATTGTTTTCTCAGGCTAGTTTTATACCGATTCAGAGCACAACTGAGCTACCTTTAGAAAAAATTAATTTAAATTTTAGGAAAACAAATTTATTATCTATGTTAGAATCGAATAGTAATCAACAACGCCGAGATCAGTTGTCTGAAAATGAAAGTGCCTTACCTGAGCCTGAGTCAAGTAACTTAAAAGAAATGCCATTTGAGAGCAAGGATAACACAGACTTTTTTAATAATATTTTTGATGCAGAATTCAAAATTTCACCTGAGGAAGAGTTAGAGGAAATTATACTAGACTCAGACTATAGTTTTTATAGAACTAAAAATGGGTATAGATTATTTCGTAGAAGTCCCAGTAAACAACCGAATTCATAATTGCTTATGTTATTTATAATGTGACCCTAGTTTGTGCCAAAGCAATACGCTCTATGATAGCGTTAAGAAAATAGTTATATATTTTGTCCACTATTTAGGACGAGGAAGATACAAAGTATCCACAGCTGTGTTGTTTTATTTATTATAGTTAACGTTGTAGTAGAGATTTTATACACGAAGCTACTTGTGTCACTGTACTGGTAAAAAGGTTAGAGTGCCCAAAAGTCTCGATTTTAAGACGGCGGCGCGGCATGTGGTGTGCCGCGTCTAAAGTGGTCTAAATTTTCTTTGTGACTCTCCACACGCACTAAAAGGGCCCGCGCAATAAGCCTTAGGCAGGCGCCCCCCGAAATGTCCAATCTTGTCGATTGGCGCTAAAATTTGCACGGTTTAAAGGAAACAAGCATTCATAATTAAGATTACATTTCCGCACTCCACACGCCGTAATTACCGGTGTCGGACATAAGTGGCTTCGTCTAAAAAGTGTCTTTAGCCCTAACAAAATTTACACAAATAAAATATAAGTTGTACTTGGCCCGGCGGCCGACATCAAACGCCGAATCGCATACCTGTTTTGCAATTACGACCAGCAACAACCTACGTTGGCACGCGTTTCATCGCTATATTTCCATTAATTTTTGACAAGTGCTGCAAAACTTTGACCCTACCTTTGTCAATTGTAATGAAATATAGATACCAATTGCTTATAGGTAAAAAATATTATATAATTTAAGTAATATTATAATGTTTGTTTCATTTTATATGCTTTAAAAACACACAATATAGTCAAAAATTGTGCCATTTTCACTGTATTAAATTTATTTTTTCGATAATAAATTTTGCTACAAACCATGTCTTGTGTAGTACCTAATGAAAGAGTTTTTGACCTGGATGATATTTATTGTAAATGATTGTTTTTCTTTTAAATCATCGAAAAAAAGTTTAACATAAAATTTATGAAACTTTTTTATTTATTTTAGGTATTTAACATCAGATTTAAACGTACAGTTAATATTTAGTTAACAGACATTTTTGTTTATTAGTCTTGTTCAAAATACCTTTAACTGGATACCCCACAACCCATTGATTGTATCAAAATATTCGTTTTCTTAAACCCTTTCTCCGCCCCTGAAGGGTAGTTTTTATTTTTTTTTAACCAAGATTAACAAAAGGCGTTTTTGGTTTTAATGAAACTTTAACTAGTACATCACTGCCAATTAAAAAATATTTGTTTCAGAAGTGTTATATTTTTTTTGTTGAAATCGGTCCCCAGTGGCGCACCTACGAATATGTCTTGAGGGGCGGTGGGGCCAAGAGTCTTAAGGGGGCGAGACCCTATAATGCCGTATTTTATGATAATTTATTTTTTTATTCATAAAATATGTCAAAAATATTTTTAAAAAATTTAGGCTTGAGGGGGGAATCGAACCGAGCCGATTCCTTTTTTCCTTGGGTGCGGTCTTGTCGGTCCGTAGACCAACCGTGCACCCGGTAGAAGATAAATAAAACTATTTAGCCACAAAAAAAAATATTTTATTTGTTATTTTACTAAAACTTATTTGTTTTAGCTTTTTATATTTGTTTTTTATTTAAATATAATAAAATCTTTTAACTTACTAATGTTTGTTTAATATTTTCGTATGAGGTGTAATATAACCTTCTTTTTACTCTTCAAGCGCGGATTTGAGGGGGGCGGTAACGGGGTAATTACCCCTCCCCCCTAGAAAAAAATATATGTTCTTTTTTTTAATAAAATAAGGTAAAACAGGAGAATTACCCCCCCTAGAAAAAATAATATTATTACAAGAAAAAAATTGTCGACTATTACCCCCCCCCCTAGACTTTGATCCAGATCCGCGCTTGTTACTCTTGCACAAATAATCTACTAAAATTATTTTTTACCAAATCATTATAAATGAATTATAAAAATTTCTTTTTTAGTAAATAATTAGTAAAGTATGAGACTTTTTATTAACCTTATCAAATTACACATATCTCCTAGATAAACTCATACGATTCAAAATATTTAAATACTTATATAAGAATTTTATAAATAGTAAATCAAAATAACTTTCGACTAATCAATTATCAACCTTGAATGAATGTGACAAAAATTTAATAAAAACCATCTTATTAAAATATATTTTTTGTCAATATATTCTTGCATTCAAAAGTTAGAAGGGGGGGTTACAAAAGCAGTGTCGCTTATTATTGGTTATCTATTATTAATTTTTGAAATAGATTTAAATCATTAAATTCAAAAACAAAATACAGAATTTTCACGTCTTTATTTTGATTTTTTTGAAAACCTAATGCAATTTTCCTATTGTTTTATAGGACGTCCTTATAAAATATAATTTTTTAGACGTATTGTCGTTAGTTTTTTTAGCCCGCTTTACTTTTTATTACAGAAAACTTAAAATAGAAGTCAAAGGTAAACCGAGGACTTGGGAAGTAAACAAAGGTGTAGGTTAGTGGATTACTTTTGAAGCTGAAACTAACACATTATTTTCTTTGAATTTTAATTTTTGTGTAAAGAAAAATGAAGCGGGATTAGAAAAATCGATCAAAAATATAATTTTATAAGAATATACTAAAAAACGGTAGGAAAATGTCTTAGTTTTCAAAAAATTCAAAAATTATTAGTTGTTCATATCATATCTAACTTTTGTTTACACGAATCAGCTGGACCACCAATGAGGAGAAAAACAGTTGAGGTTTCCAGTTGACGAGTCGTTAAATACCGAGATGAATTCCACCAAAGGAGCATGCGCCAAAATTAACGTCAAAATGTCTAATTTAAATTATTGGCGCGAATACCCTGATTGGTGCGAGATCGAAGAGCTTAACGTATAATAAAAAATTCAAGGTATAAAATAATGGTCAATTCTAATTTTTAGGTATGATTTTATGTCGGTACCGGGTGGTTTTTTATAACCGGAGCACTCAGCAACTTTATCATTGAAAATAAATTGAGATTTTTTTGGTTAATTATGACAACTTTAAAAGCAAACATAATTTTTTTCTATCCGTCACCATGTACATAGTGACCCAAATTCGATGTTTTGGGGGGTTTCGGGTATTTCTAGAGGGGCTAAAAAAACTGATCCCCCTTTGCGACATTCTAATTTTAAAAGAAGCTTAAAGGTGAAAATCGCATTTTGATATAGCAAGCCGTTTTTAAACTACGGGGTGTTTTTAAAAAGTCTGCATTTTGGGAAGGGGTCTATAACTTGTTTATTTATTAATATTTTTTATTTCTGTGAAAAAATTCTTAAGACAGTTTTTTAAGAGGAATTCAACTGTTAAATTAAATTTCATTTGTCACGTTTAGTTTTTGAGATATCACATAAAATTAATTTTTCTTTATGGGAGGATCCCTTAATTTCTTTATATTTTTGTATTTTTTTTTTATTTTTACCACATATTTTAGTTTGCTTAATGGGTTTAAACTATTTTAATATTATAAAATTATAAAAATAAAAAAATAATAAAGAGGTGATTCAAAAATAAAAATAAAGAAAACAATAAAAAAATAAAATATTGAGTGTGATACATCATTTTAAAGGA
This sequence comes from Aspidapion aeneum, assembly GCA_963576565.1. NCBI lineage: Eukaryota > Metazoa > Arthropoda > Insecta > Coleoptera > Brentidae > Aspidapion > Aspidapion aeneum. The sequence continues at coordinate 116,004,464 of OY755043.1, forward strand.
AATTTTAAGCTGATTTTAAAAATCGAATAAAAAAGAGTGATTCTGTAAAAAAAAATAACAACTTTATGCAATATTTTAAAAACCAAAAGAGATACATAAAAACCGTTTACATCTGTCAATTCTTCAAAAAAAGATCTATAAGAAAGCTATTTACACAAAAACAAAATTTTCATAAACAAAAAAGTTATAGACCCCCTCCCAAAATGCAGACAATAACACTCCGTAGCTTAAAAACGGCTTGCTATATCTAAATGTGGTTTTCACCTTTAGGCTTCTCTTGAAATTTGAGCGTCGCAAATAGGGGTCAGTTTTTTTCAATCTCCCCTAGAAATACCCGATACCACAAAAAACAACGAATTTGGGACACCCTGTACAGGGTGTGACAATGAAGTCGATTTTTTGAGAGGGAACACCCTGTATATTTTTGCATTTTAAGATTTGTCTTTTCTTTCTGATTTCAAAAATATATAATATCTACGTGCTGCGATTAATATTTTTGAGGTATATATCTTCATATCTTCTATATGATCTTATGCATTTCACGTTTATTTTGTTTTGCCATGGGAGTATTGACTCTCAACTCCAATGTTTCTTCAAGTATTTCTTGATTGTGTATTTCAAATCATCACACAGATCCAAGTTTTTTGGGAAGGAGCATTTACATTCTAGGCATCTAAACATAAAAACACTTTCTGCATAGGAATACCTTTATTTTGTATGCCATGTTTACTTTGACAGTGTTTATTCAAATTAAATTGGGCACTAAATAATTTGTCACACAACTTGCACGTCACCCGCATTTTCACAGCACAAAAACGACGAATTTTCATCAAAAAGAACTGGAAATTATTAAAGTTTTGCTGTATAAAACCATACTGAAATATCTCTCAGTTGATTGGTTGGCAGAAGTGACAGATCAACGCTTGCGCACGTCTTGGAATTCATCTCGGTATTTAACTCGTTCCAGTTGAACTTCGTTGCTCGTACGTTCGTTAACTAACAATTCTACCTGGGAACGCCAACTGGTGTGGAACTTTCCAATTAACATCTTATTAATTTTTATTAATATAATATGATATAAGTACAAACATATGTTTTGTCCGTATTAACTATTGTAGTATTTAATACATTGTTAGAACTGTTTTATTTTATTGCAATAATAAATATTTTTAAGGTGCTCCAATATTGATATCTTTTCCCCATTTCCTTTATGCAGATGAGGCATATTCTTCTGGTGTGGATGGCTTATATCCCACTAAATCACTACACGAAACATTTGTACTTTTAGAAAAGGTAAGCTAAACGTTAGTATATTGACTGACAAAAAAGATAAACCCTTTTATTATGGGCATCAGATAATTATTTTTGATACCGGTCCCATAGTGAGGCAGGGCTATCAAAATGGACGGGCCACGATCCTCCACTTTGTTGATCCGGGGCTGATTTTTTTTTGATGGTCACGTTACGACACAGCTGATTGTCTTTAAAATATTGAAGTTGGAATGACGGTTCATGGATATTTGATTTTTTTTTAAATAAAGCCGTTTTTGAGATCTTTAAAATATTGAAGTTGGAATGACGGTTCATGGATATTTGATTTTTTTTTAAATAAAGCCGTTTTTGAGATTGTTTTTACTTTATTCTGGCAGAACAATTTTTTTTAAATGTATAGTAAGCCCTAATTTTTCATACCCGCTTCATTAGCTCACACAAAAATTAAGTTTAAAGCAGAAGCGAATGTGACAATCACATATGACAAAGTCAAATACATGTCAAATATAACAGTTGGCATGTGGTACATGGCGGGTAATTTGAATTCAAAATAAGGAATGCTAAATCTTGAAGATTTTAACCTTTTAATCATGTTGCTTCCTTACAAACCTTTGGTGAAATATCGGGGTGGTGTCTGAGAATATTTCACTGAAATTTTGCGGAAATCTGTAGTGCCATTTTGAAAATATCATAAAAAAACATCTGACCTCCCATAAGACCCAATGTAAAATTCAGCCCCGGGAGAACAGCTGATTTTTTCAGGGTCGTGGCCTCTATTTTTGTGTTGGCCTTGAGTGAGGTTATGTTTGCGATCAATGTCAATTATTGTCCACGGTTACGTTTAACACAGATTTCGATCTGTCAACAAGAGGACAGGGAAGTTATGAATTTTAAGAAAAAATTAAACAAACTACGCAACGAATCAGCCGGTGGCGAATTGTCCCCGCGGCGAATCAGCCCACGTCGAATTGGCCGTGGCGAATTGTTCCCTACCCCCACACACAAATACTAATATGGTATGCAATCGGATGTCATAGTAAAGTTAGTTTTAGAAGAGGCAACAGTGCTTTATTCTGAATTCCTAGTCTTTCTATTTTTAAACACAACAAGGACATAAAGATTGTTGCTATTGCAGCTTCTTTTGCAGACTTTTCGGCTGCTTTTCATGAAGTTGAAATGGACTGGATTCAGGCAACTAAAATCGTTTTAATGAACCAGTTTTCAAAGACCATAGTGTGGCAAAAATTAACACTGAGTCAGTGACGGTCCCAGAGGGAGGGGTGCAGGAGTCCAAATAGAAGAGGCACATTCTGGTGTATTACATACCTGAACAAAAAATAGCAGTGTTCCATCAGGCCGTTTGACAGTCATAAAACCGTCCTAAAAATCCCAAAGCGCTCGTAATGCAGTACGAGGGCTGTTTTAAAACGGTTTTGGTTAGATGGAGCGACAAATAACTGTCCAAAAAGCGAGTGCTGTTGGCGTAGTGGTCGATTTACTTCAGGCATGTGATCATATGCGAGAGAGTTAAATTCAAAGTCACGTGACTAAAAGAAGGGTAGGTTTCGTTGTCTCCGTGAAGATAGATCATGAATTCAAGTGCACGAAATTAAAGTTGCACACAGAAAGGATTACACAATTATAATAGGATTATAAACCACTACAGACTGCCTAATAAACTAAATATACCAAAAATTAAAACGAACTTGCATTAGCACATATTTTTGGGCGAAATTTGTGAAAAAATATTTATTTTTTGTAATGTCACAAGTTTTATGTGAAATTTATATATTTATTTATTTGTATTTTGTAATTTGATTTTAAAAAAATATTTGTGAAATTTCCTATATATTACAGAAAACCTCAATATCCACAAAGTCAGTGTTTTGTAGCTTGAACTTTGGTAGGTATATATAGTTTATGACCTCAATGTCGATGCCTTAAAGCGAAATGTTTGTTCTTCCGCCAAATCTGGTGTCAAATTTCACATTCGGTGTTACCCCTCTTCTTTCAACTTTTAGTTCACAGGTCACCGGTATATTCTGCGATCAGGGTTAACCCTTATGTTTCTATTCCTATTCAATCACCTGCTAAACTAGTTTTTCTTTTTCTAAGCAGGCTACCATGGTCAGTATAGCTTTTTTCCATGTGGTATACTTACAACATTCCGCAGTACTGTAGTAATAAGAACTAAGAGGCTCTTGCAAAAAAATCAACAGATGCTGCACAATTTTTTTTTGGAAATATTTGTATATATACATGGCTTACCCGGCATTTTGTCATGTGCTAAAATTGGTTGTGAAACTTTATTTAGTTTTTTGGGTTATTCAATGTTTCTTGAATTTTCTCAGACAAATGTAAATTTAATGTAATTTTATGGTATATTTTTATCTCAGGTGATGTAAACTAGAAATGTGTATGTTTTACATACAATTTTTCCAGTGAAATAATAATAATAATAATAATAGTTTATTTCCAATAACAAATCGTTTGGCTACAATATTCACAATATCTATGTACTTATTATTAACTAAAAATATATTCACAGAAATAAAGTAAAAACCCTGCAAAGAAATAAACAAAGGGCCCATAAAATTTTCATTGTACGTGGGCTTATCAATCTCTCAACAGTAGGTACTAAAACCTCAGTTCTGTTTTTTTTTATTTCAATAAAAAAATGATAATTAGACTACTATTAAAATCAATAATTTCATACTAAATAAATTAGGCTTGAGATATTCAGAAAAGAAATTATTTTATTTGTCTTTTTTGTTTTCCTAACTAAAATATATATATTTTTTTTATACATATATAAAGTTTAATGGTTTTTTTGAATCCACCATCAGATTTATTTGTTCCCTAGTTAAACTTTGCAACCATTGAGTAGCTGCTATCCTAAACTACCTAATCGATGTTTTCTCAGTCACAGATACTGGCAAATTATTGACAACTTTTGGTAAGATGTATATGTGACATCTTTGCCCTATTGTTTTATTCTTTCTGGGAATTTCTAGTTTATTTTTATGACGAGTATTAAATCTATGTAAATTTGGTCGTGTATTTACATAGTTTTGCTTTTTAAACCATAAAACTGCTAGCTGCCTACAAAATAATTGTCTTGTGTCAAAAATGCCACTTTCTTTATATAAGAGATCGCTTGAAAATAAATAATTTTTGTTAAATATAATTTTTAATATCCATTTCTGACTAATTTCAAGGTTTACTATGTGACTTTAGGACTCCCCCCCACGCAACTATCCATAGGTAAGATGTGGTTCAACAAGGGTAATATATAACTGCTTTAACTTTTCCGTAGGTAGTACGTTCTTATATTGCCTAAACATATATAAACATATGATAAACACAGATAAATAAAAGAGAGAGAGCAATCATTTCTAATGCGCCGGTCTTCAATCCTTGTAATTCAGAGGAGTGCGAAGCCGGTTTAAGTGGCCTGATGAAACGGAAAACTGACTGTCTGATAACTGTACAACGTCGACCTGGAACGCAAATAGGACGGTTTTATGACTGTCGAACGGCCTGATGGAACGTAACTAATGTGTGCATATTATTGGGTTATCAGCCATCAAATAATCAAAAATATATTTTTAAAATTTTTTATATTATTTACATGTCGAAAAATCTGAATTGCCCCCCCCCCTTTTTAAGTCTGCGACCGCCCCTTCCCGGATAATGCAAGGGCGGATCCAGAGGTGCGTCTCGGGGGGGGGGGGGGCACTTTAGGTGATATTCTCCTGTTGATAAAAAACGGTATATATTTTTTTAAGCAGCATTTTTTAGTCAGTGGTTGTAATTTCGATGATAATAACAAGACACTTTCATGCGCCGCAAGCAAAAATTTTTAATTTATATTAGCAAAAACATTCCCAGCAAACATCGACCTGCTGGTACTTTACTAATATTGTACTTTAACTGCTGGCAACTGCTGGCATCGGCAACGATATGCATTATTTTTAATATTTTTGTATTGTCTAATTTGCATATTATTTAAAAGTGCAAAAAATGCATTATTTTAGTACTTTATTTTTAATACAACGAAAAGTTATACTTTATTTTTGAAGAATGCCAAGTGCAGCCAGCGTTAATGGCAAAAAAACATTTTAAAAGTATATTTAAACAGTTGCTTTTCAAGCACTTTATTTTAGTACAAAACAATTAAATATTTTATGTGAAAATAAAATATTCCCAAAAAAACATTTTAATAACATTTTGAAGAAGGTACTCTAAAGTACATTTAATTTATTATTAAAAGTTTAAAAGTTTTACTGCAAAATTAATATAACAGTGAAAAAACATTTTAAAAGTATTTTTAAACAGTTGCTTTTAAAACACTTTATTTTAGTACAAAAATATTAAATATTTTACTGTGAAAATAAAATATTTACAAAAAAACTGACAAGTTGATGTTTGCCGCCCTTGCCACTAGATGGCAAACACTAGTCAACATTTTACAGGTACACTAAGGAATGTCAAGCTTAAGAATGTGAATGATTTTATTTATTTTTAAATTGATGGTGGAATGTTCCATAATTCTTGGAAATATCCTCATCTGATATGAAAAGGAAAATATTAAAGATCCTTATATAATGATCAAATATTTCTTTCCGTAAATATGAGACGTGAGTGAAGTGATGTCCTTACAATATTTACAATAAAAGTAGTTTCTTTTTACTAATAAAAAAATTAATAAAATATAGTGCTTTAAAAGTACAAGTTTTTTAAAAAATGTATAAAATGTAAGTTTTTTTTGTATTTACTAAAAATACGAAGAAAATACATTGCTTTAAAAGTACATGCTTTTGTGTACAAAGAAGTTAAAAATTGCATTACTTTAAAAGTACAGTGTTTTTTGTACTAAAATATATACTTGCTGGCCTGATGCAGGCCGTTGTTCCAAATCAATACGAATTAAGTACTTCCTACTTAGTACTTTGCCGTTATGGGCAGCAGTAAAAGCCAGTACTTAAAAAATAATTTTTTTGTAAGCCATGTTTGCTGGGTTACTTTTTACTCATTTTTTGTATATTCAAAAAATTCTCGGGGGGGGGGGGGGGCAAGTGCCCCCCCTGGATCCGCCACTATGCATAACTATTACTGTGTTTTAAGGTCAGTGGATTTCCGTTAAAGTTATCAAAAAGAATCCAATTTAATATGTTTATTCGACCAATAGAAGGCGTTGATATTTTCGAAAACATCACCCATACGGCTGTTCCGATTTTTTGGATTACAGAAGTAAGTTTATAAGGCATTTTGACATTTAAAAATATCAACCAACACTATTATGTATATGGAAAAAGAGATCGACAGAGAGACCTATAATAAAGCCAGGCATATTTTAATTAGCAAGAGTGTAGATTTAGCAAATCTGTTAATAAATGAAACAGTGGCAAATAAAGCTTGTGATTTAAATAATATTAAGAATAATCCCATCTACTAGGACCGGGAGGCGGTACTCTTGTAAATACTCTGCCAATATATGGGCCCCTAAGCTCACACTAGGTACTATAGTTATAGTGTACGTGTGAGCTAATATAACTAAAAACTAAAATATATTTTATTCAACTCCAGACTAAATTACCTTTTGTTTGATACCACACAAGCCATGTTTTGACTTAAACTCAAATTTTTGAAATCTACCCCCACCCTTAAAAAAAAACAAAAACTAAAATGTATTTTGTTAAACTCCGGACTCAATTACCTTTCGTTTGATATCACACACGCCATATTTTCACTTAAACTCTAATTTTTAAAATATACCCCCACCCTTTTTTTAAAATAAATTAAAATGTATTTTGTTTAACTCCAGACTCAATTACCTTTCGTTTGATATCACACACGCCATATTTTCACTTAAACTCTAATTTTTGAAATCTACCCCCACCCTTTTATTTGGTTTGTGTTCGGTGGATTTTGGTTCATTTTTAAATGGGGCCATCTCGGCCCAAAACCCAGCCTAGTACCAAATTTCACTAAAATCGGCCAAGCGGTTTTTGAGTTATGCGCGTTGGTCGTTACAGAGAGACAGACAGACATACAGACAGACAGACAGACAGGCAGACGGCGCAACAAAAAAGTTTCAAAATCATCTGAAACGCAAAGATATATAAAAATTTTTGAAATCGGAGCTACTTTTTTTTTCTCAAAAAAATTAGGATCACCATAGCTCACACTGCGTATAGTATATGTGTGAGCTAAAAATGTCCTGCCTTCATATCCAAAATTAGGTATTTGCTGCGAAAGTACTTCGGTTATAGACCCAAATTCTCCTTGGTCGGACATTGGCCACTTGACCGTTTTATTGCTGTGCTATTGGGCAAAAAGTATTGACCCCCCTACCCAAAAATTAAAAAACTTAACTTACTTTCATACCAAAAACTGAAGATCTGTAGATCCAGAGGTCTACTAGTAGATTCAAAAAAGCTTGGTCGGACTTAAAATTTCTTGACCAAAGTGTCTAGTTGGACGCGTCAAAGGTGTGACAAAAATCAAAAAACTTAACTTACTCCCATACCAAAACCTAAGGTCTACTATACCAGTAGATTAAAAAAAGCTTGTCTGACAGTAAATTTCTTGATCAAAGTATCAAGTCGGACGCCATATTTATTTCTCATCAAAAACATATAAATCTTCTTAAATTGAAAATATAATAATAATTGTAAAAACAAAACAACAAATTTAACTGAAATTTTTTTTAAATTAAAATGCGTTTTATAAAAAATGTACCGTTTCCGAGATATTTCCTAAAATCAATTTAAAAGATAAGTATATCAAAATAATATTCTGTAAGAGGGAAAAAAATAAAAAATTATAAAAACCAAATAATGAATTAAACTCTAACTATTTCAAACCAAAATACCATAGTGCTAATTTAAAAAAAAATTAGTAGTTTCCTAGATTACTTTTAGCTTTACTTATTATAAAAAATAATATTTTTTTTGTATTTTTGAAAATTGAGAAATCTGGTTAAAAATTTCAATTGGCTGTATCTTTTAATATGTTATGGATAAATTAGTATATGCTACATATTTTTAAAGTAAATTGATTGGTTTACAGCTTTCATATTGAGAAATTTCTTCTAAAATTAAAAACATAAGAGTTAGAGGAACAAGTTTGATTAAAAATAAGGGCCAAAAATGTGTTTTTCAAAAATTAACGGTTGTTGGTGCCCATTATCTCATAACCTGTTACACATAAAGGTAAGGTTAATCGTTGCCAAATGCAATTTTGTTTTTTCAATTTTATTTCTGTTTTAGGACATGACTTTGCCTCCTGAATTCTTGGGAAAAATTGAAACTTTATACCATTACATGAACCTTATTGATAGTATTAAATATGCTTTAATTTCTGCATCATCAACGATGATTATAACCACAGTTATTTTATTTGTGTATTCAAAATAAATTATTTGGACTTTAGTTTTAAATTATTCTGTTGAAAATATACTGATGTGCAAAAATAGAGTGATTTTTAAATATCCTTAAAACTAAAATTATGTTCGTTAGTCATCCAGATGACAACAACAAACAATTCTATTGTCCAGCGGCGTAGCGTGAGGGGGGCGCGGGGGGTTCCTCGCCCCCCCCCCCCCGCCTCATGGGTCCTGGCGCCACATGGGCACTCTAAGCTTTATTAAGTAGTAAAAATTAAAAATTGGTACAATTGTAAAAAAATAATACCTTGAGCAACTTATTAATTAGATAGTTAAACAATATTACGCATCTTTTAGGTAGTGTAGAAATTATACAATTTTGCCGGCGCCCTCGTTCGTAAAATCGGAAGACCTTTTTGCTTGCTACGAGAAAAATTAAGCTTGCCGTTCAAAGCCCAAAGCTTCATGCATCGCGGTAAGAAAGACAAAACCAAACAAACTCAGTGCACCTGTGATTCTTAATATTAGATAACACAGTCTTGTAACAACTACCTAGGGCGCCAAGCGCCCGGGGGCGCCCAAATGAAGAATTTAAAATAAATTAGCCCCAAAAATGTTCGCTTATAATTTTTCTTGGTTCTTACCTACAAATTTTTTCTGGCGTCATTTTTTCCAAAAAGATAATGTTTCTAAAATTTTCGTCTGCGACGCCCTTTTTTCGTTAAATCTACAAGTTTTCTATTGCGGTGCCAATTTTTTTCATATACTTAATTTTTTGAAAATTTTCGCCTGCAGCGCAATTTATATAAACTGTTTCTGTGTTGATTTAATTTTTTTTTTAATTTTCGCCAACAACGCAATTTTTTTAAATTTTTTAGTGGTTTTTTTAGTTTAGTTGTTTTTTACGCAAAGTATTATTATTTTTAATTTTCGTTGAGTAAGGGTTTAGGTAAGGGGGCGCCAAATTTATTGTTTGCCTACACAAAAATACCTAGCTGTTGAACTAACTAACTGCGGCGCTTAAATACCTTTGAAACTAACCAAAACTTTTGTATTTGGTCCCATTTTTCCCGAAAATTTTGGCGCCTTCTTTTGTTCAATAATTTTAGTTTTCTAAAATGTTTGTTTTCGTTTTTAACACAATTTTTTTGCACATATATCTACTAAAAAATTTCTTCGGTACGATTTTTTCCAAAAAGTACTAGGTGTAAAGTGTTTTGTTTTTTTTCCAAAAAACCAAATATTAACCCGCTAGGGTATCGGTAGCGTACCATTTAAATTCGACACCATATTAATATAACCATAAGCAATTTAATTAATAATAATAAAAAAAAGTAGGAAGCTATTTTAATATAATACTTATTTCTACGTAAAATAAAATTGGCGCCCTTTTGATCCTCTGCCCCCTCCGCCCTTTGAACCACGCTACGCCGCTGCTATCGTCACTCTTAGGTTCACTGCATCCTAGATCGATCGATCGCTAGAAGATGCAGTTTTCGTGAAAGAATGACCCCAGTCATTATAGTATTTTATTTATAAAATAAAAAAAACAAAACTTGCTCTCTTCTCCACTAGTGATCAACCCTCTCTTCATGCATCAGATCTAGAGAGATCCATCAACAAGGAGACTCTTGCGACACAGAGCAAAAACTGACTATACGTACACGTGTTGCGAACCCGAAAAGGACGTTTTAAAATCGCACTGGGCAGGACGTTTTTAAAATGTACTTTTAAGGTCCCTCACATTTCTCTTACCAGCATCATAATAATTATCTACATAGACTAATCAGAAAAAGATAAATTTAAAACTTTTCTACCCTTCTCAGATTGGAGTGGAGTCAAGTTTTAAGAGGGCCCAATATGGAAGGGCCCAATACGTAAGGGCCTACTATGTAAGGGCTCTTACCAAGGGGCCCAAGGTCTAGACTTTCTGTAGGGCCTCTGGAACGTTTTTAAAACGTTCCTGAAACGTTTTTAAAACGTTCCTGAAACGTTTTTAAAACGTCCCTGGAACATTTTGAAAACGTCCCTGAGACGTTTTTAAAACGTCCCCTAAAACGTTTTTGGCCATCGCCTAAAATGTTTTCTGAACTTCCCCTGAAACGTTTTTTAAACGTCCCCTAAAACGTTTTTTAGACGTCCGTGAAACCCTTTTTGTACGTCCTCGAAACGCTTTGGAACGTTTCCGAACGTCACTGAAACGTTTCCTAAACGTCCCCAAATTTTGCAGAAGGTATAAAAAATTAAATTTGACAAACGTCCGAAAAACGTTTTTAAACCGTTTTAAAAACGTTCTGGGGGACGTTTTAAAAACATATAAAAGACCCACAAATTGGTTCCAGGGACCTTCCAGGGATCTACCGGACCAAGAGGGACCTAGGCGTACGTTTTTAAAACGTCCCCTATGTCCGAAGTGGCCGTTTGACCATTCTCAGATTGAAATGGAGTCAAGTTTTAAGAGGGCTCAATATGGAAGAGCCCAATACGTAACGGCCTAATATGTAAGGGCTCTTACCAAGGGGCCCGAGGTCTAGACTTTGTATAGGGCCTCTAGAACGTTTTTAAAACGTCCCTTGAACGTTTTTAAAATGTCCATGGAACGTTTTTAAAACGTCCGCTAGCTAAATTGTTTTTGGCCATCCTCTGAAACGTTTTCTAAACGTCCCCTGAACGTTTTTAAACCTCCCCTGAAACGTTTTTTAAACCTCCCCTGAAACGTTTTTTAAACGTCCCCTAAAACGTTTTTTAGACGTCCGTGAAACGTTTTTTGTACGTCCCGAAACGCTTTGCAACATTTCCGAACGTCACTGAAACGTTTATTAAACGTCCTCGAGTTTCCCTAGGTCCGAAGTGGACGTTTGAAAAACGTTTTTAAAACCTGTGTTACTAGGGCATCACTGAGGTGTCTATATACCACCAAAGCACTTATTAAAGAAAAATCAATATCTTAAATTTCTCAGAAAATTAGAAAACCATTTTATAGTTGAAGGTGACTTTAATGCAAAAAAACGATCAGTAGGCAAGGAGTAACGAAGAAAAAGCATATGTTTTTGCAACTCACTAAGAAAAAAGACTTCAACCCCATGAAGTATCAAATGAAACTTTTCTAAAAATATTCTAAAGATCTTTTTGCAAGCGAATAAAATTGCCTTTTTAACCATGTACCCTAGTACCTTCTAAAGGCAGTTTTGCACGTTCCATACGCCTTCGAAAAAGTGAAAATATTTAAAATTTGTTTTTTTAAATATTTCCTGTGGCATTTTGTAACCTAAACACTATATAGTGAAATATTTAATAAGTTAGACATAACTTTTAAAAGTAGCCGCCTTGAAATAAAAATAAATGTGTTTGTAGAAATCCTCAAATCTAACAAAAATTTTTAATATTCATTTTTGTAATTCAGTAAATAATACTCAAGGTGAGTAAAACATATTTTTGATTAGTATTAACTTAAAACTTAATTTTTCAAATTGAACTCATTTAAATTTATTAAAACACCTTTCATTTAACTAAATGCCTATAAAAGGTGCGCCACTGATGTAAGGAGAGGACTTTTAATTCGCCTCAATAATTTTTACTTAGTTGTTTTTTGCCAAGTTAAAAGTTTGCAGGTAATCGGGAAAATACTGTAAGAGAGCACTTTTGAAGAAGGTTAAATAGAAAAAATCAGTTTTAAATTACTACTAACCAAAAAGAATTGTTTGCACACTCTCATTATTATTTACAGAGTGACAAAAATGAATGTTCAACATTTTTGTTTGATTTAAGGATTTCTACAAACACATTTATTTTTATTTTAAAGCGGCTATTTAAAGAAAATATGTCTAGCTTACTAAGTATTTAACTGTTTATAATGGGCTTTTAACCAAACATATTTTTTTGAGAAAAAAATTGTGTTAAGGAGTACCACAAAAAATATTTAAAAAATATATTTTTTTTTTCGTACCCTAATGCAATGTGCACTGCCGTCAGACATCGTTGAAAAAATTGTATCCGCTTGAAAAATGATATCTAGATGATTTCTGGAAAAGTTGACTATTTTCGAGTTATTAGCAAAAAACTATCAACAAGCACATTTAACGGGGGGAGGGGGGAACTTACCCTCGTATGTCAGCTCGACGATCTAAAATACTTGAAGCTGTTAGTGGACATAATTCCTTACTGGTAGTGGGTCTTAGCCATGCCAACGGAAATCGGGCACAGCACTGATTTTAGAAAATACAAATAATATAAAATTTATCGTAATTTTTCACCTTACCCCCGTATCATAGCTGGATGTCCTAATATACGGGAAGGTGTTACTAAAAAAAATTCCAAACTACTACTAGGTCACATTTAACTCAGCACCAATCGTACTCAACATTGATTTTAGACAATACGATTTATTTTCATTTTTAAACTTACCCTCGTAACTTAGTTTAATGATTTAACTCACTCAACAGTGCAAATAATTTCCAGTTCTGTCTGCACGTCTCAATTACATCACAACTATCTTGTCAATCAAATGGTTGGGGCATTATTTTCCTATACAACATTTTACTGTTGAAACTATAAGTTTCTGACTCTCCCCCGTAACACCAGGATCGATAGTTTCCATTTTTTAGTAATATCCGACTGCCTCAGCATCATAAAAAATTCTTATGTCGTTAAAATATGAAAATAAGGATATACAGCAAAAACGAACTGGTCCACTGTAATTTAAATGAATCTGAATCTGATGCTAACTTCCACCACGTGCCCGATCGCCGATTTTTGTATACCAAAAGGAAATAATTCGGTATTTCCTGGTAATTCCCAGTATTTCCTTAACTTTCAATGGTATTTCCCAGTATTTCCCAAGCACTTCCCGGTATTTCCCAGTATATTTCCTAGTACTTCCCAAGTATTTCCTGGTATTTCCCCTAACCTGTACAGCGTGTCCCATTTTCGATGGGATTAAATGGGAAACTCGGTTATTATTAAAGATATCGATTTTCTGATTGCACCTTACCGTGCTCTTTTTTGTAGCCCTTAAAAATGGTGTAATCAGATTTTTGCTATACCCCGTGGTTTCGCTAAAACAGGGAGTTTTTGAAAAAATTGCATTTTAATTAATTCCTTGTATCTCGCTTATTTTGCAAGATATTTTTATTCTGTAAAAACCTTTCTATGGCAACTTTTTTAGAGCAAAATAATGACGTTGTCAATTTTTAAAAATATTGTTTAGTTTTTGAGATATGGTATTTATCATAAAAAAATTAAATACGGACCTGGATTTTTTTAATTACTACTTTGATTAGTTCCATGCTATTATTACCTTAAAATGATAAAACTTTAATATTTTTTTGATTTAAGGTTAAAAAAAGCTATTTAATATTTGAAAAAAAATTATAGTCCGAACCTGGAAATTTCCAACGCAATTACAAATTAAAAATTGCAAGACACACTAGTTGAACGATTTTTAGTTTATCTGTTTTGAAATGATAATTAAAAGATTTATAAATAAAGTAAAAAACGTTAAAAAGTTACAAAAATAATATTATATTAATTATTTGATAACCAAACAGCAGGTCGTGAAATTTACAAAACAAAAGCGTGGAATTGACATTGTCATTTTACTTGTCATTTTTGTAAATGCCTTACAATTATTTTAAACTGGCTAGAAATCGACCATATCCAGATTTTGAAAAATGTGATATGTTTGACTGCTTTATTCAAGCAACAAAATCCCAATATTTAAATGGCAGAAATATTTTTATGCAAAATGCGTTAAGAAAAATTACTCAAAAATGCCAACAATGTCTTACACATAATGGTAATCAGAAAGATTAGTTATTTTTTATAATTTGTTTTTTTTTTGTATTTTTCGTAGACTTTGTTTCAAATAAATCTGTAAATTAACGTAAAACCATTTTAATATGCTAAGTATCAAAATAGTTAAACTAAAAATTGTTTAACTAGCAATTTTTAGTTTATATTTATGTTGGAAATATCCAGGTTCGGATTATTTTTTTTTTAAATATTCAATATTTTTTTTTACCTTAAAGCAAATTTTTTTTTAATTTTTATTATTTTATGATAATACTAGCATGAAACCAATTAAAAAGAAATAAAAAAAATCCAGGTCCGTATTTAATTTTTTTATGATAAATACCATATCTCAAAAACTAAACAATATTTTAAAAAATTGACAATGTCGTTATTTTCTTCTAAAAAAGTTGCCATAAAAATGTTTTTACAGAATAAAAGTATCTCGCAAAATAAGCGAGATACAAGGATTTATTAAAAATACAATTTTTTTAAAAACTCCCTGTATTAGCGAAACTACGGGGTATAGCAAAAATCTGATTACGCCATTTTTAAGGGCTCAAAAAAAGAGCGCGGTAAGGTGCAATCAGAAAATCAATATCTTTAATAATAATCGAGTTTCCCATTTAATCCCATCGAAAATGGGACACGCTGTACACCAAAAGGGAATACCGAGCCACCCCTCGAGTGCAGAGACCTTTTTGGAAGGGAAAAAATTAACAGATTGAAACTAATGGAAATCAAAGAAAATCCATCGCAGCCAGCAGAAAAAATTAATTAGACTCGGTCCGAGTTATTAGGGTGAAATGGGTGACCTTTTAGAGGTGGGTGATGGTTTTTCACGTTTCGACATGGTTTTTTTCGATCTTTTGAATTTTCGATCCGCCGCACCTTTTTTTTGGTTTCAATTTTTATTTATTGTTCCTTAAGGCGGGTAGCCTTGTGTTCTCAATACTCGACAGTATCGGGTAATTGAGGAAATGCAACATTTTTGCTAAACCTTTTTTTTGAGGTGCAGAATTTATATTTTTAGTTTATTTAAAGACGGATCTTTACTTCCGTACAATCAAACTTTGTGTTGACTAAGTTGTAGATTTTAGTTTTGAGTTCCTAATTACTCTCCTCTGCCCTATTTAACTGCTGCGTAGACTGGAAATAATTATAAGTAAATTGTATGGAAAACATGTGCTTTTTGGCACCAGAGTCTTGACTCTTTCTTAAATACCATAAGCGTCTAAACATGATCAAAATATAAGCGATCACCCTGTAGCAAGGTTACCGATGGTAGACACTGAATTTGGAAAAGTCTGTACAGTTTTAAGCTTTTATGTGTAAGGTGATGAGTAGTGGCGGCTGGTAACGATATAAATTGGGGGGGGGGGCAGATATTTAAATTGCATGAAAAATGAGATAGAAAAACTTACCGAACCAATTTTATTTTAGTATTTTCCAAACAACAGCTTGATGCTTTCGTTGGGAACTTG
The DNA here is from genome assembly GCA_963576565.1 of Aspidapion aeneum. Classification (NCBI taxonomy): domain Eukaryota; kingdom Metazoa; phylum Arthropoda; class Insecta; order Coleoptera; family Brentidae; genus Aspidapion; species Aspidapion aeneum. The sequence continues at coordinate 116,020,397 of OY755043.1, forward strand.
TTAAAACTGTTTGGTTTTCACTATCTCCAACGTCGATCACAGGGATACGAGTGATCCCCGTCTGGAACACGTCCTGATAGTCAGAAACAACTGATCCATACCAATCCACGACCGGACCGGTTTCGACCTTTTGGGCCATCCTCAGGTGAATGTAGGCGATAGCTCCGTGTAGAGCATAAGTTTTGTACCACCAACAGAAACAACTACTCCGAGGGAAAATACCCCTGACTATCAGCACGTGTTCCAGACGGGGATCACTCGTGTCCCTGTGATCGACGTTGGAGATAGTGAAAACCAAACAGTTTTAACAAGTTCCCAACGAAAGCATCAAGCCAGCATTATAATTCAATGCCGGTAGGGGTATTTTCCCTCGGAGTAGTTGTTTCTGTTGGTGGTACAAAACTTATGCTCTACACGGAGCTATCGCCTACATTCACCTGAGGATGGCCCAAAAGGTCGAAACCGGTCCGGTCGTGGATTGGCATGGATCAGTTGTTCCTGACTATCAGGACGTGTTCCAGATGGGGATCACTCGTATCCCTGTGATCGACGTTGGAGATAGTGAAAACCAAACAGTTTTAAATAGTATTTTGTTTTTCACAACTGCACAACCAGTTTACAGCATCGTATAATTTTTTATTACTTGCACTAAAACTTTGGTTAAATTTTAGGATTTTTAGGTCCTGTCTATGTGGCCCTAAAGATTATATTTGTAATCGAAGTTCATATGTCAACTTATTTGAATTTGCACAGTTAATTATGTAAGAGGTATGGGTACTAGAGAAGCATTGTTCAGCGTGAATGTGTTGGCGCAAAGATGCTTTGATATGAATTAAGATCTATATGTGTGCTTCATTGATTTTGATAAAGCGTTTGACAAGGTTCAACATCAGAAACTTGTTGACATACTCAAAGGTATTGATATCGATAGCCGAGATATCAGGATCATAGCAAATCTTTACTGGGGACAAACAGCAAAAGTTCAAGTGGAAGACCAACTCTCGGATGAAATTAAGATTTTACGTGGAGTTCGACAAGGGTGTGTTCTCTCTCCACTGTTGTTTAATGTATACAGCGAGGCAATTTTCCGCGAGGCTTTGGACAACAGGGAAGAAAGAATAGTCATAAACGGCCAAGTAATTAACAATCTCCGTTTTGCAGATGACACAATCGCTAAGGCAGCCAATCTTAAAGACCTGAAAACGCTGATGCAACCTCAAAAAGACTAAATTCATGTTAATAACAAAAAGGGAAAATGTAGAAGCAAACCTGGAAATAGACGAAACTCCGATACAAAGAGTTAAGAAATATAAATATTTGGGAAGTTGGCTGATTGAAAATTAAAGCACGAGTAGAAATTGCACGTGCAGCATTTGTAAAGATGAAAAAAATTCTATGCAACAGAAACATCCATTTAAAACTTAGAATAAGAATGCTAAGGTGTTAAATTTTTTCTACTCTACTTTATGGATCGGAAGCCTGGACTCTAAAGAAGGCCGAAATGGATAGGCTTGAGGTTTTTGAAAGGTGGTGTTATCGGCGAATGATGAGAATTTCTTGGACAGACAAAGTCACTAACACCGATCTGCGAGAAAGAATACAGAAAGACAAGGAAATTATAAACACACTGAAAAAAAGAAAGCTACAATATTTTGGTCACGTTATGAGGTTGCCTAAATATACACTCCTACAGAACATAATACAAGGCAAGATAGAGGGGAAAAGAAGTCAGGACAGAAGAAGAACATCCTGGCTCAAGAATTTGCGAGACTGGTTTGACATGATAACGAATCAACTATTCAGAACAGCTGTGAACAAGGTTAAGATTGCCATAATGTTGTCCAACCTGCGATAGCCAGAACCACGAGAAGAGAAGAAGAATTATGTAACCGACGGTATTTATTTCCATTTTATAAACAAACGAGAACAAAAACTAACAAATACATACCCCAAATCAAAACAAACTCATACGTCTTCACTAAGGATAGAATCGGCAACACTAGAAAGGGGAACGAACTTTTTCGCACAATAAATATGGCCGATGTCAACTAAAACAAACATTTATCCCGCCCCTCGCGGCGCTGCCAGCTTTTAATTATTTACGCTAAAAAAGTTCACCCAATTAATCGCTTAATGTTAACCACAGATAATAAAGAGGACTAGACAATCATGTCATAAGGGAACATTTAACTTTTTTAAAATAAATCTATTAAAAATACTGTTTGTTGTCTAGTTTTGGGAGGTCACTGCCCCGTTGCCCCTCCCTGTAGCATTCGCCACTGGTGATGAGCTTAGTTTTAAAAAAATAAAATATAATTACACTGTCTTTATCACCAAATGTACTATTCTATAATGGCAATGTAGTGCCAACGCATTTAAATTACAAACTTATTTTTTTAATACTTTTTTTGTCATGCATGTGGTTCATTTGTCGTTTGAACGGTAATAGTGAAATAATATTCGTTTAAGTAAAAGAAAAACAATATTTATTTTTAAACATCTTAAAGTGCATAGATATTTAAAAAGTATAAAAAACAATATTAAGTACCTACATTGTTGAACTTAAGGGTCTGTTGTTTAGGAATTTTACATAATTTAACTTACCTATTTGGGAACACCAATTAATTAAGATAATAATATTTATCTTATTGAAACATATCAACCCGATAAATATTGCCTTTCCTTTGCATGATTTCCTAGATTTAGTTGTAAATCACTAAATACTTACTTACTGTATTTACTTTTTATAGTTGTGACAAAAACTGTTTTTATAAAGTGCCAGAAACGTAGCTATAATGATGAAAAATTGTTGGACAGTCCGAACCCTTAGTATATTAACTTGTGCCCATATTGTTTTACTTATTGGAGTGATATGTCTTGGTATTTGGGGAATACCTGCCATTATAAAAATAGAAATTCAAGAAGTAAGTACCGACTATACCAGGTAAATTCAAAAAAATGTGATATCCACGTATTAGCCAACGAAAATGAACATTCGTCGATTGTACAAAAATTCAAATCTATTTCTCCCAATATTATTCATGTCACGCATGATTGTTTATCAGTGCTTGGATGTCCTATAGCAAATCAAACGGGTTCGTCTTTTTTACAAAAAAAAAATGTTCTTTCCTTTTTTGTTAAAAACCTTAGTATATTGAATTCCCATGCTGCTTATTTCTTAATTAATTATTAATTTCTTAATTAAAAAATTCACTTGCAATTCCTAGAATCTCATATTTTACGTTGTTTCCCTTGATGGAATCACCCTCAATTATCAAAAAATTACGACTTTATATTAAAATCTACTTTAGAAGAAATTTGTAATTGCAAATTTGATATAAATTCTTGGTCACAATGTACGCTCCCCGTTAAATTTGGTGGACTTGGTATTAGGGAAACCTCTTCAATTTGCTTTTCTGCTTTTCTGGGATCCGTTCAAGATTCATCTAAATTGATTAACCTTATTCTTCCAAAAATGTTAAATTCTTGTCCTGATTTTGACTTCGAGGAAGCCCTCAACCAATGGATAAAAATATCAGATCTCCAGTGTATTCCCGATGTTCTTCCAACCTCTCAAAGAGACTTTGATCAGGTGGCATCCGGGGCATTGACTCGTGGTGTCCTTTTGAATTGCCAAGATTTACGAACAAAGGCCAGACTACTTGCATTGCAAGAACCAGAAAGTCACGCTTGGCTCCATGCTCTACCTTCTTCTTCTTTGGGTACTCTCTTGGACGATCAGACTTTCCTCGTTTCCATCGCTTTGAGATTGGGTGTTCCTGTGTACGGTCCTCATGATTGCGCTTCTTGTGGCCAAAACGTAGATATTTATGGCTACCATGGCATGAATTACCAGAAGAGTGCAGGAAGGATGGCCCGTCACAGTGAGCTGAACAACATCCTTCAACGGGTTTTGACTTCTACATGATTCCCTTGAGTCCTTGGAGTGTGCCGAAGTGCTGGAAAACGCGTAGATGGAATGACCAGATTTCCTTGGAAGTCTGGCCAAGGCCAACACAAAAATAGAGGCCACGACCCTGAAAAAATCAGCTGTTCTCCCGGGGCTGAATTTTACATTGGGTCTTATGGGAGGTCAGACGTTTTTTTATGATATTTTCAAAATGGCACTACAGATTTCCGCAAAATTTCAGTGAAATATTCTCAGACACCATCCCGATATTCCACCAAAGGTTTGTAAGGAAGCAACATGATTAAAAGGTTAAAATCTTCAAGATTTAGCATTCCTTATTTTGAATTCAAATTACCCGCCATGTACCACATGCCAACTGTTATATTTGACATGTATTTGACTTTGTCATATGTGATTGTCACATTCGCTTCTGCTTTAAACTTAATTTTTGTGTGAGCTAGTGAAGCGGCTATGAAAAATTAAGGCTTACTATACATTTTAAAAAAATTGTTCTGCCAGAATAAAGTAAAAACAATCTCAAAAACGGCTTTATTTTAAAAAAAATCAAATATCAATGAACCGTCATTCCAACTTCAATATTTTAAAGACAATCAGCTGTGTCGCAACGTGACCATCAAAAAAAAAATCAGCCCCGGATGTGACGTCAACAGAGTGGAGGATCGTTCTGGCAAGCCTCTCTTGTGGGATGTCACATGTAAAGATTCTTTGTGTCAGTCGTACATTCACTTTTCTTCAAAAAAAGCAGGAGAGGTTTGTCGTCTGGGTGAGTCCACAAAGAGAAGAAAGTATGAGGAACTTTTGAACCACTTTTGTTTTGTGCCCTTTTCTGTTGAAACGCTTGGTCTCCTTGGAGAAGAAGCCAAACAACTGATAGAAAAAATTAGTAAACATATAAGGGGCACATTGGGAAGTGGTTCAATGATTAAGTCATTTATTTTTCAAAACGTGAGTCTGGCTGTTCAGAAGGGCAACGCGGCGTCGGTGCTCGGGACTCCTCCTTCTCAGAGAGGTTTGGATGAGGTATTTTACATTTAATTTTTATTTGATTTTTTATATATAGTTTTATTTTTTATTGTTATTATATTAAGAACTTATTTAATTTTCTACAATAAACTATATGAAATACTATACCAAATAAATAGGCTTTTAGGCCAGTCATGAATGAATGAATGTATGAATATACGGTAGTGGCGGTTCACGGTGGATAGAATAGACCGGTGTTCGGATCTTCGAATTTTAATTTTTGTGTAAAGAGAAATGAAGCGGGCTAAAAAAATAACGACTGGTATGTCTGAAAATTATTATTTTATAAGAATATACTAAAAAATAGTAGGAAAATTGCCATAGTTTACAAAAAATCAAAAAATATTAGTTGTTCATATCATATCTACCTTTTGTTTCTAAAAATCAGCTGGACCACCAGTGACGTGAAAATTCGACATATATTTATAAGATCCGAACACCGGTCTATTCTATCCACCGTGGTGGCGGTTAGCACCCTTAAAGGATCTTGGCACCATCCGCCGCCTTTCTGGGCCCGTTGTGCACTACGTATCTACTGTGTTCGACTCAGATAATATTTTAAATACTATCTAGTATATAAAACCCAGTAGACTTCAAATTATATCTTAGGCCAGAAACTTAGCCACATAATGCCATGGTTGTAGCCTAAGACCACTGATGGGTCATAAATCTTTTGACATAATCAACAGAGCACAGAGAGCTACAATGTACCGCACTAGCTGCTAGCTCCAAATAGGCACTCTATATACCCTGTCCCATGTGGTGATTTCCTGAATGACCAGGCCACCGAATCCATTCAGAAAATCACCAGATTAATCCATCCCCTTTATCATAGATGTTATCTGGTGTGATCCCAAAGCTTACCAGTTTTTTTTTTTTGTTAACATCCCACATAGCACAATCACGTGTTTAACAACTAAAAAAGGCGTGAGAAAAAAAACGTTCATTTTAAAAGCTGCTAGAAAAAAACGTTTATTTCATATATGAAAACAAGCTTAATAGGTCATTCATTAACGTTATAAAAAATAACGTTGCTAAAAACGGCGTTATAATAACGCCATTATACACGAATTTTAAAACGCGACTTGCATGGCTTGCAGCGCCACCTATTGTCGGGATTTTTCACTTTGACGAAATCTAATCAGGTAGTGCTTTGGCCTCTAAACTCCAGAAACCTTTTAAGGAACTGATACCTGATCCTTCACGATCACGACGCATCTGTTAATAACCTGATAAAGACACATTAATATTCTGTGAAAGTGTTTACTGTTAAAAAATCTTGTTTAGCTTTTAAAAAAAACATAATGTATATAGATAGATATATAGATATTTTGTCTTGCCTTGAGCGCCATCTTTAAAATTGTCTTGAAGTGTTGTAGTCTTAAACTAGTAAACTTTTATAACTTCCTTTTGCATCTCTTTTAAGTTAAAAAAATGTTAATTAAAAAACGTCCCAAGTAACATTTCTTTATTTATAGCAGAAGCTAAAAGGTTGCCAGCGCCTTTCCTTAAAACCATTAGTTTCAATGTTTGGTCGCTAGCACGTTCCCATGACCCTTATATACCCCTTAAAATTACTAAATGGGACTCCCCAATTGGTGGTGGCAACCTATGAATTAAACTCACTATAAAACCATAAGAAATAAACTCCAGCTTCGCCCTCTAGCGGTTCCACCAGTATAGAACCTTTTAGAGCCTAAAGCTATTATGCCAGGTTCTAAAAGCAACTCAGAAACGTCCTGTATCCTATTATAAAACTAGATTTGGTAATTTGGTATCCTGGCGATTCTGTTGAATACCATAATAACTTTAGAGTAAAGAAGTTTTCCTATAAAAGCTATGGCGATATTTTAGATTCACAATGGCTATATAAAATAATTTAGGTGACAAAATTGTCAAAAATGTCAGAGTCCCAAAATTATTTTATCACATAAAAATATACCGAGTTTGTCGTTTTGTTGATGATCAAATTGCCTGCCAGATTTATTTTTCTGATAAAATCGTATCTGAAAAACTCTCAAAACAAGCGCGCCACCTCAAGAATGCTTTTTAATAGTTTTTTGATAACAAAATAACAAATATTTAAAATTAAAAAAAAATCTTTTACACTATTCACCATTAAAAAAGTCTGTTTGGTTTACATAAATCAAAATTAATGTAAAATTATTGTTAAAAAACACTGCTAAAGCGACTAGATAAATATTTTCTCTTTACAATATTTTTTAAATAAATTTATATACGCCATTATGGTTTTATAGTGGTCACTTGGTTTTATTTGTTACTGTATCGCAACTAGGATTTTTGAGTGCCCTTATGAAAAATGTAAACATAGTCAACATAACCTCACTTAAATTTTTTGTATTTGTTTTTAAAGTGTTTAAAAGCGTATAATTGAACACTTAAATGTTTTTTTCATGCAATTTCGACACAATCGAGCCTGCAAGTTGGAGGGCAACCTCTTATATTGGTCGTTTAAATAGGCCTTATCTAGGCCTGGGTGTCCTACCCAGGAGGACAGAAACTCAACAATTATTAATTATTGGGCTTTAAATAATCAATCTTGCAATAGGTAGGTACCAATCTGTACCTAGGTATATCTATTATTTTTACAAGAAATACCTAAAAAAATAAAACACGAAAGTATTTACTTACTTCTGTTAGAACCCTTAAGGAAACCAGGTTTTATATGGCCGCCTATTTAAATAATATTTAATATACAGCTATGGGTAACTATAAATACAAAAGAATTAAGTTTACCTATAAGCCTTCCTATAAAACCTTTTTAAAATGCCTAAAAATAATGGCAAAAACCAAAAGTCTAAAGTTTATATTTACCACTCTTAAAAACCTTAAGGAAACTAGGATCTATATGGCCGCCTATCTAATCATATTTACTTTTAAACTACTGGTAACTATAAAAACAAAAGGATATAAGATAACCTTTTAGCTCTATTATAAAACACTTTTGTGATGACCTAAAGTAATGAAAAAAACTAAATGACCAAAGTTTATATTTATTTCTTTTTAAAAACTTTAGGTAAAATGGTTTTATAAGATCATCCTTATAAATCAGAAATCAATAAAACAAAAAGATCTAAAAGGAACAGAAGGAATATCAGTTTTATTATGCTCCCTTTATAAATCACTTTTTGGTTGTATAACACTCCTTTAGGTAATTGGCAATATAAATTACCTTTATGTAGCCAAATTGATCCTAAAACCCATAACAGCACCCTCTAAATAACCTAGGAACCAAATTAATAAAACCTTGAGTGGTAATAATGTTACTTGGGGTGACAGTTAGAAAGTTAGTAGGTTTGAGAAGTCTTAATCTAGTGAAGTTTTAGAACATGTTGTGAAGGACTTTTCAAGTGAAAATTCGGTACATGAAAATAACGAGGAAAAAAAAAACGTTATATACACAGCACCAGAAACTTCAGCAAACAGTGGATATTTATAGCTTGATTTCTCCTTGTTTTTAAGTTATCTTTAAGCATGTAGATTTAACAAAATAAATATTACATGGAATGAGGTTTTTTTCAAGTAAAAAATAACTTTGTTATTTTTGTTCACGTTAATTTAATGTTGATGTGATTTTTGTGCTATGTGGGATACTGGTCAATGCTCGTCCGTAACCAGACTACCCATTTACCTATAGGTCGAGGCCCCTTTAGTCGCCTCTTACGACAGTCCTAGGAGTTACCTTGATGCTATTCTTATCTCCGGACACCATACGGACGTACGGACTTATTGCAATAATGCCAGGCAATAATAGTGCCGGGTACTATTCTGACAGTTTTCCATTGAAAACTGACAGATGATCTTTCAAAATTGACATACGATAGTCCAATTTCGGCTGCCCGAAATGAAAACAAAGTAAGTGACATTTTTGGAAAAATCGAGTTTTTTGTAAATTTACATAATCGTTATCTTACGCACATTTTAGTATAAGAATTTTCGAAATCGGTTAAGAAATGCCGAAGTTATTAGATGATTTAGACCACCTTACTCCATTTACTCCTGTGCTTTTTAAGAACTTTAAATCGATTTTTCTCGGTTTTGATAAATCTGCAGTTAATTTGTTTTTAAATCCAGTCGTTTGTTTTCCACTAATAGTGGCGGCAGTATTAATTCCGGCTCTTATAATATACAAAGGCCTAATTTTAAAAGAAGACAGCTGTTCTTATTATGCGAAACTGTCAATATAGTGCCCGGCACAATTAGTGCCTGGCACTATTGCAATAAGTCCCTAATATACATTTACAAAAAGTCCGAAAATTTTGAAACTTGGCATGATTATAGGCAGTGGCGTAGCTATCGATGTCCAAACCGGGGTAGTGCCCGGGGCCCCAGCGTAAAAGTGGCCCCAGTTGCCCTAGTAAAAACATTGTTTTTAAGGGGCAATAAATTCGTAATAAAAGTAACAAAAAACTTTTAAACAGCAAGTAAAATTAAACAAAGAAAAATTATAAAAAAGTTTCTCTTTGGCCGGGACTCGAACCAATTATTATTAAAACACAGTACAAAGAATATTTTAAATAAATAAAAGAAATGCTGTAGATTTTGGTGTAGTCAAAGGGTCTATTCAAAAAAATATTTTTTCTTTCTTTTAACTCCCAAATTATATTTATCTTATTTCTGGAAAACGGCTTGGGCAATTTTAATAACTTTACCTGCTTACTTTCGTAACTTAGTGTCACAGTAGAAAAAAATATATTTTTTTTTCTATGTTTAGTTTCAATTAATTTTAATATTTTAAACTATTTTTAGATTTACCGAACGGCAACATAAAAAAAGGTATTTCACCTCCAATTTTTGCTGTACAGCGTGTCCCATTTTCGATGGGATTAAATGGGAAACTCGGTTAATATTAAAGATATCGATTTTCTGATTGCACCTTACCGTGCTCTTTTTTGGAGCCCTTAAAAATGGTGTAATCAGATTTTTGCTATACCCCGTGGTTTCGCTAATACAGGGAGTTTTTGAAAAAATTGCATTTTAATTAATTCCTTGTATCTCGCTTATTTTGCAAGATATTTTTATTCTGTAAAAACCTTTCTATGGCAACTTTTTTAGAGCAAAATAATGATGTTGTCAATTTTTTAAAATATTGTTTAGTTTTTGAGATATGGTATTTATCATAAAAAAATTAAATACGGACCTGGATTTTTTTTATTACTACTTTCATTGGTTTATGCTATTATTACCTTAAAATAATAAAACTTTAATATTTTTTTGATTTAAGGTTAAAAAAACTATTTTATATTTGAAAAAGAAATTATAGCCCGAACCTGGAAATTTCCAACGTAATTATAAATTAAAAATTGCAAGACACACTAGTTGAACGATTTTTAGTTTATCTGTTTTGAAATGATAATTAAAAGATTTATAAATAAAGTAAAAAACGTTAAAAAGTTACAAAAATAATATCATACTAATTATTTGATGGTAGCACAGCAGGTCGTGAAATTTACAAAACAAAAGCGTGGAATTGACATTGTCATTTTACTTGTCATTTTTGTGAATAGCTTACAATTATTTTAAACTGGCTAGAAATCGACCATATCCAGATTTTGAAAAATGTGATATGTTTGACTGCTTCATTCAAGCAACAAAATCCCAATATTTAAATGGCAGAAATATTTTTATGCAAAATGCGTTAAGAAAAATTACTCAAAAATGCCAACAATGTCTTACACATAATGGTAATCAGAAAAATTAGTTCTTTTTTATAATTTGTTTTTTTTGTATTTTTCGTAGACTTTGTTTTAAATAAATCTGTAAATTAACGTAAAACCATTTTAATATGCTAAGTATCAAAACAGTTAAACTAAAAATTGTTTATCTAGCAATTCTTAATTTATATTTATGTTAAAAATATCCAGGTTCGGACTAATTTTTTTTTTTAAATATTAAATATTTTTTTTACGTTAAAACAAAAAATTTAAAAATTTTTATTATTTTATGATAATACTAACATGAAACCAATCAAAATAGTAATAAAAAAAATCCAGGTCCGTATTTAATTTTTTTATGATAAATACCATATCTCAAAAACTAAACAATATTTTAAAAATTTGACAACGTCATTATTTTCTTCTAAAAAAGTTGACATGAAAAGGTTTTTACAGAATAAAAATATCTCGCAAAATAAGCGAGATACAAGGGATTATTAAAAATACAATTTTTTCAAAAACTCCCTGTAGTAGCGAAACTACGGGGTATAGCAAAAATCTGATTACGCCATTTTTAAGGGCTCAAAAAAAGAGCATGGTAAGGTGCAATCAGAAAATCAATATCTTTAATAATAAACGAGTTTCCCATTTAATCCCATCGAGAATGGGACACGCTGTACATACTAAAACTCTAAAAACAAATATAAGTTAAAAATATAAAAAATATATACAGGGTGTCTCAAGAAGAAAGCTTGTTTATTGCATTCGTTTTTTAGTACACAGAAAAAAAAATGTCTTCAGTCAATGCAAATTGCTTTGATCCAAGAAAAAATCTGCTTTCCTATGGACGAAGACGGTATTTTCTTAACAAAAAAAAACTATTCTCTTGAACTGCTGGTTTCCGTTGAAAATAAAAGTTGCCTTTATCCGAGAAAATTGATTTGTTTTGAATGGAACCTGCAACCTTCTTGTTTTGTGTTTTCTAGTATTATGGAATTAATCGCCATTTTCCTTTTGAGATGCCGGATATTTTCAGTTAAAAAATTAAAAGTCTTTAGGCAAAGTAAAGCTTTATTTGTGTTAAGAAGATATTATTAAGACATTTTATATCTTCCTTCAAAACCACTTTTTCTTCGCTAAAGGCAGTTTGTTTTAAACCAAAACAATTTACCAAGATAATTATTTTTTTTCCCAAAACAAGCGGTTTGCTTAGATGAAAAGAAAACATATTGTTCGGAGACTTTTGCTTTTAGGTCAAGATAATTTTTTTAAGAAAACTACTTTTCTTAATTGAAGAACTTCTTTTTTTCTGTGTACTAACGCAGAACTTAATAATAAGGTCTAACTTCAGTTCTAACTATCTAACCATGAAAAATTGTTGTTTTTTTTTATTCCCGGGTACTAAACTTTGTGTTTGTAGTATTTTTGGCTCAAACTCCGCTGACTCGACATAAAACGTCGCGAAGGCGGAAAAAAATGCAATATGCATTGTTTCGACCTGAGGGACAAATTATGTCACGGTCATGGGTACTGTTTTTTGTTTCATTTGCCTGCCGTTTATTTTTACTCTGGTAGTTTCTTTTGTATTTGTAGACGTCGCCACTTATGTGAAAGTATACGGCATCGCAGGCATTATTTATTTATTTCTCTTACCAATATCGTAAGATGAGATTCATAGACCATTCTGAAGAGTCCTTTAACGATGAAACAGTTAACTGTCAACACTTGATAGATGTCCATTAGATCTTGAACCTCCGACCTGCCCACGGAAAAATACAAGAAACAAAATTTTTCTATGGCCGTTTATCCACGAAAAATTGCAAAAATTGAAAAATACATGAGTAGTACAGTTATGATAAAAATCATTAAAGTAGTTCGGGAGCTATAATCAGCCTTTTTGACACCAATGTCGTAATCGCGATGCTATAATTAATAAACTATTCATCTGATTTGTTTAGGTAACAGAGCAGGCGATAAAAAAAGATAATTTTTAAAAATAAATGTTGAATTTGGCTTGGTTCGATGAATACCATCTGAATTTATAATTTTTCTTTCCTTAATTTTATTACTCCCTAGTTTGGAATTAATTGAATATTTCATCTTTCAGTTTTTTCAATCGTTATTTTTAATAAATAGATAATTCGCCATATTTTGATCCATATTTTAGCAAATAAAAAATATGGATCAGAGAAAACTACTCGAAAATCTCACATATATTATCAATCAATGCATAAACGGACCAGATCCAGTACCTAATGATTGGAAAATTGCATTCATATCCTTAATACATAAAAAAGGAAACAAGCTGGATTGCAACAATTAGAGATCTAATAGAGAATGATTTTCATGAACAAGAAGAAGAAGAGCAAAGTGGGTTTCATGCAGGCAGATCTTGTAGTGATAATCTTTTTTGTCTTAAACAAGTAATTGAGAAAAGGAGCGCCAGAAATATAGAGACTCATGTTACCTTTGTGGACCTACAAAAAGCATATGATACCGTTCCAGTAGAAAAATTATGGACAGTGTTAGAGCAAACTAATATCAATCATAAAAGCGATAAAAGAACAATACAAAGGGTCAAAATCTAAAGTTAAAATTGGAAATAGACTTTCAAAAGAATTCCGGGTAACAAAAGGCTTAAGACAGGGATGTTGTATCTCTCCAACTCTTTTTAAAACATATATCGCAGTAGCTCTAAAAAACTGGAAACGTAAAGTGCATGGCATGAGAATACAACTTAACGACCGATTTACCATATACACACTACAGTTTGCTGACGACCAAGTAATTGTAAATTACTAAATTGAAAGTTAATGGAAGAATATCAAAAGTGGGGATTAACAGTGAACGTGGACAAGACACAGTACTTATGTTTTGGAAACGAATCCAGTGAGTTAGAACTAGACAATGGACAAACAATATCTCCATGTAATGAGTACGTATACTTGGGTGTCACCTTTGATAAGACTGGAATAGATTGTAAAGAACTGGAAAAAAGAATAGTAAAAGCAAAAAAGTTTATTGGATGTCTTAACAATATTTTATGGAGCAGAGAAATAAAAAAGAAAGTAAAATTTAACATATATGAAACAATGGTGAAAAGCACGCTGTTGTTTGGAATAGAGACTTGTCGCGTAACAGAAAAATACAAAACAAAAATGGAAAGTGTCGAAATGGATGCAATAAGAAAATCAATGAGAATATCTAGAATAGATCACATAAGAAATGACATCATAAAAGAAAGAATGGGAATCGAGGGAAGCATAACGGATGACATCACTAAAAGGCAACTGATATGGTACGGCCATGTACAACGGATGAACGAAGAAAGATTACCAAAGCAAGTCCTAGAATGGCAACCAATAGGGCGCAGAAAAAGAGGGCGTCCTAAACTAGAATGGCAACAGTCAATCCAAAGATCAATGAGTCAAAAAAATCTAACAGAAGATGATTGTCAGGATCGAAGGAGGTGGCGAATAGGCGTCGGACAACGTAGAAAAACATTCCAAACCGACATAGTAGTAGTAGATAATTCGCTTTTAAAGCTGTAAACAACTTGAAAACATTGTTTTTGTTTTATCTGTTTTTTACGTCAAATTTAATAAATTGTGGATTAAATTTTTCCCCTTAAAGTGCCTTAAAAAAAAAACGAAAAACAATAGTTTTATTTTATTAATCAATAGTTATTAATAAACATTTTAATAATATCTAGTGAATAAACATTGCCATTTTTTATTTTCAACAAGCGATTGTTTTGACTTAAAAAAACTATTTGAATTATTATGGAATGGACAAAAAACATAAAGTTATAAACGCGTGACATTAGTTTTCGAGAAGAGATAATTTTTTTTTGGGTTCAAATACGCATGCCTTTATAGGTACTACGTGTAGTTAGTAAACTATTAGTAGGAAGGTGTTGGAGCCGTTTATTTTTCTATCAAAATAAAAATAATAAAGGTCCTTGCCATAGGCAGTTACACTTTTGTGACATTTTCAACCTCTTTATTTATCCAGGGCTATCAAAGCGGACGGGCCACGATCCTCCACATTGTTGACGTCACATTGGGGGCTGATTTTTTTTTTTTGATGGTGCCGTAATGACGGTTCATGAATATTTGATTTTGTTTTTTAAATAAAGCCGGGTTTGAGATTGTTTTTAGTTTATTCTTGCAGAACATTTTTTTTTAAATGTACAGTAGTAATCCTTAATTTTTCAGAGCCGCTTCATTAGGTCACACAAAAATTAAATTTAAAGCAGAAGCGAATGTGACAAGCATGGGGTACATGGCGGGTAATTTGAATTAAAAATAAAAACTGCATCTTGCATCCTTTGAAAAGTTTGGCAGAATATCGGGACGGTGTCTGAGAATATTTCAGTGAAATTTCGCGAAAATCTGTAGTGCCATTTTGAAAATATCATAAAAAAACGTCTGACCTCCTATAAGACCCAATGTAAAAGTCCGCCCCCGAGAACAGCTGATTTTTTGTTGGCCTTGATTTATCACATGCATACTGAGACCAATACAGGAAATGGTCAAAGAGAAAAAACGCACATACTTGAAATGGCTCAGCACTAAAGAACAAAGAGACCTAGAAATCTACAGGGAAACCAGAAGACAGCTAAGAAATTTGATACGCACAGAAAAAAATTAAGTGTTCGAGCGCAAATGCCACGATATCAATACACACGTAGGAGGTAGGCAGAGTTCTGAAGTATGGAAATTCATTTCTACAGTAAAAAACCCAACAAAAGAAAAAGTAAACATCCAGATCATCAAACCAGAACAATGGACAGAACACTACAAGGGACTGCTGCAGGAAACGAGACCCGAATATCTGGCAGCCTCTCCGAGGAGAGACATAGAAGTACACGGAGAGGAAGTAATCATCGAAAAAGAAATGATAAAAAATAGTATTAAATCGCTTAAATCCGGAAAAGCTAGCGGACCTGGAGGAATATATGCTGAAATGCTCAAATATGGATCAGAGAAACTAATCGAAAATCTCACATATATTATCAATCAATGCATAAACGGACATCCAGTACCTGATGATTGGAAAATTGCATTCATATCCTCAATACACAAAAAAGGAAACAAGCTGGATTGCAACAATTACAGAGGAATTTCAGTAACCAGTACTCTCAGTAGATTGTACGGTAGGATTCTTAGAGATCTAATAGAGAAGGATTTTCATGAATAAGAAGAAGAAGAGCAAAGTGGGTTTCGTGCAGGCAGATCTTGTAGTGATAATGTTTTTGTCTTAAACAAGTAATTGAGAAAAGGAGCGCCAGAAATATAGAGACTCATGTTACCTTTGTGGACCTACAAAAAGCATATGATACCGTTCCAGTAGAAAAACTATGGACAGTGCTAGAGCAGACTAATATCAATCATACATACATAAAAGCGAAAAAAGAACTATACAAAGGGTCAAAATCTAAAATTAAAATTGGAAATCGACTTTCAAAAAATTCCTGGTAACAAAAGGCTTAAGACAGGGATGTTGTATTTCTCCAACTCTTTTTAAAATATATATCGCAGTAGCTTTAAAAAACTGGAAACGGAAAGTGCACGGCATGGGAATACAACTTAACGACCGATTTACCATATACACACTACAGTTTGCTGACGACCAAGTAATTGTAGCTAATGATAAAGAGGATATGGAGTATATGATGAGAAAGTTAATGGAAGAATACCAAAAGTGGGGATTAACAGTGAACGTGGACAAGACACAGTACTTATGTATTGGAAACGAATCCAGTGAGTTAGAATTAGACAATGGACAAGTAATATTTCCACGCAATGAGTATGTATACTTGGGTGTCACATTTGATAAGACAGGAACAGACTGTAAAGAACTGGAAAAAAGAATAGTAAAACCAAAAAAGGTTATTGGATGTCTTAACAGTATTTTATGGAGCAGAGAGATAAAAAAGAATGTAAAATTTAACATATATGAAACAATGGTGAAAAGCACGATATCGTATGGAATAGAGACTTGTGGCGTAACAGAAAAATACAAAACAAAAATGGAAAGTGTCGAAATAGATGCAATAAGAAGATCAATGAGAATATCTAGAACAGATCACATAAGAAATGAGATCATAAAAGAAAGAATGGGAATCGAAGGAAGCATAACGGATGACATCACTAAAAGACAACTGATATGGTACGGCCATGTACAACGGATGAACGACGAAAGATTACCAAAGCAGGTCCTAGAATGGCAACCAATAGGGCGCAGAAAAAGAGGGCGTCCTAAACTAGAATGGCAACAGTCAATCCAAAGATCAATGAGTCAAAAAAATCTGACAGAGGATGATTGTCAGGATCGAAGGAGGTGGAGAATAGGCGTCGGACAACGTAGAAAAACGTTCTAAACCGACTAAATAAATAAAAATAAAATAATGAGCCCAACAAAAAAAATCTGAAAAATGGCATGTCTTTGAGTTTTTTTATCCGTGCGTTTTATTTGTCAATCAACAGACAGCATCTTTCACAGCCCCCTTAAATCATCAAACCTGATCCTACTTTGAATGGCAACAGTTTCGAAGGCTGACAGATCTAAAGTTTTGACTATTTTGAAAACAAAAAAATATAGGCTGACAAGAAAATAATGGAAATGTCAGCGTTCGACAGTGTGTATTTCAAAAAAGGATCGGGCTTGTTAATCTGAGGAGGCTGTGCATCTTTTTATCTAGAGACAGTTTTACCTTAAATTTTATGCCAACATGACATATGGTTCCTTCCGTAATTTTTGAGAGAATCAGCTGTTACCATAACAAATAGCATAGGCGAGCGAAAAAAAATCGTCAAAAGTTATCAGAGCTATCAAAATGGACGGGCCACGATCCTCCACTTTGTTGACGTCACATCCGGGGCTGATGTTTTTTGATGGTCACGTTACGACACAGCTGATTGTCTTTAAAATATTGAAGTTGGAATGACGGTTCATGGATATTTGATTTTTTGTTAAATAAAGCCGTTTTTGAGATTGTTTTTACTTTATTCTGGCAGAACAATTTTTTTTAAATGTATAGTAAGCCCTAATTTTTCATAGCCGCTTCATTAGCTCACACAAAAATTAAGTTTAAAGCAGAAGCGAATGTGACAATCACATATGACAAAGTCAAATACATGTCAAATATAACAGTTGGCATGTGGTACATGGCGGGTAATTTGAATTCAAAATAAGGAATGCTAAACTTTGAAGATTTTATCCTTTTAATCATGTTGCTTTCTTACAAACCTTTGGTGGAATATCGGGATGGTGTCTAAGAATATTTCACTGAAATTTTGCGGAAATCTGTAGTGCCATTTTGAAAATATCATAAAAAAACGTCTGACCTCCCATAAGACCCAATGTAAAATTCAGCCCCGGGAGAACAGCTGATTTTTTCAGGGTCGTGGCCTCTATTTTTGTGTTGGCCTTGAAGTTATCTCAAAAATAATGATATGGACTTTTTAATATATTTCTGGTTAGAAAATATGTTTATTTCATGTCAAAGTCACAAAAGTGTAACTGCGTATGGCAAGGGGCACCGGTCCAAAAGAGCGATATTTAAAACGGCGGCACTGAAAACAACGACATTCAAAACGGCGACATTCAAAAGGGCGACATATCAAAACAGCGATATTCAAAAGAGCGACATTTAATAAAAACAGCGACATATCAAAACAGCGACATTCAAAAGAGCGATATATCAAAACAGCGACATTCAAAACAGCGACAATTCAAAACAGCGACATTCAAAAGACCGACACATCAAAATAGCGACATTTGAAAGAGCGACAATTTAAAAATCAATATTAGGCAACACTTAAAAAAACTTCTTATGACTTGCCACACCCAGTATTTGAGTAAAGCTTATTGTAACCACGATACACTAAGACAACATCAAAAATCGTCAAATTAAGCCACTGCCAGTCACTTTTAATCAACGTTAAAATGGAAAGGTCTTCGCAAAATAACAAACCGATTTATACCACGAGGGCTATATCACGGATCACCTTTTGTTAAGGTGATCCGTGGCTATATGTTCGGTTTGGTTCGGTTCGGTTCCGTTCAGTTCACACCCTCTAGGATCCCGGAAAATATGTTAGGAAAGAGACTCCTTAGTCGAACTGTTGCTATTTTTTAAGACGCTTTTTTTAATGTCGCTGTTTTTATTATATGTCGTTCTTTTGAATACCGCTGTTTCAATATTTCGCTGTTTTGATATATCGCTATTTTAAATATCGCTGTTTTAATACGTTGGTCTTTTAATCTGTCGCCCTTTTGATATGTCGCTGTTTTAACATGTCGCTGTTTTAAATGGCGCTGTTTTAATTTGTCGCTCTTTTAAATGTCGCTGAAATGAGACCGCTGTTTTAAATATCGCTCTTTTGAACCGGAGCCATGGCAAGGACCAAGGACAAGTATATTTATGACGAGTCGTTAAATACCGAGATGAATTCCATCAAAGGAGCATGCGCCAAAATTAACGTCAAAATGTCTAATTCAAATTATTGGCGCGAATACCGTGATTGGCGCGAGCTCGAAGAGCTTAACGTATAATAAAAAATTCAAGGTATAAAATAATGGTCAATTCTAATTTTTAGGTATGATTTTATATCGGTACCGGGTGGTTTTTTATAACCGGAGCACTCAGCAACTTTATCATTGAAAACAAATTGAGATTTTTTTGGTTAATTATGACAACTTTAAAAGCCAACATAATTTTTTTCTATCCGTCACCATGTACATAGTGTCCCAAATTCGATGTTTTTGGGGGGTTTCGGGTATTTCTAGAGGAGCTAAAAAAAACTGATCCCCCTTTGCGACACTCAAATTTCAAAAGAAGCTTAAAGGTGAAAATCCCATTTTGATATAGCAAGCCGTTTTTAAACTACGGGGTGTTTTTAAAAAGTCTGCATTTTGGGAAGGGGTCTATAACTTGTTTATTTATTAATATTTTTTATTTCTGTGAAAACATTCTTAAGACACTTTTTTAAGAGGAATTAAATTTCATTTGTCACGTTTAGTTTTTGAGATATCACATAATATTAATTTTGCTTTATGGGAGGATCCCTTTATTTCTTTATATTTTTGTATTTTTTTTATTTTTACCACATATTTTAGTTTGCTTAATGGGTTTAAAATATTTTAATATTATAAAATTATAAAAATAATAAAGAGATGATTAAAAAATAAAAATAAAGAAAACAATAAAAAAATAAAATATTGAGTGTGATGATCATTTTAAAGGAAATTTTAAGCTGATTTTAAAAATCGAATAAAAGAAGAGTTATTCTGTAAGAAAAATAACAACTTTATGCAATATTTTAAAAACCAAAAGAGATAAATAAAAACCGTTTACATCTGTCAATTCTTCAAGAAAAAATCTATAAGAAAGCTATTTACACAAAAACAAAATTTTCTTAAACAAAAAAGTTATAGACCCCCTCCCAAAATGCAGACAAAAACACTCCGTAGCTTAAAAACGGCTTGCTATATCTAAATGTGGTTTTCACCTTTAGGCTCCTCTTGAAATTTGAGCGTCGCATAGAGGGTCAGTTTTTTTCTATCTCCCCTAGAAATACCCGACACCACAAAAAAACAACGAATTTGGGACACCCTGTACAGGGTGTGACAATGAAGTCGATTTTTTGAGAGGGAACACCTTGTATATTTTTGCATTTTAAGATTCGTCTTTTCTTTCTGATTTCAAAAATATACAATATCTACGTGCTGCGATTAATATTTTTTGAGGTATATGCAGTATTTCTTCTATATGATCTTATGCATTTCACGTTTATTTTGTTTTGCCATGGGAGTATTGACTCTCAACTCCTATGTTTCTTCAAGTATTTCTTGATTGTGTTTGTATTTCAAATCATCACACAGATCCAAGTTTTCTGGGAAGGAGCATTTACATTCTAGGCATCTAAACATAAAAACACTTTCTGCATAGGAATACCTTTGTTTTTGTATGCCATGTTTACTTTGACAGTGTTTATTCAAATTAAATTAGGCACTAAATAATTTGTCACACAACTTGCACGTCACCGGCATTTTCACAGCACAAAAACGACGAATTTTCATCAAAAAGCACTGGAAATTATTAAAGTTTTGCTGTATAAAACTATACTGAAATATCTCTCAGTTGATTGGTTGGCAGAAGTGACAGACCAACGCTTGCGCACGTCTTGGAATTCATCTCGGTATTTAACGACTCGTTATTTATGTAGGTAGGTGTCGTTTATTTTTCTGTCAATATATGGACCAGGTGTGCAAAATTGTAGTGCAAAAAAACAATGATGATTATACGTTTAAAATCGAAAACAAGATAAAGAACCTATTGAAAAAAATATCACTAAATTAAAAAATCGTCGAAATTTTAGCAAAAGTGTAGGTAAAGTAATAAGTTTAACTATTTAAAATTAGAATGGCAAATTTACTAGCTAAAATTAAAATATTTAAATCTATTTTCTTCAAAGCTATTCCCCGACACGAATGCAAAAAGGGGGGTTATAAGTTTGAACCCTCAGTGTGTAAGTCTGTAAGTTGTTTGTTCGCCTGTAGTATTCGAACCCAGTGGTGGCTGGTGACGTTATAAATTGTGGGGGGGGGGCAGAAATTTATATTGTGTAGAAAAGGAGATAGAAAACTTACCTAAACAATTTTATTTTAGCATTTTACAAACAAGCAGCTACTTGGTGTAGTTTTTAGTTTATTTGTTTATAGATAAAGTCTATTCGCGCTTCGTTTACATGCGCAACGTGCTTGGATTAGCACCAGTTTCAGACTCATCATGGCCCGGCAGATCAACCTCAAAAATCCCACAGAATTTTAAACAGTCTAATAACCTACTAAGTATATGTCTATTTTTTGCGACATTTTTATTATGTTCGGTAATGTTTTGCCTATAGGCACTATTCTATTGGCACCTAATATCAGTCTTGCCTAACATAGAAAATTCAATGTGGTTATTAAAATAAGTAGCACTTACTTTGTGTCTTTAACTTTTCACTAAAATGCTTGATATCACACATTCCCTTTGCCACCCACGCAGGATCACTTCGTGGATTGTTCATAATAACAACAAATAAAACAAAAAAAGCAATTCGTTTTTCACAACCGCACAACCAGTTTTCAGCATCGTATAATTTTTTATTACTTGCACTAAAATTTTGGTTAATTTTTAGGATTTTTAGGTCCGGTTTATGTGGCCCTAAAGGTTTTATTTGTAATCGAAGTTCATATGTCAACGTATTTAAATTTGTATAGTTGATTATGTAATCGACGGTATTTATTTCCATTTTATAAGCAAACGATAACAAAAACAATGACACACGACCGGCAATGTTTTTTACGTTTGACATAGCCCAAATCAAAACAAACTCATACGTCTTCAATAAGGATAGAACCGGCATCGTGTAGAAGGGCAGCGGACGTTTCCGCACGATGATGATGGCCGACTTCAACTAAAACACACATTCCTCCTGCCCTCGCTGGTGAACATCCACCCATACCCCGCTGAAAAACGGGTGAAATTGAAACATTGCCCCGCGCGGCGCTGCCGGCTTGTAAATATTTCGCTAAATAAGTTCACCCAATTAATCGCTTGATGTTAACCACAGACAATAAAAAGAACTAGACAATCATGTCGTAAGGGAAGATTTAACTTCTTTTAAATAAATCAATTAAAAATACTGTTTGTTGTCTAGTTTTGGGAGGGCACTGCCCCGTTGCCCTCCCTGTAGCAACCGCCACTGTTCGAACCACTGAACCTATTTTCCTGATATTATTTTTTTGCAAAAAGCCTGTAAATGATTTAGGCTTGAGTACTCAGGCGGCGCCAGCTGATAAAAGGTCGAAAGTACAAAAGGTCGAAAACATAAGCAGGAAAAACAAATGAATCTGTGATCTTTTTTCGATCTTTTGTACTTTCTATTTTTTATCCACCGTCCTGAGTATTCAGGTGCCATGCAAGTTTAGATTTGGAAGAATATTTAAAAATTATCTTGTCAATCATGCAATATATTTTTCTTAAACATTTCATTGAATCGCTGTACCCACAATCAAGGTGAGAAACAAACAAATATGGCATTTTTGTGTTTATCTTAAAAAATGTGTACTAAAACTATGGCGTTCCCTAGCCATTTTCTTTACAGGCTAGGAAGATATAAAAATATTTTTTTGTGTTTTGAACGCTTTTTCAATAATTATAGGATTGAAAATGAAAAAGAAACGTATTTTTGCAGAAAAATAGGTTAGTGCCCTGGCACCTTGGCACTATCGCCATTCCTGACATTAAACACTTTACTGCCAATTTGGACATCATACCTTTAGTGAATGTGTGACTTATATTTAGACAAGTAAAAATTACTTTCCATCTTTGGCCAGTTCGTCTTCCTATTGAAACTTCAAAGGCTGCAAAGAAATCATTCCCAGTATATGAAAAAGGTTAGTTGTCAGATGTAACCCATACTATTGGTAGTTGACCTATATTTGATACTTGAGGTTTGGTTTCTTTATTTTGCACCTTAAACAGTGTCTAAATAGCTTTTTTGCGGCTAAACTTCCATTTATTATCCAACATATTTGTTGTGCTGCGGTCAAAATGACTTCGATTCCTTGGTGACCAAATCTCTCCTTTCCAACTTTATTTCTTAAACTGCTTACTGAATTTCGTCCGATGCACCGCTTACGTTGGTTCCATTTGTACAGGTTGCCCTTTTCTACTTATTCTAATAATACAACAATCTGTATCTAGTAAATGTGTTCACTTGGAAGTCAAGTGAATTGCTGTTATATTTAGACAAGTGAAAATTACTTTCCATCTTTGGCCATTTCGTCTTTCTATTGAAACTTCAAAGGCTCCAAAGAAATCATTCCCAGTATACGAAAAAGGTTAGTTGTCAGATGTAACCCGTTCTTTTGGTAGTTGACATATATTTGATACTTGAGGTTTGGTTTCTTTATTTTGCACCTTAAACAATTCTCCTTTTTCCAACTTTACTTCTTAAATTGCTTACTGAATTTAGTCCGATGCTCCTCTTAGGTTGGTTCTATTGTCTGATAGAATCTTCACAGAATGCCCTCTTCTACTTATCCTCTTTGGTCACATAATACAAGAATCGGTATCTAGTAAATAGGTGAATAATTGCTGAATTTAGACAAGTAAAAATTACTTTCCATCTGTGGTAAGTTCGTCTTCCTATTGAAATTTCAAAGGCTTCAGATAAATCATTCTCAATATATAAAAAAGGTTAGTTGTAAGATGTAACCCGTTTTATTTGTAGCTGACCAATATCTGGTACTTGAGATTTGAACTGATGATTTTTAAGGGAAAGTCCACCCTCTTTTAAATTTTTGCTTGTAAAATAAAATAAAATTTATATTGTTCTTGAAGAATTTTTTTAAAAATAAGTGTATGCTTATTGTATTAGGTTGCTGTCTGTTTTTATTTTGTTGGTGTCTCCTTGAGATGCTTTTATGTGATGACTGGTTTTCTAAGCCCTGCAGATGACGTCTAAACGTCGAAACGCGTGGGCTTTTTAAAAAAATTTAAAGAAGGTTGGACTTTCCCTTAAAAATCCTCAGTTCAATTATACCCCTTCTTAAGAGTATTCTCGACTTTACTTGAGATTTGGTTTCTTTATTTTACATCTTAAACATGTGTGTCTAAATATCTTTTTTGCGGCTAACCTTCCAATTCCAAAACGACTTCGATTCCTTGGTGACCAAATCTCCCTTTTCCAACTTAATCAATTTCGTCCGATGCTCCTCTTAGGTTGGTTCCATTGTCTGTATCAGTATTCTTGGAGTACTCCGTCAAAATCGGGTGAAAGTCAAACTGCGCAGGCGATGTCATTTGATTTCCGCGTCTCTATTGGTCCTCGCTCGAATTTCGAGGAGTACTCGCTCGGGGAGATTTCAAGAATAACGACACTGGTCTGATAGAATATGTACATGTACAGGTTGACCACTTCTACTTATCATTCTCTTTAGTTTCATCATACAAGAATCTGTATCTAGTAAATGTGTGACTTTCAAGTGAATTGCTGTTATATTTAGACAAGTAAAAATTACTTTCCATCTCTGTTCAGTTAATCTTCTTGCTGAAATTTTAAAGGATCCCAGTATATAAAAAAGGTCGGTTGTCAAATGTAACGCGTTCTATTGCTGGTTGACCCATATTTGGTGCTTGTGGTTCAGGCTTGTTTAGTTTGCAAATTTCAGTGAAATATTCGCAGACACCGTTCCCATATTTCACCAAGCTTTTGTAGGATGCAAGATGATTAGAAGGTTAAAATCTTCAAGATTTAGCATTTCTTATTTTAAATTCAAATTACTCGCCATGTACCGCACGCTAAGTGTTATATTTGACATGTATATGACTTTGTCATCTGTATTTGTCACATTCACTTCTGTTTTAAATTTAATTTTAGTGTGAGCTAGAGTCCCTGTATGTTGACATATTTGGATCCAAATATGTCAACATACAGGGACTCTAGTGTGAGCTAATGAAGCGGCTCTGAAAAATTAAGGATCACTTTACTTTTTTAAAAATTATTCTGCAAGAATATAGTAAAAGCTATCTTAAAACCGACTTTATTTTTAAAAAAATCAAATATTCATAAACCGTAATTCCAACTTCAATATTTTAAAGAAAATCAGCTGTGTTGTGACGCAACCATAAAAAAAATCAGCCCCCAATGTGACGTCAACAAAGTGAAGGATCTTGGCCCGTCCGTTTTGATAGCCCTGCTATAACAAATGACATAGACCAGCGAAAAAAATTCGTAAAAAGTTGTCCCAAAAATAATGAAATGAACTTTACTTGGATAGTCAAGTAAATATCAATTTTCATCAGCAACCAATTTTCTTTTAGCAAACACAATTAATAAATGGAACAGACCAGTGGAGTAGGTTCGAATCATTGCCTTTTCCACTTGAATTTAGAGTTCGATTTTTTAATGTGACGAATGCGGATTCTCTTCGAAACAACAACGATTCTGTGCCCATCCTAAACGAAACAAAGCCTTATATTTACAAGTAAGTTTATCGTTTTTATAATTACCGCAAAATGGATGAGTAGTAGGGGAGAGTCCCTGCGAGCAAAACAATCTCTTGCAATATTTTTATAAACGTCAGCCTCACTTGTACACCAAAACAAGTTTTATATTATTGTGAATTAGTTACTTTTATCCTAAAAGGGGCCTATTGCAATAGTGCCAGGCACAAATTGTGCCGGGCACTATATTGACAGTTTCGCATTACAAACTGACAGTTGATCTTTCAAAATTGACATACCAAAGTCGAATTTATAAATCCCGTCGTTTATTTTCCATTAATAGTGGCATCACTATTAAATCCGGCTGGTATAATACACAAAGGCCTAATTTTGAAAGGACACAGCTGTTCTTATAATGAGGAACTATCAGTATAGTGCCAGGCACAATTTGTGCCTGGCACTATTGCAATAGGTCCCTAATAATATTTGCCTATAAAGTTTTTATGTCTCGAGCACCAATTTTTAACCGCTAAAAACATGGCTACCAGAACTGTGTGCTCAATCGGGCAAAAATCCCCTTTGGGGCATGCTAAATGATCCCTACTAAGATGATAAAAAATCGAAAAAACCTGTAAGTATTTTTAGGATAATATACAGGGTGTTCCTTAAGGGTTTGCGAATATTTAAGGAGGTGATTCTACATTAAAAAATAATGATAATTTGTCGTATAAACTATGGTCGAAAAATGCACCGTTATAAAAATACAGGGTGTTAAAGTTTTCAAAAAAAAATTGAAATTTATTAATAATTTCGAAATCATTAGGGATATTTTATTTAAATTTGGTACATAACCACAAATGTCTAAGGCGCATATTTTCCAAGAAGAAAATAATTTTTAACTTCAACAGTGGCGTGCGTACGGGCACTAGCTTTTTTATTTTTTTAGAAAAAAATAGTACGCCACTGGTTTTTTTCAAAAAAGTTTTACTTTTTGAATTATCCTCTTAATTCTAAAGAAAAAAGGTCTCTCAATTTTTTTCTCTACAGGGCGTCGTTCTTGAGTAAAAAAATAAAAACCGTTCTAGATTAATGTATTCTTAAATAAATTACATTCTTTGGCAACACAACGGTTTTTATTTTTTTACTCAAAAACGACGCCCTGTAGAAAAAAAAACTAAATTTACTTTTTTTCTTTTAAATTAAACGAGGAATTCGAAAGAAGAAAAATGTTTTAAAAAAAACAGTGGCGTACTATTTTTTCTTTAAAAATTAAAAATTTAGTACCCGTACGCACGCCACTGATGAGGCTAAACATTATTTTTTTATTGAGAAAAACGCATCTTAATAGCCTATTATTACGTACTAAATTTGAATTAAATCGAGATATTTTTAAGGCAACTTGATCAATTGTATTCTTTAAATGGTCACATTATTTTGCTTTTGCAGAACAACGGTTTTTATTTTTTTACTTAAGAACGACGCCCTGTAGAGAAAAAAATTAAGAGACCTTTTTCTTTCGACTTAAGTGGATAATTTAAAAAGAAAAACTTTTTTGAAAAAATCCAGTGGCGTACTATTTTTTTCTGTAAAAATAAAAAAGCTAGTGCCCGTACGCACGCCACTGTCGAAGTTAACAATCATTTTCTTCTTGGAAAATATGCGCCTTAGACATTTATGGTTATGTGCCAAATTTGAATAAAATATCCTCAATGATTTCGAAATTATTAATAAATTTCAATTTTTTTTTGAAAACTTTAACACCCTGTATATTTATAACGGTGTATTTTTCGACCATATTTTATACGACAAATTATCATTATTTTTTAATGTAGAATCACATCCTTAAATATTCGCAAATCTTTAAGGAACACCCTGTATAATCCTGAAATTGTTTCCTAACTTTTTTCCATTGAATTGAAAAGTATCTGTATTTTAAGGGATCATTTTGCTTTACTCAGTTGGGAATAGTTTTTATCTTTTTTTTAGTTCTATAACCAAGTTTTAAATATACAGGGTGTTTTTTTAAAAGAAAAATATACTTCTTAGTGTATATCTCGTACGTTTTTGGAAAAACCCTCGAACACGTCGTTTCTCTGTAGGAGGTCGAGACCTGGCGACTAAACATTGTTTCATATTTATGTAGGCTAAATTCGCAATTTTACTTTCTTCCCTTATTTAATGCGGAAAATGAAAACAGTACAAAAAAGTGCCACTCTCTGCACCACAATCATTCAAAAACATTACATTAAGTACTTTTCGCTCGCAAATTGAAAAAACTTATGAGAGAATAGTTTTTTTAAACCAATTATATTTTTTTTAGTTTACAGATTAATAAAACAAATATAACGTTTAGCGACAATGAAGATACAGTAACATACAATAGATCCATGACCTTAACCTATGATGATTCGCAACCATATAGTGATACTGATAATGTAACAATTGTTAACCCTGTACTACTGGTAAGTAGTAACTAAATAACTAACTTAGCAAAAAATTTGAGAACCAAAAGCTGTTATTATTGAGGTATGATTGGTAACCATAAAGATACTTTATGTGCTGAATGTTACCCTAATAATGACATTTCGCTAGTGCATTGACACAGTACTTACCACAACCACAACGAAATTGGACTTCTACACAACAGTCTCAAAAGTGGATTTTACCAAATACTTTAAGAAATTTGGCCGGTTTTTTATCATTTGTTAAACAGGACTATTAGAAGCTTTGTTGCTAATGGTTTTAAAATTACATAAATTGACTTTATCCAACACATGAGAGTTATGACTATCATTATAAGATTAATGTCATTTGAGATAAGTAAACTATCACTATTTGATCACAAGTAGTAAACTATAAAACTTTTACAAATGTAAAAAATGAGCCAATTGAACATTTTCATCGAACTCAAACATTTTGAACTCCTTTTCGTAAGCAACTCGGGACTTTTCTGGTAAAATCTGCATCGCTGCTTCTTCCGCTTCCTCAGGAACGTAATTTTTATCGATTTCTTCCATTTTCTATATGTTTTTTTTTCTTGAAAAAAGCTTCCCTTTTCTGCAGAAAATACTGACAAGTGTCAAAATTTATTTAAACATTTGCTAACAATGTATCATGCCCGTGGTAACCAAACAAACAACCTGCTTTGATTCTGATATTTATAGGGTACTGAGACGTAAGTAGATTCGATTTAATTACAAAGCTTATTAATTATTATCTCATAAAAACAATTTATTCCACTTTTTGGATAAAACAGTGTATGCCACGCGTGTTTTATGTCCTTGAGAATTTATACCACGATGCCGTCAGGCCTCGTGGTATACATCTTTCTCGCGTGACTTATTTTCCACATAACACACTAGTACCACAAAATAACTATTATTTTTGAATAACGTTTTAGACTGCTCTGCAAATAACAAGCACTCTAGATAGGATTGCTTTAGCTGGATGTTTTGGGAAAATTTTTAATGGTTTGGACGAACTATTCATTACAAAATCTGTTGGTGACTTAGTTGTCAATGGTAAGATTACGTAGGGACCTCTTGCAATAAAGCCTTGCAAAGGCACTATATTGACAGTTTCGCATTCAAAACTGACATTTGATCTTTCAAAATTGACATACCAAAGTCGAATATAGAAATCCAGTCGTTTATTTTCCATTAATTGTGGCGTCTCTATTAATTCCGGCTCTTATAATACACAATGGCCTTATTTTGAAAGAAGACAGCTGTTCTTATAATGTGAAACTGTCAATATAGTGCCCGGCACAATTTGTGCCTAACTTTATTGCAATAGGTCCCTAATATGTCCAGTGTGTCCTATTTTTAAAGTGCTCCGTATTTGTACGTAAAGCCGGTAAAACTACACGTAAACAAGTTTTCGTGGCAAATCGGGTAAAAAGAAAAGTTTTTGTTTTTCTCATATTTTTCCGTGGGTAGCTTGGAAGCTTATTCTCAGGGGAGTCCAAGATCTAATGGACATCTAATAAGTGTTTACAGGTAACCGTTTCATCCTTATGGGACTCCTCCTCCTTTAGTTGCAATATACAGTATGGCGTCCTCCGCAAAAAGGTAAATTGTACAATTTTTTACATTCTTGATCAAATCATTAATTTATATTATGAATAATATAGGTCGCAGTACGTTCACTTAAGCAGCTTGCAAACCATTTAAGTAGAACTAATCCCACCATACCCAAGCTTTTTTACTTTATTAATAATCTTTTTTCTATTTACTGCTTCAAAAGCCCTTCAGAAATCAAGAAAAATAGGACTTATTGCCAAATTTCTATCAAGGTTCTGCCTCCAGTCCTCCAAAACCCCTTGCACAGTTGTATCGCAACTAAATTTCTCTCGAAACCAGGATTGAAATTCACTTAGAAGTTTATTCTCGTTGATATATTCAATAAATTATTGTATCTAAACTATTTTTTCTAATATTTTGTCAGTCGTGCAAAGTAAATTTACTGGGCGTAAGTCATTAGCATTCTTTGATTTTGGTACTTTAGGAATTCGAATAATGGTAGAAACCTTAAACAATTTGGGTATTTGACCTGTCTCCAATGACGTATTAATAAGATTAATAAGAGGGTTTTTTATGTTTTCAAAAGTATTTTTCAAAAAATTGATATTAATGTCATCCGGACTTAATTTGTTGGCCATACCAAAAATAATGTCTTTTCAATTCTCAAAACTAATCACGCTAAAGTTTCAAAGGTTATTTGAATTATTTTGCTGATGAAGGTGAAATTCTTCAAGCTTAGTTTTGTCTATATCTTGAAGAATCTCCTGAATACTTTTGTTTTATTCAAGAATATGGAAAGTGGTGCTGTGTATTTTTAAGGATACTCTTTTGTTTTATTGTTTTTTAACCGCAGTGGACACATATTTGCAATAAAAACTTCGTGCTAAACGCAGAAACCATCCTTTAAATAATTTTTTTTGATGGGCCAATCAACCAATTGTGACTCTAGGTAACCTTAGGTGCCCGCAGACTGCCACCAGATAACGGAGATTCGTATGCTGCTCAGGTGACCTAGACGAAGTGCGCTTGCGTACCTGTCAAATTTCACGCTTACGTACAAATACCTAGCACAACTTAAACTATCTAATAAAACCTTGGCCTCAAGAGCAGGTATTAGAAAGCAGTTTTTAGTCAAAAGCAAACCATCACAAATTAAATATTTTTAGGACTTAAGTTTGGGCATGAAGATGACAATATAGGGGTTGCGTGTGGACTTATTCGAGAAAAGGCATACGATCTTGTAAAAAATATTCGACCTATAGAAATCATTACAAATTCTACTACTGGGAAACGATATATGAAATTTTCCATGTTTAATTGGGTAAGTTTCAGACAAGGTCACTATAGTCCAACTTATACCCATTTGTAATGACGTCATTTTTGTTTATCTTTGTTTAGTATATTATAAACAGTGGTGACAATAAACTTTTTAAAAAAAGTAGTGTCTATGATTCAAATAGGTAGGTAATTGGTTCTGTGAAGTATCCGTCACTGTCAATCAAAAAACATTGATTGGCAAAAATATCTACGCCATACGTTTTTTTCTCAACTGGTGACGTCATTACAAATGCGTATATGTACGTTTTTTTCTCAACTGGTGACGTCATTACAAATGCGTATATGTTAGACTATATATAACGAAGTTCCTGAACTTCGTTATACAGTAACCGTACTGCACATGTGTGTTCTATTCCCAGGGTTGCCAACTTTTGAATTTTTAAATACGGTACGTTAATAACGAATTCTCTTAGTGAGCCACTCGCACAGAAAACAACAAACAAAAGCTTCGGTTCGGTCTGCCGGGCCACTCGTGGCCAACTGACATTAGGGACATTTTGGGCCGCGTATATTACACTTTCTTACCGTTATTGTTATTACTGAGTCTGCGCATTAGCAGCTTCTCGCTCCTTTTTTGTTATTTACGGTAATGGAGCACGGTACTTACTGTGGCCGTCCTTTAATGTTACCGTTATTTTTAAAGGTTAGTTTTGTATTTATTTAATTTTTTTTAATGCAGTCGAATTTTTTGCTAGAATTTGTGTCACACTTATCTTTTGTGTTCCCCTGAATGTTACCGTTATTCTTAGTAGCAATAACGGTAACAGCTGTCAAATTTTCTGTTATTTTAACTGACCCGTCCCTATTGTTTTGGTGCTGTCAAAAAATTGCCTTAGTGCACTGACTGACTGACAGTAGACTATTACAACACGAGCTCGGCGAGCCCGTGACAAAATATGTGCACTAAGTGCACTGAGTTTGTCTCTTGCTCACTAGAATAGACAGGGCTATCAAAATGGACGGGCCACGATCCTCCACTTTGTTGACGTCACATCCGGGGCTGATTTTTTTTTTGATGGTCACGTTACGACACAGCTGATTGTCTTTAAAATATTGAAGTTGAAATGATGGTTCATGGATATTTGATTTTTTTTAAATAAAGCCGTTTTTGAGATTGTTTTTACTTTATTCTGGCAGAACAATTTTTTTTAAATGTATAGTACGCCCTAATTTTTCATAGCCGCTTCAATAGCTCACACAAAAATTAAGTTTAAAGCAGAAGCGAATGTGACAATCACATATGACAAAGTCAAATACATGTCAAATATAACAGTTGGCATGTGGTACATGGCGGGTAATTTGAATTCAAAATAAGGAATGCTAAATCTTGAAGATTTTAACCTTTTAATCATGTTGCTTCCTTACAAACCTTTGGTGGAATATCGGGATGGTGTCTGAGAATATTTCAGTGAAATTTTGCGGAAATCTGTAGTGCCATTTTGAAAATATCATAAAAAAACGTCTGACCTCCCATAAGAGCAATGTAAAATTCAGCCCCGGGAGAACAGCTGATTTTTTCAGGGTCGTGGCCTCTATTTTTGTGTTGGCCTTGGAATAGAAAAAGTTGTATTAGTTTTCCCCAGGTTTTCCCAAGAACACAAAAATACACAGGTGGCGCACCAGTGCTGCATTTTTTCCGAACATAATTCGCTATACAGGGTGTAATTTAAATGATGCATCTAACCTTAAGGGATGGTGGCTTGAATCAAACCTCTTTGTTTTTAGATACAAAGTGTCAAAGTTAATATTTGTTTTGGATTTTCTCTTAAAACTTTCTTAAAAAACAGACAATAGAAATATTGTGCAATTATGTATTACAATAAAAGTAATAATTAAGGTTTTCTTCCGCAGTCGGGTTGTAGGCTAAGCATACGCCATATTATTTCGAACAATTATTGATCTGCGCAGAGAACGCCAAAAAAAAAGCTTATTCCTTTATTTTTTTGTTACTCGCTGTTTGATTACTCGCGGTTTTGTAACTCGCGGTTTTGTTACTCGTGATTTTGTCACCCGCGCTTTCAATACGGAGTTCTTTAAAATATGTCTATATATATATATATATATATATATATATATATATATATATATATATATATATATATATACAGGGTGTTTCAAAATTCAGTAACATAATTTTAATGTTTAATTCCTTGAGTGATTTCAAGACAAAATTTTCATATAAACATAGGTCCTCAAACGCCTTATTTTCGAGATACAGGGTGTTAAAATTTCGTTTTTTATATAGTTTTTTGCTTATAGCTTGTGCAGTTTTTGAGATATTTAGTTCAAATTTGGCACGTGTAGTAAACGATATAAGTAAATATATGTTGAAAATTTGAGCTAAATATCTTAAAAACTGTAAGAACTATAAAAAAAACAAAATTTTAACACTCTGTATCTTGAAAACCAAGCGTTTGTGGACCTATGTTTATATGAACTTTTTGTCTTGAAATCACTCAAAAAATTAAGATTTAAATTATTTTTAAACATTTTTAAATCATTATCAAGGTAGTGAGATGTGCTTTTTCTGATGATGTAGGTTTTAAGATCCTAGCCTTACAGGAAGTATCAAAATTCCGCTCGACGTTGATTTTTTTTAATGGAACATGCTATTTCTGATTGCGGATTTCAATTCTACGCGGAAAAATTAAAACGTTTTATTCGAAAACTTTTTCCCAAAAATGCTTTTTTAAACCTCAAAACTGATATTAAATTATTTCGCAGTTATAACCAAGACAAAAACGGAAAGGCTGTGAGGCTAGGACCTTAAAACCTACATCCTCAGAAAGAGCCTATTTCACTACATAGTGATTTAAAAATGTTTAAAAATAATTATCCCTTTTAAAATAATCGGCCTGTGCGGGTGGTTTGAAACACCCTGTATATAGAGTCTCTAGCTGAAAATAGTCTGATCTGAATATACTTTTTCAAAAAATTTAAGATTTGTAAAGATAATCAATTCAAACTAAACCGACCCATTCAGTCTGGGGTTAATATTCTTCCCTCGTAAAGCACATGCTCTACAAAAATTTTAATAGTGTCATCCGAACCGAACCGAACCGAACCGAAAACTTAATAGGCGTGTCTCGGAGATTTTTCAACGCTTTTTATTAATTTCTGTGTGATACGTTTTAAATAAAACACCTTGTATTTTAGAAAACAAAAAATTATTCAAAAACACAAAAACCTGATGGTGAATATACCGTCCTACGAGGCAGAGATGACATGACTGAGCTTGGTCATATTGTGCGATGGAATAACTCGGACGAAATAAACATCTGGGGAAATCATATGTCACTGAATAACGATACCTGTCGAAAAGTGAGGGGAACGGATTCCACAATCTTTTCACCACTTTTAAAAGAAGGACAAAACCTGGATAACTTTAATACTGATGTATGCAGGTAAAACACCATTTTACTTTACTGCAACGAGCTGATTAGATTTTAGTTAAAATTTATCAATGCTAATGAGTTTTTTAACAACTAAAAATTTTAAAAATGCTAACTTTTTAACGGAGCGTCGCATGAATATGCGGTTTTTAAAATATAGTAGCGCGCGTTTTTTGAAAAAAATTGTGTTAAAAGCAAAAAGTTCGTAGGAGGTTTTATTTCGGAGATATTTACAAAAAACTGTTTTCAAGGTTGATATAACTAGAGTCCCTGTATATGACAGATATTGGAATCCGCCAATATCTGTCACATACAGGGACTCTAGATATAACGAGTGTGCTAATGGGCTAGGAAGGTATCAGATCCGTCATGGATCCATTTATTTTTTTACAAAAATAATTAAATTACTAATTTGATAATACAACTTTTTGTGTAACAGATAAACAGACCGAAATTATAAAATAATTTTACCAGAAATATTTGAAAAAAATTGCACTTCTGAAAAAAAAAATAATTTTCTTAATAAAATTAAAACTGAGAAAAAAAATCTAAACAGTTAAAACTAATTTTATACTAGGTCTGGGTATTAAATAACGAGACTGGTTAGGAAAAAGGGTTTTATTATAAAAATTATTCTACATTCGAATGCTCCCCCTCAATATACTCCCCTTCCCTCGCCACACACCTTTCCATACGTTTTTTCCATTGATCGAAGCATTGCTGGAAGTCTTCTTTTTTGAGGGCCTTTATGAGCTCTGCAAAAAAAAGTCGCACGGAGTGCACTTACTGGCCAAATACTGCTTCACAGATAGTGCGTTATGGGCAGGTGCATCGTTCTGGTGCAAAATCCACGAGTTGTTCTTCCACAACTCGGGCCCTTTTTTACGAACTCGTTCTCGCAGTGTTGCCAAAACTGACAAATAGTAAGTCTGGTTGACATTCTGACCTTCTGGAACCCATTCAGTCATCACGATACCGTTAATGTCGAAAAAAACGATAAACATTGCCTTGAATTTTGATTTGGACATCCTAGTGGTCTCTCGGCCCTCACTAAAACGATTACACCACACAAAAACACGCGCACGAGATAGAGAATTGTCCCCATAGGCCTCTTGCAGCAATTTATAGCATTCAGTCGGAGTTTAAGCTCACACATATACTATACTATAGTAGTGTGAGCTATGGTGATCCTAATTTTCTCGAGAAAAAAAAAGTTGCTCCGATTTAAAAAAATTTTATATATCTTTGCGTTTCAGATGATTTTGAAACTTTTTTGTTGCGCCGTCTGTATGTCTGTCTGTCTGTCTGTATGTCTGTATGTCTGTCTGTAACGACCAACGCGCATAACTCAAAAACCGCTTGGCCGATTTTAATGAAATTTGGTACCTAGGCTGGGCTTTGGGTCGAGATGGTCCCATTTAAAAATGAACAAAATCCACCGAACACAAACCAAATAAAAGGGTGGGGGTAGATTTCAAAAATTAGAGTTTATGGGAAAATATGGCGTGTGTAATACCAAACCAAAGGTAATTGAGTCTGCAGTTAAACAAAATACATTTTAATTTATTTAAAAAAAAAGGGTGGGGGTATATTTTAAAACCTAGAGTTTAAGTGAAAATATGGCGTGTGTGATATCAAACGAAAGGTAATTGAATCCGGAGTTTAACAAAATACATTTTAGTTTTTATTTTTTTTAAGGGTGGGGGTAGATTTCAAAAATTTGAGTTTAAGTCAAAACATGGCTTGTGTGGTATCAAAAAGAAGGTAATTTATTCTGAAGTTAAATAATTTCAGTTTTTAGTTATATTAGCTCACACGTACACTATAACTATAGTACCTAGTGTGAGCTTAGGGGCCCATATATTGGCACAGTATTTTTTCAATTTAACGAGAAATTTGAGATTGATATGTTGCTCCTGTTTTTCGTCACACATGATTTTCGGACGAGAAAAAAACACGTTAGTTTCAAACCACTACTGCACAAATACTATAAGAGTGACGGAAACGTGTTTTGGGACGTGCATAGACAAGATATCTAGATACCCAACGCACTACTCGTTTTTTACCCCACCCGTCTAGGGCGCCATCTAGGCGCGCAGTCTCGTTATTTAATAATATTAATAACCTCGTATGATATTTTCCTTTTTTTTGCAAGTTAGTTACTAAAATATGTCATTTTAGAATCGTTACAATAAATTACAAAAGCAAATCAACATTTAGTGGTATAGAGGGATACAGATATGAAGCCCCGAACACAACATTTTGGAGTGCCACTAGGAATCCCGAAAACGATTGCTTTTGTTCGAAAAGTACAAAAAATCAATTTGAAGAGGATGATTGCTACCTAGATGGTCTGTTTGATTTCAAGCCATGCTTAGGCAAGTATTTTTCCTTACCTAATTAAGTCTTTGTTGTAATTTGAAATCGTCTTAAAAAAGGATCAGCATTTCCGAAACTACAGTTCATATTATTTTTGAGAATCCTTTTGACAACTTTTTTTCGTTGGCCTATGCTATTTGTTATGGTAAACAGCTGATAACTGTCAAAAAGTTATCTTAAGAATTATGAAATGAAGTATATTCAACTTATTTTCACCAAAAATAGCCAGAGACTATTTTAAAGATAGGCTTTTAACACAAAAATCAAAATTGGTTTACTGGTTTTATTTTATACACTGGTTGTAAATACAAAACAAAATCATAAAGATACACAAGTACCAGCAAAAAAAAATCAAAAAAGCACATCTATAATTAATTTGTTTATAAAATGAATGGCGAAAGAAACATCTAGTGTTAGAAGCCGCAAAAATTAATAACTCGGGTTGCCCAAAACGGCCCTCACATGATCAATATTACAATATTAGGGTATTTGACAAATTTTAGAAAAGAAGAAAATTATTAAAATGGTATATTTTATCATAACTACATTTAAAATCAAGTTTTCTAATTTCCGATTTGAATTTGCCGCTAAAACGCTCATTTCTAGCATGGCGTTGCAATGACGTCACAGCGCAGTAAACTCACGCACAGATACACGGCATTCAAGTGTTTATTTGTTTTTGGTCTGTGTTTTTACTGATTTTTATGTAAAAAAATGTCCTATAAGTGGTGTATAGTGCCTCAGTGTTCGAATACTAGCATAAAAATACCTGAAAAACTATTTATTCATGTGCCTACAGCAGTAAAACAACGGAAAAAGTGGCTAGAACTTGCTCGAAGAGACCCAACGGCCTTATCTAATACATCTTCACTTTACATTTGTGAAGATCACTTTGATGTAAGTATAACTAAATTGTTTCTATTAATTTTTCTCACGTTGTCTATAAACTATTTCGTAAATGATGATGACATTTTTAAGGTTATGTTTATTACAAGGGGTGAACAACTATAATAGGCAGAAAGGTGTACAAATTTTTAGGCGGTGCTAGGCAGTTATTAAGCAGGACTAGGGAGTACCTCTAAATGCAGGATTAGGCAGTGCACATGCAGGCTAAATGTAGGACTGAGCAGTGCATATGCAAGACTAGGCAGTGCATAGGCAGGACTAGTATGTATGTAGAATGTATTTAGAAAATTTCGTTTTAAAAAAGCAATTTTTGATTGTTTCTTAATGCTTAAAATAATAATGATTGGGTATTTAATTGAATGTAAGTGGCATATTAAACAAAGAAGCAAAACATATAACCTGACCTCAAAATCTAAATGAGTAAAAGTAGTCGAAGAATATCATTAAAAAAACTTTCATTTATATACAAAACAAACTCATCACACAACATTTAAACGTTTCTAAACTCCGCAGAACAAAAATCACTGTTGTTAGCAAAGAAGCCTGCCACCATAAAGGAATTCAGCATTGGGAAGTTGGAGCTATCGGCTTTGGAGAATCCGTTTTTCATTAAAAATATTTTTTTATAAGCAATACACAAAATAAAATCTAATTTAGGACGATAATTCGCACATTAAACCAAAGCAAACATTACCATCCATAAGAAAATAACACAGAAAATAGGTTCGTTCAAGGCGTTTACTGTTTTGTGACGTCACTCGCAGCTGATTAGTTTAAATCACGTGGCTAATTGTTTTAATTCAATGAATTTATTTGATTAAAAGAACGATGAATTTGAGAAAAAATTAAACAAAAAAGTTTGTTTTTTGCATTCCCAAGACCTAAAGAGATATCTAAAAATAAATATATATTTATTTTTTACTACTGTCAAACACCCTTTTCTCCCATTGTCATTGTCTTTCAAATGGTATAAACAAACACTTATACACCTATTACTTTTATCTCTGATTTAATTTTAGGTGCTCCGATTTTGGTATCATTTCCTCACTTTAAAGATGCTCACGAGAAATACAAAGAAGGCGTTCACATAAATAGCGAAAAAAACTCAACCGGCGATTTCCAAACATATCTTTTGGTGGAGCCGGTAAGTTATGCCGTTTTTTTGTTAATTTTTTGACGGATAAAAAATGCAGCTCGCAAAATTTGATTTGAAAACCATAGCACGTTTACGTCAGAGTGCATTTGACAGATCTCAGCTGATCGACTCAGAAGATGTGAACAATAGATATACAGTGGCGACAGTGACCAAAATTCCGCGACCCACAAAATACATTAAGAGTGCGTTCGAGTAGAAAACCCGTCGAGCGAGCGGGACGTAGTGACGTCCCGGATAGAACACCCTGGTTTTCGTGGTTCGACTCGAACGGAAAAGGCATTGACCGGTTACAAACTTTTAACCCTAAATTTTCGGCAGAAAATGTTTGTTTATTTTTGCAATTTAAAACTGTTTGTAAATAAAAACTCTAGATTAAAATCGCCTTTAAGTTTATATATGAGTGTAGCAAGGCTACAATTTGTTGAGGCACAAAAAGACACTTTGATCACGCGGTTTATTTATAGGGTATTTTTCGCACATTTGGACTCTTCCAAGTTTTTCTTTTTTTATGGCGGTATTATGCTGGGTATACGATAAAAATAAAAATAAAATAATTTTCAGATTATTTCTTTATTATCTTTTATTTTTACCCTATATCTTGTAAGTAGTTCAAGATATCGATGTGCGGTTTTCGGAGTTAATTTTTTTACAAAATTCGGGTTCGTAACATATGTTAGTTTTCTTCTAGCTCCTCTGGAAATGGGCGTTTCCTATCAAAAGTGTCCAATTTGGATCACTCTGTACATAAACGAAAAAAAGCGATAAAAGTTTGAAAAATGAGTTTAAATAAAATGGGCTTTTTATGGAAGAATACAGCGATAATTTGCTCTAGTACAAATTACCGATAATTTGTTTTAGTGCAAATTACCGATAATTTGCTCTAGTGCAAATTATCGCTGTAATTCGTTCCCTTTTCGTCCAAATCTGCCAGTCACATTGATTTTATTGGTCAATATTTTTTTTGAAGGAAATAGTCAATATAGTCTCCCCTCTTTTTATGGGCAAAGTTAGGACAATTTATTTATTTTATTTTATTTTAATTCATGATTTTTTTATTAGCCAAAGCTTCTCACTTTAGGTATAATTTTCCTGTGCGCTCTTTTAGTGTGTGTGGTTTTTTATGTGTGCGCTCTTTTCCTGTGTGGATATTTTCTGTGCGCTTTTTTCCTCCGCGAATTTTTCCTGTACCCTTATTTATAGTCGCCGCTTTGCCATTACCCACCAGAATTTGGTTAGAGAGCCGCTGGCCGATGGTTAAAGCCTCACTGGGCAATCGCGGATAATTCTTAGCGCTCCGCATCGCAGCAAATTTGGAGCACCCTGGTAGTCTTTCTTCTTTAATCTCCTCAGAATCTTGGAAACATAATTCTACAGGAAACTTAACTGCGTCCATGTATTTTATTGGACAAAAAACAGTAAGAAAACAGTCGTAAAAAAATGTAAACAAAAGTTTAAAAGTATAAAAAAGTAGGGTTATGTAATACGCCCGCTTTTCTCCATTCTCAAGCTCGGGTCCTCAGACTGTTTGTTTATTAATCTAAGCTAGGGTCATATCGAGCGTGCCCCGAGGTTTCGCTGGGTGTCATCTCGAACGCAAAAGGGCGTGCTCCGAGCGTCAACTCGAACGGAAAAATGGACCTCGTGGCGCCCGGGTAGCCTACTCGAACGCACTCTAAAAGAAAATAAAATAATCATAAAAAATTAATTTTAGAACACGGGAATCCCTCTTCAAGGTAGAATTAGAGTGCAAATGAATGCAGTATTACGACCAGAATTTTTATTGGACAATCTAACACCACAAAATATGACTAGAAGAATTATACCACTTCTATGGTTAGAAGAAGTAAGTAAAAAAAATACCGAATTAAAAGTCTAATTATTCAGTTAAGAATAAGAAGTTTTCTATTTGAGAGCTGTAAATATTTGTAGTAATAATGAAGAATTAACCGCAGAAATTAATGAATTAAACAATATCTAGAATTAAAAACAAACCAAACTGAACAAGAAATAGCCAATATTTTTAAGAAACACTACTCTTTTTTAGGGGAAAAATATGCAAGTCAAATTAAAAAACATACAGATTTAGCTGACGTTGGACAACTGAATCTAAAATCAGAAAAATAATCAAGTTTTAACAGTAGAAATTCATCCGGTTTTGACAAGATTAGGTCTGATGTTTTAAAGACCATAGCCGAACAAATATCAGCACAATTAGCTTTTATTTTTAATAGGTGCTTGAAAAAAGGATATTTTACCAAACCTTTAAAAATTGGCGGCTCCCCACTTTACAAGAACGGAGATAAGTCAGATATTGTTAATTATAGACCAGTCTCGCTAAGTTCAACTATAAGCAAAGTTTTGAAAAAAGTAATAAATTTGAAATTGAAATTTTCCAAAAAATATATAATATTTGATTGTCATTATGGATTTATGAAAGGCCAGTCCTGATAAGGGCAGACCAGCGTTGGGTATCTTTGTCGATTTGGCGAAAGCGTTGGATATCATGTCGCACAAACTATTATTGAAAAATATTTGAAGATATGAGCTAAGGGGTTAAATTAATGACTTAATTAAAAATTACTTAATTAAATGAAAGGATTCAGTTTACAAAAATCGGAGATGAAATAAGTAATCCAGGTAGTGTGTCCTGGGTTCGATTCTCGTCATCCTTTACATGTTAAGGATGAGGAAAACCGGACGAATACTAAGTTTTTGCAGACGATATACAGTAATTTTGTTTGCTTACAGTAAACTTTGCAAAAACCAAATATATGTTGTTCATTTATCAAGAGTAGATAGTGGAAAGTATAAACGGTCTTTAAATATTTTGGAATATTTTTGGATACTGATTTTGCGTTGGGATGTTCCCGTACATTAGGCTTCTAAAAGATTTTGTAAATATTAACCAACGGAAAATATAATATTTTTTACTTTTTCATGCCCATATTACATATGGTATTATTGGTTGGGGTAGTGTTTTAGATATACACATCTCAAAAGCTTAACTCCTCGATTAACTCTTTTGTTAGACAGTCCATAACAACTCCCACTTTATTTATTGTATATATTGTTATTTACATAGATGATTTATGGTGAACATGCACTTTTACAATGCTTCAAAGCATTTCTTTTTAAATTATTTAGTAGGTATAAATAAATATTTTTTTTGATTTTCAGAGCTTTGATCTTCCAGACAAATACGTCCAAATGCTAAACGACCAGTATTTCTCAAAAGTGGCTTTAGCCACAGGCCTTAAATATGGTGCCATAGCTGTGATAGCGGTAGTGCTCGCGGTTTTGTCTTTCTTCTTGATTCGGAAAAAATATATTACTCCTAAAAAGAACGCTCATACCAATTAAGTAACAACACCGAGGGAAATTCACAATGCACAATGAGATTACTTTCACAATGCTTGGTGCATTTTTGATATTACTTAAGCGTCGATTTTGCTGTGCGATTTATCCTTCCATTCAGCAACAATCTATTCCCTGAAATTCTTACAATCTTCTCACTTTGTTCTTGGTTATTTTATCAAATAGCAGTTTCACCAGGTTATTGTCTTTATTTACTGGGATACCATTGTGGAGGTTGTCAATGTTTACATAGTTCAGAGGACATTGATAGAGGATATCGTTAAGATTTCCGATCACAGTGTATGTGTACTGTGGTGTGTCTTTGATTTCCAGTCTATGCAGGTGTTGTGGGGTACACACAGTTCTCCCCGATGTATCCTTACGTTTGAGTAAATAAACAGCTGGAATGTGTTCAGTTCTAGCAAAAGCCAAACCAAAAGCGGTTTTACCCCTTCCACTTCAAATATCAAAAATGTCGTCTTTAAACGCCGAAAAATATAAAAATAGCAAAACAAAAACGGTATATCGTTAGAAAAGTTTACAACCCACAATTTGCTGGTGCAAACCTAGTGTCAATATGTTCCTTTGTATACAAAACACAAAAAAATTGACAACACAGAACAAAAAACTTTCATTTTTGAGGTTACAAAACCCTTGGACCAATCACAGTATCGCTAATTCTGATCAGTGTTCTCGAACTCTTCCTAAAGTGATTTGGCTTTAGCCGACTTTGAACGGATTGTTCTAACCATTTTTGCCAAGCTGGAGTCATTTCCAAACAAGCAATGA
Source organism: Aspidapion aeneum (assembly GCA_963576565.1). NCBI lineage: Eukaryota > Metazoa > Arthropoda > Insecta > Coleoptera > Brentidae > Aspidapion > Aspidapion aeneum. The sequence goes on from OY755043.1 coordinate 116,063,369, forward strand.
CAATTTTGGTTTGGCGCCAGCCATCGCTAAACGCACCTTTGATCTCGTGTGAAAAGTAAGGTTAGTTTGTTGTTTTTCTTGGCAATTCAGGCAAATAATAACGACGGGTCGTTTGGTTATTCGTTCGCTTCGTTTAAATGCGAAAAGCAAACAGAGAGCGTTTAACCAAGAAACGTCAAAATATCATGTGTTTTCATTGTTCCCTTAACTAAAGCTCGGTGTCATGCAAGCGCGGACCTTGCTTAAAATCTAGGGGGGGTAATAGTCGATGATTTTTTTTTTAATATAATTTTTTTTCTAGGGGAGGGTAATTTTCCTACTTTCCATTATTTTATTAGAAAAAAGTGCATATTTTTTTCTAGGGGGGTAATTACCCCGTTACCCCCCCCCCCCCCTCAAATCTGCGCTTGGTGTCATGACGGCTGTGTGAAACGCTGTTTATAGCGTAATTTCGTATTTTGCCAGGAAATCTTGTCGTCTTGTAAGTAGTGTTTGTTTTTATCTGTTTAAAAGAAAATTAATATTTTAAACAAAAATTTAAACTAACTGAAAGAAATTTATTGATAGTTCATCTACTTCATCTTCTGTATCAACATCTACAAAAATATGTGTGACAAAAATGGTTTACTTAATATTGCAGGATTTTTATCACAATGAGTTCCCTGAAGTTGGTTGCTATACCTATGAAAATGAACCAACCAATGCATCTTGGGTGCAAACCTTTCTTTTGGAGGTTTAACAGAGCCTTCACCATCATGGAAAGAAAATGTTAACAAAATGGACAAATGGTTCATAAAATTGCATGTTAGCAATTTTAAATTTAAAACAAATATTGTGAAGCGCTCCACTAAATTTATATTTAAAAAGTTTCTGATGATAAGAATCAAATTTATAAATACCAAAAAACTAAATGAACATTATTTAACTATTCTATAATTAGATAGGTATAGTTTTTTATGACTTGCAATATAATTTAAAAAAAAACACTGATGAGGAACATTCTTAAATAATATACTGGGTGTTCCAAGTTAAATGTCCACCATTGCTAACTTTGTTATTATTAAAAATAGAAAAAAGTTTAAATTGGTAAAGTGGTAGAATTTTTGAAAATTATAAAACGCAGGGTGTTTAAATTAAAATTGGTTTTATTTTTTCGAAAACTCCATGTTCGATTTTTTTTCATTCAAGCATCTTATAGAGCATCAAAAATTCTACTAGTTTGCCAATTTAAACTTTTTTCTATCTTTAATAATAAATAAGTTAACAATGATGGACACTTAACTTGGAACACCCTGTATAATGCTCAAGCAGAAGGGTAGGAATATTAGCGTTACAGTAAATTTTTTTTTATTAGAATTTTTCTTGAAAATGCGTTTAAAAGGGGGGAGCAAAAATCCTGAATCTTTGTGTTATGTAATTTCTGAATGTTCCTTTACTGCCATTGACTTTTAGTCATTTTAATTTTCTTTCCTTTAATTTTTCTGATAACATTTCTCAAAAAAAAAACTAATTTTAATTACTTCCTATCCACCAAAAAAATCAATAATATGTGGCTAGTTTGCTTTAGTGTTCGGCGAAAAAAGTTAAATTAATATGAAAAAGAGAGTCGAATTAACTTAGGAAAAGTATTTATAATCGTCTGAATCTGATATTTATAAAACTGTTTTTTGTAATACATTTTTAAATTATTTTTTTTATTTTATTTTTACGGCTTCTATCTTTATTTCTCTCACAATATAACCTATAGGTCTCGCTTTATTGATCGTGGAGCAGACAAATTACCGCGTCATGGGCTACCGAGTTCTTATTGGCCGGGAGTTACCAGACAACCGGTTTATTTACGGTCCGTGAACCTACCTCCATAGCACAGTTATTAATGGTTAATAAAACAATGAAATCACATGATTTTTTCACGTTTCTTAGTTCTCTCTGTTTGATTCTCACATTTAAACAAAGAGAACGAATAACCGAACGGTCCGTCACTAATATGTGCCGTTGTGCTTATTGGTGTTAGATACATTTTCTATTTAATTTCTGTCCATCTTTACAAATCACGGCTGGTTGATGAATCAGCGGCGTAGTGAGGGTTTTACACGCTCGGGGCAAGGTTAAAGTTTGGCGCCCCCCCCCATATAAAATCTTACTTACAAAAAATAAAACATATATAATATATTTTTTTAATATGAGGCAAAACAAGAACAAACCACTAAGGCTAAAAATAATACACCAAAAATAATTAAAAATACAAAAAATATTAAAAATATACTTTTCTTGCTTTTTATGATGCCATTTCATCGATTAAGACATCGTAATCTATTGATTTTAAAGATATTATTAAAAAGTCAATTTTATTTTTTTGCAAATTTTTTACAAACGTGTTTTAAAATCAATGTAAGAGGCCCCTGACTTTGGCGCCCGGGGCAGGTGCCCCGGTCGCCCTGCCCTCACTACGCCGCTGGATGAATATTTATATTTATATTCGACGCAAGTGCATTTTAATAAATCTAACCAAGAATGGACTAGTGTTCCATGTAATGTTAAATTGCCAATAAAAAATATTTTTTTACGCAAAGCCATCTTTTTTGGCGTTTTAGTGTATGTGTATACATAATGATATCATTTTAGGAATAGACCGAGGGGTGGCTCGGTATTTCCTTTTGGTGTACAGGTTAGGGGAAATACCAGGAAATACTTGGGAAGTACTGGGAAATATACTAGGAAATATCATTGAAAATACTAGGAGGGTTAACACTAGGAAATACTATTGCTTGGGAAATACTAGGAAATACCATTAAAATTTGAGGAAATACTAGGAAATATCGTAGGTATTTCCTTTTGGTGTACAAAAATCGGCGATCGAGCCACCCCTCGGAATAAACCAGCCTATATTTAAAAAACTCCACCACCAAAAACAAAAAGTTATGTGTCAATAAACCTCCCTATCCAACTATACAAGGTATGACAAATAAATTTTAAGACTGGCCCCCGTACTAACAGGTTTTAAATCTCCTCGTCTCGGGCGCTCGGAGTTATTTACCTTGATGTGCGTTCTACTACCGTGCGCAATCTTGTCGGCTTTCCTCTGCTAGTTTGGCTTACCCAGTGGTTTGAAGCGGATCGTGCATAGCTCATTTGGCAGAATTACGACAAACGAAAAAATTGGCCAACGTATTAATTTAAAGTAAAACTCAAAAAAATAGCTACAGAATGCTTTCGAATGCTAAAAGATGTCTACGGGAGCAGTGTATATCTCGTGCAATGATTTTTATGTGGCATAAAAGCTTTTTCGATGGTCGTGAAGAAGTTAAAGCGAGAAAGGCGCTCCAGCACATCCAAAACAGCGATGCTCATTATTTTTTGTCGATATTAGGGGTATTATTCTAATTGAATGGGCGCGTGAGAGTCAAACAGTCAACCAACATTTATATTTGGAAGTATTGATGTAGCTAAGAGAACGTGTAAGGAAAAAGCGTCCAGATTTGTGGAAGAGCAACGCGTAGCTACTCTACCAGGACAATGCACCGACTCACAATTCACTTTCCATTAAGCAGTTTTTAGCTAATCAGAAGATGCCGTCGTTAACAACCCACCATATTCACCAGACTTAGCCCTTGCGACTTCTATCTGTTTCCGAAAGTGAAGAAATCGTTAAAAGGAACCCGTTTTAAAATATTAGAACACGTCAAGGAAAAAACGGCAAGATTTCTTAACAGCCTCTCTTCTGATGATTTCCAAAATTGCTTTTAACATTGGAAAAAAAGCATGCAACGCTGCGTCGATAGAAAAGGGGACTACATTGATGAGGAACATCATTTAGTTGTATGAGTATTTAAATAGCGGAGTGGCAAAAGAAAAACATGCGCAACAACAAGATTTAGAAAATGTATCACCAACTGGGAAGCAGTAAATGAACGGCTAATAAGAATGAATATAACAATAAAAGGAATGAGACTTACGATTTTTGGAATCTATGCGTATAATGACGATGCAAATGTAGCCGTGAAAGACAATTTTTTTGAAGAAATCCACAATGAAATATCAGCAGTAAGTACATCTAGAGAAATTGTAATATTGGGAGATTTAAATAGTAGAACAGGTAACAGAGTAAATGATCTGACAGTTGGCCAATATGGAGAAGATGTTGTTAATGACAATGGAAACCGGCTTATCACAGTATGTGAGCAATTAGACCTAAAAATCCAAAACGGTTTTTTCCAACATAAGAAAATACACAAATATACCTGGACCAAACCCTCACAAAACCTGAAATCCGTCATTGATTATCTTATCACTAAACAAAAGACAAAACTAAAAATTCAAGATGTCAGAACAAAGCGTGGATCAACATGCGGAAGTGATCACTATTTTCTGGAGACCAAAATTCTCTTTCCTTATCAAGGCTGAAGCCTCCATCAACAAAATCTTGATGATACAGTGAATGAGGAAATTGATCACTGTCAATATAATCTACTAAGCCTAGAACATGACAGCGTAAAAAACTTATACAAAAAGAAACTGAACGAAAAACTTAATTCAAGTTCAGGTGAAACCCCAGATGAGGAATACGAATGTATCACATTAAGCATCCATCAAGCTGCAAAAGAAGCACTAGGATTAGTGGAAGAAACTCCTAAAAGAACAAAACCATACTGGTGGGATGCTGAGATTGAAAGTGAAATAGAGGAAAAAAGGAAATTATATCACACGTACTTATCCCAAAAGACAGATAGAAGCAGAGAAGAATACAAAATCGCGCAATCAAAGGTGAGAAGAATGATCAGTGATAAGAAGAATCAATCATGGATGCAAAAGTGCCAGAAAATAGATTCTTACTTAGGAGGTAGGAGAAGTACCGAAAGCTGGAAAACTATAAGATCGATCAAAAAAGAAACATGCAGAGATATTATTTCACCAATACCAGACAAAGAATGGGATGAGCATTTTAAAAAACTTTTAACTGAAGATTCAAGAATTCAAGGAAGACGAAAGAGACAATATCATTAGAACGATGGGATCTCCAGTACCCCTCACAATATCTGAGGTCAAAAACGTGTGCAAAACCTTAAAAAGCGGTAAATCTGCCGGACCCGGAAATATCTCAGCTGAACTTATTAAATATGGCACTGAAGAATTGTTTTGTAGATTACGGAATCTTTTCCAAAGATATTTAAATGGAGCTGTAGTACCAACTGAGTGGAAAACGTCATATATATCCACAATACACAAAAAAGGAAGGAAAGATATATGTGACAATTATAGAGGTATATCTGTAACTAGTACGCTAAGCAGAATATATGGCAAAATAATAAGAAATAAAGTGGAGAGCGAATATAAAGATATGGAGGCAGAAGAACAAGCTGGTTTCAGGGCGGGTAGATCGACTTCAGATCATCTCTTTTGTATAACCCAAGTTATTGAAAAGAAAATGGCATACGGAAGAGCTCCATCTGCTTTACGTAGATTTGCAGAAGGCATATGATAGTATACCACTAAATCTACTTTGGAAAGCGTTGGAAAAGACAAACATAAGCGTACAACTAATTAAGGCCATCAAAGAGTTATACCGCAATAGTAAGGCAAAAGTTAAAATAAAAGCAAAACTAACCAAAGGCTTTCAAGTAAATAAAGGTCTTAAACAAGGTTGCTGTATCTCGCCTACGCTCTTCAAGATATATTTGGAACAGGTCCTTAAAGTCTGGAAGAGAAAATGCCAAAACATGGGAATTCCGTTGAATGAAACCACCTTGTATACTTTATGTTTCGCCGATGATCAGATAGTGGTGGCTCAGGATTATGACGACCTCGAATATATGACACGAAAACTAATAGAAGAGTACAATAAGTGGGGACTAGAGGTTAATATCAATAAGACAGAGTATATGTGTATTGGTGGAACGAAACAGGATCTAATCTTAAATACTGGGCAGCGAATTCAGTCCTGTGATGAGTATAAATACTTGGGTCTAAAAATTACAGCTGACGGAACACTAGACAAAGCTATAAAAGATAGAAACGTACAAGGAAGAAAAGCAATAACTTTATTAAATGGAATAATTTCGGACCAAAGTATATCAAAACATAACAAAAAGCTTATATATAACACCATTGTAAAAAGTATTATTACATACGGCTCAGAAGTATGGCCAATCAAAGATAGAACAGAAAAAATGCTTTCCACTACGGAGATGGACTATTGGAGAAGAGCAGCAGGGAAATCAAAAAGAGAAAGAGTTACCAATCAAAGAATAAGAGAAATTATGACAGTGGGTGAACGTACTCTAGTGGATGATATAAGAACAAAACAACTGGTGTGGTACGGACATGTACAAAGAATGGATGATGGAAGACTACCTAAACAAATATTACAATGGAAACCAACTGGCCGAAGAAAACGAGGAAGACCAAGGAGAAGCTGGAGAGAAGGAATAGATAGTGAAATAAGAATAAGAGGCCTAGATGATGAATTATGGGCAAACAGAAACGAGTGGAGATTGGGTATCGGAAGACGTAGAACGTTGTGAAACCGATAAATATATATATATATATATATAGTATTTAAATAAAGTAGAATTTTTACAACAGTCATATAATTTTATTGTCATACCTCGTATATTCGACGCAAGTGCATTATTTTAAATCTAACGAAAAACGACCTAGTGTTCCTGTTAAGTGTCTGTTTCAAATAAACCCACTGTATCCAACTATGCATGGTCTTGCATGCTTATTAGTTTATTAGTGTTGAATTCAATTAATAGCTGTTATTGCTTCTATAGAATCGATTACTTTTCAAAGACTAGGCCACGTAATTAGGTAAATGAAAATAAGTGATTTATTTCATGTGTAATAGTTCTTTTTTAAGCTTTAAAAATAAGTAAGTAAGATTATTCTACCTTTGAATACTAGAAATTTAAGTATTTATGGTAATAAAAGCATTTTTATTTTAATTTATTGTTAAGACTAGGCTTTTAGTCGCTATTGGAGAAAAATTTAAGCAGAACTCAGCAGCAAAAAAGACGCCTACGGAATCTCCACTTGTCGAAGAGCTAACTTATCCCCTCTTATTTCTATACTTTTGGCACCTAAAGGTCCTGGATACATTTGACTAATGTTGTTGCCCATAAATGGGCTATTTTATATGCAAAACATATTTCTAAAGACAGATAGATATACCTCACTATATCTGTGTTGTGTGTTTGTTGTGTCTTTATTAAAAAAAACTTTCTTTATATCAGTCATAGAGAGTTGCTCATCTCTGGACTAAGGTAACTGTCAAAATGTATCAAGGATCGCTAATGGCAACTTTTTTTACTCATTTAAAATAATTCCCAAGATCATGCTCTCTCGTTTTTGTTTTAAGAAGGCGGATAAGATGAGCTTGGTCTTAGGAGCGTCTCAGATTATATTTCCTGATGAAGGTACGACATTTCTACTAATTTAAATTTAAACAAAATTTTTGGGTTTACCCTGAGAACATTGAACTACTTGAAGCAGTATAGCCTCAAACCATAGGCAGGTTTGTTTGAGTAAATGTTGTTTAGACATTGTTCTCAAGCCAATTTCAAAAGATTCCTAAACCTTTAATGATACAAACATTTCTTGGTAAATCTTAAAAATAGTACAAAACCATAATACAGCATGAAACCAGGGAATACTTTTTTATGTTAAAAATGATTCAACATTCTATTGTAGCAAGTATTATTTTTTGAATCTCAATAGTAATAATACAAAATCGTGCAGGCATAATACATTTCAAACAATGTGACAGCTTAAGAACCGGCTGTTTGTTTACATAACAATGCTTAAAATATTTAACTACGCCTGTGTTTTGTTTACAGATAAATAAGTTGTTTACTTACTTATAAAAGTTTATTTCCTACGGCATAGGGTGTTTTACACACCTCGCACTTTTTAACCATATTGACTTTAATGCAAAAAAAACAATAAAAATTTAAAAAATCAGAGGCTTTTTAGTACGGATCCCCTTTTAGTCTACAACGATTCAAAATACAATGACGGCCATCAACAACAAGTGACAGTACGTCATCGACCACGCCGTTGTTGGCGAGGTTGCCGCGCTGTTAATTTTTTCGAACGTTTAAAATACACAATTATTATTATATAATGTTATTTAACAAAAGTAAAAATATTTTATTGTATTTATCTTGGTAAAACTAGTAAGATAGGCTTTTACATTTTATTTTGAATGAAAATAATGTTAATCTTTAAAGAAAATACCGTTTATTTAATTATGCCTTTTTAGTTATCTTATCACATTATGTAAACGTGGCAATTTGGGTTCTTCCCCCCCCCTGGCCTCTTTGTAAATATTAGACTTAATCAATGAGAAAGCATGCTGCTTCTACGGGGTTTAATGTTTGAAGGGTTTACCATATTCATATTTTTGTATATTTATCATTACCGGTTGTAGGTAATGTCACTTATATGGAAAAAAAACCTTATGCCTGCTAGGGTCACTGTATAACGAAGTTCCTCTTCATTATACAGTGACCTTAATGCCTGCTGGTAAAAGCTAGAGACCCTGTATATAAGACATATTTTAAAGATAAAGAGACGCGACAAACTCTTCAAAGTCAAATTTATTTAAGCCAAAATCAAAAGATGAAAATATCGGTCCGGTCCTCTATACTGCCGTCCTAAGTAAGACCCACCTATCTGCAAAAAAATCAAAAATGAGGTAGGACCGAAAATGAGAAAAATAAGTGAAAACGTAAATAGGTGGGTCTTACTAAAGACGGCAGTATACTCTATGTTTAGAGAGAGACGCACCTGTCATAGCGTCGAAAAATAAAAATAAACGATTTCTAACAAAACACATACAGGGCGTGCGGACAAACGTCTTTGTTTTTTGTTACATGACGTTTGATACCACTCACCGATGACAATTTAAATTATTTTAGTGAAACGCCAATGAACTTGACAGGAAAATAACATAACCAAAAAATGTTAATTTCAGTCACTTTGATGGGTTTGTCGCGTTTCTCATTTGTAAAAATATGTCATACATACAGTCTCTCAAAACTATATATATGGAGTGGTTTTTTTTGTGTATTTTTTCCAACATACATTATTTTTTTCTCATTTACTATGTTCTATCACGCCACAATTTTTGAGGCTAGGTAAAAAAATTAAACAAACAATAAAAATTAAAAATATTGCCGTTTATTTTTGTCGTAAATTACAAATTAGATAGATATAACAAAGGCAATAGCTAGTATTTTTACGAAGCATATTGTATCGCTTTCACTCGTATTATAAAGATCTTGTGTTTTGTCGTGGTTATATAAAATACCCACACAAAATAAAGTTACTAGAAAAATGTGAGGCTAACAATAATATACATACTTGGTTCTTGTAATTAGAACTACAGCGAACTACAAAACTATTTTGCAAGGTATATAAAAACCAAGTATTTTACTAGAGTTTATTTGATTTTGTGTAGGTCTAACGTAAATTTATTTTGTAAAAAGCCCAAAATGTTCAGATTATGATTATAATTTAAGATTTTTTGCAAAAATATATTTTTTTAAAATTTATATCAATTTTGGTAATTATTGAATTTACTTAAGTTTAGTAATTTTGCGCAACGTATAAATTGTTCTTAAAGTAAGTAGAATTAAGTCTATAAAATTTTACAAAATATACGAGACAAATAATCTAAAAGCTCGCTGTTTTTTTTAGATAAGGTGCCCCATAACAAAATTCGCCTATAAATTGTTTTAGTTTTGACGCAAACCAAGAAACACCTTTTTACATTTAACTTCTGAATGTATTAAAACCAAAAATCCAAAATTTATAAAAATATATTTAATTTCTAAAAAAAAATGTTTTTGTTTGTCACTGGGTTAGGCAAATATTGGTACAATTTAGTTGAGAAAAGATAGATAGGTAAAAACAAGAGTTTAACATGTTTATTTTACCTTAAAATTTAAAGTTTTTTACTCTTTTTTTTTGAAGAAAGTGGATAAGGCGAACTTTGTTTTGGGGCGCCTTAGATTATATTGTCAGATCACGGTAGAAATTTTTGGGCCTATCACATTTATATTTTTGTACACTTATCATTACTGGTTGTAGGTAATGTCAACAGATTTTGTAATATATTAACACAAAGCCTCTTATGGCTTTTGCGTAAATATACAGGGTGTCCTTTTAAAACCTAGAAGATTGTTTTTTTTAATGTTGGATAAGAAATTATTTACTTTCCTATAGTTGATAATGTATATAAGTGGCACCGCGTCATAGCTAGGGTAAACCAAATTTTGCGGCAAAATCTAAGTAAACAGGCGTTAAAAAATTAGTGTTTCACTTTGTAGATGCAGTGTGCCACTTTATATATGTATGATAAAACACTAAGACCTTTTAAAGTAGAGATAAAATAGGTACTTACCTAATAAATAAAGATCCGAAACATAAAAGAGAATCCAAAATTATATTAAAATGTGCGCAAATATTGATTTAGTGGCAAAAAATTGTTTTGTAAAAAGCTCGGTCGTAATTCGTTTGACATAAAACAGTCAAAACAACAACGAATAGAAAACGTAAAAGCCCGGCTAAATCAATATGTTCGTAACAGCCAGATAAGAGTATATATGTTCCTTTCTAATGAGACATCAATAAAAGCAAGTAAAATAGTAAGCTAATGACTAATTAGTGCAGAGCCTCGATCCGGGAATCAATATCAATAAAAAAATTAAAGGAAGTGCGTGCCACTGTATGTACCCCTCTACTCCCTTCCCGCTCATCAAGGTTTTGATAACACGGTGCCACTTTAATACAATATTAACTATAGGTGCCAATCAGTTTACATTTACTAAAGAATCGGTGACAGAAATTGCTATTTTTTTTAACTTAAACTGTGTTCTAAGTAGCCCATTCAGACCTCGGCAAGGCTTCTGATAGGGTACATTATCCCACTAAAAAGAACTGTTTTATATGATACCAATAAATATTGAGAAGTGAGAAAACTATGAACTTGCTGAAAACTACGGTCTTCTTAAGATTAAAAACAATTTTTGTGCAAGACTGAAATGTTAAAAGCAGTAGACTTTATCCATGAAAAGGCCACTTTCGGTCAGCGACGATAGTTGAAAATTATCACCGTTAGAAAAATCTTACTAATAATTTTTCAGACAATTGAAAAAGCAATCTTCTAGATAGTTTTTGGACACCCGGTATATTTTTCAGATTCAGTTCATATTTGTAAAAATCCGCTTCGCTCAGCGGTACCTAAATTCAGATGTTTTTCAGGTTATTGGGTTAAGTTTAAAGTACCGGGTTCCAGCCGGAGCAGGAACCGGTCTCTCTTTTCCCCATTGGTGCTTTAAACAGCACATTTTGTTTGGCGTTTTATTTAAAACCCAGTTTAACGTTGACATACAAAAAAACGCCAATTTTCTTTTAGTGATCTTTGGCTAAGTTATCCTTAATCTCCACTATACTAACATAAGTACCGGTAAGGAAGCCTACCAGCCCAAAAACAACAAGGAACAAATTTTTTAGGAACCTGAAACTGAATTTGCTTTCCCCTTCCTCGTAGTAGGTAACATATTCAATAATAGATGGAAAAATCAATCCTAGCATTGACAAACAGACAGCGCCTACTAGGGAAATAAAACCACCCAAATCGGGAACTATTATGGCTACTACTACTGTTAAGAAAACTAATCCGATCCTGATGGCATAGTTGGCCAAATTTTGTCTTGATTCACTGAAGTTGTTTTTTAACGCTTTCCAGATAATTTCCATTGGCACATAAAACTGTAGAGCATATGTAAAGAATATGGCAACAGCAATCATAACTTTGACCAATTGGGCGGCTCTAAAAAACAAAACAAAAAATAAATATCTTCAATAAGCACCTCCGTTAGAGTTACGTTTGCGGTGTACAATGTATCGCATTTTAGGGAGTTATAGACCAGTCAAATTACACTTTGAGAGAAAAAAAAATATTAACAGGACTTGAAGCATTGGAAATTGTAGAGCGGCGAAAGACGAAGTTAAAAAAAATAAATGCGTGAGCAAGGGCGTTGCCGGTTAGGTTTGGGGGGTGGGGCTAAAAAGGACATGGAATCGTATTATTGCGATTTCCGGCGAAAGTTGACGTCGGAGAAAAAAGTGACATGCAGAAAAGTCATAGGCCATGAAAATGTCTAAAACTTTTGTAAAAATCATTTTTTACATAACCTCAAAATGTTCGAGAAAAATTAAAAAAACCGTATTTTTTTATTTATATTTTTTTTTGCAAAAATAATGTCAGTTTAACAAAACTTGGTAAGAGTAGAGCTCTTTGGGTGCTAAATATCTACAATATTTTACAAACAAAAAAATTGAGAGTTTTAAAAATCAGAAAATCATCGTATTTCTGCTGGTACTCAGTTTTTGGCACTGAGATATACTTTTTGGCGAAATAAAAAAAGATAATAGTCGTCATTTAAAAACATGTCCGAAAAAGGAAAAAACTAAAAAAAAATTGTCCCAGTATTTTTTAAGTTATTGTAGTTATTTAAAATTTTTTTAAAAATTAACTATAGTACCTAATTCTACAAAAAAAAATGGCCATTATTATGGCTAAAAAAAATAGACTACCCTTCTTGCTTTTGGAATAATAATGACATTATGACAAAATTTAATTTTTTTCTAATAATAAATTTTTATCGCTCTGAATGTTATTTTTAATTTCTTTTTAAAATTTATCGCCTCTAAAAAGTGCCGCCTAAAGTGAAACACCCTGTCACTCCCTAGTTAAGCCAATTTCTATATGTACAGGGCTTTCCCGTATATTTTTACACCATATCAAAAACGTTTATTTGAATAGATATCAAAATACGATAAATACAAAAGTTTCATAATTTTTTACGAAGTTTAAGAATCTTAGGGTCGAAATGTAATTTTTTTTCTAAATGTCAAAATTTGACAGGTTTTGAGCACCCTATATATTATTTTAGATTTTTATAGATCTTTTCTTCCTGATTTCAAAAATATATATGTTGGGATTACTTCAAAGAGCTCTACTCTTACCGAGTATTGTTAAACTGGCATTATTTTTGCAAAAAAAAATATTTTTTTTGCAAAAATAATGCCAGTTTTTTTAAAATTTTCTCGAACATTTTGAGCCTATGACTTTTCTGTATGTCACTTTTTTCCCGACGTCAACTTTCGCCGGAAATCACAATAATACAATTCCATGCCCCTTTTTGCCCCCCACACCTAACATGCAACGCCCCTGCTCATGCATTTATTTTTTTTAACTTCGTTTTTCACTGCTCTACAATTTCCAATGCTTCAAGCCCTGTTTATAATTTTCTTTTTTTTTGCCTTAATATATGGTAATTCCGAGGGGTCATCGGCACCCTAAAATTTTGTACACCGTCCAACAGGACTTGGGTCCTGACGTGTACTGTTGGGTACTGTCGTGTACTGTCGAGTACTGTTGGGTACTGTCGTGTACTGTCGAGTACTGTTGGGTCCTGTCGTGTACTGTTGGGTACTGTCGTCGTGTACTGTCGAGTACTGTTGGGTCCTGTTGCGAGGTACAAAGCGCGCCTTTCAAAAAACATGCGAGCAAAAAAAAAAAAAAAGGTCATCATGTTTGGGGAAGGCCGACCGACAGGGACAAAGCGCGCGACCAAAAAAAAAAAGAGCTCATCATGTCTTTTCGCATCTACGCCACTGGTTGGGGTTGGGGGGTAGTGTCGAGTACTGTCGTGTACTGTTGGGTCCTATCGTGTACTGTCGAGTACTGTTGGGTACTGTCGTGTACTGTCGAGTACTGTTGGGTCCTGTCGTGGTACTGTCGAGTACTGTTGGGTTCTGTCGTGAACTGTCGAGTACTGTTGGGTCCTGTCGTGGTACTGTCGGGTCCTGTTGTGAAATTTGTACAGTACTGTTGAAAGCTGATGACCCCTCGGGTAATTCAGTTGAGATGGCAAAAAGTTTATTTTACACCTCCTGTGCGTGCTCAAATATTAAGAAAAGAACACTGACAAAAACCGCAGTTTGATATGATGACCCATCCCCAAGTTAAGGGGATTTTTGAAACGCCTATAATTCCCCATTTTGGAAAAAAGGTCTGTCTGTTAAATTGCTTTTTATAGATTTAACGGTTAAACTGAATGTTTGGCACATGGTATTTTAGAGATATTAATTTTATATTTTGTATACAGGAATTTATTTGAAGGATATGCGATTTCCAAACCAAGTCTGTCATTGCTGCAAGTTTATTACCTTTAAATATTCTTTTAGTATCAAATACCAAATTGCAAATAATGCAAGGACCTAAAACTATAAACAACAAGTGAAATTAAAGAAAGAAAAATAAGAAAAAAGTTTTCTGCTTCGGCTGGGGATCGAACCCGGGATCTCTTGCTATCTAGGCAAACATTCTACCACTGAACCACCGAAGCCACACATAAATTTTCGGAAAACTTCTACCTATGCGGACCGCGGTGTCTCTCGTTCTTGTATTGACACCGCGGCCCGCATAGGTAGAAGTTTTCCGAAAATTTATGTGTGGCTTCGGTGGTTCAGTGGTAGAATGTTTGCCTAGATAGCAAGAGATCCCGGGTTCGATCCCCGGCCGAAGCAGAAAACTTTTTTCTTATTTTTCTTTCTTTAATTTCACTTGTTGTTTATAATTCTTTTAGTATATTAAAACATATCAGGTTATTTGGAAGATTTTTTAAATTAATACAAGCACTGCTTTTAAAGTTTTTGGCCAAAGAAGTTTTCCTCAAAAACGTGTTAATTTTAAACTAACATACTAAAAGCCTGCCAAGGAACCTAACATATACACCATGTATTTTAAAATTGTTAAACCAAATTTATATTTTGCCAAGTTATAACCAAATTCATGTTTTTTAGACTAGAAAATCATCAATGTACGTTTAGAGTTCTCTATATAGAGAATGTCTTAAAAACTATTTCAGAATTCTTCTGATGTTAACTGAATCCAAAAGGAAGCTTTTGATATTTGAATCTACCGCATGCCAAACCAAAATAACTTTAACTGTTTAACTTTTATTGTATTTTGATGTTTATTTTCAAGTCTAGACATTTTAAAAATTGCCTCGAGTTTTGATTCATGTTAACTTATTCCCAAGGAATTAAAAATTGTTTCCAATAAATTTTAATCTTGTTAAATTTAATTGATATTGTGACTAGTTAAATTAAAAATAATCTTTTTTGGCAAGTTCTACAACCTGTTTAAACCGCATGTAGTTCCTTTAAGGATCCCTAGACGAAAAAGTCATCAGTGTATATATAGCGTCCTCTATATTTTATTTATAATTTTATATAAATGCTTTTGAAAATCTAATGCTGATTTATTCTTAAAAGGAAGTCTTCGACATTTATATCTACATTATGCCGAAGAAATTGACTTAAAATAAAAATAATAATTTTTTTTTACATTAACGAGTTTATATACATTTTTTTTTATAAATGCGGATAACTAACTCTGTATTTAGTTTTATTTTATTATGAATCTGTATAAATTTTTATTAGAAATTAAGCTTTTCACTAAACTGCGATAGTCACTCAATTGTTTCCTTTATTACGCTTTTACCAAAAAAAAAAAAACTTACATTTCTTCCTCTGGCAAATTTAGAGTTATGCTGCCCTCAGTTTTACCGCTGTATTTCAGGTATCCAAAAAATCCAGTAGCAGCATACAGACTGACTACAAAGCCCATGCCAATATTAAGAACACTTGGGCAACCAATAAAGTGGCCAGGATTTTTCATGTTGTTTTCAAGTGGCATCACAACGCCAATTCCTAAAAATTGATGAATTTTCATTTAAATTACAATTTGTGAACAATTTTATGTTATTGACTAAAATATACAGTCCTAAATTAAAAAGTATCAAAAGTAAGAAGAAATCTACGAAAATTTCAGATGATTTAGGGTTTTGGTTTAATATTCATATCTCAAAATGCGCTTTCGACCGATTTCGACAGTCCAAATCATGTTAAATATGGTAAGAAAGTGGTTTGTTTACAATGTAACCAAAAAACTATATTTATTTTTTATGAACAACATAATTAACAAAATAAACAGAGGTAAATAAACTTGTGACTTCAAAGTTGTTCGCTATTTTAAAAAACAACTTGGCGGAATTTTAGTTTAAATTGGTTATAAATTTGATCTAATCTTAACCAACAACAAACAAAAGTTCTTAACAAATAGATGTAGTCCAAAATTTTTTGTTTTGTCCTGCAGATTTAGTGCAACTCTTTTGTCCTACCCGATACATACCTTCCAGTGCAAATATAGCGGTTCCGAAGAAGGCCGGAAGTTCAGTGACAGAAACTACTTTTGGTACTGTGTCTATTGAGGGCAAATCGCTGAAGATGTAGTAAAATGTAATTCCGATGCATGTGGCAACAAAAAAGTTGGCAATCATTGAAAGAGGAGACAGCCATTTGAGGTTTCTTATCATGTTAATGGCTATTAAAAGTGGCAACATTGCGGTCATATATAATCTGAAAGAAAATTTTTTTTAGCTGCATTTTCTTTATTCATTTATTTTAACATTTGAGGTAAATCAGGCAGGATTTAAGGCCAAGCTTGTGAAGCTCTCGTACAGGAATGTATCTAATAATTTTTCAACGAAAAGGCAGTTCGCAGTCGAAGGTGAGGTTATTTTTTACCCGGAGATATTTTTTTTGAAGTTCGGTGTTACCAGAAACGAACAACACAATACTTACCTTATATCTAAATGTGCTTCAACCGGTGTGTAGTAATTAACGACTTGCTGGAGATTTTTGGCAACGAAGACAATGTATACACAGCAGCAACCCAGCAGATCTATCACAAGAAACATATTAATACTGGCTTTTGCGAATTTCGCCCATGGCTTAAAACCTGGCGGGCCACCTGTAAAAGAAAGAATGATTTAGTTTATGGCAGTGACAGATCTAGTCCCCAAAAGTTGGGGGATCCAAAGGATAATAATTAATTATGGCTTCTTTGGAACCGATTTTAGTAAGAAAAACTGCACTTTGCAGAGAAATGATGAAGCTTTTAAGCAAAAGTACCTTTTTACCCGCCATTTTAAAATCCAAGATGGCGAACAGAATTAAACTTGTCCCTTCAAAAAGTCTCTATTTTTTTATTTCGATTTTTCTTGTGTCCTGGAAAAACTTTAAATTATTTTTAAACTTCCAGAATAACTCTGTTTCACCACGCACAACAAAATGCAAATCGTAAAAATCGGTTTTCTTTTTTTAAAAAAATTATTTTTGTTTCAAGAATGTCTTACAGATTATACGAATCTCTTCTTAATTTTGTCTGCATTAATTTTCTCATAAATTCATTTCTACTGAACTGATTTTAATGAAATAAAAATTGTTGTAGCAAGGATGGACTGTTCTTTAAAGTCCATTACCAAAATTTCGCCTTAAAATCGAAGGTGCGAACAAAATCAAACTTAAGCCTTCAAAGGGACTCGATTAATCTTACAAGGAACTTGATTTTTCAAAAATTTATAATATGTAAAAGTCTCCGTTACGTACTAGAATATATAAATTATAAAAATAGGTTTAGTAGGAATTGGCATAATATGCTACAATAGGATAAAATGGCATACTACCTTTGTTTCAAATTACGCGGGCTTTTTTATTCCGGCTATAATTTGTGACCATGATTCGGAAATAACGTACAGATGAGAAGTGGAACGGAAATTGATATCAGCGTATCTTTAGCTTTAGCAGAAGATTTACAATATTTATCATTTAATCACGTTAAAGCAAATACCCTGTACTTTGAAATTGTATACCTTATCTCTCGCACTTGAGACTTCTCGATGCAATAACTGAAGTGAAACAGGCTGTATATAGGTGACCTAATATTTAATATCGTTATTTTATATATGTTTAAATATGTGTTTAAATAAAACCAATTTGTGCACAAACTTTCTCTTTTAATTTTCTTGGGGTTTATATGTGTGTAAAAAAATTGCACACATATAAACATACATACATATCGATTAATGAAAAGATCGATTGCAAATAAAAAGACAAACCATCTGTGACCTACGACAGCTCTTCTGTCTTTCAGGCCAGATCAACGCTGATTAGCGTTTTTACCCGCCATCAGACACGTGAGCGTCAATCAGCGCTTTAAGCCAAATAATACTAACAAACGTGACATTTAGTACCCATAAGGACGAAACAGTTAACTGTCAACACTTATTAGGATGATTCTACCAAAAGTGGGCTATATGGATATCATTTTTGGTCATGGCCTTTAAATAACAGTACAGCACAGTAAATAATTTCGTTTTGTTAAATTTATATAACTAATTAGGTGTAAGCTAAGAAACATTTATTATCCCAAATTGTAGGAATTATTGCATAAAAAAGCCAGAGGAATGAGTACCAGAGGAATGAGTTTTTTAATGGTTTTCCAATTTAAATCAAAATCTATTTAGACTACTTAACTTAAGTTTTATATAAACAAAGTTCCTATACTTATAATTTTAAAACAATCAACAAAAAAATTATACAATTGATATCAGTCGAATATTTACTTACCAGAGGAATGATAATTGAAGCGTTCATTTTTGATTTCTCCGAAAAAAACTAATTTTCTGCCGAAAATAAAAAGATCTATAACTTAAACCAAACTAAAGTTGACATTATCTGTCAAAACTTGTCATCCTC
Source organism: Aspidapion aeneum (assembly GCA_963576565.1). Lineage (NCBI taxonomy): Eukaryota > Metazoa > Arthropoda > Insecta > Coleoptera > Brentidae > Aspidapion > Aspidapion aeneum. The sequence continues at coordinate 116,082,047 of OY755043.1, forward strand.
ACAAGTAAATTAGATATCCAGGGCCGTCGTCTCTTTCTCTAGAAATTAACCGGTGGTATTCACAAATATTGTGTTATCAAAAATGGAGCACGTTTAAAATTGTAAAATTTTCCGGGAAGATGTAAATTCGGATTTTCAAAAATATGACTGCAAACTTAAGTTTTATAAATTTTTTGATAAATAGTTAAGACTTGGTTAAATATTATTTATTAGGATATTTTTTTCAATCTGAGATTTGGTTTGGGACTACACCAGAGGAATGAGGTATTTGCTTTGTAATAAAAAAAATTACAAACTTTTTTTTATACATTAAACTCAAATGCTCCATAAAGAAAACATTCCGTTTTAAATCTTATAATTAAAACTATGCTTCATTTGCAGTCTGTGTTTGAAAAATATGCATTCCCACTCCACAGCACCATTTTTGTAGAATCATCCATTAGGTGTCCATTAGATCTTGGACCCCGTGAGGTTAAGCTTTCAATTTACCCACGGAAAAATATGAGACAAACAAAAGCTCCTGTTTACCCGATTAGCCACGAAACTTGTTTGATTCTTTAAATTAACGGTTACTAAATTTCACGTTTGTTAGTATTATTTGGCTTAAAAATTCCGCTGATTGACGCTCACGTGTCTGATGGCGGGTAAAAACGCTAATCAGCGTTGATCTGGCCTGAAAGACAGAAGAGCTGTCGTAGGTCACGCATGGTTTTTTTTTTATTTGCAATCGATCTTTTCATTGATCGATATGTGCAAACAGGGACTAATTAAATGGCCGCTACCAAGTTGGGATGAGAATTTCGGACTTTTTATTTAGTCCTTTTAATTTAAAACCATGAATGAATCCATTTCGCTACTATACTAAACTATACAGCCTAAAAATATTAGTGATTTTGCATTTATCAATGAAAGTTGAAGGCTCTGCGATCAAGAATAGGCTGCTCGGTGATACCTATTATGTTCTTCTTTATTTGTTTCACACAGTTAAATATTCAGTGATCAGTCTGAGACAATATACGTAATTTCGAACGTTACACTTTGCGCTCAAGAATCACCCTTCTTTGTGAGTTTGGGATTTTTTCTTTATTTGTTTCACATAGGTAAATTTTTAGTGAGAATATGAGGGGTGCATTTTTACGTAATTTCGAACGTTGCCCGCTTATTTTTTCATTTGTTTGATCATGGCTGGATCTGGCTGGGTATACAGAGCGGGGCAACCGGCCTGCAGGACGCATCTAAACGTGTTTGGTCTGCAGGCTGCCTGCACTTACATTGAGACCATATTGAAAGGAACGTTAAATTAAATTTTTATTTGCTATTATTAAGAACACCGGCGCATACAAAGGGAGGTAATAGTAGAGAGTACTTAATCTTCCCAAGTTTGGTAAATTGCAAAGAAACCAAGTAATAGTTTATCGGACAAGTGCATCTTTTCAACTAAAAAAGCAAAAAATGCTGCGGTCTTATTACCAAAATCAGTATTCAGTAATGATATCTTCTGAAAATTATACACGATTTACCATCAGATGCACTTAAGCGCAATTTTGGGTTTAATCGAAGTCCTTGTTCCTCACATACAACACAACAAAGAGGGAGAATGGATTAGCTAAGCCTTTTTACGGTGTATCTGAAGGTTAACAGCAAATTTGTGCGAGAAGATCGTGTTTAATATTTGTCTTGTTTCAAATGCGTTTAACTGAGCAATAGCGCACCCAGGAATACGTTTTGGGGGAGGCTCAAAACCCGATAATGCCGTATCTTATGCTATTTTCATTAAACATGTAAAAAATATCCAAAAAATCCGAAGGTTTTGGAGGGGGCCCAGGCCCCGACTGTCCCACCTTAGGTGCGCCATGACTGAGAGAGATGGTTTGGATAAAGCATATAAAAGTTTGAGTTTTTTATGTTGGTGTCAAAGGTGTTAGTGGTAGCTGTTTCCTTTTAAATACATATTAAACACTTAAAAAGACAGGAAAAATATATTATTTTTATATTGTTCTAGTGCGTTTTGGGATGACGAACAAAACGTTTAAACACAAAATGACGAAAGTACAAAATGACGAAGTTATTTAAAAAAACCTGTTCTGGTTAGGTTATTATAATTAAAAAAAAACTAACCTGACCAGATCAGGTTAATTTTTTTGTATAATATTAATGGTTTTAAACCTGACCTGGTTTCGTTAGTAAACAAAAAGTACTAACATGTTCTGGTTAGGTTATTACACAAAATCTAACCTGACCAGATCGTGTTAGGTTGGGTTTTATCTTTTATTTTGTATTTCGACATTTTGTAATTCGACATTTTGTCTTTTCGGTGTTTTGTAATTTCGATTTTTTGTGTTTTCGACACTGAACTGTTGATATTTTGTGTTTCGATGCTTTGTTCGCAACGCTTAAAATTTTTAAACTATAAAACAAAAAAATAATTTTTCCTCGAATTTACTTTTGCCCGACCCGAGTTTTATCTGTAAAAAAGTCATAATTTAGTTTTATTTTAGGGCTCCACCAACTTTAAGGACCTAGATCGGCCACTGCTTGGGAACAAATGGGTTAAAGAGGTTACTCAGTAGCGCACCGACGAATATGCCTGAGGGGTGGCGAGACCCCATGATGTCGGATTTTATGGAATTTAAGTTTTTTGCTCATGTAATATTTGCCACAAAAATCTTAACGTTGGGGAAGGGGCCGGGCCGCCCCCCCTCTGGTTCGTCCATGGCTCCCTATTTTTTGTTAAAATGGCCACTAAAGAAACATAATTACCTTGGAACTATATCACCGATTTTAAAATCTTTATTAATTAAATTAATTGCCGCTTATCCTACTAAAATCGGTAGTATAGTTCGAACATTATAACAAAAATTGGCCCACCTGGTATATACTTTCATGAATTAACTAATAGTACTTAACAAATTTGCAAAAAGTAATAATTAAATATTATTTTTGGGCAACCCCAATTTTCGGGGTCTAGATCCGTCACTGATTATATCTGAGGGCACGGCAGTCCTTCGACAAGGTCACGCTCCCTCTTGAAACCACAGAAGAGCTCGAATTGGTCCGCTTTCAATATTATTAGAGTTTATAAGCGCGTAAAAGTCTTCTAGAACCGATTTTCGTGTGCACTTCATTGCTAAAGTGTAAGACACAATGTAAATCATTTCTTACACCCTAAGAATGCAAAATCGACTGGTCGTCCAAAAATCGTCGTGTGCAGGGGGTGGTGGGGGTAGATTTTCCAAAAATTTGGAAAAATTTTTTTTTGCATTTTTTGAATCTATAAAGTGTGCTCATGACTCCACCAAAAGCATATAGTAATATTACTATCAGAAACATTTATTTTTCAATGTTGAAAATATCGTTCCCAATGCTTTTATATGAAGTTTCCCATTAAACAAGTGCTTGCCCTGAAAACGGGTATTTATAATAATTTATAACGTGTTATAACTCGAGAACCCTTTACTTAATCAAAAAAACACCTTCTGTAAACTTTGTGGGATCAAAATGATTTTTGAAAAATGTCAATCGGACGCATAGTTTTTTTTAAAGTAGCAAAGAGTGATGCCATGACGCGACGAACGCGGCAGACACTGACATGCAACGACGAAGGGTCAGATATTTTACAAATGCACGGCCGGCCAGGCGAAACGCGTCTCTATGTCTTGAGACAAGTCGAGACACACATAAGTTCGTTTTTCGTTTAACTCTCGCGGTTACAGAGTTTTTTGTTGTGAATTGCGTTATGTATAAATGTTGTGCTTGTGTGATTTGGCCGTGAAGGGCCAAATATCAAAGGCGGGCCTCCAATTTATTTCTATATTAGTATGTGCCTCTCGCAACAAAAAATTTTTAGAAAATAGAATGCTTAACCAAACTGTAGTTTAAGCATGTTTTCAGCTGCTATAAGCAAAAATCTTCAGAGTCAATTCTGCCATAAATATTTTAATATTTATTAGTCCTAAAAATGTCGGGGGGATTGATACCCTTGATCCCCCCTAGTAAGGCACTGCGGTGGACCGAGTCAAAATCAAGATCTACAAGTTCAGTTAGTTTGCAAATATTTTTTGTATGTGTATTTTTCCATAAACCTAATTCTTCTCATTTCAGGACAAATAAAAATAATAATTAATAAATGCTGCAAAGTGACTTATTCGTGATTAAATTTTCACAAACTCTGCTGCATGTTTTCAAACCGCCCACCCATTTTTGTCCTAGTTGTGTGCTGCGAAATCTTTTTAAACCCACTTTATACATTCTTATTTGGGGGAAGATTGATCTCCCCCTAGGGACGGCCTGGTGGTTACGTGATCTCGCGTCTCGTTAAAGTGTCGTGGCTTACTCGTTTTCATGATACCACCACTAATAATTATTATTTTTTAAGGGAAATACCTTAAACCACCCTGAGGCTCTATCCACATCACACGCTCCACACTCTCACCAATAGCAAACTCTGAGCAGTTGCGTGTTGTGCGAAATGCCTTATCTCGACCAATGGCATAGTCGCCCGCTCTTCAGAGTTAGTGAATTTTACGCGTTTGAAGTAAAATCTTAATTCTAACTTAAATTCTTGTAATTAGCTGAGTTATTCATATTTTAAAATCGCACCTTCATACTGCTACACCCTGTATTATATTACATATTATTTATAAAATACGAAATATTTCTTTGCACAATTAAAAATTCTGTAGGTATTGCCAGACGCGACAATCATCATTCTACGGCTAAAAAGGCCTATCTGCAAAAAAGTACTTTTAAAATTAATATGCAATTTATTCCAAAAATGTAAATGTCTAGAATTAATAACTTTTTGATTAGAATTTGATAGAATTCCGCTAGAGTTCTTCTAGGGGCATTATTATTTATTTAAATTAATATTTTTTTAAATATATCATTAGATTTCTTAAATAAACTCGTTTTCATAAAATTTGCACGTACGCCCTTATTTAATTTAATTTAAGCATTAACTCAGGGCTCTTTCCTGTATTTCGTTTGGCTTGCAGTCTAATATTGCTGGCTAGGGTAATATCAAAATTCTATTAAATTCGGATTCTCATCTTAGCTCTTCTGAAAACCGCAGCGGCCATTTAATTAGTCCCCAAGTGTACAGCAGTTTATTTTCGCCTGCTCTTGTTCTAGTTTCTCTCGTATCTCGGTAGATGGCGCTTTTTGCGAGAGTTTTCTCACTATTTACATAGGATTAGAGACAAAACCGTCTAATTAACTTCGCAAGGGTGTCACATTGACCAAGCAGTGTTCTGAGGAGTCCCATTAGGACGAAACAGTTAACTGTCAACACTTATTAGGTGTCCATTAGATCCTGGACCCCCGTGAGCTTAAGCTTTCAAGCTACCCACGGAAAAATATAAGAGAAACAAAAACTTATTTTTATCCGATTAGCCACGAAACTTATTTGATTTGTTAAATTACGGGTACTAAATTTCACGTTTATTAATTTAATATTTTTGTAATTTTTTAGAGACTTTTTGTTGTGCATGTTGTTCTTTTTTTAACAAAGGAAGCAAACGTTGAAACGTATTAGAAGTAGGATAAAAACAAACTGTTTTTTCTTTTTTAAATTTGGAATACTACCAAAAAAATTTAAAACAATCATATTTTTAACTACACAGACTCAAAAGCTTTCAGTAGTTTTAGTTATTTCCGTCTATCAACGAACGATAATCTCTCAACTTATGTAAATATAATAATATTTTGTTTAGGAAGTAGGTTTTTTCAAGGAAACCCACATACAACTTCAAAATCTAAAACGGTATTTTATTAACGCTAATATCTAATAAATAAAGTGGATGTGAAATCTCAATAACATTTACTTTAAATATACTAAAACTGTGGATATAGGTATATCCGATCGTTAATTGAATAATACGGCTATCCTTTCAGAAGTAGGATCTGCTGCTTCTAGTATCCAAGAATGAGTGGAAATTAAACATTGTCTCAATTTATTTGGTGGGATTTGTCCTTTACTCCACACTTAAAACTCTTAAATTTTGATGAATAAAAGATGTCTTCTTTAAGAAATTTGTTTATTTATTCAAAAAATTTAATTTAACTCGTTTTGAATCTGAGTTCATTCTCAAGGGTTTTTTATACACAAATTTTACAGGTCCCATAAAACTAGATATTAAAAATTAGGTTCTAGCCATAGACGAATGACAGAGATAGACCAGACACTTACACGGTGGGAGTTGTATTACTAAATTGGCGCAGTATACCGGGGTGTCGTGCACGAATCAGCGCCTCTCCAACTTTGTGCACCGTACTAAACATTTACAGGGGGATTTGAAACAATATAACGCTTGCGCAGTTTGTCTATAAGCTACAGGATGGCTTTTCAAATTATTGTATACCGGATGCTCATAGCCATCAATGAAATCGTTCTCGAATTAAGCTACATCTTTTAATATAGTGTTGTGAACAGTTTTTATGAAATTAAATTTTAACACAAAAAAACTCATTCTACTCGTCAATTACATAGTTTTAAATTTAAACGATGCGCGCTGATAAGAATGAGTTATTTTGTGTCAAAGCTAAATTTGCTTAAAAAGACTATAAATAACAAATCAATAAGGAAGCTTAATCAAAGAATGTTTAAATTAATGACTACTAGCAATAAAAAAAAGGAAAGTTAAATTTTTATTCAATCTATAAGGTTTAAAAGTTTGTTTCCCATTCATTTAGGTACATAAATTTCCTTGAGAGGCTAATTTCCTAGTTAAAAAAAGGCTTTTTGACGAATATTCTACAGTAATTTCCTTTTTATTACCCAACTAACATTTATAGTAGGGGCTACGTGTTCTAAAGGCTTTGCTACTTTCTTAAAGTAGAAATGTGGTGATCCCAACCAAAATTTGTTACGTTTTAGTTCTAACTACTATTTAGTATCAGGAAATAGTAGATGTTTCGTAAAAACGACCCTCTAAACTACTTCTTAGGATTGTTTCTTGATAGTCGATTCTGATAGTCTTCTCTACCACAATAGGACGTTGCTAAAGTTTTACTTTCTTTTTAGTCGTTATTTCGTAGTCGCCCTGACTTTTATATCCTACTTAATTACCACTGGAAAGTTAAGCTTCATTGGAGTCCCAAACAAGTGTATCCGACAACTACATTATAACTTTAATTTTTACCACAAAAGTTTGTGTCATCATAGTAACATCTGATGTAACAATGTAGACAAAATAACTTTTTGAAACAACTTTAAAGCCGCAACTACTTTGACTTTTTTTTAATGTCGATCTTTTAAAGTAATCTCTCCTTCCTGTTTCTACTTTGAAAACGTAGACTTTTTGAAGTCGCATCTTGGTCGCACACATTCTTAACCCTACTTTTTGTGGCTCCTTTTATAATATGGGAATATTAGGAATAGTTTTGCAAATATTTATTTTACTACCTTGAGCAGTCCATTTTTTCGAGCTCATTGCTTGACCATTTTTCAAAACAATCAAAATGCAAAATATTGATCCAAAGTATCGAGTACCGCACTACTTGTTGCTGTTCTATTCTTGTACTGTCTTTACGGTCGTTCGTGGTTTGTGCTGTGGCACCACCCTATCGCCACCGTAACCCTCTTGTGCGGACTAAACCGAATTCGTTTATCTATGCCTCTTGTGCTGACGTGTCGTGTCTCACTGTGATTTATTTTATGTGTTGAGCTTGGGTATTTGTCTTTTTGGTTTTCTTCAAATTTGTGCTGTTGTTAAACCTTGGTTTGAAGTGAATAAACTTAAATTTGTGCTGTGTTTTGTGCCAGGCTTTATTGCAATAGGTCCCTAATATCTAATTTATGCACGGCCTCTAAAATAACCTCTGGGATATGCTAGACTTCATCTAGGAACTTTTGCGCTGTTTGCGGCTAATAAAACAACAAGTTAGATATATCGTGGTTACATGCGGATTTCTAAGCGATCTAACAAGTCTCAGAGATTGTTTTTTTACTTATAGGGCTTATAATAATAAAAATTTCTGAATATTGACAATGCCAAAATATCTAAAAACAATAAAAAATACTACATATGAATTGTGAGAGCAAAGTGTAAATAAAAAAAAGTTACAATAAGTTGATTTCATTGATGTGACTACGTTCTTTTAGTTCCTTGACCAACACTTCCTAGAAATTCTAGAATAGGGATCATGCTCTCGACTGCAACATACATTTTTAAAAAACTCTTTTTATTGGCACTTCATTTATTGTTCTAATAGAATTTAATTTATCTGGTTTTTGTTTTAAAACCTACCACAAATTCACGCTCGTACATAACCTATAAGCAGTGGTGCTGTTGTTAACAGAAACGGCAAATGACAAGTGGCGACACCCCAATAACTTGAGGGTAGTAGTTATACTTATCGCGTGGTTCCTATCACTCTGTAGACGTTTTCTAGTGGCGAAAGCTAGTTAATTATACGTTTCTGCAACGAAGGAGTAGAAATTCGAGTGTGTTATCTAGAACTAAAAAGGAATGCCGACATAAAAGTCGTACGTGACACGTTGCCGTAACTTAGGCTCACTTTCAAGTAACCCTTTCGACTATCAGGGAATATAGTTTGGGACGCCATGTTTTTATGTAAGAAAGAAAATTTAATATTTTTGTTGTCGTTTTATGTGGTCATATTAAAGAGCTATACTATTTTATAAACAAATTAGTTGAAGCTTACCAAAAATGCTCTTCTTAAGCACCATTTGTTGGAGTTAACTGTCGATTATGAAAACATAACCTCCAAAATCACAACACAAATATTCCATCAGCTACCAGAAAACGGCTCAATTTTACGGGCGCACCGGTTTTTTGCAATATATATAATGCATGTTATACAAAAAACTTTGCGTTGCACTCGAATTTTGATCTTCTGCTCGTAAATTCTCACACTTTTGGATAACATCGTACATATTATAACCATAACCAAACAAAAAAACTAAGCGAGTCTGTTTACTGTTGTGTCCACCATATTGTGTAAAAATTCTACCAAAAAGAAACGATTATATTATTTGCAACTACATCGCAACTTTTATGCCATTACGGAAAAAACCAGCCTCTACGACGTAGTAGATACCTGGCTACGACGTAGTAGTGTAGTTGTTACTACAGTGACTTTAAACACTTGGTCAAGTAGTTATAACCAGAAATTGGTTCCCCACTTAGGGAATTATAACGTCGCTGTATGGTATACTGAGACGTAGCGGGAGTACGTTGCGGTTACTTTTAAGTTACTTACTAGTTGGGGTTTCGTCGTTACAACTTTAAATGTTTGTTGGGTAGTGCATAGAAAATATTTACACATTCTACATTAACTTAAATTAATAATGTATACTTTTACAATGCTTTATACAAAATAATGTTGCAAATATAGGTTATGTTTCTATAAACGGAAACTTTTTAATTTGTTTTTTCATGAAAAATAAAAGAATGTAACGTAAGCCTTTTAAAGTAAAGTGAATATTGCCGGTTATTCATTTAATTAAACAGGGTTCGGCATAATGATCTCCTACGTTTTGCACTGCCACTGTGCCTGAATCACTGAAGAGAGGGGAAGCTTAGCGTAGTTGGTTGGTAGCTCGCGGCTTGCCATTACCTTGCCATCGTGCCTTCGTTATCGAGACATTAATCAAAAGTAGGTAACGAATCTGTGATTACGACACAAAGAACTTTTCGTACTCACTTCGCACTTGGTAGGCATGCTTTAGTTCTAGATATTTTGGGAATATCTGAACACTATTCCCGAACCATTGACGAATTGAAAGCAGCAAACACCAAGAAATTACAGGAATATCGCTTTAGAGTTACTGCACGAGTGAAACTTTCAGAAATCAGCTTCGACTGTGTACCGAAAAAAATGAAATATAAATAGCATTTACAATGGTGTTTTTATTAAGGGAGATCATTCTGCCGGACCCTGTATATAAGTATAGTGAAATAATCTATGATTTTTTTCCACGCAATTTAAAACTAAACATTTAAAACTCAGTCCAGGTTCAACGTGTCCATCACACACTATATATTTGTGAATTTCGTCTTTCGTCAAAGTTAGTTTTTTTGGCGAAGTATTTTTTTTAAGTTCTGTTTGGGAATGGCGCTTGCTAACATAGTCTTCGCACCCACGAACACAAAATTGTTTTCTTTTAAATTTCTTAATTACCGATAGGCCACAATTTAGCAAAAAACACTTTTAAAAATATGGTAAAAAGTCGAAAAATCACGAAAAACTGCAACCACAAATGAAAAATGCCGAATTACATTTACGTCATATTTTTATCTGTTTTGCCAATGTCAGTCATAAGCAAAAACATATACCGAGAGTAGCGGTTAATGTCCATGGCGACAGCACAGGAGTCTGTACATAATATTTTTATACCAGGGGTGACGGTCTGTAATAAGCGCCTCTCGAACTTTGTATTCCGAACTAATGTATACAGGGGGTACGTATAACAGTATAATGACAAGACCGGGGTGCTTTCCTTACTATAAATAATTAGTATACTGTGGTTCTAGCACATTTTTACCCAATTGCAGCACGGCGAAAGGAAGGGTAACTTTTGTCGATTGTTGTATGTATGTAAGTAAATATGTTTGTGTCACGCTAGAGGCTAAACGGCGGAACCGATTTTGACAAAAAAGGTGTCGTTGCATTGCTACTGATCCCGAAGGTGCTATAGGCTATATTTTTTTAAAGAGGAATCAACATGTAGGCTTTAAGGCATACAAAGTATCTACATTTCAGGCGATTTTATTGAAATTCCTTTGATTACCCATTGCAAATGTCCTCTAATTTGCTGTAGTTTGTAGTCCTCCCTGCTCCCATCCATCTTTCGTCCTGTTATTCCCACCACCCTATTCAAAAACCATATTCGCATAATTTTATCAAATATAGAGCGATTTCAAAAATTCTTTCTGCATACACTTTCAGACTTTTTTTCCTACACCATTTTACTAGTTTATTAGTAAATAATAGTTATAGCTATAACTTTCACAAATATAAAAGGATTTCAAAAGTTCTTTCGGCAAACGCTTGAAGACTTTTTTCCAACATCATTTTACTAGTTTCCTCCTCCTTCTCTTCTCCCAGTTCCAGTCTAGACAGGTTAGAATACGTTTCCAATCAATTGACAAAAATTAACTCAAAAAAATACCGTTTATGACCTCTCAATAGGAGGGCAGAAAATTGTTCTTAAAACGGAACAAATTTCAGTTTAAAGAAAATGATTTCGAACAAATTACCGTTTGAAAAAAGTATTTTTGAGCAAGTTTCCTTTGGAAGAAAGTGTTTCCGTTTAAACCATAAAGTTCAAACAAATTTTTAAAAACAAATTTCCGCGATTCGCGCATAGGCAATAGAAAGAAAATTTTTTGATGAAATAAAGCACAATATAATAATAAAAAAGTCTGTAGAATTAGAATGCTTCATGTAAAAAATTAACAGGTTGAGTTATTTGATCATCTCAAATTTACCCACATAATTAGGGTGGTATCTATATATGGAGGGTTCAGAAGCTGTCTGTCAATTTTTTCCCAAAGATGACTGACATACTGCATGTGATTTTATGTTACTTAAACTTTCATTTGACATAACACACAAGCAGTGGCGGTTTCTCCATAAGTGCACATGTGCACGTGACTCCCAAATTTTACTTAAAAAAATATTAAACTTTGATCATTCCTTAATTTAATTCATAATTACCCCAAAAGAAATTCACTAAAGACTGGAATATAATCTAGGGATTAATACCTGGTTCCATACCATCAAACAACGCTTTTATTTACTAGAACCAAATTCTATGCACCCTAGATGTTATGTCGCATGCTAATTACGAAATATAGAAAGAGAGGACGACATGTCCCAATAGAATTTTACAGTACATGGAATCTGAGCCTTCCTTCGGCACAGCGCGTATACAAAAACCAGCATCGATGCCGCCCGCACCCCCGTGATCTCTCCTGCGTCATCGGTTCGCGTTGCATGTTAAAGCAGATCACGGGCACTTTTAATTCGTGCGCTTAGTAGTTGTGTGTGCAACGATTACTTTTCCAAGTATCGAGTAGATACTGATACTTCCTATTCGAGTATTAGATATTTTGTATTCGGTACTAAGTAATCATTATATTATCGGTAAATCCAATAAATACTGAGTAGAGTTGAAATTTTAAGTACTAAGTATGCAAAAAATAAAAATATTGATGTTTTACATGTTTGTAGTTTTTGTACTAGTGTAAACGTCTTTAGGCGCGTTTAGTAGTTTTTGTTGGCAGTGAATTCAACTGAGCCGTCATGCTCGGCTATGTAACGCTCATTCGGGTCAAATGGGCTTGAGTCGACTAACTGTGAGGAACATTCCGCGAACGATATGATGATGCAGATGAAGGCCAGTACACAGAAGAGTTCGGTTCGGTCCGCTTTGCAGAATATGTTATGGGCCAGTATTATTAATTGCGCCTTGTTGAAGTTTACAATTCTGCGGTGTGGTCTTAAGCACACACAATTTATTTTTTATGACGAAAATGTAGGTATAGTAATCTGGGGATTTTGGGAGTCTGGCAACACTGCGCCAGATAAGCCGCCCCGCTAGACATAACACATCAACAGCTATTGAATCAAATAATCAAATATTTAAGTAAATAAATATCGGTAGGTTGGGTTATTTGACCATCTCAAATTTGCCCACATAATTAGGGTGGTATCTATAATATATAATAAATATTTCATAACATTTTAATATTTGTAAAGAGGTTGGTTTTAAAAAATTCGGATCCTCCGCCCATTGTGAAACGGGCCTAATAGTTGGCACAGAAAATAAAACAGGCAGCGCCATCTCTAGACTTTTTTCTACTGTAAAAAACGATACAGAGACATTTCTGCTACGTAGCTAAAGTGCATTTTATTATTTTTGGGACAACTTTTTATGATTTTTTTTCGCTCGTCCACGCTATTTGTTGTGGTAAACAGCTAATTACTGTCAAAAGCTTTTGAAATGAACTACAGTTCATATTGTTATATATTTAAAATCCACTAAGAAAGATAAACTTTTTACCTAAAAACGCGGCTTCCGCAACTTCTGCAAATCCAAGAGCAGGAACTCTGTTTCTCCTGCACAACTCTTGGGCACTTTTAACCAATATGTGCACGCAGTATGTACATATGGCACCAATGAAAAATATACTGATGAGACCCATATAGAGGCCAGCGTGTGAAAAGGCCAGCGGCATAGCCAAAATCCCACTGCCTAAACTTCCTTTAAGCATGTGGATAAGGGTGTCCATATCCCTAAATAAAAAAAACAAATAATAAAATAACTATTCACTCCAATAATAGGGACTAATTGGAATAAAACCTGAAAAGTCACTAAAGAGTTTAGAGCCGACTTTATTCTGACAGATTTACACAGAAAACTGACAGCTGACCTCAAACATAAACATACCAAAGTCAAATTTAAAAATAAAGTCGCTAACTTTCATTGGATAAATACAGACACTAATAAATCTGGTTCTTAAATACACAAAGGCCGAATTTTGAAACAGAGCAGCTGCTTTTTATATGTAAATCTGTCACAATACGGTCGATTTTAAAATAAGGTCAGGTTTTATTCCAATAAGTGTCTAATACCTAAATTTCAAAAAGTTTTGATTTTAAACAGACAAGCTTAAATGTTCTAAATTTCGAAATAGAAGACCGCAGCGGCGGATCTGGGATAAAATACGTCGTAGGCAAAGACAAAATATGGCGCCCCACGATTCAAAAACTGTGTTCCCACCCCCACATACCAACCCAATCAAACGCCCCGTCCCTGAAAAAAAAAAGATGAAAAAATAATTCGATCGTTACATTTTATTACTTACGAAATTAAATAAAAACCAAACAGAAAAAAAAACATATTTAGATATTGCACGAAATTGCTTAAAATTTGACTCGTCAAGACTTTATGGCAGCCACTTCATCTGTAACTTTAGCCAGTGGCGTATATAAGGGGAAGCCTGCCCCCTTCCCCGATACTAAGATTTTTTTAGATATTTTCCACCTGTTTCAGGAATACAAACATAAAATAGCATAAAGTACGGCCTCATGGGGTCTCGAGTCCCGTCCCCCAAACTGTCTCGGGCACACCCTAAACTTTTTTCTATATACGCCACTAGCTTTAGCAAAGTTAATTTTTTCGGCTATTTCATATTCTATGCTAATATTTCTAGCTCAGTCAGTCTCTCCTGTGTCATAGTTGATCGCCTAAAATCTTTAATTAATTTTAGTTTGCTAAACGACCGCTCCCATGACACAGAAGTGACTGGCATGGTTAGTAATATTTGTAGAGCGGTCTGAAAGTTTGAATAATTTGGAATCAAACAATATTTTTCTAGCATATTAAGAGTATCCAAGCGCTAGCTACTTCCAGGTTTGGAAGAAACGAGCTTGCGTGACTCTTGAAATTATTAAGTTTAAGATACAGCTCTGTTGCTTCCAAATCGTTGCAATATTTAATAGCTAAATCTGCAGCATGTTTTTTATTTTTTCCAGTGATAATGATGCCAATAAATTTCCAGAAAGGAAGTAAAAAAGTCTTCTACAGCCCCTTCTAGAGCATTCTCCAGAAAAATATTTTTTATTATTATAGTTTCTTTTGATTTTTTTTGACACTCGTAAAAAAAAATGTTCCTATCACATGCAGACATCTACATGGGCGTAGCCACCTGCCCTATCCTGGCTTTAGCTCATTTAGTAATACGAGAATTAAAGGGGAAATAAATATTTGATTGTACATTTTTTTGCTTTTTTGCCCCACCCTGAGCGAGACCCTGATGACGCCCATCTATGTTTGTTTTAGGATCATCGAAAAAAATAGATACTACTGTGAGAAAAAGTGGCTCTTTTATATTTAAATGCGTGAGGAAAAGTGACACACTCTACCCGCTTGTAAAACGTGACTATTTAACAAGTGCAGAAAATCGATTTTTCCGCAGGCAAATGCCGTTAAGAGAACGATGCTTATAATTAAAAAAAAAAAATTTGACACTTGTAAAAAAAATTATTCCTATCACATGCAGACATCTATGTTTCGGCACTTAAGTACTTGACAACGACATTTGCGTCGTTATTTTATATAAATACGGAATTTATCGATATTTAATACTTATCGATCGATGTATCTTATGTAGCTTTAAAATTTAATTTAAATGTTCAACCCTTAAAAAAATCACCACACAAATTAAAATGTCCATGAAACAAAAATCAAATTTGAGCAGTCAATCGTTAATTATCGTTCCAAATTGGTAAGGACCAAACGCATTTGAGTCGTCACGGTAACCTTCGGTTCAACCAGGGCTATCAAAACGGACGGGCCACGATCTACAACTTTGTTGACGTCATACTGGGGGCTGAATTTCTTTTTGGTGGTCACGTCACGCCACAGCTGATTGTGTTTAAAATATTAGCTGAAATGACGGTTGATGAATATTTGATTTTTTTTTAAATAAAGCCGTTTTTTAGATTGTTTTTACTATTTCTTGTAAAACAATTTTTTTTAAATGTATAGTAATCCTTAATTTTTCAGAGCCGCTTCATTAGCTCACACAAAAATTAAATTTAAAGCAGAAGCGAATGTGTTCGTTTCTGCGTGGAAAGTAATTGGCTCACCTACACCTATTTGTTTATATTCGGCACTTTTTAAAACTTATCTAGATGTGTCAACATTAAAAAATGATTTTTTGTAGTGTAATTTTGTTTTAAAAAGATAAACACTGGTATTTTTGAATTTTAAATGAACTTTATTGTAAAAAATCATTAAAAAATCAAACAAGTTTTACATAACAAGCAAATAAATAAAAGCCATGATAAACAATGACAAAGTCATATCCATGTCAAATATAACAGTTGACGTGCGGTGCATGACGGGCAATTTGAATTCAAAATAAGGAATGCTAAATCTTGAAGGTTTTAAGCCTTTAACAATCTTTTTTATTACCAGAGTTTGGTGGAATATCGGTATAGTATCTGGGAATTTTTCACTGAAATTTCGCGAAATTTTGAAAATATCATAAATAAACCTTTATCCGCCCAATGTATAATTCAGCCCCCCAACAACAGCTGATTTTTTCAGGGTCGTGGACTGTATTCTTTTGTTGGCCTGGGTTCAACTATATGACGTCATCGATGACGTCGAAAAACGTCATAGGTTTGAATCGAAATTTACCAAGGCTATTCCTCCTAAGGATTTTGAGGTTAAGCTGGCTATTTATTATTTTTCCAAGTTTTTTTATTTTATTTTGAAAAAAGACGAGGTGTTGCGACCGCTTGGTTGTCCACTTTAGTCATTAGATAGTTTAAGTTGTGCTACGTATTTTTACATAAAACTGCACGTTAAGCGCTCTACGTTTTGTTCCAAATTTGAGTTTAAGTTGAATGTTTTTACGTTACCATAACAAGTCTACTAATAGCAGAGAATATGGAATTCGGCACTGTGTTTTTTTGATGTTACAATTTTGTTTTTTGTTTTTTCAACTACAGTAGGAATATATTTGCAAAGAATCGTTTGTACTGGAAGCGGAAATTATCGTCTAGGCCCTCATTTTTCGATTGGTCAATTAACCAATTCTATTCTTTGGTAACGTTAAGGTGCCCGCAGACTGCCGTAAGCTAACGTAAATACGTAAGCTCCTAACGTGACCTTGACGACGGTGTGACGAAGTGCGCTTGCGTAACTGTCAAATCTTGTGCTTACGTAAAAATACGTAGCACAACTTAAACTATCTATTGACAGCCTTAACATTTTAGGTTTTATTTGATCATGAAAAATAAAATTCGGTTTACATCCTTAAATTACGTCACGCAAAAACCACTACCTGTCTCTCTTTAACTCATTGAAGGTAACATAACGCCCCCTCTCTTCGTGCGATACGTAATTTAAGAATACGCCTTTACTTTAAATTGTATACCAATATTGGGGAGGGTGTCTTTTGTCTCCATGTACCAGAAGAATATAAGAAACTATAGTTTAAACTTTAGGGAATAGTGGCCATACTTTATTTTTTTAAACCCCTTTAAGGTCTAGGGGATTAACAAATACAATCAGAATCTCCACATTTCTTTTGTCCATACGGAAAAGATGAAAGAACTAGACAATATTATAGTTTATAACCCACTTTTCAGATGTCGTTATTTGGGGGTTCATATCTCTATCATTTAGCAGCTTTGCTGCCATGAAAGTACACTCACTTTTTTATCTAGAAACTTTCTCCCGAGAAACTCAACATCCTCATTTTCAAAGGAAGATTCCAATAAAATAAAAAGTTCGTTTCAAACGCAAAAAAAAACATTTAAATGATTTTCAAGAAAGTAGAGTTAGAGTTTCAACCAAGTTCGTTATAGTAGTCTGGTCTGGTTATTTGTGGCAGCTGATGTCAAGATCAACCAGAAAAAACCAAAAGTTGAACCGCGGTTCGAAAGGATTGACCGTCCAAATTTGTTTAAAATTAACAGACCAAAAAGTTTCTCCATATAACATATTCCAGCAGCAATGTAACTACACGGAGGGAAATAGAGTATAATCTATACAAGTTTCTTGTACAAAATATAGTTACAGTTTTTGCAACGTCACCTGAAATGCTCCTAATACGGGGTTCTATCGATTTCATGAAATTTTGCTTCAATCTGCCCTTCATAAGTTATCCAAATTCATATAAAATCGTCCTGGTATAATTTCAACCCTACCGTCCGAGAAAAGGCGCGTTCTTTGCGGGCCGAGCACAAAGTATTTGTTATCTGACCGACCCAGCACAGGTGGGTAGACCTGATTGGCAGATTTTTTTGAGATGCGCTTTTAATTGCTTTCAGGTGTTCTTTGCGGGACCCCTTTAGTCGGCAGTATGCAGAGTTAGAAAATAAATCAGTGGCGTTTCTGTAGGTATAGGAATAGAAAGTTTTATTATCTATTTTTATTTCTTTAGTTTACGCCATAATTAAATGAAATAATTTTCATGAGTATATCTACCGCCGCCCATGTCACTTTCTTTAAAGGATATGCCGATGGTCGGCTTTAACCTTTGTGCAACTGACTTTGCAAAAACTATACCTAAGTGTATTTTAAATTAGGTTTTGAAACTTACGATGTTGGGTGTTCCAGCTTTCTATGTTCGGCAGGATTATAGGCCTGGGCTTCTGGATCCACTTTTTTCATATCAAATAGAGGAACGGTAGAACCATTGGCAGATGCCGATTGAACCGGCTCTCCAGCCTTTTCAGCCTTATAACTAAAATTATAAAACATTTATTGTAAAACATTATAAGACAACATATCGTTAAAACGGTTACCCACGCATTCCAAGTATCTATTATAGAGGCTTCACACTTTGGAGATGTTAACTCTTAGAAGGACGTTTTTTTTAAATTGGCAAACTGTATTTGTGTTGTTACACATTTTTTTTTGCATAAATTTGTGGATACAAATTTTAAAATATTTCTCTTTTACATTTAAAAGTTACTTGAGTTTAGAATATCTAATTTAACATCTCTCTGCCAAATATTGTAGGTCCAGTCCAGAAAAAAATAAGTTTATAAAAATACTATTTTTGTTTAATATTAAACAAAAAAAAAGTAATTTCATAGTTTAATAATCTAAGGAGAGGTTTGAAATACCTTCTATTGATTTGTTTCAAATTAAAATGTAATAAAAAATTCGACATTTTAAGAGCTAACATTTAGATTTTATAGCTTCTATAACACACTAAAATTACAGCCAAATAGAATACATGGGTAGTCGTTAAAATATAAAATGTTAAATCGAAATAGCATATTTTGTCATCAAACTGATTAAACTAAATTAACATGTTTGGAAAAGTTAAGCAAGTATTACTTTTCACTTTTACTAATTTCGACCACAAATTTTAACCCTTAGTTAGTCACAGTGTGTCTCAATGAAGTATAGGTTATATAAAAATTATTCCAAAAACTAATTGCACTTATTAAATATGGACTATTTTCTGACTTTAAAGCCAGATTCATATAAATCCTAGCTGATCCTCTTCTCGAAATTTTATCAATTTGTTGTCATTTTTCTAATTAGTCTAGGCGGTGGCTCTTGTCACGTGTGACCTAATATGTGCGCACAGTTTGACAGCGGGGCATTATTAAGCACCCATAGAAGGAGGAATAAAAAAGTTTGGTCATGTGGTCGAACTCATGGTCGTTTGGCCGCCATCCTTAAAAATGGCCGCCAAATTGATAGATATTTTTGTTTAAGCGTACCGCCCTACACAGTTATCCGATTTTATTTTTTTAAAGCTTGCTATACTAATTTTTTAAGGTAAATAAATTTTGTCATTACACATTTTTGAATAAATTAAGTAGTTTTTGAGATATACCAAGATTATTAGTATTTCCGCTCGCAAAAGAATCAAAATTATACCCGTGCTTATTTTATTATAACTACAATATTATTGACATTTGTTTTTTTCGTTACATAGAAGGCTTTAAACCTTTCACAGAAGAGGATATTGACTTTATGATTTTAAAGTTCAATGGTAAAGACGGCCTAAGGAGGGTGGTTTCTAAAACTGCTCACAAGATTATAGAAAAAGTGAATTTGCAGCGAAAATGCATCCTAGCGAAAAACGCCAAGAATAATTTTCTATAGTACTTTTAATTCCGCTTCTTCTGATCATTGTCATATCTTTTACAATTTTTAAGAAAAAAATCGATTTTGGATAAAAAATATGGAATATTTACAAAATTGTAAATATTAGCTGGCTTGTACAGCTAACTATCAAAGCTAGGATGCTAAGTGATGCATCAAAAGAAGCGGAATTAACAGTGCTATAAAAAATTAATTTTATTGTTTTTCGCTAGGATGCATCGCAATTCACTTCTTTTATAATCTTGTGAACAGTTTTAGAAACCACCCTTTTAAGGCAGTCTTTAGGGGTACCATCCATCGAACTCTCAAAACATAAAGTCAATATCCTCCTCTTCTGTGATAGGTTTAAAGCTTTCTATGTAAAAAAAAAAACAAATGTCAATAATATTGTAGCTACAATAAAATGAGCATGGGTATTATTTTAATTATTTTGCGAGCGGAAATACTAATAAATCTTGGCATATGTCAAAAACTACTTGATTTATCAAAAAATGTCTAATAACAAAATTAGTTTGCTTTTAAAAATGGTGTAAAATAGGCTTTAAAAAATTTAATCGGACCACTGGGTAGGGAGATACGCCTAGACAAAAAATCTATCAATTTGGCGCCTAGACTATCTAGAAAAAAGACAAAAAATTGATAAAATTTCAAGAAGAGGATCAGCTAGGATTAATATGAATATGGCTCTGAAGTCAGGAGAGAGTCCATATTCAGGCACACTGTGTAGTGTTAATAACCAAATAAAACATAATAATGTTATGCTTGTTGTACAATAGTTGATAAAAAAACCCTGTAAAAGTGTAGTAGGTATAGTTATTGTTAATGATTAATTAAAACAGTCTGATAACTATGCAATTTCGACCTTCGAAATTAATGAAAATGCGTTTAACGTAGTGGTAATAAGAAGTTTAGGAATTAAGGAAATGACCTCTTTTACATTATTTTAAATCAGACGATGCTTTTTTTCAATGCTTACGATTATATTAATTGTTAAATTTAATTCAAATGCCAAAGCTATTTCAGTCAGTAAGCCCTTAACTCCTAAAACCTTTTCTAAACTTAACCTAGCGCCTATCAAAACTTAATCCTATAAGAGTCAAGTCAGGTGACCAACTATGTCTGGTATTTGATCCGTTAGACTGTTAGGTGTACGGTCGGATTCATGAATAAAGTCGCAACTGCAATTTTTAGGGATACATATTTCAGCCAACTTGGCAACAACGCAATGTCTGCCCATCCAACCTTAATTTGTGTGATTGATGCCCACGTTCCGTCAAGAGACCAGTTGTCTGGTAACTTGGTGTCATGCCGACCGTGACGTCAGGGCTACGTCACAGTTTGCCTAGGAATCAGCAGTCAAACGCTGTTTACAGCGTAATTTCGTCTTTTGCGAGGAAATTTTGTAGATTTTGGATTCATAAAGTTGCGTGGTAGGAATTTTAAATTTAAAGCAAATATTGTGAAGCGAATTACTAAATTTATATTTAAAAAAGAAACTACCATATAAATTGGTAAATTCATTTGTAAAACAGAGAGTGAAAATCAAATTCATAAATACCCAAAAACAAAATGGATCCACAATTAAATGAAAGCTTAATGATAAGAAACGAAAACCGGTCAAAAAATTAAAAAAAAAATTTTTAAAATACAGGGTGTTCAGTTAATTTTTTTTAATGTTTTTTGCAGAAACTCAAAAACTCCAAAAGGCGATGCTTTTTTAAATTTTATTTAAGTTTCTTGAAGAGCATCAAAAATTCTACTAGTTTGCCAATTTAACCGTTTTTCTATCTATAATAATAAAAAAGTTAGCAATGGTGGACACATAACTTGGAACACCCTGTATAACGCTCAAGCAGGAGGAAAATAATATTAGCCTTCCGTTACAGTCAATGTATTTTGATTGAGATTTTTCATGAAAATGCTTTAAGAAGGGGGATCAAATATCCTGAATCGTTATGTAATTTATGAATGTTCCCTTACTGCCATTGACTTTTAGTCATTTCACTTTCCTTTTCTTTAGTTTTTTTGATAAAATTGGAATTTTTGTCATAAATTTTCAAATTATATAATTTTTAATTAAATGTTGGTATTTTTCCGGCTTTCGAATAGATATATCTTTATTTATCTTATAATATAACTTCTCTTTATTGATCGTGGAGTAGACAAACTACCGCGTCATAAGCTGCCGAGTTCTTATTGGCTGGGCGTTACGAGACAACCGGTTTCTTTACGGACCGTGATTGACACCTATTTGGCTGCTCAAAATTAAAACAAAAAGAGCGTTCGCTTATTTGATCAGTACGCTCCATACCGTTCATTTATTCTTAATCGAGCAATTCGCGTGAATTTTTACCGTTTCATGGAGCAAGCGAAAAGAGCTGCTCTTTACTCTTCGAGCCTTTTGACCGAACGTTTGGAGCTTTTGCCAGAGCCTTCTGAATTTTAAAATGGTTAGAACAAAAAGCGAGGTTTTCTTTTTATTCTTTAAAAACCAGTACTTTTTATTTGTTTTCCGGTGCAAAAATTATTGTTCTCACTATGCAACTTTTTCATCTCGCAAAAGTTTTATACAATTTTGCATGAATAGATGCATAGGCAGAGCAGAGCTTTTTAGTTTTTGTGCAACAAAACGCCTTGATGCCTATTGTAGAACTATATGAATCTCTACCAAATGGGGAAACGTTTACTCATTTCATTCACACAACAGAGAAATGCTTTGAAAGCCGATCGTTTATTATTTTAAGCTCCATTTGCTCGATGATCATGATCAGCTGATTGTGCTCAAGCTTCGCTCGCTCTACTCCGCGATCGAATAAACGAACACTCTTAAAGTAACTGCAGATATATCAAAACCGAGAAAAATCAATTTAAAATTTTTAAAAAGCATATGAGTAAATGGATTAACTGAGTCTAAATCATATATTATATCTTAACATCG
The DNA here is from genome assembly GCA_963576565.1 of Aspidapion aeneum. Taxonomy (NCBI): domain Eukaryota; kingdom Metazoa; phylum Arthropoda; class Insecta; order Coleoptera; family Brentidae; genus Aspidapion; species Aspidapion aeneum. Next base: position 116,104,600 of record OY755043.1, read on the forward strand.
GTATTTTTAAACCGATTTAAAAAATTATTGTACCAAATTGCGTGTAAGAATACGGCAACTGTGAATTTAAAATAACTCGATTTTTCCTAAAATGTCAGTTACTTTGTTTTAATTGCAAGGGAAAAATCATTTTGTAGGCTGAACTAATAAGTATGGCTATGGAGCGGGTCTGCTCTTTTGTTTGTTGCCAGTTCTACGTGTTGGCATGAAATTATAGGATATAAACAATAAATATATTTAGGCGGGATTTATAAGATGATATCTCTTGATCTTTTGGGAGGTCAAAATCGGTGTTAACATAAAGTAAGTATAACCTAACCATGGTCAATTGATCGCAAAGGTTTTCTTACCCGGGCGTACCTGGACACGATTGGATCCGTTTGCGATCATTTAACGGTTAGGCTAACACCAGTTTCGACTTCTTAAAAAGAGGAAAGAGAAGCTACACTTTAAAAAAAAAATCAAAAAAAATTAAATTATTTCCAAAACGTTGACAGAGTGTATACCAGGTGTTCCGAAGTGATTCGTAAAAGCCAAAGTTGTACTCCGCCTTAAATAGATTCTATTGGATACAGAGCCCCGCCCCTTTCCGCCTCTATCAGTAAAGTAAGCAAATGAGGCACGAGGTCCAGCGCGAAGCTTTTTAGAGGCGTCGCGCGACTATAAAAGCCATCCCCCGATTTCGGCAACTTTTGGTTGGAATAATAGAGGCCACTTGGAAAGGCGGGGTTACGAAAATAAGAAAAGTCACGCTATCTTTGTTGGATACATCTTAATTTCGGATTCCTTCCTCGCACTTCATTAGGAGAAGTTTTTAAGAATTGGTCAGAGACAGGTGGTATGCACCGGTTAAGTTACATTAGACTGGTAGGTATCTACTGCAGATATGGTTAGACATTTCGATTACTTACAAAAGGTACATGAAGTTATTTGTCACCAAAAAGTAACGGAGAAATGTTTAAAGGTTTGGCAACTGGCGCCATCTCTTGGAAACCCTTGCGACCCCTGCTGACACCTGATGCACTGTTGCCATTTATGAAAAGCCGACCCTCTCCACAGCCGCAGCTAAACTAATATCGCTCTCTCTTTCTCTAATCTTCAGTTTACTAATCAAGAAACAAGACTTTCCACTATTTGTGCCAATAACTTGGGTTTTTCCAACTCGCTATGTGGGCACTGAGGAAGCGGGTAGGTGTTCGCGCAGCACCTCATATAGTTTTCATAAGTAAGTGACCTAACCGATGTCGTGCCTTCCAAACCCAGCAACCCATAAAAGGGACCTTTTGCAGGTCCCATTGTTCTCTTATTTTCTATTTGAGGCATGGTTTGAACCTTATCCTTTACTAATGAATAGTGTTTGACAGTACTTGTATTCCAATAATGCAGGCTACTAGTTCTTTTATTTAGAGACAGTGTTGACGCGCATATAAGGTTATGTCAAAATGTAATTTAAATTTACAATATTTTTTATAACAGATAATTATTTCAACATCTACCAATGCGGGGTAATCCGCAGATTTAATTTTATGCCAGTTATTTAAAATTATTTTTTATAAAAACTGGTAGGTATCTGTTAATTGGAAACAGTGTTCACCAACTAACAAAAAGTCATCTATGTTTTGTGAAGTGCATAAAAAAAATAAAAAATACACAGTAAACACAGACCTAATCCTATATTTTCCTGGCAGTTTTTTACTGGTATTGCTCCTTGAGTTTTTCCCTGTTGTCGGAACTTTTTTATTAATTTTGCCTATAGAACACAAAACAGGCTTTTGATAGATAAATAAAAATAAAGGATAAAGGTTAAAAAACTGAGCCTGCAAAAGGTATATCACGTGGCATCTGTCATTTAATGTCGCATTGATAAAGGATAAAGTTAGCTAAAGGAGAGCGTGCAAAAGGTCCCTAATAACTATTTACGAATGGCCAAAAAACCCGCCTTGTTGCCAAATTGAGCCATTAGGGAGTTTTTGGAACGCTTATTTAACACTTCATTCTGGTAGTGGTAAGCACAATTATGTGCAGTGGTTAATTCACTGCCGTAAGCTACGGAGCCCTTTTCTTTGTGGTAGTGGTAATTTTTTACTGTTTATTTTAGAAATTTTTTGTGTGGCTTGTATTAAAGATGAAATATCACCATTTCCCAACATCCAAAACATTTGTTTTGTAAAATAAAACTAAAAACAATGGTCAGGTTTTATTCTTTTGTTTTTTACCAGTGATAGTTTAAAACGTATTCCAAAATCTCTGGAAAGAGCGGTAAAAAAGCAGCAATACACTGTTTGTATTTATCATTCAGCCTTTTTCCTCGAGATTAGTAGTAACTCATATAAGTAACTCAAAATGACGTCACGGTTACTTGGAGTGACCAGTTGTATGACATCACCGGTCAGTGACAGATGATTTTTCTCTAAATTTATTGAAAAATACATTTCAATTTTCAAGATTTTGGAATTACCAAGTTTAAAATAATAACAAACGCCCTTATCCTTAAAATTTTGAAGCAACCACGTCTGCTAAGCTGGTAAGCCTGTGTGGTTACTAGTGACGTCATGGTTAGTGTTACTCAGCGAGGAAAACCCTAAAATGAGTAATCAGGTTACCTGGTTACTTGTGGTTACTTCGAGGAAAAAGGCATATTATCAGTATCCGTAATAAATTGTAATATGTTATTAGTTATAAAGCAAAAATAGAGACGTAACGCGTTGAAGACCAACAACCAACACTGCTGGCCAAAGCGAAATGGTATATTTTGGCATCTAATTTATAAAACTATCTTCTCAAAACTCAAAAACCATACACGTTGATATTAACTGTCAAAGTGACAGTTCCACGCGGGGTATAGGAAGTCACGTATCGATTCTGCGCATGCGTAGTTTGATACTGATACTGGCAAATCAAAAAGTTGCTTTTTAAGCTTATTAACCACTACCCCAAGGGCTGTCAAAGTTGTCAAAATTCCATTCCTAAAACTCCCTATTATCCTAAAAATGACTCGTGTCTAGGGAGGTTTTTTTCGACATTATTTATGAATGCGAGTGTACCTAATTTCTAACAAAGCAGCCAAAAACCGAAGGACGTTTCCAAGAAAAAGGTAAACATTTGTGGAAATTTGTCTTAAAAATATTTTTTGTTGTTCCATGGTACCTAAGTTTGATGGTAAATATTTTGAAAACTAGTCGAACGATTTAAAAAAAAAAGACATTCCGGAAATGTGAACTCAAAGGGTATAAATTACCCTGGGAGTGCTCCCGATAAATAAATATATTAATAATGTTGTCAGAGATTTTCCCCCTGCAGAAGAAATGACCAGTTCGGGCGTTTTTCCAAAAAAACCGACGACAAAAAGACTTGTTTCTTTATACGGATTCGTTAATATCCAGAAGGTAGTTGGTCACCATGGTCCAGCATATCTAATATAAGGATATAGAATAAGGAAGGAAGTGAGAAGGAAATTTATTTTGTTTGCGAAAGCAATTAAAAAAATTATTAAAATACCATACAAAGAAAAGTTTTATATACCTACATCTATCATTCAAGATAAAATTGCCTATGCATACAGTAAGCAACTAGGTACATGTAGGCATGGTTGATAATGTGAAGTGTCAATAAGATAATGGAAAACCTATGGTGGGTGAATCATATCTATTATTAAGAATAAAAAATAACTTAATAGAAATCTTTTTTAGAAAATAACTGTAGTAGACGGAATTTTTGTCTGCAGTGTATTGTAAAAACTAGACATTCCAGTTTTTTATCATTAAATATTTTTTTAAATAAATATATTTTTTTTACATAAATGTATATAGTTTAGGACCTGGCCGACTAAAACAAAAAGAAGAATTTTAAAAGCATAATGGCCATTGTTTAAATTCCTAACCTCGTTTTGTAATATAGCACTTGCATTAATTTGGAGGGTTTATTAAAAAAAAATTACCGTCGGATGCCCGTCACGCTGGCTTTGTTTTTGTCATAACGATATAAACAGCGCCAAGACAAGGGTGTCATCGAGGGTCACATATTTTTAAAAAACGATTTTTTACATTTCCGTTAAATCTTGATATCTCCATCACGCTTTCAATTTACGTCACCCTATCTTTTTCAGGGGCAAAAGTTTTTTAATTTGGGGTACCTTTAGAGAGTTATTTAACTGATTTTTGTATTCTGAATAAGCTAATTTGTTGTTCTTTTCTCATTTTCATTTTGAAATTTTTTACGCGTGTCGGAAATCTTAAAACAATATTTTAGCATCAGCGCCACTTCGGAAACCGACCGACGCGACATCTACTTAAAAAAATTGTTTAAAATAAGAAGGATAAAGGATTTCAGGACAATCGGGTAAAAGGTGATAAATTTTGCAACAATGTACCAAAAATTTAAGTAAATAATATTTGTGCATTTGTACCGTCCATGACTCCTTTGCTCAAGCTATATGATCTGCATCCTCCACTGTACATAGCCAACTTTGTAACAAAGTTATTTATGATGCTGAAACTCGATGCCAAAGACCATCTATGTAACTAGATTATCTTTGATTCCAGCACAACACAGGGCCGTACTAAGGATCGATGAAGCTTCGAAAAACTTGACTCGTTTGTGCCAATAATATCTTTTAAAACGTACAAAATATAATCAACACCATACTAAACAACCATGTATAAACGCAATCGCTTCTACTTTGATCTTGGTAGTATCAAAACTTTGATTGGAAATTAAGGTTCGTTATGCAGATCAAAAAGTTTTTGATCTTTAATGAAATATAAATTAAAATATTTTTTTATTTTCCAAGCATAGTTTTTTTGTTATAATAAGCATGTCTGATAGCCAATAATAAATAGCTAACAGGCCTGGGAGGCACCTAGACTAGACCTAAGGGGTTCCCATAAGAAAAAATTGATGATGATTTTTTTTTACTTGTAGACAGGTCCATATACGCATTGATTCCCCAACAAAAAACTGTAAATAAGTATGCAAAGTATGTATGTATTTCAGTATTCAAAATTAAACCCGATGTAATAAGACCCACCGTGTATACAATATTGGTAAAAGCTCTCCATAGAAAAGGCCGCTTAGAAAGAGACAAATTAATCTTTCAGGGTTAAGAGAGAGTATTTGGTTCCTATATAGATACCGATTACACAAAGATAAAAAATTTGAAAAAATATTGCGATTCCTTAAATCTACAGAGTGTTTTATCTTCTTAATTGGCCAAATCATATCTATGGTTTATGATTTTTCAATACGAACTTTGCAAAATAAATTTTTACTACTGTTTAGAAATAAGAATAAGAGGCTTTAAGAAAAAATATTGAAAATGACAAATAATCGCATCAATGACCTTAGTACAAGACAATAAAGTAAAAAAATCGCCATTTTAAAAATGTGACCTTTTCGATTTTTAATATTTTTTTGAAAAAAGATGCTCCAATATTTTGTTTATTGCCTTAAAAATTTTTAGAGTGGGCCGAGAAGTATAAATGCCAGAAAGAAAAAACCTTGTGTAAGTGCACGGAGGCCTTGGCCGTACTTATATGTATCAGGGCAAGCGATCAGTCCTATTGAGGCGCCGGGGTGTGAATCAATATGCATTTTATACAAAAAAGTTATTTTTGCTTTAAGGAAAAAATCTTTTTTTTTTTTCATTCTGACACCCCCCGCCCTTTGCATATGACATCAGCGGCGTCACATTGAAGCGCCGAGACGGGCCTTGGCCTTCCACTGTTTAAAACCTTATCGGCTACCAACATTGTGGCACATTTTTCTGATTAGAATACCTAAGTAGTCCTGCACTGTTATGACATGTTATGGCCGCTGGAACTGTACAGCTGTATAATTGTGTGTAACTTTTTAAAAACTTGCTTCCCCTGACCGGACATCACAGCTAAGTATTTCAGAAAAACTGCCTTTTGAATTCAAATTTTTGTCTATGAAAAAAAATTATTGCGAAAATTTTTAAATCTAATTAAAAGCTTGTTCTTTTTAATATTTAAGAGCGTTTCTTTTTTATGTGGACAAGTAGACTAGACATTTGAATATAAAACACATTTGCTAGCGTCTATGACGCTTAACGGCTCCAGTTTGGCAATCTAGCATTCGTACGACATAGAATGAGAACAAGTAGGCTTAGTAAACAAATGTAGTTCCAAAAAAATAATAAACTCTTTCCAATTCTTATTTTGCAACTGTAAATTCCCGGAATTATGCGCACAGGATAAAATAGCACACAGAAAAATGCGCAAACGGAGAAAAGCACACACAGAAAAAATCACACAAAACAACAACATTTATTTAAAGTTATAAAAACATTTCGAATAAAAAAATAAATAAAGAAAACATTTAAATGAAATATATTTTGTAAAGTTATCTGAGCAGTTAAATTTTTAAACTCATTAAAGTAATTCTTTGGCTTATGACTAATGATCATAAAATAGTTAATTATTATTATTATGGTATCTAACCGTCTTCATTTATCTACCATATTATATTATGTGAATTCTTATAAACTTTACAATTATGATTAGGGGTTTGTCTTAACCACGGTGCCTAGAATATTCGGATCTTATATTATATGTCGAATTATTCACGTCACTGGTGGTCCAGGTGATTTTTGTAAACAAAAGTTAGATCAGTTAGATATGATGTGAACAACTAATATTTTTTAAATTTTTTGTAAACTAAGGCAATTTTCCTACTGTTTTTTAGTATATTCTCATAAAATAATATTTTTCAGACATACCAGTCATTATTTTTTTTAGCCCGCTTCATTTTTCTATACACAAAAATTAAAATTCGAAGAAAATAATGTGTTCATTTGCGCTTCAAAAGTAATCCGCTATCCTACATCTTTGTTTACTTCCAAAGTCCTCGGTTTACCTTTGATACCAAACGATCATATTCAGTTTGAATTGTATTTTAAGTTTTGTGTAATAAAAAACGGTCCATGCGAGGTGAGAGGGAGCGCAGCGTTGCCGAGTTTTGGTCAAAGTATTAGTATTTGGGAAAAGCGCGCGCAAGCTTGTATCATTTTCAAATAAGACAGTATATCTACTTTTATAAAACTGGTGAAAAGTTCCATTGCCTTTTAGATTTACCAAAAGGCCCCCCTCAGGCCTGTCTGAAGTTACGCCTAAGACTGAAAGCAATGTTACGCGTAGCCAAACCGCGAATATACATGGTTTTTATATTAAATCACTGATCAATAAAAATATCAAATAATAATTAAAAATTACAATAATTAATTTATTTAACGTGTTGTTATAAAATATTAAAGAAAATTACATTTAAAAGAAAAATAATACTATTATTTTATTTAAAATTAAAAAAAAATCGATAATGTGTACCTTTTTTGGAAGAAACAGGCAGGCATTATGAAGTACGCACTAATGAATGATTTTACGGATCTCTTAATTTAAAAACTAAATTTATTTTAGAATTGGATTAATTTTGTTTAAAACTTTTAGATTTAATTGACAATTATAAAAAAAGTGTTTTTCTTAACGAGGTGTTTTAGAATTATGTTTTTAAATTAGTTGATCCGTAGTCTCTAGTTGTCCTTTGACATCATGGAACTAAAAATACTTACTTCGACATGACTACTGTATTAACTCCGCCCCTTTTATTGTCAACTTGGGCTATCAATTGGGCCTGAAATAAAAAAAAACAACTTATTAATAATAAAACCAAGAATCTTAACGGGCGTGCATAATTTATAGAAATGCAAAGTATAGAAGATTTGTAAAAAAATATTTAGTAAAAATAAAAAAATGTCAAATGTAGAATCCATTTACAGAAATGGTTCAATGATCTACCGGTAGAAGACGCTGTCAGATACGCTGCTGTGGCCGCAGAAAAAGAAGGCGACTAGAGTATAATGTCCCAAAATTATATTCCTGTTTTTGTGAAACGTCGTTCGATTTTACTACCTTTAGCGTTGAATAAATATTCGTGCAACCATTTTTGTAATAACTGAAAATACTCTCGAAACGTTGGTTTTCGAATTATTGAAAAGAAAAGCAAAATTCAATTTTAAAACAATATTTTTGGCCCAATATGGACTATTTGTTTAATTTTAATTTTGGCACGAATATGCATCTTAAGTAATGATCCTGCAATAAGAAATTACATGTGTATTATAGGAGACATAAAAAAGCAAAATGTTTCCAGCAGAATATTTCTTATTATACAGGGTGTCCCATAACTTAGGGGCCATAGGCCAACAGGTGATAGAGAAGGTCATGTCTGATAAAAAAGTTAGAGAGCATCAAAGTTATCAATTATTTTAACATTTTTGATAATAACTTAAAAAAATAACGCAGTCAAAATATGAAATTGGGTAAAGTCGTCTACTAGAACAAGAGCAATAAACTCAAATAAAAACTATTTTGAAAAAAATTAGTCGGTCAATTTTTTTAAGAAAAAACTCTTTTTTTTGTATAAACTTTTATAAAATATTTTTTGTTAATAAAAACAAGTCTCTAGCGGGACATAATAATAAAATATTATTGATATTTTTCAAAAGAATAAGTAAGCAAAAATTAATTTTTTTAAAAATTATATTGTTTTTTATACTTTTTTGGTGGTTATTTTGACAACCTGTATCTCCTCAACTTGTAATTTTATCAAAAATAGGAATATCACATTTTTGAATCACAATTAGCTGGGTATTCAGCTGGCTGTGACAGATTTTCTCTTTTGTGTAAAATCGTTTTTCCCCCCACTCCTCTAACTTTAAAAATCCTATATCTTAAAAACAGATGTGTTTTGACCCCCATGTTATATAAACCTTTTTTTCGGAAATAATCTCCTCTATCACCTGCTGCACTATGACACCTAAGTTATGGGACACCCTATATCTTCTACACACACGACCAAGGCCAACACAAAAATAGAGGCCACGACCCTGAAAAAATCAGCTGTTCTCCCGGGGCTGAATTTTACATTGGGTCTTATGGGAGGTCAGACGTTTTTTTACGATATTTTCAAAATGGCACTACAGATTTCCGCAAAATTTCAGTGAAATATTCTCAGACACCATCCCGATATTCCACGAAAGGTTTGTAAGGAAGCAACATGATTAAAAGGTTAAAATCTTCAAGATTTAGCATTCCTTATTTTGAATTCAAATTACCCGTCATGTACCACATGCCAACTGTTATATTTGACATGTATTTGACTTTGTCATCTGTGATTGTCACATTCGCTTCTGCTTTAAACTTAATTTTTGTGTGAGCTAATGGTGCGGCTATGAAAAATTAGGGATTACTATACATTAAAAAAAAATTGTTCTGCCAGAATAAAGTAAAAACAATCTCAAAAACGGCTTTATTTAAAAAAAAATCAAATATTCATGAACCGTCATTCCAACTTCAATATTTTAAAGACAATCAGCTGTGTCGTAACGTGACCATCAAAAAAAAATCAGCCCCGGATGTGACGTCAACACAGTGGAGGATCGTGGCCCGTCAATTTTGATAGCCCTGACACGACATGTAGTACGAACAATACTGAGATGTGTATATTTACTTGGGCGTGCAGATCGCTTTGGCCTGCGTCTCACAGATCGGACGTCGCTGGTGGAGGGTGACATATAAAAAACTACAAGAATCGGATCTTCCTCTCCTCATGACGTTTATAATAAACAATAAAGGTTTTTCAAAATCGTAATCTAATATAACCCTAAAAAGCCTCTGGGTGTTCTTGAAATACCCTTTATTTATCATAAAGTGTGTGGAAATATGATATATTCTTTACTAGTAATACAATATTCTAATTCTTAAAAGTATACCTAAATAATCTTTATATAATTTATTGTCTATACATAGTTGTTTACAGGGGCGTCGCGTTTTAAAACAGGGTTTTGAAAGTTTCTGCCAAAATTATTTTTCATGACTTTTCTACGAAAATTATTACATACTTTTTTTCATTAAATCTTTTTCTACCAATATTCCATCATCCGTTTTTCTTTAATAAATATACACACATAAGTTCATAAATAATAAAGTAAATCCAAAATTGGGACAGTTACGTCAATGTTAATTTCCGAATGAGCATGAAGTTAACGAAGTACCCATCACAAATCGAATCGCGACTATGTGGATAATTTGCCGTTAACTAGTCGTGAATTAGTTGTGGAAAAATTAATTTTGTCACTCTTATTTTTGACCGGTATTTTGGGTGCTTCGCTAACTTCATATGAACTTAGCGAAGCACCCTCGTAAAAAATGGCTTTAGACATGACTCATCGAAATCGAATATGATAGAAAACTTTCCGCTAATTAGTCGTGAATTAGTTGTGGAAAAATTAATTTTGTCGCTCTTATTTTTGACCGTTTCTTTGGGTGCTACGCTAACTTCATATGAACTTAGCGAAGCACCCTCGTAAAAAATGGCTTTAGACATGACTCATCGAAATCGAATATGATAGAAAACTTTCCGCTAATTAGTCGTGAATTAGTTGTGGAGAAATTAATTTTGTCGCTCTTATTTTTGACCGTTTCTTTGGGTGCTTCGCTAAATTCATATGAAGTTAGCGAGGCACCCTCGTCAAAAATGGCTTTAGACATGACCTATCGAAATCAAATATGGTGGATAATTTGCCGCTAATTAGTCGTTAATTAGCGGTGGAAAAATTAATTTTGTCGCTCTTATTTTTGACCGTTTTTTTGGGTGCTTCGCTAAATTTATATGAAATTAGGGAAGCACCCAAAAAACAAAAAAAAATAAAAACAACAAAATCAATTTATCCACAACTAATTAACGACTAATTAGCTGCAAATTATCCACCATATTTGATTTCGATAGGTCATGTTTAAAGCCATTTTTGAAGAGGGTGCCTCGTTAACTTCATATGAATTTAGCGAAGCACCCAAAAAAACGGTCAAAAATAAGAGCGACAAAATTAATTTTTCCACAACTAATTAACGACTAATTAGCGGCAAGTTTTCTATTATATTCGATTTCGATGAGTCATATCTAAAGCCATTTTTTACGAGGTTGCTTTGCTAAGTTCATATGAAGTTAGCGAGGCACCCTCGTCAAAAATGGCTTTAGACATCACCTATCGGAATCAAATATGGTGGATAATTTGCCGCTAATTAGTCGTTAATTAGCGGTAGAAAAATTAATTTTGTCGCTCTTATTTTTGACCGTTTTTTTGGGTGTTTCGCTAAATTCATATGAAGTTAGCGAGGCACCTTTGTCAAAAATGGCTTTAGACATAACCTATCGAAATCGAATATGGTGGATAATTTGCCGCTAATTAGTCGTTAATTAGCGGTGGAAATATTAATTTTGTTGTTCTTATTTTTGATTTTGATTTTGATGTTGATTTTTTGTCGCTGTGTACACGTTTTAAATAAAGTTAAGTAGAGAAAGGCGTATTCCGTGTAAATTTTTTATTAATTTTCTACCAGCAGTGGAACGTTTTCGGCTTGTACCAAGCCATCTTCAGCACCACTCTGAAAGTAAATAACAGCGATCAAGATTTTATTTGGAGTAGCTAGCGAAGGCAATTTGTAAACAGCCCCCGTTCTTCGCTAAATTTATATCAAATTAGGAAAGCACCCAAAAAACAAAAAAAAAATAAAAACAACAAAATCTTATTAATCCACAACCAATTAACGACTAATTAGCGGCAAATTATCCACCATATTTGATTTCGATAGGTCATGTTTAAAGCCATTTTTTACAAGGTGCTTCGCTAACTTAATATGAAGTTAACGAAGCACCCAAAAAACGGTCAAAAATAAGGATGGCGGGGCGAAGAGTGGGAGAGGCGGAGAGGGGAAATAGTAAAATGGTAGTAAAATCTGAAAGCGTATGCAGAAAGAATTTTTGAAATGGCTTTATATTTGATAAAATTATGCGAATATGGTTTTTGAATAGGGTGGGGAGAATGACAAAAGGGGAGATGGGTGGGAGCAAAGAGGACTACAAAGTAACTATAGCAAATTAGAGGACATTTGCAATGGGTAACCAAAGGAATTTCAATAAAATCGCCTGAAATTTAAATAATTAGTATGCCGTAAAGCCGACATCATGTGACAAAATGGCGTCTGAAGAACGCCATGTTGATTCCTGTTTAAAAAAATATAGCCTATAGCACGTTCGGGATCAGTAGCAATTCAACGACACTGTTTTTGTCAAAATCGGTTCAGCCGTTTAGCCTCTAGCGTGACACAAACATATTTACTTACATACAACAATCGAAAAACATTACCCTTCCTTTCGCCGTGCTGCAGTTGGGTAAAAACTTCGAAAATGCCGACTGCTTTAAATTTTGGGGGGCCTTGCGCGACGCCCCTGACTATTTATTGGGTTTGATTGAATTTATTTAGAAAAAATCATCGAAGCTCGATAGATGATCAAAGTTCGCAAAAAATGTATATTAAGTAACGAAAATTTAGCCTTGGGTTTTAATGGTAATTTATTAAAAAATGGTTAAGAAATTTAAACAGTAGGTAGACAATGTTTAATTTCTACAAAATTACATTTTATGAGGCTTTTGAACTATCTTTAAATCGAATTTTTTAAATACGAGAACATTGCTGTTTTTTGTTTAACAATAAATTAGTAACTTTTTTTCAAATGAGATAATCTAATGACGTTCATACTGTTCCGCTTATGGACCTTAATAAGATAATCATACTTGCTATACCTCATTTGAAAGCAGTGGCGTGTCGTATAGGGGGCCCCCCCCGCCCCTCGGCGCTTGGCGCCACTGGAGTCCTTTGAGAAAAAAATAGAATTAATAGTGTTATTATTTTTAAAAAATGTTTGTTATTTATTTGACTCCCATACATATATTTGCGCCCCTTAAGGTCTTCGCCCCCCCCCCTTCGCCCTTTTATCCACGACACGCTACTGTTCGAAAGATTATGAAAAAATAAAAACAACGGTATATTTTTTTTAACATGCGTCAATTATAGAGTAAAAAAAGTACCTTTTGAAGTTTGTGTTTATTATTGACATAAGTCAAAATACTCTGCCAATATATGGGCCCCTAAGCTCACACTAGGTACTATAGTTATAGTGTACGTGTGAGCTAATATAACTAAAAACTGAAATATATTTTATTCAACTCCAGACTAAATTACCTTTTGTTTGATACCACACAAGCCATGTTTTGACTTAAACTCAAATTTTTTAAATCTACCCCCACCCTTACAAAAAAAACAAAAACTAAAATGTATTTTGTTAAAGTCCGGACTCAATTACCTTTCGTTTGATATCACACACGCCATATTTTCACTTAAACTCTAATTTTTAAAATATACCCCCACCCTTTTTTTTAAATAAATTAAAATGTATTTTGTTTAACTGCAGACTCAATTACCTTTCGTTTAATATCACACACGCCATATTTTCACATAAACTCTTATTTTTGAAATCTACCCCCACCCTTTTATTTGGTTCGTGTTCGGTGGATTTTGTTCATTTTTAAATGGGACCATCTCGACCTAAGACCCAGCCTAGGTACCAAATTTCATTAAAATCGGCCAAGCGGTTTTTGAGTTATGCGCGTTGGTCGTTACAGACAGACATACAGACACACAGACAGACAGACAGACAGACAGACATACAGACAGACAGACAGACAGACAGACGGCGCAACAAAAAAGTTTCAAAATCATCTGAAACGCAAAGATATATAAAAATTTTTGAAATCGGAGCAACTTTTTTTTTCTCGAAAAAATTAGGATCACCATAGCTCACACTACTATAGTATAGTATATGTGTGAGCTAAAAATTATTTGGTTATTTTTCTTTATTATAAATATTCGAATAAGGTGCCGCAATAAAAATACTCTGCCAATCTATGGGCACATAAGCTCACACTGGGTACTATAGTTTTAGTGTATCTACTTGAAAGCTAATATAACTAAAAACTGAAGTATATTTTATTGAACTCCAGACTCAATTACGTTTCGTTTGATACCACACAAGCCATGTTTTGACTTAAACTCTAATTTTTCAAATCTACCCGGACGCTTTTTTTAAAAACTAAAATGTATTTGTTTTTTAACTCCAGACTCAATTACCTTTCGTTTGATATCACACACGCCATATTTTCACTTAAACTCCAATTTTTGAAATATACCCCCACCCATTTTTTAAATAAATTAAAATGTATTTTGTTTAACTCCGGACTCAATTACCTTTCGTTTGATATCACACACGCCATATTTCCCCATAAACTCTAATTTTTGAAATCTACCCCCACCCTTTTATTTGGTTTGTGTTCGGTGGATTTTGTTCATTTTTAAATGGGACCATCTCGGCCCAAAACCCAGCCTAGGTACCAAATTTCATTAAAATCGGCCAAGCGGTTTTTGAGTTATGCGCGTTGGTCGTTACAGACAGACAGACAGACAGACAGACAGACAGACATACAGACAGACAGACAGACGGCGCAACATAAAAGTTTCAAAATCATCTGAAACGCAAAGATATATAAAAATTTTTGAAATCGGAGCAACTTTTTTTTTTCGAAAAAATTAGAATCACCATAGCTCACACTACTATAGTATAGTATATGTGTGAGCTAATAAATGGATCCATGACGGATCTGATACCTTTCTAACTAGCCTATATTAGCACACTTTAAGTGAATTCCATGATATAAGCCTTTAAAAGAGTTTTTTGTAAATATCTGAGAAACGATAGCTCCTACTAAGTTTTTGGTTATTACACAAATTATTGAGGAAAACGTGATCTACTATGTTCCGAAAATCGCGTTGTTGATGCGATTCTCCGTTAAAAAGTAAGCATTTTTTAATTTTTTTAAGTGTCAAGAAACTGTTATTAGCATTAATGGATTTTGACCAAAATCTAATCACCTCGTTGAACATTATTTTACCCAAAAATTGTATGAAAATCGGTGTAGCGGAAGTGGCGGATCCAGGGGGGGGGCACTAGGGGCACTTGCCCCCCCCCCCCCGAGAATTTTTTGAATATACAAAAAATGATAAAAAGTAATGTTTTTGCTAATAAAAATTCAAAATTTTTGCTTGCGGCGCATGAAAGTGTCTATTGTTATTATCATCGAAATTACAACCACTGACTAATTCAATAAAATGCTGCTTAAAAAAATATATACCGTTTTTTACCAACAAAGAATGTCACCTAAAGTGCCCCCCCCCCGAGAAGCACCTCTGGATCCACCCTTGTTTAGCGGTTTAGGAGCTATCTTGTTACGGACAGACATACACGCACACACAGACAGACATCACGACGATATTACTAAGATAGGCCAAATAACACCCAAATAAGGCATTTTCGGCGTTATCTCAAAAAAAAAAATTTCAAAAATAATACCTTCTCTAGACATTGCTGCGCGGGCTAGTTTGAAATAAATAAATAAAATACATTGAAAAACCATTTTTTGACATTTTAACTGACGTAAGTATATAAAAAAGATAATTCCGTTGTTTTTCTTTTTTCATAACCTTTTGAACGAGGGCAAAAATTTATGGCACAAGAAAAAAAACTAACCAGTTGGAAGCAGTGTTTCATTGAAAGTCGCCACCCTGTATATCTATGAAAAAAAAAAAAAATTTCTCGATTTTATTAGTACAACCAACTCACACTAGACCGTGGTAAAGGGTAATTTTTTATAAACGCACATCCTCATAATTTTGTTATTATTTGCCATAGAACGAAGAAAAAAACTGGATTAACCATTTTTACAAGCTTTTATTTAACTTCAGATGTTCTGTCTAACTATCTAACTATCAAATCTTGTGAAGCGTTTTTGACACACTTCCCATTATCCGATTTGGATGAAATTTGGTACACACATAGTGGTGACAATACAACATTAAGAAAAAAATATCCTCCCACCCCTACCCCCACCCCCTTCCATAGAAAATTCATTTTTGACACCCTTCCCATTATCCGATTTGGATGAAATTTAGTATACATATAGTGGTCCGATGGCAATACAACATTGAAAAAAAAAATCCTACCACTCCTACCCCCACCTCCATCTATAGAAAAATGCGTTTTTGACAAACTTCCCATTATCCGATTTGGATGAAATTTGGTATACATATAGTGGTCCGATGACAATACAACAATAATGAAAAAATGTCCTCCCACCCCTACCCCCACCCCCTTCCATAAAAAATGCGTTTTTGACACACTTCACTTCAAATGACTTTTATAAAATTTGGTATATGCATAAAGGTCCGATGGCAATACAGCCCAAACAAAAAATATATTTCTACCTCTACCCCCACCCTCTCCTTCCCCCAATAGAAAAATGAGTTTCCAAACAACTCACGATCAGCGATTTCATTATAATCTAGAATAAACTCTTCTGTTCTGTTATTGAACAAATATTTTCATTTAATAGAGTAGATAGCTGAGACTAAAAAGTAGAAAATAAATTGGTAAAAAAAAATTTCACAAGCTTTTATAAAATGCACTAAAAATTAAAAAATAATTTTCTAACATTCTAATATTATCATAATAATAAAAGCGATGGCCGCAAATCAAAGCATAAGTTAATCTAAGGTTGTGATCTAAACACTTAAGGAATATTCAACTTAGCAGGTCATCAAAGATATGTTTGATGTTCCGCAATGTTATGCCATTGCCATACCTATGTCAGAGAAATGCTGGAGTATCTTAGGTTGGGTTGGGTGGGTTTGGTACCTCTGCATTTTTCTGCTAGATTGATTCTTGCAAATAGTGATATTTAATTGATACGGGTATCTTATCGTGCTAACATCGTCAAGATTTCCATCGGTCGGCCATCGCTTTTATTATTATAATAATATTAGAATGTTAGAAAATAATTTTTTAATTTTTAGTGTATTTTTATAAAAAAAAATTTTTAACCAATTTATTTACATTTGACAGTGGCGCACCCAGGAATATGTCTTGTTGGGGGGGCCCGAGGCCTCGTGATGTCGTATATTATGCTAGTTTATCTTTTTATTTATGAAATATGTAGAAAATATCTAAAAAAATCTTAGGCTTGAGGGTGGCCCGGCGGAAATCAAGAGACGAGTAAAATTGGCCTGGGCAGCATTTGGTAAATTAGGCTACATATTAAAAAATAAAAAATATCCTTACTACTCCAAAACGAAAGTGTATAACCAATCTAACCAATGTCTCCTTCCTGTGCCTACCTATGGTTCCTAGATAAATGTTACATGTAAAGCTAACAGATAGAAAAAAGGAATGAATCACAAAGTATACTATAGGCTATATACTTTGTGAATGAATAGATAAGAAACAAAACAAAATTAAGGGATGTCAGCAATTATATTTTGAAAATTACAATACCTAATTTTAAAAAAATATATTTATATATATTTTTTTTCTATTTGTTAGTTTATATATTTTTTTATTTGGCTTACCTACATGGGCGCACCCAGGGGTGGGGCGGATCCGGGCCTATCCAAACCTGAGATTTTTTTTTATTTTCCACATATTTCATGAATAACAAGATAAAATAGCATAAAATACAATGACATTATAAGGACTCTGGACCCCCAGAGGTCTCCGGCGCCCCCAAGACATATTCCTGGGTGCGCCACTGTTACCTACCTAGTAGAAAAAAATCTTTGTGTTTGATCTTTACTTATACTAAAAATAATAAAAAGGGTGCGTTTATAAAAATCGCTTTGTCTTAATAATAGAAAGATAAACTTATTGTTTTGCAGACAGCAAAAAAAATCGCTTAGCGCCGACTTTCACCGCGCACGAGATTAAGCCGTGCATTTTTGCTGGTCAGGTCAATTTGTTTAACAAAAAATAAAATATTATTCTACCTGAATGTGCCTAGTTCATATTTTAAGCAAAATATTACTAATAAGAACGTATAAAATAATAAATCTCAGAACTTCCTGGGTCCTATACTCTCGTCTATTATACGTATATACTTTACCGTAAAGAACATTTATCTGAGGGCACGGCAGTGCCCCGCCAAGTTCGTGCAACTCCCGTACCATCTTTCCTTAAAATATTTCAGCCCATATTTGACCTATCTAAAAATCTACTTCGGAATGAGCTACGAAACTCACACTTTGCGCAGTCGTAGATCTACAAAGTGCTAACAATCCCACCAAGTTTCATGAACTTCCATAAAGTAGTAAAGTAGTTACAAACTTTTACAAAACGTCGAAATTGCCACTCACTCACTCACTCATATATCCCCAAAATTCTAATTTACTCCTCTCCCCTATACATGTAAAGTTATGTAAAAGTAACATTGCCCACTTCGAGAAACGCTAGAGAACTGAGCTTTGGCAGACCGATAGGAACTATGATAAAACTATAGGAAAAATCACGAAGAAAAGATCTATAAAAATCTAAAATAACATATAGGGTAAAAATATACCATCCACCTGTCAAATTTTGATTTCAAAGATTCTTAAACTTTGTAAAAAAATTATGAATTTACGGTGTAAAAATATACGGGAAAACCATGTACTGTGGACTATTATAAGTTCTCGAAGAAATTCTTTATTTTAATCCTTAAAATTTTTGTTTAAAAAATGTTTATTCAAAGTCCACGTATAATTCATTTGGGTTAAAGAATGAATAATTCATTTTGGTTTAAATTATAATTCACAAACCAGTGGCGTCCATCAATTAGGTACAAGATGTTACTCTACAAACTTATAGGAAAAACCGAGAAAGAAAAAATTAATTGTTAGGATAAAAAACAGGCCTGTGTTGGCTTGTGGAACTTACAAAGATTTATTTAAAAATAAAAACTATTTTTCACTGTAACACAACATGGCCGAGACTAAAATGTTCAAATTGGTTATTTAAATATTTAAAATTGCCAGCTAGATATTTTGATTAGCCATCTCCAATTTTTTAATTCAAAAACTTCCTTGCAAAAAGGGGGCCACAAGTATTTTGCTTGGTACCTAAAATCAATTGTGATAAAATACACAGTGTTAAAATAAATGTTCAAACCTACCTATGTACAGGGGTTTCCCATATATTTTTACACCCTATCTAAAACGTTTATTGGAATAGATATCAAAATATGAGAAATACAAAAGTTTTATAATTTTTTACAAAGTTTAAGAATCTTAGGGTCAAAGTGTCCAAAAAATAATTCTAAAAAGCAAAATTTGACAGGTTGATGGTTTTTTGTTAAATTGAACACCCGTTGTATTATTTTAGATTTTTATAGATCTATTCTTCCTAATTTCAAAATTATATATGTTGGGATTATTTTGTTTATTAGTTTTGGAAATATATGCATTTAGAATTTTTTAAAACTTAACTTGATACTCCTCAAAACATGAAGGCAGCCATGGAAAAGACAATCGCAGTAACACAAAAGTGATGCTGTTGCTTTTGTAAGGTATATAATTTATTAATATGATTAATTAATTTTCTGTGAAAAGCTTGATAGATAGAGTGCAGAATTTGGATTGAGGTCGACGAATGTCTGTTTTATTGTCTCCTGTAGAATTTGAACAGGCTGGAAACACACAAAAAAATAATACAGTTTTTTTTAGAACAAAAAACTGTATTATTTTTTGTTTTTACTGGCTTGCGGCGCCACAGATTACTGTGCAGAATCACCAGGGATGATAAATATTAATAAATTATACCTTACAAAAGCAACAGTATCACTTTTTGTGTCAATGCGATTGTCTTTTTCATGGCTGAAACATAATTTTTTTAAACATTTAAACGCATATATCTCCAAAACTAATAAACCAAATAATACCAACATATATATTTTTTAAATCAGGAAGAAAAGATCTATAAAAGTCTAAAATAATATATAGGGTGTTCAATTTAAAAAAATCATCGACCTGTCAAATTTTGACATTAAGAATTGTTTTTCTGACATAGCCTTAACATTTTTAAACTTCGTAAAAAATTATGAAACTTTTATATTTATCATATCAGGATGATGATGATGATTCATCCAGTTCATCAGATTCGGACGAGGAACTTCTTTTAAGTGCACAAAAACCTTATGTAAAAATTCTGGGTTATGTCAAGAACCCGAGACGCGGTTGAGTAGGTCATAAAAATTAAACACAAATTCAAAAATTAGGTTAAACCATTAATGGCTGTAATAATCATATGTTCTATCGACTGATGGCATCGATGGCAACAATCAGATGGATTTTAGCAGTGGCGGCTTATAAATTGAGGGGGCAGAAATTTATATTGCATGGAAAGGGAGGTAAAAAAATTTACCTAAACAACTTTATTTTAGCATTTTCCAAACAAGCAGCTACTTGGTGTAGTTTTTAGTTTATTTGTTTATAGATGAAGTCTATTCGCCCTTCTTTTACCTGATGCGCAAAGTGCTCGGATTAGCACCAGTTTCAGACTAATCATGGCCCTCACTCAAAAATCTCACACAATTTTAAACAGTCTATGAACCTACTAAGTATATGTCTATTGTTTGCCACATTTTCGTTATGTTCGGAATGTTTTGCCTATAGGCACTATTCAATTGGCGACTAATATCAGTCTTGCCTAGCATAGAAAATTCTAGGTGGTTATTTAAGTAAGTAGCACTTACTTTGTGTCTTTAACTTTTCACTAAAGTACTTGATATCACACATTTCCTTTGCCACCCACGCAGGATCACTTCGTAGATTGTTCATAATAAGACAAATAAAGCAAAAAACATTTCATTTTTCACAACCGCACAACCAGTTTTTAGCATCGTATAATTTTTTTTTACTTGCACTAAAATTTTGGTTAATTTATAGGATTTTCAGGTCCGGAGTAGATGTATAACATAGGTTCTGGCTCACTTTTTCCATGTAAATCCCCATAAGACGAAAACGTGGTCATTTTTTGCGACTTATCCCAGAATATTATATTAGAGGCAGTAATTATCACATCACTCCTTTTTTTTCTGCTTTGCTATCCAGTCAAATATCTTAAATGTTTTTGAATTGTCATTTAACCATTTTCTAGTTACTGGACACCTTATATAAATACTGTGCTGACCTGTCACTACAGGATTTTATTTAATCGACCTAAACAGTGAATACTTAAATTTCAAATATTTTCGGATTTACCTTTTTCAGTAAATATTATATTATATTCTATAGGTTTTAACTCTTAAAGACTAGATTAATAATACCACAAGATTCATTTAATTGTTTATTATAATAAAGTTTTACATAAAAACACAATTAATCAGATGATCCTAATTCTAAATGCTATAGCTAAGTAGACTTACAGGTTTTATTCAACTTATTTTGGTTGAAATATTATAAGATTACAGGTATTATAAATATTATTATATAGGTTTATATATTTATTTTAATATTAAAGTACATAAGGCTTTACCCTACACCTACCTATGCTTACCACATACGTTGTATAATATATTCTATAGGCAAAAAGAAAATTAAATAATTAAGGTTAAGGATTAAAATTAGCTACTTATAATTTAAGGCTAAAAATATTTAACCAAACACAATATAAACAGACACAACATTATTAAAATTGCATTAAAACTAAGTTCTTACTTAATACTATAGTGTCCCCACGGTAAAGTTTCATAAGACTCCTTTGAAATGCATCTTTTGTCATCCTGAGGGCTCAGTCCAATTTTTGTCTGTTTTACAGAGTATAGTCTGTGCTTTTCGGTTCTTATAAGATTTTGCGTAACCACTTTTTCTGTAAAATTGTTTAGGCAGTCGACATAGTCCTCAAATGATATTTTTGATTTTACAACAGTTTGCTTTACACCCTTGGCCTTCTTAATCACTTTTGTTGCTTTACTCTTGGTATCAGCTACTTTCGTGGCGTACATTTTAGCTCTAAGGCCAATAAAATGCGTCATTATTTCTCCATTGTTTTCATCTTTCATCATACCTAGGACCTTTTTATTTATCCTCGGGATGTTATATATGTTGTCAATAGGATAATCCGACGTATCAAAGTACTTGTCACAGTTGTGCTGTATTGATTCATAAATGTCATGATTTTTTATGTTATACACTAAACTATCAGTATCTGTGTATACCACAGTACAATCCTTTCCAAAAGCCGGTACCATATAGTTATAGTGAAAATCATATATCGTTGTTTTGGCAATATCCAAAATACACATTCCCACATATATCGGTTTATTGAAATATATTTCTGTTTTTTCAAGTTCTACGGCAATCAGGTTTTCATTAAATATTGTAACGCTTTTGAACTCTGGTCGAGAAATCAGAGCTTCAGCTCCATATCGTCCATCCCATTTCTTGATTAATTTAACAATACTATGATTTCTAATATTTTCCATGGTTTTACCAAACACGGCATTGTTCATTAATTTAAAAAGGTTTTTCTCAAAGTCATTTTTAGCATTTTGTCTTAATTGAGTATTCAAATCAATATAGGGTTTTAGCCATGCGGATTGGTTAAAGCATAAAATTCTATGAATTTTGTTAAGTTTTATGCCAAGTTTCAATACTTGCTTTAGATTTCTATAATGAATTACATACTCCTTTTTATCATACAGTGTAGCCATAAGTTTCTTATTTTTGGGGTTTTTTTCACCAGGTGGGCAGTTATGTTCAGGACATAGAGGCAAGTCTGAGAAGTAGTCATGTAATTCCACAGGAATGCACAAGTCGACTTCTAGGATGTATCCATTATTCGAGTCATTTTCAATTTTATTAACATCAAAATGAAGCATTTCTTCACTTTCTAACCAATTAAAATTTCCATAAGGCAGAGACTGGCTCATGCTATATCCATATTGGTTATTAATGTCAAAATACATAAGAAATGATGTTTCTTTGGTTGAATCATAGTTGGACATGTACTTGTTGTTTGCCTCCACATATCTTTTAGAACATTGGCTTAACCCTCCTCTAATACCGCGTTCTATAAAGGTTACCATATTATAGTCAGTCAAAAGCTCTAATTTTTGTTGCGTGCAATACAGCATACAATCCCATGTATAACCAGGAAGAGTAAAATAATTAGCAGGGTCTAAACCATACGTTTCATGACAGCTCTCTCTAAACTGTTGAAATACTTGCATCAAAAGAATTATGTCAACTTTCATGTAGAGTTCCATGTAATCTTGTAGGGTCTTACAGCCAAAGCTTATCCATACATTAGCTGCGTGCTCGTATTCAGCTAACGACATTTCTTTACTTTCTAGCGTATTAAAGAAATTAATTTTTTTCGGCAGTGATGTTTCTTTTAATTTTTCCCAACTATTCATATAGTCATAGCAAAATACTCCTTTTTTAAAAATAAGTTTTTGTTGTTCGTCAGTCAAGTTAGAAAATTCTTTTTTAACCAAAGGATATTCCTCAAGATACGAAGCTAGCTTTTCCAAGCTACTGGCCATGAATCGATACGAATCAATAAATCTAAATTCAATTAAATTTTCGTTAATTTTTTTGGTAAATGCAATATATTAGCTCACACATATACTATACTATAGTAGTGTGAGCTATGGTGATCCTAATTTTTTCGAGAAAAAAAAAGTTGCTCCGATTTCAAAAATTTTTATATATCTTTGCGTTTCAGATGATTTTGAAACTTTTTTGTTGCGCCGTCTGTCTGTCTGTCTGTCTGTCTGTCTGTCTGTCTGTATGTCTGTCTGTCTGTCTGTCTGTCTGTCTGTCTGTCTGTCTGTCTGTCTGTGTGTCTGTATGTCTGTCTGTAACGACCAACGCGCATAACTCAAAAACCGCTTGCCCGATTTTAATGAAATTTGGTACCCAGGCTGGGTTTTGGGTCGAGATGGTCCCATTTAAAAATGAACAAAATCCACCGAACACAAGCCAAATAAAAGGGTGGGGGTAGATTTCAAAAATTAGAGTTTAAGAAAAAATATGGCGTGTGTGATATCAAACGAAAGGTAATTGAGTCTGGAGTTAAACAAAATACATTTTAGTTTATTTAAAAAAAAAGGGGGGGGGGTAAATTTCAAAAATTAGTGTTTAAGTGGAAATATGGCGTGTGTGATATCAAACGAAAGGTAATTGAGTCTGGGGTTAAACAAAATACATTTTAGTTTAAAAAAAAAGGGTGGGGGTAGATTTGAAAAATTAGAGTTTAAGTCAAAACATGGCTTGTGTGGTATCAAACGAAAGGTAATTAAGTCTGGAGTTCAATAAAACATACTTCAGTTTTTAGTTATATTAGCTTTCACGTAGATACACTATAACTATAGTACCCACTGTGAGCTTAGGTGCCCATAGATTGGCAGAGTATTTTTCTTTGTTAATTGGTAGCCAATTTACTGATCCATCCAAATTGGCAATATTTTCAATTATCAAATGTCCATCATAGGAGCTAAGATTGTGGAATACTACAGGGACAGTATGACTATCCTGAAAGTTCAGATTACAGCTTTCATGAGCTGGACCACGATACTCAGATGTAAGGTGACTATGATCACGTATTTTCTTTTCACCAGCTAAAAAGTTCTGTTCACAAATATGACATTTTTTAGCATTCTTAAAGTCAATTTTTTGTTTCTTACTTAAAGGTTCCATGGGTAAGTTACAGAGAAATACAGTTTCCAGGTTTTCAGCGAAATCTAGTAACTGTTTACTGAACCATTCCATACAGTCAGGCCCCGTGTAAGATTTATAAAATGATAAAGAATCATCGTAGGCACATTTCACGTAATATCCTACTGAACAAGGCACATGACGTTGATAATTTTGGGTTCTTTTGCTACTATTCTGTGCAACAGGAAGCAGCAAGCATTCAGTATCTGCGTATATAATAAAGCTTGCAAATTCTTTATTTTTAAAGTTTTTAAATTCAACAATTTTTTTATCTTCAGATGGTAGTTTTGGCACCACAACACTGCCAATAATCAGGCAGTCTTTTATATGCTGGTCGAGGCTATCTTTAGAATAGAAATAGTGCAGACATCTATCGCATATGTATTTTACTTTTGCGAATTTGCTAAGTTGACTACTTACTAGTCTTGAAAGATTTTTTATCCATACAAAGTGGTAAGTGGGCGGAGAAAGGTCTGTAATCTCTTCTTTCTCCAAATAATAATTATTTTGGACTAATAATACGTTTACGTGTTTTTTAAGTTTTTTATCAGATATGTACGCAGGTAGTACTTTAAAACTGTTTTTATTAGGTTTTTGCAGGCGATACACATTTACGGATACATTATTTTGCTTTTCAAAACGAGCAACTTGACTTAAAGTCATTGGAAACTTTATATCTTTCAAATTTAACACTTCCTTGGGATGCGGATAAGATTTTGTTCTATTTGCATTTTTCTCAACAGGATATAATGCCGATACAACTGCCCAACCAAAACATAAATCGTCATTGTTTTTCACATTAACACAACCTTTTTTATTTAAAATAAACTTGGGTATTTTTAAATGACATCCGGCTCTCATGCAGTTATATTTATTAACAGCAACAATAAGATTATTAATTTTTGTAAGAGACCATCCAGATTGATTTTGTTCAAATTCTTCCAAGTCAGTCAAAAGCAAAGTTTTTACATTTTTCTCAAACCAGTTTTTTAAATTTGTATTACGGTCAATAACCGCATTAGCGGTATTAAAGTGTTTTGTCTCACTTGCATGTTGTCCTTGTTTAATTATTTGAAAATCTCCACTTAAAATAGTGTTAACTTTTAACATATCCTCTTTTTTTAATGTATTTTCTATTCTTCGTTTAAATAAACTAAAACAATCCTCTAAAAACTTTTTGGGATCCTTATGACGTAAATTTGTAATGACAGCACTTCTTACTCGGCTTTCAAAGGCTGATTTTATGTCTTCCCATTGTACGCGATGTTTGGCTGTTTCCTTGGTGCCAATCGCACCACCAAACTTGAGGCTTTTTTGTTTTAAAATGTGCTTGCACTGTTTAACTTGTCCCTGGCACGCCGTCAAATGAGATTTTTCAGCAACTGAAGAAGCTATTTTTAAAGCAATGCTTATTTGTCTACTGGCCAAAGCACAATCTTTTAGAATTTTTAAAATTGAAACATTTTTATCCATATCTTCTACCATACCAAGCTGACACATAATTTTATAAACCAATTTCGTTGCAAAACTCATTTTATTTTTTTGAATAGCACCAACTTCACTAAAACACTGTGTTGATAGAACTCAATAATGCACTTTCCTTGAAAAGTTATACCTAACTGACTGCAGTTCAACACGCTCCGCCCTTTTATAAGTGCTTTTCAGATTTACGTTAATACTTGTTAGAAATGGGTTGCAGCTGTTTTAGCCCAATACATTTACCGCAAAGTTTTTAGTAAATCATGCAAACTTTAGTACCAACAATCATAAAATATATGTTTTTTTGTTAATTAGCAGGCATAGTACAAGTTTCCGTCAATTTTTATTTGTTTTGTTTGCTTCCTTTAGATATTTTCTACAGCCCACCTTGAGTAGTAATACTTTTACCTTCGGGTACATACTTTTAGCCCTTTGAGTACCATCTTTCCCCCTTTGAGTCTCAACTTTCCACCCATCGAGTATCAACTTTATTCTCTTTGAGTACCAACCAATCGAACCGAACCCCCTTCGAGACTCTACTTTGCCCCCTTCGGATACCAACTTTTTCCCCTTTGAGTAGCAACGTTTATTCCTTCGAGTACCCACTTTACCCCCTTTGAGTACCAACTTCGTCTTCTTCGGATACCAACTTTCCCCCCTTCGCGTCTCAACTTTCCCCCCTTCGAGTCTCAACTTTTCACCAATCGTGTGTCAAGTTTCTTCTCTTCGAGGCACAACTTTTCCTTCTTCGAGAATCGACTTTCCCTTTTTTAGTACAAACTTCATCTTCTTCGGATATCAACTTTCCTCCCTTCGCGTCTCAACTTTCGCCCCTTCGAGTCTCAACTTTTCACCAATCGTGTGTCTAGTTTCTTCTCTTCGAGGCACAACTTTCCCCCTTTTGAGTATCAACTTTCCCTTTTTAGTACCAACTTCGTCTTCTTCGGGTATCAACTTTCCCCCCTTCCAGTCTCAACTTTTCACCAATCGTGTGTCAAGTTTCTCCTCTTCGAGGCACAACTTTTCCTTCTTCGAGAATCGACTTTTCATTTTTTGAGTACCCAACAACTTTCTTGCCTTCAAGTATTAACTTCCCACTTCGAGTCTTAAGTTTCGCCCTTCGTGTCTTAACTTTCCCCCCTTTGAGTTCCTACTTTTTCTTCTTCGAGTATCAACTTTCCCCCCTTCGAGTCATAACTTTCATGCCTTCGAGTGCTAACTCTCTCTGTTTCTTTCTATCATATATATTTTTTATTTTTCGCATGTAAACATCTTTTACTAATGTTTCTTATATTTACTATTGGGGTCTTGGCAAGGACAATCATACAATTTTGAGAATATATTTTGTTAGCCAAACTTTACTTGATTATATTGTTTACTATTAAGTCCTCTAACTTAAACTGCTTACGCAATTTTCTATTTTTAAAATTTAGAGGAATAAAACTTGTACTAGGCAAAAGATTAAAATTATTCTTGTGACCTATTTTTATTTAATTTTTGCATATCTTTTAAGCACATCATAAAGAATGTGCTGATTTTTCTTTACGCATAGCTATCAAGTTTGTGTATTACTTTACAGTTTGTTTAACTTTTGAGGATTTTAAACAGTACTAGGCGAATAAATCGGTAGGTGGTGTAATAATAAATAATCAATGGCTAAGATCAATCGACGAGTGACATAATGAGCAGCGACCAGTGTCGTTTTTAACAATTTTGTGTTATTATTATTTAGGTTTAATCATTCTACTTTAAAATTTTTTGCGATTTTTAAATGTTTTTTAGTAACAGACGATAGATTAGTACTCAACCAGTAACAGATTACGAAACAACCAGTGATTTTTAAGTTAAAACACCCTGATTAATTTTTCACTAGTTTTGAAACATTTTTAGTAACTAACAAGTAATAACGTCATACGAGGAGGCCTTGGAGAAGGGACATATTTGTTAGATGTTTCTTTTAAAAATCTTTATTATAATGCGTTTTACGATTGATTTAATTTTTAGTATTTTGTCGATAATTTAATACTTTTTTCATTATACATTTTTTTTAAAGAGATATAACTTTTAAGATTTTTTTGCTTTGCGTACTATATTTTAATAATTGACTAAGCAATAGTTGCCTTTTTACGGTATTTTGAGAGGTATATAAGATACCAAACTTGGTACTGCAACTTATTCAATATTAATTTAGAATTTATCCATTAGTGTAAAAAACTTAAAAAGATTAAAACATTTTTTAGTTAACAGCTTCATAGTCCTTAGCGTAGCCTTCTAATTTTTCTTTATCAAATCACCTAAAACTTAAAAACTAAAATATTTTTGTTTTATATTTCATTAAGTTATTTAATATCTTTGGTAGTATGTAAGTACGTTATGGGCTATCTAACCAGTAATATATTATGGTTTTGCCTGCGCCTGCGCACTCACTAGTATTTTTTTAAGTCACGATCGTTATAAGTATTTTTTGTATGTATTTTTCGTGGATTCCCAAGTATATAAAATATACATACAATCATGATGATTACTGATAGAAACGAGAGCGAGAATGATCAATGAGTTGCATGTTTGATGTTCCCGCGATCTAGAATTTTTTTTATCTTTTGTTATCTTTGACACGTGTTTTTGCGTTTTATCAAAGTAACTGCCAATTCTACAAAAAGTTCACAAGATACAAAAGATATGTAATAACAAGTTGAGCATCCATCTATATGTAGATCGATCACAGTTTTACCACAAGTTGTATGATATTTACAAGAAAGTAGAGGTAGCACATTCGGTAACGCAATTTTGCCATGACAAAGGAATGCTGGCACAAGTTGGAGGAGTGATAGTTTTGGCACCATAATAATTTAAACTGGTCCTTTTTGTCAGTCCATTCATTAAAGAAATCGGATTTAAATAACATGGATATTTATTAATACCATTATAATTAGCATTTATGTCACAAAAAAAATATTTAATACTAAGCATACCTACGTAATGTATGTTTATAATTTTAAATACACATAAATCATGCCAAAAATGAGAAATCGTTTGTATTTTAGGCAATGATGTGTTTGTGAAGGATTAGTTTACTTTTTTAAATAAGTCTTACACCTAATTTTAATTAGTTTTTAGATAATTTATGAGGAGTTTCTGCGTCTAAACCCGAAATAATTAGACAGATCGACCGACAGAATGACCAACACAACAACTATAACACAGGCGAGGAAGCGATTCAGACAAGTTTCAACAAGTCGTCAGCCTTCAACACCTGTAAAGTTAACAGTTAAAAATAATACATGTTTGATAAAATTTCATTTTTCGCACAACAAAGCCCAAAGCTTTTTTTTAAATTTTTTTAACATGCACTAGTTTAATCTGTAAACGTATTTTTTATGAATTTCGTGGATTTGAGGATTAGAGAAGCCTTAAATTAAATTGCCTTAAGTAACCTTAGCTGAACCATATACGTGAACAGGCAAACGCATTTTTCATTATTTTCATCAATTTGATGTTAAAGAAAAGCCCTATGTATCTTAAAGTAACCTTATACAGGTAATTAGTAAGTACCTACATACTTTTAGAGGGGTTTTTTTTTGCCAAATGTGCTTCAACTAGTAAAATTTAATTATTTCTACACCAATAATAATCAATTTCAATAACTATGGAACAAGGTTTGACTCCCCAGCCAAGAAAATAAAAGTGATTAGCGCAAAATAATCTCTAAATGCTTTTACACTATCGTTGTTATTCAAAACTTATATAACAAACTTACAAAAATAACAATGATTTAATAAAAGCTCAATACGCAATTTGGTATCCTATAAATAATGCCCTTCCTAAGCGTTTTAATATGCTTCCAACTGTTAAAAATAGTTAATAATACTGAATAATATATTTCTTCGAATTATGTTTATTTTATACCTCATTTCGTAACAACTATGTCCACCTATTATACCACATCAAAAATAAGATTTCCTTTTAAAGTGTAACTCGAGTTAAAACCCAATTCTACCTACCCAGTAATCGATACCTACCCGCATTCCATTCTTCGTAAATGGCCAGAAACGCGTCAAGATATAGCGTCTCTACGAACCTTTTGTGCGATCAGTAATTCACGCTGCAAAACACCTATGTAGGTAACAAAGAGGAAGATAGAGCAAGGGGAATGTAAAAGTAAAGGACGGACGAAAATACCATGTAGTTTATACGGCCTCTTCAAAACCACCCAACCAATGAGAGACGGCCATGTTGACCCCCCTCTCCCCCCCACCCCCTTCGAGGGGAGCTTGCTTTTCTATTGGTCGACCCTTAAAATAAGGGTCCACCACTTCGTCGATCATCGGCTGACCAATGAGAGACAAGCTTTCTTCTGATTGGCTGGCCGCCATCATTTTTTTTCCTGCTGCCGCCATTTTGGCTCCTCCCCCCTTCGGGGGAAGTCGCTTCCTATTGGTCGACCCTTAAAATAAGGGTCCCCCACTTCGCCTATCATTGGCCAGCCAATGAGAGGCAAGCTCTCTTCTGATTGGCCAGCCGCCATTTTGGCTCCTCCCCCCTTCGGGGGGATGTCGCTTCCTATTGGTCGACCCTTAAAATAAGGGTCCCCCACTTCGCCTATCATTGGCTGGCCGTCATCTTTTTTTACCCCCCTTCGGGGGGAGGGGAGGGGAAGACCACGCCTCCGGGGGTGAGAGGAGGGAGGGGAGGGGGAAGTGGGCGTGGCCACGCCCCCTGCGGGGGGAGGGGGGAAGTGGGCGGGGCTTAGGGTGGCAGGAGTGGGGCTGTTCTGAAGGGGCCGTATAAACTACATGGTATTTTCGTCCGTCCTTTACTTTTACATTCCCCTTGCTCTATCTTCCTCTTTGTTACCTACATAGGTGTTTTGCAGCGTGAATTACTGATCGCACAAAAGGTTCGTAGAGACGCTATATCTTGACGCGTTTCTGGCCATTTACGAAGAATGGAATGCGGGTAGGTATCGATTACTGGGTAGGTAGAATTGGGTTTTAACTCGAGTTACACTTTAAAAGGAAATCTTATTTTTGATGTGGTATAATAGGTGGACATAGTTGTTACGAAATGAGGTATAAAATAAACATAATTCGAAGAAATATATTATTCAGTATTATTAACTATTTTTAACAGTTGGAAGCATATTAAAACGCTTAGGAAGGGCATTATTTATAGGATACCAAATTGCGTATTGAGCTTTTATTAAATCATTGTTATTTTTGTAAGTTTGTTATATAAGTTTTGAATAACAACGATAGTGTAAAAGCATTTAGAGATTATTTTGCGCTAATCACTTTTATTTTCTTGGCTGGGGAGTCAAACCTTGTTCCATAGTTATTGAAATTGATTATTATTGGTGTAGAAATAATTAAATTTTACTAGTTGAAGCACATTTGGCAAAAAAAAACCCCTCTAAAAGTATGTAGGTACTTACTAATTACCTGTATAAGGTTACTTTAAGATACATAGGGCTTTTCTTTAACATCAAATTGATGAAAATAATGAAAAATGCGTTTGCCTGTTCACGTATATGGTTCAGCTAAGGTTACTTAAGGCAATTTAATTTAAGGCTTCTCTAATCCTCAAATCCACGAAATTCATAAAAAATACGTTTACAGATTAAACTAGTGCATGTTAAAAAAATTTAAAAAAAGCTTTGGGCTTTGTTGTGCGAAAAATGAAATTTTATCAAACATGTATTATTTTTAACTGTTAACTTTACAGGTGTTGAAGGCTGACGACTTGTTGAAACTTGTCTGAATCGCTTCCTCGCCTGTGTTATAGTTGTTGTGTTGGTCATTCTGTCGGTCGATCTGTCTAATTATTTCGGGTTTAGACGCAGAAACTCCTCATAAATTATCTAAAAACTAATTAAAATTAGGTGTAAGACTTATTTAAAAAAGTAAACTAATCCTTCACAAACACATCATTGCCTAAAATACAAACGATTTCTCATTTTTGGCATGATTTATGTGTATTTAAAATTATAAACATACATTACGTAGGTATGCTTAGTATTAAATATTTTTTTTTGTGACATAAATGCTAATTATAATGGTATTAATAAATATCCATGTTATTTAAATCCGATTTCTTTAATGAATGGACTGACAAAAAGGACCAGTTTAAATTATTATGGTGCCAAAACTATCACTCCTCCAACTTGTGCCAGCATTCCTTTGTCATGGCAAAATTGCGTTACCGAATGTGCTACCTCTACTTTCTTGTAAATATCATACAACTTGTGGTAAAACTGTGATCGATCTACATATAGATGGATGCTCAACTTGTTATTACATATCTTTTGTATCTTGTGAACTTTTTGTAGAATTGGCAGTTACTTTGATAAAACGCAAAAACACGTGTCAAAGATAACAAAAGATAAAAAAAATTCTAGATCGCGGAAACATCAAACATGCAACTCATTGATCATTCTCGCTCTCGTTTCTATCAGTAATCATCATGATTGTATGTATATTTTATATACTTGGGAATCCACGAAAAATACATACAAAAAATACTTATAACGATCGTGACTTAAAAAAATACTAGTGAGTGCGCAGGCGCAGGCAAAACCATAATATATTACTGGTTAGATAGCCCATAACGTACTTACATACTACCAAAGATATTAAATAACTTAATGAAATATAAAACAAAAATATTTTAGTTTTTAAGTTTTAGGTGATTTGATAAAGAAAAATTAGAAGGCTACGCTAAGGACTATGAAGCTGTTAACTAAAAAATGTTTTAATCTTTTTAAGTTTTTTACACTAATGGATAAATTCTAAATTAATATTGAATAAGTTGCAGTACCAAGTTTGGTATCTTATATACCTCTCAAAATACCGTAAAAAGGCAACTATTGCTTAGTCAATTATTAAAATATAGTACGCAAAGCAAAAAAATCTTAAAAGTTATATCTCTTTAAAAAAAATGTATAATGAAAAAAGTATTAAATTATCGACAAAATACTAAAAATTAAATCAATCGTAAAACGCATTATAATAAAGATTTTTAAAAGAAACATCTAACAAATATGTCCCTTCTCCAAGGCCTCCTCGTATGACGTTATTACTTGTTAGTTACTAAAAATGTTTCAAAACTAGTGAAAAATTAATCAGGGTGTTTTAACTTAAAAATCACTGGTTGTTTCGTCATCTGTTACTGGTTGAGTACTAATCTATCGTCTGTTACTAAAAAACATTTAAAAATCGCAAAAAATTTTAAAGTAGAATGATTAAACCTAAATAATAATAACACAAAATTGTTAAAAACGACACTGGTCGCTGCTCATTATGTCACTCGTCGATTGATCTTAGCCATTGATTATTTATTATTACACCACCTACCGATTTATTCGCCTAGTACTGTTTAAAATCCTCAAAAGTTAAACAAACTGTAAAGTAATACACAAACTTGATAGCTATGCGTAAAGAAAAATCAGCACATTCTTTATGATGTGCTTAAAAGATATGCAAAAATTAAATAAAAATAGGTCACAAGAATAATT